>OY776134.1:14603802-17266916 GCA_963675135.1 Galeopsis tetrahit | reverse complement strand
GCGTAGGACGGTGGCACACATATGGTGCACCGCTGCAAAACTCCGCACCCGAGGCCTCAGATCGAAATTCCGCCTCGACAAAAGTGATTTTTTTGTCGATTTATGGGGGTATGCAGGCCGGTAATGAATTCCGACAACTTTGAAAAAATGGTGCACAAGCATGCCCAAGCGTGGCCTTGGACGGTGCACACGTGTGGTGTACCGCTGCAACAACTCCACACCCGAGGCCTCAAATCGAAATTCCGACAAGACAAAAGTTATTTTTTGTCGATTTTTAGGGGTATGCAGGCCGGTAATGAATTTCGACAACTTTGAAAAAATGGTGCACAAGCTGCCCAAAACAACCTAGGACGCTGGCACACGTATGGTGCACCGCTGCAACAACTCCGCACCCGAGGCCTCAAATCGAAATTCTGGCTCGACAAAAGTGATTTTTTTGTCGATTTATGGGGGTATGCAGGCCGGTAATGAATTCCAACAACTTTGAAAAAATGGTGCACAAGCTGCCCAAGACAGCGTAGGACGGTGGCACACATATGGTGCACCGCTGCAAAACTCCGCACCCGAGGCCTCAGATCGAAATTCCGCCTCGACAAAAGTGATTTTTTTGTCGATTTATGGGGGTATGCAGGCCGGTAATGAATTCCGACAACTTTGAAAAAATGGTGCACAAGCATACCCAAGCGTGGCCTTGGACGGTGCACACGTGTGGTGTACCGCTGCAACAACTCCACACCCGAGGCCTCAAATCGAAATTCCGACACGACAAAAGTGATTTTTTGTCGATTTTTGGGGGTATGCAGGCCGGTAATGAATTTCGACAACTTTGAAAAAATGGTGCACAAGCTGCCCAAAACAACCTAGGACGCTGGCACACGTATGGTGCACCGCTGCAACAACTCCGCACCCGAGGCCTCAAATCGAAATTCTGGCTCGACAAAAGTGATTTTTTTGTCGATTTATGGGGGTATGCAGGCCGGTAATGAATTCCAACAACTTTGAAAAAATGGTGCACAAGCTGCCCAAGACAGCGTAGGACGGTGGCACACATATGGTGCACCGCTGCAAAACTCCGCACCCGAGGCCTCAGATCGAAATTCCGCCTCGACAAAAGTGATTTTTTTGTCGATTTATGGGGGTATGCAGGCCGGTAATGAATTCCGACAACTTTGAAAAAATGGTGCACAAGCATGCCCAAGCGTGGCCTTGGACGGTGCACACGTGTGGTGTACCGCTGCAACAACTCCACACCCGAGGCCTCAAATCGAAATTCCGACACGACAAAAGTGATTTTTTTGTCGATTTTTGGGGGTATGCAGGCCGGTAATGAATTTCGACAACTTTGAAAAAATGGTGCACAAGCTGCCCAAAACAACCTAGGACGCTGGCACACGTATGGTGCACCGCTGCAACAACTCCGCACCCGAGGCCTCAAATCGAAATTCTGGCTCGACAAAAGTGATTTTTTTGTCGATTTATGGGGGTATGCAGGCCGGTAATGAATTCCAACAACTTTGAAAAAATGGTGCACAAGCTGCCCAAGACAGCGTAGGACGGTGGCACACATATGGTGCACCGCTGCAAAACTCCGCACCCGAGGCCTCAGATCGAAATTCCGCCTCGACAAAAGTGATTTTTTTATCGATTTATGGGGGTATGCAGGCCGGTAATGAATTCCGACAACTTTGAAAAAATGGTGCACAAGCATGACCAAGCGTGGCCTTGGACGGTGCACACGTGTGGTGCACCGCTGCAACAACTCCACACCCGAGGCCTCAAATCGAAATTCCGACACGACAAAAGTGATTTATTTATCGATTTTTGGGGGTATGCAGACCGGTAATGAATTTCGACAACTTTGAAAAAATGGTGCACAAGCTGCCCAAAACAACCTAAGACGCTGGCACACGTATGGTGCACCGCTGCAACAACTCCACACCCGAGGCCTCAAATCGAAATTCTGCCTCGACAAAAGTGATTTTTTTGTCGATTTGTGGGGGGAATGCAGGCCGGTAATGAATTCCAACAACTTTGAAAAAATGGTGCACAAGCTGCCCAAGACAGCGTAGGACGGTGGCACACATATGGTGCACCGCTGCAAAACTCCGCACCCGAGGCCTCAGATCGAAATTCCGCCTCGACAAAAGTGATTTTTTTGTCGATTTATGGGGTTATGCAGGCCGGTAATGAATTCCGACAACTTTAAAAAAATGGTGCACAAGCATGCCCAAGCGTGGCCTTGGACGGTGCACACGTGTGGTGCACCGCTGCAACAACTCCACACCCGAGGCCTCAAATCGAAATTCCGACACGACAAAAGTGATTTTTTTGTCGATTTTTGGGGGTATGCAGGCCGGTAATGAATTTCGACAACTTTGAAAAAATGGTGCACAAGCTGCCCAAAACAACCTAGGACGCTGGCACACGTATGGTGCACCGCTGCAACAACTCCGCACCCGAGGCCTCAAATCAAAATTCTGCCTCGACAAAAGTGATTTTTTTGTCGATTTTTGGGGGTATGCAGGCCGGTAATGAATTCCAACAACTTTGAAAAAATGGGGCACAAGCTGCCCAAGACAGCGTAGGACGGTGGCACACATATGGTGCACCGCTGCAAAACTTCGCACCCGAGGCCTCAGATCGAAATTCCGCCTCGACAAAAGTGATTTTTTTGTCGATTTATGGGGGTATGCAGGCCGGTAATGAATTCCGACAACTTTGAAAAAATGGTGCACAAGCATGCCCAAGCGTGGCCTAGGACGGTGCACACGAGTGGTTCACCGTTGCAACAACTCCACACCCGAGGCCTCAAATCCAAATTCTGCCTCGATAAAAGTGATTTTTTTGTCGATTTATGGGGTTATGCAGGCCGGTAATGAATTCCGACAACTTTGAAAAAATGGTGCACAAGCTGCCCAAGACAGCCTAGGACGGTGGCACACGTATGGTGCACCGCTGTAACAACTCCGCACCCGAGGCCTCAAATCGAAATTCTGCCTCGACAAAAGTGATTTTTTTGTCGATTTTTGGGGGTATGCAGGCCGGTAATGAATTTCGACAACTTTGAAAAAATGGTGCACAAGCTGCCCAAAACAACCTAGGACGCTGGCACACGTATGGTGCACCGCTGCAACAACTCCGCACCCGAGGCCTCAAATCGAAATTCTGCCTTGACAAAAGTGATTTTTTTGTCGATTTTTGGGGGTATGCAGGCCGGTAATGAATTCCAACAACTTTGAAAAAATGGGGAACAAGCTGGCCAAGACAGCGTAGGACGGTGGCACACATATGGTGCACCGCTGCAAAACTCCGCACCCGAGGCCTCAGATCGAAATTCCGCCTCGACAAAAGTGATTTTTTTGTCGATTTATGGGGGTATGCAGGCCGGTAATGAATTCCGACAACTTTGAAAAAATGGTGCACAAGCATGCCCAAGCGTGGCCTTGGACGGTGCACACGTGTGGTGCACCGCTGCAACAACTCCACACCCGAGGCCTCAAATCGAAATTCCGACACGACAAAAGTAATTTTTTTGTCGATTTTTGGGGGTATGCAGGCCGGTAATGAATTTCGACAACTTTGAAAAAATGGTGCACAAGCTGCCCAAAACAACCTAGGACGCTGGCACACGTATGGTGCACCGCTGCAACAACTCCGCACCCGAGGCCTCAAATCGAAATTCTGCCTCGACAAAAGTGATTTTTTTGTCGATTTTTGGGGGTATGCAGGCCGGTAATGAATTCCAACAACTTTGAAAAAATGGGGAACAAGCTGGCCAAGACAGCGTAGGACGGTGGCACACATATGGTGCACCGCTGCAAAACTCCGCACCCGAGGCCTCAGATCGAAATTCCGCCTCGACAAAAGTGATTTTTTTGTCGATTTATGGGGGTATGCAGGCCGGTAATGAATTCCGACAACTTTGAAAAAATGGTGCACAAGCATGCCCAAGCGTGGCCTTGGACGGTGCACACGTGTGGTGTACCGCTGCAACAACTCCACACCCGAGGCCTCAAATCGAAATTCCGACACGACAAAAGTGATTTTTTTGTCGATTTTTGGGGGTATGCAGGCCGGTAATGAATTTCGACAACTTTGAAAAAATGGTGCACAAGCTGCCCAAAACAACCTAGGACGCTGGCACACGTATGGTGCACCGCTGCAACAACTTCGCACCCGAGGCCTCAAATCGAAATTCTGGCTCGACAAAAGTGATTTTTTTGTCGATTTATGGGGGTATGCAGGCCGGTAATGAATTCCAACAACTTTGAAAAAATGGTGCACAAGCTGCCCAAGACAGCGTAGGACGGTGGCACACATATGGTGCACCGCTGCAAAACTCCGCACCCGAGGCCTCAGATCGAAATTCCGCCTCGACAAAAGTGATTTTTTTGTCGATTTATGGGGGTATGCAGGCCGGTAATGAATTCCGACAACTTTAAAAAAATGGTGCACAAGCATGCCCAAGCGTGGCCTTGGACGGTGCACACGTGTGGTGCACCGCTGCAACAACTCCACACCCGAGGCCTCAAATCGAAATTCCGACACGACAAAAGTGATTTTTTTGTCGATTTTTGGGGGTATGCAGGCCGGTAATGAATTTCGACAACTTTGAAAAAATGGTGCACAAGCTGCCCAAAACAACCTAGGACGCTGGCACACGTATGGTGCACCGCTGCAACAACTCCGCACCCGAGGCCTCAAATCAAAATTCTGCCTCGACAAAAGTGATTTTTTTGTCGATTTTTGGGGGTATGCAGGCCGGTAATGAATTCCAACAACTTTGAAAAAATGGGGCACAAGCTGCCCAAGACAGCGTAGGACGGTGGCACACATATGGTGCACCGCTGCAAAACTTCGCACCCGAGGCCTCAGATCGAAATTCCGCCTCGACAAAAGTGATTTTTTTGTCGATTTATGGGGGTATGCAGGCCGGTAATGAATTCCGACAACTTTGAAAAAATGGTGCACAAGCATGCCCAAGCGTGGCCTAGGACGGTGCACACGAGTGGTTCACCGTTGCAACAACTCCACACCCGAGGCCTCAAATCCAAATTCTGCCTCGATAAAAGTGATTTTTTTGTCGATTTATGGGGTTATGCAGGCCGGTAATGAATTCCGACAACTTTGAAAAAATGGTGCACAAGCTGCCCAAGACAGCCTAGGACGGTGGCACACGTATGGTGCACCGCTGTAACAACTCCGCACCCGAGGCCTCAAATCGAAATTCTGCCTCGACAAAAGTGATTTTTTTGTCGATTTTTGGGGGTATGCAGGCCGGTAATGAATTTCGACAACTTTGAAAAAATGGTGCACAAGCTGCCCAAAACAACCTAGGACGCTGGCACACGTATGGTGCACCGCTGCAACAACTCCGCACCCGAGGCCTCAAATCGAAATTCTGCCTCGACAAAAGTGATTTTTTTGTCGATTTTTGGGGGTATGCAGGCCGGTAATGAATTCCAACAACTTTGAAAAAATGGGGAACAAGCTGGCCAAGACAGCGTAGGACGGTGGCACACATATGGTGCACCGCTGCAAAACTCCGAACCCGAGGCCTCAGATCGAAATTCCGCCTCGACAAAAGTGATTTTTTTGTCGATTTATGGGGGTATGCAGGCCGGTAATGAATTCCGACAACTTTGAAAAAATGGTGCACAAGCATGCCCAAGCGTGGCCTTGGACGGTGCACACGTGTGGTGCACCGCTGCAACAACTCCACACCCGAGGCCTCAAATCGAAATTCCGACACGACAAAAGTAATTTTTTTGTCGATTTTTGGGGGTATGCAGGCCGGTAATGAATTTCGACAACTTTGAAAAAATGGTGCACAAGCTGCCCAAAACAACCTAGGACGCTGGCACACGTATGGTGCACCGCTGCAACAACTCCGCACCCGAGGCCTCAAATCGAAATTCTGCCTCGACAAAAGTGATTTTTTTGTCGATTTTTGGGGGTATGCAGGCCGGTAATGAATTCCAACAACTTTGAAAAAATGGGGAACAAGCTGGCCAAGACAGCGTAGGACGGTGGCACACATATGGTGCACCGCTGCAAAACTCCGCACCCGAGGCCTCAGATCGAAATTCCGCCTCGACAAAAGTGATTTTTTTGTCGATTTATGGGGGTATGCAGGCCGGTAATGAATTCCGACAACTTTGAAAAAATGGTGCACAAGCATGCCCAAGCGTGGCCTTGGACGGTGCACACGTGTGGTGTACCGCTGCAACAACTCCACACCCGAGGCCTCAAATCGAAATTCCGACACGACAAAAGTGATTTTTTTGTCGATTTTTGGGGGTATGCAGGCCGGTAATGAATTTCGACAACTTTGAAAAAATGGTGCACAAGCTGCCCAAAACAACCTAGGACGCTGGCACACGTATGGTGCACCGCTGCAACAACTTCGCACCCGAGGCCTCAAATCGAAATTCTGGCTCGACAAAAGTGATTTTTTTGTCGATTTATGGGGGTATGCAGGCCGGTAATGAATTCCAACAACTTTGAAAAAATGGTGCACAAGCTGCCCAAGACAGCGTAGGACGGTGGCACACATATGGTGCACCGCTGCAAAACTCCGCACCCGAGGCCTCAGATCGAAATTCCGCCTCGACAAAAGTGATTTTTTTGTCGATTTATGGGGGTATGCAGGCCGGTAATGAATTCCGACAACTTTGAAAAAATGGTGCACAAGCATGCCCAAGCGTGGCCTTGGACGGTGCACACGTGTGGTGCACCGCTGCAACAACTCCACACCCGAGGCCTCAAATCGAAATTCCGACACGACAAAAGTGATTTTTTTGTCGATTTATGGGGGTATGCAGGCCGGTAATGAATTTCGACAACTTTGAAAAAATGGTGCACAAGCTGCCCAAAACAACCTAGGACGCTGGCACACGTATGGTGCACCGCTGCAACAACTCCGCACCCGAGGCCTCAAATCGAAATTCTGCCTCGACAAAAGTGATTTTTTTGTCGATTTATAGGGGTATGCAGGCCGGTAATGAATTCCAAAAACTTTGAAAAAATGGTGCACAAGCTGCCCAAGACAGCGTAGGACGGTGGCACACATATGGTGCACCGCTGCAAAACTCCGCACCCGAGGCCTCAGATCGAAATTCCGACTCGACAAAAGTGATTTTTTTGTCGATTTATGGGGGTATACAGGCCGGTAATGAATTCCGACAACTTTGAAAAAATGGTGCACAAGCATGCCCAAGCGTGGCCTTAGACGGTGCACACGTGTGGTGCACCGCTGCAACAACTCCACACCCGAGGCCTCAAATCGAAATTCCGACACGACAAAAGTGATTTTTTTGTCGATTTTTGGGGGTATGTAGGCCGGTAATGAATTTCGACAACTTTGAAAAAATGGTGCACAAGTTGCCCAAATCAACCTAGGATGGTGGCACTCGTATGGTGCACCGCTGCAACAACTCCGCACCCGAGGCCTCAAATCGAAATTCTGCCTTGACAAAAGTGATTTTTTTGTCGATTTATGGGGGTATGCAGGCCGGTAATGAATTCCGACAACTTTGAAATAATGGTGCACAAGCATGCCCAAGCGTGGCCTTGGACGGTGCACACGTGTGGTGCACCGCTGCAACAACTCCACACCCGAGGCCTCAAATCAAAATTCCGACACGACAAAAGAGATTTTTTTTGTCGATTTTTGGGGGTATGCAGGCCGGTAATGAATTTCGACAACTTTGAAAAAATGGTGCACAAGCTGCCCAAAACAACCTAGGACGCTGGCACACGTATGGTGCACCGCTGCAACAACTCCGCACCCGAGGCCTCAAATCGAAATTCTGCCTCGACAAAAGTGATTTTTTTTGTCGATTTATGGGGGTATGCAGGCCGGTAATGAATTCCAACAACTTTGAAAAAATGGGGCACAAGCTGCCCAAGACAGCGTAGGACGGTGGCACACATATGGTGCACCGCTGCAAAACTCCGCACCCGAGGCCTCAGATCGAAATTCCGCCTCGACAAAAGTGATTTTTTTGTCGATTTATGGGGGTATGCAGGCCGGTAATGAATTCCGACAACTTTGAAAAAATGGTGCACAAGCATGCCCAAGCGTGGCCTTGGACGGTACACACGTGTGGTGCACCGCTGCAACAACTCCACACCCGAGGCCTCAAATCGAAATTCCGACACGACAAAAGTGATTTTTTTGTCGATTTTTGGGGGTATGCAGGCCGGTAATGAATTTCGACAACTTTGAAAAAATGGTGCACAAGCTGCCCAAAACAACCTAGGACGCTGGCACACGTATGGTGCACCGCTGCAACAACTCCGCACCCGAGGCCTCAAATCGAAATTCTGCCTCGACAAAAGTGATTTTTTTGTCGATTTATGGGGGTATGCAGGCCGGTAATGAATTCCAACAACTTTGAAAAAATGGTGCACAAGCTGCCCAACACAGCGTAGGACGGTGGCACACATATGGTGCAGCGCTGCAAAACTCCGCACCCGAGGCCTCAGATCGAAATTCCGCCTCGACAAAAGTGATTTTTTTGTCGATTTATGGGGGTATGCAGGCCGGTAATGAATTCCGATAACTTTGAAAAAATGGTGCACAAGCTGCCCAAAACAACCTAGGACGCTGGCACACGTATGGTGCACCGCTGCAACAACTCCGCACCCGAGGCCTCAAATCGAAATTCTGCCTCGACAAAAGTGATTTTTTTGTCGATTTTTGGGGGTATGCAGGCCGGTAATGAATTCCAACAACTTTGAAAAAATGGGGCACAAGCTGGCCAAGACAGCGTAGGACGGTGGTACACATATGGTGCACCGCTGCAAAACTCTGCACCCGAGGCCTCAGATCGAAATTCCGCCTCGACAAAAGTGATTTTTTTGTCGATTTATGGGGGTATGCAGGCCGGTAATGAATTCCGACAACTTTGAAAAAATGGTGCACAAGCATGCCCAAGCGTGGCCTTGGACGGTGCACACGTGTGGTGTACCGCTGCAACAACTCCACACCCGAGGCCTCAAATCGAAATTCCGACACGACAAAAGTGATTTTTTGTCGATTTTTGGGGGTATGCAGGCCGGTAATGAATTTCGACAACTTTGAAAAAATGGTGCACAAGCTGCCCAAAACAACCTAGGACGCTGGCACACGTATGGTGCACCGCTGCAACAACTCCGCACCCGAGGCCTCAAATCGAAATTCTGGCTCGACAAAAGTGATTTTTTTGTCGATTTATGGGGGTATGCAGGCCGGTAATGAATTCCAACAACTTTGAAAAAATGGTGCACAAGCTGCCCAAGACAGCGTAGGACGGTGGCACACATATGGTGCACCGCTGCAAAACTCCGCACCCGAGGCCTCAGATCGAAATTCCGCCTCGACAAAAGTGATTTTTTTGTCGATTTATGGGGGTATGCAGGCCGGTAATGAATTCCGACAACTTTGAAAAAATGGTGCACAAGCATGCCCAAGCGTGGCCTTGGACGGTGCACACGTGTGGTGTACCGCTGCAACAACTCCACACCCGAGGCCTCAAATCGAAATTCCGACACGACAAAAGTGATTTTTTGTCGATTTTTGGGGGTATGCAGGCCGGTAATGAATTTCGACAACTTTGAAAAAATGGTGCACAAGCTGCCCAAAACAACCTAGGACGCTGGCACACGTATGGTGCACCGCTGCAACAACTCCGCACCCGAGGCCTCAAATCGAAATTCTGGCTCGACAAAAGTGATTTTTTTGTCGATTTATGGGGGTATGCAGGCCGGTAATGAATTCCAACAACTTTGAAAAAATGGTGCACAAGCTGCCCAAGACAGCGTAGGACGGTGGCACACATATGGTGCACCGCTGCAAAACTCCGCACCCGAGGCCTCAGATCGAAATTCCGCCTCGACAAAAGTGATTTTTTTATCGATTTATGGGGGTATGCAGGCCGGTAATGAATTCCGACAACTTTGAAAAAATGGTGCACAAGCATGACCAAGCGTGGCCTTGGACGGTGCACACGTGTGGTGCACCGCTGCAACAACTCCACACCCGAGGCCTCAAATCGAAATTCCGACACGACAAAAGTGATTTTTTTATCGATTTTTGGGAGTATGCAGACCGGTAATGAATTTCGACAACTTTGAAAAAATGGTGCACAAGCTGCCCAAAACAACCTAGGACGCTGGCACACGTATGGTGCACCGCTGCAACAACTCCACACCCGAGGCCTCAAATCGAAATTCTGCCTCGACAAAAGTGATTTTTTTGTCGATTTGTGGGGGGAATGCAGGCCGGTAATGAATTCCAACAACTTTGAAAAAATGGTGCACAAGCTGCCCAAGACAGCGTAGGACGGTGGCACACATATGGTGCACCGCTGCAAAACTCCGCACCCGAGGCCTCAGATCGAAATTCCGCCTCGACAAAAGTGATTTTTTTGTCGATTTATGGGGTTATGCAGGCCGGTAATGAATTCCGACAACTTTAAAAAAATGGTGCACAAGCATGCCCAAGCGTGGCCTTGGACGGTGCACACGTGTGGTGCACCGCTGCAACAACTCCACACCCGAGGCCTCAAATCGAAATTCCGACACGACAAAAGTGATTTTTTTGTCAATTTTTGGGGGTATGCAGGCCGGTAATGAATTTCGACAACTTTGAAAAAATGGTGCACAAGCTGCCCAAAACAACCTAGGACGCTGGCACACGTATGGTGCACCGCTGCAACAACTCCGCACCCGAGGCCTCAAATCGAAATTCTGCCTCGACAAAAGTGATTTTTTTGTCGATTTTTGGGGGTATGCAGGCCGGTAATGAATTCCAACAACTTTGAAAAAATGGGGCACAAGCTGCCCAAGACAGCGTAGGACGGTGGCACACATATGGTGCACCGCTGCAAAACTTCGCACCCGAGGCCTCAGATCGAAATTCCGCCTCGACAAAAGTGATTTTTTTGTCGATTTATGGGGGTATGCAGGCCGGTAATGAATTCCGACAACTTTTAAAAAATGGTGCACAAGCATGCCCAAGCGTGGCCTAGGACGGTGCACACGAGTGGTTCACCGTTGCAACAACTCCACACCCGAGGCCTCAAATCCAAATTCTGCCTCGATAAAAGTGATTTTTTTGTCGATTTATGGGGTTATGCAGACCGGTAATGAATTCCGACAACTTTGAAAAAATGGTGCACAAGCTGCCCAAGACAGCCTAGGACGGTGGCACACGTATGGTGCACCGCTGCAACAACTCCGCACCCGAGGCCTCAAATCGAAATTCTGCCTCGACAAAAGTGATTTTTTTGTCGATTTATGGGGGTATGCAGGCCGGTAATGAATTCCAACAACTTTGAAAAAATGGTGCACAAGCTGCCCAAGACAGCGTAGGACGGTGGCACACATATGGTGCACCGCTGCAAAACTCCGCACCCGAGGCCTCAGATCGAAATTTCGCCTCGACAAAAGTGATTTTTTTGTCGATTTATGGGGGTATGTAGGCCGGTAATGAATTCCGACAACTTTGAAAAAATGGTGCACAAGCATGCCCAAGCGTGGCCTTGGACGGTGCACACGTGTGGTGCACCGCTGCAACAACTCCACACCCGAGGCCTCAAATCGAAATTCCGACACGACAAAAGTGATTTTTTTGTCGATTTTTGGGGGTATGCAGGCCGGTAATGAATTTCGACAACTTTGAAAAAATGGTGCACAAGCTGCCCAAAACAACCTAGGACGCTGGCACACGTATGGTGCACCGCTGCAACAACTCCACACCCGAGGCCTCAAATCGAAATTCTGCCTCGACAAAAGTGATTTTTTTGTCGATTTGTGGGGGTATGCAGGCCGGTAATGAATTCCAACAACTTTGAAAAAATGGTGCACAAGCTGCCCAAGACAGCGTAGGACGGTGGCACACATATGGTGCACCGCTGCAAAACTCCGCACCCGAGGCCTCAGATCGAAATTCCGCCTCGACAAAAGTGATTTTTTTGTCGATTTATGGGGGTATGCAGGCCGGTAATGAATTCCGACAACTTTAAAAAAATGGTGCACAAGCATGCCCAAGCGTGGCCTTGGACGGTGCACACGTGTGGTGCACCGCTGCAACAACTCCACACCCGAGGCCTCAAATCGAAATTCCGACACGACAAAAGTAATTTTTTTGTCGATTTTTGGGGGTATGCAGGCCGGTAATGAATTTCGACAACTTTGAAAAAATGGTGCACAAGCTGCCCAAAACAACCTAGGACGCTGGCACACGTATGGTGCACCGCTGCAACAACTCCGCACCCGAGGCCTCAAATCGAAATTCTGCCTCGACAAAAGTGATTTTTTTGTCGATTTTTGGGGGTATGCAGGCCGGTAATGAATTCCAACAACTTTGAAAAAATGGGGCACAAGCTGCCCAAGACAGCGTAGGACGGTGGCACACATATGGTGCACCGCTGCAAAACTTCGCACCCGAGACCTCAGATCGAAATTCCGCCTCGACAAAAGTGATTTTTTTGTCGATTTATGGGGGTATGCAGGCCGGTAATGAATTCCGACAACTTTGAAAAAATGGTGCACAAGCATGCCCAAGCGTGGCCTAGGACGGTGCACACGAGTGGTTCACCGTTGCAACAACTCCACACCCGAGGCCTCAAATCCAAATTCTGCCTCGATAAAAGTGATTTTTTTGTCGATTTATGGGGTTATGCAGACCGGTAATGAATTCCGACAACTTTGAAAAAATGGTGCACAAGCTGCCCAAGACAGCCTAGGACGGTGGCACACGTATGGTGCACCGCTGCAACAACTCCGCACCCGAGGCCTGAAATCGAAATTCTGCCTCGACAAAAGTGATTTTTTTGTCGATTTATGGGGGTATGCAGGCCGGTAATGAATTCCAACAACTTTGAAAAAATGGTGCACAAGCTGCCCAAGACAGCGTAGGACGGTGGCACACATATGGTGCACCGCTGCAAAACTCCGCACCCGAGGCCTCAGATCGAAATTTCGCCTCGACAAAAGTGATTTTTTTGTCGATTTATGGGGGTATGCAGGCCGGTAATGAATTCCGACAACTTTGAAAAAATGGTGCACAAGCATGCCCAAGCGTGGCCTAGGACGGTGCACACGAGTGGTTCACCGTTGCAACAACTCCACACCCGAGGCCTCAAATCCAAATTCTGCCTCGATAAAAGTGATTTTTTTGTCGATTTATGGGGTTATGCAGGCCGGTAATGAATTCCGACAACTTTGAAAAAATGGTGCACAAGCTGCCCAAGACAGCCTAGGACGGTGGCACACGTATGGTGCACCGCTGCAACAACTCCGCACCCGAGGCCTCAAATCGAAATTCTGCCTCGACAAAAGTGTTTTTTTTGTCGATTTATGGGGGTATGCAGGCCGGTAATGAATTCCAACAACTTTGAAAAAATGGTGCACAAGCTGCCCAAGACAGCGTAGGACGGTGGCACACATATGGTGCACCGCTGCAACAACTCCGCACCCGATGCCAAAAATCGAAATTCCGCCTGTACACAAGTTATTTTTTTGTCGATTTATGGGGGTATGCATGCCGGTAATGAATTCCGACAACTTTGAAAAAATGGTGCACAAGCATGCCCAAGCGTGGCCTAGGACGGTGCACACGTGTGGTGCACCACTGCAACAACTCTGCACCCGAGGCCTCAAATCGAAATTCCGCCTCGACACAAGTTATTTTTTTTATCGATTAATGGGGGTATGCAGGCCGGTAATGAATTCCGACAACTTTGAAAAAATGGTGCACAAGCATGCCCAAGCGTGGCCCAGGACGGTGGCACACGTATGGTGCACCGCTGCAACAACTCCGCACCCGAGGCCTCAAATCGAAATTCTGCCTCGACAAAAGTGTTTTTTTTGTCGATTTATGGGGGTATGCAGGCCGGTAATGAATTCCAACAACTTTGAAAAAATGGTGCACAAGCTGCCCAAGACAGCGTAGGACGGTGGCACACATATGGTGCACCGCTGCAAAACTCCGCACCCGAGGCCTCAGATCGAAATTTCACCTCGACAAAAGTGATTTTTTTGTCGATTTATGGGGGTATGTAGGCCGGTAATGAATTCCGACAACTTTGAAAAAATGGTGCACAAGCATGCCCAAGCGTGGCCTTGGACGGTGCACACGTGTGGTGCACCGCTGCAACAACTCCACACCCGAGGCCTCAAATCGAAATTCTACCTCGACAAAAGTGATTTTTTTTGTCGATTTTTGGGGGTATGCAGGCCGGTAATGAATTTCGACAACTTTGAAAAAATGGTGCACAAGCTGCCCAAAACAACCTAGGACGCTGGCACACGTATGGTGCACCGCTGCAACAACTCCGCACCCGAGGCCTCAAATCGAAATTCTGCCTCGACAAAAGTGATTTTTTTGTCGATTTTTGGGGGTATGCAGGCCGGTAATGAATTCCAACAACTTTGAAAAAATGGGGAACAAGCTGGCCAAGACAGCGTAGGACGGTGGCACACATATGGTGCACCGCTGCAAAACTCCGCACCCGAGGCCTCAGATCGAAATTCCGCCTCGACAAAAGTGATTTTTTTGTCGATTTATGGGGGTATGCAGGCCGGTAATGAATTCCGACAACTTTGAAAAAATGGTGCACAAGCATGCCCAAGCGTGGCCTAGGACGGTGCACACGAGTGGTTCACCGTTGCAACAACTCCACACCCGAGGCCTCAAATCCAAATTCTGCCTCGATAAAAGTGATTTTTTTGTCGATTTATGGGGTTATGTAGACCGGTAATGAATTCCGACAACTTTGAAAAAATGGTGCACAAGCTGCCCAAGACAGCCTAGGACGGTGGCACACGTATGGTGCACCGCTGCAACAACTCCGCACCCGAGGCCTCAAATCGAAATTCTGCCTCGACAAAAGTGATTTTTTTGTCGATTTATGGGGGTATGCAGGCCGGTAATGAATTCCAACAACTTTGAAAAAATGGTGCACAAGCTGCCCAAGACAGCGTAGGACGGTGGCACACATATGGTGCACCGCTGCAAAACTCCGCACCCGAGGCCTCAGATCGAAATTTCGCCTCGACAAAAGTGATTTTTTTGTCGATTTATGGGGGTATGCAGGCCGGTAATGAATTCCGACAACTTTGAAAAAATGGTGCACAAGCATGCCCAAGCGTGGCCTAGGACGGTGCACACGAGTGGTTCACCGTTGCAACAACTCCACACCCGAGGCCTCAAATCCAAATTCTGCCTCGATAAAAGTGATTTTTTTGTCGATTTATGGGGTTATGCAGGCCGGTAATGAATTCCGACAACTTTGAAAAAATGGTGCACAAGCTGCCCAAGACAGCCTAGGACGGTGGCACACGTATGGTGCACCGCTGCAACAACTCCGCACCCGAGGCCTCAAATCGAAATTCTGCCTCGACAAAAGTGATTTTTTTGTCGATTTATGGGGGTATGCAGGCCGGTAATGAATTCCAACAACTTTGAAAAAATGGTGCACAAGCTGCCCAAGACAGCGTAGGACGGTGGCACACATATGGTGCACCGCTGCAAAACTCCGCACCCGAGGCCTCAGATCGAAATTTCACCTCGACAAAAGTGATTTTTTTGTCGATTTATGGGGGTATGTAGGCCAGTAATGAATTCCGACAACTTTGAAAAAATGGTGCACAAGCATGCCCAAGCGTGGCCTTGGACGGTGCACACGTGTGGTGCACCGCTGCAACAACTCCACACCCGAGGCCTCAAATCGAAATTCCGACACGACAAAAGTGATTTTTTTGTCGATTTTTGGGGGTATGCAGGCCGGTAATGAATTTCGACAACTTTGAAAAAATGGTGCACAAGCTGCCCAAAACAACCTAGGACGCTGGCACACGTATGGTGCACCGCTGCAACAACTCCGCACCCGAGGCCTCAAATCGAAATTCTGCCTCGACAAAAGTGATTTTTTTGTCGATTTTTGGGGGTATGCAGGCCGGTAATGAATTCCAACAACTTTGAAAAAATGGGGAACAAGCTGGCCAAGACAGCGTAGGACGGTGGCACACATATGGTGCACCGCTGCAAAACTCCGCACCCGAGGCCTCAGATCGAAATTCCGCCTCGACAAAAGTGATTTTTTTGTCGATTTATGGGGGTATGCAGGCCGGTAATGAATTTCGACAACTTTGAAAAAATGGTGCACAAGCTGCCCAAAACAACCTAGGACGCTGGCACACGTATGGTGCACCGCTGCAACAACTCCGCACCCGAGGCCTCAAATCGAAATTCTGCCTCGACAAAAGTGATTTTTTTGTCGATTTTTGGGGGTATGCAGGCCGGTAATGAATTCCAACAACTTTGAAAAAATGGGGAACAAGCTGGCCAAGACAGCGTAGGACGGTGGCACACATATGGTGCACCGCTGCAAAACTCCGCACCCGAGGCCTCAGATCGAAATTCCGCCTCGACAAAAGTGATTTTTTTGTCGATTTATGGGGGTATGCAGGCCGGTAATGAATTCCGACAACTTTGAAAAAATGGTGCACAAGCATGCCCAAGCGTGGCCTTGGACGGTGCACACGTGTGGTGTACCGCTGCAACAACTCCACACCCGAGGCCTCAAATCGAAATTCCGACACGACAAAAGTGATTTTTTTGTCGATTTTTGGGGGTATGCAGGCCGGTAATGAATTTCGACAACTTTGAAAAAATGGTGCACAAGCTGCCCAAAACAACCTAGGACGCTGGCACACGTATGGTGCACCGCTGCAACAACTCCGCACCCGAGGCCTCAAATCGAAATTTTGGCTCGACAAAAGTGATTTTTTTTTCGATTTATGGGGGTATGCAGGCCGGTAATGAATTCCAACAACTTTGAAAAAATGGTGCACAAGCTGCCCAAGACAGCGTAGGACGGTGGCACACATATGGTGCACCGCTGCAAAACTCCGCACCCGAGGCCTCAGATCGAAATTCCGCCTCGACAAAAGTGATTTTTTTGTCGATTTATGGGGGTATGCAGGCCGGTAATGAATTCCGACAACTTTGAAAAAATGGTGCACAAGCATGCCCAAGCGTGGCCTTGGACGGTGCACACGTGTGGTGCACCGCTGCAACAACTCCACACCCGAGGCCTCAAATCGAAATTCCGACACGACAAAAGTGATTTTTTTGTCGATTTATGGGGGTATGCAGGCCGGTAATGAATTTCGACAACTTTGAAAAAATGGTGCACAAGCTGCCCAAAACAACCTAGGACGCTGGCACACGTATGGTGCACCGCTGCAACAACTCCGCACCCGAGGCCTCAAATCGAAATTCTGCCTTGACAAAAGTGATTTTTTTGTCGATTTATGGGGGTATGCAGGCCGGTAATGAATTCCGACAACTTTGAAATAATGGTGCACAAGCATGCCCAAGCGTGGCCTTGGACGGTGCACTCGTGTGGTGCACCGCTGCAACAACTCCATACCCGAGGCCTCAAATCAAAATTCCGACACGACAAAAGTGATTTTTTTTGTCGATTTTTGGGGGTATGCAGGCCGGTAATGAATTTCGACAACTTTGAAAAAATGGTGCACAAGCTGCCCAAAACAACCTAGGACGCTGGCACACGTATGGTGCACCGCTGCAACAACTCCGCACCCGAGGCCTCAAATCGAAATTCTGCCTCGACAAAAGTGATTTTTTTGTCGATTTATGGGGGTATGCAGGCCGGTAATGAATTCCAACAACTTTGAAAAAATGGGGCACAAGCTGCCCAAGACAGCGTAGGACGGTGGCACACATATGGTGCACCGCTGCAAAACTCCGCACCCGAGGCCTCAGATCGAAATTCCGCCTCGACAAAAGTGATTTTTTTGTCGATTTATGGGGGTATGCAGGCCGGTAATGAATTCCGACAACTTTGAAAAAATGGTGCACAAGCATGCCCAAGCGTGGCCTTGGACGGTACACACGTGTGGTGCACCGCTGCAACAACTCCACACCCGAGGCCTCAAATCGAAATTCCGACACGACAAAAGTGATTTTTTTGTCGATTTTTGGGGGTATGCAGGCCGGTAATGAATTTCGACAACTTTGAAAAAATGGTGCACAAGCTGCCCAAAACAACCTAGGACGCTGGCACACGTATGGTGCACCGCTGCAACAACTCCGCACCCGAGGCCTCAAATCGAAATTCTGCCTCGACAAAAGTGATTTTTTTGTCGATTTATGGGGGTATGCAGGCCGGTAATGAATTCCAACAACTTTGAAAAAATGGTGCACAAGCTGCCCAACACAGCGTAGGACGGTGGCACACATATGGTGCAGCGCTGCAAAACTCCGCACCCGAGGCCTCAGATCGAAATTCCGCCTCGACAAAAGTGATTTTTTTGTCGATTTATGGGGGTATGTAGGCCGGTAATGAATTCCGATAACTTTGAAAAAATGGTGCACAAGCATGCCCAAGCGTGGCCTTGGACGGTGCACACGTGTGGTGCACCGCTGCAACAACTCCACAGCTGAGGCCTCAAATCGAAATTCCGACACGACAAAAGTGATTTTTTTATCGATTTATGGGGGTATGCAGGCCGGTAATGAATTTCGACAACTTTGAAAAAATGGTGCACAAGCTGCCCAAAACAACCTAGGACGCTAGCACACGTATGGTGCACCGCTGCAACAACTCCGCACCCGAGGCCTCAAATCGAAATTCTGCCTCGACAAAAGTGATTTTTTTGTCGATTTATGGGGGTATGCAGGCCGGTAATGAATTCCAACAACTTTGAAAAAATGGTGCACAAGCTGCCCAAGACAGCGTAGGACGGTGGCACACATATGGTGCACCGCTGCAAAACTCCGCACCCGAGGCCTCAAATCGAAATTCTGCCTCGACAAAAGTGATTTTTTTGTCGATTTATGGGGGTATGCAGGCCGGTAATGAATTCCAACAACTTTGAAAAAATGGTGCACAAGCTGCCCAACACAGCGTAGGACGGTGGCACACATATGGTGCAGCGCTGCAAAACTCCGCACCCGAGGCCTCAGATCGAAATTCCGCCTCGACAAAAGTGATTTTTTTGTCGATTTATGGGGGTATGCAGGCCGATAATGAATTCCGATAACTTTGAAAAAATGGTGCACAAGCATGCCCAAGCGTGGCCTTGGACGGTGCACACGTGTGGTGCACCGCTGCAACAACTCCACAGCTGAGGCCTCAAATCGAAATTCCGACACGACAAAAGTGATTTTTTTGTCGATTTATGGGGGTATGCAGGCCGGTAATGAATTTCGACAACTTTGAAAAAATGGTGCACAAGCTGCCCAAAACAACCTAGGACGCTGGCACACGTATGGTGCACCGCTGCAACAACTCCGCACCCGAGGCCTCAAATCGAAATTCTGCCTCGACAAAAGTGATTTTTTTGTCGATTTATGGGGGTATGCAGGCCGGTAATGAATTCCAACAACTTTGAAAAAATGGTGCACAAGCTGCCCAAGACAGCGTAGGACGGTGGCACACATATGGTGCACCGCTGCAAAACTCCGCACCCGAGGCCTCAGATCGAAATTACGCCTCGACAAAAGTGATTTTTTTGTCGATTTATGGGGGTATGCAGGCCGGTAATGAATTCCGACAACTTTGAAAAAATGGTGCACAAGCATGCCCTAGCGTGGCCTTGGACGGTGCACACGTGTGTTGCACCGCTGCAACAACTCCATACCCGAGGCCTCAAATCGAAATTCCGACACGACAAAAGTGATTTTTTTGTCGATTTTTGGGGGTATGTAGGCCGGTAATGAATTTCGACAACTTTGAAAAAATGGTGCACAAGCTGCCCAAGACAGCCTAGGACGGTGGCACACATATGGTGCACTGCTGCAACAACTCCGCACCCGAGGCCTCAAATCGAAATTCCGCCTCGACAAAAGTGATTTTTTTGTCGATTTATGGGGGTATGAAGGCAGGTAATGAATTTCGACTACTATAAAATAATGGTGCACAAGCTGCCCAAGACAGCCTAGGAGGGTGGCACACGTATAGTGCACCGCTGCAACAACTCCGCACCCGAGGCCTCAAATCGAAATTCCGACTCGATAAAAGTGATTTTTTTGTCGATTTATGGGGGTATGCAGGCCGGTAATGAATTCCGACTACTTTGAAAAAATGGTGCACAAGCTGCCCAAGACAGCCAAGGACGGTGGCACACGTATGGTGCACCGCTTCAACAACTCCGCACCCGAGGACTCAAATCGAAATTCCGACTCAATAAAAGTGATTTATTTTTCAATTTTTGGGGGTATGCAGGCCGGTAATGAATTCCGACAACTTTGAAAAAATGGTGCCCAAGCATGCCCAAGCGTGGCCTAGGACGGTGCACACGTCTGGTTCACCGCTGCAACAACTCCATACCCGAGGCCTCAAATCCAAATCCTGCCTGGATAAAAGTGATTTTTTTATCGATTTATGGGGTTATGCAGGCCAGTAATGAATTCCGACAACTTTGAAAAAATGGTGCACAAGCTGCCCAAGACAGCCTAGGACGGTGGCACACGTATGGTGCACCGCTGCAACAACTCCGCACCCGAGGCCTCAAATCGAAATTTTGCCTCGACAAAAGTGATTTTTTGTCGATTTATGGGGGTTGGAAGGCCGGTAATGAATTCCGACAACTTTTAAAAAATGGTGCACAAGCTGCCCAAAACAACCTAGGACTGTGGCAAACGTATGGTGCACCACTGCAACAACTTCGCAACCGAGGCCTCAAATCGAAATTCTGCCTCGTCAAAAGTGATTTTTTTTGTCGATTTATGGGGGTATGAAGGCCGGTAATGAATTCCGACAACTTTGAAAAAATGGTGCACAAGCTGCCCAAGACAGCCTAGGACGGTGGCACACATATGGTGCACTGCTGCAACAACTCCGCACCCGAGGCCTCAAATCGAAATTCCGCCTCGACAAAAGTGATTTTTTTGTCGATTTATGGGGGTATGAAGGCAGGTAATGAATTTCGACTACTATAAAATAATGGTGCACAAGCTGCCCAAGACAGCCTAGGACGGTGGCACACGTATAGTGCACCGCTGCAACAACTCCGCACCCGAGGCCTCAAATCGAAATTCCGACTCGATAAAAGTGATTTTTTTGTCGATTTATGGGGGTATGCAGGCCGGTAATGAATTCCGACTACTTTGAAAAAATGGTGCACAAGCTGCCCAAGACAGCCAAGGACGGTGGCACACGTATGGTGCACCGCTTCAACAACTCCGCACCCGAGGACTCAAATCGAAATTCCGACTCAATAAAAGTGATTTATTTTTCAATTTTTGGGGGTATGCAGGCCGGTAATGAATTCCGACAACTTTGAAAAAATGGTGCCCAAGCATGCCCAAGCGTGGCCTAGGACGGTGCACACGTCTGGTTCACCGCTGCAACAACTCCATACCCGAGGCCTCAAATCCAAATCCTGCCTGGATAAAAGTGATTTTTTTATCGATTTATGGGGTTATGCAGGCCAGTAATGAATTCCGACAACTTTGAAAAAATGGTGCACAAGCTGCCCAAGACAGCCTAGGACGGTGGCACACGTATGGTGCACCGCTGCAACAACTCCGCACCCGAGGCCTCAAATCGAAATTTTGCCTCGACAAAAGTGATTTTTTGTCGATTTATGGGGGTAGGAAGGCCGGTAATGAATTCCGACAACTTTTAAAAAATGGTGCACAAGCTGCCCAAAACAACCTAGGACTGTGGCAAACGTATGGTGCACCACTGCAACAACTTCGCAACCGAGGCCTCAAATCGAAATTCTGCCTCGTCAAAAGTGATTTTTTTTGTCGATTTATGGGGGTATGCAGGCCGGTAATGAATTCCGACAACTTTGAAAAAATGGTGCACAAGCTGCCCAAGACAGCCTAGGACGGTGGCACACATATGGTGCACTGCTGCAACAACTCCGCACCCAAGGCCTCAAATCGAAATTCCGCCTCGACAAAAGTGATTTTTTTGTCGATTTATGGGGGTATGAAGGCAGGTAATGAATTTCGACTACTATAAAATAATGGTGCACAAGCTGCCCAAGACAGCCTAGGACGGTGGCACACGTATAGTGCACCACTGCAACAACTCCGCACCCGAGGCCTCAAATCGAAATTCCGACTCGATAAAAGTGATTTTTTTGTCAATTTATGGGGGTATGCAGGCCGGTAATGAATTCCGACTACTTTGAAAAAATGGTGCACAAGCTGCCCAAGACAGCCAAGGACGGTGGCACACGTATGGTGCACCGCTTCAACAACTCCGCACCCGAGGACTCAAATCGAAATTCCGACTCAATAAAAGTGATTTATTTTTCAATTTTTGGGGGTATGCAGGCCGGTAATGAATTCCGACAACTTTGAAAAAATGGTGCCCAAGCATGCCCAAGCGTGGCCTAGGACGGTGCACACGTCTGGTTCACCGCTGCAACAACTCCATACCCGAGGCCTCAAATCCAAATCCTGCCTGGATAAAAGTGATTTTTTTATCGATTTATGGGGTTATGCAGGCCAGTAATGAATTCCGACAACTTTGAAAAAATGGTGCACAAGCTGCCCAAGACAGCCTAGGACGGTGGCACACGTATGGTGCACCGCTGCAACAACTCCGCACCCGAGGCCTCAAATCGAAATTTTGCCTCGACAAAAGTGATTTTTTGTCGATTTATGGGGGTAGGAAGGCCGGTAATGAATTCCGACAACTTTTAAAAAATGGTGCACAAGCTGCCCAAAACAACCTAGGACTGTGGCAAACGTATGGTGCACCACTGCAACAACTTCGCAACCGAGGCCTCAAATCGAAATTCTGCCTCGTCAAAAGTGATTTTTTTTGTCGATTTATGGGGGTATGCAGGCCGGTAATGAATTCCGACAACTTTGAGAAAATGGTGCACAAGCATGCCCAAGCGTGGCCTAGGACGATGCACACGTGTGGTGCACCGCTGCAACAACTCCGCACCCGATGCCAAAAATCGAAATTCCGCCTGTACACAAGTTATTTTTTTGTCGATTTATGGGGGTATGCAGGCCGGTAATGAATTCCGACAACTTTGAAAAAATGGTGCACAAGCATGCCCAAGCGTGGCCTAGGACGGTGCACACGTGTGGTGCACCGCTGCAACAACTCTGCACCCGAGGCCTCAAATCGAAATTCCGCCTCGACACAAGTTATTTTTTTATCGATTAATGGGGGTATGCAGGCCGGTAATGAATTCCGACAACTTTGAAAAAATGGTGCACAAGCATGCCCAAGCGTGGCCCACGACGGTGGCACACGTATGGTGCACCGCTGCAACAACTCCGCACCCGAGGCCTCAAATCGAAATTCTACCTCGACAAAAGTGATTTTTTTTGTCGATTTATGGGGGTATGCAGGCCGGTAATGAATTCCGACAACTTTGAGAAAATGGTGCACAAGCATGCCCAAGCGTGGCCTAGGACGATGCAGACGTGTGGTGCACCGCTGCAACAACTCCGCACCCGATGCCAAAAATAGATATTCCGCCTCTACACAACTTATTTTTTTGTCGATTTATGGGGGTATGCAGGCCGGTAATGAATTCCGACAACTTTGAAAAAAAGGTGCACAAGCATGCCCAAGCGTGGCCTAGGACGGTGCACACGTGTGGTGCACCGCTGCAACAACTCTGCACCCGAGGCCTCAAATTGAAATTCCACCTCGACACAAGTTATTTTTTTATCGATTTATGGGGGTATGCAGGCCGGTAATGAATTCCGACAACTTTGAAAAAATGGTGCACAAGCTGCCCAAGACTGCCTAGGACGGTGGCACACGTATGGTGCACCGCTGCAACAACTCCGCACCCGAGGCCTCAAATCGAAATTTCGCCTCGACAAAAGTGATTTTTTTGTCGATTTATGGGGGTATGAAGGCCGGTAATGAATTCCGACAACTTTGAAAAAATGGTGCACAAGCTGCCCAAAACAACCTAGGACTGTGGCAAACGTATGGTGCACCGCTGCAACAACTTCGCAGCCGAGGCCTCAAATCGAAATTCTGCCTCGTCAAAAGTGATTTTTTTTGTCGATTTATGGGGGTATGCAGGCCGGTAATGAATTCCGACAACTTTGAGAAAATGGTGCACAAGCATGCCCAAGCGTGGCCTAGGACGATGCACACGTGTGGTGCACCGCTGCAACAACTCCGCACCCGATGCCAAAAATCGAAATTCCGCCTGTACACAAGTTATTTTTTTGTCGATTTATGGGGGTATGCAGGCCGGTAATGAATTCCGACAACTTTGAAAAAATGGTGCCCAAGCATGCCCAAGCGTGGCCTAGGACGGTGCACACGTCTGGTTCACCGCTGCAACAACTCCACACCCGAGGCCTCAAATCCAAATTCTGCCTGGATAAAAGTGATTTTTTTATCGATTTATGGGGTTATGCAGGCCAGTAATGAATTCCGACAACTTTGAAAAAATGGTGCACAAGCTGCCCAAGACAGCCTAGGACGGTGGCACACGTATGGTGCACCGCTGCAACAACTCCGCACCCGAGGCCTCAAATCGAAATTTCGCCTCGACAAATTTGATTTTTTTGTCGATTTATGGGGGTATGAAGGCCGGTAATGAATTCCGACAACTTTGAAAAAATGGTGCACAAGCTGCCCAAAACAACCTAGGACTGTGGCAAACGTATGGTGCACCGCTGCAACAACTTCGCAGCCGAGGCCTCAAATCGAAATTCTGCCTCGTCAAAAGTGATTTTTTTTGTCGATTTATGGGGGTATGCAGGCCGGTAATGAATTCCGACAACTTTGAGAAAATGGTGCACAAGCATGCCCAAGCATAGCCTAGGACGATGCACACGTGTGGTGCACCGCTGCAACAACTCCGCACCCGATGCCAAAAATCGAAATTCCGCCTGTACACAAGTTATTTTTTTGTCGATTTATGGGGGTATACAGGCCGGTAATGAATTCCGACAACTTTGAAAAAATGGTGCCCAAGCATGCCCAAGCGTGGCCTAGGACGGTGCACACGTCTGGTTCACCGCTGCAACAACTCCACACCCAAGGCCTCAAATCCAAATTCTGCCTGGATAAAAGTGATTTTTTTATCGATTTATGGGGTTATGCAGGCCAGTAATGAATTCCGACAACTTTGAAAAAATGGTGCACAAGCTGCCCAAGACAGCCTAGGACGGTGGCACACGTATGGTGCACCGCTGCAACAACTCCGCACCCGAGGCCTCAAATCGAAATTTCGCCTCGACAAAAGTGATTTTTTTGTCGATTTATTGGGGTATGAAGGCCGGTAATGAATTCCGACAACTTTGAAAAAATGGTGCACAAGCTGCCCAAAACAACTTAGGACTGTGGCAAACGTATGGTGCACCGCTGCAACAACTTCGCAGCCGAGGCCTCAAATCGAAATTCTGCCTCGTCAAAAGTGATTTTTTTTGTCGATTTATGGGGGTATGCAGGCCGGTAATGAATTCCGACAACTTTGAGAAAATGGTGCACAAGCATGCCCAAGCGTGGCCTAGGACGATGCACACGTGTGGTGCACCGCTTCATCAACTCCGCACCCTATGCCAAAAATCGAAATTCCGCCTGTACACAAGTTATTTTTTTGTCGATTTATGGGGGTATGCAGGCCGGTAATGAATTCCAACAACTTTGAAAAAATGGTGCCCAAGCATGCCCAAGCGTGGCCTAGGACGGTGCACACGTCTGGTTCACCGCTACAACAACTCCATACCCGAGGCCTCAAATCCAAATTCTTCCTGGATAAAAGTGATTTTTTTATCGATTTATGGGGTTATGCAGGCCAGTAATGAATTCCGACAACTTTGAAAAAATGGTGCACAAGCTGCCCAAGACAGCCTAGGACGGTGGCACACGTATGGTGCACCGCTGCAACAACTCTGCACCCGAGGCCTCAAATCGAAATTTCGCCTCGACAAAAGTGATTTTTTTGTCGATTTATGGGGGTATGAAGGCCGGTAATGAATTCCGACAACTTTGAAAAAATGGTGCACAAGCTGCCCAAAACAACCTAGGACTGTGGCAAACGTATGGTGCACCGCTGCAACAACTTCGCAGTCGAGGCCTCAAATCGAAATTCTGCCTCGTCAAAAGTGATTTTTTTTGTCGATTTATGGGGGTATGCAGGCCGGTAATGAATTCCGACAACTTTGAGAAAATGGTGCACAAGCATGCCCAAGCGTGGCCTAGGACGATGCACACGTGTGGTGCACCGCTGCAACAACTCCGCACCCGATGCCAAAAATCGAAATTCCGCCTGTACACAAGTTATTTTTTTGTCGATTTATGGGGGTATGCATGCCGGTAATGAATTCCGACAACTTTGAAAAAATGGTGCACAAGCATGCCCAAGCGTGGCCTAGGACGGTGCACACGTGTGGTGCACCACTGCAACAACTCTGCACCCGAGGCCTCAAATCGAAATTCCGCCTCGACACAAGTTATTTTTTTTATCGATTAATGGGGGTATGCAGGCCGGTAATGAATTCCGACAACTTTGAAAAAATGGTGCACAAGCATGCCCAAGCGTGGCCCAGGACGGTGGCACACGTATGGTGCACCGCTGCAACAACTCCGCACCCGAGGCCTCAAATCGAAATTCTACCTCGACAAAAGTGATTTTTTTTGTCGATTTATGGGGGTATGCAGGCCGGTAATGAATTCCGACAACTTTGAGAAAATGGTGCACAAGCATGCCCAAGCGTGGCCTAGGACGATGCACACGTGTGGTGCACCGCTGCAACAACTCCGCACCCGATGCCAAAAATAGATATTCCGCCTCTACACAAGTTATTTTTTTGTCGATTTATGGGGGTATGCAGGCCGGTAATGAATTCCGACAACTTTGAAAAAAAGGTGCACAAGCATGCCCAAGCGTGGCCTAGGACGGTGCACACGTGTGGTGCACCGCTGCAACAACTCTGCACCCGAGGCCTCAAATTGAAATTCCACCTCGACACAAGTTATTTTTTTATCGATTTATGGGGGTATGCAGGCCGGTAATGAATTCCGACAACTTTGAAAAAATGGTGCACAAGCTGCCCAAGACTGCCTAGGACGGTGGCACACGTATGGTGCACCGCTGCAACAACTCCGCACCCGAGGCCTCAAATCGAAATTTCGCCTCGACAAAAGTGATTTTTTTGTCGATTTATGGGGGTATGAAGGCCGGTAATGAATTCCGACAACTTTGAAAAAATGGTGCACAAGCTGCCCAAAACAACCTAGGACTGTGGCAAACGTATGGTGCACCGCTGCAACAACTTCGCAGCCGAGGCCTCAAATCGAAATTCTGCCTCGTCAAAAGTGATTTTTTTTGTCGATTTATGGGGGTATGCAGGCCGGTAATGAATTCCGACAACTTTGAGAAAATGGTGCACAAGCATGCCCAAGCGTGGCCTAGGACGATGCACACGTGTGGTGCACCGCTGCAACAACTCCGCACCCGATGCCAAAAATCGAAATTCCGCCTGTACACAAGTTATTTTTTTGTCGATTTATGGGGGTATGCAGGCCGGTAATGAATTCCGACAACTTTGAAAAAATGGTGCCCAAGCATGCCCAAGCGTGGCCTAGGACGGTGCACACGTCTGGTTCACCGCTGCAACAACTCCACACCCGAGGCCTCAAATCCAAATTCTGCCTGGATAAAAGTGATTTTTTTATCGATTTATGGGGTTATGCAGGCCAGTAATGAATTCCGACAACTTTGAAAAAATGGTGCACAAGCTGCCCAAGACAGCCTAGGACGGTGGCACACGTATGGTGCACCGCTGCAACAACTCCGCACCCGAGGCCTCAAATCGAAATTTCGCCTCGACAAATTTGATTTTTTTGTCGATTTATGGGGGTATGAAGGCCGGTAATGAATTCCGACAACTTTGAAAAAATGGTGCACAAGCTGCCCAAAACAACCTAGGACTGTGGCAAACGTATGGTGCACCGCTGCAACAACTTCGCAGCCGAGGCCTCAAATCGAAATTCTGCCTCGTCAAAAGTGATTTTTTTTGTCGATTTATGGGGGTATGCAGGCCGGTAATGAATTCCGACAACTTTGAGAAAATGGTGCACAAGCATGCCCAAGCGTAGCCTAGGACGATGCACACGTGTGGTGCACCGCTGCAACAACTCCGCACCCGATGCCAAAAATCGAAATTCCGCCTGTACACAAGTTATTTTTTTGTCGATTTATGGGGGTATACAGGCCGGTAATGAATTCCGACAACTTTGAAAAAATGGTGCCCAAGCATGCCCAAGCGTGGCCTAGGACGGTGCACACGTCTGGTTCACCGCTGCAACAACTCCACACCCGAGGCCTCAAATCCAAATTCTGCCTGGATAAAAGTGATTTTTTTATCGATTTATGGGGTTATGCAGGCCAGTAATGAATTCCGACAACTTTGAAAAAATGGTGCACAAGCTGCCCAAGACAGCCTAGGACGGTGGCACACGTATGGTGCACCGCTGCAACAACTCTGCACCCGAGGCCTCAAATCGAAATTTCGCCTCGACAAAAGTGATTTTTTTGTCGATTTATTGGGGTATGAAGGCCGGTAATGAATTCCGACAACTTTGAAAAAATGGTGCACAAGCTGCCCAAAACAACTTAGGACTGTGGCAAACGTATGGTGCACCGCTGCAACAACTTCGCAGCCGAGGCCTCAAATCGAAATTCTGCCTCGTCAAAAGTGATTTTTTTTGTCGATTTATGGGGGTATGCAGGCCGGTAATGAATTCCGACAACTTTGAGAAAATGGTGCACAAGCATGCCCAAGCGTGGCCTAGGACGATGCACACGTGTGGTGCACCGCTGCATCAACTCCGCACCCTATGCCAAAAATCGAAATTCCGCCTGTACACAAGTTATTTTTTTGTCGATTTATGGGGGTATGCAGGCCGGTAATGAATTCCAACAACTTTGAAAAAATGGTGCCCAAGCATGCCCAAGCGTGGCCTAGGACGGTGCACACGTCTGGTTCACCGCTACAACAACTCCACACCCGAGGCCTCAAATCCAAATTCTTCCTGGATAAAAGTGATTTTTTTATCGATTTATGGGGTTATGCAGGCCAGTAATGAATTCCGACAACTTTGAAAAAATGGTGCACAAGCTGCCCAAGACAGCCTAGGACGGTGGCACACGTATGGTGCACCGCTGCAACAACTCTGCACCCGAGGCCTCAAATCGAAATTTCGCCTCGACAAAAGTGATTTTTTTGTCGATTTATGGGGGTATGAAGGCCGGTAATGAATTCCGACAACTTTGAAAAAATGGTGCACAAGCTGCCCAAAACAACCTAGGACTGTGGCAAACGTATGGTGCACCGCTGCAACAACTTCGCAGTCGAGGCCTCAAATCGAAATTCTGCCTCGTCAAAAGTGATTTTTTTTGTCGATTTATGGGGGTATGCAGGCCGGTAATGAATTCCGACAACTTTGAGAAAATGGTGCACAAGCATGCCCAAGCGTGGCCTAGGACGATGCACACGTGTGGTGCACCGCTGCAACAACTCTGCACCCGAGGCCTCAAATCGAAATTCCGCCTCGACACAAGTTATTTTTTTTATCGATTAATGGGGGTATGCAGGCCGGTAATGAATTCCGACAACTTTGAAAAAATGGTGCACAAGCATGCCCAAGCGTGGCCCAGGACGGTGGCACACGTATGGTGCACCGCTGCAACAACTCCGCACCCGAGGCCTCAAATCGAAATTCTACCTCGACAAAAGTGATTTTTTTTGTCGATTTATGGGGGTATGCAGGCCGGTAATGAATTCCGACAACTTTGAGAAAATGGTGCACAAGCATGCCCAAGCGTGGCCTAGGACGATGCACACGTGTGGTGCACCGCTGCAACAACTCCGCACCCGATGCCAAAAATAGATATTCCGCCTCTACACAAGTTATTTTTTTGTCGATTTATGGGGGTATGCAGGCCGGTAACGAATTCCGACAACTTTGAAAAAATGGTGCACAAGCATGCCCAAGCGTGGCCTAGGACGGTGCACACGTGTGGTGCACCGCTGCAACAACTCTGCACCCGAGGCCTCAAATCGAAATTCCGCCTCGACACAAGTTATTTTTTTATCGATTTATGGGGGTATGCAGGCCGGTAATGAATTCCGACAACTTTGAAAAAATGGTGCACAAGCTGCCCAAGACAGCCTAGGACGGTGGCACACGTATGGTGCACCGCTGCAACAACTCCGCACCCGAGGCCTCAAATCAAAATTTTGCCTAAACAAAAGTGATTTTTTTGTCGATTTATGGGGGTATGAAGGCCGGTAATGAATTCCGACAACTTTGAAAAAATGGTGCACAAGCTGCCCAAAACAACCTAGGACTGTGGCAAACGTATGGTGCACCGCTGCAACAACTTCGCAGCCGAGGCCTCAAATCGAAATTCTGCCTCGTCAAAAGTGATTTTTTTTGTCGATTTATGGGGGTATGCAGGCCGGTAATGAATTCCGACAACTTTGAGAAAATGGTGCACAAGCATGCCCAAGCGTGGCCTAGGACGATGCACACGTGTGGTGCACCGCTGCAACAACTCCGCACCCGATGCCAAAAATCGAAATTCCGCCTGTACACAAGTTATTTTTTTGTCGATTTATGGGGGTATGCAGGCCGGTAATGAATTCCGACAACTTTGAAAAAATGGTGCACAAGCATGCCCAAGCGTGGCCTAGGACGGTGCACACGTGTGGTGCACCGCTGCAACAACTCTGCACCCAAGGCCTCAAATCGAAATTCCGCCTCGACACAAGTTTTTTTTTATCGATTAAGGGGGGTATGCAGGCCGGTAATGAATTCCGACAACTTTGAAAAAATGGTGCACAAGCATGCCCAAGCGTGGCCCAGGACGGTGGCACACGTATGGTGCACCGCTGCAACAACTCCGCACCCGAGGCCTCAAATCGAAATTCTACCTCGACAAAAGTGATTTTTTTTGTCGATTTATGGGGGTATGCAGGCCGGTAATGAATTCCGACAACTTTGAGAAAATGGTGCACAAACATGCCCAAGCGTGGCCTAGGACGATGCACACGTGTGGTGCACCGCTGCAACAACTCCGCACCCGATGCCAAAAATAGATATTCCGCCTCTACACAAGTTATTTTTTTGTCGATTTATGGGGGTATGCAGGCCGGTAATGAATTCCGACAACTTTGAAAAAATGGTGCACAAGCATGCCCAAGCGTGGCCTAGGACGGTGCACACGTGTGGTGCACCGCTGCAACAACTCTGCACCCGAGGCCTCAAATCGAAATTCCGCCTCGACACAAGTTATTTTTTTATCGATTTATGGGGGTATGCAGGGCGGTAATGAATTCCGACAACTTTGAAAAAATGGTGCACAAGCATGCCCAAGCGTGACCCAGGACGGTGGCACACGTATGGTGCACCGTTGCAACAAATCCGCACCCGAGGCCTCAAATCGAAATTCCACCTCGACAATAGTGATTTTTTTGTCGATTTATGGGGGTATGCAGGCCGGTAATGAATTCCGACAACTTTGAAAAAATGGTGCACAAGCTGCCCAAAACAATCTAGGACGGTGGCACACGTATGGTGCACCGCTGCAACAACTCCGCACCCGAGGCCTCAAATCGAAATTCTACCTCGATAAAAGTGATTTTTTTTGTCGATTTATGGGGGTATGCAGGCCGGTAATGAATTCCGACAACTTTGAAAAAATGGTGCACAAGCATGCCCAAGCGTGGCCTAGGACGGTGCACACGTGTGGTGCACCGCTGCAACAACTCCGCACCCGAGGCCTCAAATCGAAATTCCGCCTCGACACAAGTTATTTTTTTGTCGATTTACGGGGGTATGCAGGCCGGTAATGAATTCTGACAACTTTAAAAAAATGGTGCCCAAGCATAACAAAGCGTGGCCTAGGACGGTGCACACGTGTGGTGCACCGCTGCAACAACTCCGCACCCGATGCCAAAAAGAGATATTCCGCCTCTACACAAGTTATTTTTTTGTCGATTTATGGGGGTATGCAGGCCGGTAATGAATTCCGACAACTTTGAAAAAATGGTGCACAAGCATGCCCAAGCGTGGCCTAGGACGGTGCACACGTGTGGTGCACCGCTGCAACAACTCTGCACCCGAGGCCTCAAATCGAAATTCCGCCTCGACACAAGTTATTTTTTTATCGATTTATGGGGGTATGCAGGCCGGTAATGAATTCCGACAACTTTGAAAAAATGGTGCACAAGCTGCCCAAGACAGCCTAGGACGGTGGCACACGTATGGTGCACCGCTGCAACAACTCCGCACCCGAGGCCTCAAATCGAAATTTCGCCTCGACAAAAGTGATTTTTTTGTCGATTTATGGGGGTATGAAGGCCGGTAATGAATTCCGACAACTTTGAAAAAATGGTGCACAAGCTGCCCAAAACAACCTAGGACTGTGGCAAACGTATGGTGCACCGCTGCAACAACTTCGCAGCCGAGGCCTCAAATCGAAATTCTGCCTCGTCAAAAGTGATTTTTTTGTCGATTTATGGGGGTATGCAGGCCGGTAATGAATTCCGACAACTTTGAGAAAATGGTGCACAAGCATGCCCAAGCGTGGCCTAGGACGATGCACACGTGTGGTGCACCGCTGCAACAACTCCGCACCCGATGCCAAAAATTGAAATTCCGCCTGTACACAAGTTATTTTTTTGTCGATTTATGGGGGTATGCAGGCCGGTAATGAATTCCGACAACTTTGAAAAAATGGTGCACAAGCATGCCCAAGCGTGGCCTAGGACGGTGCACACGTGTGGTGCACCGTTGCAACAACTCTGCACCCGAAGCCTCAAATCGAAATTCCGCCTCGACACAAGTTATTTTTTTATCGATTAATGGGGGTATGCAGGCCGGTAATGAATTCCGACAACTTTGAAAAAATGGTGCACAAGCATGCCCAAGCGTGGCCTAGGACGGTGGCACATGGTGCACCGCTGCAACAACTCCGCACCCGAGGCCTCAAATCGAAATTCTACCTCGACAAAAGTGATTTTTTTTGTCGATTTATGGGGGTATGCAGGCCGGTAATGAATTCCGACAACTTTGAGAAAATGGTGCACAAGCATGCCCAAGCGTGGCCTAGGACGATGCACACGTGTGGTGCACCGCTGCAACAACTCCGCACCCGATGCCAAAAATAGATATTCCGCCTCTACACAAGTTATTTTTTTGTCGATTTATGGGGGTATGCAGGCCGGTAATGAATTCCGACAACTTTGAAAAAATGGTGCACAAGCATGCCCAAGCGTGGCCTAGGACGGTGCATACGTGTGGTGCACCGCTGCAACAACTCTGCACCTGAGGCCTCAAATCGAAATTCCGCCTCGACACAAGTTATTTTTTTATCGATTTATGGGGGTATGCAGGCCGGTAATGAATTCCGACAACTTTGAAAAAATGGTGCACAAGCATGCCCAAGCGTGACCCAGGACGGTGGCACACGTATGGTGCACCGTTGCAACAAATCCGCACCCGAGGCCTCAAATCGAAATTCCACCTCGACAATAGTGATTTTTTTGTCGATTTATGGGGGTATGCAGGCCGGTAATGAATTCCGACAACTTTGAAAAAATGGTGCACAAGCTGCCCAAAACAATCTAGGACGGTGGCACACGTATGGTGCACCGCTGCAACAACTCCGCACCCGAGGCCTCAAATCGAAATTCTGCCTCGATAAAAGTGATTTTTTTTGTCGATTTATGGGGGTATGCAGGCCGGTAATGAATTCCGACAACTTTGAAAAAATGGTGCACAAGCATGCCCAAGCGTGGCCTAGGACGGTGCACACGTGTGGTGCACCGCTGCAACAACTCCGCACCCGAGGCCTCAAATCGAAATTACGCCTCGACACAAGTTATTTTTTTGTCGATTTACGGGGGTATGCACGCCGGTAATGAATTCTGACAACTTTAAAAAAATGGTGCCCAAGCATAACAAAGCGTGGCCTAGGACGGTGCACACGTGTGGTTCACCGCTGCAACAACTCCACACCCGAGGCCTCAAATCCAAATTCCGCCTCGATAAAAGTGATTTTTTTGTCGATTTATGGGGTTATGCAGGCTGGTAATGAATTCTGACAACTTTGAAAAAATGGTGCACAAGCATGCCCAAGCGTGGCCTAGGACGGTGGCACACGTATGGTGCACCGCTGCAACAACTCCGCACCCGAGGCCTCAAATCGAAATTCCGCCTCGACACAAGTTATTTTTTTATCGATTTATGGGGGTATGCAGGCCGGTAATGAATTCCGACAACTTTGAAAAAATGGTGCACAAGCTGCCCAAGACAGCCTAGGACGGTGGCACACGTATCGTGCACCGCTGCAACAACTCCGCACCCGAGGCCTCAAATCGAAATTTCGCCTCGACAAAAGTGATTTTTTTGTCGATTTATGGGGGTATGAAGGCCGGTAATGAATTCCGACAACTTTGAAAAAATGGTGCACAAGCTGCCCAAAACAATCTAGGACGGTGGCACACGTATGGTGCACTGCTGCAACAACTCCGCACCCGAGGCCTCAAATCGAAATTCTGCCTCGATAAAAGTGATTTTTTTTGTCGATTTATGGGGGTATGCAGGCCGGTAATGAATTCCGACAACTTTGAAAAAATGGTGCACAAGCATGCCCAAGCGTGGCCTAGGACGGTGCACACGTGTGGTGCACCGCTGCAACAACTCCGCACCCGAGGCCTCAAATCGAAATTCCGCCTCGACACAAGTTATTTTTTTGTCGATTTACGGGGGTATGCAGGCCGGTAATGAATTCCGACAACTTTAAAAAAATGGTGCCCAAGCATAACCAAGCGTGGCCTAGGACGGTGCACACGTGTGGTTCACCGCTGCAACAACTCCACACCCGAGGCCTCAAATCCAAATTCCGCCTCGATAAAAGTGATTTTTTTGTCGATTTATGGGGTTATGCAGGCTGGTAATGAATTCCGACAACTTTGAAAAAATGGTGCACAAGCATGCCCAAGCGTGGCCTAGGACGGTGGCACACGTATGGTGCACCGCTGCAACAACTCCGCACCCGAGGCCTCAAATCGAAATTCTACCTCGACAAAAGTGATTTTTTTTGTCGATTTATGGGGGTATGCAGGCCGGTAATGAATTCCGACAACTTTGAGAAAATGGTGCACAAGCATGCCCAAGCGTGGCCTAGGACGATGCACACGTGTGGTGCACCGCTGCAACAACTCCGCACCCGATGCCAAAAATAGATATTCCGCCTCTACACAAGTTATTTTTTTGTCGATTTATGGGGGTATGCAGGCCGGTAATGAATTCCGACAACTTTGAAAAAATGGTGCACAAGCATGCCCAAGCGTGGCCTAGGACGATGCACACGTGTGGTGCACCGCTGCAACAACTCTGCACCCGATGCCAAAAATAGATATTCCGCCTCTACACAAGTGATTTTTTGGTCGATTTACGGGGGTATGCAGGCCGGTAATGAATTCCGACAACTTTAAAAAAATGGTGCCCAAGCATAACCAAGCGTGGCCTAGGACGGTGCATACGTGTGGTTCACCGCTGCAACAACTCCACACCCGAGGCTTCAAATCCAAATTCCGCCTCGATAAAAGTGATTTTTTTGTCGATTTATGGGGTTATGCAGGCTGGTAATGAATTCCGACAACTTTGAAAAAATGGTGCACAAGCTGCCCAAGACAGCCTAGGACGGTGGCACACGTATGGTGCACCGCTGCAACAACTCCGCACCCGAGGCCTCAAATCGAAATTCCGCCTCGACACAAGTTAATTTTTTGTCGATTTACGGGGGTATGCAGGCCGGTAATGAATTCCGACAACTTTAAAAAAATGGTGCCCAAGCATAACCAAGCGTGGCCTAGGACGGTGCACACGTGTGGTTCACCGCTGCAACAACTCCACACCCGAGGCCTCAAATCCAAATTCCGCCTCGATAAAAGTGATTTTTTTGTCGATTTATGGGGTTATGCAAGCTGGTAATGAATTCCGACAACTTTGAAAAAATGGTGCACAAGCATGCCCAAGCGTGGCCTAGGACGGTGGCACACGTATGGTGCACCGCTGCAACAACTCCGCACCCGAGGCCTCAAATCGAAATTCTACCTCGACAAAAGTGATTTTTTTTGTCGATTTATGGGGGTATGAAGGCCGGTAATGAATTCCGACAACTTTGAAAAAATGGTGCACAAGCTGCCCAAAACAATCTAGGACGGTGGCACACGTATGGTGCACCGCTGCAACAACTCCGCACCCGAGGCCTCAAATCGAAATTCTGCCTCGATAAAAGTGATTTTTTTTGTCGATTTATGGGGGTATGCAGGCCGGTAATGAATTCCGACAACTTTGAAAAAATGGTGCACAAGCATGCCCAAGCGTGGCCTAGGACGGTGCACACGTGTGGTGCACCGCTGCAACAACTCCGCACCCGAGGCCTCAAATCGAAATTCCGCCTCGACACAAGTTATTTTTTTGTCGATTTACGGGGGTATGCAGGCCGGTAATGAATTCCGACAACTTTAAAAAAATGGTGCCCAAGCATAACCAAGCGTGGCCTAGGACGGTGCACACGTGTGGTTCACCGCTGCAACAACTCCACACCCGAGGCCTCAAATCCAAATTCCGCCTCGATAAAAGTGATTTTTTTGTCGATTTATGGGGTTATGCAGGCTGGTAATGAATTCCGACAACTTTGAAAAAATGGTGCACAAGCATGCCCAAGCGTGGCCTAGGACGGTGGCACACGTATGGTGCACCGCTGCAACAACTCCGCACCCGAGGCCTCAAATCGAAATTCTACCTCGACAAAAGTGATTTTTTTTGTCGATTTATGGGGGTATGCAGGCCGGTAATGAATTCCGACAACTTTGAGAAAATGGTGCACAAGCATGCCCAAGCGTGGCCTAGGACGATGCACACGTGTGGTGCACCGCTGCAACAACTCCGCACCCTATGCCAAAAATAGATATTCCGCCTCTACACAAGTTATTTTTTTATCGATTTATGGGGGTATGCAGGCCGGTAATGAATTCCGACAACTTTGAAAAAATGGTGCACAAGCATGCCCAAGCGTGGCCTAGGACGATGCACACGTGTGGTGCACCGCTGCAACAACTCCGCACCCGATGCCAAAAATAGATATTCCGCCTCTACACAAGTTATTTTTTTGTCGATTTATGGGGGTATGCAGGCCGGTAATGAATTCCGACAACTTTGAAAAAATGGTGCACAAGCATGCCCAAGCGTGGCCTAGGACGGTGCACACGTGTGGTGCACCGCTGCAACAACTCTGCACCCGAGGCCTCAAATCGAAATTCCGCCTCGACACAAGTTATTTTTTTTTCGATTTACGGGGGTATGCAGGCCGGTAATGAATTCCGACAACTTTAAAAAAATGGTGCCCAAGCATAACCAAGCGTGGCCTAGGACGGTGCACACGTGTGGTTCACCGCTGCAACAACTCCACACCCGAGGCTTCAAATCCAAATTCCGCCTCGATAAAAGTGATTTTTTTGTCGATTTATGGGGTTATGCAGGCTGGTAATGAATTCCGACAACTTTGAAAAAATGGTGCACAAGCTGCCCAAGACAGCCTAGGACGGTGGCACACGCATGGTGCACCGCTGCAACAACTCCGCACCCGAGGCCTCAAATCGAAATTCCGCCTCGACACAAGTTATTTTTTTGTCGATTTACGGGGGTATGCAGGCCGGTAATGAATTCCGACAACTTTAAAAAAATGGTGCCCAAGCATAACCAAGCGTGGCCTAGGACGGTGCACACGTGTGGTGCACCGCTGCAACAACTCCGCACCCGAGGCCTCAAATCGAAATTCTGCCTCGATAAAAGTGATTTTTTTGTCGATTTATGGGGTTATGCAGGCTGGTAATGAATTCCGACAACTTTGAAAAAATGGTGCACAAGCATGCCCAAGCGTGGCCTAGGACGGTGGCACACGTATGGTGCACCGCTGCAACAACTCCGCACCCGAGGCCTCAAATCGAAATTCTACCTCGACAAAAGTGATTTTTTTTGTCGATTTATGGGGGTATGCAGGCCGGTAATGAATTCCGACAACTTTGAGAAAATGGTGCACAAGCATGCCCAAGCGTGGCCTAGGACGATGCACACGTGTGGTGCACCGCTGCAACAACTCCGCACCCGATGCCAAAAATAGATATTCCGCCTCTACACAAGTTATTTTTTTGTCGATTTATGGGGGTATGCAGGCCGGTAATGAATTCCGACAACTTTGAAAAAATGGTGCACAAGCATGCCCAAGCGTGGCCTAGGACGATGCACACGTGTGGTGCACCGCTGCAACAACTCCGCACCCGATGCCAAAAATAGATATTCCGCCTCTACACAAGTTATTTTTTTGTCGATTTATGGGGGTATGTAGGCCGGTAATGAATTCCGACAACTTTGAAAAAATGGTGCACAAGCATGCCCAAGCGTGGCCTAGGACGGTGCACACGTGTGGTGCACCGCTGCAACAACTCTGCACCCGAGGCCTCAAATCGAAATTCCGCCTCGACACAAGTTATTTTTTTTTCGATTTACGGGGGTATGCAGGCCGGTAATGAATTCCGACAACTTTAAAAAAATGGTGCCCAAGCATAACCAAGCGTGGCCTAGGACGGTGCACACGTGTGGTTCACCGCTGCAACAACTCCACACCCGAGGTTTCAAATCCAAATTCCGCCTCGATAAAAGTGGTTTTTTTGTCGATTTATGGGGTTATGCAGGCTGGTAATGAATTCCGACAACTTTGAAAAAATGGTGCACAAGCTGCCCAAGACAGCCTAGGACGGTGGCACACGTATGGTGCACCGCTGCAACAACTCCGCACCCGAGGCCTCAAATCGAAATTTTGCCTCGACAAAAGTGATTTTTTTTGTCGATTTACGGGGGTATGCAGGCCGGTAATGAATTCCGACAACTTTAAAAAAATGGTGCCCAAGCATAACTAAGCGTGGCCTAGGACGGTGCACACGTGTGGTTCACCGCTGCAACAACTCCACACCCGAGGCCTCAAATCCAAATTCCGCCTCGATAAAAGTGATTTTTTTGTCGATTTATGGGGTTATGCAGGCTGGTAATGAATTCCGACAACTTTGAAAAAATGGTGCACAAGCATGCCCAAGCGTGGCCTAGGACGGTGGCACACGTATGGTGCACCGCTGCAACAACTCCGCACCCGAGGCCTCAAATCGAAATTCTACCTCGACAAAAGTGATTTTTTTTGTCGATTTATGGGGGTATGCAAGCCGGTAATGAATTCCGACAACTTTGAGAAAATGGTGCACAAGCATGCCCAAGCGTGGCCTAGGACGATGCACACGTGTGGTGCACCGCTGCAACAACTCCGCACCCGATGCCAAAAATAGATATTCCGCCTCTACACAAGTTATTTTTTTGTCGATTTATGGGGGTATGCAGGCCGGTAATGAATTCCGACAACTTTGAAAAAATGGTGCACAAGCATGCCCAAGCGTGGCCTAGGACGGTGCACACGTGTGGTGCACCGCTGCAACAACTCTGCACCCGAGGCCTCAAATCGAAATTCCGCCTCGACACAAGTTATTTTTTTATCGATTTATGGGGGTATGCAGGCCGGTAATGAATTCCGACAACTTTGAAAAAATGGTGCACAAGCATGCCCAAGCGTGACCCAGGACGGTGGCACACGTATGGTGCACCGTTGCAACAAATCCGCACCCGAGGCCTCAAATCGAAATTCCACCTCGACAATAGTGATTTTTTTGTCGATTTATGGGGGTATGCAGGCCGGTAATGAATTCCGACAACTTTGAAAAAATGGTGCACAAGCTGCCCAAAACAATCTAGGACGGTGGCACACGTATGGTGCACCGCTGCAACAACTCCGCACCCGAGGCCTCAAATCGAAATTCTGCCTCGATAAAAGTGATTTTTTTGTCGATTTATGGGGGTATGCAGGCCGGTAATGAATTCCGACAACTTTGAAAAAATGGTGCACAAGCATGCCCAAGCGTGGCCTAGGACGGTGCACACGTGTGGTGCACCGCTGCAACAACTCCGCACCCGAGGCCTCAAATCGAAATTCCGCCTCGACAGAAGTTATTTTTTTGTCGATTTACGGGGGTATGCAGGCCGGTAATGAATTCCGACAACTTTAAAAAAATGGTGCCCAAGCATAACCAAGCGTGGCCTAGGACGGTGCACACGTGTGGTTCACCGCTGCAACAACTCCACACCCGAGGCTTCAAATCCAAATTCCGCCTCGATAAAAGTGATTTTTTTGTCGATTTATGGGGTTATGCAGGCTGGTAATGAATTCCGACAACTATGAAAAAATGGTGCACAAGCTGCCCAAGACAGCCTAGGACGGTGGCACACGTATGGTGCACCGCTGCAACAACTCCGCACCCGAGGCCTCAAATCGAAATTTTGCCTCGACAAAAGTGATTTTTTTTGTCGATTTACGGGGGTATGCAGGCCGGTAATGAATTCCGACAACTTTAAAAAAATGGTGCCCAAGCATAACCAAGTGTGGCCTAGGACGGTGCACACGTGTGGTTCACCGCTGCAACAACTCCACACCCGAGGCCTCAAATCCAAATTCCGCCTCGATAAAAGTGATTTTTTTGTCGATTTATGGGGTTATGCAGGCTGGTAATGAATTCCGACAACTTTGAAAAAATGGTGCACAAGCATGCCCAAGCGTGGCCTAGGACGGTGGCACACGTATGGTGCACCGCTGCAACAACTCCGCACCCGAGGCCTCAAATCGAAATTCTACCTCGACAAAAGTGATTTTTTTTGTCGATTTATGGGGGTATGCAGGCCGGTAATGAATTCCGACAACTTTGAGAAAATGGTGCACAAGCATGCCCAAGCGTGGCCTAGGACGATGCACACGTGTGGTGCACCGCTGCAACAACTCCGCACCCGATGCCAAAAATAGATATTCCGCCTCTACACAAGTTATTTTTTTGTCGATTTATGGGGGTATGCAGGCCGGTAATGAATTCCGACAACTTTGAAAAAATGGTGCACAAGCATGCCCAAGCGTGGCCTAGGACGATGCACACGTGTGGTGCACCGCTGCAACAACTCCACACCCGATGCCAAAAATAGATATTCCGCCTCTACACAAGTTATTTTTTTGTCGATTTATGGGGGTATGCAGGCCGGTAATGAATTCCGACAACTTTGAAAAAATGGTGCACAAGCATGCCCAAGCGTGGCCTAGGACGGTGCACACGTGTGGTGCACCGCTGCAACAACTCTGCACCCGAGGCCTCAAATCGAAATTCCGCCTCGACACAAGTTATTTTTTTATCGATTTATGGGGGTATGCAGGCCGGTAATGAATTCCGACAACTTTGAAAAAATGGTGCACAAGCATGCCCAAGCGTGACCCAGGACGGTGGCACACGTATGGTGCACCGTTGCAACAAATCCGCACCCGAGGCCTCAAATCGAAATTCCACCTCGACAATAGTGATTTTTTTGTCGATTTATGGGGGTATGCAGGCCGGTAATGAATTCCGACAACTTTGAAAAAATGGTGCACAAGCTGCCCAAAACAATCTAGGACGGTGGCACACGTATGGTGCACCGCTGCAACAACTCCGCACCCGAGGCCTCAAATCGAAATTCTGCCTCGATAAAAGTGATTTTTTTGTCGATTTATGGGGGTATGCAGGCCGGTAATGAATTCCGACAACTTTGAAAAAATGGTGCACAAGCATGCCCAAGCGTGGCCTAGGACGGTGCACACGTGTGGTGCACCGCTGCAACAACTCCGCACCCGAGGCCTCAAATCGAAATTCCGCCTCGACAGAAGTTATTTTTTTGTCGATTTACGGGGGTATGCAGGCCGGTAATGAATTCCGACAACTTTAAAAAAATGGTGCCCAAGCATAACCAAGCGTGGCCTAGGACGGTGCACACGTGTGGTTCACCGCTGCAACAACTCCACACCCGAGGCTTCAAATCCAAATTCCGCCTCGATAAAAGTGATTTTTTTGTCGATTTATGGGGTTATGCAGGCTGGTAATGAATTCCGACAACTATGAAAAAATGGTGCACAAGCTGCCCAAGACAGCCTAGGACGGTGGCACACGTATGGTGCACCGCTGCAACAACTCCGCACCCGAGGCCTCAAATCGAAATTTTGCCTCGACAAAAGTGATTTTTTTTGTCGATTTACGGGGGTATGCAGGCCGGTAATGAATTCCGACAACTTTAAAAAAATGGTGCCCAAGCATAACCAAGCGTGGCCTAGGACGGTGCACACGTGTGGTTCACCGCTGCAACAACTCCACACCCGAGGCCTCAAATCCAAATTCCGCCTCGATAAAAGTGATTTTTTTGTCGATTTATGGGGTTATGCAGGCTGGTAATGAATTCCGACAACTTTGAAAAAATGGTGCACAAGCATGCCCAAGCGTGGCCTAGGACGGTGGCACACGTATGGTGCACCGCTGCAACAACTCCGCACCCGAGGCCTCAAATCGAAATTCTACCTCGACAAAAGTGATTTTTTTTGTCGATTTATGGGGGTATGCAGGCCGGTAATGAATTCCGACAACTTTGAGAAAATGGTGCACAAGCATGCCCAAGCGTGGCCTAGGACGATGCACACGTGTGGTGCACCGCTGCAACAACTCCGCACCCGATGCCAAAAATAGATATTCCGCCTCTACACAAGTTATTTTTTTGTCGATTTATGGGGGTATGCAGGCCGGTAATGAATTCCGACAACTTTGAAAAAATGGTGCACAAGCATGCCCAAGCGTGGCTTAGGACGATGCACACGTGTGGTGCACCGCTGCAACAACTCCACACCCGATGCCAAAAATAGATATTCCGCCTCTACACAAGTTATTTTTTTGTCGATTTATGGGGGTATGCAGGCCGGTAATGAATTCCGACAACTTTGAAAAAATGGTGCACAAGCATGCCCAAGCGTGGCCTAGGACGGTGCACACGTGTGGTGCACTGCTGCAACAACTCTGCACCCGAGGCCTCAAATCGAAATTCCGCCTCGACACAAGTTATTTTTTTTTCGATTTACGGGGGTATGCAGGCCGGTAATGAATTCCGACAACTTTAAAAAAATGGTGCCCAAGCATAACCAAGCGTGGCCTAGGACGGTGCACACGTGTGGTTCACCGCTGCAACAACTCCACACCCGAGGCTTCAAATCCAAATTCCGCCTCGATAAAAGTGATTTTTTTGTCGATTTATGGGGTTATGCAGGCTGGTAATGAATTCCGACAACTTTGAAAAAATGGTGCACAAGCTGCCCAAGACAGCCTAGGACGGTGGCACACGTATGGTGCACCGCTGCAACAACTCCGCACCCGAGGCCTCAAATCGAAATTTTGCCTCGACAAAAGTGATTTTTTTTGTCGATTTACGGGGGTATGCAGGCCGGTAATGAATTCCGACAACTTTAAAAAAATGGTGCCCAAGCATAACTAAGCGTGGCCTAGGACGGTGCACACGTGTGGTTCACCGCTGCAACAACTCCACACCCGAGGCCTCAAATCCAAATTCCGCCTCGATAAAAGTGATTTTTTTGTCGATTTATGGGGTTATGCAGGCTGGTAATGAATTCCGACAACTTTGAAAAAATGGTGCACAAGCATGCCCAAGCGTGGCCTAGGACGGTGGCACACGTATGGTGCACCGCTGCAACAACTCCGCACCCGAGGCCTCAAATCGAAATTCTACCTCGATAAAAGTGATTTTTTTTGTCGATTTATGGGGGTATGCAAGCCGGTAATGAATTCCGACAACTTTGAGAAAATGGTGCACAAGCATGCCCAAGCGTGGCCTAGGACGATGCACACGTGTGGTGCACCGCTGCAACAACTCCGCACCCGATGCCAAAAATAGATATTCCGCCTCTACACAAGTTATTTTTTTGTCGATTTATGGGGGTATGCAGGCCGGTAATGAATTCCGACAACTTTGAAAAAATGGTGCACAAGCATGCCCAAGCGTGGCCTAGGACGGTGCACACGTGTGGTGCACCGCTGCAACAACTCTGCACCCGAGGCCTCAAATCGAAATTCCGCCTCGACACAAGTTATTTTTTTATCGATTTATGGGGGTATGCAGGCCGGTAATGAATTCCGACAACTTTGAAAAAATGGTGCACAAGCATGCCCAAGCGTGGCCTAGGACGGTGCACACGTGTGGTGCACCGCTGCAACAACTCTGCACCCGAGGCCTCAAATCGAAATTCCGCCTCGACACAAGTTATTTTTTTTTCGATTTACGGGGGTATGCAGGCCGGTAATGAATTCCGACAACTTTAAAAAAATGGTGCCCAAGCATAACCAAGCGTGGCCTAGGACGGTGCACACGTGTGGTTCACCGCTGCAACAACTCCACACCCGAGGCTTCAAATCCAAATTCCGCCTCGATAAAAGTGATTTTTTTGTCGATTTATGGGGTTATGCAGGCTGGTAATGAATTCCGACAACTTTGAAAAAATGGTGCACAAGCTGCCCAAGACAGCCTAGGACGGTGGCACACGTATGGTGCACCGCTGCAACAACTCCGCACCCGAGGCCTCAAATCGAAATTTTGCCTCGACAAAAGTGATTTTTTTTGTCGATTTACGGGGGTATGCAGGCCGGTAATGAATTCCGACAACTTTAAAAAAATGGTGCCCAAGCATAACTAAGCGTGGCCTAGGACGGTGCACACGTGTGGTTCACCGCTGCAACAACTCCACACCCGAGGCCTCAAATCCAAATTCCGCCTCGATAAAAGTGATTTTTTTGTCGATTTATGGGGTTATGCAGGCTGGTAATGAATTCCGACAACTTTGAAAAAATGGTGCACAAGCATGCCCAAGCGTGGCCTAGGACGGTGGCACACGTATGGTGCACCGCTGCAACAACTCCGCACCCGAGGCCTCAAATCGAAATTCTACCTCGACAAAAGTGATTTTTTTTGTCGATTTATGGGGGTATGCAAGCCGGTAATGAATTCCGACAACTTTGAGAAAATGGTGCACAAGCATGCCCAAGCGTGGCCTAGGACGATGCACACGTGTGGTGCACCGCTGCAACAACTCCGCACCCGATGCCAAAAATAGATATTCCGCCTCTACACAAGTTATTTTTTTGTCGATTTATGGGGGTATGCAGGCCGGTAATGAATTCCGACAACTTTGAAAAAATGGTGCACAAGCATGCCCAAGCGTGGCCTAGGACGGTGCACACGTGTGGTGCACCGCTGCAACAACTCTGCACCCGAGGCCTCAAATCGAAATTCCGCCTCGACACAAGTTATTTTTTTATCGATTTATGGGGGTATGCAGGCCGGTAATGAATTCCGACAACTTTGAAAAAATGGTGCACAAGCATGCCCAAGCGTGACCCAGGACGGTGGCACACGTATGGTGCACCGTTGCAACAAATCCGCACCCGAGGCCTCAAATCGAAATTCCACCTCGACAATAGTGATTTTTTTGTCGATTTATGGGGGTATGCAGGCCGGTAATGAATTCCGACAACTTTGAAAAAATGGTGCACAAGCTGCCCAAAACAATCTAGGACGGTGGCACACGTATGGTGCACCGCTGCAACAACTCCGCACCCGAGGCCTCAAATCGAAATTCTGCCTCGATAAAAGTGATTTTTTTGTCGATTTATGGGGGTATGCAGGCCGGTAATGAATTCCGACAACTTTGAAAAAATGGTGCACAAGCATGCCCAAGCGTGGCCTAGGACGGTGCACACGTGTGGTGCACCGCTGCAACAACTCCGCACCCGAGGCCTCAAATCGAAATTCCGCCTCGACAGAAGTTATTTTTTTGTCGATTTACGGGGGTATGCAGGCCGGTAATGAATTCCGACAACTTTAAAAAAATGGTGCCCAAGCATAACCAAGCGTGGCCTAGGACGGTGCACACGTGTGGTTCACCGCTGCAACAACTCCACACCCGAGGCTTCAAATCCAAATTCCGCCTCGATAAAAGTGATTTTTTTGTCGATTTATGGGGTTATGCAGGCTGGTAATGAATTCCGACAACTATGAAAAAATGGTGCACAAGCTGCCCAAGACAGCCTAGGACGGTGGCACACGTATGGTGCACCGCTGCAACAACTCCGCACCCGAGGCCTCAAATCGAAATTTTGCCTCGACAAAAGTGATTTTTTTTGTCGATTTACGGGGGTATGCAGGCCGGTAATGAATTCCGACAACTTTAAAAAAATGGTGCCCAAGCATAACCAAGCGTGGCCTAGGACGGTGCACACGTGTGGTTCACCGCTGCAACAACTCCACACCCGAGGCCTCAAATCCAAATTCCGCCTCGATAAAAGTGATTTTTTTGTCGATTTATGGGGTTATGCAGGCTGGTAATGAATTCCGACAACTTTGAAAAAATGGTGCACAAGCATGCCCAAGCGTGGCCTAGGACGGTGGCACACGTATGGTGCACCGCTGCAACAACTCCGCACCCGAGGCCTCAAATCGAAATTCTACCTCGACAAAAGTGATTTTTTTTGTCGATTTATGGGGGTATGCAGGCCGGTAATGAATTCCGACAACTTTGAGAAAATGGTGCACAAGCATGCCCAAGCGTGGCCTAGGACGATGCACACGTGTGGTGCACCGCTGCAACAACTCCGCACCCGATGCCAAAAATAGATATTCCGCCTCTACACAAGTTATTTTTTTGTCGATTTATGGGGGTATGCAGGCCGGTAATGAATTCCGACAACTTTGAAAAAATGGTGCACAAGCATGCCCAAGCGTGGCCTAGGACGGTGCACACGTGTGGTGCACCGCTGCAACAACTCTGCACCCGAGGCCTCAAATCGAAATTCCGCCTCGACACAAGTTATGTTTTTATCGATTTATGGGGGTATGCAGGCCGGTAATGAATTCCGACAACTTTGAAAAAATGGTGCACAAGCATGCCCAAGCGTGACCCAGGACGGTGGCACACGTATAGTGCACCGTTGCAACAAATCCGCACCCGAGGCCTCAAATCGAAATTCCACCTCGACAATAGTGATTTTTTTGTCGATTTATGGGGGTATGCAGGCCGGTAATGAATTCCGACAACTTTGAAAAAATGGTGCACAAGCTGCCCAAAACAATCTAGGACGGTGGCACACGTATGGTGCACCGCTGCAACAACTCCGCACCCGAGGCCTCAAATCGAAATTCTGCCTCGATAAAAGTGATTTTTTTGTCGATTTATGGGGGTATGCAGGCCGGTAATGAATTCCGACAACTTTGAAAAAATGGTGCACAAGCATGCCCAAGCGTGGCCTAGGACGGTGCACACGTGTGGTGCACCGCTGCAACAACTCTGCACCCGAGGCCTCAAATCGAAATTCCGCCTCGACACAAGTTATTTTTTTATCGATTTATGGGGATATGCAGGCCGGTAATGAATTCCGACAACTTTGAAAAAATGGTGCACAAGCATGCCCAAACGTGACCCAGGACGGTGGCACACGTATGGTGCACCGTTGCAACAAATCCGCACCCGAGGCCTCAAATCGAAATTCCACCTCGACAATAGTGATTTTTTTGTCGATTTATGGGGGTATGCAGGCCGGTAATGAATTCCGACAACTTTGAAAAAATGGTGCACAAGCTGCCCAAAACAATCTAGGACGGTGGCACACGTATGGTGCACCGCTGCAACAACTCCGCACCCGAGGCCTCAAATCGAAATTTTGCCTCGATAAAAGTGATTTTTTTGTCGATTTATGGGGGTATGCAGGCCGGTAATGAATTCCGACAACTTTGAAAAAATGGTGCACAAGCATGCCCAAGCGTGGCCTAGGACGGTGCACACGTGTGGTGCACCGCTGCAACTCCGCACCCGAGGCCTCAAATCTAAATTCCGCCTCGACACAAGTTATTTTTTTTCGATTTACGGGGGTATGCAGGCCGGTAATGAATTCCGACAACTTTAAAAAAATGGTGCCCAAGCATAACCAAGCGTGGCCTAGGACGGTGCACACGTGTGGTTCACCGCTGCAACAACTCCACACCCGAGGCTTCAAATCCAAATTCCGCCTCGATAAAAGTGATTTTTTTGTCGATTTATGGGGTTATGCAGGCTGGTAATGAATTCCGACAACTTTGAAAAAATGGTGCACAAGCTGCCCAAGACAGCCTAGGACGGTGGCACACGTATGGTGCACCGCTGCAACAACTCCGCACCCGAGGCCTCAAATCGAAATTTTGCCTCGACAAAAGTGATTTTTTTTGTCGATTTACGGGGGTATGCAGGCCGGTAATGAATTCCGACAACTTTAAAAAAATGGTGCCCAAGCATAACTAAGCGTGGCCTAGGACGGTGCACACGTGTGGTTCACCGCTGCAACAACTCCACACCCGAGGCCTCAAATCCAAATTCCGCCTCGATAAAAGTGATTTTTTTGTCGATTTATGGGGTTATGCAGGCTGGTAATGAATTCCGACAACTTTGAAAAAATGGTGCACAAGCATGCCCAAGCGTGGCCTAGGACGGTGGCACACGTATGGTGCACCGCTGCAACAACTCCGCACCCGAGGCCTCAAATCGAAATTCTGCCTCGATAAAAGTGATTTTTTTGTCGATTTATGGGGGTATGCAGGCCGGTAACGAATTCCGACAACTTTGAAAAAATGGTGCACAAGCATGCCCAAGCGTGGCCTAGGACGGTGGCACACGTATGGTGCACCGCTGCAACAACTCCGCACCCGAGGCCTCAAATCGAAATTCTGCCTCGATAAAAGTGATTTTTTTGTCGATTTATGGGGTTATGCAGGCTGGTAATGAATTCCGACAACTTTGAAAAAATGGTGCACAAGCATGCCCAAGCGTGGCCTAGGACGGTGGCACACGTATGGTGCACCGCTGCAACAACTCCGCACCCGAGGCCTCAAATCGAAATTCTACCTCGACAAAAGTGATTTTTTTTGTCGATTTATGGGGGTATGCAGGCCGGTAATGAATTCCGACAACTTTGAGAAAATGGTGCACAAGCATGCCCAAGCGTGGCCTAGGACGATGCACACGTGTGGTGCACCGCTGCAACAACTCCGCACCCGATGCCAAAAATAGATATTCCGCCTCTACACAAGTTATTTTTTTGTCGATTTATGGGGGTATGCAGGCCGGTAATGAATTCCGACAACTTTGAAAAAATGGTGCACAAGCATGCCCAAGCGTGGCCTAGGACGGTGCACACGTGTGGTGCACCGCTGCAACAACTCTGCACCCGAGGCCTCAAATCGAAATTCCGCCTCGACACAAGTTATTTTTTTATCGATTTATGGGGGTATGCAGGCCGGTAATGAATTCCGACAACTTTGAAAAAATGGTGCACAAGCATGCCCAAGCGTGACCCAGGACGGTGGCACACGTATAGTGCACCGTTGCAACAAATCCGCACCCGAGGCCTCAAATCGAAATTCCACCTCGACAATAGTGATTTTTTTGTCGATTTATGGGGGTATGCAGGCCGGTAATGAATTCCGACAACTTTGAAAAAATGGTGCACAAGCTGCCCAAAACAATCTAGGACGGTGGCACACGTATGGTGCACCGCTGCAACAACTCCGCACCCGAGGCCTCAATTCGAAATTCTGCCTCGATAAAAGTGATTTTTTTGTCGATTTATGGGGGTATGCAGGCCGGTAATGAATTCCGACAACTTTGAAAAAATGGTGCACAAGCATGCCCAAGCGTGGCCTAGGACGGTGCACACGTGTGGTGCACCGCTGCAACAACTCTGCACCCGAGGCCTCAAATCGAAATTCCGCCTCGACACAAGTTATTTTTTTATCGATTTATGGGGATATGCAGGCCGGTAATGAATTCCGACAACTTTGAAAAAATGGTGCACAAGCATGCCCAAACGTGACCCAGGACGGTGGCACACGTATGGTGCACCGTTGCAACAAATCCGCACCCGAGGCCTCAAATCGAAATTCCACCTCGACAATAGTGATTTTTTTGTCGATTTATGGGGGTATGCAGGCCGGTAATGAATTCCGACAACTTTGAAAAAATGGTGCACAAGCTGCCCAAAACAATCTAGGACGGTGGCACACGTATGGTGCACCGCTGCAACAACTCCGCACCCGAGGCCTCAAATCGAAATTCTGCCTCGATAAAAGTGATTTTTTTGTCGATTTATGGGGGTATGCAGGCCGGTAATGAATTCCGACAACTTTGAAAAAATGGTGCACAAGCATGCCCAAGCGTGGCCTAGGACGGTGCACACGTGTGGTGCACCGCTGCAACTCCGCACCCGAGGCCTCAAATCTAAATTCCGCCTCGACACAAGTTATTTTTTTTCGATTTACGGGGGTATGCAGGCCGGTAATGAATTCCGACAACTTTAAAAAAATGGTGCCCAAGCATAACCAAGCGTGGCCTAGGACGGTGCACACGTGTGGTTCACCGCTGCAACAACTCCACACCCGAGGCTTCAAATCCAAATTCCGCCTCGATAAAAGTGATTTTTTTGTCGATTTATGGGGTTATGCAGGCTGGTAATGAATTCCGACAACTTTGAAAAAATGGTGCACAAGCTGCCCAAGACAGCCTAGGACGGTGGCACACGTATGGTGCACCGCTGCAACAACTCCGCACCCGAGGCCTCAAATCGAAATTTTGCCTCGACAAAAGTGATTTTTTTTGTCGATTTACGGGGGTATGCAGGCCGGTAATGAATTCCGACAACTTTAAAAAATGGTGCCCAAGCATAACTAAGCGTGGCCTAGGACGGTGCACACGTGTGGTTCACCGCTGCAACAACTCCACACCCGAGGCCTCAAATCCAAATTCCGCCTCGATAAAAGTGATTTTTTTGTCGATTTATGGGGTTATGCAGGCTGGTAATGAATTCCGACAACTTTGAAAAAATGGTGCACAAGCATGCCCAAGCGTGGCCTAGGACGGTGGCACACGTATGGTGCACCGCTGCAACAACTCCGCACCCGAGGCCTCAAATCGAAATTCTACCTCGACAAAAGTGATTTTTTTTGTCGATTTATGGGGGTATGCAGGCCGGTAATGAATTCCGACAACTTTGAGAAAATGGTGCACAAGCATGCCCAAGCGTGGCCTAGGACGATGCACACGTGTGGTGCACCGCTGCAACAACTCCGCACCCGATGCCAAAAATAGATATTCCGCCTCTACACAAGTTATTTTTTTGTCGATTTATGGGGGTATGCAAGCCGGTAATGAATTCCGACAACTTTGAAAAAATGGTGCACAAGCATGCCCAAGCGTGGCCTAGGACGGTGCACACGTGTGGTGCACCGCTGCAACAACTCTGCACCCGAGGCCTCAAATCGAAATTCCGCCTCGACACAAGTTATTTTTTTATCGATTTATGGGGGTATGCAGGCCGGTAATGAATTCCGACAACTTTGAAAAAATGGTGCACAAGCATGCCCAAGCGTGACCCAGGACGGTGACACACGTATAGTGCACCGTTGCAACAAATCCGCACCCGAGGCCTCAAATCGAAATTCCACCTCGACAATAGTGATTTTTTTGTCGATTTATGGGGGTATGCAGGCCGGTAATGAATTCCGACAACTTTGAAAAAATGGTGCACAAGCTGCCCAAAACAATCTAGGACGGTGGCACACGTATGGTGCACCGCTGCAACAACTCCGCACCCGAGGCCTCAAATCGAAATTCTGCCTCGATAAAAGTGATTTTTTTGTCGATTTATGGGGGTATGCAGGCCGGTAATGAATTCCGACAACTTTGAAAAAATGGTGCACAAGCATGCCCAAGCGTGGCCTAGGACGGTGCACACGTGTGGTGCACCGCTGCAACAACTCTGCACCCGAGGCCTCAAATCGAAATTCCGCCTCGACACAAGTTATTTTTTTATCGATTTATGGGGATATGCAGGCCGGTAATGAATTCCGACAACTTTGAAAAAATGGTGCACAAGCATGCCCAAACGTGACCCAGGACGGTGGCACACGTATGGTGCACCGTTGCAACAAATCCGCACCCGAGGCCTCAAATCGAAATTCCACCTCGACAATAGTGATTTTTTTGTCGATTTATGGGGGTATGCAGGCCGGTAATGAATTCCGACAACTTTGAAAAAATGGTGCACAAGCTGCCCAAAACAATCTAGGACGGTGGCACACGTATGGTGCACCGCTGCAACAACTCCGCACCCGAGGCCTCAAATCGAAATTCTGCCTCGATAAAAGTGATTTTTTTGTCGATTTATGGGGGTATGCAGGCCGGTAATGAATTCCGACAACTTTGAAAAAATGGTGCACAAGTATGCCCAAGCGTGGCCTAGGACGGTGCACACGTGTGGTGCACCGCTGCAACTCCGCACCCGAGGCCTCAAATCTAAATTCCGCCTCGACACAAGTTATTTTTTTTCGATTTACGGGGGTATGCAGGCCGGTAATGAATTCCGACAACTTTAAAAAAATGGTGCCCAAGCATAACCAAGCGTGGCCTAGGACGGTGCACACGTGTGGTTCACCGCTGCAACAAATCCACACCCGAGGCTTCAAATCCAAATTCCGCCTCGATAAAAGTGATTTTTTTGTCGATTTATGGGGTTATGCAGGCTGGTAATGAATTCCGACAACTTTGAAAAAATGGTGCACAAGCTGCCCAAGACAGCCTAGGACGGTGGCACACGTATGGTGCACCGCTGCAACAACTCCGCACCCGAGGCCTCAAATCGAAATTTTGCCTCGACAAAAGTGATTTTTTTTGTCGATTTACGGGGGTATGCAGGCCGGTAATGAATTCCGACAACTTTAAAAAAATGGTGCCCAAGCATAACTAAGCGTGGCCTAGGACGGTGCACACGTGTGGTTCACCGCTGCAACAACTCCACACCCGAGGCCTCAAATCCAAATTCCGCCTCGATAAAGGTGATTTTTTTGTCGATTTATGGGGTTATGCAGGCTGGTAATGAATTCCGACAACTTTGAAAAAATGGTGCACAAGCATGCCCAAGCGTGGCCTAGGACGGTGGCACACGTATGGTGCACCGCTGCAACAACTCCGCACCCGAGGCCTCAAATCGAAATTCTACCTCGACAAAAGTGATTTTTTTTGTCGATTTATGGGGGTATGCAGGCCGGTAATGAATTCCGACAACTTTGAGAAAATGGTGCACAAACATGCCCAAGCGTGGCCTAGGACGATGCACACGTGTAGTGCACCGCTCCAACAACTCCGCACCCGATGCCAAAAATAGATATTCCGCCTCTACACAAGTTATTTTTTTGTCGATTTATGGGGGTATGCAGGCCGGTAATGAATTCCGACAACTTTGAAAAAATGGTGCACAAGCATGCCCAAGCGTGGCCTAGGCAACAACTCTGCACCCGAGGCCTCAAATCGAAATTCCACCTCGACAATAGTGATTTTTTTGTCGATTTATGGGGGTATGCAGGCCGGTAATGAATTCCGACAACTTTGAAAAAATGGTGCACAAGCTGCCCAAAACAATCTAGGACGGTGGCACACGTATGGTGCACCGCTGCAACAACTCCGCACCCGAGGCCTCAAATCGAAATTCTGCCTCGATAAAAGTGATTTTTTTGTCGATTTATGGGGGTATGCAGGCCGGTAATGAATTCCGACAACTTTGAAAAAATGGTGCACAAGCATGCCCAAGCGTGGCCTAGGACGGTGCACACGTGTGGTGCACCGCTGCAACAACTCTGCACCCGAGGCCTCAAATCGAAATTCCGCCTCGACACAAGTTATTTTTTTATCGATTTATGGGGATATGCAGGCCGGTAATGAATTCCGACAACTTTGAAAAAATGGTGCACAAGCATGCCCAAACGTGACCCAGGACGGTGGCACACGTATGGTGCACCGTTGCAACAAATCCGCACCCGAGGCCTCAAATCGAAATTCCACCTCGACAATAGTGATTTTTTTGTCGATTTATGGGGGTATGCAGGCCGGTAATGAATTCCGACAACTTTGAAAAAATGGTGCACAAGCTGCCCAAAACAATCTAGGACGGTGGCACACGTATGGTGCACCGCTGCAACAACTCCGCACCCGAGGCCTCAAATCGAAATTCTGCCTCGATAAAAGTGATTTTTTTGTCGATTTATGGGGGTATGCAGGCCGGTAATGAATTCCGACAACTTTGAAAAAATGGTGCACAAGCATGCCCAAGCGTGGCCTAGGACGGTGCACACGTGTGGTGCACCGCTGCAACTCCGCACCCGAGGCCTCAAATCTAAATTCCGCCTCGACACAAGTTATTTTTTTTCGATTTACGGGGGTATGCAGGCCGGTAATGAATTCCGACAACTTTAAAAAAATGGTGCCCAAGCATAACCAAGCGTGGCCTAGGACGGTGCACACGTGTGGTTCACCGCTGCAACAAATCCACACCCGAGGCTTCAAATCCAAATTCCGCCTCGATAAAAGTGATTTTTTTGTCGATTTATGGGGTTATGCAGGCTGGTAATGAATTCCGACAACTTTGAAAAAATGGTGCACAAGCTGCCCAAGACAGCCTAGGACGGTGGCACACGTATGGTGCACCGCTGCAACAACTCCGCACCCGAGGCCTCAAATCGAAATTTTGCCTCGACAAAAGTGATTTTTTTTGTCGATTTACGGGGGTATGCAGGCCGGTAATGAATTCCGACAACTTTAAAAAAATGGTGCCCAAGCATAACTAAGCGTGGCCTAGGACGGTGCACACGTGTGGTTCACCGCTGCAACAACTCCACACCCGAGGCCTCAAATCCAAATTCCGCCTCGATAAAAGTGATTTTTTTGTCGATTTATGGGGTTATGCAGGCTGGTAATGAATTCCGACAACTTTGAAAAAATGGTGCACAAGCATGCCCAAGCGTGGCCTAGGACGGTGGCACACGTATGGTGCACCGCTGCAACAACTCCGCACCCGAGGCCTCAAATCGAAATTCTACCTCGACAAAAGTGATTTTTTTTGTCGATTTATGGGGGTATGCAGGCCGGTAATGAATTCCGACAACTTTGAGAAAATGGTGCACAAGCATGCCCAAGCGTGGCCTAGGACGATGCACACGTGTAGTGCACCGCTCCAACAACTCCGCACCCGATGCCAAAAATAGATATTCCGCCTCTACACAAGTTATTTTTTTGTCGATTTATGGGGGTATGCAGGCCGGTAATGAATTCCGACAACTTTGAAAAAATGGTGCACAAGCATGCCCAAGCGTGGCCTAGGACGGTGCACACGTGTGGTGCACCGCTGCAACAACTCTGCACCCGAGGCCTCAAATCGAAATTCCGCCTCGACACAAGTTATTTTTTTATCGATTTATGGGGGTATGCAGGCCGGTAATGAATTCCGACAAATTGAAAAAATGGTGCACAAGCATGCCCAAGCGTGACCCAGGACGGTGGCACACGTATGGTGCACCGTTGCAACAAATCCGCACCCGAGGCCTCAAATCGAAATTCCACCTCGACAATAGTGATTTTTTTGTCGATTTATGGGGGTATGCAGGCCGGTAATGAATTCCGACAACTTTGAAAAAATGGTGCACAAGCTGCCCAAAACAATCTAGGACGGTGGCACACGTATGGTGCACCGCTGCAACAACTCCGCACCCGAGGCCTCAAATCGAAATTCTGCCTCGATAAAAGTGATTTTTTTGTCGATTTATGGGGGTATGCAGGCCGGTCATGAATTCCGACAACTTTGAAAAAATGGTGCACAAGCATGCCCAAGCGTGGCCTAGGACGGTGCACACGTGTGGTGCACCGCTGCAACAACTCCGCACCCGAGGCCTCAAATCGAAATTCCGCCTCGACACAAGTTATTTTTTTGTCGATTTACGGGGGTATGCAGGCCGGTAATGAATTCCGACAACTTTAAAAAAATGGTGCCCAAGCATAACCAAGCGTGGCCTAGGACGGTGCACACGTGTGGTTCACCGCTGCAACAACTCCACACCCGAGGCTTCAAATCCAAATTCCGCCTCGATAAAAGTGATTTTTTTGTCGATTTATGGGGTTATGCAGGCTGGTAATGAATTCCGACAACTTTGAAAAAATGGTGCACAAGCTGCCCAAGACAGCCTAGGACGGTGGCACACGTATGGTGCACCGCTGCAACAACTCCGCACTTGAGGCCTCAAATCGAAATTTTGCCTCGACAAAAGTGATTTTTTTTGTCGATTTATGGGGGTATGAAGGCCGGTAATGAATTTCGACAACTTTTAAAAAATGGTGCACAAGCTGCCCAAAACAACCTAGGACGCTGGCACATGTATGGTGCACCGCTGCAACAACTTCGCACCCGAGGCCTCAAATCGAAATTCTGCCTCGGCAAAAGTGATTTTTTTGTCGATTTATGGGGGTATGCAGGCCGGTAATGAATTCCAACAACTTTTAAAAAATGGTGCACAAGCTGCCCTAGACAGCGTAGGACGGTGGCACACATATGGTGCACCGCTGCAAAACTCCGCACCCGAGGCCTCAGATCAAAATTCCGCCTCGACAAAAGTGATTTTTCTGTCGATTTATGGGGGTATGCAGGCCGGTAATGAATTCCGACAACTTTGAAAAAATGGTGCACAAGCATGCCCAAGCGTGGCCTTGGACGGTGCACACATGTGGTGCACCGCTGCAACAACTCCACACCCGAGGCCTCAAATCGAAATTCCGACACGACAAGAGTGATTTTTTGTCGATTTTTGGGGGTATGTAGGCCGGTAATGAATTTCGACAACTTTGAAAAAATGGTGCACAAGCATGCCCAAGCGTGACCCAGGACGGTGGCACACGTATGGTGCACCGTTGCAACAAATCCGCACCCGAGGCCTCAAATCGAAATTCCACCTCGACAATAGTGATTTTTTTGTCGATTTATGGGGGTATGCAGGCCGGTAATGAATTCCGACAACTTTAAAAAAATGGTGCACAAGCTGCCCAAAACAATCTAGGACGGTGGCACACGTATGGTGCACCGCTGCAACAACTCCGCACCCGAGGCCTCAAATCGAAATTCTGCCTCGATAAAAGTGATTTTTTTGTCGATTTATGGGGGTATGCAGGCCGGTCATGAATTCCGACAACTTTGAAAAAATGGTGCACAAGCATGCCCAAGCGTGGCCTAGGACGGAGCACACGTGTGGTGCACCGCTGCAACAACTCCGCACCCGAGGCCTCAAATCGAAATTCCGCCTCGACACAAGTTATTTTTTTGTCGATTTACGGGGGTATGCAGGCCGGTAATGAATTCCGACAACTTTAAAAAAATGGTGCCCAAGCATAACCAAGCGTGGCCTAGGACGGTGCACACGTGTGGTTCACCGCTGCAACAACTCCACACCCGAGGCTTCAAATCCAAATTCCGCCTCGATAAAAGTGATTTTTTTGTCGATTTATGGGGTTATGCAGGCTGGTAATGAATTCCGACAACTTTGAAAAAATGGTGCACAAGCTGCCCAAGACAGCCTAGGACGGTGGCACACGTATGGTGCACCGCTGCAACAACTCCGCACTTGAGGCCTCAAATCGAAATTTTGCCTCGACAAAAGTGATTTTTTTTGTCGATTTATGGGGGTATGAAGGCCGGTAATGAATTTCGACAACTTTTAAAAAATGGTGCACAAGCTGCCCAAAACAACCTAGGACGCTGGCACATGTATGGTGCACCGCTGCAACAACTTCGCACCCGAGGCCTCAAATCGAAATTCTGCCTCGGCAAAAGTGATTTTTTTGTCGATTTATGGGGGTATGCAGGCCGGTAATGAATTCCAACAACTTTTAAAAAATGGTGCACTAGCTGCCCTAGACAGCGTAGGACGGTGGCACACATATGGTGCACCGCTGCAAAACTCCGCACCCGAGGCCTCAGATCGAAATTCCGCCTCGACAAAAGTGATTTTTCTGTCGATTTATGGGGGTATGCAGGCCGGTAATGAATTCCGACAACTTTGAAAAAATGGTGCACAAGCATGCCCAAGCGTGGCCTTGGACGGTGCACACGTGTGGTGCACCGCTGCAACAACTCCACACCCGAGGCCTCAAATCGAAATTCCGACACGACAAGAGTGATTTTTTTGTCGATTTTTGGGGGTATGTAGGCCGGTAATGAATTTCGACAACTTTGAAAAAATGGTGCACAAGTTGCCCAAATCAACCTAGGATGGTGGCACACGTATGGTGCACCGCTGCAACAACTCCGCACCCGAGGCCTCAACTCGAAATTCTGCCTTGACAAGAGTGATTTTTTTGTCGATTTATGGGGGTATGCAGGCCGGTAATGAATTCCGACAACTTTGAAAAAATGGTGCACAAGCTGCCCAAGACAGCCTAGGACGGTGGCACACATATGGTGCACTGCTGCAACAACTCCGCACCCGAGGCCTCAAATCGAAATTCCGCCTCGACAAAAGTGATTTTTTTGTCGATTTATGGGGGTATGAAGGCAGGTAATGAATTTCGACTACTATAAAATAATGGTGCACAAGCTGCCCAAGACAGCCTAGGACGGTGGCACACGTATAGTGCACCGCTGCAACAACTCCGCACCCGAGGCCTCAAATCGAAATTCCGACTCGATAAAAGTGATTTTTTTGTCGATTTATGGGGGTATGCAGGCCGGTAATGAATTCCGACTATTTTGAAAAAATGGTGCACAAGCTGCCCAAGACAGCCAAGGACGGTGGCACACGTATGTTGCACCGCTTCAACAACTCCGCACCCGAGGACTCAAATCGAAATTCCGACTCAATAAAAGTGATTTATTTTTCAATTTTTGGGGGTATGCAGGCCGGTAATGAATTCTGACAACTTTGAAAAAATGGTGCCCAAGCATGCCCAAGCGTGGCCTAGGACGGTGCACACGTCTGGTTCACCGCTGCAACAACTCCACACCCGAGGCCTCAAATCCAAATTCTGCCTGGATAAAAGTGATTTTTTTGTCGATTTATGGGGTTATGTAGGCCAGTAATGAATTCCGACAACTTTGAAAAAATGGTGCACAAGCTGCCCAAGACAGCCTAGGACGGTGGCACACGTATGGTGCACCGCTGCAACAACTCCGCACCCGATGCCTCAAATCGAAATTTTGCCTCGACAAAAGTGATTTTTTTGTCGATTTATGGGGGTATGAAGGCCGGTAATGAATTCCGACAACTTTGAAAAAATGGTGCTCAAGCTGCCCGAAACAACCTAGGACTGTGGCAAACGTATGGTGCACCGCTGCAACAACTTCGCAGCCGAGGCCTCAAATCGAAATTCTGCCTCGTCAAAAGTGATTTTTTTTGTCGATTTATGGGGGTATGCAGGCCGGTAATGAATTCCGACAACTTTGAAAAAATGGTGCACAAGCATGCCCAAGCGTGGCCCAGGACGGTGGCACACGTATGGTGCACCGCTGCAACAACTCCGCACCCGAGGCCTCAAATCGAAATTCCACCTCGACAATAGTGATTTTTTTGTCGATTTATGGGGGTATGCAGGCCGGTAATGAATTCCGACAACTTTGAAAAAATGGTGCACAAGCTGCCCAAAACAACCTAGGACGGTGGCACACGTATGGTGCACCGCTGCAACAACTCCGCACCCGAGGCCTCAAATCGAAATTCTACCTCGACAAAAGTGATTTTTTTTGTCGATTTATGGGGGTATGCAGGCCGGTAATGAATTCCGACAACTTTGAGAAAATGGTGCACAAGCATGCCCAAGCGTGGCCTAGGACGATGCACACGTGTGGTGCACCGCTGCAACAACTCCGCACCCGATGCCAAAAATAGATATTCTGCCTCTACACAAGTTATTTTTTTGTCGATTTATGGGGGTATGCAGGCCGGTAATGAATTCCGACAACTTTGAAAAAATGGTGCACAAGCATGCCCAAGCGTGGCCTAGGACGGTGCACACGTGTGGTGCACCGCTGCAACAACTCTGCACCCGAGGCCTCAAATCGAAATTCCGCCTCGACACAAGTTATTTTTTTATCGATTTATGGGGGTATGCAGGCCGGTAATGAATTCCGACAACTTTGAAAAAATGGTGCACAAGCATGCCCAAGCGTGACCCAGGACGGTGGCACACGTATGGTGCACCGTTGCAACAAATCCGCACCCGAGGCCTCAAATCGAAATTCCACCTCGACAATAGTGATTTTTTTGTCGATTTATGGGGGTATGCAGGCCGGTAATGAATTCCGACAACTTTGAAAAAATGGTGCACAAGCTGCCCAAAACAATCTAGGACGGTGGCACACATATGGTGCACCGCTGCAACAACTCCGCACCCGAGGCCTCAAATCGAAATTCTGCCTTGATAAAAGTGATTTTTTTTGTCGATTTAAGGGGGTATGCAGGCCGGTAATGAATTCCGATAACTTTGAAAAAATGGTGCACAAGCATGCCCAAGCGTGGCCTAGGACGGTGCACACGTGTGGTGCACCGCTGCAACAACTCCACACCCGAGGCCTCAAATCCAAATTCCGCCTCGATAAAAGTGATTTTTTTGTCGATTTATGGGGTTATGCAGGCTGGTAATGAATTCCGACAACTTTGAAAAAATGGTGCACAAGCTGCCCAAGACAGCCTAGGACGGTGGCACACGTATGGTGCACCGCTGCAACAACTCCGCACCCGAGGCCTCAAATCGAAATTTTGCCTCGACAAAAGTGATTTTTTTTGTCGATTTATGGGGGTATGAAGGCCGGTAATGAATTCCGACAACTTTTAAAAAATGGTGCACAAGCTGCCCAATACAACCTAGGACTGTGGCAAACGTATGGTGCACCGCTGCAACAACTTCGCACTCGAGGCCTCAAATCGAAATTCCGCCTCGACAAAAGTGATTTTTTTGTCGATTTATGGGGGTATGCAGGCCGGTAATGAATTTCGACAACTTTGAAAAAATGGTGCACAAGCTGCCCAAAACAACCTAGGACGCTGGCACACGTATGGTGCACCGCTGCAACAACTCCGCACCCGAGGCTTCAAATCGAAATTCTGCCTCGATAAAAGTGATTTTTTTGTCGATTTATGGGGGTATGCAGGCCGGTAATGAATTCCAACAACTTTGAAAAAATGGTGCACAAGCTGCCCAAGACAGCGTATCACGGTGGCACACATATAGTGCACCGCTGCAAAACTCCACACCCGAGGCCTCAGATCGAAATTCCGCCTCGACAAAAGTGATTTTTCTGTCGATTTATGGGGGTATGCAGGCCGGTAATGAATTCCGACAACTTTGAAAAAATGGTGCACAAGCATGCCCAAGCGTGGCCTAGGACGGTGCACACGTGTGGTGCACCGCTGCAACAACTCCACACCCGAGGCCTCAAATCCAAATTCCGCCTCGATAAAAGTGATTTTTTTGTCGATTTATGGGGTTATGCAGGCTGGTAATGAATTCCGACAACTTTGAAAAAATGGTGCACAAGCTGCCCAAGACAGCCTAGGACGGTGGCACACGTATGGTGCACCGCTGCAACAACTCCGCACCCGAGGCCTCAAATCGAAATTTTGCCTCGACAAAAGTGATTTTTTTTGTCGATTTATGGGGGTATGAAGGCCGGTAATGAATTCCGACAACTTTTAAAAAATGGTGCACAAGCTGCCCAATACAACCTAGGACTGTGGCAAACGTATGGTGCACCGCTGCAACAACTTCGCACTCGAGGCCTCAAATCGAAATTCCGCCTCGACAAAAGTGATTTTTTTGTCGATTTATGGGGGTATGCAGGCCGGTAATGAATTTCGACAACTTTGAAAAAATGGTGCACAAGCTGCCCAAAACAACCTAGGACGCTGGCACACGTATGGTGCACCGCTGCAACAACTCCGCACCCGAGGCTTCAAATCGAAATTCTGCCTCGATAAAAGTGATTTTTTTGTCGATTTATGGGGGTATGCAGGCCGGTAATGAATTCCAACAACTTTGAAAAAATGGTGCACAAGCTGCCCAAGACAGCGTATCACGGTGGCACACATATAGTGCACCGCTGCAAAACTCCACACCCGAGGCCTCAGATCGAAATTCCGCCTCGACAAAAGTGATTTTTCTGTCGATTTATGGGGGTATGCAGGCCGGTAATGAATTCCGACAACTTTGAAAAAATGGTGCACAAGCATGCCCAAGCGTGGCCTTGGACGGTGGCACACGTATGGTGCACCGCTTCAACAACTCCGCACCCGAGGACTCAAATCGAAATTCCGACTCAATAAAAGTGATTTATTTTTCAATTTTTGGGGGTATGCAGGCCGGTAATGAATTCCGACAACTTTAAAAAATGGTGCCCAAGCATGCCCAAGCGTGGCCTAGGACGGAGCACACGTCTGGTTCACCGCTGCAACAACTCCACACCCGAGGCCTCAAATCCAAATTCTGCCTGGATAAAAGTGATTTTTTTGTCGATTTATGGGGTTATGCAGGCCAGTAATGAATTCCGACAACTTTGAAAAAATGGTGCACAAGCTGCCCAAGACAGCCTAGGACGGTGGCACACGTATGGTGCACCGCTGCAACAACTCCGCACCCTAGGCCTCAAATCGAAATTTCGCCTCGACAAAAGTGATTTTTTTGTCGATTTATGGGGGTATGAAGGCCGGTAATGAATTCCGACAACTTTGAAAAAATGGTGCACAAGCTGCCCAAAACAACCTAGGACTGTGGCAAACGTATGGTGCACCGCTGCAACAACTTCGCAGCCGAGGCCTCAAATCGAAATTCTGCCTCGACAAAAGTGATTTTTTTTGTCGATTTATGGGGGTATGCAGGCCGGTAATGAATTCCGACAACTTTGAGAAAATGGTGCACAAGCATGCCCAAGCGTGGCCTAGGACGGTGCACACGTGTGGTGCACCGCTGCAACAACTCTGCACCCGAGGCCTCAAATCCAAATTCCGCCTCGACACAAGTTATTTTTTTATCGATTTATGGGGGTATGCAGGCCGGTAATGAATTCCGACAACTTTGAAAAAATGGTGCACAAGCATGCCCAAACGTGGCCCAGGACGGTGGCACACGTATGGTGCACCGCTGCAACAACTCCGCACCCGAGGCCTCAAATCGAAATTCCACCTCGACAATAGTGATTTTTTTGTCGATTTATGGGGGTATGCAGGCCGGTAATGAATTCCGACAACTTTGAAAAAATGGTGCACAAGCTGCCCAAAACAACCTAGGACGGTGGCACACGTATGGTGCACCGCTGCAACAACTCTGCACCCGAGGCCTCAAATCGAAATTCTGCCTCGACAAAAGTGATTTTTTTTGTCGATTTATGGGGGTATGTAGGCCGGTAATGAATTCCGACAACTTTTAAAAAATGGTGCACAAGAATGCCCAAGCGTGGCCTAGGACGGTGCACACGTGTGGTGCACCGCTGCAACAACTCCGCACCCGAGGCCTCAAATCGAAATTCCACCTCGACACAAGTAATTTTTTTGTCGATTTACGGGGGTATGCAGGCCGGTAATGAATTCCGACAACTTTGAAAAATTGGTGCACAAGCATGCCCAAGCGTGGCCTAGGACAGTGCACACGAGTGGTTCACCGCTGCAACAACTCCACACCCGAGGCCTCAAATCCAAATTCTGCCTCGATAAAAGTGATTTTTTTGTCGATTTATGGGGTTATGCAGGCCGGTAATGAATTCCGACAACTTTGAAAAAATGGTGCACAAGCTGCCCAAGATAGCCTAGGACGGTGGCACACATATGGTGCACCGCTGCAACAACTCCGCACCCGAGGCCTCAAATCGAAATTTCGCCTCGACAAAAGTGATTTTTTTGTCGATTTATGGGGGTATGAAGGCCGGTAATGAATTCCGAAAACTTTGAAAAAATGGTGCACAAGCTACCCAAAACAACCTAGGACTGTGGCAAACGTATGGTGCACCGCTGCAACAACTTCGCACCCGAGGCCTCAAATCGAAATTCTGCCTCGACAAAAGTGATTTTTTTTGTCGATTTATGGGGGTATGCAGGCCGGTAATGAATTCCGACAACTTTGAGAAAATGGTGCACAAGCATGCCCAAGCGTGGCCTAGGACGGTGCACACGTGTGGTGCACCGCTGCAACAACTCCGCACCCGAGGCCAAAAATCGAAATTCCGCCTCTACACAAGTTATTTTTTTGTCGATTTATGGGGGTATGCAGGCCGGTAATGAATTCGGACAACTTTGAAAAAATGGTGCACAAGCATGCCCAAGCGTGGCCTAGGACGGTGCACACGTGTGGTGCACCGCTGCAACAACTCCGCACTCGAGGCCTCAAATCAAAATTCCGCCTTGACACAAGTTATTTTTTTGTCGATTAACGGGGGTATGCAGGCCGGTAATGATGTCCGAAAACTTTGAAAAAATGGTGCACAAGCATGCCCAAGCGTGGCCTAGGACGGTGCACACGTGTGGTGCACCACTGCAACAATTCCGCACCCGAGGCCTCAAATCAAATTCAGCCTCGACACAGGTTATTTTTTTGTCGATTTAAGGGGGTATGCAGGCCGGTAATGAATTCCGACAACTTTGAAAAAATGGTGCACAAGCTGCCCAAGACAGCCTAGGACGGTGGCACACGTGTGGTGCACCGCTGCAACAACTCCGCACCCGAGGCCTCAAATCAAAATTCAGACTCGACATAAGTTATTTTTTTGTCGATTTATGGGGTATGCAGGCCGGTAATGAATTCCGACAACTTTGAATAAATGGTGCACAAGCATGCCCAAGCGAGGCCTAGGACGGTGCACACGTGTGGTGCACCGCTGCAACAACTCTGCACCCGAGGCCTCAAATCGAAATTCCGCCTCGACACAAGTTATTTTTTTATCGATTTATGGGGGTATGTAGGCCGGTAATGAATTCCGACAACTTTGAAAAAATGGTGCACAAGCATGCCCAAGCGTGGCCCAGGACGGTGGCACACGTATGGTGCACCGCTTTAACAACTCCACACCCGAGGCCTCAAATTCAAATTCCGCCTCGATAAAAGTGATTTTTTTGTCGATTTATGGGGTTATGCAGGCCGGTAATGAATTCCGACAACTTTGAAAAAATGGTGCACAAGCTGCCCAAAACAACTTAGGACGGTGGCACACGTATGGTGCACCGCTGCAACAACTCCGCACCCGAGGCCTCAAATCGAAATTCTGCCTCGACAAAAGTGATTTTTTTTGTCGAATTATGGGGGTATGCAGGCCGGTAATGAATTCCGACAACTTTGAAAAAATGGTGCACAAGCATGCCCAACGTGGCCTAGGACGGTGCACACGTGTGGTGCACCGCTGCAACAAGTCCGCACCCGAGGCCTCAAATTGAAATTCCGCCTCGACCCAAGTTATTTTTTTGTCGATTTACGGGGGTATGCAGGCCGGTAATGAATTCCGACAACTTTGAAAAAATGGTGCACAAGCATGCCCAAGCGTGGCCTAGGACGGTGCACACGTGTGGTTCACCGCTGCAACAACCCCACACCCGAGGCCTCAAATCAATATTCAGCCTCGACATAAGTTATTTTTTTGTCGATTTATGGGGGTATGCAGGCCGGTAATGAATTCCGACAACTTTGAAAAAAATGGTGCACAAGCATGCCCAAGACAACCTAGGACGGTGGCACATGTATGTTGCACCGCTGCAACAAATCCACACTCGAGGCCTCAAATCGAAATTCTGCCTCGACAAAAGTGATTTTTTTTTCGATTTATGGGAGTATGCGGGCCGGTAATGAATTTCGACAACTTTGAAAAAATGGTGCACAAGCATGCCCAAGCGTGGCCTAAGACTGTGCACACGTGTGGTGGACCGCTGCAACAACTCCACACCCGAGGCCTCAAATCCAAATTCCGCCTCGACAAAAGTGATTTTGTTGTCGATTTATGGGGTTATGTAGGCCGGTAATGAATTCCGACAACTTTGAAAAATGGTGCACAAGCTGCCCAAGACATCCTAGGACGGTGGCACACGTATGGTGCACCGCTGCAACAACTCCGCACCCAAGGCCTCAAATCGAAATTTCGCCTCGACAAAAGTGATTTTTTTTGTCGATTTATGGGGGTATGAAGTCCGGTAATGAATTCCGACAACTTTGAAAAAATGGTGCACAAGCTTCCCAAAACAACCTAGGACTGTGGCAAACGTATGGTGCACCGCTACAACAACTTCGCACCCGAGGCCTCAAATCGAAATTCTGCCTCGACAAAAGTGATTTTTTTTGTCGATTTATGGGGGTGTGTAGGCCGGTAATGAATTTCGACAACTTTGAGAAAATGGTACACAAGCATGCCCAAGCGTGGCCTAGGACGGTGCATACGTGTTGTGCACCGCTGCAACAACTCCACACCCGAGGCCTCAAATCGAAATTCCGCCTCTACACAAGTTATATTTTTGTCGATTTATGGGGGTATGCAGGCCGGTAATGAATTCCGACAACTTTGAAAAAATGGTGCACAAGCATGCCCAAGACAGCCTAGGACGGTGGCACACGTATGGTGCACCGCTGCACCAACTCCACACCCGAGGCCTCAAATCAAAATTGCAACTCGACAAAAGTTATTTTTTTGTCGATTTACGGGGGTATGCAGGCCGGTAATGAATTCCGATAACTTTGAAAAAATGGTGCACAAGCTGCCCAAAACAACCTAATACGGTGGCACACGTATGGTGCACCGCTGCAACAACTACGCACCCGAGGCCTCAAATCGAAATTCCGCCTTGACAAAATTCATTTTTTTTTATCGATTTATGGGTGTATGCAGTTCGGTAATGAATTCCGGCAACTTTGAAAAAATGGTTCACAAGCATGCCCAAGCGTGGCCTAGGACGGTCCACACGTGTGGTGCACCGCTGCAATAACTCCGCAACCGAGGCCTCAAATCGAAATTCCGCCTCGACACAAGTTATTTTTGTATCGATTTATGGGGGTATGTAGGCCGGTAATGAATTCCGACAACTTTGAAAAATTGGTGCACAAGCATGCCCAAGCGTGGCCCAAGACGGTGGCACACGTATGGTGCACCGCTGCAACAACTCCGCACCCTAGGCCTCAAATCGAAATTCCACCTCGACAATATTGATTTTTTTGTCGATTTATGGGGGTATGCAGGTCGGTAATGAATTCCGACAACTTTGAAAAAATGGTGCACAAGCTGCCCAAAACAACTTAGGACGGTGGCACACGTATGGTGCACCGCTGCAACAACTCCGCACCCGAGGCCTCAAATCGAAATTCTGCCTCGAAAAAAGTGATTTTTTTTGTCGAATTATGGGGGTATGCAGGCCGGTAATGAATTCCGACAACTTTGAAAAAATGGTGCACAAGCATGCCCAACGTGGCCTAGGACGGTGCACACGTGTGGTGCACCGCTGCAACAAGTCCGCACCCGAGGCCTCAAATTGAAATTCCGCCTCGACCCAAGTTATTTTTTTGTCGATTTACGGGGGTATGCAGGCCGGTAATGAATTCCGACAACTTTGAAAAAATGGTGCACAAGCATGCCCAAGCGTGGCCTAGGACGGTGCACACGTGTGGTTCACCGCTGCAACAACCCCACACCCGAGGCCTCAAATCAATATTCAGCCTCGACATAAGTTATTTTTTTGTCGATTTATGGGGGTATGCAGGCCGGTAATGAATTCCGACAACTTTGAAAAAAATGGTGCACAAGCATGCCCAAGACAACCTAGGACGGTGGCACATGTATGTTGCACCGCTGCAACAAATCCACACTCGAGGCCTCAAATCGAAATTCTGCCTCGACAAAAGTGATTTTTTTTTCGATTTATGGGAGTATGCGGGCCGGTAATGAATTTCGACAACTTTGAAAAAATGGTGCACAAGCATGCCCAAGCGTGGCCTACGACTGTGCCACGTGTGGTGGACCGCTGCAACAACTCCACACCCGAGGCCTCAAATCCAAATTCCGCCTCGACAAAAGTGATTTTGTTGTCGATTTATGGGGTTATGTAGGCCGGTAATGAATTCCGACAACTTTGAAAAATGGTGCACAAGCTGCCCAAGACATCCTAGGACGGTGGCACACGTATGGTGCACCGCTGCAACAACTCCGCACCCAAGGCCTCAAATCGAAATTTCACCTCGACAAAAGTGATTTTTTTTGTCGATTTATGGGGATATGAAGTCCGGTAATGAATTCCGACAACTTTGAAAAAATGGTGCACAAGCTTCCCAAAACAACCTAGGACTGTGGCAAACGTATGGTGCACCGCTACAACAACTTCGCACCCGAGGCCTCAAATCGAAATTTTGCCTCGACAAAAGTGATTTTTTTTGTCGATTTATGGGGGTGTGTAGGCCGGTAATGAATTTCGACAACTTTGAGAAAATGGTACAGAAGCATGCCCAAGCGTGACCTAGGACGGTGCATACGTGTTGTGCACCGCTGCAACAACTCCACACCCGAGGCCTCAAATCGAAATTCCGCCTCTACACAAGTTATATTTTTGTCGATTTATGGGGGTATGCAGGCCGGTAATGAATTCCGACAACTTTGAAAAAATGGTGCACAAGCATGCCCAAGACAGCCTAGGACGGTGGCACACGTATGGTGCACCGCTGCACCAACTCCACACCCGAGGCCTTAAATCAAAATTGCAACTCGACAAAAGTTATTTTTTTGTCGATTTACGGGGGTATGCAGGCCGGTAATGAATTCCGATAACTTTGAAAAAATGGTGCACAAGCTGCCCAAAACAACCTAATACGGTGGCACACGTATGGTGCACCGCTGCAACAACTACGCACCCGAGGCCTCAAATCGAAATTCCGCCTTGACAAAATTCATTTTTTTTTATCGATTTATGGGTGTATGCAGTTCGGTAATGAATTCCGACAACTTTGAAAAAATGGTTCACAAGCATGCCCAAGCGTGGCCTAGGACGGTCCACACCTGTGGTGCACCGCTGCAATAACTCCGCAACCGAGGCCTCAAATCGAAATTCCGCCTCGACACAAGTTATTTTTGTATCGATTTATGGGGGTATGTAGGCCGGTAATGAATTCCAACAACTTTGAAAAATTGGTGCACAAGCATGCCCAAGCGTGGCCCAAGACGGTGGCACACGTATGGTGCACCGCTGCAACAACTCCGCACCCTAGGCCTCAAATAGAAATTCCACCTCGACAATAGTGATTTTTTTGTCGATTTATGGGGGTATGCAGGCCGGTAATGAATTCCGACAACTTTGAAAAAATGGTGCACAAGCTGCCCAAAACAACTTAGGACGGTGGCACACGTATGGTGCACTGCTGCAACAACTCCGCACCCGAGGCCTCAAATCGAAATTCTCCCTCGACAAAAGTGATTTTTTTTGTCGAATTATGGGGGTATGCAGGCCGGTAATGAATTCCGACAACTTTGAAAAATGGTACACAAGCATGCCCAAGCGTGGCCTAAGACTGTGCACACGTGTGGTGCACCGCTTTAACAACTCCACACCCGAGGCCTCAAATTCAAATTCCGCCTCGATAAAAGTGATTTTTTTGTCGATTTATGGGGTTATGCAGGCCGGTAATGAATTCCGACAACTTTGAAAAAATGGTGCACAAGCTGCCCAAAACAACCTAGGACTATGGCAAACGTATGGTGCACCGCTGCAACAACTTCGCACCCGAGGCCTCAAATCAAAATTCTGCCTCGACAAAAGTGATTTTTTAGGTCGATTTATAGGGGTATTCAGGCCGGTAATGAATTCCGACAACTTTGAATAAATGGTGCACAAGCATGCCCAAGCGCGGCCTAGGACGGTGCACACGTGTGGTGCACCGCTGCAACAACTCCGCACCCGAGGCCTCAAATCGAAATTTCTTCTCGACAAAAGTGATTTTTTTTGTCGATTTATGGGGGCATGAAGGCCGGTAATGAATTCCGACAACTTTGAAAAAATGGTGCACAAGCTGCCCAAAACAACCTAGGACGGTGGCACACGTATGGTGCACCGCTGCAACAACTCCGCACCCGAGGCCTCAAATCGAAATTCTGCCTCGATAAAAGTGATTTTTTTTGTCGATTTATGGGGGTATGCAAGCCGGTAATGAATTCCGACAACTTTGAAAAAATGGTGCACAAGCATGCCCAAGCGTGGCCTAGGACGGTGCACACGTGTGGTGCACCGCTGCAACAACTCCGCACCCAAGGCCTCAAATCGAAATTCCGCCTCTACACAAGTTATTTTTTTATCGATTTATGGGGGTATGCAGGCCGGTAATGAATTCCGACAACTTTGAAAAAATGGTGCACAAGCATGCCCAAGCGTGGCCCAGGACGGTGGCACACGTATGGTATACCGCTGCAACAAATCCGCACCCGAGGCCTCAAATTGAAATTCCACCTCGACAATAGTGATTTTTTTTGTCGATTTATGGAGGTATGCAGGCCGGTAATGAATTCCGACAACTTTGAAAAAATGGTGCACAAGCTGCCCAAGACAGCCTAGGACAGTGGCACACGTATGGTGCTCCACTACAACAACTCCGCACTCGAGGCCTCAAATCGAAATTCCGCCTCGACAAAAGTGATTTTTTTGTCGATTTATGGGGGTATGCAGGACGGTAATGAATTCTGACAACTTTGAAAAATGGTACACAAGCTGCCCAAGACAGCCTAGGACGGTGGCACACGTGTGGTGCACCGCTGCAACAACTCCGCACCCGAGGCCTCAAATCAAAATTCAGACTCGACATAAGTTATTTTTTTGTCGATTTATGGGGGTATGCAGTCCGGTAATGAATTCCGACAACTTTGAATAAATGGTGCACAAGCATGCCCAAGCGCGGCCTAGGACGGTGCACACGTGTGGTGCACCACTGCAACAACTCCGCACCCGAGGCCTCAAATCGAAATTTCTCCTCGACAAAAGTGATTTTTTTTGTCGATTTATGGGTGCATGAAGGCCGGTAATGAATTCCGACAACTTTGAAAAAATGGTGCACAAGCTGCCCAAAACAACCTAGGACGGTGGCACACGTATGGTGCACCGCTGCAATAACTCCGCACCCGAGGCCTCAAATCGAAATTCTGCCTCGATAAAAGTGATTTTTTTTGTCGATTTATGGGGGTATGCAGGCCGGTAATGAATTCCGACAACTTTGAAAAAATGGTGCACAAGCATGCCCAAGCGTGGCCTAGGACGGTGCACACGTGTGGTGCACCGCTGCAACAACTCCGCACCCGAGGCCTCAAATCGAAATTCCGCCTCGACACAAGTTATTTTTTTATCGATTTATGGGGGTATGCAGGCCGGTAATGAATTCCGACAACTTTGAAAAAATGGTGCACAAGCATGCCCAAGCGTGGCCCAGGACGGTGGCACACGTATGGTATACCGCTGCAACAAATCCGCACCCGAGGCCTCAAATCGAAATTCCACCTCGACAATAGTGATTTTTTTGTCGATTTATGGGGGTATGCAGGCCGGTAATGAATTCCGACAACTTTGAAAAAATGGTGCACAAGCTGCCCAAAACAATCTAGGACGGTGGCACACGTATGGTGCACCGCTGCAACAACTCCGCACCCGAGGCCTCAAATCGAAATTCTGCCTCGATAAAAGTGATTTTTTTTGTCGATTTATGGGGGTATGCAGGCCGGTAATGAATTCCGACAACTTTGAAAAAATGGTGCACAAGCATGCCCAAGCGTGGCCTAGGACGGTGCACACGTGTGGTGCACCGCTGCAACAACTCCGCACCCGAGGCCTCAAATTGAAATTCCGCCTCGACACAAGTTATTTTTTTGTCGATTTACGGGGGTATGCAGTCCGGTAATGAATTCCGACAACTTTGAAAAAATGGTGCACAAGCATGCCCAAGCGTGGCCCAGGACGGTGGCACACGTATGGTATACCGCTGCAACAAATCCGCACCCGAGGCCTCAAATCGAAATTCCACCTCGACAATAGTGATTTTTTTGTCGATTTATGGGGGTATGCAGGCCGGTAATGAATTCCGACAACTTTGAAAAAATGGTGCACAAGCTGCCCAAAACAACCTAGGACTGTGGCAAACGTTTGGTGCACCGCTACAACAACTTTGCACCCGAGGCCTCGAATCGAAATTCTGCCTCGACAAAATTGATTTTTTTTGTCGATTTATGGGGGAGTGCAGGCCGGTAATGAATTTCGACAACTTTGAGAAAATGGTACACAAGCATGCCCAAGCGTGGCCTAGGACGGTGCATACGTGTTGTGCACCGCTGCAACAACTCCACACCCGAGGCCTCAAATCGAAATACCGCCTCTACACAAGTTATATTTTTGTCGATTTATGGGGGTATGCAGGCCGGTAATGAATTCCGACAACTTTGAAAAAATGGTGCACAAGCATGCCCAAGACAGCCTAGGACGGTGGCACACGTGTGGTGCAGCGGTGCACCAACTCCACACCCGAGGCCTCAAATCAAAATTGCAACTCGACAAAAGTTATTTTTTTATCGATTTACGGGGGTATGCAGGCCAGTAATGAATTTCGACAACTTTGAAAAAATGGTGCCCAAGCATACCCAAGCGTGGCCTAGGACGGTGCACACGTGTGGTTCACCGCTGCAACAACTCCGCACCCGAGTCCTCAAATCGAAATTTTGCCTCGACAAAAGTGATTTTTTTTTTCGATTTATGGGGGTATGAAGGCCGGTAATGAATTCCGACAACTTTGAAAAAATGGTGCACAAGCTGCCCAAAACAACCTAGGACTGTGGCAAACGTATGGTGCACCGCTGCAACAACTTCGCACCCGAGGCCTCAAATCAAAATTCTGCCTCGACAAAAGTGAATTTTTTTTGTCGATTTATGGGGGTATGCAGGCCGGTAATGAATTCCGACAACTTTGAGAAAATGGTGCACAAGCATGCCCAAGCGTGGCCTAGGACGATGCACACGTGTGGTGCACCGCTGTAACAACTTCTCACCCGATGCAAAAAATCGAAATTCCGCCTCTACACAAGTTATTTTTTTGTCGATTTATGGGGGTATGCAGGCCGGTAATGAATTCCGACAACTTTGAAAAAATGGTGCACAACCATGCCCAAGCGTGGCCTAGGACGGTGCACACGTGTTGTGCACCGCTGCAACAACTCCGCATCCGAGGCCTCAAATCGAAATTCCGCCTCGACACAAGTTATTTTTTTGTCGATTTACGGGGGTATGCAGGCCGGTAATGAATTCCGACAACTTTGAAAAAATGGTGCACAAGCATGCCCAAGCGTGGCCTAGGACGGTGCACACGTGTGGTTCACCGCTGCAACAACTCCACACCCGAGGCCTCAAATCCAAATTCCGCCTCGATAAAAGTGATTTTTTTTATCGATTTATGGGGTTATGCAGGCCGGTAATGAATTCCGACAACTTTGAAAAAATGGTGCACAAGCATGCCCAAGCGTGGCCTAGGACGGTGCACACGTGTGGTGCACCGCTGCAACAACTCTGCACCCGAGGCCTCAAATCGAAATTCCGCCTCGACACAAGTTATTTTTTTATCGATTTATGGGGGTATGCCGGCTGGTAATGAATTCTGACAACTTTGAAAAAATGGTGCACAAGCATGCCCAAGCGTGGCCCAGGACGGTGGCACACGTATGGTGCACCGCTGCAACAACTCCGCACCCGAGGCCTCAAATCGAAATTCCACCTCGACAATAGTGATTTTTTTGTCGATTTATGGGGGTATGCAGGCCGGTAATGAATTCCGACAACTTTGAAAAAATTGTGCACAAGCTGCCCAAAACAACCTAGGACGATGGCACACGTATGGTGCACCGCTGCAACAACTCCGCACCCGAGGCCTCAAATCGAAATTCTGTCTCGACAAAAGTGATTTTTTTTGTCGATTTATGGGGGTATGCAAACCGGTAATGAATTCCGACAACTTTGAAAAAATGGTGCACAAGCATGCCCAAGCGTGGCCTAGGACGGTGCACACGTGTTGTGCACCGCTGCAACAACTCCGCACACGAGGCCTAAAATCGAAATTTCGCCTCGACACAAGTTATTTTTTTGTCGATTTACGGGGGTATGCAGGCCGGTAATGAATTCCGACAACTTTGAAAAAATGGTGCACAAGCATGCCCAAGCGTGGCCTAGTGTTAGCCCCTTAGATGTTTGTTGCCGAGACGTGCCTAGTTCATGGGGCGTCTCGGTTGGGAGGTGTCAAGACGTTCTCGGCAGTGGACCGCTTGGCTGGTTTTGGTGTGGCATGCGGCTACACTTAGTCCGGATGCGCTGGACAAATATTGGGGCGGACGAGATTGGTGCTGAAGACAGTTTGTGGTCGGCCAAGTACTAGGCAGTTGGCTTAGTGCTGGCCGAGCGGCTGGACGGTGCCTGTCTAGGCGGCAGTTGAGGCACCTGGTCGGGCGGTGTGCGGACGATGAGCGTCTAACTCGTCCTAGGTAGCTTACTCAGTGGAGTAGACGGATTTGGATATGGCTGGGCGGTTGGCAAACAGTTGCAAGGCAGTTTTGGGGCAGAAAACTGCCTATGAGGCCAGATGCTGTAGGATTGCGACACTTGGTGGAATTCTGATCCGATGGCTGTAATTAATTCGTCCTATTGATGGGGGTTGTCCATCATTTACATATATTGTAATTAGGCCCTGAGTTGCACAGAGTTCGTGTGTGCAAGCCTTGGCATTCCTTTGTAATTTGTGCGTTAATTCAAAGGTTGGGAAATGAGTTCCCGTATGTGCTGTGTGTGCTGTATGCTTTAATTCCGCTGCGTGATTTACATACTTGCTTGCATAAATCGAATTAAACATACTCTAATAATCAAACACGAGTGTTGGTGAGATTGTGGGCTGACTGATTGTGCGTGATCAGTGCCGCGCAAGGCGGAAATTCTTAGGCAGAAAATAACCTTGTGACATTTGGTATCAGAGCCCTGTTGTGGGTTCTGATTTCGATTTGTTGCAGTGATGGCTGGATAAAATCGTGAGTTTTCCACTCTGGAAACGAGAATTGGGCGTTTGGAAGAACTGTTGGGACCACCCCCTGAAACTTCTGAGTTTCTGCCATTGATTCAACAGAGTCGTGTGAATGAGACGGCTATTGAAGCATTGCAGACGGCGGTCGAAGGGATTCTGAAATCTATGTCTGACCTTCCTTCATTTGTTGAGAGTCGAATGTCATCTTGTCAAGAGGATATTACGAATTTGACAGATGCCTTGGATATTCGAGTGGAAGAAGTGTTGGACGAGTTGAGGATTGTGAAGAGGGCTGTAAGGTCAGATTCGAGAGATGACAGGCAAACTTCTAAGGTGAAAGTTCCAGATCCGAAGCCATTCGAGGGTGCTCGAAGTTCTAAGGAGTTGGAAAATTTTCTGTGGGATATGGAGACGTATTTCCAGGCGGCTCGTGTCCCAGACGCTGAAAAGGTGTCCATAACTAGCATGTACCTGCAGGGTGATGCGAAATTATGGTGGAGGTCTCGTCTATCTGACGATGCCAGTGCAAATCGAGACCCAATTGAGACGTGGGATGTACTAAAGAAAGAGTTGAACGATCAGTTTCTGCCTTGCAATACTTCGTGGATTGCAAGGGATGCCCTGAGGAAACTGAAGCATAGCGGTTCTGTTCGTGACTATGTGAAGAAGTTCAGTTCGTTGATGCTTGATATCCGTGAGATGTCCGAGGAGGATAAGCTGTTTAATTTCATGGCAGGTTTGCAGTCTTGGGCTCAGGCTGGTCAGAAGAAGAAGGATGCAGGCAAGGGGAAGGACAAGGATAAATCGGGGAAAAATAAAAAGAAAGGTAACGATAGGAATTCGGGGGTGAGTAATTCCAAGGAGTCTTCGTCCCAACAACATGTTGGTGACAAGAAAAAGAATGGGTGTTTCATTTGCAGTGGAGATCACCGAATGAAAGACTGTCCGAAGCGAGGTAAGTTGAATGCATTGATGGCTGAGTCGGAGAAGGACGACGCTGCTGGTGGGCCTCGTGTGAATCCCTTACAGTTGCTGAATGCTGTACAGGGGAGTTCGAAAAATCACAAAGGGTTGATGTACGTCAATGTCTTTATAAATGGGAAAGAAGTTATGGCGATGGTAGATAGTGGGGCTACTCATAACTTCGTTGCTGAACGTGAGGTGAATAGGCTGGGACTGGAGTTGACACCACACGCTAGCCGAATTAAAGCTGTTAATTCGGAGGCAAAACCAATTCAGGGCGTAGCCAACGTGGAGATGAAGGTTGGTGCGTGGAAGGGTCAGTGTCCGTTGATGGTTGTTCCCTTGGATGATTTTGATGTAATACTTGGCAACGAGTTCTTGACGCTGGCCAAGGTTGCTGTGATGCCTTACTTGGGCGGTCTCATGATTCACGATGAGAGTTGTCCTACTTTTGTGAAAGGGGTGTATGCAGCAGAGGAGACGAAGGCTGGTGGGAAGAATGGTGCATTGATCTCGGCTATGCAGTTGAAAGCTGGGCTGAAGCGGGGTGAATTAACTTATCTTGCTGCTTTGGTCGAGATCAAGCCGGGTGTTTGCCAAGAGGTGCCGGATGCTGTTGCACATTTGTTGACCGAGTTTCAGGATGTGATGCCTGCTGAGTTGCCGAAGGAATTGCCACCGAGACGGGCGACTGATCATAGGATTGAGTTGGTGCCGGGGTCAAGGGCGCCTGCCCAAGCCCCGTATCGGATGCCGCCTGAACAGTTGGCTGAATTGAGGAAGCAGTTGGGAGAGTTGCTGGAATCAGGGTTGGTACAGCCGTCCAAGGCTCCTTATGGTTCTCCGGTGTTGTTCCAGAAAAAAGGTGACGGGTCGTGGAGGATGTGTGTGGATTACAGGGCATTGAATAAGGTTACGATTAAAAATAAGTTCCCTATTCCGAATGCTATGGATCTGTTTGACAAGTTGACGAGTGCACGCTATTACACAAAAATCGATCTTCGGTCTGGATATTGGCAAGTCAGAATTGCACCTGGTGATGAGGCAAAGACGACTTGTGTTACGAGGTACGGTTCATTTGAGTTTTTAGTTATGCCTTTCGGCCTAACTAATGCCCCTGCTACGTTCTGTAATTTGATGAATGATGTGCTGTACGAGTTTCTGGATCGATTTGTTGTTGTATATCTTGATGATATTGTGATTTATTCTGAGTCGTTGGATGATCACTTGTCGCATTTGAGGGCTGTTTTTCTGAAACTGAGGGAAAATAAGTTGTATGCGAAGAAAGAGAAGTGTGAATTTTGTAGTGAACAGATTACATTTCTTGGCCACATAATTAGTCAGGGACGAATTATGATGGATCGTAAGAAGGTGCAGGCTGTTGTTGATTGGTCTGTTCCTAGTAAGGTTGCTGAACTTCGGTCGTTTCTTGGCTTGGCAAATTATTATAGGCGATTCATCAAAGGCTATTCAAAAATTGTTAGCCCTTTGACGGATTTGCTTAAGAAAGATGTGAAGTGGGAGTGGACGGATGCATGTCAAGATGCATTTGATCGGTTGAAGCAGGTGTTGTCAACCGAGCCCGTTTTGAGACTGCCCATGTTTGATCAGTCGTTTGAAGTTCAGGTGGATGCTTCAGATCGTGCTATTGGGGGTGTGTTGGTCCAGGACAAACACCCTATTGCCTATGAGAGTCGGAAACTGAAAGATGTCGAGTACCGTTACAGCACGCATGAGAAGGAGATGACAGCGGTAATTCACTGTTTGGAGGCGTGGAAGCATTATTTGTTGGGTACAAAATTCACTGTTGTGACCGACAATGTTGCTAACACATACTTCAAAACTCAAAAGAAATTGTCACCTAAGCAGGCTCGTTGGCAGGAGTATTTGGGTGAGTTTGATTTTGATTGGGTACGTCGTCCCGGGAGGCATAACAATGTTGATGATGCCTTGAGCCGGAAGGTGGTTGAAGATTACGTTGCTGCTCTGACCCTTGTTGAGACAGATTTGTTGGGGAAAATTCGTGAGATTTCCCAATCTGATTCAGTTTATAAGAGACTTGTTGAGCAAGTGAAGGCTGGTGAAGTTAGAAAATATTGGCTGGAAGACGATTTGTTGTATGCGAAGGGGGCACGTGCATATGTTCCGAGTGGTGCGTTGAGGCGACAGCTATTGAGGGAAACACATGATCCTCAATGGGCTGGTCACCCGGGGGTGGAGCGTGTGCATTCCTTGCTGTCCCGTCGATACTATTGGCCAAAGATGGAGGACGATGTTGAGGCGTACGTCCGAACTTGTTTAGTTTGTCAACTGGACAAGTTAGAAAGGAAGAAGGAGGCCGGTTTGTTGCAGCCCTTGCCTATTCCTGAGAAGCCGTTTCAGTCCGTGTCCATGGACTTCATTTCTGGATTTCCTAAGGCGGAAGGTATAGCTTCAATATTTGTTGTGGTGGACAGATTTTCGAAGTATGGGATCTTCATTGCTGCACCTAATGCTTGTCCCGCGGAGGTAGCTGCTGAGTTGTTTTTTAAATATGTGGTGAAGTACTTTGGTATCCCGGAGGACATAATCAGTGATCGTGACACTCGATTTACTGGTCAGTTTTGGACTGCGTTGTTCAACATGTTGGGGACGGAACTGAAATTCTCGATCGTTAACCATCCACAAACTAATGGCCAAACGGAGAGAATGAACCAGTTGTTGGAGGAGTACTTGAGGCATTATATTTCAGCAAGTCAGAAAGATTGGGTGGAATTGCTTGATGTGGCACAGTTTAGTTACAATCTGCATCGATCGTCGGCTACAGGGATGAGTCCGTTTGAGACTGTGTATGGGCAGCAGCCGTTGGCTCCTCATGAGATTGCGGTGCAATGGACAGGGGGTAAATGTCCAGCAGCTTACAGATTTGCTAGAGATAGACAGGAGATGCTGGACGATGCCAAAGACAGTTTGGCGAAAGCACAACGTCGTATGAAGAAGTATGCTGATAAACATAGACGTGATGTGAATTTTGACACTGGTGAGCAGGTTCTGTTGAAGCTGACTCCCCAAATTTGGAAGAAGATTTCTTCCAAGTCCGTGCATAGGGGATTAATTCCGAAATATGATGGTCCGTTTGAGATCCTGAAGAAGGTGGGTAGAGTGGCCTACCGTCTGAAATTTCCGGACAGATTGAAGGTGCATCCGACATTTCATGTTTTCTTTTTGAAGAAATTCAACGCTGATTTGCTAGATGCTTCGAGGAAGCAAGCGAGGCGGGCGCCTCCAGTGATAAGGAAGCAGTTTTACAAGGTAGTGCAGAAAGTTCTTGATCACCGTACCATGGGACAAAGCAAGAAAAATCGAAGGACAGATTACTTGGTTCATTGGGCTGGAGAGTCAGAGGCTGGTGCTACTTGGGAGAGGGATGTTACTTTGTGGCAGTTCGAGAAGGAGATTGCTGAATATTGGGACGCTAAGGGTGGAGCTCCATCAGCGACGAGGACGTCGTCGAGTTCTGGTGGGGGTGGTTTGTTAGCCCCTTAGATGTTGGTTGCCGAGACGTGCCTAGTTCATGGGGCGTCTCGGCTGGGAGGTGTCAAGACGTTCTCGGCAGTGGACGGCTTGGCTGGTTTTGGTGTGGCATGCGGCTACACTTAGTCCGGATGCGCTGGACTAATATTGGGGCGGACGAGATTGGTGCTGAAGACAGTTTGTGGTCGGCCAAGTACTAGGCAGTTGGCTTAGTGCTGGCCGAGCGGCTAGACGGTGCGCGTCTAGGCGGCAGTTGAGGCACCTGGTCGGGTGGTGTGCAGACGATGAGCGTCTAACTCGTCCTAGGCAGCTTACTCAGTGGAGTAGACGGATTTGGATATGGCTGGGCGGTTGGCAAATAGTTGCAAGGCAGTTTTGGGGCAGAAAACTGCCTATGAGGCCAGATGGTGTAGGATTGCGACACTTGGCGGAATTCTGATCCGATGGCTGTAATTAATTCGTCCTATTGATGGGGGTTGTCCATCATTTACATATATTGTAATTAGGCCCTGAGTTGCACAGAATTCGTGTGTGCAAGCCTTGGCATTCCTTTGTAATTTGTGCGTTAATTTAAAGGTTGGGAAATGAGTTCCCGTATGTGCTGTATGCTTTAATTCCGCTGCGTGATTTACATACTTGCTTGCATAAATCGAATTAAACATACTCTGATAATCAAACACGAGTGTTGGTGAGATTGTGGGCTGACTGATTGTGCTTTAATAACCTTGTGACACCTAGGACGGTGCACACGTGTGGTTCACCGCTGCAACAACTCCACACCCGAGGCCTCAAATCCAAATTCCGCCTCGATAAAAGTGATTTTTTTGTCGATTTATGGGGTTATGCAGGCCGGTAATGAATTCCGACAACTTTGAAAAAATGGTGCACAAGCATGCCCAAGCGTGGCCTAGGACGGTGCACACGTGTGGTGCACCGCTGCAACAACTCTGCACCCGAGGCCTCAAATCGAAATTCCGCCTCGACACAAGTTATTTTTTTATCGATTTATGGGGGTATGCAGGCTGGTAATAAATTCCGACAACTTTGAAAAAATGGTGCACAAGCATGCCCAAGCGTGGCCCAGGACGGTGGCACACGTATGGTGCACCGCTGCAACAACTCCGCACCCGAGGCCTCAAATCGAAATCCCACCTCCACAATAGTAATTTTTTTGTCGATTTATGGGGGTATGCAGGCCGGTAATGAATTCCGACAACTTTGAAAAAATGGTGCACAAGCTGCCCAAAACAACCTAGGACGGTGGCACACGTATGGTGCACCGCTGCAACAACTCCGCACCCGAGGCCTCAAATCGAAATTCTGCCTCGAAAAAAGTGATTTTTTTTGTCGATTTATGGGGGTATAAAGGCTGGTAATGAATTCCGACAACTTTGAAAAAATGGTGCACAAGCATGCCCAAGCGTGGCCTAGGACGGTGCACACGTGTGGTGCACCGCTGCAACAACTCTGCACCCGAGGCCTCAAATCGAAATTCCGCCTCGACACAAGTTATTTTTTTATCGATTTATGGGGGTATGCAGGCTGGTAATGAATTCCGACAACTTTGAAAAAATGGTGCACAAGCATGCCCAAGCGTGGCCCAGGACGGTGGCACACGTATGGTGCACCGCTGCAACAACTCCGCACCCGAGGCCTCAAATCGAAATCCCACCTCCACAATAGTGATTTTTTTGTCGATTTATGGGGGTATGCAGGCCGGTAATGAATTCCGACAACTTTGAAAAAATGGTGCACAAGCTGCCCAAAACAACCTAGGACGGTGGCACACGTATGGTGCACCGCTGCAACAACTCCGCACCCGAGGCCTCAAATCGAAATTCTGCCTCGACAAAAGTGATTTTTTTTGTCGATTTATGGGGGTATGAAGGCCGGTAATGAATTCCGACAACTTTGAAAAAATGGTGCACAAGCATGCCCAAGCGTGGCCTAGGACGGTGCACACGTGTTGTGCACCGCTGCAACAACTCCGCACCCGAGGCCTCAAATCGAAATTCCGCCTCGACACAAGTTATTTTTTTGTCGATTTACGGGGTTATGCAGGCCGGTAATGAATTCCGACAAGTTTGAAAAAATGGTGCACAAGCATGCCCAAGCGTGGCCTAGGACGGTGCACACGTGTGGTTCACCGTTGCAACAACTCCACACCCGAGGCCTCAAATCCAAATTCCGCCTCGATAAAAGTGATTTTTTTGTCGATTTATGGGGTTATGCAGGCCGGTAATGAATTCTGACAACTTTGAAAAAATGGTGCACAAGTTGCCCAAGACAGCCTAGGACGGTGGCACACGTATGGTGCACCGCTGCAACAACTCCGCACCCGAGGCCTCAAATCGAAATTTCGCCTCGACAAAAGTGATTTTTTTTGTCGATTTATAGGGGTATGAAGGCCGGTAATGAATTCCGACAACTTTGAAAAAATGGTGCACAAGCTGCCCAAAACAACCTAGGAATGTGGCAAACGTATGGTGCACCGCTGCAACAACTTCGCACCCGAGGCCTCAAATCGAAATTCTGCCTCGACAAAAGTGATTGTTTTTGTCGATTTATGGGGGTATGCAGGCCGGTAATGAATTCCGACAACTTTGAGAAAATGGTGCACAAGCATGCCCAAGCGTGGCCTAGGACGGTGCACACGTGTGGTGCACCGCTGCAACAACTCCGCACCCGAGGCCAAAAATCGAAATTCCGCCTCTACACAAGTTATTTTTTTGTCGATTTATGGGGGTATGTAGGCCGGTAATGAATTCGGACAACTTTGAAAAAATGGTACACAAGCTGCCCAAAACAACCTAGGACGGTGACACACGTATGGTGCACCGCTGCAACAACTCTGCACCCGAGGCCTCAAATCGAAATTCTGCCTCGACACAAGTTATTTTTTTATCGATTTATGGGGGTATGCAGGATGGTAATGAATTCCGACAACTTTGAAAAAATGGTGCACAAGCATGCCCAAGCGTGGCCCAGGACGGTGGCACACGTATGGTGCACCGCTGCAACAACTCCGCACCCGAGGCCTCAAATCGAAATTCCACCTCGACAATAGTGATTTTTTTGTCGATTTATGGGGGTATGCAGGCCGGTAATGAATTCCGACAACTTTGAAAAAATGGTGCACAAGCTGCCCAAAACAACCTAGGACGGTGGCACACGTATGGTGCACCGCTGCAACAACTCTGCACCCGAGGCCTCAAATCGAAATTCTGCCTCGACAAAAGTGATTTTTTTTGTCGATTTATGGGGATATGAAGGCCGGTAATGAATTCCGACAACATTGAATAAATGGTGCACAAGCATGCCCAAGCGTGGCCTAGGACGGTGCACACGTGTTGTGCACCGCTGCAACAACTCCGCACCCGAGGCCTCAAATCGAAATTCCGCCTCGACACAAGTTATTTTTTTGTCGATTTACGGGGGTATGCAGGCCGGTAATGAATTTCGACAACTTTGAAAAAATGGAGCACAAGCATGCCCAAGCGTGGCCTAGGACGGTGCACACGTGAGGTTCACCGCTGCAACAACTCCACACCCGAGGCCTCAAATCCAAATTCCGCCTCGATAAAAGTGATTTTTTTGTCGATTTATGGGGTTATGCAGGCCGGTAATGAATTCTGACAACTTTGAAAAAATGATGCACAAGCTGCCCAAGACAGCCTACGACGGTGGCACACGTATGGTGCACCGCTGCAACAACTCCGCACCCGAGGCCTCAAATCGAAATTTCGCCTCGACAAAAGTGATTTCTTTTGTCGATTTATGGGGGTATGAAGGCCGGTAATGAATTCCGACAACTTTGAATAAATGGTGCACAAGCTGCCCAAAACAACCAAGGACTGTGGCAAACGTATGGTGCACCGCTGCAACAACTTCGCACCCGAGGCCTCAAATCGAAATTCTGCCTCGACAAAAGTGATTTTTTTTGTCGATTTATGGGGGTATGCAGGCCGGTAATGAATTCCGACAACTTTGAGAAAATGGTGCACAAGCATGGCCAAGCGTGGCCTAGGACGGTGCACAAGTGTGGTGCACCGCTGCAACAACTCCGCACCCGAGGCCAAAAATCGAAATTCCGCCTCTACACAAGTTATTTTTTTGTCGATTTATGGGGGTATGCAGGCCGGTAATGAATTCGAACAACTTTGAAAAAATGGTGCACAAGCATGCCCAAGCGTGGCCTAGGACGGTGCACACGTGTGGTTCACCGCTGCAACAACTCCACACCCGAGGCCTCAAATCCAAATTCCGCCTCGATAAAAGTGATTTTTTTGTCGATTTATGGGGTTATGCAGGCCGGTAATGAATTCTGACAACTTTGAAAAAATGGTGCACAAGCTGCCCTAGACAGCCTACGACGGTGGCACACGTATGGTGCACCGCTGCAACAACTCCGCACCCGAGGCCTCAAATCGAAATTTCGCCTCGACAAAAGTGATTTTTTTTGTCGATTTATGGGGGTATGAAGGCCGGTAATGAATTCCGACAACTTTGAATAAATGGTGCACAAGCTGCTCAAAACAACCTAGGACTGTGGCAAACGTATGGTGCACCGCTGCAACAACTTCGCACCCGAGGCCTCAAATCGAAATTCTACCTCGACAAAAGTGATTTTTTTTGTCGATTTATGGGGGTATGCAAGCCGGTAATGAATCCGACAACTTTGAGAAAATGGTGCACAAGCATGGCCAAGCGTGGCCTAGGACGGTGCACAAGTGTGGTGCACCGCTGCAACAACTCCGCACCCGAGGCCAAAAATCGAAATTCCGCCTCTACACAAGTTATTTTTTGTCGATTTATGGGGGTATGCAGGCCGGTAATGAATTCGGACAACTTTGAAAAAATGGTGCACAAGCATGCCCAAGCGTGGCCTAGGACGGTGCACACGTGTGGTGCACCGCTGCAACAACTCCGCACCCGAGGCCTCAAATCGAAATTCTGCCTCGACACAAGATATTTTTTTGTCGATTTACGGGGGTATGCAGGCCGGTAATGATGTCCGAAAACTTTGAAAAAATGGTGCACAAGCATGCCCAAGCGTGGCCTAGGACGGTGCACACGTGTGGTGCACTGCTGCAACAACTCCGCACCCGAGGCCTCAAATCAAATTCAGCCTCGACACAAGTTATTTTTTTGTCGATTTAAGGGGGTATGCAGGCCGGTAATGAATTCCGACAACTTTGAAAAAATGGTGCACAAGCTGCCCAAGACAGCCTAGGACGGTGGCACACGTGTGGTGCACCGCTGCAACAACTCCGCACCCGAGGCCTCAAATCAAAATTCAGACTCGACATAAGTTATTTTTTTGTCGATTTATGGGGGTATGCAGGCCGGTAATGAATTCCGACAACTTTGAATAAATGGTGCACAAGCATGCCCAAGCGCGGCCTAGGACGGTGCACACGTGTGGTGCACCGCTGCAACAACTCTGCACCCGAGGCCTCAAATCGAAATTCTGCCTCGACACAAGTTATTTTTTTATCGATTTATGGGGGTATGCAGGCCGGTAATGAATTCCGACAACTTTGAAAAAATGGTGCACAAGCATGCCCAAGCGTGGCCCAGGACGGTGGCACACGTATGGTGCACCGCTGCAACAACTCCGCACCCGAGGCCTCAAATCGAAATTCCACCTCGACAATAGTGATTTTTTTGTCGATTTATGGGGGTATGCAGGCCGGTAATGAATTCCGACAACTTTGAAAAAATGGTGCACAAGCTGCCCAAAACAACCTAGGACGGTGGCACACGTATGGTTCACCGCTGCAACAACTCCGCATCCAAGGCCTCAAATCGAAATTTCGCCTCGACAAAAGTGATTTTTTTTTGTCGATTTATGGGAGTATGAAGTCCGGTAATGAATTCCGACAACTTTGAAAAAATGGTGCACAAGCTTCCCAAAACAACCTAGGACTGTGGCAAACGTATGGTGCACCGCTGCAACAACTTCGCACCCGAGGCCTCAAATCGAAATTCTGCCTCGACAAAATTGATTTTTTTTGTCGATTTATAGGGGTATGCAGGCCGGTAATGAATTCCGACAACTTTGAGAAAATGGTACACAAGCATGCCCAAGCGTGGCCTAGGAGGGTGCACACGTGTGGTGCACCGCTGCAACAACTCCACACCCGAGGCCTCAAATCGAAATTCCGCCTCGACAATAGTGATTTTTTTGTCGATTTATGGGGGAATGCAGGCCGGTAATGAATTCCGACAACTTTGAAAAAATGGTGCACAAGCTGCCCAAAACAACCTAGGACGGTGGCATACGTATGGTGCACCTCTGCAACAACTCCGCACCCGAGGCCTAAAATCGAAATTCACCCTCGACACAGGTTATTTTTTTGTCGATTTATGGGGGTATGCAGGCCGGTAATGAATTCCGACAACTTTGAAAAAATGGTGCACAAGCTTCCAAAAAAAAACCTAGGACTGTGGCAAACGTATGGTGCACCGCTGCAACAACTTCGCTCCCGAGGCCTCAAATCGAAATTCTGCCTCGATAAAATTGATTTTTTTTGTCGATTTATGGGGGTATGCAGGCCGGTAATGAATTCCGACAACTTTGAGAAAATGGTGCACAAGCATGGCCAAGCGTGGCCTAGGACGGTGCACAAGTGTGGTGCACCGCTGCAACAACTCCGCACCCGAGGCCAAAAATCGAAATTCCGCCTCTACACAAGTTATTTTTTTGTCGATTTATGGGGGTATGCAGGCCGGTAATGAATTCGGACAACTTTGAAAAAATGGTGCACAAGCATGCCCAAGCGTAGCCTAGGACGGTGCACACGTGTGGTTCACCGCTGCAACACCTCCACACCCGAGGCCTCAAATCGAAATTCCGCCTTGACAATAGTGATTTTTTGTCGATTTATGGGGGTATGCAGTCCGGTAATGAATTCCGACAACTTTGAAAAAATGGTTCACAAGCATGCCCAAGCATGGCCTAGGACGGTGCACACGTGTGGTGCACCGCTGCAAACACTCCACAACCGAGGCCTCAAATCAAAATTCTGCCTCGACATAAGTTATTTTTTATCCATTTATGGGGGTATGCAGGCCGGTAATAAATTCCGACAACTTTGAAAAAATGGTGCACAAGCTGCCCAAAACAACTTAGGACGGTGGCACACGTATGGTGCACCGCTGCAACAACTCCGCACCCGAGGCCTAAAATCGAAATTCACCCTCGACACAGGTTATTTTTTTGTCGATTTATGGGGGTATGCAGGCCGGTAATGAATTCCGACAACTTTGAAAAAACGGTGCACAAACATGCCCAAGACAGCCTAGGACGGTGGCACACATATGTTGCACCGCTGCAACAAATCCACACCCGAGGCCTCAAATCGAAATTCCGCCTTAACAAAAGTGATTTTTTTTGTCGATTTATAGGGGTATGCAGGCCGGTAATGAATTCCGACAACTTTGAAAAAATGGTGCACAGGCATGCCCAAGCGTGGCCTAGGACGGTGGCACACGTATGGTGCACTGCTGCAATAACTCCGCACCCGAGGCCTCAAATAGAAATTCCGCCTCGACAAAAGTGATTTTTTTGTCGATTTATGGGGGTATGCAGGCCGGTAATGAATTCCGACAACTTTGAAAAAATGGTGCACAAACTGCGCAAGACAACCTAGGACGGTGGTACACGTATGCTGCACCGCTGCAACAACTCCGCACCCGAGGCCTCAAATCGAAATTCTGCCTCGACAAAAGTGATTTTTTTTGTCGATTTATGGGGGTATGCAGGCCGGTAATGAATTCCGACAACTTTGAGAAAATGGTACACAAGCATGCCCAAGCGTGGCCTAGGACGGTGCACACGTGTGGTGCACCGCTGCAACAACTCCACACCTGAGGCCTCAAATCGAAATTCCGCCTCTACACAAGTTATATTTTTGTCGATTTATGGGGGTATGCAGGCCGGTAATGAATTCCGACAACTTTGAAAAAATGGTGCCCAAGTATGCCCAAGACAGCCAAGGACGGTGACACACGTATGGTGCACCGCTGCACAACTCCACACCCGAGGCCTCAAATCGAAATTGCGCCTCGACAAAAGTGATTTTTTTGTCGATTTACGGGGGTATGCAGCCCGGTAATAAATTCCGATAACTTTGAAAAAATGGTGCACAAGCTGCCCAAAATAACCTAATACGGTGGCACACGTATGGTGCACCGCTGCAACAACTACGCACTCGAGGCCTCAAATCGAAATTCCGCCTTGACAATAGTGACTTTTTGTCGATTTATGGGGGTATGCAGTCCGGTAATGAATTCCGACAACTTTGAAAAAATGGTTCACAAGCATGCCCAAGCATGGCCTAGGACGGTGCACACGTGTGGTGCACCGCTGCAAACACTCCACAACCGAGGCCTCAAATCAAAATTCTGCCTCGACATAAGTTATTTTTTATCCATTTATGGGGGTATGCAGGCCGGTAATAAATTCCGACAACTTTGAAAAAATGGTGCACAAGCTTCCAAAAAAAAACCTAGGACTGTGGCAAACGTATGGTGCACCGCTGCAACAACTTCGCTCCCGAGGCCTCAAATCGAAATTCTGCCTCGATAAAATTGATTTTTTTTGTCGATTTATGGGGGTATGCAGGCCGGTAATGAATTCCGACAACTTTGAGAAAATGGTGCACAAGCATGGCCAAGCGTGGCCTAGGACGGTGCACAAGTGTGGTGCACCGCTGCAACAACTCCGCACCCGAGGCCAAAAATCGAAATTCCGCCTCTACACAAGTTATTTTTTTGTCGATTTATGGGGGTATGCAGGCCGGTAATGAATTCGGACAACTTTGAAAAAATGGTGCACAAGCATGCCCAAGCGTAGCCTAGGACGGTGCACACGTGTGGTTCACCGCTGCAACACCTCCACACCCGAGGCCTCAAATCGAAATTCCGCCTTGACAATAGTGATTTTTTGTCGATTTATGGGGGTATGCAGTCCGGTAATGAATTCCGACAACTTTGAAAAAATGGTTCACAAGCATGCCCAAGCATGGCCTAGGACGGTGCACACGTGTGGTGCACCGCTGCAAACACTCCACAACCGAGGCCTCAAATCAAAATTCTGCCTCGACATAAGTTATTTTTTATCCATTTATGGGGGTATGCAGGCCGGTAATAAATTCCGACAACTTTGAAAAAATGGTGCACAAGCTGCCCAAAACAACTTAGGACGGTGGCACACGTATGGTGCACCGCTGCAACAACTCCGCACCCGAGGCCTAAAATCGAAATTCACCCTCGACACAGGTTATTTTTTTGTCGATTTATGGGGGTATGCAGGCCGGTAATGAATTCCGACAACTTTGAAAAAACGGTGCACAAACATGCCCAAGACAGCCTAGGACGGTGGCACACATATGTTGCACCGCTGCAACAAATCCACACCCGAGGCCTCAAATCGAAATTCCGCCTTAACAAAAGTGATTTTTTTTGTCGATTTATAGGGGTATGCAGGCCGGTAATGAATTCCGACAACTTTGAAAAAATGGTGCACAGGCATGCCCAAGCGTGGCCTAGGACGGTGGCACACGTATGGTGCACTGCTGCAATAACTCCGCACCCGAGGCCTCAAATAGAAATTCCGCCTCGACAAAAGTGATTTTTTTGTCGATTTATGGGGGTATGCAGGCCGGTAATGAATTCCGACAACTTTGAAAAAATGGTGCACAAACTGCGCAAGACAACCTAGGACGGTGGTACACGTATGCTGCACCGCTGCAACAACTCCGCACCCGAGGCCTCAAATCGAAATTCTGCCTCGACAAAAGTGATTTTTTTTGTCGATTTATGGGGGTATGCAGGCCGGTAATGAATTCCGACAACTTTGAGAAAATGGTACACAAGCATGCCCAAGCGTGGCCTAGGACGGTGCACACGTGTGGTGCACCGCTGCAACAACTCCACACCTGAGGCCTCAAATCGAAATTCCGCCTCTACACAAGTTATATTTTTGTCGATTTATGGGGGTATGCAGGCCGGTAATGAATTCCGACAACTTTGAAAAAATGGTGCCCAAGTATGCCCAAGACAGCCAAGGACGGTGACACACGTATGGTGCACCGCTGCACAACTCCACACCCGAGGCCTCAAATCGAAATTGCGCCTCGACAAAAGTGATTTTTTTGTCGATTTACGGGGGTATGCAGCCCGGTAATAAATTCCGATAACTTTGAAAAAATGGTGCACAAGCTGCCCAAAATAACCTAATACGGTGGCACACGTATGGTGCACCGCTGCAACAACTACGCACTCGAGGCCTCAAATCGAAATTCCGCCTTGACAATAGTGACTTTTTGTCGATTTATGGGGGTATGCAGTCCGGTAATGAATTCCGACAACTTTGAAAAAATGGTTCACAAGCATGCCCAAGCATGGCCTAGGACGGTGCACACGTGTGGTGCACCGCTGCAAACACTCCACAACCGAGGCCTCAAATCAAAATTCTGCCTCGACATAAGTTATTTTTTATCCATTTATGGGGGTATGCAGGCCGGTAATAAATTCCGACAACTTTGAAAAAATGGTGCACAAGCTGCCCAAAACAACTTAGGACGGTGGCACACGTATGGTGCACTGCTGCAACAACTCCGCACCCGAGGCCTAAAATCGAAATTCCGCCTCGACACAAGTTATTTTTTTGTCGATTTACGGGGGTATGCAGGCCGGTAATGATGTCCGACAACTTTGATAAATGGTGCACAAGTATGCCCAAGCGTGGCCTAGGACGGTGCACACGTGTGGTGCACCGCTGCAACAACTCCGCACCCGAGGCCTCAAATCAAAATTCAGCCTCGACACAGGTTATTTTTTTGTCGATTTATGGGGGTATGCAGGCCGGTAATGAATTCCGACAACTTTGAAAAAACGGTGCACAAGCATGCCCAAGACAGCCTAGGACGGTGGCACACATATGTTGCACCGCTGCAACAAATCCACACCCGAGGCCTCAAATCGAAATTCTGCCTTAACAAAAGTGATTTTTTTTGTCGATTTATAGGGGTATGCAGGCCGGTAATGAATTCCGACAACTTTGAAAAAATGGTGCACAGGCATGCCCAAGCGTGGCCTAGGACGGTGGCTCACGTATGGTGCACTGCTGCAATAACTCCGCACCCGAGTCCTCAAATAGAAATTCCGCCTCGACAAAAGTGATTTTTTTGTCGATTTATGGGGGTATGCAGGCCGGTAATGAATTCCGACAACTTTGAAAAAATGGTGCACAAACTGCGCAAGACAACCTAGGACGGTGGTACACGTATGCTGCACCGCTGCAACAACTCCGCACCCGAGGCCTCAAATCGAAATTCTGCCTCGAAAAAAGTGATTTTTTTGTCGATTTATAGGGGTATGCAGGCCGGTAATGAATTCCGACAACTTTGAGAAAATGGTACACAAGCATGCCCAAGCGTGGCCTAGGACGGTGCACACGTGTGGTGCACCGCTGCAACAACTCCACACCTGAGGCCTCAAATCGAAATTCCGCCTCTACACAAGTTATATTTTTGTCGATTTATGGGGGTATGCAGGCCGGTAATGAATTCCGACAACTTTGAAAAAATGGTGCACAAGCATGCCCAAGACAGCCTAGGACGGTGGCACACGTATGGTGCACCGCTGCACCAACTCCACACCCAAGGCCTCAAATCGAAATTGCGCCTCGACAAAAGTGATTTTTTTGTCGATTTACGGGGGTATGCAGGCCGGTAATGAATTCCGATAACTTTGAAAAAATGGTGCACAAGCTGCCCAAAACAACCTAATACGGTGGCACACGTATGGTGCACCGCTGCAACAACTACGCACTCGAGGCCTCAAATCGAAATTCTGCCTTGACAATAGTGATTTTTTGTCGATTTATGGCGGTATGCAGTCCGGTAATGAATTCCGACAACTTTGAAAAAATGGTGCACAAGCTGCCCAAAACAACTTAGGACGGTGGCACACGTATGGTGCACCGCTGCAACAACTCCGCACCCGAGGCCTAAAATCGAAATTCCGCCTCGACACAAGTTATTTTTTAGTCGATTTACGGGGGTATGCAGGCCGGTAATGATGTCCGACAACTTTGATAAAATGGTGCACAAGTATGCCCAAGCGTGGCCTAGGACGGTGCACACGTGTGGTGCACCGCTGCAACAACTCCGCAACCGAGGCCTCAAATCGAAATTCTGCCTCGACATAAGTTATTTTTTATCCATTTATGGGGGTATGCAGGCCGGTAATGAATTCCGACAACTTTGAAAAAATGGTGCACAAGCTGCCCAAAACAACTTAGGACGGTGGCACACGTATGGTGCACCGCTGCAACAACTCCGCACCCGAGGCCTAAAATCGAAATTCCGCCTCGACATAAGTTATTTTTTAGTCGATTTACGGGGGTATGCAGGCCGGTAATGATGTCCGACAACTTTGATAAAATGGTGCACAAGTATGCCCAAGCGTGGCCTAGGACGGTGCACACGTGTGGTGCACCGCTGCAACAACTCCGCACCCGAGGCCTCAAATCAAAATACCACCTCGACAATAGTGATTTTTTGTCGATTTATGGGGGTATTCAGGCCGGTAATGAATTCCGATAACTTTGAAAAAATGGTGCACAAGCTGCCCAAAACAACCTAGGACGGTGGCACACGTATGGTGCACCGCTGCAACAACTCCGCACCCGAGGCCTCAAATCGAAATTCTGCCTCGACAAAAGAGATTTTTTTTGTCGATTTATGGGGGTATGCAGGCCGGTAATGAATTCCGACAACTTTGAAAAAATGGTGCACAAGCATGCCCAAGCATGGCCTAGGACGGTGCACACGTGTGGTGCACCGCTGCGACAACTCCGCACCCGAGGCCTCAAATCGAAATTCTGCCTCGACATAAGTTATTTTTTTGTCGATTTATGGGGGTATGCAGGCCGGTAATGAATTCCGACAACTTTGAAAAAATGGTGCACAAGCATGCCCAAGCGTGGCCTAGGACAGTGGCACACGTATGGTGCACCGCTGCAATAACTCTGCACCCGAGGCCTAAAATAGAAATTCCGCCTTGACAAAAGTGTTTTTTTTTTCGATTTATGGGGATATGCAGGCCGGTAATGAATTCCGACAACTTTGAAAAAATGGTGCACAAGCTGCCCAAAACAACCTAGGACGGTGCACAAGTATGGTGCACCGCTGCAACGACTCCGCACCCGAGGCCTCAAATCGAAATTCCGCCTCGACTCAAGTTATTTTTTTGTCGATTTACGGGGGTATGCAGGCCGGTAATGAATTCCGACAACTTTGAAAAAATGGTGCACAAGCTGCCCAAAACAACTTAGGACGGTGGCACACGTATGGTGCACCGCTGCAACAACTCCGCACCCGAGGCCTTAAATCGAAATTCCGCCTCGACACAAGTTATTTTTTAGTCGATTTACGGGGGGTATGCAGGCCGGTAATGATGTCCGACAACTTTGATAAAATGGTGCACAAGTATGCCCAAGCGTGGCCTAGGACGGTGCACACGTGTGGTGCACCGCTGCAACAACTCCGCAACCGAGGCCTCAAATCGAAATTCTGCCTCGACATAAGTTATTTTTTATCCATTTATGGGGGTATGCAGGCCGGTAATGAATTCCGACAACTTTGAAAAAATGGTGCACAAGCTGCCCAAAACAACTTAGGACGGTGGCACACGTATGGTGCACCGCTGCAACAACTCCGCACCCGAGGCCTAAAATCGAAATTCCGCCTCGACATAAGTTATTTTTTAGTCGATTTACGGGGGTATGCAGGCCGGTAATGATGTCCGACAACTTTGATAAAATGGTGCACAAGTATGCCCAAGCGTGGCCTAGGACGGTGCACACGTGTGGTGCACCGCTGCAACAACTCCGCACCCGAGGCCTCAAATCAAAATACCACCTCGACAATAGTGATTTTTTGTCGATTTATGGGGGTATTCAGGCCGGTAATGAATTCCGATAACTTTGAAAAAATGGTGCACAAGCTGCCCAAAACAACCTAGGACGGTGGCACACGTATGGTGCACCGCTGCAACAACTCCGCACCCGAGGCCTCAAATCGAAATTCTGCCTCGACAAAAGAGATTTTTTTTGTCGATTTATGGGGGTATGCAGGCCGGTAATGAATTCCGACAACTTTGAAAAAATGGTGCACAAGCATGCCCAAGCATGGCCTAGGACGGTGCACACGTGTGGTGCACCGCTGCGACAACTCCGCACCCGAGGCCTCAAATCGAAATTCTGCCTCGACATAAGTTATTTTTTTGTCGATTTATGGGGGTATGCAGGCCGGTAATGAATTCCGACAACTTTGAAAAAATGGTGCACAAGCATGCCCAAGCGTGGCCTAGGACAGTGGCACACGTATGGTGCACCGCTGCAATAACTCTGCACCCGAGGCCTAAAATAGAAATTCCGCCTTGACAAAAGTGTTTTTTTTTTCGATTTATGGGGATATGCAGGCCGGTAATGAATTCCGACAACTTTGAAAAAATGGTGCACAAGCTGCCCAAAACAACCTAGGACGGTGCACAAGTATGGTGCACCGCTGCAACGACTCCGCACCCGAGGCCTCAAATCGAAATTCCGCCTCGACTCAAGTTATTTTTTTGTCGATTTACGGGGGTATGCAGGCCGGTAATGAATTCCGACAACTTTGAAAAAATGGTGCACAAGCTGCCCAAAACAACTTAGGACGGTGGCACACGTATGGTGCACCGCTGCAACAACTCCGCACCCGAGGCCTTAAATCGAAATTCCGCCTCGACACAAGTTATTTTTTAGTCGATTTACGGGGGGTATGCAGGCCGGTAATGATGTCCGACAACTTTGATAAAATGGTGCACAAGTATGCCCAAGCGTGGCCTAGGACGGTGCACACGTGTGGTGCACCGCTGCAACAACTCCGCACCCGAGGCCTCAAATCAAAATACCACCTCGACAATAGTGATTTTTTGTCGATTTATGGGGGTATTCAGGCCGGTAATGAATTCCGATAACTTTGAAAAAATGGTGCACAAGCTGCCCAAAACAACCTAGGACGGTGGCACACGTATGGTGCACCGCTGCAACAACTCCGCACCCGAGGCCTCAAATCGAAATTCTGCCTCGACAAAAGAGATTTTTTTTGTCGATTTATGGGGGTATGCAGGCCGGTAATGAATTCCGACAACTTTGAAAAAATGGTGCACAAGCATGCCCAAGCATGGCCTAGGACGGTGCACACGTGTGGTGCACCGCTGCGACAACTCCGCACCCGAGGCCTCAAATCAAAATACCACCTCGACAATAGTGATTTTTTGTCGATTTATGGGGGTATTCAGGCCGGTAATGAATTCCGATAACTTTGAAAAAATGGTGCACAAGCTGCCCAAAACAACCTAGGACGGTGGCACACGTATGGTGCACCGCTGCAACAACTCCGCACCCGAGGCCTCAAATCGAAATTCTGCCTCGACAAAAGAGATTTTTTTTGTCGATTTATGGGGGTATGCAGGCCGGTAATGAATTCCGACAACTTTGAAAAAATGGTGCACAAGCATGCCCAAGCATGGCCTAGGACGGTGCACACGTGTGGTGCACCGCTGCGACAACTCCGCACCCGAGGCCTCAAATCGAAATTCTGCCTCGACATAAGTTATTTTTTTGTCGATTTATGGGGGTATGCAGGCCGGTAATGAATTCCGACAACTTTGAAAAAATGGTGCACAAGCATGCCCAAGCGTGGCCTAGGACAGTGGCACACGTATGGTGCACCGCTGCAATAACTCTGCACCCGAGGCCTAAAATAGAAATTCCGCCTTGACAAAAGTGTTTTTTTTTTCGATTTATGGGGATATGCAGGCCGGTAATGAATTCCGACAACTTTGAAAAAATGGTGCACAAGCTGCCCAAAACAACCTAGGACGGTGCACAAGTATGGTGCACCGCTGCAACGACTCCGCACCCGAGGCCTCAAATCGAAATTCCGCCTCGACTCAAGTTATTTTTTTGTCGATTTACGGGGGTATGCAGGCCGGTAATGAATTCCGACAACTTTGAAAAAATGGTGCACAAGCTGCCCAAAACAACTTAGGACGGTGGCACACGTATGGTGCACCGCTGCAACAACTCCGCACCCGAGGCCTTAAATCGAAATTCCGCCTCGACACAAGTTATTTTTTAGTCGATTTACGGGGGGTATGCAGGCCGGTAATGATGTCCGACAACTTTGATAAAATGGTGCACAAGTATGCCCAAGCGTGGCCTAGGACGGTGCACACGTGTGGTGCACCGCTGCAACAACTCCGCACCCGAGGCCTCAAATCAAAATACCACCTCGACAATAGTGATTTTTTGTCGATTTATGGGGGTATTCAGGCCGGTAATGAATTCCGATAACTTTGAAAAAATGGTGCACAAGCTGCCCAAAACAACCTAGGACGGTGGCACACGTATGGTGCACCGCTGCAACAACTCCGCACCCGAGGCCTCAAATCGAAATTCTGCCTCGACACAAGTTATTTTTTTGTCGATTTATGGGGGTATGCAGGCCGGTAATGAATTCCGACAACTTTGAAAAAATGGTGCACAAGCATGCCCAAGCGTGGCCTAGGACAGTGGCACACGTATGGTGCACCGCTGCAATAACTCTGCACCCGAGGCCTAAAATAGAAATTCCGCCTTGACAAAAGTGTTTTTTTTTTCGATTTATGGGGATATGCAGGCCGGTAATGAATTCCGACAACTTTGAAAAAATGGTGCACAAGCTGCCCAAAACAACCTAGGACGGTGCACAAGTATGGTGCACCGCTGCAACGACTCCGCACCCGAGGCCTCAAATCGAAATTCCGCCTCGAAACAAGTTATTTTTTTGTCGATTTACGGGGGTATGCAGGCCGGTAATGAATTCCGACAACTTTGAAAAAATGTTGAACAAGCATGCCCAAGCGTGGCCTTGGACGGTGCACACGTGTGGTGCACCGATGCAACAACTCCACACCCGAGGCCTCAAATCAAAATTCAGCCTCGACATATGTTATTTTTTTATCGATTTATGGGGGTATGCAGGCCGGTAACGAATTCTGACAACTTTGAAAAAATGGTGCACAAGCATGCCGAAGACAGCCTAGGACTCTGGCACACGTATGTTGCACCGCTGCAACAACTCCACACCCGAGGCCTCAAATCGAAATTCCGCCTCGACATAAGTTATTTTTTTGTCGATTTATTGGAGTATGCAGGCCGGTAATGAATTCCGACAACTTTGAAAAAATGGTGCACAAGCATGCCCAAGACAGCCTAGGACGGTGGCACACGTATGTTGCACCGCTGCAACAAATCCACATCCGAGGCCTCAAATCGATATTCCACCTTGACAAAACTGATTTTTTTTGTCGATTTATGAGAGTATGCAGGCCGGTAATGAATTCCGACAACTTTGAAAAAATAGTGCATAAGCATGCCCAAGACAGCCTAGGACGGTGGCACACGTATGATGCACCGCTACAACAACTCCTCACCCGAGGCCTCAAATTGAAATTCTTCCTCAACAAAAGTGATTTTTTTGTCGATTTATGGGGATATGCAGGCCGGTAATGAATTCCGACAACTTTGAAAAAATGGTGCAAAAGCATGCCCAAGCGTGGCCCAGAACGGTGGCACACGTATGGTGCACCGCTGCAACAACTCCGCACCCGAGGCCTCAAATCGAAATTCCACCTCGACAATAGTGATTTTTTTGTCGAATTATGGGGGTATGCAGGCCGGTAATGAATTCCGACAACTTTGAAAAAATGGTGCACAAGCTGCCCAAAACAACCTAGGACGGTGGCACACGTATGGTGCACCGCTGCAACAACTCCGCACCCGAAGCCTCAAATCGAAATTCCGACTCGATAAAAGTGATTTTTTTGTCGATTTATGGGGGTATGCAGGCCGGTAATGAATTCCGACAACTTTGAAAAAATGGTGCACAAGCATGCCCATGCCTGGCCTAGGACGGTGCACACGTGTGGTGCACCGCTGCAACAACTCCACACCCGAGGCCTCAAATCGAAATTCTGCCTCGACACAAGTTATTTTTTTGTCGATTTATGGGGGTATGCAGGCCGGTAATGAATTCTGAAAACTTTGAAAAAATGGTGCACAAGCATGCCCAAGCGTGGCCTAGGACAGTGGCACACGTATGTTGCACCGCTGCAACAAATCCACATCCGAGGCCTCAAATCGATATTCCGCCTTGACAAAACTGATTTTTTTTGTCGATTTATGAGAGTATGCAGGCCGGTAATGAATTCCGACAACTTTGAAAAAATTGTGCATAAGCATGCCCAAGACAGCCTAGGACGGTGGCACACGTATGGTGCACCGCTGCAACAACTCCTCACCCGAGGCCTCAAATTTAAATTCTTCCTCAACAAAAGTGATTTTTTTGTCGATTTATGGGGATATGCAGGCCGGTAATGAATTCCGACAACTTTGAAAAAATGGTGCAAAAGCATGCCCAAGCGTGGCCCAGAACGGTGGCACACGTATGGTGCACCGCTGCAACAACTCCGCACCCGAGGCCTCAAATCGAAATTCCACCTCGACAATAGTGATTTTTTTGTCGAATTATGGGGGTATGCAGGCCGGTAATGAATTCCGACAACTTTGAAAAAATGGTGCACAAGCTGCCCAAAACAACCTAGGACGGTGGCACACGTATGGTGCACCGCTGCAACAACTCCGCACCCGAAGCCTCAAATCGAAATTCCGACTCGATAAAAGTGATTTTTTTGTCGATTTATGGGGGTATGCAGGCCGGTAATGAATTCCGACAACTTTGAAAAAATGGTGCACAAGCATGCCCATGCCTGGCCTAGGACGGTGCACACGTGTGGTGCACCGCTGCAACAACTCCGCACCCGAGGCCTCAAATCGAAATTCTGCCTCGACACAAGTTATTTTTTTGTCGATTTATGGGGGTATGCAGGCCGGTAATGAATTCTGAAAACTTTGAAAAAATGGTGCACAAGCTGCTCAAAACAACCTAGGACGGTGCACAAGTATGGTGCACCGCTGCAACGACTCCGCACCCGAGGCCTCAAATCGAAATTCCGCCTCGATACAAGTTATTTTTTTTGTCGATTTACGGGGGTATGCAGGCCGGTAATGAATTCCGACAACTTTGAAAAAATGGTGAACAAGCATGCCCAAGCGTGGCCTAGGACGGTGCACACGTGTGGTGCACCGATGCAACAACTCCACACCCGAGGCCTCAAATAAAAATTCAGCCTCGACATATGTTATTTTTTTTTCGATTTATGGGGGTATGCAGGCCGGTAACGAATTCTGACAACTTTGAAAAAATGGTGCACAAGCAAGCCCAAGACATCCTAGGACTGTGGCACACGTATGTTGCACCGCTGCAACAACTCCACACCCGAGGCCTTAAATCGAAATTCCGCCTCGACATAAGTTATTTTTTTTGTCGATTTATGGAAGTATGCAGGCCGGTAATGAATTCCGACAACTTTGAAAAAACGGTGCACAAGCATGCCCAAGCGTGGCTTATGACGGTGCACACGTGTGGTGCACCGCTATAACAACTCCACACCCGAGGCCTCAAATCGATATTCTGCCTCGACAAAAGTGATTTTTTATTCGATTTATGGGGGTATGCAGGCCGGTAATGAATTCCGACAACTTTGAAAAAATGGTGCACAAGCTGCCCAAAACAACCTAGGACCGCTGCAACGACTCCGCACCCGAGGCCTTAAATCGAAATTCCGCCTCGATACAAATTATTTTTTTTGTCGATTTACGGGGTTATGCAGGCCGGTAATTAATTCCGACAACTTTGATAAAATGGTGCACAAGTATGCCCAAGCGTGGCCTAGGACGGTGCACACGTGTGGTGCACCACTGCAACAACTCCGCACCCGAGGCCTCAAATCAAAATTCCACCTCGACAATAGTGATTTTTTGTCGATTTATGGGGGTATGCAGGCCGGTAATGAATTCCGATAACTTTGAAAAAATGGTGCACAAGCTGCCCAAAACAACCTAGGACGGTGGCACACGTATGGTGCACCGCTGCAACAACTCCGCACCCGAGGCGTCAAATCGAAATTCTGCCGCGACAAAAGAGATTTTTTTTGTCGATTTATGGGGGTATGCAGGCCGGTAATGAATTCCGATAACTTTGAAAAAATGGTGCACAAGCATGCCCAAGCATGGCCTAGGACGGTGCACACGTGTGGTGCACCGCTGCAACAACTCCGCACCCGAGGCCTCAAATCGAAATTCTGCCTCGACATAAGTTATTTTTTTGTCGATTTATGGGGGTATGCAGGCCGGTAATGAATTCCGACAACTTTGAAAAAATGGTGCACAAGCATGCCCAAGCGTGGCCTAGGACAGTGGCACACGTATGGTGCACCGCTGCAATAACTCTGCACCCGAGGCCTAAAATAGAAATTCCGCCTCGACAAAAGTGTTTTTTTTGTGGATTTATGGGGATATGCAGGCCGGTAATGAATTCCGACAACTTTGAAAAAATGGTGCACAAGCTGCCCAAAACAACCTAGGACGGTGCACAAGTATGGTGCACCGCTGCAACGACTCCGCACCCGAGGCCTCAAATCGAAATTCCGCCTCGATACAAGTTATTTTTTTTGTCGATTTACGGGGGTATGCAGGCCGGTAATGAATTCCGACAACTTTGAAAAAATGGTGAACAAGCATGCCCAAGCGTGGCCTAGGACGGTGCACACGTGTGGTGCACCGATGCAACAACTCCACACCCGAGGCCTCAAATCAAAAATTCAGCCTCGACATATGTTATTTTTTTTTCGATTTATGGGGGTATGCAGGCCGGTAACGAATTCTGACAACTTTGAAAAAATGGTGCACAAGCATGCGCAAGACAGCCTAGGACTGTGGCACACGTATGTTGCACCGCTGCAACAACTCCACACCCGAGGCCTCAAATCGAAATTCCGCCTCGACATAAGTTATTTTTTTGTCGATTTATGGGATTATGCAGGCCGGTAATGAATTCCGACAACTTTGAAAAATGGTGCACAAACATGCCCAAGCGTGGCTTACGACGGTGCACACGTGTGGTGCACCGCTGCAACAACTCCACACTCGAGGCCTCAAATCGATATTCCGCCTCGACAAAAGTGATTTTTTATTCGATTTATGGGGGTATGCAGGCCGGTAATGAATTCCGACAAATTTGAAAAAATGGTGCACAAACTGCGCAAGACAACCTAGGACGGTGGTACACGTATGCTGCACCGCTGCAACAACTCCGCACCCGAGGCCTCAAATCGATATTCTGCCTCGACAAAAGTGATTTTTTATTCGATTTATGGGGGTATGCAGGCCGGTAACGAATTCTGACAACTTTGAAAAAATGGTGCACAAGCATGCGCAAGACAGCCTAGGACTGTGGCACACGTATGTTGCACCGCTGCAACAACTCCACACCCGAGGCCTTAAATCGAAATTCCGCCTCGACATAAGTTATTTTTTTGTCGATTTATGGGAGTATGCAGGCCGGTAATGAATTCCGACAACTTTGAAAAAATGGTGCACAAGCATGCCCAAGCGTGGCTTATGACGGTGCACACGTGTGGTGCACCGCTGTAACAACTCCACACCCGAGGCCTCAAATCGATATTCTGCCTCGACAAAAGTGATTTTTTATTCGATTTATGGGGGTATGCAGGCCGTTAATGAATTCCGACAACTTTGAAAAAATGGTGCACAAGCTGCCCAAAACAACCTAGGACGGTGCACAAGTATGTTGCACCGCTGCAACAACTCCGCACCCGAGGCGTCAAATCGAAATTCTGCCGCGACAAAAGAGATTTTTTTTGTCGATTTATGGGGGTATGCAGGCCGGTAATGAATTCCGACAACTTTGAAAAAATGGTGCACAAGCATGCCCAAGCATGGCCTAGGACGGTGCACACGTGTGGTGCACCGCTGCAACAACTCCGCACCCGAGGCCTCAAATCGAAATTCTGCCTCGACGCAAGTTATTTTTTTGTCGATTTATGGGGGTATGCAGGCCGGTAATGAATTCCGACAACTTTGAAAAAATGGTGCACAAGCATGCCCAAGCGTGGCCTAGGACAGTGGCACACGTATGGTGCACCGCTGCAATAACTCTGCACCCGAGGCCTAAAATAGAAATTCCGCCTCGACAAAAGTGTTTTTTTTGTGGATTTATGGGGATATGCAGGCCGGTAATGAATTCCGACAACTTTGAAAAAATGGTGCACAAGTATGCCCAAGCGTGGCCTAGGACGGTGCACACGTGTGGTGCACCACTGCAACAACTCCACACCCGAGGCCTCAAATCGATATTCCGCCTCGACAAAAGTGATTTTTTATTCGATTTATGGGGGTTTGCAGGCCGGTAATGAATTCCGACAACTTTGAAAAAATGGTGCACAAACTGCGCAAGACAACCTAGGACGGTGGTACACGTATGCTGCACCGCTGCAACAACTCCGCACCCGAGGCCTCAAATCGAAATTCTGCCTCGACAAAAGTGATTTTTTTTGTCGATTTATGGGGGTATGCAGGCCGGTAATGAATTCCGACAACTTTGAATAAATGGTGCACAAGCATGCCCAAGCGCGGCCTAGGACGGTGCACACGGGTGGTGCACCGCTGCAACAAGTCTGCACCCGAGGCCTCAAATCGAAATTCCGCCTCGACACAAGTTATTTTTTTATCGATTTATGGGGGTATGCAGGCCGGTAATGAATTCCGACAACTTTGAAAAAATGGTGCAAAAGCATGCCCAAGCGTGGCCCAGACAGCCTAGGACTGTGGCACACGTATGTTGCACCGCTGCAACAACTCCACACCCGAGGCCTCAAATCGAAATTCCGCCTCGACATAAGTTATTTTTTTGTCGATTTATGGGAGTATGCAGGCCGGTAATGAATTCCGACAACTTTGAAAAAATGGTGCACAAGCATGCCCAAGTGTGGCTTATGACGGTGCACACGTGTGGTGTACCGCTGTAACCACTCCACACCCGAGGCCTCAAATCGATATTCTGCTTCGACAAAAGTGATTTTTTATTCGATTTATGGGGGTATGCAGGCCGGTAATGAATTCCCACAACTTTGAAAAAATGGTGCACAAGCAGCCCAAAACAACCTAGGACGGTGCACAAGTTTGGTGCACCGCTGCAACGACTCCGCACCCGAGGCCTCAAATCGAAATTCCGCCTCGATACAAGTTATTTTTTTTGTCGATTTACGGGGATATGCAGGCCGGTAATGAATTCCGACAACTTTGAAAAAATGGTGAACAAGCATGCCCAAGCGTGGCCTAGGACGGTGCACACGTGTGGTGCACCGATGCAACAACTCCACACCCGAGGCCTCAAATAAAAATTCAGCCTCGACATATGTTATTTTTTTTTCGATTTATGGGGGTATGCAGGCCGGTAACGAATTCTGACAACTTTGAAAAAATGGTGCACAAGCAAGTCCAAGACATCCTAGGACTGTGGCACACGTATGTTGCACCGCTGCAACAACTCCACACCCGAGGCCTTAAATCGAAATTCCGCCTCGACATAAGTTATTTTTTTGTCGATTTATGGGAGTATGCAGGCCGGTAATGAATTCCGACAACTTTGAAAAATGGTGCACAAGCATGCCCAAGCGTGGCTTACGACGGTGCACACGTGTGGTGCACCGCTGCAACAACTCCACACCCGAGGCCTCAAATCGATATTCCGCCTCGACAAAAGTGATTTTTTATTCGATTTATGGGGGTTTGCAGGCCGGTAATGAATTCCGACAACTTTGAAAAAATGGTGCACAAACTGCGCAAGACAACCTAGGACGGTGGTACACGTATGCTGCACCGCTGCAACAACTCCGCACCCGAGGCCTCAAATCGAAATTCTGCCTCGACAAAAGTGATTTTTTTTGTCGATTTATGGGGGTATGCAGGCCGGTAATGAATTCCGACAACTTTGAATAAATGGTGCACAAGCATGCCCAAGCGCGGCCTAGGACGGTGCACACGGGTGGTGCACCGCTGCAACAAGTCTGCACCCGAGGCCTCAAATCGAAATTCCGCCTCGACACAAGTTATTTTTTTATCGATTTATGGGGGTATGCAGGCCGGTAATGAATTCCGACAACTTTGAAAAAATGGTGCAAAAGCATGCCCAAGCGTGGCCCAGACAGCCTAGGACTGTGGCACACGTATGTTGCACCGCTGCAACAACTCCACACCCGAGGCCTCAAATCGAAATTCCGCCTCGACATAAGTTATTTTTTTGTCGATTTATGGGAGTATGCAGGCCGGTAATGAATTCCGACAACTTTGAAAAAATGGTGCACAAGCATGCCCAAGTGTGGCTTATGACGGTGCACACGTGTGGTGTACCGCTGTAACCACTCCACACCCGAGGCCTCAAATCGATATTCTGCTTCGACAAAAGTGATTTTTTATTCGATTTATGGGGGTATGCAGGCCGGTAATGAATTCCCACAACTTTGAAAAAATGGTGCACAAGCAGCCCAAAACAACCTAGGACGGTGCACAAGTTTGGTGCACCGCTGCAACGACTCCGCACCCGAGGCCTCAAATCGAAATTCCGCCTCGATACAAGTTATTTTTTTTGTCGATTTACGGGGATATGCAGGCCGGTAATGAATTCCGACAACTTTGAAAAAATGGTGAACAAGCATGCCCAAGCGTGGCCTAGGACGGTGCACACGTGTGGTGCACCGATGCAACAACTCCACACCCGAGGCCTCAAATAAAAATTCAGCCTCGACATATGTTATTTTTTTTTCGATTTATGGGGGTATGCAGGCCGGTAACGAATTCTGACAACTTTGAAAAAATGGTGCACAAGCAAGTCCAAGACATCCTAGGACTGTGGCACACGTATGTTGCACCGCTGCAACAACTCCACACCCGAGGCCTTAAATCGAAATTCCGCCTCGACATAAGTTATTTTTTTGTCGATTTATGGGAGTATGCAGGCCGGTAATGAATTCCGACAACTTTGAAAAAATGGTGCACAAGCATGCCCAAGCGTGGCTTATGACGGTGCACACGTGTGGTGCACCGCTGTAACAACTCCACACCCGAGGCCTCAAATCGATATTCTGCCTCGACAAAAGTGATTTTTTATTCGATTTATGGGGGTATGCAGGCCGGTAATGAATTCCGACAACTTTGAAAAAATGGTGCACAAGCTGCCCAAAACAACCTAGGACGGTGCACAAGTATGGTGCACCGCTGCAACGACTCCGCACCCGAGGCCTCAAATCGAAATTCCGCCTCGATACAAGTTATTTTTTTTTGTCGATTTACGGGGGTATGCAGGCCGGTAATGAATTCCGACAACTTTGAAAAAATGGTGAACAAGCATGCCCAAGCGTGGCCTAGGACGGTGCACACGTGTGGTGCACCGATGCACCAACTCCACACCCGAGGCCTCAAATCAAAATTCAGCCTCGACATATGTTATTTTTTTTTCGATTTATGGGGGTATGCAGGCCGGTAACGAATTCTGACAACTTTGAAAAAATGGTGCACAAGCATGCGCAAGACAGCCTAGGACTGTGGCACACGTATGTTGCACCGCTGCAACAACTCCACACCCGAGGCCTCAAATCGAAATTCCGCCTCGACATAAGTTATTTTTTTGTCGATTTATGGGAGTATGCAGGCCGGTAATGAATTCCGACAACTTTGAAAAATGGTGCACAAGCATGCCCAAGCGTGGCTTACGATGGTGCACACGTGTGGTGCACCGCTGCAACAACTCCACACCCGAGGCCTCAAATCGATATTCCGCCTCGACAAAAGTGATTTTTTATTCGATTTATGGGGGTATGCAGGCCGGTAATGAATTCCGACAACTTTGAAAAAATGGTGCATAAACTGCGCAAGACAACCTAGGACGGTGGTACACGTATGCTGCACCGCTGCAACAACTCCGCACCCGAGGCCTCAAATCGATATTCTGCCTCGACAAAAGTGATTTTTTATTCGATTTATGGGGGTATGCAGGCCGGTAATGAATTCCGACAACTTTGAAAAAATGGTGCACAAACTGCCCAAAACAACCTAGGACGGTGCACAAGTATGGTGCACCGCTGCAACGACTCCGCACCCGAGGCCTCAAATCGAAATTCCGCCACGATACAAGTTATTTTTTTTGTCGATTTACGGGGGTATGCAGGCCGGTAATGAATTCCGACAACTTTGAAAAAATTGTGAACAAGCATGCCCAAGCGTGGCCTAGGACGGTGCACACGTGTGGTGCACCACTGCAACAACTCCGCACCCGAGGCCTCAAATCAAAATTCCACCTCGACATAAGTTATTTTTTTGTCGATTTATGGGAGTATGCAGGCCGGTAATGAATTCCAACAACTTTGAAAAATGGTGCACAAGCATGCCCAAGCGTGGCTTACGACGGTGCACACGTGTGGTGCACCGCTGCAACAACTCCACACCTGAGGCCTCAAATCGATATTCCGCCTCGACAAAAGTGATTTTTTATTCGATTTATGGGGGTATGCAGGCCGGTAATGAATTCCGACAACTTTGAAAAAATGGTGCATAAACTGCGCAAGACAACCTAGGACGGTGGTACACGTATGCTGCACCGCTGCAACAACTCCGCACCCGAGGCCTCAAATCGATATTCTGCCTCGACAAAAGTGATTTTTTATTCGATTTATGGGGGTATGCAGGCCGGTAATGAATTCCGACAACTTTGAAAAAATGGTGCACAAACTGCCCAAAACAACCTAGGACGGTGCACAAGTATGGTGCACCGCTGCAACGACTCCGCACCCGAGGCCTCAAATCGAAATTCCGCCACGATACAAGTTATTTTTTTTGTCGATTTACGGGGGTATGCAGGCCGGTAATGAATTCCGACAACTTTGAAAAAATTGTGAACAAGCATGCCCAAGCGTGGCCTAGGACGGTGCACACGTGTGGTGCACCACTGCAACAACTCCGCACCCGAGGCCTCAAATCAAAATTCCACCTCGACAATAGTGATTTTTTGTCGATTTATGGGGGTATGCAGGCCGGTAATGAATTCCGATAACTTTGAAAAAATGGTGCACAAGCTGCCCAAAACAACCTAGGACGGTGGCACACGTATGGTGCACCGCTGCAACAACTCCGCACCCGAGGCGTCAAATCGAAATTCTGCCGCGACAAAAGAGATTTTTTTTTTCGATTCATGGGGGTATGCAGGCCGGTAATGAATTCCGACAACTTTGAAAAAATGGTGCACAAGCATGCGCAAGACAGCCTAGGACTGTGGCACACGTATGTTGCACCGCTGCAACAACTCCACACCCGAGGCCTTAAATCGAAATTCCGCCTCGACATAAGTTATTTTTTGGTCGATTTATGGGAGTATGCAGGCCGGTAATGAATTCCGACAACTTTGAAAAAATGGTGCACAAGCATGCCCAAGCGTGGCTTATGACGGTGCACACGTGTGGTGCACCGCTGTAACAACTCCACACCCGAGGCCTCAAATCGATATTCTGCCTCGACAAAAGTGATTTTTTATTCGATTTATGGGGGTATGCAGGCCGGTAATGAATTCCGACAACTTTGAAAAAATGGTGCACAAGCTGCCCAAAACAACCTAGGACGGTGCACAAGTATGGTGCACCGCTGCAACGACTCCGCACCCGAGGCCTCAAATTGAAATTCCGCCTCGATACAAGTTATTTTTTTTGTCGATTTATGGGAGTATGCAGGCCGGTAATGAATTCCGACAACTTTGAAAAATGGTGCACAAGCATGCCCAAGCGTGGCTTACGACGGTGCACATGTGTGGTGCACCGCTGCAACAACTCCACACCCGAGGCCTCAAATCGATATTCCACCTCGACAAAAGTGATTTTTTATTCGATTTATGGGGGTATGCAGGCCGGTAATGAATTCCGACAACTTTGAAAAAATGGTGCATAAACTGCGCAAGACAACCTAGGACGGTGGTACACGTATGCTGCACCGCTGCAACAACTCCGCACCCGAGGCCTCAAATCGATATTCTGCCTCGACAAAAGTGATTTTTTATTCGATTTATGGGGGTATGCAGGCCGGTAATGAATTCCGACAACTTTGAAAAATGGTGCACAAGCTGCCCAAAACAACCTAGGACGGTGCACAAGTATGGTGCACCGCTGCAACGACTCCGCACCCGAGGCCTCAAATCGAAATTCCGCCATGATACAAGTTATTTTTTTTGTCGATTTACGGGGGTATGCAGGCCGGTAATGAATTCCGACAACTTTGAAAAAATTGTGAACAAGCATGCCCAAGCGTGGCCTAGGACGGTGCACACGTGTGGTGCACCACTGCAACAACTCCGCACCCGAGGCCTCAAATCAAAATTCCACCTCGACAATAGTGATTTTTTGTCGATTTATGGGGGTATGCAGGCCGGTAATGAATTCCGATAACTTTGAAAAAATGGTGCACAAGCCGCCCAAAACAACCTAGGACGGTGGCACACGTATGGTGCACCGCTGCAACAACTCCGCACCCGAGGCGTCAAATCGAAATTCTGCCGCGACAAAAGAGATTTTTTTTGTCGATTTATGGGGGTATGCAGGCCGGTAATGAATTCCGACAACTTTGAAAAAATGGTGCACAAGCATGCCCAAGCATGGCCTAGGACGGTGCACACGTGTGGTGCACCGCTGCAACAACTCCGCACCCGAGGCCTCAAATCGAAATTCTGCCTCGACGCAAGTTATTTTTTTGTCGATTTATGGGGGTATGCAGGCCGGTAATGAATTCCGACAACTTTGAAAAAATGGTGCACAAGCTGCCCAAAACAACCTAGGACCGCTGCAACGACTCCGCACCCGAGGCCTCAAATCGAAATTCCGCCTCGATACAAATTATTTTTTTTGTCGATTTACGGGGTTATGCAGGCCGGTAATGAATTCCGACAACTTTGATAAAATGGTGCACAAGTATGCCCAAGCGTGGCCTAGGACGGTGCACACGTGTGGTGCACCACTGCAACAACTCCGCACCCGAGGCCTCAAATCAAAATTCCACCTCGACAATAGTGATTTTTTATCGATTTATGGGGGTATGCAGGCCGGTAATGAATTCCGATAACTTTGAAAAAATGGTGCACAAGCTGCCCAAAACAACCTAGGACAGTGGCACACGTATGGTGCACCGCTGCAACAACTCCGCACCCAAGGCGTCAAATCGAAATTCTGCCGCGACAAAAGAGATTTTTTTTGTCGATTTATGGGGGTATGCAGGCCGGTAATGAATTCCGACAACTTTGAAAAAATGGTGCACAAGCATGCCCAAGCATGGCCTAGGACGGTGCACACGTGTGGTGCACCGATGCAACAACTCTACACCCGAGGCCTCAAATCAAAATTCAGCCTCGACATATGTTATTTTTTTTTCGATTTATGGGGGTATGCAGGCCGGTAACGAATTCTGACAACTTTGAAAAAATGGTGCACAAGCATGCGCAAGACAGCCTAGGACTGTGGCACACGTATGTTGCACCGCTGCAACAACTCCACACCCGAGGCCTCAAATCGAAATTCCGCCTCGACATAAGTTATTTTTTTGTCGATTTATGGGAGTATGCAGGCCGGTAATGAATTCCGACAACTTTGAAAAATGGTGCACAAGCATGCCCAAGCGTGGCTTACGACGGTGCACACGTGTGGTGCACCGCTGCAACAACTCCACACCCGAGGCCTCAAATCGATATTCCGCCTCGACAAAAGTGATTTTTTATTCGATTTATGGGGGTTTGCAGGCCGGTAATGAATTCCGACAACTTTGAAAAAATGGTGCACAAACTGCGCAAGACAACCTAGGACGGTGGTACACGTATGCTGCACCGCTGCAACAACTCCGCACCCGAGGCCTCAAATCGAAATTCTGCCTCGACAAAAGTGATTTTTTTTGTCGATTTATGGGGGTATGCAGGCCGGTAATGAATTCCGACAACTTTGAATAAATGGTGCACAAGCATGCCCAAGCGTGGCCTAGGACGGTGCACACGGGTGGTGCACCGCTGCAACAAGTCTGCACCCGAGGCCTCAAATCGAAATTCTGCCTCGACACAAGTTATTTTTTTATCGATTTATGGGGGTATGCAGGCCGGTAATGAATTCCGACAACTTTGAAAAAATGGTGCAAAAGCATGCCCAAGCGTGGCCCAGACAGCCTAGGACTGTGGCACACGTATGTTGCACCGCTGCAACAACTCCACACCCGAGGCCTCAAATCGAAATTCCGCCTCGACATAAGTTATTTTTTTGTCGATTTATGGGAGTATGCAGGCCGGTAATGAATTCCGACAACTTTGAAAAAATGGTGCACAAGCATGCCCAAGTGTGGCTTATGACGGTGCACACGTGTGGTGTACCGCTGTAACCACTCCACACCCGAGGCCTCAAATCGATATTCTGCTTCGACAAAAGTGATTTTTTATTCGATTTATGGGGGTATGCAGGCCGGTAATGAATTCCCACAACTTTGAAAAAATGGTGCACAAGCAGCCCAAAACAACCTAGGACGGTGCACAAGTTTGGTGCACCGCTGCAACGACTCCGCACCCGAGGCCTCAAATCGAAATTCCGCCTCGATACAAGTTATTTTTTTTGTCGATTTACGGGGATATGCAGGCCGGTAATGAATTCCGACAACTTTGAAAAAATGGTGAACAAGCATGCCCAAGCGTGGCCTAGGACGGTGCACACGTGTGGTGCACCGATGCACCAACTCCACACCCGAGGCCTCAAATAAAAATTCAGCCTCGACATATGTTATTTTTTTTTCGATTTATGGGGGTATGCAGGCCGGTAACGAATTCTGACAACTTTGAAAAAATGGTGCACAAGCAAGTCCAAGACATCCTAGGACTGTGGCACACGTATGTTGCACCGCTGCAACAACTCCACACCCGAGGCCTTAAATCGAAATTCCGCCTCGACATAAGTTATTTTTTTGTCGATTTATGGGAGTATGCAGGCCGGTAATGAATTCCGACAACTTTGAAAAAATGGTGCACAAGCATGCCCAAGCGTGGCTTATGACGGTGCACACGTGTGGTGCACCGCTGTAACAACTCCACACCCGAGGCCTCAAATCGATATTCTGCCTCGACAAAAGTGATTTTTTATTCGATTTATGGGGGTATGCAGGCCGGTAATGAATTCCGACAACTTTGAAAAAATGGTGCACAAGCTGCCCAAAACAACCTAGGACGGTGCACAAGTATGGTGCACCGCTGCAACGACTCCGCACCCGAGGCCTCAAATCGAAATTCCGCCTCGATACAAGTTATTTTTTTTTGTCGATTTACGGGGGTATGCAGGCCGGTAATGAATTCCGACAACTTTGAAAAAATGGTGAACAAGCATGCCCAAGCGTGGCCTAGGACGGTGCACACGTGTGGTGCACCGATGCACCAACTCCACACCCGAGGCCTCAAATCAAAATTCAGCCTCGACATATGTTATTTTTTTTTCGGTTTATGGGGGTATGCAGGCCGGTAACGAATTCTGACAACTTTGAAAAAATGGTGCACAAGCATGCGCAAGACAGCCTAGGACTGTGGCACACGTATGTTGCACCGCTGCAACAACTCCACACCCGAGGCCTCAAATCGAAATTCCGCCTCGACATAAGTTATTTTTTTGTCGATTTATGGGAGTATGCAGGCCGGTAATGAATTCCGACAACTTTGAAAAATGGTGCACAAGCATGCCCAAGCGTGGCTTACGACGGTGCACACGTGTGGTGCACCGCTGCAACAACTCCACACCCGAGGCCTCAAATCGATATTCCGCCTCGACAAAAGTGATTTTTTATTCGATTTATGGGGGTATGCAGGCCGGTAATGAATTCCGACAACTTTGAAAAGATGGTGCACAAACTGCGCAAGACAACCTAGGACGGTGGTACACGTATGCTGCGCCGCTGCAACAACTCCGCACCCGAGGCCTCAAATCGATATTCTGCCTCGACAAAAGTGATTTTTTATTCGATTTATGGGGGTATGCAGGCCGGTAATGAATTCCGACAACTTTGAAAAAATTGTGCATAAGCTGCCCAAAACAACCTAGGACGGTGCACAAGTATGGTGCACCGCTGCAACGACTCCGCACCCGAGGCCTCAAATCGAAATTCCGCCACGATACAAGTTATTTTTTTTGTCGATTTACGGGGGTATGCAGGCCGGTAATGAATTCCGACAACTTTGAAAAAATGGTGAACAAGCATGCCCAAGCGTGGCCTAGGACGGTGCACACGTGTGGTGCACCGATGCAACAACTCCACACCCGAGGCCTCAAATCAAAATTCAGCCTCGACATATGTTATTTTTTTTTCGATTTATGGGGGTATGCAGGCCGGTAACGAATTCTGACAACTTTGAAAAAATGGTGCACAAGCAAGCCAAAGACATCCTAGGACTGTGGCACACGTATGTTGCACCGCTGCAACAACTCCACACCCGAGGCCTTAAATCGAAATTCCGCCTCGACATAAGTTATTTTTTTGTCGATTTAAGGGAGTATGCAGGCCGGTAATGAATTCCGACAACTTTGAAAAAATGGTGCACAAGCATGCCCAAGCGTGGCTTTTGACGGTGCACACGTGTGGTGCACCGCTGTAACAACTCCACACCCGAGGCGTCAAATCGATATTCTGCCTCGACAAAAGTGATTTTTTATTCGATTTATGGGGGTATGCAGGCCAGTAATGAATTCCGACAACTTTGAAAAAATGGTGCACAAGCTGCCCAAAACAACCTAGGACGGTGCACAAGTATGGTGCACCGCTGCAACGATTTCGCACCCGAGGCCTCAAATCGAAATTCCGCCTCGATACAAGTTATTTTTTTTGTCGATTTACGGGGGTATGCAGACCGGTAATGAATTCCGACAACTTTGAAAAAATGGTGAACAAGCATGCCCAAGCGTGGCCTAGGACGGTGCACACGTGTGGTGCACCGATGCAACAACTCCACACCCGAGGCCTCAAATCAAAATTCAGCCTCGACATATGTTATTTGTTTTTCGATTTATGGGGGTATGCAGGCCGGTAACGAATTCTGACAACTTTGAAAAAATGGTGCACAAGCATGCGCAAGACAGCCTAGGACTGTGGCACACGTTTGTTGCACCGCTGCAACAACTCCACACCCGAGGCCTCAAATCGAAATTCCGCCTCGACATAAGTTATTTTTTTGTCGATTTATGGGAGTATGCAGGCCGGTAATGAATTCCGACAACTTTGAAAAAATAGTGCACAAGCATGCCCAAGCGTGGCTTATGACGGTGCACACGTGTGGTGCACCGCTGTAACAACTCCACACCCGAGGTCTCAAATCGATATTCTGCCTCGACAAAAGTGATTTTTTATTCGATTTAAGGGGGTATGCAGGCCGGTAATGAATTCCGACAACTTTGAAAAAATGGTGCACAAGCTGCCCAAAACAACCTAGGACGGTGCACAAGTATGGTGCACCGCTGCAACGACTCCGCACCCGAGGCCTCAAATCGAAATTCCGCCTCGATACAAGTTATTTTTTTTGTCGATTTACTGGGGTATGCAGGCCGGTAATGAATTCCGACAACTTTGAAAAAATGGTGAACAAGCATGCCCAAGCGTGGCCTAGGACGGTGCACACGTGTGGTGCACCGATGCAACAACTCCACACCCGAGGCCTCAAATCAAAATTCAGCCTCGACATATGTTATTTTTTTTTCGATTTATGGTGGTATGCAGGCCGGTAACGAATTCTGACAACTTTGAAAAAATGGTGCACAAGCATGCGCAAGACAGCCTAGGACTATGGCACACGTTTGTTGCACCGCTGCAACAACTCCACACCCGAGACCTCAAATCGAAATTCCGCCTCGACATAAGTTATTTTTTTGTCGATTTATGGGAGTATGAAGGCCGGTAATGAATTCCGGCAACTTTGAAAAATGGTGCACAAGAATGCCCAAGCGTGGCTTACGACGGTGCACACGTGTGGTGCACCGCTGCAACAACTCCACACCCGAGGCCTCAAATTGATATTCCGCCTCGACAAAAGTGATTTTTTATTCGATTTATGGGGGTATGCAGGCCGGTAATGAATTCCGACAACTTTAAAAAATGGTGCACAACCATGCCCAAGCGTGGCTTACGACGGTGCACACGTGTGGTGCACCGCTGCAACAACTCCACACCCGAGGCCTCAAATCGATATTCCGCCTCGACAAAAGTGATTTTTTATTCGATTTATGGGGGTATGCAGGCCGGTAATGAATTCCGACAACTTTGAAAAAATGGTGCACAAACTGCGCAAGACAACCTAGGACGGTGGTACACGTATGCTGCACCGCTGCAATAACTCCGCACCCGAGGCCTCAAATCGAAATTCTGCCTCGACAAAAGTGATTTTTTTTATCGATTTATGGGGGTATGCAGGCCGGTAATGAATTCAGACAACTTTGAATAAATGGTGCACAAGCATGCCCAAGCGCGGCCTAGGACGGTGCACACGGGTGGTGCACCGCTGCAACAACTCTGCACCCGAGGCCTCAAATCGAAATTCCGCCTCGACACAAGTTATTTTTTTATCGATTTATGGGGGTATGCAGGCCGGTAATGAATTCCGACAACTTTAAAAAAATGGTGCAAAAGCATGCCCAAGCGTGGCCCAGAACGGTGGCACACGTATGGTGCACCGCTGCAACAACTCCGCACCCGAGGCCTCAAATCGAAATTCCACCTCGACAATAGTGATTTTTTTGTCGATTTATGGGCGTATGCAGGCCGGTAATGAATTCCGACAACTTTAAAAAAATGGTGCACAAGCTGCCCAAAACAACCTAGGACGGTGGCACACGTATGGTGCACCGCTGCAACAACTCCGCACCCGAGGCCTCAAATCGAAATTCTGCCTCGACAAAAGAGATTTTTTTTGTCGATTTATGGGTGTATGCAGGCCGGTAATGAATTCCGACAACTTTGAAAAAATGGTGCACAAACTGCGCAAGACAACCTAGGACGGTGGTACACGTATGCTGCACCGCTGCAATAACTCCGCACCCGAGGCCTCAAATCGAAATTCTGCCTCGACAAAAGTGATTTTTTTTATCGATTTATGGGGGTATGCAGGCCGGTAATGAATTCCGACAACTTTGAAAAAATTGTGCACAAGCTGCCCAAAACATCCTAGGACGGTGCACAAGTATGGTGCACCGCTGCAACGACTCCGCACCCGAGGCCTCAAATCGAAATTCCGCCACGATAAAATTTTTTTTTTTTTCGATTTACGGGGGTATGCAGGCCGGTAATGAATTCCGACAACTTTGAAAAAATGGTGAACAAGTATGCCCAAGCGTGGCCTAGGACGGTGCACACGTGTGGTGCACCGATGCAACAACTCCACACCCGAGGCCTCAAATCAAAATTCAGCCTCGACATATGTTATTTTTTTTCGATTTATGGGGGTATGCAGGCCGGTAACGAATTCTGGCAACTTTGAAAAAATGGTGCACAAGCATGCGCAAGACAGCCTAGGACTATGGCACACGTATGTTGCACCGCTGCAACAACTCCACACCCGAGGCCCCAAATCGAAATTCCGCCTCGATATAAGTTATTTTTTTGTCGATTTATGGGAGTATGCAGGCCGGTAATGAATTCCGACAACTTTAAAAAATGGTGCTCAACCATGCCCAAGCGTGGCTTACGACGGTGCACACGTGTGGTGCACCGCTGCAACAACTCCACACCCGAGGCCTCAAATCGATATTCCGCCTCGACAAAAGTGATTTTTTATTCGATTTATGGGGGTATGCAGGCCGATAATGAATTCCGACAACTTTGAAAAAATGGTGCACAAACTGCGCAAGACAACCTAGGACGGTGGTACACGTATGCTGCACCGCTGCAACAACTCCGCACCCGAGGCCTCAAATCGAAATTCTGCCTCGACAAAAGTGATTTTTTTTATCGATTTATGGGGGTATGCAGGCCGGTAATGCATTCAGACAACTTTGAATAAATGGTGCACAAGCATGCCCAAGCGCGGCCTAGGACGGTGCACACGGGTGGTGCACCGCTGCAACAAATCTGCACCCGAGGCCTCAAATCGAAATTCCGCCTCGACACAAGTTATTTTTTTATCGATTTATGGGGGTATGCAGGCCGGTAATGAATTCCGACAACTTTGAAAAAATGGTGCAAAAGCATGCCCAAGCGTGGCCCAGAACGGTGGCACACGTATGGTGCACCGCTGCAACAACTCCGCACCCGAGGCCTCAAATCGAAATTCCACCTCGACAATAGTGATTTTTTTGTCGATTTATGGGCGTATGCAGGCCGGTAATGAATTCCGAAAACTTTAAAAAAATGGTGCACAAGCTGCCCAAAACAACCTAGGACGGTGGCACACGTATGGTGCACCGCTGCAACAACTCCGCACCCGAGGCCTCAAATCGAAATTCTGCCTCGACAAAAGAGATTTTTTTTGTCGATTAATGGGAGTATGCAGGCCGGTAATGAATTCCGACAACTTTGAGAAAATGGTGCACAAGCATGCCCAAGCGTGGCCTAGGACGGTGCACACGTGTGGTGCACCGCTGCAACGACTCCGCACCCGAGGCCTCAAATCGAAATTCCGCCACGATACAATTTTTTTTTTTTTCGATTTACGGGGGTATGCAGGCCGGTAATGAATTCCGACAACTTTGAAAAAATGGTGAACAAGTATGCCCAAGCGTGGCCTAGGACGGTGCACACGTGTGGTGCACCGATGCAACAACTCCACACCCGAGGCCTCAAATCAAAATTCAGCCTCGACATATGTTATTTTTTTTCGATTTATGGGGGTATGCAGGCCGGTAACGAATTCTGGCAACTTTGAAAAAATGGTGCACAAGCATGCGCAAGACAGCCTAGGACTATGGCACACGTATGTTGCACCGCTGCAACAACTCCACACCCGAGGCCTCAAATCGAAATTCCGCCTCGATATAAGTTATTTTTTTGTCGATTTATGGGAGTATGCAGGCCGGTAATGAATTCCGACAACTTTAAAAAATGGTGCTCAACCATGCCCAAGCGTGGCTTACGACGGTGCACACGTGTGGTGCACCGCTGCAACAACTCCACACCCGAGGCCTCAAATCGATATTCCGCCTCGACAAAAGTGATTTTTTATTCGATTTATGGTGGTATGCAGGCCGGTAATGAATTCCGACAACTTTGAAAAAATGGTGCACAAACTGCGCAAGACAACCTAGGACGGTGGTACACGTATGCTGCACCGCTGCAACAACTCCGCACCCGAGGCCTCAAATCGAAATTCTGCCTCGACAAAAGTGATTTTTTTTATCGATTTATGGGGGTATGCAGGCCGGTAATGCATTCAGACAACTTTGAATAAATGGTGCACAAGCATGCCCAAGCGCGGCCTAGGACGGTGCACACGGGTGGTGCACCGCTGCAACAAATCTGCACCCGAGGCCTCAAATCGAAATTCCGCCTCGACACAAGTTATTTTTTTATCGATTTATGGGGGTATGCAGGCCGGTAATGAATTCCGACAACTTTGAAAAAATGGTGCAAAAGCATGCCCAAGCGTGGCCCAGAACGGTGGCACACGTATGGTTCACCGCTGCAACAACTCCGCACCCGAGGCCTCAAATCGAAATTCCACCTCGACAATAGTGATTTTTTTGTCGATTTATGGGCGTATGCAGGCCGGTAATGAATTCCGACAACTTTAAAAAAATGGTGCACAAGCTGCCCAAAACAACCTAGGACGGTGGCACACGTATGGTGCACCGCTGCAACAACTCCGCACCCGAGGCCTCAAATCGAAATTCTGCCTCGACAAAAGAGATTTTTTTTGTCGATTTATGGGTGTATGCAGGCCGGTAATGAATTCCGACAACTTTGAGAAAATGGTGCACAAGCATGCCCAAGCGTGGCCTAGGACGGTGCACACGTGTGGTGCACCGCTGCAACAACTCCACACCCGAGGCCTCAAATCGAAATTCCACCTCTACACAAGTCATATTTTTGTCGATTTATGGGGGTATGCAGGCCGGTAATGAATTCCGACAACTTTGAAAAAATTGTGCACAAGCTGCCCAAAACAACCTAGGACGGTGCACAAGTATGGTGCACCGCTGCAACGACTCCGCACCCGAGGCCTCAAATCGAAATTCCGCCACGATAAAATTTATTTTTTTTTTCGATTTACGGGGGTATGCAGGCCGGTAATGAATTCCGACAACTTTGAAAAAATGGTGAACAAGCATGCCCAAGCGTGGCCTAGGACGGTGCACACGTGTGGTGCACCGATGCAACAACTCCACACCCGAGGCCTCAAATCAAAATTCAGCCTCGACATATGTTATTTTTCTTTCGATTTATGGGGGTATGCAGGCCAGTAACGAATTCTGACAACTTTGAAAAAATGGTGCACAAGCAAGCCCAAGACATCCTAGGACTGTGGCACACGTATGTTGCACCGCTGCAACAACTCCACACCCGAGGCCTTAAATCGAAATTCCGCCTCGACATAAGTTATTTTTTTGTCGATTTATGGGAGTATGCAGGCCGGTAATGAATTCCGACAACTTTGAAAAAATAGTGCACAAGCATGCCCAAGCGTGGCTTATGACGGTGCACACGTGTGGTGCACCGCTGTAACAACTCCACACCCGAGGCCTCAAATCGATATTCTGCCTCGACAAAAGTGATTTTTTATTCGATTTATGGGGGTATGCAGGCCGGTAATGAATTCCGACAACTTTGAAAAAATGGTGCACAACCATGCCCAAGCGTGGCTTAGGACGGTGCACACGTATGTTGCACCGCTGCAACAACTCCACACCCGAGGCCTCAAATCGAAATTCCGCCTCGATATAAGTTATTTTTTTGTCGATTTATGGGAGTATGCAGGCCGGTAATGAATTCCGACAACTTTAAAAAATGGTGCTCAACCATGCCCAAGCGTGGCTTACGACGGTGCACAAGTGTGGTGCACCGCTGCAACAACTCCACACCCGAGGCCTCAAATCGATATTCCGCCTCGACAAAAGTGATTTTTTATTCGATTTATGGTGGTATGCAGGCCGGTAATGAATTCCGACAACTTTGAAAAAATGGTGCACAAACTGCGCAAGACAACCTAGGACGGTGGTACACGTATGCTGCACCGCTGCAACAACTCCGCACCCGAGGCCTCAAATCGAAATTCTGCCTCGACAAAAGTGATTTTTTTTATCGATTTATGGGGGTATGCAGGCCGGTAATGCATTCAGACAACTTTGAATAAATGGTGCACAAGCATGCCCAAGCGCGGCCTAGGACGGTGCACACGGGTGGTGCACCGCTGCAACAAATCTGCACCCGAGGCCTCAAATCGAAATTCCGCCTCGACACAAGTTATTTTTTTATCGATTTATGGGGGTATGCAGGCCGGTAATGAATTCCGACAACTTTGAAAAAATGGTGCAAAAGCATGCCCAAGCGTGGCCCAGAACGGTGGCACACGTATGGTGCACCGCTGCAACAACTCCGCACCCGAGGCCTCAAATCGAAATTCCACCTCGACAATAGTGATTTTTTTGTCGATTTATGGGCGTATGCAGGCCGGTAATGAATTCTGACAACTTTAAAAAAATGGTGCACAAGCTGCCCAAAACAACCTAGGACGGTGGCACACGTATGGTGCACCGCTGCAACAACTCCGCACCCGAGGCCTCAAATCGAAATTCTGCCTCGACAAAAGAGATTTTTTTTGTCGATTTATGGGTGTATGCAGGCCGGTAATGAATTCCGACAACTTTGAGAAAATGGTGCACAAGCATGCCCAAGCGTGGCCTAGGACGGTGCACACGTGTGGTGCACCGCTGCAACAACTCCACACCCGAGGCCTCAAATCGAAATTCCACCTCTACACAAGTCATATTTTTGTCGATTTATGGGGGTATGCAGGCCGGTAATGAATTCCGACAACTTTGAAAAAATTGTGCACAAGCTGCCCAAAACAACCTAGGACGGTGCACAAGTATGGTGCACCGCTGCAACGACTCCGCACCCGAGGCCTCAAATCGAAATTCCGCCACGATACAATTTATTTTTTTTTTCGATTTACGGGGGTATGCAGGCCGGTAATGAATTCCGACAACTTTGAAAAAATGGTGAACAAGCATGCCCAAGCGTGGCCTAGGACGGTGCACACGTGTGGTGCACCGATGCAACAACTCCACACCCGAGGCCTCAAATCAAATTTCAGCCTCGACATATGTTATTTTTCTTTCGATTTATGGGGGTATGCAGGCCAGTAACGAATTCTGACAACTTTGAAAAAATGGTGCACAAGCAAGCCCAAGACATCCTAGGACTGTGGCACACGTATGTTGCACCGCTGCAACAACTCCACACCCGAGGCCTTAAATCGAAATTCCGCCTCGACATAAGTTATTTTTTTGTCGATTTATGGGAGTATGCAGGCCGGTAATGAATTCCGACAACTTTGAAAAAATAGTGCACAAGCATGCCCAAGCGTGGCTTATGACGGTGCACACGTGTGGTGCACCGCTGTAACAACTCCACACCCGAGGCCTCAAATCGATATTCTGCCTCGACAAAAGTGATTTTTTATTCGATTTATGGGGGTATGCAGGCCGGTAATGAATTCCGACAACTTTGAAAAAATGGTGCACAAGCTGCCCAAAACAACCTAGGACAGTGCACAAGTATGGTGCACCGCTGCAACGACTCCGCACCCGAGGCCTCAAATCGAAATTCCGCCTCGATACAAGTTATTTTTTTTGTCGATTTACTGGGGTATGCAGGCCGGTAATGAATTCCGACAACTTTGAAAAAATGGTGAACAAGCATGCCCAAGCGTGGCCTAGGACGGTGCACACGTGTGGTGCACCGATGCAACAACTCCACACCCGAGGCCTCAAATCAAAATTCAGCCTCGACATATGTTATTTTTTTTTCGATTTATGGGGGTATGCAGGCCGGTAACGAATTCTGACAACTTTGAAAAAATGGTGCACAAGCATGCGCAAGACAGCCTAGGACTGTGGCACACGTTTGTTGCACCGCTGCAACAACTCCACACCCGAGGCCTCAAATCGAAATTCCGCCTCGACATAAGTTATTTTTTTGTCGATTTATGGGAGTATGAAGGCCGGTAATGAATTCCGACAACTTTGAAAAATGGTGCACAAGAATGCCCAAGCGTGGCTTACGACGGTGCACACGTGTGGTGCACCGCTGCAACAACTCCACACCCGAGGCCTCAAATTGATATTCCGCCTCGACAAAATTGATTTTTTATTCGATTTATGGGGGTATGCAGGCCGGTAATGAATTCCGACAACTTTAAAAAATGGTGCACAACCATGCCCAAGCGTGGCTTACGACGGTGCACACGTGTGGTGCACCGCTGCAACAACTCCACACCCGAGGCCTCAAATCGATATTCCGCCTCGACAAAAGTGATTTTTTTATCGATTTATGGGGGTATGCAGGCCGGTAATGAATTCCGACAACTTTGAAAAAATGGTGCAAAAGCATGCCCAAGCGTGGCCCAGAACGGTGGCACACGTATGGTGCACCGCTGCAACAACTCCGCACCCGAGGCCTCAAATCGAAATTCCACCTCGACAATAGTGATTTTTTTGTCGATTTATGGGCGTATGCAGGCCGGTAATGAATTCCGACAACATTAAAAAAATGGTGCACAAGCTGCCCAAAACAACCTAGGACGGTGGCACACGTATGGTGCACCGCTGCAACAACTCCGCACCCGAGGCCTCAAATCGAAATTCTGCCTCGACAAAAGAGATTTTTTTTGTCGATTTATGGGTGTATGCAGGCCGGTAATGAATTCCGACAACTTTGAGAAAATGGTGCACAAGCATGCCCAAGCGTGGCCTAGGACGGTGCACACGTGTGGTGCACCGCTGCAACAACTCCACACCCGAGGCCTCAAATCGAAATTCCACCTCTACACAAGTCATATTTTTGTCGATTTATGGGGGTATGCAGGCCGGTAATGAATTCCGACAACTTTGAAAAAATTGTGCACAAGCTGCCCAAAACATCCTAGGACGGTGCACAAGTATGGTGCACCGCTGCAACGACTCCGCACCCGAGGCCTCAAATCGAAATTCCGCCACGATACAATTTTTTTTTTTTTTCGATTTACGGGGGTATGCAGGCCGCTAATGAATTCCGACAACTTTGAAAAAATGGTGAACAAGCATGCCCAAGCGTGGCCTAGGACGGTGCACACGTGTGGTGCACCGATGCAACAACTCCACACCCGAGGCCTCAAATCAAAATTCAGCCTCGACATATGTTATTTTTTTTTCGATTTATGGGGGTATGCAGGCCGGTAACGAATTCTGACAACTTTGAAAAAATGGTGCACAAGCAAGCCCAAGACATCCTAGGACTGTGGCACACGTATGTTGCACCGCTGCAACAACTCCACACCCGAGGCCTTAAATCGAAATTCCGCCTCGACATAAGTTATTTTTTTGTCGATTTATGGGAGTATGCAGGTCGGTAATGAATTCCGACAACTTTGAAAAAATAGTGCACAAGCATGCCTAAGCGTGGCTTATGACGGTGCACACGTGTGGTGCACCGCTGTAACAACTCCACACCCGAGGCCTCAAATCGATATTCTGCCTCGACAAAAGTGATTTTTTATTCGATTTATGGGGGTATGCAGGCCGGTAATGAATTCCGACAACTTTGAAAAAATGGTGCACAAGCTGCCCAAAACAACCTAGGACGGTGCACAAGTATGGTGCACCGCTGCAACGACTCCGCACCCGAGGCCTCAAATCGAAATTCCGCCTCGATACAAGTTATTTTTTTTGTCGATTTACGGGGGTATGCAGGCCGGTAATGAATTCCGACAACTTTGAAAAAATGGTGAACAAGCATGCCCAAGCGTGGCCTAGGACGGTGCACACGTGTGGTGCACCGATGCAACAACTCCACACCCGAGGCCTCAAATCAAAATTCAGCCTCGACATATGTTATTTTTTTTTTCGATTTATGGGGGTATGCAGGCCGGTAAAGAATTCTGACAACTTTGAAAAAATGGTGCACAAGCATGCGCAAGACAGCCTAGGACTGTGGCACACGTTTGTTGCACCGCTGCAACAACTCCACACCCGAGGCCTCAAATCGAAATTCCGCCTCGACATAAGTTATTTTTTTGTCGATTTATGGGAGTATGAAGGCCGGTAATGAATTCCGACAACTTTGAAAAATGGTGCACAAGCATGCCCAAGCGTGGCTTACGACGGTGCACACGTGTGGTGCACCGCTGCAACAACTCCACACCCGAGGCCTCAAATCGATATTCCGCCTCGACAAAAGTGATTTTTTATTCGATTTATGGGGGTATGCAGGCCGGTAATGAATTCCGACAACTTTGAAAAAATGGTGCACAAACTGCGCAAGACAACCTAGGACGGTGGTACACGTATGCTGCACCGCTGCAACAACTCCGCACCCGAGGCTTCAAATCGAAATTCTGCCTCGACAAAAGTGATTTTTTATTCGATTTATGGGGGTATGCAGGCCGGTAATGAATTCAGACAACTTTGAATAAATGGTGCACAAGCATGCCCAAGCGCGGCCTAGGACGGTGCACACGGGTGGTGCACCGCTGCAACAACTCTGCACCCGAGGCCTCAAATCGAAATTCCGCCTCGACACAAGTTATTTTTTTATCGATTTATGGGGGTATGCAGGCCGGTAATGAATTCCGACAACTTTGAAAAAATGGTGCAAAAGCATGCCCAAGCGTGGCCCAGAACGGTGGCACACGTATGGTGCACCGCTGCAACAACTCCGCACCCGAGGCCTCAAATCGAAATTCCACCTCGACAATAGTGATTTTTTTGTCGATTTATGGGCGTATGCAGGCCGGTAATGAATTCCGACAACTTTAAAAAAATGGTGCACAAGCTGCCCAAAACAACCTAGGACGGTGGCACACGTATGGTGCACCGCTGCAACAACTCCGCACCCGAGGCCTCAAATCGAAATTCTGCCTCGACAAAAGAGATTTTTTTTTTCGATTTATGGGTGTATGCAGGCCGGTAATGAATTCCGACAACTTTGAGAAAATGGTGCACAAGCATGCCCAAGCGTGGCCTAGGACGGTGCACACGTGTGGTGCACCGCTGCAACAACTCCACACCCGAGGCCTCAAATCGAAATTCCACCTCTACACAAGTCATATTTTTGTCGATTTATGGGGGTATGCAGGCCGGTAATGAATTCCGACAACTTTGAAAAAATTGTGCACAAGCTGCCCAAAACAACCTAGGACGGTGCACAAGTATGGTGCACCGCTGCAACGACTCCGCACCCGAGGCCTCAAATCGAAATTCCGCCACGATACAAGTTATTTTTTTTGTCGATTTACGGTGGTATGCAGGCCGGTAATGAATTCCGACAACTTTGAAAAAATGGTGAACAAGCATGCCCAAGCGTGGCCTAGGACGGTGCACCGATGCAACAACTCCACACCCGAGGCCTCAAATCAAAATTCAGCCTCGACATATGTTATTTTTTTTTCGATTTATGGGGGTATGCAGGCCGGTAACGAATTCTGACAACTTTGAAAAAATGGTGCACAAGCAAGCCCAAGACATCCTAGGACTGTGGCACACGTATGTTGCACCGCTGCAACAACTCCACACCCGAGGCCGTAAATCGAAATTCCGCCTCGACATAAGTTATTTTTTTGTCGATTTATGGGAGTATGCAGGCCGGTAATGAATTCCGACAACTTTGAAAAAATGGTGCACAAGCATGCCCAAGCGTGGCTTATGACGGTGCACACGTGTGGTGCACCGCTGTAACAACTCCACACCCGAGGCCTCATATCGATATTCTGCCTCGACAAAAGTGATTTTTTATTCGATTTATGGGGGTATGCAGGCCGGTAATGAATTCCGACAACTTTGAAAAAATGGTGCACAAGCTGCCCAAAACAACCTAGGACGGTGCACAAGTATGGTGCACCGCTGCAACGACTCCGCACCCGAGGCCTCAAATCGAAATTCCGCCTCGATACAAGTTATTTTTTTTGTCGATTTACGGGGGTATGCAGGCCGGTAATGAATTCCGAAAACTTTGAAAAAATGGTGAACAAGCATGCCCAAGCGTGGCCTAGGACGGTGCACACGTGTGGTGCACCGATGCAACAACTCCACACCCGAGGCCTCAAATCAAAATTCAGCCTCGACATATGTTATTTTTTTTTTCGATTTATGGGGGTATGCAGGCCGGTAATGAATTCAGACAACTTTAAATAAATGGTGCACAAGCATGCCCAAGCGCGGCCTAGGACGGTGCACACGAGTGGTGCACCGCTGCAACAACTCCGCACCCGAGGCCTCAAATCGATATTCCGCCTCGACAAAAGTGATTTTTTATTCGATTTATGGGGGTATGCAGGCCGGTAATGAATTCCGACAACTTTGAAAAAATGGTGCACAAACTGCGCAAGACAACCTAGGACGGTGGTACACGTATGCTGCACCGCTGCAACGACTCCGCACCCGAGGCCTCAAATCGAAATTCTACCTCGACAAAAGTGATTTTTTTTGTCGATTTATGGGGGTATGCAGGCCGGTAATGAATTCCGACAACTTTGAATAAATGGTGCACAAGCATGCCCAAGCGCGGCCTAGGACGGTGCACACGTGTGGTGCACCGCTGCAACAACTCCGCACCCGAGGCCTCAAATCGAAATTCTGCCTCGACAAAAGTGATTTTTTTTGTCGATTTATGGGTGTATGCAGGCCGGTAGTGAATTCCGACAACTTTGAGAAAATGGTGCACAAGCATGCCCAAGCGTGGCCTAGGACGGTGCACACCTGTGGTGCACCGCTGCAACAACTCCACACCCGAGGCCTCAAATCGAAATTCCACCTCTACACAAGTCATATTTTTGTCGATTTATGGGGGTATGCAGGCCGGTAATGAATTCCGACAACTTTGAAAAAATGGTGCACAAGCATGCCCAAGACAGCCTAGGACGGTGGCACATGTATGGTGCACCGCTGCACCAACTCCACACCCGAGGCCTCAAATCGAAATTGCGCCTCGACAAAAGTGATTTTTTTGTCGATTTACGGGGGTATGCAGGCCGGTAATGAATTCCGATAACTTTGAAAAAATGGTGCACAAGCTGCCCAAAACAACCTAATACGGTGGCACACGTATGATGCACCGCTGCAACAATTACGCACCCGAGGCCTCAAATCGAAATTCCGCCTTGACAAAATTCATTTTTTTGTCGATTTATGGGGGTATGCAGTCCGGTAATGAATTCCGACAACTTTGAAAAAATGGTTCACAAGCATGCCCAAGCGTGGCCTAGGACGGTGCACACGTGTGGTGCACCGGTCCAACAACTCCGCAACCGAGGCCTCAAATCGAAATTCCGCCTCGACATAAGTTATTTTTTATCCATTTATGGGGGTATGCAGGCCGGTAATGAATTCCGACAACTTTGAAAAAATGGTGCACAAGCTGCCCAAAACAACTTAGGACGGTGGCACACGTATGGTGCACCGCTGCAACAACTCCGCACCCGAGGCCTCAAATCGAAATTCTGCCTCGACAAAAGTGATTATTTTTGTCGATTTATGGGGTATGCAGGCCGGTAATGAATTCCGACAACTTTGAAAAAATGGTGCACAAACATGCCCAAGCGTGGCCTAGGACGGTGCACACGTGTGGTGCACCGCTGCAACAACTCCGCACCCGAGGCCTCAAATCGAAATTCTGCCTCGGCAAAAGAGATTTTTTTTGTCAATTTATGGGTGTATGCAAGCCGGTAATGAATTCCGACAACTTTGAGAAAATGGTGCACAAGCATGCCCAAGCGTGGCCTAGGACGGTGTACACGTGTGGTGCACCGCTGCAACAACTCCACACCCGAGGCCTCAAATCGAAATTCCACCTCTACACAAGCCGGTAATGAATTCCGACAACTTTGAGAAAATGGTGCACAAGCATGCCCAAGCGTGGCCTAGGACGGTGCACACGTGTGGTGCACCGGTGCAACAACTCCGCAACCGAGGCCTCAAATCGAAATTCCGCCTCGACATAAGTTATTTTTTATCCATTTATGGGGGTATGCAGGCCGGTAATGAATTCCGACAACTTTGAAAAAATGGTGCACAAGCTGCCCAAAACAACTTAGGACGGTGGCACACGTATGGTGCACCGCTGCAACAACTCCGCACCCGAGGCCTCAAATCGAATTTCTGCCTCGACAAAAGTGATTATTTTTGTCGATTTATGGGGTATGCAGGCCGGTAATGAATTCCGACAACTTTGAAAAAATGGTGCACAAACATGCCCAAGCGTGGCCTAGGACGGTGCACACGTGTGGTGCACCGCTGCAACAACTCCACACCCGAGGCCTCAAATCGAAATTCTGCCTCGGCAAAAGAGATTTTTTTTGTCAATTTATGGGTGTATGCAAGCCGGTAATGAATTCCGACAACTTTGAGAAAATGGTGCACAAGCATGCCCAAGCGTGGCCTAGGACGGTGTACACGTGTGGTGCACCGCTGCAACAACTCCACACCCGAGGCCTCAAATCGAAATTCCACCTCTACACAAGTCATATTTTTGTCGATTTATGGGGGTATGCAGGCCGGTAATGAATTCCGGCAACTTTGAAAAAATGGTGCACAAGCTGCCCAAAACAACCTAGGACGGTGGCACACGTATGGTGCACCGCTGCAACAACTCCGCACCCGAGGCCTCAAATCGAAATTCTGCCTCGACAAAAGAGATTTTTTTTGTCGATTTATGGGTGTATGCAGGCCGGTAATGAATTCCGACAACTTTGAGAAAATGGTGCACAAGCATGCCCAAGCGTGGCCTAGGACGGTGCACACCTGTGGTGCACCGCTGCAACAACTCCACACCTGAGGCCTCAAATCGAAATTCCACCTCTACACAAGTCATATTTTTGTCGATTTATGGGGGTATGCAGGCCGGTAAAGAATTCCGACAACTTTGAAAAAATGGTGCACAAGCATGCCCAAGACAGCCTAGGACGGTGGCACATGTATGGTGCTCCGCTGCACCAACTCCACACCCGAGGCCTCAAATCGAAATTGCACCTCGACAAAAGTGATTTTTTTGTTGATTTACGGGGGTATGCAGGCCGGTAATGAATTCCGATAACTTTGAAAAAATGGTGCACAAACTGCCCAAAACAACCTAATACGGTGGCACACGTATGGTGCACCGCTGCACCAACTCCACACCCGAGGCCTCAAATCGAAATTGCGCCTCGACAAAATTCATTTTTTTGTCGATTTATGGGGGTATGCAGTCCGGTAATGAATTCCGATAACTTTGAAAAAATGGTGCACAAGCTGCCCAAAACAACCTAATACGGTGGCACACGTATGGTGCACCGCTGCAACAATTACGCACCCGAGGCCTCAAATCGAAATCCCGCCTTGAAAAAATTCATTTTTTTGTCGATTTATGGGGGTATGCAGTCCGGTAATGAATTCCGACAACTTTGAAAAAATGGTTCACAAGCATGCCCAAGCGTGGCCTAGGACGGTGCACACGTGTGGTGCACCGGCTCAACAACTCCGCAACCGAGGCCCCAAATCGAAATTCCGCCTCGATATAAGTTATTTTTTATCCATTTATGAGGGTATGCAGGCCGGTAATGAATTCCGACAACTTTGAAAAAATGGTGCACAAGCTGCCCAAAACAACTTAGGACGGTGGCACACGTATGGTGCACCGCTGCAACAACTCCGCACCCGAGGCCTCAAATCGAAATTCTACCTCGACAAAAGTGATTATTTTTGTCGATTTATGGGGTATGCAGGCCGGTAATGAATTCCGACAACTTTGAAAAAATGGTGCACAAACATGCCCAAGCGTGGCCTAGGACGGTGCACACGTGTGGTGCACCGCTGCAACAACTCCGCGCCCGAGGCCTCAAATCGAAATTCTGCATCGGCAAAAGAGATTTTTTTTGTCAATTTATGGGTGTATGCAAGCCGGTAATGAATTCCGACAACTTTGAGAAAATGGTGCACAAGCATGCCCAAGCGTGGCCTAGGACGGTGTACACGTGTGGTGCACCGCTGCAACAACTCCACACCCGAGGCCTCAAATCGAAATTCCACCTCTACACAAGTCATATTTTTGTCGATTTATGGGGGTATGCAGGCCGGTAATGAATTCCGGCAACTTTGAAAAAATGGTGCACAAGCATGCCCAAGACAGCCTAGGACGGTGGCACATGTATGGTGCACCGCTGCACCAACTCCACACCCGAGGCCTCAAATCGAAATTGCGCCTCGACAAAAGTGATTTTTTTGTCGATTTACGGGGGTATGCAGGCCGGTAATGAATTCCGATAACTTTGAAAAAATGGTGCACAAGCTGCCCAAAACAACCTAATACGGTGGCACACGTATGGTGCACCGCTGCAACAATTACGCACCCGAGGCCTCAAATCGAAATTCCGCCTTGACAAAATTCATTTTTTTGTCGATTTATGGGGGTATGCAGTCCGGTAATGAATTCCGACAACTTTGAAAAAATGGTTCACAAGCATGCCCAAGCGTGGCCTAGGACGGTGCACACGTGTGGTGCACCGGCTCAACAACTCCGCAACCGAGGCCCCAAATCGAAATTCCGCCTCGATATAAGTTATTTTTTATCCATTTATGGGGGTATGCAGGCCGGTAATGAATTCCGACAACTTTGAAAAAATGGTGCACAAGCTGCCCAAAACAACTTAGGACGGTGGCACACGTATGGTGCACCGCTGCAACAACTCCGCACCCGAGGCCTCAAATCGAAATTCTGCCTCGACAAAAGTGATTATTTTTGTCGATTTATGGGGTATGCAGGCCGGTAATGAATTCCGACAACTTTGAAAAAATGGTGCACAAACATGCCCAAGCGTGGCCTAGGACGGTGCACACGTGTGGTGCACCGCTGCAACAACTCCGCACCCGAGGCCTCAAATCGAAATTCCACCTCGACACAAGTTATTTTTTTGTCGATTTACGGGGGTATGCAGGCAGGTAATGATGTCCGACAACTTTGAAAAAATGGTGCACAAGTATGCACAAGCGTGGCCTAGGACGGTGCACACGTGTGGTGCACCGCTGCAACAACTTCGCACCCGAGGCCTCAAATCAAAATTCAGCCTCGACACAGGTTATTTTTTGTCGATTTAAGGGGGTATGCAGGCCGGTAATGAATTCCGACAACTTTGAAAAAATGGTGCACAAGCATGCCCAAGACAGCCTAGGACGGTGGCACATGTATGGTGCACCGCTGCACCAACTCCACACCCGAGGCCTCAAATCGAAATTGCGCCTCGACAAAATTCATTTTTTTGTCGATTTATGGGGGTATGCAGTCCGGTAATGAATTCCGATAACTTTGAAAAAATGGTGCACAAGCTGCCCAAAACAACCTAATACGGTGGCACACGTATGGTGCACCGCTGCAACAATTACGCACCCGAGGCCTCAAATCGAAATTCCGCCTTGACAAAATTCATTTTTTTGTCGATTTATGGGGGTATGCAGTCCGGTAATGAATTCCGACAACTTTGAAAAAATGGTTCACAAGCATGCCCAAGCGTGGCCTAGGACGGTGCACACGTGTGGTGCACCGGTGCAACAACTCCGCAACCGAGGCCTCAAATCGAAATTCCGCCTCGACATAAGTTATTTTTTATCCATTTATGGGGGTATGCAGGCCGGTAATGAATTCCGACAACTTTGAAAAAATGGTGCACAAGCTGCCCAAAACAACTTAGGACGGTGGCACACGTATGGTGCACCGCTGCAACAACTCCGCACCCGAGGCCTCAAATCGAAATTCTGCCTCGACAAAAGTGATTATTTTTGTCGATTTATGGGGTATGCAGGCCGGTAATGAATTCCGACAACTTTGAAAAAATGGTGCACAAACATGCCCAAGCGTGGCCTAGGACGGTGCACACGTGTGGTGCACCGCTGCAACAACTCCGCACCCGAGGCCTCAAATCGAAATTCTGCCTCGGCAAAAGAGATTTTTTTTGTCAATTTATGGGTGTATGCAAGCCGGTAATGAATTCCGACAACTTTGAGAAAATGGTGCACAAGCATGCCCAAGCGTGGCCTAGGACGGTGTACACGTGTGGTGCACCGCTGCAACAACTCCACACCCGAGGCCTCAAATCGAAATTCCACCTCTACACAAGCCGGTAATGAATTCCGACAACTTTGAGAAAATGGTGCACAAGCATGCCCAAGCGTGGCCTAGGACGGTGCACACGTGTGGTGCACCGGTGCAACAACTCCGCAACCGAGGCCTCAAATCGAAATTCCGCCTCGACATAAGTTATTTTTTATCCATTTATGGGGGTATGCAGGCCGGTAATGAATTCCGACAACTTTGAAAAAATGGTGCACAAGCTGCCCAAAACAACTTAGGACGGTGGCACACGTATGGTGCACCGCTGCAACAACTCCGCACCCGAGGCCTCAAATCGAATTTCTGCCTCGACAAAAGTGATTATTTTTGTCGATTTATGGGGTATGCAGGCCGGTAATGAATTCCGACAACTTTGAAAAAATGGTGCACAAACATGCCCAAGCGTGGCCTAGGACGGTGCACACGTGTGGTGCACCGCTGCAACAACTCCACACCCGAGGCCTCAAATCGAAATTCTGCCTCGGCAAAAGAGATTTTTTTTGTCAATTTATGGGTGTATGCAAGCCGGTAATGAATTCCGACAACTTTGAGAAAATGGTGCACAAGCATGCCCAAGCGTGGCCTAGGACGGTGTACACGTGTGGTGCACCGCTGCAACAACTCCACACCCGAGGCCTCAAATCGAAATTCCACCTCTACACAAGTCATATTTTTGTCGATTTATGGGGGTATGCAGGCCGGTAATGAATTCCGGCAACTTTGAAAAAATGGTGCACAAGCTGCCCAAAACAACCTAGGACGGTGGCACACGTATGGTGCACCGCTGCAACAACTCCGCACCCGAGGCCTCAAATCGAAATTCTGCCTCGACAAAAGAGATTTTTTTTGTCGATTTATGGGTGTATGCAGGCCGGTAATGAATTCCGACAACTTTGAGAAAATGGTGCACAAGCATGCCCAAGCGTGGCCTAGGACGGTGCACACCTGTGGTGCACCGCTGCAACAACTCCACACCCGAGGCCTCAAATCGAAATTCCACCTCTACACAAGTCATATTTTTGTCGATTTATGGGGGTATGCAGGCCGGTAAAGAATTCCGACAACTTTGAAAAAATGGTGCACAAGCATGCCCAAGACAGCCTAGGACGGTGGCACATGTATGGTGCACCGCTGCACCAACTCCACACCCGAGACCTCAAATCGAAATTGCACCTCGACAAAAGTGATTTTTTTGTTGATTTACGGGGGTATGCAGGCCGGTAATGAATTCCGATAACTTTGAAAAAATGGTGCACAAACTGCCCAAAACAACCTAATACGGTGGCACACGTATGGTGCACCGCTGCACCAACTCCACACCCGAGGCCTCAAATCGAAATTGCGCCTCGACAAAATTCATTTTTTTGTCGATTTATGGGGGTATGCAGTCCGGTAATGAATTCCGATAACTTTGAAAAAATGGTGCACAAGCTGCCCAAAACAACCTAATACGGTGGCACACGTATGGTGCACCGCTGCAACAATTACGCACCCGAGGCCTCAAATCGAAATCCCGCCTTGACAAAATTCATTTTTTTGTCGATTTATGGGGGTATGCAGTCCGGTAATGAATTCCGACAACTTTGAAAAAATGGTTCACAAGCATGCCCAAGCGTGGCCTAGGACGGTGCACACGTGTGGTGCACCGGCTCAACAACTCCGCAACCGAGGCCCCAAATCGAAATTCCGCCTCGATATAAGTTATTTTTTATCCATTTATGAGGGTATGCAGGCCGGTAATGAATTCCGACAACTTTGAAAAAATGGTGCACAAGCTGCCCAAAACAACTTAGGACGGTGGCACACGTATGGTGCACCGCTGCAACAACTCCGCACCCGAGGCCTCAAATCGAAATTCTACCTCGACAAAAGTGATTATTTTTGTCGATTTATGGGGTATGCAGGCCGGTAATGAATTCCGACAACTTTGAAAAAATGGTGCACAAACATGCCCAAGCGTGGCCTAGGACGGTGCACACGTGTGGTGCACCGCTGCAACAACTCCGCGCCCGAGGCCTCAAATCGAAATTCTGCATCGGCAAAAGAGATTTTTTTTGTCAATTTATGGGTGTATGCAAGCCGGTAATGAATTCCGACAACTTTGAGAAAATGGTGCACAAGCATGCCCAAGCGTGGCCTAGGACGGTGTACACGTGTGGTGCACCGCTGCAACAACTCCACACCCGAGGCCTCAAATCGAAATTCCACCTCTACACAAGTCATATTTTTGTCGATTTATGGGGGTATGCAGGCCGGTAATGAATTCCGGCAACTTTGAAAAAATGGTGCACAAGCATGCCCAAGACAGCCTAGGACGGTGGCACATGTATGGTGCACCGCTGCACCAACTCCACACCCGAGGCCTCAAATCGAAATTCCACCTCGACACAAGTTATTTTTTTGTCGATTTACGGGGGTATGCAGGCAGGTAATGATGTCCGACAACTTTGAAAAAATGGTGCACAAGTATGCACAAGCGTGGCCTAGGACGGTGCACACGTGTGGTGCACCGCTGCAACAACTTCGCACCCGAGGCCTCAAATCAAAATTCAGCCTCGACACAGGTTATTTTTTGTCGATTTAAGGGGGTATGCAGGCCGGTAATGAATTCCGACAACTTTGAAAAAATGGTGCACAAGCATGCCCAAGACAGCCTAGGACGGTGGCACATGTATGGTGCACCGCTGCACCAACTCCACACCCGAGGCCTCAAATCGAAATTGCGCCTCGACAAAAGTGATTTTTTTGTCGATTTACGGGGGTATGCAGGCCGGTAATGAATTCCGATAACTTTGAAAAAATGGTGCACAAGCTGCCCAAAACAACCTAATACGGTGGCACACGTATGGTGCACCGCTGCAACAATTACGCACCCGAGGCCTCAAATCGAAATTCCGCCTTGACAAAATTCATTTTTTTGTCGATTTATGGGGGTATGCAGTCCGGTAATGAATTCCGACAACTTTGAAAAAATGGTTCACAAGCATGCCCAAGCGTGGCCTAGGACGGTGCACACGTGTGGTGCACCGGCTCAACAACTCCGCAACCGAGGCCCCAAATCGAAATTCCGCCTCGATATAAGTTATTTTTTATCCATTTATGGGGGTATGCAGGCCGGTAATGAATTCCGACAACTTTGAAAAAATGGTGCACAAGCTGCCCAAAACAACTTAGGACGGTGGCACACGTATGGTGCACCGCTGCAACAACTCCGCACCCGAGGCCTCAACTCGAAATTCTGCCTCGACAAAAGTGATTATTTTTGTCGATTTATGGGGTATGCAGGCCGGTAATGAATTCCGACAACTTTGAAAAAATGGTGCACAAACATGCCCAAGCGTGGCCTAGGACGGTGCACACGTGTGGTGCACCGCTGCAACAACTCCGCGCCCGAGGCCTCAAATCGAAATTCTGCATCGGCAAAAGAGATTTTTTTTGTCAATTTATGGGTGTATGCAAGCCGGTAATGAATTCCGACAACTTTGAGAAAATGGTGCACAAGCATGCCCAAGCGTGGCCTAGGACGGTGTACACGTGTGGTGCACCGCTGCAACAACTCCACACCCGAGGCCTCAAATCGAAATTCCACCTCTACACAAGTCATATTTTTGTCGATTTATGGGGGTATGCAGGCCGGTAATGAATTCCGGCAACTTTGAAAAAATGGTGCACAAGCATGCCCAAGACAGCCTAGGACGGTGGCACATGTATGGTGCACCGCTGCACCAACTCCACACCCGAGGCCTCAAATCGAAATTGCGCCTCGACAAAAGTGATTTTTTTGTCGATTTACGGGGGTATGCAGGCCGGTAATGAATTCCGATAACTTTGAAAAAATGGTGCACAAGCTGCCCAAAACAACCTAATACGGTGGCACACGTATGGTGCACCGCTGCAACAATTACGCACCCGAGGCCTCAAATCGAAATTCCGCCTTGACAAAATTCATTTTTTTGTCGATTTATGGGGGTATGCAGTCCGGTAATGAATTCCGACAACTTTGAAAAAATGGTTCACAAGCATGCCCAAGCGTGGCCTAGGACGGTGCACACGTGTGGTGCACCGGCTCAACAACTCCGCAACCGAGGCCCCAAATCGAAATTCCGCCTCGATATAAGTTATTTTTTATCCATTTATGGGGGTATGCAGGCCGGTAATGAATTCCGACAACTTTGAAAAAATGGTGCACAAGCTGCCCAAAACAACTTAGGACGGTGGCACACGTATGGTGCACCGCTGCAACAACTCCGCACCCGAGGCCTCAAATCGAAATTCTGCCTCGACAAAAGTGATTATTTTTGTCGATTTATGGGGTATGCAGGCCGGTAATGAATTCCGACAACTTTGAAAAAATGGTGCACAAACATGCCCAAGCGTGGCCTAGGACGGTGCACACGTGTGGTGCACCGCTGCAACAACTCCGCACCCGAGGCCTCAAATCGAAATTCCACCTCGACACAAGTTATTTTTTTGTCGATTTACGGGGGTATGCAGGCAGGTAATGATGTCCGACAACTTTGAAAAAATGGTGCACAAGTATGCACAAGCGTGGCCTAGGACGGTGCACACGTGTGGTGCACCGCTGCAACAACTTCGCACCCGAGGCCTCAAATCAAAATTCAGCCTCGACACAGGTTATTTTTTGTCGATTTAAGGGGGTATGCAGGCCGGTAATGAATTCCGACAACTTTGAAAAAATGGTGCACAAGCATGCCCAAGACAGCCTAGGACGGTGGCACATGTATGGTGCACCGCTGCACCAACTCCACACCCGAGGCCTCAAATCGAAATTGCGCCTCGACAAAAGTGATTTTTTTGTCGATTTACGGGGGTATGCAGGCCGGTAATGAATTCCGATAACTTTGAAAAAATGGTGCACAAGCTGCCCAAAACAACCTAATACGGTGGCACACGTATGGTGCACCGCTGCAACAATTACGCACCCGAGGCCTCAAATCGAAATTCCGCCTTGACAAAATTCATTTTTTTGTCGATTTATGGGGGTATGCAGTCCGGTAATGAATTCCGACAACTTTGAAAAAATGGTTCACAAGCATGCCCAAGCGTGGCCTAGGACGGTGCACACGTGTGGTGCACCGGCTCAACAACTCCGCAACCGAGGCCCCAAATCGAAATTCCGCCTCGATATAAGTTATTTTTTATCCATTTATGGGGGTATGCAGGCCGGTAATGAATTCCGACAACTTTGAAAAAATGGTGCACAAGCTGCCCAAAACAACTTAGGACGGTGGCACACGTATGGTGCACCGCTGCAACAACTCCGCACCCGAGGCCTCAACTCGAAATTCTGCCTCGACAAAAGTGATTATTTTTGTCGATTTATGGGGTATGCAGGCCGGTAATGAATTCCGACAACTTTGAAAAAATGGTGCACAAACATGCCCAAGCGTGGCCTAGGACGGTGCACACGTGTGGTGCACCGCTGCAACAACTCCGCACCCGAGGCCTCAAATCGAAATTCCACCTCGACACAAGTTATTTTTTTGTCGATTTACGGGGGTATGCAGGCAGGTAATGATGTCCGACAACTTTGAAAAAATGGTGCACAAGTATGCACAAGCGTGGCCTAGGACGGTGCACACGTGTGGTGCACCGCTGCAACAACTTCGCACCCGAGGCCTCAAATCAAAATTCAGCCTCGACACAGGTTATTTTTTGTCGATTTAAGGGGGTATGCAGGCCGGTAATGAATTCCGACAACTTTGAAAAAATGGTGCACAAGCTGCCCAAGACAGCCTAGGACGCTGACACACGTATGGTGCTCCGCTGCAACAAATCCACACCCGAGGCCTCAAATCTAAATTCCGCCTCAACAAAAGTGATTTTTTTTGTCGATTTATAGGGGTATGCAGGCCGGTAATGAATTCCGACAACTTTGAAAAAATGGTGCACAGGCATGCCCAAGCGTGGCCTAGGACGGTGCACACGTGTGGTGCACCGCTGCAACAACTCCGCTGCAACGACTCCGCACCCGAGGCCTCAAATCGAAATTCCGCCTCGATACAATTTATTTTTTTTGTCGATTTATGCGAGTATGCAGCCCGGTAATGAATTCCGACAACTTTAAAAAATGGTGCACAACCATGCCCAAGCGTGGCCAAGGACGGTGGCACACGTATGGTGCACTACTGCAATAACTCCGCACCCGAGGCCTCAAATAGAAATTCCGCCTCGACAAAAGTGATTTTTTTGTCGATTTATGGGGGTATGCAGACCGGTAATGAATTCCGACAACTTTGAAAAAATGGTGCACAAACTGAGCAAGACAACCTAGGACGGTGGTACGCGTATGCTGCACCGCTGCAACAACTCCGCACCCGAGGCCTCAAATTGAAATTCTGCCTTGACAAAAGTGAATTTTTTTGTCGATTTATGGGGGTATGCAGGCCGGTAATGAATTCCGACAACTTTGAAAAAATGGTGCACAGGCATGCCCAAGCGTGGCCTAGGACGGTGCACACGTGTGGTGCACCGCTGCAACAACTCTGCACCCGAGGCCTCAAATCAAAATTCAGCCTCGACACAGGTTATTTGTTTGTCGATTTAAGGGGGTATGCAGGCCGGTAATGAATTCCGACAACTTTGAAAAAATGGTGCACAAGCTGCCCAAGACAGCCTAGGACAGTGACACACGTATGGTGCTCCGCTGCAACAAATCCACACCCGAGGCCTCAAATCGAAATTCCGCCTCAACAAAAGTGATTTTTTTTGTCGATTTATAGGGGTATGCAGGCCGGTAATGAATTCCGACAACTTTGAAAAAATGGTGCACAGGCATGCCCAAGCGTGGCCTAGGACGGTGCACACGTGTGGTGCACCGCTGCAACAACTCCGCACCCGAGGCCTCAAATGGAAATTCCTCCTCGACACAAGTTATTTTTTTGTCGATTTACGGGGTATGCAGGCCGGTAATGATGTCCGACAACTTTGAAAAAATGGTGCACAAGTATGCCCAAGCGTGGCCTAGGACGGTGCACACGTGTGGTGCACCGCTGCAACAACTCCGCACCCGAGGCCTCAAATCGAAATTCCACCTCTACACAAGTTATTTTTTTGTCGATTTACGGGGTTATGCAGGCCGGTAATGATGTCCGACAACTTTGAAAAAATGGTGCACAAGCTGCCCAAAACAACCTAGGACGGTGCACAAGTTTGGTGCACCGCTACAACGACTCCGCACCCGAGGCCTCAAATCGAAATTCCGCCTCGATACAATTTTTTTTTTTTTCGATTTACGGGGGTATACAGGCCGGTAATGAATTCCGACAACTTTGAAAAAATGGTGCACAAGCTGTCCAAGACAGCCTAGGACAGTGACACACGTATGGTGCTCCGCTGCAACAAATCCACACCCGAGGCCTCAAATCGAAATTCCGCCTCAACAAAAGTGATTTTTTTTGTCGATTTATAGGGGTATGCAGGCCGGTAATGAATTCCGACAACTTTGAAAAAATGGTGCACAAGCTGCCCAAGACAACCTAGGACAGTGACACACGTATGGTGCTCCGCTGCAACAAATCCACACCCTTGGCCTCAAATCGAAATTCCGCCTCAACAAAAGTGATTTTTTTTGTCGATTTATAGGGGTATGCAGGCCGGTAATGAATTCCGACAACTTTGAAAAAATGGTGCACAGGCATGCCCAAGCGTGGCCTAGGACGGTGCACACGTGTGGTGCACCGCTGCAACAACTCCGCACCCGAGGCCTCAAATCGAAATTCCTCCTCGACACAAGTTATTTTTTTGTCGATTTACGGGGTATGCAGGCCGGTAATGATGTCCGACAACTTTGAAAAAATGGTGCACAAGTATGCCCAAGCGTGGCCTAGGACGGTGCACACGTGTGGTGCACCGCTGCAACAACTCCGCACCCGAGGCCTCAAATCGAAATTCCACCTCGACACAAGTTATTTTTTTGTCGATTTACGGGGTTATGCAGGCCGGTAATGATGTCCGACAACTTTGAAAAAATGGTGCACAAGTATGCCCAAGCGTGGCCTAGGACGGTGCACACGTGTGGTGCACCGCTGCAACAACTCCGCACCTGAGGCCTCAAATCAAAATTCAGCCTCGACACAGGTTATTTTTTTGTCGATTTAAGGGGGTATGCAGGCCGGTAATGAATTCCGACAACTTTGAAAAAATGGTGCACAAGCTGTCCAAGACAGCCTAGGACTGTGACACACGTATGGTGCTCCGCTGCAACAAATCCACACCCGAGGCCTCAAATCGAAATTCCGCCTCAACAAAAGTGATTTTTTTTGTCGATTTATAGGGGTATGCAGGCCGGTAATGAATTCCGACAACTTTGAAAAAATGGTGCACAGACATGCCCAAGCGTGGCCTAGGACGGTGCACATGTGTGGTGCACCGGTGCACACGTGTGGTGCACCGCTGCAACAACTCCGCACCCGAGGCCTCAAATCGAAATTCTACCTCGACACAAGTTATTTTTTTTTCGATTTACGGGGTTATGCAGGCCGGTAATGATGTCCGACAACTTTGAAAAAATGGTGCACAAGTATGCCCAAGCGTGGCCTAAGACGGTGCACACGTGTGGTGCACCGCTGCAACAACTCCGCACCTGAGGCCTCAAATCAAAATTCAGCCTCGACACAGGTTATTTTTTTGTCGATTTAAGGGGGTATGCAGGCCGGTAATGAATTCCGACAACTTTGAAAAAATGGTGCACAAGCTGCCCAAGACAGCCGAGGACAGTGACACACGTATGGTGCTCCGCTGCAACAAATCCACACCCGAGGCCTCAAATCGAAATTCCGCCTCAACAAAAGTGATTTTTTTTGTCGATTTATAGGGGTATGCAGGCCGGTAATGAATTCCGACAACTTTGAAAAAATGGTGCACAGGCATGCCCAAGCGTGGCCTAGGAAGGTGCACACGTGTGGTGCACCGCTGCAACAACTCCGCACCCGAGGCCTCAAATCGAAATTCCACCTCGACACAAGTTATTTTTTTGTCGATTTACGGGGTATGCAGGCCGGTAATGATGTCCGACAACTTTGAAAAAATGGTGCACAAGTATGCCCAAGCGTGGACTAGGACGGTGCACACGTGTGGTGCACCGCTGCAACAACTCTGCACCTGAGGCCTCAAATCAAAATTCAGCCTCGACACAGGTTATTTGTTTGTCGATTTAAGGGGGTATGCAGGCCGGTAATGAATTCCGACAACTTTGAAGAAATGGTGCACAAGCTGCCCAAGACAGCCTAGGACAGTGACACACGTATGGTGCTCCGCTGCAACAAATCCACACCCGATGCCTCAAATTGAAATTCCGCCTCAACAAAAGTGATTTTTTTGTCGATTTATAGGGGTATGCAGGCCGGTAATGAATTCCGCAACTTTGAAAAAATGGTGCACAGGCATGCCCAAGCGTGGCCTAGGACAGTGCACACGTGTGGTGCACCGCTGCAACAACTCCGCACCCGAGTTCTCAAATCGAAATTCTGCCTCAATACAAGTTATTTTTTTGTCGATTTATGGGGGTATGCAGGCCGGTAATGAATTCCGACAACTTTGAAAAAATGGTGCACAGGCATGCCCAAGCGTGGCCTAGGACGGTGCACACGTGTAGTGCACCGCTGCAACAACTCCGCACCCGAGGCCTGAAATCGAAATTCCACCTTGACACAAGTTATTTTTTTGTCGATTTACGGGGGTATGCAGGCCGGTAATGATGTCCGACAACTTTGAAAAAATGGTGCACAAGTATGCCCAAGCGTGGCCTAGGACGGTGCACACGTGTGGTGCACCGCTGCAACAACTCTGCACCCGAGGCCTCAAATCAAAATTCAGCCTCGACACAGGTTATTTGTTTGTCGATTTAAGGGGGTATGCAGGCCGGTAATGAATTCCGACAACTTTGAAAAAATGGTGCACAAGCTGCCCATAACAGCCTAGGACAGTGACACACGTATGGTGCTCCGCTGCAACAAATCCACACCCGAGGCCTCAAATCAAAATTCCGCCTCAACAAAAGTGATTTTTTTTGTCGATTTATAGGGGTATGCAGGCCGGTAATGAATTCCGACAACTTTGAAAAAATGGTGCACAGGCATGCCCAAGCGTGGCCTAGGATGGTGCACACGTGTGGTGCACCGCTGCAACAACTCCGCACCCGAGTTCTCAAATCGAAATTCTGCCTCGATACAAGTTATTTTTTTGTCGTTTTATGGGGGTATGCAGGCCGGTAATGAATTCCGACAACTTTGAAAAAATGGTGCACAAGCATGCCCAAGCGTGACCTAGGACGGTGGCACACGTATGGTGCACTACTGCAATAACTCCGCACCCGAGGCCTCAAATAGAAATTCCGCCTCGACAAAAGTGATTTTTTTGTCGATTTATGGGGGTATGCAGGCCGGTAATGAATTCCGACAACTTTGAAAAAATGGTGCACAAAATGCGCAAGACAACCTAGGACGGTGGTACACGTATGCTGCACCGCTGCAACAACTCCGCACCCGAGGCCTCAAATCGAAATTCTGCCTTGACAAAAGTGAATTTTTTTTTCGATTTATAGGGGTATGCAGGTCGGTAATGAATTTCGACAACTTTGAATAAATGGTGCACAAGCATGCCCAAGCGCGGCCTAGGACGGTGCACACGTGTGGTGCACCGCTGCAACAACTCTGCACCCGAGGCCTCAAATCGAAATTCCACCTCGACACAAGTTATTTTTTTATCGATTTACGGGGGTATGCAGGCCGGTAATGATGTCCGACAACTTTGAAAAAATGGTGCACAAGTATGCCCAAGCGTGGCCTAGGACGGTGCACACGTGTGGTGCACCGCTGCAACAACTCCGCACCTGAGGCCTCAAATCAAAATTCAGCCTCGACACAGGTTATTTTTTTTGTCGATTTAAGGGGGTATGCAGGCCGGTAATGAATTCCGACAACTTTGAAAAAATGGTGCACAAGCATGCCCAAGCGTGACCTAGGACGGTGGCACGCGTATGGTGCACTACTGCAATAACTCCGCACCCGAGGCCTCAAATAGAAATTCCGCCTCGACAAAAGTGATTTTTTTGTCGATTTATGGGGGTATGCAGGCCGGTAATGAATTCCGACAACTTTGAAAAAATGGTGCACAAACTGCGCAAGACAACCTGGGACGGTGGTACACGTATGCTGCACCGCTGCAACAACTCCACACCCGAGGCCTCAAATCGAAATTCTGCCTTGACAAAAGTGAATTTTTTTATCGATTTATGGGGGTATGCAGGCCGGTAATGAATTTCGACAACTTTGAATAAATGGTGCACAAGCATGCCCAAGCGCGTCCTAGGACGGTGCACACGTGTGGTGCACCGCTGCAACAACTCTGCACCCGAGGCCTCAAATCGAAATTCTGCCTCGACACAAGTTATTTTTTTATCGATTTATGGGGGTATGCAGGCCGGTAATGAATTCCGACAACTTTGAAAAAATGGTGCAAAAGCATGCCCAAGCGTGGCCCAGGACGGTGGCACACGTATGGTGCACCGCTGCAACAACTCCGCACCCGAGGCCTTAAATCAAAATTCCACATCGACAATAGTGATTTTTTTGTCGATTTATGGGGGTATGCAGGCCGGTAATGAATTCCGACAACTTTGAAAAAATGGTGCACAAGCATGCCCAAGCGTGGCCTAGGACAGTGGCACACGTATGGTGCACCGCTGCAATAAATCCGCACCCGAGGCCTCAAATAGAAATTCCGTCTCGACAAAAGTGATTTTTTTGTCGAATTATGGGGGTATGCAGGCCGGTAATGAATTCCGACAACTTTGAAAAAATGGTGCACAAGCTGCCCAAAACAACCTAGGATGGTGCACAAGTATGGTGCACCGCTGCAACGACTCCGCACCCGAGGCCTCAAATCGAAATTCCGCCTCGACACAAGTTATTTTTTTGTCGATTTATGGGGGTATGCAGGCCGGTAATGAATTTCGACAACTTTGAAAAAATGGTGCACAAGCATGCCCAATCGTGGCCTAGGACGGTGCACACGTGTGGTGCACCGCTGCAACAACTCCGCACCCGAGGCCTCAAATCGAAATTCTGCCTCGACACAAGTTATTTTTTTGTCGATTTATGGGGGTATGCAGGCCGGTAATGAATTCCGACAACTTTGAAAAAATGGTGCAAAAGCATGCCCAAGCGTGGCCCAGAACGGTGGCACACGTATGGTGCACCGCTGCAACAACTCCGCACCCGAGGCCTCAAATCGAAATTCCACCTCGACAATAGTGATTTTTTTTGTCGATTTATGGGGGTATGCAGGCCGGTAATGAATTCCGACAACTTTGAAAAAATGGTGCACAAGCTGCCCAAAACAACATAGGACGGAGCACAAGTATGGTGCACCGCTGCAGCGACTCCGCACCCGAGGCCTCAAATCGAAATTCTGCCTCGATACAAGTTATTTTTTTGTCGATTTACGGGGGTATGCAGGCCGGTAATAAATTCCGACAACTTTGAAAAAATGGTGAACAAGCATGCCCAAGCGTGGCCTAGGACGGTGCACACGTGTGGTGCACCGATGCAACAACTCCACACCCGAGGCCTCAAATCAAAATTCAGCCTCGACATATGTTATTTTTTTGTCGATTTATGGGGTTATGCAGGCCGGTAACGAATTCTGACAACTTTGAAAAAATGGTGCACAAGCATGCCCAAGACAGCCTAGGACTGTGGCACACGTATGTTACACCGCTGCAACAACTCCACACGCGAGGCCTCAAATCGAAATTCCGCCTCGACATAAGTTATTTTTTTGTCGATTTATGGGAGTATGCAGGCCGGTAATGAATTCCGACAACTTTGAAAAAATGGTGCACAAGCATGCCCAAGCGTGGCTTATGACGGTGCACACGTGTGGTACACCGCTGCAACAACTCCGCACCCGAGGCCTCAAATCGAAATTCTGCCTCGACACAAGTTATTTTTTTGTCGATTTATGGGGGTATGCAGGCCGGTAATGAATTTCGACAACTTTGAATAAATGGTGTACAAGCATGCCCAAGCGCGGCCTATGACGGTGCACACGTGTGGTGCACCGCAGCAACAACTCTGCACCCGAGGCCTCAAATCGAAATTCCGCCTCGACACAAGTTATTTTTTTATCGATTTATGTGGGTATGCAGGCCGGTAATGAATTCCGACAACTTTGAAAAAATGGTGCAAAAGCATGCCCAAGCGTGGCCCAGAACGGTGGCACACGTATGGTGCACCGCTGCAACAACTCCGCACCCGAGGCCTCAAATCAAAATTCCACCTCGACAATAGTGATTTTTTTTGTCGATTTATGGGGGTATGCAGGCCGGTAATGAATTCCGACAACTTTGAAAAAATGGTGCACAAGCATGCCCAATCGTGGCCTAGGACGGTGCACACGTGTGGTGCACCGCTGCAACAACTCCGCACCCGAGGCCTCAAATCGAAATTCTGCCTCGACACAAGTTATTTTTTTGTCGATTTATGGGGGTATGCAGGCCGGTAATGAATTCCGACAACTTTGAAAAAATGGTGCAAAAGCATGCCCAAGCGTGGCCCAGAACGGTGGCACACGTATGGTGCACCGCTGCAACAACTCCGCACCCGAGGCCTCAAATCGAAATTCCACCTCGACAATAGTGATTTTTTTTGTCGATTTATGGGGGTATGCAGGCCGGTAATGAATTCCGACAACTTTGAAAAAATGGTGCACAAGCTGCCCAAAACAACATAGGACGGAGCACAAGTATGGTGCACCGTTGCAGCGACTCCGCACCCGAGGCCTCAAATCGAAATTCTGCCTCGATACAAGTTATTTTTTTGTCGATTTACGGGGGTATGCAGGCCGGTAATGAATTCCGACAACTTTGAAAAAATGGTGAACAAGCATGCCCAAGCGTGGCCTAGGACGGTGCACACGTGTGGTGCACCGATGCAACAACTCCACACCCGAGGCCTCAAATCAAAATTCAGCCTCGACATATGTTATTTTTTTGTCGATTTATGGGGTTATGCAGGCCGGTAACGAATTCTGACAACTTTGAAAAAATAGTGCACAAGCATGCCCAAGACAGCCTAGGACTGTGGCACACGTATGTTACACCGCTGAAACAACTCCACACGCGAGGCCTCAAATCGAAATTCCGCCTCGACATAAGTTATTTTTTTGTCGATTTATGGGAGTATGCAGGCCGGTAATGAATTCCGACAACTTTGAAAAAATGGTGCACAAGCATGCCCAAGCGTGGCTTATGACGGTGCACACGTGTGGTGCACCGCTGCAACAACTCCGCACCCGAGGCCTCAAATCGAAATTCTGCCTCGACACAAGTTATTTTTTTGTCGATTTATGTGGGTATGCAGGCCGGTAATGAATTTCGACAACTTTGAATAAATGGTGTACAAGCATGCCCAAGCGCGGCCTATGACGGTGCACACGTGTGGTGCACCGCAGCAACAACTCTGCACCCGAGGCCTCAAATCGAAATTCCGCCTCGACACAAGTTATTTTTTTATCGATTTATGGGGGTATGCAGGCCGGTAATGAATTCCGACAACTTTGAAAAAATGGTGCAAAAGCATGCCCAAGCGTGGCCCAGAACGGTGGCACACGTATGGTGCACCGCTGCAACAACTCCGCACCCGAGGCCTCAAATCAAAATTCCACCTCGACAATAGTGATTTTTTTTGTCGATTTATGGGGGTATGCAGGCCGGTAATGAATTCCGACAACTTTGAAAAAATGGTGCACAAGCATGCCCAATCGTGGCCTAGGACGGTGCACACGTGTGGTGCACCGCTGCAACAACTCCGCACCCGAGGCCTCAAATCGAAATTCTGCCTCGACACAAGTTATTTTTTTGTCGATTTATGGGGGTATGCAGGCCGGTAATGAATTCCGACAACTTTGAAAAAATGGTGCAAAAGCATGCCCAAGCGTGGCCCAGAACGGTGGCACACGTATGGTGCACCGCTGCAACAACTCCGCACCCGAGGCCACAAATCGAAATTCCACCTCGACAATAGTGATTTTTTTTGTCGATTTATGGGGGTATGCAGGCCGGTAATGAATTCCGACAACTTTGAAAAAATGGTGCACAAGCATGCCCAATCGTGGCCTAGGACGGTGCACACGTGTGGTGCACCGCTGCAACAACTCCGCACCCGAGGCCTCAAATCGAAATTCTGCCTCGACACAAGTTATTTTTTTGTCGATTTATGGGGGTATGCAGGCCGGTAATGAATTCCGACAACTTTGAAAAAATGGTGCACAAGCATGCCCAAGACAACCTAGGACTGTGGCACACGTATGTTGCAGCGCTGCAACAACTCCACACCCGAGGCCTCAAATCTAAATTCCGCCTCGACATAAGTTATTTTTTTATCGATTTATGGGGGTATGCAGGCCGGTAATGAATTCCGACAACTTTGAAAAAATGGTGCAAAAGCATACTCAAGCGTGGCCCAGAACGGTGGCACACGTATGGTGCACCGCTGCAACAACTCCGCACCCGAGGCCTCAAATCGAAATTCCACCTCGACAATAGTGATTTTTTTTATCGATTTATGGGGGTATGCAGGCCGGTAATGAATTCCGACAACTTTGAAAAAATGGTGCACAAGCATGCCCAAGCGTGGCCTAGGACGGTGCACACGTGTGGTGCACCGATGCAACAACTCCACACCCGAGGCCTCAAATCAAAATTCAGCCTCGACATATGTTATTTTTTTGTCGATTTATGGGGTTTTGTAGGCCGGTAACGAATTCTGACAACTTTGAAAAAATGGTGCACAAGCATGCCCAAGACAGCCTAGGACTGTGGCACACGTATGTTGCACCGCTGCAACAACTCCACACCCGAGGCCTCAAATCGAAATTCCACGTCGACATAAGTTATTTTTTTGTCGATTTATGGGAGTATGCAGGCCGGTAATAAATTCCGACAACTTTGAAAAAATGGTGCACAAGCATGCCCAAGCGTGGCTTATGACGGTGCACACGTGTGGTGCACCGCTGCAACAACTCCACACCCGAGGCCTCAAATCGAAATTTTGCCTTGACAAAAGTGATTTTTTATTCGATTTATGGGGGTATGCAGGCCGGTAATCAATTCCGACAACTTTGAAAAAATGGTGCACAAACTGCGCAAGACAACCTAGGACGGTGGTACACGTATGCTGCACCGCTGCAACAACTCCGCACCCGAGGCCTCAAATGGAAATTCTGCCTCGACAAAAGTGATTTTTTTGTCGATTTATGAGGGTATGCAGGCCAGTAATGAATTCCGATAACTTTGAATAAATGGTGCACAAGCATGCCCAAGCGCGGCCTAGGACGGTGCACACGTGTGGTGCACCGCAGCAACAACTCTGCACCCGAGGCCTCAAATAGAAATTCCACCTCGACAATAGTGATTTTTTTTATCGATTTATGGGGGTATGCAGGCCGGTAATGAATTCCGACAACTTTGAAAAAATGGTGCACAAGCATGCCCAAGCGTGGCCTAGGACAGTGGCACACGTATGGTGCACCGCTGCAATAAATCCGCACCCGAGGCCTCAAATAGAAATTCCGTCTTGACAAAAGTGATTTTTTTGTCGATTTATGGGGGTATGCAGGCCGGTAATGAATTCCGACAACTTTGAAAAAATGGTGCACAAGCTGCCCAAAACAACCTAGGATGGTGCACAAGTATGGTGCAACGCTGCAATGACTCCGCACCCGAGGCCTCAAATCGAAATTCCGCCTCGACACAAGTTATTTTTTTGTCGATTTACGGGGGTATGCAGGCCGGTAATGAATTCCGACAACTTTGAAAAAATGTTGAACAAGCATGCCCAAGCGTGGCCTAGGACGGTGCACACGTGTGGTGCAACGATGCAACAACTCCACACCCGAGGCCTCAAATTAAAATTCAGCCTCGACATATGTTATTTTTTTGTCGATTTATGGGTGTATGCAGGCCGGTAACGAATTCTGACAACTTTGAAAAAATGGTGCACAAGCATGCCCAAGACAGCCTAGGACTGTGGCACACGTATGTTGCACCGCTGCATCAACTCCACACCCGAAGCCTCAAATCGAAATTCTGCCTCGACATAAGTTATTTTTTTGTCGATTTATGGGAGTATGCAGGCCGGTAATGAATTCCGACAACTTTGAAAAAATGGTGCACAAGCATGCCCAAGCGTGGCTTATGACGGTGCACACGTGTGGTACACCGCTGCAACAACTCCACACCCGAGGCCTCAAATCGATATTCTGCCTCGACAAAAGTGATTTTTTATTCGATTTATGGGGGTATGCAGGCCGGTAATGAATTCCGACAACTTTGAAAAAATGGTGCACAAACTACGCAAGAAAACCTAGGACGGTGGTACACGTATGCTGCACCGCTGCAACAACTCCACACCCGAAGCCTCAAATCGAAATTCTGCCTCGACAAAAGTGATTTTTTTGTCGATTTATGGGGGTATGCAGGCCGGTAATGAATTCCGACAAATTTGAATAAATGGTGAACAAGCATGCCCAAGCGCGGCCTAGGACGGTGCACACGTGTGGTGCACCGCTGCAACAACTCTGCACCCGAGGCCTCAAATCGAAATTCCGCCTCGACACAAGTTATTTTTTTATCGATTTATGGGCGTATGCAGGCCGGTAATGAATTCCGACAACTTTGAAAAAATGGTGCAAAAGCATGCCCAAGCGTGGCCCAGGACGGTGGCACACGTATGGTGCACCGCTGCAACAACTCCGCACCCGAGGCCTTAAATCGAAATTCCACCTCGACAATAGTGATTTTTTATCGAATTATAGGGGTATGCAAGCCGGTAATAAATTCCGACAACTTTGAAAAAATGGTGCACAAGCATGCCCAAGCGTGGCCTAGGACAGTGGCACACGTATGGTGCACCGCTGCAATAAATCCTCACACGAGGCCTCAAATAGAAATTCCGCCTCGACAAAAGTGATTTTTTTGTCGATTTATTGGGGTATGCAGGCCGTTAATGAATTCGACAACTTTGAAAAAATGGTGCACAAGCTGCCCAAAACAACCTAGGACGGTGCACAAGTATGGTGCACCGCTGCAACGACTCCGCACCCGAGGCCTCAAATAGAAATTCCGCCTTGACAAAATTCATTTTTTTTGTCGATTTACGGGGGTATGCAGGCCGGTAATGAATTAAGACAACTTTGAAAAAATGTTGAACAAGCATGCCCTAGCGTGGCCTAGGACGGTGCACACGTGTGGTGCACCGATGCAATAACTCCACACCCGAGGCCTCAAATCAAAATTCAGCCTCGACATATGTTATTTTTTGTCGATTTATGGGGGTATACATGCCGGTAACGAATTCTGACAACTTTGAAAAAATGGTGCACAAGCATTTCCAAGACAGCCAAGGACTGTGGCACACGTATGTTGCACCGCTGCAACAACTCCACACCCGAGGCCTCAAATCGAAATTCCGCCTCGACATAAGTTATTTTTTTGTCGATTTATGGGTGTATGCAGGCCGGTAATGAATTCCGACAACTTTGAAAAAATGGTGCACAAGCATGCCCAAGCGTGGCTTATGACGGTGCACACGTGTGGTACACCGCTGCAACAACTCCAAACCCGAGGCCTCAAATCGATATTCTGCCTCGACAAAAGTTATTTTTTTATCGATTTATGGGGGTATGCAGGCCGGTAATGAATTCCGACAACTTTGAAAAAATGGTGCAAAAGCATGCCCAAGCGTGGACCAGAACGGTGGCACACGTATGGTGCACCGCTGCAACAACTCCGCACCCGAGGCCTCAAATCGAAATTCCACCTCGACAATAGTGATTTTTTTTGTCGATTTATGGGGGTATGCAGGCCGGTAATGAATTCCGACAACTTTGAAAAAATGGTGCACAAGCATGCCCAATCGTGGCCTAGGACGGTGCACACGTGTGGTGCACCGCTGCAACAACTCCGCACCCGAGGCCTCAAATCGAAATTCTGCCTCGACACAAGTTATTTTTTTGTCGATTTATGGGGGTATGCAGGCCGGTAATGAATTCCGACAACTTTGAAAAAATGGTGCACAAGCATGCCCAAGACGTGTCGCCTAGGACTGTGGCACACGTATGTTGCACCGCTGCAACAACTCCACACCCGAGGCCTCAAATCGAAATTCCGCCTCGACATAAGTTATTTTTTTATCGATTTATGGGGGTATGCAGGCCGGTAATGAATTCCGACAACTTTGAAAAAATGGTGCAAAAGCATGCCCAAGCGTGGCCCAGAACGGTGGCACACGTATGGTGCACCGCTGCAACAACTCCGCACCCGAGGCCTCAAATCGAAATTCCACCTCGACAATAGTGATTTTTTTTGTCGATTTATGGGGTTATGCAGGCCGGTAATGAATTCCGACAACTTTGAAAAAATGGTGCACAAGCATGCCCAAGTGTGGCCTAGGACGGTGCACAAGTATGGTGCACCGCTGCAACGACTCCGCACCCGAGGCCTCAAATCGAAATTCCACCTCGATACAAGTTATTTTTTTGTCGATTTACGGGGGTATGCAGGCCGGTAATGAATTCCGACAACTTTGAAAAAATGGTGAACAAGCATGCCCAAGCGTGGCCTAGGACGGTGCACACGTGTGGTGCACCGATGCAACAACTCCACACCCGAGGCCTCAAATCAAAATTCAGCCTCGACATATGTTATTTTTTTGTCGATTTATGGGGTTATGCAGGCCGGTAACGAATTCTGACAACTTTGAAAAAATGGTGCACAAGCATGCCCAAGACAGCCTAGGACTGTGGCACACGTATGTTGCACCGCTGCAACAACTCCACACCCGAGGCCTCAAATCGAAATTCCACCTCGACATAAGTTATTTTTTTGTCGATTTATGGGAGTATGCAGGCCGGTAATGAATTCCGACAACTTTGAAAAAATGGTGCACAAGCATGCCCAAGCGTGGCTTATGACGGTGCACACGTGTGGTGCACCGCTGCAACAACTCCACACCCGAGGCCTCAAATCGAAATTTTGCCTCGACAAAAGTGATTTTTTATTCGATTTATGGGGGTATGCATGCCGGTAATGAATTCCGACAACTTTGAAAAAATGGTGCACAAACTGCGCAAGACAACCTAGGACGGTGGTACACGTATGCTGCACCGCTGCAACAACTCCGCACCCGAGGCCTCAAATCGAAATTCTGCCTCGATAAAAGTGATTTTTTTTATCGATTTATGAGGGTATGCAGGCCAGTAATGAATTCCGACAACTTTGAATAAATGGTGCACAAGCATGCCCAAGCGCGGCCTAGGACGGTGCACACGTGTGGTGCACCGCAGCAACAACTCTGCACCCGAGGCCTCAAATCGAAATTCCGCCTCGACACAAGTTATTTTTTTATCGATTTATGGGGGTATGCAGGCCGGTAAAGAATTCCGACAACTTTGAAAAAATGGTGCAAAAGCATGCCCAAGCGTGGCCCAGAACGGTGGCACACGTATGGTGAACCGCTGCAACAACTCCGCACCCGAGGCCTCAAATCGAAATTCCACCTCGACAATAGTGATTTTTTTTGTAGATTTATGGGGGTATGCAGGCCGGTAATGAATTCCGACAACTTTGAAAAAATGGTGCACAAGCATGCCCAAGCGTGGCCTAGGACGGTGCACACGTGTGGTGCACCGCTGCAACAACTCCGCACCCGAGGCCTCAAATCGAAATTATGCCTCGACACAAGTTATTTTTTTGTCGATTTATGGGGGTATGCAGGCCGGTAATGAATTCTGACAACTTTGAAAAAATGGTGCACAAGCATGCCCAAGCGTGGCCTAGGACGGTGGCATACGTATGGTGCACCGCTGCAATAACTCCGCACCCGAGGCCTCAAATAGAAATTCCGCCTCGACAAAAGTGATTTTTTTGTCGATTTATGGGGGTATGCAGGCCGGTAATGAATTCCGACAACTTTGAAAAAATGGTGTACAAGCATGCCCAAGCGTGGCCTAGGACGGTGGCACACGTATGGTGCACCGCTGCAATAACTCCGCACCCGAGGCCTCAAATAGAAATTCCGCCTCGACAAAAGTGATTTTTTTGTAGATTTATGGGGGTATGCAGGCCGGTAATGAATTCCGACAACTTTGAAAAAATGGTGCACAAGCTGCCCAAAACAACCTAGGACGGTGCACAAGTGTGGTGCACCGCTGTAACGACTCCGCACCCGAGGCCTCAAATCGAAATTCCGCCTCGACACAAGTTATTTTTTGTCGATTTACGGGGGTATGCAGGCCGGTAATGAACTCCGACAACTTTGAAAAAATGGTGAACAAGCATGCCCAAGCGTGGCGTAGGACGGTGCACACGTGTGGTGCACCGATGCAACAACTCCACACCCGAGGCCTCAAATCAAAATTCAGCCTCGACATAAGTTATTTTTTTGTCGATTTATGGGGGTATGCAAGCCGGTAACGAATTCTGACAACTTTGAAAAAATGGTGCACAAGCATGCCCAAGACAGCCTAGGACTGTGGCACACGTATGTTGCACCGCTGCAACAACTCCACACCCGAGGCCTCAAATCGAAATTCCACCTCGACATAAGTTATTTTTTTGTCGATTTATGGGAGTATGCAGGCCGGTAATGAATTCCGACAACTTTGAAAAAATGGTGCACAAGCATGCCCAAGCGTGGCTTATGACGGTGCACACGTGTGGTGCACCGCTGCAACAACTCCACACCCGAGGCCTCAAATCGAAATTTTGCCTCAACAAAAGTGATTTTTTATTCGATTTATGGGGGTATGCAGGCCGGTAATGAATTCCGACAACTTTGAAAAAATGGTGCACAAACTGCGCAAGACAACCTAGGACGGTGGTACACGTATGCTGCACCGCTGCAACAACTCCGCACCCGAGGCCTCAAATCGAAATTCTGCCTCGATAAAAGTGATTTTTTTTGTCGATTTATGAGGGTATGCAGGCCAGTAATGAATTCCGACAACTTTGAATAAATGGTGCACAAGCATGCCCAAGCGCGGCCTAGGACGGTGCACACGTGTGGTGCACCGCAGCAATAACTCTGCACCCGAGGCCTCAAATCGAAATTCCGCCTCGACACAAGTTATTTTTTTATCGATTTATGGTGGTATGCAAGCCGGTAAAGAATTCCGACAACTTTGAAAAAATGGTGCAAAAGCATGCCCAAGCGTGGCCCAGAACGGTGGCACACGTATGGTGCACCGCTGCAACAACTCCGCACCCGAGGCCTCAAATCGAAATTCCACCTCGACAATAGTGATTTTTTTTGTCGATTTATGGGGGTATGCAGGCCGGTAATGAATTCCGACAACTTTGAAAAAATGGTGCACAAGCATGCCCAAGCGTGGCCTAGGACGGTGCACACGTGTGGTGCACCGCTGCAACAACTCCGCACCCGAGGCCTCAAATCGAAATTCTGCCTCGACACAAGTTATTTTTTTGTCGATTTATGGGGGTATGCAGGCCGGTAATGAATTCTGACAAATTTGAAAAAATGGTGCACAAGCATGCCCAAGCGTGGCCTAGGACGGTGGCATACGTATGGTGCACCACTGCAATAACTCCGCACCCGAGGCCTCAAATAGAAATTCCGCCTCAACAAAAGTGATTTTTTTGTCGATTTATGGGGGTATGCAGGCCGGTAATGAATTCCGACAACTTTGAAAAAATGGTGCACAAGCATGCCCAAGCGTGGCCTAGGACGGTGGCACACGTATGGTGCACCGCTGCAATAACTCCGCACCCGAGGCCTCAAATAGAAATTCCGCCTCGACAAAAGTGATTTTTTTGTAGATTTATGGGGGTATGCAGGCCGGTAATGAATTCCGACAACTTTGAAAAAATGGTGCACAAGCTGCCCAAAACAACCTAGGACGGTGCACAAGTGTGGTGCACCGCTGTAACGACTCCGCACCCGAGGCCTCAAATCGAAATTCCGCCTCGACACAAGTTATTTTTTGTCGATTTACGGGGGTATGCAGGCCGGTAATGAACTCCGACAACTTTGAAAAAATGGTGAACAAGCATGCCCAAGCGTGGCGTAGGACGGTGCACACGTGTGGTGCACCGATGCAACAACTCCACACCCGAGGCCTCAAATCAAAATTCAGTCTCGACATAAGTTATTTTTTTGTCGACTTATGGGGGTATGCAAGCCGGTAACGAATTCTGACAACTTTGAAAAAATGGTGCACAAGCATGCCCAAGACAGCCTAGGACTGTGGCACACGTATGTTGCACCGTGGCAACAAATCCACACCTCGACAAAAGTAATTTTTTTGTCGATTTATGGGAGTATGCAGGCCGGTAATGAATTCCGACAACTTTGAAAAAATGGAGCGTGGCTTATGACGGTGCACACGTGTGGTGCACCGCTGAAACAACTCCACACCCGAGGCCTCAAATCGATATTCCGCCTCGACAAAAGTGATTTTTTATTCGATTTATGGGGGTATGCAGGCCGGTAATGAATTCTGACAACTTTGAAAAAATGGTGCACAAACTGCGCAAGACAACCTAGGACGGTGGTACACGTATGCTGCACCACTGGAATAACTCCGCACCCGAGGCCTCAAATCGAAATTCTACCTCGACAAAAGTGATTTTTTTTGTCGATTTATGGGGGTATGCAGGCCAGTAATGAATTCCGACAACTTTGAATAAATGGTGCACAAGCATGCCCAAGCGCGGCCTAGGACGGTGCACACGTGTGGTGCACCGCAGCAACAACTCTGCACCCGAGGCCTCAAATCGAAATTCCGCCTCGACACAAGTTATTTTTTTATCGATTTATGGGGGTATGCTGGCCGGTAATGAATTCCGACAACTTTGAAAAAATGGTGCAAAAGCATGCCCAAGCGTGGCCCAGAACGGTGGCACACGTATGGTGCACCGCTACAACAACTCCGCACCCGAGGCCTCAAATCGAAATTCCACCTCGACAATAGTGATTTTTTTTGTCGATTTATGGGGGTATGCAGGCCGGTAATGAATTCCGACAACTTTGAAAAAATGGTGCACAAGCATGCCCAATCGTGGCCTAGGACGGTGCACACGTGTGGTGCACCGATGCAACAACTCCACACCCGAGGCCTCAAATCAAAATTCAGCCTCGACATATGTTATTTTTTTGTCGATTTATGGGGTTATGCAGGCCGGTAACGAATTCTGACAACTTTGAAAAAATGGTGCACAAGCATGCCCAAGACAGCCTAGGACTGTGGCACACGTATGTTGCACCGCTGAAACAACTCCACACCCGAGGCCTCAAATCGAAATTCCGCCTCGACATAAGTTATTTTTTTATCGATTTATGGGGGTATGCAGGCCGGTAATGAATTCCGACAACTTTGAAAAAATGGTGCAAAAGCATGCCCAAGCGTGGCCCAGAACGGTGGCACACGTATGGTGCACCGCTGCAACAACTCCTCACCCGAGGCCTCAAATCGAAATTCCACCTCGACAATAGTGATTTTTTTTGTCGATTTATGGGGGTATGCAGGCCGGTAATGAATTCCGACAACTTTGAAAAAATGGTGAACAAGCATGCCCAAGCGTGGCCTAGGACGGTGCACACGTGTGGTGCACCGATGCAACAACTCCACACCCGAGGCCTCAAATCAAAATTCAGCCTCGACATATGTTATTTTTTTGTCGATTTATGGGGTTATGCAGGCCGGTAACGAATTCTGACAACTTTGAAAAAATGGTGCACAAGCATGCCCAAGACAGCCTAGGACTGTGGCACACGTATGTTGCACCGCTGAAACAACTCCACACCCGAGGCCTCAAATCGAAATTCCACCTCGACATAAGTTATTTTTTTGTCGATTTATGGGAGTATGCAGGCCGGTAATGAATTCCGACAACTTTGAAAAAATGGTGCACAAGCATGCCCAAGCGTGGCTTATGACGGTGCACACGTGTGGTGCACCGCTGCAACAACTCCACACCCCAGGCCTCAAATCGAAATTTTGCCTCGACAAAAGTGATTTTTTATTCGATTTATGGGGGTATGCAGGCCGGTAATGAATTCCGACAACTTTGAAAAAATGGTGCACAAACTGCGCAAGACAACCTAGGACGGTGGTACACGTATGCTGCACCGCTGCAACAACTCCGCACCCGAGGCCTCAAATCGAAATTCTGCCTCGATAAAAGTGATTTTTTTTGTCGATTTATGAGGGTATGCAGGCCAGTAATGAATTCCGACAACTTTGAATAAATGGTGCACAAGCATGCCCAAGCGCGGCCTAGGACGGTGCACACGTGTGGTGCACCGCAGCAACAACTCTGCACCCGAGGCCTCAAATCGAAATTCCGCCTCGACACAAGTTATTTTTTTATCGATTTATGGGGGTATGCAGGCCGGTAAAGAATTCCGACAACTTTGAAAAAATGGTGCAAAAGCATGCCCAAGCGTGGCCCAGAACGGTGGCACACGTATGGTGCACCGCTGCAACAACTCCGCACCCGAGGCCTCAAATCGAAATTCCACCTCGACAATAGTGATATTTTTTGTCGATTTATGGGGGTATGCAGGCCGGTAATGAATTCCGACAACTTTGAAAAAATGGTGCACAAGCATGCCCAAGCGTGGCCTAGGACGGTGCACACGTGTGGTGCACCGCTGCAACAACTCCGCACCCGAGGCCTCAAATCGAAATTCTGCCTCGACACAAGTTATTTTTTTGTCGATTTATGGGGGTATGCAGGCCGGTAATGAATTCTGACAACTTTGAAAAAATGGTGCACAAGCATGCCCAAGCGTGGCCTAGGACGGTGGCATACGTATGGTGCACCGCTGCAATAACTCCGCACCCGAGGCCTCAAATAGAAATTCCGCCTCGACAAAAGTGATTTTTTTGTCGATTTATGGGGGTATGCAGGCCGGTAATGAATTCCGACAACTTTGAAAAAATGGTGCACAAGCATGCCCAAGCGTGGCTTATGACGGTGCACACGTGTGGTGCACCGCTGCAACAACTCCACACCCCAGGCCTCAAATCGAAATTTTGCCTCGACAAAAGTGATTTTTTATTCGATTTATGGGGGTATGCAGGCCGGTAATGAATTCCGACAACTTTGAAAAAATGGTGCACAAACTGCGCAAGACAACCTAGGACGGTGGTACACGTATGCTGCACCGCTGCAACAACTCCGCACCCGAGGCCTCAAATCGAAATTCTGCCTCGATAAAAGTGATTTTTTTTGTCGATTTATGAGGGTATGCAGGCCAGTAATGAATTCCGACAACTTTGAATAAATGGTGCACAAGCATGCCCAAGCGCGGCCTAGGACGGTGCACACGTGTGGTGCACCGCAGCAACAACTCTGCACCCGAGGCCTCAAATCGAAATTCCGCCTCGACACAAGTTATTTTTTTATCGATTTATGGGGGTATGCAGGCCGGTAAAGAATTCCGACAACTTTGAAAAAATGGTGCAAAAGCATGCCCAAGCGTGGCCCAGAACGGTGGCACACGTATGGTGCACCGCTGCAACAACTCCGCACCCGAGGCCTCAAATCGAAATTCCACCTCGACAATAGTGATTTTTTTTGTCGATTTATGGGGGTATGCAGGCCGGTAATGAATTCCGACAACTTTGAAAAAATGGTGCACAAGCATGCCCAAGCGTGGCCTAGGACGGTGCACACGTGTGGTGCACCGCTGCAACAACTCCGCACCCGAGGCCTCAAATCGAAATTCTGCCTCGACACAAGTTATTTTTTTGTCGATTTATGGGGGTATGCAGGCCGGTAATGAATTCTGACAACTTTGAAAAAATGGTGCACAAGCATGCCCAAGCGTGGCCTAGGACGGTGGCATACGTATGGTGCACCGCTGCAATAACTCCGCACCCGAGGCCTCAAATAGAAATTCCGCCTCGACAAAAGTGATTTTTTTGTCGATTTATGGGGGTATGCAGGCCGGTAATGAATTCCGACAACTTTGAAAAAATGGTGCACAAGCATGCCCAAGTGTGGCCTAGGACGGTGCACACGTGTGGTGCACCGCTGCAACAACTCCGCACCCGAGGCCTCAAATCGAAATTCTGCCTCAACACAAGTTATTTTTTTGTCGATTTATGGGGGTATGCAGGCCGGTAATGAATTCTGACAACTTTGAAAAAATGGTGCACAAGCATGCCCAAGCGTGGCCTAGGACGGTGCACACGTGTGGTGCACCGCTGCAATAACTCCGCACCCGAGGCCTCAAATAGAAATTCCGCCTCGTCAAAAGTGATTTTTTTGTCGATTTATGGGGGTATGCAGGCCGATAATGAATTCCGACAACTTTGAAAAAATGGTGCACAAGCATGCCCAAGCGTGGCCTAGGACGGTGCACACGTGTGGTGCACCGCTGCAACAACTCCGCACCCGAGGCCTCAAATTGAAATTCTGCCTCGACAAAAGAGTTTTTTTTTGTCGATTTATGGGGGTATGCAGGCCGGTAATGAATTCCGACAACTTTGAAAAAATGGTGCACAAGCATGCCCAAGCGTGGCCTAGGACGGTGCACACGTGTGGTGCACCGCTGCAACAACTCCGCACCCGAGGCCTCATATCGAAATTCTGCCTCAACACAAGTTATTTTTTTGTCGATTTATGGGGGTATGCAGGCCGGTAATGAATTCCGACAACTTTGAAAAAATGGTGCACAAGCATGCCCAAGCGTGGCATTGGACGGTGCACACGTGTGGTGCACCGCTGCAATAACTCCGCACCCGAGGCCTCAAATCGAAATTCCACCTCGACAATAGTGATTTTTTTTGTCGATTTATGGGGGTATGCAGGCCGGTAATGAATTCCGACAACTTTGAAAAAATGGTGCACAAGCATGCCCAAGCGTGGCCTAGGACGGTGCACACGTGTGGTGCACCGCTGCAACAACTCTGCACCCGAGGCCTCAAATCGAAATTCCGCCTCGACACAAGTTATTTTTTTGTCGATTTATGAGGGTATGCAGGCCAGTAATGAATTCCGACAACTTTGAATAAATGGTGCACAAGCATGCCCAAGCGCGGCCTAGGACGGTGCACACGTGTGGTGCACCGCAGCAACAACTCTGCACCCGAGGCCTCAAATCGAAATTCCGCCTCGACACAAGTTATTTTTTTATCGATTTATGGGGGTATGCAGGCCGGTAAAGAATTCCGACAACTTTGAAAAAATGGTGCAAAAGCATGCCCAAGCGTGGCCCAGAACGGTGGCACACGTATGGTGCACCGCTGCAACAACTCCGCACCCGAGGCCTCAAATCGAAATTCCACCTCGACAATAGTGATTTTTTTTGTCGATTTATGGGGGTATGCAGGCCGGTAATGAATTCCGACAACTTTGAAAAAATGGTGCACAAGCATGCCCAAGCGTGGCCTAGGACGGTGCACACGTGTGGTGCACCGCTGCAACAACTCCGCACCCGAGGCCTCAAATCGAAATTCTGCCTCGACACAAGTTATTTTTTTGTCGATTTATGGGGGTATGCAGGCCGGTAATGAATTCTGACAACTTTGAAAAAATGGTGCACAAGCATGCCCAAGCGTGGCCTAGGACGGTGGCATACGTATGGTGCACCGCTGCAATAACTCCGCACCCGAGCCCTCAAATAGAAATTCCGCCTCGACAAAAGTGATTTTTTTGTCGATTTATGGGGGTATGCAGGCCGGTAATGAATTCCGACAACTTTGAAAAAATGGTGCACAAGCATGCCCAAGTGTGGCCTAGGACGGTGCACACGTGTGGTGCACCGCTGCAACAACTCCGCACCCGAGGCCTCAAATCGAAATTCTGCCTCAACACAAGTTATTTTTTTGTCGATTTATGGGGGTATGCAGGCCGGTAATGAATTCTGACAACTTTGAAAAAATGGTGCACAAGCATGCCCAAGCGTGGCCTAGGACGGTGCACACGTGTGGTGCACCGCTGCAATAACTCCGCACCCGAGGCCTCAAATAGAAATTCCGCCTCGTCAAAAGTGATTTTTTTGTCGATTTATGGGGGTATGCAGGCCGATAATGAATTCCGACAACTTTGAAAAAATGGTGCACAAGCATGCCCAAGCGTGGCCTAGGACGGTGCACACGTGTGGTGCACCGCTGCAACAACTCCGCACCCGAGGCCTCAAATTGAAATTCTGCCTCGACAAAAGAGTTTTTTTTTGTCGATTTATGGGGGTATGCAGGCCGGTAATGAATTCCGACAACTTTGAAAAAATGGTGCACAAGCATGCCCAAGCGTGGCCTAGGACGGTGCACACGTGTGGTGCACCGCTGCAACAACTCCGCACCCGAGGCCTCATATCGAAATTCTGCCTCAACACAAGTTATTTTTTTGTCGATTTATGGGGGTATGCAGGCCGGTAATGAATTCCGACAACTTTGAAAAAATGGTGCACAAGCATGCCCAAGCGTGGCATAGGACGGTGCACACGTGTGGTGCACCGCTGCAATAACTCCGCACCCGAGGCCTCAAATCGAAATTCCACCTCGACAATAGTGATTTTTTTTGTCGATTTATGGGGGTATGCAGGCCGGTAATGAATTCCGACAACTTTGAAAAAATGGTGCACAAGCATGCCCAAGCGTGGCCTAGGACGGTGCACACGTGTGGTGCACCGCTGCAACAACTCTGCACCCGAGGCCTCAAATCGAAATTCCGCCTCGACACAAGTTATTTTTTTATCGATTTATGGGGGTATGCGCAGGCCGGTAATGAATTCCGACAACTTTGAAAAAATGGTGCAAAAGCATGCCCAAGCGTGGCCCAGAACGGTGGCACACGTATGGTGCACCGCTGCAACAACTCCGCACCCGAGGCCTCAAATCGAAATTCAACCTCGACAATAGTGATTTTTTTGTCGATTTATGGGGGTATGCAGGCCGGTAATGAATTTCGACAACTTTAAAAAAATGGTGCACAAGCTGCCCAAAACAACCTAGGACGGTGGCACACGTATGGTGCACCGCTGCAACAACTCCGCCCCGAGGCCTCAAATCAAAAATCTGCCTCGACAAAAGAGATTTTTTTTATCGATTTATGGGGGTATGCAGGCCGGTAATGAATTCCGACAACTTTGAAAAAATGGTGCACAAGCATGCCCAAGCGTGGCCTAGGACGGTGGCACACGTATGGTGCACCGCTGCATTAACTCCGCACCCGAGGCCTCAAATAGAAATTCCGCCTCGACAAAAGTGATTTTTTTGTAGATTTATGGGGGTATGCAGGCCGGTAATGAATTCCGACAACTTTGAAAAAATGGTACACAAGCTGCCCAAAACAACCTAGGACGGTGCACAAGTGTGGTGCACCGCTGCAACGACTCCGCACCCGAGGCCTCAAATCGAAATTCCGCCTCGACACAAGTTATTTTTTGTCGATTTACGGGGGTATGCACGCCGGTAATGAACTCCGACAACTTTGAAAAAATGGTGAACAAGCATGCCCAAGCGTGGCGTAGGACGGTGCACACGTGTGGTGCACCGATGCAACAACTCCACACCCGAGGCCTCAAATCAAAATTCAGCCTCGACATAAGTTATTTTTTTGTCGATTTATGGGGGTATGCAAGCCGGTAACGAATTCTGACAACTTTGAAAAAATGGTGCACAAGCATGCCCAAGACAGCCAAGGACTGTGGCACACGTATGTTGCACCGTGGCAACAAATCCACACCTCGACAAAAGTAATTTTTTTGTCGATTTATGGGAGTATGCAGGCCGGTAATGAATTCCGACAACTTTGAAAAAATGGAGCGTGGCTTATGACGGTGCACAAGCATGCCCAAGCGTGGCCTAGGACGGTGCACACGTGTGGTGCACCGCTGCAATAACTCCGCACCCGAGGCCTCAAATAGAAATTCCGCCTCGTCAAAAGTGATTTTTTTGTCGATTTATGGGGGTATGCAGGCCGATAATGAATTCCGACAACTTTGAAAAAATGGTGCACAAGCATGCCCAAGCGTGGCCTAGGACGGTGCACACGTGTGGTGCACCGCTGCAACAACTCCGCACCCGAGGCCTCAAATTGAAATTCTGCCTCGACAAAAGAGTTTTTTTTTGTCGATTTATGGGGGTATGCAGGCCGGTAATGAATTCCGACAACTTTGAAAAAATGGTGCACAAGCATGCCCAAGCGTGGCCTAGGACGGTGCACACGTGTGGTGCACCGCTGCAACAACTCCGCACCCGAGGCCTCAAATCGAAATTCTGCCTCAACACAAGTTATTTTTTTTTCGATTTATGGGGGTATGCAGGCCGGTAATGAATTCCGACAACTTTGAAAAAATGGTGCACAAGCATGCCCAAGCGTGGCATAGGACGGTGCACACGTGTGGTGCACCGCTGCAATAACTCCGCACCCGAGGCCTCAAATCGAAATTCCACCTCGACAATAGTGATTTTTTTTGTCGATTTATGGGGGTATGCAGGCCGGTAATGAATTCCGACAACTTTGAAAAAATGGTGCACAAGCATGCCCAAGCGTGGCCTAGGACGGTGCACACGTGTGGTGCACCGCTGCAACAACTCTGCACCCGAGGCCTCAAATCGAAATTCCGCCTCGACACAAGTTATTTTTTTATCGATTTATGGGGGTATGCGCAGGCCGGTAATGAATTCCGACAACTTTGAAAAAATGGTGCAAAAGCATTCCCAAGCGTGGCCCAGAACGGTGGCACACGTATGGTGCACCGCTGCAACAACTCCGCACCCGAGGCCTCAAATCGAAATTCAACCTCGACAATAGTGATTTTTTTGTCGATTTATGGGGGTATGCAGGCCGGTAATGAATTTCGACAACTTTAAAAAAATGGTGCACAAGCTGCCCAAAACAACCTAGGACGGTGGCACACGTATGGTGCACCGTTGCAACAACTCCGCCCCGAGGCCTCAAATCAAAAATCTGCCTCGACAAAAGAGATTTTTTTTATCGATTTATGGGGGTATGCAGGCCGGTAATGAATTCCGACAACTTTGAAAAAATGGTGCACAAGCATGCCCAAGCGTGGCCTAGGACGGTGGCACACGTATGGTGCACCGCTACATTAACTCCGCACCCGAGGCCTCAAATAGAAATTCCGCCTCGACAAAAGTGATTTTTTTGTAGATTTATGGGGGTATGCAGGCCGGTAATGAATTCCGACAACTTTGAAAAAATGGTGCACAAGCTGCCCAAAACAACCTAGGACGGTGCACAAGTGTGGTGCACCGCTGCAACGACTCCGCACCCGAGGCCTCAAATCGAAATTCCGCCTCGACACAAGTTATTTTTTGTCGATTTACGGGGGTATGCACGCCGGTAATGAACTCCGACAACTTTGAAAAAATGGTGAACAAGCATGCCCAAGCGTGGCGTAGGACGGTGCACACGTGTGGTGCACCGATGCAACAACTCCACACCCGAGGCCTCAAATCAAAATTCAGCCTCGACATAAGTTATTTTTTTGTCGATTTATGGGGGTATGCAAGCCGGTAACGAATTCTGACAACTTTGAAAAAATGGTGCACAAGCATGCCCAAGACAGCCTAGGACTGTGGCACACGTATGTTGCACCGTGGCAACAAATCCACACCTCGACAAAAGTAATTTTTTTGTCGATTTATGGGAGTATGCAGGCCGGTAATGAATTCCGACAACTTTGAAAAAATGGAGCGTGGCTTATGACGGTGCACACGTGTGGTGCACCGCTGAAACAACTCCACACCCGAGGCCTCAAATCGATATTCCGCCTCGACAAAAGTGATTTTTTATTCGATTTATGGGGGTATGCAGGTCGGTAATGAATTCTGACAACTTTGAAAAAATGGTGCACAAACTACGCAAGACAACCTAGGACGGTGGTACACGTATGCTGCACCACTGGAATAACTCCGCACCCGAGGCCTCAAATCGAAATTCTGCCTCGACAAAAGTGATTTTTTTTGTCAATTTATGGGGGTATGCAGGCCTGTAATGAATTCCGACAACTTTGAATAAATGGTGCACAAGCATGCCCAAGCGCGGCCTAGGACGGTGCACACGTGTGGTGCACCGCTGCAACAACTCTGCACCCGAGGCCTCAAATCGAAATTCCGCCTCGACACAAGTTATTTTTTTATCGATTTATGGGGGTATGCGCAGGCCGGTAATGAATTCCGACAACTTTGAAAAAATGGTGCAAAAGCAAGCCCAAGCGTGGCCCAGAACGGTGGCACACGTATGGTGCACCGCTGCAACAACTCCGCACCCGAGGCCTCAAATCGAAATTCAACCTCGACAATAGTGATTTTTTTATCGATTTATGGGGGTATGCAGGCCGGTAATGAATTTCGACAACTTTAAAAAAATGGTGCACAAGCTGCCCAAAACAACCTAGGACGGTGGCACACGTATGGTGCACCGCTGCAACAACTCCGCCCCGAGGCCTCAAATCAAAAATCTGCCTCGACAAAAGAGATTTTTTTTATCGATTTATGGGGGTATGCAGGCCGGTAATGAATTCCGACAACTTTGAAAAAATGGTGCACAAGCATGCCCAAGACAACCTTGGACTGTGGCAGACGTATGTTGCACCGTGGCAACAAATCCACACCCGAGGCCTCAAATCGAAATTCCGCCTCGACAAAAGTAATTTTTTTGTCGATTTATGGGAGTATGCAGGCCGGTAATGAATTCCGACAACTTTGAAAAAATGGTGCACAAGCATGCCCAAGCGTGGCCAAGTGTGGCCTAGGACGGTGCACACGTGTGGTGCACCGCTGCAACAACTCCACACCCGAGGCCTCAAATCGAAATTTTGCCTCGACAAAAGTGATTTTTTATTCGATTTATGGGTATGCAGGCCGGTAATGAATTCCGACAACTTTGAAAAAATGGTGCACAAACTGCGCAAGACAACCTAGGACGGTGGTACACGTATGCTGCACCGCTGCAACAACTCCGCACCCGAGGCCTCAAATCGAAATTCTGCCTCGATAAAAGTGATTTTTTTTGTCGATTTATGAGGGTATGCAGGCCAGTAATGAATTCCGACAACTTTGAATAAATGGTGCACAAGCATGCCCAAGCGCGGCCTAGGACGGTGCACACGTGTGGTGCACCGCAGCAACAACCCTGCACCCGAGGCCTCAAATCGAAATTCCGCCTCGACACAAGTTATTTTTTTATCGATTTATGGGGGTATGCAGGCCGGTAAAGAATTCCGACAACTTTGAAAAAATGGTGCAAAAGCATGCCCAAGCGTGGCCCAGAACGGTGGCACACGTATGGTGCACCGCTGCAACAACTCCGCACCCAAGGCCTCAAATCGAAATTCCACCTCGACAATAGTGATTTTTTTTTGTCGATTTATGGGGGTATGCAGGCCGGTAATGAATTCCGACAACTTTGAAAAAATGGTGCACAAGCATGCCCAAGTGTGGCCTAGGACGGTGCACACGTGTGGTGCACCGCTGCAACAACTCCACACCCGAGGCCTCAAATCGAAATTTTGCCTCGACAAAAGTGATTTTTTATTCGATTTATGGGGGTATGCAGGCCGGTAATGAATTCCGACAACTTTGAAAAAATGGTGCACAAACTGCGCAAGACAACCTAGGACGGTGGTACACGTATGCTGCACCGCTGCAACAACTCCGCACCCGAGGCCTCAAATCGAAATTCTGCCTCGATAAAAGTGATTTTTTTTGTCGATTTATGAGGGTATGCAGGCCAGTAATGAATTCCGACAACTTTGAATAAATGGTGCACAAGCATGCCCAAGCGCGGCCTAGGACGGTGCACACGTGTGGTGCACCGCAGCAACAACTCTGCACCCGAGGCCTCAAATCGAAATTCCGCCTCGACACAAGTTATTTTTTTATCGATTTATGGGGGTATGCAGGCCGGTAAAGAATTCCGACAACTTTGAAAAAATGGTGCAAAAGCATGCCCAAGCGTGGCCCAGAACGGTGGCACACGTATGGTGCACCGCTGCAACAACTCCGCACCCAAGGCCTTAAATCGAAATTCCACCTCGACAATAGTGATTTTTTTTGTCGATTTATGGGGGTATGCAGGCTGGTAATGAATTCCGACAACTTTGAAAAAATGGTGCACAAGCATGCCCAAGTGTGGCCTAGGACGGTGCACACGTGTGGTGCACCGCTGCAACAACTCCACACCCGAGGCCTCAAATCGAAATTTTTCCTCGACAAAAGTGATTTTTTATTCGATTTATGGGGGTATGCAGGCCGGTAATGAATTCCGACAACTTTGAAAAAATGGTGCACAAACTGCGCAAGACAACCAAGGACGGTGGTACACGTATGCTGCACCGCTGCAACAACTCCGCACCCGAGGCCTCAAATCGAAATTCTGCCTCGATAAAAGTGATTTTTTTTGTCGATTTATGAGGGTATGCAGGCCAGTAATGAATTCCGACAACTTTGAATAAATGGTGCACAAGCATGCCCAAGCGCGGCCTAGGACGGTGCACACGTGTGGTGCACCGCAGCAACAACTCTGCACCCGAGGCCTCAAATCGAAATTCCGCCTCGACACAAGTTATTTTTTTATCGATTTATGGGGGTATGCAGGCCGGTAAAGAATTCCGACAACTTTGAAAAAATGGTGCAAACGCATGCCCAAGCGTGGCCTAGAACGGTGGCACACGTATGGTGCACCGCTGCAACAACTCCGCACCCGAGGCCTCAAATCGAAATTCCACCTCGACAATAGTGATTTTTTTTGTCGATTTATGGGGGTATGCAGGCCGGTAATGAATTCCGACAACTTTGAAAAAATGGTGCACAAGCATGCCCAAGCGTGGCCTAGGACGGTGCACACGTGTGGTGCACCGCTGCAACAACTCCGCACCCGAGGCCTCACATCGAAATTCTGCCTCGACACAAGTTATTTTTTTGTCGATTTATGGGGGTATGCAGGCCGGTAATGAATTCTGACAACTTTGAAAAAATGGTGCACAAGCATGCCCAAGCGTGGCCTAGGACGGTGGCATACGTATGGTGCACCGCTGCAATAACTCCGCACCCGAGGCCTCAAATAGAAATTCCGCCTCGACAAAAGTGATTTTTTTGTCGATTTATGGGGGTATGCAGGCCGGTAATGAATTCCGACAACTTTGAAAAAATGGTGCACAAGCATGCCCAAGTGTGGCCTAGGACGGTGCACACGTGTGGTGCACCGCTGCAACAACTCCGCACCCGAGGCCTCAAATCGAAATTCTGCCTCAACACAAGTTATTTTTTTGTCGATTTATGGGGGTATGCAGGCCGGTAATGAATTCTGACAACTTTGAAAAAATGGTGCACAAGCATGCCCAAGCGTGGCCTAGGACGGTGCACTCGTGTGGTGCACCGCTGCAATAACTCCGCACCCGAGGCCTCAAATAGAAATTCCGCCTCGTCAAAAGTGATTTTTTTTTCGATTTATGGGGTTATGCAGGCCGATAATGAATTCCGACAACTTTGAAAAAATGGTGCACAAGCATGCCCAAGCGTGGCCTAGGACGGTGCACACGTGTGGTGCACCGCTGCAACAACTCCGCACCCGAGGCCTCAAATTGAAATTCTGCCTCGACAAAAGAGTTTTTTTTTTGTCGATTTATGGGGGTATGCAGGCCGGTAATGAATTCCGACAACTTTGAAAAAATGGTGCACAAGCATGCCCAAGCGTGGCCTAGGACGGTGCACACGTGTGCTGCACCGCTGCAACAACTCCGCACCCGAGGCCTCAAATCGAAATTCTGCCTCGATAAAAGTGATTTTTTTTGTCGATTTATGAGGGTATGCAGGCCTGTAATGAATTCCGACAACTTTGAATAAATGGTGCACAAGCATGCCCAAGCGCGGCCTAGGACGGTGCACACGTGTGGTGCACCGCTGCAACAACTCTGCACCCGAGGCCTCAAATCGAAATTCCGCCTCGACACAAGTTATTTTTTTATCGATTTATGGGGGTATGCGCAGGCCGGTAATGAATTCCGACAACTTTGAAAAAATGGTGCAAAAGCATGCCCAAGCGTGGCCCAGAACGGTGGCACACGTATGGTGCACCGCTGCAACAACTCCGCACCCGAGGCCTCAAATCGAAATTCAACCTCGACAATAGTGATTTTTTTGTCGATTTATGGGGGTATGCAGGCCGGTAATGAATTTCGACAACTTTAAAAAAATGGTGCACAAGCTGCCCAAAACAACCTAGGACGGTGGCACACGTATGGTGCACCGCTGCAACAACTCCGCCCCGAGGCCTCAAATCAAAAATCTGCCTCGACAAAAGAGATTTTTTTTATCGATTTATGGGGGTATGCAGGCCGGTAATGAATTCCGACAACTTTGAAAAAATGGTGCACAAGCATGCCCAAGACAACCTTGGACTGTGGCACACGTATGTTGCACCGTGGCAACAAATCCACACCCGAGGCCTCAAATCTAAATTCCGCCTCGACAAAAGTAATTTTTTTGTCGATTTATGGGAGTATGCAGGCCGGTAATGAATTCCGACAACTTTGAAAAAATGGTGCACAAGCATGCCCAAGCGTGGCCTAGGACGGTGGCATACGTATGGTGCACCGCTGCAATAAATCCGCACCCGAGGCCTCAAATAGAAATTCCGCCTCGACAAAAGTGATTTTTTTGTCGATTTATGGGGGTATGCAGGCCGGTAATGAATTCCGACAACTTTGAAAAAATGGTGCACAAGCATGCCCAAGTGTGGCCTAGGACGGTGCACACGTGTGGTGCACCGCTGCAACAACTCCGCACCCGAGGCCTCAAATCGAAATTCTGCCTCAACACAAGTTATTTTTTTGTCGATTTATGGGAGTATGCAGGCCGGTAATGAATTCTGACAACTTTGAAAAAATGGTGCACAAGCATGCCCAAGCGTGGCCTAGGACGGTGCACACGTGTGGTGCACCGCTGCAATAACTCCGCACCCGAGGCCTCAAATAGAAATTCCGCCTCGTCAAAAGTGATATTTTTGTCGATTTATGGGGGTATGCAGGCCGATAATGAATTCCGACAACTTTGAAAAAATGGTGCACAAGCATGCCCAAGCGTGGCCTAGGACGGTGCACACGTGTGGTGCACCGCTGCAACAACTCCGCACCCGAGGCCTCAAATTGAAATTCTGCCTCGACAAAAGAGTTTTTTTTTGTCGATTTATGGGGGTATGCAGGCCGGTAATGAATTCCGACAACTTTGAAAAAATGGTGCACAAGCATGCCCAAGCGTGGCCTAGGACGGTGCACACGTGTGGTGCACCGCTGCAACAACTCCGCACCCGAGGCCTCAAATTGAAATTCTGCCTCAACACAAGTTATTTTTTTGTCGATTTATGGGGGTATGCAGGCCGGTAATGAATTCCGACAACTTTGAAAAAATGGTGCACAAGCATGCCCAAGTGTGGCATAGGACGGTGCACACGTGTGGTGCACCGCTGCAATAACTCCGCACCCGAGGCCTCAAATCGAAATTCCACCTCGACAATAGTGATTTTTTTTTGTCGATTTATGGGGGTATGCAGGCCGGTAATGAATTCCGACAACTTTGAAAAAATGGTGCACAAGCATGCCCAAGCGTGGCCTAGGACGGTGCACACGTGTGGTGCACCGCTGCAACAACTCTGCACCCGAGGCCTCAAATCGAAATTCCGCCTCGACACAAGTTATTTTTTTATCGATTTATGGGGCTATGCGCAGGCCGGTAATGAATTCCGACAACTTTGAAAAAATGGTGCACAAGCATGCCCAAGTGTGGCCTAGGACGGTGCACACGTGTGGTGCACCGCTGCAACAACTCCGCACCCGAGGCCTCAAATCGAAATTCTGCCTCAACACAAGTTATTTTTTTGTCGATTTATGGGAGTATGCAGGCCGGTAATGAATTCTGACAACTTTGAAAAAATGGTGCACAAGCATGCCCAAGCGTGGCCTAGGACGGTGCACACGTGTGGTGCACCGCTGCAATAACTCCGCACCCGAGGCCTCAAATAGAAATTCCGCCTCGTCAAAAGTGATTTTTTTGTCGATTTATGGGGGTATGCAGGCCGATAATGAATTCCGACAACTTTGAAAAAATGGTGCACAAGCATGCCCAAGCGTGGCCTAGGACGGTGCACACGTGTGGTGCACCGCTGCAACAACTCCGCACCCGAGGCCTCAAATTGAAATTCTGCCTCGACAAAAGAGTTTTTTTTTGTCGATTTATGGGGGTATGCAGGCCGGTAATGAATTCCGACAACTTTGAAAAAATGGTGCACAAGCATACCCAAGCGTGGCCTAGGACGGTGCACACGTGTGGTGCACCGCTGCAACAACTCCGCACCCGAGGCCTCAAATCGAAATTCTGCCTCAACACAAGTTATTTTTTTGTCGATTTATGGGGGTATGCAGGCCGGTAATGAATTCCGACAACTTTGAAAAAATGGTGCACAAGCATGCCCAAGCGTGGCATAGGACGGTGCACACGTGTGGTGCACCGCTGCAATAACTCCGCACCCGAGGCCTCAAATCGAAATTCCACCTCGACAATAGTGATTTTTTTTTGTCGATTTATGGGGGTATGCAGGCCGGTAATGAATTCCGACAACTTTGAAAAAATGGTGCACAAGCATGCCCAAGCGTGGCCTAGGACGGTGCACACGTGTGGTGCACCGCTGCAACAACTCTGCACCCGAGGCCTCAAATCGAAATTACGCCTCGACACAAGTTATTTTTTTATCGATTTATGGGGGTATGCGCAGGCCGGTAATGAATTCCGACAACTTTGAAAAAATGGTGCAAAAGCATGCCCAAGCGTGGCCCAGAACGGTGGCACACGTATGGTGCACCGCTGCAACAACTCCGCACCCAAGGCCTCAAATCGAAATTCAACCTCGACAATAGTGATTTTTTTGTCGATTTATGGGGGTATGCAGGCCGGTAATGAATTTCGACAACTTTAAAAAAATGGTGCACAAGCTGCCCAAAACAACCTAGGACGGTGGCACACGTATGGTGCACCGCTGCAACAACTCCGCCCCGAGGCCTCAAATCAAAAATCTGCCTCGACAAAAGAGATTTTTTTTATCGATTTATGGGGGTATGCAGGCCGGTAATGAATTCCGACAACTTTGAAAAAATGGTGCACAAGCATGCCCAAGCGTGGCCTAGGACGGTGGCACACGTATGGTGCACCGCTGCATTAACTCCGCACCCGAGGCCTCAAATAGAAATTCCGCCTCGACAAAAGTGATTTTTTTGTAGATTTATGGGGGTATGCAGGCCGGTAATGAATTCCGACAACTTTGAAAAAATGGTGCACAAGCTGCCCAAAACAACCTAGGACGGTGCACAAGTGTGGTGCACCGCTGCAACGACTCCGCACCCGAGGCCTCAAATCGAAATTCCGCCTCGACACAAGTTATTTTTTGTCGATTTACGGGGGTATGCACGCCGGTAATGAACTCCGACAACTTTGAAAAAATGGTGAACAAACATGCCCAAGCGTGGCGTAGGACGGTGCACACGTGTGGTGCACCGATGCAACAACTCCACACCCGAGGCCTCAAATCAAAATTCAGCCTCGACATAAGTTATTTTTTTGTCGATTTATGGGGGTATGCAAGCCGGTAACGAATTCTGACAACTTTGAAAAAATGGTGCACAAGCATGCCCAAGACAGCCTAGGACTGTGGCACACGTATGTTGCACCGTGGCAACAAATCCACACCTCGACAAAAGTAATTTTTTTGTCGATTTATGGGAGTATGCAGGCCGGTAATGAATTCCGACAACTTTGAAAAAATGGAGCGTGGCTTATGACGGTGCACACGTGTGGTGCACCGCTGAAACAACTCCACACCCGAGGCCTCAAATCGATATTCCGCCTCGACAAAAGTGATTTTTTATTCGATTTATGGGGGTATGCAGGCCGGTAATGATTTCTGACAACTTTGAAAAAATGGTGCACAAACTGCGCAAGACAACCTAGGACGGTGGTACACGTATGCTGCACCACTGGAATAACTCCGCACCCGAGGCCTCAAATCGAAATTCCGCCTCGACACAAGTTATTTTTTTGTCAATTTATGGGGGTATGCAGGCCTGTAATGAATTCCGACAACTTTGAATAAATGGTGCACAAGCATGCCCAAGCGCGGCCTAGGACGGTGCACACGTATGGTGCACCGCTGCAACAACTCCGCACCCGAGGCCTCAAATCGAAATTCAACCTCGACAATAGTGATTTTTTTGTCGATTTATGGGGGTATGCAGGCCGGTAATGAATTTCGACAACTTTAAAAAAATGGTGCACAAGCTGCCCAAAACAACCTAGGACGGTGGCACACGTATGGTGCACCGCTGCAACAACTCCGCCCCGAGGCCTCAAATCAAAAATCTGCCTCGACAAAAGAGATTTTTTTTATCGATTTATGGGGGTATGCAGGCCGGTAATGAATTCCGACAACTTTGAAAAAATGGTGCACAAGCATGCCCAAGACAACCTTGGACTGTGGCACACGTATGTTGCACCGTGGCAACAAATCCACACCCGAGGCCTCAAATCGAAATTCCGCCTCGACAAAAGTAATTTTTTTGTCGATTTATGGGAGTATGCAGGCCGGTAATGAATTCCGACAACTTTGAAAAAATGGTGCACAAGCATGCCCAAGCGTGGCCTAGGACGGTGCACACGTGTGGTGCACCGCTGCAACAACTCCGCACCAGAGGCCTCAAATCGAAATTCTGCCACGACAAAAGAGTTTTTTTTTGTCGATTTATGGGGGTATGCAGGCCGGTAATGAATTCCGACAACTTTGAAAAAATGGTGCACAAGCATGCCCAAGCGTGGCCTAGGACGGTGCACACGTGTGGTGCACCGCTGCAACAACTCCGCACCCGAGGCCTCAAATCGAAATTCTGCCTCAACACAAGTTATTTTTTTGTCGATTTATGGGGGTATGCAGGCCGGTAATGAATTCCGACAACTTTGAAAAAATGGTGCACAAGCATGCCCAAGCGTGGCCTAGGACGGTGCACACGTGTGGTGCACCGCTGCAATAACTCCGCACCCGAGGCCTCAAATAGAAATTCCGCCTCGTCAAAAGTGATTTTTTTGTCGATTTATGGGGGTATGCAGGCCGATAATGAATTCCGACAACTTTGAAAAAATGGTGCACAAGCATGCCCAAGCGTGGCCTAGGACGGTGCACACGTGTGGTGCACCGCTGCAACAACTCCGCACCCGAGGCCTTAAATCGAAATTCTGCCTCGACAAAAGAGTTTTTTTTTTGTCGATTTATGGGGGTATGCAGGCCGGTAATGAATTCCGACAACTTTGAAAAAATGGTGCACAAGCATGCCCAAGCGTGGCCTAGGACGGTGCACACGTGTGGTGCACCGCTGCAACAACTCCGCACCCGAGGCCTCAAATCGAAATTCTGCCTCAACACAAGTTATTTTTTTGTCGATTTATGGGGGTATGCAGGCCGGTAATGAATTCCGACAACTTTGAAAAAATGGTGCACAAGCATGCCCAAACGTGGCCTAGGACGGTGCACACGTGTGGTGCACCGCTGCAATAACTCCGCACCCGAGGCCTCAAATCGAAATTCCACCTCGACAATAGTGATTTTTTTTGTCGATTTATGGGGGTATGCAGGCCGGTATTGAATTCCGACAACTTTGAAAAAATGGTGCACAAGCATGCCCAAGCGTGGCCTAGGACGGTGCACACGTGTGGTGCACCGCTGCAACAACTCCGCACCCGAGGCCTCAAATCGAAATTCTGCCTCGACACAAGTTATTTTTTTGTCGATTTATGGGGGTATGCAGGCCGGTAATGAATTCCGACAACTTTGAAAAAATGGTGCACAAGCATGCCCAAACGTGGCCTAGGACGGTGCACACGTGTGGTGCACCGCTGCAATAACTCCGCACCCGAGGCCTCAAATCGAAATTCCACCTCGACAATAGTGATTTTTTTTGTCGATTTATGGGGGTATGCAGGCCGGTATTGAATTCCGACAACTTTGAAAAAATGGTGCACAAGCATGCCCAAGCGTGGCCTAGGACGGTGCACACGTGTGGTGCACCGCTGCAACAACTCCGCACCCGAGGCCTCAAATCGAAATTCTGCCTCGACACAAGTTATTTTTTTGTCGATTTATGGGGGTATGCAGGCCGGTAATGAATTCCGACAACTTTGAAAAAATGGTGCACAAGCATGCCCAAGCGTGGCCTAGGACGGTGGCACACGTATGGTGCACCGCTGCAATAACTCCGCACCCGAGGCCTCAAATAGAAATTCCGCCTCGACAAAAGTGATTTTTTTGTAGATTTATGGGGGTATGCAGGCCGGTAATGAATTCCGACAACTTTGAAAAAATGGTGCACAAGCATGCCCAAGCGTGGCGTAGGACGGTGCACACGTGTGGTGCACCGATGCAACAACTCCACACCCGAGGCCTCAAATCAAAATTCAGCCTCGACATAAGTTATTTTTTTGTCGATTTATGGGGGTATGCAAGCCGGTAACGAATTCTGACAACTTTGAAAAAATGGTGCACAAGCATGCCCAAGACAGCCTAGGACTGTGGCACACGTATGTTGCACCGTGGCAACAAATCCACACCTCGACAAAAGTAATTTTTTTGTCGATTTATGGGAGTATGCAGGCCGGTAATGAATTCCGACAACATTGAAAAAATGGAGCGTGGCTTATGACGGTGCACACGTGTGGTGCACCGCTGAAACAACTCCACACCCGAGGCATCAAATCGATATTCCGCCTCGACAAAAGTGATTTTTTATTCGATTTATGGGGGTATGCAGGCCGGTAATGAATTCTGACAACTTTGAAAAAATGGTGCACAAACTGCGCAAGACAACCTAGGACGGTGGTACACGTATGCTGCACCACTGGAATAACTCCGCACCCGAGGCCTCAAATCGAAATTCTCCCTCGACAAAAGTGATTTTTTTTGTCGATTTATGGGGGTATGCAGGCCGGTAATGAATTCCGACAACTTTGAATAAATGGTGCACAAGCATGCCCAAGCGCGGCCTAGGACGGTGCACACGTGTGGTGCACCGCTGCAACAACTCTGCACCCGAGGCCTCAAATCGAAATTCCGCCTCGACACAAGTTATTTTTTTATCGATTTATGGGGGTATGCGCAGGCCGGTAATGAATTCCGACAACTTTGAAAAAATGGTGCAAAAGCATGCCCAAGCGTGGCCCAGAACGGTGGCACACGTATGGTGCACCGCTGCAATAACTCCGCACCCGAGGCCTCAAATCGAAATTCAACCTCGACAATAGTGATTTTTTTGTCGATTTATGGGGGTATGCAGGCCGGTAATGAATTTCGACAACTTTAAAAAAATGGTGCACAAGCTGCCCAAAACAACCTAGGACGGTGGCACACGTATGGTGCACCGCTGCAACAACTCCGCCCCGAGGCCTCAAATCAAAAATCTGCCTCGACAAAAGAGATTTTTTTTATCGATTTATGGGGGTATGCAGGCCGGTAATGAATTCCGACAACTTTGAAAAAATGGTGCACAAGCATGCCCAAGACAACCTTGGACTGTGGCACACGTATGTTGCACCGTGGCAACAAATCCACACCCGAGGCCTCAAATCGAAATTCCGCCTCGACAAAAGTAATTTTTTTGTCGATTTATGGGAGTATGCAGGCCGGTAATGAATTCCGACAACTTTGAAAAAATGGTGCACAAGCATGCCCAAGCGTGGCCTAGGACGGTGCACACGTGTGGTGCACCGCTGCAACAACTCCGCACCCGAGGCCTCAAATCGAAATTTTGCCTCGACAAAAGAGTTTTTTTTTGTCGATTTATGGGGGTATGCAGGCCGGTAATGAATTCCGACAACTTTGAAAAAATGGTGCACAAGCATGCCCAAGCGTGGCCTAGGACGGTGCACACGTGTGGTGCACCGCTGCAACAACTCCGCACCCGAGGCCTAAAATCGAAATTCTGACTCAACACAAGTTATTTTTTTGTCGATTTATGGGGGTATGCAGGCCGGTAATGAATTCCGACAACTTTGAAAAAATGGTGCACAAGCATGCCCAAGCGTGGCTTAGGACGGTGCACACGTGTGGTGCACCGCTGCAATAACTCCGCACCCGAGGCCTCAAATAGAAATTCCGCCTCGTCAAAAGTGATTTTTTTGTCGATTTATGGGGGTATGCAGGCCGATAATGAATTCCGACAACTTTGAAAAAATGGTGCATAAGCTGCCCAAAACAACCTAGGACGGTGGTACACGTATGCTGCACCGCTGCAACAACTCCGCACCCGAGGCCTCAAATCGAAATTCTGCCTCGACAAAAGTGATTTTTTTTGTCGATTTATGGGGGTATGCAGGCCGATAATGAATTCCGACAACTTTGAAAAAATGGTGCATAAACTGCCCAAAACAACCTAGGACGGTGGTACACGTATGCTGCACTGCTGCAACAACTCTGCACCCGAGGCCTCAAATCGAAATTCCGCCTCGACACAAGTTATTTTTTTATCGATTTATGGGGGTATGCAGGCCGGTAATGAATTCCGACAACTTTGAAAAAATGGTGCAAAAGCATGCCCAAGCGTGCCCCAGGACGGTGGCACACGTATGGTGCACCGCTGCAACAACTCCGCACCCGAGGCCTTAAATCGAAATTCCACCTCGACAATAGTGATTTTTTGTCGATTTATAGGGGTATGCAGGCCGGTAATAAATTCCGACAACTTTGAAAAAATGGTGCACAAGCATGCCCAAGAGTGGCCTAGGACAGTGGCACACGTATGGTGCACCGCTGCAATAAATCCTCACACGAGGCCTCAAATAGAAATTCCGCCTCGACAAAAGTGATTTTTTGGTCGATTTATTGGGGTATGCAGGCCGTTAATGAATTCCGACAACTTTGAAAAAATGGTGCACAAGCTGCCCAAAACAACCTAGGACGGTGCACAAGTATGGTGCACCGCTGCAACGACTCCGCACCCGAGGCCTCAAATCGAAATTCCGCCTTGACAAAATTCATTTTTTTTGTCGATTTACGGGGGTATGCAGGCCGGTAATGAATTCCGACAACTTTGAAAAAATGTTGAACAAGCATGCCCAAGCGTGGCCTAGGACGGTGCACACGTGTGGTGCACCGATGCAATAACTCCACACCCGAGGCCTCAAATCAAAATTCAGCCTCGACATATGTTATTTTTTTGTCGATTTATGGGGGTATGCAGGCCGGTAACGAATTCTGACAACTTTGAAAAAATGGTGCACAAGCATTTCCAAGAAAGCCTAGGACTGTGGCACACGTATGTTGCACCGCTGCAACAACTCCACACCCGAGCCCTCAATTCGAAATTCCGCCTCGACATAAGTTATTTTTTTGTCGATTTATGGGAGTATGCAGGCCGGTAATGAATTTCGACAACTTTGAAAAAATGGTGCACAAGCATGCCCAAGCGTGGCTTATGACGGTGCACACGTGTGGTACACTGCTGCAACAACTCCAAACCCGAGGCCTCAAATCGATATTCTGCCTCGACAAAAGTGATTTTTTATTCGATTTATGGGGGTATGCAGGCCGGTAATGAATTCCGACAACTTTGAAAAAATGGTGCACAAGCATGCCCAAGCGTGGCTTATGACGGTGCACACGTGTGGTACACTGCTGCAACAACTCCAAACCCGAGGCCTCAAATCGATATTCTGCCTCGACAAAAGTGATTTTTTATTCGATTTATGGGGGTATACAGGCCGGTAATGAATTCCGACAACTTTGAAAAAATGGTGCACAAGCTGCCCAAAACAACCTAGGACGGAGCACAAGTATGGTGCACCGCTGCAACGACTCCGCACCCGAGGCCTCAAATCGAAATTCCGCCTCGATACAAGTTATTTTTTTGTCGATTTACGGGGGTATGCAGGCCGGTAATGAATTCCGACAACTTTGAAAAAATGGTGAACAAGCATGCCCAAGCGTGGCCTAGGACGGTGCACACGTGTGGTGCACCGATGCAACAACTCCACACCCGAGGCCTCAAATCAAAATTCAGCCTCGACATATGTTATTTTTTTGTCGATTTATGGGGTTATGCAGGCCGGTAACAAATTCTGACAACTTTGAAAAAATGGTGCACAAGCATGCCCAAGACAGCCTAGGACTGTGGCACACGTATGTTGCACCGCTGCAACAACTCCACACCCGAGGCCTCAAATCGAAATTCCGCCTCGACATAAGTTATTTTTTTGTCGATTTATGGGAGTATGCAGGCCGGTAATGAATTACGACAACTTTGAAAAAATGGTGCACAAGCATGCCCAAGCGTGGCTTATGACGGTGCACACTGCTGCAACAACTCTGCACCCGAGGCCTCAAATCGAAATTCCGCCTCGACACAAGTTATTTTTTTATCGATTTATGGGGGTATGCAGGCCGATAATGAATTCCGACAACTTTGAAAAAATGGTGCATAAGCTGCCCAAAACAACCTAGGACGGTGGTACACGTATGCTGCACCGCTGCAACAACTCTGCACCCGAGGCCTCAAATCGAAATTCCGCCTCGACATAAGTTATTTTTTTATCGATTTATGGGGGTATGCAGGCCGGTAATGAATTCCGACAACTTTGAAAAAATGGTGCAAAAGCATGCCCAAGCGTGCCCCAGGACGGTGGCACACGTATGGTGCACCGCTGCAACAACTCCGCACCCGAGGCCTTAAATCGAAATTCCACCTCGACAATAGTGATTTTTTGTCGATTTATAGGGGTATGCAGGCCGGTAATAAATTCCGACAACTTTGAAAAAATGGTGCACAAGCATGCCCAAGCGTGGCCTAGGACAGTGGCACACGTATGGTGCACCGCTGCAATAAATCCTCACACGAGGCCTCAAATAGAAATTCTGCCTCGACAAAAGTGATTTTTTTGTCGATTTATTGGGGTATGCAGGCCGTTAATGAATTCCGACAACTTTGAAAAAATGGTGCACAAGCTGCCTAAAACAACCTAGGACGGTGCACAAGTATGGTGCACCGCTGCAACGACTCTGCACCCGAGGCCTCAAATCGAAATTCCGCCTTGACAAAATTCATTTTTTTTTGTCGATTTACGGGGGTATGCAGGCCGGTAATGAATTCCGACAACTTTGAAAAAATGTTGAACAAGCATGCCCAAGCGTAGCCTAGGACGGTGCACACGTGTGGTGCACCGATGCAATAACTCCACACCCGAGGCCTCAAATCAAAATTCAGCCTCGACATATGTTATTTTTTTGTCGATTTATAGGGGTATGCAGGCCGGTAACGAATTCTGACAACTTTGGAAAAATGGTGCACAAGCATTTCCAAGACAACCTAGGATTGTGGCACACGTATGTTGCACCGCTGCAACAACTCCACACCCGAGGCCTCAAATCGAAATTCCGCCTCGACATAAGTTATTTTTTTGTCGATTTATGGGAGTATGCAGGCCGGTAATGAATTCCGACAACTTTGAAAAAATGGTGCACAAGCATGCCCAAGCGTGGCCTAGGACGGTGGCACACGTGTGGTGCACCACTGCAACAACTCCACACCCGAGGCCTCAAATCGAAATTCTGCCTCGACAAAAGTGATTTTTTATTCGATTTATGGGGGTATACAGGCCGGTAATGAATTCCGACAACTTTGAAAAAATGGTGCACAAGCTGCCCAAAACAACCTAGGACGGAGCACAAGTATGGTGCACCGCTGCAACGACTCCGCACCCGAGGCCTCAAATCGAAATTCCGCCTCGATACAAGTTATTTTTTTGTCGATTTACGGGGGTATGCAGGCCGGTGATGAATTCCGACAACTTTGAAAAAATGGTGAACAAGCATGCCCAAGCGTGGCCTAGGACGGTGCACACGTGTGGTGCACCGATGCAACAACTCCACACCCGAGGCCTCAAATCAAAATTCAGCCTCGACATATGTTATTTTTTTGTCGATTTATGGGGTTATGCAGGCCGGTAACAAATTCTGACAACTTTGAAAAAATGGTGCACAAGCATGCCCAAGACAGCCTAGGACTGTGGCACACGTATGTTGCACCGCTGCAACAACTCCACACCCGAGGCCTCAAATCGAAATTCCGCCTCGACATAAGTTATTTTTTTGTCGATTTATGGGAGTATGCAGGCCGGTAATGAATTACGACAACTTTGAAAAAATGGTGCACAAGCATGCCCAAGCGTGGCTTATGACGGTGCACACGTGTGGTACACTGCTGCAACAACTCTGCACCCGAGGCCTCAAATCGAAATTCCGCCTCGACACAAGTTATTTTTTTATCGATTTATGGGGGTATGCAGGCCGATAATGAATTCCGACAACTTTGAAAAAATGGTGCATAAGCTGCCCAAAACAACCTAGGACGGTGGCACACGTATGGTGCACCGCTGCAACAACTCCGCACCCGAGGCCTTAAATCGAAATTCCACCTCGACAATAGTGATTTTTTGTCGATTTATAGGGGTATGCAGGCCGGTAATAAATTCCGACAACTTTGAAAAAATGGTGCACAAGCATGCCCAAGCGTGGCCTAGGACAGTGGCACACGTATGGTGCACCGCTGCAATAAATCCTCACACGAGGCCTCAAATAGAAATTCTGCCTCGACAAAAGTGATTTTTTTGTCGATTTATTGGGGTATGCAGGCCGTTAATGAATTCCGACAACTTTGAAAAAATGGTGCACAAGCTGCCTAAAACAACCTAGGATGGTGCACAAGTATGGTGCACCGCTGCAACGACTCTGCACCCGAGGCCTCAAATCGAAATTCCGCCTTGACAAAATTCATTTTTTTTGTCGATTTACGGGGGTATGCAGGCCGGTAATGAATTCCGACAACTTTGAAAAAATGTTGAACAAGCATGCCCAAGCGTAGCCTAGGACGGTGCACACGTGTGGTGCACCGATGCAATAACTCCACACCCGAGGCCTCAAATCAAAATTCAGCCTCGACATATGTTATTTTTTTGTCGATTTATGGGGGTATGCAGGCCGGTAACGAATTCTGACAACTTTGAAAAAATGGTGCACAAGCATTTCCAAGACAACCTTGGATTGTGGCACACGTATGTTGCACCGCTGCAACAACTCCACACCCGAGGCCTCAAATCGAAATTCCGCCTCGACATAAGTTATTTTTTTGTCGATTTATGGGAGTATGCAGGCCGGTAATGAATTCCGACAACTTTGAAAAAATGGTGCACAAGCATGCCCAAGCGTGGCTTATGACGGTGCACACGTGTGGTACACTGCTGCAACAACTCCAAACCCGAGGCCTCAAATCGATATTCTGCCTCGACAAAAGTGATTTTTTATTCGATTTATGGGGGTATACAGGCCGGTAATGAATTCCGACAACTTTGAAAAAATGGTGCACAAGCTGCCCAAAACAACCTAGGACGAAGCACAAGTATGGTGCACCGCTGCAACGACTCCGCACCCGAGGCCTCAAATCGAAATTCCGCCTCGATACAAGTTATTTTTTTGTCGATTTACGGGGGTATGCAGGCGGGTAATGAATTCCGACAACTTTGAAAAAATGGTGAACAAGCATGCCCAAGCGTGGCCTAGGACGGTGCACACGTGTGGTGCACCGATGCAACAACTCCACACCCGAGGCCTCAAATCAAAATTCAGCCTCGACATATGTTATTTTTTTGTCGATTTATGGGGTTATGCAGGCCGGTAACAAATTCTGACAACTTTGAAAAAATGGTGCACAAGCATGCCCAAGACAGCCTAGGACTGTGGCACACGTATGTTGCACCGCTGCAACAACTCCACACCCGAGGCCTCAAATCGAAATTCCGCCTCGACATAAGTTATTTTTTTGTCGATTTATGGGAGTATGCAGGCCGGTAATGAATTATGACAACTTTGAAAAAATGGTGCACAAGCATGCCCAAGCGTGGCTTATGACGGTGCACACGTGTGGTACACTGCTGCAACAACTCTGCACCCGAGGCCTCAAATCGAAATTCCGCCTCGACACAAGTTATTTTTTTATCGATTTATGGGGGTATGCAGGCCGATAATGAATTCCGACAACTTTGAAAAAATGGTGCATAAGCTGCCCAACACAACCTAGGACGGTGGTACACGTATGCTGCACCGCTGCAACAACTCTGCACCCGAGGCCTCAAATCGAAATTCCGCCTCGACACAAGTTATTTTTTTATCGATTTATGGGGGTATGCAGGCCGGTAATGAATTCCGACAACTTTGAAAAAATGGTGCAAAAGCATGCCCAAGCGTGCCCCAGGACGGTGGCACACGTATGGTGCACCGCTGCAACAACTCCGCACCCGAGGCCTTAAATCGAAATTCCACCTCGACAATAGTGATTTTTTGTCGATTTATAGGGGTATGCAGGCCGGTAATAAATTCCGACAACTTTGAAAAAATGGTGCACAAGCATGCCCAAGCGTGGCCTAGGACAGTGGCACACGTATGGTGCACCGCTGCAATAAATCCTCACACGAGGCCTCAAATAGAAATTCTGCCTCGACAAAAGTGATTTTTTTGTCGATTTATTGGGGTATGCAGGCCGTTAATGAATTCCGACAACTTTGAAAAAATGGTGCACAAGCTGCCCAAAACAACCTAGGACGGTGCACAAGTATGGTGCACCGCTGCAACGACTCCGCACCCGAGGCCTCAAATCGAAATTCCGCCTTGACAAAATTCATTTTTTTTGTCAATTTACGGGGGTATGCAGGCCGGTAATTAATTCCGACAACTTTGAAAAAATGTTGAACAAGCATGCCCAAGCGTGGCCTAGGACGGTGCACAAGTGTGGTGCACCGATGCAATAACTCCACACCCGAGGCCTCAAATCAAAATTCAGCCTCGACATATGTTATTTTTTTGTCGATTTATGGGGGTATGCAGGCCGGTAACGAATTCTGACAACTTTGAAAAAATGGTGCACAAGCATTTCCAAGACAGCCTAGGATTGTGGCACACGTATGTTGCACCGCTGCAACAACTCCACACCCGAGGCCTCAAATCGAAATTCCGCCTCGACATAAGTTATTTTTTTGTCGATTTATGGGAGTATGCAGGCCGGTAATGAATTCCGACAACTTTGAAAAAATGGTGCACAAGCATGCCCAAGCGTGGCTTATGACGGTGCACACGTGTGGTACACTGCTGCAACAACTCCAAACCCGAGGCCTCAAATCGATATTCTGAATCGACAAAAGTGATTTTTTATTCGATTTATGGGGGTATACAGGCCGGTAATGAATTCCGACAACTTTGAAAAAATGGTGCACAAGCTGCCCAAAACAACCTAGGACGGAGCACAAGTATGGTGCACCGCTGCAACGACTCCGCACCCGAGGCCTCAAATCGAAATTCCGCCTCGATACAAGTTATTTTTTTGTCGATTTACGGGGGTATGCAGGCCGGTAATGAATTCCGACAACTTTGAAAAAATGGTGAACAAGCATGCCCAAGCGTGGCCTAGGACGGTGCACACATGTGGTGCACCGATGCAACAACTCCACACCCGAGGCCTCAAATCAAAATTCAGCCTCGACATATGTTATTTTTTTGTCGATTTATGGGGTTATGCAAGCCGGTAACAAATTCTGACAACCTTGAAAAAATGGTGCACAAGCATGCCCAAGACAGCCTAGGACTGTGGCACACGTATGTTGCACCGCTGCAACAACTCCACACCCGAGGCCTCAAATCGAAATTCCGCCTCGACATAAGTTATTTTTTTGTCGATTTATGGGAGTATGCAGGCCGGTAATGAATTACGACAACTTTGAAAAAATGGTGAACAAGCATGCCCAAGCGTGGCCTAGGACGGTGCACACGTGTGGTGCACCGATGCAACAACTCCACACCCGAGGCCTCAAATCAAAATTCAGCCTCGACATATGTTATTTTTTTGTCGATTTATGGGGTTATGCAGGCCGGTAACAAATTCTGACAACTTTGAAAAAATGGTGCACAAGGATGCCCAAGACAGCCTAGGACTGTGGCACACGTATGTTGCACCGCTGCAACAACTCCACACCCGAGGCCTCAAATCGAAATTCCGCCTCGACATAAGTCATTTTTTTGTCGATTTATGGGAGTATGCAGGCCGGTAATGAATTCCGACAACTTTGAAAAAATGGTGCACAAGCATGCCCAAGCGTGGCTTATGACGGTGCACACGTGTGGTGCACCGCTGCAACAACTCCACACCCGAGGCTTCAAATCGAAATTCTGCCTCGACAAAAGTGATTTTTTATTCAATTTATGGGAGTATGCAGGCCGGTAATGAATTCCGACAACTTTGAAAAAATGGTGCACAAACTGCGCAAGACAACTTAGGACGGTGGTACACGTATGCTGCACCGCTGCAACAACTCCGCACCCGAGACCTCAAATCGAAATTCTGCCTCGACAAAAGTGATTTTTTTGTCGATTTATGGGGGTATGCAGGCCAGTAATGAATTCCGACAACTTTGAATAAATGGTGCACAAGCATGCCCAAGCGCGGCCTAGGACGGTGCACACGTGTGGTGCACCGCTGTAACAACTCTGCATCCGAGGCCTCAAATCGAAATTCCGCCTCGACACAAGTTATTTTTTTGTCGATTTATGGGAGTATGCAGGCCGGTAATGAATTACGACAACTTTGAAAAAATGGTGCACAAGCATGCCCAAGCGTGGCTTATGACGGTGCACACGTGTGGTACACTGCTGCAACAACTCCAAACCCGAGGCCTCAAATCGATATTCTGCCTCGACAAAAGTGATTTTTTATTCGATTTATGGGGGTATACAGGCCGGTAATGAATTCCGACAACTTTGAAAAAATGGTGCACAAACTGCCCAAAACAACCTAGGACGGAGCACAAGTATGGTGCACCGCTGCAACGACTCCGCACCCGAGGCCTCAAATCGAAATTCCGCCTCGATACAAGTTATGTTTTTGTCGATTTACGGGGGTATGCAGGCCGGTAATGAATTCCGACAACTTTGAAAAAATGGTGAACAAGCATGCCCAAGCGTGGCCTAGGACGGTGCACACGTGTGGTGCACCGATGCAACAACTCCACACCCGAGGCGTTAAATCAAAATTCAGCCTCGACATATATTATTTTTTTGTCGATTTATGGGGGTATGCAGGCCGGTAACGAATTCTGACAACTTTGAAAAAATGGTGCACAAGCATTTCCAAGACAGCCTAGGATTGTGGCACACGTATGTTGCACCGCTGCAACAACTCCACACCCGAGGCCTCAAATCAAAATTCCGCCTCGACATAAGTTATTTTTTGTCGATTTATGGGAGTATGCAGGCCGGTAATGAATTCCGACAACTTTGAAAAAATGGTGCACAAGCATGCCCAAGCGTGGCTTATGACGGTGCACACGTGTGGTACACTGCTGCAACAACTCCAAACCTGAGGCCTCAAATCGATATTCTGCCTCGACAAAAGTGATTTTTTATTCGATTTATGGGGGTATACAGGCCGGTAATGAATTCCGACAACTTTGAAAAAATGGTGCACAAGCTGCCCAAAACAACCTAGGACGGAGCACAAGTATGGTGCACCGCTGCAACGACTCCGCACCCGAGGCCTCAAATCGAAATTCCGCCTCGATACAAGTTATTTTTTTGTCGATTTACGGGGGTATGCAGGCCGGTAATGAATTCCGACAACTTTGAAAAAATGGTGAACAAGCATGCCCAAGCGTGGCCTAGGACGGTGCACACGTGTGGTGCACCGATGCAACAACTCCACACCCGAGGCCTCAAATCAAAATTCAGCCTCGACATATGTTATTTTTTTGTCGATTTATGGGGTTATGCAGGCCGGTAACAAATTCTGACAACTTTGAAAAAATGGTGCACAAGCATGCCCAAGACAGCCTAGGACTGTGGCACACGTATGTTGCACCGCTGCAACAACTCCACACCCGAGGCTTCAAATCGAAATTCTGCCTCGACAAAAGTGATTTTTTATTCAATTTATGGGAGTATGCAGGCCGGTAATGAATTCCGACAACTTTGAAAAAATGGTGCACAAACTGCGCAAGACAACTTAGGACGGTGGTACACGTATGCTGCACCGCTGCAACAACTCCGCACCCGAGACCTCAAATCGAAATTCTGCCTCGACAAAAGTGATTTTTTTGTCGATTTATGGGGGTATGCAGGCCAGTAATGAATTCCGACAACTTTGAATAAATGGTGCACAAGCATGCCCAAGCGCGGCCTAGGACGGTGCACACGTGTGGTGCACCGCTGTAACAACTCTGCATCCGAGGCCTCAAATCGAAATTCCGCCTCGACATAAGTTATTTTTTTGTCGATTTATGGGAGTATGCAGGCCGGTAATGAATTACGACAACTTTGAAAAAATGGTGCACAAGCATGCCCAAGCGTGGCTTATGACGGTGCACACGTGTGGTACACTGCTGCAACAACTCCAAACCCGAGGCCTCAAATCGATATTCTGCCTCGACAAAAGTGATTTTTTATTCGATTTATGGGGGTATACAGGCCGGTAATGAATTCCGACAACTTTGAAAAAATGGTGCACAAACTGCCCAAAACAACCTAGGACGGAGCACAAGTATGGTGCACCGCTGCAACGACTCCGCACCCGAGGCCTCAAATCGAAATTCCGCCTCGATACAAGTTATGTTTTTGTCGATTTACGGGGGTATGCAGGCCGGTAATGAATTCCGACAACTTTGAAAAAATGGTGAACAAGCATGCCCAAGCGTGGCCTAGGACGGTGCACACGTGTGGTGCACCGATGCAACAACTCCACACCCGAGGCGTTAAATCAAAATTCAGCCTCGACATATGTTATTTTTTTGTCGATTTATGGGGGTATGCAGGCCGGTAACGAATTCTGACAACTTTGAAAAAATGGTGCACAAGCATTTCCAAGACAGCCTAGGATTGTGGCACACGTATGTTGCACCGCTGCAACAACTCCACACCCGAGGCCTCAAATCAAAATTCCGCCTCGACATAAGTTATTTTTTGTCGATTTATGGGAGTATGCAGGCCGGTAATGAATTCCGACAACTTTGAAAAAATGGTGCACAAGCATGCCCAAGCGTGGCTTATGACGGTGCACACGTGTGGTACACTGCTGCAACAACTCAAAACCCGAGGCCTCAAATCCATATTCTGCCTCGACAAAAGTGATTTTTTATTCGATTTATGGGGGTATACAGGCCGGTAATGAATTCCGACAACTTTGAAAAAATGGTGCACAAACTGCCCAAAACAACCTAGGACGGAGCACAAGTATGGTGCACCGCTGCAACGACTCCGCACCCGAGGCCTCAAATCGAAATTCCGCCTCGATACAAGTTATGTTTTTGTCGATTTACGGGGGTATTCAGGCCGGTAATGAATTCCGACAACTTTGAAAAAATGGTGAACAAGCATGCCCAAGCGTGGCCTAGGACGGTGCACACGTGTGGTGCACCGATGCAACAACTCCACACCCGAGGCCTCAAATCAAAATTCAGCCTCGACATATGTTATTTTTTTGTCGATTTATGGGGTTATGCAGGCCGGTAACAAATTCTGACAACTTTGAAAAAATGGTGCACAAGGATGCCCAAGACAGCCTAGGACTGTGGCACACGTATGTTGCACCGCTGCAACAACTCCACACCCGAGGCCTCAAATCGAAATTCCGCCTCGACATAAGTCATTTTTTTGTCGATTTATGGGAGTATGCAGGCCGGTAATGAATTCCGACAACTTTGAAAAAATGGTGCACAAGCATGCCCAAGCGTGGCTTATGACGGTGCACACGTGTGGTGCACCGCTGCAACAACTCCACACCCGAGGCTTCAAATCGAAATTCTGCCTCGACAAAAGTGATTTTTTATTCAATTTATGGGAGTATGCAGGCCGGTAATGAATTCCGACAACTTTGAAAAAATGGTGCACAAACTGCGCAAGACAACCTAGGACGGTGGTACACGTATGCTGCACCGCTGCAACAACTCCGCACCCGAGACCTCAAATCGAAATTCTGCCTCGACAAAAGTGATTTTTTTGTCGATTTATGGGGGTATGCAGGCCAGTAATGAATTCCGACAACTTTGAATAAATGGTGCACAAGCATGCCCAAGCGCGGCCTAGGACGGTGCACACGTGTGGTGCACCGCTGTAACAACTCTGCATCCGAGGCCTCAAATCGAAATTCCGCCTCGACACAAGTTATTTTTTTATCGATTTATTGGGGTATGCAGGCCGGTAATGAATTCCGACAACTTTGAAAAAATGGTGCAAAAGCATGCCCAAGCGTGGCCCAGAACGGTGGCACACGTATGGTGCACCGCTGCAACAACTCCGCACCCGAGGCCTCAAATCGAAATTCCACCTCGACAATAGTGATTTTTTTTGTCGATTTATGGGGGTATGCAGGCCAGTAATGAATTCCGACAACTTTGAATAAATGGTGCACAAGCATGCCCAAGCGCGGCCTAGGACGGTGCACACGTGTGGTGCACCGCTGCAACAACTCCGCACCCGAGGCCTCAAATCGAAATTCTGCCTCGACACAAGTTATTTTTTTGTCGATTTATTGGGGTATGCAGGCCGGTAATGAATTCCGACAACTTTGAAAAAATGGTGCAAAAGCATGCCCAAGCGTGGCCCAGAACGGTGGCACACGTATGGTGCACCGCTGCAACAACTCCGCACCCGAGGCCTCAAATCGAAATTCCACCTCGACAATAGTGATTTTTTTTGTCGATTTATGGGGGTATGCAGGCCGGTAATGAATTCCGACAACTTTGAAAAAATGGTGCACAAGCATACCCAAGCGTGGCCTAGGACGGTGCACACGTGTGGTGCACCGCTGCAACAACTCCGCACCCGAGGCCTCAAATCGAAATTCTGCCTCGACACAAGTTATTTTTTTGTCGATTTATGGGGGTATGCAGGCCGGTAATGAATTTCGACAACTTTGAAAAAATGGTGCACAAGCATGCCCAAGTGTGGCCTAGGACGGTGGCATACGTATGGTGCACCGCTGCAATAACTCCGCACCCGAGGCCTCAAATAGAAATTCCGCCTCGACAAAAGTGATTTTTTTATCGATTTATGGGGGTATGCAGGTCTGTAATGAATTCCGACAACTTTGAAAAAATGGTGCACAAGCATGCCCAAGCGTGGCCTAGGACGGTGGCACACGTATGGTGCACCGCTGCAATAACTCCGCACCCGAGGCCTCAAATAGAAATTCCGCCTCGACAAAAGTGATTTTTTTGTCGATTTATGGGGGTATGCAGGCCGGTAATGAATTCCGACAACTTTGAAAAAATTGTGCACAAGCATGCCCAAGCGTGGCCTAGGACGGTGCACACGTGTGGTGCACCGCTGCAACAACTCCGCACCCGAGGCCTCAAATCAAAATTCTGCCTCGACAAAAGTGATTTTTTTTGTCGATTTATGGGGGTATGCAGGCCGGTAAATGAATTCCAACAACTTTGAATAAATAGTGCACAAGCATGCCCAAGCGCGGCCTAGGACGGTGCACACGTGTGGTGCACCGCTGCAACAACTCTGCACCCGAGCCCTCAAATCGAAATTCCGCCTCGACACAAGTTATTTTTTTATCGATTTATAGGGGTATGCAGGCCGGTAATGAATTTCGACAACTTTGAAAAAATGGTGCAAAAGCATCCCCAAGCGTGGCCCAGAACGGTGGCACACGTATGGTGCACCACTGCAATAACTCCGCACCCGAGGCCTCAAATCGAAATTCTGCCTCGACAAAAGTGATTTTTTTTGTCGATTTATGGGGGTATGCAGGCCGGTAAATGAATTCCGACAACTTTGAATAAATAGTGCACAAGCATGCCCAAGCGCGGCCTAGGACGGTGCACACGTGTGGTGCACCGCTGCAACAACTCCGCACCCGAGGCCTCAAATCGAAATTCTGCCTCAACACAAGTTATTTTTTTATCGATTTATGGGGGTATGCAGGCCGGTAATGAATTCCGACAACTTTGAAAAAATGGTGCAAAAGCATCCCCAAGCGTGGCCCAGAACGGTGGCACACGTATGGTGCACCGATGCAACAACTCCGCACCCGAGGCCTCAAATCGAAATTCAACCTCGACAATAGTGATTTTTTTATCGATTTATTGGGGTATGCAGGCCGGTAATGAATTCCGACAACTTTGAAAAAATGGTGCACAAGCTGCCCAAAACAACCTAGGACGGTGCACAAGTATGGTGCACCGCTGCAACGACTCCGCACCCGAGGCCTCAAATCGAAATTCCGCCTCGACAAAAGAGATTTGTTTTGTCGATTTATGGGGGTATGCAGGCCGGTAATGAATTCCGACAACTTTGAAAAAATGGTGCACAAGCATGCCCAAGCGTGGCCTAGGACGGTGCACACGTGTGGTGCACCGATGCAACAACTCCACACCCGAGGCCTCAAATCAAAATTCAACCTCGACATAAGTTATTTTTTTGTCGATTTATGGGGGTATGCAGGCCGGTAATGAATTCCGACAACTTTGAAAAAATGGTACACAAGCATGCCCAAGCGTGGCCTAGGACGGTGGCATACGTATGGTGCACCGCTGCAATAACTCCGCACCCGAGGCCTCAAATAGAAATTCCGCCTCGACAAAAGTGATTTTTTTGTCGATTTATGAAGGTATGCAGGCCGGTAATGAATTCCGACAACTTTGAAAAAATGGTGCACAAGCATGCCCAAGCGTGGCCTAGGACAGTGGCACACGTATGGTGCACCGCTGCAATAACTCCGCACCCGAGGCCTCAAATCAAAATTCTGCCTCGACAAAAGTGATTTTTTTTGTCGATTTATGGGGGTATGCAGGCCGGTAAATGAATTCCAACAACTTTGAATAAATAGTGCACAAGCATGCCCAAGCGCGGCCTAGGACGGTGCACATGTGTGGTGCACCGCTGCAACAACTCTGCACCCGAGCCCTCAAATCGAAATTCCGCCTCGACACAAGTTATTTTTTTATCGATTTATGGGGGTATGCAGGCCGGTAATGAATTCTGACAACTTTGAAAAAATGGTGCACAAGCATGCCCAAGCGTGGCCTAGGACGGTGCACACGTGTGGTGCACCGATGCAACAACTCCACACCCGAGGCCTCAAATCAAAATTCAACCTCGACATAAGTTATTTTTTTGTCGATTTATGGGGGTATGCAGGCCGGTAATGAATTCCGACAACTTTGAAAAAATGGTACACAAGCATGCCCAAGCGTGGCCTAGGACGGTGGCATACGTATGGTGCACCGCTGCAATAACTCCGCACCCGAGGCCTCAAATAGAAATTCCGCCTCGACAAAAGTGATTTTTTTGTCGATTTATGAAGGTATGCAGGCCGGTAATGAATTCCGACAACTTTGAAAAAATGGTGCACAAGCATGCCCAAGCGTGGCCTAGGACGGTGGCACACGTATGGTGCACCGCTGCAATAACTCCGCACCCGAGGCCTCAAATAGAAATTCCGCCTCGACAAAAGTGATTTTTTTGTCGATTTATGGGGGTATGCAGGCCGGTAATGAATTCCGACAACTTTGAAAAAATGGTGCACAAGCATGCCCAAGCGTGGCCTAGGACGGTGCACACGTGTGGTTCACCGCTGCAACAACTCCGCACCCGAGGCCTCAAATCAAAATTCTGCCTCGACAAAAGTGATTTTTTTTGTCGATTTATGGGGGTATGCAGGCCGGTAAATGAATTCCAACAACTTTGAATAAATAGTGCACAAGCATGCCCAAGCGCGGCCTAGGACGGTGCACATGTGTGGTGCACCGCTGCAACAACTCTGCACCCGAGCCCTCAAATCGAAATTCCGCCTCGACACAAGTTATTTTTTTATCGATTTATGGGGGTATGCAGGCCGGTAATGAATTCTGACAACTTTGAAAAAATGGTGCACAAGCATGCCCAAGCGTGGCCTAGGACGGTGCACACGTGTGGTGCACCGATGCAACAACTCCACACCCGAGGCCTCAAATCAAAATTCAGCCTCGACATAAGTTATTTTTTTGTCGATTTATGGGGGTATGCAGGCCGGTAATGAATTCCGACAACTTTGAAAAAATGGTACACAAGCATGCCCAAACGTGGCCTAGGACGGTGGCATACGTATGGTGCACCGCTGCAATAACTCCGCACCCGAGGCCTCAAATAGAAATTCCACCTCGACAAAAGTGATTTTTTTGTCGATTTATGGGGGTATGCAAGCCGGTAATGAATTCCGACAACTTTGAAAAAATGGTGCACAAGCATGCCCAAGCGTGGCCTAGGACGGTGGCACACGTATGGTGCACCGCTACAATAACTCCGCACCCGAGGCCTCAAATAGAAATTCCGCCTCGACAAAAGTGATTTTTTTTTCGATTTATGGGGGTATGCAGGCCGGTAATGAATTCCGACAACTTTGAAAAAATGGTGCACAAGCATGCCCAAGCGTGGCCTAGGACGGTGGCACACGTATGGTGCACCGATGCAACAACTCCGCACCCGAGGCCTCAAATCGAAATTCAACCTCGACAATAGTGATTTTTTTATCGATTTATGGGGGTATGCAGGCCGGTAATGAATTCCGACAACTTTGAAAAAATGGTGCACAAGCTGCCCAAAACAACCTAGGACGGTGCACAAGTATGGTGCACCGCTGCAACGACTCCGCACCCGAGGCCTCAAATCGAAATTCTGCCTCGACAAAAGAGATTTGTTTTGTCGATTTATGGGGGTATGCAGGACGGTAATGAATTTCGACAACTTTGAAAAAATGGTGCACAAGCATGCCCAAACGTGGCTTATGACGGTGCACACGTGTGGTGCACCGCTGAAACAACTCCACACCCGAGGCCTCAAATCGATATTCCGCCTCGACAAAAGTGATTTTTTATTCGATTTATGGGGGTATGCAGGCCGGTAATGAATTCTGACAACTTTGAAAAAATGGTGCACAAACTGCGCAAGACAACCTAGGAAGGTGGCACACGTATGCTACACCGCTGCAACAACTCCGCACCCGAGGCCTCAAATCGAAATTCCGCCTCGACAAAAGAGATTTGTTTTGTCGATTTATGGGGGTATGCAGGCGGGTAATGAATTCCGACAACTTTGAAAAAATGGTGCACAAGCATGCCCAAGCGTGGCCTAGGACGGTGCACACGTGTGGTGCACTGATGCAACAACTCCACACCCGAGGCCTCAAATCAAAATTCAGCCTCGACATAAGTTATTTTTTTGTCGATTTATGGGGGTATGCAGGCCGGTAATGAATTCCGACAACTTTGAAAAAATGGTACACAAGCATGCCCAAGCGTGGTCTAGGACGGTGGCATACGTATGGTGCACCGCTGCAATAACTCCGCACCCGAGGCCTCAAATAGAAATTCCGCCTCGACAAAAGTGATTTTTTTGTCGATTTATGGGGGTATGCAGGCCGGTAATGAATTCCGACAACTTTGAAAAAATGGTGCACAAGCATGCCCAAGCGTGGCCTAGGACGGTGGCACACGTATGGTGCACCGCTGCAATAACTCCGCACCCGAGGCCTCAAATAGAAATTCCGCCTCGACAAAAGTGATTTTTTTGTCTATTTATGGGGGTATGCAGGCCGGTAATGAATTCCGACAACTTTGAAAAAATGGTGCACAAGCATGCCCAAGCGTGGCCTAGGACGGTGGCACACGTATGGTGCACCGATGCAACAACTCCGCACCCGAGGCCTCAAATCGAAATTCAACCTCGACAATAGTGATTTTTTTATCGATTTATGGGGGTATGCAGGCCGGTAATGAATTCCGACAACTTTGAAAAAATGGTGCACAAACTGCCCAAAACAACCTAGGACGGTGCACAAGTATGGTGCACCGCTGCAACGACTCCGCACCCGAGGCCTCAAATCGAAATTCCGCCTCGACAAAAGAGATTTGTTTTGTCGATTTATGGGGGTATGCAGGCCGGTAATGAATTTCGACAACTTTGAAAAAATGGTGCACAAGCATGCCCAAACGTGGCTTAGGACGGTGCACACGTGTGGTGCACCGCTGTAACAACTCTGCACCCGAGGCCTCAAATCGAAATTCCGCCTCGACACAAGTTATTTTTTTATCGATTTATGGGGGTATGCAGGTCGGTATTGAATTCCGACAACTTTGAAAAAATGGTGCAAAAGCATGCCCAAGCGTGGCCTAGGACGGTGGCACACGTATGGTGCACCGCTGCAACAACTCCGCACCCGAGGCCTCAAATCGAAATTCCACCTCGACAATAGTGATTTTTTTTGTCGATTTATGGGGGTATGCAGGCCGGTAATGAATTCCGACAACTTTGAAAAAATGGTGCACAAGCATGCCCAAGCGTGGCCTAGGACGGTGCACACGTGTGGTGCACCGCTGCAACAACTCCGCACCCGAGGCCTCAAATCGAAATTCTGCCTCGACACAAGTTATTTTTTTGTCGATTTATGGGGGTATGCAGGCCGGTAATGAATTTCGACAACTTTGAAAAAATGGTGCACAAGCATGCCCAAGCGTGGCCTAGGACGGTGGCATACGTATGGTGCACCGCTGCAATAACTCCGCACCCGAGGCCTCAAATAGAAATTCCGCCTCGACAAAAGTGATTTTTTTGTCGATTTATGGGGGTATGCAGGCCGGTAATGAATTCCGACAACTTTGAAAAAATGGTGCACAAGCGTGGCCTAGGACGGTGGCACACGTATGGTGCACCGCTGCAACAACTCCGCACCCGAGGCCTCAAATCGAAATTCCACCTCGACAATAGTGATTTTTTTTGTCGATTTATGGGGGTATGCAGGCCGGTAATGAATTCCGACAACTTTGAAAAAATGGTGCACAAGCATGCCCAAGCGTGGCCTAGGACGGTGCACACGTGTGGTGCACCGCTGCAACAACTCCGCACCCGAGGCCTCAAAACGAAATTCTGCCTCGACACAAGTTATTTTTTTGTCGATTTATGGGGGTATGCAGGCCGGTAATGAATTTCGACAACTTTGAAAAAATGGTGCACAAGCATGCCCAAGCGTGGCCTAGGACGGTGGCATACGTATGGTGCACCGCTGCAATAACTCCGCACCCGAGGCCTCAAATAGAAATTCCGCCTCGACAAAAGTGATTTTTTTGTCGATTTATGGGGGTATGCAGGCCGGTAATGAATTCCGACAACTTTGAAAAAATGGTGTACAAGCGTGGCCTAGGACGGTGGCACACGTATGGTGCACCGCTGCAACAACTCCGCACCCGAGGCCTCAAATCGAAATTCCACCTCGACAATAGTGATTTTTTTTGTCGATTTATGGGGGTATGCAGGCCGGTAATGAATTCCGACAACTTTGAAAAAATGGTGCACAAGCATGCCCAAGCGTGGCCTAGGACGGTGCACACGTGTGGTGCACCGCTGCAACAACTCCGCACCCGAGGCCTCAAAACGAAATTCTGCCTCGACACAAGTTATTTTTTTGTCGATTTATGGGGGTATGCAGGCCGGTAATGAATTTCGACAACTTTGAAAAAATGGTGCACAAGCATGCCCAAGCGTGGCCTAGGACGGTGGCACACGTATGGTGCACCGCTGCAATAACTCCGCACCCGAGGCCTCAAATCGAAATTCCACCTCGACAATAGTGATTTTTTTTGTCGATTTATGGGGGTATGCAGGCCGGTAATGAATTCCGACAACTTTGAAAAAATGGTGCACAAGCATTCCCAAGCGTGGCCTAGGACGGTGCACACGTGTGGTGCACCGCTGCAACAACTCCGCACCCGAGGCCTCAAATCGAAATTCTGCCTCGACACAAGTTATTTTTTTGTCGATTTATGGGGGTATGCAGGCCGGTAATGAATTTCGACAACTTTGAAAAAATGGTGCACAAGCATGCCCAAGCGTGGCCTAGGACGGTGGCACACGTATGGTGCACCGCTGCAACAACTCCGCACCCGAGGCCTCAAATAGAAATTCCGCCTCGACAAAAGTGATTTTTTTGTCGATTTATGGGGGTATGCAGGCCGGTAATGAATTCCGACAACTTTGAAAAAATGGTGCACAAGCATGCCCAAGCGTGGCCTAGGACGGTGGCACACGTATGGTGCACCGCTGCAACAACTCCGCACCCGAGGCCTCAAATCGAAATTCCACCTCGACAATAGTGATTTTTTTTGTCGATTTATGGGGGTATGCAGGCCGGTAATGAATTCCGACAACTTTGAAAAAATGGTGCACAAGCATGCCCAAGCGTGGCCTAGGACGGTGGCACACGTATGGTGCACCGCTGCAATAACTCCGCACCCGAGGCCTCAAATCGAAATTCCACCTCGACAATAGTGATTTTTTTTGTCGATTTATGGGGGTATGCAGGCCGGTAATGAATTACGACAACTTTGAAAAAATGGTGCACAAGCATTCCCAAGCGTGGCCTAGGACGGTGCACACGTGTGGTGCACCGCTGCAACAACTCCGCACCCGAGGCCTCAAATCGAAATTCTGCCTCGACACAAGTTATTTTTTTGTCGATTTATGGGGGTATGCAGGCCGGTAATGAATTTCGACAACTTTGAAAAAATGGTGCACAAGCATGCCCAAGCGTGGCCTAGGACGGTGCACACGTGTGGTGCACCGCTGCAACAACTCCGCACCCGAGGCCTCAAAACGAAATTCTGCCTCGACACAAGTTATTTTTTTGTCGATTTATGGGGGTATGCAGGCCGGTAATGAATTTCGACAACTTTGAAAAAATGGTGCACAAGCATGCCCAAGCGTGGCCTAGGACGGTGGCACACGTATGGTGCACCGCTGCAATAACTCCGCACCCGAGGCCTCAAATCGAAATTCCACCTCGACAATAGTGATTTTTTTTGTCGATTTATGGGGGTATGCAGGCCGGTAATGAATTCCGACAACTTTGAAAAAATGGTGCACAAGCATTCCCAAGCGTGGCCTAGGACGGTGCACACGTGTGGTGCACCGCTGCAACAACTCCGCACCCGAGGCCTCAAATCGAAATTCTGCCTCGACACAAGTTATTTTTTTGTCGATTTATGGGGGTATGCAGGCCGGTAATGAATTTCGACAACTTTGAAAAAATGGTGCACAAGCATGCCCAAGCGTGGCCTAGGACGGTGGCACACGTATGGTGCACCGCTGCAACAACTCCGCACCCGAGGCCTCAAATCGAAATTCCACCTCGACAATAGTGATTTTTTTTGTCGATTTATGGGGGTATGCAGGCCGGTAATGAATTCCGACAACTTTGAAAAAATGGTGCACAAGCATGCCCAAGCGTGGCCTAGGACGGTGCACACGTGTGGTGCACCGCTGCAACAACTCCGCACCCGAGGCCTCAAATCGAAATTCTGCCTCGACACAAGTTATTTTTTTGTCGATTTATGGGGGTATGCAGGCCGGTAATGAATTTCGACAACTTTGAAAAAATGGTGCACAAGCATGCCCAAGCGTGGCCTAGGACGGTGGCATACGTATGGTGCACCGCTGCAATAACTCCGCACCCGAGGCCTCAAATAGAAATTCCGCCTCGACAAAAGTGATTTTTTTGTCGATTTATGGGGGTATGCAGGCCGGTAATGAATTCCGACAACTTTGAAAAAATGGTGCACAAGCATGCCCAAGCGTGGCCTAGGACGGTGGCACACGTATGGTGCACCGCTGCAACAACTCCGCACCCGAGGCCTCAAATCGAAATTCCACCTCGACAATAGTGATTTTTTTTGTCGATTTATGGGGGTATGCAGGCCGGTAATGAATTCCGACAACTTTGAAAAAATGGTGCACAAGCATGCCCAAGCGTGGCCTAGGACGGTGGCACACGTATGGTGCACCGCTGCAATAACTCCGCACCCGAGGCCTCAAATCGAAATTCCACCTCGACAATAGTGATTTTTTTTGTCGATTTATGGGGGTATGCAGGCCGGTAATGAATTCCGACAACTTTGAAAAAATGGTGCACAAGCATTCCCAAGCGTGGCCTAGGACGGTGCACACGTGTGGTGCACCGCTGCAACAACTCCGCACCCGAGGCCTCAAATCGAAATTCTGCCTCGACACAAGTTATTTTTTTGTCGATTTATGGGGGTATGCAGGCCGGTAATGAATTTCGACAACTTTGAAGAAATGGTGCACAAGCATGCCCAAGCGTGGCCTAGGACGGTGGCACACGTATGGTGCACCGCTGCAACAACTCCGCACCCGAGGCCTCAAATCGAAATTCCACCTCGACAATAGTGATTTTTTTTGTCGATTTATGGGGGTATGCAGGCCGGTAATGAATTCCGACAACTTTGAAAAAATGGTGCACAAGCATGCCCAAGCGTGGCCTAGGACGGTGGCACACGTATGGTGCACCGCTGCAATAACTCCGCACCCGAGGCCTCAAATCGAAATTCCACCTCGACAATAGTGATTTTTTTTGTCGATTTATGGGGGTATGCAGGCCGGTAATGAATTCCGACAACTTTGAAAAAATGGTGCACAAGCATTCCCAAGCGTGGCCTAGGACGGTGCACACGTGTGGTGCACCGCTGCAACAACTCCGCACCCGAGGCCTCAAATCGAAATTCTGCCTCGACACAAGTTATTTTTTTGTCGATTTATGGGGGTATGCAGGCCGGTAATGAATTTCGACAACTTTGAAAAAATGGTGCACAAGCATGCCCAAGCGTGGCCTAGGACGGTGGCACACGTATGGTGCACCGCTGCAACAACTCCGCACCCGAGGCCTCAAATCGAAATTCCACCTCGACAATAGTGATTTTTTTTGTCGATTTATGGGGGTATGCAGGCCGGTAATGAATTCCGACAACTTTGAAAAAATGGTGCACAAGCATGCCCAAGCGTGGCCTAGGACGGTGGCACACGTATGGTGCACCGCTGCAATAACTCCGCACCCGAGGCCTCAAATCGAAATTCCACCTCGACAATAGTGATTTTTTTTGTCGATTTATGGGGGTATGCAGGCCGGTAATGAATTCCGACAACTTTGAAAAAATTGTGCACAAGCATTCCCAAGCGTGGCCTAGGACGGTGCACACGTGTGGTGCACCGCTGCAACAACTCCGCACCCGAGGCCTCAAATCGAAATTCTGCCTCGACACAAGTTATTTTTTTGTCGATTTATGGGGGTATGCAGGCCGGTAATGAATTTCGACAACTTTGAAAAAATGGTGCACAAGCATGCCCAAGCGTGGCCTAGGACGGTGGCATACGTATGGTGCACCGCTGCAATAACTCCGCACCCGAGGCCTCAAATAGAAATTCCGCCTCGACAAAAGTGATTTTTTTGTCGATTTATGGGGGTATGCAGGCCGGTAATGAATTCCGACAACTTTGAAAAAATGGTGCACAAGCATGCCCAAGCGTGGCCTAGGACGGTGCACACGTGTGGTGCACCGCTGCAACAACTCCGCACCCGAGGCCTCAAATCGAAATTCTGCCTCGACACAAGTTATTTTTTTGTCGATTTATGGGGGTATGCAGGCCGGTAATGAATTTCGACAACTTTGAAAAAATGGTGCACAAGCATGCCCAAGCGTGGCCTAGGACGGTGGCACACGTATGGTGCACCGCTGCAACAACTCCGCACCCGAGGCCTCAAATCGAAATTCCACCTCGACAATAGTGATTTTTTTTGTCGATTTATGGGGGTATGCAGGCCGGTAATGAATTCCGACAACTTTGAAAAAATGGTGCACAAGCATGCCCAAGCGTGGCCTAGGACGGTGCACACGTGTGGTGCACCGCTGCAACAACTCCGCACCCGAGGCCTCAAATCGAAATTCTGCCTCGACACAAGTTATTTTTTTGTCGATTTATGGGGGTATGCAGGCCGGTAATGAATTTCGACAACTTTGAAAAAATGGTGCACAAGCATGCCCAAGCGTGGCCTAGGACGGTGGCATACGTATGGTGCACCGCTGCAATAACTCCGCACCCGAGGCCTCAAATAGAAATTCCGCCTCGACAAAAGTGATTTTTTTGTCGATTTATGGGGGTATGCAGGCCGGTAATGAATTCCGACAACTTTGAAAAAATGGTGCACAAGCATGCCCAAGCGTGGCCTAGGACGGTGGCACACGTATGGTGCACCGCTGCAACAACTCCGCACCCGAGGCCTCAAATCGAAATTCCACCTCGACAATAGTGATTTTTTTTGTCGATTTATGGGGGTATGCAGGCCGGTAATGAATTCCGACAACTTTGAAAAAATGGTGCACAAGCATGCCCAAGCGTGGCCTAGGACGGTGGCACACGTATGGTGCACCGCTGCAATAACTCCGCACCCGAGGCCTCAAATCGAAATTCCACCTCGACAATAGTGATTTTTTTTGTCGATTTATGGGGGTATGCAGGCCGGTAATGAATTCCGACAACTTTGAAAAAATGGTGCACAAGCATTCCCAAGCGTGGCCTAGGACGGTGCACACGTGTGGTGCACCGCTGCAACAACTCCGCACCCGAGGCCTCAAATCGAAATTCTGCCTCGACACAAGTTATTTTTTTGTCGATTTATGGGGGTATGCAGGCCGGTAATGAATTTCGACAACTTTGAAAAAATGGTGCACAAGCATGCCCAAGCGTGGCCTAGGACGGTGGCACACGTATGGTGCACCGCTGCAACAACTCCGCACCCGAGGCCTCAAATCGAAATTCCACCTCGACAATAGTGATTTTTTTTGTCGATTTATGGGGGTATGCAGGCCGGTAATGAATTCCGACAACTTTGAAAAAATGGTGCACAAGCATGCCCAAGCGTGGCCTAGGACGGTGCACACGTGTGGTGCACCGCTGCAACAACTCCGCACCCGAGGCCTCAAATCGAAATTCTGCCTCGACACAAGTTATTTTTTTGTCGATTTATGGGGGTATGCAGGCCGGTAATGAATTTCGACAACTTTGAAAAAATGGTGCACAAGCATGCCCAAGCGTGGCCTAGGACGGTGGCATACGTATGGTGCACCGCTGCAATAACTCCGCACCCGAGGCCTCAAATAGAAATTCCGCCTCGACAAAAGTGATTTTTTTGTCGATTTATGGGGGTATGCAGGCCGGTAATGAATTCCGACAACTTTGAAAAAATGGTGCACAAGCATGCCCAAGCGTGGCCTAGGACGGTGGCATACGTATGGTGCACCGCTGCAATAACTCCGCACCCGAGGCCTCAAATAGAAATTCCGCCTCGACAAAAGTGATTTTTTTGTCGATTTATGGGGGTATGCAGGCCGGTAATGAATTCCGACAACTTTGAAAAAATGGTGCACAAGCATGCCCAAGCGTGGCCTAGGACGGTGGCACACGTATGGTGCACCGCTGCAACAACTCCGCACCCGAGGCCTCAAATCGAAATTCCACCTCGACAATAGTGATTTTTTTTGTCGATTTATGGGGGTATGCAGGCCGGTAATGAATTCCGACAACTTTGAAAAAATGGTGCACAAGCATGCCCAAGCGTGGCCTAGGACGGTGGCACACGTATGGTGCACCGCTGCAATAACTCCGCACCCGAGGCCTCAAATCGAAATTCCACCTCGACAATAGTGATTTTTTTTGTCGATTTATGGGGGTATGCAGGCCGGTAATGAATTCCGACAACTTTGAAAAAATGGTGCACAAGCATTCCCAAGCGTGGCCTAGGACGGTGCACACGTGTGGTGCACCGCTGCAACAACTCCGCACCCGAGGCCTCAAATCGAAATTCTGCCTCGACACAAGTTATTTTTTTGTCGATTTATGGGGGTATGCAGGCCGGTAATGAATTTCGACAACTTTGAAAAAATGGTGCACAAGCATGCCCAAGCGTGGCCTAGGACGGTGGCACACGTATGGTGCACCGCTGCAACAACTCCGCACCCGAGGCCTCAAATCGAAATTCCACCTCGACAATAGTGATTTTTTTTGTCGATTTATGGGGGTATGCAGGCCGGTAATGAATTCCGACAACTTTGAAAAAATGGTGCACAAGCATGCCCAAGCGTGGCCTAGGACGGTGCACACGTGTGGTGCACCGCTGCAACAACTCCGCACCCGAGGCCTCAAATCGAAATTCTGCCTCGACACAAGTTATTTTTTTGTCGATTTATGGGGGTATGCAGGCCGGTAATGAATTTCGACAACTTTGAAAAAATGGTGCACAAGCATGCCCAAGCGTGGCCTAGGACGGTGGCATACGTATGGTGCACCGCTGCAATAACTCCGCACCCGAGGCCTCAAATAGAAATTCCGCCTCGACAAAAGTGATTTTTTTGTCGATTTATGGGGGTATGCAGGCCGGTAATGAATTCCGACAACTTTGAAAAAATGGTGCACAAGCATGCCCAAGCGTGGCCTAGGACGGTGGCACACGTATGGTGCACCGCTGCAATAACTCCGCACCCGAGGCCTCAAATCGAAATTCCACCTCGACAATAGTGATTTTTTTTGTCGATTTATGGGGGTATGCAGGCCGGTAATGAATTCCGACAACTTTGAAAAAATGGTGCACAAGCATTCCCAAGCGTGGCCTAGGACGGTGCACACGTGTGGTGCACCGCTGCAACAACTCCGCACCCGAGGCCTCAAATCGAAATTCTGCCTCGACACAAGTTATTTTTTTGTCGATTTATGGGGGTATGCAGGCCGGTAATGAATTTCGACAACTTTGAAAAAATGGTGCACAAGCATGCCCAAGCCTGGCCTAGGACGGTGGCACACGTATGGTGCACCGCTGCAACAACTCCGCACCCGAGGCCTCAAATCGAAATTCCACCTCGACAATAGTGATTTTTTTTGTCGATTTATGGGGGTATGCAGGCCGGTAATGAATTCCGACAACTTTGAAAAAATGGTGCACAAGCATGCCCAAGCGTGGCCTAGGACGGTGCACACGTGTGGTGCACCGCTGCAACAACTCCGCACCCGAGGCCTCAAATCGAAATTCTGCCTCGACACAAGTTATTTTTTTGTCGATTTATGGGGGTATGCAGGCCGGTAATGAATTTCGACAACTTTGAAAAAATGGTGCACAAGCATGCCCAAGCGTGGCCTAGGACGGTGGCATACGTATGGTGCACCGCTGCAATAACTCCGCACCCGAGGCCTCAAATAGAAATTCCGCCTCGACAAAAGTGATTTTTTTGTCGATTTATGGGGGTATGCAGGCCGGTAATGAATTCCGACAACTTTGAAAAAATGGTGCACAAGCATGCCCAAGCGTGGCCTAGGACGGTGGCATACGTATGGTGCACCGCTGCAATAACTCCGCACCCGAGGCCTCAAATAGAAATTCCGCCTCGACAAAAGTGATTTTTTTGTCGATTTATGGGGGTATGCAGGCCGGTAATGAATTCCGACAACTTTGAAAAAATGGTGCACAAGCATGCCCAAGCGTGGCCTAGGACGGTGGCACACGTATGGTGCACCGCTGCAACAACTCCGCACCCGAGGCCTCAAATCGAAATTCCACCTCGACAATAGTGATTTTTTTTGTCGATTTATGGGGGTATGCAGGCCGGTAATGAATTCCGACAACTTTGAAAAAATGGTGCACAAGCATGCCCAAGCGTGGCCTAGGACGGTGGCACACGTATGGTGCACCGCTGCAATAACTCCGCACCCGAGGCCTCAAATCGAAATTCCACCTCGACAATAGTGATTTTTTTTGTCGATTTATGGGGGTATGCAGGCCGGTAATGAATTCCGACAACTTTGAAAAAATGGTGCACAAGCATGCCCAAGCGTGGCCTAGGACGGTGCACACGTGTGGTGCACCGCTGCAACAACTCCGCACCCGAGGCCTCAAATCGAAATTCTGCCTCGACACAAGTTATTTTTTTGTCGATTTATGGGGGTATGCAGGCCGGTAATGAATTTCGACAACTTTGAAAAAATGGTGCACAAGCATGCCCAAGCGTGGCCTAGGACGGTGGCATACGTATGGTGCACCGCTGCAATAACTCCGCACCCGAGGCCTCAAATAGAAATTCCGCCTCGACAAAAGTGATTTTTTTGTCGATTTATGGGGGTATGCAGGCCGGTAATGAATTCCGACAACTTTGAAAAAATGGTGCACAAGCATGCCCAAGCGTGGCCTAGGACGGTGGCACACGTATGGTGCACCGCTGCAACAACTCCGCACCCGAGGCCTCAAATCGAAATTCCACCTCGACAATAGTGATTTTTTTTGTCGATTTATGGGGGTATGCAGGCCGGTAATGAATTCCGACAACTTTGAAAAAATGGTGCACAAGCATGCCCAAGCGTGGCCTAGGACGGTGGCACACGTATGGTGCACCGCTGCAATAACTCCGCACCCGAGGCCTCAAATCGAAATTCCACCTCGACAATAGTGATTTTTTTTGTCGATTTATGGGGGTATGCAGGCCGGTAATGAATTCCGACAACTTTGAAAAAATGGTGCACAAGCATTCCCAAGCGTGGCCTAGGACGGTGCACACGTGTGGTGCACCGCTGCAACAACTCCGCACCCGAGGCCTCAAATCGAAATTCTGCCTCGACACAAGTTATTTTTTTGTCGATTTATGGGGGTATGCAGGCCGGTAATGAATTTCGACAACTTTGAAAAAATGGTGCACAAGCATGCCCAAGCGTGGCCTAGGACGGTGGCACACGTATGGTGCACCGCTGCAACAACTCCGCACCCGAGGCCTCAAATCGAAATTCCACCTCGACAATAGTGATTTTTTTTGTCGATTTATGGGGGTATGCAGGCCGGTAATGAATTCCGACAACTTTGAAAAAATGGTGCACAAGCATGCCCAAGCGTGGCCTAGGACGGTGCACACGTGTGGTGCACCGCTGCAACAACTCCGCACCCGAGGCCTCAAATCGAAATTCTGCCTCGACACAAGTTATTTTTTTGTCGATTTATGGGGGTATGCAGGCCGGTAATGAATTTCGACAACTTTGAAAAAATGGTGCACAAGCATGCCCAAGCGTGGCCTAGGACGGTGGCATACGTATGGTGCACCGCTGCAATAACTCCGCACCCGAGGCCTCAAATAGAAATTCCGCCTCGACAAAAGTGATTTTTTTGTCGATTTATGGGGGTATGCAGGCCGGTAATGAATTCCGACAACTTTGAAAAAATGGTGCACAAGCATGCCCAAGCGTGGCCTAGGACGGTGGCATACGTATGGTGCACCGCTGCAATAACTCCGCACCCGAGGCCTCAAATAGAAATTCCGCCTCGACAAAAGTGATTTTTTTGTCGATTTATGGGGGTATGCAGGCCGGTAATGAATTCCGACAACTTTGAAAAAATGGTGCACAAGCATGCCCAAGCGTGGCCTAGGACGGTGGCACACGTATGGTGCACCGCTGCAACAACTCCGCACCCGAGGCCTCAAATCGAAATTCCACCTCGACAATAGTGATTTTTTTTGTCGATTTATGGGGGTATGCAGGCCGGTAATGAATTCCGACAACTTTGAAAAAATGGTGCACAAGCATGCCCAAGCGTGGCCTAGGACGGTGGCACACGTATGGTGCACCGCTGCAATAACTCCGCACCCGAGGCCTCAAATCGAAATTCCACCTCGACAATAGTGATTTTTTTTGTCGATTTATGGGGGTATGCAGGCCGGTAATGAATTCCGACAACTTTGAAAAAATGGTGCACAAGCATTCCCAAGCGTGGCCTAGGACGGTGCACACGTGTGGTGCACCGCTGCAACAACTCCGCACCCGAGGCCTCAAATCGAAATTCTGCCTCGACACAAGTTATTTTTTTGTCGATTTATGGGGGTATGCAGGCCGGTAATGAATTTCGACAACTTTGAAAAAATGGTGCACAAGCATGCCCAAGCGTGGCCTAGGACGGTGGCACACGTATGGTGCACCGCTGCAACAACTCCGCACCCGAGGCCTCAAATCGAAATTCCACCTCGACAATAGTGATTTTTTTTGTCGATTTATGGGGGTATGCAGGCCGGTAATGAATTCCGACAACTTTGAAAAAATGGTGCACAAGCATGCCCAAGCGTGGCCTAGGACGGTGCACACGTGTGGTGCACCGCTGCAACAACTCCGCACCCGAGGCCTCAAATCGAAATTCTGCCTCGACACAAGTTATTTTTTTGTCGATTTATGGGGGTATGCAGGCCGGTAATGAATTTCGACAACTTTGAAAAAATGGTGCACAAGCATGCCCAAGCGTGGCCTAGGACGGTGGCATACGTATGGTGCACCGCTGCAATAACTCCGCACCCGAGGCCTCAAATAGAAATTCCGCCTCGACAAAAGTGATTTTTTTGTCGATTTATGGGGGTATGCAGGCCGGTAATGAATTCCGACAACTTTGAAAAAATGGTGCACAAGCATGCCCAAGCGTGGCCTAGGACGGTGGCACACGTATGGTGCACCGCTGCAATAACTCCGCACCCGAGGCCTCAAATCGAAATTCCACCTCGACAATAGTGATTTTTTTTGTCGATTTATGGGGGTATGCAGGCCGGTAATGAATTCCGACAACTTTGAAAAAATGGTGCACAAGCATTCCCAAGCGTGGCCTAGGACGGTGCACACGTGTGGTGCACCGCTGCAACAACTCCGCACCCGAGGCCTCAAATCGAAATTCTGCCTCGACACAAGTTATTTTTTTGTCGATTTATGGGGGTATGCAGGCCGGTAATGAATTTCGACAACTTTGAAAAAATGGTGCACAAGCATGCCCAAGCCTGGCCTAGGACGGTGGCACACGTATGGTGCACCGCTGCAACAACTCCGCACCCGAGGCCTCAAATCGAAATTCCACCTCGACAATAGTGATTTTTTTTGTCGATTTATGGGGGTATGCAGGCCGGTAATGAATTCCGACAACTTTGAAAAAATGGTGCACAAGCATGCCCAAGCGTGGCCTAGGACGGTGCACACGTGTGGTGCACCGCTGCAACAACTCCGCACCCGAGGCCTCAAATCGAAATTCTGCCTCGACACAAGTTATTTTTTTGTCGATTTATGGGGGTATGCAGGCCGGTAATGAATTTCGACAACTTTGAAAAAATGGTGCACAAGCATGCCCAAGCGTGGCCTAGGACGGTGGCAGACGTATGGTGCACCGCTGCAATAACTCCGCACCCGAGGCCTCAAATAGAAATTCCGCCTCGACAAAAGTGATTTTTTTGTCGATTTATGGGGGTATGCAGGCCGGTAATGAATTCCGACAACTTTGAAAAAATGGTGCACAAGCATGCCCAAGCGTGGCCTAGGACGGTGGCATACGTATGGTGCACCGCTGCAATAACTCCGCACCCGAGGCCTCAAATAGAAATTCCGCCTCGACAAAAGTGATTTTTTTGTCGATTTATGGGGGTATGCAGGCCGGTAATGAATTCCGACAACTTTGAAAAAATGGTGCACAAGCATGCCCAAGCGTGGCCTAGGACGGTGGCACACGTATGGTGCACCGCTGCAACAACTCCGCACCCGAGGCCTCAAATCGAAATTCCACCTCGACAATAGTGATTTTTTTTGTCGATTTATGGGGGTATGCAGGCCGGTAATGAATTCCGACAACTTTGAAAAAATGGTGCACAAGCATGCCCAAGCGTGGCCTAGGACGGTGGCACACGTATGGTGCACCGCTGCAATAACTCCGCACCCGAGGCCTCAAATCGAAATTCCACCTCGACAATAGTGATTTTTTTTGTCGATTTATGGGGGTATGCAGGCCGGTAATGAATTCCGACAACTTTGAAAAAATGGTGCACAAGCATTCCCAAGCGTGGCCTAGGACGGTGCACACGTGTGGTGCACCGCTGCAACAACTCCGCACCCGAGGCCTCAAATCGAAATTCTGCCTCGACACAAGTTATTTTTTTGTCGATTTATGGGGGTATGCAGGCCGGTAATGAATTTCGACAACTTTGAAAAAATGGTGCACAAGCATGCCCAAGCGTGGCCTAGGACGGTGGCATACGTATGGTGCACCGCTGCAATAACTCCGCACCCGAGGCCTCAAATAGAAATTCCGCCTCGACAAAAGTGATTTTTTTGTCGATTTATGGGGGTATGCAGGCCGGTAATGAATTCCGACAACTTTGAAAAAATGGTGCACAAGCATGCCCAAGCGTGGCCTAGGACGGTGGCATACGTATGGTGCACCGCTGCAATAACTCCGCACCCGAGGCCTCAAATAGAAATTCCGCCTCGACAAAAGTGATTTTTTTGTCGATTTATGGGGGTATGCAGGCCGGTAATGAATTCCGACAACTTTGAAAAAATGGTGCACAAGCATGCCCAAGCGTGGCCTAGGACGGTGGCACACGTATGGTGCACCGCTGCAACAACTCCGCACCCGAGGCCTCAAATCGAAATTCCACCTCGACAATAGTGATTTTTTTTGTCGATTTATGGGGGTATGCAGGCCGGTAATGAATTCCGACAACTTTGAAAAAATGGTGCACAAGCATGCCCAAGCGTGGCCTAGGACGGTGGCACACGTATGGTGCACCGCTGCAATAACTCCGCACCCGAGGCCTCAAATCGAAATTCCACCTCGACAATAGTGATTTTTTTTGTCGATTTATGGGGGTATGCAGGCCGGTAATGAATTCCGACAACTTTGAAAAAATGGTGCACAAGCATTCCCAAGCGTGGCCTAGGACGGTGCACACGTGTGGTGCACCGCTGCAACAACTCCGCACCCGAGGCCTCAAATCGAAATTCTGCCTCGACACAAGTTATTTTTTTGTCGATTTATGGGGGTATGCAGGCCGGTAATGAATTTCGACAACTTTGAAAAAATGGTGCACAAGCATGCCCAAGCGTGGCCTAGGACGGTGGCACACGTATGGTGCACCGCTGCAACAACTCCGCACCCGAGGCCTCAAATCGAAATTCCACCTCGACAATAGTGATTTTTTTTGTCGATTTATGGGGGTATGCAGGCCGGTAATGAATTCCGACAACTTTGAAAAAATGGTGCACAAGCATGCCCAAGCGTGGCCTAGGACGGTGCACACGTGTGGTGCACCGCTGCAACAACTCCGCACCCGAGGCCTCAAATCGAAATTCTGCCTCGACACAAGTTATTTTTTTGTCGATTTATGGGGGTATGCAGGCCGGTAATGAATTTCGACAACTTTGAAAAAATGGTGCACAAGCATGCCCAAGCGTGGCCTAGGACGGTGGCATACGTATGGTGCACCGCTGCAATAACTCCGCACCCGAGGCCTCAAATAGAAATTCCGCCTCGACAAAAGTGATTTTTTTGTCGATTTATGGGGGTATGCAGGCCGGAAATGAATTCCGACAACTTTGAAAAAATGGTGCACAAGCATGCCCAAGCGTGGCCTAGGACGGTGGCACACGTATGGTGCACCGCTGCAACAACTCCGCACCCGAGGCCTCAAATCGAAATTCCACCTCGACAATAGTGATTTTTTTTGTCGATTTATGGGGGTATGCAGGCCGGTAATGAATTCCGACAACTTTGAAAAAATGGTGCACAAGCATGCCCAAGCGTGGCCTAGGACGGTGCACACGTGTGGTGCACCGCTGCAACAACTCCGCACCCGAGGCCTCAAAACGAAATTCTGCCTCGACACAAGTTATTTTTTTGTCGATTTATGGGGGTATGCAGGCCGGTAATGAATTTCGACAACTTTGAAAAAATGGTGCACAAGCATGCCCAAGCGTGGCCTAGGACGGTGGCACACGTATGGTGCACCGCTGCAATAACTCCGCACCCGAGGCCTCAAATCGAAATTCCACCTCGACAATAGTGATTTTTTTTGTCTATTTATGGGGGTATGCAGGCCGGTAATGAATTCCGACAACTTTGAAAAAATGGTGCACAAGCATGCCCAAACGTGGCTTATGACGGTGCACACGTGTGGTGCACCGCTGAAACAACTCCACACCCGAGGCCTCAAATCGATATTCCGCCTCGACAAAAGTGATTTTTTATTCGATTTATGGGGGTATGCAGGCCGGTAATGAATTCTGACAACTTTGAAAAAATGGTGCACAAACTGCGCAAGACAACCTAGGAAGGTGGTACACGTATGCTACACCGCTGCAACAACTCCGCACCCGAGGCCTCAAATCGAAATTCTGCCTCGACAAAAGTGATTTTTTTTGTAGATTTATGGGGGTATGCAGGCCAGTAATGAATTCCGACAACTTTGAATAAATGGTGCACAAGCATGCCCAAGCGCGGCCTAGGACGGTGCACACGTGTGGTGCACCGCTGTAACAACTCTGCACCCGAGGCCTCAAATCGAAATTCCGCCTCGACACAAGTTATTTTTTTATCGATTTATGGGGGTATGCAGGTCGGTAATGAATTCCGACAACTTTGAAAAAATGGTGCAAAAGCATGCCCAAGCGTGGCCTAGGACGGTGGCACACGTATGGTGCACCGCTGCAACAACTCCGCACCCGAGGCCTCAAATCGAAATTCCACCTCGACAATAGTGATTTTTTTTGTCGATTTATGGGGGTATGCAGGCCGGTAATGAATTCCGACAACTTTGAAAAAATGGTGCACAAGCATTCCCAAGCGTGGCCTAGGACGGTGCACACGTGTGGTGCACCGCTGCAACAACTCCGCACCCGAGGCCTCAAATCGAAATTCTGCCTCGACACAAGTTATTTTTTTGTCGATTTATGGGGGTATGCAGGCCGGTAATGAATTTCGACAACTTTGAAAAAATGGTGCACAAGCATGCCCAAGCGTGGCCTAGGACGGTGGCACACGTATGGTGCACCGCTGCAACAACTCCGCACCCGAGGCCTCAAATCGAAATTCCACCTCGACAATAGTGATTTTTTTTGTCGATTTATGGGGGTATGCAGGCCGGTAATGAATTCCGACAACTTTGAAAAAATGGTGCACAAGCATGCCCAAGCGTGGCCTAGGACGGTGCACACGTGTGGTGCACCGCTGCAACAACTCCGCACCCGAGGCCTCAAATCGAAATTCTGCCTCGACACAAGTTATTTTTTTGTCGATTTATGGGGGTATGCAGGCCGGTAATGAATTTCGACAACTTTGAAAAAATGGTGCACAAGCATGCCCAAGCGTGGCCTAGGACGGTGGCATACGTATGGTGCACCGCTGCAATAACTCCGCACCCGAGGCCTCAAATAGAAATTCCGCCTCGACAAAAGTGATTTTTTTGTCGATTTATGGGCGTATGCAGGCCGGTAATGAATTCCGACAACTTTGAAAAAATGGTGCACAAGCATGCCCAAGCGTGGCCTAGGACGGTGGCACACGTATGGTGCACCGCTGCAACAACTCCGCACCCGAGGCCTCAAATCGAAATTCCACCTCGACAATAGTGATTTTTTTTGTCGATTTATGGGGGTATGCAGGCCGGTAATGAATTCCGACAACTTTGAAAAAATGGTGCACAAGCATGCCCAAGCGTGGCCTAGGACGGTGGCACACGTATGGTGCACCGCTGCAACAACTCCGCACCCGAGGCCTCAAATCGAAATTCCACCTCGACAATAGTGATTTTTTTTGTCGATTTATGGGGGTATGCAGGCCGGTAATGAATTCCGACAACTTTGAAAAAATGGTGCACAAGCATGCCCAAGCGTGGCCTAGGACGGTGCACACGTGTGGTGCACCGCTGCAACAACTCCGCACCCGAGGCCTCAAAACGAAATTCTGCCTCGACACAAGTTATTTTTTTGTCGATTTATGGGGGTATGCAGGCCGGTAATGAATTTCGACAACTTTGAAAAAATGGTGCACAAGCATGCCCAAGCGTGGCCTAGGACGGTGGCACACGTATGGTGCACCGCTGCAATAACTCCGCACCCGAGGCCTCAAATCGAAATTCCACCTCGACAATAGTGATTTTTTTTGTCGATTTATGGGGGTATGCAGGCCGGTAATGAATTCCGACAACTTTGAAAAAATGGTGCACAAGCATATGCCCAAGCGTGGCCTAGGACGGTGCACACGTGTGGTGCACCGCTGCAACAACTCCGCACCCGAGGCCTCAAATCGAAATTCAACCTCGACAATAGTGATTTTTTTATCGATTTATGGGGGTATGCAGGCCGGTAATGAATTCCGACAACTTTGAAAAAATGGTGCACAAGCTGCCCAAAACAACCTAGGACGGTGCACAAGTATGGTGCACCGCTGCAACGACTCCGCACCCGAGGCCTCAAATCGAAATTCCGCCTCGACAAAAGAGATTTGTTTTGTCGATTTATGGGGTTATGCAGGCCGGTAATGAATTCCGACAACTTTGAAAAAATGGTGCACAAGCATGCCCAAGCGTGGCCTAGGACGGTGCACACGTGTGGTGCACCGCTGCAATAACTCCGCACCCGAGGCCTCAAATAGAAATTCCGCCTCGACAAAAGTGATTTTTTGTCGATTTATGGGGGTATGCATGCCGGTAATGAATTCCGACAACTTTGAAAAAATGGTGCACAAGCATGCCCAAGCGTGGCCTAGGACGGTGGCACACGTATGGTGCACCGCTGCAATAACTCCGCACCCGAGGCCTCAAATAGAAATTCCGCCTCGACAAAAGTGATTTTTTTGTCGATTTATGGGGGTATGCAGGCCGGTAATGAATTCCGACAACTTTGAAAAAATGGTGCACAAGCATGCCCAAGCGTGGCCTAGGACGGTGCACACGTGTGGTGCACCGCTGCAACAACTCCGCACCCGAGGCCTCAAATCAAAATTCGGCCATACAAAAGTGATTTTTTTTGTCGATTTATGGGGGTATGCAGGCCGGTAAATGAATTCCGACAACTTTGAATAAATAGTGCACAAGCATGCCCAAGCGCGGCCTAGGACGGTGCACACGTGTGGTGCACCGCTGCAACAACTCTGCACCCGAGCCCTCAAATCGAAATTCCGCCTCGACACAAGTTATTTTTTTATCAATTTATGGGGGTATGCAGGCCGGTAATGAATTCTGACAACTTTGAAAAAATGGTGCAAAAGCATCCCCAAGCGTGGCCCAGAACGGTGGCACACGTATGGTGCACCACTGCAATAACTCCGCACCCGAGGCCTCAAATCGAAATTCTGCCTCGACAAAAGTGATTTTTTTTTGTCGATTTTTGGGGGTATGCAGGCCGGTAAATGAATTCCGACAACTTTGAATAAATAGTACACAAGCATGCCCAAGCGCGGCCTAGGACGGTGCACACGTGTGGTGCACCGCTGCAACAACTCTGCACCCGAGGCCTCAAATCGAAATTCCGCCTCGACACAAGTTATTTTTTTATCGATTTATGGGGGTATGCAGGCCGGTAATGAATTCCGACAACTTTGAAAAAATGGTGCAAAAGCATCCCCAAGCGTGGCCCAGAACGGTGGCACACGTATGGTGCACCGATGCAACAACTCCGCACCCGAGGCCTCAAATCGAAATTCAACCTCGACAATAGTGATTTTTTTATCGATTTATGGGGGTATGCAGGCCGGTAATGAATTCCGACAACTTTGAAAAAATGGTGCACAAGCTGCCCAAAACAACCTAGGACGGTGCACAAGTATGGTGCACCGCTGCAACGACTCCGCACCCGAGGCCTCAAATCGAAATTTCGCCTCGACAAAAGAGATTTGTTTTGTCGATTTATGGGGGTATGCAGGCCGGTAATGAATTCCGACAACTTTGAAAAAATGGTGCACAAGCATGCCCAAGCGTGGCCTAGGACGGTGCACACGTGTGGTGCACCGCTGCAATAACTACGCACCCGAGGCCTCAAATAGAAATTCCGCTTCGACAAAAGTGATTTTTTGTCGATTTATGGGGGTATGCATGCCGGTAATGAATTCCGACAACTTTGAAAAAATGGTGCACAAGCATGCCCAAGCGTGGCCTAGGACGGTGGCACACGTATGGTGCACCGCTGCAATAACTCCGCACCCGAGGCCTCAAATAGAAATTCCGCCTCGACAAAAGTGATTTTTTTGTCGATTTATGGGGGTATGCAGGCCGGTAATGAATTCCGACAACTTTGAAAAAATGGTGCACAAGCATGCCCAAGCGTGGCCTAGGACGGTGCACACGTGTGGTGCACCGCTGCAACAACTCTGCACCCGAGCCCTCAAATCGAAATTCCGCCTCGACACAAGTTATTTTTTTATCGATTTATGGGGGTATGCAGGCCGGTAATGAATTCTGACAACTTTGAAAAAATGGTGCAAAAGCATCCCCAAGCGTGGCCCAGAACGGTGGCACACGTATGGTGCACCACTGCAATAACTCCGCACCCGAGGCCTCAAATCGAAATTCTGCCTCGACAAAAGTGATTTTTTTTGTCGATTTATGGGGGTATGCAGGCCGGTAAATGAATTCCGACAACTTTGAATAAATAGTACACAAGCATGCCCAAGCGCGGCTTAGGACGGTGCACACGTGTGGTGCACCGCTGCAACAACTCTGCACCCGAGGCCTCAAATCGAAATTCCGCCTCGACACAAGTTATTTTTTTATCGATTTATGGGGGTATGCAGGCCGGTAATGAATTCCGACAACTTTGAAAAAATGGTGCAAAAGCATCCCCAAGCGTGGCCCAGAACGGTGGCACACGTATGGTGCACCGATGCAACAACTCCGCACCCGAGGCCTCAAATCGAAATTCAACCTCGACAATAGTGATTTTTTTATCGATTTATGGGGGTATGCAGGCCGGTAATGAATTCCGACAACTTTGAAAAAATGGTGCACAAGCTGCCCAAAACAACCTAGGACGGTGCACAAGTATGGTGCACCGCTGCAACGACTCCGCACCCGAGGCCTCAAATCGAAATTCCGCCTCGACAAAAGAGATTTGTTTTGTCGATTTATGGGGGTATGCAGGCCGGTAATGAATTCCGACAACTTTGAAAAAATGGTGCACAAGCATGCCCAAGCGTGGCCTAGGACGGTGCACACGTGTGGTGCACCGCTGCAATAACTCCGCACCCGAGGCCTCAAATAGAAATTCCGCCTCGACAAAAGTGATTTTTTGTCGATTTATGGGGGTATGCATGCCGGTAATGAATTCCGACAACTTTGAAAAAATGGTGCACAAGCATGCCCAAGCGTGGCCTAGGACGGTGCCACACGTATGGTGCACCGCTGCAATAACTCCGCACCCGAGGCCTCAAATAGAAATTCCGCCTCGACAAAAGTGATTTTTTGTCGATTTATGGGGGTATGCATGCCGGTAATGAATTCCGACAACTTTGAAAAAATGGTGCACAAGCATGCCCAAGCGTGGCCTAGGACGGTGCACACGTGTGGTGCACCGATGCAACAACTCCACACCCGAGGCCTCAAATCAAAATTCAGCCTCGACATAAGTTATTTTTTTGTCGATTTATGGGGGTATGCAGGCCGGTAATGAATTCCGACAACTTTGAAAAAATGGTACACAAGCATGCCCAAGCGTGGCCTAGGACGGTGGCATACGTATGGTGCACCGCTGTAATAACTCCGCACCCGAGGCCTCAAATATAAATTCCGCCTCGACAAAAGTGATTTTTTTGTCGATTTATGGGGGTATGCATGCCGGTAATGAATTCCGACAACTTTGAAAAAATGGTGCACAAGCATGCCCAAACGTGGCTTATGACGGTGCACACGTGTGGTGCACCGCTGAAACAACTCCACACCCGAGGCCTCAAATCGATATTCCGCCTCGACAAAAGTGATTTTTTATTCGATTTATGGGGGTATGCAGGCCGGTAATGAATTCTGACAACTTTGAAAAAATGGTGCACAAACTGCGCAAGACAACCTAGGACGGTGGTACACGTATGCTACACCGCTGCAACAACTCCGCACCCGAGGCCTCAAATCGAAATTCTGCCTCGACAAAAGTGATTTTTTTTTGTAGATTTATGGGGGTATGCAGGCCAGTAATGAATTCCGACAACTTTGAATAAATGGTGCACAAGCATGCCCAAGCGCGGCCTAGGACGGTGCACACGTGTGGTGCACCGCTGTAACAACTCTGCACCCGAGGCCTCAAATCGAAATTCCGCCTCGACACAAGTTATTTTTTTATCGATTTATGGGGGTATGCAGGTCGGTAATGAATTCCGACAACTTTGAAAAAATGGTGCAAAAGCATGCCCAAGCGTGGCCCAGAACGGTGGCACACGTATGGTGCACCGCTGCAACAACTCCGCACCCGAGGCCTCAAATCGAAATTCCACCTCGACAATAGTGATTTTTTTTGTCGATTTATGGGGGTATGCAGGCCGGTAATGAATTCCGACAACTTTGAAAAAATGGTGCACAAGCATGCCCAAGCGTGGCCTAGGACGGTGCACACGTGTGGTGCACCGCTGCAACAACTCCGCACCCGAGGCCTCAAATCGAAATTCTGCCTCGACACAAGTTATTTTTTTGTCGATTTATGGGGGTATGCAGGCCGGTAATGAATTTCGACAACTTTGAAAAAATGGTGCACAAGCATGCCCAAGCGTGGCCTAGGACGGTGGCACACGTATGGTGCACCGCTGCAACAACTCCGCACCCGAGGCCTCAAATCGAAATTCCACCTCGACAATAGTGATTTTTTTTGTCGATTTATGGGGGTATGCAGGCCGGTAATGAATTCCGACAACTTTGAAAAAATGGTGCACAAGCATGCCCAAGCGTGGCCTAGGACGGTGCACACGTGTGGTGCACCGCTGCAACAACTCCGCACCCGAGGCCTCAAATCGAAATTCTGCCTCGACACAAGTTATTTTTTTGTCGATTTATGGGGGTATGCAAGCCGGTAATGAATTTCGACAACTTTGAATAAATGGTGCACAAGCATGCCCAAGCGTGGCCTAGGACGGTGGCATACGTATGGTGCACCGCTGCAATAACTCCGTACCCGAGGCCTCAAATAGAAATTCCGCCTCGACAAAAGTGATTTTTTTGTCGATTTATGGGGGTATGCAGGCTGGTAATGAATTACGACAACTTTGAAAAAATGGTGCACAAGCATGCCCAAGCGTGGCTTATGACGGTGCACACGTGTGGTACACTGCTGCAACAACTCTGCACCCGAGGCCTCAAATCGAAATTCTGCCTCGACAAAAGTTATTTTTTTATCGATTTATGGGGGTATGCAGGCCGATAATGAATTCCGACAACTTTGAAAAAATGGTGCATAAGCATGCCCAAGCGTGCCCCAGGACGGTGGCACACGTATGGTGCACCGCTGCAACAACTCCGCACCCGAGGCCTTAAATCGAAATTCCACCTCGACAATAGTGATTTTTTGTCGATTTATAGGGGTATGCAGGCCGGTAATAAATTCCGACAACTTTGAAAAAATGGTGCACAAGCATGCCCAAGCGTGGCCTAGGACAGTGGCACACGTATGGTGCACCGCTGCAATAAATCCTTACACGAGGCCTCAAATAGAAATTCTGCCTCGACAAAAGTGATTTTTTTGTCGATTTATTGGGGTATGCAGGCCGTTAATGAATTCCGACAACTTTGAAAAAATGGTGCACAAGCTGCCCAAAACAACCTAGGACGGTGCACAAGTATGGTGCACCGCTGCAACGACTCCGCACCCGAGGCCTCAAATCGAAATTCCGCCTTGACAAAATTCATTTTTTTTGTCGATTTACGGGGGTATGCAGGCCGGTAATGAATTCCGACAACTTTGAAAAAATGTTGAACAAGCATGCCCAAGCGTGGCCTAGGACGGTGCACACGTGTGGTGCACCGATGCAATAACTCCACACCTGAGGCCTCAAATCAAAATTCAGCCTCGACATATGTTATATTTTTGTCGATTTATGGGGGTATGCAGGCCGGTAACGAATTCTGACAACTTTGAAAAAATGGTGCACAAGCATTTCCAAGACAGCCTAGGATTGTGGCACACGTATGTTGCACCGCTGCAACAACTCCACACCCGAGGCCTCAAATCGAAATTCCGCCTCGACATAAGTTATTTTTTTGTCGATTTATGGGAGTATGCAGGCCGGTAATGAATTCCGACAACTTTGAAAAAATGGTGCACAAGCATGCCCAAGCGTGGCTTATGACGGTGCACACGTGTGGTACACTGCTGCAACAACTCCAAACCCGAGGCCTCAAATCGATATTCTGCCTCGACAAAAGTGATTTTTTATTCGATTTATGGGGGTATACAGGCCGGTAATGAATTCCGACAACTTTGAAAAAATGGTGCACAAGCTGCCCAAAACAACCTAGGACGGAGCACAAGTATGGTGCACCGCTGCAACGAATCCGCACCCGAGGCCTCAAATCGAAATTCCGCCTCGATACAAGTTATTTTTTTGTCGATTTACGGGGGTATGCAGGCCGGTAATGAATTCCAACAACTTTGAAAAAATGGTGAACAAGCATGCCCAAGCGTGGCCTAGGACGGTGCACACGTGTGGTGCACCGATGCAACAACTCCACACCCGAGGCCTCAAATCGAAATTCCGCCTTGACAAAATTCATTTTTTTTGTCGATTTACGGGGGTATGCAGGCCGGTAATGAATTCCGACAACTTTGAAAAAATGTTGAACAAGCATGCCCAAGCGTGGCCTAGGACGGTGCACACGTGTGGTGCACCGATGCAATAACTCCACACCTGAGGCCTCAAATCAAAATTCAGCCTCGACATATGTTATATTTTTGTCGATTTATGGGGGTATGCAGGCCGGTAACGAATTCTGACAACTTTGAAAAAATGGTGCACAAGCATTTCCAAGACAGCCTAGGATTGTGGCACACGTATGTTGCACCGCTGCAACAACTCCACACCCGAGGCCTCAAATCGAAATTCCGCCTCGACATAAGTTATTTTTTTGTCGATTTATGGGAGTATGCAGGCCGGTAATGAATTCCGACAACTTTGAAAAAATGGTGCACAAGCATGCCCAAGCGTGGCTTATGACGGTGCACACGTGTGGTACACTGCTGCAACAACTCCAAACCCGAGGCCTCAAATCGATATTCTGCCTCGACAAAAGTGATTTTTTATTCGATTTATGGGGGTATACAGGCCGGTAATGAATTCCGACAACTTTGAAAAAATGGTGCACAAGCTGCCCAAAACAACCTAGGACGGAGCACAAGTATGGTGCACCGCTGCAACGAATCCGCACCCGAGGCCTCAAATCGAAATTCCGCCTCGATACAAGTTATTTTTTTGTCGATTTACGGGGGTATGCAGGCCGGTAATGAATTCCAACAACTTTGAAAAAATGGTGAACAAGCATGCCCAAGCGTGGCCTAGGACGGTGCACACGTGTGGTGCACCGATGCAACAACTCCACACCCGAGGCCTCAAATCAAAATTCAGCCTCGACATATGTTATTTTTTTGTCGATTTATGGGGTTATGCAGGCCGGTAACAAATTCTGACAACTTTGAAAAAATGGTGCACAAGCATGCCCAAGACAGCCTAGGACTGTGGCACACGTATGTTGCACCGCTGCAACAACTCCACACCCGAGGCCTCAAATCGAAATTCCGCCTCGACATAAGTTATTTTTTTGTCGATTTATGGGAGTATGCAGGCCGGTAATGAATTACGACAACTTTGAAAAAATGGTGCACAAGCATGCCCAAGCGTGGCTTATGACGGTGCACACGTGTGGTACACTGCTGCAACAACTCCAAACCCGAGGCCTCAAATCGATATTCTGCCTCGACAAAAGTGATTTTTTATTCGATTTATGGGGGTATACAGGCCGGTAATGAATTCCGACAACTTTGTAAAAATGGAGCACAAGCTGCCCAAAACAACCTAGGACGGAGCACAAGTATGGTGCACCGCTGCAACGACTCCGCACCCGAGGCCTCAAATCGAAATTCCGCCTCGATACAAGTTATGTTTTTGTCGATTTACGGGGGTATGCAGGCCGGTAATGAATTCCGACAACTTTGAAAAAATTGTGAACAAGCATGCCCAAGCGTGGCCTAGGACGGTGCACACGTGTGGTGCACCGATGCAACAACTCCACACCCGAGGCCTCAAATCAAAATTCAGCCTCGACATATGTTATTTTTTTGTCGATTTATGGGGTTATGCAGGCCGGTAACAAATTCTGACAACTTTGAAAAAATGGTGCACAAGGATGCCCAAGACAGCCTAGGACTGTGGCACACGTATGTTGCACCGCTGCAACAACTCCACACCCGAGGCCTCAAATCGAAATTCCGCCTCGACATAAGTTATTTTTTTGTCGATTTATGGGAGTATGCAGGCCGGTAATGAATTCCGACAACTTTGAAAAAATGGTGCACAAGCATGCCCAAGCGTGGCTTATGACGGTGCACACGTGTGGTACACTGCTGCAACAACTCCAAACCCGAGGCCTCAAATCGATATTCTGCCTCGACAAAAGTGATTTTTTATTCGATTTATGGGGGTATACAGGCCGGTAATGAATTCCGACAACTTTGAAAAAATGGTGCACAAGCTGCCCAAAACAACCTAGGACGGAGCACAAGTATGGTGCACCGCTGCAACGACTCCGCACCCGAGGCCTCAAATCAAAATTCCGCCTCGATACAAGTTATTTTTTTGTCGATTTACGGGGGTATGCAGGCCGGTAATGAATTCCGACAACTTTGAAAAAATGGTGAACAAGCATGCCCAAGCGTGGCCTAGGACGGTGCACACGTGTGGTGCACCGATGCAACAACTCCACACCCGAGGCCTCAAATCAAAATTCAGCCTCGACATATGTTATTTTTTTGTCGATTTATGGGGTTATGCAGGCCGGTAACAAATTCTGACAACTTTGAAAAAATGGTGCACAAGCATGCCCAAGACAGCCTAGGACTGTGGCACACGTATGTTGCACCGCTGCAACAACTCCACACCCGAGGCCTCAAATCGAAATTCCGCCTCGACATAAGTTATTTTTTTGTCGATTTATGGGAGTATGCAGGCCGGTAATGAATTCCGACAACTTTGAAAAAATGGTGCACAAGCATGCCCAAGCGTGGCTTATGACGGTGCACACGTGTGGTACACTGCTGCAACAACTCCAAACCCGAGGCCTCAAATCGATATTCTGCCTCGACAAAAGTGATTTTTTATTCGATTTATGGGGGTATACAGGCCGGTAATGAATTCCGACAACTTTGAAAAAATGGTGCACAAGCTGCCCAAAACAACCTAGGACGGAGCACAAGTATGGTGCACCGCTGCAACGACTCCGCACCCGAGGCCTCAAATCGAAATTCCGCCTCGATACAAGTTATTTTTTTGTCGATTTACGGGGGTATGCAGGCCGGTAATGAATTCCGACAACTTTGAAAAAATGGTGAACAAGCATGCCCAAGCGTGGCCTAGGACGGTGCACACGTGTGGTGCACCGATGCAACAACTCCACACCCGAGGCCTCAAATCAAAATTCAGCCTCGACATATGTTATTTTTTTATCGATTTATGGGGTTATGCACGCCGGTAACAAATTCTGACAACTTTGAAAAAATGGTGCACAAGCATGCCCAAGACCGCCTAGGACTGTGGCACACGTATGTTGCACCGCTGCAACAACTCCACACCCGAGGCCTCAAATCGAAATTCCGCCTCGACATAAGTTATTTTTTTGTCGATTTATGGGAGTATGCAGGCCGGTAATGAATTACGACAACTTTGAAAAAATGGTGCACAAGCATGCCCAAGCGTGGCTTATGACGGTGCACACGTGTGGTACACTGCTGCAACAACTCCAAACCCGAGGCCTCAAATCCATATTCTGCCTCGACAAAAGTGATTTTTTATTCGATTTATGGGGGTATAAAGGCCGGTAATGAATTCCGACAACTTTGAAAAAATGGTGCACAAGCTGCCCAAAACAACCTAGGACGGAGCACAAGTATGGTGCACCGCTGCAACGAATCCGCACCCGAGGCCTCAAATCGAAATTCCGCCTCGATACAAGTTATTTTTTTGTCGATTTACGGGGGTATGCAGGCCGGTAATGAATTCCAACAACTTTGAAAAATGGTGAACAAGCATGCCCAAGCGTGGCCTAGGACGGTGCACACGTGTGGTGCACCGATGCAACAACTCCACACCCGAGGCCTCAAATCAAAATTCAGCCTCGACATATGTTATTTTTTTGTCGATTTATGGGGTTATGCAGGCCGGTAACAAATTCTGACAACTTTTAAAAAATGGTGCACAAGCATGCCCAAGACAGCCTAGGACTGTGGCACACGTATGTTGCACCGCTGCAACAACTCCACACCCGAGGCCTCAAATCGAAATTCCGCCTCGACATAAGTTATTTTTTTGTCGATTTATGGGAGTATGCAGGCCGGTAATGAATTACGATAACTTTGAAAAAATGGTGCACAAGCATGCCCAAGCGTGGCTTATGACGGTTCACACGTGTGGTACACTGCTGCAACAACTCCAAACCCGAGGCCTCAAATCGATATTCTGCCTCGACAAAAGTGATTTTTTATTCGATTTATGGGGGTATACAGGCCGGTAATGAATTCCGACAACTTTGTAAAAATGGTGCACAAGCTGCCCAAAACAACCTAGGACGGAGCACAAGTATGGTGCACCGCTGCAACGACTCCGCACCCGAGGCCTCAAATCGAAATTCCGCCTCGATACAAGTTATGTTTTTGTCGATTTACGGGGGTATGCAGGCCGGTAATGAATTCCGACAACTTTGAAAAAATGGTGAACAAGCATGCCCAAGCGTGGCCTAGGACGGTGCACACGTGTGGTGCACCGATGCAACAACTCCACACCCGAGGCCTCAAATCAAAATTCAGCCTCGACATATGTTATTTTTTTGTCGATTTATGGGGTTATGCAGGCCGGTAACAAATTCTGACAACTTTGAAAAAATGGTGCACAAGGATGCCCAAGACAGCCTAGGACTGTGGCACACGTATGTTGCACCGCTGCAATAACTCCACACCCGAGGCCTCAAATCGAAATTCCGCCTCGACATAAGTTATTTTTTTGTCGATTTATGGGAGTATGCAGGCCGGTAATGAATTCCGACCACTTTGAAAAAATGGTGCACAAGCATGCCCAAGCGTGGCTTATGACGGTGCACACGTGTGGTACACTGCTGCAACAACTCCAAACCCGAGGCCTCAAATCGATATTCTGCCTCGACAAAAGTGATTTTTTATTCGATTTATGGGGGTATACAGGCCGGTAATGAATTCCGACAACTTTGAAAAAATGGTGCACAAGCTGCCCAAAACAACCTAGGACGGAGCACAAGTATGGTGCACCGCTGCAACGACTCCGCACCCGAGGCCTCAAATCGAAATTCCGCCTCGATACAAGTTATTTTTTTGTCGATTTACGGGGGTATGCAGGCCGGTAATGAATTCCGACAACTTTGAAAAAATGGTGAACAAGCATGCCCAAGCGTGGCCTAGGACGGTGCACACGTGTGGTGCACCGATGCAACAACTCCACACCCGAGGCCTCAAATCAAAATTCAGCCTCGACATATGTTATTTTTTTGTCGATTTATGGGGTTATGCAGGCCGGTAACAAATTCTGACAACTTTGAAAAAATGGTGCACAAGCATGCCCAAGACAGCCTAGGACTGTGGCACACGTATGTTGCACCGCTGCAACAACTCCACACCCGAGGCCTCAAATCGAAATTCCGCCTCGACATAAGTTATTTTTTTGTCGATTTATGGGAGTATGCAGGCCGGTAATGAATTCCGACAACTTTGAAAAAATGGTGCACAAGCATGCCCAAGCGTGGCTTATGACGGTGCACACGTGTGGTACACTGCTGCAACAACTCCAAACCCGAGGCCTCAAATCGATATTCTGCCTCGACAAAAGTGATTTTTTATTCGATTTATGGGGGTATACAGGCCGGTAATGAATTCCGACAACTTTGAAAAAATGGTGCACAAGCTGCCCAAAACAACCTAGGACGGAGCACAAGTATGGTGCACCGCTGCAACGACTCCGCACCCGAGGCCTCAAATCGAAATTCCGCCTCGATACAAGTTATTTTTTTGTCGATTTACGGGGGTATGCAGGCCGGTAATGAATTCCGACAACTTTGAAAAAATGGTGAACAAGCATGCCCAAGCGTGGCCTAGGACGGTACACACGTGTGGTGCACCGATGCAACAACTCCACACCCGAGGCCTCAAATCAAAATTCAGCCTCGACATATGTTATTTTTTTGTCGATTTATGGGGTTATGCAGGCCGGTAACAAATTCTGACAACTTTGAAAAAATGGTGCACAAGCATGCCCAAGACAGCCTAGGACTGTGGCACACGTATGTTGCACCGCTGCAACAACTCCACACCCGAGGCCTCAAATCGAAATTCCGCCTCGACATAAGTTATTTTTTTGTCGATTTATGGGAGTATGCAGGCCGGTAATGAATTCCGACAACTTTGAAAAAATGGTGCACAAGCATGCCCAAGCGTGGCTTATGACGGTGCACACGTGTGGTACACTGCTGCAACAACTCCAAACCCGAGGCCTCAAATCGATATTCTGCCTCGACAAAAGTGATTTTTTATTCGATTTATGGGGGTATACAGGCCGGTAATGAATTCCGACAACTTTGAAAAAATGGTGCACAAGCTGCCCAAAACAACCTAGGACGGAGCACAAGTATGGTGCACCGCTGCAACGACTCCGCACCCGAGGCCTCAAATCGAAATTCCGCCTCGATACAAGTTATTTTTTTGTCGATTTACGGGGGTATGCAGGCCGGTAATGAATTCCGACAACTTTGAAAAAATGGTGAACAAGCATGCCCAAGCGTGGCCTAGGACGGTGCACACGTGTGGTGCACCGATGCAACAACTCCACACCCGAGGCCTCAAATCAAAATTCAGCCTCGACATATGTTATTTTTTTATCGATTTATGGGGTTATGCAGGCCGGTAACAAATTCTGACAACTTTGAAAAAATGGTGCACAAGCATGCCCAAGACCGCCTAGGACTGTGGCACACGTATGTTGCACCGCTGCAACAACTCCACACCCGAGGCCTCAAATCGAAATTCCGCCTCGACATAAGTTATTTTTTTGTCGATTTATGGGAGTATGCAGGCCGGTAATGAATTACGACAACTTTGAAAAAATGGTGCACAAGCATGCCCAAGCGTGGCTTATGACGGTGCACACGTGTGGTACACTGCTGCAACAACTCCAAACCCGAGGCCTCAAATCCATATTCTGCCTCGACAAAAGTGATTTTTTATTCGATTTATGGGGGTATAAAGGCCGGTAATGAATTCCGACAACTTTGAAAAAATGGTGCACAAGCTGCCCAAAACAACCTAGGACGGAGCACAAGTATGGTGCACCGCTGCAACGAATCCGCACCCGAGGCCTCAAATCGAAATTCCGCCTCGATACAAGTTATTTTTTTGTCGATTTACGGGGGTATGCAGGCCGGTAATGAATTCCAACAACTTTGAAAAATGGTGAACAAGCATGCCCAAGCGTGGCCTAGGACGGTGCACACGTGTGGTGCACCGATGCAACAACTCCACACCCGAGGCCTCAAATCAAAATTCAGCCTCGACATATGTTATTTTTTTGTCGATTTATGGGGTTATGCAGGCCGGTAACAAATTCTGACAACTTTTAAAAAATGGTGCACAAGCATGCCCAAGACAGCCTAGGACTGTGGCACACGTATGTTGCACCGCTGCAACAACTCCACACCCGAGGCCTCAAATCGAAATTCCGCCTCGACATAAGTTATTTTTTTGTCGATTTATGGGAGTATGCAGGCCGGTAATGAATTACGATAACTTTGAAAAAATGGTGCACAAGCATGCCCAAGCGTGGCTTATGACGGTGCACACGTGTGGTACACTGCTGCAACAACTCCAAACCCGAGGCCTCAAATCGATATTCTGCCTCGACAAAAGTGATTTTTTATTCGATTTATGGGGGTATACAGGCCGGTAATGAATTCCGACAACTTTGTAAAAATGGTGCACAAGCTGCCCAAAACAACCTAGGACGGAGCACAAGTATGGTGCACCGCTGCAACGACTCCGCACCCGAGGCCTCAAATCGAAATTCCGCCTCGATACAAGTTATGTTTTTGTCGATTTACGGGGGTATGCAGGCCGGTAATGAATTCCGACAACTTTGAAAAAATGGTGAACAAGCATGCCCAAGCGTGGCCTAGGACGGTGCACACGTGTGGTGCACCGATGCAACAACTCCACACCCGAGGCCTCAAATCAAAATTCAGCCTCGACATATGTTATTTTTTTGTCGATTTATGGGGTTATGCAGGCCGGTAACAAATTCTGACAACTTTGAAAAAATGGTGCACAAGGATGCCCAAGACAGCCTAGGACTGTGGCACACGTATGTTGCACCGCTGCAACAACTCCACACCCGAGGCCTCAAATCGAAATTCCGCCTCGACATAAGTTATTTTTTTGTCGATTTATGGGAGTATGCAGGCCGGTAATGAATTCCGACAACTTTGAAAAAATGGTGCACAAGCATGCCCAAGCGTGGCTTATGACGGTGCACACGTGTGGTACACTGCTGCAACAACTCCAAACCCGAGGCCTCAAATCGATATTCTGCCTCGACAAAAGTGATTTTTTATTCGATTTATGGGGGTATACAGGCCGGTAATGAATTCCGACAACTTTGAAAAAATGGTGCACAAGCTGCCCAAAACAACCTAGGACGGAGCACAAGTATGGTGCACCGCTGCAACGACTCCGCACCCGAGGCCTCAAATCGAAATTCCGCCTCGATACAAGTTATTTTTTTGTCGATTTACGGGGGTATGCAGGCCGGTAATGAATTCCGACAACTTTGAAAAAATGGTGAACAAGCATGCCCAAGCGTGGCCTAGGACGGTGCACACGTGTGGTGCACCGATGCAACAACTCCACACCCGAGGCCTCAAATCAAAATTCAGCCTCGACATATGTTATTTTTTTGTCGATTTATGGGGTTATGCAGGCCGGTAACAAATTCTGACAACTTTGAAAAAATGGTGCACAAGCATGCCCAAGACAGCCTAGGACTGTGGCACACGTATGTTGCACCGCTGCATCAACTCCACACCCGAGGCCTCAAATCGAAATTCCGCCTCGACATAAGTTATTTTTTTGTCGATTTATGGGAGTATGCAGGCCGGTAATGAATTCCGACAACTTTGAAAAAATGGTGCACAAGCATGCCCAAGCGTGGCTTATGACGGTGCACACGTGTGGTACACTGCTGCAACAACTCCAAACCCGAGGCCTCAAATCGATATTCTGCCTCGACAAAAGTGATTTTTTATTCGATTTATGGGGGTATACAGGCCGGTAATGAATTCCGACAACTTTGAAAAAATGGTGCACAAGCTGCCCAAAACAACCTAGGACGGAGCACAAGTATGGTGCACCGCTGCAACGACTCCGCACCCGAGGCCTCAAATCGAAATTCCGCCTCGATACAAGTTATTTTTTTGTCGATTTACGGGGGTATGCAGGCCGGTAATGAATTCCGACAACTTTGAAAAAATGGTGAACAAGCATGCCCAAGCGTGGCCTAGGACGGTGCACACGTGTGGTGCACCGATGCAACAACTCCACACCCGAGGCCTCAAATCAAAATTCAGCCTCGACATATGTTATTTTTTTGTCGATTTATGGGGTTATGCAGGCCGGTAACAAATTCTGACAACTTTGAAAAAATGGTGCACAAGCATGCCCAAGACAGCCTAGGACTGTGGCACACGTATGTTGCACCGCTGCAACAACTCCACACCCGAGGCCTCAAATCGAAATTCCGCCTCGACATAAGTTATTTTTTTGTCGATTTATGGGAGTATGCAGGCCGGTAATGAATTACGACAACTTTGAAAAAATGGTGCACAAGCATGCCCAAGCGTGGCATATGACGGTGCACACGTGTGGTACACTGCTGCAACAACTCCAAACCCGAGGCCTCAAATCCATATTCTGCCTCGACAAAAGTGATTTTTTATTCGATTTATGGGGGTATAAAGGCCGGTAATGAATTCCGAAAACTTTGAAAAAATGGTGCACAAGCTGCCCAAAACAACCTAGGACGGAGCACAAGTATGGTGCACCGCTGCAACGACTCCGCACCCGAGGCCTCAAATCGAAATTCCGCCTCGATACAAGTTATGTTTTTGTCGATTTACGGGGGTATGCAGGCCGGTAATGAATTCCGACAACTTTGAAAAAATGGTGAACAAGCATGCCCAAGCGTGGCCTAGGACGGTGCACACGTGTGGTGCACCGATGCAACAACTCCACACCCGAGGCCTCAAATCAAAATTCAGCCTCGACATATGTTATTTTTTTGTCGATTTATGGGGTTATGCAGGCCGGTAACAAATTCTGACAACTTTGAAAAAATGGTGCACAAGGATGCCCAAGACAGCCTAGGACTGTGGCACACGTATGTTGCACCGCTGCAACAACTCCACACCCGAGGCCTCAAATCGAAATTCCGCCTCGACATAAGTTATTTTTTGTCGATTTATGGGAGTATGCAGGCCGGTAATGAATTCCGACAACTTTGAAAAAATGGTGCACAAGCATGCCCAAGCGTGGCTTATGACGGTGCACACTCGTGGTGCACCGCTGCAACAACTCCACACCCGAGGCTTCAAATCGAAATTCTGCCTCGACAAAAGTGATTTTTTATTCAATTTATGGGGGTATGCAGGCCGGTAATGAATTCCGACAACTTTGAAAAAATGGTGCACAAACTGCGCAAGACAACCTAGGACGGTGGTACACGTATGCTGCACCGCTGCAACAACTCTGCATCCGAGGCCTCAAATCGAAAATTCTGCCTCGACAAAAGTGATTTTTTTTGTCGATTTATGGGGGTATGCAGGCCGGTAAATGAATTCCAACAACTTTGAATAAATAGTGCACAAGCATGCCCAAGCGCGGCCTAGGACGGTGCACACGTGTGGTGCACCGCTGCAACAACTCTGTACCCGAGCCCTCAAATCGAAATTCCGCCTCGACACAAGTTATTTTTTTATCGATTTATGGGGGTATGCAGGCCGGTAATGAATTCCGACAACTTTGAAAAAATGGTGCAAAAGCATCCCCAAGCGTGGCCCAGAACGTTGGCACACGTATGGTGCACCACTGCAATAACTCCGCACCCGAGGCCTCAAATCGAAATTCTGCCTCGACAAAAGTGATTTTTTTTGTCGATTTATGGGGGTATGCAGGCCGGTAAATGAATTCCGACAACTTTGAATAAATAGTGCACAAGCATGCCCAAGCGCGGCCTAGGACGGTGCTCACGTGTGGTGCACCGCTGCAACAACTCTGCACCCGAGGCCTCAAATCGAAATTCCGCCTCGACACAAGTTATTTTTTTATCGATTTATGGGGGTATGCAGGCCGGTAATGAATTCCGACAACTTTGAAAAAATGGTGCAAAAACATCCCCAAGCGTGGCCCAGAACGGTGGCACACGTATGGTGCACCGATGCAACAACTCCGTACCCGAGGCCTCAAATCGAAATTCAACCTCGACAATAGTGATTTTTTTATCGATTTATGGGGGTATGCAGGCCGGTAATGAATTCCGACAACTTTGAAAAAATGGTGCACAAGCTGCCCAAAACAACCTAGGACGGTGCACAAGTATGGTGCACCGCTGCAACGACTCCGCACCCGAGGCCTCAAATCGAAATTCCGCCATGACAAAAGAGATTTGTTTTGTCGATTTATGGGGGTATGCAGGCTGGTAATGAATTCCGACAACTTTGAAAAAATGGTGCACAAGCATGCCCAAGCGTGGCCTAGGACGGTGCACACGTGTGGTGCACCGATGCAACAACTCCACACCCGAGGCCTCAAATCAAAATTCAGCCTCGACATAAGTTATTTTTTTGTCGATTTATGGGGGTATGCAGGCCGGTAATGAATTCCGACAACTTTGAAAAAATGGTACACAAGCATGCCCAAGCGTGGCCTAGGACGGTGGCATACGTATGGTGCACCGCTGCAATAACTCCGCACCCGAGGCCTCAAATCAAAATTCAGCCTCGACATAAGTTATTTTTTTGTCGATTTATGGGGGTATGCAGGCCGGTAATGAATTCCGACAACTTTGAAAAAATGGTACACAAGCATGCCCAAGCGTGGCCTAGGACGGTGGCATACGTATTGTGCACCGCTGCAACGACTCCGCACCCGAGGCCTCAAATCGAAATTCCACCTCGACAATAGTGATTTTTTTTGTCGATTTATGGGGGTATGCAGGCCGGTAATGAATTCCGACAACTTTGAAAAAATGGTGCACAAGCATACCCAAGCGTGGCCTAGGACGGTGCACACGTGTGGTGCACCGCTGCAACAACTCCGCACCCGAGGCCTCAAATCGAAATTCTGCCTCGACACAAGTTATTTTTTTGTCGATTTATGGGGGTATGCAGGCCGGTAATGAATTTCGACAACTTTGAAAAAATGGTGCACAAGCATGCCCAAGCGTGGCATAGGACGGTGGCATACGTATGGTGCACCGCTGCAATAACTCCGCACCCGAGGCCTCAAATAGAAATTCCGCCTCGACAAAAGTGATTTTTTGTCGATTTATGGGGGTATGTAGGCCGGTAATGAATTCCGACAACTTTGAAACAATGGTGCACAAGCATGCCCAAGCGTGGCCTAGGACGGTGGCACACGTATGGTGCACCGCTGCAATAACTCCGCACCCGAGGCCTCAAATAGAAATTCCGCCTCGACAAAAGTGATTTTTTTGTCGATTTATGGGGGTATGCAGGCCGGTAATGAATTCCGACAACTTTGAAAAAATGGTGCACAAGTATGCCCAAGCGTGGCCTAGGACGGTGGCACACGTATGGTGCACCGCTGCAATAACTCCGCACCCGAGGCCTCAAATAGAAATTCCGCCTCGACAAAAGTGATTTTTTTGTCGATTTATGGGGGTATGCAGGCCGGTAATGAATTCCGACAACTTTGAAAAAATGGTGCACAAGCATGCCCAAGCGTGGCCTAGGACGGTGGCACACGTATGGTGCACCGATGCAACAACTCCGCATCCGAGGCCTCAAATCGAAATTCAACCTCGACAATAGTGATTTTTTTATCGATTTATGGGGGTATGCAGGCCGGTAATGAATTCCGACAACTTTGAAAAAATGGTGCACAAGCTGCCCAAAACAACCTAGGACGGTGCACAAGTATGGTGCACCGCTGCAACGACTCCGCACCCGAGGCCTCAAATCGAAATTCCGCCTCGACAAAAGAGATTTGTTTTGTCGATTTATGGGGGTATGCAGGCCGGTAATGAATTTCGACAACTTTGAAAAAATGGTGCACAAGCATGCCCAAACGTGGCTTATGACGGTGCACACGTGTGGTGCACCGCTGAAACAACTCCACACCCGAGGCCTCAAATCGATATTCCGCCTCGACAAAAGTGATTTTTTATTCGATTTATGGGGGTATGCAGGCCGGTAATGAATTTCGACAACTTTGAAAAAATGGTGCACAAGCATGCCCAAGCGTGGCCTAGGACGGTGGCATACGTATGGTGCACCGCTGCAATAACTCCGCACCCGAGGCCTCAAATAGAAATTCCGCCTCGACAAAAGTGATTTTTTGTCGATTTATGGGGGTATGTAGGCCGGTAATGAATTCCGACAACTTTGAAACAATGGTGCACAAGCATGCCCAAGCGTGGCCTAGGACGGTGGCACACGTATGGTGCACCGCTGCAATAACTCCGCACCCGAGGCCTCAAATAGAAATTCCGCCTCGACAAAAGTGATTTTTTTGTCGATTTATGGGGGTATGCAGGCCGGTAATGAATTCCGACAACTTTGAAAAAATGGTGCACAAGCATGCCCAAGCGTGGCCTAGGACGGTGGCACACGTATGGTGCACCGCTGCAATAACTCCGCACCCGAGGCCTCAAATAGAAATTCCGCCTCGACAAAAGTGATTTTTTTGTCGATTTATGGGGGTATGCAGGCCGGTAATGAATTCCGACAACTTTGAAAAAATGGTGCACAAGCATGCCCAAGCGTGGCCTAGGACGGTGGCACACGTATGGTGCACCGATGCAACAACTCCGCATCCGAGGCCTCAAATCGAAATTCAACCTCGACAATAGTGATTTTTTTATCGATTTATGGGGGTATGCAGGCCGGTAATGAATTCCGACAACTTTGAAAAAATGGTGCACAAGCTGCCCAAAACAACCTAGGACGGTGCACAAGTATGGTGCACCGCTGCAACGACTCCGCACCCGAGGCCTCAAATCGAAATTCCGCCTCGACAAAAGAGATTTGTTTTGTCGATTTATGGGGGTATGCAGGCCGGTAATGAATTTCGACAACTTTGAAAAAATGGTGCACAAGCATGCCCAAACGTGGCTTATGACGGTGCACACGTGTGGTGCACCGCTGAAACAACTCCACACCCGAGGCCTCAAATCGATATTCCGCCTCGACAAAAGTGATTTTTTATTCGATTTATGGGGGTATGCAGGCCGGTAATGAATTTCGACAACTTTGAAAAAATGGTGCACAAGCATGCCCAAGCGTGGCCTAGGACGGTGGCATACGTATGGTGCACCGCTGCAATAACTCCGCACCCGAGGCCTCAAATAGAAATTCCGCCTCGACAAAAGTGATTTTTTGTCGATTTATGGGGGTATGTAGGCCGGTAATGAATTCCGACAACTTTGAAACAATGGTGCACAAGTATGCCCAAGCGTGGCCTAGGACGGTGGCACACGTATGGTGCACCGCTGCAATAACTCCGCACCCGAGGCCTCAAATAGAAATTCCGCCTCGACAAAAGTGATTTTTTTGTCGATTTATGGGGGTATGCAGGCCGGTAATGAATTCCGACAACTTTGAAAAAATGGTGCACAAGCATGCCCAAGCGTGGCCTAGGACGGTGGCACACGTATGGTGCACCGCTGCAATAACTCCGCACCCGAGGCCTCAAATAGAAATTCCGCCTCGACAAAAGTGATTTTTTTGTCGATTTATGGGGGTATGCAGGCCGGTAATGAATTCCGACAACTTTGAAAAAATGGTGCACAAGCATGCCCAAGCGTGGCCTAGGACGGTGGCACACGTATGGTGGACCGATGCAACAACTCCGCATCCGAGGCCTCAAATCGAAATTCAACCTCGACAATAGTGATTTTTTTATCGATTTATGGGGGTATGCAGGCCGGTAATGAATTCCGACAACTTTGAAAAAATGGTGCACAAGCTGCCCAAAACAACCTAGGACGGTGCACAAGTATGGTGCACCGCTGCAACGACTCCGCACCCGAGGCCTCAAATCGAAATTCCGCCTCGACAAAAGAGATTTGTTTTGTCGATTTATGGGGGTATGCAGGCCGGTAATGAATTTCGACAACTTTGAAAAAATGGTGCACAAGCATGCCCAAACGTGGCTTATGACGGTGCACACGTGTGGTGCACCGCTGAAACAACTCCACACCCGAGGCCTCAAATCGATATTCCGCCTCGACAAAAGTGATTTTTTATTCGATTTATGGGGGTATGCAGGCCAGTAATTAATTCTGACAACTTTGAAAAAATGGTGCACAAACTGCGCAAGACAACCTAGGACGGTGGTACACGTATGCTACACCGCTGCAACAACTCCGCACCCGAGGCCTCAAATCGAAATTCTGCCTCGACAAAAGTGATTTTTTTTGTAGATTTATGGGGGTATGCAGGCCAGTAATGAATTCCGACAACTTTGAATAAATGGTGCACAAGCATGCCCAAGCGCGGCCTAGGACGGTGCACACGTGTGGTGCACCGCTGTAACAACTCTGCACCCGAGGCCTCAAATCGAAATTCCGCCTCGACACAAGTTATTTTTTTATCGATTTATGGGGGTATGCAGGTCGGTAATGAATTCCGACAACTTTGAAAAAATGGTGCAAAAGCATGCCCAAGCGTGGCCCAGAACGGTGGCACACGTATGGTGCACCGCTGCAACAACTCCGCACCCGAGGCCTCAAATCGAAATTCCACCTCGACAATAGTGATTTTTTTTGTCGATTTATGGGGGTATGCAGGCCGGTAATGAATTCCGACAACTTTGAAAAAATGGTGCACAAGCATGCCCAAGCGTGGCCTAGGACGGTGCACACGTGTGGTGCACCGCTGCAACAACTCCGCACCCGAGGCCGCAAATCGAAATTCTGCCTCGACACAAGTTATTTTTTTGTCGATTTATGGGGGTATGCAGGCCGGTAATGAATTTCGACAACTTTGAAAAAATGGTGCACAAGCATGCCCAAGCGTGGCCTAGGACGGTGGCACACGTATGGTGCACCGATGCAACAACTCCGCATCCGAGGCCTCAAATCGAAATTCAACCTCGACAATAGTGATTTTTTTATCGATTTATGGGGGTATGCAGGCCGGTAATGAATTCCGACAACTTTGAAAAAATGGTGCACAAGCTGCCCAAAACAACCTAGGACGGTGCACAAGTATGGTGCACCGCTGCAACGACTCCGCACCCGAGGCCTCAAATCGAAATTCCGCCTCGACAAAAGAGATTTGTTTTGTCGATTTATGGGGGTATGCAGGCCGGTAATGAATTTCGACAACTTTGAAAAAATGGTGCACAAGCATGCCCAAACGTGGCTTATGACGGTGCACACGTGTGGTGCACCGCTGAAACAACTCCACACCCGAGGCCTCAAATCGATATTCCGCCTCGACAAAAGTGATTTTTTATTCGATTTATGGGGGTATGCAGGCCGGTAATGAATTTCGACAACTTTGAAAAAATGGTGCACAAGCATGCCCAAGCGTGGCCTAGGACGGTGGCATACGTATGGTGCACCGCTGCAATAACTCCGCACCCGAGGCCTCAAATAGAAATTCCGCCTCGACAAAAGTGATTTTTTGTCGATTTATGGGGGTATGTAGGCCGGTAATGAATTCCGACAACTTTGAAACAATGGTGCACAAGCATGCCCAAGCGTGGCCTAGGACGGTGGCACACGTATGGTGCACCGCTGCAATAACTCCGCACCCGAGGCCTCAAATAGAAATTCCGCCTCGACAAAAGTGATTTTTTTGTCGATTTATGGGGGTATGCAGGCCGGTAATGAATTCCGACAACTTTGAAAAAATGGTGCACAAGCATGCCCAAGCGTGGCCTAGGACGGTGGCACACGTATGGTGCACCGCTGCAATAACTCCGCACCCGAGGCCTCAAATAGAAATTCCGCCTCGACAAAAGTGATTTTTTTGTCGATTTATGGGGGTATGCAGGCCGGTAATGAATTCCGACAACTTTGAAAAAATGGTGCACAAGCATGCCCAAGCGTGGCCTAGGACGGTGGCACACGTATGGTGCACCGATGCAACAACTCCGCATCCGAGGCCTCAAATCGAAATTCAACCTCGACAATAGTGATTTTTTTATCGATTTATGGGGGTATGCAGGCCGGTAATGAATTCCGACAACTTTGAAAAAATGGTGCACAAGCTGCCCAAAACAACCTAGGACGGTGCACAAGTATGGTGCACCGCTGCAACGACTCCGCACCCGAGGCCTCAAATCGAAATTCCGCCTCGACAAAAGAGATTTGTTTTGTCGATTTATGGGGGTATGCAGGCCGGTAATGAATTTCGACAACTTTGAAAAAATGGTGCACAAGCATGCCCAAACGTGGCTTATGACGGTGCACACGTGTGGTGCACCGCTGAAACAACTCCACACCCGAGGCCTCAAATCGATATTCCGCCTCGACAAAAGTGATTTTTTATTCGATTTATGGGGGTATGCAGGCCGGTAATGAATTTCGACAACTTTGAAAAAATGGTGCACAAGCATGCCCAAGCGTGGCCTAGGACGGTGGCATACGTATGGTGCACCGCTGCAATAACTCCGCACCCGAGGCCTCAAATAGAAATTCCGCCTCGACAAAAGTGATTTTTTGTCGATTTATGGGGGTATGTAGGCCGGTAATGAATTCCGACAACTTTGAAACAATGGTGCACAAGCATGCCCAAGCGTGGCCTAGGACGGTGGCACACGTATGGTGCACCGCTGCAATAACTGCGCACCCGAGGCCTCAAATAGAAATTCTGCCTCGACAAAAGTGATTTTTTTGTCGATTTATGGGGGTATGCAGGCCGGTAATGAATTCCGACAACTTTGAAAAAATGGTGCACAAGCATGCCCAAGCGTGGCCTAGGACGGTGGCACACGTATGGTGCACCGCTGCAATAACTCCGCACCCGAGGCCTCAAATAGAAATTCCGCCTCGACAAAAGTGATTTTTTTGTCGATTTATGGGGGTATGCAGGCCGGTAATGAATTCCGACAACTTTGAAAAAATGGTGCACAAGCATGCCCAAGCGTGGCCTAGGACGGTGGCACACGTATGGTGCACCGATGCAACAACTCCGCATCCGAGGCCTCAAATCGAAATTCAACCTCGAAAATAGTGATTTTTTTATCGATTTATGGGGGTATGCAGGCCGGTAATGAATTCCGACAACTTTGAAAAAATGGTGCACAAGCTGCCCAAAACAACCTAGGACGGTGCACAAGTATGGTGCACCGCTGCAACGACTCCGCACCCGAGGCCTCAAATCGAAATTCCGCCTCGACAAAAGAGATTTGTTTTGTCGATTTATGGGGGTATGCAGGCCGGTAATGAATTTCGACAACTTTGAAAAAATGGTGCACAAGCATGCCCAAACGTGGCTTATGACGGTGCACACGTGTGGTGCACCGCTGAAACAACTCCACACCCGAGGCCTCAAATCGATATTCCGCCTCGACAAAAGTGATTTTTTATTCGATTTATGGGGGTATGCAGGCCGGTAATGAATTCTGACAACTTTGAAAAAATGGTGCACAAACTGCGCAAGACAACCTAGGACGGTGGTACACGTATGCTACACCGCTGCAACAACTCCGCACCCGAGGCCTCAAATCGAAATTCTGCCTCGACAAAAGTGATTTTTTTTGTAGATTTATGGGGGTATGCAGGCCAGTAATGAATTCCGACAACTTTGAATAAATGGTGCACAAGCATGCCCAAGCGCGGCCTAGGACGGTGCACACGTGTGGTGCACCGCTGTAACAACTCTGCACCCGAGGCCTCAAATCGAAATTCCGCCTCGACACAAGTTATTTTTTTATCGATTTATGGGGGTATGCAGGTCGGTAATGAATTCCGACAACTTTGAAAAAATGGTGCAAAAGCATGCCCAAGCGTGGCCTAGGACGGTGGCATACGTATGGTGCACCGCTGCAATAACTCCGCACCCGAGGCCTCAAATAGAAATTCCGCCTCGACAAAAGTGATTTTTTGTCGATTTATGGGGGTATGTAGGCCGGTAATGAATTCCGACAACTTTGAAACAATGGTGCACAAGCATGCCCAAGCGTGGCCTAGGACGGTGGCACACGTATGGTGCACCGCTGCAATAACTCCGCACCCGAGGCCTCAAATAGAAATTCCGCCTCGACAAAAGTGATTTTTTTGTCGATTTATGGGGGTATGCAGGCCGGTAATGAATTCCGACAACTTTGAAAAAATGGTGCACAAGCATGCCCAAGCGTGGCCTAGGACGGTGGCACACGTATGGTGCACCGCTGCAATAACTCCGCACCCGAGGCCTCAAATAGAAATTCCGCCTCGACAAAAGTGATTTTTTTGTCGATTTATGGGGGTATGCAGGCCGGTAATGAATTCCGACAACTTTGAAAAAATGGTGCACAAGCATGCCCAAGCGTGGCCTAGGACGGTGGCACACGTATGGTGCACCGATGCAACAACTCCGCATCCGAGGCCTCAAATCGAAATTCAACCTCGACAATAGTGATTTTTTTATCGATTTATGGGGGTATGCAGGCCGGTAATGAATTCCGACAACTTTGAAAAAATGGTGCACAAGCTGCCCAAAACAACCTAGGACGGTGCACAAGTATGGTGCACCGCTGCAACGACTCCGCACCCGAGGCCTCAAATCGAAATTCCGCCTCGACAAAAGAGATTTGTTTTGTCGATTTATGGGGGTATGCAGGCCGGTAATGAATTTCGACAACTTTGAAAAAATGGTGCACAAGCATGCCCAAACGTGGCTTATGACGGTGCACACGTGTGGTGCACCGCTGAAACAACTCCACACCCGAGGCCTCAAATCGATATTCCGCCTCGACAAAAGTGATTTTTTATTCGATTTATGGGGGTATGCAGGCCGGTAATGAATTTCGACAACTTTGAAAAAATGGTGCACAAGCATACCCAAGCGTGGCCTAGGACGGTGGCATACGTATGGTGCACCGCTGCAATAACTCCGCACCCGAGGCCTCAAATAGAAATTCCGCCTCGACAAAAGTGATTTTTTGTCGATTTATGGGGGTATGTAGGCCGGTAATGAATTCCGACAACTTTGAAACAATGGTGCACAAGCATGCCCAAGCGTGGCCTAGGACGGTGGCACACGTATGGTGCACCGCTGCAATAACTCCGCACCCGAGGCCTCAAATAGAAATTCTGCCTCGACAAAAGTGATTTTTTTGTCGATTTATGGGGGTATGCAGGCCGGTAATGAATTCCGACAACTTTGAAAAAATGGTGCACAAGCATGCCCAAGCGTGGCCTAGGACGGTGGCACACGTATGGTGCACCGCTGCAATAACTCCGCACCCGAGGCCTCAAATAGAAATTCCGCCTCGACAAAAGTGATTTTTTTGTCGATTTATGGGGGTATGCAGGCCGGTAATGAATTCCGACAACTTTGAAAAAATGGTGCACAAGCATGCCCAAGCGTGGCCTAGGACGGTGGCACACGTATGGTGCACCGATGCAACAACTCCGCATCCGAGGCCTCAAATCGAAATTCAACCTCGACAATAGTGATTTTTTTATCGATTTATGGGGGTATGCAGGCCGGTAATGAATTCCGACAACTTTGAAAAAATGGTGCACAAGCTGCCCAAAACAACCTAGGACGGTGCACAAGTATGGTGCACCGCTGCAACGACTCCGCACCCGAGGCCTCAAATCGAAATTCCGCCTCGACAAAAGAGATTTGTTTTGTCGATTTATGGGGGTATGCAGGCCGGTAATGAATTTCGACAACTTTGAAAAAATGGTGCACAAGCATGCCCAAACGTGGCTTATGACGGTGCACACGTGTGGTGCACCGCTGAAACAACTCCACACCCGAGGCCTCAAATCGATATTCCGCCTCGACAAAAGTGATTTTTTATTCGATTTATGGGGGTATGCAGGCCGGTAATGAATTCTGACAACTTTGAAAAAATGGTGCACAAACTGCGCAAGACAACCTAGGACGGTGGTACACGTATGCTACACCGCTGCAACAACTCCGCACCCGAGGCCTCAAATCGAAATTCTGCCTCGACAAAAGTGATTTTTTTTGTAGATTTATGGGGGTATGCAGGCCAGTAATGAATTCCGACAACTTTGAATAAATGGTGCACAAGCATGCCCAAACGTGGCTTATGACGGTGCACACGTGTGGTGCACCGCTGAAACAACTCCACACCCGAGGCCTCAAATCGATATTCCGCCTCGACAAAAGTGATTTTTTATTCGATTTATGGGGGTATGCAGGCCGGTAATGAATTTCGACAACTTTGAAAAAATGGTGCACAAGCATACCCAAGCGTGGCCTAGGACGGTGGCACACGTATGGTGCACCGCTGCAATAACTCCGCACCCGAGGCCTCAAATAGAAATTCCGCCTCGACAAAAGTGATTTTTTTGTCGATTTATGGGGGTATGCAGGCCGGTAATGAATTCCGACAACTTTGAAAAAATGGTGCACAAGCATGCCCAAGCGTGGCCTAGGACGGTGGCACACGTATGGTGCACCGCTGCAATAACTCCGCACCCGAGGCCTCAAATAGAAATTCCGCCTCGACAAAAGTGATTTTTTTGTCGATTTATGGGGGTATGCAGGCCGGTAATGAATTCCGACAACTTTGAAAAAATGGTGCACAAGCATGCCCAAGCGTGGCCTAGGACGGTGGCACACGTATGGTGCACCGATGCAACAACTCCGCATCCGAGGCCTCAAATCGAAATTCAACCTCGACAATAGTGATTTTTTTATCGATTTATGGGGGTATGCAGGCCGGTAATGAATTCCGACAACTTTGAAAAAATGGTGCACAAGCTGCCCAAAACAACCTAGGACGGTGCACAAGTATGGTGCACCGCTGCAACGACTCCGCACCCGAGGCCTCAAATCGAAATTCCGCCTCGACAAAAGAGATTTGTTTTGTCGATTTATGGGGGTATGCAGGCCGGTAATGAATTTCGACAACTTTGAAAAAATGGTGCACAAGCATGCCCAAACGTGGCTTATGACGGTGCACACGTGTGGTGCACCGCTGAAACAACTCCACACCCGAGGCCTCAAATCGATATTCCGCCTCGACAAAAGTGATTTTTTATTCGATTTATGGGGGTATGCAGGCCGGTAATGAATTTCGACAACTTTGAAAAAATGGTGCACAAGCATGCCCAAGCGTGGCCTAGGACGGTGGCATACGTATGGTGCACCGCTGCAATAACTCCGCACCCGAGGCCTCAAATAGAAATTCCGCCTCGACAAAAGTGATTTTTTGTCGATTTATGGGGGTATGTAGGCCGGTAATGAATTCCGACAACTTTGAAACAATGGTGCACAAGCATGCCCAAGCGTGGCCTAGGACGGTGGCACACGTATGGTGCACCGCTGCAATAACTGCGCACCCGAGGCCTCAAATAGAAATTCTGCCTCGACAAAAGTGATTTTTTTGTCGATTTATGGGGGTATGCAGGCCGGTAATGAATTCCGACAACTTTGAAAAAATGGTGCACAAGCATGCCCAAGCGTGGCCTAGGACGGTGGCACACGTATGGTGCACCGCTGCAATAACTCCGCACCCGAGGCCTCAAATAGAAATTCCGCCTCGACAAAAGTGATTTTTTTGTCGATTTATGGGGGTATGCAGGCCGGTAATGAATTCCGACAACTTTGAAAAAATGGTGCACAAGCATGCCCAAGCGTGGCCTAGGACGGTGGCACACGTATGGTGCACCGATGCAACAACTCCGCATCCGAGGCCTCAAATCGAAATTCAACCTCGACAATAGTGATTTTTTTATCGATTTATGGGGGTATGCAGGCCGGTAATGAATTCCGACAACTTTGAAAAAATGGTGCACAAGCTGCCCAAAACAACCTAGGACGGTGCACAAGTATGGTGCACCGCTGCAACGACTCCGCACCCGAGGCCTCAAATCGAAATTCCGCCTCGACAAAAGAGATTTGTTTTGTCGATTTATGGGGGTATGCAGGCCGGTAATGAATTTCGACAACTTTGAAAAAATGGTGCACAAGCATGCCCAAACGTGGCTTATGACGGTGCACACGTGTGGTGCACCGCTGAAACAACTCCACACCCGAGGCCTCAAATCGATATTCCGCCTCGACAAAAGTGATTTTTTATTCGATTTATGGGGGTATGCAGGCCGGTAATGAATTCTGACAACTTTGAAAAAATGGTGCACAAACTGCGCAAGACAACCTAGGACGGTGGTACACGTATGCTACACCGCTGCAACAACTCCGCACCCGAGGCCTCAAATCGAAATTCTGCCTCGACAAAAGTGATTTTTTTTGTAGATTTATGGGGGTATGCAGGCCAGTAATGAATTCCGACAACTTTGAATAAATGGTGCACAAGCATGCCCAAACGTGGCTTATGACGGTGCACACGTGTGGTGCACCGCTGAAACAACTCCACACCCGAGGCCTCAAATCGATATTCCGCCTCGACAAAAGTGATTTTTTATTCGATTTATGGGGGTATGCAGGCCGGTAATGAATTTCGACAACTTTGAAAAAATGGTGCACAAGCATACCCAAGCGTGGCCTAGGACGGTGGCACACGTATGGTGCACCGCTGCAATAACTCCGCACCCGAGGCCTCAAATAGAAATTCCGCCTCGACAAAAGTGATTTTTTTGTCGATTTATGGGGGTATGCAGGCCGGTAATGAATTCCGACAACTTTGAAAAAATGGTGCACAAGCATGCCCAAGCGTGGCCTAGGACGGTGGCACACGTATGGTGCACCGCTGCAATAACTCCGCACCCGAGGCCTCAAATAGAAATTCCGCCTCGACAAAAGTGATTTTTTTGTCGATTTATGGGGGTATGCAGGCCGGTAATGAATTCCGACAACTTTGAAAAAATGGTGCACAAGCATGCCCAAGCGTGGCCTAGGACGGTGGCACACGTATGGTGCACCGATGCAACAACTCCGCATCCGAGGCCTCAAATCGAAATTCAACCTCGACAATAGTGATTTTTTTATCGATTTATGGGGGTATGCAGGCCGGTAATGAATTCCGACAACTTTGAAAAAATGGTGCACAAGCTGCCCAAAACAACCTAGGACGGTGCACAAGTATGGTGCACCGCTGCAACGACTCCGCACCCGAGGCCTCAAATCGAAATTCCGCCTCGACAAAAGAGATTTGTTTTGTCGATTTATGGGGGTATGCAGGCCGGTAATGAATTTCGACAACTTTGAAAAAATGGTGCACAAGCATGCCCAAACGTGGCTTATGACGGTGCACACGTGTGGTGCACCGCTGAAACAACTCCACACCCGAGGCCTCAAATCGATATTCCGCCTCGACAAAAGTGATTTTTTATTCGATTTATGGGGGTATGCAGGCCGGTAATGAATTTCGACAACTTTGAAAAAATGGTGCACAAGCATACCCAAGCGTGGCCTAGGACGGTGGCATACGTATGGTGCACCGCTGCAATAACTCCGCACCCGAGGCCTCAAATAGAAATTCCGCCTCGACAAAAGTGATTTTTTGTCGATTTATGGGGGTATGTAGGCCGGTAATGAATTCCGACAACTTTGAAACAATGGTGCACAAGCATGCCCAAGCGTGGCCTAGGACGGTGGCACACGTATGGTGCACCGCTGCAATAACTCCGCACCCGAGGCCTCAAATAGAAATTCTGCCTCGACAAAAGTGATTTTTTTGTCGATTTATGGGGGTATGCAGGCCGGTAATGAATTCCGACAACTTTGAAAAAATGGTGCACAAGCATGCCCAAGCGTGGCCTAGGACGGTGGCACACGTATGGTGCACCGCTGCAATAACTCCGCACCCGAGGCCTCAAATAGAAATTCCGCCTCGACAAAAGTGATTTTTTTGTCGATTTATGGGGGTATGCAGGCCGGTAATGAATTCCGACAACTTTGAAAAAATGGTGCACAAGCATGCCCAAGCGTGGCCTAGGACGGTGGCACACGTATGGTGCACCGATGCAACAACTCCGCATCCGAGGCCTCAAATCGAAATTCAACCTCGACAATAGTGATTTTTTTATCGATTTATGGGGGTATGCAGGCCGGTAATGAATTCCGACAACTTTGAAAAAATGGTGCACAAGCTGCCCAAAACAACCTAGGACGGTGCACAAGTATGGTGCACCGCTGCAACGACTCCGCACCCGAGGCCTCAAATCGAAATTCCGCCTCGACAAAAGAGATTTGTTTTGTCGATTTATGGGGGTATGCAGGCCGGTAATGAATTTCGACAACTTTGAAAAAATGGTGCACAAGCATGCCCAAACGTGGCTTATGACGGTGCACACGTGTGGTGCACCGCTGAAACAACTCCACACCCGAGGCCTCAAATCGATATTCCGCCTCGACAAAAGTGATTTTTTATTCGATTTATGGGGGTATGCAGGCCGGTAATGAATTCTGACAACTTTGAAAAAATGGTGCACAAACTGCGCAAGACAACCTAGGACGGTGGTACACGTATGCTACACCGCTGCAACAACTCCGCACCCGAGGCCTCAAATCGAAATTCTGCCTCGACAAAAGTGATTTTTTTTGTAGATTTATGGGGGTATGCAGGCCAGTAATGAATTCCGACAACTTTGAATAAATGGTGCACAAGCATGCCCAAGCGCGGCCTAGGACGGTGCACACGTGTGGTGCACCGCTGTAACAACTCTGCACCCGAGGCCTCAAATCGAAATTCCGCCTCGACACAAGTTATTTTTTTATCGATTTATGGGGGTATGCAGGTCGGTAATGAATTCCGACAACTTTGAAAAAATGGTGCAAAAGCATGCCCAAGCGTGGCCCAGAACGGTGGCACACGTATGGTGCACCGCTGCAACAACTCCGCACCCGAGGCCTCAAATCGAAATTCCACCTCGACAATAGTGATTTTTTTTGTCGATTTATGGGGGTATGCAGGCCGGTAATGAATTCCGACAACTTTGAAAAAATGGTGCACAAGCATGCCCAAGCGTGGCCTAGGACGGTGCACACGTGTGGTGCACCGCTGCAACAACTCCGCACCCGAGGCCTCAAATCGAAATTCTGCCTCGACACAAGTTATTTTTTTGTCGATTTATGGGGGTATGCAGGCCGGTAATGAATTTCGACAACTTTGAAAAAATGGTGCACAAGCATGCCCAAGCGTGGCCTAGGACGGTGGCACACGTATGGTGCACCGATGCAACAACTCCGCATCCGAGGCCTCAAATCGAAATTCAACCTCGACAATAGTGATTTTTTTATCGATTTATGGGGGTATGCAGGCCGGTAATGAATTCCGACAACTTTGAAAAAATGGTGCACAAGCTGCCCAAAACAACCTAGGACGGTGCACAAGTATGGTGCACCGCTGCAACGACTCCGCACCCGAGGCCTCAAATCGAAATTCCGCCTCGACAAAAGAGATTTGTTTTGTCGATTTATGGGGGTATGCAGGCCGGTAATGAATTTCGACAACTTTGAAAAAATGGTGCACAAGCATGCCCAAACGTGGCTTATGACGGTGCACACGTGTGGTGCACCGCTGAAACAACTCCACACCCGAGGCCTCAAATCGATATTCCGCCTCGACAAAAGTGATTTTTTATTCGATTTATGGGGGTATGCAGGCCGGTAATGAATTTCGACAACTTTGAAAAAATGGTGCACAAGCATGCCCAAGCGTGGCCTAGGACGGTGGCATACGTATGGTGCACCGCTGCAATAACTCCGCACCCGAGGCCTCAAATAGAAATTCCGCCTCGACAAAAGTGATTTTTTGTCGATTTATGGGGGTATGTAGGCCGGTAATGAATTCCGACAACATTGAAACAATGGTGCACAAGCATGCCCAAGCGTGGCCTAGGACGGTGGCACACGTATGGTGCACCGCTGCAATAACTCCGCACCCGAGGCCTCAAATAGAAATTCCGCCTCGACAAAAGTGATTTTTTTGTCGATTTATGGGGGTATGCAGGCCGGTAATGAATTCCGACAACTTTGAAAAAATGGTGCACAAGCATGCCCAAGCGTGGCCTAGGACGGTGGCACACGTATGGTGCACCGCTGCAATAACTCCGCACCCGAGGCCTCAAATAGAAATTCCGCCTCGACAAAAGTGATTTTTTTGTCGATTTATGGGGGTATGCAGGCCGGTAATGAATTCCGACAACTTTGAAAAAATGGTGCACAAGCATGCCCAAGCGTGGCCTAGGACGGTGGCACACGTATGGTGCACCGATGCAACAACTCCGCATCCGAGGCCTCAAATCGAAATTCAACCTCGACAATAGTGATTTTTTTATCGATTTATGGGGGTATGCAGGCCGGTAATGAATTCCGACAACTTTGAAAAAATGGTGCACAAGCTGCCCAAAACAACCTAGGACGGTGCACAAGTATGGTGCACCGCTGCAACGACTCCGCACCCGAGGCCTCAAATCGAAATTCCGCCTCGACAAAAGAGATTTGTTTTGTCGATTTATGGGGGTATGCAGGCCGGTAATGAATTTCGACAACTTTGAAAAAATGGTGCACAAGCATGCCCAAACGTGGCTTATGACGGTGCACACGTGTGGTGCACCGCTGAAACAACTCCACACCCGAGGCCTCAAATCGATATTCCGCCTCGACAAAAGTGATTTTTTATTCGATTTATGGGGGTATGCAGGCCGGTAATGAATTCTGACAACTTTGAAAAAATGGTGCACAAACTGCGCAAGACAACCTAGGACGGTGGTACACGTATGCTACACCGCTGCAACAACTCCGCACCCGAGGCCTCAAATCGAAATTCTGCCTCGACAAAAGTGATTTTTTTTGTAGATTTATGGGGGTATGCAGGCCAGTAATGAATTCCGACAACTTTGAATAAATGGTGCACAAGCATGCCCAAGCGCGGCCTAGGACGGTGCACACGTGTGGTGCACCGCTGTAACAACTCTGCACCCGAGGCCTCAAATCGAAATTCCGCCTCGACACAAGTTATTTTTTTATCGATTTATGGGGGTATGCAGGTCGGTAATGAATTCCGACAACTTTGAAAAAATGGTGCAAAAGCATGCCCAAGCGTGGCCCAGAACGGTGGCACACGTATGGTGCACCGCTGCAACAACTCCGCACCCGAGGCCTCAAATCGAAATTCCACCTCGACAATAGTGATTTTTTTTGTCGATTTATGGGGGTATGCAGGCCGGTAATGAATTCCGACAACTTTGAAAAAATGGTGCACAAGCATGCCCAAGCGTGGCCTAGGACGGTGCACACGTGTGGTGCACCGCTGCAACAACTCCGCACCCGAGGCCTCAAATCGAAATTCTGCCTCGACACAAGTTATTTTTTTGTCGATTTATGGGGGTATGCAGGCCGGTAATGAATTTCGACAACTTTGAAAAAATGGTGCACAAGCATGCCCAAGCGTGGCCTAGGACGGTGGCACACGTATGGTGCACCGCTGCAACAACTCCGCACCCGAGGCCTCAAATCGAAATTCCACCTCGACAATAGTGATTTTTTTTGTCGATTTATGGGGGTATGCAGGCCGGTAATGAATTCCGACAACTTTGAAAAAATGGTGCACAAGCATGCCCAAGCGTGGCCTGGGACGGTGCACACGTGTGGTGCACCGCTGCAACAACTCCGCACCCGAGGCCTCAAATCGAAATTCTGCATCGACACAAGTTATTTTTTTGTCGATTTATGGGGGTATGCAGGCCGGTAATGAATTTCGACAACTTTGAAAAAATGGTGCACAAGCATGCCCAAGCGTGGCCTAGGACGGTGGCATACGTATGGTGCACCGCTGCAATAACTTCGCACCCGAGGCCTCAAATAGAAATTCCGCCTCGACAAAAGTGATTTTTTTGTCGATTTATGGGGGTATGCAGGCCGGTAATGAATTCCGACAACTTTGAAAAAATGGTGCACAAGCATGCCCAAGCGTGGCCTAGGACGGTGGCACACGTATGGTGCACCGCTGCAACAATCCGCACCCGAGGCCTCAAATCGAAATTCCACCTCGACAATAGTGATTTTTTTTGTCGATTTATGGGGGTATGCAGGCCGGTAATGAATTTCGACAACTTTGAAAAAATGGTGCACAAGCATGCCCAAGCGTGGCCTAGGACGGTGGCACACGTATGGTGCACCGCTGCAATAACTCCGCACCCGAGGCCTCAAATAGAAATTCCGCCTCGACAAAAGTGATTTTTTTGTCGATTTATGGGGGTATGCAGACCGGTAATGAATTCCGACAACTTTGAAAAAATGGTGCACAAGCTGCCCAAAACAACCTAGGACGGTGCACACGTGTGGTGCACCGCTGCAACAACTCCGCACCCGAGGCCTCAAATCAAAATTCTGCCTCGACACAAGTTATTTTTTTGTTGATTTATGGGGGTATGCAGGCCGGTAAATGAATTCCGACAACTTTGAATAAATAGTGCACAAGCATGCCCAAGCGCGGCCTAGGACGGTGCACACGTGTGGTGCACCGCTGCAACAACTCTGCACCCGAGCCCTCAAATCGAAATTCCGCCTCGACAAAAGTAATTTTTTTGTCGATTTATGGGAGTATGCAGGCCGGTAATGAATTCCGACAACTTTGAAAAAATGGTGCACAAGCTGCCCAAAACAACCTAGGACGGTGCACAAGTATGGTGCACCGCTGCAACGACTCCGCACCCGAGGCCTCAAATCGAAATTCCGCCTCGAAAAAAGAGATTTGTTTTGTCGATTTATGGGGGTATGCAGGCCGTTAATGAATTTCGACAACTTTGAAAAAATGGTGCACAAGCATGCCCAAACGTGGCTTATGACGGTGCACACGTGTGGTGCACCGCTGAAACAACTCCACACCCGAGGCCTCAAATCGATATTCCGCCTCGACAAAAGTGATTTTTTATTCGATTTATGGGGGTATGCAGGCCGGTAATGAATTCTGACAACTTTGAAAAAATGGTGCACAAACTGCGCAAGACAACCTAGGACGGTGGTACACGTATGCTACACCGCTGCAACAACTCCGCACCCGAGGCCTCAAATCGAAATTCTGCCTCGACAAAAGTGATTGTTTTTGTAGATTTATGGGGGTATGCAGGCCAGTAATGAATTCCGACAACTTTGAATAAATGGTGCACAAGCATGCCCAAGCGTGGCCTAGGACGGTGGCACACGTATGGTGCACCGCTGCAACAACTCCGCACCCGAGGCCTCAAATCGAAATTCCACCTCGACAATAGTGATTTTTTTTGTCGATTTATGGGGGTATGCAGGCCGGTAATGAATTCCGACAACTTTGAAAAAATGGTGCACAAGCATGCCCAAGCGTGGCCTGGGACGGTGCACACGTGTGGTGCACCGCTGCAACAACTCCGCACCCGAGGCCTCAAATCGAAATTCTGCATCGACACAAGTTATTTTTTTGTCGATTTATGGGGGTATGCAGGCCGGTAATGAATTTCGACAACTTTGAAAAAATGGTGCACAAGCATGCCCAAGCGTGGCCTAGGACGGTGGCATACGTATGGTGCACCGCTGCAATAACTTCGCACCCGAGGCCTCAAATAGAAATTCCGCCTCGACAAAAGTGATTTTTTTGTCGATTTATGGGGGTATGCAGGCCGGTAATGAATTCCGACAACTTTGAAAAAATGGTGCACAAGCATGCCCAAGCGTGGCCTAGGACGGTGGCACACGTATGGTGCACCGCTGCAACAATCCGCACCCGAGGCCTCAAATCGAAATTCCACCTCGACAATAGTGATTTTTTTTGTCGATTTATGGGGGTATGCAGGCCGGTAATGAATTTCGACAACTTTGAAAAAATGGTGCACAAGCATGCCCAAGCGTGGCCTAGGACGGTGGCACACGTATGGTGCACCGCTGCAATAACTCCGCACCCGAGGCCTCAAATAGAAATTCCGCCTCGACAAAAGTGATTTTTTTGTCGATTTATGGGGGTATGCAGGCCGGTAATGAATTCCGACAACTTTGAAAAAATGGTGCACAAGCTGCCCAAAACAACCTAGGACGGTGCACACGTGTGGTGCACCGCTGCAACAACTCCGCACCCGAGGCCTCAAATCAAAATTCTGCCTCGACACAAGTTATTTTTTTGTTGATTTATGGGGGTATGCAGGCCGGTAAATGAATTCCGACAACTTTGAATAAATAGTGCACAAGCATGCCCAAGCGCGGCCTAGGACGGTGCACACGTGTGGTGCACCGCTGCAACAACTCTGCACCCGAGCCCTCAAATCGAAATTCCGCCTCGACAAAAGTAATTTTTTTGTCGATTTATGGGAGTATGCAGGCCGGTAATGAATTCCGACAACTTTGAAAAAATGGTGCACAAGCTGCCCAAAACAACCTAGGACGGTGCACAAGTATGGTGCACCGCTGCAACGACTCCGCACCCGAGGCCTCAAATCGAAATTCCGCCTCGACAAAAGAGATTTGTTTTGTCGATTTATGGGGGTATGCAGGCCGGTAATGAATTTCGACAACTTTGAAAAAATGGTGCACAAGCATGCCCAAACGTGGCTTATGACGGTGCACACGTGTGGTGCACCGCTGAAACAACTCCACACCCGAGGCCTCAAATCGATATTCCGCCTCGACAAAAGTGATTTTTTATTCGATTTATGGGGGTATGCAGGCCGGTAATGAATTCTGACAACTTTGAAAAAATGGTGCACAAACTGCGCAAGACAACCTAGGACGGTGGTACACGTATGCTACACCGCTGCAACAACTCCGCACCCGAGGCCTCAAATCGAAATTCTGCCTCGACAAAAGTGATTGTTTTTGTAGATTTATGGGGGTATGCAGGCCAGTAATGAATTCCGACAACTTTGAATAAATGGTGCACAAGCATGCCCAAGCGTGGCCTAGGACGGTGCACACGTGTGGTGCACCGCTGCAACAACTCCGCACCCGAGGCCTCAAATCGAAATTCTGCCTCGACACAAGTTATTTTTTTGTCGATTTATGGGGGTATGCAGGCCGGTAATGAATTTTGACAACTTTGAAAAAATGGTGCACAAGCATGCCCAAGCGTGGCCTAGGACGGTGGCACACGTATGGTGCACCGCTGCAACAACTCCGCACCCGAGGCCTCAAATCGAAATTCCACCTCGACAATAGTGATTTTTTTTGTCGATTTATGGGGGTATGCAGGCCGGTAATGAATTCCGACAACTTTGAAAAAATGGTGCACAAGCATGCCCAAGCGTGGCCTAGGACGGTGCACACGTGTGGTGCACCGCTGCAACAACTCCGCACCCGAGGCCTCAAATCGAAATTCTGCCTCGACACAAGTTATTTTTTTGTCGATTTATGGGGGTATGCAAGCCGGTAATGAATTTCGACAACTTTGAATAAATTGTGCACAAGCATGCCCAAGCGTGGCCTAGGACGGTGGCATACGTATGGTGCACCGCTGCAATAACTCCGCACCCGAGGCCTCAAATAGAAATTCCGCCTCGACAAAAGTGATTTTTTTGTCGATTTATGGGGGTATGCAGGCCGGTAATGAATTCCGACAACTTTGAAAAAATGGTGCACAAGCATGCCCAAGCGTGGCCTAGGACGGTGGCACACGTATGGTGCACCGCTGCAACAACTCCGCACCCGAGGCCTCAAATCAAAATTCCACCTCGACAATAGTGATTTTTTTTGTCGATTTAAGGGGGTATGCAGGCCGGTAATGAATTCCGACAACTTTGAAAAAATGGTGCACAAGCATGCCCAAGCGTGGCCTAGGACGGTGCACACGTGTGGTGCACCGCTGCAACAACTCCGCACCCGAGGCCTCAAAACGAAATTCTGCCTCGACACAAGTTATTTTTTTGTCGATTTATGGGGGTATGCAGGCCGGTAATGAATTTCGACAACTTTGAAAAAATGGTGCACAAGCATGCCCAAGCGTGGCCTAGGACGGTGGCACACGTATGGTGCACCGCTGCAATAACTCCGCACCCGAGGCCTCAAATAGAAATTCCGCCTCGACAAAAGTGATTTTTTTGTCGATTTATGGGGGTATGCAGGCCGGTAATGAATTCCGACAACTTTGAAAAAATGGTGCACAAGCTGCCCAAAACAACCTAGGACGGTGCACACGTGTGGTGCACCGCTGCAACAACTCCGCACCCGAGGCCTCAAATCAAAATTCTGCCTCGACACAAGTTATTTTTTTGTTGATTTATGGGGGTATGCAGGCCGGTAAATGAATTCCGACAACTTTGAATAAATAGTGCACAAGCATGCCCAAGCGCGGCCTAGGACGGTGCACACGTGTGGTGCACCGCTGCAACAACTCTGCACCCGAGCCCTCAAATCGAAATTCCGCCTCGACAAAAGTAATTTTTTTGTCGATTTATGGGAGTATGCAGGCCGGTAATGAATTCCGACAACTTTGAAAAAATGGTGCACAAGCTGCCCAAAACAACCTAGGACGGTGCACAAGTATGGTGCACCGCTGCAACGACTCCGCACCCGAGGCCTCAAATCGAAATTCCGCCTCGACAAAAGAGATTTGTTTTGTCGATTTATGGGGGTATGCAGGCCGGTAATGAATTTCGACAACTTTGAAAAAATGGTGCACAAGCATGCCCAAACGTGGCTTATGACGGTGCACACGTGTGGTGCACCGCTGAAACAACTCCACACCCGAGGCCTCAAATAGATATTCCGCCTCGACAAAAGTGATTTTTTATTCGATTTATGGGGGTATGCAGGCCGGTAATGAATTCTGACAACTTTGAAAAAATGGTGCACAAACTGCGCAAGACAACCTAGGACGGTGGTACACGTATGCTACACCGCTGCAACAACTCCGCACCCGAGGCCTCAAATCGAAATTCTGCCTCGACAAAAGTGATTTTTTTTGTAGATTTATGGGGGTATGCAGGCCAGTAATGAATTCCGACAACTTTGAATAAATGGTGCACAAGCATGCCCAAGCGCGGCCTAGGACGGTGCACACGTGTGGTGCACCGCTGTAACAACTCTGCACCCGAGGCCTCAAATCGAAATTCTGCCTCGACACAAGTTATTTTTTTGTCGATTTATGGGGGTATGCAGGCCGGTAATGAATTTTGACAACTTTGAAAAAATGGTGCACAAGCATGCCCAAGCGTGGCCTAGGACGGTGGCACACGTATGGTGCACCGCTGCAACAACTCCGCACCCGAGGCCTCAAATCGAAATTCCACCTCGACAATAGTGATTTTTTTTGTCGATTTATGGGGGTATGCAGGCCGGTAATGAATTCCGACAACTTTGAAAAAATGGTGCACAAGCATGCCCAAGCGTGGCCTAGGACGGTGCACACGTGTGGTGCACCGCTGCAACAACTCCGCACCCGAGGCCTCAAATCGAAATTCTGCCTCGACACAAGTTATTTTTTTGTCGATTTATGGGGGTATGCAAGCCGGTAATGAATTTCGACAACTTTGAATAAATTGTGCACAAGCATGCCCAAGCGTGGCCTAGGACGGTGGCATACGTATGGTGCACCGCTGCAATAACTCCGCACCCGAGGCCTCAAATAGAAATTCCGCCTCGACAAAAGTGATTTTTTTGTCGATTTATGGGGGTATGCAGGCCGGTAATGAATTCCGACAACTTTGAAAAAATGGTGCACAAGCATGCCCAAGCGTGGCCTAGGACGGTGGCACACGTATGGTGCACCGCTGCAACAACTCCGCACCCGAGGCCTCAAATCAAAATTCCACCTCGACAATAGTGATTTTTTTTGTCGATTTAAGGGGGTATGCAGGCCGGTAATGAATTCCGACAACTTTGAAAAAATGGTGCACAAGCATGCCCAAGCGTGGCCTAGGACGGTGCACACGTGTGGTGCACCGCTGCAACAACTCCGCACCCGAGGCCTCAAAACGAAATTCTGCCTCGACACAAGTTATTTTTTTGTCGATTTATGGGGGTATGCAGGCCGGTAATGAATTTCGACAACTTTGAAAAAATGGTGCACAAGCATGCCCAAGCGTGGCCTAGGACGGTGGCACACGTATGGTGCACCGCTGCAATAACTCCGCACCCGAGGCCTCAAATAGAAATTCCGCCTCGACAAAAGTGATTTTTTTGTCGATTTATGGGGGTATGCAGGCCGGTAATGAATTCCGACAACTTTGAAAAAATGGTGCACAAGCTGCCCAAAACAACCTAGGACGGTGCACACGTGTGGTGCACCGCTGCAACAACTCCGCACCCGAGGCCTCAAATCAAAATTCTGCCTCGACACAAGTTATTTTTTTGTTGATTTATGGGGGTATGCAGGCCGGTAAATGAATTCCGACAACTTTGAATAAATAGTGCACAAGCATGCCCAAGCGCGGCCTAGGACGGTGCACACGTGTGGTGCACCGCTGCAACAACTCTGCACCCGAGCCCTCAAATCGAAATTCCGCCTCGACAAAAGTAATTTTTTTGTCGATTTATGGGAGTATGCAGGCCGGTAATGAATTCCGACAACTTTGAAAAAATGGTGCACAAGCTGCCCAAAACAACCTAGGACGGTGCACAAGTATGGTGCACCGCTGCAACGACTCCGCACCCGAGGCCTCAAATCGAAATTCCGCCTCGACAAAAGAGATTTGTTTTGTCGATTTATGGGGGTATGCAGGCCGGTAATGAATTTCGACAACTTTGAAAAAATGGTGCACAAGCATGCCCAAACGTGGCTTATGACGGTGCACACGTGTGGTGCACCGCTGAAACAACTCCACACCCGAGGCCTCAAATAGATATTCCGCCTCGACAAAAGTGATTTTTTATTCGATTTATGGGGGTATGCAGGCCGGTAATGAATTCTGACAACTTTGAAAAAATGGTGCACAAACTGCGCAAGACAACCTAGGACGGTGGTACACGTATGCTACACCGCTGCAACAACTCCGCACCCGAGGCCTCAAATCGAAATTCTGCCTCGACAAAAGTGATTTTTTTTGTAGATTTATGGGGGTATGCAGGCCAGTAATGAATTCCGACAACTTTGAATAAATGGTGCACAAGCATGCCCAAGCGCGGCCTAGGACGGTGCACACGTGTGGTGCACCGCTGTAACAACTCTGCACCCGAGGCCTCAAATCGAAATTCCGCCTCGACACAAGTTATTTTTTTATCGATTTATGGGGGTATGCAGGTCGGTAATGAATTCCGACAACTTTGAAAAAATGGTGCAAAAGCATGCCCAAGCGTGGCCCAAAACGGTGGCACACGTATGGTGCACCGCTGCAACAACTCCGCACCCGAGGCCTCAAATCGAAATTCCACCTCGACAATAGTGATTTTTTTTGTCGATTTATGGGGGTATGCAGGCCGGTAATGAATTCCGACAACTTTGAAAAAATGGTGCACAAGCATGCCCAAGCGTGGCCTAGGACGGTGCACACGTGTGGTGCACCGCTGCAACAACTCCGCACCCGAGGCCTCAAATCGAAATTCTGCCTCGACACAAGTTATTTTTTTGTCGATTTATGGGGGTATGCAGGCCGGTAATGAATTTCGACAACTTTGAAAAAATGGTGCACAAGCATGCCCAAGCGTGGCCTAGGACGGTGGCACACGTATGGTGCACCGCTGCAACAACTCCGCACCCGAGGCCTCAAATCGAAATTCCACCTCGACAATAGTGATTTTTTTTGTCGATTTATGGGGGTATGCAGGCCGGTAATGAATTCCGACAACTTTGAAAAAATGGTGCACAAGCATGCCCAAGCGTGGCCTAGGACGGTGCACACGTGTGGTGCACCGCTGCAACAACTCCGCACCCGAGGCCTCAAATCGAAATTCTGCCTCGACACAAGTTATTTTTTTGTCGATTTATGGGGGTATGCAAGCCGGTAATGAATTTCGACAACTTTGAATAAATTGTGCACAAGCATGCCCAAGCGTGGCCTAGGACGGTGGCATACGTATGGTGCACCGCTGCAATAACTCCGCACCCGAGGCCTCAAATAGAAATTCCGCCTCGACAAAAGTGATTTTTTTGTCGATTTATGGGGGTATGCAGGCCGGTAATGAATTCCGACAACTTTGAAAAAATGGTGCACAAGCATGCCCAAGCGTGGCCTAGGACGGTGGCACACGTATGGTGCACCGCTGCAACAACTCCGCACCCGAGGCCTCAAATCAAAATTCCACCTCGACAATAGTGATTTTTTTTGTCGATTTAAGGGGGTATGCAGGCCGGTAATGAATTCCGACAACTTTGAAAAAATGGTGCACAAGCATGCCCAAGCGTGGCCTAGGACGGTGCACACGTGTGGTGCACCGCTGCAACAACTCCGCACCCGAGGCCTCAAATCGAAATTCCACCTCGACAATAGTGATTTTTTTTGTCGATTTATGGGGGTATGCAGGCCGGTAATGAATTTCGACAACTTTGAAAAAATGGTGCACAAGCATGCCCAAGCGTGGCCTAGGACGGTGGCACACGTATGGTGCACCGCTGCAATAACTCCGCACCCGAGGCCTCAAATAGAAATTCCGCCTCGACAAAAGTGATTTTTTTGTCGATTTATGGGGGTATGCAGGCCGGTAATGAATTCCGACAACTTTGAAAAAATGGTGCACAAGCTGCCCAAAACAACCTAGGACGGTGCACACGTGTGGTGCACCGCTGCAACAACTCCGCACCCGAGGCCTCAAATCAAAATTCTGCCTCGACACAAGTTATTTTTTTGTTGATTTATGGGGGTATGCAGGCCGGTAAATGAATTCCGACAACTTTGAATAAATAGTGCACAAGCATGCCCAAGCGCGGCCTAGGACGGTGCACACGTGTGGTGCACCGCTGCAACAACTCTGCACCCGAGCCCTCAAATCGAAATTCCGCCTCGACAAAAGTAATTTTTTTGTCGATTTATGGGAGTATGCAGGCCGGTAATGAATTCCGACAACTTTGAAAAAATGGTGCACAAGCTGCCCAAAACAACCTAGGACGGTGCACAAGTATGGTGCACCGCTGCAACGACTCCGCACCCGAGGCCTCAAATCGAAATTCCGCCTCGACAAAAGAGATTTGTTTTGTCGATTTATGGGGGTATGCAGGCCGGTAATGAATTTCGACAACTTTGAAAAAATGGTGCACAAGCATGCCCAAACGTGGCTTATGACGGTGCACACGTGTGGTGCACCGCTGAAACAACTCCACACCCGAGGCCTCAAATCGATATTCCGCCTCGACAAAAGTGATTTTTTATTCGATTTATGGGGGTATGCAGGCCGGTAATGAATTCTGACAACTTTGAAAAAATGGTGCACAAACTGCGCAAGACAACCTAGGACGGTGGTACACGTATGCTACACCGCTGCAACAACTCCGCACCCGAGGCCTCAAATCGAAATTCTGCCTCGACAAAAGTGATTTTTTTTGTAGATTTATGGGGGTATGCAGGCCAGTAATGAATTCCGACAACTTTGAATAAATGGTGCACAAGCATGCCCAAGCGCGGCCTAGGACGGTGCACACGTGTGGTGCACCGCTGTAACAACTCTGCACCCGAGGCCTCAAATCGAAATTCCGCCTCGACACAAGTTATTTTTTTATCGATTTATGGGGGTATGCAGGTCGGTAATGAATTCCGACAACTTTGAAAAAATGGTGCAAAAGCATGCCCAAGCGTGGCCCAGAACGGTGGCACACGTATGGCGCACCGCTGCAACAACTCCGCACCCGAGGCCTCAAATCGAAATTCCACCTCGACAATAGTGATTTTTTTTGTCGATTTATGGGGGTATGCAGGCCGGTAATGAATTCCGACAACTTTGAAAAAATGGTGCACAAGCATGCCCAAGCGTGGCCTAGGACGGTGCACACGTGTGGTGCACCGCTGCAACAACTCCGCACCCGAGGCCTCAAATCGAAATTCTGCCTCGACACAAGTTATTTTTTTGTCGATTTATGGGGGTATGCAGGCCGGTAATGAATTTCGACAACTTTGAAAAAATGGTGCACAAGCATGCCCAAGCGTGGCCTAGGACGGTGGCACACGTATGGTGCACCGCTGCAACAACTCCGCACCCGAGGCCTCAAATCGAAATTCCACCTCGACAATAGTGATTTTTTTTGTCGATTTATGGGGGTATGCAGGCCGGTAATGAATTCCGACAACTTTGAAAAAATGGTGCACAAGCATGCCCAAGCGTGGCCTAGGACGGTGCACACGTGTGGTGCACCGCTGCAACAACTCCGCACCCGAGGCCTCAAATCGAAATTCTGCCTCGACACAAGTTATTTTTTTGTCGATTTATGGGGGTATGCAAGCCGGTAATGAATTTCGACAACTTTGAATAAATTGTGCACAAGCATGCCCAAGCGTGGCCTAGGACGGTGGCATACGTATGGTGCACCGCTGCAATAACTCCGCACCCGAGGCCTCAAATAGAAATTCCGCCTCGACAAAAGTGATTTTTTTGTCGATTTATGGGGGTATGCAGGCCGGTAATGAATTCCGACAACTTTGAAAAAATGGTGCACAAGCATGCCCAAGCGTGGCCTAGGACGGTGGCACACGTATGGTGCACCGCTGCAACAACTCCGCACCCGAGGCCTCAAATCAAAATTCCACCTCGACAATAGTGATTTTTTTTGTCGATTTAAGGGGGTATGCAGGCCGGTAATGAATTCCGACAACTTTGAAAAAATGGTGCACAAGCATGCCCAAGCGTGGCCTAGGACGGTGCACACGTGTGGTGCACCGCTGCAACAACTCCGCACCCGAGGCCTCAAAACGAAATTCTGCCTCGACACAAGTTATTTTTTTGTCGATTTATGGGGGTATGCAGGCCGGTAATGAATTTCGACAACTTTGAAAAAATGGTGCACAAGCATGCCCAAGCGTGGCCTAGGACGGTGGCACACGTATGGTGCACCGCTGCAATAACTCCGCACCCGAGGCCTCAAATAGAAATTCCGCCTCGACAAAAGTGATTTTTTTGTCGATTTATGGGGGTATGCAGGCCGGTAATGAATTCCGACAACTTTGAAAAAATGGTGCACAAGCTGCCCAAAACAACCTAGGACGGTGCACACGTGTGGTGCACCGCTGCAACAACTCCGCACCCGAGGCCTCAAATCAAAATTCTGCCTCGACACAAGTTATTTTTTTGTTGATTTATGGGGGTATGCAGGCCGGTAAATGAATTCCGACAACTTTGAATAAATAGTGCACAAGCATGCCCAAGCGCGGCCTAGGACGGTGCACACGTGTGGTGCACCGCTGCAACAACTCTGCACCCGAGCCCTCAAATCGAAATTCCGCCTCGACAAAAGTAATTTTTTTGTCGATTTATGGGAGTATGCAGGCCGGTAATGAATTCCGACAACTTTGAAAAAATGGTGCACAAGCTGCCCAAAACAACCTAGGACGGTGCACAAGTATGGTGCACCGCTGCAACGACTCCGCACCCGAGGCCTCAAATCGAAATTCCGCCTCGACAAAAGAGATTTGTTTTGTCGATTTATGGGGGTATGCAGGCCGGTAATGAATTTCGACAACTTTGAAAAAATGGTGCACAAGCATGCCCAAACGTGGCTTATGACGGTGCACACGTGTGGTGCACCGCTGAAACAACTCCACACCCGAGGCCTCAAATAGATATTCCGCCTCGACAAAAGTGATTTTTTATTCGATTTATGGGGGTATGCAGGCCGGTAATGAATTCTGACAACTTTGAAAAAATGGTGCACAAACTGCGCAAGACAACCTAGGACGGTGGTACACGTATGCTACACCGCTGCAACAACTCCGCACCCGAGGCCTCAAATCGAAATTCTGCCTCGACAAAAGTGATTTTTTTTGTAGATTTATGGGGGTATGCAGGCCAGTAATGAATTCCGACAACTTTGAATAAATGGTGCACAAGCATGCCCAAGCGCGGCCTAGGACGGTGCACACGTGTGGTGCACCGCTGTAACAACTCTGCACCCGAGGCATCAAATCGAAATTCCGCCTCGACACAAGTTATTTTTTTATCGATTTATGGGGGTATGCAGGTCGGTAATGAATTCCGACAACTTTGAAAAAATGGTGCAAAAGCATGCCCAAGCGTGGCCCAGAACGGTGGCACACGTATGGTGCACCGCTGCAACAACTCCGCACCCGAGGCCTCAAATCGAAATTCCACCTCGACAATAGTGATTTTTTTTGTCGATTTATGGGGGTATGCAGGCCGGTAATGAATTCCGACAACTTTGAAAAAATGGTGCACAAGCATGCCCAAGCGTGGCCTAGGACGGTGCACACGTGTGGTGCACCGCTGCAACAACTCCGCACCCGAGGCCTCAAATCGAAATTCTGCCTCGACACAAGTTATTTTTTTGTCGATTTATGGGGGTATGCAGGCCGGTAATGAATTTCGACAACTTTGAAAAAATGGTGCACAAGCATGCCCAAGCGTGGCCTAGGACGGTGGCACACGTATGGTGCACCGCTGCAACAACTCCGCACCCGAGGCCTCAAATCGAAATTCCACCTCGACAATAGTGATTTTTTTTGTCGATTTATGGGGGTATGCAGGCCGGTAATGAATTCCGACAACTTTGAAAAAATGGTGCACAAGCATGCCCAAGCGTGGCCTAGGACGGTGCACACGTGTGGTGCACCGCTGCAACAACTCCGCACCCGAGGCCTCAAATCGAAATTCTGCCTCGACACAAGTTATTTTTTTGTCGATTTATGGGGGTATGCAAGCCGGTAATGAATTTCGACAACTTTGAATAAATTGTGCACAAGCATGCCCAAGCGTGGCCTAGGACGGTGGCATACGTATGGTGCACCGCTGCAATAACTCCGCACCCGAGGCCTCAAATAGAAATTCCGCCTCGACAAAAGTGATTTTTTTGTCGATTTATGGGGGTATGCAGGCCGGTAATGAATTCCGACAACTTTGAAAAAATGGTGCACAAGCTGCCCAAAACAACCTAGGACGGTGCACACGTGTGGTGCACCGCTGCAACAACTCCGCACCCGAGGCCTCAAATCAAAATTCTGCCTCGACACAAGTTATTTTTTTGTTGATTTATGGGGGTATGCAGGCCGGTAAATGAATTCCGACAACTTTGAATAAATAGTGCACAAGCATGCCCAAGCGCGGCCTAGGACGGTGCACACGTGTGGTGCACCGCTGCAACAACTCTGCACCCGAGCCCTCAAATCGAAATTCCGCCTCGACAAAAGTAATTTTTTTGTCGATTTATGGGAGTATGCAGGCCGGTAATGAATTCCGACAACTTTGAAAAAATGGTGCACAAGCTGCCCAAAACAACCTAGGACGGTGCACAAGTATGGTGCACCGCTGCAACGACTCCGCACCCGAGGCCTCAAATCGAAATTCCGCCTCGACAAAAGAGATTTGTTTTGTCGATTTATGGGGGTATGCAGGCCGGTAATGAATTTCGACAACTTTGAAAAAATGGTGCACAAGCATGCCCAAACGTGGCTTATGACGGTGCACACGTGTGGTGCACCGCTGAAACAACTCCACACCCGAGGCCTCAAATCGATATTCCGCCTCGACAAAAGTGATTTTTTATTCGATTTATGGGGGTATGCAGGCCGGTAATGAATTCTGACAACTTAGAAAAAATGGTGCACAAACTGCGCAAGACAACCTAGGACGGTGGTACACGTATGCTACACCGCTGCAACAACTCCGCACCCGAGGCCTCAAATCGAAATTCTACCTCGACAAAAGTGATTTTTTTTGTAGATTTATGGGGGTATGCAGGCCAGTAATGAATTCCGACAACTTTGAATAAATGGTGCACAAGCATGCCCAAGCGCGGCCTAGGACGGTGCACACGTGTGGTGCACCGCTGTAACAACTCTGCACCCGAGGCCTCAAATCGAAATTCCGCCTCGACACAAGTTATTTTTTTATCGATTTATGGGGGTATGCAGGTCGGTAATGAATTCCGACAACTTTGAAAAAATGGTGCAAAAGCATGCCCAAGCGTGGCCCAGAACGGTGGCACACGTATGGTGCACCGCTGCAACAACTCCGCACCCGAGGCCTCAAATCGAAATTCCACCTCGACAATAGTGATTTTTTTTGTCGATTTATGGGGGTATGCAGGCCGGTAATGAATTCCGACAACTTTGAAAAAATGGTGCACAAGCATGCCCAAGCGTGGCCTAGGACGGTGCACACGTGTGGTGCACCGCTGCAACAACTCCGCACCCGAGGCCTCAAATCGAAATTCTGCCTCGACACAAGTTATTTTTTTGTCGATTTATGGGGGTATGCAGGCCGGTAATGAATTTCGACAACTTTGAAAAAATGGTGCACAAGCATGCCCAAGCGTGGCCTAGGACGGTGGCACACGTATGGTGCACCGCTGCAACAACTCCGCACCCGAGGCCTCAAATCGAAATTCCACCTCGACAATAGTGATTTTTTTTGTCGATTTATGGGGGTATGCAGGCCGGTAATGAATTCCGACAACTTTGAAAAAATGGTGCACAAGCATGCCCAAGCGTGGCCTGGGACGGTGCACACGTGTGGTGCACCGCTGCAACAACTCCGCACCCGAGGCCTCAAATCGAAATTCTGCATCGACACAAGTTATTTTTTTGTCGATTTATGGGGGTATGCAGGCCGGTAATGAATTTCGACAACTTTGAAAAAATGGTGCACAAGCATGCCCAAGCGTGGCCTAGGACGGTGGCATACGTATGGTGCACCGCTGCAATAACTTCGCACCCGAGGCCTCAAATAGAAATTCCGCCTCGACAAAAGTGATTTTTTTGTCGATTTATGGGGGTATGCAGGCCGGTAATGAATTCCGACAACTTTGAAAAAATGGTGCACAAGCATGCCCAAGCGTGGCCTAGGACGGTGGCACACGTATGGTGCACCGCTGCAACAACTCCGCACCCGAGGCCTCAAATCGAAATTCCACCTCGACAATAGTGATTTTTTTTGTCGATTTATGGGGGTATGCAGGCCGGTAATGAATTCCGACAACTTTGAAAAAATGGTGCACAAGCATGCCCAAGCGTGGCCTAGGACGGTGCACACGTGTGGTGCACCGCTGCAACAACTCCGCACCCGAGGCCTCAAAACGAAATTCTGCCTCGACACAAGTTATTTTTTTGTCGATTTATGGGGGTATGCAGGCCGGTAATGAATTTCGACAACTTTGAAAAAATGGTGCACAAGCATGCCCAAGCGTGGCCTAGGACGGTGCACACGTGTGGTGCACCGCTGCAACAACTCCGCACCCGAGGCCTCAAATCGAAATTCTGCCTCGACACAAGTTATTTTTTTGTCGATTTATGGGGGTATGCAGGCCGGTAATGAATTTCGACAACTTTGAAAAAATGGTGCACAAGCATGCCCAAGCGTGGCCTAGGACGGTGGCACACGTATGGTGCACCGCTGCAACAACTCCGCACCCGAGGCCTCAAATCGAAATTCCACCTCGACAATAGTGATTTTTTTTGTCGATTTATGGGGGTATGCAGGCCGGTAATGAATTCCGACAACTTTGAAAAAATGGTGCACAAGCATGCCCAAGCGTGGCCTAGGACGGTGCACACGTGTGGTGCACCGCTGCAACAACTCCGCACCCGAGGCCTCAAATCGAAATTCTGCCTCGACACAAGTTATTTTTTTGTCGATTTATGGGGGTATGCAAGCCGGTAATGAATTTCGACAACTTTGAATAAATTGTGCACAAGCATGCCCAAGCGTGGCCTAGGACGGTGGCATACGTATGGTGCACCGCTGCAATAACTCCGCACCCGAGGCCTCAAATAGAAATTCCGCCTCGACAAAAGTGATTTTTTTGTCGATTTATGGGGGTATGCAGGCCGGTAATGAATTCCGACAACTTTGAAAAAATGGTGCACAAGCATGCCCAAGCGTGGCCTAGGACGGTGGCACACGTATGGTGCACCGCTGCAACAACTCCGCACCCGAGGCCTCAAATCGAAATTCCACCTCGACAATAGTGATTTTTTTTGTCGATTTAAGGGGGTATGCAGGCCGGTAATGAATTCCGACAACTTTGAAAAAATGGTGCACAAGCATGCCCAAGCGTGGCCTAGGACGGTGCACACGTGTGGTGCACCGCTGCAACAACTCTGCACCCGAGGCCTCAAAACGAAATTCTGCCTCGACACAAGTTATTTTTTTGTCGATTTATGGGGGTATGCAGGCCGGTAATGAATTTCGACAACTTTGAAAAAATGGTGCACAAGCATGCCCAAGCGTGGCCTAGGACGGTGGCACACGTATAGTGCACCGCTGCAATAACTCCGCACCCGAGGCCTCAAATAGAAATTCCGCCTCGACAAAAGTGATTTTTTTGTCGATTTATGGGGGTATGCAGGCCGGTAATGAATTCCGACAACTTTGAAAAAATGGTGCACAAGCTGCCCAAAACAACCTAGGATGGTGCACACGTGTGGTGCACCGCTGCAACAACTCCGCACCCGAGGCCTCAAATCAAAATTCTGCCTCGACACAAGTTATTTTTTTGTTGATTTATGGGAGTATGCAGGCCGGTAAATGAATTCCGACAACTTTGAATAAATAGTGCACAAGCATGCCCAAGCGCGGCCTAGGACGGTGCACACGTGTGGTGCACCGCTGCAACAACTCTGCACCCGAGCCCTCAAATCGAAATTCCGCCTCGACAAAAGTAATTTTTTTGTCGATTTATGGGAGTATGCAGGCCGGTAATGAATTCCGACAACTTTGAAAAAATGGTGCACAAGCATGCCCAAGCGTGGCTTATGACGGTGCACACGTGTGGTGCACCACTGCAATAACTCCGCACCCGAGGCCTCAAATCGATATTCCGCCTCGACAAAAGTGATTTTTTATTCGATTTATGGGGGTATGCAGGCCGGTAATGAATTCTGACAACTTTAAAAAATGGTGCACAAACTGCGCAAGACAACCTAGGACGGTGGTACACGTATGCTGCACCACTGGAATAACTCCGCACCCGAGGCCTCAAATCGAAATTCTGCCTCGACAAAAGTGATTTTTTTGTCGATTTATGGGGGTATGCAGGCCGGTAATGAATTCTGACAACTTTAAAAAAATGGTGCACAAGCTGCCCAAAATAACCTAGGACGGTGGCACACGTATGGTGCACCGCTGCAACAACTCCGCACCCGAGGCCTCAAATCAAAATTCTGCCTCGACACAAGTTATTTTTTTGTTGATTTATGGGGGTATGCAGGCCGGTAAATGAATTCCGACAACTTTGAATAAATAGTGCACAAGCATGCCCAAGCGCGGCCTAGGACGGTGCACACGTGTGGTGCACCGCTGCAACAACTCTGCACCCGAGCCCTCAAATCGAAATTCCGCCTCGACAAAAGTAATTTTTTTGTCGATTTATGGGAGTATGCAGGCCGGTAATGAATTCCGACAACTTTGAAAAAATGGTGCACAAGCATGCCCAAGCGTGGCTTATGACGGTGCACACGTGTGGTGCACCACTGCAATAACTCTGCACCCGAGGCCTCAAATCGATATTCCGCCTCGACAAAAGTGATTTTTTATTCGATTTATGGGGGTATGCAGGCCGGTAATGAATTCTGACAACTTTAAAAAATGGTGCACAAACTGCGCAAGACAACCTAGGACGGTGGTACACGTATGCTGCACCACTGGAATAACTCCGCACCCGAGGCCTCAAATCGAAATTCTGCCTCGACAAAAGTGATTTTTTTGTCGATTTATGGGGGTATGCAGGCCGGTAATGAATTCCGACAACTTTAAAAAAATGGTGCACAAGCTGCCCAAAATAACCTAGGACGGTGGCACACGTATGGTGCACCGCTGCAACAACTCCGCACCCGAGGCCTCAAATCGAAATTCTGCCTCGACAAATGAGATTTTTTTTATCGATTTATGGGGGTATGCAGGCCGGTAATGAATTCCGACAACTTTGAAAAAATGGTGCACAAGCATGCCCAAGACAGCCTTGGACTGTAGCTCACGTATGTTGCACCGTGGCAACAAATCCACACCCGAGGCCTCAAATCGAAATTCCGCCTCGACAAAAGTAAATTTTTTGTCGATTTATGGGAGTATGCAGGCCGGTAATGAATTCCGACAACTTTGAAAAAATGGTGCACAAGCATGCCCAAGCGTGGCCTAGGACGGTGCACACGTGTGGTGCACCGCTGCAACAACTCCGCACCCGAGGCCTCAAATCGAAATTCTGCCTCGACACATGTTATTTTTTTGTCGATTTATGGGTGTATGCAGGCCGGTAATGAATTCCGACAACTTTGAAAAAATGGTGCACAAGCATGCCCAAGCGTGGCCTAGGACGGTGGCACACGTATGGTGCACCGCTGAAACAACTCCGCACCCGAGGCCTCAAATCAAAATTCTGCCTCGACAAAAGAGATTTTTTTTGTCGATTTATGGGGGTATGCAGGCAGGTAATGAATTCCGACAACTTTGAAAAAATGGTGCACAAGCATGCCCAAGCGTGGCCTAGGACGGTGGCACACGTATGGTGCACCGCTGCAATAACTCCGCACCCGAGGCCTCAAATATAAATTCCGCCTCGTCAAAAGTGATTTTTTTGTCGATTTATGGGGGTATGCAGGCCGGTAATGAATTCCGACAACTTTGAAAAAATGGTGCATAAGCTGCCCAAAACAACCTAGGACGGTGTACAAGTATGGTGCACCGCTGCAACGACTCCGCACCCGAGGCCTCAAATCGAAATTCCAACTCGACACAAGTTATTTTTTTGTCGATTTACGGGGGTATGCAGGCCGGTAATGAATTCCGACAACTTTGAAAAAATGGTGAACAAGCATGCCCAAGCGTGGCCGAGGACAGTGCACACGTGTGGTGCACCGATGCAACAACTCCACACCCGAGGCCTCAAATCGAAATTCTGCCTCGATAAAAGTGATTTTTTTTTGTCGATTATGGGGGTATGCAGGCCGGTAATGAATTCCGACAACTTTGAAAAAATGGTGCACAAGCTGCCCAAGACAACCTAGGACGGTGGCACACATATGGTGCACCGCTGCAACAACTCCGCACCCGAGGCCTCAAATCAAAATTCTGCCTCGACAAAAGTGATTTTTTTGTCGATTTATGGGGGTATGCAGGCCGGTAATGAATTCCGACAACTTTGAAAAAATTGTGCACAAGCTGCCCAAGACTGCCTAGGACGGTGGCACACGTATGGTGCACCGCTGCAACAACTCCGCACCCGAGGCCTCAAATCGAAATTCTGCCTCGACAAAAGTGATTTTTTTTGTCGATTTATGGGGGTATGCATGCAGGTAATGAATTCCGACAACTTTGAAAAAATGGTGCACAAGTTGCCCAAGACAGCCTAGGACGGTGGCACACATATGGAGCACCGCTGCAAAACTACGCACCCGAGGCCTCAGATCGAAATTCCGCCTCGACAAATGTGATTTTTTTGTCGATTTATGGGGATATGCAGGCGGGTAATGAATTCCGACAACTTTGAAAAAATGGTGCACAAGCATGCCCAAGCGTGGCCTTGGACGGTGCACACATATGGTGCACCGCTGCAATAACTCCGCACCCGAGGCCTCAAATCAAAATTCCGACTCGACAAAAGTGATTTTTTTGTCGATTTTTGGGGGTATGCAGGCCGGTAATGAATTCCGACAACTTTGAAAAAATGGTGCAGAGGCTGCCCAAGACAGCCTAGGACGGTGGCACACACATGGTGCACCGCTGCAACAACTCCGCACCCGAGGCCTCAAATCGAAATTCCGCCTCGACAAAAGTGAATTTTTTTGTCGATTTATGGGGGTATGAAGGCAGGTAATGAATTTCGACTAATTTAAAAAAATGGTGCACAAGCTGCCCAAGACAGCCAAGGACGGTGGCACACGTATGGTGCACCGCTGCAACAACTCCGCACCCGAGGCCTCAAATCGGAATTCCGACTCGATAAAAGCAATTTTTTTATCGATTTATGGGGGTATGCAGGCCGGTAATGAATTCCGACTACTTTCAAAAAATGGTGCACAAGCTGCTCAAGACAGCCTAGGACGGTGGCACACGTATGGAGCACCGATGCAACGACTCCGCACCCGAGGCCTCAAATCGAAATTCCGCCTCGACACAAGTTATTTTTTTGTCGATTTACGGGGGTATGCAGGCCGGTAATGAATTCCGACAACTTTGAAAAAATGGTGAACAAGCATGCCCAAGCGTGGCCTAGGACAGTGCACACGTGTGGTGCACCGCTGCAACAACTCCGCACCCGAGGCCTCAAATCGAAATTCTGCCTCGACACATGTTATTTTTTTGTCGATTTATGGGGGTATGCAGGCCGGTAATGAATTCCGACAACTTTGAAAAAATGGTGCACAAGCATGCCCAAGCGTGGCCTAGGACGGTGGCACACGTATGGTGCACCGCTGAAACAACTCCGCACCCGAGGCCTCAAATCAAAATTCTGCCTCGACAAAAGAGATTTTTTTTGTCGATTTATGGGGGTATGCAGGCCGGTAATGAATTCCGACAACTTTGAAAAAATGGTGCACAAGCATGCCCAAGCGTGGCCTAGGACGGTGCACACATGTGGTGCACCGCTGCAACAACTCCGCACCCGAGGCCTCAAATCGAAATTCTGCCTCGACACATGTTATTTTTTTGTCGATTTATGGGGGTATGCAGGCAGGTAATGAATTCCGACAACTTTGAAAAAATGGTGCACAAGCATGCCCAAGCGTGGCCTAGGACGGTGGCACACGTATGGTGCACCGCTGCAATAACTCCGCACCCGAGGCCTCAAATATAAATTCCGCCTCGTCAAAAGTGATTTTTTTGTCGATTTATGGGGGTATGCAGGCCGGTAATGAATTCCGACAACTTTGAAAAAATGGTGCATAAGCTGCCCAAAACAACCTAGGACGATGCACAAGTATGGTGCACCGCTGCAACGACTCCGCACCCGAGGCCTCAAATCGAAATTCCTCCTCGACACAAGTTATTTTTTTGTCGATTTACGGGGGTATGCAGGCCGGTAATGAATTCCGACAACTTTGAAAAAATGGTGCATAAGCTGCCCAAAACAACCTAGGACGGTGCACAAGTATGGTGCACCGCTGCAACGACTCCGCACCCGAGGCCTCAAATCGAAATTCCTCCTCGACACAAGTTATTTTTTTGTCGATTTACGGGGGTATGCAGGCCGGTAATGAATTCCGACAACTTTGAAAAAATGGTGAACAAGCATGCCCAAGCGTGGCCGAGGACAATGCACACGTGTGGTGCACCGATGCAACAACTCCACACCCGAGGCCTCAAATCGAAATTCTGCCTCGATAAAAGTGATTTTTTTTTGTCGATTATGGGGGTCTGCAGGCCGGTAATGAATTCCGACAACTTTGAAAAAATGGTGCACAAGCTGCCCAAGACAACCTAGGACGGTGGCACACATATGGTGCACCGCTGCAACAACTCCGCACCCGAGGCCTCAAATCAAAATTCTGCCTCGACAAAAGTGATTTTTTTGTCGATTTATGGGGGTATGCAGGCCGGTAATGAATTCCGACAACTTTGAAAAAATTGTGCACAAGCTGCCCAAGACTGCCTAGGACGGTGGCACACGTATGGTGCACCGCTGCAACAACTCCGCACCCGAGGCCTCAAATGGAAATTCTGCCTCGACAAAAGTGATTTTTTTTGTCGATTTATGGGGGTATGCATGCCGGTAATGAATTCCGACAACTTTGAAAAAATGGTGCACAAGTTGCCCAAGACAGCCTAGGACGCTGGCACACATATGGAGCACCGCTGCAAAACTACGCACCCGAGGCCTCAGATCGAAATTCCGCATCGACAAATGTGATTTTTTTGTCGATTTATGGGGATATGCAGGCCGGTAATGAATTCCGACAACTTTGAAAAAATGGTGCACAAGCATGCCCAAGCGTGGCCTTGGACGGTGCACACATATGGTGCACCGCTGCAATAACTCCGCACCCGAGGCCTCAAATCAAAATTCTGACTCGACAAAAGTGATTTTTTTGTCGATTTTTGGGGGTATGCAGGCAGGTAATGAATTTCGACTAATTTAAAAAAATGGTGCACAAGCTGCCCAAGACAGCCAAGGACGGTGGCACACGTATGGTGCACCGCTGCAACAACTCCGCACCCGAGGCCTCAAATCGGAATTCTGACTCGATAAAAGCAATTTTTTTATCGATTTATGGGGGTATGCAGGCCGGTAATGAATTCCGACTACTTTGAAAAAATGGTGCACAAGCTGCTCAAGACAGCCTAGGACGGTGGTACACGTATGGAGCACCGATGCAACGACTCCGCACCCGAGGCCTCAAATCGAAATTCCGCCTCGACACAAGTTATTTTTTTGTCGATTTACGGGGGTATGCAGGCCGGTAATGAATTCCGACAACTTTGAAAAAATGGTGAACAAGCATGCCCAAGCGTGGCCTAGGACAGTGCACACGTGTGGTGCACCGATGCAACAACTCCACACCCGAAGCCTCAAATCAAAATTCAGCCTTGACATAAGTTATTTTTTTGTCGACTTATGGGGGTATGCAGGCCGGTAACGAATTCTGACAACTTTGAAAAAATGGTACACAAGCATGCCCAAGACAGCCTAGGACTGTGGCACACGTATGTTGCACCGCTGCAACAACTCCACACCCGAGGCCTCAAATCGAAATTCCGCCTCGACAAAAGTAATTTTTTTGTCAATTTTTGGGAGTATGCAGGCCGGTAATGAATTCCGACAACTTTAAAAAAATGGTGCACAAGCATGCCCAAGCGTGGCTTATGACGGTGCACACGTGTGGTGCATCGCTGCAACAACTCCACACCCGAGGCCTCAAATCGATATTCCGCGTCGACAAAAGTGATTTTTTATTCGATTTATGGGGGTATGCAGGCCGGTAATGAATTCTGACAACTTTGAAAAAATGGTGCACAAACTGCGCAAAACAACCTAGGACGGTGGTACACGTATGCTGCACCGCTGCAACAACTCCGCACCCGAGGCCTCAAATCGAAATTCTGCCTCGACAAAAGTGATTCTTTTTGTCGATTTATTGGGGTATGCAGGCCGGTAATGAATTCCGACAACTTTGAATAAATGGTGCACAAGCATGCCCAAGCGCGGCCTAGGACGGTGCACACGTGTGGTGCACCGCTGCAACAACTCTGCACCCGAGGCCTCAAATCGAAATTCTGCCTCGACACAAGTTATTTTTTTATCGATTTATGGGAGTATGCAGGCCGGTAATGAATTCCGACAACTTTGAAAAAATGGTGCAAAAGCATGCCCAAGCGTGGCCTAGAACGGTGGCACAGGTATGGTGCACCGCTGCAACAACTCCGCACCCGAGGCCTCAAATCGAAATTCCACCTCGACAATAGTGATTTTTTTGTCGATTTATGGGGGTATGCAGGCCGGTAATGAATTCCGATAACTTTAAAAAAATGGTGCACAAGCTGCCCAAAACAACCTAGGACGGTGGCACACGTATGGTGCACCGCTGCAACAACTCCGCACCCGAGGCCTCAAATCGAAATTCTGCCTCGACAAAAGAGATTTTTTTTGTCGATTTATGGGGGTATGCAGGCCGGTAATGAATTCCGACAACTTTGAAAAAATGGTGCACAAGCATGCCCAAGCGTGGCCAAGGACGGTGGTACATGTATGTTGCACCGCTGCAACAACTCCGCACCCGAGGCCTCAAATCGAAATTCTGCCTCGACAAAAGTGATTTTTTTTGTCGATTTATAGGGGTATGCAGGCCGGTAAATGAATTCCGACAACTTTGAATAAATAGTGCACAAGCATGCCCAAGCGCGGCCTAGGACGGTGCACACGTGTGGTGCACCGCTGCAACAACTCTGCACCCGAGGCCTCAAATCGAAATTCCGCCTCGACACAAGTTATTTTTTTATCGATTTATGGGGGTATGCAGGCCGGTAATGAATTCCGACAACTTTGAAAAAATGGTGCAAAAGCATCCCCAAGCGTGGCCCAAAACGGTGGCACACGTATGGTGCACCGCTGCAACAACTCCGCACCCGAGGCCTCAAATCGAAATTCCACCTCGACAATAGTGATTTTTTTGTCGATTTATGGGGGTATGCAGGCCGGTAATGAATTCCGACAACTTTAAAAAAATGGTGCACAAGCTGCCCAAAACAACCTAGGACGGTGGCACACATATGGTGCACCGCTGCAACAACTCCGCACCCGAGGCCTCAAATCAAAATTCTGCCTCGACAAAAGTGATTTTTTTGTCGATTTATGGGGGTATGCAGGCCGGTAATGAATTCCGACAACTTTGAAAAAATTGTGCACAAGCTGCCCAAGACTGCCTAGGACGGTGGCACACGTATGGTGCACCGCTGCAACAACTCCGCACCCGAGGCCTCAGATCGAAATTCCGCCTCGACAAATGTGATTTTTTTTTCGATTTATGGGGATATGCAGGCCGGTAATGAATTCCGACAACTTTGAAAAAATGGTGCAGAGGCTGCCCAAGACAGCCTAGGACGGTGGCACACACATGGTGCACCGCTGCAACAACTCCGCACCCGAGGCCTCAAATCGAAATTCCGCCTCGACAAAAGTGATTTTTTTGTCGATTTATGGGGGTATGAAGGCAGGTAATGAATTTCGACTAATTTAAAAAAATGGTGCACAAGCTGCCCAAGACAGCCAAGGACGGTGGCACACGTATGGTGCACCGCTGCAACAACTCCGCACCCGAGGCCTCAAATCGGAATTCCGACTCGATAAAAGCAATTTTTTTATCGATTTATGGGGGTATGCAGGCCGGTAATGAATTCCGACTACTTTGAAAAAATGGTGCACAAGCTGCTCAAGACAGCCTAGGACGGTGGCACACGTATGGAGCACCGATGCAACGACTCCGCACCCGAGGCCTCAAATCGAAATTCCGCCTCGACACAAGTTATTTTTTTGTCGATTTACGGGGGTATGCAGGCCGGTAATGAATTCCGACAACTTTGAAAAAATGGTGAACAAGCATGCCCAAGCGTGGCCTAGGACAGTGCACACGTGTGGTGCACCGATGCAACAACTCCACACCCGAAGCCTCAAATCAAAATTCAGCCTTGACATAAGTTATTTTTTTGTCGACTTATGGGGGTATGCAGGCCGGTAATGAATTCCGACAACTTTAAAAAAATGGTGCACAAGCTGCCCAAAACAACCTAGGACGGTGGCACACGTATGGTGCACCGCTGCAATAACTCCGCACCCGAGGCCTCAAATCGAAATTCTGCCTCGACAAAAGAGATTTGTTTTGTCGATTTATGGTGGTATGCAGGCCGGTAATGAATTCCGACAACTTTAAAAAAATGGTGCACAAGCATGCCCAAGCGTGGCCAAGGACGGTGGTACACGTATGTTGCACCGCTGCAACAACTCCGCACCCGAGGCCTCAAATCGAAATTCTGCCTCGACAAAAGTGATTTTTTTTGTCGATTTATGGGGGTATGCAGGCCGGTAAATGAATTCCGACAAATTTGAATAAATAGTGCACAAGCTGCCCAAGACTGCCTAGGACGGTGGCACACGTATGGTGCACCGCTGCAACAACTCCGCACCCGAGGCCTCAGATCGAAATTCCGCCTCGACAAATGTGATTTTTTTTTCGATTTATGGGGATATGCAGGCCGGTAATGAATTCCGACAACTTTGAAAAAATGGTGCAGAGGCTGCCCAAGACAGCCTAGGACGGTGGCACACACATGGTGCACCGCTGCAACAACTCCGCACCCGAGGCCTCAAATCGAAATTCCGCCTCGACAAAAGTGATTTTTTTGTCGATTTATGGGGGTATGAAGGCAGGTAATGAATTTCGACTAATTTAAAAAAATGGTGCACAAGCTGCCCAAGACAGCCAAGGACGGTGGCACACGTATGGTGCACCGCTGCAACAACTCCGCACCCGAGGCCTCAAATCGGAATTCCGACTCGATAAAAGCAATTTTTTTATCGATTTATGGGGGTATGCAGGCCGGTAATGAATTCCGACTACTTTGAAAAAATGGTGCACAAGCTGCTCAAGACAGCCTAGGACGGTGGCACACGTATGGAGCACCGATGCAACGACTCCGCACCCGAGGCCTCAAATCGAAATTCCGCCTCGACACAAGTTATTTTTTTGTCGATTTACGGGGGTATGCAGGCCGGTAATGAATTCCGACAACTTTGAAAAAATGGTGAACAAGCATGCCCAAGCGTGGCCTAGGACAGTGCACACGTGTGGTGCACCGATGCAACAACTCCACACCCGAAGCCTCAAATCAAAATTCAGCCTTGACATAAGTTATTTTTTTGTCGACTTATGGGGGTATGCAGGCCGGTAACGAATTCTGACAACTTTGAAAAAATGGTACACAAGCATGCCCAAGACAGCCTAGGACTGTGGCACACGTATGTTAAACCGCTGCAACAACTCCACACCCGAGGCCTCAAATCGAAATTCTGCCTCGACAAAAGTAATTTTTTTGTCGATTTTTGGGAGTATGCAGGCCGGTAATGAATTCCGACAACTTTAAAAAAATGGTGCACAAGCATGCCCAAGCGTGGCTTATGACGGTGCACACGTGTGGTGCACCGCTGCAACAACTCCACACCCGAGGCCTCAAATCGATATTCCGCGTCGACAAAAGTGATTTTTTATTCGATTTATGGGGGTATGCAGGCCGGTAATGAATTCTGACAACTTTGAAAAAATGGTGCACAAACTGCGCAAATCAACCTAGGACGGTGGTACACGTATGCTGCACCGCTGCAACAACTCCGCACCCGAGGCCTCAAATCGAAATTCTGCCTCGACAAAAGTGATTTTTTTTGTCGATTTATGGGGGTATGCAGGCCGGTAATGAATTCCGACAACTTTGAATAAATGGTGCACAAGCATGCCCAAGCGCGGCCTAGGACGGTGCACACGTGTAGTGCACCGCTGCAACAACTCTGCACCCGAGGCCTCAAATCGAAATTCTGCCTCGACACAAGTTATTTTTTTATCGATTTATGGGGGTATGCAGGCCGGTAATGAATTCCGACAACTTTGAAAAAATGGTGCAAAAGCATGCCCAAGCGTGGCCTAGAACGGTGGCACAGGTATGGTGCACCGCTGCAACAACTCCGCACCCGAGGCCTCAAATCGAAATTCCACCTCGACAATAGTGATTTTTTTGTCGATTTATGGGGGTATGCAGGCCGGTAATGAATTCCGACAACTTTAAAAAAATGGTGCACAAGCTGCCCAAAACAACCTAGGACGGTGGCACACGTATGGTGCACCGCTGCAATAACTCCGCACCCGAGGCCTCAAATCGAAATTCTGCCTCGACAAAAGAGATTTGTTTTGTCGATTTATGGTGGTATGCAGGCCGGTAATGAATTCCGACAACTTTGAAAAAATGGTGCACAAGCATGCCCAAGCGTGGCCAAGGACGGTGGTACACGTATGTTGCACCGCTGCAACAACTCCGCACCCGAGGCCTCAAATCGAAATTCTGCCTCGACAAAAGTGATTTTTTTTGTCGATTTATGGGGGTATGCAGGCCGGTAAATGAATTCCGACAAATTTGAATAAATAGTGCACAAGCATGCCCAAGCGCGGCCTAGGACGGTGCACACGTGTGGTGCACCGCTGCAACAACTCTGCACCCGAGGCCTCAAATCGAAATTCCGCCTCGACACAAGTTATTTTTTTATCGATTTATGGGGGTATGCAGGCCGGTAATGAATTCCGACAACTTTGAAAAAATGGTGCAAAAGCATCCCCAAGCGTGGCCCAAAACGGTGGCACACGTATGGTGCACCGATGCAACAACTCCGCACCCGAGGCCTCAAATCGAAATTCAACCTCGACAACAGTGATTTTTTTATCGATTTATGGGGGTATGCAGGCCGGTAATGAATTCCGACAACTTTGAAAAAATGGTGCACAAGCTGCCCAAAACAACCTAGGACGGTGCACAAGTATGGTGCACCGCTGCAACGACTCCGCACCCGAGGCCTCAAATCGAAATTCCGCCTCGACAAAAGAGATTTGTTTTGTCGATTTATGGGGGTATGCAGGCCGGTAATGAATTCCGACAACTTTAAAAAAATGGTGCACAAGCATGCCCAAGCGTGGCCTAGGACGGTGCACACGTGTGGTGCACCGATGCAACAACTCCACACCCGAGACCTCAAATCAAAATTCAGCCTCGACATAAGTTATTTTTTTATCGATTTATAGGGGTATGCAGGCCGGTAATGAATTCCGACAACTTTGAAAAAATGGTACACAAGCATGCCCAAGCGTGGCCTAGGACGGTGGCACACGTATGGTGCACCGCTGCAATAGCTCCGCACCCGAGGCCTCAAATAGAAATTCCGCCTCGACAAAAGTGATTTTTTGTCGATTTATGGGGGTATGCACGCCGGTAATGAATTCCGACAACTTTGAAAAAATGGTGCACAAGCTGCCCAAAATAACCTAAGATGGTGCACAAGTATGGTGCACCGCTGCAACGACTCCGCACCCGAGGCCTCAAATCGAAATTCTGCCTCGACAAAAGAGATTTGTTTTGTCGATTTATGGGGGTATGCAGGCCGGTAATGAATTCCGACAACTTTGAAAAAATGGTGCACAAGCATGCCCAAGCGTGGCTTATGACGGTGCACACGTGTGGTGCACCGCTGAAACAACTCCACACCCGAGGCCTCAAATCGATATTCCGCCTCGACAAAAGTGATTTTTTATTCGATTTATGGGGGTATGCAGGCCGGTAATGAATTCTGACAACTTTGAAAAAATGGTGCACAAACTGCGCAAGACAACCTAGGACGGTGGTACACGTGTGGGGGTATGCAGGCCGGTAATGAATTCCGACAACTTTGAAAAAATGGTGCAAAAGCATCCCCAAGCGTGGCCCAGAACGGTGGCACACGTATGGTGCACCGATGCAACAACTCCGCACCCGAGGCCTCAAATCGAAATTCAACCTCGACAATAGTGATTTTTTTATCGATTTATGGGGGTATGCAGGCCGGTAATGAATTCCGACAACTTTGAAAAAATGATGTACAAGCTGCCCAAAACAACCTAGGACGGTGCACAAGTATGGTGCACCGCTGCAACGACTCCGCACCCGAGGCCTCAAATCGAAATTCTGCCTCGACAAAAGAGATTTGTTTTGTCGATTTATGGGGGTATGCAGGCCGGTAATGAATTCCGACAACTTTGAAAAAATGGTGCACAAGCATGCCCAAGCGTGGCTTATGACGGTGGTACACGTATGCTGCACCACTGTAATAACTCCGCACCCGAGGCCTCAAATCGAAATTCTGCCTCGACAAAAGTGATGATTTTGTCGATTTATGGGGGTATGCAGGCCGGTAATGAATTCTGACAACTTTGAAAAACTGGTGCACAAACTGCGCAAAACAACCTAGGACGGTGGTACACGTATGCTGCACCGCTGCAACAACTCCGCACCCGAGGCCTCAAATCGAAATTCTGCCTCGACAAAAGTGATTTTTTTTGTCGATTTATGGGGGTATGCAGGCCGGTAATGAATTCCGACAACTTTGAATAAATGGTGCACAAGCATGCCCAAGCGCGGCCTAGGACGGTGCACACGTGTGGTGCACCGCTGCAACAACTCTGCACCCGAGGCCTCAAATCGAAATTCTGCCTCGACACAAGTTATTTTTTTATCGATTTATGGGGGTATGCAGGCCGGTAATGAATTCCGACAACTTTGAAAAAATGGTGCAAAAGCATGCCCAAGCGTGGCCTAGAACGGTGGCACAGGTATGGTGCACCGCTGCAACAACTCCGCACCCGAGGACTCAAATCGAAATTCCACCTCGACAATAGTGATTTTTTTGTCGATTTATGGGGGTATGCAGGCCGGTAATGAATTCCGACAACTTTAAAAAAATGGTGCACAAGCTGCCCAAAACAACCTAGGACGGTGGCACACGTATGGTGCACCGCTGCAACAACTCCGCACCCGAGGCCTCAAATCGAAATTCTGCCTCGACAAAAGAGATTTGTTTTATCGATTTATAGGGGTATGCAGGCCGGTAATGAATTCCGACAACTTTGAAAAAATGGTGCACAAGCATGCCCAAGCGTGGCCAAGGACGGTGGTACACGTATGTTGCACCGCTGCAACAACTCCGCACCCGAGGCCTCAAATCGAAATTCTGCCTCGACAAAAGTGATTTTTTTTGTCGATTTATGGGGGTATGCAGGCCGGTAAATGAATTCCGACAACTTTGAATAAATAGTGCACAAGCATGCCCAAGCGCGGCCTAGGACGGTGCACACGTGTGGTGCACCGCTGCAACAACTCTGCACCCGAGGCCTCAAATCGAAATTCTGCCTCGACACAAGTTATCTTTTTATCGATTTATGGGGGTATGCAGGCCGGTAATGAATTCCGACAACTTTGAAAAAATGGTGCAAAAGCATCCCCAAGCGTGGCCCAGAACGGTGGCACACGTATGGTGCACCGATGCAACAACTCCACACCCGAGGCCTCAAATCGAAATTCAACCTCGACAATAGTGATTTTTTTGTCGATTTATGGGGGTATGCAGGCCGGTAATGAATTCCGACAACTTTAAAAAAATGGTGCACAAGCTGCCCAAAATAACCTAGGACGGTGGCACACGTATGATGCACCGCTGCAACAACTCCGCACCCGAGGCCTCAAATCGAAATTCTGCCTCGACAAAAGAGATTTTTTTTATCGATTTATGGGGGTATGCAGGCCGGTAATGAATTCCGACAACTTTGAAAAAATGGTGCACAAGCATGCCCAAGACAGCCTAGGACTGTGGCACACGTATGTTGCACCGTGGCAACAAATACACACCCGAGGCCTCAAATCGAAATTCCACCTCGACAAAAGTAATTTTTTTGTCGATTTATGGGAGTATGCAGGCCGGTAATGAATTCGGACAACTTTGAAAAAATGGTGCACAAGCATCGCAAGACAACCTAGGACGGTGGTACACGTATGCTGCACCGCTGCAACAACTCCGCACCCGAGGCCTCAAATCGAAATTCCACCTCGACAATAGTGATTTTTTTGTCGATTTATGGGGGTATGCAGGCCGGTAATGAATTCCGACAACTTTGAAAAAATGGTGCACAAGCATGCCCAAACGTGGCCTAGGACGGTGGCAAACGTATGGTGCACCGCTGCAATAACTCCGCACCCGAGGCCTCAAATAGAAATTTCGCCTCGTTAAAAGTTATTTTTTTGTTGATTTATGGGGGTATGCAGGCCGGTAATGAATTCCGACAACTTTGAAAAAATGGTGCATAAGCTGCCCAAAACAACCTAGGACGGTGCACAAGTATGTTGCACCGCTGCAACGGCTCCGCACCCGAGGCCTCAAATCGAAATTCCGCCTCGACACAAGTTATTTTTTTGTCGATTTACGGGGGTATGCAGGCCGGTAATGAATTCCAACAACTTTGAAAAAATGGTGAACAAGCATGCCCAAGCGTGGTCTAGGACGGTCCACACGTGTGGTGCACCGATGCAACAACTCCACACCCGAGGCCTCAAATCAAAATACAGCCTCGACATAAGTTATTTTTTTGTCGATTTATGGGGGTATGCAGGCCGGTAACGAATTCTGACAACTTTGAAAAAATGGTGCACAAGCATGCCCAAGACAGCCTAGGACTGTGGCACACGTATGTTGCACCGTGGCAACAAATCCACACCCGAGGCCTCAAATCGAAATTCCGCCTCGACAAAAGTAATTTTTTTGTCGATTTATGGGAGTATGCAGGCCGGTAATGAATTCCGAAAACTTTGAAAAAATGGTGCACAAGCATCGCAAGACAACCTAGGACGGTGGTACACGTATGCTGCACCGCTGCAACAACTCCTCACCCGAGGCCTCAAATCGAAATTCCACCTCGACAATAGTGATTTTTTTGTCGATTTATGGGGGTATGCAGGCCGGTAATGAATTCCGACAACTTTGAAAAAATGGTGCACAAGCATGCCCAAGCGTGGCCTAGGACGGTGGCAAACGTATGGTGCACCGCTGCAATAACTCCGCACCCGAGGCCTCAAATAGAAATTCCGCCTCGTCAAAAGTGATTTTTTTGTCGATTTATGGGGGTATGAAGGCCGGTAATGAATTCCGAGAACTTTTAAAAAATGGTGCATAAGCTGCCCAAAACAACCTAGGACGGTGCACAAGTATGGTGCACCGTTGCAACGATTCTGCACCCGAGGCCTCAAATCAAAATTCCGCCTCGACACAAGTTATTTTTTTGTCGATTTACGGGGGTATGCAGGCCGATAATGAATTCTGACAACTTTGAAAAAATGGTGAACAAGCATGCCCAAGCGTGGCCTAGGACGGTGCACACGTGTGGTGCACCGATGCAACAACTCCACACCCGAGGCCTCAAATCAAAATTCAGCCTCGACATAAGTTATTTTTTTGTCGATTTATAGGGGTATGCAGACCGGTAACGAATTCTGACAACTTTGAAAAAATGGTGCACAAGCATGCCCAAGACAGCCTAGGATTGTGGCACACGTATGTTGCACCGTGGCAACAAATCCACACCCGAGGCCTCAAATCGAAATTCCGCCTCGACACAAGTTATTTTTTTGTCGATTTATGGGGGTATGCAGGCCGGTAATGAATTTTGAAAACTTTGAATAAATGGTGCACAAGCATGCCCAAGCGCGGCCTAGGACGGTGCACACGTGTGGTGCACCGCTGCAACAACTCTGCACCCGAGGCCTCAAATCGAAATTCTGCCTCGACACAAGTTATTTTTTTATCGATTTATGGGAGTATGCAGGCCGGTAATGAATTCCGGCAACTTTGAAAAAATGGTGCAAAAGCATGCCCAAGCGTGGCCCAGAACGGTGGCACACGTATGGTGCACCGCTGCAACAACTCCGCACCCGAGGCCTCAAATCGAAATTCCACCTCAACAATAGTGATTTTTTTTGTCGATTTATGGGGGTATGCAGGCCGGTAATGAATTCCGACAACTTTGAAAAAATGGTGCACAAGCTGCCCAAAACAACCTAGGATGGTGCACAAGTATGGTGCACCGCTGCAACGACTCCGCACCCGAGGCCTCAAATCGAAATTCCGCCTAGACACAAGTTATTTTTTTGTCGATTTACGGGGGTATGCAGGCCGGTAATGAATTCCGACAACTTTGAAAAAATGGTGAACAAGCATGCCCAAGCGTAGCCTAGGACGGTGCACACGTGTGGTGCACCGATGCAACAACTCCACACCCGAGGCCTCAAATCGAAATTCAGCCTCGACATAAGTTATTTTTTTGTCGATTTATGGGGGTATGCAGGCCGGTAAAAAATTCTGACAACTTTGAAAAAATGGTGCACAAGCATGCCCAAGACAGCCTAGGACTGTGGCACACGTATGTTGCACCGTGGCAACAAATCCACACCCGAGGCCTCAAATCGAAATTCCGCCTCGACAAAAGTAATTTGTTTGTCGATTTATGGGAGTATGCAGGCCGATAATGAATTCCGACAACTTTGAAAAAATGGTGCACAAGCATCGCAAGACAACCTAGGACGGTGGTACACGTATGCTGCACCGCTGCAACAACTCCGCACCCGAGGCTTCAAATCGAAATTATGCCTCGACAAAAGTGATTTTTTTGTCGATTTATGGGGGTATGCAGGCCGGTAATGAATTCCGACAACTTTAAAAAAATGGTGCACAAGCTGTCCAAAACAACCTAGGACGGTGGCACACGTACGGTGCACCGCTGCAACAACTCCGCACCCGAGGCCTCAAATCGAAATTCTGCCTCGACAAAAGAGATTTTTTTTGTCGATTTATGGGGGTATGCAGGCCGGTAATGAATTCCGACAACTTTGAAAAAATGGTGCACAAGCATGCCCAAGCGTGGCCTAGGACGGTGCACACGTGTGGTGCACCGCTGCAACAACTCCGCACCCGAGGCCTCAAATCGAAATTCTGCCTCGACACAAGTTATTTTTTTGTCGATTTATGGGGGTATGCAGGCCGGTAATGAATTCCGACAACTTTGAAAAAATGGTGCACAAGCATGCCCAAGCGTGGCCTAGGACGATGGCACACGTATGGTGCACCGCTGCAATAACTCCGCACCCGAGGCCTCAAATAGAAATTCCGCTTCGTCAAAAGTGATTTTTTTGTCGATTTATGGGGGTATGCAGGCCGGTAATGAATTCCGACAACTTTTAAAAAATGGTGCATAAGCTGCCCAAAACAACCTAGGACGGTGCACAAGTATGGTGCACCGTCGCAACGACTCCGCACCCGAGGCCTCAAATCGAAATTCCGCCTCGACACAAGTTATTTTTTTGTCGATTTACGGGGGTATGCAGGCCGATAATGAATTCTGACAACTTTGAAAAAATGGTGAACAAGCATGCCCAAGCGTGGCCTAGGACGGTGCACACGTGTGGTGCACCGATGCAACAACTCCACACCCGAGGCCTCAAATCAAAATTCAGCCTCGACATAAGTTATTTTTTTGTCGATTTATAGGGGTATGCAGACCGGTAACGAATTCTGACAACTTTGAAAAAATGGTGCACAAGCATGCCCAAGACAGCCTAGGATTGTGGCACACGTATGTTGCACCGTGGCAACAAATCCACACCCGAGGCCTCAAATCGAAATTCCGCCTCGACACAAGTTATTTTTTTGTCGATTTATGGGGGTATGCAGGCCGGTAATGAATTTTGAAAACTTTGAATAAATGGTGCACAAGCATGCCCAAGCGCGGCCTAGGACGGTGCACACGTGTGGTGCACCGCTGCAACAACTCTGCACCCGAGGCCTCAAATCGAAATTCTGCCTCGACACAAGTTATTTTTTTATCGATTTATGGGAGTATGCAGGCCGGTAATGAATTCCGGCAACTTTGAAAAAATGGTGCAAAAGCATGCCCAAGCGTGGCCCAGAACGGTGGCACACGTATGGTGCACCGCTGCAACAACTCCGCACCCGAGGCCTCAAATCGAAATTACACCTCGACAATAGTGATTTTTTTGTCGATTTATGGGGGTATGCAGGCCGGTAATGAATTCCGACAACTTTGAAAAAATGGTGCACAAGCTGCCCAAAACAACCTAGGATGGTGCACAAGTATGGTGCACCGCTGCAACGACTCCGCACCCGAGGCCTCAAATCGAAATTCCGCCTAGACACAAGTTATTTTTTTGTCGATTTACGGGGGTATGCAGGCCGGTAATGAATTCCGACAACTTTGAAAAAATAGTGAACAAGCATGCCCAAGCGTAGCCTAGGACGGTGCACACGTGTGGTGCACCGATGCAACAACTCCACACCCGAGGCCTCAAATCGAAATTCAGCCTCGACATAAGTTATTTTTTTGTCGATTTATGGGGGTATGCAGGCCGGTAACAAATTCTGACAACTTTGAAAAAATGGTGCACAAGCATGCCCAAGACAGCCTAGGACTGTGGCACACGTATGTTGCACCGTGGCAACAAATCCACACCCGAGGCCTCAAATCGAAATTCCGACTCGACAAAAGTAATTTGTTTGTCGATTTATGGGAGTATGCAGGCCGATAATGAATTCCGACAACTTTGAAAAAATGGTGCACAAGCATCGCAAGACAACCTAGGACGGTGGTACACGTATGCTGCACCGCTGCAACAACTCCGCACCCGAGGCTTCAAATCGAAATTATGCCTCGACAAAAGTGATTTTTTTGTCGATTTATGGGGGTATGCAGGCCGGTAATGAATTCCGACAACTTTAAAAAAATGGTGCACAAGCTGTCCAAAACAACCTAGGACGGTGGCACACGTACGGTGCACCGCTGCAACAACTCCGCACCCGAGGCCTCAAATCGAAATTCTGCCTCGACAAAAGAGATTTTTTTTGTCGATTTATGGGGGTATGCAGGCCGGTAATGAATTCCGACAACTTTGAAAAAATGGTGCACAAGCATGCCCAAGCGTGGCCTAGGACGGTGCACACGTGTGGTGCACCGCTGCAACGACTCCGCACCCGAGGCCTCAAATCGAAATTCTGCCTCGACACAAGTTATTTTTTTGTCGATTTATGGGGGTATGCAGGCCGGTAATGAATTCCGACAACTTTGAAAAAATGGTGCACAAGCATGCCCAAGCGTGGCCTAGGACGATGGCACACGTATGGTGCACCGCTGCAATAACTCCGCACCCGAGGCCTCAAATAGAAATTCCGCCTCGACACAAGTTATTTTTTTGTCGATTTACGGGGGTATGCAGGCCGATAATGAATTCTGACAACTTTGAAAAAATGGTGAACAAGCATGCCCAAGCGTGGCCTAGGACGGTGCACACGTGTGGTGCACCGATGCAACAACTCCACACCCGAGGCCTCAAATCAAAATTCAGCCTCGACATAAGTTATTTTTTTGTCGATTTATAGGGGTATGCAGACCGGTAACGAATTCTGACAACTTTGAAAAAATGGTGCACAAGCATGCCCAAGACAGCCTAGGATTGTGGCACACGTATGTTGCACCGTGGCAACAAATCCACACCCGAGGCCTCAAATCGAAATTCCGACTCGACAAAAGTAATTTGTTTGTCGATTTATGGGAGTATGCAGGCCGATAATGAATTCCGACAACTTTGAAAAAATGGTGCACAAGCATCGCAAGACAACCTAGGACGGTGGTACACGTATGCTGCACCGCTGCAACAACTCCGCACCCGAGGCTTCAAATCGAAATTATGCCTCGACAAAAGTGATTTTTTTGTCGATTTATGGGGGTATGCAGGCCGGTAATGAATTCCGACAACTTTAAAAAAATGGTGCACAAGCTGTCCAAAACAACCTAGGACGGTGGCACACGTACGGTACACCGCTGCAACAACTCCGCACCCGAGGCCTCAAATCGAAATTCTGCCTCGACAAAAGAGATTTTTTTTGTCGATTTATGGGGGTATGCAGGCCGGTAATGAATTCCGACAACTTTGAAAAAATGGTGCACAAGCATGCCCAAGCGTGGCCTAGGACGATGGCACACGTATGGTGCACCGCTGCAATAACTCTGCACCCGAGGCCTCAAATAGAAATTCCGCCTCGTCAAAAGTGATTTTTTTGTCGATTTATGGGGGTATGCAGGCCGGTAATGAATTCCGACAACTTTTAAAAAATGGTGCATAAGCTGCCCAAAACAACCTAGGACGGTGCACAAGTATGGTGCACCGCTGCAACGACTCCGCACCCGAGGCCTCAAATCGAAATTCCGCCTCGACACAAGTTATTTTTTTGTCGATTTACGGGGGTATGCAGGCCGATAATGAATTCAGACAACTTTGAAAAAATGGTGAACAAGCATGCCCAAGCGTGGCCTAGGACGGTGCACACGTGTGGTGCACCGATGCAACAACTCCACACCCGAGGCCTCAAATCAAAATTCATCCTCGACATAAGTTATTTTTTTGTCGATTTATAGGGGTATGCAGACCGGTAACGAATTCTGACAACTTTGAAAAAATGGTGCACAAGCATGCCCAAGACAGCCTAGGATTGTGGCACACGTATGTTGCACCGTGGCAACAAATCCACACCCGAGGCCTCAAATCGAAATTCCGCCTCGACACAAGTTATTTTTTTGTCGATTTATGGGGGTATGCAGGCCGGTAATGAATTTTGAAAACTTTGAATAAATGGTGCACAAGCATGCCCAAGCGCGGCCTAGGACAGTGCACACGTGTGGTGCACCGCTGCAACAACTCTGCACCCGAGGCCTCAAATCGAAATTCTGCCTCGACACGAGTTATTTTTTTATCGATTTATGGGGGTATGCAGGCCGGTAATGAATTCCGACAACTTTGAAAAAATGGTGCAAAAGCATGCCCAAGCGTGGCCCAGAACGGTGGCACACGTATGGTGCACCAACTCCGCACCCGAGGCCTCAAATCGAAATTCCACCTCGACAATAGTGATTTTTTTGTCGATTTATGGGGGTATGCAGGCCGGTAATGAATTCCGATAACTTTAAAAAAATGGTGCACAAGCTGCCCAAAACAACCTAGGACGGTGGCACACGTATGGTGCACCGCTGCAACAACTCCGCATCGAGGCCTCAAATCAAAATTCTGGCTCGACAAAAGAGATTTTTTTTGTCGATTTATGGGGGTATGCAGGCCGGTAATGAATTCCGACAACTTTGAAAAAATGGTGCACAAGCATGCCCAAGCGTGGCCTAGGACGGTGCACACGTGTGGTGCACCGCTGCAACAACTCCGCACCCGAGGCCTCAAATCGAAATTCTGCCTCGACACAAGTTATTTTTTTTTCGATTAATGGGGGTATGCAGGCCGGTAATGAATTCTGACAACTTTAAAAAAATGGTGCACAAGCATGCCCAAGCGTGGCCTAGGACGATGCACACGTGTGGTGCACCGATGCAACAACTCCACACCCGAGGCCTCAAATCAAAATTCAGCCTCGACATAAGTTATTTTTTTGTCGATTTATAGGGGTATGCAGACCGGTAACGAATTCTGACAACTTTGAAAAAATGGTGCACAAGCATGCCCAAGACAGCCTAGGATTGTGGCACACGTATGTTGCACCGTGGCAACAAATCCACACCCGAGGCCTCAAATCGAAATTCCGCCTCGACACAAGTTATTTTTTTGTCGATTTATGGGGGTATGCAGGCCGGTAATGAATTTTGAAAACTTTGAATAAATGGTGCACAAGCATGCCCAAGCGCGGCCTAGGACAGTGCAAACGTGTGGTGCACCGCTGCAACAACTCTGCACCCGAGGCCTCAAATCGAAATTCTGCCTCGACACAAGTTATTTTTTTATCGATTTATGGGGGTATGCAGGCCGGTAATGAATTCCGACAACTTTGAAAAAATGGTGCAAAAGCATGCCCAAGCGTGGCCCAGAACGGTGGCACACGTATGGTGCACCAACTCCGCACCCGAGGCCTCAAATCGAAATTCCACCTCGACAATAGTGATTTTTTTGTCGATTTATGGGGGTATGCAGGCCGGTAATGAATTCCGATAACTTTAAAAAAATGGTGCACAAGCTGCCCAAAACAACCTAGGACGGTGGCACACGTATGGTGCACCGCTGCAACAACTCCGCATCGAGGCCTCAAATCCAAATTCTGGCTCGACAAAAGAGATTTTTTTTGTCGATTTATGGGGGTATGCAGGCCGGTAATGAATTCCGACAACTTTGAAAAAATGGTGCACAAGCTTGCCCAAGCGTGGCCTAGGACGGTGCACACGTGTGGTGCACCGCTGCAACAACTCCGCACCCGAGGCCTCAAATCGAAATTCTGCCTCGACACAAGTTATTTTTTTGTCGATTAATGGGGGTATGCAGGCCGGTAATGAATTCTGACAACTTTAAAAAAATGGTGCACAAGCATGCCCAAGCGTGGCCTAGGACGGTGCACACGTGTGGTGCACCGATGCAACAACTCCACACCCGAGGCCTCAAATCAAAATTCAGCCTCGACATAAGTTATTTTTTTGTCGATTTATAGGGGTATGCAGACCGGTAACGAATTCTGACAACTTTGAAAAAATGGTGCACAAGCATGCCCAAGACAGCCTAGGATTGTGGCACACGTATGTTGCACCGTGGCAACAAATCCACACCCGAGGCCTCAAATCGAAATTCCGCCTCGACACAAGTTATTTTTTTGTCGATTTATGGGGGTATGCAGGCCGGTAATGAATTTTGAAAACTTTGAATAAATGGTGCACAAGCATGCCCAAGCGCGGCCTAGGACAGTGCAAACGTGTGGTGCACCGCTGCAACAACTCTGCACCCGAGGCCTCAAATCGAAATTCTGCCTCGACACAAGTTATTTTTTTATCGATTTATGGGGGTATGCAGGCCGGTAATGAATTCCGACAACTTTGAAAAAATGGTGCAAAAGCATGCCCAAGCGTGGCCCAGAACGGTGGCACACGTATGGTGCACCAACTCCGCACCCGAGGCCTCAAATCGAAATTCCACCTAGACAATAGTGATTTTTTTGTCGATTTATGGGGGTATGCAGGCCGGTAATGAATTCCGATAACTTTAAAAAAATGGTGCACAAGCTGCCCAAAACAACCTAGGACGGTGGCACACGTATGGTGCACCGCTGCAACAACTCCGCATCGAGGCCTCAAATCAAAATTCTGGCTCGACAAAAGAGATTTTTTTTGTCGATTTATGGGGGTATGCAGGCCGGTAATGAATTCCGACAACTTTGAAAAAATGGTGCACAAGCATGCCCAAGCGTGGCCTAGGACGGTGCACACGTGTGGTGCACCGCTGCAACAACTCCGCACCCGAGGCCTCAAATCGAAATTCTGCCTCGACACAAGTTATTTTTTTGTCGATTTATGGGGGTATGCAGGCCGGTAATGAATTCTGACAACTTTGAAAAAATTGTGCACAAGCATGCCCAAGCGTGGCCTATGACGGTGGCACACGTATGGTGCACCGATGCAATAACTCCGCACCCGAGGCCTCAAATAGAAATTCCGCCTCGACAAAAGTGATTTTTTGTCGATTTATGGGGGTATGCAGGCCGGTAATGAATTCCGACAACTTTGAAAAAATGGTGCACAAGCTGCCCAAAGCAACCTAGGACGGTGCACAAGTATGGTGCACCGCTGCAACGACTCCGCACCCGAGGCCTCAAATCGAAATTCCGCCTAGACACAAGTTATTTTTTTATCGATTTACGGGGGTATGCAGGCCAGTAATGAATTCCGACAACTTTGAAAAAATGGTGAACAAGCATGCCCAAGCGTGGCCTAGGACGGTGCACACGTGTGGTGCACCGATGCAACAAATCCACACCCGAGGCCTCAAATCAAAATTCAGACTCGACATAAGTTATTTATTTGTCGATTTATGGGGGTATGCAGGCCGGTAATGAATTCCGACAACTTTGAAAAAATGGTGCACAAGCATGCCCAAGCGTGGCCTAGGACGGTGCACACGTGTGGTGCACCGCTGCAACAACTCCGCACCCGAGGCCTCAAATCGAAATTCTGCCTCGACACAAGTTATTTTTTTGTCGATTTATGGGGGTATGCAGGCCGGTAATGAATTCTGACAACTTTGAAAAAATTGTGCACAAGCATGCCCAAGCGTGGCCTATGACGGTGGCACACGTATGGTGCACCGATGCAATAACTCCGCACCCGAGGCCTCAAATAGAAATTCCGCCTCGACAAAAGTGATTTTTTGTCGATTTATGGAGGTATGCAGGCCGGTAATGAATTCCGACAACTTTGAAAAAATGGTGCACAAGCTGCCCAAAACAACCCAGGACGGTGCACAAGTATGGTGCACCGCTGCAACGACTCCGCACCCGAGGCCTCAAATCGAAATTCCGCCTAGACACAAGTTATTTTTTTATCGATTTACGGGGTTATGCAGGCCAGTAATGAATTCCGACAACTTTGAAAAAATGGTGAACAAGCATGCCCAAGCGTGGCCTAGGACGGTGCACACGTGTGGTGCACCGATGCAACAAATCCACACCCGAGGCCTCAAATCAAAATTCAGACTCGACATAAGTTATTTATTTGTCGATTTATGGGGGTATGCAGGCCGGTAATGAATTCCGACAACTTTGAAAAAATGGTGCACAAGCATCGCAAGACAACCTAGGACGGTGGTACACGTATGCTGCACCGCTGCAACAACTCCGCACCCGAGGCCTCAAATCGAAATTCTGCCTCGACAAAAGTGATTTTTTTTGTCGATTTATGGGGGTATGCAGGCCGGTAATGAATTCCGACAACTTTGAATAAATGGTGCACAAGCATGCCCAAGCGCAGCGTAGGACGGTGTACACGTGTGGTGCACCGCTGCCACAATTCTGCACCCGAGGCCTCAAATCGAAATTCCGCCTCGACACAAGTTATTTTTTTATCGATTTATGGGGGTATGCAGGCCGGTATTGAATTCCGACAACTTTGAAAAAATGGTGCAAAAGCATGCCCAAGCGTGGCCCAGAAAGGTGGCACACGTATGGTGCACCGCTGCAACAATTCCACACCCGAGGCCTCAAATCGAAATTCTACCTCGAAACAAGTTATTTTTTTGTCGATTTATGGGGGTATGCAGGCCGGTAATGAATTCCGACAACTTTGAAAAAATTGTGCACAAGCATGCCCAACCGTGGCCTATGACGGTGGCACACGTATGGTGCACTGATGCAATAACTCCGCACCCGAGGCCTCAAATAGAAATTTCGCCTCGAAAAAAGTGATTTTTTGTCGATTTATGGGGGTAAGCAGGCCGGTAATGAATTCCGACAACTTTGAAAAAATGGTGCACAAGCTGCCCAAAACAACCTAGGACGGTGCACAAGTATGGTGCACCGCTGCAACGACTCTGCACCCGAGGCCTCAAATCGAAATTCCGCCTAGACACAAGTTATTTTTTTGTCGATTTACGGGGGTATGCAGGCCGGTAATGAATTCCGACAACTTTGAAAAAATGGTGAACAAGCATGCCCAAGCGTGGCCTAGGACGGTGCACACGTGTGGTGCACCGCTGCAACAACTCCGCACCCGAGGCCTCAAATCGAAATTCTGCCTCGACAAAATGATTTTTTTTGTCGATTTATGGGGGTATGCAGGCCGGTAATGAATTCCGACAACTTTGAGTAAATGGTGCACAAGCATACCTAAGCGCGGCCTAGGACGGTGCACACGTGTGGTGCACCGCTGCAACAACTCTGCACCCGAGGCCTCAAATCGAAATTCCGCCTCGACACAAGTTATTTTTTTATCGATTTTTGGGGGTATGCAGGCCGGTAATGAATTCCGACAACTTTAAAAAAATGGTGCAAAAGCATGCCCAGAACGGTGGCACACGTATGGTGCACCGCTGCAACAAATCCGCACCCGAGGCCTCAAATCGAAATTCCACCTCGACAATAGCCTAGGACGGTGCACACGTGTGGTGCACCGCTTCTACAAGTCCACACCCGAGGCCTCAAATCAATATTCAGCCTCGACATAAGTTATTTGTTTGTCGATTTATGGGGGTATGCAGGCCGGTAATGAATTCCGACAACTTTGAAAAAATGGTGCACAAGCATGCCCAAGACAGCCTAGGACGGTGGCACACGTATGTTGCACCGCTGCAACAAATCCACACCCGAGGCCTCAAATCGAAATTCCGCCTCGACAAAAGTGATTTTTTTGTCGATTTATGAGAGTATGCAGGCCGGTAATGAATTCCGACAACTTTGAAAAAATGATACACAAGCATGCCCAAGCGTGGCCCAAGACTGTGCACACGTGTGGTGCATGCACCGCTGCAACAACTCCACACCCGAGGCCTCAAATCAATATTCTGACTCGACAAAAGTGATTTTTTATTCGATTTATGGGGGTATGCAGGCCGGTAATGAATTCCGACAAATTTGAAAAAATGGTGCACAAGCTGCCCAAAACAACCTATGACGGTGGCATACGTATGGTGCACCGCTGCAACAACTCCGCACCCGAGGCCTCAAATCGAAATTCTGCCTCGACAAAAGTGATTTTTTTTGTCTATTTATGGGGGTATGCAGGCCGGTAATGAATTCCGACAACTTTTAAAAAATGGTGCACAAGCATGCCCAAGCGCGGCCTAGGACGGTGCACACGTGTGGTGCACTGCTGCAACAACTCTGCACCCGAGGCCTCAAATCGAAATTCCGCCTCGACACAAGTTATTTTTTTATCGATTTATGGGGGTATGCAGGCCGTTAATGAATTCCGACAACTTTGAAAAAATGGTGCAAAAGCATGCCCAAGCGTGGCCTAGGACGGTGGCACACGTATGGTGCACCGCTGCAATAACTCAGCACCCGAGGCCTCAAATCGAAATTCCACCTCGACAATAGTGATTTTTTTGTCGATTTATGGGGGTATGTCGGCCGGTAACGAATTCCGACAACTTTGAAAAAATGGTGCACAAGCTGCCCAAAACAACCTATCACGGTGGCATACGTATGGTGCACCGCTGCAACAACTCCCCACCCGAGGCCTCAAATCGAAATTCTGCCTCGACAAAAGTGATTTCTTTTGTCGATTTATGGGGGTATGCAGGCCGGTAATGAATTCCGACAACTTTGAAAAAATGGTATACAAGCATGCCCAAGCGCGGCCTAGGACGGTGCACACGTGTGGTGCACTGCTGCAACAACTCTGCACCCGAGGCCTCAAATCGAAATTCCGCCTCGACACAAGTTATTTTTTTATCGATTTATGGGAGTATGCAGGCCGGTAATGAATTCCGACAACTTTGAAAAAATGGTGCAAAAGCATGCCCAAGCGTGGCCCAGGACGGTGGCACACGTATGGTGCACCGCTGGAACAACTCCGCACCCGAGGTCTCAAATCGAAATTCCACCTCGACAATAGTGATTTTTTTTGTCGATTTATGGGGGTATGCCAACCGGTAACGAATTCCGACAACTTTGAAAAAATGGTGCACAAGCTGCCCAAAACAACCTATGACGGTGGCATACGTATGGTGCACCGCTGCAACAACTCCGCACCCGAGGCCTCAAATCGAAATTCTGCCTCGACAAAAGTGATTTTTTTTTGTCGATTTATGGGAGTATGCAGGCCGGTAATGAATTCCGACAACTTTGAAAAAATGGTGCACAAGCATGCCCAAGACAGCCTAGGACGGTGGAACACGTATGTTGCACCGCTGCAACAAATCCACACCCGAGGCCTCAAATCGAAATTCTGCCTCGACAAAAGTGATTTTTTTGTCGATTTATGAGAGTATGCAGGCCGGTAATGAATTCTGACAACTTTGAAAAAATGATGCACAAGCATGCCCAAGCGTGTCCTAAGACTGTGCACACGTGTGGTGCACCGCTGCAACAACTCCACACCCGAGGCCTCAAATCGATATTCCGACTCGACAAAAGTGATTTTTTATTCAATTTATGGGGGTATGCAGGCCGGTAATGAATTCTGACAACTTTGAAAAAATGGAGCACAAACTACGCAAGACAACCTAGGACGGTGGTACACGTATGCTGCACCGCTGCAACAACTCCGCACCCGAGGCCTCAAATCGAAATTCTGCCTCGACAAAAGTGATTTTTTTATCGATTTATGGGGGTATGCAGGCCGGTAATGAATTCCGACAACTTTGAATAAATGGTGCACAAGCATGCCCAAGCGCGGCCTAGGACGGTGCACACGTGTGGTGCACCGCTGTAACAACTCTGCACCCGAGGCCTCAAATCGAAATTCCGCCTCGACACAAATTATTTTTTTATCGATTTATGGGGTTATGCAGGCCGGTAATGAATTCTGACAACTTTGAAAAAATTATGCAAAAGCATGCCCAAGCATGGCCCAGGACGGTGGCACACGTATGGTGCACTGCTGCAACAACTCCGCACCCGAGGCCTCAAATCGAAATTCTGCCTCGACACAAGTTATTTTTTTGTCGATTTATGGGGGTATGCATGCCGGTAATGAATTCCGACAACTTTGAAAAAATTGTGCACAAGCTGCCCAAAACAACCTAGGACGGTGGCACACGTATGGTGCACCGCTGCAACAACTCCGCACGTGAAGCCTCAAATCGAAATTCTGCCTCGACAAAAGTGATTTTTTTTGCCGATTTATGGAGGTATGCAGGCCGGTAATGAAGTCCGACAACTTTGAAAAAATGGTGCACAAGCATGCCCAAGCGTGGCCTAGGACGGTGCACACGTGTGGTGCACCGCTTTAACAACTCCGCACCCGAGGCCTCAAATCGAAATTCCGCCTCGACACAAGTTATTTTTTTGTCGATTTACGGGGGTATGCAGGCCGATAATGAATTCTGACAACTTTGAAAAAATGGTGAACAAGCATGCCCAAGCGTGGCCTAGGACGGTGCACACGTGTGGTGCACCGATGCAACAACTCCACACCCGAGGCCTCAAATCAAAATTCAGCCTCGACATAAGTTATTTTTTTGTCGATTTATAGGGGTATGCAGACCGGTAACGAATTCTGACAACTTTGAAAAAATGGTGCACAAGCATGCCCAAGACAGCCTAGGATTGTGGCACACGTATGTTGCACCGTGGCAACAAATCCACACCCGAGGCCTCAAATCGAAATTCCGCCTCGACACAAGTTATTTTTTTATCGATTTATGGGGGTATGCAGGCCGGTAATGAATTCCGACAACTTTGAAAAAATGGTGCAAAAGCATGCCCAAGCGTGGCCCAGAACGGTGGCACACGTATGGTGCACCAACTCCGCACCCGAGGCCTCAAATCGAAATTCCACCTCGACAATAGTGATTTTTTTGTCGATTTATGGGGGTATGCAGGCCGGTAATGAATTCCGATAACTTTAAAAAAATGGTGCACAAGCTGCCCAAAACAACCTAGGACGGTGGCACACGTATGGTGCACCGCTGCAACAACTCCGCATCGAGGCCTCAAATCAAAATTCTGGCTCGACAAAAGAGATTTTTTTTGTCGATTTATGGGGGTATGCAGGGCGGTAATGAATTCCGACAACTTTGAAAAAATGGTGCACAAGCATGCCCAAGCGTGGCCTAGGACGGTGCACACGTGTGGTGCACCGCTGCAACAACTCCGCACCCGAGGCCTCAAATTGAAATTCTGCCTCGACACAAGTTATTTTTTTGTCGATTTATGGGGGTATGCAGGCCGGTAATGAATTCTGACAACTTTAAAAAAATGGTGCACAAGCATGCCCAAGCGTGGCCTAGGACGGTGCACACGTGTGGTGCACCGATGCAACAACTCCACACCCGAGGCCTCAAATCAAAATTCAGCCTCGACATAAGTTATTTTTTTGTCGATTTATAGGGGTATGCAGACCGGTAACGAATTCTGACAACTTTGAAAAAATGGTGCACAAGCATGCCCAAGACAGCCTAGGATTGTGGCACACGTATGTTGCACCGTGGCAACAAATCCACACCCGAGGCCTCAAATCGAAATTCCGCCTCGACACAAGTTATTTTTTTGTCGATTTATGGGGGTATGCAGGCCGGTAATGAATTTTGAAAACTTTGAATAAATGGTGCACAAGCATGCCCAAGCGCGGCCTAGGACAGTGCACACGTGTGGTGCACCGCTGCAACAACTCTGCACCCGAGGCCTCAAATCGAAATTCTGCCTCGACACAAGTTATTTTTTTATCGATTTATGGGGGTATGCAGGCCGGTAATGAATTCCGACAACTTTGAAAAAATGGTGCAAAAGCATGCCCAAGCGTGGCCCAGAACGGTGGCACACGTATGGTGCACCAACTCCGCACCCGAGGCCTCAAATCGAAATTCCACCTCGACAATAGTGATTTTTTTGTCGATTTATGGGGGTATGCAGGCCGGTAATGAATTCCGATAACTTTAAAAAAATGGTGCACAAGCTGCCCAAAACAACCTAGGACGGTGGCACACGTATGGTGCACCGCTGCAACAACTCCGCATCGAGGCCTCAAATCAAAATTCTGGCTCGACAAAAGAGATTTTTTTTGTCGATTTATGGGGGTATGCAGGGCGGTAATGAATTCCGACAACTTTGAAAAAATGGTTCACAAGCATGCCCAAGCGTGGCCTAGGACGGTGCACACGTGTGGTGCACCGCTGCAACAACTCCGCACCCGAGGCCTCAAATTGAAATTCTGCCTCGACACAAGTTATTTTTTTGTCGATTTATGGGGGTATGCAGGCCGGTAATGAATTCTGACAACTTTAAAAAAATGGTGCACAAGCATGCCCAAGCGTGGCCTAGGACGGTGCACACGTGTGGTGCACCGATGCAACAACTCCACACCCGAGGCCTCAAATCAAAATTCAGCCTCGACATAAGTTATTTTTTTGTCGATTTATAGGGGTATGCAGACCGGTAACGAATTCTGACAACTTTGAAAAAATGGTGCACAAGCATGCCCAAGACAGCCTAGGATTGTGGCACACGTATGTTGCACCGTGGCAACAAATCCACACCCGAGGCCTCAAATCGAAATTCCGCCTCGACACAAGTTATTTTTTTGTCGATTTATGGGGGTATGCAGGCCGGTAATGAATTTTGAAAACTTTGAATAAATGGTGCACAAGCATGCCCAAGCGCGGCCTAGGACAGTGCACACGTGTGGTGCACCGCTGCAACAACTCTGCACCCGAGGCCTCAAATCGAAATTCTGCCTCGACACAAGTTATTTTTTTATCGATTTATGGGGGTATGCAGGCCGGTAATGAATTCCGACAACTTTGAAAAAATGGTGCATAAGCATGCCCAAGCGTGGCCCAGAACGGTGGCACACGTATGGTGCACCAACTCCGCACCCGAGGCCTCAAATCGAAATTCCACCTCGACAATAGTGATTTTTTTGTCGATTTATGGGGGTATGCAGGCCGGTAATGAATTCCGATAACTTTAAAAAAATGGTGCACAAGCTGCCCAAAACAACCTAGGACGGTGGCACACGTATGGTGCACCGCTGCAACAACTCCGCATCGAGGCCTCAAATCAAAATTCTGGCTCGACAAAAGAGATTTTTTTTGTCGATTTATGGGGGTATGCAGGCCGGTAATGAATTCCGACAACTTTGAAAAAATGGTGCACAAGCATGCCCAAGCGTGGCCTAGGACGGTGCACACGTGTGGTGCACCGCTGCAACAACTCCGCACCCGAGGCCTCAAATCGAAATTCTGCCTCGACACAAGTTATTTTTTTGTCGATTTATGGGGGTATACAGGCCGGTAATGAATTCTGACAACTTTGAAAAAATTGTGCACAAGCATGCCCAAGCGTGACCTATGACGGTGGCACACGTATGGTGCACCGATGCAATAACTCCGCACCCGATGCCTCAAATAGAAATTCCGCCTCGACAAAAGTGATTTTTTGTCGATTTATGGGGGTATGCAGGCCGGTAATGAATTCCGACAACTTTGAAAAAATGGTGCACAAGCTGCCCAAAACAACCTAGGACGGTGCACAAGTATGGTGCACCGCTGCAACGACTCCGCACCCGAGGCCTCAAATCGAAATTCCGCCTAGACACAAGTTATTTTTTTATCGATTTACGGGGGTATGCAGGCCAGTAATGAATTCCGACAACTTTGAAAAAATGGTGAACAAGCATGCCCAAGCGTGGCCTAGGACAATGCACACGTGTGGTGCACCGATGCAACAAATCCACACCCGAGGCCTCAAATCAAAATTCAGACTCGACATAAGTTATTTATTTGTCGATTTATGGGGGTATGCAGGCCGGTAATGAATTCCGACAACTTTGAAAAAATGGTGCACAAGCATGCCCAAGCGTGGCCTAGGACGGTGCACACGTGTGGTGCACCGCTGCAACAACTCCGCACCCGAGGCCTCAAATCGAAATTCTGCCTCGACACAAGTTATTTTTTTGTCGATTTATGGGGGTATGCAGGCCGGTAATGAATTCTGACAACTTTGAAAAAATTGTGCACAAGCATGCCCAAGCGTGGCCTATGACGGTGGCACACGTATGGTGCACCGATGCAATAACTCCGCACCCGAGGCCTCAAATAGAAATTCCGCCTCGACAAAAGTGATTTTTTGTCGATTTATGGAGGTATGCAGGCCGGTAATGAATTCCGACAACTTTGAAAAAATGGTGCACAAGCTGCCCAAAACAACCTAGGACGGTGCACAAGTATGGTGCACCGCTGCAACGACTCCGCACCCGAGGCCTCAAATCGAAATTCCGCCTAGACACAAGTTATTTTTTTATCGATTTACGGGGGTATGCAGGCCAGTAATGAATTCCGACAACTTTGAAAAAATGGTGAACAAGCATGCCCAAGCGTGGCCTAGGACGGTGCACACGTGTGGTGCACCGATGCAACAAATCCACACCCGAGGCCTCAAATCAAAATTCAGACTCGACATAAGTTATTTATTTGTCGATTTATGGGGGTATGCAGGCCGGTAATGAATTCCGACAACTTTGAAAAAATGGTGCACAAGCATCGCAAGACAACCTAGGACGGTGGTACACGTATGCTGCACCGCTGCAACAACTCCGCACCCGAGGCCTCAAATCGAAATTCTGCCTCGACAAAAGTGATTTTTTTTGTCGATTTATGGGGTATGCAGGCCGGTAATGAATTCCGACAACTTTGAATAAATGGTGCACAAGCATGCCCAAGCGCGGCGTAGGACGGTGTACACGTGTGGTGCACCGCTGCCACAATTCTGCACCCGAGGCCTCAAATCGAAATTCCGCCTCGACACAAGTTATTTTTTTATCAATTTATGGGGGTATGCAGGCCGGTAATGAATTCCGACAACTTTGAAAAAATGGTGCAAAAGCATGCCCAAGCGTGGCCCAGAAAGGTGGCACACGTATGGTGCACCGCTGCAACAATTCCACACCCGAGGCCTCAAATCGAAATTCTACCTCGAAACAAGTTATTTTTTTGTCGATTTATGGGGGTATGCAGGCCGGTAATGAATTCCGACAACTTTGAAAAAATTGTGCACAAGCATGCCCAACCGTGGCCTATGACGGTGGCACACGTATGGTGCACTGATGCAATAACTCCGCACCCGAGGCCTCAAATAGAAATTCCGCCTCGAAAAAAGTGATTTTTTGTCGATTTATGGGGGTAAGCAGGCCGGTAATGAATTCCGACAACTTTGAAAAAATGGTGCACAAGCTGCCCAAAACAACCTAGGACGGTGCACAAGTATGGTGCACCGCTGCAACGACTCTGCACCCGAGGCCTCAAATCGAAATTCCGCCTAGACACAAGTTATTTTTTTGTCGATTTACGGGGGTATGCATGCCGGTAATGAATTCCGACAACTTTGAAAAAATGGTGAACAAGCATGCCCAAGCGTGGCCTAGGACGGTGCACACGTGTGGTGCACCGCTTTAACAACTCCGCACCCGAGGCCTCAAATCGAAATTCCGCCTCGACACAAGTTATTTTTTTGTCGATTTATGGGGTATGCAGGCCGGTAATGAATTCCGACAACTTTAAAAAAATGGTGCACAAGCATCGCAAGACAACCTAGGACGGTGGTACACGTATGCTGCACCGCTGCAACAACTCCGCACCCGAGGCCTCAAATCGAAATTCTGCCTCGACAAAAGTGATTTTTTTTGTCGATTTATGGGGGTATGCAGGCCGGTAATGAATTCCGACAACTTTGAGTAAATGGTGCACAAGCATACCCAAGCGCGGCCTAGGACGGTGCACACGTGTGGTGCACCGCTGCAACAACTCTGCACCCGAGGCCTCAAATCGAAATTCCGCCTCGACACAAGTTATTTTTTTATCGATTTTTGGGGGTATGCAGGCCGGTAATGAATTCCGACAACTTTGAAAAAATGGTGCAAAAGCATGCCCAGAACGGTGGCACACGTATGGTGCACCGCTGCAACAAATCCGCACCCGAGGCCTCAAATCGAAATTCCACCTCGACAATAGCCTAGGACGGTGCACACGTGTGGTGCACCGCTGCTACAAGTCCACACCCGAGGCCTCAAATCAATATTCAGCCTCGACATAAGTTATTTGTTTGTCGATTTATGGGGGTATGCAGGCCGGTAATGAATTCCGACAACTTTGAAAAAATGGTGCACAAGCATGCCCAAGACAGCCTAGGACGGTGGCACACGTATGTTGCACCGCTGCAACAAATCCACACCCGAGGCATCAAATCGAAATTCCGCCTCGACAAAAGTGATTTTTTTGTCGATTTATGAGAGTATGCAGGCCGGTAATGAATTCCGACAACTTTGAAAAAATGATACACAAGCATGCCCAACTGTGGCCCAAGACTGTGCACACGTGTGGTGCATGCACCGCTGCAACAACTCCACACCCGAGGCCTCAAATCGATATTCCGACTCGACAAAAGTGATTTTTTATTCGATTTATGGGGGTATGCAGGCCGGTAATGAATTCCGACAAATTTGAAAAAATGGTGCACAAGCTGCCCAAAACAACCTATGACGGTGGCATACGTATGGTGCACCGCTGCAACAACTCCGCACCCGAGGCCTCAAATCGAAATTCTGCCTCGACAAAAGTGATTTTTTTTGTCTATTTATGGGGGTATGCAGGCCGGTAATGAATTCCGACAACTTTTAAAAAATGGTGCACAAGCATGCCCAAGCGCGGCCTAGGACGGTGCACACGTGTGGTGCACTGCTGCAACAACTCTGCACCCGAGGCCTCAAATCGAAATTCCGCCTCGACACAAGTTATTTTTTTATCGATTTATGGGGGTATGCAGGCCGTTAATGAATTCCGACAACTTTGAAAAAATGGTGCAAAAGCATGCCCAAGCGTGGCCTAGGACGGTGGCACACGTATGGTGCACCGCTGCAATAACTCCGCACCCGAGGCCTCAAATCGAAATTCCACCTCGACAATAGTGATTTTTTTGTCGATTTATGGGGGTATGTCGGCCGGTAACGAATTCCGACAACTTTGAAAAAATGGTGCACAAGCTGCCCAAAACAACCTATCACGGTGGCATACGTATGGTGCACCGCTGCAACAACTCCGCACCCGAGGCCTCAAATCGAAATTCTGCCTCGACAAAAGTGATTTTTTTTGTCGATTTATGGGGGTATGCAGGCCGGTAATGAATTCCGACAACTTTGAAAAAATGGTGCACAAGCATGCCCAAGCGCGGCCTAGGACGGTGCACACGTGTGGTGCACTGCTGCAACAACTCTGCACCCGAGGCCTCAAATCGAAATTCCGCCTCGACACAAGTTATTTTTTTATCGATTTATGGGGGTATGCAGGCCGGTAATGAATTCCGACAACTTTGAAAAAATGGTGCAAAAGCATGCCCAAGCGTGGCCCAGGACGGTGGCACACGTATGGTGCACCGCTGGAACAACTCCGCACCCGAGGTCTCAAATCGAAATTCCACCTCGACAATAGTGATTTTTTTTGTCGATTTATGGGGGTATGCCGACCGGTAACGAATTCCGACAACTTTGAAAAAATGGTGCACAAGCTGCCCAAAACAACCTATGACGGTGGCATACGTATGGTGCACCGCTGCAACAACTCCGCACCCGAGGCCTCAAATCGAAATTCTGCCTCGACAAAAGTGATTTTTTTTTGTCGATTTATGGGAGTATGCAGGCCGGTAATGAATTCCGACAACTTTGAAAAAATGGTGCACAAGCATGCCCAAGACAGCCTAGGACGGTGGAACACGTATGTTGCACCGCTGCAACAAATCCACACCCGAGGCCTCAAATCGAAATTCTGCCTCGACAAAAGTGATTTTTTTGCCGATTTATGAGAGTATGCAGGCCGGTAATGAATTCTAACAACTTTGAAAAAATGATGCACAAGCATGCCCAAGCGTGTCCTAAGATTGTGCACACGTGTGGTGCACCGCTGCAACAACTCCACACCCGAGGCCTCAAATCGATATTCCGACTGGACAAAAGTGATTTTTTATTCAATTTATGGGGGTATGTAGGCCGGTAATGAATTCTGACAACTTTGAAAAATGGAGCACAAACTACGCAAGACAACCTAGGACGGTGGTACACGTATGCTGCACCGCTGCAACAACTCCGCAACCGAGGCCTCAAATCGAAATTCTGCCTCGACAAAAGTGATTTTTTTATCGATTTATGGGGGTATGCAGGCCGGTAATGAATTCCGACAACTTTGAATAAATGGTGCATAAGCATGCCCAAGCGCGGCCTAGGACGGTGCACACGTGTGGTGCACCGCTGCAACAACTCTGCACCCGAGGCCTCAAATCGAAATTCCGCCTCGACACAAATTATTTTTTTATCGATTTATGGGGTTATGCAGGCCGGTAATGAATTCTGACAACTTTGAAAAAATTATGCAAAAGCATGCCCAAGCATGGCCCAGGACGGTGGCACACGTATGGTGCACTGCTGCAACAACTCCGCACCCGAGGCCTCAAATCGAAATTCTGCCTCGACACAAGTTATTTTTTTGTCGATTTATGGGGGTATGCATGCAGGTAATGAATTCCGACAACTTTGAAAAAATTGTGCACAAGCTGCCCAAAACAACCTAGGACGGTGGCACACGTATGGTGCACCGCTGCAACAACTCCGCACCTGAAGCCTCAAATCGAAATTCTGCCTCGACAAAAGTGATTTTTTTTGCCGATTTATGGAGGTATGCAGGCCGGTAATGAAGTCCGACAACTTTGAAAAAATGGTGCACAAGCATGCCCAAGCGTGGCCTAGGACGGTGCACACGTGTGGTGCACCGCTTTAACAACTCCGCACCCGAGGCCTCAAATCGAAATTCCGCCTCGACACAAGTTATTTTTTTGTCGATTTACGGGGGAATGCAGGCCGATAATGAATTCAGACAACTTTAAAAAAATGGTGCACAAGCATGCCCAAGCGTGGCCTAGGATGGTGCACACGTGTGGTGCACCGCTGCAACAACTCCACACCCGAGGCCTCAAATCAATATTCAACATCGACATAAGTTATTTTTTTGTCGATTTATGGGGGTATGCAGGCTGGTAATGAATTCCGACAACTTTGAAAAAATGGTGCACAACCTACCCAAAACAACCTAGGACGGTGGCACACGTATGGTGCACCGCTGCAACAACTCCGCACCCGAGGCCTCAAATCGAAATTCTTCCTCGACAAAAGTGATTTTTTTTGTCGATTTATGGGGGTATGCAGGCCGGTAATGAATTCCGACAACTTTGATAAAATGGTGCACAAGCATGCCCAAGTGTGGCCTAGGACGGTGCCCACGTGTGGTGCACCGCTACAACAACTCCGCACCCGAGGCCTCAAATCGAAATTCCGCCTCGACACAAGTTATTTTTTTGTCGATTTATGGGGGTATGCAGGGCGGTAATGAATTCCGACAACTTTGAAAAAATGGTGCACAAGCATGCCCAAGCGTGGCGTAGGACGGTGCACACGTGTGGTGCACCGCTGCAACAACTCCACACCCGAGGCATCAAATAAATATTCAGCCTCGACATAAGTTATTTTTTTCTCGATTTATGGGGGTATGCAGGCCGGTAATGAATTCCGACAACTTTGAAAAAATGGTGCACAAGCATGCCCAAGACAGCCTAGGACGGTGGCACACGTATGTTGCACCGCTGCAAAAAACCACACCCGAGGCCTCAAATTGAAATTCATCCTCGACAAAAGTCATTTTGTTGTCGATTTATGGGGGTATGCAGGCCGGTAATGAATTCCGACAACTTTGAAAAAATGGTGCACAAGCATGCCCAAGACAGCCTAGGACAGTGGCACACGTATGTTGCACCGCTGCAACAAATCCACACCCGAGGCCTCAAATCGAAATTCCGCCTCGACAAAAGTGATTTTTTTGTCGATTTATGAGAGTATGCAGGCCAGTAATGAATTCCGACAACTTTGAAAAAATGGTGCACAAGCATGCCCAAGCGTGGCCTAAGATTGTGCACACGTGTGGTGTACCGCTGCAACAACTCCACACCCGAGGCCTCAAATCGAAATTCTGCCTCGACAAAAGTGATTTTTTTTGTCGATTTATGGGGGTATGCAGGCCGGTAATGAATTCCGACAACTTTGAAAAAATGGTGCACAAGCATGCCTAAGCGTGGCCTAGGACGGTGCACACGTGTGGTGCACCGCTGCAACAACTCCGCACCCGAGGCCTCAAATCGAAATTCTGCCTCGATAAAAGTGATTTTTTTTGTCGATTTATGGGGGTATGCAGGCCGGTAATGAATTCCGACAACTTTGAAAAAATGGTGCACAAGCATGCCTAAGCGTGGCCTAGGACGGTGCACACGTGTGGTGCACCGCTGCAACAACTCCGCACCCGAGGCCTCAAATCGAAATTCTGCCTCGACAAAAGTGATTTTTTTTGTCGATTTATGGGGGTATGCAGGCCGGTAATGAATTCCGACAACTTTGAAAAAATGGTGCACAAGCATGCCCAAGACAACCTAGGACGGTGGAACACGTATGTTGCACCGCTGCAACAAATCCACACCCGAGGCCTCAAATCGAAATTCTGCCTCGACAAAAGTGATTCTTTTTTGTCGATTTATGGGAGTATGCAGGCCGGTAATGAATTCCGACAACTTTGAAAAAATGGTGCACAAGCATGCCCAAGACAGCCTAGGACGGTGGAACACGTATGTTGCACCGCTGCAACAAATCCACACCCGAGGCCTCAAATCGAAATTCTGCCTCGACAAAAGTGATTTTTTTGTCGATTTATGAGAGTATGCAGGCCGGTAATGAATTCTGACAACTTTGAAAAAATGATGCACAAGCATGCCCAAGCGTGTCCTAAGACTGTGCACACGTGTGGTGCACCGCTGCAACAACTCCACACCCGAGGCCTCAAATCGATATTCCGACTCGACAAAAGTGATTTTTTATTCAATTTATGGGGGTATGCAGGCCGGTAATGAATTCCGACAACTTTGAAAAAATGGTGCACAAGCATGCCTAAGCGTGGCCTAGGACGGTGCACACGTGTGGTGCACCGCTGCAACAACTCCGCACCCGAGGCCTCAAATCGAAATTCTGCCTCGACAAAAGTGATTTTTTTTGTCGATTTATGGGGGTATGCAGGCCGGTAATGAATTCCGACAACTTTGAAAAAATGGTGCACAAGCATGCCTAAGCGTGGCCTAGGACGGTGCACACGTGTGGTGCACCGCTGCAACAACTCCGCACCCGAGGCCTCAAATCGAAATTCTGCCTCGACAAAAGTGATTTTTTTTGTCGATTTATGGGGGTATGCAGGCCGGTAATGAATTCCGACAACTTTGAAAAAATGGTGCACAAGCATGCCCAAGACAGCCTAGGACGGTGGAACACGTATGTTGCACCGCTGCAACAAATCCACACCCGAGGCCTCAAATCGAAATTCTGCCTCGACAAAAGTGATTTTTTTTTGTCGATTTATGGGTGTATGCAGGCCGGTAATGAATTCCGACAACTTTGAAAAAATGGTGCACAAGCATGCCCAAGACAGCCTAGGACGGTGGAACACGTATGTTGCACCGCTGCAACAAATCCACACCCGAGGCCTCAAATCGAAATTCTGCCTCGACAAAAGTGATTTTTTTGTCGATTTATGAGAGTATGCAGGCCGGTAATGAATTCTGACAACTTTGAAAAAATGATGCACAAGCATGCCCAAGCGTGTCCTAAGACTGTGCACACGTGTGGTGCACCGCTGCAACAACTCCACACCCGAGGCCTCAAATCGATATTCCGACTCGTCAAAAGTGATTTTTTATTCAATTTATGGGGGTATGCAGGCCGGTAATGAATTCTGACAACTTTGAAAAAATGGAGCACAAACTACGCAAGACAACCTAGGACGGTGGTACACGTATGCTGCACCGCTGCAACAACTCCGCACCCGAGGCCTCAAATCGAAATTCTGCCTCGACAAAAGTGATTTTTTTATCGATTTATGGGGGTATGCAGGCCGGTAATGAATTCCGACAACTTTGAATAAATGGTGCACAAGCATGCCCAAGCGCGGCCTAGGACGGTGCACACGTGTGGTGCACCGCTGCAACAACTCTGCACCCGAGGCCTCAAATCGAAATTCCGCCTCGACACAAATTATTTTTTTATCGATTTATGGGGTTATGCAGGCCGGTAATGAATTCTGACAACTTTGAAAAAATTATGCAAAAGCATGCCCAAGCATGGCCCAGGACGGTGGCACACGTATGGTGCACTGCAGCAACAACTCCGCACCCGAGGCCTCAAATCGAAATTCTGCCTCGACACAAGTTATTTTTTTGTCGATTTATGGGGGTATGCATGCCGGTAATGAATTCCGACAACTTTGAAAAAATTGTGCACAAGCTGCCCAAAACAACCTAGGACGGTGGCACACGTATGGTGCACCGCTGCAACAACTCCGCACCTGAAGCCTCAAATCGAAATTCTGCCTCGACAAAAGTGATTTTTTTTGCCGATTTATGGAGGTATGCAGGCCGGTAATGAAGTCCGACAACTTTGAAAAAATGGTGCACAAGCATGCCCAAGCGTGGCCTAGGACGGTGCACACGTGTGGTGCACCGCTTTAACAACTCCGCACCCGAGGCCTCAAATCGAAATTCCGCCTCGACACAAGTTATTTTTTTGTCGATTTACGGGGGTATGCAGGCCGGTAATGAATTCAGACAACTTTGAAAAAATGGTGCACAAGCATGCCCAAGCGTGGCCTAGGATGGTGCACACGTGTGGTGCACCGCTGCAACAACTCCACACCCGAGGCCTCAAATCAATATTCAGCATCGACATAAGTTATTTTTTTGTCGATTTATGGGGGTATGCAGGCCGGTAATGAATTCCGACAACTTTGAAAAAATGGTGCACAACCTGCCCAAAACAACCTAGGACGGTGGCACACGTATGGTGCACCGCTGCAACAACTCCGCACCCGAGGCCTCAAATCGAAATTCTTCCTCGACAAAAGTGATTTTTTTTGTCGATTTATGGGGGTATGCAGGCCGGTAATGAATTCCGACAACTTTGATAAAATGGTGCACAAGCATGCCCAAGTGTGGCCTAGGACGGTGCACACGTGTGGTGCACCGCTACAACAACTCCGCACCCGAGGCCTCAAATCGAAATTCCGCCTCGACACAAGTTATTTTTTTGTCGATTTATGGGGGTATGCAGGGCGGTAATGAATTCCGACAACTTTGAAAAAATGGTGCACAAGCATGCCCAAGCGTGGCGTAGGACGGTGCACACGTGTGGTGCACCGCTGCAACAACTCCACACCCGAGGCATCAAATCAATATTCAGCCTCGACATAAGTTATTTTTTTCTCGATTTATGGGGGTATGCAGGCCGGTAATGAATTCCGACAACTTTGAAAAAATGGTGCACAAGCATGCCCAAGACAGCATAGGACGGTGGCACACGTATGTTGCACCGCTGCAAAAAATCCACACCCGAGGCCTCAAATTGAAATTCCTCCTCGACAAAAGTCATTTTATTGTCGATTTATGGGGGTATGCAGGCCGGTAATGAATTCCGACAACTTTGAAAAAATGGTGCACAAGCATGCCTAAGCGTGGCCTAAGACGGTGCACACGTGTGGTGCACCGCTGCAACAACTCCGCACCCGAGGCCTCAAATCGAAATTCTGCCTCGACAAAAGTGATTTTTTTTGTCGATTTATGGGGGTATGCAGGCCGGTAATGAATTCCGACAACTTTGAAAAAATGGTGCACAAGCATGCCTAAGCGTGGCCTAGGACGGTGCACACGTGTGGTGCACCGCTGCAACAACTCCGCACCCGAGGCCTCAAATCGAAATTCTGCCTCGACAAAAGTGATTTTTTTGTTCGATTTATGTGGGTATGCAGGCCGGTAATGAATTCCGACAACTTTGAAAAAATGGTGCACAAGCATGCCTAAGCGTGGCCTAGGACGGTGCACACGTGTGGTGCACCGCTGCAACAACTCCGCACCCGAGGCCTCAAATCGAAATTCCGCCTCAACACAAGTTATTTGTTTGTCGATTTATGGGGGTATGCAGGCCGGTAATGAATTCCGACAACTTTGAAAAAATGGTGCACAAGCATGCCCAAGCGTGGCCTAGGACAGTGCACACGTGTGGTGCACCGCTTCAACAAGTCCACACCCGAGGCCTCAAATCAATATTCAGCCTCGACATAAGTTATTTGTTTGTCGATTTATGGGGGTATGCAGGCCGGTAATGAATTCCGACAACTTTGAAAAAATGGTGCACAAGCATGCCCAAGACAGCCTAGGACGGTGGCACACGTATGTTGCACCGCTGCAACAAATCCACACCCGAGGCCTCAAATCGAAATTCCGCCTCGACAAAAGTGATTTTTTTGTCGATTTATGAGAGTATGCAGGCCGGTAATGAATTCCGACAACGTTGAAAAAATGATGCACAAGCATGCCCAAGCGTGGCCTAAGACTGTGCACACGTGTGGTGCACCGCTGCAACAACTCCACACCCGAGGCCTCAAATCGATATTCCGACTCGACAAAAGTGATTTTTTATTCGATTTATGGGGGTATGCAGGCCGGTAATGAATTCTGACAACTTTGAAAAAATGGTGCACAAACTACGCAAGACAACCTAGGACGGTGGTACACGTATGCTGCACCGCTGCAACAACTCCGCACCCGAGGCCTCAAATCGAAATTCTGCCTCGACAAAAGTGATTTTTTTATCGATTTATGGGGGTATGCAGGCCGGTAATGAATTCCGACAACTTTGAATAAATGGTGCACAAGCATGCCCAAGCGCGGCCTAGGACGGTGCACACGTGTGGTGCACCGCTGCAACAACTCTGCACCCGAGGCCTCAAATCGAAATTCCGCCTCGACACAAATTATTTTTTTATCGATTTATGGGGTTATGCAGGCCGGTAATGAATTCCGACAACTTTGAAAAAATTGTGCAAAAGCATGCCCAAGCATGGCCCAGGACGGTGGCACACGTATGGTGCACTGCTGCAACAACTCCGCACCCGAGGCCTCAAATCGAAATTCTGCCTCGACACAAGTTATTTTTTTGTCGATTTATGGGGGTATGCATTCCGGTAATGAATTCCGACAACTTTGAAAAAATTGTGCACAAGCTGCCCAAAACAACCTAGGACGGTGGCACACGTATGGTGCACCGCTGCAACAACTCCGCACCCGAAGCCTCAAATCGAAATTCTGCCTCGACAAAAGTGATTTTTTTTGTCGATTTATGGGGGTATGCAGGCCGGTAATGAATTCCGACAACTTTGAAAAAATGGTGCACAAACTGCGCAAGACAGCCTAGGACGGTGGCACATGTATGTTGCACCGCTGCAACAAATCCACACCCGAGGCCTCAAATCGAAATTCCGCCTCGACAAAAGTGATTTTTTTGTCGATTTATGAGAGTATGCAGGCCGGTAATGAATTCCGACAACTTTGAAAAAATGGTGCACAAGCATGCCCAAGCGTGGCCTAAGATTGTGCACACGTGTGGTGTACCGCTGCAACAACTCCACACTCGAGGCCTCAAATCGATATTCCGCCTCGACAAAATTGATTTTTTATTCGATTTATGGGGGTATGCAGGCCGGTAATGAATTCCGACAACTTTGAAAAAATGGTGCACAAACTGCGCAAGACAACCTTGGACGGTGGTACAAGTATGCTGCACCGCTGCAACAACTCCGCACCCGAGGCCTCAAATCGAAATTCTGCCTTTGACAAAAGTGATTTTTTTTTGTCGATTTATAGGGGTATGCAGGCCGGTAATGAATTCCGACAACTTTGAATAAATGGTGCACAAGCATGCCCAAGCGGGGCCTAGGACGGTGCACAAGTGTGGTGCACCGCTACAACAACTCTGCACCCGTGGCCTCAAATCGAAATTTCGCCTCGACACAAATTATTTTTTTATCGATTTATGGGGTTATGCAGGCCGTTAATGAATTCCGACAACTTTGAAAAAATTGTGCAAAAGCATGCCCAAGCGTGGCCCAGGACGGTGGCACACATATGGTGCACTGCTGCAACAACTCCGCACCCGAGGCCTCAAATCGAAATTTTGCCTTGACACAAGTTATTTTTTTGTCGATTTATGGGGGTATGCAGGCCGGTAATGAATTCCAACAACTTTGAAAAAATTGTGCACAAGCTGCCCAAAACAACCTAGGACGGTGGCACACGTATGGTGCACCGCTGCAACAACTCCGCACCCGAAGCCTCAAATCGAAATTCTGCCTTGACAAAAGTGATTTTTTTTGTCGATTTATGGGGGTATGCAGGCCGGTAATGAATTCCGACAACTTTGAAAAAATGGTGCACAAACTGCGCAAGACAGCCTAGGACGGTGGCACATGTATGTTGCACCGCTGCAACAAATCCACACCCGAGGCCTCAAATCGAAATTCCGCCTCGACAAAAGTGATTTTTTTGTCGATTTATGAGAGTATGCAGGCCGGTAATGAATTCCGACAACTTTGAAAAAATGGTGCACAAGCATGCCCAAGCGTGGCCTAAGATTGTGCACACGTGTGGTGTACCGCTGCAACAACTCCACACTCGAGGCCTCAAATCGATATTCCGCCTCGACAAAATTGATTTTTTATTCGATTTATGGGGGTATGCAGGCCGGTAATGAATTCCGACAACTTTGAAAAAATGGTGCACAAACTGCGCAAGACAACCTAGGACGGTGGTACAAGTATGCTGCACCGCTGCAACAACTCCGCACCCGAGGCCTCAAATCGAAATTCTGCCTCGACAAAAGTGATTTTTTTTTGTCGATTTATAGGGGTATGCAGGCCGGTAATGAATTCCGACAACTTTGAATAAATGGTGCACAAGCATGCCCAAGCGGGGCCTAGGACGGTGCACAAGTGTGGTGCACCGCTACAACAACTCTGCACCCGTGGCCTCAAATCGAAATTTCGCCTCGACACAAATTATTTTTTTATCGATTTATGGGGTTATGCAGGCCGTTAATGAATTCCGACAACTTTGAAAAAATTGTGCAAAAGCATGCCCAAGCGTGGCCCAGGACGGTGGCACACATATGGTGCACTGCTGCAACAACTCCGCACCCGAGGCCTCAAATCGAAATTTTGCCTTGACACAAGTTATTTTTTTGTCGATTTATGGGGGTATGCAGGCCGGTAATGAATTCCAACAACTTTGAAAAAATTGTGCACAAGCTGCCCAAAACAACCTAGGACGGTGGCACACGTATGGTGCACCGCTGCAACAACTCCGCACCCGAAGCCTAAAATCGAAATTCTGCCTCGACAAAAGTGATTTTTTTTGTCGATTTATGGGGGTATGCAGGACGGTAATGAATTTCGACAACTTTGAAAAAATGGTGCACAAGCATGCCCAAGCGTGGCCTAGGACGGTGCACACGTGTGGTGCACCGCTGCAACAACTCCACACCCGAGGCCTCAAATCAATATTCAGCATCAACATAAGTTATTTTTTTATCGATTTATGGGGGTATGCAGGCCGGTAATGAATTCCGACAACTTTGAAAAAATGGTGCACAAGCTGCCCAAACCAACCTAGGACGGTGGCACACGTATGGTGCACCGCTGCAACAACTCCGCACCCGAGGCCTCAAATCGAAATTCTGCCTCGACAAAAGTGATTTTTTTTGTCGATTTATGGGGGTATGCAGGCCGGTAATGAATTCCGACAACTTTGAAAAAATGGTGCACAAGCATGCCCAAGTGTGGCCTAGGACGGTGCACACGTGTGGTGCACCGCTGCAACAACTCCACACCTGAGGCCTCAAATCAATATTCCGCCTCCACAAAAGTGATTTTTTATTCGATTTAAGGGGGTATGCAGGCCGGTAATGAATTCCGACAACTTTGAAAAAATGGTACACAAACTGCGCAAGACAACCTAGGACGGTGGTACACGTATGCTGCACCGCTGCAACAACTCCGCACCCGAGGCCTCAAATCGAAATTCTGCCTCGACAAAAGTGATTTTTTTTTTGTCGATTTATGTGGGTATGCAGGCCGGTAAAGAATTACGACGACTTTGAATAAATGGTGCACAAGCATGCCCAAGCGCGGCCTAGGACGGTGCACACGTGTGGTGCACGGCTGCAACAACTCTGCACCCGAGGCCTCAAATCGAAATTCCGCCTCGACACAAGTTATTTTTTTATCGATTTATGGGGGTATGCAGGCCGGTAATGAATTCCGACAACTTTGAAAAAATGGTGCACAAGCATGCCCAAGACAGCCTAGGACGGTGGCACACGTATGGTGCACCGCTGCAACAACTACGCACCCGAGGCATCAAATCGAAATTCCGCCTCGACAAAATTCATTTTTTTTGTCGATTTATGGGGTTATGCAGGCCGGTAATGAATTCCGACAACTTTGAAAAAATGGTTCACAAGCATGCCCAAGCGTGGCCTAGGACGGTGCACACGTGTGGTGCACCGCTCAACAACTCCGCAACCGAGGCCTCAAATCGAAATTCCGCCTCGACGTAAGTTATTTTTTGTCGATTTATGGGGGTATGCAGGCCGGTAATGAATTCCGACAACTTTGAAAAAATGGTGCACAAGCATGCCTAAGCGTGGCCTAGGACGGTGCACACGTGTGGTGCACCGCTGCAACAACTCCGCACCCGAGGCCTCAAATCGAAATTCTGCCTCGACAAAAGTGATTTTTTTTGTCGATTTATGGGGGTATGCAGGCCGGTAATGAATTCCGACAACTTTGAAAAAATGGTGCACAAGCATGCCTAAGCGTGGCCTAGGACGGGGCACACGTGTGGTGCACCGCTGCAACAACTCCGCACCCGAGGCCTCAAATCGAAATTCTGCCTCGACAAAAGTGATTTTTTTTGTCGATTTATGGGGGTATGCAGGCCGGTAATGAATTCCGACAACTTTGAAAAAATGGTGCACAAGCATGCCTAAGCGTGGCCTAGGACGGTGCACACGTGTGGTGCACCGCTGCAACAACTCCGCACCCGAGGCCTCAAATCGAAATTCCGCCTCAACACAAGTTATTTGTTTGTCGATTTACGGGGGTATGCAGGCCGGTAATGAATTCCGACAACTTTGAAAAAATGGTGCACAAGCATGCCCAAGCGTGGCCTAGGACGGTGCACACGTGTGGTGCACCGCTGCAACAAGTCCACACCCGAGGCCTCAAATCAATATTCAGCCTCGACATAAGTTATTTTTTTGTCGATTTATGGGGGTATGCAGGCCGGTAATGAATTCCGACAACTTTGAAAAAATGGTGCACAAGCATGCCCAAGACAGCCTAGGACGGTGGCACACGTATGTTGCACCGCTGCAACAAATCCACACCCGAGGCCTCAAATCGAAATTCCGCCTCGACAAAAGTGATTTTTTTGTCGATTTATGAGAGTATGCAGGCCGGTAATGAATTCCGACAACTTTGAAAAAATGATGCACAAGCATGCCCAAGCGTGGCCTGAGACTGTGCACATGTGTGGTGCACCGCTGCAACAACTCCACACCCGAGGCCTCAAATCGATATTCCGACTCGACAAAAGTGATTTTTTATTCGATTTATGGGGGTATGCAGGCCGGTAATGAATTCTGACAACTTTGAAAAAATGGTGCACAAACTACGCAAGACAACCTAGGACGGTGGTACACGTATGCTGCACCGCTGCAACAACTCCGCACCCGAGGCCTCAAATCGAAATTCTGCCTCGACAAAAGTGATTTTTTTATCGATTTATGGGGGTATGCAGGCCGGTAATGAATTCCGACAACTTTGAATAAATGGTGCACAAGCATGCCCAAGCGCGGCCTAGGACGGTGCACACGTGTGGTGCACCGCTGCAACAACTCTGCACCCGAGGCCTCAAATCGAAATTCCGCCTCGACATAAATTATTTTTTTATCGATTTATGGGGTTATGCAGGTCGGTAATGAATTCCGACAACTTTGAAAAAATTGTGCAAAAGCATGCCCAAGCATGGCCCAGGACGGTGGCACACGTATGGTGCACTGCTGCAACAACTCCGCACCCGAGGCCTCAAATCGAAATTCTGCCTCGACACAAGTTATTTTTTTGTCGATTTATGGGGGGTATGCATTCCGGTAATGAATTCCGACAACTTTGAAAAAATTGTGCACAAGCTGCCCAAAACAACCTAGGACGGTGGCACACGTATGGTGCACCGCTGCAACAACTCCGCACCCGAAGCCTCAAATCGAAATTCTGCCTCGACAAAAGTGATTTTTTTTGTCGATTTATGGGGGTATGCAGGCCGGTAATGAATTCCGACAACTTTGAAAAAATGGTGCACAAACTGCGCAAGACAGCCTAGGACGGTGGCACACGTATGGTGCACCGCTGCAACAAATCCACACCCGAGGCCTCAAATCGAAATTCCGCCTCGACAAAAGTGATTTTTTTGTCGATTTATGAGAGTATGCAGGCCGGTAATGAATTCCGACAACTTTGAAAAAATGGTGCACAAGCATGCCCAAGCGTGGCCTAAGATTGTGCACACGTGTGGTGTACCGCTGCAACAACTCCACACTTGAGGCCTCAAATCGATATTCCGCCTCGACAAAATTGATTTTTTATTCGATTTATGGGGGTATGCAGGCCGGTAATGAATTCCGACAACTTTGAAAAAATGGTGCACAAACTGCGCAAGACAACCTAGGACGGTGGTACAAGTATGCTGCACCGCTGCAACAACTCTGCACCCGAGGCCTCAAATCGAAATTCTGCCTCGACAAAAGTGATTTTTTTTTGTCGATTTATAGGGGTATGCAGGCCGGTAATGAATTCCGACAACTTTGAATAAATGGTGCACAAGCATGCCCAAGCGGGGCCTAGGACGGTGCACAAGTGTGGTGCACCGCTACAACAACTCTGCACACGTGGCCTCAAATTGAAATTTCGCCTCGACACAAATTATTTTTTTATCGATTTATGGGGTTATGCAGGCCGTTAATGAATTCCGACAACTTTGAAAAAATTGTGCAAAAGCATGCCCAAGCGTGGCCCAGGACGGTGGCACACATATGGTGCACTGCTGCAACAACTCCGCACCCGAGGCCTCAAATCGAAATTTTGCCTTGACACAAGTTATTTTTTTGTCGATTTATGGGGGTATGCAGGCCGGTAATGAATTCCAACAACTTTGAAAAAATTGTGCACAAGCTGCCCAAAACAACCTAGGACGGTGGCACACGTATGGTGCACCGCTGCAACAACTCCGCACCCGAAGCCTCAAATCGAAATTCTGCCTCGACAAAAGTGATTTTTTTTGTCGATTTATGGGGGTATGCAGGACGGTAATGAATTCCGACAACTTTGAAAAAATGGTGCACAAGCATGCCCAAGCGTGGCCTAGGACGGTGCACACGTGTGGTGCACCGCTGCAACAACTCCACACCCGAGGCCTCAAATCAATATTCAGCATCAACATAAGTTATTTTTTTATCGATTTATGGGGGTATGCAGGCCGGTAATGAATTCCGACAACTTTGAAAAAATGGTGCACAAGCTGCCCAAACCAACCTAGGACGGTGGCACACGTATGGTGCACCGCTGCAACAACTCCGCACCCGAGGCCTCAAATCGAAATTCTGCCTCGACAAAAGTGATTTTTTTTGTCGATTTATGGGGGTATGCAGGCCGGTAATGAATTCCGACAACTTTGAAAAAATGGTGCACAAGCATGCCCAAGTGTGGCCTAGGACGGTGCACACGTGTGGTGCACCGCTGCAACAACTCCACACCTGAGGCCTCAAATCAATATTCCGCCTCCACAAAAGTGATTTTTTATTCGATTTAAGGGGGTATGCAGGCCGGTAATGAATTCCGACAACTTTGAAAAAATGGTACACAAACTGCGCAAGACAACCTAGGACGGTGGTACACGTATGCTGCACCGCTGCAACAACTCCGCACCCGAGGCCTCAAATCGAAATTCTGCCTCGACAAAAGTGATTTTTTTTTGTCGATTTATGTGGGTATGCAGGCCGGTAAAGAATTACGACGACTTTGAATAAATGGTGCACAAGCATGCCCAAGCGCGGCCTAGGACGGTGCACACGTGTGGTGCACCGCTGCAACAACTCTGCACCCGAGGCCTCAAATCGAAATTCCGCCTCGACACAAGTTATTTTTTTATCGATTTATGGGGGTATGCAGGCCGGTAATGAATTCCGACAACTTTGAAAAAATGGTGCACAAGCATGCCCAAGACAGCCTAGGACGGTGGCACACGTATGGTGCACCGCTGCAACAACTACGCACCCGAGGCATCAAATCGAAATTCCGCCTCGACAAAATTCATTTTTTTTGTCGATTTATGGGGTTATGCAGGCCGGTAATGAATTCCGACAACTTTGAAAAAATGGTTCACAAGCATGCCCAAGCGTGGCCTAGGACGGTGCACACGTGTGGTGCACCGCTCAACAACTCCGCAACCGAGGCCTCAAATCGAAATTCCGCCTCGACATAAGTTATTTTTTGTCGATTTATGGGGGTATGCAGGCCGGTAATGAATTCCGGCAACTTTGAAAAAATGGTGCACAAACTGCGCAAGATAGCCTAGGACGGTGGCACACGTATGGTGCACCGCTGCAACAACTCCGCACCCGAGGCCTCAAATCGAAATTCTGCCTCGACAAAAGTGATTTTTTTTGTCGATTTATGGGGGTATGCAGGCCGGTAATGAATTCCGACAACTTTGAAAAAATGGTGCACAAGCATGCCTAAGCGTGGCCTAGGACGGTGCACACGTGTGGTGCACCGCTGCAACAACTCCGCACCCGAGGCCTCAAATCGAAATTCTGCCTCGACAAAAGTGATTTTTTTTGTCGATTTATGGGGGTATGCAGGCCGGTAATGAATTCCGACAACTTTGAAAAAATGGTGCACAAGCATGCCTAAGCGTGGCCTAGGACGGTGCACACGTGTGGTGCACCGCTGCAACAACTCCGCACCCGAGCCCTCAAATCGAAATTCCGCCTCAACACAAGTTATTTGTTTGTCGATTTACGGGGGTATGCAGGCCGGTAATGAATTCCGACAACTTTGAAAAAATGGTGCACAAGCATGCCCAAGCGTGGCCTAGGACGGTGCACACGTGTGGTGCACCGCTGCAACAAGTCCACACCCGAGGCCTCAAATCAATATTCAGCCTCGACATAAGTTATTTGTTTGTCGATTTATGGGGGTATGCAGGCCGGTAATGAATTCTGACAACTTTGAAAAAATGGTGCACAAGCATGCCCAAGACAGCCTAGGACGGTGGCACACGTATGTTGCACCGCTGCAACAAATCCACACCCGAGGCCTCAAATCGAAATTCCGCCTCGACAAAAGTGATTTTTTTGTCGATTTATGAGAGTATGCAGGCCGGTAATGAATTCCGACAACTTTGAAAAAATGATGCACAAGCATGCCCAAGCGTGGCCTAAGACTGTGCACACGTGTGGTGCACCGCTGCAACAACTCCACACGCGAGGCCTCAAATCGATATTCCGACTCGACAAAAGTGATTTTTTATTCGATTTATGGGGGTATGCAGGCCGGTAATAATTCTGACAACTTTGAAAAAATGGTGCACAAACTACGCAAGACAACCTAGGACGGTGGTACACGTATGCTGCACCGCTGCAACAACTCCGCACCCGAGGCCTCAAATCGAAATTCTGCCTCGACAAAAGTGATTTTTTTATCGATTTATGGGGGTATGCAGGCCGGTAATGAATTCCGACAACTTTGAATAAATGGTGCACAAGCATGCCCAAGCGCGGCCTAGGACGGTGCACACGTGTGGTGCACCGCTGCAACAACTCTGCACCCGAGGCCTCAAATCGAAATTCCGCCTCGACACAAATTATTTTTTTATCGATTTATGGGGTTATGCAGGCCGGTAATGAATTCCGACAACTTTGAAAAAATTGTGCAAAAGCATGCCCAAGCATGGCCCAGGACGGTGGCACACGTATGGTGCACTGCTGCAACAACTCCGCACCCGAGGCCTCAAATCGAAATTCTGCCTCGACACAAGTTATTTTTTTGTCGATTTATGGGGGTATGCATTCCGGTAATGAATTCCGACAACTTTGAAAAAATTGTGCACAAGCTGCCCAAAACAACCTAGGACGGTGGCACACGTATGGTGCACCGCTGCAACAACTCCGCACCCGAAGCCTCAAATCGAAATTCTGCCTCGACAAAAGTGATTTTTTTTGTCGATTTATGGGGGTATGCAGGCCGGTAATGAATTCCGACAACTTTGAAAAAATGGTGCACAAACTGCGCAAGACAGCCTAGGACGGTGGCACACGTATGTTGCACCGCTGCAACAAATCCACACCCGAGGCCTCAAATCGAAATTCCGCCTCGACAAAAGTGATTTTTTTGTCGATTTATGAGAGTATGCAGGCCGGTAATGAATTCCGACAACTTTGAAAAAATGGTGCACAAGCATGCCCAAGCGTGGCCTAAGATTGTGCACACGTGTGGTGTACCGCTGCAACAACTCCTTACTTGAGGCCTCAAATCGATATTCCGCCTCGACAAAATTGATTTTTTATTCGATTTATGGGGGTATGCAGGCCGGTAATGAATTCCGACAACTTTGAAAAAATGGTGCACAAACTGCGCAAGACAACCTAGGACGGTGGTACAAGTATGCTGCACCGCTGCAACAACTCCGCACCCGAGGCCTCAAATCGAAATTCTGCCTCGACAATAGTGATTTTTTTTTGTCGATTTATAGGGGTATGCAGGCCGGTAATGAATTCCGACAACTTTGAATAAATGGTGCACAAGCATGCCCAAGCGCGGCCTAGGACGGTGCACAAGTGTGGTGCACCGCTACAACAACTCTGCACCCGTGGCCTCAAATAGAAATTTCGCCTCGACACAAATTATTTTTTTATCGATTTATGGGGTTATGCAGGCCGTTAATGAATTCCGACAACTTTGAAAAAATTGTGCAAAAGCATGCCCAAGCGTGGCCTAGGACGGTGGCACACATATGGTGCACTGCTGCAACAACTCCGCACCCGAGGCCTCAAATCGAAATTTTGCCTTGACACAAGTTATTTTTTTGTCGATTTATGGGGGTATGCAGGCCGGTAATGAATTCCAACAACTTTGAAAAAATTGTGCACAAGCTGCCCAAAACAACCTAGGACGGTGGCACACGTATGGTGCACCGCTGCAACAACTCCGCACCCGAAGCCTCAAATCGAAATTCTGCCTCGACAAAAGTGATTTTTTTTGTCGATTTATGGGGGTATGCAGGCCGGTAATGAATTCCGACAACTTTGAAAAAATGGTGCACAAGCATGCCCAAGCGTGGCCTAGGACGGTGCACACGTGTGGTGCACCGCTGCAACAAGTCCACACCCGAGGCCTCAAATCAATATTCAGCCTCGACATAAGTTATTTGTTTGTCGATTTATGGGGGTATGCAGGCCGGTAATGAATTCTGACAACTTTGAAAAAATGGTGCACAAGCATGCCCAAGACAGCCTAGGACGGTGGCACACGTATGTTGCACCGCTGCAACAAATCCACACCCGAGGCCTCAAATCGAAATTCCGCCTCGACAAAAGTGATTTTTTTGTCGATTTATGAGAGTATGCAGGCCGGTAATGAATTCCGACAACTTTGAAAAAATGATGCACAAGCATGCCCAAGCGTGGCCTAAGACTGTGCACACGTGTGGTGCACCGCTGCAACAACTCCACACGCGAGGCCTCAAATCGATATTCCGACTCGACAAAAGTGATTTTTTATTCGATTTATGGGGGTATGCAGGCCGGTAATAATTCTGACAACTTTGAAAAAATGGTGCACAAACTACGCAAGACAACCTAGGACGGTGGTACACGTATGCTGCACCGCTGCAACAACTCCGCACCCGAGGCCTCAAATCGAAATTCTGCCTCGACAAAAGTGATTTTTTTATCGATTTATGGGGGTATGCAGGCCGGTAATGAATTCCGACAACTTTGAATAAATGGTGCACAAGCATGCCCAAGCGCGGCCTAGGACGGTGCACACGTGTGGTGCACCGCTGCAACAACTCTGCACCCGAAGCCTCAAATCGAAATTCCGCCTCGACACAAATTATTTTTTTATCGATTTATGGGGTTATGCAGGCCGGTAATGAATTCCGACAACTTTGAAAAAATTGTGCAAAAGCATGCCCAAGCATGGCCCAGGACGGTGGCACACGTATGGTGCACTGCTGCAACAACTCCGCACCCGAGGCCTCAAATCGAAATTCTGCCTCGACACAAGTTATTTTTTTGTCGATTTATGGGGGTATGCATTCCGGTAATGAATTCCGACAACTTTGAAAAAATTGTGCACAAGCTGCCCAAAACAACCTAGGACGGTGGCACACGTATGGTGCACCGCTGCAACAACTCCGCACCCGAAGCCTCAAATCGAAATTCTGCCTCGACAAAAGTGATTTTTTTTGTCGATTTATGGGGGTATGCAGGCCGGTAATGAATTCCGACAACTTTGAAAAAATGGTGCACAAACTGCGCAAGACAGCCTAGGACGGTGGCACACGTATGTTGCACCGCTGCAACAAATCCACACCCGAGGCCTCAAATCGAAATTCCGCCTCGACAAAAGTGATTTTTTTGTCGATTTATGAGAGTATGCAGGCCGGTAATGAATTCCGACAACTTTGAAAAAATGGTGCACAAGCATGCCCAAGCGTGGCCTAAGATTGTGCACACGTGTGGTGTACCGCTGCAACAACTCCTTACTTGAGGCCTCAAATCGATATTCCGCCTCGACAAAATTGATTTTTTATTCGATTTATGGGGGTATGCAGGCCGGTAATGAATTCCGACAACTTTGAAAAAATGGTGCACAAACTGCGCAAGACAACCTAGGACGGTGGTACAAGTATGCTGCACCGCTGCAACAACTCCGCACCCGAGGCCTCAAATCGAAATTCTGCCTCGACAATAGTGATTTTTTTTTGTCGATTTATAGGGGTATGCAGGCCGGTAATGAATTCCGACAACTTTGAATAAATGGTGCACAAGCATGCCCAAGCGCGGCCTAGGACGGTGCACAAGTGTGGTGCACCGCTACAACAACTCTGCACCCGTGGCCTCAAATAGAAATTTCGCCTCGACACAAATTATTTTTTTATCGATTTATGGGGTTATGCAGGCCGTTAATGAATTCCGACAACTTTGAAAAAATTGTGCAAAAGCATGCCCAAGCGTGGCCTAGGACGGTGGCACACATATGGTGCACTGCTGCAACAACTCCGCACCCGAGGCCTCAAATCGAAATTTTGCCTTGACACAAGTTATTTTTTTGTCGATTTATGGGGGTATGCAGGCCGGTAATGAATTCCAACAACTTTGAAAAAATTGTGCACAAGCTGCCCAAAACAACCTAGGACGGTGGCACACGTATGGTGCACCGCTGCAACAACTCCACACCTGAGGCCTCAAATCAATATTCCGCCTCCACAAAAGTGATTTTTTATTCGATTTAAGGGGGTATGCAGGCCGGTAATGAATTCCGACAACTTTGAAAAAATGGTACACAAACTGTGCAAGACAACCTAGGACGGTGGTACACGTATGCTGCACCGCTGCAACAACTCCGCACCCGAGGCCTCAAATCGAAATTCTGCCTCGACAAAAGTGATTTTTTTTTGTCGATTTATGTGGGTATGCAGGCCGGTAAAGAATTACGACGACTTTGAATAAATGGTGCACAAGCATGCCCAAGCGCGGCCTAGGACGGTGCACACGTGTGGTGCACCGCTGCAACAACTCTGCACCCGAGGCCTCAAATCGAAATTCCGCCTCGACACAAGTTATTTTTTTATCGATTTATGGGGGTATGCAGGCCGGTAATGAATTCCGACAACTTTGAAAAAATGGTGCACAAGCATGCCCAAGACAGCCTAGGACGGTGGCACACGTATGGTGCACCGCTGCAACAACTACGCACCCGAGGCATCAAATCGAAATTCCGCCTCGACAAAATTCATTTTTTTTGTCGATTTATGGGGTTATGCAGGCCGGTAATGAATTCCGACAACTTTGAAAAAATGGTTCACAAGCATGCCCAAGCGTGGCCTAGGACGGTGCACACGTGTGGTGCACCGCTCAACAACTCCGCAACCGAGGCCTCAAATCGAAATTCCGCCTCGACATAAGTTATTTTTTGTCGATTTATGGGGGTATGCAGGCCGGTAATGAATTTCGACAACTTTGAAAAAATGGTGCACAAGCATGCCCAAGCGTGGCCTAGGACGGTGCACACGTGTGGTGCACCGCTGCAACAACTCCACACCCGAGGCCTCAAATCAATATTCAGCATCGACATAAGTTATTTTTTTGTCGATTTATGGGGGTATGCAGGCCGGTAATGAATTCCGACAACTTTGAAAAAATGGTGCACAAGCATGCCCAAGACAGCCTAGGACGGTGGCACACGTATGGTGCACCGCTGCAACAACTACGCACCCGAGGCATCAAATCGAAATTCCGCCTCGACAAAATTCATTTTTTTGTCGATTTATGGGGTTATGCAGGCCGGTAATGAATTCCGACAACTTTGAAAAAATGGTTCACAAGCGTGCCCAAGCGTGGCCTAGGACGGTGCACACGTGTGGTGCACCACTCAACAACTCCGCAACCGAGGCCTCAATTCGAAATTCCGCCTCGACATAAGTTATTTTTTGTCGATTTATGGGGGTATGCAGGCCGGTAATGAATTCCGACAACTTTGAAAAAATGGTGCACAAGCATGCCCAAGCGTGGCCTAGGACGGTGCACACGTGTGGTGCACCGCTGCAACAACTCCACACCCGAGGCCTCAAATCAATATTCAGCATCGACATAAGTTATTTTTTTGTCGATTTATGGTGGTATGCAGGCCGGTAATGAATTCCGACAACTTTGAAAAAATGGTGCACAAGCATGCCCAAGCGTGGCCTAGGACGGTGCACACGTGTGGTGCACCGCTCAACAACTCCGCAACCGAGGCCTCAAATCGAAATTCCGCCTCGACATAAGTTATTTTTTTTCGATTTATGGGGGTATGCAGGCCGGTAATGAATTTCGACAACTTTGAAAAAATGGTGCACAAGCATGCCCAAGCGTGGCCTAGGACGGTGCACACGTGTGGTGCACCGCTGCAACAACTCCACACCCGAGGCCTCAAATCAATATTCAGCATCGACATAAGTTATTTTTTTGTCGATTTATGGGGGTATGCAGGCCGGTAATGAATTCCGACAACTTTGAAAAAATGGTGCACAAGCATGCCCAAGACAGCCTAGGACGGTGGCACACGTATGGTGCACCGCTGCAACAACTACGCACCCGAGGCATCAAATCGAAATTCCGCCTCGACAAAATTCATTTTTTTGTCGATTTATGGGGTTATGCAGGCCGGTAATGAATTCCGACAACTTTGAAAAAATGGTTCACAAGCGTGGCCTAGGACGGTGCACACGTGTGGTGCACCACTCAACAACTCCGCAACCGAGGCCTCAAATCGAAATTCCGCTTCGACAAAAGTGATTTTTTTGTCGATTTATGAGAGTATGCTGGCCGGTAATGAATTTCGACACGTGTGGTGTACCGCTGCAACAACTCCACACTCGAGACCTCAAATCGATATTCCGCCTCGACAAAATTGATTTTTTATTCGATTTATGGGGGTATGCAGGCCGGTAATGAATTCCGACAACTTTGAAAAAATGGTGCACAAACTGCGCAAGACAACCTACGACGGTGGTACACGTATGCTGCACCGCTGCAACAACTCCGCACCCGAGCCCTCAAATCGAAATTCTCCCTCGACAAAAGTGATTTTTTTGTCGATTTATGGGGGTATGCAGGCCGGTAATGAATTCCGACAACTTTGAAAAAATGGTGCACAAGCATGCCCAAGCGTGGCCTAGGACGGTGCACATGTGTGGTGCACCGCTGCAACAACTCCGCACCCAAGGCCTCAAATATAAATTCCGCCTCGACACAAGTTATTTTTTTGTCGATTTACGGGGGTATTCAGGCCGGTAATGAATTCCGACAACTTTGAATAATTGGTGCACAAGCATGCACAAGCGCGGCCTAGGACGGTGCACACGTGTGGTGCACCGCAGCAACAACTCTGCACCCGAGGCCACAAATCGAAATTCCGCCTCGACACAAGTTATTTTTTTATCGATTTATGGGGGTATGCAGGCCGGTAATGAATTCCGACAACTTTGAAAAAATGGTGCAAAAGCATGCCCAAGCGTGGCCCAGGACGGTGGCACACGTATGGTGCACCGCTGCAATAACTCCGCACCCGAGGCCTCAAATCGAAATTCCACCTCGACAATAGTGATTTTTTTGTCGATTTATGGGGGTATGCAGGCCGATAATGAATTCCGACAACTTTGAAAAAACGGTGCACAAATTGCGCAAGACAACCTAGGACGGTGGTACACGTATGCTGCACCGCTACAACAACTCCGCACCCGAGGCCTCAAATCGAAATTCTGCCCCGACAAAAGTGATTTTTTTTGTCGATTTATGGGGGTATGCAGGCCGGTAATGAATTTCGACAACTTTGAAAAAATGGTGCACAAGCATGCCCAAGCGTGGCCTAGGACGGTGCACACGTGTGGTGCACCGCTGCAACAACTCCACACCCGAGGCCTCAAATCAATATTCAGCATCGACATAAGTTATTTTTTTGTCGATTTATGGGGGTATGCAGGCCGGTAATGAATTCCGACAACTTTGAAAAAATGGTGCACAAGCATGCCCAAGACAGCCTAGGACGGTGGCACACGTATGGTGCACCGCTGCAACAACTACGCACCCGAGGCATCAAATCGAAATTCCGCCTCGACAAAATTCATTTTTTTGTCGATTTATGGGGTTATGCAGGCCGGTAATGAATTCCGACAACTTTGAAAAAATGGTTCACAAGCGTGCCCAAGCGTGGCCTAGGACGGTGCACACGTGTGGTGCACCACTCAACAACTCCGCAACCGAGGCCTCAATTCGAAATTCCGCCTCGACATAAGTTATTTTTTGTCGATTTATGGGGGTATGCAGGCCGGTAATGAATTCCGACAACTTTGAAAAAATGGTGCACAAGCATGCCCAAGCGTGGCCTAGGACGGTGCACACGTGTGGTGCACCGCTGCAACAACTCCACACCCGAGGCCTCAAATCAATATTCAGCATCGACATAAGTTATTTTTTTGTCGATTTATGGTGGTATGCAGGCCGGTAATGAATTCCGACAACTTTGAAAAAATGGTGCACAAGCATGCCCAAGCGTGGCCTAGGACGGTGCACACGTGTGGTGCACCGCTCAACAACTCCGCAACCGAGGCCTCAAATCGAAATTCCGCCTCGACATAAGTTATTTTTTTTCGATTTATGGGGGTATGCAGGCCGGTAATGAATTTCGACAACTTTGAAAAAATGGTGCACAAGCATGCCCAAGCGTGGCCTAGGACGGTGCACACGTGTGGTGCACCGCTGCAACAACTCCACACCCGAGGCCTCAAATCAATATTCAGCATCGACATAAGTTATTTTTTTGTCGATTTATGGGGGTATGCAGGCCGGTAATGAATTCCGACAACTTTGAAAAAATGGTGCACAAGCATGCCCAAGACAGCCTAGGACGGTGGCACACGTATGGTGCACCGCTGCAACAACTACGCACCCGAGGCATCAAATCGAAATTCCGCCTCGACAAAATTCATTTTTTTGTCGATTTATGGGGTTATGCAGGCCGGTAATGAATTCCGACAACTTTGAAAAAATGGTTCACAAGCGTGCCCAAGCGTGGCCTAGGACGGTGCACACGTGTGGTGCACCACTCAACAACTCCGCAACCGAGGCCTCAAATCGAAATTCCGCTTCGACAAAAGTGATTTTTTTGTCGATTTATGAGAGTATGCTGGCCGGTAATGAATTTCGACACGTGTGGTGTACCGCTGCAACAACTCCACACTCGAGACCTCAAATCGATATTCCGCCTCGACAAAATTGATTTTTTATTTGATTTATGGGGGTATGCAGGCCGGTAATGAATTCCGACAACTTTGAAAAAATGGTGCACAAACTGCGCAAGACAACCTACGACGGTGGTACACGTATGCTGCACCGCTGCAACAACTCCGCACCCGAGCCCTCAAATCGAAATTCTCCCTCGACAAAAGTGATTTTTTTGTCGATTTATGGGGGTATGCAGGCCGGTAATGAATTCCGACAACTTTGAAAAAATGGTGCACAAGCATGCCCAAGCGTGGCCTAGGACGGTGCACATGTGTGGTGCACCGCTGCAACAACTCCGCACCCAAGGCCTCAAATATAAATTCCGCCTCGACACAAGTTATTTTTTTGTCGATTTACGGGGGTATTCAGGCCGGTAATGAATTCCGACAACTTTGAATAATTGGTGCACAAGCATGCACAAGCGCGGCCTAGGACGGTGCACACGTGTGGTGCACCGCAGCAACAACTCTGCACCCGAGGCCACAAATCGAAATTCCGCCTCGACACAAGTTATTTTTTTATCGATTTATGGGGGTATGCAGGCCGGTAATGAATTCCGACAACTTTGAAAAAATGGTGCAAAAGCATGCCCAAGCGTGGCCCAGGACGGTGGCACACGTATGGTGCACCGCTGCAATAACTCCGCACCCGAGGCCTCAAATCGAAATTCCACCTCGACAATAGTGATTTTTTTGTCGATTTATGGGGGTATGCAGGCCGATAATGAATTCCGACAACTTTGAAAAAACGGTGCACAAATTGCGCAAGACAACCTAGGACGGTGGTACACGTATGCTGCACCGCTACAACAACTCCGCACCCGAGGCCTCAAATCGAAATTCTGCCCCGACAAAAGTGATTTTTTTTGTCGATTTATGGGGGTATGCAGGCCGGTAATGAATTCCGACAACTTTGAATAAATGGTGCACAAGCATGCCCAAGCGCGGCCTAGGACGGTGCACACGTGTGGTGCACCGCAGCAACAACTCTGCACCCGAGGCCTCAAATCGAAATTCCGCCTCGACACAAGTTATTTTTTTATCGATTTATGGGGGTATGCAGGCCGGTAATGAATTCCGACAACTTTGAAAAATGGTGCAAAAGCATGCCCAAGCGTGGCCCAGGACGGTGGCACACGTATGGTGCACCGCTGCAATAACTCCGCACCCGAGGCCTCAAATCGAAATTCCACCTCGACAATAGTGATTTTTTTGTCGATTTATGTGGGTATGCAGGCCGGTTACGAATTCCGACAACTTTGAAAAAATGGTGCACAAGCTGCCCAAAACAACCTATGATGTTGGCATACGTATGGTGCAACGCTGCAACAACTCCGCACCCGAGGCCTCAAATCGAAATTCTGCCTCGACAAAAGTGATTTTTTTTGTCGATTTATGGGGGTATGCAGGCCGGTAATGAATTCCGACAACTTTGAAAAAATGGTGCACAAGCATGCCCAAGCGCGGCCTAGGACGGTGCACACGTGTGGTGCACCGCAGCAACAACTCTGCACCCGAGGCCACAAATGGAAATTCCGCCTCGACACAAGTTATTTTTTTATCGATTTATGGGGGTATGTAGGCCGGTAATGAATTCCGACAACTTTGAAAAAATGGTGCCAAAGCATGCCCAAGCGTGGCCCAGGACGGTGGCACACGTGTGGTGCACCGCTGCAATAACTCCGCACCCGAGGCCTCAAATCGAAATTCCACCTCGACAATAGTGATTTTTTTGTCGATTTATGGGGGTATGCAGGCCGGTAACGAATTCCGACAACTTTGAAAAAATGGTGCACAAGCTGCCCAAAACAACCTATGAAGGTGGCATACGTATGGTGCACCGCTGCAACAACTCCGCACCCGAGGCCTCAAATCGAAATTCTGCCTCGACAAAAGTGATTTTTTTTGTCGATTTATGGGGGTATGCAGGCCGGTAATGAATTCTGACAACTTTGAAAAAATGGTGCACAAGCATGCCCAAGCGTGGCCTAGGACGGTGCACACGTGTGGTGCACCGCTGCAATAACTCCGCACCCGAGGCCTCAAATCGAAATTCCACCTCGACAATAGTGATTTTTTTGTCGATTTATGGGGGTATGCAGGCCGGTAACGAATTCCGACAACTTTGAAAAAATGGTGCACAAGCTGCCCAAAACAACCTATGAAGGTGGCATACGTATGGTGCACCGCTGCAACAACTCCGCACCCGAGGCCTCAAATCGAAATTCTGCCTCGACAAAAGTGATTTTTTTTGTCGATTTATGGGGGTATGCAGGCCGGTAATGAATTCTGACAACTTTGAAAAAATGGTGCACAAGCATGCCCAAGCGTGGCCTAGGACGGTGCACACGTGTGGTGCACCGCTGCAATAACTCCGCACCCGATGCCTCAAATCGAAATTCCACTTCGACAATAGTGATTTTTTTGTCGATTTATGTGGGTATGCAGGCCGGTTACGAATTTCGACAACTTTGAAAAAATGGTGCACAAGTTGCCCAAAACAACCTATGACGGTGGCATACGTATGGTGCAACGCTGCAACAACTCCGCACCCGAGGCCTCAAATCGAAATTCTGCCTCGACAAAAGTGATTTTTTTTGTCGATTTATGGGGGTATGCAGGCCGGTAATGAATTCCGACAACTTTGAAAAAATGGTGCACAAGCATGCCCAAGCGTGGCCTAGGACGGTGCACATGTGTGGTGCACCGCTGCAACAACTCCGCACCCGAGGCCTCAAATCGAAATTCTGCCTCGACACAAGTTATTTTTTTGTCGATTTACGGGGTTATGCAGGCCGGTAATGAATTCCGACAACTTTGAATAATTGGTGCACAAGCATGCCCAAGCGCGGCCTAGGACGGTGCACACGTGTGGTGCACCGCAGCAACAACTCTGCACCCGAGGCCACAAATCGAAATTCCGCCTCGACACAAGTTATTTTTTTATCGATTTATGGGGGTATGCAGGCCGGTAATGAATTCCGACAACTTTGAAAAAATGGTGCACAAGCATGCCCAAGCGTGGCCTAGGACGGTGCACATGTGTGGTGCACCGCTGCAACAACTCCGCACCCGAGGCCTCAAATCGAAATTCTGCCTCGACACAAGTTATTTTTTTGTCGATTTACGGGGTTATGCAGGCCGGTAATGAATTCCGACAACTTTGAATAATTGGTGCACAAGCATGCCCAAGCGCGGCCTAGGACGGTGCACACGTGTGGTGCACCGCAGCAACAACTCTGCACCCGAGGCCACAAATCGAAATTCCGCCTCGACACAAGTTATTTTTTTATCGATTTATGGGGGTATGCAGGCCGGTAATGAATTCCGACAACTTTGAAAAAATGGTGCACAAGCATGCCCAAGCGTGGCCTAGGACGGTGCACATGTGTGGTGCACCGCTGCAACAACTCCGCACCCGAGGCCTCAAATCGAAATTCTGCCTCGACACAAGTTATTTTTTTGTCGATTTACGGGGTTATGCAGGCCGGTAATGAATTCCGACAACTTTGAATAATTGGTGCACAAGCATGCCCAAGCGCGGCCTAGGACGGTGCACACGTGTGGTGCACCGCAGCAACAACTCTGCACCCGAGGCCACAAATCGAAATTCCGCCTCGACACAAGTTATTTTTTTATCGATTTATGGGGGTATGCAGGCCGGTAATGAATTCCGACAACTTTGAAAAAATGGTGCAAAAGCATGCCCAAGCGTGGCCCAGGACGGTGGCACACGTGTGGTGCACCGCTGCAATAACTCCGCACCCGAGGCCTCAAATCGAAATTCCACCTCGACAATAGTGATTTTTTTGTCGATTTATGGGGGTATGCAGGCCGGTAACGAATTCCGACAACTTTGAAAAATGGTGCAAAAGCATGCCCAAGCGTGGCCCAGGACGGTGGCACACGTATGGTGCACTGCTGCAATAACTCCGCACCCGAGGCCTCAAATCGAAATTCCACCTCGACAATAGTGATTTTTTTGTCGATTTATGTGGGTATGCAGGCCGGTTACGAATTCCGACAACTTTAAAAAAATGGTGCACAAGCTGCCCAAAACAACCTATGACGTTGGCATACGTATGGTGCAACGCTGCAACAACTCCGCACCCGAGGCCTCAAATCGAAATTCTGCCTCGACAAAAGTGATTTTTTTTGTCGATTTATGGGGGTATGCAAGCCGGTAATGAATTCCGACAACTTTGAAAAAATGGTGCACAAGCATGCCCAAGCGCGGCCTAGGACGGTGCACACGTGTGGTGCACCGCAGCAACAACTCCGCACCCGAGGCCTCAAATCGAAATTCCGCCTCGACACAAGTTATTTTTTTATCGATTTATGGGGGTATGCAGGCCGGTAATGAATTCCGACAACTTTGAAAAATGGTGCAAAAGCATGCCCAAGCGTGGCCCAGGACGGTGGCACACGTATGGTGCACCGCTGCAATAACTCCGCACCCGAGGCCTCAAATCGAAATTCCACCTCGACAATAGTGATTTTTTTGTCGATTTATGTGGGTATGCAGGCCGGTTACGAATTCCGACAACTTTGAAAAAATGGTGCACAAGCTGCCCAATACAACCTATGACGTTGGCATACGTATGGTGCAACGCTACAACAACTCCGCACCCGAGGCCTCAAATCGAAATTCTGCCTCGACAAAAGTGATTTTTTTTGTCGATTTATGGGGGTATGCAGGCCGGTAATGAATTCCGACAACTTTGAAAAAATGGTGCACAAGCATGCCCAAGCGCGGCCTAGGACGGTGCACACGTGTGGTGCACCGCAGCAACAACTCTGCACCCGAGGCCACAAATGGAAATTCCGCCTCGACACAAGTTATTTTTTTATCGATTTATGGGGGTATGCAGGCCGGTAATGAATTCCGACAACTTTGAAAAAATGGTGCAAAAGCATGCCCAAGCGTGGCCCAGGACGGTGGCACACGTGTGGTGCACCGCTGCCATAACTCCCCACCCGAGGCCTCAAATCGAAATTCCACCTCGACAATAGTGATTTTTTTGTCGATTTATGGGGGTATGCAGGCCGGTAACGAATTCCGACAACTTTGAAAAAATGGTGCACAAGCTGCCCAAAACAACCTATGAAGGTGGCATACGTATGGTGCACCGCTGCAACAACTCCGCACCCGAGGCCTCAAATCGAAATTCTGCCTCGACAAAAGTGATTTTTTTTGTCGATTTATGGGGGTATGCAGGCCGGTAATGAATTCTGACAACTTTGAAAAAATGGTGCACAAGCATGCCCAAGCGTGGCCTAGGACGGTGCACACGTGTGGTGCACCGCTGCAATAACTCCACACCCGATGCCTCAAATCGAAATTCCACTTCGACAATAGTGATTTTTTTGTCGATTTATGTGGGTATGCAGGCCGGTTACGAATTCCGACAACTTTGAAAAAATGGTGCACAAGCTGCCCAAAACAACCTATGACGGTGGCATACGTATGGTGCAACGCTGCAACAACTCCGCACCCGAGGCCTCAAATCGAAATTCTGCCTCGACAAAAGTGATTTTTTTTGTCGATTTATGGGGGTATGCAGGCCGGTAATGAATTCCGACAACTTTTAAAAAATGGTGCACAAGCATGCCCAAGCGTGGCCTAGGACGGTGCACATGTGTGGTGCACCGCTGCAACAACTCCGCACCCGAGGCCTCAAATCGAAATTCTGCCTCGACACAAGTTATTTTTTTGTCGATTTACGGGGTTATGCAGGCCGGTAATGAATTCCGACAACTTTGAATAATTGGTGCACAAGCATGCCCAAGCGCGGCCTAGGACGGTGCACACGTGTGGTGCACCGCAGCAACAACTCTGCACCCGAGGCCACAAATCGAAATTCCGCCTCGACACAAGTTATTTTTTTATCGATTTATGGGGGTATGCAGGCCGGTAATGAATTCCGACAACTTTGAAAAAATGGTGCAAAAGCATGCCCAAGCGTGGCCCAGGACGGTGGCACACGTATGGTGCACCGCTGCAATAACTCCGCACCCGAGGCCTCAAATCGAAATTCCACCTCGACAATAGTGATTTTTTTGTCGATTTATGGGGGTATGCAGGCCGGTAACGAATTCCGACAACTTTGAAAAAATGGTGCACAAGCTGCCCAAAACAACCTATGACGGTGGCATACGTATGGTGCACCGCTGCAACAACTCCGCACCCGAGGCCTCAAATCGAAATTCTGCCTCGACAAAAGTGATTTTTTTGTCGATTTATGGGGGTATGCAGGCCGGTAATGAATTCCGACAACTTTGAAAAAATGGTGCACAAGCATGCCCAAGCGTGGCCTAGGACGGTGCACATGTGTGGTGCACCGCTGCAACAACTCCGCACCCGAGGCCTCAAATCGAAATTCCGCCTCGACACAAGTTATTTTTTTGTCAATTTACGGGGGTATGCAGGCCGGTAATGAATTCCGACAACTTTGAATAATTGGTGCACAAGCATGCCCAAGCGCGGCCTAGGACGGTGCACACGTGTGGTGCACCGCAGCAACAACTCTGCACCCGAGGCCACAAATCGAAATTCTGCCTCGACACAAGTTATTTTTTTATCGATTTATGGGGGTATGCAGGCCGGTAATGAATTCCGACAACTTTGAAAAAATGGTGCAAAAGCATGCCCAAGCGTGGCCCAGGACGGTGGCACACGTATGGTGCACCGCTGCAATAACTCCGCACCCGAGGCCTCAAATCGAAATTCCACCTCGACAATAGTGATTTTTTTGTCGATTTATGGGGGTATGCAGGCCGGTAATGAATTCCGACAACTTTGAAAAAATGGTGCACAAATTGCGCAAGACAACCTAGGACGGTGGTACACGTATGCTGCACCGCTGCAACAACTCCGCACCCGAGGCCTCAAATCGAAATTCTGCCTCGACAAAAGTGATTTTTTTTGTCGATTTATGGGGGTATGCAGGCCGGTAATGAATTCCGACAACTTTGAAAAAATGGTGCACAAGCATGCCCAAGCGTGGCCTAGGAGGGTGGCACACGTATGGTGCACCGCTGCAATAACTCCGCACCCGAGACCTCAAATCGAAATTCCACCTCGAAAATAGTGATTTTTTTGTCGATTTATGGGGGTATGCAGGCCGGTAATGAATTTCGACAACTTTGAAAAAATGGTGCATAAATTGCGCAAGACAACCTAGGACGGTGGTACACGTATGCTGCACCGCTGCAACAACTCCGCACCCGTGGCCTCTAATCGAAATTCTGCCTCGACAAAAGTGATTTTTTTTATCGATTTATGGGGGTATGCAGGCCGGTAATGAATTCCGACAACTTTGAATAAATGGTGCACAAGCATGCCCAAGCGCGGCCTAGGACGGTGCACACGTGTGGTGCACCGCAGCAACAACTCTGCACCCGAGGCCTCAAATCGAAATTCCGCCTCGACACAAGTTATTTTTTTATCGATTTATAGGGGTATGCAGGCCGGTAATGAATTCCGACAACTTTGAAAAATGGTGCAAAAGCATGCCCAAGCGTGGCCCAGGACGGTGGCACACGTATGGTGCACCGCTGCAATAACTCCGCACCCGAGGCCTCAAATAGAAATTCCACCTCGACAATAGTGATTTTTTTGTCGATTTATGTGGGTATGCAGGCCGGTTACGAATTCCGACAACTTTGAAAAAATGGTGCACAAGCTGCCCAAAACAACCTATGACGGTGGCATACGTATGGTGCAACACTGCAACAACTCCGCACCCGAGGCCTCATATCGAAATTCTCCCTCGACAAAAGTGATTTTTTTTGTCGATTTATGGGGGTATGCAGGCCGGTAATGAATTCCGACAACTTTGAAAAACTGGTGCACAAGCATGCCCAAGCGTGGCCTAGGACGGTGCACATGTGTGGTGCACCGCTGCAACAACTCCGCACCTGAGGCCTCAAATCGAAATTCCGCCTTGACACAAGTTATTTTTTTGTCGATTTACGGGGGTATGCAGGCCGGTAATGAATTTCGACAACTTTGAATAATTGGTGCACAAGCATGCCCAAGCGCGGCCTAGGACGGTGCACACGTGTGGTGCACCGCAACAACAACTTTGCACCCGAGGCCACAAATCGAAATTCCGCCTCGACACAAGTTATTTTTTTATCGATTTATGGGGGTATGCAGGCCGGTAATGAATTCCGACAACTTTGAAAAAATGGTGCAAAAGCATGCCCAAGCGTGGCCCAGGACGGTGGCACACGTATGGTGCACCGCTGCAATAACTCCGCACCCGAGGCCTCAAATCGAAATTCCACCTCGACAATAGTGATTTTTTTGTCGATTTACGGCGGTATGCAGGCCGGTAATGAATTCCGATAACTTTGAATAATTGGTGCACAAGCATGCCCAAGCGTGGCCTAGGACGGTGCACATGTGTGGTGCACCGCTGCAACAACTCCGTACCCGAGGCCTCAAATCGAAATTCCGCCTCGACACAAGTTATTTTTTTGTCGATTTACGGGGGTATGCAGGCCGGTAATGAATTCCGACAACTTTGAATAATTGGTGCACAAGCATGCCCAAGCGCGGCCTAGGACGGTGCACACGTGTGGTGCACCGCAGCAACAACTCTGCACCCGAGGCCACAAATCGAAATTCCGCCTCGACACAAGTTATTTTTTTATCGATTTATGGGGGTATGCAGGCCGGTAATGAATTCCGACAACTTTGAAAAAATGGTGCAAAAGCATGCCCAAGCGTGGCCTAGGACGGTAGCACACGTATGGTGCACCGCTGCAATAACTCCGCACCCGAGGCCTCAAATCGAAATTCCACCTCGACAATAGTGATTTTTTTGTCGATTTATGGGGGTATGCAGGCCGGTAACGAATTCCGACAACTTTGAAAAAATGGTACACAAGCTGCCCAAAACAACCTATGACGGTGGCATACGTATGGTGCACCGCTGCAACAACTCCGCACCTGAGGCCTCAAATCGAAATTCTGCCTCGACAAAAGTGATTTTTTTGTCGATTTATGGGGGTATGCAGGCCGGTAATGAATTCCGACAACTTTGAAAAAATGGTGCACAAGCATGCCCAAGCGTGGCCTAGGACGGTGCACATGTGTGGTGCACCGCTGCAACAACTCCGCACCCGAGGCCTCAAATCGAAATTCCGCCTCGACACAAGTTATTTTTTTGTCGATTTACGGGGGTATGCAGGCCGGTAATGAATTCCGACAACTTTGAATAATTGGTGCACAAGCATGCCCAAGCGCGGCCTAGGACGGTGCACACGTGTGGTGCACCGCAGCAACAACTCTGCACCCGAGGCCACAAATCGAAATTCTGCCTCGACACAAGTTATTTTTTTATCGATTTATGGGGGTATGCAGGCCGGTAATGAATTCCGACAACTTTGAAAAAATGGTGCAAAAGCATGCCCAAGCGTGGCCCAGGACGGTGGCACACGTATGGTGCACCGCTGCAATAACTCCGCACCCGAGGCCTCAAATCGAAATTCCACCTCGACAATAGTGATTTTTTTGTCGATTTATGGGGGTATGCAGGCCGGTAATGAATTCCGACAACTTTGAAAAAATGGTGCACAAATTGCGCAAGACAACCTAGGACGGTGGTACACGTATGCTGCACCGCTGCAACAACTCCGCACCCGAGGCCTCAAATCGAAATTCTGCCTCGACAAAAGTGATTTTTTTTGTCGATTTATGGGGGTATGCAGGCCGGTAATGAATTCCGACAACTTTGAAAAAATGGTGCACAAGCATGCCCAAGCGTGGCCTAGGAGGGTGGCACACGTATGGTGCACCGCTGCAATAACTCCGCACCCGAGACCTCAAATCGAAATTCCACCTCGAAAATAGTGATTTTTTTGTCGATTTATAGGGGTATGCAGGCCGGTAATGAATTTCGACAACTTTGAAAAAATGGTGCATAAATTGCGCAAGACAACCTAGGACGGTGGTACACGTATGCTGCACCGCTGCAACAACTCCGCACCCGTGGCCTCTAATCGAAATTCTTCCTCGACAAAAGTGATTTTTTTTATCGATTTATGGGGGTATGCAGGCCGGTAATGAATTCCGACAACTTTGAATAAATGGTGCACAAGCATGCCCAAGCGCGGCCTAGGACGGTGCACACGTGTGGTGCACCGCAGCAACAACTCTGCACCCGAGGCCTCAAATCGAAATTCCGCCTCGACACAAGTTATTTTTTTATCGATTTATAGGGGTATGCAGGCCGGTAATGAACTCCGACAACTTTGAAAAATGGTGCAAAAGCATGCCCAAGCGTGGCCCAGGACGGTGGCACACGTATGGTGCACCGCTGCAATAACTCCGCACCCGAGGCCTCAAATAGAAATTCCACCTCGACAATAGTGATTTTTTTGTCGATTTATGTGGGTATGCAGGCCGGTTACGAATTCCGACAACTTTGAAAAAATGGTGCACAAGCTGCCCAAAACAACCTATGACGGTGGCATACGTATGGTGCAACGCTGCAACAACTCCGCACCCGAGGCCTCATATCGAAATTCTCCCTCGACAAAAGTGATTTTTTTTGTCGATTTATGGGGGTATGCAGGCCGGTAATGAATTCCGACAACTTTGAAAAACTGGTGCACAAGCATGCCCAAGCGTGGCCTAGGACGGTGCACATGTGTGGTGCACCGCTGCAACAACTCCGCACCTGAGGCCTCAAATCGAAATTCCGCCTCGACACAAGTTATTTTTTTGTCGATTTACGGGGGTATGCAGGCCGGTAATGAATTCCGACAACTTTGAATAATTGGTGCACAAGCATGCCCAAGCGCGGCCTAGGACGGTGCACACGTGTGGTGCACCGCAACAACAACTTTGCACCCGAGGCCACAAATCGAAATTCCGCCTCGACACAAGTTATTTTTTTATCGATTTATGGGGGTATGCAGGCCGGTAATGAATTCCGACAACTTTGAAAAAATGGTGCAAAAGCATGCCCAAGCGTGGCCCAGGACGGTGGCACACGTATGGTGCACCGCTGCAATAACTCCGCACCCGAGGCCTCAAATCAAAATTCCACCTCGACAATAGTGATTTTTTTGTCGATTTACGGCGGTATGCAGGCCGGTAATGAATTCCGATAACTTTGAATAATTGGTGCACAAGCATGCCCAAGCGTGGCCTAGGACGGTGCACATGTGTGGTGCACCGCTGCAACAACTCCGTACCCGAGGCCTCAAATCGAAATTCCGCCTCGACACAAGTTATTTTTTTGTCGATTTACGGGGGTATGCAGGCCGGTAATGAATTCCGACAACTTTGAATAATTGGTGCACAAGCATGCCCAAGCGCGGCCTAGGACGGTGCACACGTGTGGTGCACCGCAGCAACAACTCTGCACCCGAGGCCACAAATCGAAATTCCGCCTCGACACAAGTTATTTTTTTATCGATTTATGGGGGTATGCAGGCCGGTAATGAATTCCGACAACTTTGAAAAAATGGTGCAAAAGCATGCCCAAGCGTGGCCTAGGACGGTAGCACACGTATGGTGCACCGCTGCAATAACTCCGCACCCGAGGCCTCAAATCGAAATTCCACCTCGACAATAGTGATTTTTTTGCCGATTTATGGGGGTATGCAGGCCGGTAACGAATTCCGACAACTTTGAAAAAATGGTACACAAGCTGCCCAAAACAACCTATGACGGTGGCATACGTATGGTGCACCGCTGCAACAACTCCGCACCTGAGGCCTCAAATCGAAATTCTGCCTCGACATAAGTGATTTTTTTTGTCGATTTATGGGGGTATGCAGGCCGGTAATGAATTCTGACAACTTTGAAAAAATGGTGCACAAGCATGCCCAAGCGTGGCCTAGGACGGTGCACACGTGTGGTGCACCGCTGCAATAACTCCGCACCCGTGGCCTCAAATCGAAATTCCACCTCGACAATAGTGATTTTTTTGTCGATTTATGTGGGTATGCAGGCCGGTTACGAATTCCGACAACTTTGAAAAAATGGTGCACAAGCTGCCCAAAACAACCTATGACGGTGGCATACGTATGGTGCAACGCTGCAACAACTTCGCACCCGAGGCCTCATATCGAAATTCTCCCTCGACAAAAGTGATTTTTTTGTCGATTTATGGGGGTATGCAGGCCGGTAATGAATTCAGACAACTTTGAAAAAATGGTGCACAAGCATGCCCAAGCGTGGCCTAGGACGGTGCACATGTGTGGTGCACCGCTGCAACAACTCCGTACCCGAGGCCTCAAATCGAAATTCCGCCTCGACACAAGTTATTTTTTTGTCGATTTACGGGGGTATGCAGGCCGGTAATGAATTCCGACAACTTTGAATAATTGGTGCACAAGCATGCCCAAGCGCGGCCTAGGACGGTGCACACGTGTGGTGCACCGCAGCAACAACTCTGCACCCGAGGCCACAAATCGAAATTCCGCCTCGACACAAGTTATTTTTTTATCGATTTATGGGGGTATGCAGGCCGGTAATGAATTCCGACAACTTTGAAAAAATGGTGCAAAAGCATGCCCAAGCGTGGCCTAGGACGGTAGCACACGTATGGTGCACCGCTGCAATAACTCCGCACCCGAGGCCTCAAATCGAAATTCCACCTCGACAATAGTGATTTTTTTGTCGATTTATGGGGGTATGCAGGCCGGTAACGAATTCCGACAACTTTGAAAAAATGGTACACAAGCTGCCCAAAACAACCTATGACGGTGGCATACGTATGGTGCACCGCTGCAACAACTCCGCACCCGAGGCCTCAAATCGAAATTCTGCCTCGACAAAAGTGATTTTTTTTGTCGATTTATGGGGGTATGCAGGCCGGTAATGAATTCTGACAACTTTGAAAAAATGGTGCACAAGCATGCCCAAGCGTGGCCTAGGACGGTGCACACGTGTGGTGCACCGCTGCAATAACTCCGCACCCGTGGCCTCAAATCGAAATTCCACCTCGACAATAGTGATTTTTTTGTCGATTTATGTGGGTATGCAGGCCGGTTACGAATTCCGACAACTTTGAAAAAATGGTGCACAAGCTGCCCAAAACAACCTATGACGGTGGCATACGTATGGTGCAACGCTGCAACAACTTCGCACCCGAGGCCTCATATCGAAATTCTCCCTCGACAAAAGTGATTTTTTTTGTCGATTTATGGGGGTATGCAGGCCGGTAATGAATTCAGACAACTTTGAAAAAATGGTGCACAAGCATGCCCAAGCGTGGCCTAGGACGGTGCACATGTGTGGTGCACCGCTGCAACAACTCCGCACCCGAGGCCTCAAATTGAAATTCCGCCTCGACACAAGTTATTTTTTTGTCGATTTACGGGGGTATGCAGGCCGGTAATGAATTCCGACAACTATGAATAATTGGTGCACAAGCATGCCCAAGCGCGGCCTAGGACGGTGCACACGTGTGGTGCACCGCAGCAACAACTCTGCACCCGAGGCCACAAATCGAAATTCCGCCTCGACACAAGTTATTTTTTTATCGATTTATGGGGGTATGCAGGCCGGTAATGAATTCCGACAACTTTGAAAAAATGGTGCAAAAGTATGCCCAAGCGTGGCCCAGGACGGTGGCACACGTATGGTGCACCGCTGCAATAACTCCGCACCCGAGGCCTCAAATCGAAATTCCACCTCGACAATAGTGATTTTATTGTCGATTTATGGGGGTATGCAGGCCGGTAACGAATTCCGACAACTTTGAAAAAATGGTGCACAAGCTGCCCAAAACAACCTATGACGGTGGCATACGTATGGTGCACCGCTGCAACAACTCCGCACCCGAGGCCTCAAATCGAAATTCTGCCTCGACAAAAGTGATTTTTTTTTGTCGATTTATGGGGGTATGCAGGCCGGTAATGAATTCTGACAACTTTGAAAAAATGGTGCACAAGCATGCCCAAGCGTGGCCTAGGACGGTGCACACGTGTGGTGCACCGCTGCAATAACTCCGCACCCGTGGCCTCAAATCGAAATTCCACCTCAACAATAGTGATTTTTTTGTCGATTTATGTGGGTATGCAGGCCGGTTACGAATTCCGACAACTTTGAAAAAATGGTGCACATGCTGCCCAAAACAACCTATGACGGCTGCATACGTATGGTGCAACGCTGCAACAACTCCGCACCCGAGGCCTCATATCGAAATTCTCCCTCGACAAAAGTGATTTTTTTTGTCGATTTATGGGGGTATGCAGGCCGGTAATGAATTCCGACAACTTTGAAAAAATGGTGCACAAGCATGCCCAAGCGTGGCCTAGGACGGTGCACATGTGTGGTGCACCGCTGCAACAACTCCGCACCCGAGGCCTCAAATCGAAATTCCGCCTCGACACAAGTTATTTTTTTGTCGATTTACGGGGGTATGCAGGCCGGTAATGAATTCCGATAACTTTGAATAATTGGTGCACAAGCATGCCCAAGCGTGGCCTAGGACGGTGCACATGTGTGGTGCACCGCTGCAACAACTCCGTACCCGAGGCCTCAAATCGAAATTCCGCCTCGACACAAGTTATTTTTTTGTCGATTTACGGGGGTATGCAGGCCGGTAATGAATTCCGACAACTTTGAATAATTGGTGCACAAGCATGCCCAAGCGCGGCCTAGGACGGTGCACACGTGTGGTGCACCGCAGCAACAACTCTGCACCCGAGGCCACAAATCGAAATTCCGCCTCGACACAAGTTATTTTTTTATCGATTTATGGGGGTATGCAGGCCGGTAATGAATTCCGACAACTTTGAAAAAATGGTGCAAAAGCATGCCCAAGCGTGGCCTAGGACGGTAGCACACGTATGGTGCACCGCTGCAATAACTCCGCACCCGAGGCCTCAAATCGAAATTCCACCTCGAAAATAGTGATTTTTTTGTCGATTTATGGGGGTATGCAGGCCGGTAACGAATTCCGACAACTTTGAAAAAATGGTACACAAGCTGCCCAAAACAACCTATGACGGTGGCATACGTATGGTGCACCGCTGCAACAACTCCGCACCCGAGGCCTCAAATCGAAATTCTGCCTCGACAAAAGTGATTTTTTTTGTCGATTTATGGGGGTATGCAGGCCGGTAATGAATTCTGACAACTTTGAAAAAATGGTGCACAAGCATGCCCAAGCGTGGCCTAGGACGGTGCACACGTGTGGTGCACCGCTGCAATAACTCCGCACCCGTGGCCTCAAATCGAAATTCCACCTCGACAATAGTGATTTTTTTGTCGATTTATGTGGGTATGCAGGCCGGTTACGAATTCCGACAACTTTGAAAAAATGGTGCACAAGCTGCCCAAAACAACCTATGACGGTGGCATACGTATGGTGCAACGCTGCAACAACTTCGCACCCGAGGCCTCATATCGAAATTCTCCCTCGACAAAAGTGATTTTTTTTGTCGATTTATGGGGGTATGCAGGCCGGTAATGAATTCAGACAACTTTGAAAAAATGGTGCACAAGCATGCCCAAGCGTGGCCTAGGACGGTGCACATGTGTGGTGCACCGCTGCAACAACTCCGCACCCGAGGCCTCAAATTGAAATTCCGCCTCGACACAAGTTATTTTTTTGTCGATTTACGGGGGTATGCAGGCCGGTAATGAATTCCGACAACTATGAATAATTGGTGCACAAGCATGCCCAAGCGCGGCCTAGGACGGTGCACACGTGTGGTGCACCGCAGCAACAACTCTGCACCCGAGGCCACAAATCAAAATTCCGCCTCGACACAAGTTATTTTTTTATCGATTTATGGGGGTATGCAGGCCGGTAATGAATTCCGACAACTTTGAAAAAATGGTGCAAAAGTATGCCCAAGCGTGGCCCAGGACGGTGGCACACGTATGGTGCACCGCTGCAATAACTCCGCACCCGAGGCCTCAAATCGAAATTCCACCTCGACAATAGTGATTTTATTGTCGATTTATGGGGGTATGCAGGCCGGTAACGAATTCCGACAACTTTGAAAAAATGGTGCACAAGCTGCCCAAAACAACCTATGACGGTGGCATACGTATGGTGCACCGCTGCAACTCCGCACCCGAGGCCTCAAATCAAAATTCTGCCTCGACAAAAGTGATTTTTTTTTGTCGATTTATGGGGGTATGCAGGCCGGTAATGAATTCTGACAACTTTGAAAAAATGGTGCACAAGCATGCCCAAGCGTGGCCTAGGACGGTGCACACGTGTGGTGCACCGCTGCAATAACTCCGCACCCGTGGCCTCAAATCGAAATTCCACCTCAACAATAGTGATTTTTTTGTCGATTTATGTGGGTATGCAGGCCGGTTACGAATTCCGACAACTTTGAAAAAATGGTGCACATGCTGCCCAAAACAACCTATGACGGCTGCATACGTATGGTGCAACGCTGCAACAACTCCGCACCCGAGGCCTCATATCGAAATTCTCCCTCGACAAAAGTGATTTTTTTTGTCGATTTATGGGGGTATGCAGGCCGGTAATGAATTCCGACAACTTTGAAAAAATGGTGCACAAGCATGCCCAAGCGTGGCCTAGGACGGTGCACATGTGTGGTGCACCGCTGCAACAACTCCGCACCCGAGGCCTCAAATCGAAATTCCGCCTCGACACAAGTTATTTTTTTGTCGATTTACGGGGGTATGCAGGCCGGTAATGAATTCCGACAACTATGAATAATTGGTGCACAAGCATGCCCAAGCGCGGCCTAGGACGGTGCACACGTGTGGTGCACCGCAGCAACAACTCTGCACCCGAGGCCACAAATCGAAATTCCGCCTCGACACACGTTATTTTTTTATCGATTTATGGGGGTATGCAGGCCGGTAATGAATTCCGACAACTTTGAAAAAAGGGTGCAAAAGCATGCCCAAGCGTGGCCCAGGACGGTGGCACACGTATGGTGTACCACTGCAATAACTCCGCACCCGAGGCCTCAAATCGAAATTCCACCTCGACAATAGTGATTGTTTTATCGATTTATGGGGGTATGCAGGCCGGTAATGAATTCCGACAACTTTGAAAAAATGGTGCACAAATTGCGCAAGACAACCTAGGACGGTGGTACACGTATGCTGCACCGCTGCAACAACTCCGCACCCGAGGCCTCAAATCGAAATTCTGCCTCGACAAAAGTGATTTTTTTTGTCGATTTATGGGGGTATGCAGGCCGGTAATGAATTCCGACAACTTTGAATAAATGGTGCACAAGCATGCCCAAGCGCGGCCTAGGACGGTGCACACGTGTGGTGCACCGCAGCAACAACTCTGCACCCGAGGCCTCAAATCGAAATTCAGCCTCGACACAAGTTATTTTTTTATCGATTTATAGGGGTATGCAGGCCGGTAATGAATTCCGACAACTTTGAAAAATAGTGCAAAAGCATGCCCAAGCGTGGCCCAGGACGGTGGCACACGTATGGTGCACCGCTGCAATAACTCCGCACCCGAGACCTCAAATCGAAATTCCACCTCGACATAAGTTATTTTTTGTCGATTTATGGGGGTATGCATGCCGGTAATGAATTCCGACAACTTTGAAAAAATGGTGCACAAGCTGCCCAAAACAACTTAGGACGGTGGCACACGTATGGTGCACCGCTGCAATAACTCCGCACCCGAGGCCTCAAATCGAAATTCTGCCTCGACAAAAGTGATTTTTTTTATTGATTTATGGGGGTATGCAGGCCGGTAATGAATTCCGAGAACTTTGAAAAAATGGTGCACAAGCATGCCTAAGCGTGACCTAGGACGGTGCACACGTGTGGTGCATCGCTGCAACAACTCTGCACCCGAGGCCTCAAATTGAAATTCCGCCTCGACACACGTTATTTTTTTATCGATTTATAGGGGTATGCAGGCCGGTAATGAATTCCGACAACTTTGAAAAATGGTGCAAAAGCATGCTCAAGCGTGGCCCAGGACGGTGGCACACGTATGGTGCACCGCTGCAATAACTCCGCACCCGTGGCCTCAAATCGAAATTCCACCTCAACAATAGTGATTTTTTTGTCGATTTATGTGGGTATGTAGGCCGGTTACGAATTCCGACAACTTTGAAAAAATGGTGCATAAGCTGCCCAAAACAACCTATGACGGTGGCACACGTATGGTGCACCGCTGCAATAACTCCGCACCCGAGACCTCAAATCGAAATTCCACCTCGACATAAGTTATTTTTTGTCGATTTATGGGGGTATGCATGCCGGTAATGAATTCCGACAACTTTGAAAAAATGGTGCACAAGCTGCCCAAAACAACTTAGGACGGTGGCACACGTATGGTGCACCGCTGCAATAACTCCGCACCCGAGGCCTCAAATCGAAATTCTGCCTCGACAAAAGTGATTTTTTTTATTGATTTATGGGGGTATGCAGGCCGGTAATGAATTCCGACAACTTTGAAAAAATGGTGCACAAGCATGCCTAAGCGTGACCTAGGACGGTGCACACGTGTGGTGCATCGCTGCAACAACTCTGCACCCGAGGCCTCAAATTGAAATTCCGCCTCGACACACGTTATTTTTTTATCGATTTATAGGGGTATGCAGGCCGGTAATGAATTCCGACAACTTTGAAAAATGGTGCAAAAGCATGCTCAAGCGTGGCCCAGGACGGTGGCACACGTATGGTGCACCGCTGCAATAACTCCGCACCCGTGGCCTCAAATCGAAATTCCACCTCGACAATAGTGATTTTTTTGTCGATTTATGTGGGTATGTAGGCCGGTTACGAATTCCGACAACTTTGAAAAAATGGTGCACAAGCTGCCCAAAACACCCTATGACGGTGGCATACGTATGGTGCAACGCTGCAACAACTCCGCACCTGAGGCCTCATATCGAAATTCTCCCTCGACAAAAGTGATTTTTTTTATCGATTTATGGGGGTATGCAGGCCGGTAATGAATTCCGACAACTTTGAAAAAATGGTGCACAAGCATGCCCAAGCGTGGCCTAGGACGGTGCACATGTGTGGTGCACCGGTGCAACAAATCCGCATCGGTGGCCTCAAATCGAAATTCCACCTCGACAATAGTGATTTTTTTGTCGATTTATGTGGGTATGCAGGCCGGTTACGAATTCCTACAACTTTGAAAAAATGGTGCACAAGCTGCCCAAAACAACCTATGACGGTGGCATACGTATGGTGCAACGCTGCAACAACTCCGCACCCGAGGCCTCATATCGAAATTCTCCCTCGACAAAAGTGATTTTTTTTGTCGATTTATGGGGGTATGCAGGCCGGTAATGAATTCCGACAAATTTGAAAAAATGGTGCACAAGCATGCCCAAGCGTGGCCTAGGACGGTGCACATGTGTGGTGCACCGCTGCAACAACTCCGCACCCGAGGCCTCAAATCGAAATTCCGCCTCGACACAAGTTATTTTTTTGTCGATTTACGGGGGTATGCAGGCCGGTAATGAATTCCGACAACTTTGAATAATTGGTGCACAAGCATGCCCAAGCGCGGCCTAGGACGGTGCACACGTGTGGTGCACCGCAGTAACAACTCTGCACCCGAGGCCACAAATCGAAATTCCGCCTCGACACAAGTTATTTTTTTATCGATTTATGGGGGTATGCAGGCCGGTAATGAATTCCGACAACTTTGAAAAAATGGTGCAAAAGCATGCCCAAGCGTGGCCCAGGACGGTGGCACACGTATGGTGCACCGCTGCAATAACTCCGCACCCGAGGCCTCAAATCGAAATTCCACCTCGACAATAGTGATTTTTTTGTCGATTTATGGGGGTATGCAGGCCGGTAATGAATTCCGACAACTTTGAAAAAATGGTGCACAAATTGCGCAAGACAACCTAGGACGGTGGTACACGTATGCTGCACCGCTGCAACAACTCCGCACCCGAGGCCTCAAATCGAAATTCTGCCTCGACAAAAGTGATTTTTTTTGTCGATTTATGGGGGTATGCATGCCGGTAATGAATTCCGACAACTTTGAAAAAATGGTGCACAAGCATGCCCAAGCGTGGCCTAGGAGGGTGGCACACGTATGGTGTACCGCTGCAATAACTCCGCACCCGAGGCCTCAAATCGAAATTCTACCTCGAAAATAGTGGTTTTTTTGTCGATTTATGGGGGTATGCAGGCCGGTAATGAATTTCGACAACTTTGAAAAAATGGTGCACAAATTGCGCAAGACAACCTAGGACGGTGGTACACGTATGCTGCACCGCTGCAATAACTCCGCACCGGTGGCCTCAAATCGAAATTCCACCTCGACAATAGTGATTTTTTTGTCGATTTATGTGGGTATGCAGGCCGGTTACGAATTCCGACAACTTTGAAAAAATGGTGCACAAGCTGCCCAAAACAACCTATGACGGTGGCATACGTATGGTGCAACGCTGCAACAACTCCGCACCCGAGGCCTAATATCGAAATTCTCCCTCGACAAAAGTGATTTTTTTTGTCGATTTATGGGGGTATGCAGGCCGTTAATGAATTCCGACAACTTTGAAAAAATGGTGCACAAGCATGCCCAAGCGTGGCCTAGGACGGTGCACATGTGTGGTGCACCGCTGCAACAACTCCGCACCCGAGGCCTCAAATCGAAATTCCGCCTCGACACAAGTTATTTTTTTGTCGATTTACGGGGGTATGCAGGCCGGTAATAAATTCCGACAACTTTGAATAATTGGTGCACAAGCATGCCCAAGCGCGGCCTAGGACGGTGCACACGTGTGGTGCACCGCAGTAACAACTCTGCACCCGAGGCCACAAATCGAAATTCCGCCTCGACACAAGTTATTTTTTTATCGATTTATGGGGGTATGCAGGCCGGTAATGAATTCCGACAACTTTGAAAAAATGGTGCAAAAGCATGCCCAAGCGTGGCCCAGGACGGTGGCACACGTATGGTGCACCGCTGCAATAACTCCGCACCCGAGGCCTCAAATCGAAATTCCACCTCGACAATAGTGATTTTTTTGTCGATTTATGGGGGTATGCAGGCCGGTAATGAATTCCGACAACTTTGAAAAAATGGTGCACAAATTGCGCAAGACAACCTAGGACGGTGGTACACGTATGCTGCACCGCTGCAACAACTCCGCACCCGAGGCCTCAAATCGAAATTCTGCCTCGACAAAAGTGATTTTTTTTGTCGATTTATGGGGGTATGCAGGCCGGTAATGAATTCCGACAACTTTGAAAAAATGGTGCACAAGCATGCCCAAGCGTGGCCTAGGAGGGTGGCACACGTATGGTGTACCGCTGCAATAACTCCGCACCCGAGGCCTCAAATCGAAATTCCACCTCGAAAATAGTGATTTTTTTGTCGATTTATGGGGGTATGCAGGCCGGTAATGAATTTCGACAACTTTGAAAAAATGGTGCACAAATTGCGCAAGACAACCTAGGACGGTGGTACACGTATGCTGCACCGCTGCAACAACTCCGCACCCGTGGCCTCTAATCGAAATTCTGCCTCGACAAAAGTGATTTTTTTTTATCGATTTATGGGGGTATGCATGCCGGTAATGAATTCCGACAACTTTGAATAAATGGTGCACAAGCATGCCCAAGCGCGGCCTAGGATGGTGCACACGTGTGGTGCACCGCAGCAACAACTCTGCACCCGAGGCCTCAAATCGAAATTCCGCCTCGACACAAGTTATTTTTTTATCGATTTATAGGGGTATGCAGGCCGGTAATGAATTCCGACAACTTTGAAAAATGGTGCAAAAGCATGCCCAAGCGTGGCCCAGGACGGTGTCACACGTATGGTGCACCGCTGCAATAACTCCGCACCCGTGGCCTCAAATCGAAATTCCACCTCGACAATAGTGATTTTTTTGTCGATTTATGTGGGTATGCAGGCCGGTTACGAATTCCGACAACTTTGAAAAAATGGTGCACAAGCTGCCCAAAACAACCTATGACGGTGGCATACGTATGGTGCAACGCTGCAACAACTCCGCACCCGAGGCCTCATATCGAAATTCTCCCTCGACAAAAGTGATTTTTTTTGTCGATTTATGGGGGTATGCAGGCCGGTAATGAATTCCGACAACTTTGAAAAAATGGTGCACAAGCATGCCCAAGCGTGGCCTAGGACGGTGCACATGTGTGGTGCACCGCTGCAACAACTCCGCACCCGAGGTCTCAAATCGAAATTCCGCCTCGACACAAGTTATTTTTTTGTCGATTTACGGGGGTATGCAGGCCGGTAATGAATTCCGACAACTTTGAATAATTGGTGCACAAGCATGCCCAAGCGCGGCCTAGGACGGTGCACACGTGTGGTGCACCGCAGCAACAACTCTGCACCCGAGGCCACAAATCGAAATTCCGCCTCGACACAAGTTATTTTTTTATCGATTTATGGGGGTATGCAGGCCGGTAATGAATTCCGACAACTTTGAAAAAATGGTGCAAAAGCATGCCCAAGCGTGGCCCAGGACGGTGGCACACGTATGGTGCACCGCTGCAATAACTCCGCACCCGAGGCCTCAAATCGAAATTCCACCTCGACAATAGTGATTTTTTTGTCGATTTATGGGGGTATGCAGGCCGGTAATGAATTCCGACAACTTTGAAAAAATGGTGCACAAATTGCGCAAGACAACCTAGGACGGTGGTACACGTATGCTGCACCGCTGCAACAACTCCGCACCCGAGGCCTCAAATCGAAATTCTGCCTCGACAAAAGTGATTTTTTTTGTCGATTTATGGGGGTATGCAGGCCGGTAATGAATTCCGACAACTTTGAAAAAATGGTGCACAAGCATGCCCAAGCGTGGCCTAGGAGGGTGGCACACGTATGGTGTACCGCTGCAATAACTCCGCACCCGAGGCCTCAAATCGAAATTCCACCTCGAAAATAGTGATTTTTTTGTCGATTTATGGGGGTATGCAGGCCGGTAATGAATTTCGACAACTTTGAAAAAATGGTGCACAAATTGCGCAAGACAACCTAGGACGGTGGTACACGTATGCTGCACCGCTGCAACAACTCCGCACCCGTGGCCTCTAATCGAAATTCTGCCTCGACAAAAGTGATTTTTTTTATCGATTTATGGGGGTATGCAGGCCGGTAATGAATTCCGACAACTTTGAATAAATGGTGCACAAGCATGCCCAAGCGCGGCCTAGGATGGTGCACACGTGTGGTGCACCGCAGCAACAACTCTGCACCCGAGGCCTCAAATCGAAATTCCGCCTCGACACAAGTTATTTTTTTATCGATTTATAGGGGTATGCAGGCCGGTAATGAATTCCGACAACTTTGAAAAATGGTGCAAAAGCATGCCCAAGCGTGGCCCAGGACGGTGGCACACGTATGGTGCAGCGCTGCAATAACTCCGCACCCGTGGCCTCAAATCGAAATTCCACCTCGACAATAGTGATTTTTTTGTCGATTTATGTGGGTATGCAGGCCGGTTACGAATTCCGACAACTTTGAAAAAATGGTGCACAAGCTGCCCAAAACAACCTATGACGGTGGCATACGTATGGTGCAACGCTGCAACAACTCCGCACCCGAGGCCTCATATCGAAATTCTCCCTCGACAAAAGTGATTTTTTTTGTCGATTTATGGGGGTATGCAGGCCGGTAATGAATTCCGACAACTTTGAAAAAATGGTGCACAAGCATGCCCAAGCGTGGCCTAGGACGGTGCACAAGCATGCCCAAGCGTGGCCTAGGACGGTGCACAAGCATGCCCAAGCGTGGCCTAGGACGGTGCACATGTGTGGTGCACCGCTGCAACAACTCCGCACCCGAGGCCTCAAATCGAAATTCCGCCTCGACACAAGTTATTTTTTTGTCGATTTACGGGGGTATGCAGGCCGGTAATGAATTCCGACAACTTTGAATAATTGGTGCACAAGCATGCCCAAGCGCGGCCTAGGACGGTGCACACGTGTGGTGCACCGCAGCAACAACTCTGCACCCGAGGCCACAAATCGAAATTCCGCCTCGACACAAGTTATTTTTTTATCGATTTATGGGGGTATGTAGGCCGGTAATGAATTCCGACAACTTTGAAAAAATGGTGCAAAAGCATGCCCAAGCGTGGCCCAGGACGGTGGCACACGTATGGTGCACCGCTGCAATAACTCCGCACCCGAGGCCTCAAATCGAAATTCCACCTCGACAATAGTGATTTTTTTGTCGATTTATGGGGGTATGCAGGCCGGTAATGAATTCCGACAACTTTGAAAAAATGGTGCACAAATTGCGCAAGACAACCTAGGACGGTGGTACACGTATGCTGCACCGCTGCAACAACTCCGCACCCGAGGCCTCAAATCGAAATTCTGCCTCGACAAAAGTGATTTTTTTTGTCGATTTATGGGGGTATGCAGGCCGGTAATGAATTCCGACAACTTTGAAAAAATGGTGCACAAGCATGCCCAAGCGTGGCCTAGGAGGGTGCACATGTGTGGTGCACCGCTGCAACAACTCCGCACCCGAGGCCTCAAATCGAAATTCCGCCTCGACACAAGTTATTTTTTTGTCGATTTACGGGGGTATGCAGGCCGGTAATGAATTCCGACAACTTTGAATAATTGGTGCACAAGCATGCCCAAGCGCGGCCTAGGACGGTGCACACGTGTGGTGCACCGCAGCAACAACTCTGCACCCGAGGCCACAAATCGAAATTCCGCCTCGACACAAGTTATTTTTTTATCGATTTATAGGGGTATGCAGGCCGGTAATGAATTCCGACAACTTTGAAAAATGGTGCAAAAGCATGCCCAAGCGTGGCCCAGGACGGTGGCACACGTATGGTGCACCGCTGCAATAACTCCGCACCCGTGGCCTCAAATCGAAATTCCACCTCGACAATAGTGATTTTTTTGTCGATTTATGTGGGTATGCAGGCCGGTTACGAATTCCGACAACTTTGAAAAAATGGTGCACAAGCTGCCCAAAACAACCTATGACGGTGGCATACGTATGGTGCAACGCTGCAACAACTCCGCACCCGAGGCCTCATATCGAAATTCTCCCTCGACAAAAGTGATTTTTTTTGTCGATTTATGGGGGTATGCAGGCCGGTAATGAATTCCGACAACTTTGAAAAAATGGTGCACAAGCATGCCCAAGCGTGGCCTAGGACGGTGCACATGTGTGGTGCACCGCTGCAACAACTCCGCACCCGAGGCCTCAAATCGAAATTCCGCCTCGACACAAGTTATTTTTTTGTCGATTTACGGGGGTATGCAGGCCGGTAATGAATTCCGACAACTTTGAATAATTGGTGCACAAGCATGCCCAAGCGCGGCCTAGGACGGTGCACACGTGTGGTGCACCGCAGCAACAACTCTGCACCCGAGGCCACAAATCGAAATTCCGCCTCGACACAAGTTATTTTTTTATCGATTTATGGGGGTATGTAGGCCGGTAATGAATTCCGACAACTTTGAAAAAATGGTGCAAAAGCATGCCCAAGCGTGGCCCAGGACGGTGGCACACGTATGGTGCACCGCTGCAATAACTCCGCACCCGAGGCCTCAAATCGAAATTCCACCTCGACAATAGTGATTTTTTTGTCGATTTATGGGGGTATGCAGGCCGGTAATGAATTCCGACAACTTTGAAAAAATGGTGCACAAATTGCGCAAGACAACCTAGGACGGTGGTACACGTATGCTGCACCGCTGCAACAACTCCGCACCCGAGGCCTCAAATCGAAATTCTGCCTCGACAAAAGTGATTTTTTTTGTCGATTTATGGGGGTATGCAGGCCGGTAATGAATTCCGACAACTTTGAAAAAATGGTGCACAAGCATGCCCAAGCGTGGCCTAGGAGGGTGGCACACGTATGGTGTACCGCTGCAATAACTCCGCACCCGAGGCCTCAAATCGAAATTCCACCTCGAAAATAGTGATTTTTTTGTCGATTTATGGGGGTATGCAGGCCGGTAATGAATTTCGACAACTTTGAAAAAATGGTGCACAAATTGCGCAAGACAACCTAGGACGGTGGTACACGTATGCTGCAACGCTGCAACAACTCCGCACCCGTGGCCTCTAATCGAAATTCTGCCTCGACAAAAGTGATTTTTTTTATCGATTTATGGGGGTATGTAGGCCGGTAATGAATTCCGACAACTTTGAATAAATGGTGCACAAGCATGCCCAAGCGCGACCTAGGATGGTGCACACGTGTGGTGCACCGCAGCAACAACTCTGCACCCGAGGCCTCAAATCGAAATTCCGCCTCGACACAAGTTATTTTTTTATCGATTTATAGGGGTATGCAGGCCGGTAATGAATTCCGACAACTTTGAAAAATGGTGCAAAAGCATGCCCAAGCGTGGCCCAGGACGGTGGCACACGTATGGTGCACCGCTGCAATAACTCCGCACCCGTGGCCTCAAATCGAAATTCCACCTCGACAATAGTGATTTTTTTGTCGATTTATGTGGGTATGCAGGCCGGTTACGAATTCCGACAACTTTGAAAAAATGGTGCACAAGCTGCCCAAAACAACCTATGACGGTGGCATACGTATGGTGCAACGCTGCAACAACTCCGCACCCGAGGCCTCATATCGAAATTCTCCCTCGACAAAAGTGATTTTTTTTGTCGATTTATGGGGGTATGCAGGCCGGTAATGAATTCCGACAACTTTGAAAAAATGGTGCACAAGCATGCCCAAGCGTGGCCTAGGACGGTGCACCTGTGTGGTGCACCGCTCCAACAACTCCGCACCCGAGGCCTCAAATCGAAATTCCGCCTCGACACAAGTTATTTTTTTGTCGATTTACGGGGGTATGCAGGCCGGTAATGAATTCCGACAACTTTGAAAAATGGTGCAAAAGCATGCCCAAGCGTGGCCCAGGACGGTGGCACACGTATGGTGCAGCGCTGCAATAACTCCGCACCCGTGGCCTCAAATCGAAATTCCACCTCGACAATAGTGATTTTTTTGTCGATTTATGTGGGTATGCAGGCCGGTTACGAATTCCGACAACTTTGAAAAAATGGTGCACAAGCTGCCCAAAACAACCTATGACGGTGGCATACGTATGGTGCAACGCTGCAACAACTCCGCACCCGAGGCCTCATATCGAAATTCTCCCTCGACAAAAGTGATTTTTTTTGTCGATTTATGGGGGTATGCAGGCCGGTAATGAATTCCGACAACTTCGAAAAAATGGTGCACAAGCATGTCCAAGCGTGGCCTAGGACGGTGCACATGTGTGGTGCACCGCAGCAAAAACTCTGCACCCGAGGCCACAAATCGAAATTCCGCCTCGACACAAGTTATTTTTTTATCGATTTATGGGGGTATGTAGGCCGGTAATGAATTCCGACAACTTTGAAAAAATGGTGCAAAAGCATGCCCAAGCGTGGCCCAGGACGGTGGCACACGTATGGTGCACCGCTGCAATAACTCCGCACCCGAGGCCTCAAATCGAAATTCCACCTCGACAATAGTGATTTTTTTGTCGATTTATGGGGGTATGCAGGCCGGTAATGAATTCCGACAACTTTGAAAAAATGGTGCACAAATTGCGCAAGACAACCTAGGACGGTGGTACACGTATGCTGCACCGCTGCAACAACTCCGCACCCGAGGCCTCAAATCGAAATTCTGCCTCGACAAAAGTGATTTTTTTTGTCGATTTATGGGGGTATGCAGGCCGGTAATGAATTCCGACAACTTTGAAAAAATGGTGCACAAGCATGCCCAAGCGTGGCCTAGGAGGGTGGCACACGTATGGTGCACCGCTGCAATAACTCCGCACCCGAGGCCTCAAATCGAAATTCCACCTCGACAATAGTGATTTTTTTGTCGATTTATGGGGGTATGCAGGCCGGTAATGAATTCCGACAACTTTGAAAAAATGGTGCACAAATTGCGCAAGACAACCTAGGACGGTGGTACACGTATGCTGCACCGCTGCAACAACTCCGCACCCGAGGCCTCAAATCGAAATTCTGCCTCGACAAAAGTGATTTTTTTTGTCGATTTATGGGGGTATGCAGGCCGGTAATGAATTCCGACAACTTTGAAAAAATGGTGCACAAGCATGCCCAAGCGTGGCCTAGGAGGGTGGCACACGTATGGTGTACCGCTGCAATAACTCCGCACCCGAGGCCTCAAATCGAAATTCCACCTCGAAAATAGTGATTTTTTTGTCGATTTATGGGGGTATGCAGGCCGGTAATGAATTTCGACAACTTTGAAAAAATGGTGCACAAATTGCGCAAGACAACCTAGGACGGTGGTACACGTATGCTGCAACGCTGCAACAACTCCGCACCCGTGGCCTCTAATCGAAATTCTGCCTCGACAAAAGTGATTTTTTTTATCGATTTAAGGGGGTATGCAGGCCGGTAATGAATTCCGACAACTTTGAATAAATGGTGCACAAGCATGCCCAAGCGCGGCCTAGGATGGTGCACACGTGTGGTGCACCGCAGCAACAACTCTGCACCCGAGGCCTCAAATCGAAATTCCGCCTCGACACAAGTTATTTTTTTATCGATTTATAGGGGTATGCAGGCCGGTAATGAATTCCGACAACTTTGAAAAATGGTGCAAAAGCATGCCCAAGCGTGGCCCAGGACGGTGGCACACGTATGGTGCACCGCTGCAATAACTCCGCACCCGTGGCCTCAAATCGAAATTCCACCTCGACAATAGTGATTTTTTTGTCGATTTATGTGGGTATGCAGGCCGGTTACGAATTCCGACAACTTTGAAAAAATGGTGCACAAGCTGCCCAAAACAACCTATGACGGTGGCATACGTATGGTGCAACGCTGCAACAACTCCGCACCCGAGGCCTCATATCTAAATTCTCCCTCGACAAAAGTGATTTTTTTTGTCGATTTATGGGGGTATGCAGGCCGGTAATGAATTCCGACAACTTTGAAAAAATGGTGCACAAGCATGCCCAAGCGTGGCCTAGGACGGTGCACCTGTGTGGTGCACCGCTCCAACAACTCCGCACCCGAGGCCTCAAATCGAAATTCCGCCTCGACACAAGTTATTTTTTTGTCGATTTACGGGGGTATGCAGGCCGGTAATGAATTCCGACAACTTTGAAAAATGGTGCAAAAGCATGCCCAAGCGTGGCCCAGGACGGTGGCACACGTATGGTGCAGCGCTGCAATAACTCCGCACCCGTGGCCTCAAATCGAAATTCCACCTCGACAATAGTGATTTTTTTGTCGATTTATGTGGGTATGCAGGCCGGTTACGAATTCCGACAACTTTGAAAAAATGGTGCACAAGCTGCCCAAAACAACCTATGACGGTGGCATACGTATGGTGCAACGCTGCAACAACTCCGCACCCGAGGCCTCATATCGAAATTCTCCCTCGACAAAAGTGATTTTTTTTGTCGATTTATGGGGGTATGCAGGCCGGTAATGAATTCCGACAACTTCGAAAAAATGGTGCACAAGCATGTCCAAGCGTGGCCTAGGACGGTGCACATGTGTGGTGCACCGCAGCAAAAACTCTGCACCCGAGGCCACAAATCGAAATTCCGCCTCGACACAAGTTATTTTTTTATCGATTTATGGGGGTATGTAGGCCGGTAATGAATTCCGACAACTTTGAAAAAATGGTGCAAAAGCATGCCCAAGCGTGGCCCAGGACGGTGGCACACGTATGGTGCACCGCTGCAACAACTCCGCACCCGAGGCCTCAAATCGAAATTCCGCCTCGACACAAGTTATTTTTTTGTCGATTTACGGGGGTATGCAGGCCGGTAATGAATTCCGACAACTTTGAATAATTGGTGCACAAGCATGCCCAAGCGCGGCCTAGGACGGTGCACACGTGTGGTGCACCGCAGCAACAACTCTGCACCCGAGGCCACAAATCGAAATTCCGCCTCGACACAAGTTATTTTTTTATCGATTTATGGGGGTATGTAGGCCGGTAATGAATTCCGACAACTTTGAAAAAATGGTGCAAAAGCATGCCCAAGCGTGGCCCAGGACGGTGGCACACGTATGGTGCACCGCTGCAATAACTCCGCACCCGAGGCCTCAAATCGAAATTCCACCTCGACAATAGTGATTTTTTTGTCGATTTATGGGGGTATGCAGGCCGGTAATGAATTCCGACAACTTTGAAAAAATGGTGCACAAATTGCGCAAGACAACCTAGGACGGTGGTACACGTATGCTGCACCGCTGCAACAACTCCGCACCCGAGGCCTCAAATCGAAATTCTGCCTCGACAAAAGTGATTTTTTTTGTCGATTTATGGGGGTATGCAGGCCGGTAATGAATTCCGACAACTTTGAAAAAATGGTGCACAAGCATGCCCAAGCGTGGCCTAGGAGGGTGGCACACGTATGGTGTACCGCTGCAATAACTCCGCACCCGAGGCCTCAAATCGAAATTCCACCTCGAAAATAGTGATTTTTTTGTCGATTTATGGGGGTATGCAGGCCGGTAATGAATTTCGACAACTTTGAAAAAATGGTGCACAAATTGCGCAAGACAACCTAGGACGGTGGTACACGTATGCTGCACCGCTGCAACAACTCCGCACCCGTGGCCTCTAATCGAAATTCTGCCTCGACAAAAGTGATTTTTTTTATCGATTTATGGGGGTATGCAGGCCGGTAATGAATTCCGACAACTTTGAATAAATGGTGCACAAGCATGCCCAAGCGCGGCCTAGGATGGTGCACACGTGTGGTGCACCGCAGCAACAACTCTGCACCCGAGGCCTCAAATCGAAATTCCGCCTCGACACAAGTTATTTTTTTATCGATTTATAGGGGTATGCAGGCCGGTAATGAATTCCGACAACTTTGAAAAATGGTGCAAAAGCATGCCCAAGCGTGGCCCAGGACGGTGGCACACGTATGGTGCACCGCTGCAATAACTCCGCACCCGTGGCCTCAAATCGAAATTCCACCTCGACAATAGTGATTTTTTTGTCGATTTATGTGGGTATGCAGGCCGGTTACGAATTCCGACAACTTTGAAAAAATGGTGCACAAGCTGCCCAAAACAACCTATGACGGTGGCATACGTATGGTGCAACGCTGCAACAACTCCGCACCCGAGGCCTCATATCGAAATTCTCCCTCGACAAAAGTGATTTTTTTTGTCGATTTATGGGGGTATGCAGGCCGGTAATGAATTCCGACAACTTTGAAAAAATGGTGCACAAGCATGCCCAAGCGTGGCCTAGGACGGTGCACATGTGTGGTGCACCGCTGCAACAACTCCGCACCCGAGGCCTCAAATCGAAATTCCGCCTCGACACAAGTTATTTTTTTGTCGATTTACGGGGGTATGCAGGCCGGTAATGAATTCCGACAACTTTGAATAATTGGTGCACAAGCATGCCCAAGCGCGGCCTAGGACGGTGCACACGTGTGGTGCACCGCAGCAACAACTCTGCACCCGAGGCCACAAATCGAAATTCCGCCTCGACACAAGTTATTTTTTTATCGATTTATGGGGGTATGTAGGCCGGTAATGAATTCCGACAACTTTTTGAAAAAATGGTGCAAAAGCATGCCCAAGCGTGGCCCAGGACGGTCGCACACGTATGGTGCACCGCTGCAATAACTCCGCACCCGAGGCCTCAAATCGAAATTCCACCTCGACAATAGTGATTTTTTTGTCGATTTATGGGGGTATGCAGGCCGGTAATGAATTCCGACAACTTTGAAAAAATGGTGCACAAATTGCGCAAGACAACCTAGGACGGTGGTACACGTATGCTGCACCGCTGCAACAACTCCGCACCCGAGGCCTCAAATCGAAATTCTGCCTCGACAAAAGTGATTTTTTTTGTCGATTTATGGGGGTATGCAGGCCGGTAATGAATTCCGACAACTTTGAAAAAATGGTGCACAAGCATGCCCAAGCGTGGCCTAGGAGGGTGGCACACGTATGGTGTACCGCTGCAATAACTCCGCACCCGAGGCCTCAAATCGAAATTCCACCTCGAAAATAGTGATTTTTTTGTCGATTTATGGGGGTATGCAGGCCGGTAATGAATTTCGACAACTTTGAAAAAATGGTGCACAAATTGCGCAAGACAACCTAGGACGGTGGTACACGTATGCTGCACCGCTGCAACAACTCCGCACCCGTGGCCTCTAATCGAAATTCTGCCTCGACAAAAGTGATTTTTTTTATCGATTTATGGGGGTATGCAGGCCGGTAATGAATTCCGACAACTTTGAATAAATGGTGCACAAGCATGCCCAAGCGCGGCCTAGGATGGTGCACACGTGTGGTGCACCGCAGCAACAACTCTGCACCCGAGGCCTCAAATCGAAATTCCGCCTCGACACAAGTTATTTTTTTATCGATTTATAGGGGTATGCAGGCCGGTAATGAATTCCGACAACTTTGAAAAATGGTGCAAAAGCATGCCCAAGCGTGGCCCAGGACGGTGGCACACGTATGGTGCACCGCTGCAATAACTCCGCACCCGTGGCCTCAAATCGAAATTCCACCTCGACAATAGTGATTTTTTTGTCGATTTATGTGGGTATGCAGGCCGGTTACGAATTTCGACAACTTTGAAAAAATGGTGCACAAGCTGCCCAAAACAACCTATGACGGTGGCATACGTATGGTGCAACGCTGCAACAACTCCGCACCCGAGGCCTCATATCGAAATTCTCCCTCGACAAAAGTGATTTTTTTTGTCGATTTATGGGGGTATGCAGGCCGGTAATGAATTCCGACAACTTTGAAAAAATGGTGCACAAGCATGCCCAAGCGTGGCCTAGGACGGTGCACATGTGTGGTGCACCGCTCCAACAACTCCGCACCCGAGGCCTCAAATCGAAATTCCGCCTCGACACAAGTTATTTTTTTGTCGATTTACGGGGGTATGCAGGCCGGTAATGAATTCCGACAACTTTGAAAAATGGTGCAAAAGCATGCCCAAGCGTGGCCCAGGACGGTGGCACACGTATGGTGCAGCGCTGCAATAACTCCGCACCCGTGGCCTCAAATCGAAATTCCGCCTCGACAATAGTGATTTTTTTGTCGATTTATGTGGGTATGCAGGCCGGTTACGAATTCCGACAACTTTGAAAAAATGGTGCACAAGCTGCCCAAAACAACCTATGACGGTGGCATACGTATGGTGCAACGCTGCAACAACTCCGCACCCGAGGCCTCATATCGAAATTCTCCCTCGACAAAAGTGATTTTTTTTGTCGATTTATGGGGGTATGCAGGCCGGTAATGAATTCCGACAACTTCGAAAAAATGGTGCACAAGCATGTCCAAGTGTGGCCTAGGACGGTGCACATGTGTGGTGCACCGCAGCAAAAACTCTGCACCCGAGGCCACAAATCGAAATTCCGCCTCGACACAAGTTATTTTTTTATCGATTTATGGGGGTATGTAGGCCGGTAATGAATTCCGACAACTTTGAAAAAATGGTGCAAAAGCATGCCCAAGCGTGGCCCAGGACGGTGGCACACGTATGGTGCACCGCTGCAACAACTCCGCACCCGAGGCCTCAAATCGAAATTCCGCCTCGACACAAGTTATTTTTTTGTCGATTTACGGGGGTATGCAGGCCGGTAATGAATTCCGACAACTTTGAATAATTGGTGCACAAGCATGCCCAAGCGCGGCCTAGGACGGTGCACACGTGTGGTGCACCGCAGCAACAACTCTGCACCCGAGGCCACAAATCGAAATTCCGCCTCGACACAAGTTATTTTTTTATCGATTTATGGGGGTATGTAGGCCGGTAATGAATTCCGACAACTTTGAAAAAATGGTGCAAAAGCATGCCCAAGCGTGGCCCAGGACGGTGGCACACGTATGGTGCACCGCTGCAATAACTCCGCACCCGAGGCCTCAAATCGAAATTCCACCTCGACAATAGTGATTTTTTTGTCGATTTATGGGGGTATGCAGGCCGGTAATGAATTCCGACAACTTTGAAAAAATGGTGCACAAATTGCGCAAGACAACCTAGGACGGTGGTACACGTATGCTGCACCGCTGCAACAACTCCGCACCCGAGGCCTCAAATCGAAATTCTGCCTCGACAAAAGTGATTTTTTTTGTCGATTTATGGGGGTATGCAGGCCGGTAATGAATTCCGACAACTTTGAAAAAATGGTGCACAAGCATGCCCAAGCGTGGCCTAGGAGGGTGGCACACGTATGGTGTACCGCTGCAATAACTCCGCACCCGAGGCCTCAAATCGAAATTCCACCTCGAAAATAGTGATTTTTTTGTCGATTTATGGGGGTATGCAGGCCGGTAATGAATTTCGACAACTTTGAAAAAATGGTGCACAAATTGCGCAAGACAACCTAGGACGGTGGTACACGTATGCTGCACCGCTGCAACAACTCCGCACCCGTGGCCTCTAATCGAAATTCTGCCTCGACAAAAGTGATTTTTTTTATCGATTTATGGGGGTATGCAGGCCGGTAATGAATTCCGACAACTTTGAATAAATGGTGCACAAGCATGCCCAAGCGCGGCCTAGGATGGTGCACACGTGTGGTGCACCGCAGCAACAACTCTGCACCCGAGGCCTCAAATCGAAATTCCGCCTCGACACAAGTTATTTTTTTATCGATTTATAGGGGTATGCAGGCCGGTAATGAATTCCGACAACTTTGAAAAATGGTGCAAAAGCATGCCCAAGCGTGGCCCAGGACGGTGGCACACGTATGGTGCACCGCTGCAATAACTCCGCACCCGTGGCCTCAAATCGAAATTCCACCTCGACAATAGTGATTTTTTTGTCGATTTATGTGGGTATGCAGGCCGGTTACGAATTCCGACAACTTTGAAAACATGGTGCACAAGCTGCCCAAAACAACCTATGACGGTGGCATACGTATGGTGCAACGCTGCAACAACTCCGCACCCGAGGCCTCATATCGAAATTCTCCCTCGACAAAAGTGATTTTTTTTGTCGATTTATGGGGGTATGCAGGCCGGTAATGAATTCCGACAACTTTGAAAAAATGGTGCACAAGCATGCCCAAGCGTGGCCTAGGACGGTGCACATGTGTGGTGCACCGCTGCAACAACTCCGCACCCGAGGCCTCAAATCGAAATTCCGCCTCGACACAAGTTATTTTTTTGTCGATTTACGGGGGTATGCAGGCCGGTAATGAATTCCGACAACTTTGAATAATTGGTGCACAAGCATGCCCAAGCGCGGCCTAGGACGGTGCACACGTGTGGTGCACCGCAGCAACAACTCTGCACCCGAGGCCACAAATCGAAATTCCGCATCGACACAAGTTATTTTTTTATCGATTTATGGGGGTATGCAGGCCGGTAATGAATTCCGACAACTTTGAAAAAATGGTGCAAAAGCATGCCCAAGCGTGGCCCAGGACGGTGGCACACGTATGGTGCACCGCTGCAATAACTCCGCACCCGAGGCCTCAAATCGAAATTCCACCTCGACAATAGTGATTTTTTTGTCGATTTATGGGGGTATGCAGGCCGGTAATGAATTCCGACAACTTTGAAAAAATGGTGCACAAATTGCGCAAGACAACCTAGGACGGTGGTACACGTATGCTGCACCGCTGCAACAACTCCGCACCCGAGGCCTCAAATCGAAATTCTGCCTCGACAAAAGTGATTTTTTTTGTCGATTTATGGGGGTATGCAGGCCGGTAATGAATTCCGACAACTTTGAAAAAATGGTGCACAAGCATGCCCAAGCGTGGCCTAGGAGGGTGGCACACGTATGGTGTACCGCTGCAATAACTCCGCACCCGAGGCCTCAAATCGAAATTCCACCTCGAAAATAGTGATTTTTTTGTCGATTTATGGGGGTATGCAGGCCGGTAATGAATTTCGACAACTTTGAAAAAATGGTGCACAAATTGCGCAAGACAACCTAGGACGGTGGTACACGTATGCTGCACCGCAGCAACAACTCCGCACCCGTGGCCTCTAATCAAAATTCTGCCTCGACAAAAGTGATTTTTTTTATCGATTTATGGGGGTATGCAGGCCGGTAATGAATTCCGACAACTTTGAATAAATGGTGCACAAGCATGCCCAAGCGCGGCCTAGGATGGTGCACACGTGTGGTGCACAGCAGCAACAACTCTGCACCCGAGGCCTCAAATCGAAATTCCGCCTCGACACAAGTTATTTTTTTATCGATTTATAGGGGTATGCAGGCCGGTAATGAATTCCGACAACTTTGAAAAATGGTGCAAAAGCATGCCCAAGCGTGGCCCAGGACGGTGGCACACGTATGGTGCACCGCTGCAATAACTCCGCACCCGTGGCCTCAAATCGAAATTCCACCTCGACAATAGTGATTTTTTTGTCGATTTATGTGGGTATGCAGGCCGGTTACGAATTCCGACAACTTTGAAAAAATGGTGCACAAGCTGCCCAAAACAACCTATGACGGTGGCATACGTATGGTGCAACGCTGCAACAACTCCGCACCCGAGGCCTCATATCGAAATTCTCCCTCGACAAAAGTGATTTTTTTTGTCGATTTATGGGGGTATGCAGGCCGGTAATGAATTCCGACAACTTTGAAAAAATGGTGCACAAGCATGCCCAAGCGTGGCCTAGGACGGTGCACATGTGTGGTGCACCGCTCCAACAACTCCGCACCCGAGGCCTCAAATCGAAATTCCGCCTCGACACAAGTTATTTTTTTGTCGATTTACGGGGGTATGCAGGCCGGTAATGAATTCCGACAACTTTGAAAAATGGTGCAAAAGCATGCCCAAGCGTGGCCCAGGACGGTGGCACACGTATGGTGCAGCGCTGCAATAACTCCGCACCCGTGGCCTCAAATCGAAATTCCACCTCGACAATAGTGATTTTTTTGTCGATTTATGTGGGTATGCAGGCCGGTTACGAATTCCGACAACTTTGAAAAAATGGTGCACAAGCTGCCCAAAACAACTTATGACGGTGGCATACGTATGGTGCAACGCTGCAACAACTCCGCACCCGAGGCCTCATATCGAAATTCTCCTTCGACAAAAGTGATTTTTTTTGTCGATTTATGGGGGTATGCAGGCCGGTAATGAATTCCGACAACTTTGAAAAAATGGTGCACAAGCATGCCCAAGCGTGGCCTAGGACGGTGCACATGTGTGGTGCACCGCTGCAACAACTCCGCACCCGAGGCCTCAAATCGAAATTCCGCCTCGACACAAGTTATTTTTTGTCGATTTACGGGGGTATGCAGGCCGGTAATGAATTCCGACAACTTTGAATAATTGGTGCACAAGCATGCCCAAGCGCGGCCTAGGACGGTGCACACGTGTGGTGCACCGCAGCAACAACTCTGCACCCGAGGCCACAAATCGAAATTCCGCCTCGACACAAGTTATTTTTTTATCGATTTATGGGGGTATGCAGGCCGGTAATGAATTCCGACAACTTTGAAAAAATGGTGCAAAAGCATGCCCAAGCGTGGCCCAGGACGGTGGCACACGTATGGTGCACCGCTGCAATAACTCCGCACCCGAGGCCTCAAATCGAAATTCCACCTCGACAATAGTGATTTTTTTGTCGATTTATGGGGGTATGCAGGCCGGTAATGAATTCCGACAACTTTGAAAAAATGGTGCACAAATTGCGCAAGACAACCTAGGACGGTGGTACACGTATGCTGCACCGCTGCAACAACTCCGCACCCGAGGCCTCAAATCGAAATTCTGCCTCGACAAAAGTGATTTTTTTTGTCGATTTATGGGGGTATGCAGGCCGGTAATGAATTCCAACAACTTTGAAAAAATGGTGCACAAGCATGCCCAAGCGTGGCCTAGGAGGGTGGCACACGTATGGTGTACCGCTGCAATAACTCCGCACCCGAGGCCTCAAATCGAAATTCCACCTCGAAAATAGTGATTTTTTTGTCGATTTATGGGGGTATGCAGGCCGGTAATGAATTTCGACAACTTTGAAAAAATGGTGCACAAATTGCGCAAGACAACCTAGGACGGTGGTACACGTATGCTGCACCGCTGCAACAACTCCGCACCCGTGGCCTCTAATCGAAATTCTGCCTCGACAAAAGTGATTTTTTTTATCGATTTATGGGGGTATGCAGGCCGGTAATGAATTCCGACAACTTTGAATAAATGGTGCACAAGCATGCCCAAGCGCGGCCTAGGACGGTGCACACGTGTGGTGCACCGCAGCAACAACTCTGCACCCGAGGCCTCAAATCGAAATTCCGGCTCGACACAAGTTATTTTTTTATCGATTTATAGGGGTATGCAGGCCGGTAATGAATTCCGACAACTTTGAAAAATGGTGCAAAAGCATGCCCAAGCGTGGCCCAGGACGGTGGCACACGTATGGTGCACCGCTGCAATAACTCCGCACCCGTGGCCTCAAATCGAAATTCCACCTCGACAATAGTGATTTTTTTGTCGATTTATGTGGGTATGCAGGCCGGTTACGAATTCCGACAACTTTGAAAACATGGTGCACAAGCTGCCCAAAACAACCTATGACGGTGGCATACGTATGGTGCAACGCTGCAACAACTCCGCACCCGAGGCCTCATATCGAAATTCTCCCTCGACAAAAGTGATTTTTTTTGTCGATTTATGGGGGTATGCAGGCCGGTAATGAATTCCGACAACTTTGAAAAAATGGTGCACAAGCATGCCCAAGCGTGGCCTAGGACGGTGCACATGTGTGGTGCACCGCTGCAACAACTCCGCACCCGAGGCCTCAAATCGAAATTCCGCCTCGACACAAGTTATTTTTTTATCGATTTACGGGGGTATGCAGGCCGGTAATGAATTCCGACAACTTTGAAAAATGGTGCAAAAGCATGCCCAAGCGTGGCCTAGGACGGTGGCACACGTATGGTGCAGCGCTGCAATAACTCCGCACCCGTGGCCTCAAATCGAAATTCCACCTCGACAATAGTGATTTTTTTGTCGATTTATGTGGGTATGCAGGCCGGTTACGAATTCCGACAACTTTGAAAAAATGTTGCACAAGCTGCCCAAAACAACTTATGACGGTGGCATACGTATGGTGCAACGCTGCAACAACTCCGCACCCGAGGCCTCATATCGAAATTCTCCCTCGACAAAAGTGATTTTTTTTGTCGATTTATGGGGGTATGCAGGCCGGTAATGAATTCCGACAACTTTGAAAAAATGGTGCACAAGCATGCCCAAGCGTGGCCTAGGACGGTGCACATGTGTGGTGCACCGCTGCAACAACTCCGCACCCGAGGCCTCAAATCGAAATTCCGCCTCGACACAAGTTATTTTTTTGTCGATTTACGGGGGTATGCAGGCCGGTAATGAATTCTGACAACTTTGAATAATTGGTGCACAAGCATGCCCAAGCGCGGCCTAGGACGGTGCACACGTGTGGTGCACCGCAGCAACAACTCTGCACCCGAGGCCACAAATCAAAATTCCGCCTCGACACAAGTTATTTTTTTATCGATTTATGGGGGTATGCAGGCCGGTAATGAATTCCGACAACTTTGAAAAAATGGTGCAAAAGCATGCCCAAGCGTGGCCCAGGACGGTGGCACACGTATGGTGCACCGCTGCAATAACTCCGCACCCGAGGCCTCAAATCGAAATTCCACCTCGACAATAGTGATTTTTTTGTCGATTTATGGGGGTATGCAGGCCGGTAATGAATTCCGACAACTTTGAAAAAATGGTGCACAAATTGCGCAAGACAACCTAGGACGGTGGTACACGTATGCTGCACCGCTGCAACAACTCCGCACCCGAGGCCTCAAATCAAAATTCTGCCTCGACAAAAGTGATTTTTTTTGTCGATTTATGGGGGTATGCAGGCCGGTAATGAATTCCGAAAACTTTGAAAAAATGGTGCACAAGCATGCCCAAGCGTGGCCTAGGAGGGTGGCACACGTATGGTGTACCGCTGCAATAACTCCGCACCCGAGGCCTCAAATCGAAATTCCACCTCGACAATAGTGATTTTTTTGTCGATTTATGTGGGTATGCAGGCCGGTTACGAATTCCGACAACTTTGAAAAAATGGTGCACAAGCTGCCCAAAACAACCTATGACGGTGGCATACGTATGGTGCAACGCTGCAACAACTCCGCACCCGAGGGCTCATATCGAAATTCTCCCTCGACAAAAGTGATTTTTTTTGTCGATTTATGGGGGTATGCAGGCCGGTAATGAATTCCGACAACTTTGAAAAAATGGTGCACAAGCATGCCCAAGCGTGGCCCAGGACGGTGGCACACGTATGGTGCACCGCTGCAATAACTCCGCACCCGTGGCCTCAAATCGAAATTCCACCTCGACAATAGTGATTTTTTTGTCGATTTATGTGGGTATGCAGGCCGGTTACGAATTCCGACAACTTTGAAAAAATGGTGCACAAGCTGCCCAAAACAACCTATGACGGTGGCATACGTATGGTGCAACGCTGCAACAACTCCGCACCCGAGGCCTCATATCGAAATTCTCCCTCGACAAAAGTGATTTTTTTTGTCGATTTATGGGGGTATGCAGGCCGGTAATGAATTCCGACAACTTTGAAAAAATGGTGCACAAGCATGCCCAAGCGTGGCCTAGGACGGTGCACATGTGTGGTGCACCGCTGCAACAACTCCGCACCCGAGGCCTCAAATCGAAATTCCGCCTCGACACAAGTTATTTTTTTGTCGATTTACGGGGGTATGCAGGCCGGTAATGAATTCCGACACCTTTGAAAAATGGTGCAAAAGCATGCCCAAGCGTGGCCCAGGACGGTGGCACACGTATGGTGCAGCGCTGCAATAACTCCGCACCCGTGGCCTCAAATCGAAATTCCACCTCGACAATAGTGATTTTTTTGTCGATTTATGTGGGTATGCAGGCCGGTTACGAATTCCGACAACTTTGAAAAAATGGTGCACAAGCTGCCCAAAACAACCTATGACGGTGGCATACGTATGGTGCAACGCTGCAACAACTCCGCACCCGAGGCCTCATATCGATATTCTGCCTCGACAAAAGTGATTTTTTTTGTCGATTTATGGGGGTATGCAGGCCGGTAATGAATTCCAACAACTTTGAAAAAATGGTGCACAAGCATGCCCAAGCGTGGCCTAGGACGGTGCACATGTGTGGTGCACCGCTGCAACAACTCCGCACCCGAGGCCTCAAATCGAAATTCCGCCTCGACACAAGTTATTTTTTTGTCGATTTACGGGGGTATGCAGGCCGGTAATGAATTCCGACAACTTTGAATAATTGGTGCACAAGCATGCCCAAGCGCGGCCTAGGACGGTGCACACGTGTGGTGCACCGCAGCAACAACTCTGCACCCGAGGCCACAAATCGAAATTCCGCCTCGACACAAGTTATTTTTTTATCGATTTATGGGGGTATGCAGGCCGGTAATGAATTCCGACAACTTTGAAAAAATGGTGCAAAAGCATGCCCAAGCGTGGCCCAGGACGGTGGCACACGTATGGTGCACCGCTGCAATAACTCCGCACCCGAGGCCTTAAATCGAAATTCCACCTCGACAATAGTGATTTTTTTGTCGATTTATGGGGGTATGCAGGCCGGTAATGAATTCCGACAACTTTGAAAAAATGGTGCACAAATTGCGCAAGACAACCTAGGACGGTGGTACACGTATGCTGCACCGCTGCAACAACTCCGCACCCGAGGCCTCAAATCGAAATTCTGCCTCGACAAAAGTGATTTTTTTTGTCGATTTATGGGGGTATGCAGGCCGGTAATGAATTCCGACAACTTTGAAAAAATGGTGCACAAGCATGCCCAAGCGTGGCCTAGGAGGGTGGCACACGTATGGTGTACCGCTGCAATAACTCCGCACCCGAGGCCTCAAATCGAAATTCCAACTCGAAAATAGTGATTTTTTGTCGATTTATGGGGGTATGCAGGCCGGTAATGAATTTCGACAACTTTGAAAAAATGGTGCACAAATTGCGCAAGACAACCTAGGACGGTGGTACACGTATGCTGCACCGCTGCAACAACTCCGCACCCGTGGCCTCTAATCGAAATTCTGCCTCGACAAAAGTGATTTTTTTTATCGATTTATGGGGGTATGCAGGCCGGTAATGAATTCCGACAACTTTGAATAAATGGTGCACAAGCATGCCCAAGCGCGGCCTAGGACGGTGCACACGTGTGGTGCACCGCAACAACAACTCTGCACCCGAGGCCTCAAATCTAAATTCCGCCTCGACACAAGTTATTTTTTTATCGATTTATAGGGGTATGCAGGCCGGTAATGAATTCCGACAACTTTGAAAAATGGTGCAAAAGCATGCCCAAGCGTGGCCCAGGACGGTGGCACACGTATGGTGCACCGCTGCAATAACTCCGCACCCGAGGCCTCAAATAGAAATTCCACCTCGACAATAGTGATTTTTTTGTCGATTTATGTGGGTATGCAGGCCGGTTACGAATTCCGACAACTTTGAAAAAATGGTGCACAAGCTGCCCAAAACAACCTATGACGGTGGCATACGTATGGTGCAACGCTGCAACAACTCCGCACCCGAGGCCTCATATCGAAATTCTCCCACAACAAAAGTGATTTTTTTTTGTCGATTTATGGGGGTATGCAGGCCGGTAATGAATTCCGACAACTTTGAAAAAATGGTGCACAAGCATGCCCAAGCGTGGCCTAGGACGGTGCACATGTGTGGTGCACCGCTGCAACAACTCCGCACCTGAGGCCTCAAATCGAAATTCCGCCTCGACACAAGTTATTTTTTTGTCGATTTACGGGGGTATGCAGGCCGGTAATGAATTCCGACAACTTTGAATAATTGGTGCACAAGCATGCCCAAGCGCGGCCTAGGACGGTGCACACGTGTGGTGCACCGCAACAACAACTCTGCACCCGAGGCCACAAATCGAAATTCCGCCTCGACACAAGTTATTTTTTTATCGATTTATGGGGGTATGCAGGCCGGTAATGAATTCCGACAACTTTGAAAAAATGGTGCAAAAGCATGCACAAGCGTGGCCCAGGACGGTGGCACACGTATGGTGCACCGCTGCAATAACTCCGCACCCGAGGCCTCAAATCGAAATTCCACCTCGATAATAGTGATTTTTTTGTCGATTTACGGCGGTATGCAGGCCGGTAATGAATTCCGACAACTTTGAATAATTGGTGCACAAGCATGCCCAAGCGTGGCCTAGGACGGTGCACATGTGTGGTGCACCGCTGCAACAACTCCGTACCCGAGGCCTCAAATCGAAATTCCGCCTCGACACAAGTTATTTTTTTGTCGATTTACGGGGGTATGCAGGCCGGTAATGAATTCCGACAACTTTGAATAATTGGTGCACAAGCATGCCCAAGCGCGGCCTAGGACGGTGCACACGTGTGGTGCACCGCAGCAACAACTCTGCACCCGAGGCCACAAATCGAAATTCCGCCTCGACACAAGTTATTTTTTTATCGATTTATGGGGGTATGCAGGCCGGTAATGAATTCCGACAACTTTGAAAAAATGGTGCAAAAGCATGCCCAAGCGTGGCCCAGGACGGTGGCACACGTATGGTGCACCGCTGCAATAACTCCGCACCCGTGGCCTCAAATCGAAATTCCACCTCAACAATAGTGATTTTTTTGTCGATTTATGTGGGTATGCAGGCCGGTTACGAATTCCGACAACTTTGAAAAAATGGTGCACATGCTGCCCAAAACAACCTATGACGGCTGCATACGTATGGTGCAACGCTGCAACAACTCCGCACCCGAGGCCTCATATCGAAATTCTCCCTCGACAAAAGTGATTTTTTTTGTCGATTTATGGGGGTATGCAGGCCGGTAATGAATTCCGACAACTTTGAAAAAATGGTGCACAAGCATGCCCAAGCGTGGCCTAGGACGGTGCACATGTGTGGTGCAACGCTGCAACAACTCCGCACCCGAGGCCTCAAATCGAAATTCCGCCTCGACACAAGTTATTTTTTTGTCGATTTACGGGGGTATGCAGGCCGGTAATGAATTCCGACAACTTTGAATAATTGGTGCACAAGCATGCCCAAGCACGGCCTTGGACGGTGCACACGTGTGGTGCACCGCCGCAACAACTCTGCACCCGAGGCCACAAATCGAAATTCCGCCTCGACACAAGTTATTTTTTTATCGATTTATGGGGGTATGCAGGCCGGTAATGAATTCCGACAACTTTGAAAAAATGGTGCAAAAGCATGCCCAAGCGTGGCCCAGGACGGTGGCACACGTATGGTGCACCGCTGCAATAACTCCGCACCCGAGGCCTCAAATCAAAATTCCACCTCGACAATAGTGATTTTATTGTCGATTTATGGGGGTATGCAGGCCGGTAACGAATTCCGACAACTTTGAAAAAATGGTGCACAAGCTGCCCAAAACAACCTATGACGGTGGCATACGTATGGTGCACCGCTGCAACAACTCCGCACCCAAGGCCTCAAATCGAAATTCTGCCTCGACAAAAGTGATTTTTTTTGTCGATTTATGGGGGTATGCAGGCCGGTAATGAATTCTGACAACTTTGAAAAAATGGTGCACAAGCATGCCCAAGCGTGGCCTAGGACGGTGCACACGTGTGGTGCACCGCTGCAATAACTCCGCACCCGTGGCCTCAAATCGAAATTCCACCTCAACAATAGTGATTTTTTTGTCGATTTATGTGGGTATGCAGGCCGGTTACGAATTCCGACAACTTTGAAAAAATGGTGCACATGCTGCCCAAAACAACCTATGACGGCTGCATACGTATGGTGCAACGCTGCAACAACTCCGCACCCGAGGCCTCATATCGAAATTCTCCCTCGACAAAAGTGATTTTTTTTGTCGATTTATGGGGGTATGCAGGCCGGTAATGAATTCCGACAACTTTGAAAAAATGGTGCACAAGCATGCCCAAGCGTGGCCTAGGACGGTGCACATGTGTGGTGCAACGCTGCAACAACTCCGCACCCGAGGCCTCAAATCGAAATTCCGCCTCGACACAAGTTATTTTTTTGTCGATTTACGGGGGTATGCAGGCCGGTAATGAATTCCGACAACTTTGAATAATTGGTGCACAAGCATGCCCAAGCACGGCCTTGGACGGTGCACACGTGTGGTGCACCGCAGCAACAACTCTGCACCCGAGGCCACAAATCGAAATTCCGCCTCGACACAAGTTATTTTTTTATCGATTTATGGGGGTATGCAGGCCGGTAATGAATTCCGACAACTTTGAAAAAATGGTGCAAAAGCATGCCCAAGCGTGGCCCAGGACGGTGGCACACGTATGGTGCACCGCTGCAATAAATCCGCACCCGAGGCCTCAAATCGAAATTCCACCTCGACAATAGTGCTTTTTTTGTCGATTTATGGGGGTATGCAGGCCGGTAACGAATTCCGACAACTTTGAAAAAATGGTGCACAAGCTGCCCAAAACAACCTATGACGGTGGCATACGTATGGTGTAACACTGCAACAACTCCGCACCCGAGGCCTCATATCGAAATTCTCCCTCGACAAAAGTGATTTTTTTTTGTCGATTTATGGGGGTATGCAGGCCGGTAATGAATTCCGACAACTTTGAAAAAATGGTGCACAAGCATGCCCAAGCGTGGCCTAGGACGGTGCACATGTGTGGTGCACCGCTGCAACAACTCCGCACCCGAGGCCTCAAATCGAAATTCCGCCTCGACACAAGTTATTGTTTTATCGATTTATGGGGGTATGCAGGCCGGTAATGAATTCCGACAACTTTGAAAAAATGGTGCAAAAGCATGCCCAAGCGTGGCCCAGGACGGTGGCACACGTATGGTGCACCGCTGCAATAAATCCGCACCCGAGGCCTCAAATCGAAATTCCACCTCGACAATAGTGATTTTTTTGTCGATTTATGGGGGTATGCAGGCCGGTAACGAATTCCGACAACTTTGAAAAAATGGTGCACAAGCTGCCCAAAACAACCTATGACGGTGGCATACGTATGGTGTAACACTGCAACAACTCCGCACCCGAGGCCTCATATCGAAATTCTCCCTCGACAAAAGTGATTTTTTTTGTCGATTTATGGGGGTATGCAGGCCGGTAATGAATTCCGACAACTTTGAAAAAATGGTGCACAAGCATGCCCAAGCGTGGCCTAGGACGGTGCACATGTGTGGTGCACCGCTGCAACAACTCCGCAGCCGAGGCCTCAAATCGAAATTCCGCCTCGACACAAGTTATTTTTTTATCGATTTATGGGGGTATGCAGGCCGGTAATGAATTCCGACAACTTTGAAAAAATGGTGCAAAAGCATGCCCAAGCGTGGCCCAGGACGGTGGCACACTTATGGTGCACCGCTGCAATAAATCCGCACCCGAGGCCTCAAATCGAAATTCCACCTCGACAATAGTGATTTTTTTGTCGATTTATGGGGGTATGCAGGCCGGTAACGAATTCCGACAACTTTGAAAAAATGGTGCACAAGCTGCCCAAAACAACCTATGACGGTGGCATACGTATGGTGTAACACTGCAACAACTCCGCACCCGAGGCCTCATATCGAAATTCTCCCTCGACAAAAGTGATTTTTTTTGTCGATTTATGGGGGTATGCAGGCCGGTAATGAATTCCGACAACTTTGAAAAAATGGTGCAAAAGCATGCCCAAGCGTGGCCCAGGACGGTGGCACACGTATGGTGCACCGCTGCAATAACTCCGCACCCGAGGCCCCAAATCAAAATTCCACCTCGACAATAGTGATTTTATTGTCGATTTATGGGGGTATGCAGGCCGGTAACGAATTCCGACAACTTTGAAAAAATGGTGCACAAGCTGCCCAAAACAACTTATGACGGTGGCATACGTATGGTGCACCGCTGCAACAACTCCGCACCCAAGGCCTCAAATCGAAATTCTGTCTCGACAAAAGTGATTTTTTTTGTCGATTTATGGGGGTATGCAGGCCGGTAATGAATTCTGACAACTTTGAAAAAATGGTGCACAAGCATGCCCAAGCGTGGCCTAGGACGGTGCACACGTGTGGTGCACCGCTGCAATAACTCCGCACCCGTGGCCTCAAATCGAAATTCCACCTCAACAATAGTGATTTTTTTGTCGATTTATGTGGGTATGCAGGCCGGCTACGAATTCCGACAACTTTGAAAAAATGGTGCACATGCTGCCCAAAACAACCTATGACGGCTGCATACGTATGGTGCAACGCTGCAACAACTCCGCACCCGAGGCCTCATATCGAAATTCTCCCTCGACAAAAGTGATTTTTTTTGTCGATTTATGGGGGTATGCAGGACGGTAATGAATTCCGACAACTTTGAAAAAATGGTGCACAAGCATGCCCAAGCGTGGCCTAGGACGGTGCACATGTGTGGTGCAACGCTGCAACAACTCCGCACCCGAGGCCTCAAATCGAAATTCCGCCTCGACACAAGTTATTTTTTTGTCGATTTATGGGGGTATGCAGGCCGGTAATGAATTCCGACAACTTTGAATAATTGGTGCACAAGCATGCCCAAGCACGGCCTTGGACGGTGCACACGTGTGGTGCACCGCAGCAACAACTCTGCACCCGAGGCCACAAATCGAAATTCCGCCTCGACACAAGTTATTTTTTTATCGATTTATGGGGGTATGCACGCCGGTAATGAATTTCGACAACTTTGAAAAAATGGTGCAAAAGCATGCCCAAGCGTGGCCCAGGACGGTGGCACACGTATGGTGCACCGCTGCAATAAATCCGCACCCGAGGCCTCAAATCGAAATTCCACCTCGACAATAGTGATTTTTTTGTCGATTTATGGGGGTATGCAGGCCGGTAACGAATTCCGACAACTTTGAAAAAATGGTGCACAAGCTGCCCAAAACAACCTATGACGGTGGCATACGTATGGTGTAACACTGCAACAACTCCGCACCCGAGGCCTCATATCGAAATTCTCCCTCGACAAAAGTGATTTTTTTTGTCGATTTATGGGGGTATGCAGGCCGGTAATGAATTCCGACAACTTTGAAAAAATGGTGCACAAGCATGCCCAAGCGTGGCCTAGGACGGTGCACATGTGTGGTGCACCGCTGCAACAACTCCGCACCCGAGGCCTCAAATCGAAATTCCGCCTCGACACAAGTTATTTTTTTGTCGATTTACGGGGGTATGCAGTCCGGTAATGAATTCCGACAACTTTGAATAATTGGTGCACAAGCATGCCCAAGCGCGGCCTAGGACGGTGCACACGTGTGGTGCACCGCAGCAACAACTCTGCACCCGAGGCCACAAATCGAAATTCCGCCTCGACACAAATTATTTTTTTGTCGATTTAAGGGGGTATGCAGGCCGGTAATGAATTCCGATAACTTTGAAAAAATGGTGCAAAAGCATGCCCAAGCGTGGCCCAGGACGGTGGCACACGTATGGTGCAACGCTGCAATAACTCCGCACCCGAGGCCTCAAATCGAAATTCCACCACGACAATAGTGATTTTTTTGTCGATTTATGGGGGTATGCAGGCCGGTAATGAATTCCGACAACTTTGAAAAAATGGTGCACAAATTGCGCAAGACAACCTAGGACGGTGGTACAGGTATGCTGCACCGCTGCAACAACTCCGCACCCGAGGCCTCAAATCGAAATTCTGCCTCGACAAAAGTGATTTTTTTTGTCGATTTATGTGGGTATGCAGGCCGGTAATGAATTCCGACAACTTTGAAAAAATGGTGCACAAGCATGCCCAAGCGTGGCCTAGGACGGTGCACATGTGTGGTGCACCGCTGCAACAACTCCGCACCCGAGGCCTCAAATCGAAATTCCGCCTCGACACAAGTTATTTTTTTGTCGATTTACGGGGTTAGGCAGGCCGGTAATGAATTCCGACAACTTTGAATAATTGGTGCACAAGAATTCTCAAGCGCGGCCTAGGACGGTGCACACGTGTGGTGCACCGCAGCAACAACTCTGCACCCGAGGCCACAAATCGAAATTCCGCCTCGACACAAGTTATTTTTTTATCGATTTATGGGGGTATGCAGGCCGGTAATGAATTCCGACAACTTTGAAAAAATGGTGCAAAAGCATGCCCAAGCGTGGCCCAGGACGGTGGCACACGTATGGTGCACCGCTGCAATAACTCCGCACCCGAGGCCTCAAATCGAAATTCCACCTCGACAATAGTGATTTTATTGTCGATTTATGGGGGTATGCAGGCCGGTAACGAATTCCGACAACTTTGAAAAAATGGTGCACAAGCTGCCCAAAACAACCTATGACGGTGGCATACGTATGGTGCACCGCTGCAACAACTCCGCACCCAAGGCCTCAAATCGAAATTCTGCCTCGACAAAAGTGATTTTTTTTTTGTCGATTTATGGGGGTATGCAGGCCGGTAATGAATTCTGACAACTTTGAAAAAATGGTGCACAAGCATGCCCAAGCGTGGCCTAGGACGGTGCACACGTGTGGTGCACCGCTGCAATAACTCCGCACCCGTGGCCTCAAATCGAAATTCCACCTCAACAATAGTGATTTTTTTGTCGATTTATGTGGGTATGCAGGCCGGTTACGAATTCCGACAACTTTGAAAAAATGGTGCACATGCTGCCCAAAACAACCTATGACGGCTGCATACGTATGGTGCAACGCTGCAACAACTCCGCACCCGAGGCCTCATATCGAAATTCTCCCTCGACAAAAGTGATTTTTTTTGTCGATTTATGGGGGTATGCAGGCCGGTAATGAATTCCGACAACTTTGAAAAAATGGTGCACAAGCATGCCCAAGCGTGGCCTAGGACGGTGCACATGTGTGGTGCAACGCTGCAACAACTCCGCACCCGAGGCCTCAAATCGAAATTCCGCCTCGACACAAGTTATTTTTTTTGTCGATTTACGGGGGTATGCAGGCCGGTAATGAATTCCGACAACTTTGAATAATTGGTGCACAAGCATGCCCAAGCACGGCCTTGGACGGTGCACACGTGTGGTGCACCGCAGCAACAACTCTGCACCCGAGGCCACAAATCGAAATTCCGCCTAGACACAAGTTATTTTTTTATCGATTTATGGGGGTATGCAGGCCGGTAATGAATTCCGACAACTTTGAAAAAATGGTGCAAAAGCATGCCCAAGCGTGGCCCAGGACGGTGGCACACGTATGGTGCACCGCTGCAATAAATCCGCACCCGAGGCCTCAAATCGAAATTCCACCTCGACAATAGTGATTTTTTTGTCGATTTATGGGGGTATGCAGGCCGGTAACGAATTCCGACAACTTTGAAAAAATGGTGCACAAGCTGCCCAAAACAACCTATGACGGTGGCATACGTATGGTGTAACACTGCAACAACTCCGCACCCGAGGCCTCATATCGAAATTCTCCCTCGACAAAAGTGATTTTTTTTGTCGATTTATGGGGGTATGCAGGCCGGTAATGAATTCCGACAACTTTGAAAAAATGGTGCAAAAGCATGCCCAAGCGTGGCCCAGGACGGTGGCACACGTATGGTGCACCGCTGCAATAACTCCGCACCCGAGGCCTCAAATCAAAATTCCACCTCGACAATAGTGATTTTATTGTCGATTTATGGGGGTATGCAGGCCGGTAACGAATTCCGACAACTTTGAAAAAATGGTGCACAAGCTGCCCAAAACAACTTATGACGGTGGCATACGTATGGTGCACCGCTGCAACAACTCCGCACCCAAGGCCTCAAATCGAAATTCTGCCTCGACAAAAGTGATTTTTTTTGTCGATTTATGGGGGTATGCAGGCCGGTAATGAATTCTGACAACTTTGAAAAAATGGTGCACAAGCATGCCCAAGCGTGGCCTAGGACGGTGCACACGTGTGGTGCACCGCTGCAATAACTCCGCACCCGTGGCCTCAAATCGAAATTCCACCTCAACAATAGTGATTTTTTTGTCGATTTATGTGGGTATGCAGGCCGGTTACGAATTCCGACAACTTTGAAAAAATGGTGCACATGCTGCCCAAAACAACCTATGACGGCTGCATACGTATGGTGCAACGCTGCAACAACTCCGCACCCGAGGCCTCATATCGAAATTCTCCCTCGACAAAAGTGATTTTTTTTATCGATTTATGGGGGTATGCAGGCCGGTAATGAATTCCGACAACTTTGAAAAAATGGTGCACAAGCATGCCCAAGCGTGGCCTAGGACGGTGCACATGTGTGGTGCAACGCTGCAACAACTCCGCACCCGAGGCCTCAAATCGAAATTCCGCCTCGACACAAGTTATTTTTTTGTCGATTTACGGGGGTATGCAGGCCGGTAATGAATTCCGACAACTTTGAATAATTGGTGCACAAGCATGCCCAAGCACGGCCTTGGACGGTGCACACGTGTGGTGCACCGCAGCAACAACTCTGCACCCGAGGCCACAAATCGAAATTCCGCCTCGACACAAGTTATTTTTTTATCGATTTATGGGGGTATGCAGGCCGGTAATGAATTCCGACAACTTTGAAAAAATGGTGCAAAAGCGTGCCCAAGCGTGGCCCAGGACGGTGGCACACGTATGGTGCACCGCTGCAATAAATCCGCACCCGAGGCCTCAAATCGAAATTCCACCTCGACAATAGTGATTTTTTTGTCGATTTATGGGGGTATGCAGGCCGGTAACGAATTCCGACAACTTTGAAAAAATGGTGCACAAGCTGCCCAAAACAACCTATGACGGTGGCATACGTATGGTGTAACACTGCAACAACTCCGCACCCGAGGCCTCATATCGAAATTCTCCCTCGACAAAAGTGATTTTTTTTGTCGATTTATGGGGGTATGCAGGCCGGTAATGAATTCCGACAACTTTGAAAAAATGGTGCACAAGCATGCCCAAGCGTGGCCTAGGACGGTGCACATGTGTGGTGCACCGCTGCAACAACTCCGCACCCGAGGCCTCAAATCGAAATTCCGCCTCGACACAAGTTATTTTTTTGTCGATTTACGGGGGTATGCAGGCCGGTAATGAATTCCGACAACTTTGAATAATTGGTGCACAAGCATGCCCAAGCGCGGCCTAGGACGGTGCACACGTGTGGTGCACCGCAGCAACAACTCTGCACCCGAGGCCACAAATCGAAATTCCGCCTCGACACAAATTATTTTTTTGTCGATTTAAGGGGGTATGCAGGCCGGTAATGAATTCCGACAACTTTGAAAAAATGGTGCAAAAGCATGCCCAAGCGTGGCCCAGGACGGTGGCACACGTATGGTGCAACGCTGCAATAACTCCGCACCCGAGGCCACAAATCGAAATTCCACCACGACAATAGTGATTTTTTTGTCGATTTATGGGGGTATGCAGGCCGGTAAGGAATTCCGACAACTTTGAAAAAATGGTGCACAAATTGCGCAAGACAACCTAGGACGGTGGTACAGGTATGCTGCACCGCTGCAACAACTCCGCACCCGAGGCCTCAAATCGAAATTCTGCCTCGACAAAAGTGATTTTTTTTGTCGATTTATGGGGGTATGCAGGCCGGTAATGAATTCCGACAACTTTGAAAAAATGGTGCACAAGCATGCCCAAGCGTGGCCTAGGACGGTGCACATGTGTGGTGCACCGCTGCAACAACTCCGCACCCGAGGCCTCAAATCGAAATTCCGCCTCGACACAAGTTATTTTTTTGTCGATTTACGGGGTTAGGCTGGCCGGTAATGAATTCCGACAACTTTGAATAATTGGTGCACAAGAATTCTCAAGCGCGGCCTAGGACGGTGCACACGTGTGGTGCACCGCAGCAACAACTCTGCACCCGAGGCCACAAATCGAAATTCCGCCTCAGCACAAGTTATTTTTTTATCGATTTATGGGGGTATGCAGGCCGGTAATGAATTCCGACAAGTTTGAAAAAATGGTGCAAAAGCATGCCCAAGCGTGGCCCAGGACGGTGGCACACGTATGGTGCACCGCTGCAATAACTCCGCACCCGAGGCCTCAAATCGAAATTCCACCTCGACAATAGTGATTTTTTTATCGATTTATGGGGGTATGCAGGCCGGTAACGAATTCCGACAACTTTGAAAAAATGGTGCACAAGCTGCCCAAAACAACCTATGACGGTAGCATACGTATGGTGCACCGCTGCAACAACTCCGCACCCGAGGCCTCAAATCGAAATTCTGCCTCGACAAAAGTGATTTTTTTTTTCGATTTATGGGGTATGCAGGCCGGTAATGAATTCTGACAACTTTGAAAAAATGGTGCACAAGCATGCCCAAGCGTGGCCTAGGACGGTGCACATGTGTGGTGCACCGCTGCAATAACTCCGCACCCGTGGCCTCAAATCGAAATTCCACCTCGACAATAGTGATTTTTTTGTCGATTTATGTGGGTATGCAGGCCGGTTACGAATTCCGACAACTTTGAAAAAATGGTGCACAAGCTGCCCAAAACAACCTATGACGGTGGCATACGTATGGTGCAACACTGCAACAACTCCGCACCCGAGGCCTCATATCGAAATTCTCCCTCGACAAAAGTGATTTTTTTTGTCGATTTATGGGGGTATGCAGGCCGGTAATGAATCCGACAACTTTGAAAAAATGGTGCACAAGCATGCCCAAGCGTGGCCTAGGACGGTGCACATGTGTGGTGCACCGCTGCAACAACTCCGCACCCGAGGCCTCAAATCGAAATTCCGCCTCGACACAAGTTATTTTTTTGTCGATTTACGGGGGTATGCAGGCCGGTAATGAATTCCGACAACTTTGAATAATTGGTGCACAAGGATGCCCAAGCGCGGCCTAGGACGGTGCACACGTGTGGTGCACCGCAGCAACAACTCTGCACCCGAGGTCACAAATCGAAATTCCGCCTCGACACAAGTTATTTTTTTATCGATTTATGGGGGTATGCAGGCCGGTAATGAATTCCGACAACTTTGAAAAAATGGTGCAAAAGCATGCCCAAGCGTGGCCCAGGACGGTGGCACACGTATGGTGCACCGCTGCAATAACTCCGCACCCGAGGCCTCAAATCGAAATTCCACCTCGACAATAGTTATTTTTTTGTCGATTTACGGCGGTATGCAGGCCGGTAATGAATTCCGACAACTTTGAATAATTGGTGCACAAGCATGCCCAAGCGTGGCCTAGGACGGTGCACATGTGTGGTGCACCGCTGCAACAACTCCGTACCCGAGGCCTCAAATCGAAATTCCGCCTCGACACAAGTTATTTTTTTGTCGATTTACGGGGGTATGCAGGCCGGTAATGAATTCCGACAACTTTGAATAATTGGTGCACAAGCATGCCCAAGCGCGGCCTAGGACGGTGCACACGTGTGGTGCACCGCAGCAACAACTCTGCACCCGAGGTCACAAATCGAAATTCCGCCTCGACACAAGTTATTTTTTTATCGATTTATGGGGGTATGCAGGCCGGTAATGAATTCCGACAACTTTGAAAAAATGGTGCAAAAGCATGCCCAAGCGTGGCCCAGGACGGTGGCACACGTATGGTGCACCGCTGCAATAACTCCGCACCCGAGGTCACAAATCGAAATTCCGCCTCGACACAAGTTATTTTTTTATCGATTTATGGGGGTATGCAGGCCGGTAATGAATTCCGACAACTTTGAAAAAATGGTGCAAAAGCATGCCCAAGCGTGGCCCAGGACGGTGGCACACGTATGGTGCACCGCTGCAATAACTCCGCACCCGTGGCCTCAAATCGAAATTCCACCTTGACAATAGTGATTTTTTTGTCGATTTATGTGGTTATGCAAGCCGGTTACGAATTCCGACAACTTTGAATAATTGGTGCACAAGCATGCCCAAGCGCGGCCTAGGACGGTGCACACGTGTGGTGCTCCGCAGCAACAACTCTGCACCCGAGGTCACAAATCGAAATTCCGCCTCGACACAAGTTATTTTTTTATCGATTTATGGGGGTATGCAGGCCGGTAATGAATTCCGACAACTTTGAAAAAATGGTGCAAAAGCATGCCCAAGCGTGGCCCAGGACGGTGGCACACGTATGGTGCACCGCTGCAATAACTCCGCACCCGAGGCCTCAAATCGAAATTCCACCTCGACAATAGTTATTTTTTTGTCGATTTACGGCGGTATGCAGGCCGGTAATGAATTCCGACAACTTTGAATAATTGGTGCACAAGCATGCCCAAGCGTGGCCTAGGACGGTGCACATGTGTGGTGCACCGCTGCAACAACTCCGTACCCGAGGCCTCAAATCGAAATTCCGCCTCGACACAAGTTATTTTTTTGTCGATTTACGGGGGTATGCAGGCCGGTAATGAATTCCGACAACTTTGAATAATTGGTGCACAAGCATGCCCAAGCGCGGCCTAGGACGGTGCACACGTGTGGTGCACCGCAGCAACAACTCTGCACCCGAGGCCACAAATCGAAATTCCGCCTCGACACAAGTTATTTTTTTATCGATTTATGGGGGTATGCAGGCCGGTAATGAATTCCGACAACTTTGAAAAAATGGTGCAAAAGCATGCCCAAGCGTGGCCCAGGACGGTGGCACACGTATGGTGCACCGCTGCAATAACTCCGCACCCGAGGCCTCAAATCGAAATTCCATCTCGACAATAGTGGTTTTTTTGTCGATTTATGGGGGTATGCAGGCCGGTAACGAATTCCGACAACTTTGAAAAAATGGTGCACAAGCTGCCCAAAACAACCTATGACGGTGGCATACGTATGGTGCACCGCTGCAACAACTCCGCACCCGAGGCCTCAAATCGAAATTCTGCCTCGACAAAAGTGATTTTTTTTTTCGATTTATGGGGGTATGCAGGCCGGTAATGAATTCTGACAACTTTGAAAAAATGGTGCACAAGCATGCCCAAGCGTGGCCTAGGACGGTGCACACGTGTGGTGCACCGCTGCAATAAATCCGCACCCGTGGCCTCAAATCGAAATTCCACCTTGACAATAGTGATTTTTTTGTCGATTTATGTGGTTATGCAGGCCGGTTACGAATTCCGACAACTTTGAAAAAAGGGTGCACAAGCTGCCCAAAACAACCTATGACGGTGGCATACGTATGGTGCAACGCTGCAACAACTCCGCACCCGAGGCCTCATATCGAAATTCTCCCTCGACAAAAGTGATTTTTTTTGTCGATTTATGGGGGTATGCAGGCCGGTAATGAATCCGACAACTTTGAAAAAATGGTGCAAAAGCATGCCCAAGCGTGGCCCAGGACGGTGGCACACGTATGGTGCACCGCTGCAATAACTCCGCACCCGAGGCCTCAAATCGAAATTCCACCTCGACAATAGTTATTTTTTTGTCGATTTACGGCGGTATGCAGGCCGGTAATGAATTCCGACAACTTTGAATAATTGGTGCACAAGCATGCCCAAGCGTGGCCTAGGACGGTGCACATGTGTGGTGCACCGCTGCAACAACTCCGTACCCGAGGCCTCAAATCGAAATTCCGCCTCGACACAAGTTATTTTTTTGTCGATTTACGGGGGTATGCAGGCCGGTAATGAATTCCGACAACTTTGAATAATTGGTGCACAAGCATGCCCAAGCGCGGCCTAGGACGGTGCACACGTGTGGTGCACCGCTGCAACAACTCTGCACCCGAGGCCACAAATCGAAATTCCGCCTCGACACAAGTTATTTTTTTATCGATTTATGGGGGTATGCAGGCCGGTAATGAATTCCGACAACTTTGAAAAAATGGTGCAAAAGCATGCCCAAGCGTGGCCCAGGACGGTGGCACACGTATGGTGCACCGCTGCAATAACTCCGCACCCGAGGCCTCAAATCGAAATTCCATCTCGACAATAGTGGTTTTTTTGTCGATTTATGGGGGTATGCAGGCCGGTAACGAATTCCGACAACTTTGAAAAAATGGTGCACAAGCTGCCCAAAACAACCTATGACGGTGGCATACGTATGGTGCACCGCTGCAACAACTCCGCACCCGAGGCCTCAAATCGAAATTCTGCCTCGACAAAAGTGATTTTTTTTTTCGATTTATGGGGGTATGCAGGCCGGTAATGAATTCTGACAACTTTGAAAAAATGGTGCACAAGCATGCCCAAGCGTGGCCTAGGACGGTGCACACGTGTGGTGCACCGCTGCAATAAATCCGCACCCGTGGCCTCAAATCGAAATTCCACCTTGACAATAGTGATTTTTTTGTCGATTTATGTGGTTATGCAGGCCGGTTACGAATTCCGACAACTTTGAAAAAATGGTGCACAAGCTGCCCAAAACAACCTATGACGGTGGCATACGTATGGTGCACCACTGCAACAACTCCGCACCCGAGGCCTCAAATCGAAATTCTGCCTCGACAAAAGTGATTTTTTTTTTCGATTTATGGGGGTATGCAGGCCGGTAATGAATTCTGATAACTTTGAAAAAATGGTGCACAAGCATGCCCAAGCGTGGCCTAGGACGGTGCACACGTGTGGTGCACCGCTGCAATAAATCCGCACCCGTGGCCTCAAATCGAAATTCCACCTTGACAATAGTGATTTTTTTGTCGATTTATGTGGTTATGCAGGCCGGTTACGAATTCCGACAACTTTGAAAAAATGGTGCACAAGCTGCCCAAAACAACCTATGACGGTGGCATACGTATGGTGCAACGCTGCAACAACTCCGCACCCGAGGCCTCATATCGAAATTCTCCCTCGACAAAAGTGATTTTTTTTGTCGATTTATGGGGGTATGCAGGCCGGTAATGAATCCGACAACTTTGAAAAAATGGTGCAAAAGCATGCCCAAGCGTGGCCCAGGACGGTGGCACACGTATGGTGCACCGCTGCAATAACTCAGCACCCGAGGCCTCAAATCGAAATTCCACCTCGACAATAGTTATTTTTTTGTCGATTTACGGCGGTATGCAGGCCGGTAATGAATTCCGACAACTTTGAATAATTGGTGCACAAGCATGCCCAAGCGTGGCCTAGGACGGTGCACATGTGTGGTGCACCGCTGCAACAACTCCGTACCCGAGGCCTCAAATCGAAATTCCGCCTCGACACAAGTTATTTTTTTGTCGATTTACGGGGGTATGCAGGCCGGTAATGAATTCCGACAACTTTGAATAATTGGTGCACAAGCATGCCCAAGCGCGGCCTAGGACGGTGCACACGTGTGGTGCACCGCAGCAACAACTTTGCACCCGAGGCCACAAATCGAAATTCCGCCTCGACACAAGTTATTTTTTTATCGATTTATGGGGGTATGCAGGCCGGTAATGAATTCCGACAACTTTGAAAAAATGGTGCACAAGCATGCCCAAGCGTGGCCTAGGAGGGTGGCACACGTATGGTGTACCGCTGCAATAACTCCGCACCCGAGGCCTCAAATCGAAATTCCACCTCGAAAATAGTGATTTTTTTGTCGATTTATGTGGTTATGCAGGCCGGTTACGAATTCCGACAACTTTGAAAAAATGGTGCACAAGCTGCCCAAAACAACCTATGACGGTGGCATACGTATGGTGCAACGCTGCAACAACTCCGCACCCGAGGCCTCATATCGAAATTCTCCCTCGACAAAAGTGATTTTTTTTGTCGATTTATGGGGGTATGCAGGCCGGTAATGAATCCGACAACTTTGAAAAAATGGTGCAAAAGCATGCCCAAGCGTGGCCCAGGACGGAGGCACACGTATGGTGCACCGCTGCAATAACTCCGCACCCGAGGCCTCAAATCGAAATTCCACCTCGACAATAGTTATTTTTTTGTCGATTTACGGCGGTATGCAGGCCGGTAATGAATTCCGACAACTTTGAATAATTGGTGCACAAGCATGCCCAAGCGTGGCCTAGGACGGTGCACATGTGTGGTGCACCGCTGCAACAACTCCGTACCCGAGGCCTCAAATCGAAATTCCGCCTCGACACAAGTTATTTTTTTGTCGATTTACGGGGGTATGCAGGCCGGTAATGAATTCCGACAACTTTGAATAATTGGTGCACAAGCATGCCCAAGCGCGGCCTAGGACGGTGCACACGTGTGGTGCACCGCAGCAACAACTCTGCACCCGAGGCCACAAATCGAAATTCCGCCTCGACACAAGTTATTTTTTTATCGATTTATGGGGGTATGCAGGCCGGTAATGAATTCCGACAACTTTGAAAAAATGGTGCAAAAACATGCCCAAGCGTGGCCCAGGACGGTGGCACACGTATGGTGCACCGCTGCAATAACTCCGCACCCGAGGCCTCAAATCGAAATTCCACCTCGACAATAGTGATTTTTTTGTCGATTTATGGGGGTATGCAGGCCGGTAATGAATTCCGACAACTTTGAAAAAATGGTGCACAAATTGCGCAAGACAACCTAGGATGGTGGTACAGTTATGCTGCACCGTTGCAACAACTCCGCACCCGAGGCCTCAAATCGAAATTCTGCCTCGACAAAAGTGATTTTTTTTGTCGAATTATGGGGGTATGCAGGCCGGTAATGAATTCCGACAACTTTGAAAAAATGGTGCACAAGCATGCCCAAGCGTGGCCTAGGACGGTGCACATGTGTGGTGCACCGCTGCAACAACTCCGCACCCGAGGCCTCAAATCGAAATTCTGCCTCGACACAAGTTATTTTTTTGTCGATTTACGGGGTTATGTAGGCCGATAATGAATTCCGACAACTTTGAATAATTGGTGCACAAGAATGACCAAGCGCGGCCTAGGACGGTGCACACGTGTGGTACACCGCAGCAACAACTCTGCACCCGAGGCCACAAATCGAAATTCCGCCTCGACACAAGTTATTTTTTTATCGATTTATGGGGGTATGCAGGCCGGTAATGAATTCCGACAACTTTGAAAAAATGGTGCAAAAGCATGCCCAAGCGTGGCCCAGGACGGTGGCACACGTATGGTGCACCGCTGCAATAACTCCGCACCCGAGGCCTCAAATCGAAATTCCATCTCGACAATAGTGGTTTTTTTGTCGATTTATGGGGGTATGCAGGCCGGTAACGAATTCCGACAACTTTGAAAAAATGGTGCACAAGCTGCCCAAAACAACCTATGACGGTGGCATACGTATGGTGCACCGCTGCAACAACTCCGCACCCGAGGCCTCAAATCGAAATTCTGCCTCGACAAAAGTGCTTTTTTTTTTCGATTTATGGGGGTATGCAGGCCGGTAATGAATTCTGACAACTTTGAAAAAATGGTGCACAAGCATGCCCAAGCGTGGCCTAGGACGGTGCACACGTGTGGTGCACCGCTGCAATAAATCCGCACCCGTGGCCTCAAATCGAAATTCCACCTTGACAATAGTGATTTTTTTGTCGATTTATGTGGTTATGCAGGCCGGTTACGAATTCCGACAACTTTGAAAAAATGGTGCACAAGCTGCCCAAAACAACCTATGACGGTGGCATACGTATGGTGCAACGCTGCAACAACTCCGCACCCGAGGCCTCATATCGAAATTCTCCCTCGACAAAAGTGATTTTTTTTGTCGATTTATGGGGGTATGCAGGCCGGTAATGAATCCGACAACTTTGAAAAAATGGTGCAAAAGCATGCCCAAGCGTGGCCCAGGACGGTGGCACACGTATGGTGCACCGCTGCAATAACTCCGCACCCGAGGCCTCAAATCGAAATTCCACCTCGACAATAGTTATTTTTTTGTCGATTTACGGCGGTATGCAGGCCGGTAATGAATTCCGACAACTTTGAATAATTGGTGCACAAGCATGCCCAAGCGTGGCCTAGGACGGTGCACATGTGTGGTGCACCGCTGCAACAACTCCGTACCCGAGGCCTCAAATCGAAATTCCGCCTCGAGACAAGTTATTTTTTTGTCGATTTACGGGGGTATGCAGGCCGATAATGAATTCCGACAACTTTGAATAATTGGTGCACAAGCATGCCCAAGCGCGGCCTAGGACGGTGCACACGTGTGGTGCACCGCAGCAACAACTCTGCACCCGAGGCCACAAATCGAAATTCCGCCTCGACACAAGTTATTTTTTTATCGATTTATGGGGGTATGCAGGCCGGTAATGAATTCCGACAACTTTGAAAAAATGGTGCAAAAACATGCCCAAGCGTGGCCCAGGACGGTGGCACACGTATGGTGCACCGCTGCAATAACTCCGCACCCGAGGCCTCAAATCGAAATTCCACCTCGACAATAGTGATTTTTTTGTCGATTTATGGGGGTATGCAGGCCGGTAATGAATTCTGACAACTTTGAAAAAATGGTGCACAAATTGCGCAAGACAACCTAGGATGGTGGTACAGTTATGCTGCACCGTTGCAACAACTCCGCACCCGAGGCCTCAAATCGAAATTCTGCCTCGACAAAATTGATTTTTTTTGTCGAATTATGGGGGTATGCAGGCCGGTAATGAATTCCGACAACTTTGAAAAAATGGTGCACAAGCATGCCCAAGCGTGGCCTAGGACGGTGCACATGTGTGGTGCACCGCTGCAACAACTCCGCACCCGAGGCCTCAAATCGAAATTCTGCCTCGACACAAGTTATTTTTTTGTCGATTTACGGGGTTATGCAGGCCGGTAATGAATTCCGACAACTTTGAATAATTGGTGCACAAGAATGACCAAGCGCGGCCTAGGACGGTGCACACGTGTGGTACACCGCAGCAACAACTCTGCACCCGAGGCCACAAATCGAAATTCCGCCTCGACACAAGTTATTTTTTTATCGATTTATGGGGGTATGCAGGCCGGTAATGAATTCCGACAACTTTGAAAAAATGGTGCAAAAGCATGCCCAAGCGTGGCCCAGGACGGTGGCACACGTGTGGTGCACCGCTGCAATAACTCCGCACCCGAGGCCTCAAATCGAAATTCCACGTCGACAATAGTGATTTTTTTGTCGATTTATGTGGTTATGCAGGCCGGTTACGAATTCCGACAACTTTGAAAAAATGGTGCACAAGCTGCCCAAAACAACCTATGACGGTGGCATACGTATGGTGCAACGCTGCAACAACTCCGCACCCGAGGCCTCATATCGAAATTCTCCCTCGACAAAAGTGATTTTTTTTGTCGATTTATGGGGGTATGCAGGCCGGTAATGAATCCGACAACTTTGAAAAAATGGTGCACAAGCATGCCCAAGCGTGGCCTAGGACGGTGCACATGTGTGGTGCACCGCTGCAAAAACTCCGCACCCGAGGCCTCAAATCGAAATTCCGCCTCGACACAAGTTATTTTTTTGTCGATTTACGGGGGTATGCAGGCCGGTAATGAATTCCGACAACTATGAATAATTGATGCACAAGCATGCCCAAGCGCGGCCTAGGACGGTGCACACGTGTGGTGCACCGCAGCAACAACTCTGCACCCGAGGCCACAAATCGAAATTCCGCCTCGACACAAGTTATTTTTTTATCGATTTATGGGGGTATGCAGGCCGGTAATGAATTCCGACAACTTTGAAAAAATGGTGCAAAAGCATACCCAAGCGTGGCCCAGGACGGTGGCACACGTATGGTGCACCGCTGCAATAACTCCGCACCCGAGGCCTCAAATCGAAATTCCACCTCGACAATAGTGATTTTTTTGTCGATTTATGGGGGTATGCAGGCCGATAACGAATTCCGACAACTTTGAAAAAATGGTGCACAAGCTGCCCAAAACAACCTATGACGGTGGCATACGTATGGTGCACCGCTGCAACAACTCCGCACCCGAGGCCTCAAATCGAAATTCTGCCTCGACAAAAGTGATTTTTTTTGTCGATTTATGGGGGTATGCAGGCCGGTAATGAATTCTGACAACTTTGAAAAAATGGTGCACAAGCATGCCCAAGCGTGGCCTTGGACGGTGCACACGTGTGGTGCACCGCTGCAATAACTCCGCACCCGTGGCGTCATATCGAAATTCCACCTCGACAATAGTGATTTTTTTGTCAATTTATGTGGGTATGCAGGCCGGTTACGAATTCCGACAACTTTGAAAAAATGGTGCACAAGCTGCCCAAAACAACCTATGACGGTGGCATACGTATGGTGCAACGCTGCAACAACTCCGCACCCGAGGCCTCATATCGAAATTCTCCCTCGACAAAAGTGATTTTTTTTGTCGATTTATGGGGGTATGCAGGCCGGTAATGAATTCCGACAACTTTGAAAAAATGGTGCACAAGCATGCCCAAGCGTGGCCTAGGACGGTGCACATGTGTGGTGCACCGCTGCAACAACTCCGCACCCGAGGCCTCAAATTGAAATTCCACCTCGACACAAGTTATTTTTTTGTCGATTTACGGGGGTATGCAGGCCGGTAATGAATTCCGACAACTTTGAATAATTGGTGCACAAGCATGCCCAAGCGCGGCCTTGGACGGTGCACACGTATGGTGCACCGCAGCAACAACTCTGCACCCGAGGCCACAAATCGAAATTCCGCCTCGACACAAGTTATTTTTTTATCGATTTTTGGGGGTATGCAGGCCGGTAATGAATTCCGACAACTTTGAAAAAATGGTGCAAAAGCATGCCCAAGCGTGGCCTAGGACGGTGGCACACGTATGGTGCACCGCTGCAATAACTCCGCACCCGAGACCTCAAATCGAAATTCCACCTCGACAATAGTGATTTTTTTGTCGATTTATGGGGGTATGCAGGCCAGTAACGAATTCCGACAACTTTGAAAAAATGGTGCACAAGCTGCCCAAAACAACCTATGACGGTGGCATACGTATGGTGCACCGCTGCAACAACTCCGCACCCGAGGCCTCAAATCGAAATTCTGCCTCGACAAAAGTGATTTTTTTTGTCGATTTATGGGGGTATGCAGGCCGGTAATGAATTCTGACAACTTTGAAAAAATGGTGCACAAGCATGCCCAAGCGTGGCCTTGGACGGTGCACGCGTGTGGTGCACCGCTGCAATAACTCCGCACCCGTGGCCTCAAATCGAAATTCCACCTCGACAATAGTGATTTTTTTGTCGATTTATGTGGGTATGCAGGCCGGTTACGAATTCCGACAACTTTGAAAAAATGGTGCACAAGCTGCCCAAAACAACCTATGACGGTGGCATACGTATGGTGCAACGCTGCAACAACTCCGCACCCGAGGCCTCATATCGAAATTCTCCCTCGACAAAAGTGATTTTTTTTGTCGATTTATGGGGGTATGCAGGCCGGTAATGAATTCCGACAACTTTGAAAAAATGGTGCACAAGCATGCCCAAGCGTGGCCTAGGACGGTGCACATGTGTGGTGCACCGCTGCAACAACTCCGCACCCGAGGCCTCAAATCGAAATTCCGCCTCGACACAAGTTATTTTTTTGTCGATTTACGGGGGTATGCAGGCCGGTAATGAATTCCGACAACTTTGAATAATTGGTGCACAAGCATGCCCAAGCGCGGCCTTGGACGGTGCACACGTGTGGTGCACCGCAGCAACAACTGTGCACCCGAGGCCACAAATCGAAATTCCGCCTCGACACAAGTTATTTTTTTATCGATTTTTGGGGGTATGCAGGCCGGTAATGAATTCCGAAAACTTTGAAAAAATGGTGCAAAAGCATGCCCAAGCGTGGCCTAGGACGGTGGCACACGAATGGTGCACCGCTGCAATAACTCCGCACCCGAGGCCTCAAATCGAAATTCCACCTCGACAATAGTGATTTTTTTGTCGATTTATGGGGGTATGCAGGCCGGTAACGAATTCCGACAACTTTGAAAAAATGGTGCACAAGCTGCCCAAAACAACCTATGACGGTGGCATACGTATGGTGCACCGCTGCAACAACTCCGCACCCGAGGCCACAAATCGAAATTCCGCCTCGACACAAGTTATTTTTTTATCGATTTATGGGGGTATGCAGGCCGGTAATGAATTCTGACAACTTTGAAAAAATGGTGCAAAAGCATGCCCAAGCGTGGCCCAGGACGGTGGCACACGTATGGTGCACCGCTGCAATAACTCCGCACCCGAGGCCTCAAATCGAAATTCCACCTCGACAATAGTGATTTTTTTGTCGATTTATGGGGGTATGCAGGCCGGTAATGAATTCCGACAACTTTGAAAAAATGGTGCACAAATTGCGCAAGACAACCTAGGACGGTGGTACAGGTATGCTGCACCGCTGCAACAACTCCGCACCCGAGACCTCAAATCGAAATTCTGCCTCAACAAAAGTGATTTTTTTTGTCGATTTATGGGGGTATGCAGGCCGGTAATGAATCCGACAAATTTGAAAAAATGGTGCACAAGCATGCCCAAGCGTGGCCTAGGACGGTGCACATGTGTGGTGCACCGCTGCAACAACTCCGCACCCGAGGCCTCAAATCGAAATTCCGCCTCGACACAAGTTATTTTTTTGTCGATTTACGGGGGTATGCAGGCCGGTGATGAATTCCGACAACTATGAATAATTGGTGCACAAGCATGCCCAAGCGCGGCCTAGGACGGTGCACACGTGTGGTGCACCGCAGCAACAACTCTGCACCCGAGGCCACAAATCGAAATTCCGCCTCGACACAAGTTATTTTTTTATCGATTTATGGGGGTATGCAGGCCGGTAATGAATTCCGACAACTTTGAAAAAATGGTGCAAAAGCATACCCAAGCGTGGCCCAGGACGGTGGCACACGTATGGTGCACCGCTGCAATAACTCCGCACCCGAGGCCTCAAATCGAAATTCCACCTCGACAATAGTGATTTTTTTGTCGATTTATGGGGGTATGCAGGCCGATAACGAATTCCGACAACTTTGAAAAAATGGTGCACAAGCTGCCCAAAACAACCTATGACGGTGGCATACGTATGGTGCACCGCTGCAACAACTCCGCACCCGAGGCCTCAAATCGAAATTCTGCCTCGACAAAAGTGATTTTTTTTGTCGATTTATGGGGGTATGCAGGCCGGTAATGAATTCTGACAACTTTGAAAAAATGGTGCACAAGCATGCCCAAGCGTGGCCTTGGACGGTGCACACGTGTGGTGCACCGCTGCAATAACTCCGCACCCGTGGCCTCAAATCGAAATTCCACCTCGACAATAGTGATTTTTTTGTCGATTTATGTGGGTATGCAGGCCGGTTACGAATTCCGACAACTTTGAAAAAATGGTGCACAAGTTGCCCAAAACAACCTATGACGGTGGCATACGTATGGTGCAACGCTGCAACAACTCCGCACCCGAGGCCTCATATCGAAATTCTCCCTTGACAAAAGTGATTTTTTTTGTCGATTTATGGGGGTATGCAGGCCGGTAATGAATTCCGACAACTTTGAAAAAATGGTGCACAAGCATGCCCAAGCGTGGCCTAGGACGGTGCACATGTGTGGTGCACCGCTGCAACAACTCCGCACCCGAGGCCTCAAATCGAAATTCCGCCTCGACACAAGTTATTTTTTTGTCGATTTACGGGGGTATGCAGGCCGGTAATGAATTCCGACAACTTTGAATAATTGGTGCACAAGCATGCCCAAGCGCGGCCTTGGACGGTGCACACGTGTGGTGCACCGCAGCAACAACTGTGCACCCGAGGCCACAAATCGAAATTCCGCCTCGACACAAGTTATTTTTTTATCGATTTTTGGGGGTATGCAGGCCGGTAATGAATTCCGACAACTTTGAAAAAATGGTGCAAAAGCATGCCCAAGCGTGGCCTAGGACGGTGGCACACGAATGGTGCACCGCTGCAATAACTCCGCACCCGAGGCCTCAAATCGAAATTCCACCTCGACAATAGTGATTTTTTTGTCGATTTATGGGGGTATGCAGACCGGTAACGAATTCCGACAACTCTGAAAAAATGGTGCACAAGCTGCCCAAAACAACCTATGACGGTGGCATACGTATGGTGCACCGCTGCAACAACTCCGCACCCGAGGCCACAAATCGAAATTCCGCCTCGACACAAGTTATTTTTTTATCGATTTATGGGGGTATGCAGGCCGGTAATGAATTCTGACAACTTTGAAAAAATGGTGCAAAAGCATGCCCAAGCGTGGCCCAGGACGGTGGCACACGTATGGTGCACCGCTGCAATAACTCCGCACCCGAGGCCTCAAATCGAAATTCCACCTCGACAATAGTGATTTTTTTGTCGATTTATGGGGGTATGCAGGCCGGTAATGAATTCCGACAACTTTGAAAAAATGGTCCACAAATTGCGCAAGACAACCTAGGACGGTGGTACAGGTATGCTGCACCGCTGCAACAACTCCGCACCCGAGGCCTCAAATCGAAATTCTGCCTCAACAAAAGTGATTTTTTTTGTCGATTTATGGGGGTATGCAGGCCGATAACGAATTCCGACAACTTTGAAAAAATGGTGCACAAGCTGCCCAAAACAACCTATGACGGTGGCATACGTATGGTGCACCGCTGCAACAACTCCGCACCCGAGGCCTCAAATCGAAATTCTGCCTCGACAAAAGTGATTTTTTTTGTCGATTTATGGGGGTATGCAGGCCGGTAATGAATTCTGACAACTTTGAAAAAATGGTGCACAAGCATGCCCAAGCGTGGCCTTGGACGGTGCACACGTGTGGTGCACCGCTGCAATAACTCCGCACCCGTGGCCTCAAATCGAAATTCCACCTCGACAATAGTGATTTTTTTGTCGATTTATGTGGGTATGCAGGCCGGTTACGAATTCCGACAACTTTGAAAAAATGGTGCACAAGTTGCCCAAAACAACCTATGACGGTGGCATACGTATGGTGCAACGCTGCAACAACTCCGCACCCGAGGCCTCATATCGAAATTCTCCCTCGACAAAAGTGATTTTTTTTGTCGATTTATGGGGGTATGCAGGCCGGTAATGAATTCCGACAACTTTGAAAAAATGGTGCACAAGCATGCCCAAGCGTGGCCTAGGACGGTGCACATGTGTGGTGCACCGCTGCAACAACTCCGCACCCGAGGCCTCAAATCGAAATTCCGCCTCGACACAAGTTATTTTTTTGTCGATTTACGGGGGTATGCAGGCCGGTAATGAATTCCGACAACTTTGAATAATTGGTGCACAAGCATGCCCAAGCGCGGCCTTGGACGGTGCACACGTGTGGTGCACCGCAGCAACAACTGTGCACCCGAGGCCACAAATCGAAATTCCGCCTCAACACAAGTTATTTTTTTATCGATTTTTGGGGGTATGCAGGCCGGTAATGAATTCCGACAACTTTGAAAAAATGGTGCAAAAGCATGCCCAAGCGTGGCCTAGGACGGTGGCACACGAATGGTGCACCGCTGCAATAACTCCGCACCCGAGGCCTCAAATCGAAATTCCACCTCGACAATAGTGATTTTTTTGTCGATTTATGGGGGTATGCAGGCCGGTAACGAATTCCGACAACTCTGAAAAAATGGTGCACAAGCTGCCCAAAACAACCTATGACGGTGGCATACGTATGGTGCACCGCTGCAACAACTCCGCACCCGAGGCCACAAATCGAAATTCCGCCTCGACACAAGTTATTTTTTTATCGATTTATGGGGGTATGCAGGCCGGTAATGAATTCTGACAACTTTGAAAAAATGGTGCAAAAGCATGCCCAAGCGTGGCCCAGGACGGTGGCACACGTATGGTGCACCGCTGCAATAACTCTGCACCCGAGGCCTCAAATCGAAATTCCACCTCGACAATAGTGATTTTTTTGTCGATTTATGGGGGTATGCAGGCCGGTAATGAATTCCGACAACTTTGAAAAAATGGTCCACAAATTGCGCAAGACAACCTAGGACGGTGGTACAGGTATGCTGCACCGCTGCAACAACTCCGCACCCGAGGCCTCAAATCGAAATTCTGCCTCAACAAAAGTGATTTTTTTTGTCGATTTATGGGGGTATGCAGGCCGGTAATGAATCCGACAAATTTGAAAAAATGGTGCACAAGCATGCCCAAGCGTGGCCTAGGACGGTGCACATGTGTGGTGCACCGCTGCAACAACTCCGCACCCGAGGCCTCAAATCGAAATTCCGCCTCGACACAAGTTATTTTTTTGTCGATTTACGGGGGTATGCAGGCCGGTAATGAATTCCGACAACTATGAATAATTGGTGCACAAGCATGCCCAAGCGCGGCCTAGGACGGTGCACACGTGTGGTGCACCGCAGCAACAACTCTGCACCCGAGGCCACAAATCGAAATTCCACCTCGACACAAGTTATTTTTTTATCGATTTTTGGGGGTATGCAGGCCGGTAATGAATTCCGACAACTTTGAAAAAATGGTGCAAAAGCATGCCCAAGCGTGGCCTAGGACGGTGGCACACGAATGGTGCACCGCTGCAATAACTCCGCACCCGAGGCCTCAAATCGAAATTCCACCTCGACAATAGTGATTTTTTTGTCGATTTATGGGGGTATGCAGGCCGGTAACGAATTCCGACAACTTTGAAAAAATGGTGCACAAGCTGCCCAAAACAACCTATGACGGTGGCATACGTATGGTGCACCGCTGCAACAACTCCGCACCCGAGGCCACAAATCGAAATTCCGCCTCGACACAAGTTATTTTTTTATCGATTTATGGGGGTATGCAGGCCGGTAATGAATTCTGACAACTTTGAAAAAATGGTGCAAAAGCATGCCCAAGCGTGGCCCAGGACGGTGGCACACGTATGGTGCACCGCTGCAATAACTCCGCACCCGAGGCCTCAAATCGAAATTCCACCTCGACAATAGTGATTTTTTTGTCGATTTATGGGGGTATGCAGGCCGGTAATGAATTCCGACAACTTTGAAAAAATGGTGCACAAATTGCGCAAGACAACCTAGGACGGTGGTACAGGTATGCTGCACCGCTGCAACAACTCCGCACCCGAGGCCTCAAATCGAAATTCTGCCTCAACAAAAGTGATTTTTTTTGTTGATTTATGGGGGTATGCAGGCCGGTAATGAATCCGACAACTTTGAAAAAATGGTGCACAAGCATGCCCAAGCGTGGCCTAGGACGGTGCACATGTGTGGTGCACCGCTGCAACAACTCCGCACCCGAGGCCTCAAATCGAAATTCCGCCTCGACACAAGTTATTTTTTTATCGATTTACGGGGGTATGCAGGCCGGTAATGAATTCCGACAACTATGAATAATTGGTGCACAAGCATGCCCAAGCGCGGCCTAGGACGGTGCACACGTGTGGTGCACCGCAGCAACAACTCTGCACCCGAGGCCACGAATCGAAATTCCGCCTCGACACAAGTTATTTTTTTATCGATTTATGGGGGTATGCAGGCCGTTAATGAATTCCGACAACTTTGAAAAAATGGTGCAAAAGCATACCCAAGCGTGGCCCAGGACGGTGGCACACGTATGGTGCACCGCTGCAATAACTCCGCACCCGAGGCCTCAAATCGAAATTCCACCTCGACAATAGTGATTTTTTTGTCGATTTATGGGGGTATGCAGGCCGGTAACGAATTCCGACAACTTTGAAAAAATGGTGCACAAGCTGCCCAAAACAACCTATGACGGTGGCATACGTATGGTGCACCGCTGCAACAACTCCGCACCCGAGGCCTCAAATCGAAATTCTGCCTCGACAAAAGTGATTTTTTTTATCGATTTATGGGGGTATGCAGGCCGGTAATGAATTCTGACAACTTTGAAAAAATGGTGCACAAGCATGCCCAAGCGTGGCCTTGGACGGTGCACACGTGTGGTGCACCGCTGCAATAACTCCGCACCCGTGGCCTCAAATCGAAATTCCACCTCGACAATAGTGATTTTATTGTCGATTTATGTGGGTATGCAGGCCAGTTACGAATTCCGACAACTTTGAAAAAATGGTGCACAAGCATGCCCAAGCGTGGCCTAGGACGGTGCACATGTGTGGTGCACCGCTGCAACAACTCTGCACCCGAGGCCTCAAATTGAAATTCCACTTCGACACAAGTTATTTTTTTGTCGATTTACGGGGGTATGCAGGCCGGTAATGAATTCCGACAACTTTGAATAATTGGTGCACAAGCATGCCCAAGCGCGGCCTTGGACGGTGCACACGTGTGGTGCACCGCAGCAACAACTCTGCACCCGAGGCCACAAATCGAAATTCCGCCTCGACACAAGTTATTTTTTTATCGATTTTTGGGGGTATGCAGGCCGGTAATGAATTCCGACAACTTTGAAAAAATGGTGCAAAAGCATGCCCAAGCGTGGCCTAGGACGGTGGCACACGTATGGTGCACCGCTGCAATAACTCCGCACCCGAGGCCTCAAATCGAAATTCCACCTCGACAATAGTGATTTTTTTGTCGATTTATGGGGGTATGCAGGCCAGTAACGAATTCCGACAACTTTGAAAAAATGGTGCACAAGCTGCCCAAAACAACCTATGACGGTGGCACACGTATGGTGCACCGCTGCAATAACTCCGCACCCGAGGCCTCAAATCGAAATTCCACCTCGACAATAGTGATTTTTTTGTCGATTTATGGGGGTATGCAGGCCGGTAATGAATTCTGACAACTTTGAAAAAATGGTGCACAAGCATGCCCAAGCGTGGCCTTGGACGGTGCACACGTGTGGTGCACCGCTGCAATAACTCCGCACCCGTGGCCTCAAATCGAAATTCCACCTCGACAATAGTGATTTTTTTGTCGATTTATGTGGGTATGCAGGCCGGTTACGAATTCCGACAACTTTGAAAAAATGGTGCACAAGCTGCCCAAAACAACCTATGACGGTGGCATACGTATGGTGCAACGCTGCAACAACTCCGCACCCGAGGCCTCATATCGAAATTCTCCCTAGACAAAAGTGATTTTTTTTGTCGATTTATGGGGGTATGCAGGCCGGTAATGAATTCCGACAACTTTGAAAAAATGGTGCACAAGCATGCCCAAGCGTGGCCTAGGACGGTGCACATGTGTGGTGCACCGCTGCAACAACTCCGCACCCGAGGCCTCAAATCGAAATTCCGCCTCGACACAAGTTATTTTTTTGTCGATTTACGGGGGTATGCAGGCCGGTAATGAATTCCGACAACTTTGAATAATTGGTGCACAAGCATGCCCAAGCGCGGCCTTGGACGGTGCACACGTGTGGTGCACCGCAGCAACAACTGTGCACCCGAGGCCACAAATCGAAATTCCGCCTCGACACAAGTTATTTTTTTATCGATTTATGGGGGTATGCAGGCCGGTAATGAATTCCGACAACTTTGAAAAAATGGTGCAAAAGCATGCCCAAGCGTGGCCTAGGACGGTGGCACACGTATGGTGCACCGCTGCAATAACTCCGCACCCGAGGCCTCAAATCGAAATTCAACCTCGACAATAGTGATTTTTTTGTCGATTTATGGGGGTATGCAGGCCGGTAACGAATTCCGACAACTTTGAAAAAATGGTGCACAAGCTGCCCAAAACAACCTATGACGGTGGCATACGTATGGTGCACCGCTGCAACAACTCCGCACCCGAGGCCACAAATCGAAATTCCGCCTCGACACAAGTTATTTTTTTATCGATTTATGGGGGTATGCAAGCCGGTAATGAATTCTGACAACTTTGAAAAAATGGTGCAAAAGCATGCCCAAGCGTGGCCCAGGACGGTGGCAAACGTATGGTGCACCGCTGCAATAACTCCGCACCCGAGGCCTCAAATCGAAATTCCACCTCGACAATAGTGATTTTTTTGTCGATTTATGGGGGTATGCAGGCCGGTAACGAATTCCGACAACTTTGAAAAAATGGTGCACAAATTGCGCAAGACAACCTAGGACGGTGGTACAGGTATGCTGCACCGCTGCAACAACTCCGCACCCGAGGCCTCAAATCGAAATTCTGCCTCGACAAAAGTGATTTTTTTTGTCGATTTATGGGGGTATGCAGGCCGGTAATGAATCCGACAACTTTGAAAAAATGGTGCACAAGCATGCCCAAGCGTGGCCTAGGACGGTGCACATGTGTGGTGCACCGCTGCAACAACTCCGCACCCGAGGCCTCAAATCGAAATTCCGCCTCGACACAAGTTATTTTTTTGTCGATTTACGGGGGTATGCAGGCCGGTAATGAATTCCGACAACTTTGAATAATTGGTGCACAAGCATGCCCAAGCGCGGCCTTGGACGGTGCACACGTGTGGTGCACCGCAGCAACAACTGTGCACCCGAGGCCACAAATCGAAATTCCGCCTCGACACAAGTTATTTTTTTATCGATTTATGGGGGTATGCAGGCCGGTAATGAATTCCGACAACTTTGAAAAAATGGTGCAAAAGCATGCCCAAGCGTGGCCTAGGACGGTGGCACACGTATGGTGCACCGCTGCAATAACTCCGCACCCGAGGCCTCAAATCGAAATTCAACCTCGACAATAGTGATTTTTTTGTCGATTTATGGGGGTATGCAGGCCGGTAACGAATTCCGACAACTTTGAAAAAATGGTGCACAAGCTGCCCAAAACAACCTATGACGGTGGCATACGTATGGTGCACCGCTGCAACAACTCCGCACCCGAGGCCACAAATCGAAATTCCGCCTCGACACAAGTTATTTTTTTATCGATTTATGGGGGTATGCAGGCCGGTAATGAATTCTGACAACTTTGAAAAAATGGTGCAAAAGCATGCCCAAGCGTGGCCCAGGACGGTGGCAAACGTATGGTGCACCGCTGCAATAACTCCGCACCCGAGGCCTCAAATCGAAATTCCACCTCGACAATAGTGATTTTTTTGTCGATTTATGGGGGTATGCAGGCCGGTAATGAATTCCGACAACTTTGAAAAAATGGTGCACAAATTGCGCAAGACAACCTAGGACGGTGGTACAGGTATGCTGCACCGCTGCAACAACTCCGCACCCGAGGCCTCAAATCGAAATTCTGCCTCAACAAAAGTGATTTTTTTTGTCGATTTATGGGGGTATGCAGGCCGGTAATGAATCCGACAACTTTGAAAAAATGGTGCACAAGCATGCCCAAGCGTGGCCTAGGACGGTGCACATGTGTGGTGCACCACTGCAACAACTCCGCACCCGAGGCCTCAAATCGAAATTCCGCCTCGACACAAGTTATTTTTTTGTCGATTTACGGGGGTATGCAGGCCGGTAATGAATTCCGACAACTATGAATAATTGATGCACAAGCATGCCCAAGCGCGGCCTAGGACGGTGCACACGTGTGGTGCACCGCAGCAACAACTCTGCACCCGAGGCCACGAATCGAAATTCCGCCTCGACACAAGTTATTTTTTTATCGATTTATGGGGGTATGCAGGCCGGTAATGAATTCCGACAACTTTGAAAAAATGGTGCAAAAGCATACCCAAGCGTGGCCCAGGACGGTGGCACACGTATGGTGCACCGCTGCAATAACTCCGCACCCGAGGCCTCAAATCGAAATTCCACCTCGACAATAGTGATTTTTTTGTCGATTTATGGGGGTATGCAGGCCGGTAACGAATTCCGACAACTTTGAAAAAATGGTGCACAAGCTGCCCAAAACAACCTATGACGGTGGCATACGTATGGTGCACCGCTGCAACAACTCCGCACCCGAGGCCTCAAATCGAAATTCTGCCTCGACAAAAGTGATTTTTTTTGTCGATTTATGGGGGTATGCAGGCCGGTAATGAATTCTGACAACTTTGAAAAAATGGTGCACAAGCATGCCCAAGCGTGGCCTTGGACGGTGCACACGTGTGGTGCACCGCTGCAATAACTCCGCACCCGTGGCCTCAAATCGAAATTCCACCTCGACAATAGTGATTTTTTTGTCGATTTATGGGGGTATGCAGGCCGGTAACGAATTCCGACAACTTTGAAAAAATGGTGCACAAGCTGCCCAAAACAACCTATGACGGTGGCATACGTATGGTGAACCGCTGCAACAACTCCGCACCCGAGGCCACAAATCGAAATTCCGCCTCGACACAAGTTATTTTTTTATCGATTTATGGGGGTATGCAGGCCGGTAATGAATTCCGACAACTTTGAAAAAATGGTGCAAAAGCATGCCCAAGCGTGGCCCAGGACGGTGGTACACGTATGGTGCACCGCTGCAATAACTCCGCACCCGAGGCCTCAAATCGAAATTCCACCTCGACAATAGTGATTTTTTTGTTGATTTATGGGGGTATGCAGGCCGGTAATGAATTCCGACAACTTTGAAAAAATGGTGCACAAATTGCGCAAGACAACCTAGGACGGTGGTACAGGTATGCTGCACCGCTGCAACAACTCCGCACCCGAGGCCTCAAATCGAAATTCTGCCTCGACAAAAGTGATTTTTTTTGTCGATTTATGGGGGTATGCAGGCCAGTAATGAATTCCGAAAACTTTGAAAAAATGGTGCACAAGCATGCCCAAGCGTGGCCTAGGACGGTGCACATGTGTGGTGCACCGCTGCAACAACTCCGCACCCGAGGCCTCAAATCGAAATTCCGCCTCGACAAAAGTTATTTTTTTGTCGATTTACGGGGTTATGCAGGCCGGTAATGAATTCCGACAACTTTGAATAATTGGTGCACAAGCATGCCCAAGCGCGGCCTAGGACGGTGCACACGTGTGGTGCACCGCAGCAACAACTCTGCACCCGAGGCCACAAATCGAAATTCCGCCTCGACACAAGTTATTTTTTTATCGATTTATGGGGGTATGCAGGCCGGTAATGAATTCCGACAACTTTGAAAAAATGGTGCAAAAGCATACCCAAGCGTGGCCCAGGACGGTGGCACACGTATGGTGCACCGCTGCAATAACTCCGCACCCGAGGCCTCAAATCGAAATTCCACCTCGACAATAGTGATTTTTTTGTCGATTTATGGGGGTATGCAGGCCGGTAACGAATTCCGACAACTTTGAAAAAATGGTGCACAAGCTGCCCAAAACAACCTATGACGGTGGCATACGTATGGTGCACCGCTGCAACAACTCCGCACCCGAGGCCTCAAATCGAAATTCTGCCTCGACAAAAGTGATTTTTTTTGTCGATTTATGGGGGTATGCAGGCCGGTAATGAATTCCGACAACTTTGAAAAAATGGTGCACAAGCTGCCCAAAACAACCTATGACGGTGGCATACGTATGGTGCAACGCTGCAACAACTCCGCACCCGAGGCCTCATATCGAAATTCCGCCTCGACACAAGTTATTTTTTTTGTCGATTTACGGGGGTATGCAGGCCGGTAATGAATTCCGACAACATTGAATAATTGGTGCACAAGCATGCCCAAGCGCGGCCTTGGACGGTGCACACGTGTGGTGCACCGCAGCAACAACTCTGCACCCGAGGCCTCAAATCGAAATTCTGCCTCGACAAAAGTGATTTTTTTTGTCGATTTATGGGGGTATGCAGGCCGGTAATGAATTCCGACAACTTTGAAAAAATGGTGCACAAGCTGCCCAAAACAACCTATGACGGTGGCATACGTATGGTGCACCGCTGCAACAACTCCGCACCCGAGGCCTCAAATCGAAATTCTGCCTCGACAAAAGTGATTTTTTTTGTCGATTTATGGGGGTATGCAGGCCGGTAATGAATTCCGACAACTTTGAAAAAATGGTGCACAAGCATGCCCAAGCATGGCCTAGGACGGTGCACATGTGTGGTGCACCGCTGCAACAACTCCGCACCCGAGGCCTCAAATCGAAATTCCGCCTCGACACAAGTTATTTTTTTTGTCGATTTACGGGGGTATGCAGGCCGGTAATGAATTCCGACAACATTGAATAATTGGTGCACAAGCATGCCCAAGCGCGGCCTTGGACGGTGCACACGTGTGGTGCACCGCAGCAACAACTCTGCACCCGAGGCCTCAAATCGAAATTCTGCCTCGACACAAGTTATTTTTTTGTCGATTTATGGGGGTATCCAGGCCTGTAATGAATTCTGACAACTTTGAAAAATGGGTGCACAAGCATGCCCAAGCGTGGCCTAGGACAGTGGCACACGTATGGTGCACCGCTGCAATAACTCCGCACCCGAGGCCTCAAATAGAAATTCTGCCTCGTCAAAAGTTATTTTTTTGTCGATTTATGGGGGTATGCAGGCCGGTAATGAATTCCGACAGCTTTGAAAAAATGGTGCATAAGCTGCCCAAAACAACCTAGGACGGTGCACAAGTATGGTGCACCGCTGCAACGACTCCGCACCCGAGGCCTCAAATCGAAATTCCGCCTTGACACAAGTTATTTTTTTGTCGATTTACGGGGGTATGCAGGCCAGTAATGAATTCCAACAACTTTGAAAAAATGGTAAACAAGCATGCCCAAGCGTGGCCTAGGACGGTGCACACGTGTGGTGCACCGATGCAACAACTCCACACCCGAGGCCTCAAATCAAAATTCAGCCTCGACATAAGTTATTTTTTTGTCGATTTATGGGGGTATGCAGGCCGGTAATGAATTCTGACAACTTTAAAAAAATGGTGCACAAGCATGCCCAAGACAGCCTAGGACTGTGGCACACGTATGTTGCACCATGGCAACAAATCCACACCCTAGGCCTCAAATCGAAATTCCGCTTCGACAAAAGTAATTTTTTTGTCGATTTATGGGAGTATGCAGGCCGGTAATGAATTCCGACAACTTTGAAAAAATGGTGCACAAGCATGCCCAAGTGTGGCTTATGACGGTGCACACGTGTGGTGCACCGCTGCAACAACTCCACACCCGAGGCCTCAAATCGATATTCCGCGTCGACAAAAGTGATTTTTTATTCGATTTATGGGGGTATGCAGGCCGGTAATGAATTCTGACAACTTTGAAAAAATGGTGCACAAATTGCGCAAGACAACCTAGGACGGTGGTACAAGTATGCTGCACCGCTGCAACAACTCCGCACCCGAGGCCTCAAATCGAAATTCTGCCTCGACAAAAGTGATTTTTTTTGTCGATTTATGGGGGTATGCAGGCCGGTAATGAAATCCGAAAACTTTGAATAAATGGTGCACAAGCATGCCCAAGCGCGGCCTAGGACGGTGCACACGTGTGGTGCACCGCTGCAACAACTCTGCACCCGAGGCCTCAAATCGAAATTCTGCCTCGACACAAGTTATTTTTTTATCGATTTATGGGAGTATGCAGGCCGGTAATGAATTCCGGCAACTTTGATAAAATGGTGCAAAAGCATGCCCAAGCGTAGCCCAGAACGGTGGCACACGTATGGTGCACCGCTGCAACAACTCCGCACCCGAGGCCTCAATTCGAAATTCCACCTCGACAATAGTGATTTTTTTGTCGATTTATGGGGGTATGCAGGCCGGTAATGAATTCCGACAACTTTAAAAAAATGGTGCACAAGCTGCCCAAAACAACCTAGGACGGTGGCACACGTATGGTGCACCGCTGCAACAACTCCGCACCCGAGGCCTCAAATCGAAATTCTGCCTCGACAAAAGAGATTTTTTTTTCGATTTATGGGGGTATGCAGGCCGGTAATGAATTCCGACAACTTTGAAAAAATGGTGCACAAGCATGCCCAAGCGTGGCCTAGGACGGTGCACACGTGTGGTGCACCGCTGCAACAACTCCGCACCCGAGGCCTCAAATCGAAATTCTGCCTCGACACAAGTTATTTTTTTGTCGATTTATGGGGGTATGCAGGCCGGTAATGAATTCCGACAACTTTGAATAAATGGTGCATAAGCTGCCCAAAACAACTTAGGACGGTGCACAAGTATGGTGCACCGCTGCAACGACTCCGCACCCGAGGCCTCAAATCGAAATTCCGCCTCGACACAAGTTATTTTTTTGTCGATTTACGGGGGTATGCAGGCCGGTAATGAATTCCAACAACTTTGAAAAAATGGTGAACAAGCATGCCCAAGCGTGGCCTAGGACGGTGCACACGTGTGGTGCACCGATGCAACAACTCCACACCCGAGGCCTCAAATCAAAATTCAGCCTCGACATAAGTTATTTTTTTGTCGATTTATGGGGGTATGCAGGCCGGTAATGAATTCTGACAACTTTAAAAAAATGGTGCACAAGCATGCCTAAGACAGCCTAGGACTGTGGCACACGTATGTTGCACCATGGCAACAAATCCACACCCTAGGCCTCAACTCGAAATTCCGCTTCGACAAAAGTAATTTTTTTGTGGATTTATGGGAGTATGCAGGCCGGTAATGAATTCCGACAACTTTGAAAAAATGGTGCACAAGCATGCCCAAGTGTGGCTTATGACGGTGCACACGTGTGGTGCACCGCTGCAACAACTCCACACCCGAGGCCTCAAATCGATATTCCGCGTCGACAAAAGTGATTTTTTATTCGATTTATGGGGGTATGCAGGCCGGTAATGAATTCTGACAACTTTGAAAAAATGGTGCACAAACTGCGCAAGACAACCTAGGACGGTGGTACAAGTATGCTGCACCGCTGCAACAACTCCGCACCCGAGGCCTCAAATCGAAATTCTGCCTCGACAAAAGTGATTTTTTTGTCGATTTATGGGGGTATGCAGGCCGGTAATGAAATCCGAAAACTTTGAATAAATGGTGCACAAGCATGCCCAAGCGCGGCCTAGGACGGTGCACACGTGTGGTGCACCGCTGCAACAACTCTGCACCCGAGGCCTCAATTCGAAATTCTGCCTCGACACAAGTTATTTTTTTATCGATTTATGGGAGTATGCAGGCCGGTAATGAATTCCGGCAACTTTGATAAAATGGTGCAAAAGCATGCCCAAGCGTAGCCCAGAACGGTGGCACACGTATGGTGCACCGCTGCAACAACTCCGCACCCGAGGCCTCAAATCGAAATTCCACCTCGACAATAGTGATTTTTTTGTCGATTTATGGGGGTATGCAGGCCGGTAATGAATTCCGACAACTTTAAAAAAATGGTGCACAAGCTGCCCAAAACAACCTAGGACGGTGGCACACGTATGGTGCACCGCTGCAACAACTCCACACCCGAGGCCTCAAATCGAAAATCTGCCTCGACAAAAGAGATTTTTTTGTCGATTTATGGGGGTATGCAGGCCGGTAATGAATTCCGACAACTTTGAAAAAATGGTGCACAAGCATGCCCAAGCGTGGCCTAGGACGGTGCACACGTGTGGTGCACCGCTGCAACAACTCCGCACCCGAGGCCTCAAATCGAAATTCTGCCTCGACACAAGTTATTTTTTTGTCGATTTATGGGGGTATGCAGGCCGGTAATGAATTCCGACAACTTTGAATAAATGGTGCATAAGCTGCCCAAAACAACCTAGGACGGTGCACAAGTATGGTGCACCGCTGCAACGACTCCGCACCCGAGGCCTCAAATCGAAATTCCGCCTCGACACAAGTTATTTTTTTGTCGATTTACGGGGGTATGCAGGCCGGTAATGAATTCCAACAACTTTGAAAAAATGGTGAACAAGCATGCCCAAGCGTGGCCTAGGACGGTGCACACGTGTGGTGCACCGATGCAACAACTCCACACCCGAGGCCTCAAATCAAAATTCAGCCTCGACATAAGTTATTTTTTTGTCGATTTATGGGGGTATGCAGGCCGGTAACGAATTCTGACAACTTTGAAAAAATGGTGCACAAGCATGTCCAAGACAGCCTAGGACTGTGGCACACGTATGTTGTACCGTGGCAACAAATCCACACCCGAGGCCTCAAATCGAAATTCCACCTCGACAAAAGTAATTTTTTTGTCGATTTATGGGAGTATGCAGGCCGGTAATGAATTCCGACAACTTTGAAAAAATGGTGCACAAGCATGCCCAAGCATGGCTTATGACGGTGCACACGTGTGGTGCACCGCTGCAATAACTCCACACCCGAGGCCTCAAATCGATATTTCGCCTCGACAAAAGTGATTTTTTATTCGATTTATGGGGGTATGCAGGCCGGTAATGAATTCTGACAACTTTGAAAAAATGGTGCACAAACTGCGCAAGACAACTTAGGACGGTGGTACACGTATGCTGCACCGCTGCAACAACTCCGCACCCGAGGCCTCAAATCGAAATTCTGCCTCGACAAAAGTGATTTTTTTTGTCGATTTATGGGGGTATGCAGGCCGGTAATGAATTCCGAAAACTTTGAATAAATGGTGCACAAGCATGCCCAAGCGCGGCCTAGGACGGTGCATACGTGTGGTGCACCGCTGCAACAACTCTGCACCCGAGGCCTCAAATCGAAATTCTGCCTCGACACAAGTTATTTTTTTATCGATTTATGGGAGTATGCAGGCCGGTAATGAATTCCGGCAACTATGAAAAAATGGTGCAAAACCATGCCCAAGCGTGGCCCAGAACGGTGGCACACGTATGGTGCACCCTGCAACAACTCCGCACCCGAGGCCTCAAATCGAAATTCCACCTCGATAATAGTGATTTTTTTGTCGATTTATGGGGGTATGCAGGCCGGTAATGAATTCCGACAACTTTAAAAAAATGGTGCACAAGCTGCCCAAAACAACCTAGGACGGTGGCACACATATGGTGCACCGCTGCAACAACTCCGCACCCGAGGCCTCAAATCAAAATTCTGCCTCGACACAAGTTATTTTTTTGTCGATTTATGGGGGTATGCAGGCCGGTAATGAATTCCGACAACTTTGAAAAAATTGTGCACAAGCATGCCCAAGCGTGGCCTAGGACGGTGGCACACGTATGGTGCACCGCTGCAATAACTCCGCACCCGAGGCCTCAAATAGAAATTCCGCCTCGACAAAAGTTATTTTTTGTCGATTTATGGGGGTATGCAGGACGGTAATGAATTCCGACAACTTTGAAAAAATGGTGCACAAGCTGCCCAAAACAACCTAGGACGGTGCACAAGTATGGTGCAGCGCTGCAACGACTCCGCACCCGAGGCCTCAAATCGAAATTCCGCCTAGACATAAGTTATTTTTTTGTTGATTTACGGGGTATGCAGGCCGGTAATGAATTACGACAACTTTGAAAAAATGGTGAACAAGCATGCCCAATCGTGGCCTAGGACGGTGCACATGTGTGGTGCACCGATGCAACAACTCCACACCCGAGGCCTCAAATCAAAATTCAGCCTCGACATAAGTTATTTTTTTGACGATTTATGGGGGTATGCAGGCCAGTAACGAATTCTGACAACTTTGAAAAAATGGTGCACAAGCATGCCCAAGACAGCCTAGGACTGTGGCACACGTATGTTGCACCGTGGCAACAAATCCACACCCGAGGCCTCAAATCGAAATTCCGCCTCGACAAAAGTAATTTTTTTGTCGATTTATGGGAGTATGCAGGCCGGTAATGAATTCCGACAACTTTGAAAAAATGGTGCACAAGCATCGCAAGACAACCTAGGACGGTGGTACACGTATGCTGCACCGCTGCAACAACTCCGCACCCGAGGCCTCAAATCGAAATTCCACCTCGACAATAGTGATTTTTTTGTCGATTTATGGGGGTATGCAGGCCGGTAATGAATTCCGACAACTTTGAAAAAATGGTGCACAAGCATGCCCAAACGTGGCCTAGGACGGTGGCAAATGTATGGTGCACCGCTGCAATAACTCCGCACCCGAGGCCTCAAATAGAAATTCTGCCTCGTTAAAAGTGATTTTTTTGTTGATTTATGGGGGTATGCAGGCCGGTAATGAATTCCGACAACTTTGAAAAAATGGTGCATAAGCTGCCCAAAACAACCTAGGACGGTGCACAAGTATGTTGCACCGCTGCAACGGCTCCGCACCCGAGGCCTCAAATCGAAATTCCGCCTCGACACAAGTTATTTTTTTGTCGATTTATGGGGGTATGCAGGCCGGTAACGAATTCTGACAACTTTGAAAAAATGGTGCACAAGCATGCCCACGGCAGCCTTGGACTGTGGCACACGTATGTTGCACCGTGGCAACAAATCCACACCCGAGGCCTCAAATCGAAATTCCGCCTCGACAAAAGTAATTTTTTTGTCGATTTATGGGAGTATGCAGGCCGGTAATGAATTCCGACAACTTTGAAAAAATGGTGCACAAGCATCGCAAGACAACCTAGGACGGTGGTACACGTATGCTGCACCGCTGCAACAAATCCGCACCCGAGGCCTCAAATCGAAATTCCACCTCGACAATAGTGATTTTTTTGTCGATTTATGGGGGTATGCAGGGCGGTAATGAATTCCGACAACTTTGAAAAAATGGTGCACAAGCATGCCCAAGCGTGGCCTAGGACGGTGGCAAACGTATGGTGCACCGCTGCAATAACTCCGCACCCGAGGCCTCAAATAGAAATTCCGCCTCGTTAAAAGTGATTTTTTTGTTGATTTATGGGGGTATGCAGGCCGGTAATGAATTCCGACAACTTTGAAAAAATGGTGCATAAGCTGCCCAAAACAACCTAGGACGGTGTACAAGTATGTTGCACCGCTGCAACGGCTCCGCACCCGAGGCCTCAAATCGAAATTCCGCCTCGACACAAGTTATTTTTTTGTCGATTTACGGGGGTATGCAGGCCGGTAATGAATTCCAACAACTTTGAAAAAATGGTGAACAAGCATGCCCAAGCGTGGCCTAGGACGGTCCACACGTGTGGTGCACCGATGCAACAACTCCACACCCGAGGCCTCAAATCAAAATACAGCCTCGACATAATTTATTTTTTTGTCGATTTATGGGGGTATGCAGGCCGGTAACGAATTCTGACAACTTTGAAAAAATGGTGCACAAGCATGCCCAAGACAGCCTAGGACTGTGGCACACGTATGTTGCACCGTGGCAACAAATCCACACCCGAGGCCTCAAATCGAAATTCCGCCTCGACAAAAGTAATTTTTTTGTCGATTTATGGGAGTATGCAGGCCGGTAATGAATTCCGACAACTTTGAAAAAATGGTGCACAAGCATCGCAAGACAACCTAGGACGGTGGTACACGTATGCTGCACCGCTGCAACAACTCCGCACCCGAGGCCTCAAATCGAAATTCCACCTCGACAATAGTGATTTTTTTGTCGATTTATGGGGGTATGCACGCCGGTAACGAATTCTGACAACTTTGAAAAAATGGTGCACAAGCATGCCCAAGACAGCCTAGGACTGTGGCACACGTATGTTGCACCGTGGCAACAAATCCACACCCGAGGCCTCAAATCGAAATTCCGCCTCGACAAAAGTAATTTTTTTGTCGATTTATGGGAGTATGCAGGCCGGTAATGAATTCCGACAACTTTGAAAAAATGGTGCACAACCATGCCCAAGCGTGGCTTATGACGGTGCACACGTGTGGTGCACCGCTGCAACAACTCCACACCCGAGGCCTCAAATCGATATTCCGCGTCGACAAAAGTGATTTTTTATTCGATTTATGGGGGTATGCAGGCCGGTAATGAATTCTGACAACTTTGAAAAAATGGTGCACAAACTGCGCAAGACAACCTAGGACGGTGGTACAAGTATGCTGCACCGCTGCAACAACTTCGCACCCGAGGCCTCAAATCGAAATTCTGCCTCGACAAAAGTGATTTTTTTTGTCCATTTATGGGGGTATGCAGGCCGGTAATGAAATCCGAAAACTTTGAATAAATGGTGCACAAGCATGCCCAAGCGCGGCCTAGGACGGTTCACACGTGTGGTGCACCGCTGCAACAACTCTGCACCCGAGGCCTCAAATCGAAATTCTGCCTCGACACAAGTTGTTTTTTTATCGATTTATGGGAGTATGCAGGCCGGTAATGAATTCCGGCAACTTTGATAAAATGGTGCAAAAGCATGCCCAAGCGTAGCCCAGAACGGTGGCACACGTATGGTGCACCGCTGCAACAACTCCGCACCCGAGGCCTCAAATCGAAATTCCACCTCGACAATAGTGATTTTTTTGTCGATTTATGGGGGTATGCAGGTCGGTAATGAATTCCGACAACTTTAAAAAAATGGTGCACAAGCTGCCCAAAACAACCTAGGACGGTGGCACACGTATGGTGCACCGCTGCAACAACTCCGCACCCGAGGCCTCAAATCGAAATTCCACCTCGACAATAGTGATTTTTTTGTCGATTTATGGGGGTATGCAGGCCGGTAATGAATTCCGACAACTTTGAAAAAATGGTGCACAAGCATGCCCAAGCGTGGCCTAGGACGGTGGCAAACGTATGGTGCACCGCTGCAATAACTCCGCACCCGAGGCCTCAAATAGAAATTCCGCCTCGTTAAAAGTGATTTTTTTGTTGATTTATGGGGGTATGCAGGCCGGTAATGAATTCCGACAACTTTGAAAAAATGGTGCATAAGCTGCCCAAAACAACCTAGGACGGTGCACAAGTATGTTGCACCGCTGCAACGGCTCCGCACCCGAGGCCTCAAATCGAAATTCCGCCTCGACACAAGTTATTTTTTTGTCGATTTACGGGGGTATGCAGGCCGGTAATGAATTCCAACAACTTTGAAAAAATGGTGAACAAGCATGCCCAAGCGTGGCCTAGGACGGTCCACACGTGTGGTGCACCGATGCAACAACTCCACACCCGAGGCCTCAAATCAAAATACAGCCTCGACATAAGTTATTTTTTTGTCGATTTATGGGGGTATGCAGGCCGGTAACGAATTCTGACAACTTTGAAAAAATGGTGCACAAGCATGCCCAAGACAGCCTAGGACTGTGGCACACGTATGTTGCACCGTGGCAACAAATCCACACCCGAGGCCTCAAATCGAAATTCCGCCTCGACAAAAGTAATTTTTTTGTCGATTTATGGGAGTATGCAGGCCGGTAATGAATTCCGACAACTTTGAAAAAATGGTGCACAAGCATCACAAGACAACCTAGGACGGTGGTACACGTATGCTGCACCGCTGCAACAACTCCGCACCCGAGGCCTCAAATCGAAATTCCACCTCGACAATAGTGATTTTTTTGTCGATTTATGGGGGTATGCAGGCCGGTAACGAATTCTGACAACTTTGAAAAAATGGTGCACAAGCATGCCCAAGACAGCCTAGGACTGTGGCACACGTATGTTGCACCGTGGCAACAAATCCACACCCGAGGCCTCAAATCGAAATTCCGCCTCGACAAAAGTAATTTTTTTGTCGATTTATGGGAGTATGCAGGCCGGTAATGAATTCCGACAACTTTGAAAAAATGGTGCACAACCATGCCCAAGCGTGGCTTATGACGGTGCACACGTGTGGTGCACCGCTGCAACAACTCCACACCCGAGGCCTCAAATCGATATTCCGCGTCGACAAAAGTGATTTTTTATTCGATTTATGGGGGTATGCAGGCCGGTAATGAATTCTGACAACTTTGAAAAAATGGTACACAAACTGCGCAAGACAACCTAGGACGGTGGTACAAGTATGCTGCACCGCTGCAACAACTTCGCACCCGAGGCCTCAAATCGAAATTCTGCCTCGACAAAAGTGATTTTTTTTGTCGATTTATGGGGGTATGCAGGCCGGTAATGAAATCCGAAAACTTTGAATAAATGGTGCACAAGCATGCCCAAGCGCGGCCTAGGACGGTGCACACGTGTGGTGCACCGCTGCAACAACTCTGCACCCGAGGCCTCAAATCGAAATTCTGCCTCGACACAAGTTGTTTTTTTATCGATTTATGGGAGTATGCAGGCCGGTAATGAATTCCGGCAACTTTGATAAAATGGTGCAAAAGCATGCCCAAGCGTAGCCCAGAACGGTGGCACACGTATGGTGCACCGCTGCAACAACTCCGCACCCGAGGCCTCAAATCGAAATTCCACCTCGACAATAGTGATTTTTTTGTCGATTTATGGGGGTATGCAGGTCGGTAATGAATTCCGACAACTTTAAAAAAATGGTGCACAAGCTGCCCAAAACAACCTAGGACGGTGGCACACGTATGGTGCACCGCTGCAACAACTCCGCACCCGAGGCCTCAAATCGAAATTCTGCCTCGACAAAAGAGATTTTTTTGTCGATTTATGGGGGTATGCAGGCCGGTAATGAATTCCGACAACTTTGAAAAAATGGTGCACAAGCATGCCCAAGCGTGGCCTAGGACGGTGCACACGTGTGGTGCACCGCTGCAACAACTCCGCACCCGAGGCCTCAAATCGAAATTCTGCCTCGACACAAGTTGTTTTTTTATCGATTTATGGGAGTATGCAGGCCGGTAATGAATTCCGGCAACTTTGATAAAATGGTGCAAAAGCATGCCCAAGCGTAGCCCAGAACGGTGGCACACGTATGGTGCACCGCTGCAACAACTCCGCACCCGAGGCCTCAAATCGAAATTCCACCTCGACAATAGTGATTTTTTTGTCGATTTATGGGGGTATGCAGGTCGGTAATGAATTCCGACAACTTTAAAAAAATGGTGCATAAGCTGCCCAAAACAACCTAGGACGGTGCACAAGTATGGTGCACCGCTGCAACGACTCCGCACCCGAGGCCTCAAATCGAAATTCCGCCTCGACACAAGTTATTTTTTTGTCGATTTACGGGGGTATGCAGGCCGGTAATGAATTCCAACAACTTTGAAAAAATGGTGAACAAGCATGCCCAAGCGTGGCCTAGGACGGTGCACACGTGTGGTGCACCGATGCAACAACTCCACACCCGAGGCCTCAAATCAAAATTCAGCCTCGACATAAGTTATTTTTTTGTCGATTTATGGGAGTATGCAGGCCGGTAACGAATTCTGACAACTTTGAAAAAATGGTGCACAAGCATGTCCAAGACAGCCTAGGACTGTGGCACACGTATGTTGTACCGTGGCAACAAATCCACACCTGAGGCCTCAAATCGAAATTCCGCCTCGACAAAAGTGATTTTTTTGTCGATTTACGGGGGTATGCAGGCCGGTAATGAATTACGACAACTTTGAAAAAATGGTGAACAAGCATGCCCAATCGTGGCCTAGGACGGTGCACATGTGTGGTGCACCGATGCAACAACTCCACACCCGAGGCCTCAAATCAAAATTCAGCCTCGACATAAGTTATTTTTTTGACGATTTATGGGGGTATGCAGGCCAGTAACGAATTCTGACAACTTTGAAAAAATGGTGCACAAACTGCGCAAGACAACCTAGGACTGTGGCACACGTATGTTGCACTGTGGCAACAAATCCACACCCGAGGCCTCAAATCGAAATTCCGCCTCGACAAAAGTAATTTTTTTGTCGATTTATGGGAGTATGCAGGCCGGTAATGAATTCCGACAACTTTGAAAAAATGGTGCACAAGAATCGCAAGACAACCTAGGACGGTGGTACACGTATGCTGCACCGCTGCAACAACTCCGCACCCGAGGCCTCAAATCGAAATTCCACCTCGACAATAGTGATTTTTTTGTCGATTTATTGGGGTATGCAGGCCGGTAACGAATTCTGACAACTTTGAAAAAATGGTGCACAAGCATGCCCAAGACAGCCTAGGACTATGGCACACGTATGTTGCACCGTGGCAACAAATCCACACCCGAGGCCTCAAATCGAAATTCCGCCTCGACAAAAGTAATTTTTTTGTCGATTTATGGGAGTATGCAGGCCGGTAATGAATTCCGACAACTTTGAAAAAATGGTGCACAACCATGCCCAAGCGTGGCTTATGACGGTGCACACGTGTGGTGCACCGCTGCAACAACTCCACACCCGAGGCCTCAAATCGATATTCCGCGTCGACAAAAGTGATTTTTTATTCGATTTATGGGGGTATGCAGGCCGATTACGAATTCCGACAACTTTGAAAAAATGGTGCACAAGCTGCCCAAAACAACCTATGACGGTGGCATACGTATGGTGCAACGCTGCAACAACTCCGCACCCGAGGCCTCAAATCGAAATTCTGCCTCGACAAAAGTGATTTTTTTTTTCGATTTATGGGGGTATGCAGGCCGGTAATGAATTCTGACAACTTTGAAAAAATGGTGCACAAGCATGCCCAAGCGTGGCCTAGGACGGTGCACACGTGTGGTGCACCGCTGCAATAACTCCGCACCCGTGGCCTCAAATCGAAATTCCACCTCGACAATAGTGATTTTTTTGTCGATTTATGTGGGTTTGCAGGCCGGTTACGAATTCCGACAACTTTGAAAAAATGGTGCACAAGCTGCCCAAAACAACCTATGACGGTGGCATACGTATGGTGCAACGCTGCAACAACTCCGCACCCGAGGCCTCATATCGAAATTCTCCCTTTGACAAAAGTGATTTTTTTTGTCGATTTATGGGGGTATGCAGGCCGGTAATGAATTCCGACAACTTTGAAAAACTGGTGCACAAGCATGCCCAAGCGTGGCCTAGGACGGTGCACATGTGTGGTGCACCGCTGCAACAACTCCGCACCCGAGGCCTCAAATCGAAATTCCGCCTCGACACAAGTTATTTTTTTGTCGATTTACGGGGGTATGCAGGCCGGTAATGAATTCCGACAACTATGAATAATTGGTGCACAAGCATGCCCAAGCGCGGCCTAGGACGGTGCACACGTGTGGTGCACCGCAGCAACAACTCTGCACCCGAGGCCACAAATCGAAATTCCGCCTCGACACAAGTTATTTTTTTATCGATTTATGGGGGTATGTATGCCGGTAATGAATTCCGACAACATTGAAAAAATGGTGCAAAAGCATACCCAAGCGTGGCCCATGACGGTGGCACACGTATGGTGCACCGCTGCAATAACTCCGCACCCGAGGCCTCAAATCGAAATTCCACCTCGACAATAGTGATTCTTTTGTCGATTTATGGGGGTATGCAGGCCGGTAACGAATTCCGACAACTTTGAAAAAATGGTGCACAAGCTGCTCAAAACAACCTATGACGGTGGCATACGTATGGTGCACCGCTGCAACAACTCCGCACCCGAGGCCTCAAATCGAAATTCTGCCTCGACAAAAGTGATTTTTTTTGTCGATTTATGGGGGTATGCAGGCCGGTAATGAATTCTGACAACTTTGAAAAAATGGTGCACAAGCATGCCCAAGCGTGGCCTTGGACGGTGCACACGTGTGGTGCACCGCTGCAATAACTCTGCACCCGTGTCCTCAAATCGAAATTCCACCTCGACAATAGTGATTTTTTTGTCGATTTATGTGGGTATGCAGGCCGGTTACGAATTCTGACAACCTTGAAAAAATGGTGCACAAGCTGCCCAAAACAACCTATGACGGTGGCATACGTATGGTGCAACGCTGCAACAACTCCGCACCCGAGGCCTCATATCGAAATTCTCCCTCGACAAAAGTGATTTTTTTTGTCGATTTATGGGGGTATGCAGGCCAGTAATGAATTCCGACAACTTTGAAAAAATGGTGCACAAGCATGCCCAAGCGTGGCCTAGGACGGTGCACATGTGTGGTGCACCGCTGCAACAACTCCGCACCCGAGGCCTCAAATCGAAATTCCGCCTCGACACAAGTTATTTTTTTGTCGATTTACGGGGGTATGCAGGCCGGTAATGAATTCCGACAACTTTGAATAATTGGTGCACAAGCATGCCCAAGCGCGGCCTTGGACGGTGCACACGTGTGGTGCACCGCAGCAACAACTCTGCACCCGAGGCCACAAATCGAAATTCCGCCTCGACACAAGTTATTTTTTTATCGATTTTTGGGGGTATGCAGGCCGGTAATGAATTCCGACAACTTTGAAAAAATGGTGCAAAAGCATGCCCAAGCGTGGCCTAGGACGGTGGCACACGTATGGTGCACCGCTGCAATAACTCCGCACCCGAGGACTCAAATCGAAATTCCACCTCGACAATAGTGATTTTTTTGTCTATTTATGGGGGTATGCAGGCCGGTAACGAATTCCGACAACTTTGAAAAAATGGTGCACAAGCTGCCCAAAACAACCTATGACGGTGGCATACGTATGGTGCACCGCTGCAACAACTCCGCACCCGAGGCCTCAAATCGAAATTCTGCCTCGACAAAAGTGATTTTTTTTGTCGATTTATGGGGGTATGCAGGCCGGTAATGAATTCTGACAACTTTGAAAAAATGGTGCACAAGCATGCCCAAGCGTGGCCTTGGACGGTGCACACGTGTGGTGCACCGCTGCAATAACTCTGCACCCGTGTCCTCAAATCGAAATTCCACCTCGACAATAGTGATTTTTTTGTCGATTTATGTGGGTATGCAGGCCGGTTACGAATTCTGACAACCTTGAAAAAATGGTGCACAAGCTGCCCAAAACAACCTATGACGGTGGCATACGTATGGTGCAACGCTGCAACAACTCCGCACCCGAGGCCTCATATCGAAATTCTCCCTCGACAAAAGTGATTTTTTTTGTCGATTTATGGGGGTATGCAGGCCAGTAATGAATTCCGACAACTTTGAAAAAATGGTGCACAAGCATGCCCAAGCGTGGCCTAGGACGGTGCACATGTGTGGTGCACCGCTGCAACAACTCCGCACCCGAGGCCTCAAATCGAAATTCCGCCTCGACACAAGTTATTTTTTTGTCGATTTACGGTGGTATGCAGGCCGGTAATGAATTCCGACAACTTTGAATAATTGGTGCACAAGCATGCCCAAGCGCGGCCTTGGACGGTGCACACGTGTGGTGCACCGCAGCAACAACTCTGCACCCGAGGCCACAAATCGAAATTCCGCCTCGACACAAGTTATTTTTTTATCGATTTTTGGGGGTATGCAGGCCGGTAATGAATTCCGACAACTTTGAAAAAATGGTGCAAAAGCATGCCCAAGCGTGGCCTAGGACGGTGGCACACGTATGGTGCACCGCTGCAATAACTCCGCACCCGAGGACTCAAATCGAAATTCCACCTCGACAATAGTGATTTTTTTGTCTATTTATGGGGGTATGCAGGCCGGTAACGAATTCCGACAACTTTGAAAAAATGGTGCACAAGCTGCCCAAAACAACCTATGACGGTGGCATACGTATGGTGCACCGCTGCAACAACTCCGCACCCGAGGCCTCAAATCGAAATTCTGCCTCGACAAAAGTGATTTTTTTTGTCGATTTATGGGGGTATGCAGGCCGGTAATGAATTCTGACAACTTTGAAAAAATGGTGCACAAGCATGCCCAAGCGTGGCCTTGGACGGTGCACACGTGTGGTGCACCGCTGCAATAACTCTGCACCCGTGTCCTCAAATCGAAATTCCACCTCGACAATAGTGATTTTTTTGTCGATTTATGTGGGTATGCAGGCCGGTTACGAATTCTGACAACCTTGAAAAAATGGTGCACAAGCTGCCCAAAACAACCTATGACGGTGGCATACGTATGGTGCAACGCTGCAACAACTCCGCACCCGAGGCCTCATATCGAAATTCTCCCTCGACAAAAGTGATTTTTTTTGTCGATTTATGGGGGTATGCAGGCCAGTAATGAATTCCGACAACTTTGAAAAAATGGTGCACAAGCATGCCCAAGCGTGGCCTAGGACGGTGCACATGTGTGGTGCCCCGCTGCAACAACTCCGCACCCGAGGCCTCAAATCGAAATTCCGCCTCGACACAAGTTATTTTTTTGTCGATTTACGGGGGTATGCAGGCCGGTAATGAATTCCGAAAACTTTGAATAATTGGTGCACAAGCATGCCCAAGCGCGGCCTTGGACGGTGCACACGTGTGGTGCACCGCAGCAACAACTCTGCACCCGAGGCCACAAATCGAAATTCCGCCTCGACACAAGTTATTTTTTTATCGATTTTTGGGGGTATGCAGGCCGGTAATGAATTCCGACAACTTTGAAAAAATGGTGCAAAAGCATGCCCAAGCGTGGCCTAGGACGGTGGCACACGTATGGTGCACCGCTGCAATAACTCCGCACCCGAGGACTCAAATCGAAATTCCACCTCGACAATAGTGATTTTTTTGTCTATTTATGGGGGTATGCAGGCCGGTAACGAATCCGACAACTTTGAAAAAATGGTGCACAAGCTGCCCAAAACAACCTATGACGGTGGCATACGTATGGTGCACCGCTGCAACAACTCCGCACCCGAGGCCTCAAATCGAAATTCTGCCTCGACAAAAGTGATTTTTTTTGTCGATTTATGGGGGTATGCAGGCCGGTAATGAATTCCAACAACTTTGAAAAAATGGTGCACAAGCTGCCCAAAACAACCTATGACGGTGGCATACGTATGGTGCAACGCTGCAACAACTCCGCACCCGAGGCCTCATATCGAAATTCTCCCTCGACAAAAGTGATTTTTTTTATCGATTTATGGGGGTATGCAGGCCGGTAATGAATTCCGACAACTTTGAAAAAATGGTGCACAAGCATGCCCAAGCGTGGCCTAGGACGGTGCACATGTGTGGTGCACCGCTGCAACAACTCCGCACCCGAGGCCTCAAATCGAAATTCCGCCTCGACACAAGTTATTTTTTTTGTCGATTTACGGGGGTATGCAGGCCGGTAATGAATTCCGACAACATTGAATAATTGGTGCACAAGCATGCCCAAGCGCGGCCTTGGACGGTGCACACGTGTGGTGCACCGCAGCAACAACTCTGCACCCGAGGCCTCAAATCGAAATTCTGCCTCGACACAAGTTATTTTTTTGTCGATTTATGGGGGTATCCAGGCCTGTAATGAATTCTGACAACTTTGAAAAATGGGTGCACAAGCATGCCCAAGCGTGGCCTAGGACGGTGCACATGTGTGGTGCACCGCTGCAACAACTCCGCACCCGAGGCCTCAAATCGAAATTCTGCCTCGACAAAAGTGATTTTTTTTGTCGATTTATGGGGGTATGCAGGCCGGTAATGAATTCCGACAACTTTGAAAAAATGGTGCACAAGCTGCCCAAAACAACCTATGACGGTGGCATACGTATGGTGCACCGCTGCAACAACTCCGCACCCGAGGCCTCAAATCGAAATTCTGCCTCGACAAAAGTGATTTTTTTTGTCGATTTATGGGGGTATGCAGGCCGGTAATGAATTCTGACAACTTTGAAAAAATGGTGCACAACCATGCCCAAGCGTGGCCTTGGACGGTGCACACGTGTGGTGCACCGCTGCAATAACTCTGCACCCGTGTCCTCAAATCGAAATTCCACCTCGACAATAGTGATTTTTTTGTCGATTTATGTGGGTATGCAGGCCGGTTACGAATTCTGACAACCTTGAAAAAATGGTGCACAAGCTGCCCAAAACAACCTATGACGGTGGCATACGTATGGTGCAACGCTGCAACAACTCCGCACCCGAGGCCTCATATCGAAATTCTCCCTCGACAAAAGTGATTTTTTTTATCGATTTATGGGGGTATGCAGGCCGGTAATGAATTCCGACAACTTTGAAAAAATGGTGCACAAGCATGCCCAAGCGTGGCCTAGGACGGTGCACATGTGTGGTGCACCGCTGCAACAACTCCGCACCCGAGGCCTCAAATCGAAATTCCGCCTCGACACAAGTTATTTTTTTTGTCGATTTACGGGAGTATGCAGGCCGGTAATGAATTCCGACAACATTGAATAATTGGTGCACAAGCATGCCCAAGCGCGGCCTTGGACGGTGCACACGTGTGGTGCACCGCAGCAACAACTCTGCACCCGAGGCCTCAAATCGAAATTCTGCCTCGACACAAGTTATTTTTTTGTCGATTTATGGGGGTATCCAGGCCTGTAATGAATTCTGACAACTTTGAAAAATGGGTGCACAAGCATGCCCAAGCGTGGCCTAGGACGGTGCACATGTGTGGTGCACCGCTGCAACAACTCCGCACCCGAGGCCTCAAATCGAAATTCTGCCTCGACAAAAGTGATTTTTTTTGTCGATTTATGGGGGTATGCAGGCCGGTAATGAATTCCGACAACTTTGAAAAAATGGTGCACAAGCTGCCCAAAACAACCTATGACGGTGGCATACGTATGGTGCACCGCTGCAACAACTCCGCACCCGAGGCCTCAAATCGAAATTCTGCCTCGACAAAAGTGATTTTTTTTGTCGATTTATGGGGGTATGCAGGCCGGTAATGAATTCTGACAACTTTGAAAAAATGGTGCACAACCATGCCCAAGCGTGGCCTTGGACGGTGCACACGTGTGGTGCACCGCTGCAATAACTCTGCACCCGTGTCCTCAAATCGAAATTCCACCTCGACAATAGTGATTTTTTTGTCGATTTATGTGGGTATGCAGGCCGGTTACGAATTCTGACAACCTTGAAAAAATGGTGCACAAGCTGCCCAAAACAACCTATGACGGTGGCATACGTATGGTGCAACGCTGCAACAACTCCGCACCCGAGGCCTCATATCGAAATTCTCCCTCGACAAAAGTGATTTTTTTTGTCGATTTATGGGGGTATGCAGGCCAGTAATGAATTCCGACAACTTTGAAAAAATGGTGCACAAGCATGCCCAAGCGTGGCCTAGGACGGTGCACATGTGTGGTGCACCGCTGCAACAACTCCGCACCCGAGGCCTCAAATCGAAATTCCGCCTCGACACAAGTTATTTTTTTGCCGATTTACGGGGGTATGCAGGCCGGTAATGAATTCCGAAAACTTTGAATAATTGGTGCACAAGCATGCCCAAGCGCGGCCTTGGACGGTGCACACGTGTGGTGCACCGCAGCAACAACTCTGCACCCGAGGCCACAAATCGAAATTCCGCCTCGACACAAGTTATTTTTTTATCGATTTTTGGGGGTATGCAGGCCGGTAATGAATTCCGACAACTTTGAAAAAATGGTGCAAAAGCATGCCCAAGCGTGGCCTAGGACGGTGGCACACGTATGGTGCACCGCTGCAATAACTCCGCACCCGAGGACTCAAATCGAAATTCCACCTCGACAATAGTGATTTTTTTGTCTATTTATGGGGGTATGCAGGCCGGTAACGAATCCGACAACTTTGAAAAAATGGTGCACAAGCTGCCCAAAACAACCTATGACGGTGGCATACGTATGGTGCACCGCTGCAACAACTCCGCACCCGAGGCCTCAAATCGAAATTCTGCCTCGACAAAAGTGATTTTTTTTGTCGATTTATGGGGGTATGCAGGCCGGTAATGAATTCCGACAACTTTGAAAAAATGGTGCACAAGCTGCCCAAAACAACCTATGACGGTGGCATACGTATGGTGCAACGCTGCAACAACTCCGCACCCGAGGCCTCATATCGAAATTCTCCCTCGACAAAAGTGATTTTTTTTGTCGATTTATGGGGGTATCCAGGCCTGTAATGAATTCTGACAACTTTGAAAAATGGGTGCACAAGCATGCCCAAGCGTGGCCTAGGACGGTGCACATGTGTGGTGCACCGCTGCAACAACTCCGCACCCGAGGCCTCAAATCGAAATTCTGCCTCGACAAAAGTGATTTTTTTTGTCGATTTATGGGGGTATGCAGGCCGGTAATGAATTCCGACAACTTTGAAAAAATGGTGCACAAGCTGCCCAAAACAACCTATGACGGTGGCATACGTATGGTGCACCGCTGCAACAACTCCGCACCCGAGGCCTCAAATCGAAATTCTTCCTCGACAAAAGTGATTTTTTTTGTCGATTTATGGGGGTATGCAGGCCGGTAATGAATTCTGACAACTTTGAAAAAATGGTGCACAACCATGCCCAAGCGTGGCCTTGGACGGTGCACACGTGTGGTGCACCGCTGCAATAACTCTGCACCCGTGTCCTCAAATCGAAATTCCACCTCGACAATAGTGATTTTTTTGTCGATTTATGTGGGTATGCAGGCCGGTTACGAATTCTGACAACCTTGAAAAAATGGTGCACAAGCTGCCCAAAACAACCTATGACGGTGGCATACGTATGGTGCAACGCTGCAACAACTCCGCACCCGAGGCCTCATATCGAAATTCTCCCTCGACAAAAGTGATTTTTTTTGTCGATTTATGGGGGTATGCAGGCCAGTAATGAATTCCGACAACTTTGAAAAAATGGTGCACAAGCATGCCCAAGCGTGGCCTAGGACGGTGCACATGTGTGGTGCACCGCTGCAACAACTCCGCACCCGAGGCCTCAAATCGAAATTCCGCCTCGACACAAGTTATTTTTTTGCCGATTTACGGGGGTATGCAGGCCGGTAATGAATTCCGAAAACTTTGAATAATTGGTGCACAAGCATGCCCAAGCGCGGCCTTGGACGGTGCACACGTGTGGTGCACCGCAGCAACAACTCTGCACCCGAGGCCACAAATCGAAATTCCGCCTCGACACAAGTTATTTTTTTATCGATTTTTGGGGGTATGCAGGCCGGTAATGAATTCCGACAACTTTGAAAAAATGGTGCAAAAGCATGCCCAAGCGTGGCCTAGGACGGTGGCACACGTATGGTGCACCGCTGCAATAACTCCGCACCCGAGGACTCAAATCGAAATTCCACCTCGACAATAGTGATTTTTTTGTCTATTTATGGGGGTATGCAGGCCGGTAACGAATCCGACAACTTTGAAAAAATGGTGCACAAGCTGCCCAAAACAACCTATGACGGTGGCATACGTATGGTGCACCGCTGCAACAACTCCGCACCCGAGGCCTCAAATCGAAATTCTGCCTCGACAAAAGTGATTTTTTTTGTCGATTTATGGGGGTATGCAGGCCGGTAATGAATTCCGACAACTTTGAAAAAATGGTGCACAAGCTGCCCAAAACAACCTATGACGGTGGCATACGTATGGTGCAACGCTGCAACAACTCCGCACCCGAGGCCTCATATCGAAATTCTCCCTCGACAAAAGTGATTTTTTTTGTCGATTTATGGGGGTATGCAGGCCGGTAATGAATTCCGACAACTTTGAAAAAATGGTGCACAAGCATGCCCAAGCGTGGCCTAGGACGGTGCACATGTGTGGTGCACCGCTGCAACAACTCCGCACCCGAGGCCTCAAATCGAAATTCCGCCTCGACACAAGTTATTTTTTTTGTCGATTTACAGGGGTATGCAGGCCGGTAATGAATTCCGACAACATTGAATAATTGGTGCACAAGCATGCCCAAGCGCGGCCTTGGACGGTGCACACGTGTGGTGCACCGCAGTAACAACTCTGCACCCGAGGCCTCAAATCGAAATTCTGCCTCGACACAAGTTATTTTTTTGTCGATTTATGGGGGTATCCAGGCCTGTAATGAATTCTGACAACTTTGAAAAATGGGTGCACAAGCATGCCCAAGCGTGGCCTAGGACAGTGGCACACGTATGGTGCACCGCTGCAATAACTCCGCACCCGAGGCCTCAAATAGAAATTCTGCCTTGTCAAAAGTTATTTTTTTGTCGATTTATGGGGGTATGCAGGCCGGTAATGAATTCCGACAGCTTTGAAAAAATGGTGCATAAGCTGCCCAAAACAACCTAGGACGGTGCACAAGTATGGTGCACCGCTGCAACGACTCCGCACCCGAGGCCTCAAATCGAAATTCCGCCTTGACACAAGTTATTTTTTTGTCGATTTACGGGGGTATGCAGGCCGGTAATGAATTCCAACAACTTTGAAAAAATGGTAAACAAGCATGCCCAAGCGTGGCCTAGGACGGTGCACACGTGTGGTGCACCGATGCAACAACTCCACACCCGAGGCCTCAAATCAAAATTCAGCCTCGACATAAGTTATTTTTTTATCGATTTATGGGAGTATGCAGGCCGGTAATGAATTCCGGCAACTTTGATAAAATGGTGCAAAAGCATGCCCAAGCGTAGCCCAGAACGGTGGCACACGTATGGTGCACCCTGCAACAACTCCGCACCCGAGGCCTCAAATCGAAATTCCACCTCGACAATAGTGATTTTTTTGTCGATTTATGGGGGTATGCAGGCCGGTAATGAATTCCGACAACTTTAAAAAAATGGTGCACAAGCTGCCCAAAACAACCTAGGACGGTGGCACACATATGGTGCACCGCTGCAACAACTCCGCACCCGAGGCCTCAAATCGAAATTCTGCCTCGACACAAGTTATTTTTTTGTCGATTTATGGGGGTATGCAGGCCGGTAATGAATTCCGACAACTTTGAAAAAATTGTGCACAAGCATGCCCAAGCGTGGCCTAGGACGGTGGCACACGTATGGTGCACCGCTGCAATAACTCCGCACCCGAGGCCTCAAATAGAAATTCCGCCTCGACAAAAGTTATTTTTTGTCGATTTATGGAGGTATGCAGGACGGTAATGAATTCCGACAACTTTGAAAAAATGGTGCACAAGCTGCCCAAAACAACCTAGGATGGTGCACAAGTATGGTGCACCGCTGCAACGACTCCGCACCCGAGGCCTCAAATCGAAATTCCGCCTAGACATAAGTTATTTTTTTATCGATTTACGGGGGTATGCAGGCCGGTAATGAATTACGACAACTTTGAAAAAATGGTGAACAAGCATGCCCAATCGTGGCCTAGGACGGTGCACATGTGTGGTGCACCGATGCAACAACTCCACACCCGAGGCCTCAAATCAAAATTCAGCCTCGACATAAGTTATTTTTTTGACGATTTATGGGGGTATGCAGGCCAGTAACGAATTCTGACAACTTTGAAAAAATGGTGCACAAGCATGCCCAAGAAAGCCTAGGACTGTGGCACACGTATGTTGCACCGTGGCAACAAATCCACACCCGAGGCCTCAAATCGAAATTCCGCCTCGACAAAAGTAATTTTTTTGTCGATTTATGGGAGTATGCAGGCCGGTAATGAATTCCGACAACTTTGAAAAAATGGTGCACAAGCATCGCAAGACAACCTAGGACGGTGGTACACGTATGCTGCACCGCTGCAACAACTCCGCACCCGAGGCCTCAAATCGAAATTCCACCTCGACAATAGTGATTTTTTTGTCGATTTATGGGGGTATGCAGGCCGGTAACGAATTCTGACAACTTTGAAAAAATGGTGCACAAGCATGCCCAAGACAGCCTAGGACTGTGGCACACGTATGTTGCACCGTGGCAACAAATCCACACCCGAGGCCTCAAATCGAAATTCCGCCTCGACAAAAGTAATTTTTTTGTCGATTTATGGGAGTATGCAGGCCGGTAATGAATTCCGACAACTTTGAAAAAATGGTGCACAACCATGCCCAAGCGTGGCTTATGACGGTGCACACGTGTGGTGCACCGCTGCAACAACTCCACACCCGAGGCCTCAAATCGATATTCCGCGTCGACAAAAGTGATTTTTTATTCGATTTATGGGGGTATGCAGGCCGGTAATGAATTCTGACAACTTTGAAAAAATGGTGCACAAACTGCGCAAGACAACCTAGGACGGTGGTACACGTATGCTGCACCGCTGCAACAACTCCGCACCCGAGGCCTCAAATCGAAATTCTGCCTTGACAAAAGTAATTTTTTTTGTCGATTTATGGGGGTATGCAGGCCGGTAATGAATTCTGAAAACTTTGAATAAATGGTGCACAAGCATGCCCAAGCGCGGCCTAGGACGGTGCACACGTGTGGTGCACCGCTGCAACAACTCTGCACCCGAGGCCTCAAATCGAAATTCTGCCTCGACACAAGTTATTTTTTTATCGATTTACGGGAGTATGCAGGGCGGTAATGAATTCCGGCAACTTTGAAAAAATGGTGCAAAAGCATGCCCAAGCGTGGCCTAGAACGGTGGCACACGTATGGTGCACCGCTGCAACAACTCCGCACCCGAGGCCTCAAATCAAAATTCAGCCTCGACATAAGTTATTTTTTTGTCGATTTACGGGGGTATGCAGGCCGGTAATGAATTCCGACAACTTTGAAAAAATGGTGAACAAGCATGCCCAAGCGTAGCCGAGGACGGTGCACACGTGTGGTGCACCGATGCAACAACTCCGCACCCGAGGCCTCAAATCGAAATTCTGCCTCGACAAAAGTGATTTTTTTGTCAATTTATGGGGGTATGCAGGCCGGTAACGAATTCCGACAACTTTGAATAAATGGTGCACAAGCTGCCCAAAACAACCTATGACGGTGGCATACGTATGGTGCACCGCTGCAACAACTCCGCACCCGAGGCCTCAAATCGAAATTCCGCCTCGACACAAGTTATTTTTTTATCGATTTATGGGGGTATGCAGGCCGGTAATGAATTCCGACAACTTTGAAAAAATGGTGCAAAAGCATGCCCAAGCGTGGCCCAGGACGGTGGCACACGTATGGTGCACCGCTGCAATAACTCCGCACCCGAGGCCTCAAATCGAAATTCCACCTCGACAATAGTGATTTTTTTGTCGATTTATGGGGGTATGCAGGCCGGTAACGAATTCCGACAACTTTGAAAAAATGGTGCACAAGCTGCCCAAAACAACCTATGACGGTGGCATACGTATGGTGCACCGCTGCAACAACTCCGCACCCGAGGCCTCAAATCGAAATTCCGCCTCGACACAAGTTATTTTTTTATCGATTTATGGGGGTATGCAGGCCGGTAATGAATTCCGACAACTTTGAAAAAATGGTGCAAAAGCATGCCCAAGCGTGGCCCAGGACGGTGGCACACGTATGGTGCACCGCTGCAATAACTCCGCACCCGAGGCCTCAAATCGAAATTCCACCTCGACAATAGTGATTTTTTTGTCGATTTATGTGGGTATGCAGGCCGGTTACGAATTCCGACAACTTTGAAAAAATGGTGCACAAGCTGCCCAAAACAACCTATGACGGTGGCATACGTATGGTGCAACACTGCAACAACTCCGCACCCGAGGCCTCAAATCGAAATTCTGCCTCGACAAAAGTGATTTTTTTTTCGATTTATGGGGGTATGCAGGCCCGTAATGAATTCCGACAACTTTGAAAAAATGGTGCACAAGCATGCCCAAGCGTGGCCTCGGACGGTGCACATGTGTGGTGCACCGCTGCAACAACTCCGCACCCGAGGCCTCAAATTGAAATTCCGCCTCGACACAAGTTATTTTTTTGTCGATTTACGGGGGTATGCAGGCCGGTAATGAATTCCGACAACTTTGAATAATTGGTCCACAAGCATGCCCAAGCGCAGCCTAGGACGGTGCACACGTGTGGTGCACCGCAGCAACAACTCTGCACCCGAGGCCACAAATCGAAATTCCGCCTCGACACAAGTTATTTTTTTATCGATTTATGGGGGTATGCAGGCCGGTAATGAATTCCGACAACTTTGAAATAATGGTGCAAAAGCATGCCCAAGCGTGGCCCAGGACTATGGCACACGTATGGTGCACCGCTGCAATAACTCCGCACCCGAAGCCTCAAATCAAAATTCCACCTCGACAATAGTGATTTTTTTTGTCGATTTATGTGGGTATGCAGGCCGATTACGAATTCCGACAACTTTGAAAAAATGGTGCACAAGCTGCCCAAAACAACCTATGACGGTGGCATACGTATGGTGCAACGCTGCAACAACTCCGCACCCGAGGCCTCAAATCGAAATTCTGCCTCGACAAAAGTGATTTTTTTTTTCGATTTATGGGGGTATGCAGGCCGGTAATGAATTCCGACAACTTTGAAAATATGGTGCACAAGCTGCCCAAAACAACCTATGACGGTGGCATACGTATGGTGCAACGCTGCAACAACTCCGCACCCGAGGCCTCAAATCGAAATTCTGCCTCGACAAAAGTGATTTTTTTTGTCGATTTATGGGGGTATGCAGGCCGGTAATGAATTCCGACAACTTTGAATAAATGGTGCACAAGCATGCCCAAGCGCGGCCTAGGACGGTGCACACGTGTGGTGCACCGCAGCAACAACTCTGCACCCGAGGCCACAAATCGAAATTCCGCCTCGACACAAGTTATTTTTTTATCGATTTATGGGGGTATGCAGGCCGGTAATGAATTCCGACAACTTTGAAAAAATGGTGCAAAAGCATGCCCAAGCGTGGCCCAGGACGGTGGCACACGTATGGTGCACCGCTGAAATAACTCCGCACCCGAGGCCTCAAATCGAAATTCCACCTCGACAATAGTGATTTTTTTGTCGATTTATGGGGGTATGCAGGCCGGTAACGAATTCCGACAACTTTGAAAAAATGGTGCACAAGCTGCCCAAAACAACCTATGACGGTGGCATACGTATGGTGCACCGCTGCAACAACTCCGCACCCGAGGCCTCAAATCGAAATTCCGCCTCGACACAAGTTATTTTTTTATCGATTTATGGGGGTATGCAGGCCGGTAATGAATTCCGACAACTTTGAAAAAATGGTGCAAAAGCATGCCCAAGCGTGGCCCAGGACGGTGGCACACGTATGGTGCACCGCTGCAATAACTCCGCACCCGAGGCCTCAAATCGAAATTCCACCTCGACAATAGTGATTTTTTTGTCGATTTATGTGGGTATGCAGGCCGGTTACGAATTCCGACAACTTTGAAAAAATGGTGCACAAGCTGCCCAAAACAACCTATGACGGTGGCATACGTATGGTGCAACACTGCAACAACTCCGCACCCGAGGCCTCAAATCGAAATTCTGCCTCGACAAAAGTGATTTTTTTTTTCGATTTATGGGGGTATGCAGGCCCGTAATGAATTCCGACAACTTTGAAAAAATGGTGCACAAGCATGCCCAAGCGTGGCCTCGGACGGTGCACATGTGTGGTGCACCGCTGCAACAACTCCGCACCCGAGGCCTCAAATTGAAATTCCGCCCCGACACAAGTTATTTTTTTATCGATTTACGGGGGTATGCAGGCCGGTAATGAATTCCGACAACTTTGAATAATTGGTCCACAAGCATGCCCAAGCGCAGCCTAGGACGGTGCACACGTGTAGTGCACCGCAGCAACAACTCTGCACCCGAGGCCACAAATCGAAATTCCGCCTCGACACAAGTTATTTTTTTATCGATTTATGGTGGTGTGCAGGCCGGTAATGAATTCCGACAACTTTGAAATAATGGTGCAAAAGCATGCCCAAGCGTGGCCCAGGACTGTGGCACACGTATGGTGCACCGCTGCAATAACTCCGCACCCGAAGCCTCAAATCGAAATTCCACCTCGACAATAGTGATTTTTTTTGTCGATTTATGTGGGTATGCAGGCCGATTACGAATTCCGACAACTTTGAAAAAATGGTGCACAAGCTGCCCAAAACAACCTATGACGGTGGCATACGTATGGTGCAACGCTGCAACAACTCCGCACCCGAGGCCTCAAATCGAAATTCTGCCTCGACAAAAGTGATTTTTTTTTTCGATTTATGGGGGTATGCAGGCCGGTAATGAATTCCAACAACTATGAAAAAATGGTGCACAAGCTGCCCAAAACAACATATGACGGTGGCATACGTATGGTGCAACGCTGCAACAACTCCGCACCCGAGGCCTCAAATCGAAATTCTGCCTCGACAAAAGTGAATTTTTTTGTCGATTTATGGGGGTATGCAGGCCGGTAATGAATTCCGACAACTTTGAATAAATGGTGCACAAGCATGCCCAAGCGCGGCCTAGGACGGTGCACACGTGTGGTGCACCGCTGCAACAACTCTGCATCAGAGGCCTCAAATTGAAATTCCGCCTCGACACAAGTTATCTTTTTATCGATTTATGGGGGTATGCAGGCCGGTAATGAATTCCGACAACTTTGAATAAATGGTGCACAAGCATGTCTAAGCGCGGCCTAGGACGGTGCACACGTGTGGTGCACCGCAGCAACAACTCTGCACCCGAGGCCTCAAATCGAAATTCCGCCTCGACACAAGTTATTTTTTTATCGATTTATGGGGGTATGCAGGCCGGTAATGAATTCCGACAACTTTGAAAAATGGTGCAAAAGCATGCCCAAGCGTGGCCCAGGACGGTGGCACACGTATGGTGCACCGCTGCAATAACTCCGCACCCGAGGCCTCAAATCGAAATTCCACCTCGACAATAGTGATTTTTTTGTCGGTTTATGTGGGTATGCAGGCCGGTTACGAATTCCGACAACTTTGAAAAAATGGTGCACAAGCTGCCCAAAACAACCTATGACGGTGGCATAAGTATGGTGCAACGCTGCAACAACTCCGCACCCGAGGCCTCAAATCGAAATTCTGCCTCGACAAAAGTGATTTTTTTTTTCGATTTATGGGGGTATGCAGGCCGGTAATGAATTCCGACAACTTTGAAAAATGGTGCAAAAGCATGCCCAGGACGGTGGCACACGCATGGTGCACCGCTGCAATAACTCCGCACCCGAGGCCTCAAATCGAAATTCCACCTCGACAATAGTGATTTTTTTGTCGATTTATGTGGGTATGCAGGCCGGTTACGAATTCCGACAACTTTGAAAAAATGGTGCACAAGCTGCCCAAAACAACCTGTGACGGTGGCATACGTATGGTGCAACGCTGCAACAACTCCGCACCCGAGGCCTCAAATCGAAATTCTGCCTCGACAAAAGTGATTTTTTTTTTCGATTTATGGGGGTATGCAGGCCGGTAATGAATTCCGACAACTTTGAAAAAATGGTGTACAAGCATGCCCAAGCGTGGCCTAGGACGGTGCACATGTGTGGTGCACCGCTGCAAAAACTCCGCACCCGAGGCCTCAAATCGAAATTCCGCCTCGACACAAGTTATTTTTTTGTCGATTTACGGGGGTATGCAGACCGGTAATGAATTCCGACAACTTTGAATAATTGGTGCACAAGCATGCCCAAGCGTGGCCTAGGACGGTGCACACGTGTGGTGCACCGCAGCAACAACTCTGCACCCGAGGCCACAAATCGAAATTCCGCCTCGACACAAGTTATTTTTTTATCGATTTATGGGGGTATGCAGGCCGGTAATGAATTCCGACAACTTTGAAAAAATGGTGCAAAAGCATGCCCAGGCGTGGCCCAGGACGGTGGCATACGTATGGTGCACCGCTGCAATAACTCCGCACCCGAGGCCTCAAATCGAAATTCCACCTCGACAATAGTGATTTTTTTGTCGATTTTTGGGGGTATGCAGGCCGGTAACGAATTCCGACAACTTTGAAAAAATGGTGCACAAGCTGCCCAAAACAACCTATGACGGTGGCATACGTATGGTGCACCGCTGCAACAACCCCGCACCCGATGCCTCAAATCGAAATTCTGCCTCGACAAAAGTGATTTTTTTTGTCGATTTATTGGGGTATGCAGGCCGGTATTGAATTCTGACAATTTTGAAAAAATGGTGCACAAGCATGCCCAAGCCTGGCCTAGGACGGTGCACACGTGTGGTGCACCGCTGCAATAACTCCGCACCCGAGGCCTCAAATCGAAATTCCACCTCGACAATAGTGATTTTTTTGTCGATTTATGGGGGTATGCAGGCCGGTAATGAATTCCGACAACTTTGAAAAAATGGTGCACAAACTGCGCAAGACAACCTAGGACGGTGGTACACGTATGCTGCACCGCTGCAACAACTCCGCACCCGAGGCCTCAAATCAAAATTCTGCGTCGACAAAAGTGATTTTTTTTGTCGATTTATGGGGGTATGCAGGCCGTTAATGAATTCCGACAACTTTGAAAAAATTGTTCACAGACTGCGCAAGACAACCTAGGACGGTGGTACACGTATGCTGCACCGCTGCAACAACTCCGCACCCGAGGCCTCAAATCGAAATTCTGCGTCGACAAAAGTGATTTTTTTTGTCGATTTATGGGGGTATGCAGGCCGGTAATGAATTCCGACAACTTTGAATAAATGGTGCACAAGCATGCCCAAGCGCGGCCTAGGACGGTGCACACGTGTGGTGCACCGCTGCAACAACTCTGCACCCGAGGCCTCAAATCGAAATTCCGCCTCGACACAAGTTATTTTTTTATTGATTTATGGGGGTATGCAGGTCGGTAATGAATTCCGACAACTTTGAAAAACTGGTGCAAAAGCATGCCCAAGCGTGGCCCAGGACGGTGGCACACGTATGGTGCACCGCTGCAATAACTCCGCACCCGAGACCTCAAATCGAAATTCCACCTCGACATAAGTTATTTTTTGTCGATTTATGGGGGTATGCACGCCGGTAATGAATTCCGACAACTTTGAAAAAATGGTGCACAAGCTGCCCAAAACAACTTAGGACGGTGGCACACGTATGGTGCACCGCTGCAACAACTCCGCACCCGAGGCCTCAAATCGAAATTCTGCCTCGACAAAAGTGATTTTTTTTGTTGATTTATGGGGGTATGCATGCCGGTAATGAATTCCGACAACTTTGAAAAAATGGTGCACAAGCATGCCTAAGCGTGGCCTAGGACGGTGCACACGTGTGGTGCATCGCTGCAACAACTCTGCACCCGAGGCCTCAAATTGAAATTCCGCCTCGACACAAGTTATTTTTTTATCGATTTATGGGGGTATGCATGCCGTTAATGAATTCCGACAACTTTGAAAAAATGGTGCACAAGCTGCCCAAAACAACTTAGGACGGTGGCACACGTATGGTGCACCGCTGCAACAACTCCGCACCCGAGGCCTCAAATCGAAATTCTGCCTCGACAAAAGTGATTTTTTTTGTTGATTTATGGGGGTATGCAGGCCGGTAATGAATTCCGACAACTTTGAAAAAATGGTACACAAGCATGCCTAAGCGTGGCCTAGGACGGTGCACACGTGTGGTGCATCGCTGCAACAACTCTGCACCCGAGGCCTCAAATCGAAATTCTGCCTCGACAAAAGTGATTTTTTTTGTTGATTTATGGGGGTATGCAGGCCGGTAATGAATTCCGACAACTTTGAAAAAATGGTGCACAAGCATGCGTAAGCGTGGCCTAGGACGGTGCACACGTGTGGTGCATCGCTGCAACAACTCTGCACCCGAGGCCTCAAATTGAAATTCCGCCTCGACACAAGTTATTTTTTTATCGATTTATGGGGGTATGCAGGCCGGTAATGAATTCCGACAACTTTGAAAAAATGGAGCAAAAGCATGCCCAAGCGTGGCCCAGGACGGTGGCACACGTATGGTGCACCGCTGCAATAACTCCGCACCCGAGACCTCAAATCGAAATTCCACCTCGACAATAGTGATTTTTTTGTCGATTTATGGGGGTATGCAGGCCGGTAATGAATTTCGACAACTTTAAATAAATGGTGCACAAGCATGCCCAAGCGTGGCCTAGGACGGTGCACACGTGTGGTGCACCGCTACAACAACTCTGCACCCGAGGCCTCAAATCGAAATTCCGCCTCGACACATGTTATTTTTTTATCGATTTATGGGGGTATGCAGGCCGGTAATGAATTCCGACAACTTTGAAAAAATGGTGCAAAAGAATGCCCAAGCGTGGCCCAGGACGGTGGCACACGTATGGTGCACCGCTGCAATAACTCCGCACCCGAGGCCTCAAATCGAAATTCCACCTCGACAATAGTGATTTTTTTGTCGATTTATGGGGGTATGCAGGCCGTTAATGAATTCCGACAACTTTGAAAAAATGGTGCACAAACTACGCAAGACAACCTAGGACGGTGGTACACGTATGCTGCACCGCTGCAACAACTCCGCACCCGAGGCCTCAAATCGAAATTCTGCCTCGACAAAAGTGATTTTTTTTGTCGATTTATGGGGGTATGCAGGCCGGTAATGAATTCCGACAACTTTTAATAAATGGTGCACAAGCATGCCCAAGCGCGGCCTAGGACGGTGCACACGTGTGGTGCACCGCAGCAACAACTCTGCACCCGAGGCCTAAAATCGAAATTCCGCCTCGACACACGTTATTTTTTTATCGATTTATAGGGGTATGCAGGCCGATAATGAATTCCGACAACTTTGAAAAACTGGTGCAAAAGCATGCCCAAGCGTGGCCCAGGACGGTGGCACACGTATGGTGCACCGCTGCAATAACTCCGCACCCGAGGCCTCAAATCGAAATTCTGCCTCGACAAAAGTGATTTTTTTTGTTGATTTATGGGGGTATGCAGGCCGGTAATGAATTCCGACAACTTTGAAAAAATGGTGCACAAGCATGCCTAAGCGTGGCCTAGGACGGTGCACACGTGTGGTGCATCGCTGCAACAACTCTGCACCCGAGGCCTCAAATCGAAATTCCGCCTCGACACATGTTATTTTTTTATCGATTTATGGGGGTATGCAGGCCGGTAATGAATTCCGACAACTTTGAAAAAATGGTGCAAAAGAATGCCCAAGCGTGGCCCAGGACGGTGGCACACGTATGGTGCACCGCTGCAATAACTCTGCACCCGAGGCCTCAAATCGAAATTCCACCTCGACAATAGTGATTTTTTTGTCGATTTATGGGGGTATGCAGGCCGTTAATGAATTCCGACAACTTTGAAAAAATGGTGCACAAACTGCGCAAGACAACCTAGGACGGTGGTACACGTATGCTGCACCGCTGCAACAACTCCGCACCCGAGGCCTCAAATCGAAATTCTGCCTCGACAAAAGTGATTTTTTTTGTCGATTTATGGGGGTATGCAGGCCGGTAATGAATTCCGACAACTTTTAATAAATGGTGCACAAGCATGCCCAAGCGCGGCCTAGGACGGTGCACACGTGTGGTGCACCGCAGCAACAACTCTGCACCCGAGGCCTAAAATCGAAATTCCGCCTCGACACACGTTATTTTTTTATCGATTTATAGGGGTATGCAGGCCGATAATGAATTCCGACAACTTTGAAAAACTGGTGCAAAAGCATGCCCAAGCGTGGCCCAGGACGGTGGCACACGTATGGTGCACCGCTGCAATAACTCCGCACCCGAGGCCTCAAATCGAAATTCTGCCTCGACAAAAGTGATTTTTTTTGTTGATTTATGGGGGTATGCAGGCCGGTAATGAATTCCGACAACTTTGAAAAAATGGTGCACAAGCATGCCTAAGCGTGGCCTAGGACGGTGCACACGTGTGGTGCATCGCTGCAACAACTCTGCACCCGAGGCCTCAAATTGAAATTCCGCCTCGACACAAGTTATTTTTTTATCGATTTATGGGGGTATGCAGGCCGGTAATGAATTCCGACAACTTTGAAAAAATGGAGCAAAAGCATGCCCAAGCGTGGCCCAGGACGGTGGCACACGTATGGTGCACCGCTGCAATAACTCCGCACCCGAGACCTCAAATCGAAATTCCACCTCGACAATAGTGATTTTTTTGTCGATTTATGGGGGTATGCAGGCCGGTAATGAATTTCGACAACTTTAAATAAATGGTGCACAAGCATGCCCAAGCGCGGCCTAGGACGGTGCACACGTGTGGTGCACCGCTACAACAACTCTGCACCCGAGGCCTCAAATCGAAATTCCGCCTCGACACATGTTATTTTTTTATCGATTTATGGGGGTATGTAGGCCGGTAATGAATTCCGACAACTTTGAAAAAATGGTGCAAAAGCATGCCCAAGCGTGGCCCAGGACGGTGGCACACGTATGGTGCACCGCTGCAATAACTCCGCACCCGAGGCCTCAAATCGAAATTCCACCTCGACAATAGTGATTTTTTTGTCGATTTATGGGGGTATGCAGGCCGTTAATGAATTCCGACAACTTTGAAAAAATGGTGCACAAACTGCGCAAGACAACCTAGGACGGTGGTACACGTATGCTGCACCGCTGCAACAACTCCGCACCCGAGGCCTCAAATCGAAATTCTGCCTCGACAAAAGTGATTTTTTTTGTCGATTTATGGGGGTATGCAGGCCGGTAATGAATTCCGACAACTTTTAATAAATGGTGCACAAGCATGCCCAAGCGCGGCCTAGGACGGTGCACACGTGTGGTGCACCGCAGCAACAACTCTGCACCCGAGGCCTCAAATCGAAATTCCGCCTCGACACACGTTATTTTTTTATCGATTTATAGGGGTATGCAGGCCGGTAATGAATTCCGACAACTTTGAAAAACTGGTGCAAAAGCATGCCCAAGCGTGGCCCAGGACGGTGGCACACGTATGGTGCACCGCTGCAATAACTCCGCACCCGAGGCCTCAAATCGAAATTCTGCCTCGACAAAAGTGATTTTTTTTGTCGATTTATGGGGGTATGCAGGCCGGTAATGAATTCCGACAACTTTTAATAAATGGTGCACAAGCATGCCCAACCGCGGCTTAGGACGGTGCACACGTGTGGTGCACCGCAGCAACAACTCTGCACCCGAGGCCTCAAATCGAAATTCCGCCTCGACACACGTTATTTTTTTATCGATTTATAGGGGTATGCAGGCCGGTAATGAATTCCGACAACTTTGAAAAACTGGTGCAAAAGCATGCCCAAGCGTGGCCCAGGACGGTGGCACACGTATGGTGCACCGCTGCAATAACTCCGCACCCGAGGCCTCAAATCGAAATTCTGCCTCGACAAAAGTGATTTTTTTTGTGGATTTATGGGGGTATGCAGGACGGTAATGAATTCCGACAACTTTTAATAAATGGTGCACAAGCATGCCCAAGCGCGGCCTAGGACGGTGCACACGTGTGGTGCACCGCAGCAACAACTCTGCACCCGAGGCCTCAAATCGAAATTCTGCCTCGACACACGTTATTTTTTTATCGATTTATAGGGGTATGCAGGCCGGTAATGAATTCCGACAACTTTGAAAAACTGGTGCAAAAGCATGCCCAAGCGTGGCCCAGGACGGTGGCACACGTATGGTGCACCGCTGCAATAACTCCGCACCCGAGGCCTCAAATCGAAATTCTGCCTCGACAAAAGTGATTTTTTTTGTGGATTTATGGGGGTATGCAGGCCGGTAATGAATTCCGACAACTTTGAAAAAATGGTGCACAAGCATGCCTAAGCGTGGCCTAGGACGGTGCACACGTGTGGTGCATCGCTGCAACAACTCTGCACCCGAGGCCTCAAATTGAAATTCCGCCTCGACACAAGTTATTTTTTTATCGATTTATGGGGGTATGCAGGCCGGTAATGAATTCCGACATCTTTGAAAAAATGGAGCAAAAGCATGCCCAAGCGTGGCCCAGGACGGTGGCACACGTATGGTGCACCGCTGCAATAACTCCGCACCCGAGACCTCAAATCGAAATTCCACCTCGACAATAGTGATTTTTTTGTCGATTTATAGGGGTATGCAGGCCGGTAATGAATTCCGACAACTTTAAATAAATGGTGCACAAGCATGCCCAAGCGCGGCCTAGGACGGTGCACACGTGTGGTGCACCGCTACAACAACTCTGCACCCGAGGCCTCAAATCGAAATTCCGCCTCGACACATGTTATTTTTTTATCGATTTATGGGGGTATGCAGGCCGGTAATGAATTCCGACAACTTTGAAAAAATGGTGCACAAGCATGCCCAAGCGTGGCCTAAGACTGTGCACACGTGTGGTGCACCGCTGCAACAACTCCGCACCCGAGGCCTCAAATCGATATTCCGCCTCGACAAAAGTGATTTTTTATTCGATTTATGGGGGTATGCAGGCCGGTAATGAATTCCGACAACTTTGAAAAAATGGTGCACAAACTGCGCAAGACAACCTAGGACGGTGGTACACGTATGCTGCACCGCTGCAACAACTCCGCACCCGAGGCCTCAAATCGAAATTCTGCCTCGACAAAAGTGATTTTTTTTGTCGATTTATGGGGGAATGCAGGCCGGTAATGAATTCCGACAACTTTGAATAAATGGTGCACAAGCATGCCCAAGCGCGGCCTAGGACGGTGCACACGTGTGGTGCACCGCAGCAACAACTCTGCACCCGAGGCCTCAAATCGAAATTCCGCCTCGACACACGTTATTTTTTTATCGATTTATAGGGGTATGCAGGCCGGTAATGAATTCCGACAACTTTGAAAAAATGGTGCAAAAGCATGCCCAAGCGTGGCCCAGGACGGTGGCACACGTATGGTGCACCGCTGCAATAACTCCGCACCCGAGGCCTCAAATCGAAATTCCACCTCGACAATAGTGATTTTTTTGTTGATTTATGGGGGTATACATGCCGGTAATGAATTCCGACAACTTTGAAAAAATGGTGCACAAACTGCGCAAGACAACCTAGGACGGTGGTACATGTATGCTGCACCGCTGCAACAACTCCGCACCCGAGGCCTCAAATCGAAATTCTGCCTCGACAAAAGTGATTTTTTTTGTCGATTTATGGGGGTATGCAGGCCGGTAATGAATTCCGACTACTTTGAATAAATGGTGCACAAGCATGCCCAAGCGCGGCCTAGGACGGTGCACACGTGTGGTGCACCGCAGCAACAACTCTGCACCCGAGGCCTCAAATTGAAATTCCGCCTCGACACAAGTTATTTTTTTATTGATTTATCGGGGTATGCAGGCCGGTAATGAATTCCGACAACTTTGAAATAATGGTGCAAAAGCATGTCCAAGCGTTGCCCAGGACGGTGGCACACGTATGGTGCACCGCTACAATAACTCCGCACCCGAGGCTTCAAATCGAAATTCCACCTCGACAATAGTGATTTTTTTTTGTCGATTTATGGGGGTATGCAGGCCGGTAATGAATTCCGACAACTTTGAAAAAATGGTGCACAAGCTGCCCAAAACAACCTATGACGGTGGCATTCGTATGGTGCACCGTTGCAACAACTCCGCACCCGAGGCCTCAAATTGAAATTCTGCCTCAACAAAAGTGATTTTTTTTCGATTTATGGGGGTATGCAGGCCGGTAATGAATTCCGACAACTTTGAAAAAATGGTGCACAAGCATGCCCAAGCGTGACCTAGGACGGTGCACACCTGTGGTGCACCGCTGCAACAACTCCGCACCCGAGGCCTCAAATCGAAATTCTGCCTCGACACAAGTTATTTTTTTGTCGATTTATGGGGGTATGCAGGCCGGTAATGAATTCCGACAACTTTGAAAAAATGGTGCACAAGCATGCCCAAGACAGCCTAGGACGGTGGCACACGTATGTTGCACCGCTGCAACAAATCCACGCCCGAGGCCTCAAATCGAAATTTCGCCTCGACAAAAGTGATTTTTTTGTCGATATATGAGAGTATGCAGGCCGGTGATGAATTCCGACAACTTTGAAAAAATGGTGCACAAGCATGCCCAAGCGTGGCCTAAGACTGTGCACACGTGTGGTGCCTCGCTGCAACAACTCCACACCCGAGGCCTCAAATCGATATTCCGCCTCGACAAAAGTGATTTTTTATTCGATTTATGGGGGTATGCAGGCCGGTAATGAATTCCGACAACTTTGAAAAAATGGTGCACAAACTGCGCAAGACAACCTAGGACGGTGGTACACGTATGCTGCACCGCTGCAACAACTCCGCACCCGAGGCCTCAAATCGAAATTCTGCCTCGACAAAAGTGATTTTTTGTCGATTTATGGGGGTATGCAGGCCGGTAATGAATTCCGACAACTTTGAAAAAATAGTGCACAAGCTGCCCAAGACAGCGTAGGACGGTGGCACACATATGGTGCACCGCTGCAAAACTCCGCACCCGAGGCCTCAGATCGAAATTCCACCTCGACAATAGTGATTTTTTTTATCGATTTATGGGGGTATGCAGGCCGGTAATGAATTCCGACAACTTTGAAAAAATAGTGCACAAGCTGCCCAAAACAACCTATGACGGTGGCATACGTATGGTGCACCGCTGCAACAACTCCGCACCCGAGGCCTCAAATCGAAATTCTGCCTCAACAAAAGTGATTTTTTTTTTCGATTTATGTGGGTATGCAGGCCGGTAATGAATTCCGACAATTTGAAAAAATGGTGCACAAGCATGCCCAAGCGTGGCCTAGGACGGTGCACACGTGTGGTGCACCGCTGCAAAAACTCCGCACCCGAGGCCTCAAATCGAAATTCTGCCTCAATAAAAGTGATTTTTTTTTTCGAATTATGGGGGTATGCAGGCCGGTAATGAATTCCGACAACTTTGAAAAAATGGTGCACAAGCATGCCCAAGCGACCTAGGACGGTGCACACGTGTGGTGCACCGCTGCAACAACTCCGCACCTGAGGCCTCAAATCGAAATTCCGCCTCGACACAAGTTATTTTTTTGTCGATTTACGGGGGTATGCAGGCCAGTAAAGAATTCCGACAACTTTGAAAAAATGGTGCACAAGCATGCCCAAGCGTGGCCTAGGACGGTGCACACGAGTGGTGCACCGCTGCAACAAGTCCACACCCGAGGCCTCAAATCAATATTCAGCCTCGACATAAGTTATTTTTTTGTCGATTTATGGGGGTATGCAGGCCGGTAATGAATTCCGACAACTTTGAAAAAATGATGCACAAGCATGCCCAAGACAGCCTAGGACGGTGGCACACGTATGTTGCACCGCTGCAACAAATCCACACCCGAGGCCTCAAATCGAAATTCCGCCTCGACAAAAGTGATTTTTTTGTCGATATATGAGAGTATGAAGGCCGGTGATGAATTCCGACAACTTTGAAAAAATGGTGCACAAGCATGCCCAAGCGTGGCCTAAGACTGTGCACACGTGTGGTGCACCGCTGCAACAACTCCACACCCGAGGCCTCAAATCGATATTCCGCCTCGACAAAAGTGATTTTTTATTCGATTTATGGGGGTATGCAGGCCGGTAATGAATTCCGACAACTTTGAAAAAATGGTGCACAAACTGCGCAAGACAACCTAGGACGGTGGTACACGTATGCTGCACCGCTGCAACAACTACGCACCCGAGGCCTCAAATCGAAATTCTGCCTCGACAAAAGTGATTTTTTGTCGATTTATGGGGGTATGCAGGCCGGTAATGAATTCCGACAACTTTGAAAAAATGGTGCACAAGCTGCCCAAGACAGCGTAGGACGGTGGAACACATATGGTGCACCGCTGCAAAACTCCGCACCCGAGGCCGCAGATCGAAAAAGTCCACCTCGACAATAGTGATTTTTTTTGTCGATTTATGGGGGTATGCAGGCCGGTAATGAATTCCGACAACTTTGAAAAAATAGTGCACAAGCTGCCCAAAACAACCTATGACGGTGGCACACGTATGGTGCACCGCTGCAACAACTCCGCACCCGAGGCCTCAAATCGAAATTCTGCCTCAACAAAAGTGATTTTTTTTTCTATTTATGGGGGTATGCAGGCCGGTAATGAATTCCGACAATTTGAAAAAATGGTGCACAAGCATGCCCAAGCGTGGCCTAGGACGGTGCACACGTGTGGTGCACCGCTGCAACAACTCCGCACCCGAGGCCTCAAATCGAAATTCCGCCTCGACACAAGTTATTTTTTTATCGATTTACGGGGGTATGCAGGCCGGTAATGAATTCCGACAACTTTGAAAAAATGGTGCACAAGCATGCCCAAGAGTGGCCTAGGACGGTGCACACGTGTGGTGCACCGCTGCAACAAGTCCACACCCGAGGCCTCAAATCAATATTCAGCCTCGACATAAGTTATTTTTTTGTCGATTTATGGGGGTATGCAGGCCGGTAATGAATTCCGACAACTTTGAAAAAATGGTGCACAAGCATGCCCAAGACAGCCTAGGACGGTGGCACACGTATGTTGCACCGCTGCAACAAATCCACACCCGAGGCCTCAAATCGAAATTCCGCCTCGACAAAAGTAATTTTTTTGTCGATATATGAGAGTATGCAGGCCGGTGATGAATTCCGACAACTTTGAAAAAATAGTGCACAAGCTGCCCAAAACAACCTATGACGGTGGCATACGTATGGTGCACCGCTGCAACAACTCCGCACCCGAGGCCTCAAATCGAAATTCTGCCTCAACAAAAGTGATTTTTTTTTTCTATTTATGGGGGTATGCAGGCCGGTAATGAATTCCGACAATTTGAAAAAATGGTGCACAAGCATGCCCAAGCGTGGCCTAGGACGGTGCACACGTGTGGTGCACCGCTGCAACAACTCCGCACCCGAGGCCTCAAATCGAAATTCCGCCTCGACACAAGTTATTTTTTTATCGATTTACGGGGGTATGCAGGCCGGTAATGAATTCCGACAACTTTGAAAAAATGGTGCACAAGCATGCCCAAGAGTGGCCTAGGACGGTGCACACGTGTGGTGCACCGCTGCAACAAGTCCACACCCGAGGCCTCAAATCAATATTCAGCCTCGACATAAGTTATTTTTTTGTCGATTTATGGGGGTATGCAGGCCGGTAATGAATTCCGACAACTTTGAAAAAATGGTGCAGAAGCATGCCCAAGACAGCCTAGGACGGTGGCACACGTATGTTGCACCGCTGCAACAAATCCACACCCGAGGCCTCAAATCGAAATTCCGCCTCGACAAAAGTAATTTTTTTGTCGATATATGAGAGTATGCAGGCCGGTGATGAATTCCGACAACTTTGAAAAAATGGTGCACAAGCATGCCCAAGCGTGGCCTAAGACTGTGCACACGTGTGGTGCACCGCTGCAACAACTCCACACCCGAGGCCTCAAATCGATATTCCGCCTCGACAAAAGTGATTTTTTATTCGATTTATGGGGGTATGCAGGCCGGTAATGAATTCCGACAACTTTGAAAAAATGGTGCACAAACTGTGCAAGACAACCTAGGACGGTGGTACACGTATGCTGCACCGCTGCAACAACTCCGCACCCGAGGCCTCAAATCGAAATTCTGCCTCGACAAAAGTGATTTTTTGTCGATTTATGGGGGTATGCAGGCCGGTAATGAATTCCGACAACTTTGAAAAAATGGTGCACAAGCTGCCCAAGCCAGCGTAGGACGGTGGCACACATATGGTGCACCGCTGCAAAACTCCGCACCCGAGGCCTCAGATCGAAATTCCACCTCGACAATAGTGATTTTTTTGTCGATTTATGGGGGTATGCAGGCCGGTAATGAATTCTGACAACTTTGAAAAAATAGTGCACAAGCTGCCCAAAACAACCTATGACGGTGGCATACGTATGGTGCACCGCTGCAACAACTCCGCACCCGAGGCCTCAATTCGAAATTCTGCCTCAACAAAAGTGATTTTTTTTTTCGATTTATGGGGGTATGCAGGCCGGTAATGAATTCCGACAACTTTGAAAAAATGGTGCACAAGCATGCCCAAGCGTGGCCTAGGACGGTGCACACGTGTGGTGCACCGCTGCAACAACTCCGCACCCGAGGCCTCAAATAGAAATTCCGCCTCGACACAAGTTATTTTTTTGTTGATTTACGGGGGTATGCAGGCCGGTAATGAATTCCGACAACTTTGAAAAAATGGTGCACAAGCATGCCCAAGCGTGGCCTAGGACGGTGCACACGTGTGGTGCACCGCTGCAACAAGTCCACACCCGAGGCCTCAAATCAATATTCAGCCTCGACATAAGTTATTTTTTTATCGATTTATGGGGGTATGCAGGCCGGTAATGAATTCCGACAACTTTGAAAAAATGGTGCACAAGCATGCCCAAGACAACCTAGGACGGTGGCACACGTATGTTGCACCGCTGCAACAAATCCACACTCGAGGCCTCAAATCGAAATTCTGCCTCGACAAAAGTGATTTTTTTGTCAATATATGAGAGTATGCAGGCCGGTGATGAATTCCGACAACTTTGAAAAAATGGTGCACAAGCATGCCCAAGCGTGGCCTAAGACTGTACACACGTTTGGTGCACCGCTGCAACAACTCCACACCCGAGGCCTCAAATCGATATTCCGCCTCGACAAAAGTGATTTTTTATTCGATTTATGGGGGTATGCAGGCCGGTAATGAATTCCGACAACTTTGAAAAAATGGTGCACAAACTGCGCAAGACAACCTAGGACGGTGGTACACGTATGCTGCACCGCTGCAACAAATCCGCACCCGAGGCCTCAAATCGAAATTCTGCATCGACAAAAGTGATTTTTTTTGTCGATTTATGGGGGTATGCAAGCCGGTAATGAATTCCGACAACTTTGAATAAATTGTGCACAAGCATGCCCAAGCGCGGCCTAGGACGGTGCACAAGTGTGGTGCACCGCTGCAACAACTTTGCACCCGAGGCCTCAAATCGAAATTCCGCCTCGACACAAGTTATTTTTTTATCGATTTATGGGGGTATGCAGGCCAGTAATGAATTCCGACAACTTTGAAAAAATGGTGCAAAAGCATGCCCAAGCGTGGCCTAGGACGGTGCACACGTGTGGTGCACCGCTGCAACAACTCCGCACCCGAGGCCTCAAATCGAAATTCCACCTCGACAATAGTGATTTTTTTGTCGATTTATTTGGGTATGCAGGCCGGTAATGAATTCCGACAACTTTGAAAAAATGGTGCACAAGCTGCCCAAAACAACCTAGGACGCTGGCACACGTATGGTGCACCGCTGCAACAACTCCGCACCAGAGGCCTCAAATCGAAATTCTGCCTCGACAAGAGTGATTTTTTTTGTCGATTTATGGGGGTATGCAGGCCGGTAATGAATTCCGACAACTTTGAAAAAATGGTGCACAAGCATGCCCAAACGTGGCCTAGGACGTTGCACACGTGTGGTGCACCGCTTCAACAACTCTGCACCCGAGGCCTCAAATCGAAATTCTGCCTCAACACAAGTTATTTTTTTGTCGATTTATGGGGGTATGCAGGCCAGTAATGAATTCCGACAACTTTGAAAAAATTGTGCACAAGCTGCCCAAAACAACCTAGGACGGTGGCACACGTATGGTAAACCGCTGCAACAACTCCGCACCCGAAGCCTCAAATCGAAATTCTGCCTCGACAAAAGTGATTTTTTTTGTCGATTTGTGGGGGTATACAGGCCGATAATGAATTCCGACAACTTTGTAAAAATGGTGCACAAGCATGCCCAAGCGTGGCCTAGGACGGTGCACACGTGTGGTGCACCGCTGCAACAAGTCCACACCCTAGGCCTCAAATCAATATTCAGCCTCGACATAAGTTATTTTTTTGTCGATTTATGGGGGTATGCAGGCCGGTAGTGAATTCCGACAACTTTGAAAAAATGGTGCACAAACTGCGCAAGACAACCTAGGACGGTGGTATACGTATGTTGCACCACTGCAACAACTCCGCACCCGAGGCCTAAAATCGAAATTCTGCCTCGACAAAAGTGATTTTTTTTGTCGATTTATGGGGGTATGCAGGCCGGTAATGAATTCCGACAACTTTGAATAAATGGAGCACAAGCATGCCCAAGCGCGGCCTAGGACGGTGCACACGTGTGGTGCACCGCAGCAACAACTCTGCACCCGAGGCCTAAAATCGAAATTCTGCCTCGACACAAGTTATTTTTTGTCGATTTATGGGGGTATGCAGGCCGGTAATGAATTCCGACAACTTTGAAAAAATTGTGCACAAGCTGCCCAAAACAACCTAGGACGGTGGCACACGTATGGTGCACCGCTGCAACAACTCCGCACCCGAAGCCACAAATCGAAATTCTGCCTCGACAAAAGTAATTTTTTTTGTCAATTTATGGGGGTATGCAGGCCGGTAATGAATTACGACGACTTTGAATAAATGGTGCACAAGCATGCCCAAGCGCGGCCTAGGACGGTGCACACGTGTGGTGCACCGCTGCAACAACTCTGCACCCGAGGCCACAAATCGAAATTCCGCCTCGACCCAAGTTTTTTTTTATCGATTTATGGGGGTATGCAGGCCGGTAATGAATTCCGACAAATTTGAAAAAATGGTGCACAAGCATGCCCAAGCGTGGCCTAGGACGGTGCACACGTGTGGTGCACCGCTGCAACAAGTCCACACCCGAGGCCTCAAATCAATATTCAGCCTCGACATAAGTTACTTTTTTGTCGATTTATGGGGGTATGCAGGCCGGTAATGAATTCCGACAACTTTGAAAAAATGGTGCACAAGCATGCCCAAGACAGCCTAGGACGGTGGCACACGTATGTTGCACCGCTGCAACAAATCCACACCCGAGGCCTCAAATCGAAATTCCGCCTCGACAAAAGTAATTTTTTTGTCGATATATGAGAGTATGCAGGCCGGTGATGAATTCCGACAACTTTGAAAAAATGGTGCACAAGCATGCCCAAGCGTGGCCTAAGACTGTGCACACGTGTGGTGCACCGCTGCAACAACTCCACACCCGAGGCCTCAAATCGATATTCCGCCTCGACAAAAGTGATCTTTTATTCGATTTATGGGGGTATGCAGGCCGGTAATGAATTCCGACAACTTTGAAAAAATGGTGCACAAACTGTGCAAGACAACCTAGGACGGTGGTACACGTATGCTGCACCGCTGCAACAACTCCGCACCCGAGGCCTCAAATCGAAATTCTGCCTCGACAAAAGTGATTTTTTGTCGATTTATGGGGGTATGCAGGCCGGTAATGAATTCCGACAACTTTGAAAAAATGGTGCACAAGCTGCCCAAGCCAGCGTAGGACGGTGGCACACATATGGTGCACCGCTGCAAAACTCCGCACCCGAGGCCTCAGATCGAAATTCCACCTCGACAATAGTGATTTTTTTGTCGATTTATGGGGGTATGCAGGCCGGTAATGAATTCTGACAACTTTGAAAAAATAGTGCACAAGCTGCCCAAAACAACCTATGACGGTGGCATACGTATGGTGCACCGCTGCAACAACTCCGCACCCGAGGCCTCAATTCGAAATTCTGCCTCAACAAAAGTGATTTTTTTTTTCGATTTATGGGGGTATGCAGGCCGGTAATGAATTCCGACAACTTTGAAAAAATGGTGCACAAGCATGCCCAAGCGTGGCCTAGGACGGTGCACACGTGTGGTGCACCGCTGCAACAAGTCCACACCCGAGGCCTCAAATCAATATTCAGCCTCGACATAAGTTATTTTTTTATCGATTTATGGGGGTATGCAGGCCGGTAATGAATTCCGACAACTTTGAAAAAATGGTGCACAAACATGTCCAAGACAACCTAGGACGGTGGCACACGTATGTTGCACCGCTGCAACAAATCCACACCCGAGGCCTCAAATCGAAATTCCGCCTCTACAAAAGTGATTTTTTTGTCGATATATGAGAGTATGCAGGCCGGTGATGAATTCCGACAACTTTGAAAAAATGGTGCACAAGCATGCCCAAGCGTGGCCTAAGACTGTGCACACGTTTGGTGCACCGCTGCAACAACTCCACACCCGAGGCCTCAAATCGATATTCCGCCTCGACAAAAGTTATTTTTTATTCGATTTATGGGGGTATGCAGGCCGGTAATGAATTCCGACAACTTTGAAAAAATGGTGCACAAACTGCGCAAGACAACCTAGGACGGTGGTACACGTATGCTGCACCGCTGCAACAACTCCGCACCCGAGGCCTCAAATCGAAATTCTGCCTCGACAAAAGTGATTTTTTTTGTCGATTTATGGGGGTATGCAAGCCGGTAATGAATTCCGACAACTTTGAATAAATTGTGCACAAGCATGCCCAAGCGCGGCCTAGGACGGTGCACACGTGCGGTGCACCGCTGCAACAACTCTGCACCCGAGGCCTCAAATCGAAATTCCGCCTCGACACAAGTTATTTTTTTATCGATTTATGGGGGTATGCAGGCCAGTAATGAATTCCGACAACTTTGAAAAAATGGTGCAAAAGCATGCCCAAGCGTGGCCTAGGACGGTGCACACGTGTGGTGCACCGCTGCAACAACTCCGCACCCGAGGCCTCAAATCGAAATTCCACCTCGACAATAGTGATTTTTTTGTCGATTTATGGGGGTATGCAGGCCGGTAATGAATTCCGACAACTTTGAAAAAATGGTGCACAAACATGCCCAAGACAACCTAGGACGGTGGCACACGTATGTTGCACCGCTGCAACAAATCCACACCCGAGGCCTCAAATCGAAATTCCGCCTCGACAAAAGTGATTTTTTTATCGATATATGAGAGTATGCAGGCCGGTGATGAATTCCGACAACTTTGAAAAAATGGTGCACAAGCATGCCCAAGCGTGGCCTAAGACTGTGCACACGTTTGGTGCACCGCTGCAACAACTCCACACCCGAGGCCTCAAATCGATATTCCGCCTCGACAAAAGTGATTTTTTATTCGATTTATGGGGGTATGCAGGCCGGTAATGAATTCCGACAACTTTGAAAAAATGGTGCACAAACTGCGCAAGACAACCTAGGACGGTGGTACACGTATGCTGCACCGCTGCAACAACTCCGCACCCGAGGCCTCAAATCGAAATTCTGCCTCAACAAAAGTGATTTTTTTTGTCGATTTATGGGGGTATGCAAGCCGGTAATGAATTCCGACAACTTTGAATAAATTGTGCACAAGCATGCCCAAGCGCGGCCTAGGACGGTGCACACGTGTGGTGCACCGCTGCAACAACTCTGCACCCGAGGCCTCAAATCGAAATTCCGCCTCGACACAAGTTATTTTTTTATCGATTTATGGGGGTATGCAGGCCAGTAATGAATTCCGACAACTTTGAAAAAATGGTGCAAAAGCATGCCCAAGCGTGGCCTAGGACGGTGCACACGTGTGGTGCACCGCTGCAACAACTCCGCACCCGAGGCCTCAAATCGAAATTCCACCTCGACAATAGTGATTTTTTTGTCGATTTATGTGGGTATGCAGGCCGGTAATGAATTCCGACAACTTTGAAAAAATGGTGCACAAGCATGCCCAAGCGTGGCCTAGGACGGTGCACACGTGTGGTGCACCGCTGCAACAAGTCCACACCCGAGGCCTCAAATCAATATTCAGCCTCGACATAAGTTATTTTTTTATCGATTTATGGGGGTATGCAGGCCGGTAATGAATTCCGACAACTTTGAAAAAATGGTGCACAAACATGCCCAAGACAACCTAGGACGGTGGCACACGTATGTTGCACCGCTGCAACAAATCCACACCCGAGGCCTCAAATCGAAATTCCGCCTCTACAAAAGTGATTTTTTTGTCGATATATGAGAGTATGCAGGCCGGTGATGAATTCCGACAACTTTGAAAAAATGGTGCACAAGCATGCCCAAGCGTGGCCTAAGACTGTGCACACGTTTGGTGCACCGCTGCAACAACTCCACACCCGAGGCCTCAAATCGATATTCCGCCTCGACAAAAGTTATTTTTTATTCGATTTATGGGGGTATGCAGGCCGGTAATGAATTCCGACAACTTTGAAAAAATGGTGCACAAACTGCGCAAGACAACCTAGGACGGTGGTACACGTATGCTGCACCGCTGCAACAACTCCGCACCCGAGGCCTCAAATCGAAATTCTGCCTCGACAAAAGTGATTTTTTTTGTCGATTTATGGGGGTATGCAAGCCGGTAATGAATTCCGACAACTTTGAATAAATTGTGCACAAGCATGCCCAAGCGCGGCCTAGGACGGTGCACACGTGCGGTGCACCGCTGCAACAACTCTGCACCCGAGGCCTCAAATCGAAATTCCGCCTCGACACAAGTTATTTTTTTATCGATTTATGGGGGTATGCAGGCCAGTAATGAATTCCGACAACTTTAAAAAAATGGTGCAAAAGCATGCCCAAGCGTGGCCTAGGACGGTGCACACGTGTGGTGCACCGCTGCAACAACTCCGCACACGAGGCCTCAAATCGAAATTCCACCTCGACAATAGTGATTTTTTTGTCGATTTATGGGGGTATGCAGGCCGGTAATGAATTCCGACAACTTTGAAAAAATGGTGCACAAACATGCCCAAGACAACCTAGGACGGTGGCACACGTATGTTGCACCGCTGCAACAAATCCACACCCGAGGCCTCAAATCGAAATTCCGCCTCGACAAAAGTGATTTTTTTATCGATATATGAGAGTATGCAGGCCGGTGATGAATTCCGACAACTTTGAAAAAATGGTGCACAAGCATGCCCAAGCGTGGCCTAAGACTGTGCACACGTTTGGTGCACCGCTGCAACAACTCCACACCCGAGGCCTCAAATCGATATTCCGCCTCGACAAAAGTGATTTTTTATTCGATTTATGGGGGTATGCAGGCCGGTAATGAATTCCGACAACTTTGAAAAAATGGTGCACAAACTGCGCAAGACAACCTAGGACGGTGGTACACGTATGCTGCACCGCTGCAACAACTCCGCACCCGAGGCCTCAAATCGAAATTCTGCCTCACCAAAAGTGATTTTTTTTGTCGATTTATGGGGGTATGCAAGCCGGTAATGAATTCCGACAACTTTGAATAAATTGTGCACAAGCATGCCCAAGCGCGGCCTAGGACGGTGCACACGTGTGGTGCACCGCTGCAACAACTCTGCACCCGAGGCCTCAAATCGAAATTCCGCCTCGACACAAGTTATTTTTTTATCGATTTATGGGGGTATGCAGGCCAGTAATGAATTCCGACAACTTTGAAAAAATGGTGCAAAAGCATGCCCAAGCGTGGCCTAGGACGGTGCACACGTGTGGTGCACCGCTGCAACAACTCCGCACCCGAGGCCTCAAATCGAAATTCCACCTCGACAATAGTGATTTTTTTGTCGATTTATGTGGGTATGCAGGCCGGTAATGAATTCCGACAACTTTGAAAAAATGGTGCACAAGCTGCCCAAAACAACCTAGGACGGTGGCACACGTATGGTGCACCGCTGCAACAACTCCGCACCCGAAGCCACAATTCGAAATTTTGCCTCGACAAAAGTAATTTTTTTTGTCGATTTATGGGGGTATGCAGGCCGGTAATGAATTACGACGACTTTGAATAAATGATGCACAAGCATGCCCAAGCGCGGCCTAGGACGGTGCACACGTGTGGTGCACCGCTGCAACAACTCTGCACCCTAGGCCACAAATCGAAATTCCGCCTCGACCCAAGTTTTTTTTTATCGATTTATGGGGGTATGCAGGCCGGTAATGAATTCCGACAAATTTGAAAAAATGGTGCACAAGCATGCCCAAGACAGCCTAGGACGGTGGCACACGTGTGGTGCACCGCTGCAATAAATCCACACCCGAGGCCTCAAATCGAAATTCCGCATCGACAAAAGTGATTTTTTTTGTCGATTTATAGGGGTATGCAGGCCGGTAATGAATTCCGACAACTTTGAAAAAATGGTGCACAAGCATGCCCAAGCGTGTGGCCTAGGACGGTGCACACGTGTGGTGAACCGCTGCAACAACTCTGCACCCGAGGCCTCAAATCGAAATTTCGCATCGACACAAGTTATTTTTTTATCGATTTATGGGGGTATGCAGGCCAGTAATGAATTCCGACAACTTTGAAAAAATGTTGCACAAGCATGCCCAAGACAGCCTAGGACGGTGGCACACGTATGTTGCACCGCTGCAACAAATCCACACCCGAGGCCTCAAATTGAAATTCTGCCTCGACAAAAGTGAGATTTTATTCGATTTATGGGGTTATGCAGGCCGGTAATGAATTCCGACAACTTTGAAAAAATGGTGCACAAACTGCGCAAGACAACCTAGGACGGTGGTACACGTATGCTGCACCGCTGCAACAACTCCGCACCCGAGGCCTCAAATCGAAATTCTGCCTCGACAAAAGTGATTTTTTTTGTCGATTTATGGGGGTATGCAGGCCGGTAATGAATTACGACGACTTTGAATAAATGATGCACAAGCATGCCCAAGCGCGGCCTAGGACGGTGCACACGTGTGGTGAACCGCTGCAACAACTCTGCACCCGAGGCCTCAAATCGAAATTCCGCCTCGACACAAGTTATTTTTTTATCGATTTATGGGGGTATGCAGGCCAGTAATGAATTCCGACAACTTTGAAAAAATGGTGCACAAGCATGCCCAAGCCAGCCTAGGACGGTGGCACACGTGTGGTGCACCGCTGCAATAAATCCACACTCGAGGCCTCAAATCGAAATTCCGCATCGACAAAAGTGATTTTTTTTGTCGATTTATAGGGGTATGCAGGCCGGTAATGAATTCCGACAACTTTGAAAAAATGGTGCACAAGCATGCCCAAGCGTGTGGCCTAGGACGGTGCACACGTGTGGTGAACCGCTGCAACAACTCTGCACCCGAGGCCTCAAATCGAAATTCCGCCTCGACACAAGTTATTTTTTTATCGATTTATGGGGGTATGCAGGCCAGTAATGAATTCCGACAACTTTGAAAAAATGGTGCACAAGCATGCCCAAGACAGCCTAGGACGGTGGCACACGTATGTTGCACCGCTGCAACAAATCCACACCCGAGGCCTCAAATTGAAATTCTGCCTCGACAAAAGTGAGATTTTATTCGATTTATGGGGTTATGCAGGCCGGTAATGAATTCCGACAACTTTGAAAAAATGGTGCACAAACTGCGCAAGACAACCTAGGACGGTGGTACACGTATGCTGCACCGCTGCAACAACTCCGCACCCGAGGCCTCAAATCGAAATCCTGCCTCGACAAAAGTGATTTTTTTTTGTCGATTTATGTGGGTATGGAGGCCGGTAATGAATTACGACGACTTTGAATAAATGGTGCACAAGCATGCCCAAGCGCGGCCTAGGACGGTGCACACGTGTGGTGCATCGCTGCAACAACTCTGCACCCGAGGCCACAAATCGAAATTCCGCCTCGACCCAAGTTTTTTTTTATCGATTTATGGGGGTATGCAGGCCGGTAATGAATTCCCACAAATTTGAAAAAATGGTGCACAAGCATGCCCAAGACAGCCTAGGACGGTGGCACACGTGTGGTGCACCGTTGCAATAAATCCACACCCGAGGCCTCAAATCGAAATTCCGCATCGACAAAAGTGATTTTTTTTGTCGATTTATAGGGGTATGCAGGCCGGTAATGAATTCCGACAGCTTTGAAAAAATGGTGCACAAGCATGCCCAAGCGTGGTCTAGGACGGTGCACACGTGTGGTGCACCGCTGCAACAACTCCACGCACGAGGCCTCAAATCGAAATTCTGCCTCGACAAAAGTGATTTTTTTGTCGATTTATGGGGGTATGCAGGACGGTAATGAATTCTGATAACTTTGAAAAATGGTACACAAGCTGCCCAAGACAGCCTAGGACGGTGGCACACGTGTGGTGCACCGCTGCAACAACTCTGCACCCGAGGCCTCAAATCAAAATTCAGCCTCGACATAAGTTATTTTTTTGTCGATTTATGGGGGTATGCAGGCCGGTAATGAATTCCGACAACTTTGAAAAAATGGTGCACAAGCATGCCCAAGACAGCCTAGGATGGTGGCACACGTATGTTGCACCGCTGCAAAAAATCCACACCCGAGGCCTCAAATCGAAATTCTGCCTCGACAAAAGTGATTTTTTTTGTCGATTTATAGGGGTATGCAGGCCGGTAATGAATTCCGACAACTTTGAAAAAATGGTGCACAAGCATGCCCAAGCGTGGTCTAGGACGGTGCACACGTGTGGTGCACCGCTGCAACAACTCCGCACCCGAGGCCTCAAATCGAAATTCCGCCTCGACACAAGTTATGTTTTTATCGATTTACGGAGGTATGCAGGCTGGTAATGAATTCCGACAACTTTGAAAAAATGGTGCACAAGCATGCCCAAGAGTGGCCTAGGACGGTGCACACGTGTGGTGCACCGCTGCAACAACTCCGCACCCGAGGCCTCAAATCGAAATTCCACCTCGACAATAGTGATTTTTTTGTCGATTTATGTGGGTATGCAGGCCGGTAATGAATTCCGACAACTTTGAAAAAATGGTGCACAAGCTGCCCAAAACAACCTAGGACGCTGGCACACGTATGGTGCACCGCTGCAACAACTCCGCACCAGAGGCCTCAAATCGAAATTCTGCCTCGACAAAAGTGATTTTTTTTGTCGATTTATGGGGGTATGCAGGCCGGTAATGAATTCCGACAACTTTGAAAAAATGGTGCACAAGCATGCCCAAGCGTGGCCTAGGACGTTGCACACGTGTGGTGCACCGCTGCAACAACTCTGCACCCGAGGCCTCAAATCGAAATTCTGCCTCGACACAAGTTATTTTTTTGTCGATTTATGGGGGTATGCAGGCCAGTAATGAATTCCGACAACTTTGAAAAAATTGTGCACAAGCTGCCCAAAACAACCTAGGACGGTGGCACACGTATGGTAAACCGCTGCAACAACTCTGCACCCGAAGCCTCAAATCGAAATTCTGCCTCGACAAAAGTGATTTTTTTTGTCGATTTGTGAGGGTATACAGGCCGATAATGAATTCCGACAACTTTGTAAAAATGGTGCACAAGCATGCCCGAGCGTGGCCTATGACGGTGCACACGTGTGGTGCACCGCTGCAACAACTCCACGCACGAGGCCTCAAATCGAAATTCTGCCTCGATAAAAGTGATTTTTTTGTCGATTTATGGGGGTATGCAGGACGGTAATGAATTCTGATAACTTTGAAAAATGGTACACAAGCTGCCCAAGACAGCCTAGGACGGTGGCACACGTGTGGTGCACCGCTGCAACAACTCTGCACCCGAGGCCTCAAATCAAAATTCAGCCTCGACATAAGTTATTTTTTTGTCGATTTATGGGGGTATGCAGGCCGGTAATGAATTCCGACAACTTTGAAAAAATGGTGCACAAGCATGCCCAAGCGTGGTCTAGGACGGTGCACACGTGTGGTGCACCGCTGCAACAACTCCACGCACGAGGCCTCAAATCGAAATTCTGCCTCGACAAAAGTGATTTTTTTGTCGATTTATGGGGGTATGCAGGACGGTAATGAATTCTGATAACTTTGAAAAATGGTACACAAGCTGCCCAAGACAGCCTAGGACGGTGGCACACGTGTGGTGCACCGCTGCAACAACTCTGCACCCGAGGCCTCAAATCAAAATTCAGCCTCGACATAAGTTATTTTTTTGTCGATTTATGGGGGTATGCAGGCCGGTAATGAATTCCGACAACTTTGAAAAAATGGTGCACAAGCATGCCCAAGACAGCCTAGGATGGTGGCACACGTATGTTGCACCGCTGCAAAAAATCCACACCCGAGGCCTCAAATCGAAATTCTGCCTCGACAAAAGTGATTTTTTTTGTCGATTTATAGGGGTATGCAGGCCGGTAATGAATTCCGACAACTTTGAAAAAATGGTGCACAAGCATGCCCAAGCGTGGTCTAGGACGGTGCACACGTGTGGTGCACCGCTGCAACAACTCCGCACCCGAGGCCTCAAATCGAAATTCCGCCTCGACACAAGTTATGTTTTTATCGATTTACGGGGGTATGCAGGCTGGTAATGAATTCCGACAACTTTGAAAAAATGGTGCACAAGCATGCCCAAGAGTGGCCTAGGACGGTGCACACGTGTGGTGCACCGCTGCAACAACTCCGCACCCGAGGCCTCAAATCGAAATTCCACCTCGACAATAGTGATTTTTTTGTCGATTTATGTGGGTATGCAGGCCGGTAATGAATTCCGACAACTTTGAAAAAATGGTGCACAAGCTGCCCAAAACAACCTAGGACGCTGGCACACGTATGGTGCACCGCTGCAACAACTCCGCACCAGAGGCCTCAAATCGAAATTCTGCCTCGACAAAAGTGATTTTTTTTGTCGATTTATGGGGGTATGCAGGCCGGTAATGAATTCCGACAACTTTGAAAAAATGGTGCACAAGCATGCCCAAGCGTGGCCTAGGACGTTGCACACGTGTGGTGCACCGCTGCAACAACTCTGCACCCGAGGCCTCAAATCGAAATTCTGCCTCGACACAAGTTATTTTTTTGTCGATTTATGGGGGTATGCAGGCCAGTAATGAATTCCGACAACTTTGAAAAAATTGTGCACAAGCTGCCCAAAACAACCTAGGACGGTGGCACACGTATGGTAAACCGCTGCAACAACTCTGCACCCGAAGCCTCAAATCGAAATTCTGCCTCGACAAAAGTGATTTTTTTTGTCGATTTGTGGGGGTATACAGGCCGATAATGAATTCCGACAACTTTGTAAAAATGGTGCACAAGCATGCCCGAGCGTGGCCTAGGACGGTGCACACGTGTGGTGCACCGCTGCAACAACTCCACGCACGAGGCCTCAAATCGAAATTCTGCCTCGACAAAAGTGATTTTTTTGTCGATTTATGGGGGTATGCAGGACGGTAATGAATTCTGATAACTTTGAAAAATGGTACACAAGCTGCCCAAGACAGCCTAGGACGGTGGCACACGTGTGGTGCACCGCTGCAACAACTCTGCACCCGAGGCCTCAAATCAAAATTCAGCCTCGACATAAGTTATTTTTTTGTCGATTTATGGGGGTATGCAGGCCGGTAATGAATTCCGACAACTTTGAAAAAATGGTGCACAAGCATGCCCAAGCGTGGTCTAGGACGGTGCACACGTGTGGTGCACCGCTGCAACAACTCCACGCACGAGGCCTCAAATCGAAATTCTGCCTCGACAAAAGTGATTTTTTTGTCGATTTATGGGGGTATGCAGGACGGTAATGAATTCTGATAACTTTGAAAAATGGTACACAAGCTGCCCAAGACAGCCTAGGACGATGGCACACGTGTGGTGCACCGCTGCAACAACTCTGCACCCGAGGCCTCAAATCAAAATTCAGCCTCGACATAAGTTATTTTTTTGTCGATTTATGGGGGTATGCAGGCCGGTAATGAATTCCGACAACTTTGAAAAAATGGTGCACAAGCATGCCCAAGACAGCCTAGGATGGTGGCACACGTATGTTGCACCGCTGCAAAAAATCCACACCCGAGGCCTCAAATCGAAATTCTGCCTCGACAAAAGTGATTTTTTTTGTCGATTTATAGGGGTATGCAGGCCGGTAATGAATTCCGACAACTTTGAAAAAATGGTGCACAAGCATGCCCAAGCGTGGTCTAGGACGGTGCACACGTGTGGTGCACCGCTGCAACAACTCCGCACCCGAGGCCTCAAATCGAAATTCCGCCTCGACACAAGTAATGTTTTTATCGATTTACGGGGGTATGCAGGCTGGTAATGAATTCCGACAACTTTGAAAAAATGGTGCACAAGCATGCCCAAGAGTGGCCTAGGACGGTGCACACGTGTGGTGCACCGCTGCAACAACTCCGCACCCGAGGCCTCAAATCGAAATTCCACCTCGACAATAGTGATTTTTTTGTCGATTTATGTGGGTATGCAGGCCGGTAATGAATTCCGACAACTTTGAAAAAATGGTGCACAAGCTGCCCAAAACAACCTAGGACGCTGGCACACGTATGGTGCACCGCTGCAACAACTCCGCACCAGAGGCCTCAAATCAAAATTCTGCCTCGACAAAAGTGATTTTTTTTGTCGATTTATGGGGGTATGCAGGCCGGTAATGAATTCCGACAACTTTGAAAAAATGGTGCACAAGCAAGCCCAAGCGTGGCCTAGGACGTTGCACACGTGTGGTGCACCGCTGCAACAACTCTGCACCCGAGGCCTCAAATCGAAATTCTGCCTCGACACACGTTATTTTTTTGTCGATTTATGGGGGTATGCAGGCCAGTAATGAATTCCGACAACTTTGAAAAAATTGTGCACAAGCTGCCCAAACAACCTAGGACGGTGGCACACGTATGGTAAACCGCTGCAACAACTCTGCACCCGAAGCCTCAAATCGAAATTCTGCCTCGACAAAAGTGATTTTTTTTGTCGATTTGTGGGGGTATACAGGCCGATAATGAATTCCGACAACTTTGTAAAAATGGTGCACAAGCATGCCCGAGCGTGGCCTAGGACGGTGCACACGTGTGGTGCACCGCTGCAACAACTCCACGCACGAGGCCTCAAATCGAAATTCTGCCTCGACAAAAGTGATTTTTTTGTCGATTTATGGGGGTATGCAGGACGGTAATGAATTCTGATAACTTTGAAAAATGGTACACAAGCTGCCCAAGACAGCCTAGGACGGTGGCACACGTGTGGTGCACCGCTGCAACAACTCTGCACCCGAGGCCTCAAATCAAAATTCAGCCTCGACATAAGTTATTTTTTTGTCGATTTATGGGGGTATGCAGGCCGGTAATGAATTCCGACAACTTTGAAAAAATGGTGCACAAGCATGCCCAAGCGTGGTCTAGGACGGTGCACACGTGTGGTGCACCGCTGCAACAACTCCACGCACGAGGCCTCAAATCGAAATTCTGCCTCGACAAAAGTGATTTTTTTGTCGATTTATGGGGGTATGCAGGACGGTAATGAATTCTGATAACTTTGAAAAATGGTACACAAGCTGCCCAAGACAGCCTAGGACGATGGCACACGTGTGGTGCACCGCTGCAACAACTCTGCACCCGAGGCCTCAAATCAAAATTCAGCCTCGACATAAGTTATTTTTTTGTCGATTTATGGGGGTATGCAGGCCGGTAATGAATTCCGACAACTTTGAAAAAATGGTGCACAAGCATGCCCAAGACAGCCTAGGATGGTGGCACACGTATGTTGCACCGCTGCAAAAAATCCACACCCGAGGCCTCAAATCGAAATTCTGCCTCGACAAAAGTGATTTTTTTTGTCGATTTATAGGGGTATGCAGGCCGGTAATGAATTCCGACAACTTTGAAAAAATGGTGCACAAGCATGCCCAAGCGTGGTCTAGGACGGTGCACACGTGTGGTGCACCGCTGCAACAACTCCGCACCCGAGGCCTCAAATCGAAATTCCGCCTCGACACAAGTAATGTTTTTATCGATTTACGGGGGTATGCAGGCTGGTAATGAATTCCGACAACTTTGAAAAAATGGTGCACAAGCATGCCCAAGAGTGGCCTAGGACGGTGCACACGTGTGGTGCACCGCTGCAACAACTCCGCACCCGAGGCCTCAAATCGAAATTCCACCTCGACAATAGTGATTTTTTTGTTGATTTATGTGGGTATGCAGGCCGGTAATGAATTCCGACAACTTTGAAAAAATGGTGCACAAGCTGCCCAAAACAACCTAGGACGCTGGCACACGTATGGTGCACCGCTGCAACAACTCCGCACCAGAGGCCTCAAATCGAAATTCTGCCTCGACAAAAGTGATTTTTTTTGTCGATTTATGGGGGTATGCAGGCCGGTAATGAATTCCGACAACTTTGAAAAAATGGTGCACAAGCATGCCCAAGCGTGGCCTAGGACGTTGCACACGTGTGGTGCACCGCTGCAACAACTCTGCACCCGAGGCCTCAAATCGAAATTCTGCCTCGACACAAGTTATTTTTTTGTCGATTTATGGGGGTATGCAGGCCAGTAATGAATTCCGACAACTTTGAAAAAATTGTGCACAAGCTGCCCAAAACAACCTAGGACGGTGGCACACGTATGGTAAACCGCTGCAACAACTCCGCACCCGAAGCCTCAAATCGAAATTCTGCCTCGACAAAAGTGATTTTTTTTGTCGATTTGTGGGGGTATACAGGCCGATAATGAATTCCGACAACTTTGTAAAAATGGTGCACAAGCATGCCCAAGCGTGGCCTAGGACGGTGCACACGTGTGGTGCACCGCTGCAACAACTCCACGCACGAGGCCTCAAATCGAAATTCTGCCTCGACAAAAGTGATTTTTTTGTCGATTTATGGGGGTATGCAGGACGGTAATGAATTCTGATAACTTTGAAAAATGGTACACAAGCTGCCCAAGACAGCCTAGGACGGTGGCACACGTGTGGTGCACCGCTGCAACAACTCTGCACCCGAGGCCTCAAATCAAAATTCAGCCTCGACATAAGTTATTTTTTTGTCGATTTATGGGGGTATGCAGGCCGGTAATGAATTCCGACAACTTTGAAAAAATGGTGCACAAGCATGCCCAAGCGTGGTCTAGGACGGTGCACACGTGTGGTGCACCGCTGCAACAACTCCACGCACGAGGCCTCAAATCGAAATTCTGCCTCGACAAAAGTGATTTTTTTGTCGATTTATGGGGGTATGCAGGACGGTAATGAATTCTGATAACTTTGAAAAATGGTACACAAGCTGCCCAAGACAGCCTAGGACGGTGGCACACGTGTGGTGCACCGCTGCAACAACTCTGCACCCGAGGTCTCAAATCAAAATTCAGCCTCGACATAAGTTATTTTTTTGTCGATTTATGGGGGTATGCAGGCCGGTAATGAATTCCGACAACTTTGAAAAAATGGTGCACAAGCATGCCCAAGACAGCCTAGGATGGTGGCACACGTATGTTGCACCGCTGCAAAAAATCCACACCCGAGGCCTCAAATCGAAATTCTGCCTCGACAAAAGTGATTTTTTTTGTCGATTTATAGGGGTATGCAGGCCGGTAATGAATTCCGACAACTTTGAAAAAATGGTGCACAAGCATGCCCAAGCGTGGTCTAGGACGGTGCACACGTGTGGTGCACCGCTGCAACAACTCCGCACCCGAGGCCTCAAATCGAAATTCCGCCTCGACACAAGTTATGTTTTTATCGATTTACGGGGGTATGCAGGCTGGTAATGAATTCCGACAACTTTGAAAAAATGGTGCACAAGCATGCCCAAGAGTGGCCTAGGACGGTGCACACGTGTGGTGCACCGCTGCAACAACTCCGCACCCGAGGCCTCAAATCGAAATTCCACCTCGACAATAGTGATTTTTTTGTCGATTTATGTGGGTATGCAGGCCGGTAATGAATTCCGACAACTTTGAAAAAATGGTGCAGAAGCTGCCCAAAACAACCTAGGACGCTGGCACACGTATGGTGCACCGCTGCAACAACTCCGCACCAGAGGCCTCAAATCGAAATTCTGCCTCGACAAAAGTAATTTTTTTTGTCGATTTATGGGGGTATGCAGGCCGGTAATGAATTCCGACAACTTTGAAAAAATGGTGCACAAGCATGCCCAAGCGTGGCCTAGGACGTTGCACACGTGTGGTGCACCGCTGCAACAACTCTGCACCCGAGGCCTCAAATCGAAATTCTGCCTCGACACAAGTTATTTTTTTGTCGATTTATGGGGGTATGCAGGCCAGTAATGAATTCCGACAACTTTGAAAAAATTGTGCACAAGCTGCCCAAAACAACCTAGGACGGTGGCACACGTATGGTAAACCGCTGCAACAACTCCGCACCCGAAGCCTCAAATCGAAATTCTGCCTCGACAAAAGTGATTTTTTTTGTCGATTTGTGGGGGTATACAGGCCGATAATGAATTCCGACAACTTTGTAAAAATGCTGCACAAGCATGCCCAAGCGTGGCCTAGGACGGTGCACACGTGTGGTGCACCGCTGCAACAAGTCCACACCCTAGGCCTCAAATCAATATTCAGCCTCGACATAAGTTATTTTTTTGTCGATTTATGGGGGTATGCAGGCCGGTAGTGAATTCCGACAACTTTGAAAAAATGGTGCACAAACTGCGCAAGACAACCTAGGACGGTGGTATACGTATGTTGCACCACTGCAACAACTCCGCACCCGAGGCCTAAAATCGAAATTCTGCCTCGACAAAAATGATTTTTTTTGTCGATTTATGGGGGTATGCAGGCCGGTAATGAATTTCGACAACTTTGAATAAATGGAGCACAAGCATGCCCAAGCGCGGCCTAGGATGGTGCACACGTGTGGTGCACCGCTGCAACAACTCTGCACCCGAGGCCTCAAAATCGAAATTCTGCCTCGACACAAGTTATTTTTTGTCGATTTATGGGGGTATGCAGGCCGGTAATGAATTCCGACAACTTTGAAAAAATTGTGCACAAGCTGACCAAAACAACCTAGGACGGTGGCACACGTATGGTGCACCGCTGCAACAACTCCGCACCCGAAGCCACAAATCGAAATTCTGCCTCGACAAAAGTAATTTTTTTGTCGATTTATGGGGGTATGCAGGCCGGTAATGAATTACGACGACTTTGAATAAATGGTGCACAAGCATGCCCAAGCGCGGCCTAGGACGGTGCACACGTGTGGTGCACCGCTGCAACAACTCTGCACCCGAGGCCACAAATCGAAATTCCGCCTCGACCCAAGTTTTTTTTTATCGATTTATGGGGGTATGCAGGCCGGTAATGAATTCCGACAAATTTGAAAAAATGGTGCACAAGCATGCCCAAGACAGCCTAGGACGGTGGCACACGTGTGGTGCACCGCTGCAATAAATCCACACCCGAGGCCTCAAATCGAAATTCCGCATCGACAAAAGTGATTTTTTTTGTCGATTTATAGGGGTATGCAGGCCGGTAATGAATTCCGACAACTTTGAAAAAATGGTGCACAAGCATGCCCAAGCGTGTGGCCTAGGACGGTGCACACGTGTGGTGAACCGCTGCAACAACTCTGCACCCGAGGCCTCAAATCGAAATTCCGCCTCGACACAAGTTATTTTTTTATCGATTTATGGGGGTATGCAGGCCAGTAATGAATTCCGACAACTTTGAAAAAATGGTGCACAAGCATGCCCAAGACAGCCTAGGACGGTGGCACACGTATGTTGCACCGCTGCAACAAATCCACACCCGAGGCCTCAAATTGAAATTCTGCCTCGACAAAAGTGAGATTTTATTCGTTTATGGGGTTATGCAGGCCGGTAATGAATTCCGACAACTTTTAAAAAATGGTGCACAAACTGCGCAAGACAACCTAGGACGGTGGTACACGTATGCTGCACCGCTGCAACAACTCCGCACCCGAGGCCTCAAATCGAAATTCTGCCTCGACAAAAGTGATTTTTTTTTGTCGATTTATGTGGGTATGGAGGCCGGTAATGAATTACGACGACTTTGAATAAATGGTGCACAAGCATGCCCAAGCGCGGCCTAGGACGGTGCACACGTGTGGTGCACCGCTGCAACAACTCTGCACCCGAGGCCACAAATCGAAATTCCGCCTCGACCCAAGTTTTTTTTTATCGATTTATGGGGGTATGCAGGCCGGTAATGAATTCCGACAAATTTGAAAAAATGGTGCACAAGCATGCCCAAGACAGCCTAGGACGGTGGCACACGTGTGGTGCACCGCTGCAATAAATCCACACCCGAGGCCTCAAATCGAAATTCCGCATCGACAAAAGTGATTTTTTTTGTCGATTTATAGGGGTATGCAGGCCGGTAATGAATTCCGACAACTTTGAAAAAATGGTGCACAAGCATGCCCAAGCGTGGTCTAGGACGGTGCACACGTGTGGTGCACCGCTGCAACAACTCCACGCACGAGGCCTCAAATCGAAATTCTGCCTCGACAAAAGTGATTTTTTTGTCGATTTATGGGGGTATGCAGGATGGTAATGAATTCTGATAACTTTGAAAAATGGTACACAAGCTGCCCAAGACAGCCTAGGACGGTGGCACACGTGTGGTGCACCGCTGCAACAACTCTGCACCCGAGGCCTCAAATCAAAATTCAGCCTCGACATAAGTTATTTTTTTGTCGATTTATGGGGGTATGCAGGCCGGTAATGAATTCCGACAACTTTGAAAAAATGGTGCACAAGCATGCCCAAGACAGCCTAGGATGGTGGCACACGTATGTTGCACCGCTGCAACAAATCCACACCTGAGGCCTCAAATCGAAATTCTGCCTCGACAAAAGTGATTTTTTTTGTCGATTTATAGGGGTATGCAGGCCGGTAATGAATTCCGACAACTTTGAAAAAATGGTGCACAAGCATGCCCAAGCGTGGTCTAGGACGGTGCACACGTGTGGTGCACCGCTGCAACAACTCCGCACCCGAGGCCTCAAATCGAAATTCCGCCTCGACACAAGTTATGTTTTTATCGATTTACGGGGGTATGCAGGCTGGTAATGAATTCCGACAACTTTGAAAAAATGGTGCACAAGCATGCCCAAGAGTGGCCTAGGACGGTGCACACGTGTGGTGCACCGCTGCAACAACTCCGCACCCGAGGCCTCAAATCAAAATTCAGCCTTGACACAGGTTATTTTTTTGTTGATTTAAGGGGGTATGCAAGCCGGTAATGAATTCCGACAACTATGAAAAAATGGTGCACAAGCATGCCCAAGCTTGGCCTAGGACGGTGCACACGTGTGGTGCACCGCTGCAACAATTCCGCACCCGAGGCCTCAAATTGAAATTCCACCTCGACACAAGTTATTTTTTTGTCGGTTTACGGGGTTATGCAGGCCGGTAATGAATTCCGACAACTTTGAAAAAATGGTGCACAATCATGCCCAAGCGTGGCCTAAGAATGTGCACACGTGTGGTGCACTGCTGCAACAACTCCACACCCGAGGCCTCAAATCGAAATTCCGCCTCGACAAAAGTGATTTTTTTATCGATTTATGTGGTTATGCAGGCCGGTAATGAATTCCGACAACTTTGAAAAAATGGTGCACAAGCTGCCCAAGATAGCCTAGGACGGTGGCACACGTGTGGTGCACCGCTGCAACAACTATGCACCCGAGGCCTCAAATCAAAATTAAGTTATTTTTTTGTCGATTTATGGGGGTATGCAGGCCGGTAATGAATTCTGACAACCTTGAAAAAATGGTGCACAAGCATGCCCAAGACAGCCTAGGACGGTGGCACACGTATGGTGCACCGCTGCAACAACTCCGCACCCGAGGCCTCAAATCGAAATTCGTAAACACGGTGTGCAAGCATGCGCTCAAGTGGCCACAACGTCAAAAACTCTGCACCCGAGGCCTCAAATTCAAAAACCGTCTCGACACAATTGATTCTATGGCAAATTCAGTGGGGGATGCAAACACGGGAAGCAATCTGAAAACTTTGTAAAAACAGCGCTCAAGCATGCGCGCAAGTTTGGATATGGGCGACGACGTCAAAAACTCCGCACCCGAGGTATCAAATTCAAAATCTGTCTCGACACAATTGATTCTATGGCCAATTCAGTGAGAAATGCAAACCTGAGAGGTAATCTGAAAACTTTGTAAAAACGGCGCAGAAGCATGCACGCAAGTTTGGCTATGGACGACGACGTCAAAAACTCCGCACCCGAGGCGTTAAATATAAAATTTGTCTCGACACAATTGATTCTATGGCCAATTCAGTGAGAAATGCAAACCCGGGAGGTAATCTGAAAACTTTGTAAAAACGGCACACAAGTTTGGCTATGGACGACGACGTCAAAAACTCCGCACCCGAGGCGTCAAATATAAAATTCGTCTCGACACAATTGATTCTATGGCCAATTCAGTGAGAAATGCAAACCCGGGAGGTAATCTGAAAACTTTGTAAAAACGGCGTACACGTTTGAACGCCAGTGTGGCTATGGGCCACAACGTCAGAAACTCTGCACCCGAGGCTTCAAATTCACAATCCGTCTCGACCCAATTGATTCTATGGCCAATTCAGTGGGTGATGCAAACACGGGAGGCAATCTGAAAAACTTTGTAAAAACGGCGCACAAGCATGCGCGCAAGTTTGGCTATAGGCGACGACGTCAAAAACTCCGCACCCGAAGCGTCAAATTCAAAATCTGTCTCGACACAATTGATTCTATGGCCAATTCAGTGAGAAATGCAAACCCGGGAGGTAATCTGAAAACTTTGTAAAAACGGCGCACAAGCATGCATGCAAGTTTGGCTATGGGCGACGACGTCAAAAACTCCGCACCCGAGGCGTCAAATTCAAAATCCGTCTCGACACAATTGATTCTATGGCCAATTTAGTGGGGGATGCAAACCCAGGAGGCAATCCGAAAACTATGTAAAAACGGTGCACAATTAGGCACGCTAGTTTGGCTATGGGCCACGACGTCAAAAACTCTGCACCCGAGGCTTCAAATTCACAATCCGTCTCGACACAATTTATTCTATGGACAATTAAGTATGGGATGAAAACCTGAGAGGCAATCTGGAAACTTTGTAAAAACGGTGTGCAAGGATGCGCGCAAGTGTGGCAATAGGCCACAATGTCAAAAACTCTGCACCCGAGGCCTCAAATTCAAAAACCGTCTCGACACAATTGATTCTATGGCCAATTCAGTGGGTGATGCAAACACGGGAGGCAAAATGAAAACTTTGTAAAAACAGTGCTCAATCATGCGCGAAAGTTTGGATATGGGCGACGATGTCAAAAAATCCGCACCCGAGGCATCAAATTCAAAATCTGTCTCGACAGAATTGATTTTATGGCCAATTCAGTATGAAATGCAAACCCGGGAGGTAAATTGAAAACTTTGTAAAAATGGCGCACAAGTTTGCACGCCAGTGTGGCTATGGGCCACGACGTTAGAAACTCTGCACCAAAGGCTTCAAATTCACAATCCGACTCGACCCAATTGATTCTATGGCCAATTCAGTGGGTGATGCAAACACGGGAGGCAATCTGAAAACTTTGTAAAAACGGCGCACAAGCATGCGCGCAAGTTTGGCTATGGGCGACGACGTCAAAAACTCCACACCCGAAGCGTCAAATTCAAAATCTGTCTCGACACAATTGATTCTATGGCCAATTCAGTGAGAAATGCAAACCCGGGAGGTAATCTGAAAACTTTGTAAAAACGGTGCACAAGCATGCATGCAAGTTTGGCTATGGGCGACGACGTCAAAAACTCCGCACCCGAGGCGTCAAATTCAAAATCCGTCTCGACAAAATTAATTCTTTGGCCAATTTAGTGGGGGATGCAAACCCAGGAGGCAATCCGAAAACTTTGTAAAAATGGTGTGCAAGCATGCGCGCAAGTGTGGCAATAGGCCACAATGTCAAAAACTCTGCACCCGAGCCCTTAAATTTAAAAACCGTCTCGACACAATTGATTCTATGGAAAATTCAGTGGGGGATGCAAACACGGGAGGCAATCTGAAAACTTTGTAAAAACAGCGCTCAAGCATGCGCGCAAGTTTGGATATGGGCGACGATGTCAAAAACTCCGCACCCGAGGCATCAAATTCAATATCTGTCTCGACAGAATTGATTTTATGGCCAATTCAGTATGTAATGCAAACCCGAGAGGTAATCTGAAAACTTTGTAAAAACGGCACACAAGTTTGGCTATGGACGACGACGTCAAAAACTCCGCACCCGAGGCGTCAAATATAAAATTCGTCTCGACACAATTGATTCTATGGCTAATTCAGTGAGAAATGCAAACCCGGGAGGTAATCTGAAAACTTTGTAAAAACGGCGTACACGTTTGAACGCCAGTGTGGCTATGGGCCACAACGTCAGAAACTCTGCAGCCGAGGCTTCAAATTCACAATCCGTCTCGACCCAATTGATTCTATGGCCAATTCAGTGGGTGAAGCAAACACGGGAGGCAATCTGAAAACTTTGTAAAAACGGCGCACAAGCATGCGCGCAAGTTTGGCTATGGGCGACGACGTCAAAAACTCCACACCCGAAGCGTCAAATTCAAAATCTGTCTCGACACAATTGATTCTATGGCCAATTCAGTGAGAAATGCAAACCCGGGAGGTAATCTGAAAACTTTGTAAAAACGGCGCACAAGCATGCATGCAAGTTTGGTTATGGGCGACGACGTCAAAAACTCCGCACCCGAGGCGTCAAATTCAAAATCCATCTCGACACAATTGATTCTATGGCCAATTTAGTGGGGGATGTAAACCCAGGAGGCAATCCGAAAACTCTGTAAAAACGGTGCACAAGCATGCATGCAAGTTTGGCTATGGGCGACGACGTCAAAAACTCCGCACCCGAGGCGTCAAATTCAAAATCCGTCTCGACACAATTAATTCTATGGCCAATTTAGTGGGGGATGCAAACCCAGGAGGCAATCCGAAAACTTTGTAAAAATGGTGTGCAAGCATGCGCGCAAGTGTGGCAATAGGCCACAATGTCAAAAACTCTGCACCCGAGGCCTTAAATTTAAAAACCGTCTCGACACAATTGATTCTATGGAAAATTCAGTGGGGGATGCAAACACGGGAGGCAATCTGAAAACTTTGTAAAAACAGCGCTCAAGCATGCGCGCAAGTTTGGATATGGGCGACGACGTCAAAAACTCCGCACCCGAGGCATCAAATTCAAAATCTGTCTCGACAGAATTGATTTTATGGCCAATTCAATATGTAATGCAAACCCGGGAGGTAATCTGAAAACTTTGTAAAAACGGCACACAAGTTTGGCTATGGACGACGACGTTAAAAACTCCGCACGCGAGGCGTCAAATATAAAATTCGTCTCGACACAATTGATTCTATGGCTAATTCAGTGAGAAATGCAAACCCGGGAGGTAATCTGAAAACTTTGTAAAAACGGCGTACACGTTTGAACGCCAGTGTGGCTATGGGCCACAACGTCAGAAACTCTGCACCCGAGGCTTCAAATTCACAATCCGTCTCGACCCAATTGATTCTATGGCCAATTCAGTGGGTGATGCAAACACGGGAGGCAATCTGAAAACTTTGTAAAAACGGCGCACAAGCATGCGCGCAAGTTTGGCTATGGGCAACGGCGTCAAAAACTCCGCACCCGAAGCGTCAAATTCAAAATCTGTCTCGACACAATTGATTCTATGGCCAATTCAGTGAGAAATGCAAACCCGGGAGGTAATCTGAAAACTTTGTAAAAACGGCGCACAAGCATGCATGCAAGTTTGGCTATGGGCGACGACGTCAAAAACTCCGCACCCGAGGCGTCAAATTCAAAATCCGTCTCGACACAATTGATTCTATGACCAATTTAGTGGGGGATGTAAACCCAGGAGGCAATCCGAAAACTCTGTAAAAACGGTGCACAAGTAGGCACGCTAGTTTGGCTATGGGCAACGACGTCAAAAACTCCGCACCCGAAGCGTCAAATTCAAAATCTGTCTCGACACAATTGATTCTATGGCCAATTCAGTGAGAAATGCAAACCCGGGAGGTAATCTGAAAACTTTGTAAAAACGGCGCACAAGCATGCATGCAAGTTTGGCTATGGGCGACGACGTCAAAAACTCCGCACCCGAGGCGTCAAATTCAAAATCCGTCTCGACACAATTGATTCTATGGCCAATTTAGTGGGGGATGTAAACCCAGGAGGCAATCCGAAAACTCTGTAAAAACGGTGCACAAGTAGGCACGCTAGTTTGGCTATGGGCCACGACGTCAAAAACTCTGCACCCGAGGCTTCAAATTCACAATCCGTCTCGACACAATTTATTCTATGGACAATTAAGTATGGGATGAAAACCTGAGAGGCAATCTGGAAACTTTGTAAAAACGGTGTGCAAGCATGCGCGCAAGTGTGGCAATAGGCCACAATGTCAAAAACTCTGCACCCGAGGCCTCAAATTCAAAAACCGTCTCGACACAATTGATTCTATGGCCAATTCAGTGGGTGATGCAAACACGGGAGGCAAACTGAAAACTTTGTAAAAACAGTGCTCAAGCATGCGTGAAAGTTTGGATATGGGCAACGATGTCAAAAACTCCGCACCCGAGGTATCAAATTCAAAATCTGTCTCGACAGAATTGATTTTATGGCCAATTCAGTATGAAATGCAAACCCGGGAGGTAATCTGTAAACTTTGTAAAAATGGCGCACAAGTTTGCACGTCAGTGTGGCTATGGGCCACGACGTCAGAAACTCTGCACCAGAGGCTTCAAATTCACAATCCGACTCGACCCAATTGATTATATGGCCAATTCAGTGGGTGATGCAAACACGGGAGGCAATCTGAAAACTTTGTAAAAACGGCGCACAAGCATGCGCGCAAGTTTGGCTATGGGCGACGACGTCAAAAACTCCGCACCCGAAGCGTCAAATTCAAAATCTGTCTCGACACAATTGATTCTATGGCCAATTCAGTGAGAAATGCAAACCCGGGAGGTAATCTGAAAACTTTGTAAAAACGGCGCACAAGCATGCATGCAAGTTTGGCTATGGGCGACGACGTCAAAAACTCTGCACCCGAGGCATCAAATTCAAAATCCGTCTCGACACAATTAATTCTATGGCCAATTTAGTGGGGGATGCAAACCCAGGAGGCAATCCGAAAACTTTGTAAAAATGGTGTGCAAGCATGCGCGCAAGTGTGGCAATAGGCCACAATGTCAAAAACTCTGCACCCGAGGCCTTAAATTTAAAAACCGTCTCGACACAATTGATTCTATGGAAAATTCAGTGGGGGATGCAAACACGGGAGGCAATCTGAAAACTTTGTAAAAACAGCGCTCAAGCATGCGCGCAAGTTTGGATATGGGCGACGACGTCAAAAACTCCGCACCCGAGGCATCAAATTCAAAATCTGTCTCGACAGAATTGATTTTATGGCCAATTCAATATGTAATGCAAACCTGGGAGGTAATCTGAAAACTTTGTAAAAACGGCACACAAGTTTGGCTATGGACGACGACGTCAAAAACTCCGCACCCGAGGCGTCAAATATAAAATTCGTCTCGACACAATTGATTCTATGGCTAATTCAGTGAGAAATGCAAACCCGGGAGGTAATCTGAAAACTTTGTAAAAACGGCGTACACGTTTGAACGCCAGTGTGGCTATGGGCCACAACGTCAGAAACTCTGCACCCGAGGCTTCAAATTCACAATCCGTCTCGACCCAATTGATTCTATGGCCAATTCAGTGGGTGATGCAAACACGGGAGGCAATCTGAAAACTTTGTAAAAACGGCGCACAAGCATGCGCGCAAGTTTGGCTATGGGCAACGACGTCAAAAACTCCGCACCCGAAGCGTCAAATTCAAAATCTGTCTCGACACAATTGATTCTATGGCCAATTCAGTGAGAAATGCAAACCCGGGAGGTAATCTGAAAACTTTGTAAAAACGGCGCACAAGCATGCATGCAAGTTTGGCTATGGGCGACGACGTCAAAAACTCCGCACCCGAGGCGTCAAATTCAAAATCCGTCTCGATACAATTGATTCTATGGCCAATTTAGTGGGGGATGTAAACCCAGGAGGCAATCCGAAAACTCTGTAAAAACGGTGCACAAGTAGGCACGCTAGTTTGGCTATGGGCAACGACGTCAAAAACTCCGCACCCGAAGCGTCAAATTCAAAATCTGTCTCGACACAATTGATTCTATGGCCAATTCAGTGAGAAATGCAAACCCGGGAGGTAATCTGAAAACTTTGTAAAAACGGCGCACAAGCATGCATGCAAGTTTGGCTATGGGCGACGACGTCAAAAACTCCGCACCCGAGGCGTCAAATTCAAAATCCGTCTCGACACAATTGATTATATGGCCAATTTAGTGGGGGATGTAAACCCAGGAGGCAATCCGAAAACTCTGTAAAAACGGTGCACAAGTAGGCACGCTAGTTTGGCTATGGGCCACGACGTCAAAAACTCTGCACCCGAGGCTTCAAATTCACAATCCGTCTCGACACAATTTATTCTATGGACAATTAAGTATGGGATGAAAACCTGAGAGGCAATCTGGAAACTTTGTAAAAACGGTGTGCAAGCATGCGCGCAAGTGTGGCAATAGGCCACAATGTCAAAAACTCTGCACCCGAGGCCTCAAATTCAAAAACCGTCTCGACACAATTGATTCTATGGCCAATTCAGTGGGTGATGCAAACACGGGAGGCAAACTGAAAACTTTGTAAAAACAGTGCTCAAGCATGCGTGAAAGTTTGGATATGGGCAACGATGTCAAAAACTCCGCACCCGAGGTATCAATTTCAAAATCTGTCTCGACAGAATTGATTTTATGGCCAATTCAGTATGAAATGCAAACCCGGGAGGTAATCTGAAAACTTTGTAAAAATGGCGCACAAGTTTGCACGTCAGTGTGGCTATGGGCCACGACGTCAGAAACTCTGCACCAGAGGCTTCAAATTCACAATCCGACTCGACCCAATTGATTATATGGCCAATTCAGTGGGTGATGCAAACACGGGAGGCAATCTGAAAACTTTGTAAAAACGGCGCACAAGCATGCGCGCAAGTTTGGCTATGGGCGACGACGTCAAAAACTCTGCACCCGAAGCGTCAAATTCAAAATCTGTCTCGACACAATTGATTCTATGGCCAATTCAGTGAGAAATGCAAACCCGGGAGGTAATCTGAAAACTTTGTAAAAACGGCGCACAAGCATGCATGCAAGTTTGGCTATGGGCGACGACGTCAAAAACTCCGCACCCGAGGCGTCAAATTCAAAATCCGTCTCGACACAATTAATTCTATGGCCAATTTAGTGGGGGATGCAAACCCAGGAGGCAATCCGAAAACTTTGTAAAAATGGTGTGCAAGCATGCGCGCAAGTGTGGCAATAGGCCACAATGTCAAAAACTCTGCACCCGAGGCCTTAAATTTAAAAACCGTCTCGACACAATTGATTCTATGGAAAATTCAGTGGGGGATGCAAACACGGGAGGCAATCTGAAAACTTTGTAAAAACAGCGCTCAAGCATGCGCGCAAGTTTGGATATGGGCGACGACGTCAAAAACTCCGCACCCGAGGCATCAAATTCAAAATCTGTCTCGACAGAATTGATTTTATGGCCAATTCAATATGTAATGCAAACCCGGGAGGTAATCTGAAAACTTTGTAAAAACGGCACACAAGTTTGGCTATGGACGACGACGTCAAAAACTCCGCACCCGAGGCGTCAAATATAAAATTCGTCTCGACACAATTGATTCTATGGCTAATTCAGTGAGAAATGCAAACCCTGGAGGTAATCTGAAAACTTTGTAAAAACGGCGTACACGTTTGAACGCCAGTGTGGCTATGGGCCACAACGTCAGAAACTCTGCACCCGAGGCTTCAAATTCACAATCCGTCTCGACCCAATTGATTCTATGGCCAATTCAGTGGGTGATGCAAACACGGGAGGCAATCTGAAAACTTTGTAAAAACGGCGCACAAGCATGCGCGCAAGTTTGGCTATGGGCAACGACGTCAAAAACTCCGCACCCGAAGCGTCAAATTCAAAATCTGTCTCGACACAATTGATTCTATGGCCAATTCAGTGAGAAATGCAAACCCGGGAGGTAATCTGAAAACTTTGTAAAAACGGCGCACAAGCATGCATGCAAGTTTGGCTATGGGCGACGACGTCAAAAACTCCGCACCCGAGGCGTCAAATTCAAAATCCGTCTCGACACAATTGATTCTATGGCCAATTTAGTGGGGGATGTAAACCCAGGAGGCAATCCGAAAACTCTGTAAAAACGGTGCACAAGTAGGCACGCTAGTTTGGCTATGGGCAACGACGTCAAAAACTCCGCACCCGAAGCGTCAAATTCAAAATCTGTCTCGACACAATTGATTCTATGGCCAATTCAGTGAGAAATGCAAACCCGGGAGGTAATCTGAAAACTTTGTAAAAACGGCGCACAAGCATGCATGCAAGTTTGGCTATGGGCGACGACGTCAAAAACTCCGCACCCGAGGCGTCAAATTCAAAATCCGTCTCGACACAATTGATTCTATGGCCAATTTAGTGGGGGATGTAAACCCAGGAGGCAATCCGAAAACTCTGTAAAAACGGTGCACAAGTAGGCACGCTAGTTTGGCTATGGGCCACGACGTCAAAAACTCTGCACCCGAGGCTTCAAATTCACAATCCGTCTCGACACAATTTATTCTATGGACAATTAAGTATGGGATGAAAACCTGAGAGGCAATCTGGAAACTTTGTAAAAACGGTGTGCAAGCATGCGCGCAAGTGTGGCAATAGGCCACAATGTCAAAAACTCTGCACCCGAGGCCTCAAATTCAAAAACCGTCTCGACACAATTGATTCTATGGCCAATTCAGTGGGTGATGCAAACACGGGAGGCAAACTGAAAACTTTGTAAAAACAGTGCTCAAGCATGCGTGAAAGTTTGGATATGGGCAACGATGTCAAAAACTCCGCACCCGAGGTATCAAATTCAAAATCTGTCTCGACAGAATTGATTTTATGGCCAATTCAGTATGAAATGCAAACCCGGGAGGTAATCTGAAAACTTTGTAAAAATGGCGCACAAGTTTGCACGTCAGTGTGGCTATGGGCCACGACGTCAGAAACTCTGCACCAGAGGCTTCAAATTCACAATCCGACTCGACCCAATTGATTATATGGCCAATTCAGTGGGTGATGCAAACACGGGAGGCAATCTGAAAACTTTGTAAAAACGGCGCACAAGCTTGCGCGCAAGTTTGGCTATGGGCGACGACGTCAAAAACTCCGCACCCGAAGCGTCAAATTCAAAATCTGTCTCGACACAATTGATTCTATGGCCAATTCAGTGAGAAATGCAAACCCGGGAGGTAATCTGAAAACTTTGTAAAAACGGCGCACAAGCATGCATGCAAGTTTGGCTAAGGGCGACGACGTCAAAAACTCCGCACCCGAGGCGTCAAATTCAAAATCCGTCTCGACACAATTAATTCTATGGCCAATTTAGTGGGGGATGCAAACCCAGGAGGCAATCCGAAAACTTTGTAAAAATGGTGTGCAAGCATGCGCGCAAGTGTGGCAATAGGCCACAATGTCAAAAACTCTGCACCCGAGGCCTTAAATTTAAAAACCGTCTCGACACAATTGATTCTATGGAAAATTCAGTGGGGGATGCAAACACGGGAGGCAATCTGAAAACTTTGTAAAAACAGCGCTCAAGCATGCGCGCAAGTTTGGATATGGGCGACGACGTCAAAAACTCCGCACCCGAGGCATCAAATTCAAAATCTGTCTCGACAGAATTGATTTTATGGCCAATTCAATATGTAATGCAAACCCGGGAGGTAATCTGAAAACTTTGTAAAAACGGCACACAAGTTTGGCTATGGACGACGACGTCAAAAACTCCGCACCCGAGGCGTCAAATATAAAATTCGTCTCGACACAATTGATTCTATGGCTAATTCAGTGAGAAATGCAAACCCGGGAGGTAATCTGAAAACTTTGTAAAAACGGCGTACACGTTTGAACGCCAGTGTGGCTATGGGCCACAACGTCAGAAACTCTGCACCCGAGGCTTCAAATTCACAATCTGTCTCGACCCAATTGATTCTATGGCCAATTCAGTGGGTGATGCAAACACGGGAGGCAATCTGAAAACTTTGTAAAAACGGCGCACAAGCATGCGCGCAAGTTTGGCTATGGGCAACGACGTCAAAAACTCCGCACCCGAAGCGTCAAATTCAAAATCTGTCTCGACACAATTGATTCTATGGCCAATTCAGTGAGAAATGCAAACCCGGGAGGTAATCTGAAAACTTTGTAAAAACGGCGCACAAGCATGCATGCAAGTTTGGCTATGGGCGACGACGTCAAAAACTCCGCACCCGAGGCGTCAAATTCAAAATCCGTCTCGACACAATTGATTCTATGGCCAATTTAGTGGGGGATGTAAACCCAGGAGGCAATCCGAAAACTCTGTAAAAACGGTGCACAAGTAGGCACGCTAGTTTGGCTATGGGCAACGACGTCAAAAACTCCGCACCCGAAGCGTCAAATTCAAAATCTGTCTCGACACAATTGATTCTATGGCCAATTCAGTGAGAAATGCAAACCCGGGAGGTAATCTGAAAACTTTGTAAAAACGGCGCACAAGCATGCATGCAAGTTTGGCTATGGGCGACGACGTCAAAAACTCCGCACCCGAGGCGTCAAATTCAAAATCCGTCTAGACACAATTGATTCTATGGCCAATTTAGTGGGGGATGTAAACCCAGGAGGCAATCCGAAAACTCTGTAAAAACGGTGCACAAGTAGGCACGCTAGTTTGGCTATGGGCCACGACGTCAAAAACTCTGCACCCGAGGCTTCAAATTCACAATCCGTCTCGACACAATTTATTCTATGGACAATTAAGTATGGGATGAAAACCTGAGAGGCAATCTGGAAACTTTGTAAAAACGGTGTGCAAGCATGCGCGCAAGTGTGGCAATAGGCCACAATGTCAAAAACTCTGCACCCGAGGCCTCAAATTCAAAAACCGTCTCGACACAATTGATTCTATGGCCAATTCAGTGGGTGATGCAAACACGGGAGGCAAACTGAAAACTTTGTAAAAACAGTGCTCAAGCATGCGTGAAAGTTTGGATATGGGCAACGATGTCAAAAACTCCGCACCCGAGGCATCAAATTCAAAATCTGTCTCGACAGAATTGATTTTATGGCCAATTCAGTATGAAATGCAAACCCGGGAGGTAATCTGAAAACTTTGTAAAAATGGCGCACAAGTTTGCACGTCAATGTGGCTATGGGCCACGACGTCAGAAACTCTGCACCAGAGGCTTCAAATTCACAATCCGACTCGACCCAATTGATTCTATGGCCAATTCAGTGGGTGATGCAAACACGGGAGGCAATCTGAAAACTTTGTAAAAACGGCGCACAAGCATGCGCGCAAGTTTGGCTATGTGCGACGACGTCAAAAACTCCGCACCCGAAGCGTCAAATTCAAAATCTGTCTCGACACAATTGATTCTATGGCCAATTCAGTGAGAAATGCAAACCCGGGAGGTAATCTGAAAACTTTGTAAAAACAGCGCACAAGCATGCATGCAAGTTTGGCTATGGGCGACGACGTCAAAAACTCCGCACCCGAGGCGTCAAATTCAAAATCCGTCTCGACACAATTTATTCTATGGCCAATTTAGTGGGGGATGTAAACCCAGGAGGCAATCCGAAAACTCTGTAAAAACGGTGCACAAGCATGCATGCAAGTTTGGCTATGGGCGACGACGTCAAAAACTCCGCACCCGAGGCGTCAAATTCAAAATCCGTCTCGACACAATTAATTCTATGGCCAATTTAGTGGGGGATGCAAACCCAGGAGGCAATCCGAAAACTTTGTAAAAATGGTGTGCAAGCATGCGCGCAAGTGTGGCAATAGGCCACAATGTCAAAAACTCTGCACCCGAGGCCTTAAATTTAAAAACCGTCTCGACACAATTGATTCTATGGAAAATTCAGTGGGGGATGCAAACACGGGAGGCAGTCTGAAAACTTTGTAAAAACAGCGCTCAAGCATGCGCGCAAGTTTGGATATGGGCGACGACGTCAAAAACTCCGCACCCGAGGCATCAAATTCAAAATCTGTCTCGACAGAATTGATTTTATGGCCAATTCAATATGTAATGCAAACCCGGGAGGTAATCTGAAAACTTTGTAAAAACGGCACACAAGTTTGGCTATGGACGACGACGTCAAAAACTCCGCACCCGAGGCGTCAAATATAAAATTCGTCTCGACACAATTGATTCTATGGCTAATTCAGTGAGAAATGCAAACCCGGGAGGTAATCTGAAAACTTTGTAAAAACGGCGTACACGTTTGAACGCCAGTGTGGCTATGGGCCACAACGTCAGAAACTCTGCACCCGAGGCTTCAAATTCACAATCCGTCTCGACCCAATTGATTCTATGGCCAATTCAGTGGGTGATGCAAACACGGGAGGCAATCTGAAAACTTTGTAAAAACGGCGCACAAGCATGCGCGCAAGTTTGGCTATGGGCAACGACGTCAAAAACTCCGCACCCGAAGCGTCAAATTCAAAATCTGTCTCGACACAATTGATTCTATGGCCAATTCAGTGAGAAATGCAAACCCGGGAGGTAATCTGAAAACTTTGTAAAAACGGCGCACAAGCATGCGCGCAAGTTTGGCTATGGGCAACGACGTCAAAAACTCCGCACCCGAGGCGTCAAATTCAAAATCCGTCTCGACACAATTGATTCTATGGCCAATTTAGTGGGGGATGTAAACCCAGGAGGCAATCCGAAAACTCTGTAAAAACGGTGCACAAGTAGGCACGCTAGTTTGGCTATGGGCCACGACGTCAAAAACTCTGCACCCGAGGCTTCAAATTCACAATCCGTCTCGACACAATTTATTCTATGGACAATTAAGTATGGGATGAAAACCTGAGAGGCAATCTGGAAACTTTGTAAAAATGGTGTGCAAGCATGCGCGCAAGTGTGGCAATAGGCCACAATGTCAAAAACTCTGCACCCGAGGCCTCAAATTCAAAAACCGTCTCGACACAATTGATTCTATGGCCAATTCAGTGGGTGATGCAAACACGGGAGGCAAACTGAAAACTTTGTAAAAACAGTGCTCAAGCATGCGTGAAAGTTTGGATATGGGCGACGATGTCAAAAACTCCGCACCCGAGGCATCAAATTCAAAATCTGTCTCGACAGAATTGATTTTATGGCCAATTCAGTATGAAATGCAAACCCGGGAGGTAATCTGAAAACTTTGTAAAAATGGCGCACAAGTTTGCACGCCAGTGTGGCTATGGGCCACGACGTCAGAAACTCTGCACCAGAGGCTTCAAATTCACAATCCGACTCGACCCAATTGATTCTATGGCCAATTCAGTGGGTGATGCAAACACGGGAGGTAATCTGAAAACTTTGTAAAAACGGCGCACAAGCATGCGCGCAAGTTTGGCTATGGGCAACGACGTCAAAAACTCCGCACCCGAAGCGTCAAATTCAAAATCTGTCTCGACACAATTGATTCTATGGCCAATTCAGTGAGAAATGCAAACCCGGGAGGTAATCTGAAAACTTTGTAAAAACGGCGCACAAGCATGCATGCAAGTTTGGCTATGGGCGACGACGTCAAAAACTCCGCACCCGAGGCGTCAAATTCAAAATCCGTCTCGACACAATTGATTCTATGGCCAATTTAGTGGGGGATGTAAACCCAGGAGGCAATCCGAAAACTCTGTAAAAATGGTGCACAAGTAGGCACGCTAGTTTGGCTATGGGCCACGACGTCAAAAACTCTGCACCCGAGGCTTCAAATTCACAATCCGTCTCGACACAATTTATTCTATGGACAATTAAGTATGGGATGAAAACCTGAGAGGCAATCTGGAAACTTTGTAAAAACGGTGTGCAAGCATGCGCGCAAGTGTGGCAATAGGCCACAATGTCAAAAACTCTGCACCCGAGGCCTCAAATTCAAAAACCGTCTCGACACAATTGATTCTATGGCCAATTCAGTGGGTGATGCAAACACGGGAGGCAAACTGAAAACTTTGTAAAAACAGTGCTCAAGCATGCGTTAAAGTTTGGATATGGGCGACGATGTCAAAAACTCCGCACCCGAGGCATCAAATTCAAAATCTGTCTCGACAGAATTGATTTTATGGCCAATTCAGTATGAAATGCAAACCCGGGAGGTAATCTGAAAACTTTGTAAAAATGGCGCACAAGTTTGCACGCCAGTGTGGCTATGGGCCACGACGTCAGAAACTCTGCACCAGAGGCTTCAAATTCACAATCCGACTCGACCCAATTGATTCTATGGCCAATTCAGTGGGTGATGCAAACACGGGAGGCAATCTGAAAACTTTGTAAAAACGGCGCACAAGCATGCGCGCAAGTTTGGCTATGGGCAACGACGTCAAAAACTCCGCACCCGAAGCGTCAAATTCAAAATCTGTCTCGACACAATTGATTCTATGGCCAATTCAGTGAGAAATGCAAACCCGGGAGGTAATCTGAAAACTTTGTAAAAACGGCGCACAAGCATGCATGCAAGTTTGGCTATGGGCGACGACGTCAAAAACTCCGCACCCGAGGCGTCAAATTCAAAATCCGTCTCGACACAATTGATTCTATGGCCAATTTAGTGGGGGATGTAAACCCAGGAGGCAATCCGAAAACTCTGTAAAAATGGTGCACAAGTAGGCACGCTAGTTTGGCTATGGGCCACGACGTCAAAAACTCTGCACCCGAGGCTTCAAATTCACAATCCGTCTCGACACAATTTATTCTATGGACAATTAAGTATGGGATGAAAACCTGAGAGGCAATCTGGAAACTTTGTAAAAATGGTGTGCAAGCATGCGCGCAAGTGTGGCAATAGGCCACAATGTCAAAAACTCTGCACCCGAGGCCTCAAATTCAAAAACCGTCTCGACACAATTGATTCTATGGCCAATTCAGTGGGTGATGCAAACACGGGAGGCAAACTGAAAACTTTGTAAAAACAGTGCTCAAGCATGCGTGAAAGTTTGGATATGGGCGACGATGTCAAAAACTCCGCACCCGAGGCATCAAATTCAAAATCTGTCTCGACAGAATTGATTTTATGGCCAATTCAGTATGAAATGCAAACCCGGGAGGTAATCTGAAAACTTTGTAAAAATGGCGCACAAGTTTGCACGCCAGTGTGGCTATGGGCCACGACGTCAGAAACTCTGCACCAGAGGCTTCAAATTCACAATCCGACTCGACCCAATTGATTCTATGGCCAATTCAGTGGGTGATGCAAACACGGGAGGTAATCTGAAAACTTTGTAAAAACGGCGCACAAGCATGCGCGCAAGTTTGGCTATGGGCAACGACGTCAAAAACTCCGCACCCGAAGCGTCAAATTCAAAATCTGTCTCGACACAATTGATTCTATGGCCAATTCAGTGAGAAATGCAAACCCGGGAGGTAATCTGAAAACTTTGTAAAAACGGCGCACAAGCATGCATGCAAGTTTGGCTATGGGCGACGACGTCAAAAACTCCGCACCCGAGGCGTCAAATTCAAAATCCGTCTCGACACAATTGATTCTATGGCCAATTTAGTGGGGGATGTAAACCCAGGAGGCAATCCGAAAACTCTGTAAAAACGGTGCACAAGTAGGCACGCTAGTTTGGCTATGGGCCACGACGTCAAAAACTCTGCACCCGAGGCTTCAAATTCACAATCCGTCTCGACACAATTTATTCTATGGACAATTAAGTATGGGATGAAAACCTGAGAGGCAATCTGGAAACTTTGTAAAAACGGTGTGCAAGCATGCGCGCAAGTGTGGCAATAGGCCACAATGTCAAAAACTCTGCACCCGAGGCCTCAAATTCAAAAACCGTCTCGACACAATTGATTCTATGGCCAATTCAGTGGGTGATGCAAACACGGGAGGCAAACTGAAAACTTTGTAAAAACAGTGCTCAAGCATGCGTTAAAGTTTGGATATGGGCGACGATGTCAAAAACTCCGCACCCGAGGCATCAAATTCAAAATCTGTCTCGACAGAATTGATTTTATGGCCAATTCAGTATGAAATGCAAACCCGGGAGGTAATCTGAAAACTTTGTAAAAATGGCGCACAAGTTTGCACGCCAGTGTGGCTATGGGCCACGACGTCAGAAACTCTGCACCAGAGGCTTCAAATTCACAATCCGACTCGACCCAATTGATTCTATGGCCAATTCAGTGGGTGATGCAAACACGGGAGGCAATCTGAAAACTTTGTAAAAACGGCGCACAAGCATGCGCGCAAGTTTGGCTATGGGCAACGACGTCAAAAACTCCGCACCCGAAGCGTCAAATTCAAAATCTGTCTCGACACAATTGATTCTATGGCCAATTCAGTGAGAAATGCAAACCCGGGAGGTAATCTGAAAACTTTGTAAAAACGGCGCACAAGCATGCATGCAAGTTTGGCTATGGGCGACGACGTCAAAAACTCCGCACCCGAGGCGTCAAATTCAAAATCCGTCTCGACACAATTGATTCTATGGCCAATTTAGTGGGGGATGTAAACCCAGGAGGCAATCCGAAAACTCTGTAAAAATGGTGCACAAGTAGGCACGCTAGTTTGGCTATGGGCCACGACGTCAAAAACTCTGCCCCCTAGGCTTCAAATTCACAATCCGTCTCGACACAATTTATTCTATGGACAATTAAGTATGGGATGAAAACCTGAGAGGCAATCTGGAAACTTTGTAAAAACGGTGTGCAAGCATGCGCGCAAGTGTGGCAATAGGCCACAATGTCAAAAACTCTGCACCCGAGGCCTCAAATTCAAAAACCGTCTCGACACAATTGATTCTATGGCCAATTCAGTGGGTGATGCAAACACGGGAGGCAAACTGAAAACTTTGTAAAAACAGTGCTCAAGCATGCGTGAAAGTTTGGATATGGGCGACGATGTCAAAAACTCCGCACCCGAGGCATCAAATTCAAAATCTGTCTCGACAGAATTGATTTTATGGCCAATTCAGTATGGAATGCAAACCCGGGAGGTAATCTGAAAACTTTGTAAAAATGGCGCACAAGTTTGCACGCCAGTGTGGCTATGGGCCACGACGTCAGAAACTCTGCACCAGAGGCTTCAAATTCACAATCCGACTCGACCCAATTGATTCTATGGCCAATTCAGTGGGTGATGCAAACACGGGAGGCAATCTGAAAACTTTGTAAAAACGGCGCACAAGCATGCGCGCAAGTTTGGCTATGGGCGACGACGTCAAAAACTCCGCACCCGAAGCGTCAAATTCAAAATCTGTCTCGACACAATTGATTCTATGGCCAATTCAGTGAGAAATGCAAACCCGGGAGGTAATCTGAAAACTTTGTAAAAACGGCGCACAAGCATGCATGCAAGTTTGGCTATGGGCGACGACGTCAAAAACTCCGCACCCGAAGCGTCAAATTCAAAATCTGTCTCGACACAATTGATTCTATAGCCAATTCAGTGAAAAATGCAAACCCGGGAGGTAATCTGAAAACTTTGTAAAAACGGTGCACAAGCATGCATGCAAGTTTGGCTATGGGCGACGACGTCAAAAACTCCGCACCCGAGGCGTCAAATTCAAAATCCGTCTCGACACAATTAATTCTATGGCCAATTTAGTGGGGGATGCAAACCCAGGAGGCAATCCGAAAACTCTGTAAAAACGGTGCACAAGTAGGCACGCCAGTGTGGCTATGGGCCACGACGTCAGAAACTCTGCACCAGAGGCTTCAAATTCACAATCCGACTCGTCCCAATTGATTCTATGGCCAATTCAGTGGGTGATGCAAACACGGGAGGCAATCTGAAAACTTTGTAAAAACGGCGCACAAGCATGCGCGCAAGTTTGGCTATGGGCGACGACGTCAAAAACGGCGCACCCGAAGCGTCAAATTCAAAATCTGTCTCGACACAATTGATTCTATGGCCAATTCAGTGAGAAATGCAAACCCGGGAGGTAATCTGAAAACTTTGTAAAAACGGTGCACATGCATGCATGCAAGTTTGGCTATGGGCGACGACGTCAAAAACTCCGCACCCGAGGCGTCAAATTCAAAATCCGTCTCGACACAATTAATTCTTTGGCCAATTTAGTGGGGGATGCAAACCCAGGAGGAAATCCGAAAACTTTGTAAAAATGGTGTGCAAGCATGCGCGCAAGTGTGGCAATAGGCCACAATGTCAAAAACTCTGCACCCGAGGCCTTAAATTTAAAAACCTTCTCGACACAATTGATTCTATGGAAAATTCAGTGGGGGATGCAAACACGGGAGGCAATCTGAAAACTTTGTAAAAACAACGCTCAAGCATGCGCGCAAGTTTGGATATGGGCGACGACGTCAAAAACTCCGCACCCGAGGCATCAAATTCAAAATCTGTCTCGACATAATTGATTTTATGGCCAATTCAGTATGTAATGCAAACCCGGGAGGTAATCTGAAAACTTTGTAAAAACGGCACACAAGTTTGGCTATGGACGACGACGTCAAAAACTCCGCACCCGAGGCGTCAAATATAAAATTCGTCTCGACACAATTGATTCTATGGCTAATTCAGTGAGAAATGCAAACCCGGGAGGTAATCTGAAAACTTTGTAAAAACGGCGTACACGTTTGAACGCCAGTGTGGCTATGGGCCACAACGTCAGAAACTCTGCACCCGAGGCTTCAAATTCACAATCCGTCTCGACCCAATTGATTCTATGGCCAATTCAGTGGGTGATGCAAACACGGGAGGCAATCTGAAAACTTTGTAAAAACGGCGCACAAGCATGCGCGCAAGTTTGGCTATGGGCAACGACGTCAAAAACTCCGCACCCGAAGCGTCAAATTCAAAATCTATCTCGACACAATTGATTCTATGGCCAATTCAGTGAGAAATGCAAACCCGGGAGGTAATCTGAAAACTTTGTAAAAACGGTGCACAAGCATGCATGCAAGTTTGGCTATGGGCGACGACGTCAAAAACTCCGCACCCGAGGCGTAAAATTCAAAATCCGTCTCGACACAATTGATTCTATGGCCAATTTAGTGGGGGATGTATACCCAGGAGGCAATCCGAAAACTCTGTAAAAATGGTGCACAAGTAGGCACGCTAGTTTGGCTATGGGCCACGACGTCAAAAACTCTGCACCCGAGGCTTCAAATTCACAATCCGTCTCGACACAATTTATTCTATGGACAATTAAGTATGGGATGAAAACCTGAGAGGCAATCTGGAAACTTTGTAAAAACGGTGTGCAAGCATGCGCGCAAGTGTGGCAATAGGCCACAATGTCAAAAACTCTGCACCCGAGGCCTCAAATTCAAAAACCGTCTCGACACAATTGATTCTATGGCCAATTCAGTGGGTGATGCAAACACGGGAGGCAAACTGAAAACTTTGTAAAAACAGTGCTCAAGCATGCGTGAAAGTTTGGATATGGGCGACGATGTCAAAAACTCCGCACCCGAGGCATCAAATTCAAAATCTGTCTCGACAGAATTGATTTTATGGCCAATTCAGTATGAAATGCAAACCCGGGAGGTAATCTGAAAACTTTGTAAAAATGGCGCACAAGTTTGCACGCCAGTGTGGCTATGGGCCACGACGTCAGAAACTCTGCACCAGAGGCTTCAAATTCACAATCCGACTCGACCCAATTGATTCTATGGCCAATTCAGTGGGTGATGCAAACACGGGAGGCAATCTGATAAACTTTGTAAAAACCGTGCACAAGCATGCATGCAAGTTTGGCTATGGGCGACGACGTCAAAAACTCCGCACCCGAGGCGTCAAATTCAAAATCCGTCTCGACACAATTAATTCTATGGCCAATTTAGTGGGGGATGCAAACCCAGGAGGCAATCCGAAAACTCTGTAAAAACGGTGCACAAGTAGGCACGCTAGTGTGGCTATGGGCCACGACGTCAGAAACTCTGCACAAGAGGCTTCAAATTCACAATCCGACTCGACCCAATTGATTCTATGGCCAATTCAGTGGGTGATGCAAACACGGGAGGCAATCTGAAAACTTTGTAAAAATGGCGCACAAGCATGCGCGCAAGTTTGGCTATGGGCGACGACGTCAAAAACTCCGCACCCGAAGCGTCAAATTCAAAATCTGTCTCGACACAATTGATTCTATGGCCAATTCAGTGAGAAATGCAAACCCGGGAGGTAATCTGAAAACTCTGTAAAAACGGCGCACAAGCATGCATGCAAGTTTGGCTATGGGCGACGACGTCAAAAACTCCGCACCCGAAGCGTCAAATTCAAAATCTGTCTCGACACAATTGATTCTATAGCCAATTCAGTGAAAAATGCAAACCCGGGAGGTAATCTGAAAACTTTGTAAAAACGGTGCACAAGCATGCATGCAAGTTTGGCTATGGGCGACGACGTCAAAAACTCCGCACCCGAGGCGTCAAATTCAAAATCCGTCTCGACACAATTAATTCTATGGCCAATTTAGTGGGGGATGCAAACCCAGGAGGCAATCCGAAAACTCTGTAAAAACGGTGCATAAGTAGGCACGCCAGTGTGGCTATGGGCCACGACGTCAGAAACTCTGCACCAGAGGCTTCAAATTCACAATCCGACTCGACCCAATTGATTCTATGGCCAATTCAGTGGGTGATGCAAACACGGGAGGCAATCTGAAAACTTTGTAAAAACGGCGCACAAGCATGCGCGCAAGTTTGGCTATGGGCGACGACGTCAAAAACGGCGCACCCGAAGCGTCAAATTCAAAATCTGTCTCGACACAATTGATTCTATGGCCAATTCAGTGAGAAATGCAAACCCGGGAGGTAATCTGAAAACTTTGTAAAAACGGTGCACAAGCATGCATGCAAGTTTGGCTATGGGCGACGACGTCAAAAACTCCGCACCCGAGGCGTCAAATTCAAAATCCGTCTCGACACAATTAATTCTTTGGCCAATTTAGTGGGGGATGCAAACCCAGGAGGAAATCCGAAAACTTTGTAAAAATGGTGTGCAAGCATGCGCGCAAGTGTGGCAATAGGCCACAATGTCAAAAACTGTGCACCCGAGGCCTTAAATTTAAAAACCTTCTCGACACAATTGATTCTATGGAAAATTCAGTGGGGGATGCAAACACGGGAGGCAATCTGAAAACTTTGTAAAAACAGCGCTCAAGCATGCGCGCAAGTTTGGATATGGGCGACGACGTCAAAAACTCCGCACCCGAGGCATCAAATTCAAAATCTGTCTCGACAGAATTGATTTTATGGCCAATTCAGTATGTAATGCAAACCCGGGAGGTAATCTGAAAACTTTGTAAAAACGGCACACAAGTTTGGCTATGGACGACGACGTCAAAAACTCCGCACCCGAGGCGTCAAATATAAAATTCGTCTCGACACAATTGATTCTATGGCTAATTCAGTGAGAAATGCAAACCCGGGAGGTAATCTGAAAACTTTGTAAAAACGGCGTACACGTTTGAACGCCAGTGTGGCTATGGGCCACAACGTCAGAAACTCTGCACCCGAGGCTTCAAATTCACAATCCGTCTCGACCCAATTGATTCTATGGCCAATTCAGTGGGTGATGCAAACACGGGAGGCAATCTGAAAACTTTGTAAAAACGGCGCACAAGCATGCGCGCAAGTTTGGCTATGGGCAACGACGTCAAAAACTCCGCACCCGAAGCGTCAAATTCAAAATCTGTCTCGACACAATTGATTCTATGGCCAATTCAGTGAGAAATGCAAACCCGGGAGGTAATCTGAAAACTTTGTAAAAACGGTGCACAAGCATGCATGCAAGTTTGGCTATGGGCGACGACGTCAAAAACTCCGCACTCGAGGCGTCAAATTCAAAATCCGTCTCGACACAATTGATTCTATGGCCAATTTAGTGGGGGATGTATACCCAGGAGGCAATCCGAAAACTCTGTAAAAACGGTGCACAAGTAGGCACGCTAGTTTGGCTATGGGCCACGACGTCAAAAACTCTGCACCCGAGGCTTCAAATTCACAATCCGTCTCGACACAATTTATTCTATGGACAATTAAGTATGGGATGAAAACCTGAGAGGCAATCTGGAAACTTTGTAAAAACGGTGTGCAAGCATGCGCGCAAGTGTGGCAATAGGCCACAATGTCAAAAACTCTGCACCCGAGGCCTCAAATTCAAAAACCGTCTCGACACAATTGATTCTATGGCCAATTCAGTGGGTGATGCAAACACGGGAGGCAAACTGAAAACTTTGTAAAAACAGTGCTCAAGCATGCGTGAAAGTTTGGATATGGGCGACGATGTCAAAAACTCCGCACCCGAGGCATCAAATTCAAAATCTGTCTCGACAGAATTGATTTTATGGCCAATTCAGTATGAAATGCAAACCCGGGAGGTAATCTGAAAACTTTGTAAAAATGGCGCACAAGTTTGCACGCCAGTGTGGCTATGGGCCACGACGTCAGAAACTCTGCACCAGAGGCTTCAAATTCACAATCCGACTCGACCCAATTGATTCTATGGCCAATTCAGTGGGTGATGCAAACACGGGAGGCAATCTGAAAAGTTTGTAAAAACGGCGCACAAGCATGCGCGCAAGTTTGGCTATGGGCAACGACGTCAAAAACTCCGCACCCGAAGCGTCAAATTCAAAATCTGTCTCGACACAATTGATTCTATGGCCAATTCAGTGAGAAATGCAAACCCGGGAGGTAATCTGAAAACTTTGTAAAAACGGCGCACAAGCATGCATGCAAGTTTGGCTATGGGCGACGACGTCAAAAACTCCGCACCCGAGGCGTCAAATTCAAAATCCGTCTCGACACAATTGATTCTATGGCCAATTTAGTGGGGGATGTAAACCCAGGAGGCAATCCGAAAACTCTGTAAAAACGGTGCACAAGTAGGCACGCTAGTTTGGCTATGGGCCACGACGTCAAAAACTCTGCACCCGAGGCTTCAAATTCACAATCCGTCTCGACACAATTTATTCTATGGACAATTAAGTATGGGATGAAAACCTGAGAGGCAATCTGGAAACTTTGTAAAAACGGTGTGCAAGCATGCGCGCAAGTGTGGCAATAGGCCACAATGTCAAAAACTCTGCACCCGAGGCCTCAAATTCAAAAACCGTCTCGACACAATTGATTCTATGGCCAATTCAGTGGGTGATGCAAACACGGGAGGCAAACTGAAAACTTTGTAAAAACAGTGCTCAAGCATGCGTGAAAGTTTGGATATGGGCGACGATGTCAAAAACTCCGCACCCGAGGCATCAAATTCAAAATCTGTCTCGACAGAATTGATTTTATGGCCAATTCAGTATGAAATGCAAACCCGGGAGGTAATCTGAAAACTTTGTAAAAATGGCGCACAAGTTTGCACGCCAGTGTGGCTATGGGCCACGACGTCAGAAACTCTGCACCAGAGGCTTCAAATTCACAATCCGACTCGACCCAATTGATTCTATGGCCAATTCAGTGGGTGATGCAAACACGGGAGGCAATCTGAAAACTTTGTAAAAACGGCGCACAAGCATGCGCGCAAGTTTGGCTATGGGCGACGACGTCAAAAACTCCGCACCCGAAGCGTCAAATTCAAAATCTGTCTCGACACAATTGATTTTATGGCCAATTCAGTGAGAAATGCAAACCCGGGAGGTAATCTGAAAACTTTGTAAAAACGGCGCACAAGCATGCATGCAAGTTTGGCTATGGGCGACGACGTCAAAAACTCCGCACCCGAAGCGTCAAATTCAAAATCTGTCTCGACACAATTGATTCTATAGCCAATTCAGTGAAAAATGCAAACCCGGGAGGTAATCTGAAAACTTTGTAAAAACGGTGCACAAGCATGCATGCAAGTTTGGCTATGGGCGACGACGTCAAAAACTCCGCACCCGAGGCGTCAAATTCAAAATCCGTCTCGACACAATTAATTCTATGGCCAATTTAGTGGGGGATGCAAACCCAGGAGGCAATCCGAAAACTCTGTAAAAACGGTGCACAAGTAGGCACGCTAGTGTGGCTATGGGCCACGACGTCAGAAACTCTGCACCAGAGGCTTCAAATTCACAATCCGACTCGACCCAATTGATTCTATGGCCAATTCAGTGGGTGATGCAAACACGGGAGGCAATCTGAAAACTTTGTAAAAACGGCGCACAAGCATGCGCGCAAGTTTGGCTATGGGCGACGACGTCAAAAACTCCGCACCCGAAGCGTCAAATTCAAAATCTGTCTCGACACAATTGATTCTATGGCCAATTCAGTGAGAAATGCAAACCCGGGAGGTAATCTGAAAACTTTGTAAAAACGGCGCACAAGCATGCATGCAAGTTTGGCTATGGGCGACGACGTCAAAAACTCCGCACCCGAAGCGTCAAATTCAAAATCTGTCTCGACACAATTGATTCTATAGCCAATTCAGTGAAAAATGCAAACCCGGGAGGTAATCTGAAAACTTTGTAAAAACGGTGCACAAGCATGCATGCAAGTTTGGCTATGGGCGACGACGTCAAAAACTCCGCACCCGAGGCGTCAAATTCAAAATCCGTCTCGACACAATTAATTATATGGCCAATTTAGTGGGGGATGCAAACCCAGGAGGCAATCCGAAAACTCTGTAAAAACGGTGCACAAGTAGGCACGCCAGTGTGGCTATGGGCCACGACGTCAGAAACTCTGCACCAGAGGCTTCAAATTCACAATCCGACTCGACACAATTGATTCTATGGAAAATTCAGTGGGGGATGCAAACACGGGAGGCAATCTGAAAACTTTGTAAAAACAACGCTCAAGCATGCGCGCAAGTTTGGATATGGGCGACGACGTCAAAAACTCCGCACCCGAGGCATCAAATTCAAAATCTGTCTCGACAGAATTGATTTTATGGCCAATTCAGTATGTAATGCAAACCCGGGAGGTAATCTGAAAACTTTGTAAAAACGGCACACAAGTTTGGCTATGGACGACGACGTCAAAAACTCCGCACCTGAGGCGTCAAATATAAAATTCGTCTCGACACAATTGATTCTATGGCTAATTCAGTGAGAAATGCAAACCCGGGAGGTAATCTGAAAACTTTGTAAAAACGGCGTACACGTTTGAACGCCAGTGTGGCTATGGGCCACAACGTTAGAAACTCTGCACCCGAGGCTTCAAATTCACAATCCGTCTCGACCCAATTGATTCTATGGCCAATTTAGTGGGTGATGCAAACACGGGAGGCAATCTGAAAACTTTGTAAAAACGGCGCACAAGCATGCGCGCAAGTTTGGCTATGGGCAACGACGTCAAAAACTCCGCACCCGAAGCGTCAAATTCAAAATCTGTCTCGACACAATTGATTCTATGGCCAATTCAGTGAGAAATGCAAACCCGGGAGGTAATCTGAAAACTTTGTAAAAACGGTGCACAAGCATGCATGCAAGTTTGGCTATGGGCGACGACGTCAAAAACTCCGCACCCGAGGCGTCAAATTCAAAATCCGTCTCGACACAATTGATTCTATGGCCAATTTAGTGGGGGATGTATACCCAGGAGGCAATCCGAAAACTCTGTAAAAACGGTGCACAAGTAGGCACGCTAGTTTGGCTATGGGCCACGACGTCAAAAACTCTGCACCCGAGGCTTCAAATTCACAATCCGTCTCGACACAATTTATTCTATGGACAATTAAGTATGGGATGAAAACCTGAGAGGCAATCTGGAAACTTTGTAAAAACGGTGTGCAAGCATGCGCGCAAGTGTGGCAATAGGCCACAATGTCAAAAACTCTGCACCCGAGGCCTCAAATTCAAAAACCGTCTCGACACAATTGATTCTATGGCCAATTCAGTGGGTGATGCAAACACGGGAGGCAAACTGAAAACTTTGTAAAAACAGTGCTCAAGCATGCGTGAAAGTTTGGATATGGGCGACGATGTCAAAAACTCCGCACCCGAGGCATCAAATTCAAAATCTGTCTCGACAGAATTGATTTTATGGCCAATTCAGTATGAAATGCAAACCCGGGAGGTAATCTGAAAACTTTCTAAAAATGGCGCACAAGTTTGCACGCCAGTGTGGCTATGGGCCACGACGTCAGAAACTCTGCACCAGAGGCTTCAAATTCACAATCCGACTCGACCCAATTGATTCTATGGCCAATTCAGTGGGTGATGCAAACACGGGAGGCAATCTGAAAACTTTGTAAAAACGGCGCACAAGCATGCGTGCAAGTTTGGCTATGGGCGACGACGTCAAAAACTCCGCACCCGAAGCGTCAAATTCAAAATCTGTCTCGACACAATTGATTCTATGGCCAATTCAGTGAGAAATGCAAACCCGGGAGGTAATTTGAAAACTTTGTAAAAACGGCGCACAAACATGCATGCAAGTTTGTCTATGGGCGACGACGTCAAAAACTCCGCACCCGAAGCGTCAAATTCAAAATATGTCTCGACACAATTGATTCTATGGCCAATTCAGTGAGAAATGCAAACCCGGGAGGTAATCTGAAAACTTTGTAAAAACGGCGCACAAGCATGCGTGCAAGTTTGGCTATGGGCGACGACGTCAAAAACTCCGCACCCGAAGCGTCAAATTCAAAATCTGTCTCGACACAATTGATTCTATGGCCAATTCAGTGAGAAATGCAAACCCAGGAGGTAATCTGAAAACTTTGTAAAAACGGCGCACAAACATGCATGCAAGTTTGGCTATGGGCGACGACGTCAAAAACTCCGCACCCGAAGCGTCAAATTCAAAATATGTCTCGACACAATTGATTCTATGGCCAATTCAGTGAGAAATGCAAACCCGGGAGGTAATCTGAAAACTTTGTAAAAACGGTGCACAAGCATGCATGCAAGTTTGGCTATGGGCGACGACGTCAAAAACTCCGCACCCGAGGCGTCAAATTCAAAATCCGTCTCGACACAATTAATTCTATGGCCAATTTAGTGGGGGATGCAAACCCAGGAGGCAATCTGGAAACTTTGTAAAAACGGTGTGCAAGCATGCGCGCAAGTGTGGCAATAGGCCACAATGTCAAAAACTCTGCACCTGAGGCCTCAAATTCAAAAACCGTCTCGACACAATTGATTTTATGGCCAATTCAGTGGGTGATGCAAACACGGGAGGCAAACTGAAAACTTTGTAAAAACAGTGCTCAAGCATGCGTGAAAGTTTGGATATGGGCGACGATGTCAAAAACTCCGCACCCGAGGCATCAAATTCAAAATCTGTCTCGACAGAATTGATTTTATGGCCAATTCAGTATGAAATGCAAACCCGGGAGGTAATCTGAAAACTTTGTAAAAATGGCGCACAAGTTTGCACGCCAGTGTGGCTATGGGCCACGACGTCAGAAACTCTGCACCAGAGGCTTCAAATTCACAATCCGACTCGACCCAATTGATTCTATGGCCAATTCAGTGGGTGATGCAAACACGGGAGGCAATCTGAAAACTTCGTAAAAACGGCGCACAAGCATGCGCGCAAGTTTGGCTATGGGCGACGACGTCAAAAACTCCGCACCCGAAGCGTCAAATTCAAAATCTGTCTCGACACAATTGATTCTATGGCCAATTCAGTGAGAAATGCAAACCCGGGAGGTAATCTGAAAACTTTGTAAAAACGGCGCACAAGCATGCATGCAAGTTTGGCTATGGGCGACGACGTCAAAAACTCCGCACCCGAGGCGTCAAATTCAAAATCCGTCTCGACACAATTGATTCTATGGCCAATTTAGTGGGGGATGCAAACCCAGGAGGCAATCCGAAAACTTTGTAAAAATGGTGTGCAAGCATGCGCGCAAGTGTGGCAATAGGCCACAATGTCAAAAACTCTGCACCCGAGGCCTTAAATTTAAAAACCGACTCGACACAATTGATTCTATGGCAAATTCAGTGGGGGATGCAAATACGGGAGGCAATCTGAAAACTTTGTAAAAACAGCGCTCAAGCATGCGCGCAAGTTTGGTATGGGCGACGACGTCAAAAACTCCGCACCCGAGGCATCAAATTCAAAATCTGTCTCGACAGAATTGATTTTATGGCCAATTCAGTATGAAGTGCAAACCCGGGAGGTAATCTGAAAACTTTGTAAAAACGGCGCACAAGTTTGCACGCTAGTGTGGCTATGAGCCACGACGTCAGAAACTCTGCACCAGAGGCTTCAAATTCACAATCCGACTCGACCCAATTGATTCTATGGCCAATTCAGTGGGTGATGCAAACACGGGAGGCAAACTGAAAACTTTGTAAAAACAGTGCTCAAGCATGCGTGAAAGTTTGGATATGGGCGACGATGTCAAAAACTCCGCACCCGAGGCATCAAATTCAAAATCTGTCTCGACAAAATTGATTTTATGGCCAATTCAGTATGAAATGCAAACCCGGGAGGTAATCTGAAAACTTTGTAAAAACGGCGCACAAGTTTGCACGCCAGTGTGGCTATGAGCCACGACGTCAGAAACTCTGCACCAGAGGCTTCAAATTCACAATCCGACTCGACCCAATTGATTCTATGGCCAATTCAGTGGGTGATGCAAACACGGGAGGCAATCTGAAAACTTTGTAAAAACGGCGCACAAGCATGCGCGCAAGTTTGGCTATGGGCGACGACGTCAAAAACTCCGTACCCGAAGCATCAAATTCAAAATCTGTCTCGACACAATTGATTCTATGGCCAATTCAGTGAGAAATGCAAACCCGGGAGGTAATCTGAAAACTTTGTAAAAACGGCGCACAAGCATGCATGCAAGTTTGGCTATGGGCGACGACGTCAAAAACTCCGCACCCGAGGCGTCAAATTCAAAATCCGTCTCGACACAATTGATTCTATGGCCAATTTAGTGGGGGCTGCAAACCCAGGAGGCAATCCGAAAACTTGTAAAAACGGTGCACAAGTAGGCACGCTAGTTTGGCTATGGGCCACGACGTCAAAAACTCTGCACCCGAGGCTTCAAATTCACAATCCGTCTCGACACAATTTATTCTATGGACAATGAAGTATGGGATGCAAACCCGAGAGGCAATCTGGAAACTTTGTAAAAACGATGTGCAAGCATGCGCGCAAGTGTGGCAATAGGCCACAATGTCAAAAACTCTGCACCCGAGGCCTCAAATTCAAAAACCGTCTCGACACAATTGATTCTATGGCCAATTCAGTGGGTGATGCAAACACGGGAGGCAAACTGAAAACTTTGTAAAAACAGCGCTCAAGCATGCGCGCAAGTTTGGATATGGGCGACGATGTCAAAAACTCCACACCCGAGGCATCAAATTCAAAATCTGTCTCGACAGAATTGATTTTATGGCCAATTCAGTATGAAATGCAAACCCGGGAGGTAATCTGAAAACTTTGTAAAAACGGCGCACAAGTTTGCACGCCAGTGTGGCTATGGGCCACGACGTCAGAAACTCTGCACCCGAGGCTTCAAATTCACAATCCGTCTCGACCCAATTGATTCTATGGCCAATTCAGTGGGTGATGCAAACACGGGAGGCAATCTGAAAACTTTGTAAAAACGGCGCACAAGCATGCGCGCAAGTTTGGCTATGGGCGACGACGTCAAAAACTCCGCACCCGAAACGTCAAATTCACAATCTGTTTCGACACAATTGATTCTATGGCCAATTCAGTGAGAAATGCAAACACGGGAGGTAATCTGAAAACTTTGTAAAAACGGCGCACAAGCATGCACGCAAGTTTGGCTATGGGCGACGACGTCAAAAACTCCGCACCCGAGGCATCAAATTCAAAATCCGTCTCGACACAATTGATTCTATGGCCAATATAGTGGGGGATGCAAACCCAGGAGGCAATCCGAAAACTTTGTAAAAATGGTGCACAAGTAGGCACGCTAGTTTGGCTATGGGCCACGACATCAAAAACTCTGCACCCGAGGCTTCAAAATCACAATCCGTCTCGACACAATTTATTCTATTGACAATTAAGTATGGGATGCAAACCCGAGAGGCAATCTGGAAACTTTGTAAAAACGGTGTGCAAGCATGCGCGTAAATGTGGCAATAGGCCATAATGTCAAAAACTCTGCACCCGAGGCCTCAAATTCAAAAACCGTCTCGACACAATTGATTCTATGGCCAATTCAGTGGGGGATGCAAACACGGGAGGCAATCTGAAAACTTTGTAAAAACAGCGCTCAAGCATGCGCACAAGTTTGGATATGGGCGACGACGTCAAAAACTCCGCACCCGAGGCATCAAATTCAAAATCTGTCTCGACCGAATTGATTTTATGGCCAATTCAGTATGAAATGCAAACCCGGGAGGTAATCTGAAATCTTTTTAAAAGCGGCGCACAAGCATGCACACAAGTTTGGCTATGGACGACGACGTCAAAAACTCCGCACCCGAGGCGTCAAATATAAAATTCGTCTCGACACAATTGATTCTATGGCCAATTTTGTGATAAATGCAAACCCGGTAGGTAATCTGAAAACTTTGTAAAAACGGCGCACAAGTTTGCACGCCAGTGTGGCTATGGGCCACGACGTCAGAAACTCTGCACCCGAGGCTTCAAATTCACAATCCGTCTCGACCCAATTGATTTTATGGCCAATTCAATGGGTGATGCAAACACGGGAGGCAATCTGAAAACTTTGTAAAAACGGCGCACAAGCATGCGCGCAAGTTTGGCTATGGGCGACGACGTCAAAAACTCCACACCCAAGATGTCAAATTCAAAATCCGTCTCGATACAATTTATTCTATGGCCAATATAGTGGCGGATGCAAACCCAAGAGGCGATCCGAAAACTTTGTAAAAACGGTGCACAAGTAGGCACGCTAGTTTGGGTATGGGCCACGACGTCAAAAACTCTGCACCCGAGGCTTCAAATTCACAATCCGTCTAGACACAATTTATTCTATGGACAATTAAGTATGGGATGCAAAACCCGAGAGGCAATCTGGAAACTTTGTAAAAATGGTGTGCAAGCATGCGCGCAAGTGTGGCAATAGGCCACAATGTCAAAAACTCTGCACCCGAGACCTTAAATTTAAAAACCGTCTCGACACAATTGATTCTATGGCAAATTCAGTGGGGGATGCAAACACGGGAGGCAATCTGAAAACTTTGTAAAAACAGCGCTCAAGCATGCGCGCAAGTTTGGATATGGGCGACGACGTCAAAAACTCCACACCCGAGGCATAAAATTCAAAATCTTTCTCGACATAATTGATTTTATGGCCAATTCAGTGTGTAATGCAAACCCGGGAGGTAATCTGAAAACTTTGTAAAAACGGCACACAAGTTTGGCTATGGACGACAACGTCAAAAACTCCGCACCCGAGGCGTCAAATATAAAATTCGTCTCTACACAATTGATTCTATGGCTAATTCAGTGAGTAATGCAAACCCGGGAGGTAATCTGAAAACTTTGTAAAAACGGCGTACACGTTTGAACGCCAGTGTGGCTATGGGCCATAACGTCAGAAACTCTGCACTCGAGGCTTCAAATTCACAATCCGTCTCGACCCAATTGATTCTATGGCCAATTCAGTGGGTGATGCAAACACGGGAGGCAAACTGAAAACTTTGTAAAAACAGTGCTCAAGCATGCGTGAAAGTTTGGATATGGGCGACGATGTCAAAAACTCCGCACCCGAGGCATCAAATTCAAAATCTGTCTCGACAAAATTGATTTTATGGCCAATTCAGTATGAAATGCAAACCCGGGAGGTAATCTGAAAACTTTGTAAAAACGGCGCACAAGTTTGCACGCCAGTGTGGCTATGAGCCACGACGTCAGAAACTCTGCACCAGAGGCTTCAAATTCACAATCCGACTCGACCCAATTGATTCTATGGCCAATTCAGTGGGTGATGCAAACACGGGAGGCAATCTGAAAACTTTGTAAAAACGGCGCACAAGCATGCGCGCAAGTTTGGCTATGGGCGACGACGTCAAAAACTCCGTACCCGAAGCATCAAATTCAAAATCTGTCTCGACACAATTGATTCTATGGCCAATTCAGTGAGAAATGCAAACCCGGGAGGTAATCTGAAAACTTTGTAAAAACGGCGCACAAGCATGCATGCAAGTTTGGCTATGGGCGACGACGTCAAAAACTCCGCACCCGAGGCGTCAAATTCAAAATCCGTCTCGACACAATTGATTCTATGGCCAATTTAGTGGGGGCTGCAAACCCAGGAGGCAATCCGAAAACTTGTAAAAACGGTGCACAAGTAGGCACGCTAGTTTGGCTATGGGCCACGACGTCAAAAACTCTGCACCCGAGGCTTCAAATTCACAATCCGTCTCGACACAATTTATTCTATGGACAATGAAGTATGGGATGCAAACCCGAGAGGCAATCTGGAAACTTTGTAAAAACGATGTGCAAGCATGCGCGCAAGTGTGGCAATAGGCCACAATGTCAAAAACTCTGCACCCGAGGCCTCAAATTCAAAAACCGTCTCGACACAATTGATTCTATGGCCAATTCAGTGGGTGATGCAAACACGGGAGGCAAACTGAAAACTTTGTAAAAACAGCGCTCAAGCATGCGCGCAAGTTTGGATATGGGCGACGATGTCAAAAACTCCACACCCGAGGCATCAAATTCAAAATCTGTCTCGACAGAATTGATTTTATGGCCAATTCAGTATGAAATGCAAACCCGGGAGGTAATCTGAAAACTTTGTAAAAACGGCGCACAAGTTTGCACGCCAGTGTGGCTATGGGCCACGACGTCAGAAACTCTGCACCCGAGGCTTCAAATTCACAATCCGTCTCGACCCAATTGATTCTATGGCCAATTCAGTGGGTGATGCAAACACGGGAGGCAATCTGAAAACTTTGTAAAAACGGCGCACAAGCATGCGCGCAAGTTTGGCTATGGGCGACGACGTCAAAAACTCCGCACCCGAAACGTCAAATTCACAATCTGTTTCGACACAATTGATTCTATGGCCAATTCAGTGAGAAATGCAAACACGGGAGGTAATCTGAAAACTTTGTAAAAACGGCGCACAAGCATGCACGCAAGTTTGGCTATGGGCGACGACGTCAAAAACTCCGCACCCGAGGCATCAAATTCAAAATCCGTCTCGACACAATTGATTCTATGGCCAATATAGTGGGGGATGCAAACCCAGGAGGCAATCCGAAAACTTTGTAAAAATGGTGCACAAGTAGGCACGCTAGTTTGGCTATGGGCCACGACATCAAAAACTCTGCACCCGAGGCTTCAAAATCACAATCCGTCTCGACACAATTTATTCTATTGACAATTAAGTATGGGATGCAAACCCGAGAGGCAATCTGGAAACTTTGTAAAAACGGTGTGCAAGCATGCGCGTAAATGTGGCAATAGGCCATAATGTCAAAAACTCTGCACCCGAGGCCTCAAATTCAAAAACCGTCTCGACACAATTGATTCTATGGCCAATTCAGTGGGGGATGCAAACACGGGAGGCAATCTGAAAACTTTGTAAAAACAGCGCTCAAGCATGCGCACAAGTTTGGATATGGGCGACGACGTCAAAAACTCCGCACCCGAGGCATCAAATTCAAAATCTGTCTCGACCGAATTGATTTTATGGCCAATTCAGTATGAAATGCAAACCCGGGAGGTAATCTGAAATCTTTTTAAAAGCGGCGCACAAGCATGCACACAAGTTTGGCTATGGACGACGACGTCAAAAACTCCGCACCCGAGGCGTCAAATATAAAATTCGTCTCGACACAATTGATTCTATGGCCAATTTTGTGATAAATGCAAACCCGGTAGGTAATCTGAAAACTTTGTAAAAACGGCGCACAAGTTTGCACGCCAGTGTGGCTATGGGCCACGACGTCAGAAACTCTGCACCCGAGGCTTCAAATTCACAATCCGTCTCGACCCAATTGATTTTATGGCCAATTCAATGGGTGATGCAAACACGGGAGGCAATCTGAAAACTTTGTAAAAACGGCGCACAAGCATGCGCGCAAGTTTGGCTATGGGCGACGACGTCAAAAACTCCACACCCAAGATGTCAAATTCAAAATCCGTCTCGATACAATTTATTCTATGGCCAATATAGTGGCGGATGCAAACCCAAGAGGCGATCCGAAAACTTTGTAAAAACGGTGCACAAGTAGGCACGCTAGTTTGGGTATGGGCCACGACGTCAAAAACTCTGCACCCGAGGCTTCAAATTCACAATCCGTCTAGACACAATTTATTCTATGGACAATTAAGTATGGGATGCAAAACCCGAGAGGCAATCTGGAAACTTTGTAAAAATGGTGTGCAAGCATGCGCGCAAGTGTGGCAATAGGCCACAATGTCAAAAACTCTGCACCCGAGACCTTAAATTTAAAAACCGTCTCGACACAATTGATTCTATGGCAAATTCAGTGGGGGATGCAAACACGGGAGGCAATCTGAAAACTTTGTAAAAACAGCGCTCAAGCATGCGCGCAAGTTTGGATATGGGCGACGACGTCAAAAACTCCACACCCGAGGCATAAAATTCAAAATCTTTCTCGACATAATTGATTTTATGGCCAATTCAGTGTGTAATGCAAACCCGGGAGGTAATCTGAAAACTTTGTAAAAACGGCACACAAGTTTGGCTATGGACGACAACGTCAAAAACTCCGCACCCGAGGCGTCAAATATAAAATTCGTCTCTACACAATTGATTCTATGGCTAATTCAGTGAGTAATGCAAACCCGGGAGGTAATCTGAAAACTTTGTAAAAACGGCGTACACGTTTGAACGCCAGTGTGGCTATGGGCCATAACGTCAGAAACTCTGCACTCGAGGCTTCAAATTCACAATCCGTCTCGACCCAATTGATTCTATGGCCAATTCAGTGGGTGATGCAAACACGGGAGGCAATCTGAAAACTTTGTAAAATCGGCGCACAAGCATGCGCGCAAGTTTGGCTATGGGCGACGACGTCAAAAACTCTGCACCCGAAGCGTCAAATTCAAAATCTGTCTCGACACAATTGATTCTATGGCCAATTCAGTGAGAAATGCAAACCCGGGAGGTAATCTGAAAACTTTGTAAAAACGGCGCACAAGCATGAATGCAAGTTTGGCTATGGACGACGACGTCAAAAACTCCGCACCCGAGGCGTCAAATTCAAAATCCGTCTCGACACAATTGATTCTATGGCCAATTTAGTTGGGGATGCAAACGCAGGAGGCAATCTGAAAACTTTGTAAAAACGGTGCACAAGTAGGCACGCTAGTTTGGCTATGGGCCACGACGTCAAAAACTCTGCACCCGAGGCTTCAAATTCACAATCCGTCTCGACATAATTTATTCTATGGACAATTAAGTATGGGAAGAAAACCCGAGAGGCAATCTGGAAACTTTGTAAAAACGGTGTGCAAGCATGCGCGCAAGTGTGGCAATAGGCCACAATGTCAAAAACTCTGCACCCGAGGCCTCAAATTCAAAAACCGTCTCGACACAATTGATTCTATGGCCAATTCAGTGGGTGATGCAAACACGGGAGGCAAACTGAAAACTTTGTAAAAACAGTGCTCAAGCATGCGCGAAAGTTTGGATATGGGCGAATATGTCAAAAACTCCGCACCCGAGGCATCAAATTCAAAATCTGTCTCGACAGAATTGATTTTATGGCCAATTCAGTATGAAATGCAAACCCGGGAGGTAATCTGAAAACTTTGTAAAAACGGCGCACAAGTTTGCACGCCAGTGTGGCTATGGGCCACGACGTCAGAAACTCTGCACCAGAGGCTTCAAATTCACAATCCGTCTCGACCCAATTGATTCTATGGCCAATTCAGTGGGTGATGCAAACACGGGAGGCAATCTGAAAACTTTGTAAAAAGGGCGCACAAGCATGCGCGCAAGTTTGGCTATGGGCGACGACGTCAAAAACTCCGCACCCGAAGCGTCAAATTCAAAATCTATCTCGACACAATTGATTCTATGGCCAATTCAGTGAGAAATGCAAACCCGGGAGGTAATCTGAAAACTTTGTAAAAACGGCGCACAAGCATGCATGCAAGTTTGGCTATGGGCGACGACGTCAAAAACTCCGCACCCGAGGCGTCAAATTCAAAATCCGTCTCGACACAATTGATTCAATGGCCAATTTAGGGGGGTTGCAAACCCAGGAGGTACTCCGAAAACTTTGTAAAAATGGTGCACAAGTAGGCACGCTAGTTTGGCTATGGGCCACGACGTCAAAAACTCTGCACCCGAGGCTTCAAATTCACAATCCGTCTCGACACAATTTATTCTATGGACAATGAAGTATGGGATGCAAACCCGAGAGGCAATCTGGAAACTTTGTAAAAACGGTGTGCAAGCATGCGCGCAAGTGTGGCAATAGGCCACAATGTCAAAAACTCTGCACCCGAGGCCTCAAATTCAAAAACCGTCTCGACACAATTGATTATATGGCCAATTCAGTGGGTGATGCAAACACTGGAGGCAAACTGAAAACTTTGTAAAAACAGCGCTCAAGCATGCGCGCAAGTTTGGATATGGGCGACGATGTCAAAAACTCCACACCCGAGGCATCAAATTCAAAATCTGTCTCGACAGAATTGATTTTATGGCCAATTCAGTATGAAATGCAAACCCGGGAGGTAATCTGAAAACTTTGTAAAAACGGCGCACAAGCATGCATGCAAGTTTGGCTATGGGCGACGACGTCAAAAACTCCGCACCCGAGGCGTCAAATTCAAAATCCGTCTCGACACAATTGATTCAATGGCCAATTTAGGGGGGTTGCAAACCCAGGAGGTACTCCGAAAACTTTGTAAAAATGGTGCACAAGTAGGCACGCTAGTTTGGCTATGGGCCACGACGTCAAAAACTCTGCACCCGAGGCTTCAAATTCACAATCCGTCTCGACACAATTTATTCTATGGACAATGAAGTATGGGATGCAAACCCGAGAGGCAATCTGGAAACTTTGTAAAAACGGTGTGCAAGCATGCGCGCAAGTGTGGCAATAGGCCACAATGTCAAAAACTCTGCACCCGAGGCCTCAAATTCAAAAACCGTCTCGACACAATTGATTATATGGCCAATTCAGTGGGTGATGCAAACACGGGAGGCAAACTGAAAACTTTGTAAAAACAGCGCTCAAGCATGCGCGCAAGTTTGGATATGGGCGACGATGTCAAAAACTCCACACCCGAGGCATCAAATTCAAAATCTGTCTCGACAGAATTGATTTTATGGCCAATTCAGTATGGAATGCAAACCCGGGAGGTAATCTGAAAACTTTGTAAAAACGGCGCACAAGTTTGCACGCCAGTGTGGCTACGGGCCACGACGTCAGAAACTCTGCACCCGAGGCTTCAAATTCACAATCCGTCTCGACCCAATTGATTCTATGGCCAATTCAGTGGGTGATGCAAACACGGGAGGCAATCTGAAAACTTTGTAAAAACGGCGCACAAGCATGCGCGCAAGTTTGGCTATGGGCGACGACGTCAAAAACTCCGCACCCGAAACGTCAAATTCACAATCTGTTTCGACACAATTGATTCTATGGCCAATTTAGTGAGAAATGCAAACACGGGAGGTAATCTGAAAACTTTGTAAAAACGGCGCACAAGCATACACGCAAGTTTGGCTATGGGCGACGACGTCAAAAACTCCGCACCCGAGGCGTCAAATTCAAAATCCGTCCCGACACAATTGATTCTATGGCCAATTTAGTGGGGGATGCAAACCCAGGAGGCAATCCGAAAACTTTGTAAAAACGGTGCACAAGTAGGCACGCTAGTTTGGCTATGGGCCACGACGTCAAAAACTCTGCACCCGAGGCTTCAAAATCACAATCCGTCTCGACACAATTTATTCTATGGACAATTAAGTATGGGATGCAAACCCGAGAGGCAATCTGGAAACTTTGTAAAAACGGTGTGCAAGCATGCGCGTAAGTGTGGCAATAGGCCATAATGTCAAAAACTCTGCACCCAAGGCCTCAAATTCAAAAACCGTCTCGACACAATTGATTCTATGGCCAATTCAGTGGGTGATGCAAACACGGGAGGCAAACTGAAAACTTTGTAAAAACAGCGCTCAAGCATGCGCGAAAGTTTGGATATGGGCGAAGATGTCAAAAACTCCGCACCCGAGGCATCAAATTCAAAATCTGTCTCGACAGAATTGATTTTATGGCCAATTCAGTATGAAATGCAAACCCGGGAGGTAATCTGAAATCTTTGTAAAAGCGGCGCACAAGCATGCACACAAGTTTGGCTATGGACGACGACGTCAGAAACTCCGCACCCGAGGCGTCAAATATAAAATTCGTCTCGACACAATTGATTCTATGGCCAATTCTGTGATAAATGCAAACCCGGTAGGTAATCTGAAAACTTTGTAAAAATGGTGTGCAAGCATGCGCGCAAGTGTGGCAATAGGCCACAATGTCAAAAACTCTGCACCCGAGACCTTAAATTTAAAAACCGTCTCGACACAATTGATTCTATGGCAAATTCAGTGGGGGATGCAAACACGGGAGGCAATCTGAAAACTTTGTAAAAACAGCGCTCAAGCATGCGCGCAAGTTTGGATATGGGCGACGACGTCAAAAACTCCACACCCGAGGCATAAAATTCAAAATCTTTCTCGACATAATTGATTTTATGGCCAATTCAGTGTGTAATGCAAACCCGGGAGGTAATCTGAAAACTTTGTAAAAACGGCACACAAGTTTGGCTATGGACGACAACGTCAAAAACTCCGCACCCGAGGCGTCAAATATAAAATTCGTCTCTACACAATTGATTCTATGGCTAATTCAGTGAGTAATGCAAACCCGGGAGGTAATCTGAAAACTTTGTAAAAACGGCGTACACGTTTGAACGCCAGTGTGGCTATGGGCCATAACGTCAGAAACTCTGCACCCGAGGCTTCAAATTCACAATCCGTCTCGACCCAATTGATTCTATGGCCAATTCAGTGGGTGATGCAAACACGGGAGGCAATCTGAAAACTTTGTAAAATCGGCGCACAAGCATGCGCGCAAGTTTGGCTATGGGCGACGACGTCAAAAACTCTGCACCCGAAGCGTCAAATTCAAAATCTGTCTCGACACAATTGATTCTATGGCCAATTCAGTGAGAAATGCAAACCCGGGAGGTAATCTGAAAACTTTGTAAAAACGGCGCACAAGCATGAATGCAAGTTTGGCTATGGACGACGACGTCAAAAACTCCGCACCCGAGGCGTCAAATTCAAAATCCGTCTCGACACAATTGATTCTATGGCCAATTTAGTTGGGGATGCAAACGCAGGAGGCAATCTGAAAACTTTGTAAAAACGGTGCACAAGTAGGCACGCTAGTTTGGCTATGGGCCACGACGTCAAAAACTCTGCACCCGAGGCTTCAAATTCACAATCCGTCTCGACATAATTTATTCTATGGACAATTAAGTATGGGAAGAAAACCCGAGAGGCAATCTGGAAACTTTGTAAAAACGGTGTGCAAGCATGCGCGCAAGTGTGGCAATAGGCCACAATGTCAAAAACTCTGCACCCGAGGCCTCAAATTCAAAAACCGTCTCGACACAATTGATTCTATGGCCAATTCAGTGGGTGATGCAAACACGGGAGGCAAACTGAAAACTTTGTAAAAACAGTGCTCAAGCATGCGCGAAAGTTTGGATATGGGCGAATATGTCAAAAACTCCGCACCCGAGGCATCAAATTCAAAATCTGTCTCGACAGAATTGATTTTATGGCCAATTCAGTATGAAATGCAAACCCGGGAGGTAATCTGAAAACTTTGTAAAAACGGCGCACAAGTTTGCACGCCAGTGTGGCTATGGGCCACGACGTCAGAAACTCTGCACCAGAGGCTTCAAATTCACAATCCCTCTCGACCCAATTGATTCTATGGCCAATTCAGTGGGTGATGCAAACACGGGAGGCAATCTGAAAACTTTGTAAAAAGGGCGCACAAGCATGCGCGCAAGTTTGGCTATGGGCGACGACGTCAAAAACTCCGCACCCGAAGCGTCAAATTCAAAATCTATCTCGACACAATTGATTCTATGGCCAATTCAGTGAGAAATGCAAACCCGGGAGGTAATCTGAAAACTTTGTAAAAACGGCGCACAAGCATGCATGCAAGTTTGGCTATGGGCGACGACGTCAAAAACTCCGCACCCGAGGCGTCAAATTCAAAATCCGTCTCGACACAATTGATTCAATGGCCAATTTAGGGGGGTTGCAAACCCAGGAGGTACTCCGAAAACTTTGTAAAAATGGTGCACAAGTAGGCACGCTAGTTTGGCTATGGGCCACGACGTCAAAAACTCTGCACCCGAGGCTTCAAATTCACAATCCGTCTCGACACAATTTATTCTATGGACAATGAAGTATGGGATGCAAACCCGAGAGGCAATCTGGAAACTTTGTAAAAACGGTGTGCAAGCATGCGCGCAAGTGTGGCAATAGGCCACAATGTCAAAAACTCTGCACCCGAGGCCTCAAATTCAAAAACCGTCTCGACACAATTGATTATATGGCCAATTCAGTGGGTGATGCAAACACGGGAGGCAAACTGAAAACTTTGTAAAAACAGCGCTCAAGCATGCGCGCAAGTTTGGATATGGGCGACGATGTCAAAAACTCCACACCCGAGGCATCAAATTCAAAATCTGTCTCGACAGAATTGATTTTATGGCCAATTCAGTATGAAATGCAAACCCGGGAGGTAATCTGAAAACTTTGTAAAAACGGCGCACAAGCATGCATGCAAGTTTGGCTATGGGCGACGACGTCAAAAACTCCGCACCCGAGGCGTCAAATTCAAAATCCGTCTCGACACAATTGATTCAATGGCCAATTTAGGGGGGTTGCAAACCCAGGAGGTACTCCGAAAACTTTGTAAAAATGGTGCACAAGTAGGCACGCTAGTTTGGCTATGGGCCACGACGTCAAAAACTCTGCACCCGAGGCTTCAAATTCACAATCCGTCTCGACACAATTTATTCTATGGACAATGAAGTATGGGATGCAAACCCGAGAGGCAATCTGGAAACTTTGTAAAAACGGTGTGCAAGCATGCGCGCAAGTGTGGCAATAGGCCACAATGTCAAAAACTCTGCACCCGAGGCCTCAAATTCAAAAACCGTCTCGACACAATTGATTCTATGGCCAATTCAGTGGGTGATGCAAACACGGGAGGCAAACTGAAAACTTTGTAAAAACAGCGCTCAAGCATGCGCGCAAGTTTGGATATGGGCGACGATGTCAAAAACTCCACACCCGAGGCATCAAATTCAAAATCTGTCTCGACAGAATTGATTTTATGGCCAATTCAGTATGAAATGCAAACCCGGGAGGTAATCTGAAAACTTTGTAAAAACGGCGCACAAGTTTGCACGCCAGTGTGGCTACGGGCCACGACGTCAGAAACTCTGCACCCGAGGCTTCAAATTCACAATCCGTCTCGACCCAATTGATTCTATGGCCAATTCAGTGGGTGATGCAAACACGGGAGGCAATCTGAAAACTTTGTAAAAACGGCGCACAAGCATGCGCGCAAGTTTGGCTATGGGCGACGACGTCAAAAACTCCGCACCCGAAACGTCAAATTCACAATCTGTTTCGACACAATTGATTCTATGGCCAATTTAGTGAGAAATGCAAACACGGGAGGTAATCTGAAAACTTTGTAAAAACGGCGCACAAGCATACACGCAAGTTTGGCTATGGGCGACGACGTCAAAAACTCCGCACCCGAGGCGTCAAATTCAAAATCCGTCCCGACACAATTGATTCTATGGCCAATTTAGTGGGGGATGCAAACCCAGGAGGCAATCCGAAAACTTTGTAAAAACGGTGCACAAGTAGGCACGCTAGTTTGGCTATGGGCCACGACGTCAAAAACTCTGCACCCGAGGCTTCAAAATCACAATCCGTCTCGACACAATTTATTCTATGGACAATTAAGTATGGGATGCAAACCCGAGAGGCAATCTGGAAACTTTGTAAAAACGGTGTGCAAGCATGCGCGTAAGTGTGGCAATAGGCCATAATGTCAAAAACTCTGCACCCAAGGCCTCAAATTCAAAAACCGTCTCGACACAATTGATTCTATGGCCAATTCAGTGGGTGATGCAAACACGGGAGGCAAACTGAAAACTTTGTAAAAACAGCGCTCAAGCATGCGCGAAAGTTTGGATATGGGCGAAGATGTCAAAAACTCCGCACCCGAGGCATCAAATTCAAAATCTGTCTCGACAGAATTGATTTTATGGCCAATTCAGTATGAAATGCAAACCCGGGAGGTAATCTGAAATCTTTGTAAAAGCGGCGCACAAGCATGCACACAAGTTTGGCTATGGACGACGACGTCAGAAACTCCGCACCCGAGGCGTCAAATATAAAATTCGTCTCGACACAATTGATTCTATGGCCAATTCTGTGATAAATGCAAACCCGGTAGGTAATCTGAAAACTTTGTAAAAACGGCGCACAAGTTTGCACGCCAGTGTGGCTATGGGCCACGACGTCAGAAACTCTGCACCCGAGGCTTCAAATTCACAATCCGTCTCGACCCAATTGATTTTATGGCCAATTCAATGGGTGATGCAAACACGGGAGGCAATCTGAAAACTTTGTAAAAACGGCGCACAAGCATGCGCGCAAGTTTGGCTATGGGCGACGACGTCAAAAACTCCACACCCAAGATGTCAAATTCAAAATCCGTCTCGATACAATTTATTCTATGGCCAATATAGTGGGGGATGCAAACCCAAGAGGCGATCCGAAAACTTTGTAAAAACGGTGCACAAGTAGGCACGCTAGTTTGGGTATGGGCCACGACGTCAAAAACTCTGCACCCGAGGCTTCAAATTCACAATCCATCTAGACACAATTTATTCTATGGACAATTAAGTATGGGATGCAAAACCCGAGAGGCAATCTGGAAACTTTGTAAAAATGGTGTGCAAGCATGCGCGCAAGTGTGGCAATAGGCCACAATGTCAAAAACTCTGCACCCGAGGCCTTAAATTTAAAAACCGTCTCGACACAATTGATTCTATGGCAAATTCAGTGGGGGATGCAAACACGGGAGGCAATCTGAAAACTTTGTAAAAACAGCGCTCAAGCATGCGCGCAAGTTTGGATATGGGCGACGACGTCAAAAACTCCACACCCGAGGCATAAAATTCAAAATCTTTCTCGACATAATTGATTTTATGGCCAATTCAGTATGTAATGCAAACCCGGGAGGTAATCTGAAAACTTTGTAAAAACGGCACACAAGTTTGGCTATGGACGACGACGTCAAAAACTCCGCACCCGAGGCGTCAAATATAAAATTCGTCTCTACACAATTGATTCTATGGCTAATTCAGTGAGAAATGCAAACCCGGGAGGTAATCTGAAAACTTTGTAAAAACGGCGTACACGTTTGAACGCCAGTGTGGCTATGGGCCACAACGTCAGAAACTCTGCACCCGAGGCTTCAAATTCACAATCCGTCTCGACCCAATTGATTCAATGGCCAATTCAGTGGGTGATGCAAACACGGGAGGCAATCTGAAAACTTTGTAAAATCAGCGCACAAGCATTCGCGCAAGTTTGGCTATGGGCGACGACGTCAAAAACTCTGCACCCGAAGCGTCAAATTCAAAATCTGTATCGACACAATTGATTCTATGGCCAATTCAGTGAGAAATGCAAACCCGGGAGGTAATCTGAAAACTTTGTAAAAACGGCGCACAAGCGTGCATGCAAGTTTGGCTATGGACGACGACGTCAAAAACTCCGCACCCGAGGCGTCAAATTCAAAATCCGTCTCGACACAATTGATTCTATGGCCAATTTAGTGGGGGATGCAAACCCAGGAGGCAATCCGAAAACTTTGTAAAAACGGTGCACAAGTAGGCACGCTAGTTTGGCTATGGGCCACGACGTCAAAAACTCTGCACCCGAGGCTTCAAATTCACAATCCGTCTCGACATAATTAATTCTATGGACAATTAAGTATGGGATGAAAACCCGAGAGGCAATCTGGAAACTTTGTAAAAACGGTGTGCAAGCATGCGCGCAAGTGTGGCAATAGGCCACAATGTCAAAAACTCTGCACCCGAGGCCTCAAATTCAAAAACCGTCTCGACACAATTGATTCTATGGACAATTCAGTGGGTGATGCAAACACGGGAGGCAAACTGAAAACTTTGTAAAAACAGTGCTCAAGCATGCGCGAAAGTTTGGATATGGGCGAAGATGTCAAAAACTCCGCACCCGAGGCATCCAATTCAAAATCTGTCTCGACAGAATTGATTTTATGGCCAATTCAGTATGAAATGCAAACCCGGGAGGTAATCTGAAAACTTTGTAAAAACGGCGCACAAGTTTGCACGCCAGTGTGGCTATGGGCCACGACGTCAGAAACTCTGCACCAGAGGCTTCAAATTCACAATCCGTCTCGACCCAATTGATTCTATGGCCAATTCAGTGGGTGATGCAAACACGGGAGGCAAACTGAAAACTTTGTAAAAACAGCACTCAAGCATGCGCGCAAGTTTGGATATGGGCGACGATGTCAAAAACTCCACACCCGAGGCATCAAATTCAAAATCTGTCTCGACAGAATTGATTTTATGGCCAATTCAGTATGAAATGCAAACCCGGGAGGTAATCTGAAAACTTTGTAAAAACGGCGCACAAGTTTGCACGCCAGTGTGGCTATGGGCCACGACGTCAGAAACTCTGCACCCGAGGCTTCAAATTAACAATCCGTCTCGACCCAATTGATTCTATGGCCAATTCAGTGGGTGATGCAAACACGGGAGGCAATTTGAAAACTTTGTAAAAACGGCGCACAAGCATGCGCGCAAGTTTAGCTATGGGCGACGACGTCAAAAACTCCGCACCCGAAACGTCAAATTCACAATCTGTCTCGACACAATTGATTCTATGGCCAATTCAGTGAGAAATGCAAACACGGGAGGTAATCTGAAAACTTTGTAAAAACGGCGCACAAGCATGCACGCAAGTTTGGCTATGGGCGACGACGTCAAAAACTCCGCACCTGAGGCGTCAAATTCAAAATCCGTCTCGACAAAATTGATTCTATGGCCAATATAGTGGGGGATGCAAACCCAGGAGGCAATCCGAAAACTTTGTAAAAACGGTGCACAAGTAGGCACGCTAGTTTGGCTATGGGCCACGACGTCAAAAACTCTGCACCCGAGGCTTCAAATTCACAATCCGTCTCGACACAATTTATTCTATGGACAATTAAGTATGGGATGCAAACCCGAGAGGCAATCTGGAAACTTTGTAAAAACGGTGTAAAAGCATGCGCGTAAGTGTGGCAATAGGCCACAATGTCAAAAACTCTGCACCCGAGGCCTCAAATTCAAAAACCGTCTCGACACAATTGATTCTATGGCCAATTCAGTGGGGGATGCAAACACGGGAGGCAATCTGAAAACTTTGTAAAAACAGCGCTCAAGCATGCGCGCAAGTTTGGATATGGGCGACGACGTAAAAAACTCCGCACCCGAGGCATCAAATTCAAAATCTGTCTCGACAGAATTGATTCTATGGCCAATTCAGTATGAAATGCAAACCCGGGAGATAATCTGAAATCTTTGTAAAAACGGCGCACAAGCATGCACACAAGTTTGGCTATGGACGACGACGTCAAAAACTCCGCACCCGAGGCGTCAAATATAAAATTTGTCTCGACACAATTGATTCTATGGCCAATTCTGTGATAAATGCAAACCCGGTAGGTAATCTGAAAACTTTGTAAAAACGGCGCACAAGTTTGCACGCCAGTGTGGCTATGGGCCACGACGTCAGAAACTCTGCACCCGAGGCTTCAAATTCACAATCCGTCTCGACCCAATTGATTCTATGGCCAATTCAATGGGTGATGCAAACACGGGAGGCAATCTGAAAACTTTGTAAAAACGGCGCACAAGCATGTGCGCAAGTTTGGCTATGGGCGACGACGTCAAAAACTCTGCACCCGAGGCTTTAAATTCACAATCCGTCTCGACACAATTTATTCTATGGACAATTAAGTATGGGATGCAAAACCCGAGAGGCAATCTGGAAACTTTGTAAAAATGGTGTGCAAGCATGCGCGCAAGTGTGGCAATAGGCCACAATGTCAAAAACTCTGCACCCGAGGCCTTAAATTTAAAAACCGTCTCGACACAATTGATTCTATGGAAAATTCAGTGGGGGATGCAAACACGGGAGGCAATCTGAAAACTTTGTAAAAACAGCGCTCTAGCATGCGCGCAAGTTTGGATATGGGCGACGACGTAAAAAACTCCGCACCCGAGGCATCAAATTCAAAATCTGTCTCGACAGAATTGATTTTATGGCCAATTCAGTGTGTAATGCAAACCTGGGAGGTAATCTGAAAACTTTGTAAAAACGGCACACAAGTTTGGCTATGGGCGACGACGTCAAAAACTCCACACCCAAGATGTCAAATTCAAAATCCGTCTCGACACAATTTATTCTATGGCCAATATAGTGGGGGATGCAAACCCAAGAGGCGATCCGAAAACTTTGTAAAAACGGTGCACAAGTAGGCACACTAGTTTGGCTATGGGCCACGACGTCAAAAACTCTGCACCCAAGGCTTCAAATTCACAATCCGTCTCGACACAATTTATTCTATGGACAATTAAGTATGGGATGCAAAACCCGAGAGGCAATCTGGAAACTTTGTAAAAATGGTGTGCAAGCATGCGCGCAAGTGTGGCAATAGGCCACAATGTCAAAAACTCTGCACCCGAGGCCTTAAATTTAAAAACCGTCTCGACACAATTGATTCTATGGCAAATTCAGTGGGGGATGCAAACACGGGAGGTAATCTGAAAACTTTGTAAAAACAGCGCTCAAGCATGCGCGCAAGTTTGGATATGGGCGACGACGTCAAAAACTCCACACCCGAGGCATAAAATTCAAAATCTTTCTCGACATAATTGATTTTATGGCCAATTCAGTATGTAATGCAAACCCGGGAGGTAATCTGAAAACTTTGTAAAAACGGCACACAAGTTTGGCTATGGACGACGACGTCAAAAACTCCGCACCCGAGGCGTCAAATAGAAAATTCGTCTCTACACAATTGATTCTATGGCTAATTCAGTGAGAAATGCAAACCCGGGAGGTAATCTAAAAACTTTGTAAAAACGGCGTACACGTTTGAACGCCAGTGTGGCTATGGGCCACAACGTCAGAAACTCTGCACCCGAGGCTTCAAATTCACAATCCGTCTCGACCCAATTGATTCTATGGCCAATTCAGTGGGTGATGCAAACACGGGAGGCAATCTGAAAACTTTGTAAAAACGGCGCACAAGCATGCGCGCAAGTTTGGCTATGGGCGACGACGTCAAAAACTCCGCACCCGAAGCGTCAAATTCAAAATCTGTCTCGACACAATTGATTTTATGGCCAATTCAGTGAGAAATGCAAACCCGGGAGGTAATCTGAAAACTTTGTAAAAACGGCGCACAAGCATGCATGCAAGTTTGGCTATGGGCGACGACGTCAAAAACTCCGCACCCGAGGCGTCAAATTCAAAATCCGTCTCGACACAATTGATTCTATGGCCAATATAGTGGGGGATGCAAACTCGGGACGTAATCTGAAAACTTTGTAAAAACGGCGCACAAGCATGCACACAAGTTTGGCTATGGACGACGACGTCAAAAAATCCGCACCCGAGGCGTCAAATATAAAATTCGTCTCGACACAATTGATTCTATGGCCAATTCAGTGATAAATGCAAACCCGGGAGGTAATCTGAAAACTTTGTAAAAACGGCGCACACGTTTGCACGCCAGTGTGGCTATGGGCCACGACGTCAGAAACTCTGCACCCGAGGATTCAAATTTACAATCCGTCTCGACCCAATTGATTCTATGGCCAATTCAGTGGGTGATGCAAACACGGGAGGCAATCTGAAAACTTTGTAAAAACGGCGCACAAGCATGCGCGCAAGTTTGGCTATGGGCGACGACGTCAAAAACTCTGCACCCGAAGCGTCAAATTCAAAATCTATTTCGACACAATTGATTCTATGGCCAATTCAGTGGGAAATGCAAACCCGGGAGGTAATCTGAAAACTTTGTAAAAACGGCGCACAAGCATGCACGCAAGTTTGGCTATGGGCGACGACGTCAAAAACTCCGCACCCGAGGCGTCAAATTCAAAATCCGTCTCGACACAATTGATTCTATGGCCAATATAGTGGGGGATGCAAACCCAGGAGGCAATCCGAAAACTTTGTAAAAACGGTGCACAAGTAGGCACGCTAGTTTGGCTATGGGCCACGACATCAAAAACTCTGCACCCGAGGCTTCAAATTCACAATCCGTCTAGACACAATTTATTCTATGGACAATTAAGTATGGGATGCAAACTCGAGAGGCAATCTGGAAACTTTGTAAAAATGGTGTGCAAGCATGCGCGCAAGTGTGGCAATAGGCCACAATGTCAAAAACTCTGCACCCGAGGCCTTAAATTTAAAAACCATCTCGTCACAATTGATTCTATGGCAAATTCAGTGGGGGGATGCAAACACGGGAGGAAATCTGAAATCTTTGTAAAAACAGCGCTCAAGCATGCGCGCAAGTTTGGATATACGCGACGACGTCAAAAACTCCGCACCCGAGGCATCAAATTCAAAATCTGTCTTGACAGAATTGATTTTATGGCCAATTCAGTATGTAATGCAAACCCGTGAGGTAATCTGAAAACTTTGTAAAAACGGCACACAAGTTTGGCTATGGACGACGACGTCAAAAACTCCGCACCCGAGGCGTCAAATATAAAATTCGTCTCGACACAATTGATTCTATGGCCAATTCAGTGAGAAATACAAACCCGGGAGGTAATCTGAAAACTTTGTAAAAACGGCGTACACGTTTGAACGCCAGTGTGGCTACGGGCCACAACGTCAGAAACTCTGCACCCGAGGCTTCAAATTCACAATCCGTCTCGACCCAATTGATTCTATGGCCAATTCAGTGGGTGATGCAAACACGGGAGGCAATCTGAAAACTTTGTAAAAACGGCGCACAAGCATGCGCGCAAGTTTGGCTATGGGCGACGACGTCAAAAACTCCGCACCCGAAGCGTCAAATTCAAAATCTGTCTCGACACAATTGATTCTATGGCCAATTCAGTGAGAAATGCAAACCCGGGAGGTAATCTGAAAACTTTGTAAAAACGGCGCACATGCATGCACGCAAGTTTGGCTATGGGCGACGACGTCAAAAACTCCGCACCCGAGGCGTCAAATTCAAAATCCGTCTCGACACAATTGATTCTATGGCCAATATTGTGGGGGATGCAAACCCAGGAGGCAATCCGAAAACTTTGTAAAAACGGTGCACAAGTAGGCACGCTAGTTTGGCTATGGGCCACGACGTCAAAAACTCTGCACCCGAGGCTTCAAATTCACAATCCGTCTCGACACAATTTATTCTATGGACAATTAAGTATGAGATGCAAACCCGAGAGGCAATCTGGAAACTTTGTAAAAACGATGTGCAAGCATGCGCGCAAGTGTGGCAATAGGCCACAATGTTAAAAACTCTGCACGCGAGGCCTCAAATTCAAAAACCGTCTCGACACAATTGATTCTATGGCCAATTCAGTGGGGGATGCAAACACGGGAGGCAATCTGAAAACTTTGTAAAAACAGCGCTCAAGCATGCGCGCAAGTTTGGATATGGGCGACGACGTCAAAAACTCCGCACCCGAGGCATCAAATTCAAAATCTGTCTCGACAGAATTGATTTTATGGCCAATTCAGTATGAAATGCAAACCCTTATAAAAACGGCGCACAAGCATGCACACAAGTTTGGCTATGGACGACGACGTCAAAAAATCCGCACCCGAGGCGTCAAATATAAAATTCGTCTCGACACAATTGATTCAATGGCCAATTCAGTGATAAATGCAAACCCGGGAGGTAATCTGAAAACTTTGTAAAAACGGCGCACACGTTTGCACGCCAGTGTAGCTATGGGCCACGACGTCAGAAACTCTACACCCGCGACTTCAAATTCACAATCCGTCTCGACCCAATTGATTCTATGGCCAATTCAGTAGGTGATGCAAACACGGGAGGCAATCTGAAAACTTTGTAAAAACGGCGCACAAGCATGCGCGCAAGTTTGGTTATGGGCGACGACGTCAAAAACTCCACACCCGAGATGTCAAATTCAAAATTTGTCTCGACGTAATTGATTCTATGGCCAATATAGTGGGGGATGCAAACCCAGGAGGCGATCCGAAAACTTTGTAAAAACGGTGCACAAGTAGGCACGCTAGTTTGGCTATGGGCCACGACGTCAATAACTCTGCACCCGAGGCTTCAAATTCACAATCCGTCTCGACACAATTTATTATATGGACAATGAAGTATGGGATGCAAACCCGAGAGGCAATATGGAAACTTTGTAAAAATGGTGTGCAAGCATGCGCGCAAGTGTGGCAATAGGCCACAATGTCAAAAACTCTGCACCCGAGGCCTTAAATTCAAAAACCGTATCGACACAATTGATTCTATGGCAAATTCAGTGGGGGATGCAAACACGGGAGGCAATCTGAAAACTTTGTAAAAACAGCGCTCAAGCATGCGCGCAAGTTTGGATATGGGCGACGACATCAAAAACTCCACACCCGAGGCATCAAATTCAAAATCTGTCTCGACAGAATTGATTTTATGGCCAATTCAGTATGTAACGCAAACCCGGGAGGTAATCTGAAAACTTTGTAAAAATGGCGCACAAGCATACACACAAGTTTGGCTATGGACGACGACGTCAAAAACTCCGCACCCGAGGCGTCAAATATAAAATTCGTCTCGACACAATTTATTCTATGGCCAATTAAGTGAGAAATGCAAACTCGGGAGGTAATCTGAAAACTTTGTAAAAACGGCGTACACGTTTGAACGCCAGTGTGGCTATGGGCCACAACGTCAGAAACTCTGCACCCGAGGCTTCAAATTCACAATCCGTCTAGACCCAATTGATTCTATGGCCAATTCAGTGGGTGATGCCAACACGAGAGGCAATCTGAAAACTTTGTAAAAACGGCGCACAAGCATGCGCGCAAGTTTGGCTATGGGCGACGACGTCAAAAACTCCGCACCCGAAGCGTCAAATTCAAAATCTTTCTCGACACAATTGATTCTATGGCCAATTCAGTGAGAAATGCAAACCCGGGAGGTAATCTGAAAACTTTGTAAAAACGGCGCACAAGCATGCACGCAAGTTTGGCTATGGGCGACGACCTCAAAAACTACGCACCCGAGGCGTCAAATTTAAAATCCATCTCGACACAATTGATTCTATGGCAAATATAGTGGGGGATGCAAACACGGGAGGCAATCTAAAAACTTTATAAAAACAGCGCTCAAACATGCGCGCAAGTTTGGCTATGGGCGACGACGTAAAAAACTCCACACCCGAGGCGTCAAATTCAAAATCTGTCTCGACAGAATTGATTCTATGGCCAATTCAGTATGAAATGCAAACCCGGGAGGTAATTTGAAAACTTTGTAAAAACGGCACACAAGTTTGGCTATGGACGACGACGTCAAAAACTCCGCACCCGAGGCGTCAAATATAAAATTCGTCTCGACACAATTGATTCTATGGCTAATTCAGTGAGAAATGCAAACCCGGGAGGTAATCTGAAAACTTTGTAAAAACGGCGTACACGTTTGAACGCCAGTGTGGCTATGGACCACACCGTCAGAAACTCTGCACCAGAGGCTTCAAATTCACAATCCGTCTCGACCCAATTGATTCTATGGCCAATTAAGTGGGTGATGCAAACACGGGAGGCAATCTGAAAACTTTGTAAAAACGGCGCACAAGCATGCGCGCAAGTTTGGCTATGGGCGACGACGTCAAAAACTCCGCACCCGAAGCGTCAAATTCAAAATCTGTCTCGACACAATTGATTCTATGGCCAATTCAGTGAGAAATGCAAACCCGGGAGGTAATCTGAAAACTTTGTAAAAACGGCGCACAAGCATGCACGCAAGTTTGGCTATGGGCGACGACGTCAAAAACTCCGCACCTGAGGCGTCAAATTCAAAATCCGTCTCGACACAATTGATTCTATGGCCAATATAGTGGGGGATGCAAACCCAGGAGGCAATCCGAAAACTTTGTAAAAACGGTGCACAAGTAGGCACGCTAGTTTGGCTATGGGCCACGACGTCAAAAACTCTGCACCCGAGGCTTCAAATTCACAATCCGTCTCGACACAATTTATTATATGGACAATGAAGTATGGGATGCAAACCCGAGAGGCAATCTGGAAACTTTGTAAAAATGGTGTGCAAGCATGCGCGCAAGTGTGGCAATAGGCCACAATGTCAAAAACTCTGCACCCGAGGCCTTAAATTCAAAAACCGTCTCGACACAATTGATTCTATGGCAAATTCAGTGGGGGATGCAAACACGGGAGGCAATCTGAAAACTTTGTAAAAACAGCGCTCAAGCATGCGCGCAAGTTTGGATATGGGCGACGACATCAAAAACTCCACACCCGAGGCATCAAATTCAAAATCTGTCTCGACAGAATTGATTTTATGGCCAATTCAGTATGTAACGCAAACCCGGGAGGTAATCTGAAAACTTTGTAAAAATGGCGCACAAGCATACACACAAGTTTGGCTATGGACGACGACGTCAAAAACTCCGCACCCGAGGCGTCAAATATAAAATTCGTCTCGACACAATTTATTCTATGGCCAATTTAGTGAGAAATGCAAACTCGGGAGGTAATCTGAAAACTTTGTAAAAACGGCGTACACGTTTGAACGCCAGTGTGGCTATGGGCCACAACGTCAGAAACTCTGCACCCGAGGCTTCAAATTCACAATCCGTCTAGACCCAATTGATTCTATGGCCAATTCAGTGGGTGATGCAAACACGAGAGGCAATCTGAAAACTTTGTAAAAACGGCGCACAAGCATGCGCGCAAGTTTGGCTATGGGCGACGACGTCAAAAACTCCGCACCCGAAGCGTCAAATTCAAAATCTTTCTCGACACAATTGATTCTATGGCCAATTCAGTGAGAAATGCAAACCCGGGAGGTAATCTGAAAACTTTGTAAAAACGGCGCACAAGCATGCACGCAAGTTTGGCTATGGGCGACGACGTCAAAAACTACGCACCCGAGGCGTCAAATTTAAAATCCATCTCGACACAATTGATTCTATGGCAAATATAGTGGGGGATGCAAACACGGGAGGCAATCTAAAAACTTTATAAAAACAGCGCTCAAACATGCGCGCAAGTTTGGCTATGGGCGACGACGTAAAAAACTCCACACCCGAGGCGTCAAATTCAAAATCTGTCTCGACAGAATTGATTCTATTGCCAATTCAGTATGAAATGCAAACCCGGGAGGTAATTTGAAAACTTTGTAAAAACGGCACACAAGTTTGGCTATGGACGACGACGTCAAAAACTCCGCACCCGAGGCGTCAAATATAAAATTCGTCTCGACACAATTGATTCTATGGCCAATATAGTGGGGGATGCAAACCCAGGAGGCAATCCGAAAACTTTGTAAAAACGGTGCACAAGTAGGCACGCTAGTTTGGCTATGGGCCACGACGTCAAAAACTCTGCACCCGAGGCTTCAAATTCACAATCCGTCTCGACACAATTTATTATATGGACAATGAAGTATGGGATGCAAACCCGAGAGGCAATCTGGAAACTTTGTAAAAATGGTGTGCAAGCATGCGCGCAAGTGTGGCAATAGGCCACAATGTCAAAAACTCTGCACCCGAGGCCTTAAATTCAAAAACCGTCTCGACACAATTGATTCTATGGCAAATTCAGTGGGGGATGCAAACACGGGAGGCAATCTGAAAACTTTGTAAAAACAGCGCTCAAGCATGCGCGCAAGTTTGGATATGGGCGACGACATCAAAAACTCCACACCCGAGGCATCAAATTCAAAATCTGTCTCGACAGAATTGATTTTATGGCCAATTCAGTATGTAACGCAAACCCGGGAGGTAATCTGAAAACTTTGTAAAAATGGCGCACAAGCATACACACAAGTTTGGCTATGGACGACGACGTCAAAAACTCCGCACCCGAGGCGTCAAATATAAAATTCGTCTCGACACAATTTATTCTATGGCCAATTTAGTGAGAAATGCAAACTCGGGAGGTAATCTGAAAACTTTGTAAAAACGGCGTACACGTTTGAACGCCAGTGTGGCTATGGGCCACAACGTCAGAAACTCTGCACCCGAGGCTTCAAATTCACAATCCGTCTAGACCCAATTGATTCTATGGCCAATTCAGTGGGTGATGCAAACACGAGAGGCAATCTGAAAACTTTGTAAAAACGGCGCACAAGCATGCGCGCAAGTTTGGCTATGGGCGACGACGTCAAAAACTCCGCACCCGAAGCGTCAAATTCAAAATCTTTCTCGACACAATTGATTCTATGGCCAATTCAGTGAGAAATGCAAACCCGGGAGGTAATCTGAAAACTTTGTAAAAACGGCGCACAAGCATGCACGCAAGTTTGGCTATGGGCGACGACGTCAAAAACTACGCACCCGAGGCGTCAAATTTAAAATCCATCTCGACACAATTGATTCTATGGCAAATATAGTGGGGGATGCAAACACGGGAGGCAATCTAAAAACTTTATAAAAACAGCGCTCAAACATGCGCGCAAGTTTGGCTATGGGCGACGACGTAAAAAACTCCACACCCGAGGCGTCAAATTCAAAATCTGTCTCGACAGAATTGATTCTATTGCCAATTCAGTATGAAATGCAAACCCGGGAGGTAATTTGAAAACTTTGTAAAAACGGCACACAAGTTTGGCTATGGGCGACGACGTCAAAAACTCCGCACCCGAGGCGTCAAATTCAAAATCTGTCTCGACAGAATTGATTCTATGGCTAATTCAGTATGAAATGCAAAACCGGGAGGTAATTTGAAAACTTTGTAAAAATGGCGCACAAGCATGCACGCAAGTTTAGCTATGGGCGATGACGTCAAAAACTCCGCACCCGAGGCGTCAAATATAAAATTCGTCTCGACACAATTGATTATCTGGCCAATTCAGTGAGAAATGCAAACCCGGTAGGTAATCTGAAAACTTTGTAAAAACGGCGCACAAGTTTGCACGCCAGTGTGGCTATAGGCCACAACGTCAAAAACACTGCACACGAGGCCTCAAATTCAAAAACCGTCTTGACACAATTGATTCTATGGCCAATTCAGAGGGGGATGCAAACACGGGAGGTAATCTGAAAACTTTGTAAAAACAGCGCGCAAGCATGCGCGCAAGTTTGGCTATGGGCGACGACGTCAAAAACTCCGCACCCGAGGCGTCAAATTCAAAATCTGTCTCGACAGAATTGATTCTATGGCTAATTCAGTATGACATGCAAAACCGGGAGGTAATCTGAAAACTATGTAAAAATTGCGCACAAGCTTGTGCACAAGTTTGGTTGTGGGCGACGACGTCAAAAACTCCGCACCCGAGGCGTCAAATTCAAAATCTGTCTCGACACAATTGATTATATGGCCAATTCAGTGAGAAATGCAAACCCGAGAGGTAATTTGAAAACTTTGTAAAAATGGCGTAGAAGCATGCACGCAAGTTTGGCTATGGGCGACGACGTCAAAAACTCCACACTCGAGGTATCAAATTCAAAATCCGTCTCGACAGAATTGATTCTATGGCCAATATAGTGGGGGATGCAAACCCAGGAGGCAATCCGAAAACTTTGTAAAAAGTGTGCACAAGTATGCACGCCAGTTTGGCTATGGGCCACGACGTCAAAAACTCTGCACCCGAGGCTTCAAATTCACAATCCGTCTCGACACAATTTATTCTATGGACAATTCAGTATGGGATGCAAACCCCGGAGGCAATCTGGAAACTTTGTAAAAATGGTGTGCAAGCATTCGCGCAAGTGTGGCAATAGGCCACAACGTCAAAAACACTGCACACGAGGCCTCAAATTCAAAAACCGTCTTGACACAATTGATTCTATGGCCAATTCAGAGGGGGATGCAAACACGGGAGGTAATCTGAAAACTTTGTAAAAACAGCGCTCAAGCATGCGCGCAAGTTTGGCTATGGGTGACGACGTCAAAAACTCCGCACCCGAGGCGTCAAATTCAAAATCTGTCTCGACAGAATTGATTCTATGGCTAATTCAGTATGAAATGCAAAACCGGGAGGTAATTTGAAAACTTTGTAAAAATGGCGCACAAGCATGCACGCAAGTTTAGCTATGGGCGACGACGTCAAAAACTCTGCACCCGAGGCTTCAAATTCACAATCCGTCTCGACACAATTTATTCTATGGACAATTAAGTATGGGATGCAAACCCGAGAGGCAATCTAGAAACTTTGTAAAAACGGTGTGCAAGCATGCGCGCAAGTGTGGCAATAGGCCACAATGTTAAAAACTCTGCACGCGAGGCCTCAAATTCAAAAACCGTCTCGACACAATTGATTCTATGGCCAATTCAGTGGGGGATGCAAACACGGGAGGCAATCTGAAAACTTTGTAAAAACAGCGCTCAAGCATGCGCGCAAGTTTGGATATGGGCGACGACGTCAAAAACTCCGCACCCGAGGCATCAAATTCAAAATCTGACTCGACAGAATTGATTTTATGGCCAATTCAGTATGTAATGCAAACCCTTGTAAAAACGGCGCACAAGCATACACACAAGTTTGGCTATGGACGACGACGTCAAAAACTCCGCACCCGAGGCGTCAAATATAAAATTCGTCTCGACACAATTTATTCTATGGCCAGTTCAGTGAGAAATGCAAACTCGGGAGGTAATCTGAAAACTTTGTAAAAACGGCGTACACGTTTGAACGCCAGTGTGGCTATGGGCCACAACGTCAGAAACTCTGCACCCGAGGCTTCAAATTCACAATCCGTCTAGACCCAATTGATTCTATGGCCAATTCAGTGGGTGATGCAAACACGAGAGGCAATCTGAAAACTTTGTAAAAACGGCGCACAAGCATGCGCGCAAGTTTGGCTATGGGCGACGACGTCAAAAACTCCGCACCCGAAGCGTCAAATTCAAAATCTTTCTCGACACAATTGATTCTATGGCCAATTCAGTGAGAAATGCAAACCCGGGAGGTAATCTGAAAACTTTGTAAAAACGGCGCACAAGCATGCACGCAAGTTTGGCTATGGGCGACGACGTCAAAACCTACGCACCCGAGGCGCCAAATTCAAAATCCGTCTCGACACAATTGATTCTATGGCAAATATAGTGGGGGATGCAAACACGGGAGGCAATCTAAAAACTTTATAAAAACAGCGCTCAAACATGCGCGCAAGTTTGGCTATGGGCGACGACGTAAAAAACTCCACACCCGAGGCGTCAAATTCAAAATCTGTCTCGACAGAATTGATTCTATGGCCAATTCAGTATGAGATGCAAACCCGGGAGGTAATTTGAAAACTTTGTAAAAACGGCGCACAAGCATGCACGCAAGTTTAGCTATGGGCGACGACGTCAAAAACTCCGCACCCGAGGCGTCAAATATAAAATTCGTCTCGACACAATTGATTATATGGCCAATTCAGTGAGAAATGCAAACCCGGTAGGTAATCTGAAAACTTTGTAAAAACGGCGCACAAGTTTGCACGCCAGAAACTCTGCACCCGAGGCTTCAAATTCACAATCCGTCTCGACCCAATTGATTATATGGCCAATTCAATGGGTGATGCAAACACGGGAGGCAATCTGAAAACTTTGTAAAAACGGCGCACAAGCATGCGCGCAAGTTTGGCTATGGGCGACGACGTCAAAAACTCCACACCCGAGATGTCAAATTCAAAATCCGTCTTGACACAATTGATTCTATGGCCAATTCAGTGACATATGCAAACCCGGGAGGTAATCTGAAAACTATGTAAAAATTGCGCACAAGCTTGTGCACAAGTTTGGTTGTGGGCGACGACGTCAAAAACTCCGCACCCGAGGCGTCAAATTCAAAATCTGTCTCGACACAATTGATTATATGGCCAATTCAGTGAGAAATGCAAACCCGAGAGGTAATTTGAAAACTTTGTAAAAATGGCGTAGAAGCATGCACGCAAGTTTGGCTATGGGCGACGACGTCAAAATCTCCACACTCGAGGTATCAAATTCAAAATCCGTCTCGACAGAATTGATTCTATGGCCAATATAGTGGGGGATGCAAACCCAGGAGGCAATCCGAAAACTTTGTAAAAACGGTGCACAAGTATGCACGCCAGTTTGGCTATGGGCCACGACGTCAAAAACTCTGCACCCGAGGCTTCAAATTCACAATCCGTCTCGACACAATTTATTCTATGGACAATTCAGTATGGGATGCAAACCCCGGAGGCAATCTGGAAACTTTGTAAAAATGGTGTGCAAGCATTCGCGCAAGTGTGGCAATAGGCCACAACGTCAAAAACACTGCACACGAGGCCTCAAATTCAAAAACCGTCTTGACACAATTGATTCTATGGCCAATTCAGAGGGGGATGCAAACACGGGAGGTAATCTGAAAACTTTGTAAAAACAGCGCTCAAGCATGCGCGCAAGTTTGGCTATGGGCGACGACGTCAAAAACTCCGCACCCGAGGCGTCAAATTCAAAATCTGTCTCGACAGAATTGATTCTATGGCTAATTCAGTATGAAATGTAAAACCGGGAGGTAATTTGAAAACTTTGTAAAAATGGCGCACAAGCATGCACGCAAGTTTAGCTATGGGCGACGACGTCAAAAACTCCGCACCCGAGGCGTCAAATATAAAATTCGTCTCGACACAATTGATTATCTGGCCAATTCAGTGAGAAATGCAAACCCGGTAGGTAATCTGAAAACTTTGTAAAAACGGCGCACAAGTTTGCACGCCAGTGTGGCTATAGGCCACAACGTCAAAAACACTGCACACGAGGCCTCAAATTCAAAAACCGTCTTAACACAATTGATTCTATGGCCAATTCAGAGGGGGATGCAAACACGGGAGGTAATCTGAAAACTTTGTAAAAACAGCACGAAAGCATGCGCGCAAGTTTGGCTATGGGCGACGACGTCAAAAACTCCGCACCCGAGGCGTCAAATTCAAAATCTGTCTCGACAGAATTGATTCTATGGCTAATTCAGTATGAAATGCAAAACCGGGAGGTAATCTGAAAACTATGTAAAAATTGCGCACAAGCTTGTGCACAAGTTTGGTTGTGGGCGACGACGTCAAAAACTCCGCACCCGAGGCGTCAAATTCAAAATCTGTCTCGACACAATTGATTATATGGCCAATTCAGTGAGAAATGCAAACCCGAGAGGTAATTTGAAAACTTTGTAAAAATGGCGTAGAAGCATGCACGCAAGTTTGGCTATGGGCGACGACGTCAAAAACTCCACACTCGAGGTATCAAATTCAAAATCCGTCTCGACAGAATTGATTCTATGGCCAATATAGTGGGGGATGCAAACCTAGGAGGCAATCCGAAAACTTTGTAAAAAGTGTGCACAAGTATGCACGCCAGTTTGGCTATGGGCCACGACGTCAAAAACTCTGCACCCGAGGCTTCAAATTCACAATCCGTCTCGACACAATTTATTCTATGGACAATTCAGTATGGGATGCAAACCCCGGAGGCAATCTGGAAACTTTGTAAAAATGGTGTGCAAGCATTCGCGCAAGTGTGGCAATAGGCCACAACGTCAAAAACACTACACACGAGGCCTCAAATTCAAAAACCGTCTTGACACAATTGATTCTATGGCCAATTCAGAGGGGGATGCAAACACGGGAGGTAATCTGAAAACTTTGTAAAAACAGCGCTCAAGCATGCGCGCAAGTTTGGCTATGGGCGACGACGTCAAAAACTCCGCACCCGAGGCGTCAAATTCAAAATCTGTCTCGACAGAATTGATTCTATGGCTAATTCAGTATGAAATGCAAAACCGGGAGGTAATTTGAAAACTTTGTAAAAATGGCGCACAAGCATGCACGTAAGTTTAGCTATGGGCGACGACGTCAAAAACTCCGCACCCGAGGCGTCAAATATAAAATTCGTCTCGACACAATTGATTATCTGGCCAATTCAGTGAGAAATGCAAACCCGGTAGGTAATCTGAAAAACTTTGTAAAAACGGCGCACAAGTTTGCACGCCAGTGTGGCTATAGGCCACAACGTCAAAAACACTGCACACGAGGCCTCAAATTCAAAAACCGTCTTAACACAATTGATTCTATGGCCAATTCAGAGGGGGATGCAAACACGGGAGGTAATCTGAAAACTTTGTAAAAACAGCACGCAAGCATGCGCGCAAGTTTGGCTATGGGCGACGACGTCAAAAACTCCGCACCCGAGGCATCAAATTCAAAATCTGTCTCGACAGAATTGATTCTATGGCTAATTCAGTATGAAATGCAAAACCGGGAGGTAATCTGAAAACTATGTAAAAATTGCGCACAAGCTTGTGCACAAGTTTGGTTGTGGGCGACGACGTCAAAAACTCCGCACCCGAGGCGTCAAATTCAAAATCTGTCTCGACACAATTGATTATATGGCCAATTCAGTGAGAAATGCAAACCCGAGAGGTAATTTGAAAACTTTGTAAAAATGGCGTAGAAGCATGCACGCAAGTTTGGCTATGGGCGACGACGTCAAAAACTCCACACTCGAGGTATCAAATTCAAAATCCGTCTCGACAGAATTGATTCTATGGCCAATATAGTGGGGGATGCAAACCCAGGAGGCAATCCGAAAACTTTGTAAAAAGTGTGCACAAGTATGCACGCCAGTTTGGCTATGGGCCACGACGTCAAAAACTCTGCACCCGAGGCTTCAAATTCACAATCCGTCTCGACACAATTTATTCTATGGATAATTCAGTATGGGATGCAAACCCCGGAGGCAATCTGGAAACTTTGTAAAAATGGTGTGCAAGCATTCGCGCAAGTGTGGCAATAGGCCACAACGTCAAAAACACTGCACACGAGGCCTCAAATTCAAAAACCGTCTTGACACAATTGATTCTATGGCCAATTCAGAGGGGGATGCAAACACGGGAGGTAATCTGAAAACTTTGTAAAAACAGCGCTCAAGCATGCGCGCAAGTTTGGCTATGGGCGACGACGTCAAAAACTCCGCACCCGAGGCGTCAAATTCAAAATCTGTCTCGACAGAATTGATTCTATGGCTAATTCAGTATGAAATGCAAAACCGGGAGGTAATTTGAAAACTTTGTAAAAATGGCGCACAAGCATGCACGCAAGTTTAGCTATGGGCGACGACGTCAAAAACTCCATACCCGAGGCGTGAAATATAAAATTCGTCTCGACACAATTGATTATATGGCCAATTCAGTGAGAAATGCAAACCCGGGAGGTAATCTGAAAACTTTGTAAAAACGGCGCAGAAGCATGCACGCAAGTTTGGCTATGGGCGACGACGTCAAAAACTCCACACCCGAGGCATCAAATTCAAAATCCGTCTCGACACAATTGATTCTATGGCCAATATAGTGGGGGATGCAAACCCATGAGGCAATCCAAAAACTTTGTAAAAACGGTGCACAAGTATACACGCCAGTTTGGCTATGGGCCACGACGTCAAAAACTCCGCACCCGAGGCGTCAAATTCAAAATCTGTCTCGACACAATTGATTCTATGGCCAATTCAGTGAGATATGCAAACCCGGAAGGTAATCTGAAAACTATGTAAAAATGGCGCTCACGCTTACGCACAAGTTTGGCTATGGGCGACGACGTAAAAAATTCTGCACCCGAGGCGTCAAATTCAAAATCTGTCGTGACACAATTGATTCTATGGCCAATTCAGTGAGAAATGCAAACCCGAGAGGTAATCTGAAAACTTTGTAAAAACGGCGCAGAAGCATGCAAGCAAGTTTGGCTATGGGCGACGACGTCAAAAACTCCACACCCGAGGCATCAAATTTAAAATCCATCTCGACACAATTGATTCTATGGCCAATATAGTGGGGGATGCAAACCCAGGAGGCAATCCAAAAACTTTGTATAACGGTGCACAAGTATGCACGCCAGTTTGGCTATGGGCCACGACGTCAAAAACTCTGCACCCGAGGCTTCAAATTCACAATTCGTCTCGAGACAATTTATTCTATGGACAATTCAGTATGGGCTGCAAACCCCGGAGGCAATCTGGAAACTTTGTAAAAACGGTGTGCAAGCATTCGCGCAAGCGTGACAATAGGCCACAACGTCAAAAACACTGCACACGAGGACTCAAATTCAAAAACTGTCTCGACACAATTGATTCTATGGCCAATTCAGTGGGGGATGCAAACACGGAAGGCAATCTGAAAACTTTGTAAAAACGGTGCACAAGCATGCGCGCAAGTTTGGCTATGGGCGACGACGTCAAAAACTCCGCACCCGAGGCGTCAAATAGAAAATTCCTCTCGACACAATTGATTCTATGGCCAATGCAGTGAGAAATGTAAACCCGGGAGGTAATTTGAATACTTTGTAAAAACGGCGCACAAGTTTGCACGCAAGTTTAGCTATGGGCGACGACGTCAAAAACTCCGCACCCGAGGCGTCAAATATAAAATTCATCTCGACACAATTGATTATATGGCCAATTCAGTGAGAAATGCAAACCCGGGAGGTAATCTGAAAACTTTGTAAAAACGGCGCACAAGTTTGCACGCCAGTGTGGCTATGGGCCACGACGTCAGAAACTCTGCACCCGAGGCTTCAAATTCACAATCCGTCTCGACCCAATTGATTCTATGGCCAATTCAATGGGTGATGCAAACACGGGAGGCAATCTGAAAACTTTGTAAAAACGACGCACAAGCATGCGCGCAAGTTTGGCTATGGGCGACGACGTCAAAAACTCCACACCCGAGATGTCAAATTCAAAATCCATCTCGACACAATTGATTCTATGGCCAATTCAGTGAGATATGCAAACCCGGAAGGTAATCTGAAAACTATGTAAAAATGGCGCTCACGCTTACGCACAAGTTTGGCTATGGGCGACGACGTAAAAAACTCCGCACCCGATGCGTCAAATTCAAAATTTGTCGTGACACAATTGATTTTATGGCCAATTCAGTGAGAAATGCAAACCCGAGAGGTAATCTGAAAACTTTGTAAAAACGGCGCAGAAGCATGCAAGCAAGTTTGGCTATGGGCGACGACGTCAAAAACTCCACACCCGAGGCATCAAATTCAAAATCCGTCTCGACACAATTGATTCTATGGCCAATATAGTGGGGGATGCAAACCCAGGAGGCAATCCAAAAACTTTGTATAACGGTGCACAAGTATGCACGCCAGTTTGGCTATGGGCCACGACGTCAAAAACTCTGCACCCGAGGCTTCAAATTCACAATCCGTCTCGACACAATTTATTCTATGGACAATTCAGTATGGGCTGCAAACCCCGGAGGCAATCTGGAAACTTTATAAAAACGTTGTGCAAGCATTCGCGCAAGTGTGGCAATAGGACACAACGTCAAAAACACTGCACACGAGGCCTCAAATTCAAAAACCGTCTCGACACAATTGATTCTATGGCCAATTCAGTGGGGGATGCAAACACGGAAGGCAATCTGAAAACTTTGTAAAAACGGTGCACAAGCATGCGCACAAGTTTGGCTATGGGCGACGACGTCAAAAACTCCGCACCCGAGGCGTCAAATATAAAATTCGTCTAGACACAATTGATTCTATGGCCAATGCAGTGAGAAATGTAAACCCGGGAGGTAATCTAAAAACTTTGTAAAAACGGCGCACAAGTTTGCACGCTAGTGTGGCTACGGGCCACGACGTCAGAAACTCTGCACCCAAGGCTTCAAATTCACAATCCGTCTCGACCCAATTGATTCTATGGCCAATTCAGTTGGTTATGCAAACACGTGAGGCAATCTGAAAACTTTGTAAAAACGGCGCACAAGCATGGGCGCAAGTTTGGCTATGGGCGACGACGTCAAAAACTCCACACCCGAGATGTCAAATTCAAAATCCGTCTTGACATAATTGATTCTATGGCCAATTCAGTGACATATGCAAACCCGGGAGGTAATCTGAAAACTATGTAAAAACGGCGCACAAGCTTGTGCACAAGTTTGGCTATGGGCGACGACGTCAAAAACTCCGCACCCGAGGCGTCAAATTCAAAATCTTTCTCGACACAATTAATTATATAGCCAATTCAGTGAGAAATGCAAACTCGAGAGGTAATTTGAAAACTTTGTAAAAACGGCGAAGAAACATGCACGCAAGTTTGGCTATGGGCGACGACGACAAAAACTCAACACTCGAGGTATCAAATTCAAAATCCGTCTCAACTCAATTGATTCTATGGCCAATATAGTGGGGGATGCAAACCCAGGAGGCAATCCGAAAACTTTGTAAAAACGGTGCACAAATATGCACGCCAGTTTAGCTATGGGCCACGACGTCAAAAACTCTGCACCCGAGGCTTCAAATTCACAATCCGTCTCGACACAATTTATTCTATGGACAATTCAGTATGGGATGCAAACCCCGGAGGCAATCTGGAAACTTTGTAAAAATGGTGTGTAAGCATTCGCGCAAGTGTGGCAATAGGCCACAACGTCAAAAACACTGCACACGAGGCCTCAAATTCAAAAACCGTCTCAACACAATTGATTCTATGGCCAATTCAGAGGGGGATGCAAACACGGAAGGCAATCTGAAAACTTTATAAAAACGGCGCCCAAGCATGCGCGCAAGTTTGGCTATGGGCGACGACGTCAAAAACTCCGCACCCGAGGCGTCAAATTCAAAATCTGTCTCGACACAATTGATTCAATGGCCAATTCAGTGAGAAATGCAAACCCGAGAGGTAATCTGAAAACTTTGTAAAAATGACGCACAAGCATGCGCGCGCAAGTTTGGCTATGGGCGACAACGTCAAAAACTCCACACCCGAGATGTCAAATTCAAAATCCGTCTAGACACAATTGATTCCATGGCCAATTCAGTGAGATATGCAAACCCGGAAGGTAATCTGAAAACTATGTAAAAACGGCGCACAAGGTTGCTCACAAGTTTGGCTATGGGCGACGACGTTAAAAACTCCGCACCCGAGGCGTCAAATTCAAAATCTATTTCGACCCAATTGATTCTATGATCAATTCAGTGAGAAATGCAAACCCGAGAGGTAATCTGAAAACTTTGTAAAAACGGCGCACAAGCATGCACGCAAGTTTGGCTATGGGCGACGACGTCAAAAACTCCACACCCGAGGCATCAAATTCAAAATCCGTCTCGACACAATTGATTATATGGCCAATATAGTGGGGGATGCAAACCCAGGAGGGAATCCGAAAACTTTGTAAAATCGGCGCACAAGCAAGCGTGCAAGTTTGGCTATGGGCGACGACGTTAAAAACTCCGCACCCGAGGCGTCAAATTCAAAATCTATTTCGACCCAATTGATTCTATGATCAATTCAGTGAGAAATGCAAACCCGAGAGGTAATCTGAAAACTTTGTAAAAACGGCGCACAAGCATGCACGCAAGTTTGGCTATGGGCGACGACGTCAAAAACTCCACACCCGAGGCATCAAATTCAAAATCCGTCTCGACACAATTGATTATATGGCCAATATAGTGGGGGATGCAAACCCAGGAGGGAATCCGAAAACTTTGTAAAATCGGCGCACAAGCAAGCGTGCAAGTTTGGCTATGGGCGACGACGTTAAAAATTCCGCACCCGAGGCGTCAAATTCAAAATCTGTCTCGACACAATTGATTCTATGGCCAATTCAGTAAGAAATGCAAACCCGGGAGGTAATCTGAAAACTTTGTAAAAACGGCGCACAAGCATGCACGCAAGTTTGGCTATGGGCGACGACGTCAAAAACTCCGCACCCGAGGCGTCAAATTCAAAATCTGTCTCGACACAATTGATTCTATGGCCAATTCAGTGAGAAATGCAAACCCGGGAGGTAATCTGAAAACTTTGTAAAAACGACGCACAAGCATGCACGCAAGTTTGGCTATGGGCGACGACGTCAAAAACTCCGCACCCGAGGCGTCAAATTCTAAATCCGTCTCGACACAATTTATTCTATGGAGAATTCAGTATGGGATGCAAACCCGAGAGGCAATCTGGAAACTTTGTAAAAACGGTGTGCAAGCATGCGCGCAAGTGTGGCAATAGGCCACAACGTCAAAAACTCTGCACACGAGGCCTCAAATTCAAAACCACTCTCTACACAATTGATTCTATGGCCAATTCAGTGGGGGATGCAAACACGGGAGGCAATCTGAAAACTTTGTAAAAACAGCGCTCAAACATGCGCGCAAGTTTGGATTTGAGCGACGACGTCAAAAACTCCGCACCCGAGGCATCAAATTCAAAATCTGTCTCGACAGAATTGATTTTATGGCCAATTCAGTATGTAATGCAAACCCGGGAGGTAATCTGAAAACTTTGTAAAAACGGCGCACAAGCATGCACACAAGTTTGGCTATGGACGACGACATCAAAAACTCCGCTCCCGAGGCGTCAAATATAAAATTCGTCTCGACACAATTGATTCTATGGCCAATTCAGTGAGAAATGCAAACCCGGGAGGTAATCTGAAATTTTTGTAAAAACGGCGTACACGTTTGAACGCCAGTGTGGCTATGGGCCACAACGTCAGAAACTCTGCACCCGAGGCTTCAAATTCACAATCCGTCTCGACCCATTTGATTCTATGGCCAATTCAGTGGGTGATGCAAACACGGGACACAATCTGAAAACTTTGTAAAAGCAGCGCACAAGCATGCGCGCAAGTTTGGCTATGGGCGACGACGTAAAAAACTCCGCACCTGAAGCGTCAAATTCAAAATTTATCTCGACACAATTGATTCTATGGCCAATTCAGTGAGAAATGTAAACCCGGGAGGTAATCTGAAAACTTTGTAAAAACGGCGCACAAGCATGCACGCAAGTTTGGCTATGGGCGACGACGTCAAAAACTCCGCACCCGAGGTGTCAAATTCAAAATCCGTCTCGACACAATTGATTCTATGGCCAATATAGTGGGGGATGCAAACCCAGGAGGCAATCCGAAAACTTTGTAAAAACGGTGCACAAGTAGGCACGCTAGTTTGGCTATGGGCCACGACGTCAAAAACTCTACACCCGAGGCTTCAAATTCACAATCCGTCTCGACACAATTTATTCTATGGACAATTCAGTATGGGATGCAAACCCGAGAGGCAATCTGGAAACTTTGTAAAAACGGTGTGCAAGCATGCGCGCAAGTGTGGCAATAGGCCACAATGTCAAAAACTCTGCACCCGAGGCCTGTAATTCAAAAACCGTCTCGACACAATTGATTCTATGGCCAATTCAGTGAGCAATGCAAAGCCGGGAGGTAATCTGAAAACTTTGTAAAAATGACGCACAAGCATGCACGCAAGTTTGGCTATGGGCGACGACGTCAAAAACTCCGCACCCGAGGCGTCAAATTCAAAATCCGTCTCGACACAATTTATTCTACGGACAATTCAGTATGGGATGCAAACACGAGAGGCAATCTGGAAACTTTGTAAAATCGGCGCACAAGCATGCACGCAAGTTTGGCAATAGGCCACAACGTCAAAAACTCTGCACACGAGGCCTCAAATTCAAAACCATTCTCTACACAATTGATTCTATGGCCAATTCAGTGGGGGATGAAAACACGGGAGGCAATCTGAAAACTTTGTAAAATCAGCGCTCAAGCATGCGCGCAAGTTTGGATATGGGCGACGACGTCAAAAACTCCGCACCCGAGGCATCAAATTCAAAATCTGTCTCTACAGAATTGATTTTATGGCCAATTCAGTATGAAATGCAAACCCGGGAGGTAATCAGAAAACTTTGTAAAAACGGCGCACAAGCATGCACACAAGTTTGGCTATGGACGACGACGTCAAAAACTCCGCACCCGAGGCGTCAAATATAAAATTCGTCTCGACACAATTGTTTCTATGGCCAATTCAGTGATAAATGCAAACCCGGGAGGTAATCTGAAAACTTTGTAAAAACGGCGCACACGTTTGCACGCCAGTGTGGCTATGGGCCACGACGTTAGAAACTCTACACCCGAGGCTTCAAATTCACAATCCGTCTCGACCCAATTGATTCTATGGCCAATTCAGTGGGTGATGCAAACACGGGAGGCAATTTGAAAACTTTGTAAAAACGGCGCAAAAGCTTGCGCGCAAGTTTGGCTAAGGGCGACGACGTCAAAAACTCCACACCCGAAGCGTCAAATTCAAAATCTGTCTCGACAGAATTGATTCTATGGCCAATTCAGTGAGAGATGCAAACCCGGGAGGTAATCTGAAAACTTTGTAAAAACGGCGCACAACCATGCATGCAAGTTTGGCTATGGGCGACGACGTCAAAAACTCCGCACCCGAGGCGTCAAATTCAAAATCCGTCTCGACACAATTGATTCTATGGCCAATATAGTGGGGGATGCAAACCCAGGAGGCAATCCGTAAACTTTGTAAAAACGGTGCACAAGTAGGCACGCCAGTTTGGCTATGGGCCACGACGTTAAAAACTATGCACCCGAGGACTCAAATTCAAAAACCGTCTCGACACAATTGATTCTATGGCCAATTCAGTGGGGGATGCAAACACGGGAGGCAATCTGAAAACTTTGTAAAAACAGCGCTCAAGCATGCGCGCAAGTTTGGCTATGGGCGACGACGTCAAAAACTCCGCACCCGAGGCGTCAAATTCAAAATCTGTCTCGACATAATTGATTCTATGGCCAATTCAGTATGAAATGCAAACCCGGGAGGTAATTTGAAAACTTTGTAAAAACGGCGCACAAGCATGCACGCAAGTTTAGCTATGGGCGACGACGTCAAAAACTCCGCACCCAAGGCGTCAAATATAAAATTCGTCTCGACACAATTGATTATATGGCCAATTCAGTGAGAAATGCAAACCCATGAGGTAATCTGAAAACTTTGTAAAAACGGCGCACAAGTTTGCACGCCAGTGTGGCTATGGGCCACGACGTCAGAAACTCTGCACCCGAGGCTTCAAATTCACAATCCGTCTCGACCCAATTGATTCTATGGCCAATTCAATGGGTGATGCAAACACGGGAGGCAATCTGAAAACTTTGTAAAAACGGCGCACAAGCATGCGCGCAAGTTTGGCTATGGGCGACGACGTTAAAAACTCCACACCCGAGATGTCAAATTCAAAATCCGTCTCGACATAATTGATTCTATGGCCAATTCAGTGAGATATGCAAACCCGGAAGGTAATCTGAAAACTATGTAAAAACGGCGCACAAGCTTGGGCACAAGTTTGGCTATGGGCGACGACGTCAAAAACTCCGCACCCGAGGCGTCAAATTCAAAATCTGTCGTGACACAATTGATTCTATGGCCAATTCAGTGAGAAATGCAAACCCGAGAGGTAATCTGAAAACTTTGTAAAAACGGCGCAGAAGCATGCACGCAATTTTGACTATGGGCGACGACGTCAAAAACTCCACACCCGAGGCATCAAATTCAAAATTCGTCTATACACAATTGATTCTATGGCCAATATAGTGGGGGATGCAAACCCAGGAGGCAATCCAAAAACTTTGTAAAAACGGTGCACAAGTTTGCGCGCAAGTTTGGCTATGGGCGACGACGTCAAAAACTCCGCATCCGAGGCGTCAAATTCAAAAACCGTCTTGACACAATTGATTCTATGGCCAATTAAGTGGAGGATGCAAACACGGAAGGCAATCTGAAAACTTTGTAAAAACGGTACACAAGCATGCGCGCAAGTTTGGCTATGGGCGACTGTTAGGGTTATACTGGCAAGTATGCTTTTAGTGCTACTTATGTATACAAACTGATTTTTGCACTTATTAATGAGAATAAATTTTTGTCACTGGTTGCTTTAAATATAATGAATGGTAACTATTTATTGCATAAACGTTCAGATGTACTTTACATTGTAGACAATGTGGTGTGTAGAAGATCACAGAAGATCACATTGTCAGTTCCTTGTATATAAGTACAATTGATTCACAACTTAGATGGAATTGAACAATCCATTGGTAGAAGTTGAGGTGTAAGGCTCAGATTGGTTTGTCTTGACCAAGAGATTACACTAGTGCATTTTGATGTGCTGAATAGGACCTACAGAGAGGTAATTCTTCTAGACTGGCTTAAGGAATGAAGAATTAGACCTCAGTGGTTGTTGATTTCTTAATCTCTGTCACTTAAATGGAATTGTCTGTAGTTAAGAAGTATTGCTTTGATTTATTATGGGTAAAGAATCAATGTGATTCAATACTTTATATTTTGGGCAATATTATTAATTATAGGACAGATTGCCAAAATTAATACAGAGAATCGTGTCTTGGAGTGTCAAGTTGATTATGTCCCCTTGGTGGGCTCAGAAGGTTTATCATATCAAATCTGATCAGTGGAATTTATTTCCGGTATGATAATAATGTTGAGCTGTCCTTACTCTAAGGAATAAAAGATATTAATTAATTAAAGCATTCAGTAGCTTAAATTAATTGATGGACATTGAATCTTAAACACGGGAAATAATAACCGGGAGCCATATTTCGTAATATGGGTTAGGATGGATAGTGCAATATTAATTCTATAGTGGAATGAATTAATATTAATGAGCTGGAAAAATATTGTGGCTCAATATTGATTTCTGGGCCCATTGGGAGGTCCAATCCTAATTCTCCTAAAGGCCCCTCAAGTAGCCCAATAAAAGTCCATTAACTAAGGTAATTAAAAAGATAAGATTTAATCTTGTTGCAAGAAAGAGAGGAAAGTAGCGCTTATTTTGGGGAGAGAATATTATGGAGAAAGATATGGAAATAATATAATATCTCTTGGAGAATAAAATATTTCTAGATCTCCAATATTTTCTAATAAATAAATTTGCTATTCTCTCTTATAAATAGAGTAAAAACCGCCACTCTTAGTTTTAAGAGTTGAGAAAAAAGAAATCGGTTTTCTCTACAAAAGAAAAAAGAGAGATCTGTAATTTTCGAAATTACAGTGTGTGCAACAAGAGAAAATTAATTCTTCCTTGAGAGTTATTAGTTCGTGAGATCTCCCACCGGATCAACGGGCTAGGACTTAGGGAATACTCGAGAAGGCAATTGGGTTGAAGTTGTTATTCTTCTCAACGATATCTCTCCGATTCAAAGGTAAACACGTAATCCCTTAGTTCCGCATGTTTAGGGATTTAATTATTTACCGTACATTCATTACGTGAATTAGTTGATTTAATTTGTTTAAATTATAAAATTAGATTTATGATAATTCATATTTAAATTACGTCTCAAATAGATCCTGGTAATTTTAAAGGATTCCCGGGAGTCTCGAAAGATCCCTAGGGCATCTCAAAAGATTCTCGGGAGTCTCAAAAAGACGTTTCAAATAGATCTTGGTAATTTTAAAGGGAGTCTCAAAGGATCCCTAGCGTGACGGTCCATAACCCACAAGTGCCAATAATTCCCCACAAAGGAGATGGGGAATGTGGTCCCATAATATTCCCACAAAGGAGTTGGGGACCACAAGAATTGGGGACCACATTGTTGGGGGACTACTATTGGGTATCGGGATAATTCCCAACAGATGGTATCAGAGCCAGGTTTTGGGCTCTGTAATTTAAATTAGAATTTAAATCTATTTACATTAAATTGATATTTGGATGGTAGAATTGTTAGATCTTTTTTGCAGGTATCCAATTATCATGGTTTTAATGTATGTTTTAATTTATGTTGTTTGAATGTGGTTTTTAATCTGATTCGGTCAGATTTGTTTTTCCCGTGAGAAAATCCACGGGTAGATTAAATTATTTAATTTGTAATAAACTAGTCTAGATGTTAGATTTATTTTTTGTAAATAAATTGTAACGGGTCAAAGACGAAGACCGTTAGACGGATTAAAGAATCGGAGGCACCCGGACGACCAAGCCACACGAGTCGCTTGTAGGCGTGGCGTGATTTTTTTTGCGGTCGTGGGTGTACGAATTCTCGTTCCTTCAAAACGAGAAAATTAAACCATGATAATTGGACGTGTTTGCCTAATTTGTGTTTAATTTTTGTTTTGTTATTATGCTATGATTATTTGTTAATTCTGCATGAGAATTCGTGAAAAACCTCTAGTTTAAAAAATTACTAAGTATGTTTTTTTTATTAATTAAATTTATTTAAGATAATAAATTGATTAAATGGCCTCCATAATTTATTTATTTGTGAAGTCTTTTGGCTACGCATTGGCAAGCGCCTCTCTCCCTATCGGATAGGTCAAAAGATAAGTTCACATGAATAAATTCCTTTAAGGATGATTGTGGATTATTACTAGTGGCGGTATGACCCTCCCATCGAGTGGCTTATTCAAAACGAAATAATAGTCCTGTATTTAATTATGGTTATTACTTAGGTATAAAATTGATATATTAACTCCCCATCGGAGTCCCTGTCAATTTTATATGGCCAGGTTGAAGCCAACTATTAATTTTGAATTAAAGGTTTGTAACTGCTTTGTTTGTAACCTGCTTAAATGTATTTGAGTAAACGATCACACTCATCGTGACTTACTTAAATTGGTTTTAAGATGTTGGCTGATGCATGTTTATATCGATTTTTTTAGGTTTTTTGATATAGTACATGTGATCAAATTATGTGATAATTTTTGTGTTAATAGGATATTAATACAAATTGTATATTTTATTCTCAGTTCAGCATGTCGTCTCCTTTTAACCCACTGTTTAGTATACTTAAAGAAAATAAATTGGAAGGAGAGAATTATGTGGATTGGAAAAGACATTTATTTATAGTCTTGACTGCACAACAGCATAAGTGGGTACTTGATGAACCTAAACCCCCTGCCCCTACGGATGAGACGAACCAAGAAGATAAGGAATATCATCTTGGCTTCAATGTCAGATGTGTTGCAACACCAACACCAGAACATGGAATCCGCTTCAGCTATTATGATGAACCTTAATGAACTTTTTGCTCATCAGAATCGTACGGCTAGACAAATGACCATGCGAGATATGTTATCACAGAAAATGGTCGAGGGAACGCCCGTGAGGGATCACGTTCTTAAGATGATGGGTTTTCTTAACAAACTTGAGATTCTTGGTGCTGAATTCGATGCGGAAACGCAGATCGATTTCGTACTCCATTCTCTACCGAAAAGTTTTGAGCAGTTCCAACTGAACTATACGATGAATAATCAAGAGTATACGTTGGCTCAGCTCTTGCAAGCTTTGGTTTCGGCTGAGATGTTAATGGGACCAAGGAACGAGCATACGGCTATGTTGGCAAACGGTCCATCTTCTAATTCTGCACCGAAAGGTGGAAAGAAGAAGAAGGCAAATGGCCAGAAACAAGCTAATAACAAGGAAAAGATACCAATTGAGGGAGGTGTCAAGAAAAAGACCACTAAGGGAAAGTGCTTTAGTTGCGGTCTGAAAGGACATTGGAAGTCAGCCTGTACCAAGCCTAAGAAGGCTGGTAAGCAAGGTAATTCTCACGCACTAGTAATTGAAACTTGTTTAGCGGTGTATTCTTCCCATTCGTGGGTGGTGGATACGGGAGCCACTGATCATATTTGTTTCGATTTTCAGGGGTTCAAGCTAACCCGACAACTTAGTGGGAGTGAGATCATCATCACCATGGGCAATGCTACGAAAGTGGCGGCTGTTGCAGTGGGAGATGTGCAACTATCTTTTAGTGATAGAATTTTAGTTTTAAAAGACGTTCTTTATGTTCCGAGTTTTAGAAAGAATTTGATTTCAGTTTCTAAACTAATTTTGGATGGATATTCAGTTTCTTTTAATAAGAATGTCGTTATTTGTCGTGATGACGAGATTATCTGTTCGGGAGCATTGGTGAATAATCTTTATACTATTAATTGTGCACATTCCACACAAAATGAATCGCATAACACATCGACTATTTCTAAGAAAAGAAAGCATTCTTCAGACATGAACGAAACACTTCTGTGGCATCTTAGACTTGGTCATATTAATCTAAGAAGGATTCAAAGGTTGGTGAACGACGGCTTGTTGGAATCACTCCAGGTTGAGCCGTTTCCAACATGTGAATCATGTTTAGAGGGTAAAATGACCAAAAGAGCCTTTGGGGCAAAGGGGAATAGAGCTAGTGAAGTGTTAGAACTCGTTCATACTGATGTATGTGGACCAATGTCAATTCAAGCAAAGGGAGGTTTTGAGTATTTCGTTACTTTTATCGATGATTACTCAAGATATGGATACATCTATCTAATGCGGCATAAGTCTGAGACCTTTGATAAATTCAAAGAGTTTAAGGCTGAAGCGGAAAAGCATAGGGAAAAGAGTATCAAGTTTCTACGATCAGATCGTGGAGGCGAATACCTCAGCAATGAATTTTTGGGCTACTTATCAGGCGAAGGGATTGTATCCCAATTAACTGCACCCGGAACCCCTCAACAAAATGGGGTTGCAGAGCGAAGAAATCGAACTCTTTTAGAGATGGTCAGATCTATGATGAGTTATTCAGATTTACCTAAGTCGTTTTGGGGTCATGCCTTGGAAACAGCGACTTACATTCTGAATTTGGTACCTTCCAAATCAGTTCCTAAAACCCCTACGGAATTGTGGAGCGGGCGAAAGCCTAGTCTAAGACACATAAGAATTTGGGGGTGTCCTGCATACGTGTTGGACAAGGAAGCTGGAAAGTTAGATCCTCGTTCAGAATTAAGGTTGTTTGTAGGATATCCTAGAGGAACGAAAGGGGGTTTATTCTATAGTCCAAAGGATCAGCGAATTGTGATAAGCACACATTCTAGATTTATGGAAGAAAACTATATGAGTAATAGAAAGCCCAAGAGTGAGATTACCTTAAATGAACTAAGAGGGCCAACTCCTATACCAAGTGTACAAGTAGATGTACCAAGCGATACACAAACACAACCGGAACCTCGTCGTAGTGGGAGGGTTGTGAGACAACCTGAGCGATTCATGTTCGTGGGAGAGTCTTCGGACTTGGTCCCCGGAGAGGATGAATCTGACCCCTGGACGTACGATGAGGCAATCCAAGACAAGGATGCAGATTCTTGGCAAACTGCAATGGAAGCAGAAATGGGGTCTATGGATCATAACAAAGTGTGGGAGCTTGTGGAACCACCCAAAGGTGTAAAACCTATTGGATGCAAGTGGGTCTACAAGAGAAAAAGAGGATCAGATGGGAAGGTTGAAACCTTCAAAGCTAGACTAGTGGCAAAAGGATATACTCAAAAAGAAGGAATCGATTATGAGGAGACCTTTTCGCCTGTAGCTATGCTTAAGTCTATCCGTATTCTCTTGTCGATTGCAGCTCACCTAGACTTTGAGATCTGGCAAATGGATGTCAAGACAGCTTTCCTAAATGGAAGTCTTGAACAAGAAATCTACATGCGCCAACCCGAAGGCTTCATTGAAAAAGGCCAAGAGAATCTTGTATGCAAGCTTAAAAGGTCAATATATGGACTTAAGCAAGCATCGCGAGCTTGGAATCAGTGTTTTGATCAGGTGATACAATCCTATGGATTTGATCAAAATGAGTTTGAGAATTGTGTCTATAAGAAGTGTATCGGAACTGCCTTGGTATTCTTAGTATTATACGTAGACGACATTCTGCTTATTGGAAACAATAAAAAGGTGTTGACAGACGTGAGGGTATGGTTGTCAAAACAGTTTGATATGAAGGATTTAGGAGAAGCTGGTCACATCCTTGGGATTAAGATTACTCGAGATCGCCAGAAAAGGATGATATGCTTATCCCAAACCTCATACATAGACACTATTTTGAAACGATTCAGCATGCAAAATTCCAAGAAAGGATTTGTTCCTTTCAGACATGGAATTCATCTATCTAAAGAGATGTGTCCTAAGACACAAAAGGAGATGGATGAGATGAGAAACATTCCATATGCATCGGCAGTTGGAAGCCTCATGTATGCAATGCTGTGCACGAGACCGGATATTTGTTTTGCTGTAGGCATGGTAGCAAGATATCAAAGTAACCCAGGGAAAGAACATTGGACTGCAGTTAAAAACATTCTCAAGTATCTAAAAAGAACTCGAGATAGAATGTTGGTTTATCAGTCAGACAGTCTATTCCCTGTGGGTTATACGGACTCAGATTTCCAATCAGACATGGATTCTAGAAAATCTACCTCGGGTAGTGTGTTTTGTTTGGGGGGTGGAGCCATGACATGGAGAAGTGTGAAGCAGAAATGCATCGCTGATTCTACCATGGAAGCCGAATATGTAGCTTGTGAAGCAGCGAAAGAAGCAGTTTGGCTTAAGAACTTCTTAGTGGACTTGGATGTGATTCCGAATTTGCCCAGCACTATCACTATTTATTGCGATAATGCTGGAGCAGTTGCAAATTCAAGGGAACCAAGAGCTCACAAGGCAAGCAAACACATTGAAAGGAAATACCATCTTATACGAGAAATCGTTAAGAGAGGAGATATAGTGGTGGCAAAGATCGCATCGGAAGACAACCTAGCTGATCCCTTCACAAAGGGTCTGCCTCAGAGTACATTCGAGAGACATGTGGAAGGAATGGGGGTCAAGTGCGTTGCCAAGCTGCTTTGAGTATAAGTGGGAGAATTTATTAGGACATGTAGAACATGGACGTGCTGTAGTATACTTAAAAGCAGACTTTGAGTATAAGTGGGAGATTGTTAGGGTTATACTGGCAAGTATGCTTTTAGTGCTACTTATGTATACAAACTGATTTTTGCACTTATTAATGAGAATAAATTTTTGTCACTGGTTGCTTTAAATATAATGAATGGTAATTATTTATTGCATAAACGTTCAGATGTACTTTACATTGTAGACAATGTGGTGTGTAGAAGATCACAGAAGATCACATTGTCAGTTCCTTGTATATAAGTACAATTGATTCACAACTTAGATGGAATTGAACAATCCATTGGTAGAAGTTGAGGTGTAAGGCTCAGATTGGTTTGTCTTGACCAAGAGATTACACTAGTGCATTTTGATGTGCTGAATAGGACCTACAGAGAGGTAATTCTTCTAGACTGGCTTAAGGAATGAAGAATTAGACCTCAGTGGTTGTTGATTTCTTAATCTCTGTCACTTAAATGGAATTGTCTGTAGTTAAGAAGTATTGCTTTGATTTATTATGGGTAAAGAATCAATGTGATTCAATACTTTATATTTTGGGCAATATTATTAATTATAGGACAGATTGCCAAAATTAATACAGAGAATCGTGTCTTGGAGTGTCAAGTTGATTATGTCCCCTTGGTGGGCTCAGAAGGTTTATCATATCAAATCTGATCAGTGGAATTTATTTCCGGTATGATAATAATGTTGAGCTGTCCTTACTCTAAGGAATAAAAGATATTAATTAATTAAAGCATTCAGTAGCTTAAATTAATTGATGGACATTGAATCTTAAACACGGGAAATAATAACCGGGAGCCATATTTCGTAATATGGGTTAGGATGGATAGTGCAATATTAATTCTATAGTGGAATGAATTAATATTAATGAGCTGGAAAAATATTGTGGCTCAATATTGATTTATGGGCCCATTGGGAGGTCCAATCCTAATTCTCCTAAAGGCCCCTCAAGTAGCCCAATAAAAGTCCATTAACTAAGGTAATTAAAAAGATAAGATTTAATCTTGTTGCAAGAAAGAGAGGAAAGTAGCGCTTATTTTGGGGAGAGAATATTATGGAGAAAGATATGGAAATAATATAATATCTCTTGGAGAATAAAATATTTCTAGATCTCCAATATTTTCTAATAAATAAATTTGCTATTCTCTCTTATAAATAGAGTAAAAACCGCCACTCTTAGTTTTAAGAGTTGAGAAAAAAGAAATCGGTTTTCTCTACAAAAGAAAAAAGAGAGATCTGTAATTTTCGAAATTACAGTGTGTGCAACAAGAGAAAATTAATTCTTCCTTGAGAGTTATTAGTTCGTGAGATCTCCCACCGGATCAACGGGCTAGGACTTAGGGAATACTCGAGAAGGCAATTGGGTTGAAGTTGTTATTCTTCTCAACGATATCTCTCCGATTCAAAGGTAAACACGTAATCCCTTAGTTCCGCATGTTTAGGGATTTAATTATTTACCGTACATTCATTACGTGAATTAGTTGATTTAATTTGTTTAAATTATAAAATTAGATTTATGATAATTCATATTTAAATTACGTCTCAAATAGATCCTGGTAATTTTAAAGGATTCCCGGGAGTCTCGAAAGATCCCTAGGGCATCTCAAAAGATTCTCGGGAGTCTCAAAAAGACGTTTCAAATAGATCTTGGTAATTTTAAAGGGAGTCTCAAAGGATCCCTAGCGTGACGGTCCATAACCCACAAGTGCCAATAATTCCCCACAAAGGAGATGGGGAATGTGGTCCCATAATATTCCCACAAAGGAGTTGGGGACCACAAGAATTGGGGACCACATTGTTGGGGGACTACTATTGGGTATTGGGATAATTCCCAACAGATGGTATCAGAGCCAGGTTTTGGGCTCTGTAATTTAAATTAGAATTTAAATCTATTTACATTAAATTGATATTTGGATGGTAGAATTGTTAGATCTTTTTTGCAGGTATCCAATTATCATGGTTTTAATGTATGTTTTAATTTATGTTGTTTGAATGTGGTTTTTAATCTGATTCGGTCAGATTTTTTTTTCCCGTGAGAAAATCCACGGGTAGATTAAATTATTTAATTTGTAATAAACTAGTCTAGATGTTAGATTTATTTTTTGTAAATAAATTGTAACGGGTCAAAGACGAAGACCGTTAGACGGATTAAAGAATCGGAGGCACCCGGACGACCAAGCCACACGAGTCGCTTGTAGGCGTGGCGTGATTTTTTTTGCGGTCGTGGGTGTACGAATTCTCGTTCCTTCAAAACGAGAAAATTAAACCATGATAATTGGACGTGTTTGCCTAATTTGTGTTTAATTTTTGTTTTGTTATTATGCTATGATTATTTGTTAATTCTGCATGAGAATTCGTGAAAAACCTCTAGTTTAAAAAATTACTAAGTATGTTTTTTTTATTAATTAAATTTATTTAAGATAATAAATTGATTAAATGGCCTCCATAATTTATTTATTTGTGAAGTCTTTTGGCTACGCATTGGCAAGCGCCTCTCTCCCTATCGGATAGGTCAAAAGATAAGTTCACATGAATAAATTCCTTTAAGGATGATTGTGGATTATTACTAGTGGCGGTATGACCCTCCCATCGAGTGGCTTATTCAAAACGAAATAATAGTCCTGTATTTAATTATGGTTATTACTTAGGTATAAAATTGATATATTAACTCCCCATCGGAGTCCCTGTCAATTTTATATGGCCAGGTTGAAGCCAACTATTAATTTTGAATTAAAGGTTTGTAACTGCTTTGTTTGTAACCTGCTTAAATGTATTTGAGTAAACGATCACACTCATCGTGACTTACTTAAATTGGTTTTAAGATGTTGGCTGATGCATGTTTATATCGATTTTTTGAGGTTTTTTGATATAGTACATGTGATCAAATTATGTGATAATTTTTGTGTTAATAGGATATTAATACAAATTGTATATTTTATTCTCAGTTCAGCATGTCGTCTCCTTTTAACCCACTGTTTAGTATACTTAAAGAAAATAAATTGGAAGGAGAGAATTATGTGGATTGGAAAAGACATTTATTTATAGTCTTGACTGCACAACAGCATAAGTGGGTACTTGATGAACCTAAACCCCCTGCCCCTACGGATGAGACGAACCAAGAAGATAAGGAATATCATAAGGAGTGGATGAGATCCGATGAAATGGCTAGGTGTACCATCTTGGCTTCAATGTCAGATGTGTTGCAACACCAACACCAGAACATGGAATCCGCTTCAGCTATTATGATGAACCTTAATGAACTTTTTGCTCATCAGAATCGTACGGCTAGACAAATGACCATGCGAGATATGTTATCACAGAAAATGGTCGAGGGAACGCCCGTGAGGGATCACGTTCTTAAGATGATGGGTTTTCTTAACAAACTTGAGATTCTTGGTGCTGAATTCGATGCGGAAACGCAGATCGATTTCGTACTCCATTCTCTACCGAAAAGTTTTGAGCAGTTCCAACTGAACTATACGATGAATAATCAAGAGTATACGTTGGCTCAGCTCTTGCAAGCTTTGGTTTCGGCTGAGATGTTAATGGGACCAAGGAACGAGCATACGGCTATGTTGGCAAACGGTCCATCTTCTAATTCTGCACCGAAAGGTGGAAAGAAGAAGAAGGCAAATGGCCAGAAACAAGCTAATAACAAGGAAAAGATACCAATTGAGGGAGGTGTCAAGAAAAAGACCACTAAGGGAAAGTGCTTTAGTTGCGGTCTGAAAGGACATTGGAAGTCAGCCTGTACCAAGCCTAAGAAGGCTGGTAAGCAAGGTAATTCTCACGCACTAGTAATTGAAACTTGTTTAGCGGTGTATTCTTCCCATTCGTGGGTGGTGGATACGGGAGCCACTGATCATATTTGTTTCGATTTTCAGGGGTTCAAGCTAACCCGACAACTTAGTGGGAGTGAGATCATCATCACCATGGGCAATGCTACGAAAGTGGCGGCTGTTGCAGTGGGAGATGTGCAACTATCTTTTAGTGATAGAATTTTAGTTTTAAAAGACGTTCTTTATGTTCCGAGTTTTAGAAAGAATTTGATTTCAGTTTCTAAACTAATTTTGGATGGATATTCAGTTTCTTTTAATAAGAATGTCGTTATTTGTCGTGATGACGAGATTATCTGTTCGGGAGCATTGGTGAATAATCTTTATACTATTAATTGTGCACATTCCACACAAAATGAATCGCATAACACATCGACTATTTCTAAGAAAAGAAAGCATTCTTTAGACATGAACGAAACACTTCTGTGGCATCTTAGACTTGGTCATATTAATCTAAGAAGGATTCAAAGGTTGGTGAACGACGGCTTGTTGGAATCACTCCAGGTTGAGCCGTTTCCAACATGTGAATCATGTTTAGAGGGTAAAATGACCAAAAGAGCCTTTGGGGCAAAGGGGAATAGATCTAGTGAAGTGTTAGAACTCGTTCATACTGATGTATGTGGACCAATGTCAATTCAAGCAAAGGGAGGTTTTGAGTATTTCGTTACTTTTATCGATGATTACTCAAGATATGGATACATCTATCTAATGCGGCATAAGTCTGAGACCTTTGATAAATTCAAAGAGTTTAAGGCTGAAGCGGAAAAGCATAGGGAAAAGAGTATCAAGTTTCTACGATCAGATCGTGGAGGCGAATACCTCAGCAATGAATTTTTGGGCTACTTATCAGGCGAAGGGATTGTATCCCAATTAACTGCACCCGGAACCCCTCAACAAAATGGGGTTGCAGAGCGAAGAAATCGAACTCTTTTAGAGATGGTCAGATCTATGATGAGTTATTCAGATTTACCTAAGTCGTTTTGGGGTCATGCCTTGGAAACAGCGACTTACATTCTGAATTTGGTACCTTCCAAATCAGTTCCTAAAACCCCTACAGAATTGTGGAGCGGGCGAAAGCCTAGTCTAAGACACATAAGAATTTGGGGGTGTCCTGCATACGTGTTGGACAAGGAAGCTGGAAAGTTAGATCCTCGTTCAGAATTAAGGTTGTTTGTAGGATATCCTAGAGGAACGAAAGGGGGTTTATTCTATAGTCCAAAGGATCAGCGAATTGTGATAAGCACACATTCTAGATTTATGGAAGAAAACTATATGAGTAATAGAAAGCCCAAGAGTGAGATTACCTTAAATGAACTAAGAGGGCCAACTCCTATACCAAGTGTACAAGTAGATGTACCAAGCGATACACAAACACAACCGGAACCTCGTCGTAGTGGGAGGGTTGTGAGACAACCTGAGCGATTCATGTTCGTGGGAGAGTCTTCGGACTTGGTCCCCGGAGAGGATGAATCTGACCCCTGGACGTACGATGAGGCAATCCAAGACAAGGATGCAGATTCTTGGCAAACTGCAATGGAAGCAGAAATGGGGTCTATGGATCATAACAAAGTGTGGGAGCTTGTGGAACCACCCAAAGGTGTAAAACCTATTGGATGCAAGTGGGTCTACAAGAGAAAAAGAGGATCAGATGGGAAGGTTGAAACCTTCAAAGCTAGACTAGTGGCAAAAGGATATACTCAAAAAGAAGGAATCGATTATGAGGAGACCTTTTCGCCTGTAGCTATGCTTAAGTCTATCCGTATTCTCTTGTCGATTGCAGCTCACCTAGACTTTGAGATCTGGCAAATGGATGTCAAGACAGCTTTCCTAAATGGAAGTCTTGAACAAGAAATCTACATGCGCCAACCCGAAGGCTTCATTGAAAAAGGCCAAGAGAATCTTGTATGCAAGCTTAAAAGGTCAATATATGGACTTAAGCAAGCATCGCGAGCTTGGAATCAGTGTTTTGATCAGGTGATACAATCCTATGGATTTGATCAAAATGAGTTTGAGAGTTGTGTCTATAAGAAGTGTATCGGAACTGCCTTGGTATTCTTAGTATTATACGTAGACGACATTCTGCTTATTGGAAACAATAAAAAGGTGTTGACAGACGTGAGGGTATGGTTGTCAAAACAGTTTGATATGAAGGATTTAGGAGAAGCTGGTCACATCCTTGGGATTAAGATTACTCGAGATCGCCAGAAAAGGATGATATGCTTATCCCAAACCTCATACATAGACACTATTTTGAAACGATTCAGCATGCAAAATTCCAAGAAAGGATTTGTTCCTTTCAGACATGGAATTCATCTATCTAAAGAGATGTGTCCTAAGACACAAAAGGAGATGGATGAGATGAGAAACATTCCATATGCATCGGCAGTTGGAAGCCTCATGTATGCAATGCTGTGCACGAGACCGGATATTTGTTTTGCTGTAGGCATGGTAGCAAGATATCAAAGTAACCCAGGGAAAGAACATTGGACTGCAGTTAAAAACATTCTCAAGTATCTAAAAAGAACTCGAGATAGAATGTTGGTTTATCAGTCAGACAGTCTATTCCCTGTGGGTTATACGGACTCAGATTTCCAATCAGACATGGATTCTAGAAAATCTACCTCGGGTAGTGTGTTTTGTTTGGGGGGTGGAGCCATGACATGGAGAAGTGTGAAGCAGAAATGCATCGCTGATTCTACCATGGAAGCCGAATATGTAGCTGCTTGTGAAGCAGCGAAAGAAGCGGTTTGGCTTAAGAACTTCTTAGTGGACTTGGATGTGATTCCGAATTTGCCCAGCACTATCACTATTTATTGCGATAATGCTGGAGCAGTTGCAAATTCAAGGGAACCAAGAGCTCACAAGGCAAGCAAACACATTGAAAGGAAATACCATCTTATACGAGAAATCGTTAAGAGAGGAGATATAGTGGTGGCAAAGATCGCATCGGAAGACAACCTAGCTGATCCCTTCACAAAGGGTCTGCCTCAGAGTACATTCGAGAGACATGTGGAAGGAATGGGGGTCAAGTGCGTTGCCAAGCTGCTTTGAGTATAAGTGGGAGAATTTATTAGGACATGTAGAACATGGACGTGCTGTAGTATACTTAAAAGCAGACTTTGAGTATAAGTGGGAGATTGTTAGGGTTATACTGGCAAGTATGCTTTTAGTGCTACTTATGTATACAAACTGATTTTTGCACTTATTAATGAGAATAAATTTTTGTCACTGGTTGCTTTAAATATAATGAATGGTAATTATTTATTGCATAAACGTTCAGATGTACTTTACATTGTAGACAATGTGGTGTGTAGAAGATCACAGAAGATCACATTGTCAGTTCCTTGTATATAAGTACAATTGATTCACAACTTAGATGGAATTGAACAATCCATTGGTAGAAGTTGAGGTGTAAGGCTCAGATTGGTTTGTCTTGACCAAGAGATTACACTAGTGCATTTTGATGTGCTGAATAGGACCTACAGAGAGGTAATTCTTCTAGACTGGCTTAAGGAATGAAGAATTAGACCTCAGTGGTTGTTGATTTCTTAATCTCTGTCACTTAAATGGAATTGTCTGTAGTTAAGAAGTATTGCTTTGATTTATTATGGGTAAAGAATCAATGTGATTCAATACTTTATATTTTGGGCAATATTATTAATTATAGGACAGATTGCCAAAATTAATACAGAGAATCGTGTCTTGGAGTGTCAAGTTGATTATGTCCCCTTGGTGGGCTCAGAAGGTTTATCATATCAAATCTGATCAGTGGAATTTATTTCCGGTATGATAATAATGTTGAGCTGTCCTTACTCTAAGGAATAAAAGATATTAATTAATTAAAGCATTCAGTAGCTTAAATTAATTGATGGACATTGAATCTTAAACACGGGAAATAATAACCGGGAGCCATATTTCGTAATATGGGTTAGGATGGATAGTGCAATATTAATTCTATAGTGGAATGAATTAATATTAATGAGCTGGAAAAATATTGTGGCTCAATATTGATTTCTGGGCCCATTGGGAGGTCCAATCCTAATTCTCCTAAAGGCCCCTCAAGTAGCCCAATAAAAGTCCATTAACTAAGGTAATTAAAAAGATAAGAATTAATCTTGTTGCAAGAAAGAGAGGAAAGTAGCGCTTATTTTGGGGAGAGAATATTATGGAGAAAGATATGGAAATAATATAATATCTCTTGGAGAATAAAATATTTCTAGATCTCCAATATTTTCTAATAAATAAATTTGCTATTCTCTCTTATAAATAGAGTAAAAACCGCCACTCTTAGTTTTAAGAGTTGAGAAAAAAGAAATCGGTTTTCTCTACAAAAGAAAAAAGAGAGATCTGTAATTTTCGAAATTACAGTGTGTGCAACAAGAGAAAATTAATTCTTCCTTGAGAGTTATTAGTTCGTGAGATCTCCCACCGGATCAACGGGCTAGGACTTAGGGAATACTCGAGAAGGCAATTGGGTTGAAGTTGTTATTCTTCTCAACGATATCTCTCCGATTCAAAGGTAAACACGTAATCCCTTAGTTTCGCATGTTTAGGGATTTAATTATTTACCGTACATTCATTACATGAATTAGTTGATTTAATTTGTTTAAATTATAAAATTAGATTTATGATAATTCATATTTAAATTACGTCTCAAATAGATCCTGGTAATTTTAAAGGATTCCCGGGAGTCTCGAAAGATCCCTAGGGCATCTCAAAAGATTCTCGGGAGTCTCAAAAAGACGTTTCAAATAGATCTTGGTAATTTTAAAGGGAGTCTCAAAGGATCCCTAGCGTGACGGTCCATAACCCACAAGTGCCAATAATTCCCCACAAAGGAGATGGGGAATGTGGTCCCATAATATTCCCACAAAGGAGTTGGGGACCACAAGAATTGGGGACCACATTGTTGGGGGACTACTATTGGGTATTGGGATAATTCCCAACAGCGACGACGTCAAAAACTCCGCACCCGAGGCGTCAAATATAAAATTCATCTCGACACAATTGATTCTACGGCCAATTCAGTGAGGAATGTAAACCCGGGAGGTAATCTAAAAACTTTGTAAAAACGGCGCACAAGTTTGCACGCCAATGTGGCTACGGGCCACGACGTCAGAAACTCTGCACCCAAGGCTTCAAATTCACAATCCGTCTCGACCCAATTGATTCTATGGCCAATTCAGTGGGTGATGCAAACACGGGAGGCAATCTGAAAACTTTGTAAAAATGGCGCACAAGCATGCGCGCAAGTTTGGCTATGGGCGACGACGTCAAAAACTCCACACCCGAGATGTCAAATTCAAAATCCGTCTTGACACAATTGATTCTATGGCCAATTCAGTGACATATGCAAACCCGGGAGGTAATCTGAAAAACTATGTAAAAACGGCGCACAAGCTTGTGCACAAGTTTGGCTATGGGCGACGACGTCAAAAACTCCGCACCCGAGGCGTCAAATTCAAAATCTGTCTCGACACAATTGATTCTATAGCCAATTCAGTGAGAAATGCAAACCCGAGAGGTAATCTGAAAACTTTGTAAAAACGGCGCAGAAGCATGCACGCAAGTTTGGTTATGGGCGACGACGTCAAAAACTCCACACTCGAGTCATCAAATTCAAAATCCGTCTCGACACAATTGATTCTATGGCCAATATAGTGGGGGATGCAAACTTAGGAGGCAATCCGAAAACTTTGTAAAAACGGTGCACAAGTATGCACGCCAGTGTGGCTATGGGCCACGACGTCAAAAACTCTGCATCCGAGGCTTAAAATTCACAATCTGTCTCGACACAATTTATTCTATGGACAATTCAGTATGGGATGCAAACCCCGGAGGCAATCTGGAAACTTTGTAAAAATGGTGTGCAAGCATTCGCGCAAGTGTGGCAATAGGCCACAACGTCAAAAACACTACACACGAGGCCTCAAATTCAAAACCCGTCTCGACACAATTGATTTTATGGCCAATTCAGAGGGGGATGCAAACACGGAAGGCAATCTGAAAACTTTATAAAAACGGCGCACAAGCATGCGCGCAAGTTTGGCTATGGGCGACGACGTCAAAAACTCCGCACCCGAGGCGTCAAATTCAAAATCTGTCTCGACACAATTGATTCAATGGCCTATTCAGTGAGAAATGCAAACCCGAGACGTAATCTGAAAACTTTGTAAAAACGACGCACAAGTATGCGCGCGCAAGTTTGGCTATGGGCGAAAACGTCAAAAACTCCACACCCGAGATGTCAAATTCAAAATCCGTCTCGACACAATTGATTCCATGGCCAATTCAGTGAGATATGCAAACCCGGAAGGTAATCTGAAAACTATGTAAAAACGGTGCACAAGGTTGCTCACAAGTTTGGCTATGGGCGACGACGTTAAAAACTCCGCACCCGAGGCGTCAAATTCAAAATCTATCTCGACCCAATTGATTCTATGATCAATTCAGTGAGAAATGCAAACCCGAGAGGTAATTTGAAAACTTTGTAAAAACGGCGCACAAGCATGCACGCAAGTTTGGCTATGGGCGACGACGTAAAAAACTCCACACCCGAGGCACCAAATTCAAAATCCGTCTCGACACAATTGATTATATGTCCAATATAGTGGGGGATGCAAACCCATGAGGGAATCCGAAAACTTTGTAAAAACGGCGCACAAGCAAGCGTGCAAGTTTGGCTATGGGCGACGACGTTAAAAACTCCGCACCCGAGGCGTCAAATTCAAAATCTGTCTCGACACAATTGATTCTATGGCCAATTCAGTGAGAAATGCAAACCCGGGAGGTAATCTGAAAACTTTGTAAAAACAGCGCACAAGCATGCACGCAAGTTTGGCTATTGTCGACGACATCAAAAACTCCGCACCCGAGGCGTCAAATTCAAAATCTGTCTCGACACAATTGATTCTATGGCCAATTCAGTGAGCAATGCAAACCCGGGAGGTAATCTGAAAACTTTGTAAAAACGACGCACAAGCATGCACGCAAGTTTGGCTATGGGCGACGACGTCAAAAACTCCGCACCCGAGGCGTCAAATTCAAAATCCGTCTCGACACAATTTATTCTATGGACAATTCAGTATGGGATGCAAACCCGAGAGGCAATCTGGAAACTTTGTAAAATCGGCGCACAAGCATGCACGCAAGTTTGGCAATAGGCCACAACGTCAAAAACTCTGCACACGAGGCCTCAAATTCAAAACCATTCTCTACACAATTGATTCTATGGCCAATTCAGTGGGGGATGCAAACACGGGAGGGAATCTAAAAACTTTGTAAAAACAACGCTCAAGCATGCGCGCAAGTTTGGCTATGGGCGACGACGTAAAAAACTTCACACCCGAGGCATCAAATTCAAAATCTGTCTCGACAGAATTGATTTTATGGCCAATTCAGAAAGAAATGCAAACCCGGGAGGTAATGTGAAAACTTTGTAAAATCGGCGCACAAGCATGCACGCACGTTTGACTATGGGCGACAACGTCAAAAACTCCGCACCCGAAGCGTCAAATTCAAAATCCGTCTCGACACAATTGATTCTATGGCCAATATAGTGGGGGATGCAAACCCAGGAGGCAATCCGAAAACTTTGTAAAAACGGTGCACAAGTAGGCACGCCAGTTTGGCTATTGCCACGACGTCAAAAACTCTGCACCCGAGGCTTCAAATTCACAATCCGTCTCGACACAATTTATTCTATGGACAATTCAGTATGGGATGCAAACCCGAGAGGCAATCTGGAAACTTTGTAAAAACGGTGTGCAAGCATGCGCGCAAGTGTGGCAATAGGCCACAATGTCAAAAACTCTGCACCTGAGGCCTCAAATTCAAAAACCGTCTCGACATAATTGATTCTATTGCCAATTCAGTGGGGGATGCAACCGCGGGAGGCAATCTGAAAAATTTGTAAAAACAGCGCTCAAGAATGCGCAGAAGTTTGGCTATGGGCGACGACGTCAAAAACTCCGCACCCGAGGCGTCAAATTCAAAATCTTTCTCGACAGAATTGATTTTATGGCCAATTCAGTATGGGATGCAAACCCGGGAGGCAATCTGGAAACTCTATAAAAACAGTGTGCAAGCATGCGCGCAAGTGTGGCAATAGGCCACAACGTCAAAAACTCTGCACACGAGGCCTCAAATTCAAAAACTGTCTCGACACAATGGATTCTATGGCCAATTCAGTAGAGGATGCAAGCACGGAAGGCAATCTGAAAACTTTGTAAAAATGGCGCAAAAGCATGCGCACAACTTTGGCTATGGGCGACGACGTCAAAAACTCCGCACCCGAGGCGTCAAATTCAAAATCTGTCTCGACACAATTGATTCTATGGCCAATTCAGTGAGAAATGCAAACCCGGGAGGTAATCTGAAAACTTTGTAAAAACGGCGCACAAGCATGCACGCAAGTTTGGCTATGGGCGACAACGTCAAAAACTCCGCACCTGAGGCGTCAAATTCAAAATCCGTCTCGACACAATTGATTCAATGGCCAATTCAGTGAGAAATGCAAACCCGAGAGGTAATCTGAAAACTTTGTAAAAACGACGCACAAGCATGCGCGCGCAAGTTTGGCTATGGGCGACAACGTCAAAAACTCCACACCCGAGATGTCAAATTCAAAATCCGTCTCGACACAATTGATTCCATGGCCAATTCAGTGAGATATGCAAACCCGGAAGGTAATCTGAAAACTATGTAAAAACGGCGCACAAGGTTGCTCACAAGTTTGGCTATGGGCGACGACGTTAAAAACTCCACACCCGAGGCGTCAAATTCAAAATTTGTCTCGACCCAATTGATTCTATGACCAATTCAGTGAGAAATGCAAACCCGAGAGGTAATCTAAAAACTTTGTAAAAACGGCGCACAAGCATGCACGCAAGTTTGGCTATGGGCGACGACGTCAAAAACTCCACACCCGAGGCATCAAATTCAAAATCCATCTCGACACAATTGATTATATGGCCAATATAGTGGGGGATGCAAACCCAGGAGGGAATCCGAAAACTTTGTAAAAACGGCGCACAAGCAAGCGTGCAAGTTTGGCTATGGGCGACGACGTTAAAAACTCCGCACCCGAGGCGTCAAATTCAAAATCTGTCTCGACACAATTGATTCTATGGCCAATTCAGTGAGAAGTGCAAACCCGGGAGGTAATCTGAAAACTTTGTAAAAACGGCGCACAAGCATGCACGCAAGTTTGGCTATGGGCGACGACGTCAAAAACTCCACACCCGAGGCGTCAAATTCAAAATCCGTCTCGACACAATTTATTCTATGCACAATTCAGTATGGGATGCAAACCCGAGAGGCAATCTGGAAACTTTGTAAAAACGGTGTGCAAGCATGCGCGCAAGTGTGGCAATAGGCCACAATGTCAAAAACTCTGCACCCGAGGCCTCTAATTCAAAAACCGTCTCGACACAATTGATTCTATGGCCAATTCAGTGAGCAATGCAAACCCGGGAGGTAATCTGAAAACTTTGTAAAAACGACGCACAAACATGCACGCAAGTTTGGCTATGGGCGACGACGTCAAAAACTCTGCACCCGAGGCGTCAAATTCAAAATCCGTCTCGACACAATTCATTCTATGGACAATTCAGTATGGGATGCAAACACGAGAGGCAATCTGGAAACTTTGTAAAATCGGCGCACAAGCATGCACACAAGTTTGGCAATAGGCCACAACGTCAAAAACTCTGCACACGAGGCCTCAAATTCAAAACCATTCTCTACACAATTGATTCTATGGCCAATTCAGTGGGGGATGCAAACACGGGAGGCAATCTGAAAACTTTGTAAAAACAGCGCTCAAGCATGCGCGCAAGTTTGGATATGGGCGACGACGTCAAAAACTCCGCACCCGAGGCATCAAATTCAAAATCTGTCTCTACAGAATTGATTTTATGGCCAATTCAGTATGAAATGCAAACCCGCGAGGTAATCAGAAAACTTTGTAAAAACGGCGCACAAGCATGCACACAAGTTTGGCTATGGACGACGACGTCAAAAACTCCGCACCCGAGGCGTCAAATATAAAATTCGTCTCGACACAATTGATTCTATGGCCAATTCAGTGATAAATGCAAACCCGGGAGGTAATCTGAAAACTTTGTAAAAACGGCGCACACGTTTGCACGCCAGTGTGGCTATGGGCCACGACGTCAGAAACTCTACACCCGAGGCTTCAAATTCACAATCCGTCTCGACCCAATTGATTCTATGGCCAATTCAGTGGGTGATGCAAACACGGGAGGCAATTTGAAAACTTTGTAAAAACGGCGCAAAAGCATGCACGCAAGTTTGGCTAAGGGCGACGACGTCAAAAACTCCGCACCCGAAGCGTCAAATTCAAAATCTGTCTCGACACAATTGATTCTATGGCCAATTCAGTGAGAAATGCAAACCCGGGAGGTAATCTGAAAACTTTGTAAAAACGGCGCACAAGCATGCACGCAAGTTTGGCTATGGGCGACGACGTCAAAAACTCCGCACCCGAGGCATCAAATTCAAAATCCGTCTCGACACAATTGATTCTATGGCCAATATAGTGGGGGATGAAAACCCAGGAGGCAATCCGTAAACTTTGTAAAAACGGTGCACAAGTAGGCACGCCACACTACAGGAAATCATACATTCCGTGACGATTTTTTTTGTGACGACACAAAAATCGTCACAATTTGTAACTTAAAGACGACAAAATTTATTTTTCGTCATTAAAATAGTAGACATTATGACAAAATTTAATTTTGTCGCAACTTATAATTTTTTAGTCATTAAAATAGTTGAAGTTATGACAAAATTTAATTTTGTCACCACTTATAATTTTTTTGTCACAAATTTGTAACTTTCGTGACTATTTTAATAAACATGTCACAATAATTCTATGTGACGATTTTAATAATAAGTGGTGACGAAATTTGATGTCATGAAAAATATGTTTTCTCGACGATGCTACACTTTCGTCATTAAATATAAGGAATAATTTGTGATAAAATTATTTTGTCACAATAATAATTATTGACGATTTTAATAACAATTAATGACGATATTCAATGTCATAAAAAATATTTCTTCTTGACGATAATACTTTTTGTCATCAATTGTTCGAAATATTTAGTGACCAAATATTTTCGTCACCCAAATAATAATTTATGACGATATTCAACGTCATAAAAACACATTTTCATGACGATAATACTTTCCGTCATTAATTGTACGAAATATTTTAGTAATAAAATATTTTCATCACAATAATAATTATTTACGATTTTAACAATAATTGATGACGTTATTTGATGTCATAAAAATACATTTTTTCATGACGATAGTAATTTTCGTCATTAATTGTTCAAAATATTTAGTGACAAAATGTTTCGTCACAATAATAAGTGGTTACATTTGACATAAAAAATAAAATATTTTCATAACGATGTAATTTTTCGTCATTAATTATTCAAAATAATTGGCGATAAAATTCTTTCGTCACAATAATGAATAATGACGATTTTAATAATAATTAGTGAGAGAAAAATGCACTTTTAGTCCCACCATCCACGGGCACTCATGTTTACACATTCGGTCCCAAAGTTAGTCAACTGTTAGTCAACCGTTAGCGGTTTTGGTCCCAATATTTTTTTTTTCATTTTGACGTATATTAAAAATCAGAAAAATTCATTATAATTAAAAATAACCTAAAAATTAAAACCAAAAGTGTAACAACTCTAAAAATTTGAAAATTTGGAAAATAAAAATTATTTTTAAAAAATCTCATATCCATTCCCGTAATTTTAATGAGAATTTTATATTTTTATATTTTTTTTGAGTTTTTTAAATTTTATTTTTTGACACATTTTATAATATTCTTTTTTTTTTTGTGCTCGAGTTTTAATGAATACTCCATTAATTTAGTTTTTTTGCAAACTAGATATATTGGAGATATGATAAACTATTGTGGGGTTCATTTATAAATAAAATTATTGTTTATGAATAAAGTGAAGATTGGAGCGTGAATAAAAAAAAATCATGGCGATAATATATTTCCTCATTAAGTAGTCGAAATACTCAAAATTCTATTGTCACCATTTACCTGAAATCAATATGTTTCGTATCCACCTCAAGAAAAAACATTTAAATAAGATCCAGATTGCATGACCTGCTAGTTTGCAAAAAGCCAAGATTATATATATATATATATATACACAAAATACCATAGATAATAGCATTATGGACTCCCCTATGCACAAACCCATTAAACTAAATTCGTATTAGTCAACTTTAAAAGTTTTTCGCATATAATCCTAAAATTCTAAAACAATCAAATGGTTTCACTATACTTTGTTTTATTACAATATCATGAGGACAAGAATGGACCACACACATACATAAATATTTTGTCATCAATCACTCTCGTCATCAGAAACACTATTTTTTGGGGAATCCTCTCCACTGCTACAATAATTGACTATGGTGTCATCTAATTCATCCCCATCATAATTATCTGAGTAGACTTCCTCACATTCTTCACGTGCACTTGAGATTATCAAGTTGTCAATGACATCAACCTCATAATCATCTCTATTTAGTGATTGTATTTCGCAGAGACCGACTTCAAAAGCATCATCAATATGATTCTCTTGATATACTTCATCTTCTCCCTGTTCTTCAGTGTCCATTGTTTCGTCTTGCATTTCATCAACATCATATATATGCCTATGTTGGAATGGTTGCACTACTCGCCAATCACCTCCTAATTTGGGATCATTAATGTAGAAGACCTGTCTAGCTTGATCAGCTAAAATGAAAGGATCATTCTCATACCATTTTCCCGTTACTCTAATACTTGTTATATTTCCTTCCTTTAGTATCCCTGATTTCTTTCTAGTCCCAAGATCAAACCATTCACATTTGAATATAGTTACATGTCTATCCTTCACGTAGTCCAGCTTAATTATATCAGTCAATATACCATAAAAATCTATGATATCTTCACCATGGTTCCCTTATACTATAATTCCACTATTTTGACTCTTACGACGACTATCTCGTTCTTTAGTGAGAAATCGCACACCATTCACAATGCATCCAGTGTACTTTCTTATGCACCTATAAGGTGCACAAGCAAGTGAATAAAGTGACTCGTTCATTTTAGACCGATCTGCATGATATACTTGAGTCATCTAGGTCAAAGAATGTGAAAATAAAATCAATTAAATGAGGGAAAGATATTCTGAAATTGCAAAAAAAAATATTTGAAAACCTAGTTATATATCTTACATGGTTTTTAAACCATTCAGGAAATTGTTGTTTTTGATCTTGATCTATGTTTACACAACCCTTCAAGAGAAGCTCTTGCTTGTGCCTCCTACAATAATTTGTGTCAAAGCATATATTTGAAATTTATAAATACGTTACAGATATTCAACAAGTTAAGGTACACACAAAATAAACTTACTCAAAATATGGTTCAATCTCCTCACAATTCTGGTAAACAAACCACTGCATCACATTGAACTCATCATCCGATAATTGAACATAACGTGTTGCTCCAAGATGACGACATTTTTGACTAAAGATACAAAGACTATCATCAGTTCCTGTATCACTGTTTCGCTCATGTCTATTAAATCTGGTCTCAATTCCCCGCAAATACATTGAGCAAAATGTTAAGCTCTCATTCGCCACATATGCCTCAGCAACTGACCCTTCAGGATGAGCTTTATTACGCACACTCTTCTTCAAGCCACATAATGATCTACACAAAAAAGTAAAAAGTAAATTAATACATTATTAATAATGTGACTAGTATCAAAGAAATAACATAAGGGAAAAAAATTGAGCACTACGTACCTTTCAATTGGATACATCCATCTAAATTGCACTGGTCCACATAATAAAGCCTCTCTTGGTAAATGAATAGATAAATGAACCATTACATCGAAAAAAGCAGGAGGAAATATTTGCTCAAGCTTACACAAAATCAAGATGATATCTTCTTCCATTTTATGCAATTCTGATTTTTTCAGCTTCTTACAACACAAACGTTGAAAAAAATGACCCAACTCCGCTATTACTTCGAACACATTCTTGTTTAAGGATCCGCGTATGCCAACTGAAAGTATACGTTGTAATAGTATATGACAATCATGACTTTTCAATCCAGATATTTTTTGATCACTTATACCAACACAACGAGAGATGTTAGAAGCATATCCATCCGGAAATTTAACAGACTTTAGGAACTCACAAAATTCGTGTCTTTCTTTCTTTTTCATGACATAACATGCAGGTGGCACAACATATTTTCCATCATTTCTCTTGATTAAATGTAGCTCCTTCCGAATTTTCATGTCCTCCAAATCTAGTCTTGCCTTTATTCTATCTTTTGTTTTGCCATCTATATTCATTAAGGTTCCTAATATGCTCTCACAAATGTTCTTTTCAATATGCATCACATCTAAATTGTGTCTTAATTTCAACTTGCTCCAATAAGGCAAATTAAAAAATATACTACGTTTAGACCAATTAACCTCCTTACGCATGTATTTTTTCTTCTTGGATGGATGTTTTCCTGGTGTTTGCTCTTGAACTCTCTCCAACTGTATCAACACATCATCTCCACTTAATTCTTCAGGTGGTTCTCCATTTTCTATTTTACCATTAAACTTTCTACTTCTCCTCCAAGGATGATCTTTTGCTAAATAACGACGATGTCCCATGAAACACAACTTACTACGTATTGACTCTGAGTAAGTGTTCTCATTACAAACTGGACAAGCCCGGCCCTATATCCTTTAGTAATCCATCCAGACAAGTCACCATACGCTGGGAAGTCATTTATTGTCCACAAGACAGCAGCATGCATTTGAAAATTTTGTTTACAAGATACATCAAAAGTTTCGACTCCTTCGACCCACAACTCAGTTAGTTCTTTAACTAATGGTTGTAAGTACACATCAATGTCTTTTCCTGGTGACTTTTTCCCCGGAATAAGCAAAGACAACATGAGGAATGGTTGTTTCATGCAATCCCAAGGAGGGAGATTCAACGGTGCTAGAAGAACTGGCCACATGCTATAAGTAGTGCTCAAGTTTCCAAATGGATTAAAGCCATCAGCAGCTAGGGCTAGTCTAACATTTCTTGGATCATTAGCAAACCAATGAAACTCATTATCAAACTCTTTCCATGCTATGGAATCAGCTGGATGTCTCATATAATCATCATCAATACGTTTTTCTTTATGCCAAACCATCTTTTTAGAGGTTTTCGAAGCCAAGTAAAGACGTCGTAGTCTAGGTGTCAATGGAAAATACCTCAAGATTTTATGTGGTATCTTTTTCCCGATACCATCATTGACTTTCCAACGAGAAGTCCCACATGTAGGGCAAGCCTCTAAGTTTTTATTTTCATTCCAAAACAAGGCACAATCATGCTCACATGCATGGATACGCTCATATCCTAATCCCAAATCGCGTAAATATCTTTTAGCTTCGTAATAAGTGTTTGGGAGTGTCTCACCATCGGGAAGAGCAGACTTCATCAAACTCAACATCATTTCTATAGCTTTATTACTCAACTTATTATATACTTTTAAATGGAGCAGTTGTATAACAAATGATGTCTTCGATATTTTCTTACAACCAGGATATAATTCTATTTGAGTATCTGCAATGAGTGCCTCAAGATATGCAGGGAGACCATTAGTATTGTCATCATCAGTTGACATATTACCACCATTTGCTTGAGAGTATTGTTCACTAAGGTCAAACAACATTTCATTAACGCCGTTATCTTCATCATTGTCTTCCTCATAATTGTTTTCTTCTATCGAATCACTATCAGTTCTAATACCCTCATTATTCAACCTAGGCTCACCATGATAAAACCATGTAATGTACCCTGGATCTATCCCATTCACCATTATGTGATCTTTAACTTTTTTTTGATCTCTGAAATTTAAGTTCAAACACTTTCTACATGGGCATCGAACATCACACTCTCGACCCATATGAGTTCTAACATATTGCATAAAACTATTCACTCCATCTACATAACTCTTAGAAAATTTGGTACCACGCATCCAAGTCTTGTCCATTTTGCACCTATCATATTATTTGTTTATTTAAGTAATTAAAAAATGGCATAAAAAACAATAAAAAATTATATCAAAGAGTTACCAAAATATGAAGATCTTTGTGAATTAATGTTCCCACGACTTTGTTAGGCTCTCATTAATGTAATCAATGTGCTAATACATCTTTTTTTATCCTTTAAGATTTTGTTTATCCAGCCATAAATTAAACACAAAATGTTATTCAAATGAGTATAAGCCCAAACACAGGATATGCAACTATGAAACCCATCAACAAAATTTTAGATATTCTAATTTATTAAGTTGGCCAAATAATGTTCATTGACACAGTAAAAAAATCAGATTCAATAAAGTACCTATTACACGACTTTAATATCTCAACCCAAATCCAAATGAGAACGAAGGATCATAAGATTTCTCCAACCATGAGAACAAATTAAAGATCAATACCCATTACTAGTTACAAATAATTCATGCGCCATTATTTCCAATCAAATAATCTCCAACCAAGTAATCTCTAACCAAATAGATTTATCCAACCAAGTAATCTCTAACCTAAAATATTAGCATGTATTGGCATTCACAGTTAATAATAATCTAAAATAAAATTTGTAATCATATCAGCGTGATCATTAATTTCATATAGAGATAAGAGAGCATGCTACAAGTACAATCATATAGTTGAAGCGATTCATCAAACAAATAGAGGGTGTGTAGATTAAAGTAAATGTAAGAGTTCTGCCAATGTTTTATCATTTTTATTCCATTTGCAGCTACAAACTATGAATGAATAAAACATCAATTTTGAATTGCATAATTTCCAATGTAAAATTAAATAAGTATCTAAATCTTAATCCAAATTAGAAAAGAGCATGGATACTGAATCAATTTTGAATAACATATCTTACACCTTAACTTACTCCTTCTCTAGTGATAAACTGAACATAAAAAAGGTTGCACTTAAGGTAGGCAAGCATATACGTTGGCTGCAAATTTCGCTCTTCCAATACATGTACTGAGGTGGAGGATTAGGCGCTAATATTGAGTAGCATAGAAGTTTACCTATAATAATAATCCAATACTAAAATATGGACCGTACACTAACTCTGGAGGAATATTGAATCAAATATGCAATACTCCTTAGCTAACAAGGAATTTAATGTTTCTCTTTTGATATAATATGTGAAAATGGCTATCTGAATATCTACTTGCCAATAAAGTAAAGAGAGGACATGTTTGCCACATTAGATTGATAAATTTCCTAACTTTCATCTATTGTTTATTTCGTCATTGCTCGTAAAACATATCTTCTTGTACTGGACAGCTGAAACTCAAATAAACTTCCATAAGCACCACACATATTTGATCACTCTCTCTGTCTGAGGTGATCTTGATCAAGGACATTTCCAATGACCACCAAGGTGTCCTCTCATTAAGTAATTAGGCCATGTTAAAATCCCAGTGTCAAAATCCTCATTTTTTAAGTGGTGAACACTTCACAAGTCCTCCAAATATTGGAGGTTTGCCAAATATGGGATGCTACAGTACTCATAACATATTTGTGACTCAAGAGCTGGCCTTAAAGAGGTTAAGAGATATGCCACCATTCAAATTAAAACATTCAGAAAATGAGATCGAGAAATATGAATTTTATGGTGGTCATGGCTTAAAATCTATAGTGATTATATTATGACTACCATACATGGGCATTGTACAAATTGTAGCAGAAATAGTGTGCACTTTAGAAATAACATAAACAACTCAACAAGTTATAAGAGTTAACTGCACATGTCTTAGTCCTGAACAAACAGGTTTCTGATAAGGGGGTGAGAATTATGCCTACTTTGTTTAAAGTACTAGAGAGTCTATATACAAACAAATTAATTATTTACTGAACAAGTTTAGTCATATACAGACATAAAATTCTTGGAGGAATGCAAAGTTTATATGAGATAATAAAGAAGGGGAAAATTCATCACAGCTTAATCCCAAATTAGACAGCTAAAGGGTTGTTTCTTTAATTTACTACAAATGTAAAGAACCTTAACAAAAATCCCAGATTTCTTTAATTTACATATCTAAATTAGCATTCTCAAAATAAGTAATTCAATAACATCTCAGATTTCTTTAATTTACATATCTAAATTAGCATTCTCAAAATAAGTAATTCAATAAGATGCTAGCATAATTAGAGAAAGAATAAGAAACCGCTTACACAAATCTCTAGAACCCCCAGACGCAATTCTTCAAGAACGCTAATTCAACAACCCCAATTCAAGAACACTAATTCAAGACACAAAAACAAAATTGGGATTTGTGATTTAGGATGGTTTTTAACGAAAGATTTGGAAGTGTGGGATTTATGATTGATTTTAGCGCAAGATTTGGAATTAAGGATGAGGGTGATTTATGAACGTATGTTGATTAAGCATGAGTGTGGGATTTATAATTTTTTTTAGCGGAAGATTAGGGATTTAGTGTCCCTCCATATTTCCCCAGCCTCTCAAATCTTTTCTCAACTACCGCCAATTTTGTTTCTTTACATGATAAAAGGGAAATTATTTATATCTTTTAAAATACTTAAGTATATATAATTTTATTTAAGAATATTTTGTATTTTTCAGAATATTCCTCATATAATGTAATATTGTTATTATAATTTTTATAAAATTAATATTGTAAAATTAGAGTAATATTTCGACACAAAATATAATTTTTTTTAAGGTATTAATTTAATTACGAGATCTGGCATTGGATAAATAATTATTTAGTACTTGCTACATGATTTGAATGATAGTTGGACAACAATAAATTTTGGGACTTGCATTTTCAATTTGTTTCCAACAGCTTTTGAAAGTATAAGAACATTGCAACGTTTTGTTGCAGCTGACACGGCTACTTTTACGTGCCTCTGAAAAAAAAAAAAGGAAAGTAGATGATGTGTTGTTATATAGAATGATTGATGTTGTTGCTCACAATGAACTGACACTTAGTCGGTGAACCGACGCTAACATACTTCGTTTTGTTGGTCTCACGCGTATCACTATACAATAACCTAGATTACTGAATATCATGTTATACATAGTGAAACTAATCAGTGAGCTGATGAATCAACACTAACGTACTTCGTTTCATAAGTCTCGTATCCGTAAAATAACCTAGATCATAGAAAAATCATATTATAGTGAAATTGATCAGTGAAGTGACACTCAGTTAGTGAATCGACACTAACATACTTCGTTTCGTTGGTCTCATATCACCGTAAAGTAACCTAGATCACTAGAAATCTAATGTGGCACCCGAAGATTGAGTAATAGTTACGCGCATTCCGTGAATCAACAAATTTTGATTGTTGTTCATCCCTAATTTTATCACGTACCAACAATCACTTAGTGTGTACCTCACGTTGTTGGCCGCGTATCACTATAAAATTCCACTTCATATGGTAGATATGATTACACGTTTTGCTCTTAACGGTGCCTAATTGTTATGGTTGTAAACGAACGAAGCGAATACTACATTATTCGATTTGATTCGTTAAACTATTTGAATATTCATATTCATTTATTTTTTTAATAGTAATTTTGATTCGGTATTCGATTCAATTTTTTGATACATATTCTAAACATTAATTTTCAAGTATTCGATTCAAAATTTATTTGTATTCGATACTATTCGATTCGAAATTTTATGGAGAAAATTTGTAAAATAATATTATAGGGCATGAGACAAATATTCATTTAAAAATATATTTGTGTATATATATTTCTAATTCATTCATCAACGTCCGATTAAATATACCAATTAAATTAGCTAGAAAAAAAATACATATATGTTAAATTGAGACGTCCGATTAAATATACCAATTCGATACACATTTTGAAATCTATTTTTTAAAAAATATATAAATATCTATGCAAACATATATTTTTTTTAAATTGAGACTAAAAACGAGTAAAAAATGGTCCCATATTTTCTCTCCAAAATCAAATGAAATAAAAAAACCAAGGATAGAAACGAATCAAATATCTTCTCCCCATATTTCTCTCCATGATCAAATCAAAAATATTTTACAACACGTCTATTTCCCCCCAATGAAAACTAAATGAATAATTGGCTCCAATTTTTCCCCCTACAAATGAAAACTAATTGAATATTTCGCTCCAATAAGTGAAACCCTCCCCTCTTGTCGATTCCTTCTTCACAGGAAAAAACCCTTCCCTATCGTCGATTCCTTCTTCATAGAGACAGCCCTTCCGCAGCGACGCCAGAGAATTAGTATTTAGAGTGAAAACCCTTCCACGTCTCAGGTAACTCCTCTTTTTTTTTTTTTTTACATAGAGTCATATTTATAATACGTAACGAAGTTCTGAAAAAATAAATGTACGTAGAGGGTCCCTATATCTCTGTGATTGAATCAGATTTGAAGTGCAACATTGAATTTTGTTTTGTTTTTGTTAGAATTGTTGTTGGTTGTTGTGAATGTAAATTTTTCATATTTTCACAAATTATTACAAGTATCTACGCGTGTATCCATTGTAAATCTCAGATTGTAGTATAAGAAGTGTAGGTTGAATCTAATAATTTAAAATCTAATTATTCCATTTACATAGAAAGTCGGTCAAGTAAGAGACGGAGAGAATGCTTACATAGTTTTCACTCTTTTAAATAGTTAGATATCTCGTATCCACCTTAAAAGGCAACAAGGGTTAATTATGTGGTTTTAGATTTTTCATTTAAGGTGATCACTATTATAGTAGCTCTGCACATTTACAGTTTAGATCTATGCTTAATGGGCATTGTACAAATTGTTGGAGATTAAGTAGCTCTACACTATATGAATTACTCAAGTGCATATTAATTTATAAGAGTTGAATTATGGATTAAATATTGAATGACAATTATTCATAAGTTATAAGAGTTAAATTATGGATTAAATATTGAATGTTAATTATTCAATCGTGGGAAAACCATTATTTATTGCACGTGTCTTAGTCCTATACAAACAGATTTATGATAAGGGGGTGAGAATTATGCCTACTTTGTTTAAAGTACTGAAGAGTCTATATACAAACAAATTAATTATTTACTGAACAAGTTTATTTCTATACAAACACAAAATTCTAGACGGAATGCAAAGTTTATATGAATCAGTAAGTTGAGCCTTAATAGCAGAACCACTCAGGATAAAAATAAACAGTGTTTATGCTCCTAGAGTCTCCATTAGTTTGATGGTTTAAATCATTTTCCATCTACACATTAACTGATTTTCCATAATGGTCGATTCCCATCACCACTTGTTGAATTTATTCTTTAGATTAACAACTCATTTGAAATACAACTTAGACAAAATTTGAAATGCAATTCAGAAGATATATCTATTTTTTTTTTAAATCCCTTTAGTATACCCTTGCCTTGTATTTAAGGGACTTATCATTCATTGTTATACACCAAAGGACATTGTTTCTGCTATTACCTCAATAGTTTCCCAATACTTAATGGACTGATCGAGGTTGTGCTGCTAAGTAAGAAAGTTATACCCAAAACATAACTCATATTTACAGAATAGTTACTGGAATGAGAAATCAAATTATCCGGCAGAAGCTCAAGAATCGTTGTGTTGTTAATATTTTCTTAAGTTGTCTCAGCTGCTATATTTCCTCCCATTATAGCATCACCACATTAATATATTTGTTAGTGTGGAATGATCTAAGCTTTGCTACTCATATTATAGCTGCAGTGATTGTTTTGTTTATACAGCTTGATGCATGTGCTCTTTCAATTGTATATTTGAGTGTGCATTTATTAAGGTCTTCAGAAGTTTATACTATTTATCTAAGATGCTGATGGGTCATATCATTTTTTTTGTTTATATAGCTTGATGCATGTGATCTTTCACTTGAACGCGATAAGTATTTTATTAGATACTGAAATATGAACAAGTTAATTTGTGGTTACATAGACATCTGAGACAAATGGGACGAAATATAGAAGAAAGGGAAGAAGTGTTTTGTGAACTTATGAATACATATTGGTAGCTTCATTTTGTAATTTTCTTGGCCTAACTTGTATATTTAAGTTCTATTTCGATTCTCAATTCTTGGTTATCCTCATCCACCATTACTTTTTTGTTTCATTTAATTCGATATGCGATAAACCTGTTAGTGCATCACTAGCTTTAACTTTATTTTTTTGATGTGATTGCTCTCTTCCAAGTTTTTGATATGGCTCCTGGAGGTTCAAAAAACTTGAAACAAAAACGCAACTACATTGCTAGAACAAGTATTAAAGAAATATTCAACAAGGAAAGTGGTGGTAATGGAGGCCAACACGATACTACAACTCAACAATTGAAAGGAGGTGCACATATTACTCCACCAAATTTAGCTGCTGCAACCTCCCAAATTCCATTCCAGGCTTCCGAAATACGTGAAAAAGAATCCTCTGAAATTCCATTTATAGAGAACAATCATCATGCATCAGTTGAAGATGTTGCTGCAACAACAGGTAAATGCATAATTTTTTCTATTTAATGTGTTAAAATTTCATTGTTGATATTATGGAAAATTATGTATTGTAATAAAATTTTATTGTTCACATGTAGTTGTTGGTTCCAAGAAAAGGAGTCGAGGTAAAACGTTTGGAAAAGGAATCTTGAAGTATTTTGATACTTATAATAAAAAAATTAAGATTAATGTGGATCCATCAATCGGGAGACCTATAAATGGAGATGAATCCGCGAAGCTGGCCAGTCAGATTGGTGTTATAACCAGGGATGTTATTCCGATACCCAAGAAATGGAAAGAAATAGACGAGGCCAATGGATTGGAGCCAGGATTTGACCATCTACAAGTATGAGTTAAAAATTAAAAGTGTTTATTTTATAGTTTTCGCCTTGTTGTAATCTATTGTGCATGTTTGTATGTGAATTGTAGATCCACATGGATGTGAATATCGATGCCCCTGGTGTGAAACAGTGCTTGGTCAACATAATGAAAAGCAGTACTCGACAAAAGCGTTATAATTTGCATCAACACTTCCTTAAGTTTTCAACTTTACAAGAGGCAAAGAATAACAAACCCTCTTTCTGTCCTAGACAAGATAACTGGGAAGAACTATGCGATCATTTCGCATCGGATAATTTCAAGGTAATTTTTCTTGTAAATTGCAAGAAAAGAATATTATAAATACAACCCAGTTATTCATGAGTATATCTATCAGCTTAACTAAAATATTTGGTGCTTCACTTACTCCTAAATTGATTTATTGTGTGCTCTTGCAGCATAGAAGTGAGGTAAATCGAAGCAACAGAAAAAAACTGCGATGCAAACATACATCTGGAAGAAAGGCATTTACAGTTGTCAACCATGAAATTGTGAGTACACAATAACATTCTTGATTTCTATATTTGTTATGTATATATTTGTTGGGTACCTATTTTAATTTGTAATATTGGAGTCATGTTATGATTGGTTTGACACATGTTGCTTGTATGTAATATTCAGTGTTAGAAAGAAATACTAGTTTTGCGTGCATCCAATTATTGGATTGGTCATCCTTGTCAAAATCAACAAAGCAATTACACTACATATTCTTGTTAAATTCAAAATGACATGAATTTATGAATTTTTTTATTGAAACTAACTCGAATTGATGTTTGTCATTATATTTTTTACTTTATATGGACTTTGGCAAGTGAAAAGAATTTTGATGAGGATAGTTGTGGAGATATGTTTTCGTATTCTGATTATATTGATTAGTCTTATTATATTTTAGTGTGTAAATGATTATATCATTAATTGTTGGCTAGTATGATCAAGTATTAAGCTATTTTGTATTGTAGTCTGAACGTGAGTTAAATGGAGAACCGTGTGACCGAATTGACTTGTATGAGCGTACACACAGTTCAGAGAAAAATGGTTGGAAATCTACGGAGGCAAAGGAAAATTGGGTAAGTTAGTAGACATATTAAACAAAGTAATCTCTTTATTTAATATATGTTGTCAATGATTAAATGATGCTTGTGTGGTGATATAAAAACCAAAAAATTCTCCTCGTAAAATTTATTACGTAAGATTGTTCAATTCTATTTACTGGTTGAATTAGCGTTTAAATCTTGTTTGCTCTTTATTGGTAGTAACAATAGTTGTGGATTTTTCGTTGATAAAAATGCATTGCTTAAATTATTTAAAGGTATTAGTTTTAATATTGATCAAATACTTAGGTTTAATAATTAATGTTTATGCTTGATAAGAATCTCTACCACTAATGACATACATAAATTGATGGCTTTCTTAACCGTATGTGTTAATTTCCCCTCTGAATAAATATTTATGAGATTTAGTTTTATTACTAAAATTGATAATTTACTTCTTTTTATGCTTAATTATCAGGAGCTGATGAAAAAAAAATGAGAAGAATATATTGAGCTTGGAATTGAAAAGGGTGTAGATGAGATAGTCTTGGAGGTGTTGGGTCATGGAACAGGATATATAAAAGGTTTTGGTTATGGTCCAAAACCTCCAAGCAGACGCAACACACTATACGATTCTTCAAATCACTTGCAAGAAGAATTAAAAGACACGAAAGAAAAGTTGCAAGAGTCTGAAGCTCAAGTGCAAGAACTCAAGACGCAAGTGGATGTTTTGAATGCAAATATGACAGCACAAGGTGCAAATATCGAAAAATTAATGGCTTTTTTGAGTGGTAAAGGGATAGAACTATAAATTTTTTTTTTTTTTTTTTTTATTGAAGTGATATAATTTTTTTTTTTTTGTTAGGTGGTTACTTTATAAATGTTTGGACGAATTTTTTTATTAATGCAAAATTATTTTTCATCTTCAAGTTTGTTATTATTGTTGTAATTTTTTTTCTTACATTTAGTAGTTGAAATTAATTTATCATGAAAATTGTAATCATTTCAGGACAATTGAAAAATATTTATGACAAAAAAAAATTGTCACCATTTTTACATCATTTAACGACATTGAACAATTTGTCAGTAAAGAATTATTTTTGGAGACGAAATGTGTCGTCATTATATCTATATATATAATGACGTCAAATTTTAGTCACTATAGAGTAATTCTTTTGTGACGAAAGATTTGAAATATGACCAAAAATATGTTGTCACTGTTGCTAAACTTTTAATGATGACCACCGTTTTTTGTCACTAAATAGTATAAATTATTGACAAAAATATTTGTCACTATTTCCATATCATTTAGTGACAGTGAAAATTTTGTCACTAAATCATATTCTTTAGTGATAAATTTTTTCGTCATTATATATACACACATATAACAACAAACACTATTTTGTCACGAAAAAATAATATTTTTGTGACGAATTATATAAAATATGACGAAATAGTTAATCAAATTGTGACAAAAAATGATGTCACTAAAATTTTATAATGTTAGTAATATATTGAAAATCGTCACAAAAAGTTATTTTTTTAGCGGCGATAAACCAAATCGTTGCGCAAAATTTAACCTTTAGTGACGAAATGTCATATTTATATGTCACCATAGATGAAATGTATAGCGACAGTGATATTTATTGTCACCAAATGATGACATTCGGTGACGAATCCAAATTTCGTCGTATTGATCTATTGTGACGCTCATACGGTGACGTTCTTTGCGACAATTTTTTTTTTCGCCAAACATCATTTGTGACGAAAAATGATGTTTTTATGACGAATTTTTTCGTCGCGATTTCTCAAATTTCCTGTAGTGCCAGTTTGGCTATGGGCCACGACGTCAAAAACTATGCACCCGAGGAATCAAATTCAAAAACCGTCTCGACACAATTGATTCTATGGCCAATTCAGTGGGGGATGCAAACACGGGAGGCAATCTGAAAACTTTGTAAAAACAGCGCTCAAGCATGCGCGCAAGTTTGGCTATGGGCGACGACGTCAAAAACTCCGCACCCGAGGCGTCAAATTCAAAATCTGTCTCGACATAATTGATTCTATGGCCAATTCAGTATGGGATGCAAACCCGCGAGGTAATTTGAAAACTTTGTAAAAACGGCGCACAAGCATGCACGCAAGTTTAGCTATGGGCGACGACGTCAAAAACTCCGCACCCGAGGCGTCAAATATAAAATTCACCTCGACACAATTGATTATATGGCCAATTCAGTGAGAAATGCAAACCCATGAGGTAATTTGAAAACTTTGTAAAAATGGCGCACAAGTTTGCACGCCAGTGTGGCTATGGGCCACGACGTCAGAAACTCTGCACCCGAGGCTTCAAATTCACAATCCGTCTCGACCCAATTGATTCTATGGCCAATTCAATGGGTGATGCAAACACGGGAGGCAATCTGAAAACTTTGTAAAAACGGCGCACAAGCATGCGCGCAAGTTTGGCTATGGGCGACGACGTTAAAAAATTCACACCCGAGATGTCAAATTCAAAATCCGTCTCGACACAATTGATTCTATGGCCAATTCAGTGAGATATGCAAACCCGGAAGGTAATCTGAAAACTATGTAAAAACGGCGCACAAGCTTGGGCACAAGTTTGGCTATGGGCGACGACGTCAAAAACTCCGCACCCGAGGCGTCAAATTCAAAATCTATCGTGACACAATTGATTCTATGGCCAATTCAGTGAGAAATGCAAACCCGGGAGGTAATCTGAAAACTTTGTAAAAACGGCGCACAAGCATGCACGCAAGTTTGGCTATGGGCGACGACGTCAAAAACTCCGCACCCGAGGCGTCAAATTCAAAATCCGTCTCGACACAATTGATTCTATGGCCAATATAGTGGGGGATGCAAACCCAGGAGGCAATCCGTAAACTTTGTAAAAACGGTGCACAAGTAGGCACGCTAGTTTGGCTATGGGCCACGACGTCAAAAACTATGCACCCGAGGACTCAAATTCAAAAACCGTCTCGACACAATAGATTCTATGGCCAATTCAGTGGGGGATGCAAACACGGGAGGCAATCTGAAAACTTTGTAAAAACAGCGCTCAAGCATGTGCGCAAGTTTTGCTATGGGCGACGACGTCAAAAACTCCGCACCCGAGGCGTCAAATTTAAAATCTGTCTCGACATAATTGATTCTATGGCCAATTCAGTATGAAATGCAAACCCGGGAGGTAATTTGAAAACTTTGTAAAAACGGCGCACAAGCATGCACATAAGTTTAGCTATGGGCGACGACGTCAAAAACTCCGCACCCGAGGCGTCAAATATAAGATTCGTCTCGACACAATTGATTATATGGCCAATTCAGTGAGAAATGCAAACCCATGAGGTAATCTGAAAACTTTGTAAAAACGGCGCACAAGTTTGCACGCCAGTGTGGCTATGGGCCACGACGTCAGAAACTCTGCACCCGAGGCTTCAAATTCACAATCCGTCTCGACCCAATTGATTCTATGGCCAATTCAATGGGTGATGCAAACACGAGAGGCAATCTGAAAACTTTGTAAAAACGGCGCACAAGCATGCGCGCAAGTTTGGCTATGGGCGACGACGTTAAAAACTCCACACCCGAGATGTCAAATTCAAAATCCGTCTCGACACAATTGATTCTATGGCCAATTCAGTGAGATATGCAAACCCGGAAGGTAATCTGAAAACTATGTAAAAACGGCGCACAAGCTTGGGCACAAGTTTGGCTATGGGCGACGACGTCAAAAACTCCGCACCCGAGGCGTCAAATTCAAAATCTATCGTGACACAATTGATTCTATGGCCAATTCAGTGAGAAATGCAAACCCGGGAGGTAATCTGAAAACTTTGTAAAAACGGCGCACAAGCATGCACGCAAGTTTGGCTATGGGCGACGACGTCAAAAACTCCGCACCCGAGGCGTAAAATTCAAAATCCGTCTCGACACAATTGATTCTATGGCCAATATAGTGGGGGATGCAAACCCAGGAGGCAATCCAAAAACTTTGTAAAAACGGTGCACAAGTTTGCGCGCAAGTTTGGCTATGGGCGACGACGTCAAAAACTCCGCACCTGAGGCGTCAAATTAAAAAACCGTCTCGACACAATTGATTCTATGGCCAATTAAGTGGGGGATGCAAATACGGAAGGCAATCTGAAAACTTTGTAAAAACGGTGCACAAGCATGCGCGCAAGTTTGGCTATGGGCGACGACGTCAAAAACTCCGCACCCGAGGCGTCAAATATAAAATTCGTCTCGACACAATTGATTCTATGGCCAATTCAGTGAGAGATGCAAACCCCGGAGGTAATCTAAAAACTTTGTAAAAACGGCGCACAAGTTTGCACGCCAATGTGGCTACGGGCCACGACGTCAGAAACTCTGCACCCAAGGCTTCAAATTCACAATCCGTCTCGACCCAATTGATTCTATGGCCAATTCAGTGTGTGATGCAAACACGGGAGGCAATCTGAAAACTTTGTAAAAACGGCGCACAAGCATGCGCGCAAGTTTGGCTATGGGCGACGACGTCAAAAACTCCACACCCGAGATGTCAAATTCAAAATCCGTCTTGACACAATTGATTCTATGGCCAATATAGTGGGGGATGCAAACCTAGGAGGCAATCCGAAAACTTTGTAAAAACGGTGCACAAGTATGCACGCCAGTTTGGCTATGGGCCACGACGTCAAAAACCCTGCACCCGAGGCTTCAAATTCACAATCCGTCTCGCCACAATTTATTCTATGGACAATTCAGTATGGGATGCAAACCCCGGAGGCAATCTGGAAACTTTGTAAAAATGGTGTGCAAGCATTCGCGCAAGTGTGGCAATAGGCCACAACGTAAAAAACACTGCACACGAGGCCTCAAATTCAAAAACCGTCTCGACACAATTGATTCTATGACCAATTCAGAGGGGGATGCAAACACGGAAGGCAATCTGAACACTTTATAAAAATGGCGCACAAGCATGCGCGCAAGTTTGGCTATGGGCGACGACGTCAAAAACTCCGCACCCGAGGCGTCAAATTCAAAATCTGTCTCGACACAATTGATTCTATGATCAATTCAGTGAGAAATACAAACCCGAGAGGCAATCTGGAAACTTTGTAAAAACGGTGTGCAAGCATGCGCGCAAGTGTGGCAATAGGCCACAATGTCAAAAACTCTGCACCCGAGGCCTCTAATTCAAAAACCGTCTCGACACAATTGATTCTATGGCCAATTCAGTGAGCAATGCAAACCCGGGAGGTAATCTGAAAACTTTGTAAAAACGACGCACAAGCATGCACGCAAGTTTGGCTATGGGCGACGACGTCAAAAACTCCGCACCCGAGGCGTCAAATTCAAAATCCGTCTCGACACAATTTATTCTATGGACAATTCAGTATGGGATGCAAACACGAGAGGCAATCTGGAAACTTTGTAAAATCGGCGCACAAGCATGCACGCAAGTTTGGCAATAGGCCACAACGTCAAAAACTCTGCACACGAGGCCTCAAATTCAAAACCATTCTCTACACAATTGATTCTATGGCCAATTCAGTGGGGGATGCAAACACGGGAGGCAATTTGAAAACTTTGTAAAAACAGCGCTCAAGCATGCGCGCAAGTTTGGATATGGGCGACGACGTCAAAAACTCCGCACCCGAGGCATCAAATTCAAAATCTGTCTCTACAGAATTGATTTTATGGCCAATTCAGTATGAAATGCAAACCCGGGAGGTAATCAGAAAACTTTGTAAAAACGGCGCACAAGCATGCACACAAGTTTGGCTATGGACGACGACGTCAAAAACTCCGCACCCGAGGCGTCAAATATAAAATTCATCTCGACACAATTGATTCTATGGCCAATTCAGTGATAAATGCAAACCCGGGAGGTAATCTGAAAACTTTGTAAAAACGGCGCACACGTTTGCACGCCAGTGTGGCTATGGGCCACGACGTCAGAAACTCTACACCCGAGGCTTCAAATTCACAATCCGTCTCGACCCAATTGATTCTATGGCCAATTCAGTGGGTGATGCAAACACGGGAGGCAATTTGAAAACTTTGTAAAAACGGCGCAAAAGCATGCGCGCAAGTTTGGCTAAGGGCGACGACGTCAAAAACTCCGCACCCGAAGCGTCAAATTCAAAATCTGTCTCGACACAATTGATTCTATGGCCAATTCAGTGAGAGATGCAAACCCGGGAGGTAATCTGAAAACTTTGTAAAACGGCGCACAAGCATGAACGCAAGTTTGGCTATGGGCGACGACGTCAAAAACTCCGCACCCGAGGCGTCAAATTCAAAATCCGTCTCGACACAATTGATTCTATGGCCAATATAGTGGGGGATGCAAACCCAGGAGGCAATCCGTAAACTTAGTAAAAACGGTGCACAAGTAGGCACGCCAGTTTGGCTATGGGCCACGACGTCAAAAACTATGCACCCGAGGACTCAAATTCAAAAACCGTCTCGACACAATTGATTCTATGGCCAATTCAGTGGGGGATGCAAACACGGGAGGCAATCTGAAAACTTTGTAAAAACAGCGCTCAAGCATGCGCGCAAGTTTGGCTATGGGCGACGACGTCAAAAACTCCGCACCCGAGGCGTCAAATTCAAAATCTGTCTCGACATAATTGATTCTATGGCCAATTCAGTATGGAATGCAAACCCGCGAGGTAATTTGAAAACTTTGTAAAAACGGCGCACAAGCATGCACGCAAGTTTAGCTATGGGCGACGACGTCAAAAACTCCGCACCCGAGGCGTCAAATATAAAATTCGCCTCGACACAATTGATTATATGGCCAATTCAGTGAGAAATGCAAACCCATGAGGTAATCTGAAAACTTTGTAAAAATGGCGCACAAGTTTGCACGCCAGTGTGGCTATGGGCCACGACGTCAGAAACTCTGCACCCGAGGCTTCAAATTCACAATCCGTCTCGACCCAATTGATTCTATGGCCAATTCAATGGGTGATGCAAACACGGGAGGCAATCTGAAAACTTTGTAAAAACGGCGCACAAGCATGCGCGCAAGTTTGGCTATGGGCGACGACGTTAAAAACTCCACACCGAGATGTCAAATTCAAAATCCGTCTCGACACAATTGATTCTATGGCCAATTCAGTGAGATATGCAAACCCGGAAGGTAATCTGAAAACTATGTAAAAACGGCGCACAAGCTTGGGCACAAGTTTGGCTATGGGCGACGACGTCAAAAACTCCGCACCCGAGGCGTCAAATTCAAAATCTGTCGTGACACAATTGATTCTATGGCCAATTCAGTGAGAAATGCAAATCCGGGAGGTAATCTGAAAACTTTGTAAAAATGGCGCACAAGCATGCACGCAAGTTTGGCTATGGGCGACGACGTCAAAAACTCCGCACCCGAGGCGTCAAATTCAAAATCCGTCTCGACACAATTGATTCTATGGCCAATATAGTGGGGGATGCAAACCCAGGAGGCAATCCGTAAACTTTGTAAAAACGGTGCACAAGTAGGCACGCCAGTTTGGCTATGGGCCACGACGTCAAAAACTATGCACCCGAGGAGTCAAATTCAAAAACCGTCTCGACACAATAGATTCTATGGCCAATTCAGTGGGGGATGCAAACACGGGAGGCAATCTGAAAACTTTGTAAAAACAGCGCTCAAGCATGTGCGCAAGTTTGGCTATGGGCGACGACATCAAAAACTCCACACCCGAGGCGTCAAATTTAAAATCTGTCTCGACATAATTGATTCTATGGCCAATTCAGTATGGGATGCAAACCCGGGAGGTAATTTGAAAACTTTGTAAAAACGGCGCACAACCATGCACACAAGTTTAGCTATGGGCGACGACGTCAAAAACTCCGCACCCGAGCCGTCAAATATAAAATTCGTCTCGACACAATTGATTTTATGGCCAATTCAGTGAGAAATGCAAACCCATGAGGTAATCTGAAAACTTTGTAAAAACGGCGCACAAGTTTGCACGCCAGTTTGGCTATGGGCGACGACGTCGAAAACTTCGCACCCGAGGCGTCAAATTCAAAATCCGTCTCGACACAATTGATTCTATGGCCAATTAAGTGGGGGATGCAAACCCAGGAGGCAATCCGTAAACTTTGTAAAACGGTGCACAAGTAGGCACGCCAATTTGGCTATGGGCCACGACGTCAAAAACTATGCACCCGAGGACTCAAATTCAAAAACCGTCTCGACACAATTGATTCTATGGCCAATTCAGTGGGGGATGCAAACACGAGAGGCAATCTGAAAACTTTGTAAAAAAAGCGCTCAAGCATGCGCGCAAGTTTGGCTATGGGCGACGACGTCAAAAACTCCGCACCCGAGGCGTCAAATTCAAAATCTGTCTCGACATATTTGATTCTATGGCCAATTCAGTATGGCATGCAAACCCGCGAGGTAATTTGAAAACTTTGTAAAAACGGCGCACAAGCATGCACGCAAGTTTAGCTATGGGCGACGACGTCAAAAACTCCGCACCCGAGGCGTCAAATATAAAATTCGCCTCGACACAATTGATTATATGGCCAATTCAGTGAGAAATGCAAACCCATGAGGTAATCTGAAAACTTTGTAAAAATGGCGCACAAGTTTGCACGCCAGTGTGGCTATGGGCCACGACGTCAGAAACTCTGCACCCAAGGCTTCAAATTCACAATCCGTCTAGACCCAATTGATTCTATGGCCAATTCAATGGGTGATGCAAACACGGGAGGCAATCTGAAAACTTTGTAAAAACGGCGCACAAGCATGCGCGCAAGTTTGGCTATGGGCGACGACGTTAAAAACTCCACACCCGAGATGTCAAATTCAAAATCCGTCTCGACACAATTGATTCTATGGCGAATTCAGTGAGATATGCAAACCCGGAAGGTAATCTGAAAACTATGTAAAAACGGCGCACAAGCTTGGGCACAAGTTTGGCTATGGGCGACGACGTCAAAAACTCCGCACCCGAGGCGTCAAATTCAAAATCTGTCGTGACACAATTGATTCTATGGCCAATTCAGTGAGAAATGCAAACCCGGGAGGTAATCTGAAAACTTTGTAAAAATGGCGCACAAGCATGCACGCAAGTTTGGCTATGGGCGACGACGTCAAAAACTCCGCACCCGAGGCATCAAATTCAAAATCCGTCTCGACACAATTGATTCTATGGCCAATATAGTGGGGGATGCAAACCCAGGAGGCAATCCGTGAACTTTGTAAAAACGGTGCACAAGTAGGCACGCCAGTTTGGCTATGGGCCACGACGTCAAAAACTATGCACCCGAGGACTCAAATTCAAAAACCGTCTCGACACAATAGATTCTATGGCCAATTCAGTGGGGGATGCAAACACGGGAGGCAATCTGAAAACTTTGTAAAAACAGCGCACAAGCATGTGCGCAAGTTTGGCTATGGGCGACGACGTCAAAAACTCCGCACCCGAGGCGTCAAATTTAAAATCTGTCTCGACATAATTGATTCTATGGCCAATTCAGTATGAAATGCAAACCCGGGAGGTAATTTGAAAACTTTGTAAAAACGGCGCACAAGCATGCACACAAGTTTAGCTATGGGCGACGACGTCAAAAACTCCGCACCCGAGGCGTCAAATATAAAATTCGTCTCGACACAATTGATTTTATGGCCAATTCAGTGAGAAATGCAAACCCATGAGGTAATCTGAAAACTTTGTAAAAACGGCTTACAAGTTTGCACGCCAGTGTGGCTATGGGCCACGACGTCAGAAACTCTGCACCCGAGGCTTCAAATTCACAATCCGTCTCGACCCAATTGATTATATGGCCAATTCAATGGGTGATGCAAACACGGGAGGCAATCTGAAAACTTTGTAAAAACGGCGCACAAGCATATGCGCAAGTTTGGCTATGGGCGACGACGTTAAAAACTCCACACCCGAGATGTCAAATTCAAAATCCGCTGGACACAATTGATTATATGGCCAATTCAGTGAGATATTCAAACCCGGAAGGTAATCTTAAAACTATGTAAAAACGGCGCACAAGCTTGGGCACAAGTTTGGCTATGGGCGACGACGTCAAAAACTCCGCACCCGAGGCGTCAAATTCAAAATCTGTCATGACACAATTGATTCTATGGCCAATTCTGTGTGAAATGCAAACCGGAGAGGTAATCTGAAAACTTTGTAAAAACGGCGCAGAAGCATGCACGCAAGTTTGGCTATGGGCGACGACGTCAAAAACTCCACACCCGAGGCATCAAATTCAAAATCCGTCTCGACACAATTGATTCTATGGCCAATATAGTGGGGGATGCAAACCCAGGAGGCAATCCAAAAACTTTGTAAAAACGTTGCACAAGTTTGCGCGCAAGTTTGGCTATGGGCGACGACGTCAAAAACTCCGCACCCGAGGCGTCAAATTCAAAAACCGTCTCGACACAATTGATTCTATGGCCAATTAAGTGGGGGATGCAAATACGGAAGGCAATCTGAAAACTTTGTAAAAACGGTGCACAAGCATGCGCGCAAGTTTGGCTATGGGCGACGACGTCAAAAACTCCGCACCCGAGGCGTCAAATATAAAATTCGTCTCGACACAATTGATTCTATGGCCAATTCAGTGAGAGATGCAAACCCGGGAGGTAATCTAAAAACTTTGTAAAAACGGCGCACAAGTTTGCACGCCAATGTGGCTACGGGCCACGACGTCAGAAACTCTGCACCCAAGGCTTCAAATTCACAATCCGTCTCGACCCAATTGATTCTATGGCCAATTCAGTGGGTGATGCAAACACGGGAGGCAATCTGAAAACTTTGTAAAAACGGCGCACAAGCATGCGCGCAAGTTTGGCTATGGGCGACGACGTCAAAAACTCCACACCCGAGATGTCAAATTCAAAATCCGTCTTGACACAATTGATTCTATGGCCAATATAGTGGGGGATGCAAACCTAGGAGGCAATCCGAAAACTTTGTAAAAACGGTGCACAAGTATGCACGTCAGTTTGGCTATGGGCCACGACGTCAAAAACTCTGCACCCGAGGCTTCAAATTCACAATCCGTCTCGACACAATTTATTCTATGGACAATTCAGTATGGGATGCAAACCCCGGAGGCAATCTGGAAACTTTGTAAAAATGGTGTGCAAGCATTCGCGCAAGTATGGCAATAGGCCACAACGTCAAAAACACTGCACACGAGGCCTCAAATTCAAAAACCGTCTCGACACAATTGATTCTATGGCCAATTCAGAGGGGGATGCAAACACGGAAAGCAATCTGAACACTTTATAAAAACGGCGCACAAGCTTCCGCGCAAGTTTGGCTATGGGCGACGACGTCAAAAACTCCGCACCCGAGGCGTCAAATTCAAAATCTGTCTCGACACAATTGATTCTATGATCAATTCAGTGAGAAATGCAAACCCGAGAGGTAATCTGAAAACTTTGTAAAAACGGCGCACAAGCATGCACGCAAGTTTGGCTATGGGCGACGACGTCAAAAACTCCACACCCGAGGCACCAAATTCAAAATCCGTCTCGATATAATTGATTATATGTCCAATATAGTGGGGGATGCAAACCCATGAGGGAATCCGAAAACTTTGTAAAAACGGCGCACAAGCAAGCGTGCAAGTTTGGCTATGGGCGACGACGTTAAAAACTCCGCACCCGAGGCGTCAAATTCAAAATCTGTCTCGACACAATTGATTCTATGGCCAATTCAGTGAGAAATGCAAACCCGGGAGGTAATCTGAAAACTTTGTAAAAACGGCGCACAAGCATGCACGCAAGTTTGGCTATGGGCGACGACGTCAAAAACTCCACACCCGAGACGTCAAATTCACAATCCGTCTCGACACAATTTATTCTATGGACAATTCAGTATGGGATGCAAACACGAGAGGCAATCTGGAAACTTTGTAAAATCGGCGCACAAGCATGCACGCAAGTTTGGCAATAGGCCACAACGTCAAAAACTCTGCACACGAGGCCTCAAATTCAAAACCATTCTCTACACAATTGATTCTATGGCCAATTCAGTGGGGGATGCAAACACGGGAGGCAATTTGAAAACTTTGTAAAAACAGCGCTCAAGCATGCGCGCAAGTTTGGATATGGGCGACGACGTCAAAAACTCCGCACCCGAGGCATCAAATTCAAAATCTGTCTCTACAGAATTGATTTTATGGCCAATTCAGTATGAAATGCAAACCCGGGAGGTAATCAGAAAACTTTGTAAAAACGGCGCACAAGCATGCACACAAGTTTGGCTATGGACGACGACGTCAAAAACTCCGCACCCGAGGCGTCAAATATAAAATTCATCTCGACACAATTGATTTTATGGCCAATTCAGTGAGAAATGCAAACCCATGAGGTAATCTGAAAACTTTGTAAAAACGGCTTACAAGTTTGCACGCCAGTGTGGCTATGGGCCACGACGTCAGAAACTCTGCACCCGAGGCTTCAAATTCACAATCCGTCTCGACCCAATTGATTATATGGCCAATTCAATGGGTGATGCAAACACGGGAGGCAATCTGAAAACTTTGTAAAAACGGCGCACAAGCATATGCGCAAGTTTGGCTATGGGCGACGACGTTAAAAACTCCACACCCGAGATGTCAAATTCAAAATCCGCTGGACACAATTGATTATATGGCCAATTCAGTGAGATATTCAAACCCGGAAGGTAATCTTAAAACTATGTAAAAACGGCGCACAAGCTTGGGCACAAGTTTGGCTATGGGCGACGACGTCAAAAACTCCGCACCCGAGGCGTCAAATTCAAAATCTGTCATGACACAATTGATTCTATGGCCAATTCTGTGTGAAATGCAAACCGGAGAGGTAATCTGAAAACTTTGTAAAAACGGCGCAGAAGCATGCACGCAAGTTTGGCTATGGGCGACGACGTCAAAAACTCCACACCCGAGGCATCAAATTCAAAATCCGTCTCGACACAATTGATTCTATGGCCAATATAGTGGGGGATGCAAACCCAGGAGGCAATCCAAAAACTTTGTAAAAACGTTGCACAAGTTTGCGCGCAAGTTTGGCTATGGGCGACGACGTCAAAAACTCCGCACCCGAGGCGTCAAATTCAAAAACCGTCTCGACACAATTGATTCTATGGCCAATTAAGTGGGGGATGCAAATACGGAAGGCAATCTGAAAACTTTGTAAAAACGGTGCACAAGCATGCGCGCAAGTTTGGCTATGGGCGACGACGTCAAAAACTCCGCACCCGAGGCGTCAAATATAAAATTCGTCTCGACACAATTGATTCTATGGCCAATTCAGTGAGAGATGCAAACCCGGGAGGTAATCTAAAAACTTTGTAAAAACGGCGCACAAGTTTGCACGCCAATGTGGCTACGGGCCACGACGTCAGAAACTCTGCACCCAAGGCTTCAAATTCACAATCCGTCTCGACCCAATTGATTCTATGGCCAATTCAGTGGGTGATGCAAACACGGGAGGCAATCTGAAAACTTTGTAAAAACGGCGCACAAGCATGCGCGCAAGTTTGGCTATGGGCGACGACGTCAAAAACTCCACACCCGAGATGTCAAATTCAAAATCCGTCTTGACACAATTGATTCTATGGCCAATATAGTGGGGGATGCAAACCTAGGAGGCAATCCGAAAACTTTGTAAAAACGGTGCACAAGTATGCACGTCAGTTTGGCTATGGGCCACGACGTCAAAAACTCTGCACCCGAGGCTTCAAATTCACAATCCGTCTCGACACAATTTATTCTATGGACAATTCAGTATGGGATGCAAACCCCGGAGGCAATCTGGAAACTTTGTAAAAATGGTGTGCAAGCATTCGCGCAAGTATGGCAATAGGCCACAACGTCAAAAACACTGCACACGAGGCCTCAAATTCAAAAACCGTCTCGACACAATTGATTCTATGGCCAATTCAGAGGGGGATGCAAACACGGAAAGCAATCTGAACACTTTATAAAAACGGCGCACAAGCTTCCGCGCAAGTTTGGCTATGGGCGACGACGTCAAAAACTCCGCACCCGAGGCGTCAAATTCAAAATCTGTCTCGACACAATTGATTCTATGATCAATTCAGTGAGAAATGCAAACCCGAGAGGTAATCTGAAAACTTTGTAAAAACGGCGCACAAGCATGCACGCAAGTTTGGCTATGGGCGACGACGTCAAAAACTCCACACCCGAGGCACCAAATTCAAAATCCGTCTCGATATAATTGATTATATGTCCAATATAGTGGGGGATGCAAACCCATGAGGGAATCCGAAAACTTTGTAAAAACGGCGCACAAGCAAGCGTGCAAGTTTGGCTATGGGCGACGACTTTAAAAACTCCGCACCCGAGGCGTCAAATTCAAAATCTGTCTCGACACAATTGATTCTATGGCCAATTCAGTGAGAAATGCAAACCCGGGAGGTAATCTGAAAACTTTGTAAAAACGGCGCACAAGCATGCACGCAAGTTTGGCTATGGGCGACGACGTCAAAAACTCCACACCCGAGACGTCAAATTCACAATCCGTCTCGACACAATTTATTCTATGGACAATTCAGTATGGGATGCAAACACGAGAGGCAATCTGGAAACTTTGTAAAATCGGCGCACAAGCATGCACGCAAGTTTGGCAATAGGCCACAACGTCAAAAACTCTGCACACGAGGCCTCAAATTCAAAACCATTCTCTACACAATTGATTCTATGGCCAATTCAGTGGGGGATGCAAACACGGGAGGCAATTTGAAAACTTTGTAAAAACAGCGCTCAAGCATGCGCGCAAGTTTGGATATGGGCGACGACGTCAAAAACTCCGCACCCGAGGCATCAAATTCAAAATCTGTCTCTACAGAATTGATTTTATGGCCAATTCAGTATGAAATGCAAACCCGGGAGGTAATCAGAAAACTTTGTAAAAACGGCGCACAAGCATGCACACAAGTTTGGCTATGGACGACGACGTCAAAAACTCCGCACCCGAGGCGTCAAATATAAAATTCATCTCGACACAATTGATTCTATGGCCAATTCAGTGATAAATGCAAACCCGGGAGGTAATCTGAAAACTTTGTAAAAACGGCGCACACGTTTGCACGCCAGTGTGGCTATGGGCCACGACGTCAGAAACTCTACACCCGAGGCTTCAAATTCACAATCCGTCTCGACCCAATTGATTCTATGGCCAATTCAGTGGGTGATGCAAACACGGGAGGCAATTTGAAAACTTTGTAAAAACGGCGCAAAAGCATGCGCGCAAGTTTGGCTAAGGGCGACGACGTCAAAAACTCCGCACCCGAAGCGTCAAATTCAAAATCTGTCTCGACACAATTGATTCTATGGCCAATTCAGTGAGAGATGCAAACCCGGGAGGTAATCTGAAAACTTTGTAAAACGGCGCACAAGCATGAACGCAAGTTTGGCTATGGGCGACGACGTCAAAAACTCCGCACCCGAGGCGTCAAATTCAAAATCCGTCTCGACACAATTGATTCTATGGCCAATATAGTGGGGGATGCAAACCCAGGAGGCAATCCGTAAACTTAGTAAAAACGGTGCACAAGTAGGCACGCCAGTTTGGCTATGGGCCACGACGTCAAAAACTATGCACCCGAGGACTCAAATTCAAAAACCGTCTCGACACAATTGATTCTATGGCCAATTCAGTGGGGGATGCAAACACGGGAGGCAATCTGAAAACTTTGTAAAAACAGCGCTCAAGCATGCGCGCAAGTTTGGCTATGGGCGACGACGTCAAAAACTCCGCACCCGAGGCGTCAAATTCAAAATCTGTCTCGACATAATTGATTCTATGGCCAATTCAGTATGGAATGCAAACCCGCGAGGTAATTTGAAAACTTTGTAAAAACGGCGCACAAGCATGCACGCAAGTTTAGCTATGGGCGACGACGTCAAAAACTCCGCACCCGAGGCGTCAAATATAAAATTCGCCTCGACACAATTGATTATATGGCCAATTCAGTGAGAAATGCAAACCCATGAGGTAATCTGAAAACTTTGTAAAAATGGCGCACAAGTTTGCACGCCAGTGTGGCTATGGGCCACGACGTCAGAAACTCTGCACCCGAGGCTTCAAATTCACAATCCGTCTCGACCCAATTGATTCTATGGCCAATTCAATGGGTGATGCAAACACGGGAGGCAATCTGAAAACTTTGTAAAAACGGCGCACAAGCATGCGCGCAAGTTTGGCTATGGGCGACGACGTTAAAAACTCCACACCCGAGATGTCAAATTCAAAATCCGTCTCGACACAATTGATTCTATGGCGAATTCAGTGAGATATGCAAACCCGGAAGGTAATCTGAAAACTATGTAAAAACGGCGCACAAGCTTGGGCACAAGTTTGGCTATGGGCGACGACGTCAAAAACTCCGCACCCGAGGCGTCAAATTCAAAATCTGTCGTGACACAATTGATTCTATGGCCAATTCAGTGAGAAATGCAAATCCGGGAGGTAATCTGAAAACTTTGTAAAAATGGCGCACAAGCATGCACGCAAGTTTGGCTATGGGCGACGACGTCAAAAACTCCGCACCCGAGGCGTCAAATTCAAAATCCGTCTCGACACAATTGATTCTATGGCCAATATAGTGGGGGATGCAAACCCAGGAGGCAATCCGTAAACTTTGTAAAAACGGTGCACAAGTAGGCACGCCAGTTTGGCTATGGGCCACGACGTCAAAAACTATGCACCCGAGGAGTCAAATTCAAAAACCGTCTCGACACAATAGATTCTATGGCCAATTCAGTGGGGGATGCAAACACGGGAGGCAATCTGAAAACTTTGTAAAAACAGCGCTCAAGCATGTGCGCAAGTTTGGCTATGGGCGACGACATCAAAAACTCCACACCCGAGGCGTCAAATTTAAAATCTGTCTCGACATAATTGATTCTATGGCCAATTCAGTATGGGATGCAAACCCGGGAGGTAATTTGAAAACTTTGTAAAAACGGCGCACAAGCATGCACACAAGTTTAGCTATGGGCGACGACGTCAAAAACTCCGCACCCGAGCCGTCAAATATAAAATTCGTCTCGACACAATTGATTTTATGGCCAATTCAGTGAGAAATGCAAACCCATGAGGTAATCTGAAAACTTTGTAAAAACGGCGCACAAGTTTGCACGCCAGTTTGGCTATGGGCGACGACGTCGAAAACTTCGCACCCGAGGCGTCAAATTCAAAATCCGTCTCGACACAATTGATTCTATGGCCAATTAAGTGGGGGATGCAAACCCAGGAGGCAATCCGTAAACTTTGTAAAACGGTGCACAAGTAGGCACGCCAATTTGGCTATGGGCCACGACGTCAAAAACTATGCACCCGAGGACTCAAATTCAAAAACCGTCTCGACACAATTGATTCTATGGCCAATTCAGTGGGGGATGCAAACACGAGAGGCAATCTGAAAACTTTGTAAAAAAAGCGCTCAAGCATGCGCGCAAGTTTGGCTATGGGCGACGACGTCAAAAACTCCGCACCCGAGGCGTCAAATGCAAAATCTGTCTCGACATATTTGATTCTATGGCCAATTCAGTATGAAATGCAAACCCGGGAGTTAATTTGAAAACTTTGTAAAAACGGCGCACAAGCATGCACACAAGTTTAGCTATGGGCGACGACGTCAAAAACTCCGCACCCGAGGCGTCAAATATAAAATTCGTCTCGACACAATTGATTTTATGGCCAATTCAGTGAGAAATGCAAACCCATGAGGTAATCTGAAAACTTTGTAAAAACGGCTTACAAGTTTGCACGCCAGTGTGGCTATGGGCCACGACGTCAGAAACTCTGCACCCGAGGCTTCAAATTCACAATCCGTCTCGACCCAATTGATTATATGGCCAATTCAATGGGTGATGCAAACACGGGAGGCAATCTGAAAACTTTGTAAAAACGGCGCACAAGCATATGCGCAAGTTTGGCTATGGGCGACGACGTTAAAAACTCCACACCCGAGATGTCAAATTCAAAATCCGCTGGACACAATTGATTATATGGCCAATTCAGTGAGATATTCAAACCCGGAAGGTAATCTTAAAACTATGTAAAAACGGCGCACAAGCTTGGGCACAAGTTTGGCTATGGGCGACGACGTCAAAAACTCCGCACCCGAGGCGTCAAATTCAAAATCTGTCATGACACAATTGATTCTATGGCCAATTCTGTGTGAAATGCAAACCGGAGAGGTAATCTGAAAACTTTGTAAAAACGGCGCAGAAGCATGCACGCAAGTTTGGCTATGGGCGACGACGTCAAAAACTCCACACCCGAGGCATCAAATTCAAAATCCGTCTCGACACAATTGATTCTATGGCCAATATAGTGGGGGATGCAAACCCAGGAGGCAATCCAAAAACTTTGTAAAAACGTTGCACAAGTTTGCGCGCAAGTTTGGCTATGGGCGACGACGTCAAAAACTCCGCACCCGAGGCGTCAAATTCAAAAACCGTCTCGACACAATTGATTCTATGGCCAATTAAGTGGGGGATGCAAATACGGAAGGCAATCTGAAAACTTTGTAAAAACGGTGCACAAGCATGCGCGCAAGTTTGGCTATGGGCGACGACGTCAAAAACTCCGCACCCGAGGCGTCAAATATAAAATTCGTCTCGACACAATTGATTCTATGGCCAATTCAGTGAGAGATGCAAACCCGGGAGGTAATCTAAAAACTTTGTAAAAACGGCGCACAAGTTTGCACGCCAATGTGGCTACGGGCCACGACGTCAGAAACTCTGCACCCAAGGCTTCAAATTCACAATCCGTCTCGACCCAATTGATTCTATGGCCAATTCAGTGGGTGATGCAAACACGGGAGGCAATCTGAAAACTTTGTAAAAACGGCGCACAAGCATGCGCGCAAGTTTGGCTATGGGCGACGACGTCAAAAACTCCACACCCGAGATGTCAAATTCAAAATCCGTCTTGACACAATTGATTCTATGGCCAATATAGTGGGGGATGCAAACCTAGGAGGCAATCCGAAAACTTTGTAAAAACGGTGCACAAGTATGCACGTCAGTTTGGCTATGGGCCACGACGTCAAAAACTCTGCACCCGAGGCTTCAAATTCACAATCCGTCTCGACACAATTTATTCTATGGACAATTCAGTATGGGATGCAAACCCCGGAGGCAATCTGGAAACTTTGTAAAAATGGTGTGCAAGCATTCGCGCAAGTATGGCAATAGGCCACAACGTCAAAAACACTGCACACGAGGCCTCAAATTCAAAAACCGTCTCGACACAATTGATTCTATGGCCAATTCAGAGGGGGATGCAAACACGGAAAGCAATCTGAACACTTTATAAAAACGGCGCACAAGCTTCCGCGCAAGTTTGGCTATGGGCGACGACGTCAAAAACTCCGCACCCGAGGCGTCAAATTCAAAATCTGTCTCGACACAATTGATTCTATGATCAATTCAGTGAGAAATGCAAACCCGAGAGGTAATCTGAAAACTTTGTAAAAACGGCGCACAAGCATGCACGCAAGTTTGGCTATGGGCGACGACGTCAAAAACTCCACACCCGAGGCACCAAATTCAAAATCCGTCTCGATATAATTGATTATATGTCCAATATAGTGGGGGATGCAAACCCATGAGGGAATCCGAAAACTTTGTAAAAACGGCGCACAAGCAAGCGTGCAAGTTTGGCTATGGGCGACGACGTTAAAAACTCCGCACCCGAGGCGTCAAATTCAAAATCTGTCTCGACACAATTGATTCTATGGCCAATTCAGTGAGAAATGCAAACCCGGGAGGTAATCTGAAAACTTTGTAAAAACGGCGCACAAGCATGCACGCAAGTTTGGCTATGGGCGACGACGTCAAAAACTCCACACCCGAGACGTCAAATTCACAATCCGTCTCGACACAATTTATTCTATGCACAATTCAGTAAGGGATGCAAACCCGAGAGGCAATCTGGAAACTTTATAAAAACGGTGTGCAAGCATGCGCGCAAGTGTGGCAATAGGCCACAATGTCAAAAACTCTGCACCCGAGGCCTCTAATTCAAAAACCGTCTCGACACAATTGATTCTATGGCCAATTCAGTGAGCAATGCAAACCCGGGAGGTAATCTGAAAACTTTGTAAAAACGATGCACAAGCATGCACGCAAGTTTGGCTATGGGCGACGACGTCAAAAACTCCGCACCCGAGGCGTCAAATTCAAAATCCGTCTCGACACAATTGATTCAATGGCCAATTCAGTGAGAAATGCAAACCCGAGAGGTAATCTGAAAACTTTGTAAAAACGACGCACAAGCATGCGCGCGCAAGTTTGGCTATGGGCGACAACGTCAAAAACTCCACACCCGAGATGTCAAATTCAAAATCCGTCTCGACACAATTGATTCCATGGCCAATTCAGTGAGATATGCAAACCCGGAAGGTAATCTGAACACTATGTAAAAACGGCGCACAAGGTTGCTCACAAGTTTGGCTATGGGCGACGACGTTAAAAACTCCACACCCGAGGCGTCAAATTCAAAATCCGTCTCGACACAATTTATTCTATGCACAATTCAGTAAGGGATGCAAACCCGAGAGGCAATCTGGAAACTTTGTAAAATCGGTGTGCAAGCATGCGCGCAAGTGTGGCAATAGGCCACAATGTCAAAAACTCTGCACCCGAGGCCTCTCATTCAAAAACCGTCTCGACACAATTGATTCTATGGCCAATTCAGTGAGAAATGCAAACCCGAGAGGTAATCTGAAAACTTTGTAAAAACGACGCACAAGCATGCGCGCGCAAGTTTGGCTATGGGCGACAACGTCAAAAACTCCACAACCGAGATGTCAAATTCAAAATCCGTCTCGACACAATTGATTCCATGGCCAATTCAGTGAGATATGCAAACCCGTAAGGTAATCTGAAAACTATGTAAAAACGGCGCACAAGGTTGCTCACAAGTTTGGCTATGGGCGACGGCGTCAAAAACTCCACACCCGAGATGTCAAATTCAAAATCCGTCTCGACACAATTGATTCTATGGCCAATATAGTGGGGGATGCAAACCCAGGAGGCAATCCGTAAACTTTGTAAAAACGGTGCACAAGTAGGCACGCCAGTTTGGCTATGGGCCACGGCGTCAAAAACTATGCACCCGAGGACTCAAATTCAAAAACCGTCTCGACACAATAGATTCTATGGCCAATTCAGTGGGGGATGCAAACACGGGAGGCAATCTGAAAACTTTGTAAAAACAGCGCTCAAGCATGTGCGCAAGTTTGGCTATGGGCGACGACGTCAAAAACTCCGCACCCGAGGCGTCAAATTTAAAATCTGTCTCGACATAATTGATTCTATGGCCAATTCAGTATGAAGTGCAAACCCGGGAGGTAATTTGAAAACTTTGTAAAAACGGCGCACAAGCATGCACACAAGTTTAGCTATGGGCGACGACGTCAAAAACTCCGCACCCGAGGCGTCAAATATAAAATTCGTCTCGACACAATTGATTTTATGGCCAATTCAGTGAGAAATGCAAACCCATGAGGTAATCTGAAAACTTTGTAAAAACGGCGCACAAGTTTGCACGCCAGTGTGGCTATGGGCCTTTACGTCAGAAACTCTGCACCCGAGGCTTCAAATTCACAATCCGTCTCGACCCAATTGATTATATGGCCAATTCAATGGGTGATGCAAACACGGGAGGCAATCTGAAAACTTTGTAAAAACGGCGCACAAGCATATGCGCAAGTTTGGCTATGGGCGACGACGTTAAAAACTCCACACCCGAGATGTCAAATTCAAAATCCGCTGGACACAATTGATTATATGGCCAATTCAGTGAGATATTCAAACCCGGAAGGTAATCTTAAAACTATGTAAAAACGTTGCACAAGTTTGCGCGCAAGTTTGGCTATGGGCGACGACGTCAAAAACTCCGCACCCGAGGCGTCAAATTCAAAAACCGTCTCGACACAATTTATTCTATGGCCAATTAAGTGGGGGATGCAAATACGGAAGGCAATCTGAAAACTTTGTAAAAACGGTGCACAAGCATGCGCGCAAGTTTGGCTATGGGCGACGACATCAAAAACTCCGCACCCGAGGCGTCAAATATAAAATTCGTCTCGACACAATTGATTCTATGGCCAATTCAGTGAGAGATGCAAACCCGGGAGGTAATCTAAAAACTTTGTAAAAACGGCGCACAAGTTTGCACGCCAATGTGGCTACGGGCCACGACGTCAGAAACTCTGCACCCAAGGTTTCAAATTCACAATCCGTCTCGACCCAATTGATTCTATGGCCAATTCAGTGGGTGATGCAAACACGGGAGGCAATCTGAAAACTTTGTAAAAACGGCGCACAAGCATGCGCGCAAGTTTGGCTATGGGCGACGACGTCAAAAACTCCACACCCGAGATGTCAAATTCAAAATCCGTCTTGACACAATTGATTCTATGGCCAATATAGTGGGGGATGCAAACCTAGGAGGCAATCCGAAAACTTTGTAAAAACGGTGCACAAGTATGCACGCCAGTTTGGCTATGGGCCACGACGTCAAAAACTCTGCACCTGAGGCTTCAAATTCACAATCCGTCTCGACACAATTTATTCTATGGACAATTCAGTATGGGATGCAAACCCCGGAGGCAATCTGGAAACTTTGTAAAAATGGTGTGCAAGCATTCGCGCAAGTGTGGCAATAGGCCACAACGTCAAAAACACTGCACACGAGGCCTCAAATTCAAAAACCGTCTCGACACAATTGATTCTATGGCCAATTCAGAGGGGGATGCAAACACGGAAAGCAATCTGAACACTTTATAAAAACGGCGCACAAGCATCCGCGCAAGTTTGGCTATGGGCGACGACGTCAAAAACTCCGCACCCGAGGCGTCAAATTCAAAATCTGTCTCGACACAATTGATTCTATGATCAATTCAGTGAGAAATGCAAACCCGAGAGGTAATCTGAAAACTTTGTAAAAACGGCGCACAAGCATGCACGCAAGTTTGGCTATGGGCGACGACGTCAAAAACTCCACACCCGAGGCACCAAATTCAAAATCCGTCTCGATATAATTGATTATATGTCCAATATAGTGGGGGATGCAAACCCATGAGGGAATCCGAAAACTTTGTAAAAACGGCGCACAAGCAAGTGTGCAAGTTTGGCTATGGGCGACAACGTTAAAAACTCCGCACCCGAGGCGTCAAATTCAAAATCTGTCTCGACACAATTGATTCTATGGCCAATTCAGTGAGAAATGCAAACCCGGGAGGTAATCTGAAAACTTTGTAAAAACGGCGCACAAGCATGCACGCAAGTTTGGCTATGGGCGACGACGTCAAAAACTCCACGCCCGAGGCGTCAAATTCAAAATCCGTCTCGACACAATTTATTCTATGCACAATTCAGTAAGGGATGCAAACCCGAGAGGCAATCTGGAAACTTTATAAAAACGGTGTGCAAGCATGCGCGCAAGTGTGGCAATAGGCCACAATGTCAAAAACTCTGCACCCGAGGCCTCTAATTCAAAAACCGTCTCGACACAATTGATTCTATGGCCAATTCAGTGGGCAATGCAAACCCGGGAGGTAATCTGAAAACTTTGTAAAAACGATGCACAAGCATGCACGCAAGTTTGGCTATGGGCGACGACGTCAAAAACTCCGCACCCGAGGCGTCAAATTCAAAATCCGTCTCGACACAATTGATTCAATGGCCAATTCAGTGAGAAATGCAAACCCGAGAGGTAATCTGAAAACTTTGTAAAAACGACGCACAAACATGCGCGCGCAAGTTTGGCTATGGGCGACAACGTCAAAAACTCCACACCCGAGATGTCAAATTCAAAATCCGTCTCGACACAATTGATTCCATGGCCAATTCAGTGAGATATGCAAACCCGGAAGGTAATCTGAAAACTATGTAAAAACGGCGCACAAGGTTGCTCACAAGTTTGGCTATGGGCGACGACGTTAAAAACTCCACACCCGAGGCGTCAAATTCAAAATCCGTCTCGACACAATTTATTCTATGCACAATTCAGTAAGGGATGCTAACCCGAGAGGCAATCTGGAAACTTTGTAAAAACGGTGTGCAAGCATGCGCGCAAGTGTGGCAATAGGCCACAATGTCAAAAACTCTACACCCGAGGCCTCTAATTCAAAAACCGTCTCGACACAATTGATTCTATGGCCAATTCAGTGAGAAATGCAAACCCGAGAGGTAATCTGAAAACTTTGTAAAAACGACGCACAAGCATGCGCGCGCAAGTTTGGCTATGGGCGACAACGTCAAAAACTCCACACCCGAGATGTCAAATTCAAAATCCGTCTCGACACAATTGATTACATGGCCAATTCAGTGAGATATGCAAACCCGGAAGGTAATCTGAAAACTATGTAAAAACGGCGCACAAGGTTGCTCACAAGTTTGGCTATGGGCGACGACGTTAAAAACTCCACACCCGAGGCGTCAAATTCAAAATTTGTCTCGACCCAATTGATTCTATGACCAATTCAGTGAGAAATGCAAACCCGAGAGGTAATCTAAAAACTTTGTAAAAACGGCGCACAAGCATGCACGCAAGTTTGGCTATGGGCGACGACGTCAAAAACTCCACACCCGAGGCGTCAAATTCAAAATCCGTCTCGACACAATTTATTCTATGCACAATTCAGTATGGGATGCAAACCCGAGAGGCAATCTGGAAACTTTGTAAAAACGGTGTGCAAGCATGCGCGCAAGTGTGGCAATAGGCCACAATGTCAAAAACTCTGCACCCGAGGCCTCTAATTCAAAAACCGTCTCGACACAATTGATTCTATGGCCAATTCAGTGAGCAATGCAAACCCGGGAGGTAATCTGAAAACTTTGTAAAAACGACGCACAAGCATGCACGCAAGTTTGGATATGGGCGACGACGTCAAAAACTCCGCACCCGAGGCGTCAAATTTAAAATCCGTCTCGACACAATTTATTCTATGGACAATTCGGTATGGGATGCAAACACGAGAGGCAATCTGGAAACTTTGTAAAATCGGCGCACAAGCATGCACGCAAGTTTGGCAATAGGCCACAACGTCAAAAACTCTGCACACGAGGCCTCAAATTCAAAACCATTCTCTACACAATTGATTCTATGGCCAATTCAGTGGGGGATGCAAACACGGGAGGCAATCTGAAAACTTTGTAAAAACAGCGCTCAAGCATGCGCGCAAGTTTGGATATGGGCGACGACGTCAAAAACTCCGCACCCGAGGCATCAAATTCAAAATCTGTCTCTACAGAATTGATTTTATGGCCAATTCAGTATGAAATGCAAACCCGGGAGGTAATCAGAAAACTTTGTAAAAACGGCGCACATGCATGCACACAAGTTTGGCTATGGACGACGACGTCAAAAACTCCGCACCCGAGGAGTCAAATATAAAATTCGTCTCGACACAATTGATTCTATGGCTAATTCAGTGATAAATGCAAACCCGGGAGGTAATCTGAAAACTTTGTAAAAACGGCGCACACGTTTGCACGCCAGTGTGGCTATGGGCCACGACGTCAGAAACTCTACACCCGAGGCTTCAAATTCACAATTCGTCTCGACCCAATTGATTATATGGCCAATTCAGTGGGTGATGCAAACACGGGAGGCAATTTGAAAACTTTGTAAAAATGGCGCAAAAGCATGCGCGCAAGTTTGGCTAAGGGCGACGACGTCACAAACTCCGCACCCGAAGCGTCAAATTCAAAATATGTCTCGACACAATTGATTCTATGGCCAATTCAGTGAGAAATGCAAACCCGGGAGGTAATCTGAAAACTTTGTAAAAACGGCGCACAAGCATGCACGCAAGTTTGGCTATGGGCGTCGACGTCAAAAACTCCGCACCCGAGGCGTCAAATTCAAAATCCGTCTCGACACAATTGATTCTATGGCCAATATAGTGGGGGATGCAAACCCAGGAGGCAATCCGTAAACTTTGTAAAAACGGTGCACAAGTAGGCACGCCAGTTTGGCTATGGGCCACGACGTCAAAAACTATGCACCCGAGGACTCAAATTCAAAAACCGTCTCGACACAATTGATTCTATGGCCAATTCAGTGGGGGATGCAAACACGGGAGGCAATCTGAAAACTTTGTAAAAACAGCGCTCAAGCATGCGCGCAAGTTTGGCTATGGGCGACGACGTCAAAAACTCCGCACCCGAGGCGTCAAATTCAAAATCTGTCTCGAGATAATTGATTCTATGGCCAATTCAGTATGGAGTGCAAACCCGCGAGGTAATTTGAAAACTTTGTAAAAACGGCGCACAAGCATGCACGCAAGTTTAGCTATGGGCGACGACGTCAAAAACACCGCACCCGAGGCGTCAAATATAAAATTCGCCTCGACAAAATTGATTATATGGCCAATTCAGTGAGAAATGCAAACCCATGAGGTAATCTGAAAACTTTGTAAAAATGGCGCACAAGTTTGCACGCCAGTGTGGCTATGGGCCACGACGTCAGAAACTCTGCACCCGAGGCTTCAAATTCACAATCCGTCTCGACCCAATTGATTCTATGGCCAATTCAATGGGTGATGCAAACACGGGAGGCAATCTGAAAACTTTGTAAAAACGGCGCACAAGCATGCGCGCAAGTTTGGCTATGGGCGACGACGTTAAAAACTCCACACCCGAGATGTCAAATTCAAAATCCGTCTCGACACAATTGATTCTATGGCCAATTCAGTGAGATATGCAAACCCGGAAGGTAATCTGAAAACTATGTAAAAACGGCGCACAAGCTTGGGCACAAGTTTGGCTACGGGCGACGACGTCAAAAACTCCGCACCCGAGGCGTCAAATTCAAAATCTGTCGTGACACAATTGATTCTATGGCCAATTCAGTGAGAAATGCAAACCCGGGAGGTAATCTGAAAACTTTGTAAAAACGGCGCAGAAGCATGCACGCAAGTTTGGCTATGGGCGACGACGTCAAAAACTCCGCACCCGAGGCGTCAAATTCAAAATCCGTCTCGACACAATTGATTCTATGGCCAATATAGTGGGGGATGCAAACCCAGGAGGCAATCCGTAAACTTTGTAAAAACGGTGCACAAGTAGGCACGCCAGTTTGGCTATGGGCCACGACGTCAAAAACTATGCACCCGAGGACTCAAATTCAAAAACCGTCTCGACACAATAGATTCTATGGCCAATTCAGTGGGGGATGCAAACACGGGAGGCAATCTGAAAACTTTGTAAAAACAGCTCTCAAGCATGTGCGCAAGTTTGGCTATGGGCGACGACGTCAAAAACTCCGCACCCGAGGCATCAAATTTAAAATCTGTCTCGACATAATTGATTCTATGGCAAATTCAGTATGAAATGCAAACCCGGGAGGTAATTTGAAAACTTTGTAAAAACGGCGCACAAACATGCACACAAGTTTAGCTATGGGCGACGACGTCAAAAACTCCGCACCCGAGGCGTCAAATATAAAATTCGTCTCGATACAATTGATTATATGGCCAATTCAGTGAGAAATGCAAACCCATGAGGTAATCTGAAAACTTTGTAAAAACGGCGCACAAGTTTGCACGCCAGTGTGGCTATGGGCCACGACGTCAGAAACTCTGCACCCGAGGCTTCAAATTCACAATCCGTCTCGACCCAATTGATTCTATGGCCAATTCAATGGGTGATGCAAACACGGGAGGCAATCTGAAAACTTTGTAAAAACGGCGCACAAGCATGCGCGCAAGTTTGGCTATGGGCGACGACGTTAAAAACTCCACACCCGAGATGTCAAATTCAAAATCCGTCTGGACACAATTGATTCTATGGCCAATTCAGTGAGATATGCAAACCCGGAAGGTAATCTGAAAACTATGTAAAAACGGCGCACATGCTTGGGCACAAGTTTGGCTATGGGCGACGACGTCAAAAACTCCGCACCCGAGGCATCAAATTCAAAATCTGTCGTGACACAATTGATTCTATGGCCAATTCAGTGAGAAATGCAAACCCGAGAGGTAATCTGAAAACTTTGTAAAAACGGCGCAGAAGCATGCACGCAAGTTTGGCTATGGGCGACGACGTCAAAAACTCCACACCCAAGGCATCAAATTCAAAATCCGTCTCGACACAATTGATTCTATGGCCAATATAGTGGGGGATGCAAACCCAGGAGGCAATCCAAAAACTTTGTAAAAACGGTGCACAAGTTTGCGCGCAAGTTTGGCTATGGGCGACGACGTCAAAAACTCCGCACCCGAGGCGTCAAATTCAAAAACCGTCTCGACACAATTGATTCTATGGCCAATTAAGTGGGGGATGCAAACACGGAAGGCAATCTGAAAACTTTGTAAAAACGGTGCACAAGCATGCGCGCAAGTTTGGCTATGGGCGACGATGTCAAAAACTCCGCACCCGAGGCGTCAAATATAAAATTCGTCTCGACACAATTGATTCTATGGTCAATTCAGTGAGAGATGCAAACCCGGGAGGTAATCTAAAAACTTTGTAAAAACGGCACACAAGTTTGCACGCCAATGTGGCTACGGGCCACGACGTCAGAAACTCTGCACCCAAGGCTTCTAATTCACAATCCGTCTCGACCCAATTGATTATATGGCCAATTCAGTGGGTGATGCAAACACGGGAGGCAATCTGAAAACTTTGTAAAAACGGCGCACAAGCATGCGCGCAAGTTTGGCTATGGGCGACGACGTCAAAAACTCCACACCCGAGATGTCAAATTCAAAATCCGTCTTCACACAATTGATTCTATGGCCAATATAGTAGGGGATGCAAACCTAGGAGGCAATCCGAAAACTTTGTAAAAACGGTGCACAAGTATGCACGCCAGTTTGACACAATTTATTCTATGGACAATTCAGTATGGGATGCAAACCCCGGAGGCAATCTGGAAACTTTGTAAAAATGGTGTGCAAGCATTCGCGCAAGTGTGGCAATAGGCCACAACGTCAAAAACACTGCACACGAGGCCTCAAATTCAAAAACCGTCTCGACACAATTGATTCTATGGCCAATTCAGAGGGGGATGCAAACACGGAAGGCAATCTGAACACTTTATAAAAACGGCGCACAAGCATGCGCGCAAGTTTGGCTATGGGCGACGACGTCAAAAACTCCGCACCCGAGGCGTCAAATTCAAAATCTGTCTCGACACAATTAATTCTATGATCAATTCAGTGAGAAATGCAAACCCGAGAGGTAATCTGAAAACTTTGTAAAAACGGCGCACAAGCATGCACGCAAGTTTGGCTATGGGCGACGACGTCAAAAACTCCACACCCGAGGCACCAAATTCAAAATCCGTCTCGACACAATTGATTATATGGCCAATATAGTGGGGGATGCAAACCCATGAGGGAATCCGAAAACTTTGTAAAAACGGCGCACAAGCAAGCGTGCAAGTTTGGCTATGGGCGACGACGTTAAAAACTCCGCACCCGAGGCGTCAAATTCAAAATCTGTCTCGACACAATTGATTCTACGGCCAATTCAGTCAGAAATGCAAACCCGGGAGGTAATCTGAAAACTTTGTAAAAACAGCGCACAAGCATGCACACAAGTTTGGCTATGGGCGACGACATCAAAAACTCCGCACCCGAGGCGTCAAATTCAAAATCTGTCTCGACACAATTGATTCAATGGCCAATTCAGTGAGCAATGCAAACCCGGGAGGTAATCTGAAAACTTTGTAAAAACGACGCACAAGCATGCACGCAAGTTTGGCTATGGGCGACGACGTCAAAAACTCCGCACCCGAGGCGTCAAATTCAAAATCCGTCTCGACATAATTTATTCTATGGACAATTCAGTATGGGATGCAAACCCGAGAGGCAATCTGGAAACTTTGTAAAATCGGCGCACAAGCATGCACGCAAGTTTGGCAATAGGCCACAATGTCAAAAACTCTGAACACGAGGCCTCAAATTCAAAACCATTCTCTACACAATTGATTCTATGGCCAATTCAGTGGGGGATGCAAACACGGGAGGGAATCTAAAAACTTTGTAAAAACAGCGCTCAAGCATGCGCGCAAGTTTGGCTATGGGCGACGACGTCAAAAACTCCGCACCCGAGGCATCAAATTCAAAACCTGTCTCGACAGAATTGATTTTATGGCCAATTCAGTATGAAATGCAAACCCGGGAGGTAATCTGAAAACTTTGTAAAAACGGCGCACAAGCATGCACGTAAGTTTGGCTATGCGCGACGACGTTAAAAACTCCACACCCGAGATGTCAAATTCAAAATCCGTCTCGACACAGTTGATTATATGGCCAATTCAGAGAGATATGCAAACCCGGGAGGTAATCTGAAAACTTTGTAAAAACGGCGCACACGTTTGCACGCCAGTGTGGCTATGGGCCACGACGTCAGAAACTCTGCACCCGAGGCTTCAAATTCACAATCCGTCTCGACCTAATTGATTCTATGGCCAATTCAGTAGGTGATGCAAACACGGGAGGCAATCTAAAAACTTTGTAAAAACGGCGCACAAGCTTGCGCGCAAGTTTGGCTATGGGCGACGACGTCAAAAACTTCGCACCCGAAGCATCAAATTGATTCTATGGCCAATTCAGTGAGAAATGCAAACCCGGGAGGCAATCCGAAAACTTTGTAAAAACGGTGCACAGGTAGGCACGCCAGTTTGGCTATGGGCCACGACGTCAAAAACCTTGAACCCGAGGCTTCAAATTCAGAATCCGTCTCGACACAATTTATTCTATGGACAATTCAGTATGGGATGCAAACCCGGGAGGTAATCTGAAAACTTTGTAAAAACGGCGCGCAAGCATGCACACAAGTTTGGCTATGGACGATGACGTCAAAAACTCCGCACCCGAGTCGTCAAATATAAAATTTGTCTCGATACAATTGATTCTATGGCCAATTCTGTGAGAAATGCAAACCGGAGAGGTAATCTTAAAACTATGTAAAAACGGCGCACAAGCTTGGGCACAAGTTTGGCTATGGGCGACGACGTCAAAAACTCCGCACCCGAGGCGTCAAATTCAAAATCTGTCGTGACACAATTGATTCTATGGCCAATTCAGTGAGAAATGCAAACACGGGAGGCAATCTGAAAACTTTGTAAAGACGGCGCACAAGCATGCGCGCAAGTTTGGCTATGGGCGACGACGTCAAAAACTCCACACCCGAGATGTCAAATTCAAAATCCGTCTTGACACAATTGATTCTATGGCCAATATAGTGGGGGATGCAAACCTAGGAGGCAATCCGAAAACTTTGTAAAAACGGTGCACAAGTATGCACGTCAGTTTGGCTATGGGCCACGACGTCAAAAACTCTGCACCCGAGGCTTCAAATTCACAATCCGTCTCGACACAATTTATTCTATGGACAATTCAGTATGGGATGCAAACCCCGGAGGCAATCTGGAAACTTTGTAAAAATGGTGTGCAAGCATTCGCGCAAGTGTGGCAATAGGCCACAACGTCAAAAACACTGCACACGAGGCCTCAAATTCAAAAACCGTCTCGACACAATTGATTCTATGGCCAATTCAGAGAGGGATGCAAACACGGAAAGCAATCTGAACACTTTATAAAAACGGCGCACAAGCATCCGCGCAAGTTTGGCTATGGGCGACGACGTCAAAAACTCCGCACCCGAGGCGTCAAATTCAAAATCCGACTCGATATAATTGATTATATGTCCAATATAGTGGGGGATGCAAACCCATGAGGGAATCCGAAAACTTTGTAAAAACGGCGCATAAGCAAGCGTGCAAGTTTGGCTATGGGCGACGACGTTAAAAACTCCGCACCCGAGGCGTCAAATTCAAAATCTGTCTCGACACAATTGATTCTATGGCCAATTCAGTGAGAAATGCAAACCCGGGAGGTAATCTGAAAACTTTGTAAAAACGGCGCACAAGCATGCACGCAAGTTTGGCTATGGGCGACGACGTCAAAAACTCCACACCCAAGACGTCAAATTCAAAATCCGTCTCGACACAATTTATTCTATGCACAATTCAGTAAGGGATGCAAACCCGAGAGGCAATCTGGAAACTTTATAAAAACGGTGTGCAAGCATGCGCGCAAGTGTGGCAATAGGCCACAATGTCAAAAACTCTGCACCCGAGGCCTCTAATTCAAAAACCGTCTCGACACAATTGATTCTATGGCCAATTCAGTGAGCAATGCAAACCCGGGAGGTAATCTGAAAACTTTGTAAAAACGATGCACAAGCATGCACGCAAGTTTGGCTATGGGCGACGACGTCAAAAACTCTGCACCCGAGGCGTCAAATTCAAAATCCGTCTCGACACAATTGATTCAATGGCCAATTCAGTGAGAAATGCAAACCCGAGAGGTAATCTGAAAACTTTGTAAAAACGACGCACAAGCATGCGCGCGCAAGTTTGGCTATGGGCGACAACGTCAAAAACTCCACACCCGAGATGTCAAATTCAAAATCCGTCTCGACACAATTGATTCCATGGCCAATTCAGTGAGATATGCAAACCCGGAAGGTAATCTGAACACTATGTAAAAACGGCGCACAAGGTTGCTCACAAGTTTGGCTATGGGCGACGACGTTAAAAACTCCACACCCGAGGCGTCAAATTCAAAATCCGTCTCGACACAATTTATTCTATGCACAATTCAGTAAGGGATGCAAACCCGAGAGGCAATCTGGAAACTTTGTAAAATCGGTGTGCAAGCATGCGCGCAAGTGTGGCAATAGGCCACAATGTCAAAAACTCTGCACCCGAGGCCTCTAATTCAAAAACCGTCTCGACACAATTGATTCTATGGCCAATTCAGTGAGAAATGCAAACCCGAGAGGTAATCTGAAAATTTGTAAAAACGACGCACAAGCATGCGCGCGCAAGTTTGGCTATGGGCGACAACGTCAAAAAATCCACACCCGAGATGTCAAATTCAAAATCCGTCTCGACACAATTGATTCCATGGCCAATTCAGTGAGATATGCAAACCCGGAAGGTAATCTGAAAACTATGTAAAACCGGCGCACAAGGTTGCTCACAAGTTTGGCTATGGGCGACGGCGTCAAAAACTCCACACCCGAGATGTCAAATTCAAAATCCGTCTCGACACAATTGATTCTATGGCCAATATAGTGGGGGATGCAAACCCAGGAGGCAATCCGTAAACTTTGTAAAAACGGTGCACAAGTAGGCACGCCAGTTTGGCTATGGGCCACGGCGTCAAAAACTATGCACCCGAGGACTCAAATTCAAAAACCGTCTCGACACAATAGATTCTATGGCCAATTCAGTGGGGGATGCAAACACGGGAGGCAATCTGAAAACTTTGTAAAAACAGCGCTCAAGCATGTGCGCAAGTTTGGCTATGGGCGACGACGTTAAAAACTCCGCACCCGAGGCGTCAAATTTAAAATCTGTCTCGACATAATTGATTCTATGGCCAATTCAGTATGAAGTGCAAACCCGGGAGGTAATTTGAAAACTTTGTAAAAACGGCGCACAAGCATGCACACAAGTTTAGCTATGGGCGACGACGTCAAAAACTCCGCACCCGAGGCGTCAAATATAAAATTCGTCTCGACACAATTGATTTTATGGCCAATTCAGTGAGAAATGCAAACCCATGAGGTAATCTGAAAACTTTGTAAAAACGGCGCACAAGTTTGCACGCCAGTGTGGCTATGGGCCACGACGTCAGAAACTCTGCACCCGAGGCTTCAAATTCACAATCCGTCTCGACCCAATTGATTATATGGCCAATTCAATGGGTGATGCAAACACGGGAGGCAATCTGAAAACTTTGTAAAAACGGCGCACAAGCATATGCGCAAGTTTGGCTATGGGCGACGACGTTAAAAACTCCACACCCGAGATGTCAAATTCAAAATCCGCTGGACACAATTGATTATATGGCCAATTTAGTGAGATATTCAAACCCGGAAGGTAATCTTAAAACTATGTAAAAACGGCGCACAAGCTTGGGCACAAGTTTGGCTATGGGCGACGACGTCAAAAACTCCGCACCCGAGGCGTCAAATTCAAAATCTGTCATGACACAATTGATTCTATGGCCAATTCTGTGAGAGATGCAAACCGGAGAGGTAATCTGAAAACTTTGTAAAAACGGCGCAGAAGCATGCACGCAAGTTTGGCTATGGGCGACGACGTCAAAAACTCCACACCCGAGGCATCAAATTCAAAATCCGTCTCGACACAATTGATTCTATGGCCAATATAGTGGGGGATGCAAACCCAGGAGGCAATCCAAAAACTTTGTAAAAACGTTGCACAAGTTTGCGCGCAAGTTTGGCTATGGGCGACGACGTCAAAAACTCCGCACCCGAGGCGTCAAATTCAAAAACCGTCTCGACACAATTGATTCTATGGCCAATTAAGTGGGGGATGCAAATACGGAAGGCAATCTGAAAACTTTGTAAAAACGGTGCACAAGCATGCGCGCAAGTTTGGCTATGGGCGACGACATCAAAAACTCCGCACCCGAGGCGTCAAATATAAAATTCGTCTCGACACAATTGATTCTATGGCCAATTCAGTGGGTGATGCAAACACGGGAGGCAATCTGAAAACTTTGTAAAAACGGCGCACGAGCATGCGCGCAAGTTTGGCTATGGGCGACGACGTAAAAAACTCCACACCCGAGATGTCAAATTCAAAATCCGTCTTGACACAATTGATTCTATGGCCAATATAGTGGGGGATGCAAACCTAGGAGGCAATCCGAAAACTTTGTAAAAACGGTGCACAAGTATGCACGCCAGTTTGGCTATGGGCCACGACGTCAAAAACTCTGCACCTGAGGCTTCAAATTCACAATCCGTCTCGACACAATTTATTCTATGGACAATTCAGTATGGGATGCAAACCCCGGAGGCAATCTGGAAACTTTGTAAAAATGGTGTGCAAGCATTCGCGCAAGTGTGGCAATAGGCCACAACGTCAAAAACACTGCACATGAGGCCTCAAATTCAAAAACCATCTCGACACAATTGATTCTATGGCCAATTCAGAGGGGGATGCAAACACGGAAAGCAATCTGAACACTTTATAAAAACGGCGCACAAGCATCCGCGCAAGTTTGGCTATGGGCGACGACGTCAAAAACTCCGCACCCGAGGCGTCAAATTCAAAATCTGTCTCGACACAATTGATTCTATGATCAATTCAGTGAGAAATGCAAACCCGAGAGGTAATCTGAAAACTTTGTAAAAACGGCGCACAAGCATGCACGCAAGTTTGGCTATGGGCGACGACGTCAAAAACTCCACACCCGAGGCACCAAATTCAAAATCCGTCTCGATATAATTGATTATATGTCCAATATAGTGGGGGATGCAAACCCATGAGGGAATCCGAAAACTTTGTAAAAACGGCGCACAAGCAAGCGTGCAAGTTTGGCTATGGGCGACGACGTTAAAAACTCCGCACCCGAGGCGTCAAATTCAAAATCTGTCTCGACACAATTGATTCTATGGCCAATTCAGTGAGAAATGCAAACCCGGGAGGTAATCTGAAAACTTTGTAAAAACGGCGCACAAGCATGCACGCAAGTTTGGCTATGGGCGACGACGTCAAAAACTCCACGCCCGAGGCGTCAAATTCAAAATCCGTCTCGACACAATTTATTCTATGCACAATTCAGTAAGGGATGCAAACCCGAGAGGCAATCTGGAAACTTTATAAAAACGGTGTGCAAGCATGCGCGCAAGTGTGGCAATAGGCCACAATGTCAAAAACTCTGCACCCGAGGCCTCTAATTCAAAAACCGTCTCGACACAATTGATTCTATGGCCAATTCAGTGAGCAATGCAAACCCGGGAGGTAATCTGAAAACTTTGTAAAAACGATGCACAAGCATGCACGCAAGTTTGGCTATGGGCGACGACGTCAAAAACTCCGCACCCGAGGCGTCAAATTCAAAATCCGTCTCGACACAATTGATTCAATGGCCAATTCAGTGAGAAATGCAAACCCGAGAGGTAATCTGAAAACTTTGTAAAAATGACGCACAAGCATGCGCGCGCAAGTTTGGCTATGGGCGACAACGTCAAAAACTCCACACCCGAGATGTCAAATTCAAAATCCGTCTCGACACAATTGATTCCATGGCCAATTCAGTGAGATATGCAAACCCGGAAGGTAATCTGAAAACTATGTAAAAACGGCGCACAAGGTTGCTCACAAGTTTCGCTATGGGCGACGACGTTAAAAACTCCACACCCGAGGCGTCAAATTCAAAATCCGTCTCGACACAATTTATTCTATGCACAATTCAGTAAGGGATGCAAACCCGAGAGGCAATCTGGAAACTTTGTAAAAACGGTGTGCAAGCATGCGCGCAAGTGTGGCAATAGGCCACAATGTCAAAAACTCTGCACCCGAGGCCTCTAATTCAAAAACCGTCTCGACACAATTGATTCTATGGCCAATTCAGTGAGAAATGCAAACCCGAGAGGTAATCTGAAAACTTTGTAAAAACGACGCACAAGCATGCGCGCGCAAGTTTGGCTATGGGCGACAACGTGAAAAACTCCACACCCGAGATGTCAAATTCAAAATCCGTCTCGACACAATTGATTCTATGGCCAATTCAGTGAGATATGCAAACCCGGAAGGTAATCTGAAAACTATGTAAAAACGGCGCACAAGCTTGGGCACAAGTTTGGCTACGGGCGACGACGTCAAAAACTCCGCACCCGAGGCGTCAAATTCAAAATCTGTCGTGACACAATTGATTCTATGGCCAATTCAGTGAGAAATGCAAACCCGGGAGGTAATCTGAAAACTTTGTAAAAACGGCGCACAAGCATGCACGCAAGTTTGGCTATGGGCGACGACGTCAAAAACTCCACGCCCGAGGCGTCAAATTCAAAATCCGTCTCGACACAATTTATTCTATGCACAATTCAGTAAGGGATGCAAACCCGAGAGGCAATCTGGAAACTTTATAAAAACGGTGTGCAAGCATGCGCGCAAGTGTGGCAATAGGCCACAATGTCAAAAACTCTGCACCCGAGGCCTCTAATTCAAAAACCGTCTCGACACAATTGATTCTATGGCCAATTCAGTGAGCAATGCAAACCCGGGAGGTAATCTGAAAACTTTGTAAAAACGATGCACAAGCATGCACGCAAGTTTGGCAATGGGCGACGACGTCAAAAACTCCGCACCCGAGGCGTCAAATTCAAAATCCGTCTCGACACAATTGATTCAATGGCCAATTCAGTGAGAAATGCAAACCCGAGAGGTAATCTGAAAACTATGTAAAAACGGCGCACAAGGTTGCTCACAAGTTTGGCTATGGGCGACGACGTTAAAAACTCCACACCCGAGGCGTCAAATTCAAAATTTGTCTCGACCCAATTGATTCTATGACCAATTCAGTGAGAAATGCAAACCCGAGAGGTAATCTAAAAACTTTGTAAAAACGGCGCACAAGCATGCACGCAAGTTTGGCTATGGGCGACGACATCAAAAACTCCACACCCGAGGCGTCAAATTCAAAATCCGTCTCGACACAATTTATTCTATGCACAATTCAGTATGGGATGCAAACCCGAGAGGCAATCTGGAAACTTTGTAAAAACGGTGTGCAAGCATGCGCGCAAGTGTGGCAATAGGCCACAATGTCAAAAACTCTGCACCCGAGGCCTCTAATTCAAAAACCGTCTCGACACAATTGATTCTATGGCCAATTCTGTGAGCAATGCAAACCCGGGAGGTAATCTGAAAACTTTGTAAAAACGACGCACAAGCATGCACGCAAGTTTGGATATGGGCGACGACGTCAAAAACTCCGCACCCGAGGCGTCAAATTTAAAATCCGTCTCGACACAATTTATTCTATGGACAATTCGGTATGGGATGCAAACACGAGAGGCAATCTGGAAACTTTGTAAAATCGGCGCACAAGCATGCACGCAAGTTTGGCAATAGGCCACAACGTCAAAAACTCTGCACACGAGGCCTCAAATTCAAAACCATTCTCTACACAATTGATTCTATGGCCAATTCAGTGGGGGATGCAAACACGGGAGGCAATCTGAAAACTTTGTAAAAACAGCGCTCAAGCATGCGCGCAAGTTTGGATATGGGCGACGACGTCAAAAACTCCGCACCCGAGGCATCAAATTCAAAATCTGTCTCTACAGAATTGATTTTATGGCCAATTCAGTATGAAATGCAAACCCGGGAGGTAATCAGAAAACTTTGTAAAAACGGCGCACATGCATGCACACAAGTTTGGCTATGGACGACGACGTCAAAAACTCCGCACCCGAGGAGTCAAATATAAAATTCGTCTCGACACAATTGATTCTATGGCTAATATAGTGGGGGATGCAAACCCAGGAGGCAATCCGTAAACTTTGTAAAAACGGTGCACAAGTAGGCACGCTAGTTTGGCTATGGGCCACGACGTCAAAAACTATGCACCCGAGGACTCAAATTCAAAAACCGTCTCGACACAATTGATTCTATGGCCAATTCAGTGGGGGATGCAAACACGGGAGGCAATCTGAAAACTTTGTAAAAACAGCGCTCAAGCATGCGCGCAAGTTTGGCTATGGGCGACGACGTCAAAAACTCCGCACCCGAGGCGTCAAATTCAAAATATGTCTCGAGATAATTGATTCTATGGCCAATTCAGTATGGAGTGCAAACCCGCGAGGTAATTTGAAAACTTTGTAAAAACGGCGCACAAGCATGCACGCAAGTTTAGCTATGGGCGACGACGTCAAAAACTCCGCACCCGAGGCGTCAAATATAAAATTCGCCTCGACACAATTGATTCTATGGCCAATTCAGTGAGAAATGCAAACCCGGGAGGTAATCTGAAAACTTTGTAAAAACGGCGCACAAGCATGCACGCAAGTTTGGCTATGGGCGTCGACGTCAAAAACTCCGCACCCGAGGCGTCAAATTCAAAATCCGTCTCGACACAATTGATTCTATGGCCAATATAGTGGGGGATGCAAACCCAGGAGGCAATCCGTAAACTTTGTAAAAACGGTGCACAAGTAGGCACGCCAGTTTGGCTATGGGCCACGACGTCAAAAACTATGCACCCGAGGACTCAAATTCAAAAACCGTCTCGACACAATTGATTCTATGGCCAATTCAGTGGGGGATGCAAACACGGGAGGCAATCTGAAAACTTTGTAAAAACAGCGCTCAAGCATGCGCGCAAGTTTGGCTATGGGCGACGACGTCAAAAACTCCGCACCCGAGGCGTCAAATTCAAAATCTGTCTCGAGATAATTGATTCTATGGCCAATTCAGTATGGAGTGCAAACCCGCGAGGTAATTTGAAAACTTTGTAAAAACGGCGCACAAGCATGCACGCAAGTTTAGCTATGGGCGACGACGTCAAAAACTCCGCACCCGAGGCGTCAAATATAAAATTCGCCTCGACACAATTGATTATATGGCCAATTCAGTGAGAAATGCAAACCCATGAGGTAATCTGAAAACTTTGTAAAAATGGCGCACAAGTTTGCACGCCAGTGTGGCTATGGGCCACGACGTCAGAAACTCTGCACCCGAGGCTTCAAATTCACAATCCGTCTCGACCCAATTGATTCTATGACCAATTCAATGGGTGATGCAAACACGGGAGGCAATCTGAAAACTTTGTAAAAACGGCGCACAAGCATGCGCGCAAGTTTGGCTATGGGCGACGACGTTAAAAACTCCACACCCGAGATGTCAAATTCAAAATCCGTCTCGACACAATTGATTCTATGGCCAATTCAGTGAGATATGCAAACCCGGAAGGTAATCTGAAAACTATGTAAAAACGGCGCACAAGCTTGGGCACAAGTTTGGCTACGGGCGACGACGTCAAAAACTCCGCACCCGAGGCGTCAAATTCAAAATCTGTCGTGACACAATTGATTCTATGGCCAATTCAGTGAGAAATGCAAACCCGGGAGGTAATCTGAAAACTTTGTAAAAACGGCGCACAAGCATGCACGCAAGTTTGGCTATGGGCGACGACGTCAAAAACTCCGCACCCGAGGCGTCAAATTCAAAATCCGTCTCGACACAATTGATTCTATGGCCAATATAGTGGGGGATGCAAACCCAGGAGGCAATCCGTAAACTTTGTAAAAACGGTGCACAAGTAGGCACGCCAGTTTGGCTATGGGCCACGACGTCAAAAACTATGCACCCGAGGACTCAAATTCAAAAACCGTCTCGACACAATAGATTCTATGGCCAATTCAGTGGGGGATGCAAACACGGGAGGCAATCTGAAAACTTTGTAAAAACAGCTCTCAAGCATGTGCGCAAGTTTGGCTATGGGCGACGACGTCAAAAACTCCGCACCCGAGGCATCAAATTTAAAATCTGTCTCGACATAATTGATTCTATGGCAAATTCAGTATGAAATGCAAACCCGGGAGGTAATTTGAAAACTTTGTAAAAACGGCGCACAAACATGCACACAAGTTTAGCTATGGGCGACGACGTCAAAAACTCCGCACCCGAGGCGTCAAATATAAAATTCGTCTCGATACAATTGATTATATGGCCAATTCAGTGAGAAATGCAAACCCATGAGGTAATCTGAAAACTTTGTAAAAACGGCGCACAAGTTTGCACGCCAGTGTGGCTATGGGCCACGACGTCAGAAACTCTGCACCCGAGGCTTCAAATTCACAATCCGTCTCGACCCAATTGATTCTATGGCCAATTCAATGGGTGATGCAAACACGGGAGGCAATCTGAAAACTTTGTAAAAACGGCGCACAAGCATGCGCGCAAGTTTGGCTATGGGCGACGACGTTAAAAACTCCACACCCGAGATGTCAAATTCAAAATCCGTCTGGACACAAATGATTCTATGGCCAATTCAGTGAGATATGCAAACCCGGAAGGTAATCTGAAAACTATGTAAAAACGGCGCACATGCTTGGGCACAAGTTTGGCTATGGGCGACGACGTCAAAAACTCCGCACCCGAGGCGTCAAATTCAAAATCTGTCGTGACACAATTGATTCTATGGCCAATTCAGTGAGAAATGCAAACCCGAGAGGTAATCTGAAAACTTTGTAAAAACGGCGCAGAAGCATGCACGCAAGTTTGGCTATGGGCGACGACGTCAAAAACTCCACACCCAAGGCATCAAATTCAAAATCCGTCTCGACACAATTGATTCTATGGCCAATATAGTGGGGGATGCAAACCCAGGAGGCAATCCAAAAACTTTGTAAAAACGGTGCACAAGTTTGCGCGCAAGTTTGGCTATGGGCGACGACGTCAAAAACTCCGCACCCGAGGCGTCAAATTCAAAAACCGTCTCGACACAATTGATTCTATGGCCAATTAAGTGGGGGATGCAAACACGGAAGGCAATCTGAAAACTTTGTAAAAACGGTGCACAAGCATGCGCGCAAGTTTGGCTATGGGCGACGATGTCAAAAACTCCGCACCCGAGGCGTCAAATATAAAATTCGTCTCGACACAATTGATTCTATGGTCAATTCAGTGAGAGATGCAAACCCGGGAGGTAATCTAAAAACTTTGTAAAAACGGCGCACAAGTTTGCACGCCAATGTGGCTACGGGCCACGACGTCAGAAACTCTGCACCCAAGGCTTCTAATTCACAATCCGTCTCGACCCAATTGATTATATGGCCAATTCAGTGGGTGATGCAAACACGGGAGGCAATCTGAAAACTTTGTAAAAACGGCGCACAAGCATGCGCGCAAGTTTGGCTATGGGCGATGACGTCAAAAACTCCACACCCGAGATGTCAAATTCAAAATCCGTCTTGACACAATTGATTCTATGGCCAATATAGTAGGGGATGCAAACCTAGGAGGCAATCCGAGAACTTTGTAAAAACGGTGCACAAGTATGCACGCCAGTTTGACACAATTTATTCTATGGACAATTCAGTATGGGATGCAAACCCCGGAGGCAATCTGGAAACTTTGTAAAAATGGTGTGCAAGCATTCGCGCAAGTGTGGCAATAGGCCACAACGTCAAAAACACTGCACACGAGGCCTCAAATTCAAAAACCGTCTCGACACAATTGATTCTATGGCCAATTCAGAGGGGGATGCAAACACGGAAGGCAATCTGAACACTTTATAAAAACGGCGCACAAGCATGCGCGCAAGTTTGGCTATGGGCGACGACGTCAAAAACTCCGCACCCGAGGCGTCAAATTCAAAATCTGTCTCGACACAATTAATTCTATGATCAATTCAGTGAGAAATGCAAACCCGAGAGGTAATCTGAAAACTTTGTAAAAACGGCGCACAAGCATGCACGCAAGTTTGGCTATGGGCGACGACGTCAAAAACTCCACACCCGAGGCACCAAATTCAAAATCCGTCTCGACACAATTGATTATATGGCCAATATAGTGGGGGATGCAAACCCATGAGGGAATCCGAAAACTTTGTAAAAACGGCGCACAAGCAAGCGTGCAAGTTTGGCTATGGGCGACGACGTTAAAAACTCCGCACCCGAGGCGTCAAATTCAAAATCTGTCTCGACACAATTGATTCTACGGCCAATTCAGTCAGAAATGCAAACCCGGGAGGTAATCTGAAAACTTTGTAAAAACAGCGCACAAGCATGCACACAAGTTTGGCTATGGGCGACGACATCAAAAACTCCGCACCCGAGGCGTCAAATTCAAAATCTGTCTCGACACAATTGATTCAATGGCCAATTCAGTGAGCAATGCAAACCCGGGAGGTAATCTGAAAACTTTGTAAAAACGACGCACAAGCATGCACGCAAGTTTGGCTATGGGCGACGACGTCAAAAACTCCGCACCCGAGGCGTCAAATTCAAAATCCGTCTCGACACAATTTATTCTATGGACAATTCAGTATGGGATGCAAACCCGAGAGGCAATCTGGAAACTTTGTAAAATCGGCGCACAAGCATGCACGCAAGTTTGGCAATAGGCCACAATGTCAAAAACTCTGAACACGAGGCCTCAAATTCAAAACCATTCTCTACACAATTGATTCTATGGCCAATTCAGTGGGGGATGCAAACACGGGAGGGAATCTAAAAACTTTGTAAAAACAGCGCTCAAGCATGCGCGCAAGTTTGGCTATGGGCGACGACGTCAAAAACTCCGCACCCGAGGCATCAAATTCAAAACCTGTCTCGACAGAATTTATTTTATGGCCAATTCAGTATGAAATGCAAACCCGGGAGGTAATCTGAAAACTTTGTAAAAACGGCGCACAAGCATGCACGTAAGTTTGGTTATGCGCGACGACGTTAAAAACTCCACACCCGAGATGTCAAATTCAAAATCCGTCTCGACACAGTTGATTATATGGCCAATTTAGAGAGATATGCAAACCCGGGAGGTAATCTGAAAACTTTGTAAAAACGGCGCACACGTTTGCACGCCAGTGTTGCTATGGGCCACGACGTCAGAAACTCTGCACCCGAGGCTTCAAATTCACAATCCGTCTCGACCCAATTGATTCTATGGCCAATTCAGTAGGTGATGCAAACACGGGAGGCAATCTAAAAACTTTGTAAAAACGGCGCACAAGCTTGCGCGCAAGTTTGGCTATGGGCGACGACGTCAAAAACTTCGCACCCGAAGCATCAAATTCAAAATTTGTCTCGATACAATTGATTCTATGGCCAATTCAGTGAGAAATGCAAACCCGGGAGGCAATCCGAAAACTTTGTAAAAACGGTGCACAGGTAGGCACGCCAGTTTGGCTATGGGCCACGACGTCAAAAACCTTGCACCCGAGGCTTCAAATTCACAATCCGTCTCGACACAATTTATTCTATGGACAATTCAGTATGGGATGCAAACCCGGGAGGTAATCTGAAAACTTTGTAAAAACGGCGCGCAAGCATGCACACAAGTTTGGCTATGGACGACGACGTCAAAAACTCCGCACCCGAGTCGTCAAATATAAAATTTGTCTCGATACAATTGATTCTATGGCCAATTCAGTGAGAAATGCAAACCCGGGAGGTAATCTGAAAACTTTGTAAAAACGGTGCGCAAGTATGCACGTGAGTGTGGCTATGGGCCACGACGATAAAAACTATGCACCCGAGGCTTCAAATTCACAATCCGTCTCGACACAATTGATTCTATGGCCAATTCAGTGGGGGATGCAAACACGGGAGGCAATCTGAAAACTTTGTAAAAACGGCGCACAAGCATGCGCGCAATTGTGGCTATGGGCGACGACGTCAAAAACTCCACACCCGAGGCATCAAATTCAAAATCCGTCTCGACACAATTGATTCTATGGCCAATATAGTGGGGGATGCAAACCCAGGAGGCAATCCAAAAACTTTGTAAAAACGTTGCACAAGTTTGCGCGTAAGTTTGGCTATGGGCGACGACGTCAAAAACTCCGCACCCGAGGCGTCAAATTCAAAAACCGTCTCGACACAATTGATTCTATGGCCAATTAAGTGGGGGATGCAAATACGGAAGGCAATCTGAAAACTTTGTAAAAACGGTGCACAAGCATGCGCGCAAGTTTGGCTATGGGCGACGACATCAAAAACTCCGCACCCGAGGCGTCAAATATAAAATTCGTCTCGACACAATTGATTCTATGGCCAATTCAGTGAGAGATGCAAACCCGGGAGGTAATCTAAAAACTTTGTAAAAACGGCGCACAAGTTTGCACGCCAATGTGGCTACGGGCCACGACGTCAGAAACTCTGCACCCAAGGCTTCAAATTCACAATCCGTCTCGACCCAATTGATTCTATGGCCAATTCAGTGGGTGATGCAAACACGGGAGGCAATCTGAAAACTTTGTAAAAACGGCGCACGAGCATGCGCGCAAGTTTGGCTATGGGCGACGACGTAAAAAACTCCACACCCGAGATGTCAAATTCAAAATCCGTCTTGACACAATTGATTCTATGGCCAATATAGTGGGGGATGCAAACCTAGGAGGCAATCCGAAAACTTTGTAAAAACGGTGCACAAGTATGCACGCCAGTTTGGCTATGGGCCACGACGTCAAAAACTCTGCACCTGAGGCTTCAAATTCACAATCCGTCTCGACACAATTTATTCTATGGACAATTCAGTATGGGATGCAAACCCCGGAGGCAATCTGGAAACTTTGTAAAAATGGTGTGCAAGCATTCGCGCAAGTGTGGCAATAGGCCACAACGTCAAAAACACTGCACATGAGGCCTCAAATTCAAAAACCGTCTCGACACAATTGATTCTATGGCCAATTCAGAGGGGGATGCAAACACGGAAAGCAATCTGAACACTTTATAAAAACGGCGCACAAGCATCCGCGCAAGTTTGGCTATGGGCGACGACGTCAAAAACTCCGCACCCGAGGCGTCAAATTCAAAATCTGTCTCGACACAATTGATTCTATGATCAATTCAGTGAGAAATGCAAAACCGAGAGGTAATCTGAAAACTTTGTAAAAACGGCGCACAAGCATGCACGCAAGTTTGGCTATGGGCGACGACGTCAAAAACTCCACACCCGAGGCACCAAATTCAAAATCCGTCTCGATATAATTGATTATATGTCCAATATAGTGGGGGATGCAAACCCATGAGGGAATCCGAAAACTTTGTAAAAACGGCGCACAAGCAAGCGTGCAAGTTTGGCTATGGGCGACGACGTTAAAAACTCCGCACCCGAGGCGTCAAATTCAAAATCTGTCTCGACACAATTGATTCTATGGCCAATTCAGTGAGAAATGCAAACCCGGGAGGTAATCTGAAAACTTTGTAAAAACGGCGCACAAGCATGCACGCAAGTTTGGCTATGGGCGACGACGTCAAAAACTCCACGCCCGAGGCGTCAAATTCAAAATCCGTCTCGACACAATTTATTCTATGCACAATTCAGTAAGGGATGCAAACCCGAGAGGCAATCTGGAAACTTTATAAAAACGGTGTGCAAGCATGCGCGCAAGTGTGGCAATAGGCCACAATGTCAAAAACTCTGCACCCGAGGCCTCTAATTCAAAAACCGTCTCGACACAATTGATTCTATGGCCAATTCAGTGAGCAATGCAAACCCGGGAGGTAATCTGAAAACTTTGTAAAAACGATGCACAAGCATGCACGCAAGTTTGGCTATGGGCGACGACGTCAAAAACTCCGCACCCGAGGCGTCAAATTCAAAATCCGTCTCGACACAATTGATTCAATGGCCAATTCAGTGAGAAATGCAAACCCGAGAGGTAATCTAAAAACTTTGTAAAAATGACGCACAAGCATGCGCGCGCAAGTTTGGCTATGGGCGACAACGTCAAAAACTCCACACCCGAGATGTCAAATTCAAAATCCGTCTCGACACAATTGATTCCATGGCCAATTCAGTGAGATATGCAAACCCGGAAGGTAATCTGAAAACTATGTAAAAACGGCGCACAAGGTTGCTCACAAGTTTGGCTATGGGCGACGACGTTAAAAACTCCACACCCGAGGCGTCAAATTCAAAATCCGTCTCGACACAATTTATTCTATGCACAATTCAGTAAGGGATGCAAACCCGAGAGGCAATCTGGAAACTTTGTAAAAACGGTGTGCAAGCATGCGCGCAAGTGTGGCAATAGGCCACAATGTCAAAAACTCTGCACCCGAGGCCTCTAATTCAAAAACCGTCTCGACACAATTGATTCTATGGCCAATTCAGTGAGAAATGCAAACCCGAGAGGTAATCTGAAAACTTTGTAAAAACGACGCACAAGCATGCGCGCGCAAGTTTGGCTATGGGCGACAACGTCAAAAACTCCACACCCGAGATGTCAAATTCAAAATCCGTCTCGACACAATTGATTCCATGGCCAATTCAGTGAGATATGCAAACCCGGAAGGTAATCTGAAAACTATGTAAAAACGGCGCACAAGGTTGCTCACAAGTTTGGCTATGGGCGACGACGTTAAAAACTCCACACCCGAGGCGTCAAATTCAAAATTTGTCTCGACCCAATTGATTCTATGACCAATTCAGTGAGAAATGCAAACCCGAGAGGTAATCTAAAAACTTTGTAAAAACGGCGCACAAGCATGCACGCAAGTTTGGCTATGGGCGACGACATCAAAAACTCCACACCCGAGGCGTCAAATTCAAAATCCGTCTTGACACAATTTATTCTATGCACAATTCAGTATGGGATGCAAACCCGAGAGGCAATCTGGAAACTTTGTAAAAACGGTGTGCAAGCATGCGCGCAAGTGTGGCAATAGGCCACAATGTCAAAAACTCTGCACCCGAGGCCTCTAATTCAAAAACCGTCTCGACACAATTGATTCTATGGCCAATTCAGTGAGCAATGCAAACCCGGGAGGTAATCTGAAAACTTTGTAAAAACGACGCACAAGCATGCACGCAAGTTTGGATATGGGCGACGACGTCAAAAACTCCGCACCCGAGGCGTCAAATTTAAAATCCGTCTCGACACAATTTATTCTATGGATAATTCGGTATGGGATGCAAACACGAGAGGCAATCTGGAAACTTTGTAAAATCGGCGCACAAGCATGCACGCAAGTTTGGCAATAGGCCACAACGTCAAAAACTCTGCACACGAGGCCTCAAATTCAAAACCATTCTCTACACAATTGATTCTATGGCCAATTCAGTGGGGGATGCAAACACGGGAGGCAATCTGAAAACTTTGTAAAAACAGCGCTCAAGCATGCGCGCAAGTTTGGATATGGGCGACGACGTCAAAAACTCCGCACCCGAGGCATCAAATTCAAAATCTGTCTCTACAGAATTGATTTTATGGCCAATTCAGTATGTAATGCAAACCCGGGAGGTAATCAGAAAACTTTGTAAAAACGGCGCACATGCATGCACACAAGTTTGGCTATGGACGACGACGTCAAAAACTCCGCACCCGAGGAGTCAAATATAAAATTCGTCTCGACACAATTGATTCTATGGCTAATATAGTGGGGGATGCAAACCCAGGAGGCAATCCGTAAACTTTGTAAAAACGGTGCACAAGTAGGCACGCTAGTTTGGCTATGGGCCACGACGTCAAAAACTATGCACCCGAGGACTCAAATTCAAAAACCGTCTCGACACAATTGATTCTATGGCCAATTCAGTGGGGGATGCAAACACGGGAGGCAATCTGAAAACTTTGTAAAAACAGCGCTCAAGCATGCGCGCAAGTTTGGCTATGGGCGACGACGTCAAAAACTCCGCACCCGAGGCGTCAAATTCAAAATCTGTCTCGAGATAATTGATTCTATGGCCAATTCAGTATGGAGTGCAAACCCGCGAGGTAATTTGAAAACTTTGTAAAAACGGCGCACAAGCATGCACGCAAGTTTAGCTATGGGCGACGACGTCAAAAACTCCGCACCCGAGGCGTCAAATATAAAATTCGCCTCGACACAATTGATTCTATGGCCAATTCAGTGAGAAATGCAAACCCGGGAGGTAATCTGAAAACTTTGTAAAAACGGCGCACAAGCATGCACGCAAGTTTGGCTATGGGCGTCGACGTCAAAAACTCCGCACCCGAGGCGTCAAATTCAAAATCCGTCTCGACACAATTGATTCTATGGCCAATATAGTGGGGGATGCAAACCCAGGAGGCAATCCGTAAACTTTGTAAAAACGGTGCACAAGTAGGCACGCCAGTTTGGCTATGGGCCACGACGTCAAAAACTATGCACCCGAGGACTCAAATTCAAAAACCGTCTCGACACAATTGATTCTATGGCCAATTCAGTGGGGGATGCAAACACGGGAGGCAATCTGAAAACTTTGTAAAAACAGCGCTCAAGCATGCGCGCAAGTTTGGCTATGGGCGACGACGTCAAAAACTCCGCACCCGAGGCGTCAAATTCAAAATCTGTCTCGAGATAATTGATTCTATGGCCAATTCAGTATGGAGTGCAAACCCGCGAGGTAATTTGAAAACTTTGTAAAAACGGCGCACAAGCATGCACGCAAGTTTAGCTATGGGCGACGACGTCAAAAACTCCGCACCCGAGGCGTCAAATATAAAATTCGCCTCGACACAATTGATTATATGGCCAATTCAGTGAGAAATGCAAACCCATGAGGTAATCTGAAAACTTTGTAAAAATGGCGCACAAGTTTGCACGCCAGTGTGGCTATGGGCCACGACGTCAGAAACTCTGCACCCGAGGCTTCAAATTCACAATCCGTCTCGACCCAATTGATTCTATGACCAATTCAATGGGTGATGCAAACACGGGAGGCAATCTGAAAACTTTGTAAAAACGGCGCACAAGCATGCGCGCAAGTTTGGCTATGGGCGACGACGTTAAAAACTCCACACCCGAGATGTCAAATTCAAAATCCGTCTCGACACAATTGATTCTATGGCCAATTCAGTGAGATATGCAAACCCGGAAGGTAATCTGAAAACTATGTAAAAACGGCGCACAAGCTTGGGCACAAGTTTGGCTACGGGCGACGACGTCAAAAACTCCGCACCCGAGGCGTCAAATTCAAAATCTGTCGTGACACAATTGATTCTATGGCCAATTCAGTGAGAAATGCAAACCCGGGAGGTAATCTGAAAACTTGGTAAAAACGGCGCACAAGCATGCACGCAAGTTTGGCTATGGGCGACGACGTCAAAAACTCCGCACCCGAGGCGTCAAATTCAAAATCCGTCTCGACACAATTGATTCTATGGCCAATATAGTGGGGGATGCAAACCCAGGAGGCAATCCGTAAACTTTGTAAAAACGGTGCACAATTAGGCACGCCAGTTTGGCTATGGGCCACGACGTCAAAAACTATGCACCCGAGGACTCAAATTCAAAAACCGTCTCGACACAATAGATTCTATGGCCAATTCAGTGGGGGATGCAAACACGGGAGGCAATCTGAAAACTTTGTAAAAACAGCTCTCAAGCATGTGCGCAAGTTTGGCTATGGGCGACGACGTCAAAAACTCCGCACCCGAGGCATCAAATTTAAAATCTGTCTCGACATAATTGATTCTATGGCAAATTCAGTATGAAATGCAAACCCGGGAGGTAATTTGAAAACTTTGTAAAAACGGCGCACAAACATGCACAAGAGTTTAGCTATGGGCGACGACGTCAAAAACTCCGCACCCGAGGCGTCAAATATAAAATTCGTCTCGATACAATTGATTATATGGCCAATTCAGTGAGAAATGCAAACCCATGAGGTAATCTGAAAACTTTGTAAAAACGGCGCACAAGTTTGCACGCCAGTGTGGCTATGGGCCACGACGTCAGAAACTCTGCACCCGAGGCTTCAAATTCACAATCCGTCTCGACCCAATTGATTCTATGGCCAATTCAGTGGGGGATGCAAACACGGGAGGCAATCTGAAAACTTTGTAAAAACAGCGCTCAAGCATGCGCGCAAGTTTGGCTATGGGCGACGACGTCAAAAACTCCGCACCCGAGGCGTCAAATTCAAAATCTGTCTCGAGATAATTGATTCTATGGCCAATTCAGTATGGAGTGCAAACCCGCGAGGTAATTTGAAAACTTTGTAAAAACGGCGCACAAGCATGCACGCAAGTTTAGCTATGGGCGACGACGTCAAAAACTCCGCACCCGAGGCGTCAAATATAAAATTCGCCTCGACACAATTGATTCTATGGCCAATTCAGTGAGAAATGCAAACCCGGGAGGTAATCTGAAAACTTTGTAAAAACGGCGCACAAGCATGCACGCAAGTTTGGCTATGGGCGTCGACGTCAAAAACTCCGCACCCGAGGCGTCAAATTCAAAATCCGTCTCGACACAATTGATTCTATGGCCAATATAGTGGGGGATGCAAACCCAGGAGGCAATCCGTAAACTTTGTAAAAACGGTGCACAAGTAGGCACGCCAGTTTGGCTATGGGCCACGACGTCAAAAACTATGCACCCGAGGACTCAAATTCAAAAACCGTCTCGACACAATTGATTCTATGGCCAATTCAGTGGGGGATGCAAACACGGGAGGCAATCTGAAAACTTTGTAAAAACAGCGCTCAAGCATGCGCGCAAGTTTGGCTATGGGCGACGACGTCAAAAACTCCGCACCCGAGGCGTCAAATTCAAAATCTGTCTCGAGATAATTGATTCTATGGCCAATTCAGTATGGAGTGCAAACCCGCGAGGTAATTTGAAAACTTTGTAAAAACGGCGCACAAGCATGCACGCAAGTTTAGCTATGGGCGACGACGTCAAAAACTCCGCACCCGAGGCGTCAAATATAAAATTCGCCTCGACACAATTGATTATATGGCCGATTCAGTGAGAAATGCAAACCCATGAGGTAATCTGAAAACTTTGTAAAAATGGCGCACAAGTTTGCACGCCAGTGTGGCTATGGGCCACGACGTCAGAAACTCTGCACCCGAGGCTTCAAATTCACAATCCGTCTCGACCCAATTGATTCTATGACCAATTCAATGGGTGATGCAAACACGGGAGGTAATCTGAAAACTTTGTAAAAACGGCGCACAAGCATGCGCGCAAGTTTGGCTATGGGCGACGACGTTAAAAACTCCACACCCGAGATGTCAAATTCAAAATCCGTCTCGACACAATTGATTCTATGGCCAATTCAGTGAGATATGCAAACCCGGAAGGTAATCTGAAAACTATGTAAAAACGGCGCACAAGCTTGGGCACAAGTTTGGCTACGGGCGACGACGTCAAAAACTCCGCACCCGAGGCGTCAAATTCAAAATCTGTCGTGACACAATTGATTCTATGGCCAATTCAGTGAGAAATGCAAACCCGGGAGGTAATCTGAAAACTTTGTAAAAACGGCGCACAAGCATGCACGCAAGTTTGGCTATGGGCGACGACGTCAAAAACTCCGCACCCGAGGCGTCAAATTCAAAATCCGTCTCGACACAATTGATTCTATGGCCAATATAGTGGGGGATGCAAACCCAGGAGGCAATCCGTAAACTTTGTAAAAACGGTGCACAAGTAGGCACGCCAGTTTGGCTATGGGCCACGACGTCAAAAACTATGCACCCGAGGACTCAAATTCAAAAACCGTCTCGACACAATAGATTCTATGGCCAATTCAGTGGGGGATGCAAACACGGGAGGCAATCTGAAAACTTTGTAAAAACAGCTCTCAAGCATGTGCGCAAGTTTGGCTATGGGCGACGACGTCAAAAACTCCGCACCCGAGGCATCAAATTTAAAATCTGTCTCGACATAATTGATTCTATGGCAAATTCAGTATGAAATGCAAACCCGGGAGGTAATTTGAAAACTTTGTAAAAACGGCGCACAAACATGCACACAAGTTTAGCTATGGGCGACGACGTCAAAAACTCCGCACCCGAGGCGTCAAATATAAAATTCGTCTCGATACAATTGATTATATGGCCAATTCAGTGAGAAATGCAAACCCATGAGGTAATCTGAAAACTTTGTAAAAACGGCGCACAAGTTTGCACGCCAGTGTGGCTATGGGCCACGACGTCAGAAACTCTGCACCCGAGGCTTCAAATTCACAATCCGTCTCGACCCAATTGATTCTATGGCCAATTCAATGGGTGATGTAAACACGGGAGGCAATCTGAAAACTTTGTAAAAACGGCGCACAAGCATGCGCGCAAGTTTGGCTATGGGCGACGACGTTAAAAACTCCACACCCGAGATGTCAAATTCAAAATCCATCTGGACACAAATGATTCTATGGCCAATATTAGGGGATGCAAACCTAGGAGGCAATCCGAGAACTTTGTAAAAACGGTGCACAAGTATGCACGCCAGTTTGACACAATTTATTCTATGGACAATTCAGTATGGGATGCAAACCCCGGAGGCAATCTGGAAACTTTGTAAAAATGGTGTGCAAGCATTCGCGCAAGTGTGGCAATAGGCCACAACGTCAAAAACACTGCACACGAGGCCTCAAATTCAAAAACCGTCTCGACACAATTGATTCTATGGCCAATTCAGAGGGGGATGCAAACACGGAAGGCAATCTGAACACTTTATAAAAACGGCGCACAAGCATGCGCGCAAGTTTGGCTATGGGCGACGACGTCAAAAACTCCGCACCCGAGGCGTCAAATTCAAAATCTGTCTCGACACAATTAATTCTATGATCAATTCAGTGAGAAATGCAAACCCGAGAGGTAATCTGAAAACTTTGTAAAAACGGCGCACAAGCATGCACGCAAGTTTGGCTATGGGCGACGACGTCAAAAACTCCACACCCGAGGCACCAAATTCAAAATCCGTCTCGACACAATTGATTATATGGCCAATATAGTGGGGGATGCAAACCCATGAGGGAATCCGAAAACTTTGTAAAAACGGCGCACAAGCAAGCGTGCAAGTTTGGGTATGGGCGACGACGTTAAAAACTCCGCACCCGAGGCGTCAAATTCAAAATCTGTCTCGACACAATTGATTCTACGGCCAATTCAGTCAGAAATGCAAACCCGGGAGGTAATCTGAAAACTTTGTAAAAACAGCGCACAAGCATGCACACAAGTTTGGCTATGGGCGACGACATCAAAAACTCCGCACCCGAGGCGTCAAATTCAAAATCTGTCTCGACACAATTGATTCAATGGCCAATTCAGTGAGCAATGCAAACCCGGGAGGTAATCTGAAAACTTTGTAAAAACGACGCACAAGCATGCACGCAAGTTTGGCTATGGGCGACGACGTCAAAAACTCCGCACCCGAGGCGTCAAATTCAAAATCCGTCTCGACACAATTTATTCTATGGACAATTCAGTATGGGATGCAAACCCGAGAGGCAATCTGGAAACTTTGTAAAATCGGCGCACAAGCATGCACGCAAGTTTGGCAATAGGCCACAATGTCAAAAACTCTGAACACGAGGCCTCAAATTTAAAACCATTCTCTACACAATTGATTCTATGGCCAATTCAGTGGGGGATGCAAACACGGGAGGGAATCTAAAAACTTTGTAAAAACAGCGCTCAAGCATGCGCGCAAGTTTGGCTATGGGCGACGACGTCAAAAACTCCGCACCCGAGGCATCAAATTCAAAACCTGTCTCGACAGAATTTATTTTATGGCCAATTCAGTATGAAATGCAAACCCGGGAGGTAATCTGAAAACTTTGTAAAAACGGCGCACAAGCATGCACGTAAGTTTGGTTATGCGCGACGACGTTAAAAACTCCACACCCGAGATGTCAAATTCAAAATCCGTCTCGACACAGTTGATTATATGGCCAATTCAGAGAGATATGCAAACCCGGGAGGTAATCTGAAAACTTTGTAAAAACGGCGCACACGTTTGCACGCCAGTGTTGCTATGGGCCACGACGTCAGAAACTCTGCACCCGAGGCTTCAAATTCACAATCCGTCTCGACCCAATTGATTCTATGGCCAATTCAGTAGGTGATGCAAACACGGGAGGCAATCTAAAAACTTTGTAAAAACGGCGCACAAGCTTGCGCGCAAGTTTGGCTATGGGCGACGACGTCAAAAACTTCGCACCCGAAGCATCAAATTCAAAATTTGTCTCGATACAATTGATTCTATGGCCAATTCAGTGAGAAATGCAAACCCGGGAGGCAATCCGAAAACTTTGTAAAAACGGTGCACAGGTAGGCACGCCAGTTTGGCTATGGGCCACGACGTCAAAAACCTTGCACCCGAGGCTTCAAATTCACAATCCGTCTCGACACAATTTATTCTATGGACAATTCAGTATGGGATGCAAACCCGGGAGGTAATCTGAAAACTTTGTAAAAACGGCGCGCAAGCATGCACACAAGTTTGGCTATGGACGACGACGTCAAAAACTCCGCACCCGAGTCGTCAAATATAAAATTTGTCTCGATACAATTGATTCTATGGCCAATTCAGTGAGAAATGCAAACCCGGGAGGTAATCTGAAAACTTTGTAAAAACGGTGCGCAAGTATGCACGTGAGTGTGGCTATGGGCCACGACGACAAAAACTATGCACCCGAGGCTTCAAATTCACAATCCGTCTCGACACAATTGATTCTATGGCCAATTCAGTGGGGGATGCAAACACGGGAGGCAATCTGAAAACTTTGTAAAAACGGCGCACAAGCATGCGCGCAATTGTGGCTATGGGCGACGACGTCAAAAACTCTGCACCTGAGGCGTCAAATTCAAAATCTGTCTCGACACAATTGATTCTATGGCCAATTCAGTGAGAAGTGCAAACCCGGGAGGTAATCTGAAAACTTTGTAAAAACGGCGCACAAGCATGCACGCAAGTTTAGCTATGGGCGACGACGTCAAAAACTCCGCACCCGAGGCGTCAAATATAAAATTCGTCTCGATACAATTGATTATATGGCCAATTCAGTGAGAAATGCAAACCCATGAGGTAATCTGAAAACTTTGTAAAAACGGCGCACAAGTTTGCACGCCAGTGTGGCTATGGGCCACGACGTCAGAAACTCTGCACCCGAGGCTTCAAATTCACAATCCGTCTCGACCCAATTGATTCTATGGCCAATTCAATGGGTGATGCAAACACGGGAGGCAATCTGAAAACTTTGTAAAAACGGCGCGCAAGCATGCACACAAGTTTGGCTATGGACGACGACGTCAAAAACTCCGCACCCGAGTCGTCAAATATAAAATTTGTCTCGATACAATTGATTCTATGGCCAATTCAGTGAGAAATGCAAACCCGGGAGGTAATCTGAAAACTTTGTAAAAACGGTGCGCAAGTATGCACGTGAGTGTGGCTATGGGCCACGACGACAAAAACTATGCACCCGAGGCTTCAAATTCACAATCCGTCTCGACACAATTGATTCTATGGCCAATTCAGTGGGGGATGCAAACACGGGAGGCAATCTGAAAACTTTGTAAAAACGGCGCACAAGCATGCGCGCAATTGTGGCTATGGGCGACGACGTCAAAAACTCTGCACCTGAGGCGTCAAATTCAAAATCTGTCTCGACACAATTGATTCTATGGCCAATTCAGTGAGAAGTGCAAACCCGGGAGGTAATCTGAAAACTTTGTAAAAACGGCGCACAAGCATGCACGCAAGTTTAGCTATGGGCGACGACGTCAAAAACTCCGCACCCGAGGCGTCAAATATAAAATTCGTCTCGATACAATTGATTATATGGCCAATTCAGTGAGAAATGCAAACCCATGAGGTAATCTGAAAACTTTGTAAAAACGGCGCACAAGTTTGCACGCCAGTGTGGCTATGGGCCACGACGTCAGAAACTCTGCACCCGAGGCTTCAAATTCACAATCCGTCTCGACCCAATTGATTCTATGGCCAATTCAATGGGTGATGCAAACACGGGAGGCAATCTGAAAACTTTGTAAAAACGGCGCACAAGCATGCGCGCAAGTTTGGCTATGGGCGACGACGTTAAAAACTCCACACCCGAGATGTCAAATTCAAAATCCGTCTGGACACAATTGATTCTATGGCCAATTCAGTGAGATATGCAAACCCGGAAGGTAATCTGAAAACTATGTAAAAACGGCGCACATGCTTGGGCACAAGTTTGGCTATGGGCGACGACGTCAAAAACTCCGCACCCGAGGCGTCAAATTCAAAATCTGTCGTGACACAATTGATTCTATGGCCAATTCAGTGAGAAATGCAAACCCGAGAGGTAATCTGAAAACTTTGTAAAAACGGCGCAGAAGCATGCACGCAAGTTTGGCTATGGGCGACGACGTCAAAAACTCCACACCCAAGGCATTAAATTCAAAATCCGTCTCGACACAATTGATTCTATGTCCAATATAGTGGGGGATGCAAACCCAGGAGGCAATCCAAAAACTTTGTAAAAACGGTGCACAAGTTTGCGCGCAAGTTTGGCTATGGGCGACGACGTCAAAAACTCCGCACCCGAGGCGTCAAATTCAAAAACCGTCTCGACACAATTGATTCTATGGCCAATTAAGTGGGGGATGCAAACACGGAAGGCAATCTGAAAACTTTGTAAAAACGGTGCACAAGCATGCGCGCAAGTTTGGCTATGGGCGACGATGTCAAAAACTCCGCACCCGAGGCGTCAAATATAAAATTCGTCTCGACACAATTGATTCTATGGTTAATTCAGTGAGAGATGCAAACCCGGGAGGTAATCTAAAAACTTTGTAAAAACGGCGCACAAGTTTGCACGCCAATGTGGCTACGGGCCACGACGTCAGAAACTCTGCACCCAAGGCTTCTAATTCACAATCCGTCTCGACCCAATTGATTATATGGCCAATTCAGTGGGTGATGCAAACACGGGAGGCAATCTGAAAACTTTGTAAAAACGGCGCACAAGCATGCGCGCAAGTTTGGCTATGGGCGATGACGTCAAAAACTCCACACCCGAGATGTCAAATTCAAAATCCGTCTTGACACAATTGATTCTATGGCCAATATAGTAGGGGATGCAAACCTAGGAGGCAATCCGAGAACTTTGTAAAAACGGTGCACAAGTATGCACGCCAGTTTGACACAATTTATTCTATGGACAATTCAGTATGGGATGCAAACCCCGGAGGCAATCTGGAAACTTTGTAAAAATGGTGTGCAAGCATTCGCGCAAGTGTGGCAATAGGCCACAACGTCAAAAACACTGCACACGAGGCCTCAAATTCAAAAACCGTCTCGACACAATTGATTCTATGGCCAATTCAGAGGGGGATGCAAACACGGAAGGCAATCTGAACACTTTATAAAAACGGCGCACAAGCATGCGCGCAAGTTTGGCTATGGGCGACGACGTCAAAAACTCCGCACCCGAGGCGTCAAATTCAAAATCTGTCTCGACACAATTAATTCTATGATCAATTCAGTGAGAAATGCAAACCCGAGAGGTAATCTGAAAACTTTGTAAAAACGGCGCACAAGCATCCACGCAAGTTTGGCTATGGGCGACGACGTCAAAAACTCCACACCCGAGGCACCAAATTCAAAATCCGTCTCGACACAATTGATTATATGGCCAATATAGTGGGGGATGCAAACCCATGAGGGAATCCGAAAACTTTGTAAAAACGGCGCACAAGCAAGCGTGCAAGTTTGGCTATGGGCGACGACGTTAAAAACTCCGCACCCGAGGCGTCAAATTCAAAATCTGTCTCGACACAATTGATTCTACGGCCAATTCAGTCAGAAATGCAAACCCGGGAGGTAATCTGAAAACTTTGTAAAAACAGCGCACAAGCATGCACACAAGTTTGGCTATGGGCGACGACATCAAAAACTCCGCACCCGAGGCGTCAAATTCAAAATCTGTCTCGACACAATTGATTCAATGGCCAATTCAGTGAGCAATGCAAACCTGGGAGGTAATCTGAAAACTTTGTAAAATCGACGCACAAGCATGCACGCAAATTTGGCTATGGGCGACGACGTCAAAAACTCCGCACCCGAGGCGTCAAATTCAAAATCCATCTCGACACAATTTATTCTATGGACAATTCAGTATGGGATGCAAACCCGAGAGGCAATCTGGAAACTTTGTAAAATCGGCGCACAAGCATGCACGCAAGTTTGGCAATAGCCACAATGTCAAAAACTCTGAACACGAGGCCTCAAATTCAAAACCATTCTCTACACAATTGATTCTATGGCCAATTCAGTGGGGGATGCAAACACGGGAGGGAATCTAAAAACTTTGTAAAAACAGCGCTCAAGCATGCGCGCAAGTTTGGCTATGGGCGACGACGTCAAAAACTCCGCACCCGAGGCATCAAATTCAAAACCTGTCTCGACAGAATTTATTTTATGGCCAATTCAGTATGAAATGCAAACCCGGGAGGTAATCTGAAAACTTTGTAAAAACGGCGCACAAGCATGCACGTAAGTTTGGTTATGCGCGACGACGTTAAAAACTCCACACCCGAGATGTCAAATTCAAAATCCGTCTCGACACAGTTGATTATATGGCCAATTCAGAGAGATATGCAAACCCGGGAGGTAATCTGAAAACTTTGTAAAAACGGCGCACACGTTTGCACGCCAGTGTTGCTATGGGCCACGACGTCAGAAACTCTGCACCCGAGGCTTCAAATTCACAATCCGTCTCGACCCAATTGATTCTATGGCCAATTCAGTAGGTGATGCAAACACGGGAGGCAATCTAAAAACTTTGTAAAAACGGCGCACAAGCTTGCGCGCAAGTTTGGCTATGGGCGACGACGTCAAAAACTTCGCACCCGAAGCATCAAATTCAAAATTTGTCTCGATACAATTGATTCTATGGCCAATTCAGTGAGAAATGCAAACCCGGGAGGCAATCCGAAAACTTTGTAAAAACGGTGCACAGGTAGGCACGCCAGTTTGGCTATGGGCCACGACGTCAAAAACCTTGCACCCGAGGCTTCAAATTCACAATCCGTCTCGACACAATTTATTCTATGGACAATTCAGTATGGGATGCAAACCCGGGAGGTAATCTGAAAACTTTGTAAAAACGGCGCGCAAGCATGCACACAAGTTTGGCTATGGACGACGACGTCAAAAACTCCGCACCCGAGTCGTCAAATATAAAATTTGTCTCGATACAATTGATTCTATGGCCAATTCAGTGAGAAATGCAAACCCGGGAGGTAATCTGAAAACTTTGTAAAAACGGTGCGCAAGTATGCACGTGAGTGTGGCTATGGGCCACGACGACAAAAACTATGCACCCGAGGCTTCAAATTCACAATCCGTCTCGACACAATTGATTCTATGGCCAATTCAGTGGGGGATGCAAACACGGGAGGCAATCTGAAAACTTTGTAAAAACGGCGCACAAGCATGCGCGCAATTGTGGCTATGGGCGACGACGTCAAAAACTCTGCACCTGAGGCGTCAAATTCAAAATCTGTCTCGACACAATTGATTCTATGGCCAATTCAGTGAGAAGTGCAAACCCGGGAGGTAATCTGAAAACTTTGTAAAAACGGCGCACAAGCATGCACGCAAGTTTGGCTATGGGCGACGACGTCAAAAACTCCGCACCCGAGGCGTCAAATTCAAAATCCGTCTCGACACAATTGATTCTATGGCCAATTCAGTGAGAAATGCAAACCCGAGAGGTAATCCAAAAACTTTGTAAAAACGTCGCACAAGCATGCGCGCGCAAGTTTGCCTATGGGCAACGACGTCAAAAACTCCACACCCGAGGCATCAAATTCAAAATCCGTCTCGACACAATTGATTTTATGGCCAATTCAGTGAGAAATGCAACCCCGAGAGGTAATCTGAAAACTTTGTAAAAACGGCGCACAAGCATGCATGCAAGTTTGGCTATGGGCGACGACTTCAAAAACTCCGCACCCGAGGCGTCAAATTCAAGATCCATCTCGACACAATTGATTTTATGGCCAATTCAGTGAGAAATGCAAACCCGAGTGGTAATCCGAAAACTTTGTAAAAACGTCGCACAAGCATGCGCGCGCAAGTTTGGCTATGGGCAACGACGTCAAAAACTCCACACCCGAGGCATCAAATTCATAATCCGTCTCGACACAATTGATTCTATGGCCAATTCAGTGAGAAATGCAACCCCGAGAGGTAAACTGAAAACTTTGTAAAAACGACACACAAGCATGCGCGCGCGGAAGTTTGGCTATGGGCGACGACGTAAAAAATTCTGCACCCGAGGCGTCAAATTCAAAATCTGTCTCGACACAATTGATTCTATGGCCAATTCAGTGGGGGATGTAAACACGGGAGGCAATCTGAAAACTTTGTAAAAACGGCGCACAAGCATGCACACAAGTTTGGCTATGGGCGACGATGTCAAAAACTCCGCACCCGAGGCGTCAAATTCAAAATCCGTCTCGACACAATTGATTCTATGGCCAATTCAGTGAGAAATGCAAACCCGAGAGGTAATCTGAAAACTTTGTAAAAACGTCGCACAAGCATGCGCGCGCAAGTTTGCCTTTGGGCAACGACGTCAAAAACTCCACACCCGAGGCATCAAATTCAAAATCCGTCTCGACACAATTGATTCTATGGCCAATTCAGTGAGAAATGCAACTCCGAGAGGTAAACTGAAAACTTTGTAAAAACAGCACACAGGCATGCGCGCGCAAGTTTGGCTATGGGCGACGACGACAAAAACACCACACCCGAGACATCAAATTCAAAATTTGTCTCGATACAATTGATTCTATGGCCAATTCAGTGAGAAATGCAAACCCGGGAGGCAATCCGAAAACTTTGTAAAAACGGTGCACAGGTAGGCACGCCAGTTTGGCTATGGGCCACGACGTCAAAAACCTTGCACCCGAGGCTTCAAATTCACAATCCGTCTCGACACAATTTATTCTATGGACAATTCAGTATGGGATGCAAACCCGGGAGGTAATCTGAAAACTTTGTAAAAACGGCGCGCAAGCATGCACACAAGTTTGGCTATGGACGACGACGTCAAAAACTCCGCACCCGAGTCGTCAAATATAAAATTTGTCTCGATACAATTGATTCTATGGCCAATTCAGTGAGAAATGCAAACCCGGGAGGTAATCTGAAAACTTTGTAAAAACGGTGCGCAAGTATGCACGTGAGTGTGGCTATGGGCCACGACGACAAAAACTATGCACCCGAGGCTTCAAATTCACAATCCGTCTCGACACAATTGATTCTATGGCCAATTCAGTGGGGGATGCAAACACGGGAGGCAATCTGAAAACTTTGTAAAAACGGCGCACAAGCATGCGCGCAATTGTGGCTATGGGCGACGACGTCAAAAACTCTGCACCTGAGGCGTCAAATTCAAAATCTGTCTCGACACAATTGATTCTATGGCCAATTCAGTGAGAAGTGCAAACCCGGGAGGTAATCTGAAAACTTTGTAAAAACGGCGCACAAGCATGCACGCAAGTTTGGCTATGGGCGACGACGTCAAAAACTCCGCACCCGAGGCGTCAAATTCAAAATCCGTCTCGACACAATTGATTCTATGGCCAATTCAGTGAGAAATGCAAACCCGAGAGGTAATCCAAAAACTTTGTAAAAACGTCGCACAAGCATGCGCGCGCAAGTTTGCCTATGGGCAACGACGTCAAAAACTCCACACCCGAGGCATCAAATTCAAAATCCGTCTCGACACAATTGATTTTATGGCCAATTCAGTGAGAAATGCAACCCCGAGAGGTAATCTGAAAACTTTGTAAAAACGGCGCACAAGCATGCACGCAAGTTTGGCTATGGGCGACGACTTCAAAAACTCCGCACCCGAGGCGTCAAATTCAAAATCCATCTCGACAGAATTGATTTTATGGCCAATTCAGTGAGAAATGCAAACCCGAGTGGTAATCCGAAAACTTTGTAAAAACGTCGCACAAGCATGCGCGCGCAAGTTTGGCTATGGGCAACGACGTCAAAAACTCCACACCCGAGGCATCAAATTCATAATCCGTCTCGACACAATTGATTCTATGGCCAATTCAGTGAGAAATGCAACCCCGAGAGGTAAACTGAAAACTTTGTAAAAACGACACACAAGCATGCGCGCGCGGAAGTTTGGCTATGGGCGACGACGTAAAAAATTCTGCACCCGAGGCGTCAAATTCAAAATCTGTCTCGACACAATTGATTCTATGGCCAATTCAGTGGGGGATGTAAACACGGGAGGCAATCTGAAAACTTTGTAAAAACGGCGCACAAGCATGCACACAAGTTTGGCTATGGGCGACGATGTCAAAAACTCCGCACCCGAGGCGTCAAATTCAAAATCCGTCTCGACACAATTGATTCTATGGCCAATTCAGTGAGAAATGCAAACCCGAGAGGTAATCTGAAAACTTTGTAAAAACGTCGCACAAGCATGCGCGCGCAAGTTTGCCTTTGGGCAACGACGTCAAAAACTCCACACCCGAGGCATCAAATTCAAAATCCGTCTCGACACAATTGATTCTATGGCCAATTCAGTGAGAAATGCAACTCCGAGAGGTAAACTGAAAACTTTGTAAAAACAGCACACAGGCATGCGCGCGCAAGTTTGGCTATGGGCGACGACGACAAAAACACCACACCCGAGACATCAAATTCAAAATCCGTCTCAACACAATTGATTCTATGGCCAATATAGTGGGGGATGCAAACCCAGGAGGTAATTCGAAAACTTTGTAAAAATGGTGCACAAGTATGCACGCCAGTGTGGCTATGAGCCACGACGTCAAAAATTCTGCACCCGAGGCGTCAAATTCAAAATCTGTCTCGCCACAATTGATTCTATGGCCAATTCAGTGGGGGATGTAAACACGGGAGGCAATCTGAAAACTTTGTAAAAACGGCGCACAAGCATGCACGCAAGTTTGGCTATGGGCGACGATGTCAAAAACTCCGCACTCGAGGCGTCAAATTCTAAATCCGTCTCGACATAATTGATTCTATGGCCAATTCAGTGAGAAATGCAAACCCGAGTGGTAATCCGAAAACTTTGTAAAAACGTCGCACAAGCATGCGCGCGCAAGTTTGGCTATGGGCAACGACGTCAAAAACTCCACACCCGAGGCATCAAATTCAAAATCCGTCTCGACACAATTGATTCTATGGCCAATTCAGTGAGAAATGCAACCCCGAGAGGTAAACTGAAAACTTTGTAAAAACGACACACAAGCATGCGCGCGCGGAAGTTTGGCTATGGGCGACGACATAAAAAATTCTGCACCCGAGGCGTCAAATTCAAAATCTGTCTCGACACAATTGATTTTATGGCCAATTCAGTGGGGGATGTAAACACGGGAGGCAATCTGAAAACTTTGTAAAAACGGCGCACATGCATGCACGCAAGTTTGGCTATGGGCGACTATGTCAAAAACTCCGCACCCGAGGCGTCAAATTCAAAATCCGTCTCGACACTATTGATTCTATGGCCAATTCAGTGAGAAATGCAAACCCGAGAGGTAATCTGAAAACTTTGTAAAAACGTCGCACATGCATGCGCGCGCAAGTTTGGCTATGGGCAACGACGTCAAAAACTCCACACCCGAGGTATCAAATTCAAAATCCGTCTCGACACAATTGATTTTATGGCCAATTCAGTGAGAAATGCAACCCCGAGAGGTAAACTGAAAACTTTGTAAAAACAGCACACAGGAATGCGCGCGCAAGTTTGGCTATGGGCGACTGTTGGGATATAAGTTCACCCTAAGCCCCACTTGATGTTAGAATAGGATCAGCTGACTTGTATAGAACAACTTAGACTAGTCTTGTGTGATCAACTGTATTGATATCAGCTAATCAGCACAGTCCTGGCTTACATGCCTATCCTCAAGATGAGAAGAGTTGAAGACATGAAGACTAGAAGATCCTTGAAGACTAGATAAGTTAAGGTGCTTGTATACCTACTTATCTGATGGAGTCCCAAACTGAAGATGGCCTAAAGCAGTACTAAGAATTGCCAGATCAGAAGAGTATTACTCGACTGATATCAGAAGACAGAAGACCTAAGGCCAGAAGAGTAGTCAGAAGACTAGAAGTACAGATCAGAAGACTATGTGCTCTTCCAGGACTCGGCTGATTCCAAAGTCATCTTGCAATTCAAACGAAGACCTACCTTATTTAGAAGATAGACATGATCCCAGGATTGAAGCAATCAAGTGGCTGGAATTAAGGAATCAAGCCATTATGGAAAGATTGCCCCAACGGCTAGTCAACTCCAACGGCTAGTTGCAAGCAATCACCATTATAAATACAAGAGGATGAGAAATCACAAAGAGAAATCACAAGAGAGAATTCACAAGCTAAGCAAGCAATCAAGCAAATAGCCATACTGTTCTAAGATTTCTCCAAAAGCCAGAAAACCATTAGAATATCTATAGCTCTTAAGTGATTTCTATCCAACCCCTAAGAACCTGAAACCTGTTCATATTGTATAATCATTGTTTTAGGCATAGTGGTTAAGCAAATTATAAGCTTGAACCATTAGTTGGATACACTTCAAAAACCCCAAACCCTCACCGAAAGGTTAAAGTTTTTGAACCCCTTAAAGTGCAAGTGCTTACAATCACTTGTGGAGACCGTAGCTGTTAGGACGGCTCAGATCTCAAAGTCCTAACCTTGGGACTATAAAGGTCAAGACCCTTGTAATTTGTGGTAAATTAAAGGGATTAAACATCACGTGTGGACGTGAGAGTGGACGTAGGAACGTATATCCGAACCACTATAAATCTGGTGTCATTTACCTTCTGCACTTTACATTTCTGCCTTTACATATATTTTATATAGTGCATACTGTATTTTCAACTGTCTTCAAAACAAGGCCATAACTTTCAAACCAGCATCAGCTGAGTACTTTCATAAAGCAAAACAAGTTAACACTTTCATAAGAAATTAAAAAGAATGAGTCTAAACAAGGCCTACCATAATTCCGCATATAACCTCTTCAATCAGATCACTATAGTCATCTGGACCAGCAGACTAGTAGTCCAGCTGACATAGCAATCAGAAGAGGTTCCCAACTCTGTTGAAAAAGTTTTAAAGTCTATTCACCCCTCCCCTCTAGACTTTAATCCCATTCACTACTCGTTCAGGGACCAACAAGTGGTATCAGAGCAGTGGTTCTAACGGACTACTGTCTTTAGATTATCAGAAGACTTGAGGGAGTCTTTTTGTAGTCCTCTTGAACAGATCTATTCTTTTGAAAAACTTATTTTTGAAAACTCATACAGCATGAGTGCTAATATGCGAAAGTTGCCTAAGTTTCCAGTTGAGGATTATGATTACTGGAAGATCAGGATGAGGAAGAATCTCACATCAGTCCACTACAAGATGTGGTCAGTAATCACTGAAGGCCCAATCACCATCATGGCAGTCTACACTGCAAATGGTGATCCAGAAATTCCAGTTGGAGATCTTTCCCCCAAGCCTATAAAGGACCTCACTCCAGAAGAGATGAAGCAATCCAATCTTGACAGCATTGCTCAAGATTACATAATGCAAACTCTTCCAAATGAGTACATTGCAAAGGTAATCCACTGTGACTCAGCCAAAGAGATGTGGGATGCATTGGCTCTTCTCTGTGAAGGAACTGAGCTGATCAAGGAGAGCAAGTTGTCTACAGCAGTCAAGAAGTTCGAACACTTCAAGATGCAACCAGAAGAGTCTATTGATCAGCTAGACAATAGATTTACCAAGATCATCAATGAGATAGAATCTCTGGGCAAGAAATATACAAATAGAGAGAAAAATCTAAAGATCTTAGACTCTCTAACCAAGAAATGGAGACTCAAGAAGACCATCATCAAAGATACTCAAGATATCAAGAAGTGGCCTGCTCAAACTCTATTTCAGAACCTAAAAGCCCATGAATATGATCTGGAAAGAGAAGAAAACTCAGGAAGTGATGAGCCAACTGCAACACCATCTACTTCAAAGACTGTAGCCTTCAAAGCAGCCAATACAAAAGCTGCAAGTACCTCATCTGGCAAGACCTCACTGAAAACAGAAGACTGTGAAGGATCAGACATGAGTCTGAAAGAACAAATGGCTCTTATGATCAAGAGATTCGAAAGGATGAACACTCTCAATAGCAAATATAGAAAATTCTATAGAAACTACAAAGATAGAAGAGCAAGTTCACCCTCCAGAGGTTCTAGAGAAAGAACACCAGAAAGACATCCTAGAAAGGATGTGGAGTCATCTGACAGCCGAGGATCTAGAAGAAGAGATGCCACTCCTCCAAGGAAAGGCAACTCAAATCAGAAATCTGGATCATGCTTTAATTGTCGCAAACCAGGACATTATGTCTATGAATGTCCTGAGCTGAATTTAGATGACAAAGAAGAAAGAAGGCCAAGAAGAGACAGAAGAAATTCAGATAAGCAAGCAATGGTGACTGAAGAATCTGAATATCAAACTGATGAACTCCCCACATCACCAGACTGTCAAATCTTCTCAGATGATTCAGATGACCTAGCTATGATGGCCATAGGTGAAAATGAGGTAAACTCCTATACTACTACTTTCCATTCACCTATTTTTTCACAATCAGATGAGATGAACTCATCTGAAGGCGAATCAGAAGACACCTATTATCAATCTTTAAGAAAGGAAAAAGGTGATCTGGATATTGCCACTAGAGCTTTTATAGAAGTGGAAGAGGAGAACAAGGATCTAAGGAAAGAAATTACTAAGTTGAAAAAGACTAAGTTTGATAACACCCCTGAGTTGGTCACAATGAATGAAAGATTGACCAGAGAAGTGGAACTTCTTAAAGAAGAAAATACCACAATAACTCAGTTGTATGAGGGGATGTTAGAAACTCAAGCTTTAGAAACTAAGGAATTTCGTTCACTACAATCCAAGTTCGATGACCTCTTCCAAGCACACAAGCACTTAGAAAAGGAGAAGGAATGCCTAAATCAAAAGATATCAGAGTTCAATAAAGCTTCTACTACTATTGAAAGTATCTCTGAGTATTATAGATCAAATGGCAATAAGATGGGTTTTGGCTTTGAACTTAATCCATCTACATCCTCTCCAGCTGGGGGTAGTACACCTAACAAGTGCACTACTCAGACACATGAAAAGGGTGAGTGTTCTAAACACAATGAACCTAATATGAACCAAAAGGCATCTGTACCAGCTAAGGCTAACTATCCCAAAACCAAAAAGGGTAAAGGACAAGCTAACCCCAAGCCTGTACAGAGGAACAACAAACAGCCTAGACCATCTCGTTTGAGACAGTCTCAGCTGTATGCTGCTCCAGCCAAGAAGAAGAAGTCTTCTTCCAACAAATCTGTTCTCTTTGCACCCCCTATCTCTTATGATATTGTGAGAACAAAAGAGTATGGTCCATATAATTGTGTGCATCGTCCAGCTAATGCACCCAGGCCGAATGTAACTAGTCAAAAGATCATGTATGTACACTCCTATAAAGGGAAACCATTTGACTATTACTTAGCTGACACAAACAACAAATCAGATCAGTCCAAGGTGTTAACTGGTAAGATTTGGTTATGTGATGCCCGAGGGAAACAACTCAAGTGTTCAAGGTTGTTCAAACGACCAATGTATATGTGGGTTCCCAAGGGTAGTACTAACACCCAAGGACCCAAAACAAAATGGGTACCTAAGACTTAACCTTTCTTGCAGGAAAGGAGGGACCTATACAGAAGAGGAGGTCTAGCAGGAGAAACATGGTACATAGATAGTGGATGCTCAACTCACATGACAGGAACCAAAGCCCTGCTGACCAACTACATAGAGAAGAAAGGTCCAAAAGTCTTCTTTGGTGATAACGCGCACGGTAACACAAAAGGATATGGCACCCTTAAAAATGGTGACATTGAGGTACATGATGTATCATATGTAGAAGGTCTTAAGTTTAATTTGTTATCTGTTTCTCATTTTTGTGACACTGGTTATTCAGTTAAATTCTCTAAAGATGAGTGTCTCATAAGTGATAAAAGAACAAAACAAAACCTTCTAACAGGATCTAGAAAGGGAAGTATGTATCTTGCAAATTGGAACAGCTGTCCTAAGGATACATGTCTGCTTGTGAAGAGCCCTAAAGATGTCAGCTGGCTATGGCACAAACGCCTTAGTCATCTGAACTTTAAGACTATGAACAAGCTAGCAAGGGAATCCTTAGTTGATGGTCTGCCTAATGAACTCTACTGTAAAGATCAGGTATGTGATGCATGTAGACAAGGAAAGCAAACAAAGGTCTCCTTCAAGACCAACAAGACAGCATCAACCAGCAGAGTTCTAGAATTGCTTCATATGGATCTCTTTGGACCAATCACTCCAACCACACTAACAGGAAGAAAGTACACTCTCATTGTTGTAGATGACTACTCCAAGTTTACTTGGGTTATCCTCTTATACAAAAAGAGTGAGAATCAGCAGAAGCTTCCTGAACTTTTGAAGAGGATCCAAGTAGAGAAAGGAGAACCAATTGTGAAAATTAGAAGTGACAAAGGCACTGAATTCATTAACTCTTATATTATTGCCTATTGTACTTCTAATGGTATTTAGCATGAGACAAGTGCAGCAAGAACACCACAACAGAATGGTGTAGCTGAAAGAAGAGTCAGAACACTCAAAGAAGCTGCCAGAACACTCCTTGCTGAATTCTCTACTCCTAAGAAGCTATGGGCAGAAGCCATCAACACAGCTTGTCACACTCAAAACAGGTCAGGTATTCACAAAATTCATGAGAAAACCCCATATGAACTGTGGAAAGGAAGAAAACCTAGAGTATCTTACTTTCATATATTTGGTTGCAAGTGTTTCATTCACAACAATGGGAAGAGTAATTTGAATGCCTTTGATGCCAAATCAGATGAGGGGATATTCTTAGGATACTCCTCTACTAGCAAAGCATTTAGAGTACTCAACAAACGAACCCTTCTTGTGGAAGAAACGCCTCATGTTGTTTTTGATGAATCTTGTGAAAAGAGTGCAGTAGAAACAAACTCAGCTGCAGATCAGATGAGACATCTAGTGATCAAGTCCAAACCAGATGAGTTCATTGAAGTCAATGAACCTTTCCCTGAAGAACCAGAGGAGGATAAGCCTCATAGACCTGTCACTAGATCTCAAACTCAAGCAGGACAAGCTGACCAGAATCAAGATGCAACAATCCCAAATGCCAGGGGGAATGATCTCTTTGACACACAAGATACAGATGATGATCGACCTAATCAAGTCAACTCTCCTGATGGCACTAGATCAGATGAGAATCCAAGCTCATCTAATGCAGATACTCCTGTGAGGCATACATGGAGGAACAATCATCCATCAAACCTTATCTTAGGAGGAGCAGAATCAGGTGTCAAGACAAGAAGACAACTGAATCAGAACTCACAATCATCTATGTTCTGCAGGTGTTCTTTCCTATCCAACATTGAACCAGCTGATATAGAAGAAGCAATGAAAGATAGCAATTGGATCACTGCTATGCAAGAAGAACTAAACCAATTCGAAAGAAATGAAGTCTGGGAATTGGTAGATCGTCCTGAAAACCACAATGTAGTAGGAACAAAGTGGGTATTCAAGAACAAAAAGGACGAAAATGATGTGATAACTAGAAATAAAGCAAGGCTAGTTGCAAAAGGATACTCACAATCTGAAGGGATTGACTATGATGAAACCTTTGCTCCAGTAGCCAGACTAGAAGCTATTCGACTATTTCTAGTCTATGCATCATATATGGGCTTCAAGGTATATCAAATGGATGTCAAGAGTGCTTTTCTAAATGGTATTCTGGTAGAAGAAGTATATGTAGAGCAACCTCCAGGATTTGAAAAAGGTGATCAAGTATATCGACTGAAGAAGGCTCTCTATGGTCTAAAGCAAGCCCCTAGAGCTTGGTATGACACATTGTCACAATTCCTACTTGAAAATGGATATACAAAAGGCAAAGTTGATAGAACTCTTTTCAGAATACAAGAAGGAGAAGACATTCTAATGGTGCAAATATATGTAGATGATATTATATTTGGATCACCCAATCAAGAGATGTGCAAGAAGTTCTCTGAACTTATGCAAGGAAAGTTTGAAATGAGCATGATGGGTGAAATGAATTACTTCCTAGGACTTCAAGTCAAGCAGAGTCCAGAAGGGATCTTCATCAACCAGTCCAAGTATACCAAAAGCCTATTAGAAAGATTCAAAGCTCTACAAAGCAAGACTGCAAGGATTCCAATGATGACATCTTTCAAAATGGAACCAGATGAGTCTGGAAAGGCAGTTGATCAAGCTGAATATAGAGCACTGATTGGATCTCTACTATACCTTACAGCTAGCAGACCAGACATAACATTTGCTGTAGGAGTATGTGCTAGGTTTCAAGCAAACCCAAAGCAAAGTCATCTAGAAGCAGCAAGGAAGATTCTCAAGTACCTAAAAGGAACAGTCAACCTAGGACTATGGTACCCTGCTGATGACAATCTAAAATTGAGTGGCTATTCTGACTCAGACTATGGAGGATGTAGAATTGATAGGAAATCCACATCTGGAACCTGTCAATTTCTAGGCAACAAGCTGATATCATGGTTCTCTAAGAAGCAAACCTCAGTTGCAACCTCCACCACTGAAGCAGAATACATGGCAGCTGGAAGTTGTTGTAGTCAGCTGCTCTGGCTAGTTCAACAACTCAAGGAATACAATGTAGAGGCAAGAGAAGTCCCTATCTATTGTGATAGCAGCAGTGCCATTGCCATCACTCAAAATCCTGTCCTCCACACAAGGTGCAAGCATGTCGACATTCGACACCACTTCATAAGAGACCACCTTGAAAAGAAGGACATCAAGATGGAGAAAATTCACACAGATATCCATGCTGGAACACGCCGGCGAAGGCGGTCCGTCACCAGGTTCGTTGTTGGGTACCAAACGTATAAAACGAATTGAAAGATAAACAGCATGCATCTAAAGCATAGTTTAGATCTGTTACCTTTGAAGATCGAGGCGTTGATTCCAATCTACGGATCTTCTAGTCTGTCTCCCAACCTTGTTCGAACACCGGGTGGACGGCGCGCTATCAAACGTGGAGAAGGCTGCCTTTAGTTCGTCTCCTTGAAACCCTAGCCGTTTTCTCAATTTCGTGTGTACTAGGGTTTCAAAACTATTTTGAGGCTCCTATTTATAATCTCCATAAGTTCATGGGCCAGACTAGGGATCCATTAGAAGGTATAGGGTTTGGGCTTCTTACAGGCCCAAATACTCTTATGTTCAGCCCAGAACATATAATTTGGCCCGAGAACATTAATTCATTCCACTAGAGAATTAATGTTGCACTCCCGTCCTATCCCGAACTGAATCAGGGCTTCTATTAGACGTTATAATTCCCCGTGTTTAAGATATCGCACGTCCATTAATTATTAAAGCTTCTGACTTCTTTAAATAATTAATTTCTATAATTCCTTGAGTAGTACCACTCAACCTTGTTGTCGTACGGATTAAATCCACCTGCAGGGTTTAATACGACAATCCTTTATGAGTTTCCTCAAGGGGACATCATCAGCCTGGATGTATAGGACACGGTGCCCTAATGCCAATAAGTAGACATCATGCGAGCGATGCCATTACCCAAAATACGGAGCGTGAAGAATCTACCAAGATTCTCACCTATGGTACATCAAAGTAGTGAACAAGCACCCCACACGTCTAAATATCACACTTAGGGTTAAGAATCATAAAAGTCACCAAGACCTCTAATTCTTCATAACAGTCAGAACAGAAGAACATGTCTTATCTGTGATCCATTCAATACGCCTCTGCGCACTAGTATAAATTAATGGCCAAGACAAACCACTAACAAGTTTATACTACAACTTAAACCAATAGTTTTGTCCATAACTATCTCAGTTGTGAATACTGTTTATATCTTACAAGGGACTGACAATGTGATCTTCTGTGTGACTACAAACCCACCACATCGTCTACAATGCAAGATAAGCAGACATACAAGTAATCACAAAGAATGCAATAATGTGAAAAACCATTTATTTCAGATAAAAGGAAATCGAATATACGTCACAAAAGCCCACTTAAAGTTTGCTTTACAGTATACACCAACAATCTCCCACTTATACTAAAGCTTAACTTTTAGTATACACATAAAGACATCAACATTTCTCCCACTTATACTCAAAGTCTAGCTTGTAATACATCGTAAACCAAGACCCTCTACATGTTTCTTAAAGACTTTTATTGCCAGCGTCTTTGTGAAAGGATCAGCCAAGTTATCCAACGACGCAATCTTAGCTACAGCCACGTCTCCTCGATTTACGATATCTCGTATAATGTGGTACTTTCGCTCTATGTGTTTACTTGCTCTGTGGGCTCTAGGTTCTTTCGAGTTTGCCACTGCACCTGCGTTATCACAATAAACAGTGATACACATCGGCATACTCTGAGATACCCCTAATTCCAAAAAGAAATTACGCAGCCAGACAGCCTCCTTTGCGGCCTCTGAGGCAGCTACGTACTCGGCTTCCATAGTGGAGTCCGCGATGCATTTCTGCTTCACACTTCTCCAAGATATGGCTGCGCCTCCCAGCATAAACACATAACCCGAGGTTGACTTCCGTTCATCTCGATCAGCTTGGAAATCTGAATCGGTTTAACCCAAAGGAATCAAACTATTTGACTGGTATACTAGCATATAATCTCGAGTCTTTTTCAAGTACTTGAGAATATGCTTAACAGCAGTCCAGTGTCCTTGACCAGGGTTAGACTGATATCTTGCTACCATGCCGACTGCATAGCAAATATCAGGCCTCGTACACAACATCGCATACATAAGGCTTCCTACAGCCGAAGCATAAGGAACCTTAGCCATCTCCTCTATCTCCTTCTGTGTCTTAGGACACATATCTTTAGATAGAGGGACTCCATATCTGAAAGGTAGTACACCCTTCTTGGAATTCTGCATGCCAAAACGAGCAATCACGGTATCAATGTAAGACGCTTGAGATAAACACAACATTCTCTTTTTTCGATCACGAGTGACCTTAATACCAAGAATGTACGACGCTTCTCCCATATCCTTCATTTGAAACTGTTCTGAAAGCCACACCTTTACGTCTGATAATACTTTCACATTGTTGCCAATAAGAAGAATATCATCTACGTATAGTACTAAGAATACCACTACGTCTCTGTCACTCTTCTTGTACACACAACTTTCATTTTGACATTGTTCAAATCCAAAAGATTTGATCACCTCATCAAAACGAATGTTCCAAGACCTGGAAGCTTGTTTTAGCCCATAAAGAGACTTTTTCAGTTTCCAGACTAGATGCTCTTGGCCTTTCTTCACATAACCCTCGGGTTGCTGCATATAGATGTCCTTATCCAAATTTCCATTAAGGAAAGCTGTCTTGACATCCATTTGCCAAATCTCATAGTTCATGTGATTAGCTATGGATAAGAGAATCTAGATCGATTTTAGCATGGCTACTGGTGAGAAGGTCTTGTCATAGTCGATTCCTTCTTTCTGGGTAAAACCCTTTGCCACCAACCGTGCCTTAAAAGCAGTAATCTGCCCATCAGACCCTCTCTTACGTCTGTAGACCCACTTACACCCAACGACTTTCTTGTCGTGGGGAAGTTCACGTAGGTCATACACTTCCATAGCATCCATAGATTCAATTTCTGAATCCATGGACTTGTGCCAAGACTCTGCATCTTTGTCTTTGATTGCCTCTTTGTATGTCCAGGGGTCGTTATCATCATGTTCATCGCTTGGAATCAAGTCAATAGACTCTCCCACAAACATGAAACGATCAGGTTGGCGAACAACCCTCCCACTACGACGAGGCAATGTATACAAAGGTTCATCAGAGTCGCCACGTTGTGCAGTCTCTTGTGGTATTTCCTCTTGCACACTCGGTGTGCCATTGTCTCCTCTCAACTCATTTAGAATGATCTCAGTATTGGACTTATGCTCATTCATATAGTCTTCTTCTAAAAATCGGGCATTGGTACTCACCACCACCCTCTGATCATTAGGACTATAAAAATAACCACCTCTCGTTCCCTTAGGGTATCCTACAAACAACCGTACTTCAGTTCTAGGTGCCAACTTATCAGCTTCCTTGTTCAGCACATGTGCTGGACAACCCCAAATCCGAATGTGGTTTAGACTAGGCTTTCGCCCAGACCACAATTCCATCGGGGTTTTTTTTGGAACCACTTTAGAAGGTACATAATTTAGAAGGTACGCTGCTGTTTCCAAGGCATAACTCCAAAAAGAGGTAGGTAATGAAGCATAACTCATCATCGATCTCACCATATCTAATAGAGTCCTATTCCTTCTCTCAGCCACGCCATTCTGTTGCGGAGTACCAGGCGCGGAGAGCTGGGATCTAATCCCGTTCTCTAATAAGTATTGCCTAAATTCATTGCTAAGGTACTCACCACCACGATCAGAACGCAGTGACTTGATACTCTTACCATGACGGTTCTCCACTTCTGCCTTAAATTCTTTGAACTTGCCAAAGCATTCAGACTTGTGGCGCATCAGGTAGATGTATCCATATCTTGAGTACATCTTGAGTAATCGTCAATGAAAGTGACGAAGTACTCAAAGCCTCCTCTAGCTTGAACAGTCATAGGCCCACACAAATCAGAGTGAATCAATTCCAACACATCATTAGCCCTATTACCCTTGGCCTTAAAAGGCCTCGAGGTCATCTTGCCTTCCAAACAGGATTCGCAGACCGAGAATGGTTCCACTTGGAGAGACTCCAAAAACCCACTACTTACTAGTCTTTGAATCCTTCTTAGGTTGACATGACCCAATCTTAGATGCCAGAGGTATGTTTGATTCAACTTAGAAGGTTCCTTTCTCTTATTTAATGATGATTATGAATGAGCTTCAGTCACAGTATGATATGCACACGTAATAGTATAAAGATTGTTTTCTAACGTGCCAGAACAGATTAAAGAGTCATTTCTCATAATAACAACATTGTCATTAAAAACAACTGAGCATCCATCCAAAAATAACTTCGAAACAGAAATTAAATTTCTCCGAAAATTCGGCACGTATAAAACGTTCTTTAATACTAAAACAGAATTAGAAAAACATAAGTGCACGTCTCCCACTGCAACCACTGATACTATCGCAGCATTGCCCAAACTAATAGTAATCTCGCCCTCACTTAGTTCCCTTGTCTGCAGAAACCCCTGCAAGGTGTAACAAACATTGTCAGTGGCTCCTGTATCTACTACCCAAGAAAAGGCAGAACAAGCCGCAAAACATGTTTCAACAACTAAAGCGAGAGACGTACCAGAGTTGTCCTTTTTTAGGAGAGGACAATCAGACTTCCAATGTCCCGTCTTGTTGCACTTGAAACATTTGCCCTTAGGCTTTTTCACACCACCAGAAGGTGCTAGTTTCTTGCTCCCACTGCTTTCACCACCACCCTTTTTCTGTAAAGGCTTTTTCTTCTTCTTGCCATTAGACGAAGAAGGTCCAGCCTGAACAGTAACATTGGCTTGTGGTCGTTTACCCATGAGACCCTCCACCGCGACCAATTCCGTAAGAAGCTCGGTTAAAGTATAATCCTTCTTACTCATGATCGCGTTTACACGGAAGTTCTCAAAAGACTTTGGGAGCGAGTGTAGGATCATATCGATCTTGGTGTCATTATCGATTAACCCTCCGAGGACCTCAATCTCATTCAGATATTCCATCATCTTGAGACCGTGGTCCCTCACGGACACTCCCTCTGGCATAGAGGTTGACATGATCTTCCTCATAGCCTCAAAGCGGGCAGCCCTATCTTTCTCACCAAAAAGCTCTTTGAGGCTCAACATCATAGTTGCGGCAGTAGGCATAGTTTGATGCTGCTGTTGTAAAACATTTGACATCGAGGCCAAAATGTAACAACGAGCCATCTCATCAGCCTTGTGCCACTTCTTATGAACCTCCCTTTGCTCTTTAGTAGATTCGGCTCCCAAAGGGGCAGGAGCAGGTGTATCGAGCACAAACTTGTACTCATCAACAACTAGGACAATGTCCAAATTTCTTTTCCAATCCAAGTAATTTTGACCAATTAGCTTATTTTGATTTAAGATAACCATAAGTGGGTTGAATGTCACCATAATGTATCTGAAATAAATAAAATGCAAGCAATGAATCACATAAGTTTGAAGCATAAAACATTGGAAACCTTAAAAACCAATATTCAACACAACCTCCAACAGCCCAACAAACACATATGCAAGCCACGTTAGGGTGGTCGTTAAACATGTATTCATCGACCAGACATTCAGTCTTTAATTTCAATATCACGTCAACTTATCCTTATGACGAATGAAATTAACAGTCGAACTTTAACTGGCCATGTGAACTAGAACAGCGACCCCGTTGGGGGGTTATATTCAAATTCACATCTAAGTGATGACCACAATTTAACAACAGTTATCTTGAATTATTCTTTACTGATGAAATCATGGATGACACATCCGTTAGGGAAGATCACACACTTCATCTAAAGATTAAAACAGTTTTATTAGAAGTCTTAACTAGTAAGCTCGTGAATGTTGCACCCGTTAGGGGAAGACTCCCAAGGTCCCACGAGCAACATACTCCTTACTTAAAGACCAATTGTGGAGGCCTATAAATTAATTAAAATTCAATTTTCTCACTTAGTCATTTTAACATGAAGATTATTCATTGGCATAGCAAATTAACAAAAAGTAACACATGCATGCCATAACAATACAAGATGCGATAAACATAGGCAAAAAATAAATAAATGCACATCTATCGCAACCCCTTGAAAACCTATCAAAAACAGCCTATTATAAGCTATTACAATGATAAAAACAGTGGCGCGGACGGATGCCTCGCATCGGCCTCTCACGCAATGCAAAAACCTCGAATTCTCGTCCACCGACAAAAACTGGCCGAAAACTTCATCAAGGCTTTTGAATTAGGCCTCGCCACTCGTCGTCTTAACATAGCTGAGACTCCTGTAGATCTCGTCGAGACGTTTCCGAAACAGTTTTCACCGTCCAAGCCATAACCCGAAAAACTCAGATTACTGTTTTCAGATCTTCCATCGACACCGCCCGTTCTCACGATCAAAATTTACAATATAAACGAGCAAAACCCTACTACAGTAATCTATGAAATAGTCCTATACTACCCACACTTATTATCTGGTGGGAAAAACGATTACATAACACTAGGGTTGCGATAGAAGAAAAAAAAACATATCCAACAGAAACGCATACATACATGAAACAAAATAAATTGAATCATACAATCATACGTTTCAGGCAGAGCCAACAATCCACGAATCCAGGCTCTGATGCCAATTGCTGGAACACGCCGGCGAAGGTGGTCCGTCACCAGGTTCGTTGTTGGGTACCAAACGTATAAAACGAATTGAAATATAAACAACATGCATCTAAAGCATAGTTTAGATCTGTTACCTTTGAAGATCGAGGCGTTGATTCCAATCTACGGATCTTCTAGTCTGTCTCCCAACCTTGTTCGAACACCGGGTGGACTGGCGCGCTATCAAACGTGGAGAAGGCTGCCTTTAGTTCGTCTCCTTGAAACCCTAGCCGTTTTTTCAATTTCGTGTGTACTAGGGTTTTAAAACTATTTTGAGGCTCCTATTTATAATCTCCATAAGTTCATGGGCCAGACTAGGGATCCATTAGAAGGTATATGGTTTGGGCTTCTTACAGGCCCAAATACTCTTATGTTCAGCCCAGAACATATAATTTGGCCCGAGAACATTAATTCATTCCACTAGAGAATTAATGTTGCACTCCCGTCCTATCCCGAACTGAACCAGGGCTTCTATTAGACTTTATAATTCCCCGTGTTTAAGATATCGCACGTCCATTAATTATTAAAGCTTCTAACTTCTTTAAATAATTAATTTCTATAATTCCTTGAGTAGTACCACTCAACCTTGTTGTCGTACGGATTAAATCCACATGCAGGGTTTAATACGACAATCCTTTATGAGTTTCCTCAAGGGGACATCATCAGCCTGGATGTACAGGACACGGTGCCCTAATGCCAATAAGTAGACATCATGCGAGCGATGCCATTACCCAAAATACGGAGCGTGAAGAATCTACCAAGATTCTCACCTATGGTACATCAAAGTAGTGAACAAGCACCCCACACGTCTAAATATCACACTTAGGGTTAAGAATCATAAAAGTCACCAAGACCTCTAGTTCTTCATAACAGTCAGAACAGAAGAACATGTCTTATCTGTGATCCATTCAATACGCCTCTGCGCACTAGTATAAACTAATGGCCAAGACAAACCACTAACAAGTTTATACTACAACTTAAACCAATAGTTTTGTCCATAACTATCTCAGTTGTGAATACTGTTTATATCTTACAAGGGACTGACAATGTGATCTTCTGTGTGACTACAAACCCACCACATCGTCTACAATGCAAGATAAGCAGACATACAAGTAATCACAAAGAATGCAATAATGTGAAAAACCATTTATTTCAGATAAAAGGAAATCGAATATACGTCACAAAAGCCAATTAAAGTTTGCTTTACAGTATACACCAACAATCCAAAGAGCAGACACCTTGACTAAGCCCCTAGCTGAAGAAAGATTCAAGACCCTATGCTACAGCTTAGGACTCCTGGATCCAAGCACATGAAGAGCAAAGATCAGCTGAAGACCTCAGCTGATACAATTGCAGCAGACTAGGAGGATCAGATGAGGTGAATAGACACCCTCATCTTCAGGTAAGTTCTTTCCCAATGAAGACAAATAAAGCTGAGGGAAAACATAGAGTTATCTAATCAAGGGGGAATCAATGATACCTTAAGAATCCTTGATGAAATACTCTAAAATCTGCACTGCATATCACATATATATATATACAGCAGACTTGAACAAAGTTATTTGACATCTTTGCCCTAAGCAATGTATAAACTATGTATATTAATAAACTATTCTTCATAAAATACTTTATACATATACATATATACAATATACTATTGAGTTATACTTGGTTGGATTAATACACCATCCTCACCGACTCAACAGTATGCATGCACTGTACGGATTTCAAATAACTCTTGCACAAAATTTATAATTTCTGCATTCCATAAGATAAAGTCTGAATATCTTTAAATGTGAACCCTTGGATCAAGAATCTCATTGTTGATCCTAAGAAGTAACTTTTCAGAAATTCAGACCTATCAACTCTATAGTTTTGTCATCTTTCACTCCACTACCTCATTTCTACCCCTATAAAAGGAGGAAGTTATGGGATCACCTAAGAACACAAATCACTAACTATTATTTTTGTTTCAGGTATGGAGAAAATCGAAAGAAGAGATGGAATGGAGATCATCCTTCAACCAAGGTCATGGGTGAAGGAGATGAAGATTTGTCCAGAAGATAAAGACGATGCAGATCAGCACACTTGGCTTACTCAACATGAGTATGCCTATGAAAACTAGAGGAAGGAGAGAAGTTCTTGTTGAAAACTAGAGGAAGGAGAGATGCAGAGGACAAAGTAGCAAGCAAGCAGAGCTTCTTCTCCAGGGGGATGTTCCACATGGAGAGCTTGCTATCAAAGGCTACTGTGTCTAAACAAAACATGAAGATCAAGATCCATCATCCAGGTTGGATCATCACAGCAGCACTGAAGGATCCATCAAGCCAGGTTGGACCTTCAAAGCACAGAAGATTTACTCAGCAAATCTCAATCCTCCACTCAGCTGATCAGAAGACCAACTCAGCTGACCAGAAGACTTTCAAGGAAAATCAGCAGACTTTTTGAAGAAATCAGAAGACCTCACTCTGCTGATCAGATCACTTGATTTTAGAGTTTAATGACTATCTTTGATCATGTAATTCATTCTAGATTTACTCCTGAATGTAATTAAAGAAATTGGCCTATATAAGGAATGTAATTCACTTATAAAAAACGGCCTTGATGATCAACTCTTGCCACAAAATTAGTCACAACGACTATTTTTGGTAATGATGTCATTAATACTCAATTACCATATTGCCAGCAAATCAACAATTGCCACATGGCAAATTCAGCCGGCAAATTTAAGGAATGGCTCGAAATCAAAGAAGGAAATCTTGGGCTCTACTCAACAATTAAACCCAAATCTGACCGTTAGATCAAGAATTGTTGAAGTATATATACAACCCTTATACCATTCCAAAAACCCTTTCGCTCACAAAACTCAACTGCTCTCAATACTCTCTCATTCTGCAAATTTCACTCAAGCTCTCAAAACCTAACACTCAAACTCTACTATGGCAATCATTGAAATTTACGAGGAGAAGACCAAGAGCACTGGCACCTTGGATGCTGCAAAGTGGTCCAAGGAAGGGAAGATGTTCACAGAGAATGCTCTGTTTTTCAAGGGCAAACACAAAGCAGAAAACAAGGAGATCCTTCTTCGCTGCATCAACCTCAACCTGCGAGACTTTCTGGAAGCAGCACCCACTAATGTCTATGAACAAGATGTGCTGGCTTTCTATGCAAACGCTGTGATGAAGGGATCTTATGTTGAAAGTGTCATGGGTGGACACAAGGTCAAGGTAACAAGGGAAATCCTTCAGGAATTGTTTGGCTTGTCAAGGGGGAATATAAATATCTCCACCTACATTATGGGTAGAGAAAAGGAGTATATGGAGATGTTCACTGATGGGAGAATCAAGGCTATCGATGCCACTGGACTCAAGAAATCCCAATTAGAACCTAAGTTTCAAACCCTGATGGATATATCAGGCAAGATGCTGCTAGGTAACACATTCAGTCATGATGCTGTTACTACTCTAAAGGTTAGAGTTATGGCTGCAATCTGGGATCAGATTGATGGACACTGGCAAGGACTATTCTTAGACAGAATTGCTCTTGAGGCAAAGAAGGTCACCTTGGACTTACAGTCAAGAGAATGGAAGGTAACAGCCACAGTCAGCTTTGTCAACAAGCTGAGTATCATCCTTCCAGATATTCTCCCAAAGAAGTACAAGATGGGACCTCACAAGACCTTCCATATCTCCAAGTATTACTTAAGGAAGGAAGCTCTTGCTGAGGCAGTAAGGTTGAAAGAAGAGAGGAGGAAGTTGTTAGCTGAAGCATCTTCCAAAGATGTTGTTGAAGAGGCAGAAGAGTCTGCTCATGACTCTGCTGCTGAAGAAGAAGAGGAGCAATCCAAAGAAGAGGCTCAAAAGAAGGCTGCTGAGGATGATGATGATGACAATCAGACCTTAGCACAAAGAAGATATCTGATCAGATCAGGGCTCATCTCCCCATCTGATTCAGATGCCACTCCCACTGCCTCTCCTTTGAAAAAGGCAGGTACTTCTAATCCCTCTCTCACTATCACACCTTCTAAACTATCAAAGGGTCAAAAGAGAAAGAAGAACACTTCTTCTTTCACAAAGAAAGCCAAGAAATCCAGGCTCCCTACTCCAATGAGCATAGCCCCTATTTCATCCTTCAACCCTTCTGATGAGTCCAACCCATCTGAACCTCCAAACACTGATACCCAAATCCCTGCTGATACTCACACAGCAGAGGAACAAACTCAGCCTCAACTAACCCTTGAGCCTAAATTGCCTACCCCTGCTGATGTTCAAACAGCAGACAACCACAAACAGACCACCTCCACACCTCCTACTGATGATCAGACTCAGATTACATCCACAACCCCTGCTGACATTCAACCAGCAGATGCCCAAGATCATCAAGCTCAACCATCTACTGATCTTCAAGTAGAAACTGAACCAGACCAGCAGACCCAAAACCCTGCTGATGAACAAATCACTGAAGATCAATCCCAACTTCCTACCCAACAAGAGGATATCACTTCCCAAATCCCTGCTGATACTCACACAGCAGAGGAAAATGCCCCAGCTACCCAATCCCTTATCCTCTCTGACCCATCTGCTCCAGAAGACATGGCACCAGCAGACCTGGATCAAGATGGCCCCTCTCAACCTCAGTTCAGAATGGTGCACTATCCTATGTGCACAAAAGAGAAGATAATGAGGATGAAGATAGCCAATCTGCTCAAATCTACTACACCTGGAGTTGATGAGGATTCAATCCAGTTTGAACAAGTGCTTAGGATATGCACTTGGATTGAGCTCAGAAGAGATGATGTAGATGACCTTCTTGAGGTTATGGAAGGAATGGGAGGAAAGGAAAACTTCCTCGACTGGGAAATGGAGCAAAAGGAAGTTGCTCAAGTTCGATCTTTTGCTCAGCTGCTATCAGACGAGGCACTGACTGCAGTTTGCAACCGGATTCTTGGAATCCCCACTGTTGATGTCTCTGTCCCAGAAGACTCATCAGATCAGCAGACAGCTGAGATAACATTGGTAGAAGACTCAGCTGCACCTGCCCCTGCAGAAGACTCAGCTGCACCAGCTGACAAAGAAGAGATTGAAAGAGAAGTAGTCAGAGTACCAGCCCACTTCATGCCAACAGCTGACCTGTCTCACTTCATTGTTAAAGGAGAGAAGATCATGACACATCTGGTTAAGGCCACTTCCACATTCCTCAATGAAGAATATCTTACAGCTGAAGAAAGAGGCAAAGCAATAATTGTTCATCCAAAGCCTCAAGGTACACCCTCTACTTCTACCCCATCTGTTGATCATACAGTAGACATCTGCTCCCAGATCAAAGCTGCAATAGACTTGCACTTTGAAAAAGGTTTAGGTTTACAGCTTGGAAGATATGTTGAAAAAGCTGTTAGGGAGCAGAGGACTCGTCTTAATGACCAAATCTTTGACATCGAGGACAAATTTGGTGAGGCACTCCATGATCAGATAGGAGATTACATGACTCTCATTCAGAAAAGAACAGCTGACGTTTCCACAATGTTTGCTAATGAGATCTCCCAAATGGAGGCAGCCTACAAGTCAAAAGTTAAAGATGCTGAAGCAAGAACTGCTGAAGGTCAAAACCTTCTTAAGGCAGCTGCAGAGGAGAATGAAAAACTGTAGACTCAGCTGAAGGAGACAGCAGCCAAACTGGAAACACTTACAAATAGAATTGAAGCTGCCTCCTCCTCCAATTCTCATGCTGAAGTTCTTGAACACAGCATATCACATTTGACCCTGGTTAGCAAAGTCAATGCCATGGCTCTAAAGCAGACCTTGATGGTAGAGATTCGAAATGCTATGGTACTATTTGCGGCTGCACTTGCTGAAGCCAAAAAGGGAGAAGATGTGTTGATAAAGGCTCTTGAGAAGTCTACTGCACAACAAGCTGTAATGGTAGTATCTCAAGATGAGCTGAATGAAACCTTGGGTGGTTTAAACAGCAAAATCAAGAACAGGCAAGGCAAAGGCAAAGAAATTGCTGAAGAAGATACCCAAGCACCCACCCAAGCTCCTGCCAAGACTCTTCAGATCACTGCCCCTGAAGAACAAGTTCCTCAAAAGAGAATGACAAGGAAAAGGAAGGCAGATGAGCAAGCTCAGTCAGCTCAGACCAGTAAGAAGTCAACTCCAGCAGAGCCTACTGCAGAAGAGAAAGAGGCTCTAGAGTTGAAGAAAAAGAAGTTGCTTGAAGCTCAAGAGCTTAAGCAAAAGAAGCTGAATGATGCGAAGGCAGTCAAAGCCAAATTTGAAAGGAGAATTGCCAAACTCAGGAAAGCAATCAAGGACAAAGCAAAAGAAGACAGTGTCCTGGTGTTTGATAGCAATTATGTGGATTATTTAGCCCTTCAAGATGAGCTACCAAGATGGTATCCTCTGAAGAAGAAGTGGCAAATTCAACACCACATAGTAAGGAAATTTGGCCCTCTCCCAACTTATGAAGATGAATTCTTCTAGTTCAATCAGTTCATGAACATTGAAGATCCAGTGTTCTGGGAAGAAATTGTCAAGACAGCCAAAGGACTTGACAACTGCAGAATTCTAACTCCTGAAGAACCCAAATGGGATGCACCCCTTCTGGATTCAGGAAGAGCCAACATGATTGAAATCAAAAGGATTTTGTACAAGATCTATGAAGAGGAGAATGTTACAGATGTGCAGCACATGGAAGAAGTTCGAGCTCGTCTGTATCTTGCCTACCGCATTTGAAGAACAGAAGACCTGATGAAGACTACCTTAGAAGTTTAAAGAAACTATTACTTGTAATCTGTAAAAGCTCTATATATATTCAAGTTCTAGTTCTTTTTGCTTACAAGACAAACTCTCATTGTCTTCATCAGAAACTTCAGTTTTAGCATGTTATAAACTCTTATCTTATTTCATTAAGAGCATTTATCAAGTATAGTTTTGGCTTCATCAAAAAGGGGGAAATTGTTGGGATATAAATTCACCCTAAGCCCCACTTGATGTTAGAATAGTTTTGATGGCCAAAACACTTAGAGTTTATAAATGTAATAGGATCAGCTGACTTGTATAGAACAGCTTAGACTAGTGTTGTGTGATCAACTGTATTGATATCAGCTGATCAGCACAGTCCTGGCTTACATGCCTATCCTCAAGATGAGAAGAGTAGAAGACATGAAGACTAGAAGATCCTTGAAGACCAGATAAGATAAGGTGCTTGTATACCTACTTATCTGATGGAGTCCCAGACTGAAGATGGCCTAAAGAAGTACTAAGAATTGCCAGATCAGAAGAGTATTACTCGACTGATATCAGAAGACAGAAGACCTAAGGCCAGAAGAGTAGTCAGAAGACTAGAAGTACAGATCAGAAGACTATGTTCTCTTCCAGGACTCGGCTGATTCCAAAGTCATCTTGCAATTCAAACGAAGACCTACCTTATTTAGAAGATTGACATGATCCCAGGATTGAAGCAATCAAGTGGCTGGAATTTAAGGAATCAAGCCATTATGGAAAGATTGCCCCAACGGCTAGTTGCAAGCAATCACCATTATAAATACAAGAGGATGAGAAATCACAAAGAGAAGTCACAAGAGAGAATTCACAAGCTAAGCAAGCAATCAATCAAATAGCCATACTGTTCTAAGAGTTCTCCAAGAGCCAGAAAACCATTAGAATATCTATATCTCTTAAGTGATTTCTATCCAACCCCTAAGAACCTGAAACCTGTTCATATTGTATAATCATTGTTTTAGGCATAGTGGTTAAGCAAATTATAAGCTTGAACCATTAGTTGGATACACTTCAAAAACCCCAAACCCTCACCGAAAGGTTAAAGTTTTTGAACCCCTTAAAGTGCAAGTGCTTACAATCACTTGTGGAGACCGTAGCTGTTAGGACGGCTCAGATCTCAAAGTCCTAACCTTGGGACTATAAAGGTCAAGACCCTTGTAATTTGTGGTAAATTAAAGGGATTAAACATCACATGTGGACGTGAGAGTGGACGGTTGAACGTATATCCGAACCACTAGAAATCTGGTGTCATTTACCTTCTGCATTTTATATTTCTGCCTTTACATATATTTTATATAGTGCATACTGTATTTTCAACTGTCTTCAAAACAAGGCCATAACTTTCAAACCAGCATCAGCTGAGTACTTTCATAAAGCAAAACAAGTTAACACTTTCATAAGAAATTAAAAAGAACGAGTCTAAACAAGGTCTACCATAATTCCGCATATAACCTCTTCAATCAGATCACTATAGTCATCTGGACCAGCAGACTTGTAGTCCAGCTGACATAGCAATCAGAAGAGGTTCCCAACTCTTTTGAAAAAGTTTTAAAGTCTATTCACCCCTCCCCTCTAGACTTTAATCCCATTCACTACTCGTTCAGGGACCAACAGCGACGACGACAAAAACACCACACCCGAGACATCAAATTCAAAATCCGTCTCAACATAATTGATTCTATGGCCAATATAGTGGGGGATGCAAACCCAGGAGGCAATCCGAAAACTTTGTAAAAATGGTGCACAAGTATGCACGCCAGTGTGGCTATGAGCCACGACGTCAAAAACTCTGCACCTGAGGCTTCAAATTCAAAATCTGTCTCGACCTAATTAATTCTAAGGCCAATTCAGTGGGGGATGCAAACACGGGAGGCAATCTGTAAACTTTGTAAAAACGGCGCACAATCATGCGCGGAAGTTTGGCTATGGGCGACGACGTCAAAAACTCCGCACCCGAGGCGTCAAATTCAAAATCTGTCTTGAAACAATTGATTATATGGCCAATATAGTGGGGGATGCAAACCCGGGAGGTAATCTGAAAACTTTGTAAAAACGGTGCACAAGTATGCACGTGAGTGTGGCTATGGGCCACGACGACAAAAACTCTACACTCGAGGCTTCAAATTCACATTCCGTCTCGACACAATTGATTCAATGGGCAATTCAGTGGAGGATGCAAACACGGGAGGCAATCTGAAAACTTTGTAAAAACAGCGCACAAGCATGCGAGCAAGTGTGGCTATGGGCGACGACGTCAAAAATTCTGCACCCGAGGCGTCAAATTCAAAATCTGTCTCGACGCAATTGATTATATGGCCGATTCAATGAGAAATGAAACCCCGAGTGGTAAACTGAAAACTTTGTAAAAACGGCACACAAGCATGTGCGCGCAAGTTTGGCTATGGGCGACGACGTCAAAAACACCACACCAGAGACATCAAATTCAAAATCTGTCTCAACACAATCGATTTTATGGCCAATTCAATGAGAAATGAAACCCCGAGTGGTAAACTGAAAACTTTGTAAAAACGGCACACAAGCATGCGCGCGCAAGTTTGGCTATGGGCGACGACGTCAAAAACACCACACCCGAGACATCAAATTCAAATTCCGTCTCAACACAATTGATTCTATGGCCAATATAGTGGGGGATGCAAACCCAGGAGGCAATCCGAAAACTTTGTAAAAACGGTGCACAAGTATGCACGTGAGTGTGGCTATGGGCCACGACGACAAAAACTCTGCACCCGAGGCTTCAAATTCACAATCTGTCTCGACATAATTGATTCTATGGGCAATTCAGTGGGGGATGCAAACACGGGACGCAATCTGAAAACTTTGTAAAAACGGCGCACAAGCATGCGCGCAAGTTTGGCTATTGGCGACGACGTCAAAAACTCCGCACCCGAGGCGTCAAATTCAAAATCTGTCTCGACACAATTGATTCTATGGCCAATTCAGTGAGAAATTCAAACCCGGGAGGTAATTTGAAAACTTTGTAAAAACGGTGCACAAGTATGCACGTGAGTTTGGCTATGGGTGACGACGTCAAAAACTCCGCACCCGAGACATCAAATTCAAAATCTGTCTCAACACAATTGATTTTATGGCCAATTCAATGAGAAATGAAACCCCGAGTGGTAAACTGAAAACTTTGTAAAAACGGCACACAAGCATGCGCGCGCAAGTTTGGCTATGGGCGACGACGTCAAAAACACCACACCCGAGACATCAAATTCAAATTCCGTCTCAACACAATTGATTCTATGGCCAATATAGTGGGGGATGCAAACCCAGGAGGCAATCCGAAAACTTTGTAAAAACGGTGCACAAGTATGCACGTGAGTGTGGCTATGGGCCACGACGACAAAAACTCTGCACCCGAGGCTTCAAATTCACAATCTGTCTCGACATAATTGATTCTATGGGCAATTCAGTGGGGGATGCAAACACGGGACGCAATCTGAAAACTTTGTAAAAACGGCGCACAAGCATGCGCGCAAGTTTGGCTATTGGCGACGACGTCAAAAACTCCGCACCCGAGGCGTCAAATTCAAAATCTGTCTCGACACAATAGATTCTATGGCCAATTCAGTGAGAAATTCAAACCCGGGAGGTAATTTGAAAACTTTGTAAAAACGGTGCACAAGTATGCACGTGAGTTTGGCTATGGGTGACGACGTCAAAAACTCCGCACCCGAGGCGTCAAATTCAAAATCTGTCTCGACACAATTGATTCTATGGCCAATTCAGTGAGAAATGCAAACCCGGGAGGTAATCTGAAAACTTTGTAGAAACGGCGCACAAGCATGCGCGCAAGTTTGGCTATGGGCGACGACGTCAAAAACACCGCACCCGAGGCATCAAATTCAAAATTTGTCTCGACACAATTGATTCTATGGCCAATTCAGTGAGAAATGCAAACCCGAGAGGTAATCTACAAACTTTGTAAAACGGCGCACAAGCATGCGCGCAAGTTTGGCTATTGGCGACGACGTCAAAACCTCCGCACCCGAGACGTCAAATTCAAAATCTGTTTCAACACAATTTATTCTATGGCCAATTCAGTGAGAAATGCAAACCCGGGAGGTAATCTGAAAACTTTGTAAAAATGGCGCACAAGCATGCGTGCAAGTTTGGCTATTGGCGACGACGTCAAAAACTCTGCACCCGAGGCGTTAAATTCAAAATCTGTCTCGACCCAATTTATTCTATGGCCAATTCAGTGAGAAGTGCAAACCCGGGAGGTAACCTGAAAACTTTGTAAAAACGGCGCACAAACATGCGCGCAAGTTTGGCTATGGGCGACGACATCAAAAACTCCGCACCCGAGGCGTCAAATTCAAAATCTGTCTCGACACAATTGATTCTATGGCCAATTCAGTGAGAAATGCAAACCCGGGAGGTAATCTACAAACTTTGTAAAACGGCGCACAAGCATGCGCGCAAGTTTGGCTATTGGCGACGACGTCAAAACCTCCGCACCCGAGACGTCAAATTCAAAATCTGTTTCAACACAATTTATTCTATGGCCAATTCAGTGAGAAATGCAAACCCGGGAGGTAATCTGAAAACTTTGTAAAAATGGCGCACAAGCATGCGCGCAAGTGTGGCTATGGGCGACGACGTCAAAAATTCTGCACCCGAGGCGTCAAATTCAAAATCTGTCTCGATACAATTGATTCTATGGCCAATTCAGTGAGAAATGCAAACCCGGGAGGTAATCTGAAAACTTTGTAAAAACGGCGCAAAAGCATGCACGCATGTGTGGCTATGGGCGACGACGTCAAAAACTCCGCACCCGAGGCGTTAAATTCAAAATCTGTCTCGACACAATTAATTCTATGGCCAATTCAGTGAGAAATGCACCCGAGAGGTAATCTGAAAACTTTGTAAAAACGTCTCACAGGCATGCGCGCGCAAGTTTGGCTATGGGCAACGACGTCAAAAACTCCACACCCGAGGCATCAAATTCAAAATCTGTCTCAACACAATTGGTTTTATGGCCAATTCAATGAGAAATGAAACCCCGAGTGGTAAACTGAAAACTTTGTAAAAACGGCACACAAGCATGCGCGCGCAAGTTTGGCTATGGGCGACGACGTCAAAAACACCACACCCGAGACATCAAATTCAAATTCCGTCTCAACACAATTGATTCTATGGCCAATATAGTGGGGGATGCAAACCCAGGAGGCAATCCGAAAACTTTGTAAAAACGGTGCACAAGTATGCACGTGAGTGTGGCTATGGGCGACGACGACAAAAACTCCGCACCCGAGGCGTCAAATTCAAAATTTGTCTCGACACAATTGATTCTATGGCCAATTCAGTGAGAAATGCAAACCCGGGAGGTAATCTTAAAACTTTGTAAAACGGCGCACAAGCATGCGCGCAAGTTTGGCTATTGGCGACGACGTCAAAAACTCCGCACCCGAGGCGTTAAATTCAAAATCTGTCTCAACACAATTGATTCTATGGCCAATTCAGTGAGAAATGCAAACCCGGGAAGTAATCTGAAAACTTTGTAAAAACGGCACACAAGCATGCGCGCGCGGAAGTTTGGCTATGGGCGACGACGTCAAAAACTCCGCACCCGAGGCGTCAAATTCAAAATCTGTCTCGACACAATTGATTCTATGGCCAATTCAGTGAGAAATGCAAACCCGGGAGGTAATCTGAAAACTTTGTAAAAACGGTGCACAAGTATGCACGTGAGTGTGGCTATGGGCCACGACGACAAAAACTCTGCACCCGAGGCATAAAATTCACAATCCGTCTCGACACAATTGATTCTATGGCCAATTCAGTGGGGGATGCAAACACGGGACGCAATCTGAAAACTTTGTAAAAACGGCGCACAAGCATGCGCGCAAGTTTGGCTATGGGCGACGACGTCAAAAAGTCTGCACCCGAGGCGTCAAATTCAAAATCTGTCTCGACACAATTGATTCAATTGCCAATTCAGTGAGAAATGCAAACCCGAGAGGTAATCTGAAAACTTTGTAAAAACGGCGCACAAGCATGCGCGCGCAAGTTTAGCTATGGGCGACGATGTCAAAAACACCACACCTGAGACATCAAATTCAAAATCCGACTCGACACAATTGATTCTATGGCCAATATAGTGGGGGATGCAAACCCAGGAGGCAATCCGAAAACTTTGTAAAAACGGTGCACAAGTTTGCACGCCAGTGTGGCTATGAGCCACGACGTCAAAAACTCTGCACCCGAGGCTTCAAATTCACAATCTGTCTCGACATAATAGATTCTAAGGCCAATTCAGTGGGGGATGCAAACACGGGAGGCAATCTGAAATTTTGTAAAAACGGCGCACAAGCATGCGCGCAAGTTTGGCTATTGGCGACGACTTCAAAAACTCCGCACCCGAGGCGTCAAATTAAAAATCTGTCTCGACACAATTTATTCTATGGCCAATTCAGTGAGAAATGAAAACCCGGGAGGTAATCTGAAAACTTTGTAAAAATGGCGCACAAGCATGCGCGCAAGTTTGGCTATTGGCGACGACGTCAAAAACTCTGCACCCGAGTTGTCAAATTCAAAATCTGTCTCGTCACAATTTATTCTATGGCCAATTCAGTGAGAAGTGCAAACCCGGGAGGTAATCTGAAAACTTTGTAAAAATGACGCACAAGCATGCGCGCAAGTTTGGCTATGGGCGACGACGTCAAAAACTCCGCACCCGTGGCGTCAAATTAAAAATCTATCTCGACACAATTGATTCTATGGCCAATTCAGTGAGAAATGCAAACCCGGGAGGTAATCTGAAAACTTTGTAAAAACGGCGCACAAGCATGCGTGCAAGTTTGACTATGGGCGACGACGTAAAAAACACCACACCCGAGACATCAAATTCAAAATCCGTCTCGACACAATTGATTCTATGGCCAATATAGTGGGGGATGCAAACCCAAGAGGCAATCTGAAAACTTTGTAAAAACGGTGCACAAGTATACACGCCAGTGTGGCTATGAGCCACGACGTCAAAAACTCTGCACCCAAGGCTTCAAATTCACATTCTGTCTCGACAAAATTGATTCTAAGGCCAATTCAGTGGGGAATGCAAACACGGGAGGCAATCTGAAAACTTTGTAAAAACGGCGCACAAGCATGCGCGCAAGTTTGGCTATTGGCGACGACGTCAAAAACTCCGCACCCGAGGCGTCAAATTCAAAATCTGTCTCGACACAATTGATTCTATGGCCAATTCAGTGAGAAATGCAAACCCGGGAGGTAATCTGAAAACTTTGTAAAAACGGCGCACAACCATGCGCGCAAGTTTGGCTATGGGCGACGACGTCAAAAAGTCTGCACCCGAGGCGTCAAATTCAAAATCTGTCTCGATACAATTGATTCAATTGCCAATTCAGTGAGAAATGCAAACCCGAGAGGTAATCTGAAAACTTTGTAAAAACGGCGCACAAGCATGCGCGCGCAAGTTTAGCTATGGGCGACGATGTCAAAAACACCACACCTGAGACATCAAATTCAAAATCCGACTCGACACAATTGATTCTATGGCCAATATAGTGGGGGATGCAAACCCAGGAGGCAATCCGAAAACTTTGTAAAAACGGTGCACAAGTTTGCACGCCAGTGTGGCTATGAGCCACGACGTCAAAAACTCTGCACCCGAGGCTTCAAATTCACAATCTGTCTCGACATAATAGATTCTAAGGCCAATTCAGTGGGGGATGCAAACACGAGAGGCAATCTGAAATTTTGTAAAAACGGCGCACAAGCATGCGCGCAAGTTTGGCTATTAGCGACGACTTCAAAAACTCCGCACCCGAGGCGTCAAATTAAAAATCTGTCTCGACACAATTTATTCTATGGCCAATTCAGTGAGAAATGAAAACCCGGGAGGTAATCTGAAAACTTTGTAAAAATGGCGCACAAGCATGCGCGCAAGTTTGGCTATTGGCGACGACGTCAAAAACTCTGCACCCGAGGTGTCAAATTCAAAATCTGTCTCGACACAATTTATTCTATGGCCAATTCAGTGAGAAGTGCAAACCCGGGAGGTAATCTGAAAACTTTGTAAAAACGACGCACAAGCATGCGCGCAAGTTTGGCTATGGGCGACGACGTCAAAGACTCCGCACCCGTGGCGTCAAATTAAAAATCTATCTCGACACAATTGATTCTATGGCCAATTCAGTGAGAAATGCAAACCCGGGAGGTAATCTGAAAACTTTGTAAAAACGGCGCACAAGCATGCGTGCAAGTTTGACTATGGGCGACGACGTCAAAAACACCACACCCGAGACATCAAATTCAAAATCCGTCTCGACACAATTGATTCTATGGCCAATATAGTGGGGGATGCAAACCCAAGAGGCAATCTGAAAACTTTGTAAAAACGGTGCACAAGTATACACGCCAGTGTGGCTATGAGCCACGACGTCAAAAACTCTGCACCCAAGGCTTCAAATTCACATTCTGTCTCGACAAAATTGATTCTAAGGCCAATTCAGTGGGGAATGCAAACACGGGAGGCAATCTGAAAACTTTGTAAAAACGGCGCACAAGCATGCGCGCAAGTTTGGCTATTGGCGACGACGTCAAAAACTCCGCACCCGAGGCGTCAAATTCAAAATCTGTCTCGACACAATTGATTCTATGGCCAATTCAGTGAGAAATGCAAACCCGGGAGGTAATCTGAAAACTTTGTAAAAACGGCGCACAACCATGCGCGCAAGTTTGGCTATGGGCGACGACGTCAAAAAGTCTGCACCCGAGGCGTCAAATTCAAAATCTGTCTCGATACAATTGATTCAATTGCCAATTCAGTGAGAAATGCAAACCCGAGAGGTAATCTGAAAACTTTGTAAAAACGGCGCACAAGCATGCGCGCGCAAGTTTAGCTATGGGCGACGATGTCAAAAACACCACACCTGAGACATCAAATTCAAAATCCGACTCGACACAATTGATTCTATGGCCAATATAGTGGGGGATGCAAACCCAGGAGGCAATCCGAAAACTTTGTAAAAACGGTGCACAAGTTTGCACGCCAGTGTGGCTATGAGCCACGACGTCAAAAACTCTGCACCCGAGGCTTCAAATTCACAATCTGTCTCGACATAATAGATTCTAAGGCCAATTCAGTGGGGGATGCAAACACGAGAGGCAATCTGAAATTTTGTAAAAACGGCGCACAAGCATGCGCGCAAGTTTGGCTATTAGCGACGACTTCAAAAACTCCGCACCCGAGGCGTCAAATTAAAAATCTGTCTCGACAAAATTTATTCTATGGCCAATTCAGTGAGAAATGAAAACCCGGGAGGTAATCTGAAAACTTTGTAAAAATGGCGCACAAGCATGCGCGCAAGTTTGGCTATTGGCGACGACGTCAAAAACTCTGCACCCGAGGTGTCAAATTCAAAATCTGTCTCGACACAATTTATTCTATGGCCAATTCAGTGAGAAGTGCAAACCCGGGAGGTAATCTGAAAACTTTGTAAAAACGACGCACAAGCATGCGCGCAAGTTTGGCTATGGGCGACGACGTAAAAAACTCCGCACCCGTGGCGTCAAATTAAAAATCTATCTCGACACAATTGATTCTATGGCCAATTCAGTGAGAAATGCAAACCCGGGAGGTAATCTGAAAACTTTGTAAAAACGGCGCACAAGCATGCGTGCAAGTTTGACTATGGGCGACGACGTCAAAAACACCACACCCGAGACATCAAATTCAAAATCCGTCTCGACACAATTGATTCTATGGCCAATATAGTGGGGGATGCAAACCCAAGAGGCAATCTGAAAACTTTGTAAAAACGGTGCACAAGTATGCACGCCAGTGTGGCTATGAGCCACGACGTCAAAAACTCTGCATCCGAGGCTTCAAATTCACAATCTGTCTCGATATAATTGATTCTAAGGCCAATTTAGTGGGGGATGCAAATATGGGAGATAATCTGAAAACTTTGTAAAAACGGCGCACAAGCATGCGCGCAAGTTTGGCTATTGGCGACGACTTCAAAAACTCCGCACCCGAGGCGTCAAATTCAAAATTTGTCTCGACACAAATGATTCTATGGCCAATTCAGTGAGAAATGCAAACCCTGGAGGTAATCTAAAAACTTTGTAAAAATGGCGCACAAGCATGCGCGCAAGTTTGGCTATTGGCGACGACGTCAAAATTTCCGCACCCGAGGCGTCAAATTCAAAATCTGTCTCGACACAATTAATTCTATTGCCAATTCAGTGAGAAATGCAAACCCGAGAGGTAATCTGAAAACTTTGTAAAATCGGCGCACAAGCATGCGCGCACACGTTTGGCTATGGGCGACGACGTCAAAAACACCACACCCGAGACATCAAATTCAAAATACGTCTCGACACAATTGATTCTATGGCCAATATAGTTGGGGATGCAAACCCAGGAGGCAATCCGAAAACTTTGTAAAAACGGTTCACAAGTATGCACGTCAGTGTGGCTATGAGCTACGACGTCAAAAACTCTGCACCCGAGGCTTCAAATTCACAATCTGTCTCGACATAATTGATTCGAAGGCCAATTCAGTGGGGGATGCAAACACGTGAGGCAATCTGAAAACTTTGTAAAAACGGCGCACAAGCATGCGCGCAAGTTTGGCTATTGGCGACGACGTCAAAAACTCCGCACCCGAGGCGTCAAATTCAAAATCTGTCTCGACACAATTGATTCTATGGCCAATTCAGTGAGAAATGCAAACCCGGGAAGTAATCTGAAAACTTTGTAAAAACGGCACACAAGCATGTGCGCGCGGAAGTTTGGCTATGGGCGACGACGTAAAAAACTCCGCACCCGAGGCGTCAAATTCAAAATCTGCCTCGACACAATTGATTCTATGGCCAATTCAGTGAGAAATGCAAACCCGGGAGGTAATCTGAAAACTTTGTAAAAACGGTGCACAATTATGCACGTGAGTGTGGCTATGGGCCACGACGACAAAAACTCTGCACCCGAGGCTTCAAATTCACAATCCGTCTCGACACAATTGATTCTATGGCTAATTCAGTGGGGGATGCAAACACGGGACGCAATCTGAAAACTTTGTAAAAACGGCGCACAAGCATGCTCGCAAGTTTGGCTATGGGCGACGACGTCAAAAACTCTGCACCCGAGGTGTCAAATTCAAAATCTGTCTCGACACAATTTATTCTATAGCCAATTCAGTGAGAAGTGTAAACCCGGGAGGTAATCTGAAAACTTTGTAAAAACGGCACACAAGCATGCGCGCGCGGAAGTTTGGCTATGGGCGACGACGTCAAAAACTCCGCACCCGAGGCGTCAAATTCAAAATCTGTCTCGACACAATTGATTCTATGGCCAATTCAGTGAGAAATGCAAACCCGGGAGGTAATCTGAAAACTTTGTAAAAACGGTGCACAAATATGCACGTGAGTGTGGCTATGGGCCACGACGACAAAAACTCTGCACCCGAGGCTTCAAATTCACAATCCGTCTCGACACAATTGATTCTATGGCTAATTCAGTGGGGGATGCAAACACGGGAGGCAATCTGAAAACTTTGTAAAAATGGCGCACAAGCATGCGCGCAAGTTTGGCTATTGGCGACGACGTCAAAAACTCCGCACCCGAGGCGTCAAATTCAAAATCTGTCTCAACACAATTGATTCTATGGCCAATTCAGTGAGAAATGCAAACCCGGGAAGTAATCTGAAAACTTTGTAAAAACGGCACACAAGCATGCGCGCGCGGATGTTTGGCTATGGGCGACGACGTCAAAAACTCCGCACCCGAGGCGTCAAATTCAAAATCTGTCTCGACACAATTGATTCTATGGCCAATTCAGTGAGAAATGCAAACCCGGGAGGTAATCTGAAAACTTTGTAAAAACGGTGCACAAGTATGCACGTGAGTGTGGCTATGGGCCACGACGACAAAAACTCTGCACCCGAGGCTTCAAATTCACAATCTGTCTCGACATAATAGATTCTAAGGCCAATTCAGTGGGGGATGCAAACACGGGAGGCAATCTGAAATTTTGTAAAAATGGCGCACAAGTAGAGCTGGCAAATCGGGCCGCCCGGCCCAGCCCAGCCTAGCCCATCGGGCCAAGCGATGTTCGTGGGCTGGGTCGGGCCGGCCCATGAATTATTCGGGCCTATAAAATTTGAGCCCAACCTAGCCCACCCTAGCCCGCTGGGCTAGCGGGCCGGGCCGGCCCAGCCCATGAAATATTTTTTAAAAAATAATATTTTTAGCAAAAAATATATATTACTAATGTATTAATTATACATAATTCATAAACGGTCATAAAGTATAACATTACACTATATAAATAATTTATAAGTTCAAATTTCAAAGTCAAAATAAAATAAAAAAACACAATAATATTTAAAAATAATGTACTTTACTTATTTTAATTATTTATTTGTCTAAAGAAAATAATTAATCGGGCCAAATGGGCTGCCCATGGGCCGGCGGGCCAAATTCAGCCTAGCCCATTAGGCCCGTCGGGCCCATCGGGTCGGGCCAAATAGGCCCAGTTTTATATGGGCCTCTAATTTTAGAGCCCAGCCCATACTAGGTTTCGGGTTGTCCGGGCCGGCCCATCGGGTCGGGCCCAAATTGCCGGCTCTACGCACAAGCATGCGCGCAAGTTTGGCTATTAGCGACGACTTCAAAAACTCCGCACCCGAGGCGTCAAATTAAAAATCTGTCTCGACACAATTTATTCTATGGCCAATTCAGTGAGAAATGAAAACCCGGGAGGTAATCTGAAAACTTTGTAAAAATGGCGCACAAGCATGCGCGCAAGTTTGGCTATTGGCGACGACGTCAAAAACTCTGCACCCGAGGTGTCAAATTCAAAATCTGTCTCGACACAATTTATTCTATGGCCAATTCAGTGAGAAGTGCAAACCCGGGAGGTAATCTAAAAACTTTGTAAAAACGACGCACAAGCATGCGCGCAAGTTTGGCTATGGGCGACGACGTCAAAAACTCCGCACCCGTGGCATCAAATTAAAAATCTATCTCGACACAATTGATTTTATGGCCAATTCAGTGAGAAATGCAAACCCGGGAGGTAATCTGAAAACTTTGTAAAAACGGCGCACAAGCATGCGTGCAAGTTTGACTATGGGCGACGACGTCAAAAACACCACACCCGAGACATCAAATTCAAAATCCGTCTCGACACAATTTATTCTATGGCCAATATAGTGGGGGATGCAAACCCAAGAGGCAATCCGAAAACTTTGTAAAAACGGTGCACAAGTATGCACGCCAGTGTGGCTATGAGCCACGACGTCAAAAACTCTGCATCCGAGGCTTCAAATTCAAAATCTGTCACGACATAATTGATTCTAAGGCCAATTCAGTGGGGGATGCAAACACGTGAGGTAATCTGAAAACTTTGTAAAAACGGCGCACAAGCATGCGCGCAAGTTTGGCTATTGGCGACGACTTCAAAAACTCCGCACCCGAGGCGTCAAATTCAAAATTTGTCTCGACACAAATGATTCTATGGCCAATTCAGTGAGAAATGCAAACCCTGGAGGTAATCTAAAAACTTTGTAAAAATGGCGCACAAGCATGCGCGCAAGTTTGGCTATTAGCGACGACGTCAAAAACTCCGCACCCGAGGCGTCAAATTCAAAATCTGTCTCGACACAATTAATTATATTGCCAATTCAGTGAGAAATGCAAACCCGAGAGGTAATCTGAAAACTTTGTAAAAACGGCGCACAAGCATGGGCGCGCAAGTTTGGCTATGGGCGACGACGTCAAAAACACCACACCCGAGACATCAAATTCAAAATCCGTCTCGACACAATTGATTCTATGGCCAATATAGTTGGGGATGCAAACCCAGGAGGCAATCCGAAAACTTTGTAAAAACGGTGCACAAGTATGCACGTCAGTGTGGCTATGAGCCACGACGTCAAAAACTCTGCACCCGAGGCTTCAAATTCACAATCTATCTCGACATAATTGATTCTAAGGCCAATTCAGTGGGGGATGCAAACACGTGAGGCAATCTGAAAACTTTGTAAAAACGGCGCACAAGCATGCGCGCAAGTTTGGCTATTGGCGACGACGTCAAAAACTCCGCACCCGAGGCGTCAAATTCAAAATCTGTCTCGACACAATTGATTCTATGGCCAATTCAGTGAGAAATGCAAACCCAGGAAGTAATCTGAAAACTTTGTAAAAACGGCACACAAGCATGCGCGCGCGGAAGTTTGGCTATGGGCGACGACGTCAAAAACTCCGCACCCGAGGCGTCAAATTCAAAATCTGTCTCGACACAATTGATTCTATGGCCAATTCAGTGAGAAATGCAAACCCGGGAGGTAATCTGAAAACTTTGTAAAATCGGTGTACAAGTATGCACGTGAGTGTGGCTATGGGCCACGACGACAAAAACTCTGCACCCGAGGCTTCAAATTCACAATCCGTCTCGACACAATTGATTCTATGGCCAATTCAGTGGGGGATGCAAACACGGGACGCAATCTGAACACTTTGTAAAAACGGCGCACAAGCATGCGCGCAAGTTTGGCTATGGGCGACGACGTCAAAAAGTCTGCACCCGAGGCGTCAAATTCAAAATCTGTCTCGACACAATTGATTCAATTGCCAATTCAGTGAGAAATGCAAACCTGAGAGGTAATCTGAAAACTTTGTAAAAACGGCGCACAAGCATGCGCGCGCAAGTTTAGCTATGGGCGACGATGTCAAAAACACCACACCTGAGACATCAAATTCAAAATCCGACTCGACACAATTGATTATATGGCCAATATAGTGGGATATGCAAACCCAGGAGGCAATCCGAAAACTTTGTAAAAACGGTGCACAAGTTTGCACGCCAGTGTGGCTATGAGCCACGACGTCAAAAACTCTGCACCCGAGGCTTCAAATTCACAATCTGTCTCGACATAATAGATTCTAAGGCCAATTCAGTAGGGAATGCAAACACGGGAGGCAATCTGAAATTTTGTAAAAACGGCGCACAAGCATGCGCGCAAGTTTGGCTATTGGCGACGACTTCAAAAACTCCGCACCCGAGGCGTCAAATTAAAAATCTGTCTCGACACAATTTATTCTACGGCCAATTCAGTGAGAAATGAAAACCCGGGAGGTAATCTGAAAACTTTGTAAAAATGGCGCACAAGCATGCGCGCAAGTTTGGCTATTGGCGACGACGTCAAAAACTCTGCATCCAAGGCGTCAAATTCAAAATCTGTCTCGACACAATTTATTATATGGCCAATTCAATGAGAAGTGCAAACACGGGAGGTAATCTGAAAACTTTGTAAAAACGGTGCACAAGTATGCACGTGAGTGTGGCTATGGGCCACGACGACAAAAACTCTGCACCCGAGGCTTCAAATTCAAAATATGTCTCGACACAATTTATTCTATGGCCAATTCAGTGAGAAATGCAAACCCGGGAGGTAATCTGAAAACTTTGTAAAAACGGCGCATGCTGGCTATGGGCGACGACGTCAAAAACTCCGCACCCGAGGCGTCAAATTCAAAATCTGTCTCGACACAATTTATTCTATGGCCAATTCAGTGAGAAATGCAAACTCGGGAGGTAATCTGAAAACTTTGTAAAAACGGCACACAAGCATGCGCGCAAGTTTGGCTATTGGCGAGGACGTCAAAAACTCTGCATCCAAGGCGTCAAATTCAAAATTTGTCTCGACACAATTTATTATATGGTCAATTCAATGAGAAGTGCAAACACGGGAGGTAATCTGAAAACTTTGTAAAAACGGTGCACAAGTATGCACGTGAGTGTGGCTATGGGCCATGACGACAAAAACTCTGCACCCGAGGCTTCAAATTCAAAATATGTCTCGACACAATTTATTCTATGGCCAATTCAGTGAGAAATGCAAACCCGGGAGGTAATCTGAAAACTTTGTAAAAACGGCGCATGCTGGCTATGGGCGACGACGTCAAAAACTCCGCACCCGAGGCGTCAAATTCAAAATCTGTCTCGACATAATTGATTCTACAGCCAATTCATGAGAAATGCAAACCCGGGAGGTAATCTGAAAACTTTGTAAAAACGGCGCACAAGGATGCGTGCAAGTTTGACTATGGGCGACGACGTCAAATACTCCACACCCGAGGTGTCAAATTCAAAATCTGTCTCGACACAATTGATTATATGGCCAATTCAGTGAGGAATGCAAACCCGGGAGGTAATCTAAAAACTTTGTAAAAACGGTGCACAAGTATGCACGTGAGTGTGGCTATGGGCCACGACGACAAAAACTCTGCACCCGAGGCTTCAAATTCACAATCTGTCTCGACACAATTGATTATATGGCCAATTCAGTGGGGGATGCAAACACAGGAGGCAATCTGAAAACTTTGTAAAAACGGTGCACAAGCATGCGCGCAAGTTTGGCTATTAGCGACGACTTCAAAAACTCCGCACCCGAGGCGTCAAATTCAAAATCTGTCTCGACACAATTTATTCTATGGCCAATTCAGTGAGAAATGCAAACCTAGGAGGTAATCTGAAAACTTTGTAAAAACGGCGCACAAGCATGCGCGCAAGTTTGGCTATGGGCGACGACGTCAAAAACACCGCACCCGAGGCGTCAAATTCAAAATTTGTCTCGACACAATTGATTCTATGACCAATTCAGTGAGAAATGCAAACCCGGGAGGTAATCTAAAAACTTTGTAAAACGGCGCGCAAGTTTGGCTATTGGCGACGACGTCAAAAACTCCGCACCCGAGGCGTCAAATTCAAAATCTGTCTCGACACAATTTATTCTACAGCCAATTTAGTGAGAAATGCAAACCCGGGAGGTAATCTGAAAACTTTGTAAAAACGGCACACAAGCATGCGCGCAAGTTTGGCTATTGGCGACGACGTCAAAAACTCTGCATCCAAGGCGTCAAATTCAAAATCTGTCTCGACACAATTTATTATATGGCCAATTCAATGAGAAGTGCAAACACGGGAGGTAATCTGAAAACTTTGTAAAAACGGTGCACAAGTATGCACGTGAGTGTGGCTATGGGCCACGACGACAAAAACTCTGCACCCGAGGCTTCAAATTCAAAATATGTCTCGACACAATTTATTCTATGGCCAATTCAGTGAGAAATGCAAACCCGGGAGGTAATCTGAAAACTTTGTAAAAACGGCGCATGCTGGCTATGGGCGACGACGTCAAAAACTCCGCACCCGAGGCGTCAAATTCAAAATCTGTCTCGACACAATTTATTCTATGGCCAATTCAGTGAGAAATGCAAACTCGGGAGGTAATCTGAAAACTTTGTAAAAACGGCACACAAGCATGCGCGCAAGTTTGGCTATTGGCGAGGACGTCAAAAACTCTGCATCCAAGGCGTCAAATTCAAAATTTGTCTCGACACAATTTATTATATGGTCAATTCAATGAGAAGTGCAAACACGGGAGGTAATCTGAAAACTTTGTAAAAACGGTGCACAAGTATGCACGTGAGTGTGGCTATGGGCCATGACGACAAAAACTCTGCACCCGAGGCTTCAAATTCAAAATATGTCTCGACACAATTTATTCTATGGCCAATTCAGTGAGAAATGCAAACCCGGGAGGTAATCTGAAAACTTTGTAAAAACGGCGCATGCTGGCTATGGGCGACGACGTCAAAAACTCCGCACCCGAGGCGTCAAATTCAAAATCTGTCTCGACATAATTGATTCTACAGCCAATTCATGAGAAATGCAAACCCGGGAGGTAATCTGAAAACTTTGTAAAAACGGCGCACAAGGATGCGTGCAAGTTTGACTATGGGCGACGACGTCAAATACTCCACACCCGAGGTGTCAAATTCAAAATCTGTCTCGACACAATTGATTATATGGCCAATTCAGTGAGGAATGCAAACCCGGGAGGTAATCTAAAAACTTTGTAAAAACGGTGCACAAGTATGCACGTGAGTGTGGCTATGGGCCACGACGACAAAAACTCTGCACCCGAGGCTTCAAATTCACAATCTGTCTCGACACAATTGATTATATGGCCAATTCAGTGGGGGATGCAAACACAGGAGGCAATCTGAAAACTTTGTAAAAACGGTGCACAAGCATGCGCGCAAGTTTGGCTATTAGCGACGACTTCAAAAACTCCGCACCCGAGGCGTCAAATTCAAAATCTGTCTCGACACAATTTATTCTATGGCCAATTCAGTGAGAAATGCAAACCCGGGAGGTAATCTGAAAACTTTGTAAAAACGGCGCACAAGCATGCGCGCAAGTTTGGCTATTGGTGACGACGTCAAAAACTCTGCACCCGAGGCGTCAAATTCAAAATCTGTCTCGACACAATTTATTCTATGGCTAATTCAGTGAGAAGTGCAAACCCGGGAGGTAATCTGAAAACTTTGTAAAAACGGCGCACAAGCATGCGCGCAAGTTTGGCTATGGGCGACGACGTCAAAAACTTCGCACCCGAGGCGTCAAATTCAAAATCTGTCTCGACACAATTGATTCTATAGCCAATTCAGTGAGAAATGCAAACACGGGAGATAATCTGAAAACTTTGTAAAAACGGCGCACAAGCATGCGCGCAAGTTTGGCTATGGGCGACGACGTCAAAAACACCGCACCCGAGGCGTCAAATTCAAAATTTGTCTCGACACAATTGATTCTATGACCAATTCAGTGAGAAATGCAAACCCGGGAGGTAATCTAAAAACTTTGTAAAACGGCGCGCAAGTTTGGCTATTGGCGACGACGTCAAAAACTCCGCACCCGAGGCGTCAAATTCAAAATCTGTCTCGACACAATTTATTCTACAGCCAATTTAGTGAGAAATGCAAACCCGGGAGGTAATCTGAAAACTTTGTAAAAATGGCACACAAGCATGCGCGCAAGTTTGGCTATTGGCGACGACGTCAAAAACTCTGCATCCAAGGCGTCAAATTCAAAATCTGTCTCGACACAATTTATTATATGGCCAATTCAATGAGAAGTGCAAACACGGGAGGTAATCTGAAAACTTTGTAAAAACGGTGCACAAGTATGCACGTGAGTGTGGCTATGGGCCACGACGACAAAAACTCTGCACCCGAGGCTTCAAATTCAAAATATGTCTCGACACAATTTATTCTATGGCCAATTCAGTGAGAAATGCAAACCCGGGAGGTAATCTGAAAACTTTGTAAAAACGGCGCACAAGCATGCGCGCAAGTTTGGCTATGGGCGACGACGTCAAAAACTCTGCACCCGAGGCGTCAAATTCAAAATCTGTCTCGACATAATTGATTCTACAGCCAATTCATGAGAAATGCAAACCCGGGAGGTAATCTGAAAACTTTGTAAAAACGGCGCACAAGCATGCGCGCAAGTTTGGCTATTGGTGACGACGTCAAAAACTCTGCACCCGAGGCGTCAAATTCAAAATCTGTCTCGACACAATTTATTCTATGGCTAATTCCGTGAGAAGTGCAAACCCGGGAGGTAATCTGAAAACTTTGTAAAAACGGCGCACAAGCATGCGCGCAAGTTTGGCTATGGGCGACGACGTCAAAAACTTCGCACCCGAGGCGTCAAATTCAAAATCTGTCTCGACACAATTGATTCTATAGCCAATTCAGTGAGAAATGCAAACCCGGGAGGTAATCTAAAAACTTTGTAAAACGGCGCGCAAGTTTGGCTATTGGCGACGACGTCAAAAACTCCGCACCCGAGGCGTCAAATTCAAAATCTGTCTCGACACAATTTATTCTATGGCCAATTCAGTGAGAAATGCAAACCCGGGAGGTAATCTGAAAACTTTGTAAAAACGGCACACAAGCATGCGCGCAAGTTTGGCTATTGGCGACGACGTCAAAAACTCTGCATCCAAGGCGCCAAATTCAAAATCTGTCTCGACACAATTTATTATATGGCCAATTCAATGAGAAGTGCAAACACGGGAGGTAATCTGAAAACATTGTAAAAACGGTGCACAAGTATGCACGTGAGTGTGGCTATGGGCCATGACCACAAAAACTCTGCACCCGAGGCTTCAAATTCAAAATATGTCTCGACACAATTTATTCTATGGCCAATTTAGTGAGAAATGCAAACCCGGGAGGTAATCTGAAAACTTTGTAAAAACGGCGCACAAGCATGCGCGCAAGTTTGGCTATGGGCGACGACGTCAAAAACTCTGCACCCGAGGCGTCAAATTCAAAATCTGTCTCGACATAATTGATTCTACAGCCAATTCATGAGAAATGCAAACCCGGGAGGTAATCGGAAAACTTTGTAAAAACGGCGAACAAGCATGCGTGCAAGTTTGACTATGGGCGACGACGTCAAATACTCCGCACCCGAGGTGTCAAATTCAAAATCTATCTCGACACAATTGATTCTATGGCCAATTCAGTGAGAAATGCAAACCCGGGAGGTAATCTGAAAACTTTGTAAAAACGGGGCACAAGCGTGCGCGCAAGTTTGACTATGGGCGACGACGTCAAAAACTCTGCACCCGAGGCGTCAAATTCAAAATCCGTCTCGACACAATTTATTATATGGCCAATTCAGTGGGGGATGCAAACACGGGAGGCAATCTGAAAACTTTGTAAAAACGGTGCACAAGCATGCGCGCAAGTTTGGCTATTGGCGACGACTTCAAAAACTCCGCACCCGAGGCGTCAAATTCAAAATCTGTCTCGACACAATTTATTCTATGGCCAATTCAGTGAGAAATGAAAACCCGGGAGGTAATCTGAAAACTTTGTAAAAACGGGGCACAAGCGTGCGCGCAAGTTTGACTATTGGCGACGACGTCAAAAACTCTGCACCCGAGGCGTCAAATTCAAAATCTGTCTCGACACAATTTATTCTATGGCCAATTCAGTGAGAAGTGCAAACCCGGGAGGTAATCTGAAAACTTTGTAAAAACGGCGCACAAGCATGCGCGCAAGTTTGGCTATGGGAGACGACGTCAAAAACTCCGCACCCGTGGCGTCAAATTAAAAATCTATCTCGACAATATTGATTCTATGGCCAATTCAGTGAGAAATGCAAACTCGGGAGGTAATCTGAAAACTTTGCAAAAACGGCGCACAAGCATGTGTGCAAGTTTGACTATGGGCGACGACGTCAAAAGCTCCGCACCCGAGGCGTCAAATTCAAAATCTGTCTCGACCCAATTGATTCTATGGCCAATTCAGTGAGAAATGCAAACCCGCGAGGTAATCTGAAAACTTTGTAAAAACGGTGCACAAGTATGCACATGAGTGTGGCTAAGGGCCATGACGACAAAAACTCTGCACCCGAGGCTTCAAATTCAAAATATGTCTCGACACAATTTATTCTATGGCCAATTCAGTGAGAAATGCAAACCCGGGAGGTAATCTGAAAACTTTGTAAAAACGGCGCACAAGCATGCGCGCTAGTTTGGCTATTGGTGACGACGTCAAAAACTCTGCACCCGAGGCGTCAAAATCAAAATCAGTCTCGACACAATTTATTCTATGGCCAATTCAGTGAGAAGTGCAAACCCGGGAGGTAATCAGAAAACTTTGTAAAAACGGCGCACAAGCATGCGTGCAAGTTTGACTATGGGCGACGACGTCAAAAACTCCGCACCCGAGGCGTCAAATTCAAAATTAGTTGATTCTATGGCCAATTCAGTGAGAAATGCAAACCCGGGAGGTAATCTAAAAACTTTGTAAAATGGCGCGCAAGTTTGGCTATTGGCGACGACGTCAAAAACTCCGCACCCGAGGCGTCAAATTCAAAATTTGTCTCGACACAATTTATTCTATGGCCAATTCAGTGAGAAATGCAAACCCGGGAGGTAATCTAAAAACTTTGTAAAATGGCGCGCAAGTTTGGCTATTGGCGACGACGTCAAAAACTCCGCACCCGAGGCGTCAAATTCAAAATCTGTCTCGACACAATTTATTCTATGGCCAATTCAGTGAGAAATGCAAACCCGGGAGGTAATCTGAAAACTTTGTAAAAACGGGGCACAAGCGTGCGCGCAAGTTTGACTATTGGCGACGACGTCAAAAACTCTGCACCCGAGGCGTCAAATTCAAAATCTGTCTCGACACAATTTATTCTATGGCCAATTCAGTGAGAAGTGCAAACCCGGGAGGTAATCTGAAAACTTTGTAAAAACGGCGCACAAGCATGCGCGCAAGTTTGGCTATGGGAGACGACGTCAAAAACTCCGCACCCGTGGCGTCAAATTAAAAATCTATCTCGACAATATTGATTCTATGGCCAATTCAGTGAGAAATGCAAACTCGGGAGGTAATCTGAAAACTTTGCAAAAACGGCGCACAAGCATGTGTGCAAGTTTGACTATGGGCGACGACGTCAAAAGCTCCGCACCCGAGGCGTCAAATTCAAAATCTGTCTCGACCCAATTGATTCTATGGCCAATTCAGTGAGAAATGCAAACCCGCGAGGTAATCTGAAAACTTTGTAAAAACGGTGCACAAGTATGCACATGAGTGTGGCTAAGGGCCATGACGACAAAAACTCTGCACCCGAGGCTTCCAATTCAAAATATGTCTCGACACAATTTATTCTATGGCCAATTCAGTGAGAAATGCAAACCCGGGAGGTAATCTGAAAACTTTGTAAAAACGGCGCACAAGCATGCGCGCTAGTTTGGCTATTGGTGACGACGTCAAAAACTCTGCACCCGAGGCGTCAAAATCAAAATCAGTCTCGACACAATTTATTCTATGGCCAATTCAGTGAGAAGTGCAAACCCGGGAGGTAATCAGAAAACTTTGTAAAAATGGCGCACAAGCATGCGTGCAAGTTTGACTATGGGCGACGACGTCAAAAACTCCGCACCCGAGGCGTCAAATTCAAAATTTGTCTCGACACAATTGATTCTATGGCCAATTCAGTGAGAAATGCAAACCCGGGAGGTAATCTAAAAACTTTGTAAAATGGCGCGCAAGTTTGGCTATTGGCGACGACGTCAAAAACTCCGCACCCGAGGCGTCAAATTCAAAATTTGTCTCGACACAATTTATTCTATGGCCAATTCAGTGAGAAATGCAAACCCGGGAGGTAATCTAAAAACTTTGTAAAATGGCGCGCAAGTTTGGCTATTGGCGACGACGTCAAAAACTCCGCACCCGAGGCGTCAAATTCAAAATCTGTCTCGACACAATTTATTCTATGGCCAATTCAGTGAGAAATGCAAACCCGGGAGGTAATCTGAAAACTTTGTAAAAACGGCACACAAGCATGCGCGCAAGTTTGGCTATTGGCGACGACGTCAAAAACTCTGCACCCAAGGCGTCAAATTAAAAATCTGTCTCGACACAATTTATTATATGGCCAATTCAATGAGAAGTGCAAACACGGGAGGTAATATGAAAACTTTGTAAAAACGGCGCACAAGCATGCGCGCAAGTTTGGCTATGGGCGACGACGTCAAATACTCCACACCCGAGGCGTCAAATTCAAAATCTGTCTCGACACAATTGATTCTATGGCCAATTCAGTGAGAAATGCAAACCCGGGAGGTAATCTAAAAACTTTGTAAAAACGGTGCACAAGTATGCACGTGAGTGTGGCTATGGGCCACGACGACAAAAACTCTGCACCCGAGGCTTCAAATTCACAATCCTTCTCGACACAATTGATTATATGGCCAATTCAGTGGGGGATGCAAACACGGGAGGCAATCTGAAAACTTTGTAAAAACGGTGCACAAGCATGCGCGCAAGTTTGGCTATTAGCGACGACTTCAAAAACTCCGAACCCGAGGCGTCAAATTCAAAATCTGTCTCGACACAATTTATTCTATGGCCAATTCAGTGAGAAATGAAAACCCGGGAGGTAATCTGAAAACTTTGTAAAAACGGGGCACAAGCGTGCGCGCAAGTTTGGCTATTGGCGACGACGTTAAAAACTCTGCACCCGAGGCGTCAAATTCAAAATCTGTCTCGACACAATTTATTCTATGGCCAATTCAATGAGAAATGCAAACCCGGGAGGTAATCTGAAAACTTTGTAAAAACGGCGTACAAGCATGCGCGCAAGTTTGGCTATTGGTGACGACGTCAAAAACTCTGCACCCGAGGCGTCAAATTCAAAATCTGTCTCGACACAATTTATTCTATGGCTAATTCAGTGAGAAGTGCAAACCCGGGAGGAAATCTGAAAACTTTGTAAAAACGGCGCACAAGCATGCGCGCAAGTTTGGCTATGGGCGACGACGTCAAAAACTCCGCACCCGAGGCGTCAAATTCAAAATTTGTCTCGACATAATTGATTCTACAGCCAATTCATGAGAAATGCAAACCCGGGAGGTAATCTGAAAACTTTGTAAAAACGGCGCACAAGCATGCGTGCAAGTTTGACTATGGGCGACGACGTCAAATACTCCACACCCGAGGCGTCAAATTCAAAATCTGTCTCGACACAATTGATTCTATGGCCAATTCAGTGAGAAATGCAAACCCGGGAGGTAATCTAAAAACTTTGTAAAAACGGTGCACAAGTATGCACGTGAGTGTGGCTATGGGCCACGACGACAAAAACTCTGCACCCGAGGCTTCAAATTCACAATCCTTCTCGACACAATTGATTATATGGCCAATTCAGTGGGGGATGCAAACACGGGAGGCAATCTGAAAACTTTGTAAAAACGGTGCACAAGCATGCGCGCAAGTTTGGCTATTAGCGACGACTTCAAAAACTCCGAACCCGAGGCGTCAAATTCAAAATCTATCTCGACACAATTTATTCTATGGCCAATTCAGTGAGAAATGAAAACCCGGGAGGTAATCTGAAAACTTTGTAAAAACGGGGCACAAGCGTGCGCGCAAGTTTGGCTATTGGCGACGACGTCAAAAACTCTGCACCCGAGGCGTCAAATTCAAAATCTGTCTCGACACAATTTATTCTATGGCCAATTCAGTGAGAAATGCAAACCCGGGAGGTAATCTGAAAACTTTGTAAAAACGGCGTACAAGCATGCGCGCAAGTTTGGCTATTGGTGACGACGTCAAAAACTCTGCACCCGAGGCGTCAAATTCAAAATCTGTCTCGACACAATTTATTCTATGGCTAATTCAGTGAGAAGTGCAAACCCGGGAGGTAATCTGAAAACTTTGTAAAAACGGCGCACAAGCATGCGCGCAAGTTTGGCTATGGGCGACGACGTCAAAAACTTCGCACCCAAGGCGTCAAATTCAAAATCTGTCTCGACACAATTGATTCTATAGCCAATTCAGTGAGAAATGCAAACACGGGAGGTAATCTGAAAACTTTGTAAAAACGACGCACAAACATGCGCGCAAGTTTGGCTATGGGCGACGACGTCAAAAACTCCGCACCCGAGGCGTCAAATTCAAAATTTGTCTCGACACAATTGATTCTATGGCCAATTCAGTGAGAAATGCAAACCCGGGAGGTAATCTAAAAACTTTGTAAAACGGCGCGCAAGTTTGGCTATTGGCGACGACGTTAAAAACTCCGCACCCGAGGCGTCAAATTCAAAATCTGTCTCGACACAATTTATTCTATGGCCAATTCAGTGAGAAATGCAAACTCGGGAGGTAATCTGAAAACTTTGTAAAAACGGCACACAAGCATGCGCGCAAGTTTGGCTATTGGCGAGAACGTCAAAAACTCTGCATCCAAGGCGTCAAATTCAAAATTTGTCTCGACACAATTTATTATATGGTCAATTCAATGAGAAGTGCAAACACGGGAGGTAATCTGAAAACTTTGTAAAAACGGTGCACAAGTATGCACGTGAGTGTGGCTATGGGCCACGACGACAAAAACTCTGCACCCGAGGCTTCAAATTCAAAATATGTCTCGACACAATTTATTCTATGGCCAATTCAGTGAGAAATGCAAACCCGGGAGGTAATCTGAAAACTTTGTAAAAACAGCGCACAAGCATGCGCGCAAGTTTGGCTACGGGCGACGACGTCAAAAACTCTGCACCCGAGGCGTCAAATTCAAAATCTGTCTCGACATAATTGATTCTACAGCCAATTCATGAGAAATGCAAACCCGGGAGGTAATCTGAAAACTTTGTAAAAACGGCGCACAAGCATGCGCGCAAGTTTGGCTATTGGTGACGACGTCAAAAACTCTGCACCCGAGGCGTCAAATTCAAAATCTGTCTCGACACAATTTATTCTATGGCTAATTCAGTGAGAAGTGCAAACCCGGGAGGTAATCTGAAAACTTTGTAAAAATGGCGCACAAGCATGCGCGCAAGTTTGGCTATGGGCGACGACGTCAAAAACTTCGCACCCGAGGCGTCAAATTCAAAATTTGTCTCGACACAATTTATTATATGGTCAATTCAATGAGAAGTGCAAACACGGGAGGTAATCTGAAAACTTTGTAAAAACGGTGCACAAGTATGCACGTGAGTGTGGCTATGGGCCACGACGACAAAAACTCTGCACCCGAGGCTTCAAATTCAAAATATGTCTCGACACAATTTATTCTATGGCCAATTCAGTGAGAAATGCAAACCCGGGAGGTAATCTGAAAACTTTGTAAAAACGGCGCATGCTGGCTATGGGCGACGACGTCAAAAACTCCGCACCCGAGGCGTCAAATTCAAAATCTGTCTCGACATAATTGATTCTACAGCCAATTCATGAGAAATGCAAACCCGGGAGGTAATCTGAAAACTTTGTAAAAACGGCGCACAAGGATGCGTGCAAGTTTGACTATGGGCGACGACGTCAAATACTCCACACCCGAGGTGTCAAATTCAAAATCTGTCTCGACACAATTGATTATATGGCCAATTCAGTGAGGAATGCAAACCCGGGAGGTAATCTAAAAACTTTGTAAAAACGGTGCACAAGTATGCACGTGAGTGTGGCTATGGGCCACGACGACAAAAACTCTGCACCCGAGGCTTCAAATTCACAATCTGTCTCGACACAATTGATTATATGGCCAATTCAGTGGGGGATGCAAACACAGGAGGCAATCTGAAAACTTTGTAAAAACGGTGCACAAGCATGCGCGCAAGTTTGGCTATTAGCGACGACTTCAAAAACTCCGCACCCGAGGCGTCAAATTCAAAATCTGTCTCGACACAATTTATTCTATGGCCAATTCAGTGAGAAATGCAAACCCGGGAGGTAATCTGAAAACTTTGTAAAAACGGCGCACAAGCATGCGCGCAAGTTTGGCTATTGGTGACGACGTCAAAAACTCTGCACCCGAGGCGTCAAATTCAAAATCTGTCTCGACATAATTTATTCTATGGCTAATTCAGTGAGAAGTGCAAACCCGGGAGGAAATCTGAAAACTTTGTAAAAACGGCGCACAAGCATGCGCGCAAGTTTGGCTATGGGCGACGACGTCAAAAACTTCGCACCCGAGGCGTCAAATTCAAAATCTGTCTCGACACAATTGATTCTATAGCCAATTCAGTGAGAAATGCAAACACGGGAGGTAATCTGAAAACTTTGTAAAAACGGCGCACAAGCATGCGCGCAAGTTTGGCTATGGGCGACGACGTCAAAAACACCGCACCCGAGGCGTCAAATTCAAAATTTGTCTCGACACAATTGATTCTATGACCAATTCAGTGAGAAATGCAAACCCGGGAGGTAATCTAAAAACTTTGTAAAACGGCGCGCAAGTTTGGCTATTGGCGACGACGTCAAAAACTCCGCACCCGAGGCGTCAAATTCAAAATCTGTCTCGACACAATTTATTCTACAGCCAATTCAGTGAGAAATGCAAACCCGGGAGGTAATCTGAAAACTTTGTAAAAACGGCACACAAGCATGCGCGCAAGTTTGGCTTTTGGCGACGACGTCAAAAACTCTGCATCCAAGGCGTCAAATTCAAAATCTGTCTCGACACAATTTATTATATGGCCAATTCAATGAGAAGTGCAAACACGGGAGGTAATCTGAAAACTATGTAAAAACGGTGCACAAGTATGCACGTGAGTGTGGCTATGGGCCACGACGACAAAAACTCTGCACCCGAGGCTTCAAATTCAAAATATGTCTCGACACAATTTATTCTATGGCCAATTCAGTGAGAAATGCAAACCCGGGAGGTAATCTGAAAACTTTGTAAAAACAGCGCACAAGCATGCGCGCAAGTTTGGCTACGGGCGACGACGTCAAAAACTCTGCACCCGAGGCGTCAAATTCAAAATCTGTCTCGACATAATTGATTCTACAGCCAATTCATGAGAAATGCAAACCCGGGAGGTAATCTGAAAACTTTGTAAAAACGGCGCACAAGCATGCGCGCAAGTTTGGCTATTGGTGACGACGTCAAAAACTCTGCACCCGAGGCGTCAAATTCAAAATCTGTCTCGACACAATTTATTCTATGGCTAATTCAGTGAGAAGTGCAAACCCGGGAGGTAATCTGAAAACTTTGTAAAAATGGCGCACAAGCATGCGCGCAAGTTTGGCTATGGGCGACGACGTCAAAAACTTCGCACCCGAGGCGTCAAATTCAAAATCTGACTCGACACAATTGATTCTATAGGCAATTCAGTGAGAAATGCAAACCCGGGAGGTAATCTAAAAACTTTGTAAAACGGCGCGCAAGTTTGGCTATTGGCGACGACGTCAAAAACTCCGCACCCGAGGCGTCAAATTCAAAATCTGTCTCGACACAATTTATTCTATGGCCAATTCAGTGAGAAATGCAAACCCGGGAGGTAATCTGAAAACTTTGTAAAAACGACACACAAGCATGCGCGCAAGTTTGGCTATTGGCGACGACGTCAAAAACTCTGCATCCAAGGCGTCAAATTCAAAATCTGTCTCGACACAATTTATTATATGGCCAATTCAATGAGAAGTGCAAACACGGGAGGTAATCTGAAAACTTTGTAAAAACGGTGCACAAGTATGCACGTGAGTGTGGCTATGGGCCATGACGACAAAAACTCTGCACCCGAGGCTTCAAATTCAAAATATGTCTCGACACAATTTATTCTATGGCCAATTCAGTGAGAAATGCAAACCCGGGAGGTAATCTGAAAACTTTGTAAAAACGGCGCACAAGCATGCGCGCAAGTTTGGCTATGGGCGACGACGTCAAAAACTCTGCACCCGAGGCGTCAAATTCAAAATCTGTCTCGACATAATTGATTCTACAGCCAATTCATGAGAAATGCAAACCCGGGAGGTAATCGGAAAACTTTGTAAAAACGGCGCACAAGCATGCGTGCAAGTTTGACTATGGGCGACGACGTCAAATACTCCGCACCCGAGGTGTCAAATTCAAAATCTATCTCGACACAATTGATTCTATGGCCAATTCAGTGAGAAATGCAAACCCGGGAGGTAATCTGAAAACTTTGTAAAAACGGGGCACAAGCGTGCGCGCAAGTTTGACTATGGGCGACGACGTCAAAAACTCTGCACCCGAGGCATCAAATTCAAAATCCGTCTCGACACAATTTATTATATGGCCAATTCAGTGGGGGATGCAAACACGGGAGGCAATCTGAAAACTTTGTAAAAACGGTGCACAAGCATGCGCGCAAGTTTGGCTATTGGCGACGACTTCAAAAACTCCGCACCCGAGGCGTCAAATTCAAAATCTGTCTCGACACAATTTATTCTATGGCCAATTCAGTGAGAAATGAAAACCCGGGAGGTAATCTGAAAACTTTGTAAAAACGGGGCACAAGCGTGCGCGCAAGTTTGACTATTGGCGACGACGTCAAAAACTCTGCACCCGAGGCGTCAAATTCAAAATCTGTCTCGACACAATTTATTCTATGGCCAATTCAGTGAGAAGTGCAAACCCGGGAGGTAATCTGAAAACTTTGTAAAAACGGCGCACAAGCATGCGCGCAAGTTTGGCTATGGGAGACGACGTCAAAAACTCCGCACCCGTGGCGTCAAATTAAAAATCTATCTCGACAATATTGATTCTATGGCCAATTCAGTGAGAAATGCAAACTCGGGAGGTAATCTGAAAACTTTGCAAAAACGGCGCACAAGCATGTGTGCAAGTTTGACTATGGGCGACGACGTCAAAAGCTCCGCACCCGAGGCGTCAAATTCAAAATCTGTCTCGACCCAATTGATTCTATGGCCAATTCAGTGAGAAATGCAAACCCGCGAGGTAATCTGAAAACTTTGTAAAAACGGTGCACAAGTATGCACATGAGTGTGGCTATGGGCCATGACGACAAAAACTCTGCACCCGAGGCTTCAAATTCAAAATATGTCTCGACACAATTTATTCTATGGCCAATTCAGTGAGAAATGCAAACCCGGGAGGTAATCTGAAAACTTTGTAAAAACGGCGCACAAGCATGCGCGCTAGTTTGGCTATTGGTGACGACGTCAAAAACTCTGCACCCGAGGCGTCAAAATCAAAATCAGTCTCGACACAATTTATTCTATGGCCAATTCAGTGAGAAGTGCAAACCCGGGAGGTAATCAGAAAACTTTGTAAAAACGGCGCACAAGCATGCGTGCAAGTTTGACTATGGGCGACGACGTCAAAAACTCCGCACCCGAGGCGTCAAATTCAAAATTTGTCTCGACACAATTGATTCTATGGCCAATTCAGTGAGAAATGCAAACCCGGGAGGTAATCTAAAAACTTTGTAAAATGGCGCGCAAGTTTGGCTATTGGCGACGACGTAAAAAACTCCGCACCCGAGGCGTCAAATTCAAAATCTGTCTCGACACAATTTATTCTATGGCCAATTCAGTGAGAAATGCAAACCCGGGAGGTAATCTAAAAACTTTGTAAAACGGCGCGCAAGTTTGGCTATTGGCGACGACGTCAAAAACTCTGCACCCAAGGCGTCAAATTAAAAATCTGTCTCGACACAATTTATTATATGGCCAATTCAATGAGAAGTGCAAACACGGGAGGTAATCTGAAAACTTTGTAAAAACGGCGCATGCTGGCTATGGGCGACGACGTCAAAAACTCCGCACCCGAGGCGTCAAATTCAAAATCTGTCTCGACATAATTGATTCTACAGCCAATTCATGAGAAATGCAAACCCGGGAGGTAATCTGAAAACTTTGTAAAAACGGCGCACAAGGATGCGTGCAAGTTTGACTATGGGCGACGACGTCAAATACTCCACACCCGAGGTGTCAAATTCAAAATCTGTCTCGACACAATTGATTATATGGCCAATTCAGCGAGGAATGCAAACCCGGGAGGTAATCTAAAAACTTTGTAAAAACGGTGCACAAGTATGCACGTGAGTGTGGCTATGGGCCACGACGACAAAAACTCTGCACCCGAGGCTTCAAATTCACAATCTGTCTCAACACAATTGATTATATGGCCAATTCAGTGGGGGATGCAAACACAGGAGGCAATCTGAAAACTTTGTAAAAACGGTGCACAAGCATGCGCGCAAGTTTGGCTATTAGCGACGACTTCAAAAACTCCGCACCCGAGGCGTCAAATTCAAAATCTGTCTCGACACAATTTATTCTATGGCCAATTCAGTGAGAAATGCAAACCCGGGAGGTAATCTGAAAACTTTGTAAAAACGGCGCACAAGCATGCGCGCAAGTTTGGCTATTGGTGACGACGTCAAAAACTCTGCACCCGAGGCGTCAAATTCAAAATCTGTCTCGACACAATTTATTCTATGGCTAATTCAGTGAGAAGTGCAAACCCGGGAGGTAATCTGAAAACTTTGTAAAAACGGCGCACAAGCATGCGCGCAAGTTTGGCTATGGGCGACGACGTCAAAAACTTCGCACCCGAGGCGTCAAATTCAAAATCTGTCTCGACACAATTGATTCTATAGCCAATTCAGTGAGAAATGCAAACACGGGAGGTAATCTGAAAACTTTGTAAAAACGGCGCACAAGCATGCGCGCAAGTTTGGCTATGGGCGACGACGTCAAAAACTCCGCACCCGAGGCGTCAAATTCAAAATTTGTCTCGACACAATTGATTCTATGACCAATTCAGTGAGAAATGCAAACCCGGGAGGTAATCTAAAAACTTTGTAAAACGGCGCGCAAGTTTGGCTATTGGCGACGACGTCAAAAACTCCGCACCCGAGGCGTCAAATTCAAAATCTGTCTAGACACAATTTATTCTATGGCCAATTCAGTGAGAAATGAAAACCCGGGAGGTAATCTGAAAACTTTGTAAAAACGGGGCACAAGCGTGCGCGCAAGTTTGACTATTGGCGACGACGTCAAAAACTCTGCACCCGAGGCGTCAAATTCAAAATCTGTCTCGACACAATTTATTCTATGGCCAATTCAGTGAGAAGTGCAAACCCGGGAGGTAATCTGAAAACTTTGTAAAAACGGCGCACAAGCATGCGCGCAAGTTTGGCTATGGGAGACGACGTCAAAAACTCCGCACCCGTGGCGTCAAATTAAAAATCTATCTCGACAATATTGATTCTATGGCCAATTCAGTGAGAAATGCAAACTCGGGAGGTAATCTGAAAACTTTGCAAAAACGGCGCACAAGCATGCGTGCAAGTTTGACTATGGGCGACGACGTCAAAAGCTCCGCACCCGAGGCGTCAAATTCAAAATCTGTCTCGACACAACTGATTTTATGGCCAATTCAGTGAGAAATGCAAACCCGGGAGGTAATCTGAAAACTTTGTAAAAACGGTGCACAAGTATGCACGTGAGTGTGGCTATGGGCCATGACGACAAAAACTCTGCACCCGAGGCTTCAAATTCAAAATATGTCTCGACACAATTTATTCTATGGCCAATTCAGTGAGAAATGCAAACCCGGGAGGTAATCTGAAAACTTTGTAAAAACGGCGCACAAGCATGCGCGCAAGTTTGGCTATTGGTGACGACGTCAAAAACTCTGCACCCGAGGCGTCAAATTCAAAATCTGTCTCGACACAATTTATTCCATGGCCAATTCAGTGAGAAGTGCAAACCCGGGTGGTAATCAGAAAACTTTGTAAAAACGGCGCACAAGCATGCGTGCAAGTTTGACTATGGGCGACGACGTCAAAAACTCCGCACCCGAGGCGTCAAATTCAAAATTTGTCTCGACACAATTGATTCTATGGCCAATTCAGTGAGAAATGCAAACCCGGGAGGTAATCTAAAAACTTTGTAAAATGGCGCGCAAGTTTGGCTATTGGCGACGACGTCAAAAACTCCGCACCCGAGGCGTCAAATTCAAAATCTGTCTCGACATAATTTATTCTATGGCCAATTCAGTGAGAAATGCAAACCCGGGAGGTAATCTGAAAACTTTGTAAAAACGGCACACAAGCATGCGCGCAAGTTTGGCTATTGGCGACGACGTCAAAAACTCTGCACCCAAGGCGTCAAATTAAAAATCTGTCTCGACACAATTTATTATATGGCCAATTCAATGAGAAGTGCAAACACGGGAGGTAATCTGAAAACTTTGTAAAAACGGCGCACAAGCATGCGCGCAAGTTTGGCTATGGGCGACGACGTCAAAAACTCCGCACCCGAGGCGTCAAATTCAAAATCTGTCTCGACATAATTGATTCTACAGCCAATTCATGAGAAATGCAAACCCGGGAGGTAATCTGAAAACTTTGTAAAAACGGCGCACAAGCATGCGTGCAAGTTTGACTATGGGCGACGACGTCAAATACTCCACACCCGAGGCGTCAAATTCAAAATCTGTCTCGACACAATTGATTCTATGGCCAATTCAGTGAGAAATGCAAACCCGGGAGGTAATCTAAAAACTTTGTAAAAACGGTGCACAAGTATGCATGTGAGTGTGGCTATGGGCCACGACGACAAAAACTCTGCACCCGAGGCTTCAAATTCACAATCCTTCTCGACACAATTGATTATATGGCCAATTCAGTGGGGGATGCAAACACGGGAGGCAATCTGAAAACTTTGTAAAAACGGTGCACAAGCATGCGCGCAAGTTTGGCTATTAGCGACGACTTCAAAAACTCCGAACCCGAGGCGTTAAATTCAAAATCTGTCTCGACACAATTTATTCTATGGCCAATTCAGTGAGAAATGAAAACCCGGGAGGTAATCTGAAAACTTTGTAAAAACGGGGCACAAGCGTGCGCGCAAGTTTGGCTATTGGCGACGACGTCAAAAACTCTGCACCCGAGGCGTCAAATTCAAAATCTGTCTCGACACAATTTATTCTATGGCCAATTCAGTGAGAAATGCAAACCCGGGAGGTAATCTGAAAACTTTGTAAAAACGGCGTACAAGCATGCGCGCAAGTTTGGCTATTGGTGACGACGTCAAAAACTCTGCACCCGAGGCGTCAAATTCAAAATCTGTCTCGACACAATTTCTTCTATGGCTAATTCAGTGAGAAGTGCAAACCCGGGAGGTAATCTGAAAACTTTGTAAAAACGGCGCACAAGCATGCGCGCAAGTTTGGCTATGGGCGACGACGTCAAAAACTTCGCAACCGAGGCGTCAAATTCAAAATCTATCTCGACACAATTGATTCTATAGCCAATTCAGTGAGAAATGCAAACACGGGAGGTAATCTGAAAACTTTGTAAAAACGACGCACAAACATGCGCGCAAGTTTGGCTATGGGCGACGACGTCAAAAACTCCGCACCCGAGGCGTCAAATTCAAAATTTGTCTCGACACAATTGATTCTATGGCCAATTCAGTGAGAAATGCAAACCCGGGAGGTAATCTAAAAACTTTGTAAAACGGCGCGCAAGTTTGGCTATTGGCGACGACGTCAAAAACTCCGCACCCGAGGCGTCAAATTCAAAATCTGTCTCGACACAATTTATTCTATGGCCATTTCAGTGAGAAATGCAAACTCGGGAGGTAATCTGAAAACTTTGTAAAAACGGCACACAAGCATGCGCGCAAGTTTGGCTATTGGCGAGGACGTCAAAAACTCTGCATCCAAGGCGTCAAATTCAAAATTTGTCTCGACACAATTTATTATATGGTCAATTCAATGAGAAGTGCAAACACGGGAGGTAATCTGAAAACTTTGTAAAAACGGTGCACAAGTATGCACGTGAGTGTGGCTATGGGCCATGACGACAAAAACTCTGCACCCGAGGCTTCAAATTCAAAATATGTCTCGACACAATTTATTCTATGGCCAATTCAGTGAGAAATGCAAACCCGGGAGGTAATCTGAAAAATTTGTAAAAACGGCGCATGCTGGCTATGGGCGACGACGTCAAAAACTCCGCACCCGAGGCGTCAAATTCAAAATCGGTCTCGACATAATTGATTCTACAGCCAATTCATGAGAAATGCAAACCCGGGAGGTAATCTGAAAACTTTGTAAAAACGGCGCACAAGGATGCGTGCAAGTTTGACTATGGGCGACGACGTCAAATACTCCACACCCGAGGTGTCAAATTCAAAATCTGTCTCGACACAATTGATTATATGGCCAATTCAGTGAGGAATGCAAACCCGGGAGGTAATCTAAAAACTTTGTAAAAACGGTGCACAAGTATGCACGTGAGTGTGGCTATGGGCCACGACGACAAAAACTCTGCACCCGAGGCTTCAAATTCACAATCTGTCTTGACACAATTGATTATATGGCCAATTCAGTGGGGGATGCAAACACAGGAGGCAATCTGAAAACTTTGTAAAAACGGTGCACAAGCATGCGCGCAAGTTTGGCTATTAGCGACGACTTCAAAAACTCCGCACCCGATGCGTCAAATTCAAAATCTGTCTCGACACAATTTATTCTATGGCCAATTCAGTGAGAAATGCAAACCCGGGAGGTAATCTGAAAACTTTGTAAAAACGGCGCACAAGCATGCGCGCAAGTTTGGCTATTGGTGACGACGTCAAAAACTCTGCACCCGAGGCGTCAAATTCAAAATCTGTCTCGACACAATTTATTCTATGGCTAATTCAGTGAGAAGTGCAAACCCGGGAGGTAATCTGAAAACTTTGTAAAAACGGCGCACAAGCATGCGCGCAAGTTTGGCTATGGGCGACGACGTCAAAAACTTCGCACCCGAGGCGTCAAATTCAAAATCTGTCTCGACACAATTGATTCTATAGCCAATTCAGTGAGAAATGCAAACACGGGAGGTAATCTGAAAACTTTGTAAAAACGGCGCACAGGCATGCGTGCAAGTTTGGCTATGGGCGACGACGTCAAAAACTCCGCACCCGAGGCGTCAAATTCAAAATTTGTCTCGACACAATTGATTCTATGACCAATTCAGTGAGAAATGCAAACCCGGGATGTAATCTAAAAACTTTGTAAAACGGCGCGCAAGTTTGGCTATTGGCGACGACGTCAAAAACTCCGCACCCGAGGCGTCAAATTCAAAATCTGTCTCGACACAATTTATTCTATGGCCAATTCAGTGAGAAATGCAAACCCGGGAGGTAATCTGAAAACTTTGTAAAAACGGCACACAAGCATGCGCGCAAGTTTGGCTATTGGCGACGCCGTCAATAACTCTGCATCCAAGGCGTCAAATTCAAAATCTGTCTCGACACAATTTATTATATGGCCAATTCAATGAGAAGTGCAAACACGGGAGGTAATCTGAAAACTTTGTAAAAACGGTGCACAAGTATGCACGTGAGTGTGGCTATGGGCCATGACGACAAAAACTCTGCACCCGAGGCTTCAAATTCAAAATATGTCTCGACACAATTTATTCTATGGCCAATTCAGTGAGAAATGCAAACCCGGGAGGTAATCTGAAAACTTTGTAAAAACGGCGCGCAAGTTTGGCTATGGGCGACGACGTCAAAAACTCTGCACCCGAGGCGTCAAATTCAAAATCTGTCTCGACATAATTGATTCTACAGCCAATTCATGAGAAATGCAAACCCGGGAGGTAATCTGAAAACTTTGTAAAAACGGCGCACAAGCATGCGTGCAAGTTTGACTATGGGCGACGACGTCAAATACTCCGCACCCGAGGTGTCAAATTCAAAATCTGTCTCGACACAATTGATTCTATGGCCAATTCAGTGAGAAATGCAAACCCGGGAGGTAATCTGAAAACTTTGTAAAAACGGGGCACAAGCGTGCGCGCAAGTTTGACTATGGGCGACGACGTCAAAAACTCTGCACCCGAGGCGTCAAATTCAAAATCCGTCTCGACACAATTTATTATATGGCCAATTCAGTGGGGGATGCAAACACGGGAGGCAATCTGAAAACTTTGTAAAAACGGTGCACAAGCATGCGCGCAAGTTTGGCTATTGGCGACGACTTCAAAAACTCCGCACCCGAGGCGTCAAATTCAAAATCTGTCTCGACACAATTTATTCTATGGCCAATTCAGTGAGTAATGAAAACCCGGGAGGTAATCTGAAAACTTTGTAAAAACGGGGCACAAGCGTGCGCGCAAGTTTGACTATTGGCGACGACGTCAAAAACTCTGCACCCGAGGCGTCAAATTCAAAATCTGTCTCGACACAATTTATTCTATGGCCAATTCAGTGAGAAGTGCAAACCCGGGAGGTAATCTGAAAACTTTGTAAAAACGGCGCACAAGCATGCGCGCAAGTTTGGCTATGGGAGACGACGTCAAAAACTCCGCACCCGTGGCGTCAAATTAAAAATCTATCTCGACAATATTGATTCTATGGCCAATTCAGTGAGAAATGCAAACTCGGGAGGTAATCTGAAAACTTTGCAAAAACGGCGCACAAGCATGCGTGCAAGTTTGACTATGGGCGACGACGTCAAAAGCTCCGCACCCGAGGCGTCAAATTCAAAATCTGTCTCGACACAATTGATTTTATGGCCAATTCAGTGAGAAATGCAAACCCGCGAGGTAATCTGAAAACTTTGTAAAAACGGTGCACAAGTATGCACGTGAGTGTGGCTATGGGCCATGACGACAAAAACTCTACACCGGAGGCTTCAAATTCAAAATATGTCTCGACACAATTTATTCTATGGCCAATTCAGTGAGAAATGCAAACCCGGGAGGTAATCTGAAAACTTTGTAAAAACGGCGCACAAGCATGCGCGCTAGTTTGGCTATTGGTGACGACGTCAAAAACTCTGCACCCGAGGCGTCAAAATCAAAATCAGTCTCGACACAATTTATTCTATGGCCAATTCAGTGAGAAGTGCAAACCCGGGAGGTAATCAGAAAACTTTGTAAAAACGGCGCACAAGCATGCGTGCAAGTTTGACTATGGGCGACGACGTCAAAAACTCCGCACCCGAGGCGTCAAATTCAAAATTTGTTTCGACACAATTGATTCTATGGCCAATTCAGTGAGGAATGCAAACCCGGGAGGTAATCTGAAAACTTTGTAAAAACGGTGCACAAGTATGCACGTGAGTGTGGCTATGGGCCATGACGACAAAAACTCTGCACCCGAGGCTTCAAATTCAAAATATGTCTCGACACAATTTATTATATGGCCAATTCAAAAACTCTGCACCCGAGGCGTCAAATTCAAAATCCGTCTCGACACAATTTATTATATGGCCAATTCAATGAGAAGTGCAAACACGGGAGGTAATCTGAAAACTTTGTAAAAACGGTGCACAAGTATGCACGTGAGTGTGGCTATGGGCCATGACGACAAAAACTCTGCACCCGAGGCTTCAAATTCAAAATATGTCTCGACACAATTTATTCTATGGCCAATTCAGTGAGAAATGCAAACCCGGGAGGTAATCTGAAAACTTTGTAAAAACGGCGCACAAGCATGCGCGCAAGTTTGACTATGGGCGACGACGTCAAAAACTCTGCACCCGAGGCGTCAAATTCAAAATCCGTCTCGACACAATTTATTATATGGCCAATTCAATGAGAAGTGCAAACACGGGAGGTAATCTGAAAACTTTGTAAAAACGGTGCACAAGTATGCACGTGAGTGTGGCTATGGGCCATGACGACAAAAACTCTGCACCCGAGGCTTCAAATTCAAAATATGTCTCGACACAATTTATTCTATGGCCAATTCAGTGAGAAATGCAAACCCGGGAGGTAATCTGAAAACTTTGTAAAAACGGCGCACAAGCATGCGTGCAAGTTTGACTATGGGCGACGACGTCAAAAACTCCGCACCCGAGGCGTCAAATTCAAAATTTGTTTCGACACAATTGATTCTATGGCCAATTCAGTGAGGAATGCAAACCCGGGAGGTAATCTAAAAACTTTGTAAAACGGCGCGCAAGTTTGGCTATTGGCGACGACGCCAAAAACTCCGCACCCGAGGCGTCAAATTCAAAATCTGTCTCGACACAATTTATTCTATGGCCAATTCAGTGAGAAATGCAAACCCGGGAGGTAATCTGAAAACTTTGTAAAAACGGCGCATGCTGGCTATGGGCGACGACGTCAAAAACTCCGCACCCGAGGCGTCAAATTCAAAATCTGTCCCGACATAATTGATTCTACAGCCAATTCATGAGAAATGCAAACCCGGGAGGTAATCTGAAAACTTTGTAAAAACGGCGCACAAGGATGCGTGCAAGTTTGACTATGGGCGACGACGTCAAATACTCCACACCCGAGGTGTCAAATTCAAAATCTGTCTCGACACAATTGATTATATGGCCAATTCAGTGAGGAATGCAAACCCGGGAGGTAATCTAAAAACTTTGTAAAAACGGTGCACAAGTATGCACGTGAGTGTGGCTATGGGCCACGACGACAAAAACTCTGCACCCGAGGCTTCAAATTCACAATCCGTCTCGACACAATTGATTATATGGCCAATTCAGTGGGGGATGCAAACACAGGAGGCAATCTGAAAACTTTGTAAAAACGGTGCACAAGCATGCGCGCAAGTTTGGCTATTAGCGACGACTTCAAAAACTCCGCACCCGAGGCGTCAAATTCAAAATTTGTCTCGACACAATTTATTCTATGGCCAATTCAGTGAGAAATGCAAACCCGGGAGGTAATCTGAAAACTTTGTAAAAACGGCGCACAAGCATGCGCGCAAGTTTGGCTATTGGTGACGACGTCAAAAACTCTGCACCCGAGGCGTCAAATTCAAAATCTGTCTCGACACAATTTATTCTATGGCTAATTCAGTGAGAAGTGCAAACCCGGGAGGTAATCTGAAAACTTTGTAAAAACGGCGCACAAGCATGCGCGCAAGTTTGGCTATGGGCGACGACGTCAAAAACTTCGCACCCGAGGCGTCAAATTCAAAATCTGTCTCGACACAATTGATTCTATAGCCAATTCAGTGAGAAATGCAAACACGGGAGGTAATCTGAAAACTTTGTAAAAACGGCGCACAGGCATGCGCGCAAGTTTGGCTATGGGCGACGACGTCAAAAACTCCGCACCCGAGGCGTCAAATTCAAAATTTGTCTCGACACAATTGATTCTATGACCAATTCAGTGAGAAATGCAAACCCGGGAGGTAATCTAAAAACTTTGTAAAACGGCGCGCAAGTTTGGCTATTGGCGACGACGTCAAAAACTCCGCACCCGAGGCGTCAAATTCAAAATCTGTCTCGACACAATTTATTCTATGGCCAATTCAGTGAGAAATGCAAACCCGGGAGGTAATCTGAAAACTTTGTAAAAACGGCACACAAGCATGCGCGCAAGTTTGGCTATTGGCGACGACGTCAAAAACTCTGCATCCAAGGCGTCAAATTCAAAATCTGTCTCGACACAATTTATTATATGGCCAATTCAATGAGAAGTGCAAACACGGGAGGTAATCTGAAAACTTTGTAAAAACGGTGCACAAGTATGCACGTGAGTGTGGCTATGGGCCATGACGACAAAAACTCTGCACCCGATGCTTCAAATTCAAAATATGTCTCGACACAATTTATTCTATGGCCAATTCAGTGAGAAATGCAAACCCGGGAGGTAATCTGAAAACTTTGTAAAAACGGCGCACAAGCATGCGCGCAAGTTTGGCTATGGGCGACGACGTCAAAAACTCTGCACCCGAGGCGTCAAATTCAAAATCTGTCTCGACATAATTGATTCTACAGCCAATTCATGAGAAATGCAAACCCGGGAGGTAATCTGAAAACTTTGTAAAAACGGCGCACAAGCATGCGTGCAAGTTTGACTATGGGCGACGACGTCAAATACTCCGCACCCGAGGTGTCAAATTCAAAATCTGTCTCGACACAATTGATTCTATGGCCAATTCAGTGAGAAATGCAAACCCGGGAGGTAATCTGAAAACTTTGTAAAAACGGGGCACAAGCGTGCGCGCAAGTTTGACTATGGGCGACGACGTCAAAAACTCTGCACCCGAGGCGTCAAATTCAAAATCCGTCTCGACACAATTTATTATATGGCCAATTCAATGAGAAGTGCAAACACGGGAGGTAATCTGAAAACTTTGTAAAAACGGTGCACAAGTATGCACGTGAGTGTGGCTATGGGCCATGACGACAAAAACTCTGCACCCGAGGCTTCAAATTCAAAATATGTCTCGACACAATTTATTTTATGGCCAATTCAGTGAGAAATGAAAACCCGGGAGGTAATCTGAAAACTTTGTAAAAACGGGGCACAAGCGTGCGCGCAAGTTTGACTATTGGCGACGACGTCAAAAACTCTGCACCCGAGGCGTCAAATTCAAAATCTGTCTCGACACAATTTATTCTATGGCCAATTCAGTGAGAAGTGCAAACCCGGGAGGTAATCTGAAAACTTTGTAAAAACGGCGCACAAGCATGCGCGCAAGTTTGGCTATGGGAGACGACGTCAAAAACTCCGCACCCGTGGCGTCAAATTAAAAATCTATCTCGACAATATTGATTCTATGGCCAATTCAGTGAGAAATGCAAACTCGGGAGGTAATCTGAAAACTTTGCAAAAACGGCGCACAAGCATGCGTGCAAGTTTGACTATGGGCGACGACGTCAAAAGCTCCGCACCCGAGGCGTCAAATTCAAAATCTGTCTCGACACAATTGATTCTATGGCCAATTCAGTGAGAAATGCAAACCCGCGAGGTAATCTGAAAACTTTGTAAAAACGGTGCACAAGTATGCACGTGAGTGTGGCTATGGGCCATGACGACAAAAACTCTGCACCCGAGGCTTCAAATTCAAAATATGTCTCGACACAATTTATTCTATGGCCAATTCAGTGAGAAATGCAAACCCGGGAGGTAATCTGAAAACTTTGTAAAAACGGCGCACAAGCATGCGCGCTAGTTTGGCTATTGGTGACGACGTCAAAAACTCTGCACCCGAGGCGTCAAAATCAAAATCAGTCTCGACACAATTTATTCTATGGCCAATTCAGTGAGAAGTGCAAACCCGGGAGGTAATCAGAAAACTTTGTAAAAACGGCGCACAAGCATGCGTGCAAGTTTGACTATGGGCGACGACGTCAAAAACTCCGCACCCGAGGCGTCAAATTCAAAATTTGTCTCGACACAATTGATTCTATGGCCAATTCAGTGAGAAATGCAAACCCGGGAGGTAATCTAAAAACTTTGTATAACGGCGCGCAAGTTTGGCTATTGGCGACGACGTCAAAAACTCCGCACCCGAGGCGTCAAATTCAAAATCTGTCTCGACACAATTTATTCTATGGCCAATTCAGTGAGAAATGCAAACCCGGGAGGTAATCTGAAAACTTTGTAAAAACGGCACACAAGCATGCGCGCAAGTTTGGCTATTGGCGACGACGTCAAAAACTCTGCACCCAAGGCGTCAAATTAAAAATCTGTCTCGACATAATTTATTATATGGCCAATTCAATGAGAAGTGCAAACACGGGAGGTAATCTGAAAACTTTGTAAAAACGGCGCACAAGCATGCGCGCAAGTTTGGCTATGGGCGACGACGTCAAAAACTCCGGACCCGAGGCGTCAATTCAAAATCTGTCTCGACATAATTGATTCTACAGCCAATTCATGAGAAATGCAAACCCGGGAGGTAAACTGAAAACTTTGGAAAATCGGCGCACAAGCATGCGTGCAAGTTTGACTATGGGCGACGACGTCAAATACTCCACACCCGAGGCGTCAAATTCAAAATCTGTCTCGACACAATTGATTCTATGGCCAATTCAGTGAGAAATGCAAACCCGGGAGGTAATCTAAAAACTTTGTAAAAACGGTGCACAAGTATGCACGTGAGTGTGGCTATGGGCCACGACGACAAAAACTCTGCACCCGAGGCTTCAAATTCACAATCCATCTCGACACAATTGATTATATGGCCAATTCAGTGGGGGATGCAAACACGGGAGGCAATCTGAAAACTTTGTAAAAACGGTGCACAAGCATGCGCGCAAGTTTGGCTATTAGCGACGACTTCAAAAACTCCGCACCCGAGGCGTCAAATTCAAAATCTGTCTCGACACAATTTATTCTATGGCCAATTCAGTGAGAAATGAAAACCCGGGAGGTAATCTGAAAACTTTGTAAAAACGGGGCACAAGCGTGCGCGCAAGTTTGGCTATTGGCGACAACGTCAAAAACTCTGCACCCGAGGCGTCAAATTCAAAATCTGTCTCGACACAATTTATTCTATGGCCAATTCAGTGAGAAATGCAAACCCGGGAGGTAATCTGAAAACTTTGTAAAAACGGCGCACAAGCATGCGCACAAGTTTGGCTATTGGTGACGACGTCAAAAACTCTGCACCCGAGGCGTCAAATTCAAAATCTGTCTCGACACAATCTATTCTATGGCTAATTCAGTGAGAAGTGCAAACCCGGGAGGTAATCTGAAAACTTTGTAAAAACGGCGCACAAGCATGCGCGCAAGTTTGGCTATGGGCGACGACGTCAAAAACTTCGCACCCGAGGCGTCAAATTCAAAATCTGTCTCGACACAATTGATTCTATAGCCAATTCAGTGAGAAATGCAAACACCGGAGGTAATCTGAAAACTTTGTAAAAACGGCGCACAAGCATGCGCGCAAGTTTGGCTATGGGCGACGACGTCAAAAACTCCGCACCCGAGGCGTCAAATTCAAAATTTGTCTCGACACAATTGATTCTATGGCCAATTCAGTGAGAAATGCAAACCCGGGAGGTAATCTAAAAACTTTGTAAAACGGCGCGCAAGTTTGGCTATTGGCGACGACGTCAAAAACTCCGCACCCGAGGAGTCAAATTCAAAATCTGTCTCGACACAATTTATTCTATGGCCAATTCAGTGAGAAATGCAAACCCGGGAGGTAATCTGAAAACTTTGTAAAAACGGCACACAAGCATGCGCGCAAGTTTGGCTATTGGCGACGACGTCAAAAACTCTGCATCCAAGGCGTCAAATTCAAAATCTGTCTCGACACAATTTATTATATGGCCAATTAAGTGAGAAGTGTAAACACGTGAGGTAATCTGAAAACTTTGTAAAAACGGCGCACAAGCATGCGCGCAAGTTTGGCTATGGGCGACGACGTCAAAAACTCCGCACCCGAGGCGTCAAATTCAAAATCTGTCTCGACATAATTGATTCTACAGCCAATTCATGAGAAATGCAAACCCGGGAGGTAATCTGAAAACTTTGTAAAAACGGCGCACAAGCATGCGTGCAAGTTTGACTATGGGCGACGACGTCAAATACTCCGCACCCGAGGCGTCAATTTCAAAATCTGTCTCGACACAATTGATTCTATGGCCAATTCAGTGAGAAATGCAAACCCGGGAGGTAATCTAAAAACTTTGTAAAAACGGTGCACAAGTATGCACGTGAGTGTGGCTATGGGCCACGACGACAAAAACTCTGCACCCGAGGCTTCAAATTCACAATCCGTCTCGACATAGTTGATTATATGGCCAATTCAGTGGGGGATGCAAACACGGGAGGCAATCTGAAAACTTTGTAAAAACGGTGCACAAGCATGCGCGCAAGTTTGGCTATTGGCGACGACTTCAAAAACTCCGCACCCGAGGCGTCAAATTCAAAATCTGTCTCGACACAATTTATTCTATGGCCAATTCAGTGAGAAATGAAAACCCGGGAGGTAATCTGAAAACTTTGTAAAAACGGCGCACAAGCATGCGCGCAAGTTTGGCTATGGGCGACGACGTCAAAAACTCCGCACCCGTGGCGTCAAATTAAAAATCTATCTCGACAATATTGATTCAATGGCCAATTCAGTGAGAAATGCAAACCCGGGAGGTAATCTGAAAACTTTGTAAAAACGGCGCACAAACATGCGTGCAAGTTTGACTATGGGCGACGACGTAAAAAACTCCGCACCCGAGGGGTCAAATTCAAAATCTGTCTCGACACAATTGATTCTATGGCCAATTCAGTGAGAAATGCAAACCCGGGAGGTAATCTGAAAACTTTGTAAAAATGGTTCACAAGTATGCACGTGAGTATGGCTATGGGCCATGACGACAAAAACTCTGCACCCGAGGCTTCAAATAAAAAATATGTCTCGACACAATTTATTCTATGGCCAATTCAGTGAGAAATGCAAACCCGGGAGGTAATTTGAAAACTTTGTAAAAACGGCGCACAAGCATGCGCGCAAGTTTGGCTATTGGTGACGACGTCAAAAACTCTACACCCGAGGCGTCAAATTCAAAATCTGTCTCGACACAATTTATTCTATGGCCAATTCAGTGAGAAGTGCAAACCCGGGAGGTAATCTGAAAACTTTGTAAAAACGGCGCACAAGCATGCGTGCAAGTTTGACTATGGGCGACGACGTCAAAAACTCCGCACCCGAGGCGTCAAATTCAAAATCTGTCTCGACACAATTGATTGTATGGCAAATTCAGTGAGAAGTGCAAACCCGGGAGGTAATCTAAAAACTTTGTAAAAACGGTGCACAAGTATCCACGTGAGTGTGGCTATGGGCCACGACGACAAAAACTCTACACCCGAGGCTTCAAATTCACAATCCGTCTCGACACAATTAATTCTATGGCCAATTCAGTGAGAAGTGCAAACCCGGGAGGTAATCTGAAAACTTTGTAAAAACGGCGCACAAGCATGCGCGCAAGTTTGGCTATGGGCGACGACGTCAAAAACTTCGCACCCGAGGCGTCAAATTCAAAATCTGTCTGGACACAATTGATTATATGGCCAATTCAGTGAGAAATGCAAACACGGGAGGTAATCTGAAAACTTTGTAAAAACGGCGCACAAGCATGCGCGCAAGTTTGGCTATGGGCGACGACGTCAAAAACTCCGCACCCGAGGCGTCAAATTCAAAATATGTCTCGACACAATTGATTCTATGGCCAATTCAGTGAGATATGCAAACCCGGGAGGTAATCTAAAAACTTTGTAAAACGGCGCGCAAGTTTGGCTATTGGCGACGACGTCAAAAACTCCGCATCCAAGGCGTCAAATTCAAAATCTGTCTCGACACAATTTATTCTATGGCCAATTCAGTGAGAAATGCAAACCCGGGAGGTAATCTGAAAACTTTGTAAAAACGGCACACAAGCATGCGCGCAAGTTTGGCTATTGGCGACGACGTCAAAAACTCTGCATCCAAGGCGTCAAATTCAAAATCTGTCTCGACACAATTTATTATATGGCCAATTCAGTGAGAAGTGCAAACCCGGGAGGTAATCTGAAAACTTTGTAAAAACGGTGCACAAGTATGCACGTGAGTATGGCTATGGGCCATGACGACAAAAGCTCTGCATCTGAGGCTTCAAATTCAAAATATGTCTCGACACAATTTATTCTATGGCCAATTCAGTGAGATATGCAAACCCGGGAGGTAATCTAAAAACTTTGTAAAACGGCGCGCAAGTTTGGCTATTGGCGACGACGTCAAAAACTCCGCATCCAAGGCGTCAAATTCAAAATCTGTCTCGACACAATTTATTCTATGGCCAATTCAGTGAGAAATGCAAACCCGGGAGGTAATCTGAAAACTTTGTAAAAACGGCACACAAGCATGCGCGCAAGTTTGGCTATTGGCGACGACGTCAAAAACTCTGCATCCAAGGCGTCAAATTCAAAATCTGTCTCGACACAAATTATTATATGGCCAATTCAGTGAGAAGTGCAAACCCGGGAGGTAATCTGAAAACTTTGTAAAAACGGTGCACAAGTATGCACGTGAGTATGGCTATGGGCCATGACGACAAAAACTCTGCATCTGAGGCTTCAAATTCAAAATATGTCTCGACACAATTTATTCTATGGCCAATTCAGTGAGAAATGCAAACCCGGGAGGTAATCTGAAAACTTTGTAAAAACGGCGCACAAGCATGCGTGCAAGTTTGACTATGGGCGACGACGTCAAAAACACCGCACCCGAGGCGTCAAATTCACAATCCGTCTCGACACAATTGATTATATGGCCAATTCAGTGGGGGATGCAAACCCGGGAGGTAATCTGAAAACTTTGTAAAAACGGTGCACAAGTATGCACGTGAGTGTGGCTATGGGCGACGTCGGCAAAAAGTCTGCACCCGAGGCGTCAAATTCAAAATCTATCTCGACACAATTTATTCTATGGCCAATTCAGTGAGAAATGCAAACCCGGGAGGTAATCTGAAAACTTTGTAAAAACGGCGCACAAGCATGCACGCAAATTTGGCTATGGGCGACGACGTCAAAAACTCCGCACCCGAGGCGGCAAATTCAAAATCCGTCTCGACACAATTGATTCTATGGCCAATTCAGTGAGAAATGCAAACCCGAGAGGTAATCTGAAAACTTTGTAAAAACGGCGCACAAGCATGCGTGCAAGTTTGGATATGGGCGACGACGTCAAAAACTCCGCACCCGAGGCGTCAAATTCAAAATCTATCTCGACACAATTTATTCTATGGCCAATTCAGTGAGAAATGCAAACCCGGGAGGTAATCTGAAAACTTTGTAAAAACGGCACACAAGCATGCACACAAGTTTGGCTATGGGTGACGACGTCAAACACTCCGCACCCGAGGCGTCAAATTCAAAATCCATCTCGGCACAATTGATTCTATGGCCAATTCAGTGAGTAATGCAAACCCGAGAGGTAATCTTAAAACTTTGTAAAAACGTCGCACAAGCATGCGCGCGCAAGTTTGGCTATGGGCAACAACGTCAATAACTCCACACCCGAGGCATCAAATTCAAAATCCGTCTCGACACAATTGATTCTATGGCCAATTCAGTGAGAAATGCAACCCCGAGAGGTAAACTGAAAACTTTGTAAAAACGGCACACAAGCATCCGCGCGCAAGTTTGGCTATGGGCGACGACGTCAAAAACTCCGCAACCGAGGCGTCAAATTCAAAATCTGTCTCGACACAATTGATTCTATGGCCAATTCAGTGAGAAATGCAAACCTGGGAGGTAATCTGAAAACTTTATAAAAACGGCGCACAAGCATGCGCGCAAGTTTGGCTATGGGCGACGACGTCAAAAACACCGCACCCGAGGCGTCAAATTCAAAATCCGTCTCGACATAATTGATTCTGTAGCCAATTCAGTGAGAAATGCAAAACCGAGAGGTAATTTGAAAACTTTGTAAAAACAGCGCACAAGCATGCGCGCGCAAGTTTCGCTATGGGGGACGACGTTAAAAACACCACACCCGAGGCATCAAATTCAAAATCCGTCTCGACACAATTGATTCTATGGCCAATATAGTGGGGGATGCAAACCCAGGAGGCAATCCGAAAACTTTGTAAAAACGGTCACCAAGTATGCACGCAAGTATGGCTATGGGCCACGACGTCAAAAACTCTGCACCCGAGGCTTCAAATTCACTATCCGTCTCGACATAATTGATTCTATGGCCAATTCAGTGGGGGATGCAAACACGGGAGGCAATCTGAAAACTTTGTAAAAACGGCACACAACCATGCGCGCAAGTTTGGCTATGGGCGACGACGTCAAAAACTCCGCACCCGAGGCGTCAAATTCAAAATCTGTCTCGACACAATTGATTCTATGGCCAATTAAGTGAGAAATGCAAACCCGGGAGGTAATCTGAAAACTTTGTAAAAACGGCGCACAAGCATGCGTGCAAGTTTGGCTATATGCGATGACGTCAAAAACTCCGCACCCGAGGTGTCAAATTCAAAATTTGTCTCGACACAATTGATTCTATGTTCAATTCAGTGAGAAATGCAAACCCGGGAGGTAATCTAAAAACTTTGTAAAAACAGCGCACACGCATGCGCGCAAGTTAGGCTATGGGCGACGACGTCAAAAACTCCGCACCCGAGGCGTCAAATTCAAAATCTATCTCGACACAATTGATTCTATGGCCAATTAAGTGAGAATTGCAAACCCGGGAGGTAATCTGAAAACTTTGTAAAAACGGCGCACAAGCATGCGTGCAAGTTTGGCTATGGGCGACGACGTCAAAAAGTCCGCACCCGAGGTATCAAATTCAAAATCTGTCTCGACACAATTGATTCTATGGCCAATTCAGTGAGACATGCAACCCCGAGAGGTAAACTAAAAACTTTGTAAAAACGGCACACAAGCATGCGCACGCAAGTTTGGCTATGGGCGACGACGTCAAAAACTCCACACCTGAGGCATCAAATTCAAAATCCGTCTCGACACAATTTATTCTATGGCCAATTCAGTGGGAAATGCAAACCCGAGAGGTAATCTGAAAACTTTGTAAAAACGGCACACAAGCATGCGCGCGCAAGTTTGGCTATGGGCGACGACGTCAAAAACTCTGCACCCGAAGCGTCAAATTCAAAATCTGTCTTGACACAATTGATTCTATGCCCAATTCAGTGAGAAATGCAAACCCGGGAGGTAATCTGAAAACTTTATAAAAACGGCGCACAAGCATGCCCGAAAGTTTGGCTATGGGCGACAAAGTCAAAAACTCTGCACCCGAGGCGTCAAATTCAAAATCTTTCTCGACACAATTGATTCTATGGCCAATTCAGTGAGAAATGCAAACCCGGTAGGTAATCTGAAAACTTTGTAAAAACGTTGCACAAGTATGCACACGATTGTGGCTATGGGCCACGACGTCAAAAACTCTGTACCCGAGGCTTCAAATTCACAATCCGTCTCAACACAATTGATTCTATGTTCAATTCAGTCGGGGATGCAAACACGGGATGCAATCTGAAAACTTTGTAAAAACGGCGCACAAGCATGCGCGCAAGTTTGGCTATGGGCGACGACGTCAAAAACTCCGCACCCGAGGCGTCAAATTCAAAATCTTTCTCGACATAATTGATTCTATGGCCAATTCAGTGAGAAATGCAAACCCGGGAGGTAATCTGAAAACTTTGTAAAAACGTTGCACAAGTATGCACGCGAGGGTGGCTATGGGCGACGACGTCAAAAACTCTGCACCTGAGGCTTCAAATTCACAATCCATCTCGACACAATTGATTCTATGGCCAATTCAGTGGGGGATGCAAACACGGGAGGCAATCTGAAAACTTTGTAAAAATGGCGCACAAGCATGCGCGCAAGTTTGGCTATGGGCAACGACGTCAAAAACTCCGCACCCGAGGCGTCAAATTCAAAATCTGTCTCGACACAATTGATTCTATTTCTAATTAAGTGAGAAATGCAAACACGAGAGGTAATCTGAAAACTTTGTAAAAACGGCACACAAGCATGCGCGCGCAAGTTTGGCTATGGGCGACGACGTCAAAAACACCACACCCGAGGCATCAAATTCAAAATCCGTCTCGACACAATTGATTCTATAGCCAATATAGTGGGGGATGCAAACCCAGGAGGCAATCCAAAAATTTTGTAAAAATGGTGCACAAGTATGCACGCCAGTGTGGCTATGAGCCACGACGTCAAAAACTCTGCACTCGAGGCTTCAAATTCACAATCTGTCTCGACATAATTGATTATATGGCTAATTCAGTGGAGGATGCAAACACGGGAGGCAATCTGAAAACTTTGTAAAAACGGCGCACAAACATGCGCGCAAGTTTGGCTATAGGCGACGACGTCAAAAACTCCGCACCAGAGGCGTCAAATTCAAAATCTGTCTCGACACAATTTATTCTATGGCCAATTCAGTGAGAGATGCAAACCCGGGAGGTAATCTGAAAACTTTGTAAAAACGGCGCACAAGCATGCGCGCAAGTTTGGTTATGGGCAACGATGTCAAAAACTCCGCACCCGAGGCGTCAAATTCAAAATCTGTCTAGACACAATTGATTCTATGGCCAATTCAGTGAGAAGTGAAAACCCGGGAAGTAATCTGAAAACTTTGTAAAAACGGCGCACAAGCATGCGTGCAAGTTTGGATATGGGCGACGACGTCAAAAACTCCGCACCCGAGGCGTCAAATTCAAAATCTATCTCGACACAATTTATTCTATGGCCAATTCAGTGAGAAATGCAAACCCGGGAGGTAATCTGAAAACTTTGTAAAAACGGCACACATGCATGCACGCAAGTTTGGCTATGGGTGACGACGTCAAACACTCCGCACCCGAGGCGTCAAATTCAAAATCCATCTCGGCACAATTGATTCTATGGCCAATTCAGTGAGTAATGCAAACCCGAGAGGTAATCTTAAAACTTTGTAAAAACGTCGCACAAGCATGCGCGCGCAAGTTTGGCTATGGGCAACGACGTCAATAAATCCACACCCGAGGCATCAAATTCAAAATCCGTCTCGACACAATTGATTCTATGGCCAATTCAGTGAGAAATGCAACCCCGAGAGGTAAACTGAAAACTTTGTAAAAACGGCACACAAGCATGCGCGCGCAAGTTTCGCTATGGGCGACGACGTCAAAAACTCCGCAACCGAGGCGTCAAATTCAAAATCTGTCTCGACACAATTGATTCTATGGCCAATTCAGTGAGAAATGCAAACCTGGGAGGTAATCTGAAAACTTTATAAAAACGGCGCACAAGCATGCGCGCAAGTTTGGCTATGGGCGACGACGTCAAAAACTCCGCACCCGAGGCGTCAAATTCAAAATCCGTCTCGACATAATTGATTCTTTTGCCAATTCAGTGAGAAATGCAAAACCGAGAGGTAATTTGAAAACTTTGTAAAAACGGCGCACAAGCATGCGCGCGCAAGTTTGGCTATGGGGGACGACGTAAAAAACACCACACCCGAGGCATCAAATTCAAAATCCGTCTCGACACAATTGATTCTATGGCCAATATAGTGGGGGATGCAAACCCAGGAGGCAATCCGAAAACTTTGTAAAAACGGTCACCAAGTATGCACGCCAGTATGGCTATGGGCCACGACGTCAAAAACTCTGCACCCGAGGCTTCAAATTCACTATCCGTCTCGACATAATTGATTCTATGGCCAATTCAGTGGGGGATGCAAACACGGGAGGCAATCTGAAAACTTTGTAAAAACGGCACACAACCATGCGCGCAAGTTTGGCTATGGGCGACGACGTCAATAACTCTGCACCCGAGGCGTCAAATTCAAAATCTGACTCGACACAATTGATTCTATGGCCAATTAAGTGAGAAATGCAAACCCGGGAGGTAATCTGAAAACTTTGTAAAAACGGCGCACAAGCATGCGTGCAAGTTTGGCTATATGCGATGACGTCAAAAACTCCGCACCCGAGGCGTCAAATTCAAAATCTGCCTCGACACAATTGATTCTATGTTCAATTCAGTGAGAAATGCAAACCCGGAAGGTAATCTGAAAACTTTGTAAAAACAGCGCACACGCATGCGCGCAAGTTAGGCTATGGGCGACGACGTCAAAAACTCCGCACCCAAGGCGTCAAATTCAAAATCTATCTCGACACAATTGATTCTTTGGCCAATTAAGTGAGAATTGCAAACCCGGGAGGTAATCTGAAAACTTTGTAAAAACGGCGCACAAGCATGCGTGCAAGTTTGGCTATGGGCGACGACATCAAAAACACCGCACCCGAGGCGTCAAATTCAAAATCTGTCCCGACACAATTTATTCTATGGCCAATTGAGTGAGAAATGCAAACCCGGGAGGTAATCTGAAAACTTTGTAAAAACGGCGCACAAGCATGCACGCAAATTTGGCTATGGGCGACGACGTCAAAAACTCCGCACCCGAGGCGGCAAATTCAAAATCCGTCTCGACACAATTGATTCTATGGCCAATTCAGTGAGAAATGCAAACCCGAGAGGTAATTTGAAAACTTTGTAAAAACGTCGCACAAGCTTGAGCGCGCAAGTTTGGCTATGGGCAACGACGTCAAAAACTCCACACCCGAGGCATCAAATTCAAAATTCGTCTCGACACAATTGATTCTACGGCCAATTCAGTGAGAAATGCAACCCCGAGAGGTAAACTGAAAACTTTGTAAAAACGACACACAAGCATGCGTGCAAGTTTGGCTATGGGCGACGACGTCAAAAACTCTGCACCCGAGGCGTCAAATTCAAAATCTGTCTCTACACAATTAATTATATGGCCAATTCAGTGAGAAATGCAAACCAGAGAGGTAATCTGAAAACTTTGTAAAAACGGCGCACAAGCATGCGCGCGCAAGTTTGGCTATGGGGGACGACGTAAAAAACACCACACCCGAGGCATCAAATTCAAAATCCGTCTCCACACAATTGATTCTATGGCCAATATAGTGGGGGATGCAAACCCAGGAGGCAATCCGAAAACTTTATAAAAACGGTGCACAAGTATGCACGCCAGTGTGGCTATGGGCCACGACGTCAAAAACTCTGCACCCGAGGCTTCAAATTCACAATTCGTCTCAACATAATTGATTCTATGGCCAATTCAGTGGGGGATGCAAACCCGGGAGGTAATCTGAAAACTTTGTAAAAATGGCGCACATCCATGCACGCAAGTTTGGCTATGGGCGACGACGTAAAAAACACCGCACCCAAGGCGTCAAATTCAAAATCTGTCTCGACACAATTGATTCTATGGCCAATTTAGTGAGAAATGCAAACCCGGGAGGTAATCTGAAAACTTTGTAAAAACGGCGCACAAGCATGCGTGCAAGTTTGGCTATGGGCGACGACGTCAAAAACTCCGCACCCGAGGCGTCAAATTCAAAATCTGTCTCGACACAAATTATTCTATGGCCAATTCAGTGAGAAATGCAAACCCGGGAGGCAATCTGAAAACTTTGTAAAAACGGCGCACAAGCATGCGCGCAAGTTTGGCTATGGGCAACGACGTAAAAAACTCCGCACCCGAGGCGTCAAATTCAAAATTTGTCTCGACACAATTGATTCTATTTCCAATTAAGTGAGAAATGCAAACACGAGAGGTAATCTGAAAACTTTGTAAAAACGGCGCACAAGCATGCGCGCGCAAGTTTGGATATGGGCAACGACGTCAAAAACTCCTCACCCGAGGCGTCAAATTCAAAATCTGTCTCGACACAATTGATTCTATTTCCAATTAAGTGAGAAATGCAAACACGAGAGGTAATCTGAAAACTTTGTAAAAACGGCGCACAAGCATGCGCGCGCAAGTTTGGCTATGGGCGACGACGTCAAAAACACCACACCCGAGGCATCAAATTCAAAATCTGTCTCGACACAATTGATTCTATGGCCAATATAGTGGGGGATGCAAACCCAGGAGGCAATCCGAAAACTTTGTAAAAACGGTCACCAAGTATGCACGCCAGTGTGGCTATGGGCCACGACGTCAAAAACTCTGCACCCGAGGCTTCAAATTCACTATCCGTCTCGACATAATTGATTCTATGGCCAATTCAGTGGGGTATGCAAACACGGGAGGCAATCTGAAAACTTTGTAAAAATGGCGCACAACCATGCGCGCAAGTTTGGCTATGGGCGACGACATCAAAAACTCCACACCCGAGGCATCAAATTCAAAATCCGTCTCGACACAATTGATGCTATGGCCAATTCAGTGAGACATGCAACCCCGAGAGGTAAACTAAAAACTTTGTAAAAATGGCACACAAGCATGCGCACGCAAGTTTGGCTATGGGCGACGACGTCAAAAACTCTGCACCCGAGGCGTCAAATTCAAAATCTGTCTCGACACAATTGATTCTATACCCAATTCAGTGAGAAATGCAAACCAGGGAGGTAATCTGAAAACTTTGTAAAAACGGCGCACAAGCATGCGTGCAAGTTTGGATATGGGCGACGACGTCAAAAACTCCGCACCCGAGGCATCAAATTCAAAATCCGTCTCGACACAATTGATTCTATGGCCAATTCAGTGAGAAATGCAAACCCGGGAGGTAATCTGAAAACTTTGTAAAAACGGAGCACAAGCATGCACGCAAAAGTTTGGCTATGGGCGACGATGTTAAAAACTCCGCACCCGAGGCGTCAAATTCAAAATCCGTCTCGACACAATTGATTTTATGGCCTATATAGTGGGAGAAGCAAACCCAGGTGGCAATCCGAAAACTTTGTAAAAACGGTGCATAAGTATGACGGCCAGTGTGGTTATGGGACATTACGTCAAAAACTCTGCACCCGAGGCTTCAAATTCACAATCCGTCTCGACATAATTGATTCTATGGCCAATTCAGTATGGGATGCAAACCCGGGAGGCAATCTGGAAACTTTGTAAAAACGGTGCGCAAGCATGCGCACAAGTGTGGCCATAGGCCACGACGTCAAAAACTCTGCACCCGAGGCCTCAAATTCAAAAATAGTCTCGACACAATTGATTCTATGGCCAATTCAGTGGGGGATGCAAACACGGGAGGCAATGTGAAAACTTTGTAAAAAAGGCGCACAAGCATGCGCGCTATGGGCGACGACGTCAAAAACTCCGCACCCGAGGCGTCACATTCAAAATCTTTCTCGACACAATTGATTCTTTGGCCAATTCAGTGAGAAATGCAACCCCGAGAGGTAAACTGAAAACTTTGTAAAAACGGCGCACAATCAAGCGCGCAAGTTTGGCTATGTGCGACGACGTTAAAAACTCCACACCCGAGATGTCAAATTCAAAATCCGTCTCGACACAATTGATTCTATGGCCAATTCAGTGAGAAATGCAAACCCGGGAGGTAATCTGAAAACTTTGTAAAAACGGCGCACAAGCATGCGTGCAAGTTTGGCTATGTGCGACGACGTTAAAAACTCCACACCCGAGATGTTAAATTCAAAATCCATCTCGACATAATTGATTATATGGCCAATATAGTGGGGGATGCAAACCCAGGAGGCAATCCGTAAACTTTGTAAAAACGGTGCAATAGTATGACGGCCAGTGTGGCTATGGGACACTACGTCAAAAACTCTGCACCCAAGGCTTCAAATTCACAATCCGTCTCGACAGAATTGATTCTATGGCCAATTCAGTATGGGATGCAAACCCGGGAGGCAATCTGGAAACTTTGTAAAAACGGTGCACAAGTATGACGGCCAGTGTGGCTATGGGACACTACGTCAAAAACTCTGCACCCGAGGCCTCAAATTCAAAAATAGTCTCGACACAATTGATTTTATGGCCAATTCATTTTGGATGCAAACACGGGAGGCAATGTGAAAACTTTGTAAAAACGGTGCAATAGTATGACGGCCAGTGTGGCTATGGGACACTACGTCAAAAACTCTGCACCCAAGGCTTCAAATTCACAATCCGTCTCGACAGAATTGATTCTATGGCCAATTCAGTATGGGATGCAAACCCGGGAGGCAATCTGGAAACTTTGTAAAAACGGTGCACAAGTATGACGGCCAGTGTGGCTATGGGACACTACGTCAAAAACTCTGCACCCGAGGCCTCAAATTCAAAAATAGTCTCGACACAATTGATTTTATGGCCAATTCATTTTGGATGCAAACACGGGAGGCAATGTGAAAACTTTGTAAAAACGGCGCACAAGCATGCGCGCTATGGGCGACGACGTCAAAAACTCCGCACCCGAGGTGTCACATTCAAAATCTTTCTCGACACAATTGATTCTATGGCCAAATCAGTGCGAAATGCAAACCCGGGAGGTAATCTGAAAACTTTGTAAAAACGGCGCACAAGCATGCGTGCAAGTTTGGCTATGGGCGACGACATCAAAAACACCGCACCCGAGGCGTCAAATTCAAAATCTGTCCCGACACAATTTATTCTATGGCCAATTGAGTGAGAAATGCAAACCCGGGAGGTAATCTGAAAACTTTGTAAAAACGGCGCACAAGCATGCACGCAAATTTGGCTATGGGCGACGACGTCAAAAACTCCGCACCCGAGGCGGCAAATTCAAAATCCGTCTCGACACAATTGATTCTATGGCCAATTCAGTGAGAAATGCAAACCCGAGAGGTAATTTGAAAACTTTGTAAAAACGTCGCACAAGCTTGAGCGCGCAAGTTTGGCTATGGGCAACGACGTCAAAAACTCCACACCCGAGGCATCAAATTCAAAATTCGTCTCGACACAATTGATTCTACGGCCAATTCAGTGAGAAATGCAACCCCGAGAGGTAAACTGAAAACTTTGTAAAAACGACACACAAGCATGCGTGCAAGTTTGGCTATGGGCGACGACGTCAAAAACTCTGCACCCGAGGCGTCAAATTCAAAATCTGTCTCTACACAATTAATTATATGGCCAATTCAGTGAGAAATGCAAACCAGAGAGGTAATCTGAAAACTTTGTAAAAACGGCGCACAAGCATGCGCGCGCAAGTTTGGCTATGGGGGACGACGTAAAAAACACCACACCCGAGGCATCAAATTCAAAATCCGTCTCCACACAATTGATTCTATGGCCAATATAGTGGGGGATGCAAACCCAGGAGGCAATCCGAAAACTTTATAAAAACGGTGCACAAGTATGCACGCCAGTGTGGCTATGGGCCACGACGTCAAAAACTCTGCACCCGAGGCTTCAAATTCACAATTCGTCTCAACATAATTGATTCTATGGCCAATTCAGTGGGGGATGCAAACCCGGGAGGTAATCTGAAAACTTTGTAAAAATGGCGCACATCCATGCACGCAAGTTTGGCTATGGGCGACGACGTAAAAAACACCGCACCCAAGGCGTCAAATTCAAAATCTGTCTCGACACAATTGATTCTATGGCCAATTTAGTGAGAAATGCAAACCCGGGAGGTAATCTGAAAACTTTGTAAAAACGGCGCACAAGCATGCGTGCAAGTTTGGCTATGGGCGACGACGTCAAAAACTCCGCACCCGAGGCGTCAAATTCAAAATCTGTCTCGACACAAATTATTCTATGGCCAATTCAGTGAGAAATGCAAACCCGGGAGGCAATCTGAAAACTTTGTAAAAACGGCGCACAAGCATGCGCGCAAGTTTGGCTATGGGCAACGACGTAAAAAACTCCGCACCCGAGGCGTCAAATTCAAAATTTGTCTCGACACAATTGATTCTATTTCCAATTAAGTGAGAAATGCAAACACGAGAGGTAATCTGAAAACTTTGTAAAAACGGCGCACAAGCATGCGCGCGCAAGTTTGGATATGGGCAACGACGTCAAAAACTCCTCACCCGAGGCGTCAAATTCAAAATCTGTCTCGACACAATTGATTCTATTTCCAATTAAGTGAGAAATGCAAACACGAGAGGTAATCTGAAAACTTTGTAAAAACGGCGCACAAGCATGCGCGCGCAAGTTTGGCTATGGGCGACGACGTCAAAAACACCACACCCGAGGCATCAAATTCAAAATCTGTCTCGACACAATTGATTCTATGGCCAATATAGTGGGGGATGCAAACCCAGGAGGCAATCCGAAAACTTTGTAAAAACGGTCACCAAGTATGCACGCCAGTGTGGCTATGGGCCACGACGTCAAAAACTCTGCACCCGAGGCTTCAAATTCACTATCCGTCTCGACATAATTGATTCTATGGCCAATTCAGTGGGGTATGCAAACACGGGAGGCAATCTGAAAACTTTGTAAAAATGGCGCACAACCATGCGCGCAAGTTTGGCTATGGGCGACGACATCAAAAACTCCACACCCGAGGCATCAAATTCAAAATCCGTCTCGACACAATTGATGCTATGGCCAATTCAGTGAGACATGCAACCCCGAGAGGTAAACTAAAAACTTTGTAAAAATGGCACACAAGCATGCGCACGCAAGTTTGGCTATGGGCGACGACGTCAAAAACTCTGCACCCGAGGCGTCAAATTCAAAATCTGTCTCGACACAATTGATTCTATACCCAATTCAGTGAGAAATGCAAACCAGGGAGGTAATCTGAAAACTTTGTAAAAACGGCGCACAAGCATGCGTGCAAGTTTGGATATGGGCGACGACGTCAAAAACTCCGCACCCGAGGCATCAAATTCAAAATCCGTCTCGACACAATTGATTCTATGGCCAATTCAGTGAGAAATGCAAACCCGGGAGGTAATCTGAAAACTTTGTAAAAACGGAGCACAAGCATGCACGCAAAAGTTTGGCTATGGGCGACGATGTTAAAAACTCCGCACCCGAGGCGTCAAATTCAAAATCCGTCTCGACACAATTGATTTTATGGCCTATATAGTGGGAGAAGCAAACCCAGGTGGCAATCCGAAAACTTTGTAAAAACGGTGCATAAGTATGACGGCCAGTGTGGTTATGGGACATTACGTCAAAAACTCTGCACCCGAGGCTTCAAATTCACAATCCGTCTCGACATAATTGATTCTATGGCCAATTCAGTATGGGATGCAAACCCGGGAGGCAATCTGGAAACTTTGTAAAAACGGTGCGCAAGCATGCGCACAAGTGTGGCCATAGGCCACGACGTCAAAAACTCTGCACCCGAGGCCTCAAATTCAAAAATAGTCTCGACACAATTGATTCTATGGCCAATTCAGTGGGGGATGCAAACACGGGAGGCAATGTGAAAACTTTGTAAAAAAGGCGCACAAGCATGCGCGCTATGGGCGACGACGTCAAAAACTCCGCACCCGAGGCGTCACATTCAAAATCTTTCTCGACACAATTGATTCTTTGGCCAATTCAGTGAGAAATGCAACCCCGAGAGGTAAACTGAAAACTTTGTAAAAACGGCGCACAATCAAGCGCGCAAGTTTGGCTATGTGCGACGACGTTAAAAACTCCACACCCGAGATGTCAAATTCAAAATCCGTCTCGACACAATTGATTCTATGGCCAATTCAGTGAGAAATGCAAACCCGGGAGGTAATCTGAAAACTTTGTAAAAACGGCGCACAAGCATGCGTGCAAGTTTGGCTATGTGCGACGACGTTAAAAACTCCACACCCGAGATGTTAAATTCAAAATCCATCTCGACATAATTGATTATATGGCCAATATAGTGGGGGATGCAAACCCAGGAGGCAATCCGTAAACTTTGTAAAAACGGTGCAATAGTATGACGGCCAGTGTGGCTATGGGACACTACGTCAAAAACTCTGCACCCAAGGCTTCAAATTCACAATCCGTCTCGACAGAATTGATTCTATGGCCAATTCAGTATGGGATGCAAACCCGGGAGGCAATCTGGAAACTTTGTAAAAACGGTGCACAAGTATGACGGCCAGTGTGGCTATGGGACACTACGTCAAAAACTCTGCACCCGAGGCCTCAAATTCAAAAATAGTCTCGACACAATTGATTTTATGGCCAATTCATTTTGGATGCAAACACGGGAGGCAATGTGAAAACTTTGTAAAAACGGTGCAATAGTATGACGGCCAGTGTGGCTATGGGACACTACGTCAAAAACTCTGCACCCAAGGCTTCAAATTCACAATCCGTCTCGACAGAATTGATTCTATGGCCAATTCAGTATGGGATGCAAACCCGGGAGGCAATCTGGAAACTTTGTAAAAACGGTGCACAAGTATGACGGCCAGTGTGGCTATGGGACACTACGTCAAAAACTCTGCACCCGAGGCCTCAAATTCAAAAATAGTCTCGACACAATTGATTTTATGGCCAATTCATTTTGGATGCAAACACGGGAGGCAATGTGAAAACTTTGTAAAAACGGCGCACAAGCATGCGCGCTATGGGCGACGACGTCAAAAACTCCGCACCCGAGGTGTCACATTCAAAATCTTTCTCGACACAATTGATTCTATGGCCAAATCAGTGCGAAATGCAAACCCGGGAGGTAATCTGAAAACTTTGTAAAAACGGCGCACAAGCATGCGTGCAAGTTTGGCTATGGGCGACGACATCAAAAACACCGCACCCGAGGCGTCAAATTCAAAATCTGTCCCGACACAATTTATTCTATGGCCAATTGAGTGAGAAATGCAAACCCGGGAGGTAATCTGAAAACTTTGTAAAAACGGCGCACAAGCATGCACGCAAATTTGGCTATGGGCGACGACGTCAAAAACTCCGCACCCGAGGCGGCAAATTCAAAATCCGTCTCGACACAATTGATTCTATGGCCAATTCAGTGAGAAATGCAAACCCGAGAGGTAATTTGAAAACTTTGTAAAAACGTCGCACAAGCTTGAGCGCGCAAGTTTGGCTATGGGCAACGACGTCAAAAACTCCACACCCGAGGCATCAAATTCAAAATTCGTCTCGACACAATTGATTCTACGGCCAATTCAGTGAGAAATGCAACCCCGAGAGGTAAACTGAAAACTTTGTAAAAACGACACACAAGCATGCGTGCAAGTTTGGCTATGGGCGACGACGTCAAAAACTCTGCACCCGAGGCGTCAAATTCAAAATCTGTCTCTACACAATTAATTATATGGCCAATTCAGTGAGAAATGCAAACCAGAGAGGTAATCTGAAAACTTTGTAAAAACGGCGCACAAGCATGCGCGCGCAAGTTTGGCTATGGGGGACGACGTAAAAAACACCACACCCGAGGCATCAAATTCAAAATCCGTCTCCACACAATTGATTCTATGGCCAATATAGTGGGGGATGCAAACCCAGGAGGCAATCCGAAAACTTTATAAAAACGGTGCACAAGTATGCACGCCAGTGTGGCTATGGGCCACGACGTCAAAAACTCTGCACCCGAGGCTTCAAATTCACAATTCGTCTCAACATAATTGATTCTATGGCCAATTCAGTGGGGGATGCAAACCCGGGAGGTAATCTGAAAACTTTGTAAAAATGGCGCACATCCATGCACGCAAGTTTGGCTATGGGCGACGACGTAAAAAACACCGCACCCAAGGCGTCAAATTCAAAATCTGTCTCGACACAATTGATTCTATGGCCAATTTAGTGAGAAATGCAAACCCGGGAGGTAATCTGAAAACTTTGTAAAAACGGCGCACAAGCATGCGTGCAAGTTTGGCTATGGGCGACGACGTCAAAAACTCCGCACCCGAGGCGTCAAATTCAAAATCTGTCTCGACACAAATTATTCTATGGCCAATTCAGTGAGAAATGCAAACCCGGGAGGCAATCTGAAAACTTTGTAAAAACGGCGCACAAGCATGCGCGCAAGTTTGGCTATGGGCAACGACGTAAAAAACTCCGCACCCGAGGCGTCAAATTCAAAATTTGTCTCGACACAATTGATTCTATTTCCAATTAAGTGAGAAATGCAAACACGAGAGGTAATCTGAAAACTTTGTAAAAACGGCGCACAAGCATGCGCGCGCAAGTTTGGATATGGGCAACGACGTCAAAAACTCCTCACCCGAGGCGTCAAATTCAAAATCTGTCTCGACACAATTGATTCTATTTCCAATTAAGTGAGAAATGCAAACACGAGAGGTAATCTGAAAACTTTGTAAAAACGGCGCACAAGCATGCGCGCGCAAGTTTGGCTATGGGCGACGACGTCAAAAACACCACACCCGAGGCATCAAATTCAAAATCTGTCTCGACACAATTGATTCTATGGCCAATATAGTGGGGGATGCAAACCCAGGAGGCAATCCGAAAACTTTGTAAAAACGGTCACCAAGTATGCACGCCAGTGTGGCTATGGGCCACGACGTCAAAAACTCTGCACCCGAGGCTTCAAATTCACTATCCGTCTCGACATAATTGATTCTATGGCCAATTCAGTGGGGTATGCAAACACGGGAGGCAATCTGAAAACTTTGTAAAAATGGCGCACAACCATGCGCGCAAGTTTGGCTATGGGCGACGACATCAAAAACTCCACACCCGAGGCATCAAATTCAAAATCCGTCTCGACACAATTGATGCTATGGCCAATTCAGTGAGACATGCAACCCCGAGAGGTAAACTAAAAACTTTGTAAAAATGGCACACAAGCATGCGCACGCAAGTTTGGCTATGGGCGACGACGTCAAAAACTCTGCACCCGAGGCGTCAAATTCAAAATCTGTCTCGACACAATTGATTCTATACCCAATTCAGTGAGAAATGCAAACCAGGGAGGTAATCTGAAAACTTTGTAAAAACGGCGCACAAGCATGCGTGCAAGTTTGGATATGGGCGACGACGTCAAAAACTCCGCACCCGAGGCATCAAATTCAAAATCCGTCTCGACACAATTGATTCTATGGCCAATTCAGTGAGAAATGCAAACCCGGGAGGTAATCTGAAAACTTTGTAAAAACGGAGCACAAGCATGCACGCAAAAGTTTGGCTATGGGCGACGATGTTAAAAACTCCGCACCCGAGGCGTCAAATTCAAAATCCGTCTCGACACAATTGATTTTATGGCCTATATAGTGGGAGAAGCAAACCCAGGTGGCAATCCGAAAACTTTGTAAAAACGGTGCATAAGTATGACGGCCAGTGTGGTTATGGGACATTACGTCAAAAACTCTGCACCCGAGGCTTCAAATTCACAATCCGTCTCGACATAATTGATTCTATGGCCAATTCAGTATGGGATGCAAACCCGGGAGGCAATCTGGAAACTTTGTAAAAACGGTGCGCAAGCATGCGCACAAGTGTGGCCATAGGCCACGACGTCAAAAACTCTGCACCCGAGGCCTCAAATTCAAAAATAGTCTCGACACAATTGATTCTATGGCCAATTCAGTGGGGGATGCAAACACGGGAGGCAATGTGAAAACTTTGTAAAAAAGGCGCACAAGCATGCGCGCTATGGGCGACGACGTCAAAAACTCCGCACCCGAGGCGTCACATTCAAAATCTTTCTCGACACAATTGATTCTTTGGCCAATTCAGTGAGAAATGCAACCCCGAGAGGTAAACTGAAAACTTTGTAAAAACGGCGCACAATCAAGCGCGCAAGTTTGGCTATGTGCGACGACGTTAAAAACTCCACACCCGAGATGTCAAATTCAAAATCCGTCTCGACACAATTGATTCTATGGCCAATTCAGTGAGAAATGCAAACCCGGGAGGTAATCTGAAAACTTTGTAAAAACGGCGCACAAGCATGCGTGCAAGTTTGGCTATGTGCGACGACGTTAAAAACTCCACACCCGAGATGTTAAATTCAAAATCCATCTCGACATAATTGATTATATGGCCAATATAGTGGGGGATGCAAACCCAGGAGGCAATCCGTAAACTTTGTAAAAACGGTGCAATAGTATGACGGCCAGTGTGGCTATGGGACACTACGTCAAAAACTCTGCACCCAAGGCTTCAAATTCACAATCCGTCTCGACAGAATTGATTCTATGGCCAATTCAGTATGGGATGCAAACCCGGGAGGCAATCTGGAAACTTTGTAAAAACGGTGCACAAGTATGACGGCCAGTGTGGCTATGGGACACTACGTCAAAAACTCTGCACCCGAGGCCTCAAATTCAAAAATAGTCTCGACACAATTGATTTTATGGCCAATTCATTTTGGATGCAAACACGGGAGGCAATGTGAAAACTTTGTAAAAACGGCGCACAAGCATGCGCGCTATGGGCGACGACGTCAAAAACTCCGCACCCGAGGTGTCACATTCAAAATCTTTCTCGACACAATTGATTCTATGGCCAAATCAGTGCGAAATGCAAACCCGGGAGGTAATCTGAAAACTTTGTAAAAACGGCGCACAAGCATGCACGCAAGTTTGGCTATGGGCGACGATGTCAAAAACTCCGCACCCGAGGTGTCACATTCAAAATCTTTCACGACACAATTGATTCTATGGCCAATTCAGTGAGAAATGCAAACCCGAGAGGTAATCTGAAAACTTTGTAAAAACGGCACATAAGCATGCGCGCGTAAGTTTGGCTATGGGCGACGACGTCAAAAACTCCGCACCCGAGGCGTCAAATTCAAAATCTGTCTTGACACAATTGATTTTGTGGCCAATTCACTTAGAAATGCACACCCGGGAGGTAATCTGATAACTTTGTAAAAACGGTGCACAAGTATGCACGCGAGAGTGGCTGTTGGCCACGACGTCAAAAACTCTGCACTCGAGGCTTCAAATTCACAATCCGTCTCGACACAATTGATTCTATGGCCAATTCAGTGGGGGATGCAAACACGGGAGGCAATCTGAAAACTTTGTAAAAACGGCGCACAAGCATGCGCGCAAGTTTGGCTATAGGCGACGACGTCAAAAACTCCACACCTGAGGCGTCGAATTCAAAATCTGTCTCGACATAATTGATTCTATGGCCAATATAGTGGGGGATGCAAACCCAGGAGACAATCCGAAAACTTTGTTAAAATGGTGCACAAGTATGCACGCCAGTGTGGATAGGGCCACGACATCAAAAACTCTGCACCCGAGGCTGCAAATTCACAATCCGTCTCGACACAATTGATTTTATGGTCAATTCAGTATGGGATGAAACACGGGAGGCAATTTGAAAACTTTGTAAAAACGGCGCACAAGCATGCGCGCAAGTTTGGCTATTGGCGACGATGTCAAAAACTCCGCATCCGAGGCGTCAAAATCAAAATCTGTCTCGACACAATTGATTTTATGGCCAATTCAGTGAGATATGCAAACCCGAGGGGTAATCTGAAAATTTTGTAAAAATGGCACACAAGCATGCGCGCAAGTTTGGCTATGTGCGACGACTTTAAAAACTCCACACCCGAGATGTCAAATTCAAAATCCGTCTCGACAAAATTGATTATATGGCCAATATAGTGGGGGATGCAAACCCAGGAGGCAATCCGAAAACTTTGTAAAAACGGTGCACAAGTATGACGGCCAGTGTGGCTATGGGACACTACGTCAAAAACTCTGCACCCAAGGCTTCAAATTCACAATCCGTCTCAACACAATTTGTTATATGGCCAATTCAGTATGGGATGCAAACCCGGGAGGCAATCTGGAAACATTGTAAAAACGGTGCGCAAGTATGCGCGCAAGTGTGGCAATAGGCCACAAAGTTAAAAACTCTGTACCCGAGGCTTCAAATTCAAAAACCGTCTCGACACAATTGATTATATGGCCAATTTAGTATGGGATGCAAACCCGGGAGGCAATCTGGAAACTTTGTAAAAACGGTGCGCAAGCATGCGCGCAAGTGTGGCCATAAGCCACGACGTTAAAAACTCTGCACCCAAGGCCTCAAATTCAAAAACTGTCTCAACACAATTGATTCTATGGCCAATTCAGTGGGGGATGCAAACATGGGAGGCAATGTGAAAACTTTGTAAAAACGGCGCACAAGCATGCGCGCTATGGGCGACGACGTCAAAAACTCCGCACCCGAGGTGTCACATTCAAAATCTTTCTCGACACAATTGATTCTATGGCCAATTCAGTGGGAAATGCAAACCCGAGAGGTAATCTGAAAACTTTGTAAAAATGGCGCACAAGCATGCGCGCAAGTTTGGCTATTAGCAACGACGTCAAAAACTCCGCACCCGAGGTGTCAAATTCAAAATCTATCTCGACACAATTGATTTTATGACCAATTCAGTGAGAAATGCAAACCCGGGAGGTAATCTGAAAACTTTGTAAAAACGGCGCGCAAGTTTGGCTATGTGCGACGAAGTTAAACACTCCACACCGAGACGTCAAATTCAATATCTGTCTCGACACAATTGATTCTATGGCAAATTCAGTGAGAAATGCAAACCCGAGAGGTAATCTGAAAACTTTGTAAAAACGGCACTCAAGCATGCGCGCGCAAGTTTGGCTATGGGCGACGACGTCAAAAACTCCGCACCTGAGGCGTCAAATTCAAAATCTGTCTCGACACAATTGATTCTATGGCAAATTCCGTGAGAAATTCAAACTCGAGAGGTAACCTGAAAACTTTGTAAAAACGTCGCACAAGCATGCGCGCGCATGTTTTGCTATGGGCAACGACGTCAAAAACTCCACACCCGAGGCATCAAATTCAAAATCCCTCTCAATACAATTGATTCTATGGCCAATTCAGTGAGAAATGCAAACCCGGGAGGTAATCTGAAAACTTTATAAAAACGCCGCACAAGCATGCGCGCAAGTTTGGCTCTGGGCGACGACGTCAAAAACTCCGCACCCGAGGCGTCAAATTCAAAATCTGTCTCGACACAATTGATTCTATGGCCAATTCAGTGAGAAATGCAAACCCGGGAGGTAATCTGAAAACTTTATAAAAACGGCGCACAAGCATGCGCGCAAGTTTGGCTCTGGGCGACGACGTCAAAAACTCCGCACCCGAGGCGTCAAATTCAAAATCTGTCTCGACACAATTGATTCTATGGCCAATTCAGTGAGAAATGCAAACCCGGGAAGTAATCTGAAAACTTTGTAAAAACGGCGCACAAGCATGCACGCAAGTTTGGCTATGGGCGACGATGTCAAAAACTCCGCACCCGAGGCGTCAAATTCAAAATCCGTCTCAACACAATTGATTCTATGGCCAATTCAGTGGGGAATGCAAACCCGAGAGGTAATCTGAAAACATTGTAAAAACAACGCACAAGCATGCGCGCAAGTATGACTATGGGCAACGACGTAAAATATTCCACACCCGAGGCATCAAATTCAAAATCCGTCTCGACACAATTGATTCTATGGCCTATATAGTGGGAGAAGCAAACCCAGGTGGCAATCCGAAAACTTTGTAAAAATGGTGCATAAGTATGACGGCCAGTGTGGCTATGGGACACTACGTCAAAAACTCTGCACCCGAGGCTTCAAATTCACAATCCATTTCGACATAATTGATTCTATGGCCAATTCAGTATGGGATGCAAACCCGGGAGGCAATCTGGAAACTTTGTAAAAACGGTGCGCAAGCATGCGCGCAAGTGTGGCCATAGGCCACGACGTCAAAAACTCTGCACCCGAGGCCTCAAATTCAAAAACAGTCTCGACACAATTGATTCTATGGCCAATTCAGTGGGGGATGCAAACACGGAAGGCAATGTGAAAACTTTGTAAAAACGGCGCACAAGCATGCGCGCTATTGGCGACGACGTCAAAAACTTCGCACCCGAGGCGTCACATTCAAAATCTTTCTCGACACAATTGATTCTTTGGCCAATTCAGTGAGAAATGCAACCCCGAGAGATAAACTGAAAACTTTGTAAAAACGGCGCACAAGCAAGCGCGCAAGTTTGGCTATGTGCGACGACGTTAAAAACTCCACACCGGAGACGTCAAATTCAAAATCCGTCTCGACACAATAGATTCTATGGCCAATTCAGTGAGAAATGCAAACCCGGGAGGTAATCTGAAAACTTTGTTAAAACGGCGCACAAGCATGCGTGCAAGTTTGGCTATGTGCGACGACGTTAAAAACTCCACACCCGAGATGTCAAATTGAAAATCCATCTCGACATAATTGATTATATGGCCAATATAGTGGGGGATGCAAACCCAGGAGGCAATCCGAAAACTTTGTAAAAACGGTGCACAAGTATGACGGCCAGTGTGGCTATGGGACACTACGTCAAAAACTCTGCACCCAAGGCTTCAAATTCACAATCCGTCTCGACAGAATTGATTTTATGGCCAATTCAGTATGGGATGCAAACCCGGGAGGCAACCTGGAAACTTTGTAAAAACGGTGCACAAGTATGACGGCCAGTGTGGCTATGGGACACTACGTAAAAAACTCTGCACCCGAGGCCTCAAATTCAAAAACAGTCTCGACACAATTGATTTTATGGCCAATTCATTGGGGATGCAAACACGGGAGGCAATGTGAAAACTTTGTAAAAACGGCGCACAAGCATGCGCGCTATGGGCGACGATGTCAAAAACTCCGCACCCGAGGTGTCAAATTCGAAATCTTTCTCGACACAATTGATTCTATGGCCAATTTAGTGAGAAATGCAAAACCGGGAGGTAATTTGAAAACTTTGTAAAAACGGCGCGCAATTTTGGCGATGTGCGACGACGTTAAAAACTCCACACCCGAGACGTCAAATTCAAAATCTGTCTCGACACAATTGATTATATGGCAAATTCAGTGAGAAATGCAAACCCGAGATGTAATCTGAAAACTTTGTAAAAACGGCGCACAAGCATGCGCGCAAGTTTGGCTATAAGCGACGACGTAGAAAACTCCGCAACCGAGGCGTCATATTCAAAATCTATCTCGACACAATTGATTCTATGACCAATTCAGTGAGAGATGCAAACCCGGGAGGTAATCTGAAAACTTTGTAAAAATGGCGCGCAAGTTTGGCTTTGTGCGACGACGTTAAAAACTCCACACCCGAGACGTCAAATTCAAAATCTGTCTCGACACAATTGATTCTATGGCAAATTCAGTGAGAAATGCAAACCCGAGAGGTAATCTGAAAACTTTGTAAAAATGGAACACAAGCATGCGCGGGCAAGTTTGGCTATGGGCGACGACGTCAAAAACTCCGCACCTGAGGCGTCAAATTCAAAATCTGTCTCGACACAATTGATTCTATGGCAAATTTCGTGAGAAATGCAAACCCGAGAGGTAGTATGAAAACTTTGAAAAAACGTCGCACAAGCATGCGCGCGTAAGTTTGGCTATGGGCAACGACGTCAAAAACTCCACACCCGAAGCATCAAATTCAAAATCCGTCTCGACACTATTGATTCTATGGCCAATTCAGTGAGTAATGCAAACCCGAGAGGTAATCTGAAAACTTTGTAAAAACGGCGCACAAGCATGCGCGCAAGTTTGGCTGTGAGCGACGACGTCAAAAACTCCGCACCCGAGGCGTCATATTCAAAATCTATCTCGACACAATTGATTCTATGACCAATTCAGTGAGAAATGCAAACCCGGGAGGTAATCTGAAAACTTTGTAAAAACGGCGCGCAATTTTGGCGATGTGCGACGACGTTAGAAACTCCACACCCGAGACGTCAAATTCAAAATCTGTCTCGACACAATTGATTCTATGGCAAATTCAGTGAGATATGCAAACCCGAGAGGTAATCTGAAAACTTTGTAAAAACGTCGCACTAGCATGCGCGCGCAAGTTTGGCTATGGGCTACGACGTTAAAAACTCCGCACCCGATGCGTCAAATTCAAAATCTGTCTCGACACAATTGATTCTATGGCCAATTCAGTGAGAAATGCACACCGGGGAGGTAATCTGAAAACTTTGTAAAAACGGTGCGCAAGCATGCGCGCAAGTGTGGCCATAGGCCACGACGTCAAAAACTCTGCACCCGAGGCCTCAAATTCAAAAACAGTCTCGACACAATTGATTCTATGGCCAATTCAGTGGGGGATGCAAACACGGGAGGCAATGTGAAAACTTTGTAAAAACGGCGCACAAGCATGCGCGCTATGGGCGACGACGTCAAAAACTCCGCACCCGAGGCGTCACATTCAAAATCTTTCTCGACACAATTGATTCTTTGGCCAATTCAGTGAGAAATGCAACCCCGAGAGGTAAACTGAAAACTTTGTAAAAACGGCGCACAAGCAAGCGCGCAAGTTAGGCTATGTGCGACGACGTTAAAAACTCTACACCCGAGATGTCAAATTCAAAATCCATCTCGACACAATAGATTCTATGGCCAATTCAGTGAGAAATGCAAACCCGGGAGGTAATCTGAAAACTTTGTTAAAACGGCGCACAAGCATGCGTGCAAGTTTGGCTATGTGCGACGACGTTAAAAACTCCACACCCGAGATGTCAAATTCAAAATCCATCTCGACATAATTGATTATATGGCCAATATAGTAGGGGATGCAAACCCAGGAGGCAATCCGAAAACTTTGTAAAAACGGTGCACAAGTATGACGGCCAGTGTGGCTATGGGACACTACGTAAAAAACTCTGCACCCAAGGCTTCAAATTCACAATCCGTCTCGACAGAATTGATTCTATGGTCAATTCAGTATGGGATGCAAACCCGGGAGGCAACTTGGAAACTTTGTAAAAACGGTGCACAAGTATGACGGCCAGTGTGGCTATGGGACACTACCTAAAAAACTCTGCACCCGAGGCCTCAAATTCAAAAACAGTCTTGACACAATTGATTTTATGGCCAATTCATTGGGGATGCAAACACGGGAGGCAATTTGAAAACTTTGTAAAAACGGCGCACAAGCATGCGCGCTATGGGCGACGACGTCAAAAGCTCCGCACCCGAGGTGTCAAATTCGAAATCTTTCTCGACACAATTGATTCTATGGCCAATTCAGTGAGAAATGCAAACCCGGGAGGTAATCTGAAAACTTTGTAAAAACGGCGCGCAATTTTGGCGATGTGCGACGACGTTAAAAACTCCACACCCGAGACGTCAAATTCAAAATCTGTCTCGACACAATTGATTATATGGCAAATTCAGTGTGGAATGCAAACCCGAGATGTAATCTGAAAACTTTGTAAAAACGGCGCACAAGCATGCACGCAAGTTTGGCTATAAGCGACGACGTAGAAAACTCCGCAACCGAGGCGTCATATTCAAAATCTATCTCGACACAATTGATTATATGACCAATTCAGTGAGAGATGCAAACCCGGGAGGTAATCTGAAAACTTTGTAAAAATGGCGCGCAAGTTTGGCTATGTGCGCCGACGTTAAAAACTCCACACCCGAGACGTCAAATTCAAAATCTGTCTCGACACAATTGATTCTATGGCAAATTCAGTGAGAAATGCAAACCCGAGAGGTAATCTGAAAACTTTGTAAAAACGGAACACAAGCATGCGCGGGCAAGTTTGGCTATGGGCGACGACGTCAAAAACTCCGCACCTGAGGCGTCAAATTCAAAATCTGTCTCGACACAATTGATTCTATGGCAAATTTCGTGAGAAATGCAAACCCGAGAGGTAATATGAAAACTTTGAAAAAACGTCGCACAAGCATGCGCGCGCAAGTTTGGCAATGGGCAACGACGTCAAAAACTCCACACCCGAAGCATCAAATTCAAAATCCGTCTCGACACTATTGATTCTATGGCCAATTCAGTGAGTAATGCAAACCCGAGAGGTAATCTGAAAACTTTGTAAAAACGGCGCACAAGCATGCGCGCAAGTTTGGCTGTGAGCGACGACGTCAAAAACCCCGCACCCGAGGCGTCATATTCAAAATCTATCTCGACACAATTGATTCTATGACCAATTCAGTGAGAAATGCAAACCCGGGAGGTAATCTGAAAACTTTGTAAAAACGGCGCACAATTTTGGCGATGTGCGACGACGTTAGAAACTCCACACCCGAGACGTCAAATTCAAAATTTGTCTCGACACAATTGATTCTATGGCAAATACAGTGAGATATGCAAACCCGAGAGGTAATCTGAAAACTTTGTAAAAACGTCGCACTAGCATGCGCGCGCAAGTTTGGCTATGGGCTACGACGTCAAAAACTCCGCACCCGATGCGTCAAATTCAAAATCTGTCTCGACACAATTGATTCTATGGCCAATTCAGTGAGAAATGCACACCGGGGAGGTAATCTGAAAACATTGTAAAAACGGTGCGCAAGCATGCGCGCAAGTGTGGCCATAGGCCACGACGTCAAAAACTCTGCACCCGAGGCCTCAAATTCAAAAAGAGTCTCGACACAATTGATTCTATGGCCAATTCAGTGGGGGATGCAAACACGGGAGGCAATGTGAAAACTTTGTAAAAACGGCGCACAAGCATGCGCGCTATGGGCGACGACGTCAAAAACTCCGCACCCGAGGCGTCACATTCAAAATCTTTCTCGACACAATTGATTCTTTGGCCAATTCAGTGAGAAATGCAACCCCGAGAGGTAAACTGAAAACTTTGTAAAAACGGCGCACAAGCAAGCGCGCAAGTTAGGCTATGTGCGACGACGTTAAAAACTCTACACCCGAGACGTCAAATTCAAAATCCATCTCGACACAATAGATTCTATGGCCAATTCAGTGAGAAATGCAAACCCGGGAGGTAATCTGAAAACTTTGTTAAAACGGCGCACAAGCATGCGTGCAAGTTTGGCTATGTGCGACGACGTTAAAAACTCCACACCCGAGATGTCAAATTCAAAATCCATCTCGACATAATTGATTATATGGCCAATATAGTAGGGGATGCAAACCCAGGAGGCAATCCGAAAACTTTGTAAAAACGGTGCACAAGTATGACGGCCAGTGTGGCTATGGGACACTACGTAAAAAACTCTGCACCCAAGGCTTCAAATTCACAATCCGTCTCGACAGAATTGATTCTATGGTCAATTCAGTATGGGATGCAAACCCGGGAGGCAACTTGGAAACTTTGTAAAAACGGTGCACAAGTATGACGGCCAGTGTGGCTATGGGACACTACGTAAAAAACTCTGCACCCGAGGCCTCAAATTCAAAAACAGTCTCGACACAATTGATTTTATGGCCAATTCATTGGGGATGCAAACACGGGAGGCAATGTGAAAACTTTGTAAAAACGGCGCACAAGCATGCGCGCTATGGGCGACGACGTCAAAAGCTCCGCACCCGAGGTGTCAAATTCGAAATCTTTCTCGACACAATTGATTCTATGGCCAATTCAGTGAGAAATGCAAACCCGGGAGGTAATCTGAAAACTTTGTAAAAACGGCGCGCAATTTTGGCGATGTGCGACGACGTTAAAAACTCCACACCCGAGACGTCAAATTCAAAATCTGTCTCGACACAATTGATTATATGGCAAATTCAGTGTGAAATGCAAACCCGAGATGTAATCTGAAAACTTTGTAAAAACGGCGCACAAGCATGCGCGCAAGTTTGGCTATAAGCGACGACGTAGAAAACTCCGCAACCGAGGCGTCATATTCAAAATCTATCTCGACACAATTGATTCTATGACCAATTCAGTGAGAGATGCAAACCCGGGAGGTAATCTGAAAACTTTGTAAAAATGGCGCGCAAGTTTGGCTATGTGCGCCGACGTTAAAAACTCCACACCCGAGACGTCAAATTCAAAATCTGTCTCGACACAATTGATTCTATGGCAAATTCAGTGAGAAATGCAAACCCGAGAGGTAATCTGAAAACTTTGTAAAAACGGAACACAAGCATGCGCGGGCAAGTTTGGCTATGGGCGACGACGTCAAAAACTCCGCCCCTGAGGCGTCAAATTCAAAATCTGTCTCGACACAATTGATTCTATGGCAAATTTCGTGAGAAATGCAAACCCGAGAGGTAATATGAAAACTTTGAAAAAACGTCGCACAAGCATGCGCGCGCAAGTTTGGCTATGGGCAACGACGTCAAAAACTCCACACCCGAAGCATCAAATTCAAAATCCGTCTCGACACTATTGATTCTATGGCCAATTCAGTGAGTAATGCAAACCCGAGAGGTAATCTGAAAACTTTGTAAAAACGGCGCACAAGCATGCGCGCAAGTTTGGCTATGAGCGACGACGTCAAAAACTCCGCACCCGAGGCGTCATATTCAAAATCTATCTCGACACAATTGATTCTATGACCAATTCAGTGAGAAATGCAAACCCGGGAGGTAATCTGAAAACTTTGTAAAAACGGCGCGCAATTTTGGCGATGTGCGACGACGTTAAAAACTCCACACCCGAGACGTCAAATTCAAAATCTGTCTCGACACAATTGATTCTATGGCAAATTCAGTGAGATATGCAAACCCGAGAGGTAATCTGAAAACTTTGTAAAAACGTCGCACTAGCATGCGCGCGCAAGTTTGGCTATGGGCTACGACGTCAAAAACTCCGCACCCGATGCGTCAAATTCAAAATCTGTCTCGACACAATTGATTCTATGGCCAATTCAGTGAAAAATGCACACCGGGGAGGTAATCTAAAAACTTTGTAAAAACGGTGCACAAGTATGCACGCGAGTGTGGCTATGGGCCACGACGTCAAAAACTCTGCACCCGAGGCTTCAAATTCACAATCCGTCTCGACACAATTGATTTTATGGCCAATTCAATGGGGGATGCAAACACGGGAGACAATCTGAAAACTTTGTAAAAACGGCGCACATGCATGCGCGCAAGTTTGGCTATTGGCGAAGAAGTCAAAAACTCCGCACCCGAGGCGTCAAATTCAAAATCTGTCTCGACACAATTGATTCTATGGCAAATTCAGTGAGAAATGCATACCCGTGAGGTAATCTGAAAACTTTGTAAAAATGGCGCACAAACATGCGCGCAAGTTTGGCTATGTGCGACGACGTTAAAAACTCCACACCCGAGACGTCAAATTCAAAATCCGTCTCGACACAATTGATTCTATGGCCAATTCAGTGAGAAATGCAAACCCGGGAGGTAATCTGAAAACTTTGTAAAAACGGCGCACAAGCATGCACGCATGTTTGGCTATGGGCGACGATGTCAAAAACTTCGCACCCGAGGCGTCAAATTCAAAATCCGTCTCGACACAGTTGATTCTATGGCCAATTCAGTGGGAAATGCAGACCCGAGAGGTAATCTGAAAACTTTGTAAAAACGGCGCACAAACATGCGCGCAAGTTTGGCTATGGGCGACGACGTAAAATACTTCACACCCGAGGCATCAAATTCAAAATCCGTCTCGACACAATTGATTATATGGCCAAAATAGTGGGGGATGCAAACCCAGGTGGCAATCCGAAAACTTTGTAAAAACGGTGCACAAGTATGACGGCCAGTGTGGCTATGGGACACTACGTCAAACACTCTGCACCGGAGGCTTCAAATTCACAATCCGTCTCAACACAATTGATTCTATGGCCAATTCAGTATGGGTTGCAAACCCGGGAGGCAATCTGGAAACTTTGTAAAAACGGTGCGCAAGTATGCGCGCAAGTGTGGCAATAGGCCACGAAGTCAAAAACTCTGCACCCGAGGCTTCAAATTCAAAAACCGTCTCGACACAATTGATTCTATGGACAATTCAGTATGAGATGCAAACCCGGGAGGCAATCTGGAAACTTTGTAAAAACGGTGCGCAAGCATGCGGGCTAGTGTAGCCATGGGCCACGACATCAAAAACTCTGCACCCGAGGCCTCAAATTCAAAAACTGTCTCGACACAATTGATTCTATGGCCAATTCAGTGGGGGATACAAATACGGGAGGCAATGTGAAAACTTTGTAAAAACGGCGCACAAGCATGCGCGCTATGGGCGACGACGTCAAAAACTCCGCACCCGAGGCGTCACATTCAAAATCTTTCTCGAGACAATTGATTCTATGGCCAATTCAGTGAGAAATGCAAACCCGGGATGTAATCTGAAAACTTTGTAAAAACGGCGCGCAAGTTTGGCTATGTGCGACGACGTTAAAAACTCCACACCTGAGACGTCAAATTCAAAATCTGTCTCGACACAATTGATTCTATGGCAAATTCAGTGAGGAATGAATACCCGAGAGGCAATCTGAAAACTTTGTAAAAACGGCGCACAAGCATGCGCGCAAGTTTGGCTATGAGCGACGACGTCAAAATTTCCGCACCCGAGGCATCAAATTCAAAATCTGTCTCGACACAATTGATTCCATGGAAAATTCCGTGAGAAATGCAAACCCGAGAGGTATTCTGAAAACTTTGTAAAAACGTCGCACAAGCATGCGCGCACAAGTTTGGCTATGGGTAACGACGTCAAAAACTCCACACCCGAGGCATCAAATTCAAAATCCGTCTCGACACAATTGATTCTATGGCCAATTCAGTGAGAAATGCAACCCCGAGAGGTAAACTGAAAACTTTGTAAAAACGGCACACAAGCATGAGCACGCAAGTTTGGCTATGGGCGACGACGTCAAAAACTCCGCACCCGAGGCGTCAAATTCAAAATTAGTCTCGACACAATTGATTCTATGGCCAATTCAGTGAGAAATGCACACCCGGGAGGTAATCTGAAAACTTTGTAAAAATGGTGCACAAGTATGCACGCGAGTGTGGCTATGGGCCACGACGTCAAAAACTCTGCACCCGAGGCTTCAAATTCACAATCCGTCTCGACACAATTGATTCTATGGCCATTTCAGTGGGGGATGCAAACACGGGAGGCAATCTGAAAACTTTGTAAAAATGGCGCACAAGCATGCGCGCAAGTTTGGCTATGGGCGACGACGTCAAAAACTCCGCACCCGAGGTGTCAAATTCAAAATCTGTCTCGACACAATTGATTCTATGGCCAGTTCAGTGAGAAGTGCAAACCCGGAAGGTAATCTGAAAACTTTGTAAAAACGGCGCACAAGCATGCGCGCAAGTTTGGCTATGGGCGACGACGTCAAAAACTCCGCACCCGAGGCGTCAAATTCAAAATATGTCTCGACACAATTGATTCTATGGCCAATTCAGTGAGAAATGCAAACCCGGGAGGTAATCTGGAAACTTTGTAAAAACGGTGCGCATGAATGCGAGCAAGTGTAGCCATGGGCCACGACGTTAAAAACTCTGCACCCGAGGCCTCAAATTCAAAAACTGTCTCGACACAATTGATTCTATGGCCAATTCAGTGGGGGATGCAAATACGGGAGGCAATGTGAAAACTTTGTAAAAACGGCGCACAAGCATGCGCGCTATGGGCGACGACGTCAAAAACTCCGCACCCGAGGCATCACATTCAAAATCTTTCTCGACACAATTGATTTTATGGCCAATTCAGTGAGAAATGAAAACCCGGGAGGTAATCTGAAAACTTTGTAAAAACGGCGCGCAAGTTTGGCTATGTGCGACGACGTTAAAAACTCCACACCTGAGACGTCAAATTCAAAATTTGTCTCGACACAATTGATTCTATGGCAAATTCAGTGAGAAATGAATACCCGAGAGGCAATCTGAAAACTTTGTAAAAACGGCGCACAAGCATGCGCGCAAGTTTGTCTATGAGCGACGACGTCAAAATTTCCGCACCCGAGGCATCAAATTCAAAATCTGTCTCGACACAATTGATTCCATGGCAAATTCCGTGAGAAATGCAAACCCGAGAGGTAATCTGAAAACTTTGTAAAAACGTCGCACAAGCATGCGCGCACAAGTTTGGCTATGGGTAACGACGTCAAAAACTCCACACCCGAGGCATCAAATTCAAAATCCGTCTCGACACAATTGATTCTATGGCCAATTCTGTGAGAAATGCAACCCCGAGAGGTAAACTGAAAACTTTATAAAAACGGCACACAAGCATGAGCACGCAAGTTTGGCTATGGGCGACGACGTCAAAAACTCCGCACCCGAGGCGTCAAATTCAAAATTTGTCTCGACACAATTGATTCTATGGCCAATTCAGTGAGAAATGCACACCCGGGAGGTAATCTGAAAACTTTGTAAAAACGGTGCACAAGTATGCACGCGAGTGTGGCTATGGGCCACGACGTCAAAAACTCTGCACCCGAGGCTTCAAATTCACAATCCGTCTCGACACAATTGATTCTATGGCCATTTCAGTGGGGGATGCAAACACGGGAGGCAATCTGAAAACTTTGTAAAAACGGCGCACAAGCATGCGCGCAAGTTTGGCTATGGGCGACGACGTTAAAAACTCCGCACCCGAGGTGTCAAATTCAAAATCTGTCTCGACACAATTGATTCTATGGCCAATTCAGTGAGAAATGCAAACCCGGAAGGTAATCTGAAAACTTTGTAAAAACGGCGCACAAGCATGCGCGCAAGTTTGGCTATGGGCGACGACGTCAAAAACTCCGCACCCGAGGCGTCAAATTCAAAATATGTCTCGACACAATTGATTCTATGGGCAATTCAGTGAGAAATGCAAACCCGGGAGGTAATCTGGAAACTTTGTAAAAACGGTGCGCATGCATGCGGGCAAGTGTAGCCATGGGCCACGACGTTAAAAACTCTGCACCCGAGGCCTCAAATTCAAAAACTGTCTCGACACAATTGATTCTATGGCCAATTCAGTGGGGGATGCAAATACGGGAGGCAATGTGAAAACTTTGTAAAAACGGCGCACAAGCATGCGCGCTATGGGCGACGACGTAAAAAACTCCGCACCCGAGGCATCACATTCAAAATCTTTCTCGACACAATTGATTCTATGGCCAATTCAGTGAGAAATGAAAACCCGGGAGGTAATCTGAAAACTTTGTAAAAACGGCGCGCAAGTTTGGCTATGTGCGACGACGTTAAAAACTCCACACCTGAGACGTCAAATTCAAAATTTGTCTCGACACAATTGATTCTATGGCAAATTCAGTGAGAAATGAATACCCGAGAGGCAATCTGAAAACTTTGTAAAAACGACGCACAAGCATGCGCGCAAGTTTGGCTATGAGCGACGTCGTCAAAATTTCCGCACCCGAGGCGTCAAATTCAAAATCTGTCTCGACACAATTGATTCCATGGCAAATTCCGTGAGAAATGCAAACCCGAGAGGTAATCTGAAAACTTTGTAAAAACGTCGCACAAGCATGCGCGCACAAGTTTGGCTATGGGTAACGACGTCAAAAACTCCACACCCGAGGCATCAAATTCAAAATCCGTCTCGACACAATTGATTCTATGGCCAATTCAGTGAGAAATGCAACTCCGAGAGGTAAACTGAAAACTTTGTAAAAACGGCACACAAGCATGAGCACGCAAGTTTGGCTATGGGCGACGACGTCAAAAACTCCGCACCCGAGGCGTCAAATTCAAAATTTGTCTCGACACAATTGATTCTATGGCCAATTCAATGAGAAATGCACACCCGGGAGGTAATCTGAAAACTTTGTAAAAACGGTGCACAAGTATGCACGCGAGTGTGGCTATGGGCCACGACGTCAAAAACTCTGCACCCGAGGCTTCAAATTCACAATCCGTCTCGACATAATTGATTCTATGGCCATTTCAGTGGGGGATGCAAACACGGGAGGCAATCTGAAAACTTTGTAAAAACGGCGCACAAGCATGCGCGCAAGTTTGGCTATGGGCGACGACGTCAAAAACTCCGCACCCGAGGTGTCAAATTCAAAATCTGTCTCGACACAATTGATTCTATGGCCAATTCAGTGAGGAATGCAAACCCGGAAGGTAATCTGAAAACTTTGTAAAAACGGCGCACAAGCATGCGCACAAGTTTGGCTATGGGCTACGACGTCAAAAACTCCGCTCCCGAGGCGTCAAATTCAAAATATGTCTTGACACAATTGATTCTATGGCCAATTCAGTGAGAAATGCAAACCCGGGAGGTAATCTGGAAACTTTGTAAAAACGGTGCGCATGCATGCGGGCAAGTGTAGCAATGGGCCACGACGTCAAAAACTCTGCACCCGAGGCCTCAAATTCAAAAACTGTCTCGACATAATTGATTCTATGGCCAATTCAGTGGGGGATGCAAATACGGGAGGCAATGTGAAAACTTTGTAAAAACGGCGCACAAGCATGCGCGCTATGGGCGACGACGTCAAAAACTCCGCACCCGAGGCGTCACATTCAAAATCTTTCTCGACACAATTGATTCTATGGCCAATTCAGTGAGAAATGCAAACCCGGGAGGTAATCTGAAAACTTTGTAAAAACGGCGCGCAAGTTTGGTTAAGTGCGACGACGTTAAAAACTCCACACCTGAGACGTCAAATTCAAAATCTGTCTCGACACAATTGATTCTATGGCAAATTCAGTGAGAAATGAATACCCGAGAGGCAATCTGAAAACTTTGTAAAAACGGCGCACAAGCATGCGCGCAAGTTTGGCTATGAGCGACGACGTCAAAATTTCCGCACCCGAGGCATCAAATTAAAAATCTGTCTCGACACAATTGATTCCATGGCAAATTTCGTGAGAAATGCAAACCCGAGAGGTAATCTGAAAACTTTGTAAAAACGTCGCACAAGCATGCGCGCACAAGTTTGGCTATGGGTAACGACGTCAAAAACTCCACACCCAAGGCATCAAATTTAAAATTCGTCTCGACACAATTGATTCTATGGCCAATTCAGTGAGAAATGCAACCCCGAGAGGTAAACTGAAAACTTTGTAAAAACGGCACACAAGCATGAGCACGCAAGTTTGGCTATGGGCAACGACGTCAAAAACTCCGCACCCGAGGCGTCAAATTCAAAATTTGTCTCGACACAATTGATTCTATGGCCATTTCAGTGAGAAATGCACACCCAGGAGGTAATCTGAAAACTTTGTAAAAACGGTGCACAAGTATGCACGCGAGTGTGGCTATGGGCCACGACGTCAAAAACTCTGCACCCGAGGCTTCAAATTCACAATCCGTCTCGACACAATTGATTCTATGGCCATTTCAGTGGGGGATACAAACACGGGAGGCAATCTGAAAACTTTGTAAAAACGGCGCACAAGCATGCGCGCAAGTTTGGCTATGGGCGACGACGTCAAAAACTCCGCACCCTAGGTGTCAAATTCAAAATCTGTCTCGACACAATTGATTCTATGGCCAATTCAGTGAGAAATGCAAACCCGGAAGGTAATCTGAAAACTTTGTAAAAACGGCGCACAAGCATGCGCGCAAGTTTGGTTATGTGCGACGACGTCAAAAACTCCGCACCCGAGGCGTCAAATTCAAAATATGTCTCGACACAATTGATTATATGGCCAATTCAGTGAGAGATGCAAACCCGGGAGGTAATCTGAAAACTTTATAAAAACGGCGCACAAGCATGCGCGCAAGTTTGGCTATGGGCGACGACGTCAATAACTCCGCACTCGAGGCGACAAATTCAAAATCCGTCTCGACACAATTGATTCTATGGCCAATTCAGTGAGAAGTGCAAACCCGGGAGGTAATCTGAAAACTTTGTAAAAACGACGCACAAGCATGCACGCAAGTTTGGCTATGGGCGACGATGTCAAAAACTTCGCACCCGAGGCGTCAAATTCAAAATCCGTCTCGACAAAATTGATTCTATGACCAATTCAGTGAGAAATGCAAACCCGAGAGGTAATCTGAAAACTTTGAAAAACGGCGCACAAGCATGCGCGCAAGTTTGGCTATGGGCGACGACGTAAAATACTCCACACCCGAGGCATCAAATTCAAAATCCGTCTCTCGACACAATTGATTCTATGGCCAATATAGTGGGGGATGCAAACCCAGGTGGCAATCCGAAAACTTTGTAAAAACGGTGCACAAGTATGACGGCCAGTGTGGCTATGGGACACTACGTCAAAAACTCTGCACCCGAGGCTTCAAATTCACAATCCATCTCAACACAATTGATTCTATGGCCAATTCAGTATGGGTTGCAAACCCGGGAGGCAATCTGGAAACTTTGTAAAAACGGTACGCAAGTATGCGCGCAAGTGTGGCAATAGGCCACGAAGTCAAAAACTCTGCACCCGAGGCTTCAAATTCAAAAACCGTCTCGACACAATAGATTCTATGGCCAATTCAGTATGGGATGCAAACCCGGGAGGCAATCTGGAATCTTTGTAAAAACGGTGCGCAAGCATGCGGGCAAATGTGGCCATAGGCCACGACGTCAAAAACTCTGCACCCGAGGCCTCCAATTCAAAAACTCTCTCGACACAATTGATTATACGGCCAATTCAGTGGGGGATGAAAATACGGGAGGCAATGTGAAAACTTTGTAAAAACGGCGCACAAGCATGCGCGCTATGGGCGACGACGTCAAAAACTCTGCACCCGAGGCGTCACATTCAAAATCTTTCTCGACACAATGGATTCTATGGCCAATTCAGTGAGAACTGCAAACCCGGGAGGTAATCTGAAAACTTTGTAAAAACGGCGCGCAAGTTTGGCTATGTGCGACGACGTTAAAAACTCCACACCCAAGACGTCAAATTCAAAATCTGTCTCGATACAATTGATTCTATGGCAAATTCAGTGAGAAATGAATACCCGAGAGGTAATCTGTAAACTTTGTAAAAACGGCGCACAACATTGCGCGCAAGTTTGGCTATGAGCGACGACGTCAAAATTTCCGCACCCGAGGCGTCAAATTCAAAATCTGTCTCGACACAATTGATTCTATGGCAAATTCCGTGAGAAATGCCAACCCGAGAGGTAATCTGAAAACTTTGTAAAAACGTTGCTGCACAAGCATGCGCGCACAAGTTTGGCTATGGGTAACGACGTCAAAAACTCCACACCCGAGGCATCAAATTCAAAATCCGTCTCGACACAGTTGATTCTATGGCCAATTTAGTGAGAAATGCAACTCCGAGAGGTAAACTGAAAACTTTGTAAAAACGGCACACAAGCATGCGCGCGCAAGTTTGGCTATGGGCGACGACGTCAAAAACTCCGCACCCGAGGCGTCAAATTCAAAATTTGTCTGGACACAATTGATTCTATGGCCAATTCAGTGAGAAATGCAAACCCCGAAGGTAATCTGAAAACTTTGTAAAAACGGCGCACAAGCATGCGCGCAAGTTTGGCTATGAGCGACGACGTCAAAAACTCCGCACCCGAGGCGTCAAATTCAAAATCTGTCTCGACACAATTGATTCTATGGCCAATTCAGTGAGAGATGCAAACCCGGGAGGTAATCTGAAAACTATGTAAAAACGGCACACAAGCATGCGCGAAAGTTTGGCTATGTGCGACGACGTTAAAAACTCCACACCTCGAGACGTCAAATTCAAAATCCGTCTCGACACAATTGATTCTATGGCCAATTCAGTGAGAAATGCAAAATCGGGAGGTAATCTGAAAACTTTGTAAAAACGACGCACAAGCATGCACGCAAGTTTGGCTATGGGCGACGATGTCAAAAACTTCGCACCCGAGGCGTCAAATTCAAAATCCGTCTCGACACAATTGATTCTAAGACCAATTCAGTGAGAAATGCAAACCCGAGAGGTAATCTGAAAACTTTGTAAAAACGGCGCACAAGCATGCGCGCAAGTTTGGTTATGGGGGACGACGTAAAATACTCCACACCCGAGGCATCAAATTCAAAATCCGTCTCTCGACACAATTGATTCTATGGCCAATATAGTGGGGGATGCAAACCCAGGTGGCAATCCGAAAACTTTGTAAAAACGGTTTACAAGTATGACGGCCAGTGTGGCTATGGGACACGACGTAAAAAACTCTGCACCCGAGGCTTCAAATTCACAATCCGTCTCGACACAATTGATTCTATGGCCAATTCAGTATGGGATGCAAACCCGGGAGGCAATCTGGAAACTTTGTAAAAACGGTGCGCAAGTAATGGCGCAAGTGTGGCAACAGGTCACGACGTCAAAAACTCTGCACCCGAGGCTTGAAATTCAAAAACTGTCTCGACACAATTGATTATATGGCCAATTCAGTATGGGATGCAAACCCGTGAGGCAATCTAAAAACTTTGTTAAAACGGCGCACAAGCATGCACGCAAGTTTGGCTATGGGCGACGACGTGAAAAACCCCACACCCGAGGCATCAAATTCAAAATACGTCTCGACATAATTGATTCTATGGCCAATATAGTGGGGGATGCAAACCCTGGAGGCAATCTGAAAACTTTGTAAAAACGGTGCAGAAGTATGCACGCAAGTTTGGCGATGGGCCACGATGTCAAAAACTCTGCACCCGAGGATTTATATTCACAATCCGTCTCGACACAATTTATTCTATGGACAATTCAGTATGGGATGCAAACCCGGGAGGCAATCTGGAAACTTTGTAAAAACGGTGTGCAACCATGCGCGCAAGTGTGGCAATAGGCCACAACGTCAAAAACTCTGCACCCGAGGCCTCAAATTAAAAAACCGTCTCGACACAATTGATTCTATGGCCAATTCAGTGGGGGATGCAAACACGGGAGGCAATCTGAAAACTTTGTAAAACGGCGCACAAGCATACGTGCAAGTTTGGCTATGGGCGACGACGTCAAAAACTCCGCACCCGAGGCGTCAAATTCAAAATCTATCTCGATACAATTGATTCTATAGCCAATTCAGTGAGAAATGCAAACCCGGAAGGTAATCTGAAAACTTTGTAAAAACAGTGCACAAGTATGCACGCGAGTGTGGCTACGGGCCACAACGTCAAAAACTCTGCACCCGAGGCCTCAAATTCAAAAACCGTCTCGACACAATTGATTCTATGGCCAATTCAGTGGGGGATGCAAACACGGGAGGCAATCTGAAAACTTTGTAAAACGGCGCACAAGCATGCCCGCAAGTTTGGCTATGGGCGACGACGTCAAAACCACCGGACCCGAGGTGACAAATTCAAAATCCGTCTCGACACAATTGATTCTATGTCCAATTCAGTGAGAAATGCAAACCCGAGAGGTAATCTGAAAACTTTGTAAAAACGGAGTACAAGCATGCGCGCGCAAGTTTAGCTATGGGCGACGACATCTAAAACTCTGCACCCGAGGCATCAAATTCAAAATCTGTCTCGACACAATTGATTCTATGGCCAATTCAGTGAGAAATGCAAACCCGGGAGGTAATCTGAAAACTTTGTAAAAACGGTGCACAAGTATGCACGCGAGTGTGGCTATGGGCCACGACGTCAAAATCTCTGCACCCGAGGCTTCAAATTCACAATCCGTCTCGACACAATTGATTCTATGGCCAATTCAGTATGGGGTGCAAACCCGGGAGGCAATCTGGAAACTTTGTAAAAACGGTGCGCAAGTATGCGCGCAAGTGTGGCAATAGGCCACGAAGTCAAAAACTCTGCACCCGAGGCTTCAAATTCAAAAACTGTCTCGACACAATTGATTCTATGGCCAATTCAGTATGGGATGCAAACTCGGGAGGCAATCTGGAAACTTTGTAAAAACGGTGCGCAAGCATGCGCGCAAGTGTCGCCATAGGCCACGACGTTAAAAACTCTGCACCCGAGGCCTCAAATTCATAAACTGTCTCGACACAATTGATTCTATGGCCAATTCAGTGGGGGATGCAAACACGGGAGGCAATGTGAAAATTTTGTAAAAATGGCGCACAAGCATGCGCGCTATGGGCGACGACGTAAAAAACTCTGCACTCGAGGCGTCACATTCAAAATATTTCTCGACACAATTGATTCTATGGGCAATTAAGTGAGAAATTCAAACCCGGGAGGTAATCTGAAAACTTTGTAAAAACGGAGCGCAAGTTTGGCTATGTGTGACCACGTTAAAAACTCCACACCCTAGACGTCAAATTCAAAATCTGTCTCGACACAATTGATTCTATGGTAAATTCAGTGAGAAATGCAAACCCGAGAGGTAATCTAAAAACTTCGTAAAAACGGCGCACAAGCATGCGCGCAAGTTTGGCTATTAGCGACGACGTCAAAAACTCTGCACCCGAGGCGTCAAATTCAAAATCTATCTCGACAGAATTGATTCTATGACCAATTTAGTGAGAAATGCAAACCCGGGAGGTAATCTGAAAACTTTGTGAAAACGGCGCGCAAGTTTGGATATGTGCGACGACGTTAAAACCTCCACACCCGAGACGTCAAATTCAAAATTTGTCTCGACACAATTGATTCTATGGAAAATTCAGTGAGAAATGCAAACCCGAGAAGTAATCTGAAAACTTTGTAAAAACGGCACACAAGCATGCGAGCGCAAGTTTGGCTATGGGCGACGACATCAAAAACTCCGCACCCGAGGCATCAAATTCAAAATCCGTCTCGACACAATTGATTCTATGGCCAATTTAGTTGAAATGCAACCCCGAGAGGAAAACTAAAAACTTTGTAAAAATGGCACACGAGCATGCGCGCGCAAGTTTGGTTATGGGCGACGACGTCAAAAACTCCGCACCCGAGGCGTCAAATTCAAAATTTGTCTCGACACAATTGATTCTATGGTAAATTCAGTGAGAAATGCAAACCCGAGAGGTAATCTGAAAACATTGTAAAAACGACGCACAAGCATGCATGCAAGTTTGGCTATGGGCGACGATGTCAAAAACATCGCACCCGAGGCGTCAAATTCAAAATCCGTCACGACACAATTGATTCTATGACAAATTCAGTGAGAAATGCAAACTCGAGAGGTAATCTGAAAACTTTGTAAAAATGGCGCACAAGCATGCGCGCAAGTTTGGCTATGGGCGACGACGTAAAATATTCCACACCCGAGGCATCAAATTCAAAATCCGTCTCTCGACACAATTGATTCTATGGCCAATATAGTGGGGGATGCAAACCCAGGTGGCAATCCGAAAACTTTGTAAAAACGGTGCATAAGTATGACGGCCAGTGTGGCTATGGGACACGACGTAAAAAACTCTGCACCCGAGGCTTCAAATTCACAATCCGTCACGACACAATTGATTCTATGGCCAATTCAGTATGGGATGCAAACCCGGGAGGCAATCTGGAAACTTTGTAAAAACGGTGCGCAAGTAACGGCGCAAGTGTGGCAACAGGTCACGACGTCAAAAACTCTGCACCCGAGGCTTCAAATTCAAAAACTGTCTCGACACAATTGATTCTATGGCCAATTCAGTATGGGATGCAAACTCGGGAGGCAATCTGGAAACTTTGTAAACACGGTGCGCAAGCATGCGCGCAAGTGTCGCCATAGGCCACGACGTTAAAAACTCTGCACCCGAGGCCTCAAATTCATAAACTGTCTCGACACAATTGATTCTATGGCCAATTCAGTGGGGGATGCAAACACGGGAGGCAATGTGAAAATTTTGTAAAAATGGCGCACAAGCATGCGCGCTATGGGCGATGACGTAAAAAACTCTGCACTCGAGGCGTCACATTCAAAATATTTCTCGACACAATTGATTCTATGGGCAATTAAGTGAGAAATTCAAACCCGGGAGGTAATCTGAAAACTTTGTAAAAACGGAGCGCAAGTTTGGCTATGTGTGACCACGTTAAAAACTCCACACCCTAGACGTCAAATTCAAAATCTGTCTCGACACAATTGATTCTATGGTAAATTCAGTGAGAAATGCAAACCCGAGAGGTAATCTAAAAACTTCGTAAAAACGGCGCACAAGCATGCGCGCAAGTTTGGCTATTAGCGACGACGTCAAAAACTCTGCACCCGAGGCATCAAATTCAAAATCTATCTCGACAGAATTGATTCTATGACCAATTTAGTGAGAAATGCAAACCCGGGAGGTAATCTGAAAACTTTGTGAAAACGGCGCGCAAGTTTGGATATGTGCGACGACGTTAAAACCTCCACACCCGAGACGTCAAATTCAAAATTTGTCTCGACACAATTGATTCTATGGCAAATTCAGTGAGAAATGCAAACCCGAGAAGTAATCTGAAAACTTTGTAAAAACGGCACACAAGCATGCGAGCGCAAGTTTGGCTATGGGCGACGACATCAAAAACTCCGCACCCGAGGCATCAAATTCAAAATCCGTCTCGACACAATTGATTCTATGGCCAATTTAGTTGAAATGCAACCCCGAGAGGTAAACTAAAAACTTTGTAAAAATGGCACACGAGCATGCGCGCAAGTTTGGTTATGGGCGACGACGTCAAAAACTCCGCACCCGAGGCGTCAAATTCAAAATTTGTCTCGACACAATTGATTCTATGGTAAATTCAGTGAGAAATGCAAACCCGAGAGGTAATCTGAAAACATTGTAAAAACGACGCACAAGCATGCATGCAAGTTTGGCTATGGGCGACGATGTCAAAAACATCGCACCCGAGGCGTCAAATTCAAAATCCGTCACGACACAATTGATTCTATGACAAATTCAGTGAGAAATGCAAACTCGAGAGGTAATCTGAAAACTTTGTAAAAATGGCGCACAAGCATGCGCGCAAGTTTGGCTATGGGCGACGACGTAAAATATTCCACACCCGAGGCATCAAATTCAAAATCCGTCTCTCGACACAATTGATTCTATGGCCAATATAGTGGGGGATGCAAACCCAGGTGGCAATCCGAAAACTTTGTAAAAACGGTGCATAAGTATGACGGCCAGTGTGGCTATGGGACACGACGTAAAAAACTCTGCACCCGAGGCTTCAAATTCACAATCCGTCTCGACACAATTGATTCTATGGCCAATTCAGTATGGGATGCAAACCCGGGAGGCAATCTGGAAACTTTGTAAAAACGGTGCGCAAGTAACGGCGCAAGTGTGGCAACAGGTCACGACGTCAAAAACTCTGCACCCGAGGCTTCAAATTCAAAAACTGTCTCGACACAATTGATTCTATGGCCAATTCAGTATGGGATGCAAACCCGTGAGGCAATCTAAAAACTTTGTTAAAACGGCGCACAAGCATGCACGCAAGTTTGGCTATGGGCGACGACGTAAAAACCCCACACCCGAGGCATCAAATTCAAAATACGTCTCGACATAATTGATTCTATGGCCAATATAGTGGGGAATGCAAACCCTGGAGGCAATCTGAAAACTTTGTAAAAACGGTGCAGAAGTATGCACGCAAGTTTGGCGATGGGCCACGATGTCAAAAACTCTGCACCCGAGGATTTATATTCACAATCCGTCTCGACACAATTTATTCTATGGACAATTCAGTATGGGATGCAAACCCGGGAGGCAATCTGGAAACTTTGTAAAAACGGTGTGCAACCATGCGCGCAAGTGTGGCAATAGGCCACAACGTCAAAAACTCTGCACCCGAGGCCTCAAATTCAAAAACCGTCTCGACACAATTGATTCTATGGCCAATTCAGTGGGGGATGCAAACACGGGAGGCAATCTGAAAACTTTGTAAAACGGCGCACAAGCATACGTGCAAGTTTGGCTATGGGCGACGACGTCAAAAACTCCGCACCCGAGGCGTCAAATTCAAAATCTATCTCGACACAATTGATTCTATAGCCAATTCAGTGAGAAATGCAAACCCGGAAGGTAATCTGAAAACTTTGTAAAAACGGTGCACAAGTATGCACGCGAGTGTGGCTACGGGCCACAACGTCAAAAACTCTGCACCCGAGGCCTCAAATTCAAAAACCGTCTCGACACAATTGATTCTATGGCCAATTCAGTGGGGGATGCAAACACGGGAGGCAATCTGAAAACTTTGTAAAACGGCGCACAAGCATGTGTGCAAATTTGGCTATGGGCGACGACGTCAAAAACTCCACACCCGAGGCGTCAAATTCAAAATCTGTCTCGACACAATTGATTCTATGGCCAATTCAGTGAGAAATGCAAACCCGAGAGGTAATCTGAAAACTTTGTAAAAACGGCGCACAAGCATGCACGCAAGTTTGGCTATGGGCGACGACGTCAAAACCACCGGACCCGAGGTGACAAATTCAAAATCCGTCTCGACACAATTGATTCTATGTCCAATTCAGTGAGAAATGCAAACCCGAGAGGTAATCTGAAAACTTTGTAAAAACGGCGTACAAGCATGCGCGCGCAAGTTTAGCTATGGGCGACGACATCAAAAACTCCGCACCCGAGGCATCAAATTCAAAATCTGTCTCGACACAATTGATTCTATGGCCAATTCAGTGAGAAATGCAAACCAGGGAGGTAATCTGAAAACTTTGTAAAAACGGTGCACAAGTATGCACGCGAGTGTGGCTATGGGCCACGACGTCAAAATCTCTGCACCCGAGGCTTCAAATTCACAATCCGTCTCGACACAATTGATTCTATGGCCAATTCAGTATGCGGTGCAAACCCGGGAGGCAATCTGGAAACTTTGTAAAAACGGTGCGCAAGTATGCGCGCAAGTGTGGCAATAGGCCACGAAGTCAAAAACTCTGCACCCGAGGCTTCAAATTCAAAAACTGTCTCGACACAATTGATTCTATGGCCAATTCAGTATGGGATGCAAACTCGGGAGGCAATCTGGAAACTTTGTAAAAACGATGCGCAAGCATGCGCGCAAGTGTCGCCATAGGCCACGACGTTAAAAACTCTGCACCCGAGGCCTCAAATTCATAAACTGTCTCGACACAATTGATTCTATGGCCAATTCAGTGGGGGATGCAAACACGGGAGGCAATGTGAAAATTTTGTAAAAATGGCGCACAAGCATGCGCGCTATGGGCGACGACGTAAAAAACTCTGCACTCGAGGCGTCACATTCAAAATATTTCTCGACACAATTGATTCTATGGGCAATTAAGTGAGAAATTCAAACCCGGGAGGTAATCTGAAAACTTTGTAAAAACGGAGCGCAAGTTTGGCTATGTGTGACCACGTTAAAAACTCCACACCCTAGACGTCAAATTCAAAATCTGTCTCGACACAATTGATTCTATGGTAAATTCAGTGAGAAATGCAAACCCGAGAGGTAATCTAAAAACTTCGTAAAAACGGCGCACAAGCATGCGCGCAAGTTTGGCTATTAGCGACGACGTCAAAAACTCTGCACCCGAGGCATCAAATTCAAAATCTATCTCGACAGAATTGATTCTATGACCAATTTAGTGAGAAATGCAAACCCGGGAGGTAATCTGAAAACTTTGTGAAAACGGCGCGCAAGTTTGGATATGTGCGACGACGTTAAAACCTCCACACCCGAGACGTCAAATTCAAAATTTGTCTCGACACAATTGATTCTATGGCAAATTCAGTGAGAAATGCAAACCCGAGAAGTAATCTGAAAACTTTGTAAAAACGGCACACAAGCATGCGAGCGCAAGTTTGGCTATGGGCGACGACATCAAAAACTCCGCACCCGAGGCATCAAATTCAAAATCCGTCTCGACACAATTGATTCTATGGCCAATTTAGTTGAAATGCAACCCCGAGAGGTAAACTAAAAACTTTGTAAAAATGGCACACGAGCATGCGCGCAAGTTTGGTTATGGGCGACGACGTCAAAAACTCCGCACCCGAGGCGTCAAATTCAAAATTTGTCTCGACACAATTGATTCTATGGTAAATTCAGTGAGAAATGCAAACCCGAGAGGTAATCTGAAAACATTGTAAAAACGACGCACAAGCATGCATGCAAGTTTGGCTATGGGCGACGATGTCAAAAACATCGCACCCGAGGCGTCAAATTCAAAATCCGTCACGACACAATTGATTCTATGACAAATTCAGTGAGAAATGCAAACTCGAGAGGTAATCTGAAAACTTTGTAAAAATGGCGCACAAGCATGCGCGCAAGTTTGGCTATGGGCGACGACGTAAAATATTCCACACCCGAGGCATCAAATTCAAAATCCGTCTCTCGACACAATTGATTCTATGGCCAATATAGTGGGGGATGCAAACCCAGGTGGCAATCCGAAAACTTTGTAAAAACGGTGCATAAGTATGACGGCCAGTGTGGCTATGGGACACGACGTAAAAAACTCTGCACCCGAGGCTTCAAATTCACAATCCGTCTCGACACAATTGATTCTATGGCCAATTCAGTATGGGATGCAAACCCGGGAGGCAATCTGGAAACTTTGTAAAAACGGTGCGCAAGTAACGGCGCAAGTGTGGCAACAGGTCACGACGTCAAAAACTCTGCACCCGAGGCTTCAAATTCAAAAACTGTCTCGACACAATTGATTCTATGGCCAATTCAGTATGGGATGCAAACCCGTGAGGCAATCTAAAAACTTTGTTAAAACGGCGCACAAGCATGCACGCAAGTTTGGCTATGGGCGACGACGTAAAAACCCCACACCCGAGGCATCAAATTCAAAATACGTCTCGACATAATTGATTCTATGGCCAATATAGTGGGGAATGCAAACCCTGGAGGCAATCTGAAAACTTTGTAAAAACGGTGCAGAAGTATGCACGCAAGTTTGGCGATGGGCCACGATGTCAAAAACTCTGCACCCGAGGATTTATATTCACAATCCGTCTCGACACAATTTATTCTATGGACAATTCAGTATGGGATGCAAACCCGGGAGGCAATCTGGAAACTTTGTAAAAACGGTGTGCAACCATGCGCGCAAGTGTGGCAATAGGCCACAACGTCAAAAACTCTGCACCCGAGGCCTCAAATTCAAAAACCGTCTCGACACAATTGATTCTATGGCCAATTCAGTGGGGGATGCAAACACGGGAGGCAATCTGAAAACTTTGTAAAACGGCGCACAAGCATACGTGCAAGTTTGGCTATGGGCGACGACGTCAAAAACTCCGCACCCGAGGCGTCAAATTCAAAATCTATCTCGACACAATTGATTCTATAGCCAATTCAGTGAGAAATGCAAACCCGGAAGGTAATCTGAAAACTTTGTAAAAACGGTGCACAAGTATGCACGCGAGTGTGGCTACGGGCCACAACGTCAAAAACTCTGCACCCGAGGCCTCAAATTCAAAAACCGTCTCGACACAATTGATTCTATGGCCAATTCAGTGGGGGATGCAAACACGGGAGGCAATCTGAAAACTTTGTAAAACGGCGCACAAGCATGTGTGCAAATTTGGCTATGGGCGACGACGTCAAAAACTCCACACCCGAGGCGTCAAATTCAAAATCTGTCTCGACACAATTGATTCTATGGCCAATTCAGTGAGAAATGCAAACCCGAGAGGTAATCTGAAAACTTTGTAAAAACGGCGCACAAGCATGCACGCAAGTTTGGCTATGGGCGACGACGTCAAAACCACCGGACCCGAGGTGACAAATTCAAAATCCGTCTCGACACAATTGATTCTATGTCCAATTCAGTGAGAAATGCAAACCCGAGAGGTAATCTGAAAACTTTGTAAAAACGGCGTACAAGCATGCGCGCGCAAGTTTAGCTATGGGCGACGACATCAAAAACTCCGCACCCGAGGCATCAAATTCAAAATCTGTCTCGACACAATTGATTCTATGGCCAATTCAGTGAGAAATGCAAACCAGGGAGGTAATCTGAAAACTTTGTAAAAACGGTGCACAAGTATGCACGCGAGTGTGGCTATGGGCCACGACGTCAAAATCTCTGCACCCGAGGCTTCAAATTCACAATCCGTCTCGACACAATTGATTCTATGGCCAATTCAGTATGCGGTGCAAACCCGGGAGGCAATCTGGAAACTTTGTAAAAACGGTGCGCAAGTATGCGCGCAAGTGTGGCAATAGGCCACGAAGTCAAAAACTCTGCACCCGAGGCTTCAAATTCAAAAACTGTCTCGACACAATTGATTCTATGGCCAATTCAGTATGGGATGCAAACTCGGGAGGCAATCTGGAAACTTTGTAAAAACGATGCGCAAGCATGCGCGCAAGTGTCGCCATAGGCCACGACGTTAAAAACTCTGCACCCGAGGCCTCAAATTCATAAACTGTCTCGACACAATTGATTCTATGGCCAATTCAGTGGGGGATGCAAACACGGGAGGCAATGTGAAAATTTTGTAAAAATGGCGCACAAGCATGCGCGCTATGGGCGACGACGTAAAAAACTCTGCACTCGAGGCGTCACATTCAAAATATTTCTCGACACAATTGATTCTATGGGCAATTAAGTGAGAAATTCAAACCCGGGAGGTAATCTGAAAACTTTGTAAAAACGGAGCGCAAGTTTGGCTATGTGTGACCACGTTAAAAACTCCACACCCTAGACGTCAAATTCAAAATCTGTCTCGACACAATTGATTCTATGGTAAATTCAGTGAGAAATGCAAACCCGAGAGGTAATCTAAAAACTTCGTAAAAACGGCGCACAAGCATGCGCGCAAGTTTGGCTATTAGCGACGACGTCAAAAACTCTGCACCCGAGGCGGCAAATTCAAAATCTATCTCGACAGAATTGATTCTATGACCAATTTAGTGAGAAATGCAAACCCGGGAGGTAATCTGAAAACTTTGTGAAAACGGCGCGCAAGTTTGGATATGTGCGACGACGTTAAAACCTCCACACCCGAGACGTCAAATTCAAAATTTGTCTCGACACAATTGATTCTATGGCAAATTCAGTGAGAAATGCAAACCCGAGAAGTAATCTGAAAACTTTGTAAAAACGGCGCACAAGCATGCGAGCGCAAGTTTGGCTATGGGCGACGACGTCAAAAACTCCGCACCCGAGGCATCAAATTCAAAATCCGTCTCGACACAATTGATTCTATGGCCAATTTAGTTGAAATGCAACCCCGAGAGGTAAACTAAAAACTTTGTAAAAATGGCACACGAGCATGCGCGCGCAAGTTTGGTTATGGGCGACGACGTCAAAAACTCCGCACCCGAGGCGTCAAATTCAAAATTTGTCTCGACACAATTGATTCTATGGTAAATTCAGTGAGAAATGCAAACCCGAGAGGTAATCTGAAAACATTGTAAAAACGACGCACAAGCATGCATGCAAGTTTGGCTATGGGCGACGATGTCAAAAACATCGCACCCGAGGCGTCAAATTCAAAATCCGTCACGACACAATTGATTCTATGACCAATTCAGTGAGAAATGCAAACTCGAGAGGTAATCTGAAAACTTTGTAAAAATGGCGCACAAGCATGCGCGCAAGTTTGGCTATGGGCGACGACGTAAAATATTCCACACCCGAGGCATCAAATTCAAAATCCGTCTCTCGACACAATTGATTCTATGGCCAATATAGTGGGGGATGCAAACCCATGTGGCAATCCGAAAACTTTGTAAAAACGGTGCATAAGTATGACGGCCAGTGTGGCTATGGGACACGACGTAAAAAAATCTGCACCCGAGGCTTCAAATTCACAATCCCTCTCGACACAATTGATTCTATGGCCAATTCAGTATGGGATGCAAACCCGGGAGGCAATCTGGAAACTTTGTAAAAACGGTGCGCAAGTAACGGCGCAGGTGTGGAAACAGGTCACGACGTCAAAAACTCTGCACCCGAGGCTTCAAATTCAAAAACTGTCTCGACACAATTGATTCTATGGCCAATTCAGTATGGGATGCAAACCCGTGAGGCAATCTAAAAACTTTGTTAAAACGGCGCACAAGCATGCACGCAAGTTTGGCTATGGGCGACGACGTGAAAAACCCCACACCCGAGGCATCAAATTCAAAATACGTCTCGACATAATTGATTCTATGGCCAATATAGTGGGGGATGCAAACCCTGGAGGCAATCTGAAAACTTTGTAAAAACGGTGCAGAAGTATGCACGCAAGTTTGGCGATGGGCCACGATGTCAAAAACTCTGCACCCGAGGATTTATATTCACAATCCGTCTCGACACAATTTATTCTATGGACAATTCAGTATGGGATGCAAACCCGGGAGGCAATCTGGAAACTTTGTAAAAACGGTGTGCAACCATGCGCGCAAGTGTGGCAATAGGCCACAACGTCAAAAACTCTGCACGCGAGGCCTCAAATTCAAAAACCGTCTCGACACAATTGATTCTATGGCCAATTCAGTGGGGGATGCAAACACGGGAGGCAATCTGAAAACTTTGTAAAACGGCGCACAAGCATGTGTGCAAATTTGGCTATGGGCGACGACGTCAAAAACTCCACACCCGAGGCGTCAAATTCAAAATCTGTCTCGACACAATTGATTTTATGGCCAATTCAGTGAGAAATGCAAACCCGAGAGGTAATCTGAAAACTTTGTAAAAACGGCGCACAAGCATGCCCGCAAGTTTGGCTATGGGCGACGACGTCAAAACCACCGGACCCGAGGTGACAAATTCAAAATCCGTCTCGACACAATTGATTCTATGTCCAATTCAGTGAGAAATGCAAACCCGAGAGGTAATCTGAAAACTTTGTAAAAACGGCGTACAAGCATGCGCGCGCAAGTTTAGCTATGGGCGACGACATAAAAAACTCGGCACCCAAGGCATCAAATTCAAAATCTGTCTCGACACAATTGATTCTATGGCCAATTCAGTGAGAAATGCAAACCCGGGAGGTAATCTGAAAACTTTGTAAAAACGGTGCACAAGTATGCACGCGAGTGTGGCTATGGGCCACGACGTCAAAATCTCTGCACCCGAGGCTTCAAATTCACAATCCGTCTCGACACAATTGATTCTATGGCCAATTCAGTATGGGGTGCAAACCCGGGAGGCAATCTGGAAACTTTGTAAAAACGGTGCGCAAGTATGCGCGCAAGTGTGGCAATAGGCCACGAAGTCAAAAACTCTGCACCCGAGGCTTCAAATTCAAAAACTGTCTCGACACAATTGATTCTATGGCCAATTCAGTATGGGATGCAAACTCGGGAGGCAATCTGGAAACTTTGTAAAAACGGTGCGCAAGCATGCGCGCAAGTGTCGCCATAGGCCACGACGTTAAAAACTCTGCACCCGAGGCCTCAAATTCATAAACTGTCTCGACACAATTGATTCTATGGCCAATTTAGTGGGGGATGCAAACACGGGAGGCAATGTGAAAATTTTGTAAAAATGGCGCACAAGCATGCGCGCTATGGGCGACGACGTAAAAAACTCTGCACTCGAGGCGTCACATTCAAAATATTTCTCGACACAATTGATTCTATGGGCAATTAAGTGAGAAATTCAAACCCGGGAGGTAATCTGAAAACTTTGTAAAAACGGAGCGCAAGTTTGGCTATGTGTGACCACGTTAAAAACTCCACACCCTAGACGTCAAATTCAAAATCTGCCTCGACACAATTGATTCTATGGTAAATTCAGTGAGAAATGCAAACCCGAGAGGTAATCTAAAAACTTCGTAAAAACGGCGCACAAGCATGCGCGCAAGTTTGGCTATTAGCGACGACGTCAAAAACTCTGCACCCGAGGCGGCAAATTCAAAATCTATCTCGACAGAATTGATTCTATGACCAATTTAGTGAGAAATGCAAACCCGGGAGGTAATCTGAAAACTTTGTGAAAACGGCGCACAAGTTTGGATATGTGCGACGACGTTAAAACCTCCACACCCGAGACGTCAAATTCAAAATTTGTCTCAACACAATTGATTCTATGGCAAATTCAGTGAGAAATGCAAACCCGAGAAGTAATCTGAAAACTTTGTAAAAACGGCACACAAGCATGCGAGCGCAAGTTTGGCTATGGGCGACGACGTCAAAAACTCCGCACCCGAGGCATCAAATTCAAAATCCGTCTCGACACAATTGATTCTATGGCCAATTTAGTTGAAATGCAACCCCGAGAGGTAAACTAAAAACTTTGTAAAAACGGCACACGAGCATGCGCGCGCAAGTTTGGTTATGGGCGACGACGTCAAAAACTCCGCCCCCGAGGCGTCAAATTCAAAATTTGTCTCGACACAATTGATTCTATGGCAAATTCAGTGAGAAATGCAAACCCGAGAGGTAATCTGAAAACTTTGTAAAAACGACGCACAAGCATGCATGCAAGTTTGGCTATGGGCGACGATGTCAAAAACATCGCACCCGAGGCGTCAAATTCAAAATCCGTCACGACACAATTGATTCTATGACCAATTCAGTGAGAAATGCAAACTCGAGAGGTAATCTGAAAACTTTGTAAAAATGGCGCACAAGCATGCGCGCAAGTTTGGCTATGGGCGACGACGTAAAATATTCCACACCCGAGGCATCAAATTCAAAATCCGTCTCTCGACACAATTGATTCTATGGCCAATATAGTGGGGGATGCAAACCCAGGTGGCAATCCGAAAACTTTGTAAAAACGGTGCATAAGTATGACGGCCAGTGTGGCTATGGGACACGACGTAAAAAACTCTACACCCGAGGCTTCAAATTCACAATCCGTCTCGACACAATTGATTATATGGCCAATTCAGTATGGGATGCAAACCTGGGAGGCAATCTGGAAACTTTGTAAAAACGGTGCGCAAGTAACGGCGCAAGTGTGGCAACAGGCCACGACGTCAAAAACTCTGCACCCGAGGCTTCAAATTCAAAAACTGTCTCGACATAATTGATTCTATGGCCACTTTAGTATGGGTTGCAAACCCGGGAGGCAATCTGAAAACTTTGTTAAAACGGCGCACAAGCATGCACGCAAGTTTGGCTATGGGCGACGATGTCAAAAACATCGCACCCGAGGCGTCAAATTCAAAATCCGTCACGACACAATTGATTCTATGACCAATTCAGTGAGAAATGCAAACTCGAGAGGTAATCTGAAAACTTTGTAAAAATGGCGCACAAGCATGCGCGCAAGTTTGGCTATGGGCGACGACGTAAAATATTCCACACCCGAGGCATCAAATTCAAAATACGTCTCGACATAATTGATTATATGGCCAATATAGTGGGGGATGCAAACCCTGGAGGCAATCTGAAAACTTTGTAAAAACTGTGCCGAAGTATGCACGCCAGTTTGGCGATGGGCCACGACGTCAAAAACTCTGCACCCGGGGATTTATATTCACAATCCGTCTAGACACAATTTATTCTATGGACAATTCAGTATGGGATGCAAACCCGGGAGGCAATCTGGACACTTTGTAAAAACGGTGTGCAACCATGCGCGCAAGTGTGGCAATAGGCCACAACGTCAAAAACTCTGCACCCGAGGCCTCAAATTCAAAAACCGTCTCGACATAATTGATTCTATGGCCAATTCAGTGAGAAATGCAAACCCGGGAGGTAATCTGAAGACTTTGTAAAAACGGCGCACAAGCATGCGCGCAAGTTTGGCTATGGGCGACGACATCAAAAACTCCGCACCCGAGGCGTCAAATTCAAAATTTGTCTCGACACAATTGATTCTATGGCCAATTCAGTGAGAAGTGCAAACCCGGGAGGTAATCTGAAAACTTTGTAAAAACGGTGCACAAGTATGCACGCGAGTGTGGCTATGGGCCACGACGTAAAAAACTCTGCACCCGAGGCTTCAAATTCACAATCCGTCTCGACACAATTGATTCTATGGCCAATTCAGTGGGGGATGCAAACACGGGAGGCAATCTGAAAACTTTTTAAAAACGGCGGACAAGCATGCGCGCAAGTTTGGCTATGGGCGACGACGTCAAAAACTCCGCACCCGAGGCGTCAAATTCAAAATCTGTCACGACACAATTGATTCTATGCCCAATTCAGTGAGAAATGCAAACCCGGGAGGTAATCTGAAAACTTTGTAAAAACGTTGCACAAGTATGCACGCGAGTGTGGCTATGGGCCACGACGTAAAAAAATCTGCACCCGAGGCTTCAAATTCACAATCCGTCTCGACACAATTGATTCTATGGCCAATTCAGTATGGGGTGCAAACCCGGGAGGCAATCTGGAAACTTTGTAAAAACGGTGCGCAAGTATGTGCCCAAGTGTGGCAATAGGCCACGAAGTCAAAAACTCTGCACCCGAGGCTTCAAATTCAAAAACCGTCTCAACACAATTTATTCTATGGCCAATTCAGTATGGGATGCAAACCCGGGAGGCAATCTGGAAACTTTGTAAAAACGGTGCGCAAGCATGCGCGCAAGTGTGGCCATAGGCCACGACGTCAAAAACTCTGCACGCGAGGCCTCAAATTCAAAAACCGTCTCGACACAATTGATTCTATGGCCAATTCAGTGGGGGATGCAAACACGGGAGGCAATCTGAAAACTTTGTAAAACGGCGCACAAGCATGTGTGCAAATTTGGCTATGGGCGACGACGTCAAAAACTCCACACCCGAGGCGTCAAATTCAAAATCTGTCTCGACACAATTGATTTTATGGCCAATTCAGTGAGAAATGCAAACCCGAGAGGTAATCTGAAAACTTTGTAAAAACGGCGCACAAGCATGCCCGCAAGTTTGGCTATGGGCGACGACGTCAAAACCACCGGACCCGAGGTGACAAATTCAAAATCCGTCTCGACACAATTGATTCTATGTCCAATTCAGTGAGAAATGCAAACCCGAGAGGTAATCTGAAAACTTTGTAAAAACGGCGTACAAGCATGCGCGCGCAAGTTTAGCTATGGGCGACGACATAAAAAACTCGGCACCCAAGGCATCAAATTCAAAATCTGTCTCGACACAATTGATTCTATGGCCAATTCAGTGAGAAATGCAAACCCGGGAGGTAATCTGAAAACTTTGTAAAAACGGTGCACAAGTATGCACGCGAGTGTGGCTATGGGCCACGACGTCAAAATCTCTGCACCCGAGGCTTCAAATTCACAATCCGTCTCGACACAATTGATTCTATGGCCAATTCAGTATGGGGTGCAAACCCGGGAGGCAATCTGGAAACTTTGTAAAAACGGTGCGCAAGTATGCGCGCAAGTGTGGCAATAGGCCACGAAGTCAAAAACTCTGCACCCGAGGCTTCAAATTCAAAAACTGTCTCGACACAATTGATTCTATGGCCAATTCAGTATGGGATGCAAACTCGGGAGGCAATCTGGAAACTTTGTAAAAACGGTGCGCAAGCATGCGCGCAAGTGTCGCCATAGGCCACGACGTTAAAAACTCTGCACCCGAGGCCTCAAATTCATAAACTGTCTCGACACAATTGATTCTATGGCCAATTTAGTGGGGGATGCAAACACGGGAGGCAATGTGAAAATTTTGTAAAAATGGCGCACAAGCATGCGCGCTATGGGCGACGACGTAAAAAACTCTGCACTCGAGGCGTCACATTCAAAATATTTCTCGACACAATTGATTCTATGGGCAATTAAGTGAGAAATTCAAACCCGGGAGGTAATCTGAAAACTTTGTAAAAACGGAGCGCAAGTTTGGCTATGTGTGACCACGTTAAAAACTCCACACCCTAGACGTCAAATTCAAAATCTGCCTCGACACAATTGATTCTATGGTAAATTCAGTGAGAAATGCAAACCCGAGAGGTAATCTAAAAACTTCGTAAAAACGGCGCACAAGCATGCGCGCAAGTTTGGCTATTAGCGACGACGTCAAAAACTCTGCACCCGAGGCGGCAAATTCAAAATCTATCTCGACAGAATTGATTCTATGACCAATTTAGTGAGAAATGCAAACCCGGGAGGTAATCTGAAAACTTTGTGAAAACGGCGCACAAGTTTGGATATGTGCGACGACGTTAAAACCTCCACACCCGAGACGTCAAATTCAAAATTTGTCTCAACACAATTGATTCTATGGCAAATTCAGTGAGAAATGCAAACCCGAGAAGTAATCTGAAAACTTTGTAAAAACGGCACACAAGCATGCGAGCGCAAGTTTGGCTATGGGCGACGACGTCAAAAACTCCGCACCCGAGGCATCAAATTCAAAATCCGTCTCGACACAATTGATTCTATGGCCAATTTAGTTGAAATGCAACCCCGAGAGGTAAACTAAAAACTTTGTAAAAACGGCACACGAGCATGCGCGCGCAAGTTTGGTTATGGGCGACGACGTCAAAAACTCCGCCCCCGAGGCGTCAAATTCAAAATTTGTCTCGACACAATTGATTCTATGGCAAATTCAGTGAGAAATGCAAACCCGAGAGGTAATCTGAAAACTTTGTAAAAACGACGCACAAGCATGCATGCAAGTTTGGCTATGGGCGACGATGTCAAAAACATCGCACCCGAGGCGTCAAATTCAAAATCCGTCACGACACAATTGATTCTATGACCAATTCAGTGAGAAATGCAAACTCGAGAGGTAATCTGAAAACTTTGTAAAAATGGCGCACAAGCATGCGCGCAAGTTTGGCTATGGGCGACGACGTAAAATATTCCACACCCGAGGCATCAAATTCAAAATCCGTCTCTCGACACAATTGATTCTATGGCCAATATAGTGGGGGATGCAAACCCAGGTGGCAATCCGAAAACTTTGTAAAAACGGTGCATAAGTATGACGGCCAGTGTGGCTATGGGACACGACGTAAAAAACTCTACACCCGAGGCTTCAAATTCACAATCCGTCTCGACACAATTGATTATATGGCCAATTCAGTATGGGATGCAAACCTGGGAGGCAATCTGGAAACTTTGTAAAAACGGTGCGCAAGTAACGGCGCAAGTGTGGCAACAGGCCACGACGTCAAAAACTCTGCACCCGAGGCTTCAAATTCAAAAACTGTCTCGACATAATTGATTCTATGGCCACTTTAGTATGGGTTGCAAACCCGGGAGGCAATCTGAAAACTTTGTTAAAACGGCGCACAAGCATGCACGCAAGTTTGGCTATGGGCGACGATGTCAAAAACATCGCACCCGAGGCGTCAAATTCAAAATCCGTCACGACACAATTGATTCTATGACCAATTCAGTGAGAAATGCAAACTCGAGAGGTAATCTGAAAACTTTGTAAAAATGGCGCACAAGCATGCGCGCAAGTTTGGCTATGGGCGACGACGTAAAATATTCCACACCCGAGGCATCAAATTCAAAATACGTCTCGACATAATTGATTATATGGCCAATATAGTGGGGGATGCAAACCCTGGAGGCAATCTGAAAACTTTGTAAAAACTGTGCCGAAGTATGCACGCCAGTTTGGCGATGGGCCACGACGTCAAAAACTCTGCACCCGGGGATTTATATTCACAATCCGTCTAGACACAATTTATTCTATGGACAATTCAGTATGGGATGCAAACCCGGGAGGCAATCTGGACACTTTGTAAAAACGGTGTGCAACCATGCGCGCAAGTGTGGCAATAGGCCACAACGTCAAAAACTCTGCACCCGAGGCCTCAAATTCAAAAACCGTCTCGACATAATTGATTCTATGGCCAATTCAGTGAGAAATGCAAACCCGGGAGGTAATCTGAAGACTTTGTAAAAACGGCGCACAAGCATGCGCGCAAGTTTGGCTATGGGCGACGACATCAAAAACTCCGCACCCGAGGCGTCAAATTCAAAATTTGTCTCGACACAATTGATTCTATGGCCAATTCAGTGAGAAGTGCAAACCCGGGAGGTAATCTGAAAACTTTGTAAAAACGGTGCACAAGTATGCACGCGAGTGTGGCTATGGGCCACGACGTAAAAAACTCTGCACCCGAGGCTTCAAATTCACAATCCGTCTCGACACAATTGATTCTATGGCCAATTCAGTGGGGGATGCAAACACGGGAGGCAATCTGAAAACTTTTTAAAAACGGCGGACAAGCATGCGCGCAAGTTTGGCTATGGGCGACGACGTCAAAAACTCCGCACCCGAGGCGTCAAATTCAAAATCTGTCACGACACAATTGATTCTATGCCCAATTCAGTGAGAAATGCAAACCCGGGAGGTAATCTGAAAACTTTGTAAAAACGTTGCACAAGTATGCACGCGAGTGTGGCTATGGGCCACGACGTAAAAAAATCTGCACCCGAGGCTTCAAATTCACAATCCGTCTCGACACAATTGATTCTATGGCCAATTCAGTATGGGGTGCAAACCCGGGAGGCAATCTGGAAACTTTGTAAAAACGGTGCGCAAGTATGTGCCCAAGTGTGGCAATAGGCCACGAAGTCAAAAACTCTGCACCCGAGGCTTCAAATTCAAAAACCGTCTCAACACAATTTATTCTATGGCCAATTCAGTATGGGATGCAAACCCGGGAGGCAATCTGGAAACTTTGTAAAAACGGTGCGCAAGCATGCGCGCAAGTGTGGCCATAGGCCACGACGTCAAAAAGTCTGCACCCGAGGCCTCAAATTCAAAAACTGTCTCGACACAATTGATTCTATGGCCAATTCAGTGGGGGATGCAAACACGGGAGGCAATGTGAAAACTTTGTTAAAACGGCGCACAAGCTTGCGCGCTATGGGCGACGACGTCAAAAACTACGCACTCGAGGCGTCACATTCAAAATATTTCTCGACACAATTCATTCTATGGGCAATTCAGTGAGAAATGCAAATCCGGGAGGTAATCAGAAAACTTTGTAAAAACGGCGCGCAAGTTTGGCTATGTGCGACGACGTTAAAAACTCCACACCCGAGACGTCAAATTCAAAATCTGTCTCGACTCAATTGATTCTATGGCAAATTCAGTGAGTAATGCAAACCCGAGAGGTAATCTGAAAACTTTGTAAAAACGGCGCACAAGCATGCGCGCAAGTTTGGTTATTAGCGACGAAGTCAAAAACTCCACACCCGAGGCGTCAAATTCAAAATCTATCTCGACACAATTGATTCTATGGCCAATTCAGTGAGAAATGCAAACCCGAGAGGTAATATGAAAACTTTGTAAAAACGGCGTACAAGCATGCGCGTGCAAGTTTGGCTATGGGCGACGACGTCAAAAACTCCGCACCCAAGGCGTCAAATTCAAAATCTGTCTCGACAAAATTGATTCTATGGCCAATTCAGTGAGAAATGCAAACCCGGGAGGTAATCTGAAAACTTTGTAAAAACGGTGCACAAGTATGCACGCGAGTGTGGCTATGGGCCACGACGTCAAAAACTCTGCACCCGAGGCTTCAAATTCAAAAACTGTCTCAACACAATTTATTCTATGGCCAATTCAGTGGGGGATGCAAACACGGGAGGCAATGTGAAAACTTTGTAAAAACGGCGCACAAGCATGCGCGCTATGGGCGACGACGTCAAAAACTCCGCACTCGAGGCGTCACATTCAAAATATTTCTCGACACAATTCATTCTATGGGCAATTCAGTGAGAAATGCAAACCCGGGAGGCAATCTGGAAACTTTGTAAAAACGGTGCGCAAGCATGCGCGCAAGTGTGGCCATAGGCCACGACGTCAAAAACTCTGCACCCGAGGCCTCAAATTCAAAAACTGTCTCGACACAATTGATTCTATGGCCAATTCAGTGGGGGATGCAAACACGGGAGGCAATGTGAAAACTTTGTAAAAACGGCGCACAAGCATGCGCGCTATGGGCGACGACGTCAAAAACTCCGCACTCGAGGCGTCACATTCAAAATATTTCTCGACACAATTCATTATATGGGCAATTCAGTGAGAAATGCAAATCCGGGAGGTAATCAGAAAACTTTGTAAAAACGGCGCGCAAGTTTGGCTATGTGCGACGACGTAAAAACTCCACACCCGAGACGTCAAATTCAAAATCTGTCTCGACTCAATTGATTCTATGGCAAATTCAGTGAGAAATGCAAACCCGAGAGGTAATCTGAAAACTTTGTAAAAACGGCGCACAAGCATGCGCGCAAGTTTGGTTATTAGCGACGACGTCAAAAACTCCACACTTGAGGCGTCAAATTCAAAATCTATCTCGACACAATTGATTCTATGGCCAATTCAGTGAGAAATGCAAACCCGAGAGGTAATATGAAAACTTTGTAAAAACGGCGTACAAGCATGCGCGCGCAAGTTTGGTTATGGGCGACGACGTCAAAAACTCCGCACCCGAGGCGTCAAATTCAAAATCTGTCTCGACACAATTGATTCTATAGCCAATTCAGTGAGAAATGCAAATCCGGGAGGTAATCTGAAAACTTTGTAAAAACGGTGCACAAGTATGCGCGCAAGTTTGGCTATGGCCCACGACGTCAAAAACTCTGCACCCGAAGCTTCAAATTCACAATCCGTCTCGACAAAATTGATTCTATGGCCAATTCAGTATGGGGTGCAAACCCGAGAGGCAATCTGGAAACTTTGTAAAAACGGTGCGCAAGTATGCGCGCAAGTGTGGCAATAGGCCACGAAGTCAAAAACTCTGCACCCGAGGCTTCAAATTCAAAAACCGTCTCGACAAAATTGATTCTATGGCCAATTCAGTATGGGGTGCAAACCCGGGAGGCAATCTGGAAACTTTGTAAAAACGGTGCGCAAGTATGCGCACAAGTGTGGCAATAGGCCACGAAGTCAAAAACTCTGCACCTGAGGCTTCAAATTCAAAAACCGTTTCGAAATATTGATTCTATGGCCAATTCAGTATGGGATGCAAACTCGGGAGGTAATCTGGAAACTTTGTAAAAACGGTGCGCAAGCATGCGCGCAAGTGTCGCCATAGGCCACGACGTTAAAAACTTTGCACCCGAGGCCTCAAATTCAAAAACTGTCTCGACACAATTGATTCTATGGCCAATTCAGTGGGGGATGCAAACACGGGAGGCAATGTGAAAACTTTGTAAAAATGGCGCACAAGCATGCGCGCTATGGGCGACGACGTCAAAAACTCCTCACCCGAGGCGTCAAATTCAAAATCTATCTCGACACAATTGATTCTATGGCCAATTCAGTGAGAAATGCAAACCCGAGAGGTACTATGAAAACTTTGTAAAAACGGCGTACAAGCATGCGCGCGCAAGTTTGGCTATGGGCGACGACGTCAAAAACTCCGCACCCGAGGTGTCAAATTCAAAATCTATCTCGACACAATTGATTCTATGGCCAATTCAGTGAGAAATGCAAACCCGGGAGGTAATCTGAAAACATTGTAAAAACGGTGCACAAGTATGCACGCGAGTGTGGCTATGGGCCACGACGTTAAAAACTCTGCACCCGAGGCTTCAAATTCACAATCCGTCTCGACACAATTGATTCTATGGCCAATTCAGTATGGGATGCAAACTCGGGAGGCAATCTGAAAACTTTTTAAAAACGGCGCACAAGCATGCGCGTAAGTTTGGCTATGGGCGACGACGTCAAAAACTCCGCACCCGAGGCGTCAAATTCAAAATCTGTCTCGACACAATTCATTCTATAACCAATTCAGTGAGATATGCAAACCCGGGAGGTAATCTGAAAACTTTGTAAAAACGGCGCACAAGCATGCGCGCATGTTTGGCTATGGGCGACGACGTCAAAAACTCCGCACCCGAGGCATCAAATTCAAAATCTGTCTCGACATAATTGATTCTATGCCCAATTCAGTGATAAATGCAAACCAGGGAGGTAATCTGAAAACTTTGTAAAAACGGTGCACAAGTATGCACGCGAGTGTGGGTATGGGCCACGACGTCAAAAACTCTGCACCCGAGGCTTCAAATTCACAATCCGTCTCGACACAATTGATTCTATGGCCAATTCAGTATAGGGTGCAAACCCGGGAGGCAATCTGGAAACTTTGTAAAAACGGTGCGCAAGTATGCGCCCAAGTGTGGCAATAGGCCACGAAGTCAAAAACTCTGCACCCGAGGCTTAAAATTCAAAAACCGTCTCAACACAATTTATTCTATGGCCAATTCAGTATGGGATGCAAACCCGGGAGGCAATCTGGAAACTTTGTAAAAACGGTGCGCAAGCATGCGCGCAAGTGTGGCCATAGGCCACGACGTCAAAAACTCTGCACCCGAGATCTCAAATTCAAAAACAGTCTCGACATAATTGATTCTATGGCCAATTCAGTGGGGGATGCAAACACGGGAGGCAATGTGAAAACTTTGTAAAAACGGCGCACAAGCATGCGCGCTATGGGCTACGACGTCAAAAACTCCGCACTCGAGGCGTCACATTCAAAATATTTCTCGACACAATTGATTCTATGGGCAATTCAGTGAGAAATGCAAACCCGGGAGGTAATCAGAAAACTTTGTAAAAACGGCGCGTAAGTTTGGCTATGTGCGACGACATTAAAAACTCCACACCCGAGACGTCAAATTTAAAATCTGTCTCGACTCAATTGATTCTATGACAAATTCAGTGAGAAATGTAAACCCGAGAGGTAATCTGAAAACTTTGTAAAAACGGCGCACAAGCATGCGCGCAAGTTTGGCTATTAGCGACGACGTCAAAAACTCCACACCCGAGGCGTCAAATTCAAAATCTATCTCGACACAATTGATTCTATGGCCAATTCAGTGAGTAATGCAAACCCGAGAGGTACTATGAAAACTTTGTAAAAAGGGCGTATAAGCATGCGCGCGCAAGTTTGGCTATGGGCGACGACGTCAAAAACTCCGCACCCGAGGTGTCAAATTCAAAATCTGTCTCGACACAATTGATTCTATGGCCAATTCAGTGAGAAATGCAAACCCGGGAGGTAATCTGAAAACATTGTAAAAACGGTGCACAAGTATGCACGCGAGTATGGCTATGGGCCACGACGTTAAAAACTCTGCACCCGAGGCTTCAAATTCACAATCCGTCTCGACACAATTGATTCTATGGCCAATTAAGTATGGGGTGCAAACCCGAGAGGCAATCTGGAAACTTTGTAAAAACGGTGCGCAAGTATGCGCGCAAGTGTGGCAATAGGCAACGAAGTCAAAAACTCTGCACCCGAGGCTTCAAATTCAAAAACCGTCTCGACACAATTGATTCTATGGCCAATTCAGTATGGGATGCAAACTCGGGAGGCAATCTTAAAACTTTTTAAAAACGGCGCACAAGCATGCGCGCAAGTTTGGCTATGTGCGACGACGTTAAAAACTCCACACCCGAGACGTCAAATTCAAAATCTGTCTCGACTCAATTGATTCTATGGCAAATTCAGTGAGAAATGCAAACCCGAGAGGTAATCTAAAAATTTGTAAAAACGGCGCACAAGCATGCGGGCAAGTTTGGCTATTAGCGACGACGTCAAAAACTCCACACCCGAGGCGTCAAATTCAAAATCTATCTCGACACAATTGATTCTATGGCCAATTCAGTGAGAAATGCAAACCCGAGAGGTACTATGAAAACTTTGTAAAAACGGCGTACAAGCATGCGCGCGCAAGTTTGGCTATGGGCGACGACGTCAAAAACTCCGCACCCGAGGTGTCAAATTCAAAATCTATCTCGACACAATTGATTCTATGGCCAATTCAGTGAGAAATGCAAATCCGGGAGGTAATCTGAAAACATTGTAAAAACGGTGCACAAGTATGCACGCGAGTGTGGCTATGGGCCACGACGTTAAAAACTCTGCACCCGAGGCTTCAAATTCACAATCCGTCTTGACACAATTGATTCTATGGCCAATTCAGTATGGGGTGCAAACCCGAGAGGCAATCTGGAAACTTTGTAAAAACGGTGCGCAAGTATGCGCGCAAGTGTGGCAATAGGCCACGAAGTCAAAAACTCTGCACCCGAGGCTTCAAATTCAAAAACCGTCTCGACACAATTGATTCTATGGCCAATTCAGTATGGGATGCAAACTCGGGAGGCAATCTGAAAACTTTTTAAAAACGGCGCACAAGCATGCGCGTAAGTTTGGCTATGGGCGACGACGTCAAAAACTCCGCACCCGAGGCGTCAAATTCAAAATCTGTCTCGACACAATTCATTCTATAACCAATTCAGTGAGATATGCAAACCCGGGAGGTAATCTGAAAACTTTGTAAAAACGGCGCACAAGCATGCGTGCATGTTTGGCTATGGGCGACGACGTCAAAAACTCCGCACCCGAGGCATCAAATTCAAAATCTGTCTCGACATAATTGATTCTATGCCCAATTCAGTGATAAATGCAAACCCGGGAGGTAATCTGAAAACTTTGTAAAAACGGTGCACAAGTATGCACGCGAGTGTGGCTATGGGCCACGACGTCAAAAACTCTGCACCCGAGGCTTCAAATTCACAATCCGTCTCGACACAATTGATTCTATGGCCAATTCAGTATAGGGTGCAAACCCGGGAGGCAATCTGGAAACTTTGTAAAAACGGTGCGCAAGTATGCGCCCAAGTGTGGCAATAGGCCACGAAGTCAAAAACTCTGCACCCGAGGCTTAAAATTCAAAAACCGTCTCAACACAATTTATTCTATGGCCAATTCAGTATGGGATGCAAACCCGGGAGGCAATCTGGAAACTTTGTAAAAACGGTGCGCTAGCATGCGCGCAAGTGTGGCCATAGGCCACGACGTAAAAAACTCTGCACCCGAGGCCTCAAATTCAAAAACTGTCTCGACACAATTGATTCTATGGCCAATTCAGTGGGGGATGCAAACACGGGAGGCAATGTGAAAACTTTGTAAAAACGGCGCACAAGCATGCGCGCTATGGGCTACGACGTCAAAAAATCCGCACTCGAGGCGTCACATTCAAAATATTTCTCGACACAATTGATTCTATGGGCAATTCAGTGTGAAATGCAAACCCGGGAGGTAATCAGAAAACTTTGTAAAAACGGCGCGCAAGTTTGGCTATGTGCGACGACATTAAAAACTCCACACCCGAGACGTCAAATTTAAAATCTGTCTCGACTCAATTGATTCTATGGCAAATTCAGTGAGAAATGTAAACCCGAGAGGTAATCTGAAAACTTTGTAAAAACGGCGCACAAGCATGCGCGCAAGTTTGGCTATTAGCGACGACGTCAAAAACTCCACACCCGAGGCGTCAAATTCAAAATCTATCTCGACACAATTGATTCTATGGCCAATTCAGTGAGTAATGCAAACCCGAGAGGTACTATGAAAACTTTGTAAAAACGGCGTACAAGCATGCGCGCGAAAGTTTGGCTATGGGCGACGACGTCAAAAACTCCGCACCCGAGGTGTCAAATTCAAAATCTGTCTCGACACAATTGATTCTATGGCCAATTCAGTGAGAAATGCAAACTCGGGAGGTAATCTGAAAACATTGTAAAAAGGGTGCACAAGTATGCACGCGAGTGTGGCTATGGGCCACGACGTTAAAAACTCTGCACCCGAGGCTTCAAATTCACAATCCGTCTCGACACAATTGATTCTATGGCCAATTCAGTATGGGGTGCAAACCCGAGAGGCAATCTGGAAACTTTGTAAAAACGGTGCGCAAGTATGCGCGCAAGTGTGGCAATAGGCCACGAAGTCAAAAACTCTGCACCCGAGGCTTCAAATTCAAAAACCGTCTCGACACAATTGATTCTATGGCCAATTCAGTATGGGATGCAAACTCGGGAGGCAATCTAAAAACTTTGTAAAAACGGCGCACAAGCATGCGCGCAAGTTTGGCTATGGGCGACGACGTCAAAAACTCCGCACCCGAGGCGTCAAATTCAAAATTTGTCTCGACACAATTCATTCTATAACCAATTCAGTGAGAAATGCAAACCCGGGAGGTAATCTGAAAACTTTGTAAAAACGGCGCACAAGCATGCGCGCAAGTTTGGCTATGGGCGACGACGTCAAAAACTCCGCACCCGAGGCATCAAATTCAAAATCTGTCTCGACATAATTGATTCTATGCCCAATTCAGTGATAAATGCAAACCCGGGAGGTAATCTGAAAACTTTGTAAAAACGGTGCACAAGTATTCTTTGGACAATTTAGTATGGCATGCAAACCCGGGAGGCAATCTGGAAACTTTGTAAAAACGGTGTGCAACCATGCACGCAAGTGTGGCAATAGGCCACAACGTCAAAAACTCTGCACCCGAGGCCTCAAATTCAAAAACCGTCTCGACACAATTGATTTTATGGCCAATTCAGTGGGGGATGCAAACACGGGAGGCAATCTGAAAACTTTGTAAAAACGGCGCACAAGCATGCGCGCATGTTTGGCTATGGGCGACGACGTCAAAAACTCCGCACCCGAGGCATCAAATTCAAAATCTGTCTCGACATAATTGATTCTATGCCCAATTCAGTGATAAATGCAAACCCGGGAGGTAATCTGAAAACTTTGTAAAAACGGTGCACAAGTATGCACGCGAGTGTGGCTATGGGCCACGACGTCAAAAACTCTGCACCCGAGGCTTCAAATTCATAATCCGTCTCGACACAATTGATTCTATGGCCAATTCAGTATAGGGTGCAAACCCGGGAGGCAATCTGGAAACTTTGTAAAAACGGCGCACAAGCATGCGCGCAAGTTTGGCTATGGGCGACGACGTCAAAAACTCCGCACCCGAGGCCTCAAATTCAAAATCTGTCTCGACACAATTCATTCTATAACCAATTCAGTGAGAAATGCAAACCCGGGAGGTAATCTGAAAACTTTGTAAAAACGGCGCACAAGCATGCGCGCAAGTTTGGCTATGGGCGACGACGTCAAAAACTCCGCACCCGAGGCATCAAATTCAAAATCTGTCTCGACATAATTGATTCTATGCCCAATTCAGTGATAAATGCAAACCCGGGAGGTAATCTGAAAACTTTGTAAAAACGGTGCACAAGTATTCTTTGGACAATTTAGTATGGCATGCAAACCCGGGAGGCAATCTGGAAACTTTGTAAAAACGGTGTGCAACCATGCACGCAAGTGTGGCAATAGGCCACAACGTCAAAAACTCTGCACCCGAGGCCTCAAATTCAAAAACCGTCTCGACACAATTGATTTTATGGCCAATTCAGTGGGGGATGCAAACACGGGAGGCAATCTGAAAACTTTGTAAAAACGGCGCACAAGCATGCGTGCAAGTTTGGCTATGGGCGACGACGTCAAAAACTCCGCACCCGAGGCGTCAAATTCAAAATCTGTCTCGACACAATTAATTCTATGGCCAATTCAGTGAGAAATGCAAACCCGGGAGGTAATCTGAAAACTTTGTAAAAACGGCGCACAAGCATGTACGCAAGTTTGGCTATTTGCGACGACGTCAAAAACGCCGCACCCGAGGCGTCAAATTCAAAATCCGTCTCGACACAATTGATTCTATGGCCAATTCAGTGAGAAATGCAAACCCGAGAGGTAATCTGAAAACTTTGTAAAAACGGCGTACAAGCATGCGCGCGAAAGTTTGGCTATGGGCGACGACGTCAAAAACTCCGCACCCGAGACGTCAAATTTAAAATCTGTCTCGACTCAATTGATTCTATGGCAAATTCAGTGAGAAATGTAAACCCGAGAGGTAATCTGAAAACTTTGTAAAAACGGCGCACAAGCATGCGCGCAAGTTTGGCTATTAGCGACGACGTCAAAAACTCCACACCCGAGGCGTCAAATTCAAAATCTATCTCGACACAATTGATTCTATGGCCAATTCAGTGAGTAATGCAAACCCGAGAGGTACTATGAAAACTTTGTAAAAACGGCGTACAAGCATGCGCGCGAAAGTTTGGCTATGGGCGACGACGTCAAAAACTCCGCACCCGAGGTGTCAAATTCAAAATCTGTCTCGACACAATTGATTCTATGGCCAATTCAGTGAGAAATGCAAACCCGGGAGGTAATCTGAAAACATTGTAAAAAGGGTGCACAAGTATGCACGCGAGTGTGGCTATGGGCCACGACGTTAAAAACTCTGCACCCGAGGCTTCAAATTCACAATCCGTCTCGACACAATTGATTCTATGGCCAATTCAGTATGGGGTGCAAACCCGAGAGGCAATCTGGAAACTTTGTAAAAACGGTGCGCAAGTATGCGCGCAAGTGTGGCAATAGGCCACGAAGTCAAAAACTCTGCACCCGAGGCTTCAAATTCAAAAACCGTCTCGACACAATTGATTCTATGGCCAATTCAGTATGGGATGCAAACTCGGGAGGCAATCTAAAAACTTTGTAAAAAACGGCGCACAAGCATGCGCGCAAGTTTGGCTATGGGCGACGACGTCAAAAACTCCGCACCCGAGGCGTCAAATTCAAAATCTGTCTCGACACAATTCATTCTATAACCAATTCAGTGAGAAATGCAAACCCGGGAGGTAATCTGAAAACTTTGTAAAAACGGCGCACAAGCATGCGCGCAAGTTTGGCTATGGGCGACGACGTCAAAAATCCGCACCCGAGGCATCAAATTCAAAATCTGTCTCGACATAATTGATTCTATGCCCAATTCAGTGATAAATGCAAACCCGGGAGGTAATCTGAAAACTTTGTAAAAACGGTGCACAAGTATTCTTTGGACAATTTAGTATGGCATGCAAACCCGGGAGGCAATCTGGAAACTTTGTAAAAACGGTGTGCAACCATGCACGCAAGTGTGGCAATAGGCCACAACGTCAAAAACTCTGCACCCGAGGCCTCAAATTCAAAAACCGTCTCGACACAATTGATTTTATGGCCAATTCAGTGGGGGATGCAAACACGGGAGGCAATCTGAAAACTTTGTAAAAACGGCGCACAAGCATGCGCGCATGTTTGGCTATGGGCGACGACGTCAAAAACTCCGCACCCGAGGCATCAAATTCAAAATCTGTCTCGACATAATTGATTCTATGCCCAATTCAGTGATAAATGCAAACCCGGGAGGTAATCTGAAAACTTTGTAAAAACGGTGCACAAGTATGCACGCGAGTGTGGCTATGGGCCACGACGTCAAAAACTCTGCACCCGAGGCTTCAAATTCACAATCCGTCTCGACACAATTGATTCTATGGTCAATTCAGTATAGGGTGCAAACCCGGGAGGCAATCTGGAAACTTTGTAAAAACGGCGCACAAGCATGCGCGCAAGTTTGGCTATGGGCGACGACGTCAAAAACTCCGCACCCGAGGCCTCAAATTCAAAATCTGTCTCGACACAATTCATTCTATAACCAATTCAGTGAGAAATGCAAACCCGGGAGGTAATCTGAAAACTTTGTAAAAACGGCGCACAAGCATGCGCGCAAGTTTGGCTATGGGCGACGACGTCAAAAACTCCGCACCCGAGGCGTCAAATTCAAAATCTGTCTCGACACAATTAATTCTATGGCCAATTCAGTGAGAAATGCAAACCCGGGAGGTAATCTGAAAACTTTGTAAAAACGGCGCACAAGCATGCACGCAAGTTTGGCTATTTGCGACGACGTCAAAAACGCCGCACCCGAGGCGTCAAATTCAAAATCCGTCTCGACACAATTGATTCTATGGCCAATTCAGTGAGAAATGCAAACCCGAGAGGTAATCTGAAAACTTTGTAAAAACGGCGTACAAGCATGCGCGCGCAAGTTTGGCTATGGGTGACGACGTAAAAAAATCCGCACCCAAGGCATCAAATTCAAAATCTGTCTCGACACAATTGATTTTATAGCCAATTCAGTGAGAAATGCAAACCCGGGAGGTAATCTGAAAACTTTGTAAAAACGGTGCACAAGTATGTACACGAGTGTGGCTATGGGCCACGACGTCAAAAACTCTGCACCCGAGGCTTCAAATTCACAATCCGTCTCGACACAATTGATTTTATGGTCAATTCAGTATGGGATGCAAACCCGGGAGGCAATCTGGAAACTTTGTAAAAACGGTGCGCAAGTATGAGCGCAAGTGTGGCAATAGGCCACAACGTCAAAAACTCTACACCCGAGGCCTCAAATTCAAAAACCGTCTCGACACAATTGATTCTATGGCGAATTCAGTGGGGGATGCAAACACGGGAGGCAATCTGAAAACTTTGTAGAAACGGCGCACAAGCATGCGTGCAAGTTTGGCTATGGGCGACGACGTCAAAAACTCTGCACCCGAGGCGTCAAATTCAAAATCTGTCTCTACACAATTGATTCTATGGCCAATTCAGTGAGAAATGCAAACCCGGGAGGTAATCTGAACACATTGTAAAAACGGCGCAAAAGCATGCACGCAAGTTTGGCTATGGGCGACGACGTCAAAAAGGCCACACCCGAGGCGTCAAATTCAAAATCCGTCTCGACACAATTGATTCTATGGCCAATTCAGTGAGAAATGCAAACCCCAGAGGTAATCTGAAAACTTTGTAAAAACGGCGTACAAGCATGCGCGCGCAAGTTTGGCTATGGGCGACGACGTCAACAACTCCGCACTCGAGGCATCAAATTCAAAATCTGTCTCGACACAATTGATTTTATGGCCAATTCAGTGAGAAATGCAAACCCGGGAGGTAATCTGAAAACTTTGTAAAAACGGTGCACAAGTATGCACGCGAGTGTGGCTATGGGCCACGACGTCAAAAATTCTACACCCGAGGCTTCAAATTCACAATCCGTCACGACACAATTGATTCTATGGACAATATAGTGGGGGATGCAAACCCAGGTGGCAATCCGAAAACTTTGTAAAAATGGTGCACAAGTATGACGGCCAGTGTGGCTATGGGACACGACGTCAAAAACTCTGCACCCGAGGCTTCAAATTCAAAATCCGTCTCGACACAATTGATTCTATGGCCAATTCAGTATGGGATGCAAACTCGGGAGGCAATCTGGAAACTTTGTAAAAACGGTGCGCAAGTATGGGCGCAAGTGTGGCAACAGGCCACGACGTCAAAAACTCTGCACCCGAGGCTTCAAATTCAAAAACCATCTCGACACGATTGATTCTATGGCCAATTCAGTATGGGATGCAAACCTGGGAGGCAATATGGAAACTTTGTAAAAACGGTGCGCAAGCATGCGCGCAAGTGTGGCAATAAGCCACGACGTCAAAAACTCGTCACCCGAGGCCTCAAATTCAAAAACTGTCTCGACACAATTGATTCTATGGCCAATTCAGTGGGGGATGCAAACACGGGAGGCACTTGAAAACTTTGTAAAAACGGCGCACAAGCATGCGTGCTATGGGCTACGCCGTCAAAAACTCCACACCCGAGGCGTCACATTCAAAATCTTTATCGACACAATTGATTATATGGCCAATTCAGTGAGAAATGCAAACCCGGGAGGTAATCAGAAATCTTTGTAAAAACGGCGCACAAGCATGCGCGCTAGTTTGGTTATGGGCGACGACGTCAAAAACTCCATACCCGAGGCATCAAATTCAAAATCTGTCTCGACACAATTGATTATATGGCCAATATAGTGGGGGTGGCAAACCCAGGAGGCAATCCGAAAACTTTGTAAAAACGGTGCACAAGTATGCACGCCAGTGTGGCTATGGGACACGACGTTAAAAACCCTGCACCCGAGGCTTCAAAATCACAATTCGTCTTGACACAATTGATTCTATGGCCAATTCAGTATGGGAAGCAAACCCTTGAGGCAATCTGGAAACTTTGTAAAAACAACGCGCAAGTGTGGCAATGGGCCACGACGTTAAAAATTCTGCACCCGAGGCCTCAAATTCAAAAACCTTCTCGACACAATTGATTTTATGGCTAATTCAGTGGGGGATGCAAACCCGGGAGGCAATCTGAAAACTTTGTAAAAACGGCGCACAAACATGCACGCAAGTTTGGCTATGGGCGACGACGTAAAAAACTCCACACCCGAGGCATCAAATTCAAAATCCGTCTCGACACAATTGAATATATGGCCAATATAGTGGGGGATGCAAACCCAGGTGGCAATCCGAACACTTTGTAAAAACGGTGCACAAGTATGGCGGCCAGTGTGGCTATGGGACACGACGTCAAAAACTCTGCACCCGAGGCTTCAAATTCAAAATCCGTCTCGACACAATTGATTCTATGGCCAATTCAGTATGGGATGCAAACTCGGGAGGTAATCTGGAAACTTTGTAAAAACAGTGCGTAAGTGTGGCAATGGGCCACGACGTCAAAAACTCTGCATCTGAGGCCTTAAATTTAAAAACCGTCTCGACACATTGATTTTATGGCCAATTCAGTGGGGGATGCAAACCCGGGAGACAATCTGAAAATTTTGTAAAAACGGCGCACAAGCATGCACGCAAGTTTGGCTATGGGCGACAAAGTCAAAACCCCTACACCCGAGGTATAAAATTCAAAATCCGTCTCGACACAATTGATTCTATGGCCAATATAGTGGGGGATGCAAACCCATGAGGCAATCCAAAAACTTTGTAAAAATGGTGCACAAGTATGCACGCCAGTTTGGCGATGGGCCACGACGTCAAAAACTCTGCACCCGAGGCTTTATATTCACAATCCGTCTCGACACAATTTATTCTATGGACAATTTAGTATGGGATGCAAACCCGGGAGGTAATCTCAAAACTTTGTAAAAACGGCGCACAAGCATGCACGCAAGTTTGGCTATGGGCGACGACGTAAAAAACGCCGCACCCGAGGCGTCAAATTCAAAATCCGTCTCGACACAATTGATTCTATGGCCAATTCAGTGAAAAATGCAAACCCGAGAGGTAATCTGAAAACTTTGTAAAAACGGCGTACAAGCATGCGCGCGCAAGTTTGGCTATGGGCGACGACGTCAACAACTCCGCACTCGAGGCGTCAAATTCAAAATTTGTGTCGACACAATTGATTTTATGGCCAATTCAGTGAGAAATGCAAACCCGGGAGGTAATCTGAAAACTTTGTAAAAACGGTGCACAAGTATGCACGCGAGTGTGGCTATGGGCCACGACTTCAAAAACTCTGCACCCGAGGCTTCAAATTCATAATCCGTCTCGACACAATTGATTCTATGGCCAATTCAGTATGGGATGCAAAACCGGGAGGCAATCTGGAAACTTTGTAAAAACGGTGCGCAAGTATGAGCGCAAGTGTGGCAATAGGCCAGGACGTCAAAAACTCTACACCCGAGGCTTCAAATTCAAAAACCGTCTCGACACAATTGATTCTATGGCCAATTCAGTATGTGTTGCAAACCCGGGAGGCAATCTAGAAACTTTGTAAAAACGGTGCGCAAGTGTGGCAATGGGCCACGACGTCAAAAACTCTGCATCCGAGGCCTCAAATTCAAAAACCGTCTTGACACAATTGATTTTATGGCCAATTCAGTGGGGGATGCAAACCCGGGAGGCAATCTGAAAATTTTGTAAAAACGGCGCACAAGCATGCACGCTAGTTTGGCTATGGGCGACGACGTCAAAAACCCCACACCCGAGGTATCAAATTCAAAATCCGTCTCGACACAATTGATTCTATGGCCAATATAGTGGGGGATGCAAACCCATGAGGCAATCCAAAAACTTTGTAAAAACGGTGCACAAGTATGCACGCCAGTTTGGCGATGGGCCACGACGTCAAAAACTCTGCACCCGAGGCTTTATATTCACAATCCGTCTCGACACAATTTATTCTATGGACAATTTAGTATGGGATCTAAACCCGGGAGGTAATCTGAAAACTTTGTAAAAACGGCGCACAAGCATGCACGCAAGTTTGGCTATGGGCGACGACGTAAAAAACGCCGCACCCGAGGCGTCAAATTCAAAATCCGTCTCGACACAATTGATTCTATGGCCAATTCAGTGAAAAATGCAAACCCGAGAGGTAATCTGAAAACTTTGTAAAAACGGCGTACAAGCATGCGCGCGCAAGTTTGGCTATGGGCGACGACGTCAACAACTCCGCACTCGAGGCGTCAAATTCAAAATCTGTCTCGACACAATTGATTTTATGGCCAATTCAGTGAGAAATGCAAACCCGGGAGGTAATCTGAAAACTTTGTAAAAACGGTGCACAAGTATGCACGCGAGTGTGGCTATGGGCCACGACTTCAAAAACTCTGCACCCGAGGCTTCAAATTCACAATCCGTCTCGACACAATTGATTATATGGCCAATTTAGTATGGGATGCAAACCCGGGAGGCAATCTGGAAACTTTGTAAAAACGGTGCGCAAGTATGAGCGCAAGTGTGGCAATAGGCCTGGACGTCAAAAACTCTGCACCCGAGGCTTCAAATTCAAAAACCGTCTCGACACAATTGATTCTATGGCCAATTCAGTATGTGTTGCAAACCCGGGAGGCAATCTGGAAACTTTGTAAAAACGGTGCGCAAGTGTGGCAATGGGCCACGACGTCAAAAACTCTGCATCCGAGGCCTGAAATTCAAAAACCGTCTCGACACAATTGATTTTATGGCCAATTCAGTGGGGGATGCAAACCCGGGAGGCAATCTGAAAATTTTGTAAAAACGCCGCACAAGCATGCACGCTAGTTTGGCTATGGGCGACGACGTCAAAAACCCCACACCCGAGGTATCAAATTCAAAATCCGTCTCGACACAATTGATTCTATGGCCAATATAGTGGGGGATGCAAACCCATGAGGCAATCCAAAAACTTTGTAAAAATGGTGCACAAGTATGCACGCCAGTTTGGCGATGGGCCACGACGTCAAAAACTCTGCACCCGAGGCTTTATATTCACAATCCGTCTCGACACAATTTATTATATGGACAATTTAGTATGGGATGCAAACCCGGGAGACAATCTGGAAACTTTGTAAAAACGGTGTGCAACCATGCGCGCAAGTGTGGCAATAGGCCACAACGTCGAAAACTCTGCACCCGAGGTCTCAAATTCAAAAATCGTCACGACACAATTGATTCTATGGCCAATTCAGTGGGGGATGCAAACACGGGAGGCAATCTGAAAACTTTGAAAAAACGGCGCACAAGCATGCGTGCAAGTTTGGCTATGCGCGACGACGTCAAAAACTCCGCACCCGAGGCGTCAAATTCAAAATTTGTCTCGACAAAATTGATTCTATGGCCAATTCAGTGAGAGATGCAAACCCGGGAGGTAATCTGAAAACTTTGTAAAAACGGCGCACAAGCATGCACGCAAGTTTGGCTATGGGCCACGACGTCAAAAACTCTGCACCCGAGGCTTTATATTCACAATCCGTCTCGACACAATTTATTATATGGACAATTTAGTATGGGATGCAAACCCGGGAGACAATCTGGAAACTTTGTAAAAACGGTGTGCAACCATGCGCGCAAGTGTGGCAATAGGCCACAACGTCGAAAACTCTGCACCCGAGGTCTCAAATTCAAAAACCGTTTCGACATAATTGATTCTATGGCCAATTCAGTGGGGGATGCAAACACGGGAGGCAATCTGAAAACTTTGTAAAAATGGTGCACAAGTATGCACGCGAGTGTGGCTATGGGCCACGACTTCAAAAACTCTGCACCCGAGGCTTCAAATTCACAATCCGTCTCGACACAATTGATTCTATGGCCAATTCAGTATGGGATGCAAACCCGGGAGGCAATCTGGAAACTTTGTAAAAACGGTGCGCAAGTATGAGCGCAAGTGTGGCAATAGGCCTGGACGTCAAAAACTCTGCACCCGAGGCTTCAAATTCAAAAACCGTCTCGACACAATTGATTCTATGGCCAATTCAGTATGTGTTGCAAACCCGGGAGGCAATTTGGAAACTTTGTAAAAACGGTGCGCAAGTGTGGCAATGGGCCACGACGTCAAAAACTCTGCATCCGAGGCCTCAAATTCAAAACCCGTCTCGACACAATTGATTTTATGGCCAATTCAGTGGGGGATGCAAACCCGGGAGGCAATCTGAAAATTTTGTAAAAACGCCGCACAGGCATGCACGCTAGTTTGGCTATGGGCGACGACGTCAAAAACCCCACACCCGAGGTATCAAATTCAAAATCCGTCTCGACACAATTGATTCTATGGCCAATATAGTGGGGGATGCAAACCCATGAGGCAATCCAAAAACTTTGTAAAAACGGTGCACAAGTATGCACGCCAGTTTGGCGATGGGCCACGACGTCAAAAACTCTGCACCCGAGGCTTTATATTCACAATCCGTCTCGACACAATTTATTATATGGACAATTTAGTATGGGATGCAAACCCGGGAGACAATCTGGAAACTTTGTAAAAACGGTGTGCAACCATGCGCGCAAGTGTGGCAATAGGCCACAACGTCGAAAACTCTGCACCCGAGGTCTCAAATTCAAAAACCGTCTCGACACAATTGATTCTATGGCCAATTCAGTGGGGGGTGCAAACACGGGAGGCAATCTGAAAACTTTGTAAAAACGACGCACAAGCATGCGTGCAAGTTTGGCTATGGGTGACGACGTCAAAAACTCCGCACCCGAGGCGTCAAATTCAAAATTTGTCTCGACAAAATTGATTCTATGGCCAATTCAGTGAGAAATGCAAACCCGGGAGGTAATCTGAAAACTTTCTAAAAACGGCGCACAAGCATGCACGCAAGTTTGGCTATGGGCGACGACGTCAAAAACGCCGCACCCGAGGCGTCAAATTCAAAATCCGTCTCGACACAATTGATTTTATGGCCAATTCAGTGAAAAATGCAAACCCGAGAGGTAATTTGAAAACTTTGTAAAAACGGCATACAAGCATGCGCGCGCAAGTTTGGCTATGGGCGACGACGTCAACAACTCCGCACTCGAGGCGTCAAATTCAAAATCTGTCTCGACACAATTGATTTTATGGCCAATTCAGTGAGAAATGCAAACCCGGGAGGTAATCTGAAAACTTTGTAAAAACGGTGCACAAGTATGCACGCGAGTGTGGCTATGGGCCACGACTTCAAAAACTCTGCACCCGAGGCTTCAAATACACAATCCGTCTCGACACAATTGATTCTATGGCCAATTCAGTATGGGATGCAAACACGGGAGGCAATCTGGAAACTTTGTAAAAACGGTGCGCAAGTATGAGCGCAAGTGTGGCAATAGGCCAGGACGTCAAAAACTCTGCACCCGAGGCTTCAAATTCAAAAACCGTCTCGACACAATTGATTATATGGCCAATTCAGTATGTGTTGCAAACCCGGGAGGCAATCTGGAAACTTTGTAAAAACGGTGAGCAAGTGTGGCAATGGGCCACGACGTCAAAAACTCTGCATCCGAGGCCTCAAATTCAAAAACCGTCTCGACACAATTGATTTTATGGCCAATTCAGTGGGGGATGCAAACCCGGGAGGCAATCTAAAAATTTTGTAAAAACGCTGCACAAGCATGCACGCTAGTTTGGCTATGGGCGACGACATCAAAAACCCCACACCCGAGGTATCAAATTCAAAATCCGTCTCGACACAATTGATTCTATGGCCAATATAGTGGGGGATGCAAACCCATGAGGCAATCCAAAAACTTTGTAAAAACGGTGCACAAGTATGCACGCCAGTTTGGCGATGGGCCACGACGTCAAAAACTCTGCACCCGAGGCTTTATATTCACAATCCGTCTCGACACAATTTATTATATGGACAATTTAGTATGGGATGCAAACCCGGGAGACAATCTGGAAACTTTGTAAAAACGGTGTGCAACCATGCGTGCAAGTGTGGCAATAGGCCACAACGTCGAAAACTCTGCACCCGAGGTCTCAAATTCAAAAACCTTCTCGACACAATTGATTCTATGTCCAATTCAGTGGGGGATGCAAACACGGGAGGCAATCTGAAAACTTTGTAAAAACGGCGCACAAGCATGCGTGCAAGTTTGGCTATGGGCGACGACGTCAAAAACTCCGCACCCGAGGCGTCAAATTCAAAATTTGTCTCGACAAAATTGATTCTATGGCCAATTCAGTGAGAAATGCAAACCCGGGAGGTAATCTGAAAACTTTGTAAAAACGGCGCACAAGCATGCACGCAAGTTTGGCTATGGGCGACGACGTCAAAAACGCCGCACCCGAGGCGTCAAATTCAAAATCCGTCTCGACACAATTGATTCTATGGCCAATTCAGTGAAAAATGCAAACCCGAGAGGTAATTTGAAAACTTTGTAAAAACGGCGTACAAGCATGCACGCGCAAGTTTGGCTATGGGCGACGACGTCAACAACTCCGCACTCGAGGCGTCAAATTCAAAATCTATCTCGACACAGTTGATTTTATGGCCAATTCAGTGAGAAATGCAAACCTGGGAGGTAATCTGAAAACTTTGTAAAAACGGTGCACAAGTATGCACGCGAGTGTGGCTATGGGCCACGATTTCAAAAACTCTGCACCCGAGGCTTCAAATTCACAATCCGTCTCGACACAATTGATTCTATGGCTAATTCAGTATGGGATGCAAACACGGGAGGCAATCTGGAAACTTTGTAAAAACGGTGCGCAAGTATGAGCGCATGTGTGGCAATAGGCCAGGACGTCAAAAACTCTGCACCCGAGGCTTCAAATTCAAAAACCGTCTCGACACAATTGATTCTATGGCCAATTCAGTATGTGTTGCAAACCCGGGAGGCAATCTGGAAACTTTGTAAAAACGGTGCGCAAGTGTGGCAATGGGCCACGACGTCAAAAACTCTGCATCCGAGGCCTCAAATTCAAAAACCGTCTCGACACAATTGATTTTATGGCCAATTCAGTGGGGGATGCAAACCCGGGAGGCAATCTGAAAATTTTGTAAAAACGGCGCACAAGCATGCACGCTAGTTTGCCTATGGGCGACGACGTCAAAAACCCCACACCCGAGGTATCAAATTCAAAATCCGTCTCGACACAATTGATTCTATGGCCAATATAGTGGGGGATGCAAACCCATGAGGCAATCCAAAAACTTTGTAAAAACGTGCACAAGTATGCACGCCAGTTTGGCGATGGGCCACGACGTCAAAAACTCTGCACCCGAGGCTTTATATTCACAATCCGTCTCGACACAATTTATTCTATGGACAATTTAGTATGGGATGCAAACCCGGGAGACAATCTGGAAACTTTGTAAAAACGGTGTGCAACCATGCGCGCAAGTGTGGCAATAGGCCACAACGTCGAAAACTCTGTACCCGAGGTCTCAAATTCAAAAACCGTCTCGACACAATTGATTTTATGGCCAATTCAGTGGGGGATGCAAACACGGGAGGCAATCTGAAAACTTTGTAAAAACGGCGCACAAGCATGCGTGCAAGTTTGGCTATGGGCGACGACGTCAAAAACTCCGCACCCGAGGCGTCAAATTCAAAATTTGTCTCGACACAATTGATTCTATGGCCAATTCAGTGAGAAATGCAAACCCGGGAGGTAATCTGAAAACTTTGTAAAAACGGCGCACAAGCATGCACGCAAGTTTGGCTATGGGCGACGACGTCAAAAACGCCGCACCCGAGGCGTCAAATTCAAAATCCGTCTCAACACAATTGATTCTATGGCCAATTCAGTGAAAAATGCAAACCCGAGAGGTAATCTGAAAACTTTGTAAAAACGGCGTACAAGCATGCGCGCGCAAGTTTGGCTATGGGCGACGACGTCAACAACTCTGCACTCGAGGCATCAAATTCAAAATCTGTCTCGACACAATTGATTTTATGGCCAATTCAGTGAGAAATGCAAACCCGGGAGGTAATCTGAAAACTTTGTAAAAACGGTGCACAAGTATGCACGCGAGTGTGGCTATGGGCCACGACTTCAAAAACTCTGCACCTGAGGCTTCAAATTCACAATCCGTCTTGACACAATTGATTTTATGGCCAATTCAGTATGGGATGCAAACCCGGGAGGCAATCTGGAAACTTTGTAAAAACGGTGCGCAAGTATGAGCGCAAGTGTGGCAATAGGCCAGGACGTCAAAAACTCTGCACCCGAGGCTTCAAATTCAAAAACCGTCTCGACACAATTGATTCTATGGCCAATTCAGTATATGTTGCAAACCCGGGAGGCAATCTGGAAACTTTGTAAAAACGGTGCGCAAGTGTGGCAATGGGCCACGACGTCAAAAACTCTGCATCCGAGGCCTCAAATTCAAAAACCGTCTCGACACAATTGATTTTATGGCCAATTCAGTCGGGGATGCAAACCCGGGAGGCAATCTGAAAATTTTGTAAAAACGGCGCACAAGCATGCACGCTAGTTTGGCTATGGGCGACGACGTCAAAAACCCCACACCCGAGGTATCAAATTCAAAATCCGTCTCGACACAATTGATTCTATGGCCAATATAGTGGGGGATGCAAACCCAGTAGGCAATCCAAAAACTTTGTAAAAACGGTGCATAAGTATGCACGCCAGTTTGGCGATGGGCCACGCGTCAAAAACTCTGCACCCGAGGCTTTATATTCACAATCCGTCTCGACACAATTTATTCTATGGACAATTTAGTATGGGACGCAAACCCGGGAGGCAATTTGGAAACTTTGTAAAAATGGTGTGCAACCATGCGCGCAAGTGTGGCAATAAGCCACAACGTCGAAAACTCTGCACCCGAGGCCTCAAATTTAAAAACCGTCTCGACACAATTGATTCAATGGCCAATTCAGTGGGGGATGCAAACACGGGAGGCAATCTGAAACCTTTGTAAAAACGGCGCACAAGCATGCGTGCAAGTTTGGCTATGGGGGACGACGTCAAAAACTCCGCACCCGAGGCGTCAAATTCAAAATCTGTCTCTACACAAATGATTATATGGCCAATTCAGTGGAAAATGCAAACCCGGGAGGTAATCTGAAAACTTTGTAAAAACGGCGCACAAGCATGCACGCAAGTTTGGCTATGGGCGACGACGTAAAATACTCCACACCCAAGGCATCAAATTCAAAATCCGTCTCGACACAATTGATTCTATGGCCAATATAGTGGGGGATGCAAACCCAGGTGGCCATCCGAAAACTTTGTAAAAACGGTGCACAAGTATGACGGCAAGTGTGGCAATAGGCCACGACGTCAAAAACTCTGCACCCGAGGCTTCAAATTAAAAAACTGTCTCGACACAATTGATTCTATGGCCAATTAAGTGGGGGATGCAAACACGGGAGGCACTTGAAAACTTTGTAAAAACGACGCACAAGCATGCGCGCTATGGGCGACGACGTCAAAAACTCCGCACCCGAGGTATCAAATTCAAAATCCGTCTCGACACAATTGATTCTATGGCCAATATAGTGGGGGATGCAAACCCAGGAGGCAATCCGAAAACTTTGTAAAAATGGTGCACAAGTATGCACGCCAGTTTGGCGATGGGCCACGACGTAAAAAACACTGCACCCGAGGCTTTATATTCACAATCCGTCTCGACACAATTTATTCTATGGACAATTTAGTATGGGATGCAAACCCGGGAGGCAATCTGGAAACTTTGTAAAAACGGTGTGCAACCATTCGCGCAAGTGTGGCAGTAGGCCACAACGTCAAAAACTCTGCACCCGAGGCCTCAAATTCAAAAACTGTCTCGACACAATTGATTCTATGGCCAATTCAGTGGGGGATGCAAACACGGGAGGCAATCTGAAAACTTTGTAAAAACGGCGCACAAGCATGCGTGCAAGTTTGGCTATGTGCGACGACGTCAAAAACTCCACACCCGAGATGTCAAATTTAAAATCTGTCACGACACAATTGATTCTATGGCCAATTCAGTGAGAAATGCAAACCCGGGAGGTTATCTGAAAACTTTGTAAAAACGGCGCACAAGCATGCGCGCAAGTTTGGCTATGGGCGACAACATTAAAACTCCGCACCCGAGGCGTCAAATTCAAAATCCGTCTCGACACAATTGATTCTATGGCCAATTCAGTGAGAAATGCAAACCCGAGAGGTAATCTGAAAACTTTGTAAAAACGGCGCACAAGCATGCGCGCAAGTTTGGCTATGGGCGACGACGTCAAAAACTCCACACCCGAGGCATCAAATTCAAAATCCGTCTCAACACAATTGATTTTATGGCCAATATAGTGGGGGATGCAAACCCAGGAGGCAATCCGAAAACTTTGTAAAAACGGTGCACAAGTATGCACTCCAGTGTGGCTATGGGACACGACGTTAAAAACTCTGCACCTGAGGCTTCAAAATCACAATTCGTCTTGACACAATTGATTCTATGGCCAATTCAGTATGGGATGCAAACCCTGGAGGCAATCTGGAAACTTTGTAAAAACAGCGCGCAAGTGTGGCAATGGGCCACGACGTCAAAAACTCTGCACCCGAGGTCTCAAATTCAAAAACCGTCTCGACACAATTGATTTTATGGCCAATTCAGTGGGGGGTGCAAACCCGGGAGGCAATCTGAAAACTTTGTAAAAACGGCGCACAAGCATGCACGCAAGTTTGGCTATGGGCGACGACATCAAAAACTCCACACCCGAGGCATCAAATTCAAAATCCGTCTCGACACAATTGATTCTATGGCCAATATAGTGGGGGATGCAAACCCAGGTGGCAATCTGAAAACTTTGTAAAAATGGTGCACAAGTATGCACGCCAGTGTGGCTATGGGACACGACGTAAAAAACTCTGCACCCGAGGCTTCAAATTCACAATCCGTCTCGACACAATTGATTTTATGGCCAATTCAGTATGGGATGCAAACCCGGGAGGCAATCTGGAAACTTTGTAAAAACGGTGCGCAAGTATGCGCGCAAGTGTGGCTATAGGCCATGACGTCAAAAACTCTGCACCCGAGGCTTCAAATTCAAAAACCGTCTCGACATAATTGATTCTATGGCCAATTCAGTATGGGATGCAAACCCGGGAGGCAATCTGGGAAACTTTATAAAAACGGTGCGCAAGTGTGGCAATGGGCCACGATGTCAAAAACTCTACATCCGAGGCCTCAAATTCAAAAACCGTCTCGACACAATTGATTTTATGGCCAATTCAGTGGGGGATGCAAATCCGGGAGGCAATGTCAAAATTTTGTAAAAATGGCGCACAAGCATGCACGCAAGTTTGGCTATGGGCGACGACGTCAAAAACTCCACACCCGAGGCATCAAATTCAAAATCCGTCTCGACACAATTGATTCTATGGCCAATGTAGTGGGGGATGCAAATCCAGGAGGCAATCCGAAAACTTTGTAAAAACGGTGCACAAGTGTGCACGCCAGTTTGGCGATGGGCCACGACGTCAAAAACTCTGCACCCGAGGCTTTATATTCACAATCCGTCTCGACACAATTTATTCTATGGACAATTCAGTATGGGATGCAAACCCGGGAGGCAATCTGGAAACTTTGTAAAAACGGTGTGCAATCATGCGCGCAAGTGTGGCAATAGGCCACAACGTCAAAAACTCTACACTCGAGGCCTCAAATTCAAAAACCGTCTCGACATAATTGATTATATGGCGAATTCAGTGGGGGATGCAAACACGGGAGGCAATCTGAAAACTTTGTAGAAACGGCGCACAAGCATGCGTGCAAGTTTGGCTATGGGCGACGACGTCAAAAACTCTGCACCCGAGGCGTCAAATTCAAAATCTGTCTCGACACAATTGATTCTATGGCCAATTCAGTGAGAAATGCAAACCCGGGAGGTAATCTGAAAACTTTGTAAAAACGACGCACAAGCATGCACGCAAGTTTGGCTACGGGCGACGACGTCAAAAACCCCGCACCCGAGGTGTCAAATTCAAAATCCGTCTCGACACAATTGATTCTATGGCCAATTTAGTGAGAAATGCAAACCCGAGGGGTAATCTAAAAACTTTGTAAAAAACGTCGCACAAGCATGCGCGCGCAAGTTTGGCTATGGGCGACGACGTCAAAAACTCCGCATCCGAGGCATCAAATTCAAAATTTGTCTCGACACAATTGATTCTATGGCCAATTCAGTGAGAAATGCAAACTCGGGAGGTAATCTGAAAACTTTGTAAAAACGGTGTCACAAGTATGCACGCTAGTGTGGCTATGGGCCACGACGTCAAAAACTCTGCACCCGAGGCTTCAAATTCACAATCCGTCCCGACACAATTGATTCTATGGCCAATTCAGTGGGGGATGTAAACACGGGAGGCAATCTGAAAACTTTATAATAACGGCGCACAAGCATGCGCGCAAGTTTGGCTATGGGCGATGACGTCAAAAACTCCGCACCCGAGGCGTCAAATTCAAAATCCGTCTCGACACAATTGATTCTATTGCCAATTCAGTGAGAAATGCAAACCTGAGAGGTAATCTGAAAACTTTGTAAAAACGGCGCACAAGCATGCGCGCGCAAGTTTGGCCATGGGCGACGACGTCAAAAACTCCACACCCGAGGCATCAAATTCAAAATCTATCTCGACACAATTGATTTTATGGCCAATATAGTGGGGGATGCAAACCCAGGAGGAAATCCGAAAACTTTGTAAAAACGGTGCACAAGTATGCACGCCAGTGTGGCTATGGGCCACGACGTCAAAAACTCTGCACCCGAGGCATCAAATTCAAAATCCGTCTCGACATAATTGATTTTATGGCCAATTCAGTGGGGGATGCAAACACGGGAGGCAATCTGAAAACTTTGTAAAAACGGCGCACAAGCATGCGCGCGCAAGTTTGGCTATGGGCAACGACGTCAAAAACTCCACACCCGAGGCATCAAATTCAAAATCCATCTCGACACAATAGATTTTATGGCCAATATAGTGGGGGATGCAAACCCAGGAGGCAATCCGAAAACTTTGTAAAAACGGTGCACAAGTATGCACGCCTGTGTGGCTATGGGACACGACGTTAAAAACTCTGCACCCGAGGCTTCAAAATCACAATTCGTCTTGACACAATTGATTCTATGGCCAATTCAGTATGGGATGCAAACCCTGGAGGCAATCTGGAAACTTTGTAAAAACAGCGCGCAAGTGTGGCAATGGGCCACGACGTCAAAAACTTTGCACCCGAGGTCTCAAATTCAAACACAATCTCAACACAATTGATTTTATGGCCAATTCAGTGGGGGATGCAAACCCGATAGGCAATCTGAAAATTTTGTAAAAACGGTGCACAAGTATGCACGCCAGTGTGGCTATGGGACACGACATCAAAAACTCTGCACCCGAGGCTTCAAATTCAAAATTCGTCTCGACATAATTGATTCTATGGCCAATTCAGTGAGAAATGCAAAAAACCCGGTAGGTAATCTGAAAACTTTGTAAAAACGGCGCACAAGCATGCACGCAAGTTTGGCTACGGGCGACGACGTCAAAAACCCCGCACCCGAGGTGTCAAATTCAAAATCCGTCTCGACACAATTGATTCTATGGCCAATTTAGTGAGAAATGCAAACCCGAGGGGTAATCTGAAAACTTTGTAAAAAACGTCGCACAAGCATGCGCGCGCAAGTTTGGCTATGGGCGACGACGTCAAAAACTCCGCATCCGAGGCATCAAATTCAAAATTTGTCTCGACACAATTGATTCTATGGCCAATTCAGTGAGAAATGCAAACTCGGGAGGTAATCTAAAAACTTTGTAAAAACGGTTGTACAAGTATGCACGCTAGTGTGGCTATGGGCCACGACGTCAAAAACTCTGCACCCGAGGCTTCAAATTCACAATCCGTCCCGACACAATTGATTCTATGGCCAATTCAGTGGGGGATGTAAACACGGGAGGCAATCTGAAAACTTTATAATAACGGCGCACAAGCATGCGCGCAAGTTTGGCTAAGGGCGATGACGTCAAAAACTCCGCACCCGAGGCGTCAAATTCAAAATCCGTCTCGACACAATTGATTCTATTGCCAATTCAGTGAGAAATGCAAACCTGAGAGGTAATCTGAAAACTTTGTAAAAAACGGCGCACAAGCATGTGCGCGCAAGTTTGGCCATGGGCGACGACGTAAAAAACTCCACACCCGAGGCATCAAATTGAAAATCTATCTCGACACAATTGATTATATGGCCAATATAGTGGGGGATGCAAACCCAGGAGGCAATCCGAAAACTTTGTAAAAACGGTGCACAAGTATGCACGCCAGTGTGGCTATGGGCCACGACGTCAAAAACTCTGCACCCGAGGCATCAAATTCACAATCCGTCTCGACATAATTGATTTTATGGCCAATTCAGTGGGGGATGCAAACACGGGAGGCAATCTGAAAACTTTGTAAAAACGGCGCACAAGCATGCGCGCGCAAGTTTGGCTATGGGCAATGACGTCAAAAACTCCACACCCGAGGCATCAAATTCAAAATCCATCTCGACACAATAGATTTTATGGCCAATATAGTGGGGGATGCAAACCCAGGAGGCAATCCGAAAACTTTGTAAAAACGGTGCACAAGTATGCACGCCTGTGTGGCTATGGGACACGACGTTAAAAACTTTGCACCCGAGGCTTCAAAATCACAATTCGTCTTGACACAATTGATTCTATGGCCAATTCAGTATGGGATGCAAACCCTGGAGGCAATCTGGAAACTTTGTAAAAACAGCGCGCAAGTGTGGCAATGTGCCACGACGTCAAAAACTCTGCACCCGAGGTCTCAAATTCAAACACCATCTCAACACAATTGATTTTATGGCCAATTCAGTGGGGGATGCAAACCCGGGAGGCAATCTAAAAACTATGAAAAAACGGCGCACAAGCATGCACGCAAGTTTCGCTATGGGCGACGACGTAAAAAACTCCACACCCGAGGCATCAAATTCAAAATCCGTCTCGACACAATTAATTCTATGCCCAATATAGTGGGGGATGCAAACCCAGGTGGCAATCTGAAAACTTTGTAAAAACGGTGCACAAGTATGCACGCCAGTGTGGCTATGGGACACGACGTCAAAAACTCTGCACTCGAGGCTTCAAATTCAAAATTCGTCTCGACATAATTTATTCTATGGCCAATTCAGTGAGAAATGCAAAAACCCGGGAGGTAATCTAAAAACTTTGTAAAAACGGCGCACAAGCATGCACGCAAGTTTGGCTACGGGCGACGACGTCAAAAACCCCGCACCCGAGGTGTCAAATTCAAAATCCGTCTCGACACAATTTGGTCTATGGCCAATTTAGTGAGAAATGCAAACCCGAGGGGTAATCTGAAAACTTTGTAAAAAACGTCGCACAAGCATGCGCGCGCAAGTTTGGCTATGGGCGACGACGTTAAAAACTCCGCACCCGAGGCATCAAATTCAAAATTTGTCTCGACACAATTGATTCTATGGCCAATTCAGTGAGAAATGCAAACTCGGGAGGTAATCTGAAAACTTTGTAAAAACGGTTGCACAAGTATGCACGCTAGTGTGGCTATGGGCCACGACGTCAAAAACTCTGCACCCGAGGCTTCAAATTCACAATCCGTCTCGACACAATTGATTCTATGGCCAATTCAGTGGGGGATGTAAACACGGGAGGCAATCTGAAAACTTTATAATAACGGCGCACAAGCATGCGCGCAAGTTTGGCTATGGGCGATGACGTCAAAAGCTCCGCACCGAGGCATCAAATTCAAAATCCGTCTCGACACAATTGATTCTATTGCCAATTCAGTGAGAAATGCAAACCTGAGAGGTAATCTAAAAACTTAGTAAAAACGGCGCACAAGCATGCGCGCGCAAGTTTGGCCATGGGCGACGACGTCAAAAACTCCACACCCGAGGCATCAAATTCAAAATCCATCTCGACACAATTGATTCTATGGCCAATATAGTGGGGGATGCAAACCCAGGAGACAATCCGAAAACTTTGTAAAAACGGTGCACAAGTATGCACGCCAGTGTGGCTATGGGCCACGACGTCAAAAACTCTGCACCCGAGGCATCAAATTCACAATCCGTCTCGACATAATTGATTTTATGGCCAATTCAGTGGGGGATGCAAACACGGGAGGCAATCTGCAAACTTTGAAAAAACGGCGCACAAGCATGCGCGCGCAAGTTTGGCTATGGGCAACGACGTCAAAAACTCCACACCCGAGGCATCAAATTCAAAATCCATCTCGACACAATAGATTTTATAGCCAATATAGTGGGGGATGCAAACCCAGGAGGCAATCCGAAAACTTTGTAAAAACGGTGCACAAGTATGCACGCATGTGTGGCTATGGGACACGACGTTAAAAACTCTGCACCCGAGGCTTCAAAATCACAATTCGTCTTGACACAATTGATTCTATGGCCAATTCAGTATAGGATGCAAACCCTGGAGGCAATCTGTAAACTTTGTAAAAACAGCGCGCAAGTGTGGCAATGGGCCACGACGTCAAAAACTCTGCACCCGAGGTCTCAAATTTAAAAACCATCTCAACACAATTGATTTTATGGCCAATTCAGTGGGGGATGCAAACCCGGGAGGCAATCTGAAAACTATGAAAAAACGGCGCACAAGCATGCACGCAAGTTTCGCTATGGGCGACGACGTAAAAAACTCCACACCCGAGGCATCAAATTCAAAATCCGTCTCGACACAATTAATTCTACGGCCAATATAGTGGGGGATGCAAACCCAGGTGGCAATCTGAAAACTTTGTAAAAACGGTGCACAAGTATGCACGCCAGTGTGGCTATGGGACACGACGTCAAAAACTCTGCACCCGAGGCTTCAAATTCACAATCCGTCTCGACACAATGTATTCTATGGCCAATTCAGTATGGGATGCAAACCCGGGAGGCAATCTGGAAATTTTGTAAAAACGGTGCGCAAGTATGCGCGCAAGTGTGGCAATAGGCCAGGACGTCAAAAACTCTGCACCCGAGGCTTCAAATTCAAAAACCGTCTCTACACAATTGATTCTATGGCCAATTCAGTATGGAATGCAAACCCGGGAGGCAATCTGGAAACTTTGTAAAAATTGGTGCGCAAGTGTGGCAATGGGCCACGACGTCAAAAACTCTACATCCGAGGCCTCAAATTCAAAAACCGTCTCGACACAATTGATTTTATGGCCAATTCAGTGGGGGATGCAAACCCGGGAGGCAATGTGAAAATTTTGTAAAAACGACGCAAAAGCATGCACGCAAGTTTGGCTATAGGCGACGACGTCAAAAACTCCACACCCGAGGCATCAAATTCAAAATCCATCTCGACACAATTGATTCTATGGCCAATGTAGTGGGGGATGCAAACCCAGGAGGCAATCCGAAAACTTTGTAAAAACGGTGCACAAGTATGCACGCCAGTTTGGCGATGGGCCACGACGTCAAAAACTCTGCACCCAAGGCTTTATATTCACAATCCGTCTCGACACAATTTATTCTATGGACAATTCAGTATGGGATGCAAACCCGGGAGGCAATCTGGAAACTTTGTAAAAACGGTGTGCAACCATGCGCGCAAGTGTGGCAATAGGCCACAACGTCAAAAACTCTGCACCCGAGGCCTCAAATTCAAAAACCGTCTCGACACAATTGATTCTATGGCCAATTAAGTGGGGGATGCAAACACGGGAGGCAATCTGAAAACTTTGTAAAAACGGCGCACAAACATGCGTGCAAGTTTGGCTATGGGCGACGACGTCAAAAACTCTGCACCCGAGGCGTCAAATTCAAAATCTGTCTCGACACAATTGATTCTATGGCCAATTCAGTGAGAAATGCAAACCCGGGAGGTAATCTAAAAACTTTGTAAAAACGGCGCACAAGTATGCACGCAAGTTTAGCTATGGGCGACGACGTCAAAAACGCCGCACCCGAGGTGTCGAATTCAAAATCCGTCTCGACACAATTGATTCTATGTCTAATTCAGTGAGATATGCAAACCCGAGAGGTAATCTGAAAACTTTGTAAAAACGGCGCACAAGCATGCGCGCGCAAGTTTTGTTATGGGCAACGACGTCAAAAACTCCACACCCGAGGCATCAAATTCAAAATCTATCTCAACACAATTGATTCTATGGCCAATGTAGTGGGGGATGCAAACCCAGGAGGCAATCCGAAAACTTTGTAAAAACGGTGCACAAGTATGCACGCCAGTTTGGCGATGGGCCACGACGTCAAAAACTCTGCACCCAAGGCTTTATATTCACAATCCGTCTCGACACAATTTATTCTATGGACAATTCAGTATGGGATGCAAACCCGGGAGGCAATCTGGAAACTTTGTAAAAACGGTGTGCAACCATGCGCGCAAGTGTGGCAATAGGCCACAACGTCAAAAACTCTGCACCCGAGGCCTCAAATTCAAAAACCGTCTCGACACAATTGATTCTATGGCCAATTCAGTGGGGGATGCAAACACGGGAGGCAATCTGAAAACTTTGTAAAAACGGCGCACAAACATGCGTGCAAGTTTGGCTATGGGCGACGACGTCAAAAACTCTGCACCCGAGGCGTCAAATTCAAAATCTGTCTCGACACAATTGATTCTATGGCCAATTCAGTGAGAAATGCAAACCCGGGAGGTAATCTAAAAACTTTGTAAAAACGGCGCACAAGCATGCGCGCGCAAGTTTTGTTATGGGCAACGACATCAAAAACTCCACACCCGAGGCATCAAATTCAAAATTCAACTCGACACAATTGATTTTATGGCCAATTCAGTGAGAAATGCAAACCCGAGAGATAATCTGAAAACTTTGTAAAAACGGCGCACAAGCATGCGCGCGCAAGTTTGGCTATGGGCGACGACGTCAAAAACTTCGCACCCGAGGCATCAAATTCAAAATTTGTCTCGACACAATTGATTCTATGGCCAATTCAGTGAGAAATGCAAACTCGGGAGGTAATCTGAAAACTTTGTAAAAACGGTGCACAAGTATGCACGCCAGTGTGGCTATGGGCGACGACGTCAAAAACTCTGCACCCGAGGCTTCAAATTTACAATCCGTCTCGACACAATTGATTCTATGGCCAATTCAGTGGGGGATGCAAACACGGGAGGCAATCTGAAAACTTTGTTAAAATGGCGCACAACCATGCGCGCATGTTTGGCTATGGGCGACGACGTCAAAAACTCCGCACCTGAGGCGTCAAATTCAAAATCCGTCTCGACACAATTGATTCTATTGCCAATTCAGTGAAAATGCAAACCCGAGTGGTAATCTGAAAACTTTGTAAAAACGGCGCACAAGCATGCGCGCGCAAGTTTGGCTATGGGCGACGACGTCAAAAACTCAACACCCGAGGCATCAAATTCAAAATCCATCTCGACACAATTGATTCTACGGCCAATATAGCGGGGGATGCAAACCCAGGAGGCAATCCGAAAACTTTGTAAAAACGATGCACAAGTATGCACACCAGTGTGGCTATGGGCCACGACGTCAAAAACTCTACACCCGAGGCTTCAAATTCACAATTTGTCTCGACATAATTGATTTTATGGCCAATTCAGTGGGGGATGCAAACACGGGAGGCAATCTGAAAACTTTGTAAAAACGGCGCACAAGCATGTGCACAAGTTTGGCTATGGGCGACGACGTCAAAAACTCCGCACCCGAGGCGTCAAATTCAAAATCTGTCTCGACACAGTTGATTCTATGGCCAATTCAGTGTGAAATGCAAACCCGGGAGGTAATCTGAAAACTTATATATTAAGGGGGTATAAATCAGACGATTGTTTTAGGACATGATTGGTATGATGGAATGAATTTAGGGCGGAATAGAATGAACTCAAGAATGGAATGAAGGTTTGAATGGAATGACATAAGAATGATCATTCTTATGATTGGAATACCGTGAGAATGAATGTGAGAATGAAATGTAATACCTCATAAATTTATTTAAATTATTATTATTGAGTGTTGTTAATATATTATTATTTTAAATTAATATTATTATTATTTAATAAATTTATTATTATTAATTATTGTTAAAAATAAATTATTTTTATGATAAATATTTTAATAATTATTATTGGTATAAGAGTTATTATTATTAATATATATTTGTCTTATTATTGATTTTATTATTTATAATAAATATATATTTTATATGAAAACAATATTTTCATTTTTAAATAAGAATATTATCATTATTTTGAATATTAAATATATTTAAACAATAATATTATTATTTATATTGTCAAGTATTATTATATTATTAAAAATAATATATTGAATATATTATTTATATTTTTGAGAAATTTTAAATTATTTTTATGTTATTATATTTATAATTTAATATTGTTGAGAAATATTATTATCATTAAAATTTAATATATTATTATTATTTATATACATATATTTTTTTTTTTGAGATTATATATTATATTAATATAGAATATTCTATATCAGAATATTATTGAGGAAACCTCTCCGGCGATTAAGGAGGCGGTTACATTAGGGCTTTACAATTCTTCGTTGATCAACAATGGCGGCCTCCGCCGTCTTGGCACCAGACATCGACAAAATCTCGTCAATCGCAGGACTATGCGCTGCCCTTCCTTGGCTGCAAGTGTTCTTGGCTCCACGGCCGACAAAACGTTCGATAGAAAGCGACGTGTCCCCCTCGCGCACCCGACCATTCGTCTCGTTTAAAGATGCCCTTATACCCAGGCAGGGTGTAACTGAAGATCTACGCAGTAAACCAGGCTATCATCAACCAATTCCCATGCCAATCAAGAAAGGCGACATGGTGTGCATCGCGGTGAATGAGGATGAATATGCGGCCAGAGTTGCGAAGTGCAGTGCATCATTCATCGGTCGACTGTCAAACTCGAAGAAAGACAAACCATGGGCACTAGGGGATCTAAAAGAAGCCCTTGCATCAATCTGGGGGACTCGGGGCAACTGGGGTTTAACGCCGCTGGGACTAGGGTACTACAAAATTAGTTTCGAGACAGAGGAGGATAAACACCTGGCAAATAGGCGAGCAAGTTGGACGCTGAACCCAGGGATTTTCAGATTGTCGAAATGGGTTAAAGACTTTAACCCTTACAAGGTGAACACCTCTTTGGCACAGGTGTGGGTGAGAATTTACGAACTACCATTTGAATACTGGACAGAGTCTTTGATCACGGGAATGGCTCACTCTTTGGGTACACCGATTAAAATTGATGAGCGTTCTTTGGATGGTTCAATGGGTCACTTCATATGTGTTTTAGTTTAGATTGACTTCTCAAAAGACAAGATTGAGAGGATACAGGTTGAAAGACAGGGTCATAAGACGTTCGCATATTTCAAATATGAGAACCCTCCAGCATTTTGTAGGCATTGTGCGATTATAGGGCACTCGTGGGATATTTGCAATAAGCGGCCGAATCAACCCACGAACTTGGACAGTCAGCCTCCTGTGCAGCAACAAAATTCGGACGGTCTCACGGAGCCTCCTATGCAGCAACAAAAACCGGACGGTTTTATGGAAAGGCGTAGGACGAATCATCGCCGACGTCCACCACCAGAGAAGAAGGAGTCTCCATATGCCTCTAAGCATGAAAACAATTTTGCTCCTCTTGATGTGGCGTCTGAAAATGGGGATTATATTCGTGAGGGAAGAAATTCTTTAGACAAGGAAAAGGTTAGTATGGAGACGTCGGCCACAACAAATATTGAAGGCCAACCAGCACGACTCAAATCCGTCGTTTGTGTGCCAGAGGATACGGAGGTTACGCAAGATTTAACCCACCTGGTGGAGGAGGCGCTTAGAACAGCAATGGAACAGGAAAAGCATAAAATCCACAATGTTAAATTAATCTCAGTGGAAAGTTCAAAGTCGCCAAAATTCAGACGCATGGCTAATGCAGCGATTGGGCGTTGGGGAGATGTGGAAACCTCAGATTTTGATGAATTCGACTCAGAGGATGAGCAGCACGGCTATGTCAGTGGTGATCAATGATAGTCCTTTTTTTGTTTTTCTGCTTAAAGATTTAAACTCGGAATGTTATAGATACAATTCTTAGAGGAGCCTACCTTTTCCCCTTGATTAAGGTTTTAACTCCAAGGAGGATTTACTTAACAAGTTTTTAACGGGGCTCCGGTCATATGAACGTCATGTGCTCTTTGACCTTAGTTTTTTCATCAATAAAAGATCTGAATTTATATTATATTAATATTTTTATTAAATATAAATTTTTATTATTATTAAATAAGAGTAATATTATTTTTATTAATTATTTATTAAAAAGTTGATTCTTTCACAATTCCATACTTGGGCTATTCCACCATACCAATCATACCCATGAATGGTGATTCCATCCGTGGGCTATTCCACCATACCAATCATACCCTTAGAGTGTAAGAAAATTAATTAAATCTATCAGATGACTTGGTCAGCTGATTCTCTAGGAGTCAAGAACTAGTTAGTCAGCTAGTAGAGAAGCGTGCAAAATATGTAGTGTGCCCATTTAAAAGATTATACTCGTCTAACTACTTATAGAGGATTTTAAAACTAATTTCATGCATAAACACATTTTAAGGTATCAGCTGACTTAGTCTTAGTTGATCATGATAGTTCAAAAGCAAAGTTTATATGTAGTATCAGTTGTTAGTGTATCAACTGATACAGAACCTTTTCATTTAAAACGTATGCTAATGTAAGAATGCATGTATGATGACAGCTGATATAAAACAATAAAGAACATCATCATTTATAGTGGTGCGACCTTCAGACCAACATCCACTCTCACGTTTCAAACGTGAAGTTAATCCCTTCTGAAAGTGTGTGCGCGTGCGAAATCAGAGATGTTGTATGTCGTGTTGGCACTGTTCAGACAACACTATGCAGCGGAAATTAAATTGCACTTTAAAAAATGAAAGTATTCAAAATTTGCGTAGATTATAAAATAATCTACGTTGTTCACTATATAAAATTATGTGAAACGAATTACAACCTCTTAGAGGTGTACAATAACACTATAATAAGTGTAAATAATTTACTACATCCTACGAAACTATCTCCTTCATAGATCTATGCATATAACCTAGTAAATAAGACCATGATTAACATACTACTATTCGGGTTTACAATAGTATGAAAATCTACAAGAAGAAACAAGTGTTTCCTAACTAGAAGCGTATAAAGCGTTCTATAGACTAGTAATCGAATTTAGCTTTTCTTTTTGTGTGTCTTGTGTTGATGCAGCTACGGTATTTATAGACTTTATGAACAAACTGCCTTCAACTCATATGATCATCACAGCCGTGATATCAAGCGGTTATAATAACTTCTCTTCACATATCCTTAAATGTAGGACTTGTTATATTATGCCCAATAACTTCTCACTCCCACACAGCTGCGTGACCTGGTATTGCCCACGTCTTCTAACTGCACTAGGGATTATACAGATTTTCAGGATCTATATTATCAGATGATTCTTCTGATTTGTCATCATTCTTCTCAACATTCTGAACTTATTCAACTTTTTCAGTATTTATTAGAACATCAATAGAATCTGAAATGTCTTCATCTTCAATGTCTTTTCCTGTAATGCTTGTTTCATCATCAAATACAACATTTACTGATTCTTGTACAGTATCAGTCCTGAAGTTGTAGATTATGTAAGCTTTGCTATTCCTAGAGTAACCTAGGAAGAATCCTTTGTCACTCTTCGAATCAAACTTGTGTAACTGATCCCTGTCATTTAAGATGTAACAAACACAACCAAAAACATGGAAATATTTAAGGTTAGGCTTCCTATTGTTCAGAATTTCATATGTAGTTTTAGTAGAATCTGTTCTAAACTAGACTTTATTTGTAATGTGATAAACAGTGTTTAGAACTGCAACCCAAAACATTTTAGATAGATTCTTAGAACACAACATGACTCTAGCCATCTATTTAAGAGTTCTATTTTTTCCTTTCAGCTATGCCATTTTGTTGAGGAGTTTTAGGTGATGAAAATTCTTGAATTATCCCTTTTGATTCACAAAACTCAATAAAATAACTATTTTCAAATTCTCTTCCATGATCATACCTTATTCTGCACACTTTAGAGTTAAAAACAGTTTTGAATCTTTTGTACTGAAATTTGAAAATGGAAAAAGTTTCAGATTTATCTTTTAAGAACTAAATCTATGTGAATCTAGAGTAGTCATCAACCACTTTTTGTTTCCATAGGGACCATAAGATTCATGTGAAGCAATTCGAAGCAGTGTTTAGTTGAGCAGTGTCCCAACATTTTGTGAGACACTCTTACCTGTTTGCCTTTTTGACAAGGTCCACAAACCTTTTTATCTGAAAATTTCAGATCTGGTAAACCTGTAACAGCTTTCAATCTTATCAGTTTATAAAGTTGTCTATAATTAGCATGTCCAAGTTTGTGATGCCATAAGGTGCTATTATCAATTTTAGCCTTATTACATGTAAGTTTAGATTCAATGAGATATCAATTATCAGCAGATATGTTTCCCATCATGATACATTCAGAATCTTTATTTAACACATAACATGATTTTTTGTCAAATTTAACATGAAAATCATCATCACACAATTGACCAATACTTATAAAATTGGCCAGTAATCCATCAACATGCAGAACATTAGATAACTTAGGAAAACCAGGAACATTTAATGTCCCTCTACCAATGATCCTTCCTTTAGATCCACCACCATAAGTGACATTACCACCATTATAAACTGTATAATCAGAAAGATAATCAAGTTGACCTGTCATTTGTTTAGAACAACCACTATCAAATTACCATAATCCAGGAATACATGCTTTTAGAGACATATGAACAACATTCCAAGATGTATTTTCTTTTGGAATCCACATAGAATTATTACTATTTGATCTTGAATGTTGAGTCATTTCAAGCAATACAGATCAAGTTTTAAAATGTTTTTTCTTCTTCAAACATTGAGGACTTTTATGACCCTTTTTAAAACAGTAATGGCAAACCATGTCTTTTATATTGATCTGAGTCTTAGCAGAAACACTAGAATTGTAATTCACTTCAACTTTTACAAAAACAGTAGGTTTCTTATGTTCATAATTTTTAGAATTTTTAAATTTTTTACCTTGGTAGCCAATGCCTGTTCTTCTTGAGTTGTTAGTCATAAGAGAGTCTTCCAGTTTCATCTTTCCATCAGAAAATCTTTTAAAGCTCAGTGAGGCTTCCTTCAACCTATCTTCGAGTTTAGATATTTCAATATCTTTTCTTGTTAGAATACCTTCGAGCTTGGTAATAGATTCCCTTAAGTCAGAGTTTTCAAAGTTCAGAGACTTAATTATGTGATTAAGTTTCTTAGTTTCAGAAGATATCTTAAAAACTTTTTCATTTGTTAAAGGATTTTCATAAGTGTATTTCTTAAAATCAAGAATAGGCACTTCCAGTCTTTCTTTGAGTTTAGAAATTTATTTATCCTTCTTTGTTAAAAGACTTTCCAGTTTAAACACAGTGTTAGATATGTCTTGAATGTCAGCATCTCTTCTGGATAAACATGCTTTACTTGATGTACCTGTTTCTGTAAAAGAACTTGTGAAAAAGTTAAATCTTGGAGCATTATTACTCAGTGATTTTCCAAATGATGGCTCATTTGTTCTCACATCATAATAATCATCCAGATCATCATCAAAAGTATCATCATATTCAATTCTTGCAGAGAAAGCTTTTTCAATATCATTTTCAGGATCATGTTCAACATCAGACTCATCACTTAAAGTAGCACTGCAATTAAGTTTCTTTTTTAGTGTGGTGTTGGCACATTCATTAGCATAATGACCATATCCAGAACATGCATCACATTTAACATTCTTCTTATAGTCTTGATCAGATCTAAACATGTTACCTCTTTTCAATTGTCTAAAAAGGTTAAAAGTATTCTTCCTAACAGGCAATTGTTGAGTGTTATTAATCTGAACCTTAGGTTGAATATTATCCTTAAACTTATTATTCTTATTTCTTAAGATAATTTTAAACTGTTTAGTAATAAACGTCATGTAATCAGGATTATTGAAATATTCCTCAATGTCATCTTCATCATATTCAATTTCAGTAACATAAGAAGATTTTCCAGAATCTGATGATGCACATGATGAGGCATCACCTTTGAAAACAACCACTTTCTTATCATTATCAATCTTTTCAGAAATATTCATTTCATATGTTTTCAAAATACCAATCAATTCATTTTGACTTAACACATCAGTATCCTTAGCTTCTTCTATAACACATATCTTAGGTTCAAAACGTTTAGGAACAGATCTAAGGATTTTATGTACTAACCTTGTATTGGATATTGGATCTCCAACAGATTGAGCTTCATTTGAAATCCCAGTCAGCCTTTCATTGTAAGATGAAATAGTTTCATCTTCTTTCATTCTCAAATTCTCGATCTTGGTTCCAAGCATACGAAGTCTTGTTCTTCGTACACTATCTGATCCTTCACAATGCTCTTGCAGCCGATCCCATGCATCCTTCGAAGATATGTATTTTGAGATGATCTTGAACCATGAGGCATCAGTTGAGGTGAAGATTTCATTCAATGCCTTTGAATTGTATCTGGCAGCTGTGATTTCATCATTTGTCTAGTCGAGCTCTCTCTTGATCCGAGCTTCAGTGTCTTCATCCGCCGTGGTTCTTAGTTGAGTCCAACTAGTAAGAACACTCCTCCAGACTCGTTCATCAATGGATTTGATGTACATTCTCATCTTTGGTTTCTAGAAGGCATAGTTCGTGCCATCTAGAATAGGAGGCTTTAGTGCGGGTGAAAGTGGATACTCCATTTCAAAATCACACACTCTAAGCAAAATCTCTACATAGTGTATCAAGTAGTTGGCTCTGATACCAACTGAAAGTGTGTGTGCGTGCAAAATCAGAGATGTTGTCTGTCGTGTTGGCACTGTCCAAACAACATTGTGCAGCGGAAATTAAATTGCACTTTTGGAAAATGGAAGTATTCAAAATTTGCGTAGATTATAAAATAATCTACGATGTTCACTATATAAAAATATGTGAAACGGATTGAGACACACAATTTTACTTTCTGTTGTGCCAAGAGATCAAGTTATTTCCCATATAAAAGCAACATGCACTTGTGCTTTTCCTGTCATCACAATCACCTGCCCAGTCTGCATCACTATACCCAATCAAGGTACAGTTTGTATCTTTGCTATACCAAATGCCTAGATCACATGTTCCTGCAACATACTTAATGATTCTTTTGACAACATTCATATGTGATTCTTTAGGGTTAGATTGATATCTAGCACATAAACATACACTTAACATAATATCAGGTCTACTAGAGCTCAAATAAAAGAGACTGCCTATCATTGACCTGTATAATATTGGGTCAACATTCTGGCCCACATTGTCTTTACTCAGTTTCTGAGTTGATCCCATAGGTGTCTTTATGTGTTTAGCATTTTCTAAACCAAACCTTTTCACTAAATTCCTAGCATACTTACTTTGTGAGATGAAAATTCCATATTTTTGTTGTTTAATTTACAATCCTAAGAAATAGTTTAAATAACCAACCATAGACATTTCAAAAGTAGATGTCATTTCATTCACAAACAGTTTGAGCATATTATCACATGTAGAACAAAATACTATATCATCAACATAGATTTGAGCAATCATAATAGCACTTTTCTCATGTTTAATGAAAAGTGTTCTGTCAGCTTCTCCTCTTACAAAACCAAATTCAATCAGAAAATCAGTTAGTCTTTCATACCATGCTCTAGGTGCTTGTTTCAAGCCATATAGAGCCTTTTTCAGTTTAAAGACATGATCAGGAAACTTAGGGTTTTCAAAACCTTTTGGTTGTTCAACATAAGCTTCTTCCATGAGAATACCATTTAAGAAAGCCGCTTTAATATCCATTCGGTGCAGTTTTATATCAATATAGCATGCAATGGCAAGTAAAAGCCTAATGGATTCTATTCTAGCAACAGGAGCAAATGTTTCATCAAAGTCTACACCTTATACTTGTGTATTACCTTGAGCAACCAATCTAGCTCTGTTCCTAATAATGTTTCCCATCTCATCAGTTTTTTTTTTAAAGATCCATTTAGTTCCTATGACATTAATGTGATCAGGTCTAGGAACTAATGTCCAAACATCATTCCTAACAAACTGATTTAATTCTTCATGCATAGCTTCAACCCAATTCTCATAATCTAATGTTTCTTTAACAGTTTTAGGTTCAATCATGGAGTGATAACATTCATGATTTACTTACTACACATAGATGACATACATATAGATCTTACCACATTCTTGGAGTTCATACCCGTCCTTCTTCTGGTTTGAACACCTGTGGATTGTTCACCAATGATTTGATCATGTGGGTGATACTTCTCAATCCTTATGGAAGGTGTCTTCTGGAGATTATACAGATTTTCAGGATATGTATTATCAGATGATTCTTCTAATGTGTCATCATTTTTCTCAACATTCTGAACCTGTTCAAATTTTTCGGTATTGATTGGAACATCAATCAAATCTTAAATGTCTTCATCTTCAATGTCTTTACCTATAATGCTTGTTTAATCATCAAATACAACATTTACTGATTCTTGTACATTATCAGTCCTAAAGTTGTAGATTTTGTAAGCTTTGCTATTCATAGAGTAACCTAGAAAGAATCATTTGTCACTCTTTGAATCAAACTTGTGTAATTGATCCCTATCATTTAAGATGTAACAAACACAACCAAAAACATGAAAATATTTAAGGTTAGGCTTCCTACTGTTCATAATTTCATATGAAGTTCTAGTAGAATCTGTTCTAATGTAGACTCTATTTGTAATGTGACAAGCAGTGTTTAGAGCTTCAGCCCAAAACCTTTTAGATAGATTCTTAGAACACAACATGACTCTAGCCATTTTTTGAAGAGTTCTATTTTTCCTTTCAACTATACCATTTTGTTGAGGAGTTTTAGGTGATGAAAATTCTTGAATTATCCCTTTTGATTCACAAAACTCAGTAAAAGAACTATTTTCAAATTCTCTTCTGTTGGACAACTCTGCTGATGAGTATAACTTCTTGAAGATAACCAAGCTACTAAGTACTATAGAGTACTTAGTTGAATGACTATCTAAGTTAGTTATAAGTGCGGAATTAGTGGTTGGCCCTTTAGTTTAAACTCCTTTTAAGTTCTGAAATCACTTAGTCAATCAATCCAGTTTTCAGGGAACTTGTCCAAATATGTTTTGCACAGTCTTTGAGTATATGTCCTTTGAAAGATCAGTTTTGTGTGCAGTGTTGAATGTATGAAAGTACTTGAATGTAAATCAACACAAGAGTTTATAGTGGTTCAGAGACTCAAGCTCCTACATCCACTTTCCCTGATTTAACAGGATAATTCCTTCACTCTTGGAATTAACTTATTTTATAGTGCCAAGGTGCACTTGATCAACAACACCACTCCTTGGTGAATTGATCCCTAGGATGTCTAGAGTCCTAGTACCCTCTTCTCAACTCAGAACTGAATTGTTCTTCTCTTGTTGGGATATAAATTCACCCTAAGCCCCACTTGATGTTAGAATAGTTTTGATGGCCAAAACACTTAGAGTTTATAAATGTAATAGGATCAGCTGACTTGTATAGAACAGCTTAGACTAGTCTTGTGTGATCAACTGTATTGATATCAGCTGATCAGCACAGTCTTGGCTTACATGCCTATCCTCAAGATGAGAAGAGTAGAAGACATGAAGACTAGAAGATCCTTGAAGACCAGATAAGTTAAGGTGCTTGTATACCTACTTATCTGATGGAGTCCCAGATTGAAGATGGCCTAAAGCAGTACAAAGAATTTCCAGATCAGAAGAGTGTTACTCTACTGATATCAGAAGACAGAAGACCTAAGGCCAGAAGAGTAGTCAGAAGACTAGAAGTACAGATCAGAAGACTATGTGCTCTTCCAGGACTCGGCTGATTCCTAAGTCATCTTGCAATTCAAACGAAGACCTACCTTATTTAGAAGATTGACATGATCCCAGGATTGAAGCAATCAAGCGGCTGGAATCAAGGAATCAAGCTATTATGGAAAGATTGCTCAAACGGCTAGTCAACTCCAACGACTAGTTGCAACCAATCTCCATTATAAATACAAGAGGATGAGAAATCACAAAGGAGTTACAAGAGAGAATTCAACGAGCCAAGCAAGCAATCAAAGCTAAAGCCATACTATTCTAAGAATTCTCAAAAGAGCCAGAAACCATTAGATTATATATAGCTCTTAAGTGATTTCTATCCAACCCCTAAGAACCTGAAACATGTTCATATTGTATATCAATTGTTTTAGGCATAGTGGTTAAGCAAATTATAAGCTTGAACCATTAGTTGGATACACCTCAAAAACCCTAAACCCTCACCGAAAGGTTAAAGTTTTTGAACCCCTTAAAGTGCAAGTGCTTACAATCACTTGTGGAGACCGTAGCTGTTAGGACGGCTCAGATCTCAAAGTCCTAACCTTGGGACTATAAAGGTCAAGACCCTTGTAATTTGTGGTAAATTAAAGGGATTAAACATCACGTGTGGACGTGAGAGTGGACGTAGGAACGTATATCCGAACCACTATAAATCCGGTGTTATTTACTTTCTGCACTCTACATTTCTGTCTTTACATACATTATAATATAGTGCATACTGTGATTTCAACATTCTTCAAAACAAGGCCATAACTTTCAAACCAGCATCAGCTGAGTATTTTCATTAAGCAAAACAAGTTGAACACTTTCATAAGAATTACAAGAACGAGTCTAAACTCTGTTTGAAAAAAGTTTTAAAGTCTGTTTGACATAGCAATCAGAAGAGGTTCTCAACTCTGTTTGAAAAAGTTTTAAAGTCTATTCACCCCTCCCCTCTAGAATTTAATCCCATTCACTACTCGTTCAGGGACCAACAAGTGGTATCAGAGCAGTGGTTCTAACGGACTACTGTCTCTAAATTATCAGAAGACTTGAGGGAGTCTTTCTGTAGTCCTCTTGAACAGATCTTTTTGGAAAACTTGTTTTTGAAAACTCATACAGCATGAGTGCTAATATGCGAAAGTTGCCTAAGTTTTCAGTTGAGGATTATGATTACTGGAAGATCAGGATGAGGAAGAATCTCACATCAGTCCACTACAAGATGTGGTCAGTAATCACAGAAGGCCCAATCACCATCATGACAGTCAACACTGCAAATGGTGATCCAGAAGTCCCAGTTGGAGAACTGGTTCCCAAGCCCATGAAGGATCTCACACCAGAAGAGATGAAACAATCAAATCTTGATAGCATTGCTCAAGATTACATAATGCAAACTCTTCCAAATGAGTACATTGCAAAGGTAATCCACTGTGGGTCAGCCAGAGAGATGTGGGAGGCATTGGCACTTCTCTGTGAAGGAACTGAGCTGATCAAGGAATCCAAGTTGTCTACAACAGTCAAGAAGTTTGAACACTTCAAGATGCAACCAGAAGAGTCTATTGATCAGCTAGACAATAGATTTACCAAGATCATCAATGAGATAGAATCTCTGGGCAAGAAATATACAAATAGAGAGAAAAATCTAAAGATCTTAGACTCTCTAACCAAGAAATGGAGACTCAAGAAGACCATCATCAAGGATACTCAAGATATCAAGAAGTGGTCTGCTCAAACTCTATTTCAGAACCTAAAAGCTCATGAATATGATCTGGAAAGAGAAGAAAACTCAGGAAGTGATGAGCTAACTGCAACCCCATCTACCTCCAAGACTGTAGCCTTCAAGGCAGCCACTACAAAAACTGCAAGTACCTCATCTGGCAAGACCTCTCTGAAAACAGAAGACTGTGAAGGATCAGACATGAGTCTGAAGGAACAAATGGCTCTTATGATCAAGAGATTCGAAAGGCTGAACACTCTCAACAGCAAATATAGAAAATTCTATAGAAACTACAAAGATAGAAGAACAAGTTCACCCTCCAGAGGTTCCAGAGAAAGAACACCAGAAAGACATCCTAGAAAGGATGTGAAGTCATCTGACAGCCGAGGATCTAGAAGAAGAGATGTCACTCCTCCAAGGAAAGGCAACTCAAATCAGAAATCTGGATCATGCTTTAATTGTCGCAAACCAGGACACTATGTCTATGAATGTCCTGAGCTGGATTTGGATGACAAAGAAGAAAGAAGGCCAAGAAGAAATTCAGACAAGAAAGCTATGGTGACTGAAGAATCTGAATATCAAAGTGATGAACTCCCTACATCACCAGACTGTCAAATCTTCTCAGATGATTCAGATGACCTAGCTATGATGGCCATAGGTGAAAATGAGGTAAACTCCTATACTACTACTTTCCATTCACCTATTTTTTCACAATCTGATGAGATAAACTCATCTGAAGGCGAATCAGAAGATACCTATTATCAATCTTTAAGAAAGGTAAAAGGTGATCTGGATATTGCCACTAGAGCTTTTATAGAAGTGGAAGAGGAGAACAAGGGTCTAAGGAAAGAAATTACTAAGTTGAAAAAGACTAAGTTTGATAACACCCCTGAGTTGGTCACAATGAATGAAAGATTGACCAGAGAAGTGGAGCTTCTTAAGGAAGAAAATACCACAATAACTCAGTTGTATGAGGGGATGTTACAAACTCAAGCTTTAGAAACTAAGGAACTTCGTTCACTACAATCCAAGTTCGATGACCTCTTCCAAGCACACGAGCTCTTAGAAAAGGAGAAGGAATGCCTAAATCAAAAGATATCAGAGTTCAATAAAGCTTCTACTACTATTGAAAGTATCTCTGAGTATTATAGATCAAATGGCAATAAGATGGGTTTTGGTTATGAACTTAATCCATCTACATCCTCTCCAGCTGGGGGTAGTACACCTAATAAGTGCACTACTCAGACACATGAAAAGGGTGAGTGTTCTAAACACAATGAACCTAATATGAACCAAAAGGCATCTGTACCAGCTAAGGCTAACTATCCCAAAACCAAAAAGGGTAAAGGACAAGCTAACCCCAAGCCTGTACAGAGGAACAACAAACAGCCTAGACCATCTCGTTTGAGACAGTCTCAGCTGTATGCTGCTCCAGCCAAGAAGAAGAGGTCTTCTTCAAACAAATATGTTCTCTTTGCACCCCTTATCTCTTATGATATTGTGAGAACAGAAGAGTATGGTCCATATAATCGTGTGCATCGACCAGCTAATGCACCCAGGCCGAATGTAACTAGTCAAAAGATCATGTATGTACACTCCTATAAAGGGAAGCCATTTGACTATTACTTAGCTGACACTAAGAACAAATCAGACCAGTCCAAGGTGCTGACTGGTAAGATTTGGTTCTGTGATGCCCGAGGGAAACAACTCAAGTGTTCAAGGTTGTTCAAACGACCAATGTATATGTGGGTTCCCAAGGGTAGTACTAACACCCAAGGACCCAAAACAAAATGGGTACCTAAGACTTAACTTTTCTTGCAGGAAAGGAGGGACCTATACAGGAGAGGAGGTCTAGCAGGAGAAACTTGGTACATAGATAGTGGATGCTCAACTCACATGACAGGAACCAAAGCCCTGCTGACCAACTACATAGAGAAGAAAGATCCAAAAGTCTTCTTTGGTGATAACGCGCATGGTAACACAAAAGGATATGGCACCCTTAAAAATGGTGACATTGAGGTACATGATGTATCATATGTAGAAGGTCTTAAGTTTAATTTATTATCTGTTTCTCATTTTTGTGACACTGGTTATTCAGTTAAATTCTCTAAAGATGAGTGTCTCATAAGTGATAAAAGAACAAAACAAAACCTTCTAACAGGATCTAGAAAGGGAAGTATGTATCTTGCAAATTGGAACAGCTGTCCTAAGGATACATGTCTGCTTGTGAAGAGCCCTAAAGATGTCAGCTGGCTATGGCACAAACGTCTTAGTCATCTGAACTTTAAGACTATGAACAAGTTAGCAAGGGAATCCTTAGTTGATGGACTGCCTAATGAACTCTACTGTAAAGATCAGGTATGTGATGCATGTCAACAAGGAAAGCAAACAAAGGTCTCCTTTAAGACCAAGAAGACAGCATCAACCAGCTGAGTTCTTGAATTGCTTCACATGGATCTCTTTGGACCAATCACTCCAACCACTCTAACAGGGAGGAAGTACACTCTTATTGTTGTAGATGATTATTCCAAGTTTACTTGGATTATCTTCTTATACAAGAAGAGTGAAACACAGCAGAAGCTCCCTGAACTATTGAAGAGGATCCAAGTAGAGAAAGGAGAACCAATTGTGAAAATTAGAAGTGATGTTGGTCCCTGAACGAGTAGTGAATGGGTTTAAAGTCTAGAGAGGAGGGGTGAATAGACTTTAAAACTTTTTCAAACAGAGTTGGGAACCTCTTCTGATTGCTATGTCAACTGGACTGCAAGTCTGCTGGTCCAAATGACTATAGTGATCTGACTGAGGAGGTTATATGCGGAATTATGGTGGCCCTGGTTTAGACTCGTTCTTGTAACTTGTTTTACTTAATGAAAATACTCAGCTGATGCTGGTTTGAAAGTTATGGCCTTGTTTTGAAGAGTGTTGAAATCACAGTATGCACTATATAATAATGAATGTAAAGGCAGAAATGTAAAGTGCAGAAAGTAAATAACACCGGATTTATAGTGGTTCGGATATACGTTCCTACGTCCACTCTCACGTCCTAACGTGATGTTTAATCCCTTTAATTTCCACAAATTACAAGGGTCTTGACCTTTATAGTCCCAAGGTTAGGACTTTGAGATCTGAGCCGTCCTAACAGCTACGGTCTCCACAAGTGATTGTAAGCACTTGCACTTTAAGGGGTTTTAAAAACTTTAACCTTTCGGTGAGGGTTGGGGTTTTTGAGGTGTATCCAACTAATGGTTCAAGCTTATAATTTGCTTAACCACTATGCCTAAAACAATTTATATACAATATGAACAGGTTTCACGTTCTTAAGGGTTGGATAGAAATCACTTAAGAGCTATATATAATCTAATGGTTTCTGGCTCTTTTGAGAATTCTTAGAACTGTATGGCTTTAGCTTTGATTGCAGGCTTGGCTTGTTGAATTCTCTCTTGTGACTTTTTTTTTTTTTTGTGATTTCTCATCCTCTTGTATTTATAATGGAGATTGGTTGCAACTAGCCGTTGGAGTTGACTAGCCGTTTGAGCAATCTTTCCATAATAGCTTGATTCCTTGATTCCAGCCGCTTGATTGCTTCAATCCTGGGATCATGTCAATCTTCTAAATAAGGTAGGTCTTCGTTTGAATTGCAAGATGACTTAGGAATCAGCCGAGTCCTGGAAGAGCACATAGTCTTCTGATCTGTCTTTTGATATCAGACGAGTAACACTCTTCTGATCTGGAAATTCTTTGTACTGCTTTTAGGCCATCTTCAATCTGGGACTCCATCAGATAGGTAGGTATACAAGCACCTTAACTTATCTGGTCTTCAAGGATCTTCTAGTCTTCATGTCTTCTACTCTTCTCATCTTGAGGATAGGCATGTAAGCCAGGACTGTGCTGATCAGCTGATATCAATACAGTTGATCACACAAGACTAGTCTAAGCTGTTCTATACAAGTCAGCTGATCCTATTACATTTATAAACTCTAAGTGTTTTGGCCATCAAAACTATTCTAACATTAAGTGGGGCTTAGGATGAATTTATATCCCAACAATTTCCCCCTTTTTTTATGAAGCCAAAACTATACTTGATAAATGCTCTTAATGAAATAATATAAGAGTTTATAACATGCTAAGACTGAAGCATCTGATGAAGACAATGAGAGTTTGTCTTGTAAGCAAAAAGAACTAGAACTTGAATATAGATAGAACTTTTACAGATTACAAGTAATAGTTTCTTTAAACTTCTAAGTTGGTCTTCATCAGGTCTTCTGATCTTCAAATGCGGTAGGCAAGGTACAGACGAGCTCGAACTTCTTCCATGTGCTGTACATCTGTAACATTCTCCTCTTCATAGATCTTGTACAGAATCTTCTTGATTTCTATCATGTTGGCTCTTCCTGAATCCAGAAGGGGTGCATCCCATTTGGGTTCTTCAGGAGTTAGGATTCTGCAGTTGTCAAGTCCTTTGGCTGTCTTGACAATTTCTTCCCAGAACTCTGGATCTTCAATGTTCATGAACTGGGAGAATTGAAAAAATTCTTCTTCATAAGAAGGGAGAGGGCCAAATTTCCTTACTATGTGGTGTTGAATTTGCCACTTCTTTTTCAGGGGATACCATCTTGGTAGCTCATCTTGAAGGGCTAAGTAATCCACATAATTGCTGTCAAACACTAGGACACTGTCTTCTTGTGCTTTGTCCTTCATTGCTTTCCTGAGTTTGGCAATCCTTCTTTCAAATTTGGCTTTGACTGCCTTCGCATCATTCAGCTTCTTTTGCTTAAGCTCTTGAGCTTCAAGCAATTTCTTTTTCTTCAACTCTAGAGCCTCTTTCTCTTCTGCAGTAGGCTCTGCTGGAGCTGATTTGTTGCTGGTCTGAGCTGACTGAGTTTGCTCATCTGCCTTTCTTTTCCTTGTCATTCTCTTTTCAGAAACTTGTTCTACAGGAGCAGTGATCTGTAGACTCTTGGCAGGAGCTTGAGTGGGTGCTTGAGTATCTTCTAGAGCAATTTCTTTGTCTTTGCCTTGCCTGTTCTTGATTTTGCTCTTTAAACCACCCAAGGTTTCAGTCAAGTCATCTTGTGCTACTACCAGTTCAGCTTGCTGGGCAGTAGACTTCTCTAGAGCCTTTATCAACATATCTTCCCCCTTTTTGGCTTCAGCAAGTGCAGCCGCAAAAGGCTTCATGGAATTCATGATTTCCACTTTCAGAGTTTGTTTCAGTGCCATGGCATTGACCTTGGCAACTTGGGTCAGATGGGTTATGCTGTGCTCTAGAACTTCAGCATGTGAATTGGAGGAGGAGGCAGCTTCAAATCTAGTTGTAAGAGCTTCCAACTTGGCTGCTGTTTCCTTCAGCTGAGTCTGCAGTTTCTCATTCTCATCTGCAGCTGTTTTAAGAAGAGTTTGTCCTTCAGTGGCTCTTGCTTCAGCATCCTCAATTCTTGTCGTGTAGGTGGTCTCCATGCGGTGCATCTCTTCAGTGTAAACCTTTTGGAGGTGTCGGCTGATGACTTCTGATAGGTACTCAGGTATTCTCCTATCTGCTGATGAAGTGCTTCACCAAACTTGTCTTCAACATCAAGAATCTGGTCATGAAGACGAGTCTTCTGTTCCCTTGCAGCTTTCTCAACATATCTTCCTAGCTGCATGCCTAAACCTTTCTCAAAGTGCAAGTCTATTGCAGCTTTGACCTGGGAGCAGATGTCTGCTGTAAGGTCAACAGATGGGGTAGAGGTAGAGGGTGTACCCTGAGGCTTTGGATGAACAATAATTGTTTTGCCTCTTTCTTCGGCTGATAGGTACTCCTCATTGAGGTAGCAGGTAGTGGCCCTAGTCAGATGGGTCATGATTCGTCTGCCTGCATCCTCTTGATTATCAATGAAGTGAGTCATATCGTCTGAAGGTTTGAAGTGAGCTGGTACTCTGACTACTTCTCTTTCAATCTCTTCTTTGTCACCTGGTGCAGTTGAGTCTTCAGCAGGGGCAGCTGAGTCTTCCACCAAGGCTGGTGCAGCTGATTCCTTCATCTTTGCTTGTTCAGCTGTCTGCTGATCCGATGAACCTACTGGGATAGGGACATCAGCAGTGGAGACTCCTAGGATCCGGTTGCAGACTGCAGTTAGTGCCTCATCTGATAGCAGCTGAGCAAAGGATTGAACTTGAGCAACTTCCTTTTGCTCCATCTCCCAGTCGAGGAAGTGTTCCTTTCCTCCCATTCCTTCCATGACATCAAGAAAGTCATCTACATCATCTCGTCTGAGCTCAATCCAAGTGCATACCCTAAGCACTTGTTCAAACTGGATTGAAGTCTCATCAACTCCAGGGATGGTGGTCTTGAGCAGGTTAGCTATCTTCATCCTCATTATCTTTTCTGTTTGGCACATGGGGTAGTGCACCATTCTGAACTGAGGTTGAGAAGGACCAGGTTGAACCAGGTCTTCTGGTGCCAAGTCTTCTGGAGCAGAAGGGACAATGATGGTAGGGGTTTGGGTAGTTGGGGCATTTTCCTCTGCTGTGTGAGTATCAGTAGGGATTTGGGAAGTGATTTCTTCTTGTTGGGTAGGAGGTTGGGATTGATCTTCAGTAATTTGTTCATCAGCAGGGTTATGGGTCTGCTGGTCTGGTTTAGTTTCTTCTTGAAGTTCAGTAGGTGTTTGAGCTTGATGATCTTGGACATTTGATGTTTGAATATCAGCAAGGATTGTGGATATAATCTGAGTTTGATCATCAGCAGGTTGTGTGGAGGTGGTCTGAGGTTGGTTGTCTGCTGTTTGAACATCAGCAGGGTTAGGCTGGGCTTGTTCCTCTGCTGTGTGAGTATCAGCAGGGATTTGGGCCTCAGTGTGTGAGGGTTCAGATGGGTTGGTATCATCAGAAGGGTTGAAGGATGAAATAGGGGCTATGCTCATTGGAGTAGGGAGCCTGGATTTCTTGGCTTTCTTTGTGAAAGAAGAAGTGTTCTTCTTTCTCTTCTGACCCTTTGATAGTTTAGAAGGTTTGAAAGTGAGAGAGGGATACCTGCCTTTTTCAAAGGAGAGGCAGTGGGAGTGACATCTGAATCAGATGGGGAGATGAGCCCTGATCTGATCAGATATCTTCTTTGTGCTAAGGTCTGATTGTCATCATCATCCTCTTCAGCAACCTTCTTTTGAGCCTCTTCTTTCGATGGCTCCTCTTCTTCTTCAGCAGCAGAGTTATGAGTGGACTCTTCTACCTTTTCAATAACATCTTTGGAAGATGCTTCAGCTAACAGCTTCTTCCTCTCTTCTTTCAACCTTGCTGCCTCAGCAAGAGCGTCCTTCCTTAAATAATATTTGGAGATGTGGAAGGTCTTATGAGGTCCCATCTTGTACTTTCTTGGGAGTACTTCTGGAAGGATGATACTCAGCTTGTTGACAAAGCTGACAGTTGAGGTTACCTTCCATTCTCTTGATTGAAGGTCCAAAGTCACCTTCTTGGCTTCAAGAGCAATTCTATCCAAGAAAAGCCCTTGCCAGTCTCCATCAATCTGATCCCAGATTGCAGCCATAACTCTAACCTTCAAGGTGGTAACAGCATCATGGCTGAAAGTGTTACCTAGCAGCATCTTACCTGCTATATCCATCAGGGTTTGAAACTTAGGTTCTAATTGGGATTTCTTGAGTCCAGAGGCATCAGCAGCCTTGATTCTCCCATCAGTGAACATCTCCATGTATTCTTTCTCCTTATTCATGATGTAGGTGGAGATATTGATCTTCCCCCTTGACAAACCAAATAGTTCCTGAAGGATTTCCCTTGTTACCTTGACCTTGTGTCCACCCATGACACTTTCAACATGCGATCCCTTCATCACAGCGTTCACATAGAAAGCCAGCACATCTTGTTCATAAACGTTGGTGGGTGCTGCTTCCAGAAAATCTCGAAGGTTGAGGTTGATGCAACGGAGAAGGATTTCCTTGTTTGCAGTTGTGTGTTTGCCTTTGAAAAACAGAGCATTCTCTGTGAACATCTTCCCTTCCTTGGACCACTTTGCAGCATCCAAGGTGCCAGTGCTCTTGGTCTTCTCGTCGTAAATTTCAATGATTGCCATAGTAGAGTTTAAGTGTTTAGGTTTTGAGAGCTTGAAAGAAATTTGCAGAACGAGAGAGTATTGAGAGCAATAGGGTATTGTGAGCGAAAGGGTTTGGAAGAGTTTTAAGGGTGTGTATATATACTCCAACAAATCTTGATCTAACGGTCAGATTTGGGTTAATTGTGGAGTAGAGCCCAAGATTTTCCTTCTTTGATTTTGGGCCTTCCTTTAAATTTGCAGGCTGAATTTGCCATGTGGCGACAGTTGATTTGCTGGCAATTTGGTAATTGAGTATTAATGACATCATTACCAAAAATAGCCGTTGTGACTAATTTTGTGGCAAGAATTGATCATCAAGGCCATTTTTTATAAGTGAATTGCATTCCTTATATAGGCCAATTTTTTTAATTACATTCAGGAATAAATCTAGAATGAATTACATGATCAAAGATAGTCATTAAACTCAAAAATCAAGTGATCTGATCAGCAGAGTGAAGTCTTCTGATTTCCTGAAAAGGTCTGCTGATTTTTCTTGGAAGTCTTCTGGTCAGCTGAGTTGGTCTTCTGATCAGCTGAGTGGAGGATTGAGATTTGCTGAGTAAATCTTCTGTGCTTTGAAGGTCCAACTTGGCTATATGGATCCTTCATTGTTGCTGTGATGATCCAACCTGGATGATGGATCTTCCAGCTTTATTGTGAGTGGTGATCCAACCTGGTTTGATGGATCTTCCAGCTCTATCTCTGAATCAAGTAGGACCATCAAATCAATATGTATATCAGCCTGGATGGTATCCCACTGGTTCAGGTTGCCCTTACCATCTGATGTTCCTCATCATCAGATGGGTTGTAGCATCAAATGTGTCCTAATTGAATCTCTTCGCTACTCTTGAAAGAGAAGGAAGATTGGAAGAGGCTTCAATGGACTCGAAGAGAGGGCCATGGACTCAGCCTTCATGTTCTGTTTAGACACAATAGCTTTTGATAACAAGCTCTCCATGTAGAACTTCCCCCTGGAGAACAAGCTCTGCTTGTTTGCTACTCTGTCCTCTGCATCTCTCTTTCCTCTAGTTTTCAATAAGGACTTCTCTCTTTCCTCTAGTTTTCATAGACATACTTATGTTGGTTAAACCAAGTATGCTGATCTGCATCATCTTCATCTTCTGGACAAATCTTCATCTCCTTCACCCAAGACTTTGGTTGAAGAATGATCTCCATTCCATATTTTCTTTCAATCTTCTCCATACCTGAAACAAAAATTGTAGTTGGTGATTTGTGTTCTTAGGTGTTCTCATAACTTCCTCCTTTTATAGGGGTAGAAATGAGGTAGTGGAGTGAAAGATGACAAAACTATAGAGTTGATAGGTCTGTATTTCTGAAAAGTTACTTCTTAAGATCAACAATGAGATTCTTGATCTAAGGGTTCACATTTAAAGATATTCAGACTTTATCTTATGGAATGCAGAATTTATAAATTTTGAGCAAGAGTTATTTGAAATCCGTACTGTGCATGCATACTGTTGAGTCGGTGGTGTATTAATCCAACCAAGTATAACTCAATAGTACACTGTATTTATGTATATAAATAAAGTATTTTATGAAGAATAGTTTATTATTATACATAGTATACATTGCTGGGAATAAAGAGATCAAATAACTTTGTTCAAGTCTGCTATATATATATATGATATGATATGCAATGCAGATTTTAGAGTATTTCATCAAGGATTCTTAAGGTATCATTGATTCCCCCTTGATTAGATGACTCTAAGTTTTCCCTCAGCTTTATTTGTCTTCATTGGGAAAGAACTTACCTGAAGATGAGGGTGTCTATTCACCTCATCTGATCCTCCTAGTCTGCTGCACTTGGGTCAGCTGAGGTTTTCAGCTGATCTTTCCTTCTTCATGTGCTTGGGTCCAGGAGTCCTAAGCTGTAACATAGGATTTTGAACCTTTCTTCAGCTAGGGGCTTAGTCAAGATGTCTGCTCTTTGGATATCTGTGTGAATTTTCTCCATCTTGATGTCCTTCTTTTCAAGGTGGTCTCTTATGAAGTGGTGTCGAATGTCGACATGCTTGCACCTTGTGTGGAGGACTGGATTTTGAGTGATGGCAATGGCACTGCTGCTATCACAATAAATAGGGACTTCTCTTGCCTCTACATTGTAGTCCTTGAGTTGTTGAACTAGACAGAGCAGCTGACTACAACAACTCCCAGTTGCCATGTATTCTGCTTCAGTGGTGGAGGTTGCAACTGAGGTTTGCTTCTTAGAGAACCATGATATCAGCTTGTTGCCTAGAAATTGACAGGTTCCAGATGTGGATTTCCTATCAATTCTACATCCTCCATAGTCTGAGTCAGAATAGCCACTCAATTCTAGATTGTCATCAGCAGGGTACCATAGTCCTAGGTTGACTGTTCCTTTTAGGTACTTGAGAATCTTCCTTGCTGCTTCTAGATGACTTTGCTTTGGGTTTGCTTGAAACCTAGCACATACTCCTACAGCAAATGTTATGTCTGGTCTGCTAGCTGTAAGATATAGTAGAGATCCAATCCGTGCTCTATATTCAGCTTGATCAACTGCCTTTCCAGACTCATCTGGTTCCATTTTGAAAGATGTCATCATTGGAATCCTTGCAGTCTTGCTTTGTAGGGCTTTGAATCTTTCTAATAGGCTCTTGGTATACTTGGACTGGTTGATGAAGATCCCTTCTGAACTCTGCTTGACTTGAAGTCCTAGAAAATAATTCATCTCACCCATCATGCTCATTTCAAACTTTCCTTGCATAAGTTCAGAGAACTTCTTGCACATCTCTTGATTGGGTGATCCAAATATAATATCATCTACATATATTTGCACCATTAGGATGTCTTCTCCTTCTTGTATTCTGAAAAGAGTTCTATCCACTTTGCCTTTTGTATATCCATTGTCAAGTAGGAATTGTGACAATGTGTCATACCAAGCTCTGGGGGCTTGTTTTAGACCATAGAGAGCCTTCTTCAGTCGATATACTTGATCACCTTTTTCAAAACCTGGAGGCTGCTCTACATATACTTCTTCTACCAGAATACCATTTAGAAAAGCACTCTTGACATCCATTTGATATACCTTGAAGCCCATATATGATGCATAAGCTAGAAACAGTCGTATGGCTTCTAATCTGGCTACTGGAGCAAAGGTTTCATCATAGTCAATCCCTTCAGATTGAGAGTATCCTTTTGCAACTAGCCTAGCCTTATTTCTAGTTATCACATCATTTTCGTCCTTCTTGTTCTTGAATACCCACTTTGTTCCTACTACATTGTGGTTTTCAGGACGATCTACCAATTCCCAGACTTCATTTCTTTCGAATTGGTTTAGTTCTTCTTGCATAGCAGTGATCCAATTGCTATCTGTCATTGCTTCTTCTATATCAGCTGGTTCAATGTTGGATAGGAAAGCACACCAGCAGAACATAGATGATTGTGAGTTCTGATTCAGTTGTCTTCTTGTCTTGACACCTGAGTCAGCTCCTCCTAAGATGAGGTTTGATGGATGGTTGTTTCTCCATGTATGCCTCACAGGAGTATCTGCATTGGATGAGCTTGGATTCTCATCTGATCTAGTGCCATCAGGAGGGCTGACTTGATTAGGTCGATCATCATCTGTATCTTGAGTGTCAAAGAGATCATTCCCCCTGGCATTTGGGATTGGTGCATCTTGATTCTGGTCAGCTTGTCCTGCTTGAGTTTGAGATCTAGTGACAGGTCTATGAGGCTTATCCTCCTCTGGTTCTTCAGGGAAAGGTTCATTGACTTCAATGAACTCATCTGGTTTGGACTTGATCACTAGATGTCTCATCTGATCTGCAGCTGAGTTTGTTTCTACTGCATTCTTTTCACAAGATTCATCAAAAACAACATGAGGTGTTTCTTCCACAAGAAGGGTTCGTTTGTTGAGTACTCTAAATGCTTTGCTAGTTGAGGAGTATCCTAAAAATATCCCCTCATCTGCTTTGGCATCAAAAGCATTCAACTTACTCTTCCCATTGTTGTGAATGAAACACTTACAACCAAATATATGAAAGTAAGATACTCTAGGTTTTCTACCTTTCCATAGTTCATATGGGGTTTTCTCATGTATTTTATGAATACCTGACCTGTTTTGAGTGTGACAAGCTGTGTTGATGGCTTCTGCCCATAGCTTCTTGGGAGTGGAGAATTCAGCAAGGAGTGTTCTGGCAGCTTCTTTGAGTGTTCTGACTCTTCTTTCAGCTACACCATTCTGTTGTGGTGTTCTTGCTGCACTTGTCTCATGCTGAATACCATTAGAAGTACAATAGGCAATAATATAAGAGTTAATGAATTCAGTGCCTTTGTCACTTCTAATTTTCACAATTGGTTCTTCTTTCTCTACTTGCATTCTCTTCAATAGTTCAGGGAGCTTCTGCTGTGTTTCACTCTTCTTGTATAAGAAGATAACCCAAGTAAACTTGGAATAATCATCTACAACAATAAGAGTGTACTTCCTCCCTGTTAGAGTGGTTGGAGTGATTGGTCCAAAGAGATCCATGTGAAGCAGTTCAAGAACTCTGCTGGTTGATGCTGTCTTCTTGGTCTTGAAGGAGACCTTTGTTTGCTTTCCTTGTTGACATGCATCACACACCTGATCTTTACAGTAGAGTTCATTAGGCAGACCATCAACTAAGGATTCCCTTGCTAACTTGTTCATAGTCTTAAAGTTCAGATGACTAAGACGTTTGTGCCATAGCCAGCTGACATCTTTAGGGCTCTTCACAAGCAGACATGTATCCTTAGGACAGCTGTTCCAATTTGCAAGATACATACTTCCCTTTCTAGATCCTGTTAGAAGGTTTTGTTTTGTTCTCTTATCACTTATGAGACACTCATCTTTAGAGAATTTGACTGAGTAACCAGTGTCACAAAAGTGAGAAACAGATAATAAATTAAACTTAAGACCTTCTACATATGATACATCATGTACCTCAATGTCACCATTTTTAAGGGTGCCATATCCTTTTGTGTTACCATGCGCGTTATCACCAAAGAAGACTTTTGGACCTTTCTTTTCTATGTAGTTGGTTAGCAGGGCTTTGGTTCCTGTCATGTGAGTTGAGCATCCACTATCTATGTACCAAGTTTCTCCTGCTAGACCTCCTCTTCTGTATAGGTCCCTCCTTTCCTGCAAGAAAAGTTAAGTCTTAGGTACCCATTTTGTTTTGGGTCCTTGGGTGTTAGTACTACCCTTGGGAACCCACATATACAATTGTCGTTTGAACAACCTTGAGCACTTGAGTTGTTTCCCTCGGGCATCACAGAACCAAATCTTACCAGTCAGCACCTTGGACTGATCTGATTTGTCCTTAGTGTCAGCTAAGTAATAGTCAAATGGTTTCCCTTTATAGGATTGTACATACGTGATCTTTTGACTAGTTACATTCGGCCTGGGTGCATTAGCTGGTCGATGCACACGATTATATGGACCATACTCTTCTATTCTCACAATATCATAAGAGATAGGGGGTGCAAAGAGAACAGATTTGTTTGAAGAAGACTTCTTCTTCTTGGCTGGAGCAGCATACAGCTGAGACTGTCTCAGCCGAGATGGTCTAGGCTGTTTGCTGTTCCTCTGTACAGGCTTGGGGTTAGCTTGTCCTTTACCATTTTTGGTTTTGGGATAGTTAGCCTTAGCTGGTACAGATGCCTTTTGGTTCATATTAGGTTCATTGTGTTTAGAACACTCACCCTTTTCATGTGTCTGAGTAGTGCACTTGTTAGGTGTACTACCCCCAGCTGGAGAGGATGTAGATGGGTTGAGTTCATAGCCAAAATCCATCTTATTGCCATTTGATCTATAATACTCAGAGATACTTTCAATTGTAGTAGAGGCTTTATTGAACTCTGATATCTTTTGATTTAGGCATTCCTTCTCCTTTTCTAAGAGCTTGTGTGCTTGGAAGAGGTCATCGAATTTGGATTGTAGTGAACGAAGTTCCTTAGTTTCTAAAGCTTGAGTTTGTAACATCCCCTCATACAACTGAGTTATTGTGGTATTTTCTTCCTTAAGAAGCTCCACTTCTCTGGTCAATCTTTCATTCATTGTGGCCAGCTCAGGGGTGTTATCAAACTTAACCTTTTTCATCTTAGCAATTTCTTTCCTTAGATCCTTATTCTCCTCTTCCACTTCTATAAAAGCTCTAGTGGCAATATCCAGATCACCTTTTACTTTTCTAAAAGATTGATAATAGGTGTCTTCTGGTTCGCCTTCAGATGAGTTTATCTCATCTGATTGTGAAAAAATAGATGAATGGAAAGTAGTAGCATAGGAGTTTACCTCATTTTCACCTATAGCCATCATAGCTAGGTCATCTGAATCATCTGGGCAGTCTGGTGATGTAGGGAGTTCATCACTTTGATATTCAGATTCTTCAGTCACCATAGCTTTCTTGTCTGAAGTTCTTCTTGGCCTTTTTCTTCTTTGTCATCCAAATCCAGCTCAGGACATTCATAGACATAGTGTCCTGGTTTGCGACAGTTGAAGCATGATCCAGGTTTCTGATTTGAGTTGCCTTTCCTTGGAGGAGTGGCATCTCTTCTTCTGGATCCTCGGCTGTCAGATGACTCCACATCCTTTCTAGGATGTCTTTCTGGTGTTCTTTCTCTGGAACCTCTGGAGGGTGAACTTGCTCTTCTATCTTTGTAGTTTCTATAGAATTTTCTATATTTGCTGTTGAGAGTGTTCATCCTTTCGAATCTCTTGATCATAAGAGCCATTTGTTCCTTCAGACTCATGTCTGATCCTTCACAGTCTTCTGTTTTCAGAGAGGCCTTGCCAGATGAGGTACTTGCAGCTTTTGTATTGGCTGCCTTGAAGGCTACAGTCTTGGAGGTAGATGGGGCTGCAGTTGACTCATCACTTCCTGAGTTTTCTTCTCCGTCAAGGTCATATTCATGAGCTTTTAGGTTCTGAAATAGAGTTTGAGTAGACCACTTCTTGATATCTTGAGTATCTTTGATGATGGTCTTCTTGAGTTTCCATCTCTTGGGTAAAGAGTCCAAGATCTTCAAGTTTTTCTCTCTATTTGTATACTTCTTTCCTAGAGATTCAATCTCATTTATGATCTTTGTACATCTATTGTCCAGCTGATCAATAGTTTCTCCTGGATGCATCTTGAGGTGTTCAAACTTCTTGACTGCTGTTGACAATTTGCTTTCCTTGATCAGCTCAGTTCCTTCACAGAGGAGTGCCAATGCCTCCCACATCTCTCTGGCTGACTCACAGTGGATGACCTTTGCAATGTACTCATTTGGAAGAGTTTGCATTATGTAATCTTGAGCAATGCTATCATTGTTTGATTGCTTCATCTCTTCTGGTGTGAGATCCCTCATGGGCTTGGGAACCAGTTCTCCAACTGGGACTTCTGGATCACCATTTGCAGTGTTGACTGTCATGATGGTGATTGGGCCTTCAGTGATTACTGACCACATCTTGTAGTGGACTGATGTGAGATTCTTCCTCATCCTGATCTTCCAGTAATCATAATCCTCAACTGAAAACTTAGGCAACTTACGCATGTTAGCACTCATGCTGTATGAGTTTTCAAAAACAAGTTTTCCAAAAAGATCTGTTCAAGAGGACTACAGAAAGACTCCCTCAAGTCTTCTGATAATCTAGAGACAGTAGTCCGTTAGAACCACTGCTCTGATACCACTTGTTGGTCCCTGAACGAGTAGTAAATGGGTTTAAAGTCTAGAGGGGAGGGGTGAATAGACTTTAAAACTTTTTCAAACAGAGTTGGGAACCTCTTCTGATTGCTATGTCAACTGGACTGCAAGTCTGCTGGTCCAGATGACTATAGTGATCTGACTGAGGAGGTTATATGCGGAATTATGGTGGCCCTGGTTTAGACTCGTTCTTGTAACTTGTTTTACTTAATGAAAATACTCAGCTGATGCTGGTTTGAAAGTTATGGCCTTGTTTTGAAGAGTGTTGAAATCACAGTATGCACTATATAATAATGAATGTAAAGGCAGAAATGTAAAGTGCAGAAAGTAAATAACACCGGATTTATAGTGGTTCGGATATACGTTCCTACGTCCACTCTCACGTCCTAACGTGATGTTTAATCCCTTTAATTTCCACAAATTACAAGGGTCTTGACCTTTATAGTCCCAAGGTTAGGACTTTGAGATCTGAGCCGTCCTAACAACTACGGTCTCCACAAGTGATTGTAAGCACTTGCACTTTAAGGGGTTTCAAAAACTTTAACCTTTCGGTGAGGGTTTGGGGTTTTTGAGGTGTATCCAACTAACGGTTCAAGCTTATAATTTGCTTAACCACTATGCCTAAAACAATTGATATACAATATGAACAGGTTTCAGGTTCTTAAGGGTTGGATAGAAATCACTTAAGAGCTATAGATAATCTAATGGTTTCTGGCTCTTTTGAGAATTCTTAGAACTGTATGGCTTTAGCTTTGATTGCTTGCTTGGCTTGTTGAATTCTCTCTTGTGACCTCTATTATGTGATTTCTCATCCTCTTGTATTTATAATGGAGATTGGTTGCAACTAGCCGTTGGAGTTGACTAGCCGTTTGAGCAATCTTTCCATAATAGCTTGATTCCTTGATTCCAGCCGCTTGATTGCTTCAATCCTGGGATCATGTCAATCTTCTAAATAAGGTAGGTCTTCGTTTGAATTGCAAGATGACTTAGGAATCAGCCGAGTCCTGGAAGAGCACATAGTCTTCTGATCTGTACTTCTAGTCTTCTGACTACTCTTCTGGTCTTAGCTCTTCTGTCTTCACTCTTCTGATCTGGAAATTCTTTGTACTGCTTTTAGGCCATCTTCAATCTGGGACTCCATCAGATAGGTAGGTATACAAGCACCTTAACTTATCTGGTCTTCAAGGATCTTCTAGTCTTCATGTCTTCTACTCTTCTCATCTTGAGGATAGGCATGTAAGCCAGGACTGTGCTGATCAGCTGATATCAATACAGTTGATCACACAAGACTAGTCTAAGTTGTTCTATACAAGTCAGCTGATCCTATTACATTTATAAACTCTAAGTGTTTTGGCCATCAAAACTATTCTAACATCAAGTGGGGCTTATGATGAATTTATATCCCAACAGACATGATCCCAGGATTGAAGCAATCAAGCGGCTGGAATCAAGGAATCAAGCTATTATGGAAAGATTGCTCAAACGGCTAGTCAACTCCAACGGCTAGTTGCAACCAATCTCCATTATAAATACAAGAGGATGAGAAATCACAAAGGAGTTACAAGAGAGAATTCAACGAGCCAAGCAAGCAATCAAAGCTAAAGCCATACTATTCTAAAAATTCTCAAAAGAGCCAGAAACCATTAGATTATCTATAGCTCTTAAGTGATTTCTATCCAACCCTTAAAAACCTGAAACCTGTTCATATTGTATATCAATTGTTTTAGGCATAGTGGTTAAGCAAATTATAAGCTTGAACCATTAGTTGGATACACCTCAAAAACCCCAAACCCTCACCGAAAGGTTAAAGTTTTTGAACCCCTTAAAGTACAAGTGCTTACAATCACTTGTGGAGACCGTAGCTGTTAGGACGGCTCAGATCTCAAAGTCCTAACCTTGGGACTATAAAGGTCAAGACCCTTGTAATTTGTGGTAAATTAAAGGGATTAAACATCACGTGTGGACGTGAGAGTGGACGTAGGAACGTATATCCGAACCACTATAAATCCGGTGTTATTTACTTTCTGCACTCTACATTTCTGTATTTACATACATTATAATATAGTGCATACTGTGATTTCAACATTCTTCAAAACAAGGCCATAACTTTCAAACCAGCATCAGCTGAGTATTTTCATTAAGCAAAACAAGTTGAACACTTTCATAAGAATTACAAGAACGAGTCTAAACCAGGGCCACCATAATTCCGCATATAACCTCCTCAGTCAGATCACTATAGTCATCTGGACCAGCAGACTTGCATTCCAGTTGACATAGCAATCAGAAGAGGTTCTCAACTCTGTTTGAAAAAGTTTTAAAGTCTATTCACCCCTCCCCTCTAGACTTTAATCCCATTCACTACTCGTTCAGGGACCAACATCTCTCAACAGTCAGCTCCTACCACTTCTACTACTACAACCTTCTCACTTTCTTACTTGAAAGATGTATGGGTTGAAGTAAGGTTCTAACTAATGAGATATCCTTTACAATGAAGATCAGTGTATAAGGATTATGATATCTCTCTAAGCTTTGTATGGATATACAATAAGGTTCATCTTAGAAGAAGTGTATGAAGACTAAGATAGTCTTTTGAAAGCTTGAAAGCACTTTGACTTGTAGGATAGTTGGATGTTCTTGTCAAGGTTGAGGTGCTTCAAATGGTCTTCACACTTCTGTATTTATAGACAAATGAAGGATTTGCCCATTGGAGAGGCAGCCCCAAATGTCTATAAATGTCTTCTTTGAATTCTTCAACTTAGAAGACAAATTGTTGACAGTGACATGTCCTCATTTGGGAAATAAACGGTTGTATAGACTTTGTCTTCATTCTGCAGCACTCTTCCCAATGTCTGACTTCAAGATCCACTTGTTTAGACATGGACATGGCTTCTGATGATTAGTCCTTTGATAAGAACAACATTCCTTACCAGTGGACAACTCTGCTTATCACTATCAGCAGACTTGCTTATCAGCATAGTTGGCTTGCTCTTTTCAGATGACTTGGCTCTTTCCTTTTTGCATGTATTCTTTGCATGATTCTTTGAAGATCTTAGGGTATAGTTGTCTTGATCTCTTCAGCATAGTTGATCTTTAAGCTTCAGAAGACTTGTTCTGGTTTTGCTGAGACAACTCTGCTGGACAACTCTTCTGATCAGCATACTTGTCTTTCAGTAGACTTGGCAATCATTCCAGAATTTGAGCCTTGAGGGGACTTGTTCTTGATAGACTTCAAAGCATGTGTTCCCCCTCAAATTGTGCATCTAACAAACTAAGAGTTGCCTAACATATCAGCTTCTCATCTAGCCTTAAGCTATATGTTCTAACATTCTTAGAACATTATCAATCCTTGACTTAGGTATGTCTCAGGGGGTTTTGGTATTAAATCAAAACACTTCTCATTTTATTCCCAACAATTTCCCCCTTTTTGATGATGCCAAAACCTATACATTTTATGCAAAAGTGACTTGACTACACCTATTACAGTTATCTTCAGAAGACATGACTAGAGTTAATTTTCCTGAAAAAGAATGTGTTAGTGTATTCACCATTCATACTGCAAATAGGTTTCAAGGATAGGCATAGAGAGATTATAGTATGTTGTTTCTTGATACATAAAGAGAATTCAACTATCATTCAAATCATTTGGCATTACAAGCATGTTGATAGTTGAAATAAACATATCAGAGCATGAACAACATTACATCAGAGCAATTTCTTTCAATACATCAGAGCATAGACTAATCACTTAGGTAATTCTCAGACAGGATCAGAGCAAAACATATCAGCATTCTTGACCAACTTCAACATAGATGACCAATTTCAAGACAGATCAGCAACCAAGATAAGTTTTCATCTAATTTAGCTCATGAAGGTCAGAAAACTTAGCCATTTCAGAGATCATCATCCTTAGGTGGCACCATCCCATATTGTGCCCACACTCTTCTTTTCAGCTCCATGGCCTCTTGGTTAGTTCCCTTAGGTCCAAGCACCATTTTGTTCAGCTTAAGGATCTCTAGGAACTCTTTCAGGATTTTTGACTGGTAAATCCATCCATCCAGCTTTGGAGGCATGTAGATGATTGGTTTAGGGGCAATGAATTCAACTCTTGCAAGATCAGCAGCTGCAAGAAGTTGTTGATATAGCTCCCTATAATACTCAATCATAAACTCAGAAAAAGTGGAGTTATCATCCTTTCCATTCCATCTATCAATGACATAAAAGTCATAGACAAACTCCCTTTTGGCCTCTTCCCATGAGTCATTCAGTTGAATTGGAACCCATTTATCCAAGTGAGGATATTTGGTGTCCATGGGAATCAATAGATGTGGCTTCATCTTGCTGTATGTAGCTCTTCTTCTCCTTGGCTTTTGAAAATCAGCCCTTCTCTTGTCTATTGCTCTGTTGGCTTCTTCAATTAGATCACTCTTCTCCTTGGCTTTCATCGTTGCCAGTTTCTTCTGTGTTTCAGGATCTTTACCATATCCTTCTTGAAACAATTTAGATGGATCAAGAGCTAAGACAGTTGTCTTCTTCTTGGGTTCAGATCCAAATCCTTCAACAAATAGATCCTCAACTTCTTAAGTGGATTTGGGACCTTCAGCAACTTTGACACTTTCAGAAGACTTGACATCTTCAGCAATCTTGGATACTTCAGCAGCTTTGTCCTTTTCAGCACTCTTGGCCTTCTTGGAAGTAGGCTCATCTTCTTCAATTCTAAACTTAGGGGGGAGATCAAGGCTGTTGGGAAAATCAGTGAATGTCTCAGCCTTCCTTTTATTTCCCTTGGCCTTCTTGATTTTTCCTCTAGTTTGGACACCTTCAGTATCCTTGTCCAAACCAGACACCTCTCCTCCTGGTCTTTGCTGTAGCCTCACTCTTTCCTCTTGTGCTGAAGCCATTGAATTCTTCAAGGCAATGGCTAACTGTTCTTCTTCATCCAAATCATCCAAGTTCAGCACTGCTTGCTCTTTTCCTTTTCCTTCAGCAACCTTGTCTTTGCCCTTATCAGAGCCTCCAATAATCAAGACACCTTTTTCCCTTGCTATTTCCCTTTCCCCCTTTTTGGCAGCATCAAAACATTGAGGTTTGAGCTCACTCATAGTAGATGCCATCAAGGATTGGGCTTCATTCAGGGACTTTATCTCCTCAAGCAAATATACATTTTCATCATGTATGTTCTGCATTCTGTCACTACTTAGGCTTAAGAAAGCCAGGACAGGCTTCATCTTTTGCTCTACAACCTCTTCCATGGTTGTCTTGAGGGATGCATCAAGTTGTGCCTTAAGGAGCTCAGTAAGGTTGGCCACTGCACTTTCAGCAATTTTGGCCATGACATCTTGGGAAAACTTCTCTAAGGCTGCCTTTACCATTGCAAGCCTCATTGTCTCTGCTCTCTTCTTTTGTAAGGCAGTCTTCTTCCCAAGTGCTTGCTTAACCCCCAGCTTTAATGCCTTAACATTCCCGTTGTGGTTGCTCCTCAACATGGTTTGCTCTTTCTTGACCTCTTTAGAGACTGTATCCATGCTGGCTTTGGCCTTCATCACTTCAGTGGAGATAGTTTGCAAACCAGTCTCAACTCCACTGATTCTTGCCTCAATGGTGGGAAGAACAATTTCTTCAGAGCCAGTAAGCCTCATCTCCACAGCTGCTAAGGTTCTACCTTGCTCATCCAATGCTCCTGAAGTTTCAGCATGAGCAGATTGGACTTGATGAGCAATAGAATCCAACTTAGCTGACTGCTCTCCAAGAATGGCTTGAGCAGAGCTGGAATCTACATGGATTGGTGCATCAGTCAAGAGTTCATTTGCAAATATCTGATCAAAAGTAATACCTGTAATATCAGAAAAGTCAAATGGGTTAGAGAATAAACACACATCACCCTCAGTTTCTTTTGCATAAGACTCTGATACATCAGCAGTCTTCTTCTCATTTTCAACTCTTTCTTTTCTCACTCAAGGAATCAGGCCTCCTTTCATCAAGGGATTCTTGAAGTTCAAATTTTACTTCAAGAATAACCCGTCCTTTCTCACTTATTCCACCCTCATTTGGTGGTACACTCACTATCTTAGTGATAATAACCTCTCTATCATCCAAAACTCCCTCTTGTTTTTCCTCTACGTTCTCCTTTTCAACTCCTTCACCTAGACCTGCAACATCTCCACCTTCATCAAGGTTCAAAGATGGCAGTTGTGGGGAGATCACAGTGCTTATATCAACAGCCACTGAGTCATCCTGAATGATTAAGGGTTGATCAGTGTCCAACTCTTCTGACACTGAATAGGCCTTAATCAAACCAGCCTCTAAAATAGGAGCCTCAACATCTTTAGGATGTGCCTTGGGTTCAGAAGAACCTTCATTAGCAGATGTTTCTTTGGCTGTGTCACCAGCCTTGGTCAACACCTCTGAAGATACAAAGCCTTTTCTATGTTAGGTTAAGAGAGAGGTTGAAGGCAATTTGGATTCAGGAGGGTTGGGATTTGAGGGGTTTGAAGAATCATCATCATTAGAGCTACTATCAGGGTGTATGATCCCTTTAGAAATTCTCTCCTTCTCTTCAACAATCTTATCATCCACTAACATTGCAAAAACATCCTCATCAATGAGGAATCTTGTCTTTAAAACTCCAGCAAAGTGTAGCAATCTACTCTCCTCCACTTGCCACCAATTTGCACCCTTATCTTGGATGACTTGAGAGATCTCCATGATTGTTTTGTCTTTGACATCCACAAGCATCCTCAAATCATGAAACATCTTCTGAATTCTAGGAAATTCAGCAAGTTGTGGGTACAAATTGTCCACAGTAGCCCTTGCTCCACCTCTGAGCATACTTTCATAAGTATACTCCTCCTCATCTACACTAGAATGGGGACTTTGGGTTATAGGGGAGTTGGCTCTGGCTTCACCTAATGTGGCTTCAGGAAGTTTGAATTCAGGGGGGTTGGCTTCAGAAGGGTTGGGTGCTGCAAAGGTTGCTTCAATTGCTTTTGAGAGCAATGGATCTGAAGGGGCTTTGCTCAGGGGGGTTGGCTCATGAAGTGCAGCTTCTAGAAACTTAGAGTAATTGAGCATAGATGAGTCAAGTGGAGATTGAAGTCTTGTCTCATCTACAGCAAGGTCAGCTAGCACATCAATTCCACTTCTTTGCACACTCCCTTCTGGAGAATATCTCTTTGTAAGATTGAGAGGGGTGATGGGTTGGTTTGTGGGGGTAATATGGGTTTCAGGGGAGTTGGGCTCAGGATTTTGGGTTTCCGGAAGGTTGGCCTCTTTAGGTTGACCTTCAGGGACTTTGGACTCAGGGGTTCCAGAACCAGAAGAGTTGGTTCTGGACTTGGATTTAGTCCTACTCTCAGCCCTACTCTTTTTTAATGCAAGTTGGAGAGTTCTATCCTCCTGAAGCTCCAAAATTTTCTCAGTAGGCTTGGCCCTTCTCTTACTAGCCCTACTGCTTCCACTTCCCTCTTTCTCAGGGTCAACTTCCATGGGCCTCTTATCACCCTTCTTCTTCTCCCTTGTCTCATTGTATTTTTGCCTCAATTCTTCTGAGTGATCAGAAGGCACTTGCACTCCTTCTTTGGCAACTTCTTCAACTTCAGTAGATGCTCCTGAAGTCTCTTCTGAAGGAATTTGAGACACCTTTCTTGTCTTCACTACTCTGGCCTTTGTCCTCTTTTTCAATTTTGGCTTTTCTTCAACCTTTTCTTCAGCGGGTTTGGCCAAAATCATTCTCCTTTGTTCAGTTTTCTTGCTCAACTTCCTGAACATGATTTTTTGGGCTGGGAGAGGCTTGGCAAAGGTTTGCATCTCAGAGTAGTGAGCAAACTTTTCAATTAGTAGACTTGCCCTTGTGCAATATCTCAGTTTTCCCTCCATCACAACCTTGTTGTGAGTTTTGACCTTAAACTTGGCCTTATCCTTCATCATCTCAGACAAGATGAAGGTCCTCCAGTTGAACTTGATGCCCTTATCACTTGCATCAATCACAGCTACCATAATCCTTATCCTTGGATGACTGACCTGCTCCAAACTGCCAGTATTGCTCAGGAAACTCTTGGCAACCACTTCAAACAAGGTAAGGAACTTTGGCTTGAGGGTCCTCTTTTGCTGAGTAGATGATAGTGGCCCTGGAGTAATAAGCCATTCTTGAGCAATTTCTTGCTCAAGCCCATTTCCATAAAATTCTGGATTCCTTCCCTCCGAAGGCAATCCAAATGCAGCATCAACATCTTCCTCAGAAAATTTCACCCTGTGAAATCTTTCCTCTTCTTCTCCATCTGCAACATAGGACAGTCTTGTGGCAACCTCACCATCTTCAGGCTTGCCTCTCCATTTAAGAAAAGCAAAGAATTCTGCCATGTATGATTCAAGGCAAGAATCTGGCTTCTCTTGCATGAACTTCTGGAGACCTGCCCTTCTCAACCATCTCAAGGTAGGAATCACTTCAGGATCCTCACTTTCAAAAGAGAGGATTGGCTCAAATGTGAGGTTGTTTTTATGGCTAAGATAGCCAAAATCAAGGTCTAAATCCTTGTTGGTGAAATCAACAACCATCTCAGGTCTTGCTTTAGGAGCCATTGAAGATTCAGAAAGAAACTTTGAGAGAGTTTGAGAGTGTTTGAGAGAAATGAAAGCTAGGGTTTCAAGGAAATTTCGAATACTTGGGGAAGAAGTGAGCTTGTGGGGTTTTTAAGACTTGAGTGTATTCCAAATGGAATGTTTGTCAATGAGTAGGTGAGTCTTAAGAGTTTTCAACGGTTGTAAAAAATGGAAACAAGATTGAACGGCCAGGATTGTCTTCAGGGGAGTTGGCCAATCTTGATCCAATGGTCAATAACCAATGTAACGGTGAAAACTGTTTTCTATTCGAATGTGGGAAGGATTTAATATTAGTTAATGGTTGGGGAGTTTTCGAGATAGATCATGGCTTGAAATGTTTAATGCAAACAAGAGTTAAATCTTGGCATTTAATGCATGGAAAGTGACCTTTTGGGTGGGAGACAAATTAAAATCTATAAAGGTGATATGTGTAAAAGGAATGGGACAGATATCAAAATAGGCAATGATTGCCCAAAATAGGTGCTTATCATACCAAGAATTGGTTTGATAGCCAAGACAACTTATCTGACCCCACATGGACAAGTGTCCTAAAAAGGTGGGGACAAGTGTCCTGAGATTCAATGGACAAGTGTCCTGAACATTTGAGGTCATCTCTTCTGAGTTTCAGTAGACTTGAACAAGTCTGCTGAACACCACTTTAGTTTCCCCTTTCACCCATTAACTCCAATTGATTTACTTGTCCAACTTCCCTGGATCAAGTAATCACAATTCTGCTGATAGCTCTAGAAATCTTGCCTCTGCAAGTGGCTTTGTCAATATATCAGCTTTTTGGTGATCTGTGTGGATGTTCACCAATTTGATGTCCTTCTTCTCCACATGATCTCTGATGAAGTGATGCTTGATGTCCACATGTTTGCATCTTGTGTGCAGAAATGGATTCTGTGATATTGATATTGCACTGTTGTTATCACAGAATATTGGCACTTCAGCAGAGTTGACATTATAGTCTCTTAGTTGTTGTCTCAACCAAAGGATTTGAGCACAACAACTTCCAGCTGCAACATATTCAGCTTCAGTGGTGGAAGTAGCCACTGTGTCCTGCTTCTTGGAGAACCAAGATATGAGTTTGTTGCCCAAGAATTGATAAGTCCCTGAAGTGGACTTTCTGTCAATTCTACATCCTCCATAGTCAGCATCTGAGTAGCCAGTTAACTCAATGTTGTCATCAGCAGGGTACCAAAGACCTAGGTTTTCAGTGCCTTTGAGATACCTCAAGATCCTTTTTGCAGCCTCAAGATGGCTTTTCTTAGGATTGGTTTGAAACCTTGCACAAACACCTACTGCAAAGGTGATGTCAGGTCTGCTGGCAGTGAGATAGAGGAGGGAACCAATGATTCCTCTATACTCAGTAGAGTTGGTTGGAACACCACTCTCATCAGGATCCATCTTCCAATTTGTGTTCATTGAGATCCTTACTGGCTTGCTAGTAGTACACCCAAACTTTTTGATCATTTCTCTTGTGTACTTAGCTTGGTTGATGAAGATTCCTTCTTTTGATTGCTTGACTTGAAGTCCCAAAAAGAAGTTCATCAACCCCATCATGGACATCTCAAACTTACTTTGCATGAGCTTTGAGAACTTCTCACACAGCTTCTCATTGGGGGATCCAAAAATTATGTCATCAACATAAATTTGGACAAGCAAGTTGTCCTCTCCTTCAGAGATTCTGAAGAGTGTTCTGTCCACAGTTCCCTTGATGAATCCATGATCCAAGAGGAATTGTGACAGTGTATCATACCAAGCCCTAGGGGCTTGTTTGAGTCCATATAGAGCTCTCTTCAATATGTAGACTTGATTTCCAACCTCAAAACCAGGTGGTTGCTCCACATAGACTTCTTCTTTCAAGACTCCATTCAGAAAGGCACTCTTGACATCCATTTGGTACACTTTGAACCTCTTGTGGGCTGCATAGGCTAGAAAAAGCCTTATTGCTTCTAGCCTTGCCACAGGTGCAAATGTCTCATCATAGTCAATGCCTTCAGATTGGCAATAGCCTTTTGCCACTTGTCTTGCTTTGTTTCTGACAATCACATCATTCTCATTTTTCTTGTTCTTGAACACCCACTTGGTTCCAATAACATCTTGATGTGAAGGTCTATCCACCAGCTCCCATACATCATTTCTGGTGAATTGGTTCAGCTCTTCCTGCATTGCAGTGATCCAATTGGCATCTAGAAGTGCTTCCTCAATGTCACTTGGTTCTTGTTCTGACAAGAAACTACAAAATAGAGCACTTTCACCATGAAACCTTCTAGTTTTGACTCCTATACTTGGGTCACCAAGTATTAGATCAGTAGGGTGGTCAGACAACCAAGTCCTTCTTTTTTTGATCTCTTCAGTAGAGTTGTCCTCTACTGAAGTTGAGTCATTTTGATCATAAAATTCAGGAAAGTTTAATGCAGGATCATAATCAGGGGTGTTGTCCTCAATGTCAGGGACATTGGCATCTTCAACATTATTGGTTCCCCCTTGATTATTTGATCCATTAACTACCTCAGCAAGAACTGCTTCTTCATCTGTAGTTGGTACCTGAATGTGAACTGGGATTGGTTCATTCAGTTCACCATTTCCTTCAGTGGGGTTTGCCTCAGGAAGGTTGCCTTCAGGATTGTTGTCCAGTGGGATGTTTTCAGGGAAGTTGGCTTGGACAACATCTAGGAATTCAGTTTCTTTGTCTTTTAAGCTCAGTCTGGTTGTTCTTTGTGTGATTTCTTCTATTTCCAAGTTCTTATTCCTGAACTCATGAATAGATTCATCAAACACAACATGAGGTGTTTCCTCCACCACAAGGGTTTTCTTGTTGTAGAACCTGAAAGCTCTACTGATTTGAGAATATCCAAGGAATACTCCCTCATCAGCTTTGCTATCAAAGGCTTTCAAATGTTCTTTCCCATTGTTGTGAATGAAACACTTACAACAAAAAATGTGAAAATATGACATTTTAGGCATTCTTCCTTTCCAGAGTTCATAGGGGGTTTTACCTTGCCCCTTAGTTATCAAACATCTATTTTGAGTATGGCATGCAGTGTTTATAGCTTCAGCCCAAAACCACTTAGGTAAGTTAGAATCGGCAATTAAAGTTCTAGCAGCTTCTTTTAAGGTTTTATTTCTTCTTTCAGCTACTCCATTTTGCTGAGGAGTTCTAGCTGCTGAGGTTTCATGAGCTATCCCATTTAGTGTGCAATACTCCTTGATGTATGAATTTATGAACTCAGTGCCTTTATCAGATCTTATCTTGATAATGCTAAGGCTTTTCTGATTTGACAGTCTCTTTAAAAGTTCAGGAAGTTTGACTTGTGTTTCCTTCTTATTAAGGAGAAATACTACCCATGTGAACCTAGAGAAGTCATCTACTACCACCAATGTGTATTTTCTACCATTTATACTTGCAGGGGTAATTGGTCCAAATAAGTCCATATGTAAAAGTTCAAGTACCCTTTCAGTAGAAATGATTGGTTTTCCTTTGAATGAGGCTTTGATCTGTTTTCCTTCTTGGCATGGTTTACAAACATGCTCTTTAATTAAAACCTCATTAGGCAATCCTTTAACTAATGCATTTCTAGCAAACTTGTTCATTGATTTGAAGTTCAGGTGGTTTAGTCTTTTATGCCATAACCAGCTTTGTTCACTAGAACTCTTAGCAATGAAGCATGCAGCATCAGTAGACTTGTCCTAGTCTACAAAATACACATTTCCTTTCCTAGTTCCAGTCAGTAGAGTTTGTTGAGTTTTATCTTTGATTAAGCATTTCCACTTGAGAACTCAACATTGAAATCTTTATCACAGAATTGACTGATACTTAGGAGATTATATTTGAGACCAGCCACATAAGACACATTGGATACCTTGATGTTACCAATCATCAAGGTACCATAACCTTTTGTTGTTGCTTGTGAGCTGTCTCCAAATGTGACATTTGGGCCTTGTTTTTCAATGAAGTCAGTGAGGAGTTCCTTATTTCCAGTCATGTGCCTTGAACATCCACTGTCAAGGTACCATGCTGATTTTTTGCTCATACTCCTCTTCTTGTGGCCCATAGGTACCTGCAATTAGATAGGTTTAGGTACCCTTTGAGTTTTGAGTCCTGAGAGGTTAGCTGTACCTTTAGGAACCCAAACTTGCCTAATAACCCTGATTGATTCAAGGTGGCTAAGTTGTTTTCCTCTAGCATCAACATACACTGTCTTTCCCTTAAATGCCTTTGGGAAAGTATGTGTGAAAGTGTTGACTCTGTGAGTTTCAGGAGAGTTGTCAAACCTCCTGAACTTATGAGTTCTTTGTGCTACTTGAGGAAATCTTTGAGGAAAGGCATTTTTATGACCATTACCCTTTGGCATGAAGGGCTTTGGTTGTCTCATTGTATTCTGCCTTTGAGGATAGTTGTCCTTAGGTCTATTCAGTTGAGACTTTCTCAGTAGAGTTGGCCTAGGCTGATTATACCTTGGATAACTCCTCTGAACATTGTTCAGGAGAGTTGCCCTTCCATTGGGTCTACTCTTCTGACCAACATTCCTCTTGTGTTCAGGAACTTTGGCCTTTTCCTTAGGTTTGGGCCTAGTCTCCTGAAGCACTTGAGTTGGCAATTCATCCATTTTGCCCTTTCCTTTGTTCAGTGGCTGAATTATTTCATTTTCAGTTTGTTGTGCTACTGACTTGACAAAGATTTTCTTAGTGTTACTTGTTGAAGCAACACTAAGACAAGGTGAAGATTCAAATGGATCAAAACCTAATCCACTTCTTTGAGCCATAGGTCTTTGGTAACTCTGAATTTCCTCTATTGCCTTAGTCGATCTTCTCAGAGCAGACATCTTTAATTTCAGGCTCTCTTCACTTGATTTAAGAATATCATACTCATGTGAGAGGTTTTCGAACTTAGCTTGAAGAATTTTTAGTTCAAAATCTTTTCTCTTCTGAGAAAGGAGTTGATCATCAATCTCCTTTTGTATGTCAACTATCCTGAGATTTGCTTCCTCAAGCTCTCTCAGGACTTGTTGATACAACTCAGTAGATTTGACATCAACAACTAACTCAGAGTTTTGAGCAAGCTCAATTGATAACCTTTCATTTTCTCTCACACAGTTGTCATGAAATTCTTGTAATATAGTGAAATCTTCCATCAACTTCCAAAGGGAAAGTTTCAAGTTGACCTCACTAGTGTTTTGTGAGATGAATGATGGAGAGCTAGAAGTAGAGGATACCTCATAATCCTCAGTAGCCATGTTGCATACATCATCATCATCTTCACTGTTTGAGAACAGTCCATCAGAAGAGTTGAAGCTTTCAGCACTTTCAGATTCTTCACCAGCCATCATGGCTTTTCTGATGGTGAACTTTCTATCTCTTTTTGCTTGCCTTTCTCTTCTTTCTTTAGAGTTTAATTCAGGGCAGTCATACTGGAGGTGCCCTTTCTTTTTGCAATTATAGCACAAGTCTTCATCATCATCCTTCTTGGATTCATCTCTTCTTCTAGATGATGAAGGTTCAGCTCTACTGGACCTTCTCCTCTCAGAGTACTTGTCCTATGATCTCTTCTCTTCAGGCTTCTTGACCTCAGTCTGAGCTTCAGGAGAGTTGTACTTTCTCCTGAATTTGTTGTCTTGGTAGATTTTCTTCTATCTACCAAACCTTGAATTTAGCTTTTCAAACCTCCTAGCCATCAAGGCTAGTTCCTCCTTCATTTCAGTCTTGGAGACTGACTTTGATGATCTGGGAGTGGACTGCATTTCAGGTTCAGCAGTTTTAGCTTTGAATGCCACTCCCTTTGTAGGAATTGAAGGTTCCTCAACAGGCTTTCTTCTGTTGAGATCGAACTCATAAGCTTTGAGTTCAGAGAAGATTTGTTGCATGGGCATGGTGGAGAGATCCTTGGTGTTCTGCATCATAACTGCATATACATCCCACTTTTGAGTGAGACTTCTCAAGATCTTTAATCCAACCTCTCTCTTGGAGTACACCTTGCCCAATGAGTTGATCTCATTCATCACATCAGTGAATCTACTAGCAAATTTGTCAATGGACTCCTCAGACTCCATTGTGAATTGTTCAAACTTCTGCACTGCTACTTGGAGCTTGTTCTCCTTGATCTTTTCAGTACCCTCACACATTTCTGCAAGAGTATCCCAAATTTCTTTGGCAGTTGTGCAGTGGTAGACCCTTCCCATGATTGCATCTGGAATTGTTTGGTAGAGGGTGTTCATAGCAAGATAATTCAGATTATCTTTCCTCTTTTCTTCTGAGGTGAAGTCATCTTCATCTTTGGGGATCACATCTCTTGTGTCTGCTCTTTGAGCTTCAGTGACTCTGGGATTGACTTGAGTGAACACAAAAGGTCCTCTTGTGATCACTCTCAACATGTCAGTGTGTAGAGATGCAAGATGAGCCCTCATTCTGATTTTCCAGAAATCATAATTGTCTATTGAGAACATGGGCAATTTATGATGTGAGATGTGGTTGACTGGATTTGTGGCCATATTGTCCAATCCTTGAAGAGCAGGAGGTGGAACAGCAGAATTAATGTTTTGATCTTGATTTTGTTGTTGGTTCTGGTTGTTGTTGTTTCCTCTTGCCATTTCTTCAAAAAAAGGGTTAGACAATGGATATAAAGGATTTCAGATAGATCAGTTCAGTGACCACACCAAATATGTGATTTTGAAAATCAAGATGGATTTTCAGAAGCAGTGGTCTTTGAACCCCTGCTCTGATACCACTTGTTGGTCCTGAAAGGAGTATATAACAAGTGTATGGGGGGGAATACACTTGTATGCAAATTCTTTTTCAAACTTAATCAAACCAGAGTTCAGCAAGTTTGTTTTGGACAACTCTGCTGATGAATATAACTTCTTGAAGATAACCAAGCTACTAAGTACTATAGAGTACTTAGTTGAATGACTATCTAAGTTAGTTATAAGTGCGGAATTAGTGGTTGGCCCTTTAGTTTAAACTCCTTTTAAGTTCTGAAATCACTTAGTCAATCAATCCAGTTTTCAGGGAACTTGTCCAAATATGTTTTGCACAGTCTTTGAGTATATGTACTTTGAAAGATCAGTTTTGTGTGCAGTGTTGAATGTATGAAAGTACTTGAATGTAAATAAACACAAGAGTTTATAGTGGTTCAGAGACTCAAGCTCCTACATCCACTTTCCCTGATTTAACAGGATAATTCCTTCACTCTTGGAATTAACTTGTTTTATAGTGCCAAGGTGCACTTGATCAACAACACCACTCCTTGGTGAATTGATCCCTAGGATGTCTAGAGTCCTAGTACCCTCTTCTCAACTCAGAACTGAACTGTTCTTCTCTCAACAGTCAGCTCCTACCACTTCTACTACTACAACTTTCTCAGTTTCTTACTTGAAAGATGTATGGGTTGAATTAAGGTTCCAACTGTTGGTCCCTGAACGAGTAGTGAATGGGATTAAAGTCTAGAGGGGAGGGGTGAATAGACTTTAAAACTTTTTCAAGAGAGTTTGGGAACCTCTTCTGATTTCTATGTCAACTGGACTACAAGTCTGCTGGTCCAGATGACTATAGTGATCTGATGAAGAGATTATGTGCGGAAGTTTGGTAGGCCTTGTTTAGGCTCGTTCTTTAGTTTCTTTTGAAAATATCAACACTTGTTTACTTAATGAAAATACTCAGCTGATGCTGGTTTGAAAGTTGTGGCCTTGTTATGAAGATAGTTGAAAACACAATATGCACTATATAAGATAAATGAAATGACAATAATGTAAAGTGCAGAATGTAAAAGACACCAGATTTATAGTGGTTTGGATATACGTTCCTACGTCCACTCTCACGTCCTAACGTGATGTTTAATCCCTTTAATTTACCAAAAATTACAAGGGCTTGTCCTTCATAGTCCCAAGGGTAGGACTTTGAGATCTGAGCAGTCCTAACTGCTACGGTCTCCACAAGTGATTGTAAGCACTTGCACTTTGCAGGGGTTCAAAAACTTTAACCTTTCGGTGAGGGTTTGGGGTTTTTGAAGATATCCAACTAATGGTTCAAGCTTATAAATTGCTTAACCACTATGCCTAAATTAAATGATATACAATATGAACGGGATTCAGGTTCTTATGGGTTGGATAGAAATCACTTAAGAGCTAGAGATATTCTAAGGTTTTCTGGGCTCTTGGAGAATTCTTAAAACAGTATGGCTTTTTGCTTGATTGCTTGCTTAGCTTGTTGAATTCTCTCGTTGTGACTTTGTGTCTTGTGATTTCTCATCCTCTTGTATTTATAATAGTGATTGCTGCAACTAGCCGTTGGGGCAATCTTTCCATATTGGCTTGATTCCTTGATTCCAGCCGCTTCATTGCTTCAATCCTGGGATCATGTCAATCTTCTAAGTAAGGTAAGTCTTCGTTTGAATTGCAAGATGACTTTTGGGAATCAGCCGATTCCTGGACAAGCACTTAGTCTTCTGATCTTCAATCATAGTCTTCTGACTACTCTTCTGGCCTTGGTCTTCTGTCTTCTGATATCAGTCGAGTCATACTCTTCTGATCTGGCAATTCTTTGTGCTGCTTTAAGGCCATCTTCAACTTGGACTCCATCAGATAAGTAGGTATACAAGCACCTTACTTGATTGGTCTTCAAGGATCTTCTAGTCTTCATGTCTTCTACTCTTCTCATCTTGAGGGTAGGCATGTAAGCCAGGACTGTGCTGATCAGCTGATATCAATCCAGTTGATCACACAAGACTAGTCTAAGTTGTTCTATACAAAGTCATCTGATCCTATTACATTTATAAACTCTAAGTGTTTTGGCCATCAAAACTATTCTAACATCAAGTGGGGCTTAGGGTGAATTTATATCCCAACAATTTCCCCCTTTTTGATGAAGCCAAAACTATACTTGATAAGTGCTCTTAATGAAATAAGATAAGATGTTGGTCCTGAAAGGAGTATATAACAAGTGTATGGGGGGGGGGAATACACTTGTATGCAAATTCTTTTCTAACTTTATCAAACCAGAGCTCAGCAAGGTTGTCTTGGACAACTCTGCTGAAGATTATTAACTCTTCTAAGATAATCAAACTACTAAGTACGATTGAGTACTTAGTTGAATAACTATCTAGGGGAGTTATATGTGCGGAATAGTGGTTGGCCCTTTTAGTTTAGACTCCTTTAGTTTCTGAAATCACTCAAACAATTCAGTACAGTCCAGTTTCAGGGAACTTGTCCAAATGATTTTTGCACAGTCTTTGAATATATATTCTTTGAAAGGTCAGTTTTGTGTGCAGTGTTGAATGTATGTAAGTACTTGTAAAGCAAATCAACACAAGAGTTTATATTGGTTCATAGACTCAAGCTCCTATATCCACTTTCCCTGATTTAACAGGATAATTCCTTCACTCTTGGAATTAACTTGTTTTATAGTGCCAAGGTGCACTTGATCAATAACACCACTCCTTGGTGAATTGATCCCTAGGATGTCTAGAGTCCTAGTACCTTCTTATCAACTCAGAACTGAACTGTTCTTCTCTCAACAGTCAGCTCCTACCACTTCTACTACTACAACCTTGTTGGGAATAAAATGAGATATGTTTTGATTTGATACCAAAACCCCCTGACACATGCCTAAGTCAAGTTCAGTATGTTCTAGAGATAGAACATATAGTATAAAGGCTAGATGAGGAGCTAAAATGTTAGGCAACTCTTAGTTGATTAGATGCACAAGTTGAGGGGGAACATATGCTTTGAAGTCCATCAAGAACAAGTCCCCTCAAGGCTCAAACTCTGGATACAACACTAAGTCTTTTGGAAGACCAACTATGCTGATCAGGAGAGTTGTCCAGAGGAGTTGTCTCAGTACAAGAAATCAAGATCAAGTGCTCTGTACAGGCTTGGGGTTAGCTTGTCCTTTACAATTTTTGGTTTTGGGATAGTTAGTCTTAGCTGGTACAGATGCCTTTTGGTTCATATTAGGTTCATTGTGTTTAGAACACTCACCCTTTTCATGTGTTTGAGTAGTGCACTTGTTAGGTGTACTACCCCCAGCTGGAGAGGATGTAGATGGGTTGAGTTCATAGCCAAAACCCATCTTATTGCCATTTGATCTATAATACTCAGAGATACTTTCAATAGTAGTAGAGGCTTTATTGAACTCTGATATCTTTTGATTTAGGCATTCCTTCTCCTTTTCTAAGAGCTTGTGTGCTTGGAAGAGGTCATCGAATTTGGATTGTAGTGAACGAAGTTCCTTAGTTTCTAAAGCTTGAGTTTGTAACATCCCCTCATACAACTGAGTTATTGTGGTATTTTCTTCCTTAAGAAGCTCCACTTCTCTGGTCAATCTTTCATTCATTGTGGCCAGCTCAGGGGTGTTATCAAACTTAACCTTTTTCAACTTAGCAATTTCTTTCCTTAGATCCTTATTCTCCTCTTCCACTTCTATAAAAGCTCTAGTGGCAATATCCAGATCACCTTTTACTTTTCTTAAAGATTGATAATAGGTGTCTTCTGATTCGCCTTCAGATGAGTTTATCTCATCTGATTGTGAAAAAATAGGTGAATGGAAAGTAGTAGTATAGGAGTTTACCTCATTTTCACCTATGGCCATCATAGCTAGGTCATCTGAATCATCTGAGAAGATTTGGCAGTCTGGTGATGTAGGGAGTTCATCACTTTGATATTCAGATTCTTCAGTCACCATAGCTTTCTTGTCTGAAGTTCTTCTTGGCCTTCTTTCTTCTTTGTCATCCAAATCCAGCTCAGGACATTCATAGACATAGTGTCCTGGTTTGCGACAGTTGAAGCATGATCCAGGTTTCTGATTTGAGTTGCCTTTCCTTGGAGGAGTGGCATCTCTTCTTCTAGATCCTCGGCTGTCAGATTACTCCACATCCTTTCTAGGATGTCTTTCTGGTGTTCTTTCTCTGGAACCTTTGGAGGGTGAACTTGCTCTTCTATCTTTGTAGTTTCTATAGAATTTTCTATATTTGCTGTTGAGAGTGTTCATCCTTTCGAATCTCTTGATCATAAGAGCCATTTGTTCCTTCAGACTCATGTCTGATCCTTCACAGTCTTCTGTTTTCAGAGAGGCCTTGCCAGATGAGGTACTTGCAGCTTTTGTATTGGCTGCCTTGAAGGCTACAGTCTTGGAGGTAGATGGGGCTGCAGTTGACTCATCACTTCCTGAGTTTTCTTCTCTGTCAAGGTCATATTCATGAGCTTTTAGGTTCTGAAATAGAGTTTGAGTAGACCACTTCTTGATATCTTGAGTATCTTTGATGATGGTCTTCTTGAGTTTCCATCTCTTGGGTAAAGAGTCCAAGATCTTCAAGTTTTTCTCTCTATTTGTATACTTCTTGCCTAGAGATTCAATCTCATTTATGATCTTTGTACATCTATTGTCCAGCTGATCAATAGTTTCTCCTGGATGCATCTTGAGGTGTTCAAACTTCTTGACTGCTGTCGACAATTTGCTTTCCTTGATCAGCTCAGTTCCTTCACAGAGGAGTGCCAATGCCTCCCACATCTCTCTGGCTCACTCACAGTGGATGACCTTTGCAATGTACTCATTTGGAAGAGTTTGCATTATGTAATCTTGAGCAATGCTATCAAGGTTTGATTGCTTCATCTCTTCTGGTGTGAGATCCCTCATGGGCTTGGGAACCAGTTCTCCAACTGGGACTTCTGGATCACCATTTGCAGTGTTGACTGTCATGATGGTGATTGGGCCTTCTGTGATTACTGACCACATCTTGTAGTGGACTGATGTGAGATTCTTCCTCATCCTGATCTTCCAGTAATCATAATCCTCAACTGAAAACTTAGGCAACTTACGCATGTTAGCACTCATGCTGTATGAGTTTTCAAAAACAAGTTTTCCAAAAAGATTTGTTCAAGAGGACTATAGAAAGACTCCCTCAAGTCTTCTGATAATCTAGAGACAGTAGTCCGTTAGAACCACTGCTCTGATACCACTTGTTGGTCCCTGAACGAGTAGTGAATGGGTTTAAAGTCTAGAGGGGAGGGGTGAATAGACTTTAAAACTTTTTCAAACAGAGTTGGGAACCTCTTCTAATTGCTATGTCAACTGGACTGCAAGTCTGCTGGTCCAGATGACTATAGTGATCTGACTGAGGAGGTTATATGCGGAATTATGGTGGCCCTGGTTTAGACTCGTTCTTGTAACTTGTTTTACTTAATGAAAATACTCAGCTGATGCTGGTTTGAAAGTTATGGCCTTGTTTTGAAGAGTGTTGAAATCACAGTATGCACTATATAATAATGAATGTAAAGGCAGAAATGTAAAGTGCAGAAAGTAAATAACACCGGATTTATAGTGGTTCGGACATACGTTCCTACGTCCACTCTCACGTCCTAACGTGATGTTTAATCCCTTTAATTTCCACAAATTACAAGGGTCTTGACCTTTATAGTCCCAAGGTTAGGACTTTGAGATCTGAGCCGTCCTAACAGCTACGGTCTCCACAAGTGATTGTAAGCACTTGCACTTTAAGGGGTTTCAAAAACTTTAACCTTTCGGTGAGGGTTTGGGGTTTTTGAGGTGTATCCAACTAATGGTTCAAGCTTATAATTTGCTTAACCACTATGCCTAAAACAATTGATATACAATATGAACAGGTTTCAGGTTCTTAAGGGTTGGATAGAAATCACTTAAGAGCTATAGATAATCTAATGGTTTCTAGCTCTTTTGAGAATTCTTAGAACTGTATGGCTTTAGCTTTGATTGCTTGCTTGGCTTGTTGAATTCTCTCTTGTGACTTCTCTCACTTTTTTTTGTGATTTCTCATCCTCTTGTATTTATAATGGAGATTGGTTGCAACTAGCCGTTGGAGTTGACTAGCCGTTTGAGCAATCTTTCCATAATAGCTTGATTCCTTGATTCCAGCCGCTTGATTGCTTCAATCCTGGGATCATGTCAATCTTCTAAATAAGGTAGGTCTTCGTTTGAATTGCAAGATGACTTGGGAATCAGCCGAGTCCTGGAAGAGCACATAGTCTTCTGATTTGTACTTCTAGTCTTCTGACTACTCTTCTGGCCTTAGGTCTTCTGTCTTCACTCTTCTGATCTGGAAATTCTTTGTACTGCTTTTAGGCCATCTTCAATTTGGGACTCCATCAAATAGGTAGGTATACAAGCACCTTAACTTATCTGGTCTTCAAGGATCTTCTAGTCTTCATGTCTTCTACTCTTCTCATCTTGAGGATAGGCATGTAAGCGAGGACTGTGCTGATCAGCTGATATCAATACAGTTGATCACACAAGACTAGTCTAAGCTGTTCTATACAAGTCAGCTGATCCTATTACATTTATAAACTATAAGTGTTTTGGCCATCAAAACTATTCTAACATCAAGTGGGGCTTAGGATGAATTTATATCCCAACATTGGGAATCAGCCGAGTCCTGGAAGAGCACATAGTCTTCTGATCTGTACTTCTAGTCTTCTGACTACTCTTCTGGCCTTAGGTCTTCTGTCTTCTGATATCAGTAGAGTAACACTCTTCTGATCTGGAAATTCTTTGTACTGCTTTTAGGCCATCTTCAATCTGGGACTCCATCAGATAAGTAGGTATACAAGCACCTTAACTTATCTGGTCTTCAAGGATCTTCTAGTCTTCATGTCTTCTACTCTTCTCATCTTGAGGATAGGCATGTAAGCCAGGACTGTGCTGATCAGCTGATATCAATACAGTTGATCACACAAGACTAGTCTAAGCTGTTCTATACAAGTCAGCTGATCCTATTACATTTATAAACTCTAAGTGTTTTGGCCATCAAAACTATTCTAACATCAAGTGGGGCTTAGGGTGAATTTATATCCCAACAATTTCCCCCTTTTTGATGAAGCCAAAACTATACATGATAAGTGCTCTTAATGAATTAAGATAAGAGTTTATAACATGCTAAAACTGAAGTATCTGATGAAGACAATGAGAGTTTGTCTTGTAAGCAAAAAGAACTAGAACTTGAATATATATAAAGCTTTTACAGATTACAAGTAATAGTTTCTTTTAAACTTCTAGGGTAGTCTTCATCAGGTCTTCTGATCTTCAAATGCGGTAGGCAAGGTACAGACGAGCTCGAACTTCTTCCATGTGTTGCACATCTGTAACATTCTCCTCTTCATAGATCTTGTACAGAATCCTTTTGATTTCTATCATGTTGGCTCTTCCTGAATCCAGAAGGGGTACATCCCATTTGGGTTCTTCAGGAGTTAGGATTCTGCAGTTGTCAAGTCCTTTGGCTGTCTTGACAATTTCTTCCCAGAACACTGGATCTTCAATGTTCATGAACTGATTGAACTGGAAGAATTCATCTTCATAGGGTGGGAGAGGGACAAATTTCCTTACTATGTGGTGTTGAATTTGCCACTTCTTCTTCAGGGGATACCATCTTGGTAGCTCATCTTGAAGGGCTAAGTAATCCACATAATTGCTATCAAACACCAGGACATTGTCTTCTTTTGCTGTGTCCTTCATTGCTTTCCTGATTTTGGCAATTCTTCTTTCAAATTTGGCTTTGACTGCCTTCGCATCATTCAGCTTATTTTGCTTAAGCTCTTGAGCTTCAAGCAACTTCTTTTTCTTCAACTCTAGAGCCTCTTTCTCTTCTGCAGTAGGCTCTGCTGGAGCTGATTTCTTGCTAGACTGAGCTGACTGAGCTTGCTCATCTGCCTTCCTTTTCCTTGTCATTCTCTTCTCAGGAACTTGTTCTTTAGGGGCAGTGATCTGAAGAGTCTTGGCAGGAGCTTGAGTGAGAGCTTGGGTGCCTTCTTGAGCAATTTCTTTGCCTTTGCCTTTTTCTTGCCTGCTCTTGATTTTGCTTTTCAAACCACCCAAGGTTTCATTCAGCTCATCTTGTGCAGCTGATTTCTCAAGAGCTCTTATCAACATATCTTCCCCCTTTTTGGCTTCAGCAAGTGCAGCCGCAAAAGGCTTCATGGCATTCATGATTTCTACTTTCAGAGTTTGTTTTAGTGCCATGGCATTGACCTTGTTGACAGCAGTAATATGGGAGATACTGTGCTCCATGACATGAGCAAGTGAGTTGGTGGAGGAGGCAGCCTCGAGCTTTTCTGTAAGTGCTTCCAACTTGGCTGCTGTCTCCTTCAGCTGAGTCTGCAGTTTCTCATTCTCCTCTGCAGCTGTCTTAAGAAGGGCTTGACCTTCAGGGGCTCTTGCTTCAGCTTCTTCAATTCTTGACTTGTAGGTGGTCTCCATGCGGTGCATCTCATCAGTGTAAATATCAGCAAACCTTTTGGAGTTGTCAGCTGACAACTTCTGATAGGTACTCAAGTATTCTCCTATCTGCTGATGGAGTGCTTCACCAAACTTGTCTTCAACGTCAAGAATCTGGTCACGAAGACGAGTCTTCTGTTCCCTTGCAGCTTTCTCAACATATCTTCCTAGCTGCAGGCCTAAACCTTTCTCAAAGTGCAAATCTATTGCAGCTTTGACCTGGGAGCAGATGTCTGCTGTAAGGTCAACAAATGGGGTAGAAGTAGAGGGTGTACCTTGAGGCTTTGGATGAACAATTACTGCTTTGCCTCTTTCTTCGGCTGATAGGTACTCCTCATTGAGGTAGCAGGTAGTGGCCTTAGTCAGATGGGTCATGATTCGTCTGCCTGCATCCTCTGATTGATCAATGAAGTGAGTCAGATTGTCTGATGGTCTGAAGTGAGCTGGTACTCTGACTACTTCTTTGTCAGCTGGTGCAACTGAGTCTTCTGCAGGGGCAGCTGAGTCTTCTGCAGGGGTATTTGCAACTGTGTCTCCCACTAAGGCTGGTGCAGCCGAGTCTTCTGCCAAGGTAGGTGCAGCTGAGTCATCTACCAATGTCTTTTCAGCTGTCTGCTTATCCGATGAGCCTTCTGGGACAGAGACATCAACTGTGGGGATTCCTAGAATCCGGTTACAAACTGCAGTCAGTCCCTCGTCTGATAGCAGTTGAGCAAAAGATCGAACTTGAGCAACTTCCTTTTGCTCCATCTCCTAGTCGAGGAAGTTTTCCTTTCCTCTCATTCCTTCCATGACCTCAAGAAGGTCATCCACATCATCTCTTCTGAGCTCAATCCAAGTGCAAATCCTAAGCACTTGTTCAAATTGGATTGAACCCTCATCAACTCCAGGTGTAGTAGATTTGAGCAGATTGGCTATCTTCATCCTCATTATCTTCTCTTTTGTGCACATAGGGTAGTGCACCATTCTGAACTGAGGTTGAGAAGGGCCAGCTTGATCCAGGTCTGCTGGTGCCATGTCTTCTGGAGCAAATGGGTCAGAGAGGATAGGGGATTGGGTAGCTGGGGTATTTTCCTCTGCTGTGTGAGTATCAGCAGGGATTTGGGGAGTGATATCTTCTTGTTGGGTAGGAAGTTGGGATTGATCTTCAGTGATTTGTTCATCAGCAGGGTTTTGAGTCTGCTGGTCTGGTTCAGTTTCTACCTGAAGATCAGTAGATGGTTGAGCTTGATGATCTTGGACATCTGCTGTTTGAATATCAGCAGGGATTGTGGATGTGGTCTGAGTTTGATCATCAGCTTGGGATGTTAAGTTGGTTTGGGGTTGGTTGTCTGCTGGTTGAACATCAGCAGGGTTAGGCATTTGTGTTTCAAGGATTGATTTAGGCTGGGCTTGTTCCTCTGCTGTGTGAGTATCAGCAGGGATTTGGGTATCAGTGTTTGGAGGTTCAGATGGGTTGGAATCATCAGAAGGGTTGAAGGATGAAATAGGGGCTATGCTCATTGGAGTAGGGAGCCTGGATTTCTTGGCTTTCTTTGTGAAAGAAGAAGTGTTCTTCTTTCTCTTCTGACCCTTTGATAGTTTAGAAGGTGTGAAAGTGAGAGAGGGATTAGAAGTCCCTGCCTTTTTCAAAGGAGAGGCAGTGGGAGTGGCATCTGAATCAGATGGGGAGATGAGCCCTGATCTGATCAGATATCTTCTTTGTGCTAAGGTCTGATTGTCATCATCATCCTCAGCAGTTTTCTTTTGAGCCTCTACTTTGGATGGCTCCTCTTCTTCTTCAGCAGCAGAGTCATGAGCAGACTCTTCTGCCTCTTCAACAACATCTTTGGAAGATGCTTCAGCTAACAACTTCCTCCTCTCTTCTTTCAACCTTGCTGTCTCAGCAAGAGCTTCCTTCCTTAAGTAATATTTGGAGATGTGGAAGGTCTTATGAGGTCCCATCTTGTATTTTCTTAGGAGCACTTCTGGAAGGATGATGCTCAACTTATTGACAAAGCTGACTGTTGATGTCACCTTCCATTCTCTTGATTGAAGGTCCAAAGTTACCTTCTTGGCTTCAAGGGCGATTCTATCCAAGAACAACCCTTGCCAGTCTCCATCAATCTGATCCCAGATTGCAGCCATAACTCTAACCTTTAGAGTAGTAACAGCATCATGACTAAATGTGTTACCTAGCAGCATCTTTCCTGCTATATCCATCAGGGTTTGAAACTTAGGTTCTAGTTGGGATTTCTTGAGTCCGGAGGCATCAATAGCCTTGATTCTCCCATCAGTGAACATCTCCATGTATTCTTTCTCCTTACCCATAATATAATTGGAGATATTGATCTTCCCCCTTGACAAACCAAACAGTTCCTGAAGGATTTCCCTTGTTACCTTGACCTTGTGTCCACCCATGACACTTTCTACATAAGATCCCTTCATCACAGCGTTTGCATAGAAAGCCAGCACGTCTTGTTCATAAACATTGGTGGGTGCTGCTTCCAGAAAATCTCGCAGGTTGAGGTTGATGCAGCGAAGAAGGATCTCCTTGTTTTCTGCTTTGTGTTTGCCCTTGAAAAACAGAGCATTCTCTGTGAACATCTTCCCTTCCTTGGACCACTTTGCAGCATCCAAGGTGCCAGTGCTCTTGGTCTTCTCGTCGTAAATTTCAATGATTGCCATAGTAGATTTTGAGTGTTAGGTTTTGATAGTTTGAAAGAAATTTGCAGAACGAGAGAGTATTGGGAGAAATTGAGTAATGTGAGCGAAAGGGTTTGGAAGAGGTTTAAGGGTGTGTATATATACTCCAACAATTCTTGATCTAACGGTCAGATTTGGGTTTAATTGTGGAGTAGAGCCCAAGATTTTCCTTCTTTGATTTCGGGCCTTTCTTTAAATTTGCCGGCTGAATTTGCCATGTGGCAACAGTTGATTTGTTGGCAATTTGGTAATTGAGTATTAATGACATCATTACCAAAAATAGCCGTTGTGACTAATTTTGTGGCAAGAATTGATCATCAAGGCCGTTTTTTATAAGTGAATTACATTCCTTATATAGGCCAATTTGTTTAATTACATTCAGGAATAAATCTAGAATGAATTACATGATCAAAGATAGTCATTAAACTCTAAAATCAAGTGATCTGATCAGCAGAGTGAAGTCTTCTGATTTCTTCAAGAGGTCTGCTGATTTTCCTTGAAAGTCTTCTGGTCAGCTGAGTTGGTCTTCTGATCAGCTGAGTGGAGGATTGAGATTTGCTGAGTAAATCTTCTGTGCTTTGAAGGTCCAACCTGGCTTGATGGATCCTTCAGTGTTGCTGTGATGATCCAACCTGGATGATGGATCTTCCAGCTTTATTGTGAGTGGTGATCCAACCTGGTTTGATGGATCTTCCAGCTCTATCTCTGAACCATGTAGGACCATCAAATCCATTTGATGATCAGCCTGGATGATATCTCACTAGTTCAGGTTGCCCTCACCATCTGATGTTCCTCATCATCAGATGGGTTGTAGCATCTGAAGTGTCCTTTTTTAATTTCTTCGCTTCTTTTAAAGAAGAAGGAAGATTGGAAGAGGCTTCAATGGAGTCGAAGAGAGGGCCATGGACTTAGCCTTCATGTTCTGTTTAGACACAGTAGCTTTTGATAACAAGCTCTCCATGTAAAACTTCCCCCTGGAGAAGAAGCTCTGCTTGCTTGCTACTTTGTCTTCTCCATCTCTCTTTCCTCTAGATTTCAATAAGGACGTCTCTCTTTCCTCTAGTTTTCATAGGCATACTCATGTTGAGTAAGCCAAGTGTGCTGATCTGCATCATCTTCATCTTCTGGACAAAGCTTCATCTCCTTCACCCAAGACCTTGGTTGAAGGATGATCTCCATTCCATCTCTTCTTTCGATTGTCTCCATTCCTGAAACAGAAAATAATAGTTAGTGATTTGTGTTCTTAGGTGTTCTCATAACTTCCTCCTTTTATAGGGGTAGAAATGAGGTAGTGGAGTGAAAGATGACAAAACTATAGAGTTGATATGTCTGAATTTCTGAAAAGTTACTTCTTAAGATCAACAATGAGATTCTTGATCTAGGGGTTCACATTTAAAGATATTCAGACTTTATCTTATGGAATGCAGAAGTTATAAATTTTGAGCAAGAGTTATTTGAAATCCGTACAGTGCATGCATACTGTTGAGTCGGTGAGGATGGTGTATTAATCCAACCAAGTATAACTCAATAGTATACTGTATATATGTATATGAATAAAGTATTTTATGAAGAATAGTTTATTAATATACATAGTTATACATTGCTTAGAGTAAAGAAATCAAATAACTTTGTTCAAGTCTGCTGTATATATATATATATGATATGCAATGCAGATTTTAGAGTATTTCATCAAGGATTCTTAAGGTATCATTGATTCCCCCTTGATTAGATGACTCTAAGTTTTCCCTCAGCTTTATTTGTCTTCATTGGGAAAGAACTTACCTGAAGATGAGGGTGTCTATTCACCTCATCTGATCCTCCTAGTCTGCTGCACTTGTATCAGCTGAGGTTTTCAGCTGATCTTTCCTTCTTCATGTGCTTGGGTCCAGGAGTCCTAAGCTGTAGCATAGGGTCTTGAACCTTTCTTCAGCTAGGGGCTTAGTCAAGATGTCTGCTCTTTGGATATCTGTGTGAATTTTCTCCATCTTGATGTCCTTCTTTTCAAGGTGGTCTCTTATGAAGTGGTGTCGAATGTCGACATGCTTGCACCTTGTGTGGAGGACTGGATTTTGAGTGATGGCAATGGTACTGCTGCTATCACAATAAATAGGGACTTCTCTTGCCTCTACATTGTAATCCTTGAGTTGTTGAACTAGCCAGAGCAGCTGACTACAACAACTACCAGCTGCCATGTATTCTGGTTCAGTGGTGGAGGTTGCAACTGAGGTTTGCTTCTTAGAGAACCATGATATCAGCTTGTTGCCTAGAAATTGACAGGTTTCAGATGTGGATTTCCTATCAATTCTACATCCTCCATAGTCTGAGTCAGAATAGCCACTCAATTCTAGATTGTCATCAGCAGGGTACCATAGTCCTAGATTGACTGTTCCTTTTAGGTACTTGAGAATCTTCCTTGCTGCTTCTAGATGACTTTGCTTTGGGTTTGCTTGAAACCTAGCACATACTCCAACAGCAAATGTTATGTCTGGTCTGCTAGCTGTAAGGTATAGTAGAGATCCAATCAGTGCTCTATATTCAGCTTGATCAACTGCCTTTCCAGACTCATCTGGTTCCATTTTAAAAGATGTCATCATTGGAATCCTTGCAGTCTTGCTTTGTAGAGCTTTGAATCTTTCTAATAGGCTCTTGGTATACTTGGACTGGTTGATGAAGATCCCTTCTGAACTCTGCTTGACTTGGAGTCCTAGGAAATAATTCATCTCACCCATCATGCTCATTTCAAACTTTCCTTGCATAAGTTCAGAGAACTTCTTGCACATCTCTTGATTGGGTGATCCAAATATAATATCATCTACATATATTTGCACCATTAGAATGTCTTCTCCTTCTTATATTCTGAAAAGAGTTCAATCAACTTTGCCTTTGGTATATCCATTGTCAAGTAGGAATTGTGACAATGTGTCATACCAAGCTCTAGGGGCTTGTTTTAGACCATAGAGAGCCTTCTTCAGTCGATATACTTGATCACCTTTTTCAAATCCTGGAGGCTGCTCTACATATACTTCTTCTACCAGAATACCATTTAGAAAAGCACTCTTGACATCTATTTGATATACCTTGAAGCCCATATATGATGCATAAGCTAGAAACAGTCGAATGGCTTCTAATCTGGCTACTGGAGCAAAAGTTTCATCATAGTCAATCCCTTCAGATTGTGAATATCCTTTTGCAACTAGCCTTGCCTTATTTCTAGTTATCACATCATTTTTGTCCTTCTTGTTCTTGAATACCCACTTTGTTCCTACTACATTGTGGTTTTCAGGACGATCTACCAATTCCCAGACTTCATTTCTTTCGAATTGGTTTAGTTCTTCTTGCATAGCAGTGATCCAATTGCTATCTGTCATTGCTTCTTCTATGTCAGCTGGTTCAATGTTGGATAGGAAGGCACACCAGCAGAACATAGATGATTGTGAGTTCTGATTCAGTTGTCTTCTGGTCTTGACACCTGAGTCAGCTCCTCCTAAGATGAGGTTTGATGGATGATTGTTTCTCCATGTATGCCTCATAGGAGTATCTGCATTGGATGAGCTTGGATTCTCATCTGATCTAGTGCCATCAGGAGGGTTGACTTGATTAGGTCGATCATCATCTGTATCCTGTGTGTCAAAGAGATCATTCCCCCTGGCATTTGGGATTGTTGCATCTTGATTCTGGTCAGCTTGTCCTGCTTGAGTTTGAGATCTAGTGACAGGTCTATGAGGCTTATCCTCCTCTGGTTCTTCAGAAAAAGGTTCATTTACTTCAATGAACTCATCTGGTTTGGGCTTGATCACTAGATGTCTCATCTGATCTGCAGCTGAGTTTGTTTCTACTGCATTCTTTTCACAAGATTCATCAAAAACAACATGAGGTGTTTCTTCCACAAGAAGGGTTCGTTTGTTGAGTACTCTAAATGCTTTGCTAGTAGAGGAGTATCCTAAGAATATCCCCTCATCTGCTTTGGCATCAAAAGCATTCAACTTACTCTTCCCATTGTTGTGAATGAAACACTTACAACCAAATATATGAAAGTAAGATACTCTAGGTTTTCTTCCTTTCCACAGTTCATATGGGGTTTTCTCATGAATTTTGTGAATACCTGACCTGTTTTGAGTGTGGCAAGCTGTGTTGATGGCTTCTGCCCATAGCTTCTTAGGAGTGGAGAACTCAGCAAGGAGTGTTCTTGCAGCTTATTTGAGTGTTCTGACTCTTCTTTCAGCTACACCATTCTGTTGTGGTGTTCTTGCTGCACTTGTCTCATGCTGAATACCATTAGAAGTACAATAGGCAATAATATAAGAGTTAATGAATTCAGTGTTGTGTTTCACTCTTCTTGTATAAGAAGATAACCCAAGTAAACTTGGAATAGTCATCTACAACAATAAGAGTGTACTTCCTCCCAGTTAGAGTGGTTGGAGTGATAGGTCCAAAGAGATCCATGTGAAGCAATTCAAGAACTCTGCTGGTTGATGCTGTCTTCTTGGTCTTGAAGGAGACCTTTGTTTGCTTTCCTTGTTGACATGCATCACATACCTGATCTTTACAGTAGAGTTCATTAGGCAGACCATCAACTAAGGATTCCCTTGCTAGCTTGTTCATAGTCTTAAAGTTCAGATGACTAAGGCGTTTGTGCCATAGCCAGCTGACATCTTTAGGGCTCTTCACAAGCAGACATGTATCCTTAGGACAGCTGTTCCAATTTGCAAGATACATACTTCCCTTTCTAGATCCTGTTAGAAGGTTTTGTTTTGTTCTTTTATCACTTATGAGACACTCATCCTTAGAGAATTTAACTGAATAACCAGTGTCACAAAAATGAGAAACAGATAATAAATTAAACTTAAGACCTTCTACATATGATACATCATATACCTCAATGTCACCATTTTTAAGGGTGCCATATCCTTTTGTGTTACCATGCGCGTTATCACCAAAGAAGACTTTTGGACCTTTCTTCTCTATGTAGTTGGTCAGCAGGGCTTTGGTTCCTGTCATGTGAGTTGAGCATCCACTATCTATGTACCAAGTTTCTCCTGCTAGACCTCCTCTTCTGTATAGGTCCCTCCTTTCCTGCAAGAAAGGTTAAGTCTTAGGTACCCATTTTGTTTTGGGTCCTTGGGTGTTAGTACTACCCTTGGGAACCCACATATACATTTGTCGTTTGAACAACCTTGAACACTTGAGTTGTTTCCCTCGGGCATCACAGAACCAAATCTTACTAGTCAGCACCTTGGACTGATCTGATTTGTTCTTAGTGTCAGCTAAGTAATAGTCAAATGGTTTCCCTTTATAGGAGTGTACATACATGATCTTTTGACTAGTTACATTCGGCCTGGGTGCATTAGCTGGTCGATGCACACGATTATATGGACCATACTCCTCTGTTCTCACAATATCTTAAGAGATAGGGGGTGCAAAGAGAACAGATTTGTTTGAAGAAGACTTCTTCTTCTTGGCTGGAGCAGCATACAACTGAGACTGTCTCAGACGAGATGGTCTAGGCTATTTGCTGTTCCTCTGTACAGGCTTGGGGTTAACTTTTCTTTTACCATGTTTGGTGTTGGAATAGTTAGCCTTAGCTGGTACAGATGCCTTTTGGTTCATATTAAGTTCATTGTGTTTAGAACACTCACCCTTTTCATGTGTCTGAGTAGTGCACTTGTTAGGTGTACTACCCCCAGCTGGAGAGGATGTAGATGGATTAAGTTCATAGCCAAAACCCATCTTATTGCCATTTGATCTATAATACTCAGAGATACTTTCAATAGTAGTAGAAGCTTTATTGAACTCTGATATCTTTTGATTTAGGCATTCCTTCTCCTTTTCTAAAAGCTTGTGTGCTTGGAAGAGGTCATCGAACTTGGATTGTAGTGAACGAAGTTCCTTAGTTTCTAAAGCTTGAGTTTGTAACATTCCCTCATACAACTGAGTTATTGTGGTATTTTCTTCCTTAAGAAGCTCCACTTCTCTAGTCAATCTTTCATTCATTGTGACCAACTCAGGGGTGTTATCAAACTTAGTCTTTTTCAACTTAGTAATTTCTTTCCTTAGATCATTGTTCTCCTCTTCCACTTCTATAAAAGCTCTAGTGGCAATATATCCAGATCACCTTTTACCTTTCTTAAAGATTGATAATAGGTGTCTTCTGATTCGCCTTCAGATGAGTTTATCTCATCTGATTGTGAAAAAATAAGTGAATGGAAAGTAGTAGTATAGGAGTTTACCTCATTTTCACCTATGGCCATCATAGCTAGGTCATCTGAATCATTTGAGAAGATTTGACAGTCTGGTGATGTAGGGAGTTCATCACTTTGATATTCAGATTCTTCAGTTACCATAGCTTTCTTGTCTGAAGTTCTTCTTGGCCTTCTTTCTTCTTTGTCATCCAAATCCAGCTCAGGACATTCATAGACATAGTGTCCTGGTTTGCGACAATTAAAGCATGATCCAGATTTCTGATTTGAGTTGCCTTTCCTTGGAGGAGTGGCATCTCTTCTTCTAGATCCTCGGCTGTCAGATGACTCCACATCCTTTCTAGGATGTCTTTCTGGTGTTCTTTCTCTGGAACCTCTGGAGGGTGAACTTGCTCTTCTATCTTTGTAGTTTCTATAGAATTTTCTATATTTGCTGTTGAGAGTGTTCATCCTTTCGAATCTCTTAATCACAAGAGCCATTTGTTCTTTCAGACTCATGTCTGATCCTTCACAGTCTTCTGTTTTCAGAGAGGTCTTGCCAGATGAGGTACTTGCAGCTTTTGTATTGGCTGCCTTGAAGGCTACAGTCTTGGAGGTAGATGGGGTTGCAGTTGGCTCATCACTTCCTGAGTTTTCTTCTCTTTCCAGATCATATTCATGAGCTTTTAGGTTCTGAAATAGAGTTTGAGCAGACCATTTCTTGATATCTTGAGTATCCTTGATGATGGTCTTCTTGAGTCTCCATTTCTTGGTTAGAGAGTCTAAGATCTTTAGATTTTTCTCTCTATTTGTATATTTCTTGCCCAGAGATTCTATCTCATTGATGATCTTGGTAAATCTATTGTCTAGCTGATCAATAGACTCTTCTGGTTGCATCTTGAAGTGTTCGAACTTCTTGACTGCTGTAGACAACTTGGATTCCTTGATCAGCTCAGTTCCCTCACATAGAAGTGCCAATGCCTCCCACATCTCTCTGGCTGACTCACAGTGAACTACCTTTGCAATGTACTCATTTGGAAGAGTTTGCATTATGTAATCTTGAGAAATGCTATCAAGATTTGATTGCTTCATCTCTTCTGGTGTGAGATCCTTCATGGGCTTGGGAACCAGTTCTCCAACTGGGACTTCTGGATCACCATTTGCAGTGTTGACTGTCATGATGGTGATTGGACCTTCTGTGATTACAGACCACATCTTGTAGTGGTCTGATGTGAGATTCTTCCTCATCCTGATCTTCCAGTAATCATAATCCTCAACTGAAAACTTAGGCAACTTTCGCATGTTAGCACTCATGTTGTATGAGTTTTCAAAAACAAGTTTTTCAAAAAGATCTGTTCAAGAGGACTACAGAAAGACTCCCTCAAGTCTTCTGATAATCTAGAGACAGTAGTCCGTTAGAACCACTTGTTGGTCCCTGAACGAGTAGTGAATGGGATTAAAGTCTAGAGGGGAGGGGTGAATAGACTTTAAAACTTTTTCAAGAGAGTTGGGAACCTCTTCTGATTGCTATGTCAACTGGACTACAAGTCTGCTGGTCCAGATGACTATAGTGATCTGAATGAAGAGGTTATATGCGGAATTATGGTAGGCCTTGATTAGACTCGTTCTTTTAGTTTCTTATGAAAGTGTTATCTTGTTTTGCTTAATGAAAGTACTCAACTGATGATGGTTTGAAAGTTGTGGCCTTGTTTTGAAGAATGTTGAAATCACAGTATGCACTATATAAATATATGTAAAGGCAGAAATGTAAATAACAGTAAGTAAATAACACCAGATTTATAGTGGTTCGGATATACGTTCCTACGTCCACTCTCACGTCCACACGTGATGTTTAATCCCTTTAATTTACCACAAATTACAAGGGTCTTGACCTTTATAGTCCCAAGGTTAGGACTTTGAGATCTGAGCCGTCCTAACAGCTACGGTCTCCACAAGTGATTGTAAGCACTTGCACTTTGAGGGGTTCAAAAACTTTAACCTTTCGGTGAGGGTTTGGGGTTTTTGAAGGTGTATCCAACTAATGGTTCAAGCTTATAATTTGCTTAACCACTATGCCTAAAACAATTGATATACAATATGAACAGGTTTCAGGTTCTTAGGGGTTGGATAGAAATCACTTAAGAGCTATAGATAATCTAATGGTTTCTGGCTCTTTTGAGAATTCTCAGAACAGTATGGCTTTAGCTTTGATTGCTTGATTGGCTTGTTGAATTCTCTCTTGTGACTTCTTGTCATTGTGATTTCTCATCCTCTTGTATTTATAATGGAGATTGGTTGCAACTAGCCGTTGGAGTTGACTAGTCGTTTGAGCAATCTTTCCATAATAGCTTGATTCCTTGATTCCAGCCGCTTGATTGCTTCAATCCTGGGATCATGTCAATCTTCTAAATAAGGTAGGTCTTCGTTTGAATTGCAAGATGACTTGGGAATCAGCCGAGTCCTGGAAGAGCACATAGTCTTCTGATCTGTACTTCTAGTCTTCTGACTACTCTTCTGGCTTTAGGTCTTCTGTCTTCTGATATCAGTAGAGTAACACTCTTCTGATCTGGAAATTCTTTGTACTGCTTCTTCAATCTGGGACTCCATCAGATAAGTAGGTATACAAGCACCTTAACTTATCTGGTCTTCAAGGATCTTCTAGTCTTCATGTCTTCTACTCTTCTCATCTTGAGGATAGGCATGTAAGCCAGGACTGTGCTGATCAGCTGATATCAATACAGTTGATCACACAAGACTAGTCTAAGTTGTTTTATACAAGTCACCTGATCCTATAACATTTATAAACTCTAAGTGTTTTGGCCATCAAAACTATTCTAACATCAAGTGGGGCTTAGGGTGAATTTATATCCAAACAATTAAAGAGCATGTTTGTAAACCATGCCAAGAAGGAAAACAGATCAAAGCCTCATTTAAGGGAAAACCGGTCATCTCTACTGAAAGGGTGCTTGAACTCCTACACATGGACCTATTTGGACCAATTACCCCTGCAAGCATAAATGGTAGAAAATACACATTGGTTGTAGTAGATGACTTCTCTAGGTTCACATGGGTAGTATTTCTCCTTAATAAAAAGGAAACTAAAGTCAAACTACCTGAACTGTTAAAGAAATTGTCAAATGAGAAAAGCCTTAGCATTATCAAGATAAGATCTGATAAAGGCACTGAATTCATTAATTCGTACATCAATGAGTATTGCACATCTAATGGAATAGCTCATGAAACCTCAGCAGCTAGAACTCCCCAACAAAATGGAGTTGCAGAGAGAAGAAATAGAACTTTAAAAGAGGCTGCTAGAACTTTAATTGCTGATTCAAATTTGCCTAAAAGGTTTTGGGCTGAAGCTATAAACACTGCATGTCATACTCAAAATAGATGTTTGATCACTAAGGGGCAAGGCAAAACCCCCTATGAACTCTGGAAAGGAAGATTGCCTAAAGTGTCATACTTTCATATTTTTGGTTGCAAGTGTTTTATTCACAATAATGGAAAAGATCAGCTGAAAGCCTTTGATAGCAAAGCTGATGAAGGAGTATTCCTTGGATACTCTCAAATCAGTAGAGCTTTCAGGGTCTACAACAAGAAAACCCTTATTGTGGAGGAAACACATCATGTTGTGTTTGATGAATCTATTCATGAGTTCAGGAATGAGAACTTGGAATCAGAAGAAATCACACAGAGGACAACCAGACTGAGCCTAAAAGACAAAGACACTGAATTCATAGAAGTTGTTCAAACCAACCTACCTGAAAACCTCACTTTGGATAACAACCCTGAAGGCAATCCTCCTGTGACAAATCCCACTGAAAGGAATGGTGAACTTAATGATCCAATCCCAGTTCACATCCAGGTAACAACTACCAATGAAGAAGCAGTTCCTGTTGAGGTAGTTAATGGATTAAATAATCAAGGGGGAACTCAAAATGTTGAAAATGCCAATGTCCCTGATATTGAGGACAACACCCCTGATTATGATCCTGAATTAGATCCTGCATTCAATTACCCTGAATTTTATGATCAAAATGACTCAACTTCAGTAGAGGAAAACTCTACTGAAGAGATCAGAAAAAGAAGGACTTGGTTGTCTGACCATCCTACTGATCTAATACTTGGTGACCCAAGTATAGGAGTCAAAACAAGGAGATTTCATGGTGAAAGTGCTCTTTTCTGTTGTTTCTTGTCAGAGCAAGAACCAAGTGATATTGAGGAAGCACTTCAAGATGCCAATTGGATCACAGCCATGCAGGAAGAACTGAATCAATTCACCAGAAATGAAGTATGGGAGCTGGTGGATAGACCTTCACATCAAGATGTTATTGGAACAACGTGGGTGTTCAAGAACAAGAAAAATGAAAATGATGTGATTGTCAGAAACAAAGCAAGACTAGTGGCAAAAGGCTATTGTCAACATGAAGGCATTGACTATGATGAGACATTTGCACCTGTGGCAAGGCTAGAAGCAATAAGGCTCTTTCTAGCCTATGCAGCCCACAAGAGGTTCAAAGTGTATCAGATGGATGTCAAGAGTGCCTTTCTGAATGGAGTCTTGAAAGAAGAAGTCTATGTAGAGCAACCACCAGGTTTTGAGGTTGGAAACCAAGTTTACAGACTGAAGAAAGCTCTGTATGGACTCAAGCAAGCCCCTAGGGCTTGGTATGATACACTGTCACAATTCCTCTTGGATCATGGATTCACCAAGGGAACTGTGGACAGAACTCTCTTCAGAATCTCTGAAGGAGAGGACATCTTGCTTGTTCAAATTTATGTGGATGATATAATTTTTGGATCTCCAAATGAAAAGCTGTGTGAGAAGTTCTCCAAACTTATGCAAAGCAAGTTTGAGATGTCAATGATGGGGTTGATGAACTTCTTTTTGGGTCTACAAGTCAAGCAATCAAAAGAAGGAATCTTCATCAACCAAGCAAAGTACACCAGAGAAATGATCAAGAAGTTTGGGTGTGCTACTAGCAAGCCAGTAAGGATCCCAATGAACACAAATTGGAAGATGGATCCTGATGAGAGTGGTGTGTCAACCAACTCTACTGAGTATAGAGGAATAATTGGTTCACTTCTCTATCTCACTGCCAGCAGACCTGACATCACCTTTGCAGTAGGTGTTTGTGCAAGGTTCCAAGCAAATCCTAAGAAAAGCCATCTTGAGGCAGCAAAGAGGATTTTGAGGTATCTCAAAGGCACTGAGAACCTAGGCCTTTGCTACCCTGCTGATGACAACATTGAGTTAACTGGCTACTCAGATGCTGATTATGGAGGTTGCAGGATTGATAGAAAGTCCACTTCAGGGACTTGTCAATTCTTAGGCAACAAGCTCATATCTTTGTTCTCCAAGAAGCAAAACACAGTGGCTACTTCCACCACTGAAGCTGAATATGTTGCAGCTGGAAGTTGTTGTGCTCAGATCCTTTGGTTGAAACAACAACTAAGAGACTACAAAGTCAACTCTACTGAAGTACCAATATTTTGTGATAACAACAGTGCCATTGCTATTTCACAAAATCTTGTCTTGCATACAAGATGCAAACATGTGGACATCAAGCATCACTTCATTAAAGATCATGTGGAGAAGAAGGATATAAAGTTGGTCAAGATCCACACAGATCATCAAAAAGCTGATATCCTAACTAAGCCACTTGCAGAGGCAAGATTTCTGGAGGTATCAGCAGAGTTGGGTTTACTTGATCCAGGGAAGTTGGACAAGTAAAACTCATTGAAGTTAATGGGAGTAAAAGAGTTGAATTGATCTTCAGCAGACTTGGACAAGTCTACTGAAGTGCAGAAGAGATGATCACTATTACTCAGGACACTTGTCCATTGAAACTCAGGACCCTTGAGCAGTGATAGGAAGCAGAATATACATGATGAGAATGTATATCTGTTGGAGGAGATGAAGTCTCTAACCCAAGCCCAGTCCTTATTGGCATCTACTATCAGTGAACTGAAGCCTGAATGTTTTGATGCTGCCAAAAAGGGGGAAAGGGAAAGAGCAGGAGCAAAAGGTGCCTTAGTGATTGGAAGCCCAGTTAAAGGGGGAAAGAGTAAGGACAAAGCCCCTGAAGGAAAAGGAAAGGAGACAGCAGTGCTAAACTTGGAAGAATTGGATGAAGAGGAGCAGTTAGCACTTGCTTTGAAGAACTCAATGGCCTCAGCTCAAGAGGAAAGAGTGAGGTTACAGCAAAGGCCAGGTGGTGAGGTGTCTGGTTTGGACAAAGATGCTGAAGGTGTCCAAACTAGAGGAAAGATCAAGAGGACAAAAGGAAAGAAAAGACAAGTTGAGACATTCACTGACTTTCCCAACAGCCTTGATCTTCCACCTGAATTCAGAGTTGTTGATGATGAGCCTATCTCAAAGAAGGCCAAAACTGCTGAAGAGCCCAAGAATGCTGAAGAGGACAAGTCTTCTGAATCTGCCAAAGATGCTGAAGGTCCCAAGTCCACTGAAGATATTGAAGAACTATTTGCTGAAGGATTTGGACCTGAACCCAAGAAGAAGACAACTGTCCTAGCTGATGATCCATCAAAGCTATTTCATGAAGGGTTTGGCAAAGATCCTGAAACTCAACAGAAGCTGGCCATGATGAGGGCCCAAGAAAAGATGGAGTTGATGGATGAAGCACAAAGAGCAAGAGATAAGAGAAGAGCAAACTTCCAGAAGCCAAGAAGGAAGAGAGCAACTTATAACAAGATGAATCCACAGCTATTGATCCCAATGGACACCAAATATCCTCACTTGGATAAATGGGTGCCAATTCAGCTGAATGACTCATGGGAGGAAGCAAAAAGGGAGTTTGTCTATGATTACTATGTCATTGACAGATGGAATGGAAAGGATGCCAACTCCACTTTTGCTGAGTTCATGATAGAGTACTACAGAGAGCTTTATCAACAGTTGCTTGCAGCTGCTGACATTGCAAAATTTGAACTCACAGCCCCCAAGCCAATCATATACATGCCTCCAAAGCTTGAAGGATGGATTGATCAAGCAAGAATTCTGAGAGAATTCACTGAGATCCTCAAGCTAAACAAGATGGTTCTTGGACCTAAGGGAACAAACCAAGAAGCCATGGCCTTGAAAAGAAGAGTGTGGGCACAATATGGGATGTTGCCACCTCCTGAGGATGATCTTTGAAATGGCTAAGTCTTCTGACCTATCTTGATTGATCAACTATGCTGAAATATGGTCAAGATTGCTGATGTGGTGTGCTATGAAAATCTGTCTGCTTTGATATGCTCTGGATTGTTGTGATATGAGCATGACTCTCTGATACCTGATGTTTTGCTCTGATCCAAATACTGCTAAGTGTTTTAGTGTTTGCTCTGATACTAAAACTCTGTAAATGCTTTGAATTATTATAGTATAATGCTCTGATGTATTTTGTGTTCATGATTCATGCTCTGATATGTTAATTTCAACTATCAACATGCTTGTAATGATTTTCAAATGAATGATAGTTGAACTTATTTTGAATCAAGAAACACTCATCTCTCTATGCCCATCTATGAAACCTACTTGCAACATGAATGGTGAGTACACTAACACATTGCTTTTCAGGATAATTGACCTTAGTCATGTCTTCTGAAGATAAATGTAATAGGTGTAGCTAAGTCACTTTTGCATAAGTTGTATAGGTTTTGGCATCATCAAAAAGGGGGAAATTGTTGGGAATAAAATGAGATATGTTTTGATTTGATACCAAAACCCCCTGAGACATGCCTAAGTCAAGTTCAGTATGTTCTAGAGATAGAACATATAGTATAAAGGCTAGATGAGGAGCTAAAATGTTAGGCAGCTCTTAGTTGATTAGATGCACAAGTTGAGGGGGAACATATGCTTTGAAGTCCATCAAGAACAAGTCCCCTCAAGGCTCAAACTCTGGATACAACACTAAGTCTTTTGGAAGACCAACTATGCTGATCAGGAGAGTTGTCCAGATGAGTTGTCTCAGTACAAGAAATCAAGATCAAGTGCTCTGAAAGCCTGAGGTCAACTATGCTGAAAAGATAGAGACAACCAAACCCTAAAGAACTACAAATCAACATGCTAAGATCACCTTGAAGTGAAGCAAAGGGTATGAGTCAAGTCATCTGAAGAAGAGCAAGCCAACCTTGCTGATAAGCAAGACTGCTGATAGTGATAAGGAGAGTTGTCCAAATGATGAGGAATGTTGTCCTATCATTGGAACAACCATCAGAAGCCATGTCCAAGTCCTAACAAGAGAATCTGAAAGTCAGACATTGGGTAGAGTGCTGCAGAATGAAGACAAAGTCTTAACAACCGTTTATTTCCCAAATTAGGACATGTCACTATCAAGATTATGTCTTCAAAGTTGAAGAACTGAAAGAAGACATTTATGGACATTTGGGGCTGCCTCTCCAACGGGCAAATCCTTCATTTGTCTATAAATACAGAAGTGTGAAGACCATTTGAAAGCATCCAACTTCAACCTCAACCAAGCACCTCTAACCTTAAGTTCTTACAAGCTAGAGTGCTTTCAAAGCTTTCAAAGACTATCTTAGTCTTCAATCACTTCATCTAAGCTGAACTACATTGTATATCCATACACAAGCTTAGAGAGATATCCTATCCTTATACACTGATCTTCATTGTAAAGGATATCTCATTAGTTGGAACCTTACTTCAATCCTCATATCTTTCAAGAGTGAAAGTGAGAAGGTTGCAATAGTAGAAGTGGTAGGAGCTGACTGTTGAGAGAAGAACAGTTTAGTTCTGAGTTGAGAAGAGGGTACTAGGACTCTAGACATCCTAGGGATCAATTCACCAAGGAGTGGTGTTATTGATCAAGTGCACCTTGGCACTATAAAATAAGTTAATTCCAAGAGTGAAGGAATTATCTTGTTCAATCAGGGAAAGTGGATGTAGGAGCTTGAGTCTCTGAACCACTATAAACTCTTGTGTTGATTTACTTTCAAAGTACTTTCATACATTCAACACTGCACACAAAACTGATCTTTCAAAGGATAAACATTCAAAGACTGTGCAAAACTGATTTGGACAAGTTCCCTGAAACAGGACTGTATTGAATTGACTAAGTGATTTCAGACACTAAAGGAGTCTAAACTAAAAGGGCCAACCACTATTCCGCACATATAACTCCCCTAGATAGTTATTCAACTAAGTACTCAATAGTACTTAGTAGGTTGATTATCTTAGAAGAGTTAATCATCTTCAGCAGAGTTGTCCAAGACAACCTTGCTGACCTCTGGTTTGATCAAGTTAGAAAAGAATTTGCATACAAGTGTATTCCCCCCCCCCATACACTTGTTATATACTCCTTTCAGGACCAACAAACCTTCTCACTTTCACTCTTTGAAAGATATGAGGATTGAAGTAATGTTCCAACTAATGAGATATCCTTTACAATGAAGATCAGTGTATAAGGATTAGGATATCTCTCTAAACTTGTGTACGGATATACAATTGAGTTCAGCTTAGATGAAGTGTTTGAAGACTAAGATAGTCTTTGAAAGCTTTGAAAGCACTCTAGCTTGTAAGAACTTGAGGTTAGTTTGATTGTGTTGAGGTGCTTTCAAATGGTCTCCACACTTCTGTATTTATAGACAATTGAAGGATTTGCCCGTTGGAGAGGCAGCCTAAAATGTCCATAAATGTCTTATTTTAGTTCTTCAACTTTGAAGACAGAATCTTGATAGTGACATGTCCTCATTTGGGAAATAAACGGCTGTATGAGCTTTGTCTTCATTCTGCAGCTCTCTTCCCAATGTCTGACTTTCAGATTCTCTTGTTAGGACATGGACATGGCTTCTGAAGGTTTTTCCAATGATAGGACAACATTCCTTATCAACTGGACAACTCTCCTTATCACTATCAGCAGTCTTGCCTATCAGCAAGGTTGGCTTGCTCTTCTTCAGATGACTTGGCTTTTACCCTTTGCTTCACTTGAAATAGATCTTAGCATGATTCATTAAGGGTCTTTAGGGTGTAGTTGTCTCTTCAGCATGGTTGACCTCAAGCTTTCAGTACACTTCTTCTGAATTGATTGTGCTGAGACAACTCCTCTGGACAACTCATCTGATCAGCATATTTGTCCTTCAGTGGACTTGGTCATGGTTCCAGAATTTGAGCCTTGAGGGGACTTGTTCTTGATAGACTTTGAAGCATGTGTTCCCCCTCAAATTGTGCATCTAATCAACTAAGAGCTGCCTAACATATCAGCTTCTCATCTAGCCCTTATTCTATATGTTCTAACATTTCTAGAACATATTCAACTTGACTTAGGCATGTCTCAGGGGGTTTTGGTATTGAATCAAAACATATCTCATTTTATTCCCAACAATTTCCCCCTTTTTGATGATGCCAAAACCTATACAACTTATGCAAAAGTGACTTAAGAAGACATGACTAAGGTCAATAATCCTGAAAAGCAATGTGTTAGTGTATTCACTGTTCTTGTTGCACATAGGTTTCAAATGTAGGCATAGAGAGATTTCTGCAATAATGTATTTTGATTCAAAGGTAGTTCAACTATTAATCATATAAAAATCATTACAAGCATGTTGATAGTTGAAGATAACTTATCAGAGCATGAAATCAAGACATCATTACAAAAGTTTCAGAGCATATACTAATTATAAGATCTAGAGTATCAGAGCATGTCAACTAAACACTTAAAAGTACTTAGATCTTCAAGTTTCAGAGCATCTTCTAGTATCAGAGCAAACACCAAAACACTTAACAATATTTGGATCAGAGCAATAACATCAGGTATTTAGAGCACATGCTTAGATCAGAGCAACCAATGCATATCAGAGCACTTAGATTATCATTGCACACCACATCAGCAATCTTGACCTAAATTTCAGCAGAGTTGATCAATCAAAAGGGTCAGAAGACTTAGCCATTTCAGAGATCATCCTCATGAGGTGGCACCATCCCATATTCTGCCCACACTCTTCTTTTCAAGGCCATGGCTTCTTGGTTTGTTCCCTTAGGTCCAAGAACCATCTTGTTCAGCTTGAGGATTTCAGTAAATTCATTCAGGATCTTTGACTGATCAATCCATCCTTCAAGCTTTAGAGGCATGTATATGATTGGCTTGGGGGCAGTGAGTTCAAATCTTACAATATCAGCAGCTGCAAGCAGTTGTTGATAAAGCTCTCTGTGGTATTCAATCATGAACTCAGCAAAAGTGGAGTTGGCATCTCTTCCATTCCATCTGTCAATGACATAGTAGTCATAGACAAACTCCCTTTTGGCTTCCTCCCATGAGTCATTCAGCTGAATTGGCACCCATTTATCCAAGTGAGGATATTTGGTGTCCATTGGAATCAGTAGTTGTGGCTTCATCTTGTTGTAAGTTGCTCTCTTTCTTCTTGGTTTCTGAAAGTCTGCTCTTCTTTTATCTCTTGCTCTTTGTGCTTCATCCATCAAGTCCATCTTCTCTTGGGCCCTCATCATGGCCAGTTTCTGTTGAGTTTCAGGGTCTTTGCCATACCCTTCATGAAACAGCTTTGATGGATCATGAGCTAGGACAGTTGTCTTCTTCTTAGGTTCTGGTCCAAATCCTTCAGCAAATAGTTCTTCAACATCTTCAGTGGACTTGGGACCTTCAGCACTTTTGGCAGATTCAGAAGACTTGTCCTTTTCATCAATCTTGGACACTTCAGCATTCTTGTCTTCTTCAGCAGCTTTGGCCTTCTTTGAGATAGGCTCATCATCATCAATTCTGAATTCAGGTGGTAGATCAAGGCTGTTGGGAAAATCAGTGAATGTCTCAGCTTGTCTTTTCTTTCCTTTTGCCCTCTTGATCTTTCCTCTAGTTTGGACACCTTCAGCATCTTTGTTCAAACCAGACACCTCACCACCTGGCCTTTGCTGTAATCTCACTCTTTCCTCTTGAGCTGAGGCCATTGAGTTCTTCAAAGCAAGTGCTAACTGCTCTTCTTCATCCAATTCTTCTAAGTTTAGCACTGCTGGCTCTTTCCCGTTTCCCTCAGGAGCTTTGTCCTTACCTTTGACTGGGCTTCCAATCACTAAGGCCCCTTTTGCTCTTGCTCTTTCCCTTTCCCCCTTTTTGGCAGCATCAAAACATTCAGGTTTGAGCTCACTCATAGTTGATGCCATCAAGGACTGGGCTTGGGTTAGAGACTTCATCTCCTCCAACAAATATACATTTTCATCATGTATGTTCTGCATTCTGTCACTGCTCAAGCTTAGAAAAGCTAGAACAGGCTTCATCTTTTGTTGGACAACCTCCTCCATGGTTGCTTTCAGAGATGCATCCAGTTGGGCCTTAAGGAGCTCAGTGAGGTTGGCCACTGCACCTTCAGCAATGTTGGCCAACACTTCTTGGGAAAATTTCTCAGAAGCTGCTTTCACCATAGCAAGCCTTTGTGCCTCTGCTCTTTTCTTCTGCAAGGCTGTCTTCTTGCCAAGAGCTTGCTTAATGGTCAATCTGATAGCTTGAACATTTGCATTGTGGTTATCTCGAAGCAGCTTTTGATCCTTCTTGACCTCCTTTGAGATGTTTTCCATACTGACTTTGGCTTTGTGAACTTCAGTGGAGATGGTTTGAAGACCAGATTCCACTCCTTCAATTCTTTCTTCCAATGTGGGTAACACCACATCCTCAGAGCCAGTTAGCCTCATCTCAACAGATGCTAAAGTTCTTCCATGCTCATCTAAAGCTCCAGAAGTTTCTGCATGAGCTGTTTTGACTTGATGAGCCAGGAAGTCCAACTTCTCTGATTGCATCCCAAGCAAAGTTTGTGTTGATCCACTATCAACTTGAATGGGAGCATCTGTCAAGAGGTCATCTGCAAAGATTTGTTCAAAACTTATACCTGCAATGTCAGACAAATTAAATGAGTCAGTAAAAACACACTTATCTCCCTCAATTTCTTTTTCATAAGACTCTGATACATCAGCAGTCTTCTTCTCATTTTCAACTATTTCTTTTCTCCCTTCATTAGTAATTTCCTCACTTAAAGAAACAGGCCTTCTCTCATCAAGGGATTCTTGGAGTTCAGATTTGACTTCAAGAATAGCCTGCCCTTCCTCACTTATATCACCCTCATTTGGTGGTACACTCACTATTCTAGTGATTACCACGTCTCTTTCATCTACTACTCCCTCTGGTTTTTCCACTAAATTCTCCTTTTCAACAAGGTTCAAAGATGGCAGTTGTGGGGAGATCACAGTGCTTATCTCAGCAGCCACTGAGTCATCCTGAATGATTAAGGGCTGATCAGTGTCCAACTCATCTGACACTGAATAGGCCTTAATCAAACCAGCCTCTAGTGTAGGAACCTCAACATCTTTAGGTTGTGCCTTGGGTTCAGAAGAACCTTCATTGGCAGATGTGTCTTTGGTTGTGTTACCACCCTTGGTCAACACCTCTGAAGATACAGAGCCTTTCCTATGATAGGTTCTAGGAGGGTTTGAGGGGTTTCAGGAGGGTTGGGGTTTGAGTAGATTCAGGGAGGTTGGCTTGAGGGGTTTCAGGAGGGTTGGGGTTTGAAGGGTTTGAAGGATCATCAGGGGAATCATCATCATTTGAGCTGCTATCAGGGTGTTTGATGCCCTTTGCTTTTCTCTCTTTCTCCTCAATGATCTTGTCATCTACCAACTTTGCAAAGACTTCCTCATCAGTGAGGAACCTTGTCTTTCACATACTATGGGCTCAAAGTGAAGACTGTTTTTGTTGCTTAAGTATCCAAAATCAAGGTCTAGAGCCTTGTTGGAGAAATCAATGATCATTTCTGGTCTAACTTTGGGAGCCATTGAAGGTTTCAGAAATGACTTTGTGAGAGTTTTGAGAGAGTTTGAAGAAAATGAGCTAGGGTTTCGAATACTTGGGGAAGAAGAGTTTGTGGGGGATCTTAAGACTTGAGAATATTCTAAAAAGAATGTTTGTCAATGAGTTGGTGAGTTTTGTGAGTTTTCAACTGTTGTAAAAAATGGAAAACACAATTGGACGGCCAAGATTGATTTCAGGGGTGTCACATCCCAATTATAGGGCCTAGATGAAAACACTATATATTCTAGCAATTTAACTAAAAACATGCATATTTTATAAAATTTAGCAGCGAAATTAATTTGGTAAGTAAATACTCAAAAACATTTAATAAATCATATTGTAATTTAATTTCAACTAAAGAGTATCAAAACTTTGTCCAAAATATATGAATAGTACTGGAATGAAAATAGTTTAAAATGTTAATGCAAATAGTGAAATAACATAACATAATGCATGGTGTGTATTGCATCCACCGTCCCTCCACCTCAACTCCTTCAATCTGTAAAATGTTAAATAGATTGGGGTGAGCAAAACAACTAGCTCAGTGGGATTCCTTTGTCATAGTTAAATATAACATGCAAATAAAATTATTCACTCACAAACATGCATACAATTTCATAAGTTTGTTGGCAAGGCCAACCATAATAACATAGGTTTGTTGGATAAACCAACCATAAGTTTGTTGGATAAACAAACCATAATAACATAAGCTTGTTGGATAAACCAACCATAAGTTTGTTGGATAAACCAACCATAATAACATAAGTTTGTTGGATAAACCAACCATAATAACATAGGCTGTAAGATGCAGTAAGTAACAAAATCACTCACACGAAATATTAAAAATGACAAAGTATCCAATCAAGAAAATCCCACCTTAATTCTTGAGTAGTCTCGTAAATGCGTAATCTGAATTTAATGCAAGAGTTCCTCGTCACCTATAATAATAAATTTTATCTTAAAATAATCACTATGAATAAATTAATGAATATCTAATATATTATTAGTAAATTAATGATTACCAATATATACCCTACTGGAGAGATTATTAATAATTAAATAAGTGCATTTTATAACTAATAAAAATAGGGAATACTTAGTTGGGTCACTACACGGAAACTAACTAAGAATATTTTTTACCAAATAAAATTTAAGAATATTTTTTACCAAATAAAATTTAGCTTGGTTAAGTTTTAGAAAAATAAGAAAAAAATCAATAAGGATACATTTCTGACGCTAAAAATATTGAAGGTAGTTTATGAAGCTTTGTGAAATAACTTTGACTACAACACTACTCCAAACTTTACGGAAATCCAATAAATTAAGTTTATAAGAATTGGGGAAAATAACACATATTGAGCTATAATATATATATATTCGTGAACAGATTAACATGACAGAAAAATCATTGGCTTGGCAATAAGTTTAGGCCTTGATTTAAAAGTGGCCCAGATAATTAAAAACTATGCGAACATGTAAGTATAACTATATAACTATATATATATAGATAGATCATAAAATAACTAGAGCAATTGGTTTAGGCTTCTAAAACCAAACAGGAAATGGTCTGCTATATGGGACTAACTCGTGGACAGTATCAGTATAAAAGTAGGTCTCAAATATGATCAGAACAAAGTTTGACAAAATTTTAAAACAATTACTTAACTCTAAAGATCATAGCCGCACAAACTCAGAAATCAGAAGATGGAAATTCTAATAACGAATAAGCTAAAAATAGAAACTTTACAGTACTCGCAGAGAAGAGGAGATGCAGAAACTTCTTTATCCAACGCTATTGCTGCTGCTAGTGACTCGATCGATATCAATTTGTGGTAGGCTTAAAATTGTTTAGGCTAGAAAGTTTTAGTAGAGGGAGAGTTCTTACCGTGAATTTCTAGAGAAAACTAGAATATGATAGAAGTAATTGAGACTAATTTGGGAAGAATAATATGCGATTAGGAGAGACAATTAGTCTCCTAATTTAAATTCTAATTGACAACTGAATTGAGGTAATTGAGGTAATTGAGGAATGTGTTCGGAATTAGTGGGGCGTGCATTTACAAATCAATGACCTAATCCATTAGTTATTATCAATATAATAAAATTCTAACCTAAAGTCAAGTAAAACCCTTAAATTTAGGCATCCTAAAATATATGTAATTAATAGTTTATTTGAAACGTATATGATCATAATTTATCTAAAATAAATATCCATAAAATCTATTAATATGATATATATATACTACTCCTTAATATATATTAACCTTTCTTATATATCATCATTATATATATATATATATATATATGTGTGTGTGCGCCGTATATTTATTTTATTCTATTTTTTTTAAATAGTATCCTATACATTTTATAACTAATGGTAATTAAATTATCGGGTGTTACAAGGGGAGTTGGCCAGTTTTGATCCAATGATCAAAAACCAATGTAACTGTGAGTTATTGGTTTTATTCAAAACGTGGAAGTTATTTAATATTAGTTAATGGTTGGGGAGTTTTCGAGATAGATCATGGCTTGAAAAGTGTAATGCAAACAAGAGTTAAATCTTGGCATTTAATGCATGGAAAGCGACCTTTTGGGTGGGGGACAAATTAAATCCCACAGTGATGATATCTGTAATTGGGATAGATATTAATTTAGACAATGGTTACCCAAAATAGGTGCTTATCAAACCAAGGAAATAGTTTGATAGCCAAGACAACTTATCTGACCCCACTAGGACAAGTGTCCTGAAAAGATATGGACAAGTGTCCTGAGATTCAGTGGACAAGTGTCCTGAGTAATTGTGATCATCTCTTCTAAACTTCTGTAGACTTGTCCAAGTCTGCTGAAGACCAATTCAGTTACTTTACCCCATTAACTTCAATGAGTCTTACTTGTCCAACTTCCCTGGATCAAGTAATCCCAACTCTGCTGATAGCTCCAGAAACCTTGCCTCTGCAAGTGGTTTTGTTAGAATATCAGCTTTTTGATGATCTGTGTGGATCTTGACCAACTTTATGTCCTTCTTCTCCACATGATCTCTAATGAAGTGATGTTTGATGTCCACATGTTTGCATCTTGTGTGCAATACAGGATTTTGTGATATTGCAATTGCACTATTGTTATCACAAAATATTGGCACTTCAGTAGAGTTGACTTTGTAGTCTCTGAGTTGTTGTCTCAACCAAAGGATTTGAGCACAACAACTTCCAGCTGCAACATACTCAGCTTCAGTGGTGGAGGTAGCCACTGTGTTCTGCTTCTTGGAAAACCAAGATATGAGCTTGTTGCATAAGAATTGACAAGTCCCTGAAGTGGACTTTCTATCAATTCTGCAACCTCCATAATCAGCATCTGAGTAGCCAGTTAGCTCAATGTTGTCATCAGCAGGGTACCAAAGGCCTAGATTCTCAGTGCCTTTGAGATGCCTTAAAATCCTCTTTGCAGCCTCAAGATGGCTTTTCTTAGGATTTGCTTGGAACCTTGCACAAACACCTACATCAAAGGTGATGTCAGGTCTGCTGGCTGTGAGATAGAGAAGTGATCCAATGATTCCTCTATACTCAGTGGAGTTGGTTGGAACACCACTCTCATCAGGATCCATCTTCCAATTTGTGTTCATTGGGATCCTTACTGGCTTGCTAGTAGCACACCCAAACTTCTTGATCATTTCTCTGGTGTACTTAGCTTGGTTGATGAAAATCCCTTCTTTTGATTGCTTGACTTGAAGTCCCAAAAAGAAGTTCATCAACCCCATCATGGACATCTCAAACTTGCTTTGCATTAGCTTTGAGAACTTCTCACACAACTTTTCATTGGGTGATCCAAATATTATGTCATCCACATAAATTTGGACAAGCAAGATGTCCTTTCCTTCAGAGATTCTGAAGAGGGTTCTGTCCACAGTTCCCTTGGTGATTCCATGATCCAAGAGGAATTTTGACAGTGTGTCATACCAAGCCCTAGGGGCTTGCTTAAGTCCATATAGAGCCTTCTTCAGTCTGTAAACTTGGTTTTCAACCTCAAAACCTGGTGGTTGCTCCACATAGACTTCTTCTTTCAAGACTCCATTAAGAAAGGCACTCTTGACATCCATCTGGTACACTTTGAACCTCTTGTGGGCTGCATAGGCTAGAAAGAGCCTTATTGCTTCTAGCCTTGCCACAGGTGCAAAGGTCTCATCATAGTCAATGCCTTCATGTTGGCAATAACCCTTTGCCACTAGTCTTTCTTTGTTTCTGACAATCACATCATTCTCATTCTTTTTGTTTTTGAACACCCACTTGGTTCCAATAACATCTTGATGTGAAGGTCTGTCCACCAGCTCCCATACTTCATTTCTAGTGAATTGATTCAGTTCTTCCTGCATGGCTGTGATCCAATTGGTATCTTGAAGTGCTTCTTCAATATCACTTGGTTCTTGTTCTGACAAGAAACAACAGAAAAGAGCACTTTCACCATGAAATCTTCTTGTTTTGACTCCAATACTTGGGTCACCAAGTATTAGATCAGTAGGATGGTCAGACAACCAAGTCCTTCTTTTTCTGATCTCTTCAGTAGAGTTGTCCTCTACTGAAGTTGAGTCATTTTGATCATAAAATTCAGGATAATTGAATGCAGGACCTAATTCAGGATCATAATCAGGGGTGTTGTCCTCAATGTCAGGGACATTGACATTTTCAACATTTTGAGTTCCCCCTTGATTATTTGACCCATTAACTACCTCAGCAGGAACTGCTTCTTCATTGGTAGTTGTTACCTGGATGTGAACTGGGATTGGATCATTCAGTTCACCATTTCCTTCAGTGAGATTTGCCTCAGGAAGGTTGCCTTCAGGATTGTTGTCCAATGGGAGTTTTTCAGGTAGGTTGGCTTGGACAACTTCTATGAATTCAGTGTCTTAGTCTTTTAGGCTCAGTCTGGTTGTCCTTTGTGTGATTTCTTCTGATTCCAAGTTCTCATTCCTGAACTCATGAATAGATTCATCAAACACAACATGAGGTGTTTCCTCCACAGTAAGGGTTTTCTGGTTGTAGACTCTGAAAGCTCTACTGATTTGAGAATATCCAAGGAATACTCCCTCATCAGCTTTGCTATCAAAGGCTTTAAACTGTTCTTTCCCATTATTGTGTATGAAACACTTACAACCAAAGATGTGAAAGTATGACACTTTAGGCATTCTTCCTTTCCAGAGTTCATAGAGGGTTTTGCCTTGCCCCTTAGTAATCAAACATCTATTCTGTGTATGGCATGCAGTGTTTATAGCTTCAGCCCAAAACCTCTTAGGTAAGTTTGAATCAGTAATTAAGGTTCTAGCAGCTTCTTTTAAGGTTCTATTTCTTCTTTCTGCAACTCCATTTTGTTGGGGAGTTCTAGCTGCTGAGGTCTCATGAGCTATTCCATTAGATGTGCAATACTCATTGATGTATGAATATATGAACTCAGTCCCTTTATCAGATCTTATCTTGATAATGCTAAGGCTTTTCTCATTTGACAGTCTCTTTAAAAGTTCAGGCAGTTTGACTTGAGTTTCCTTCTTATTAAGGAGAAATACTACCCATGTGAACCTAGAGAAGTCATCTACTACAACCAATGTGTATTTTCTACCATTTATGCTTGTAGGGGTAATTGGTCCAAATAGGTCCATATGTAGAAGTTCAAGTACCCTTTCAGTAGAGATGACTGGTTTTCCTTTGAATGAGGCTTTAATCTGTTTTCCTTCTTGGCATAGTTTGCAAACATGCTCCTTAATGAAAACCTCATTAGGTAGTCCTTTAACTAATGCATTTCTAGCAATTTTGTTCATTGTTTTGAAGTTCAAGTGGTTTAGTCTTTTATGCCATAACCAGCTTTGTTCACTAGAACTCTTAGAAATGAAACATGCAGCATCAGTAGACTTGTCCCAGTCTGCAAAATACACATTTCCTTTCCTAGTTCCAGTCAATAGTATTTGTTGAGTCTTATCTTTGATTAAGCATTTTCCACTTGAAAACTCAACATTGAAATCTTTATCGCAGAATTGACTGATACTTAGGAGATTATACTTGAGACCAGCCACATAAGATACATTGGATACTTTGATGTTACCAATCATCAAAGTACCATAACCTTTTGTTGTTTCTTGTGAGCTGTCTCCAAATGTGACATTTGGGCCTTCTTTTTCAATAAAATCAGTGAGGAGTTCCTTGTTTCCAGTCATGTGCCTTGAACATCCACTGTCAAGGTACCATGCTGACTTTTTGTTCATGCTCCTCTTCTTGTGGCCCATTGGTACCTGCAATTAGATAGGTTTAGGTGCCCTTTGAGTTTTGGGTCCTGAAATGTTAGTTGTACCTTTGGGAACCCAAACTTGCCTAATAACCCTGATTGATTCAAGGTGGCTAAGTTGTTTTCCTCTAGCATCAACATACACTGTCTTTCCCTTAAATGTCTTTGGGAAAGTGTGTGTGAATGTGTTGACTCTGTATGTTTCAGGAGAGTTGTCAATTCTCCTGAACTTATGAGTTCTTTGTGCTACTTGAGGGAATCTTTGAGGAAAGGCTTTCTTATGACCATTACCCTTTGGCATGAAGGGTTTTGGTTGTCTCATTTTATTTTGCCTTTGAGGGTAGTTGTCCTTAGGTCTAGTCAGCTGAGGCTTTCTCAGTAGAGTTGGCCTAGGCTGATTATACCTTGGGTCTACTCTGCTGATCAATATTCCTCTTATGTTCAGGAGTTTTGGCCATTTCCTTAGGTTTTGGCCTAGTCTCCTGAAGCACTTGAGTAGGCAAATCATCCATTTTGCCCTTTCCTTTGTTCAGTGGTTGTTTGTTTTCATTTTTAGTTGGTGCCACTGATTTAACAAAGATTCTCTTAGTGTTACTTACAGAGGCAACACTAAGACAAGGTGAAGATTCAAATGGATCAAAACCTAATCCACTTCTTTGAGCCATAGGTCTTTGATAACTCTGAATTTCCTCTATTGCTCTAGAGGATTTCTTCAGAGCAGACATCTTTAATTTCAGGCTCTCTTCACTTGTTTTAAGAATATCATATTCATGTGAGAGATTTTCAAACTTGGCATTTAGAATTTTCAATTCGAAATCTTTTCTCTTCTGAGAGAGTAGTTGATCATCAATCTCCTTTTGTTGGTCAACTATCCTGAGATTTGCTTCCACAAGTTCTCTCAAGACTTGTTGATACAACTCAGTAGATTTGACATCAACAACTACCTCAGAAGTTATGGCAAGTTCAATAGCCAATCTTTCATTTTCTCTCACACAGTTATCATGAAATTCTTGTAACATAGTGAAATCTTCCATCAACTTTCCAATGGAAGGTTTCAGGTTGACCTCACTATTGTTTTGTGAGATGAATGATGGTGAGCTAGAAGTAGAGGATACCTCATCATCCTCAAGAGCCATGTTGCAAACATCATCATCATCTTCACTATTTGAGAACAGTCCATCAGAAGAGTTGAAGCTTTCAGCACTTTCAGATTCTTCACCAGCCATCATGGCCTTTCTATTGGTGAACTTTATGTCTCTTTTAGCTTGCCTTTCTCTTCTTTCCTTAGAGCTCAATTCAGGGCAGTCATACTGGAAGTGCCCTTTCTTCTTGCAATTATAGCACAGGTCTTCATCATCATACTTCTTTGGTTCTTCTCTTTTTCTTGATGATGAAGGTTCAGCTCTACTGGACCTTCTCCTATCAGAGTACTTGTCCTCTGATCTTTTCTCTTCAGGCTTCCTGACCTCAGCCTGAGTTTCAGGAGAGTTGTACCTTCTCCTGAATTTGTTGTCTTGGTAGAATTTCTTGTATCTACCAAACCTTGAGTTTAGCTTTTCAAACCTTCTAGCCATCAAGGCTAGTTCTTCCTTCATTTCAGTCTTGGAGACTGACTTTGATGATCTTGGAGTGGACTGCATTTCTGGTTCAGCAATTTTGGCTTTGAATGCCACTCCTTTTGTGGGATTTGAAGGCTCCTCAATAGGCTTTCTTCTATTGAGGTCGAACTCATAAGCTTTGAGTTCAGCGAAGATTTTTTGCATTGGCATGGTGGAAAGATCTTTGGTATTTTACATCATTACAGCATAGACATCCCACTTTTGAGTGAGACTTCTCAAGATCTTCAATCCAACTTCTCTCTTGGTGTAGACCTTGCCCAAGGAGTTGATTTAATTCATCACATCAGTGAATCTACCAGCAAATTTATCAATGGACTCCTCAGACTCCATTGTGAACTGTTCAAACTTCTGCACTGCCACTTGGAGCTTATTCTCCTTGATTTTCTCAGTGCCCTCACACATTTCTGCAAGAGTATCCCATATCTCCTTGGCAGTTGTGCAGTGGTAGACCCTTCCCGTGATTGCATCTGGAATTATTTGATAGAGGGTATTCATTGCAAGATAATTCAAATTATCCTTCCTCTTTTCATCAGCGGTGAAGTCATCTTCATCTTTGGGGAGCACATCTCTTGTATCTGCCCTTTGAGCCTCAGTGACTCTAGGATTGACAAAGGTGAACACAAAAGGACCTCTTGTGATCACTCTCAGCAGGTCAGTGTGAAGAGATGCAAGATGAGCCCTCATTCTGATTTTCCAGAAATCATAATTATCAATTGAGAACATGGGCAATTTGTGATGAGATATGTGATTGACTGGATTTGTTGCCATATTGTCCAATCCTTGAACCGCAGGAGGTGGAACTGCAGCATTTATGTTCTGATCAGGATTTTGCTGCTGGTTCTGGTTGTTGTTGTTGTTGTTTCCTCTTGCCATTTCTTCAAGAGAGAGGTTAGACAATAGATACAAAGGATTACAGATAGATCAGTTCAGTGACCACACCAAATATGTGATTTTGAAAACCAAGATGGTTTTTCAGAAGCAGTGGTCTTTGAACCCCTGCTCTGATACCACTTGTTGGTCCTGAAAGGAGTATATAACAAGTGTATGGGGGGGGAATACACTTGTATGCAAATTCTTTTCTAACTTTATCAAACCAGAGCTCAGAAAGGTTGTCTTGGACAACTCTGCTGAAGATGATTAACTCTTCTAAGATAATCAAACTACTAAGTACTATTGAGTACTTAGTTGAATAACTATCTAGGGGAGTTATATGTGCGGAATAGTGGTTGGTCCTTTTAGTTTAGACTCCTTTAGTTTCTGAAATCACTCAAACAATTCAGTACAGTCCAGTTTCAGGGAACTTGTCCAAATGAGTTTTGCACAGTCTTTGAATATATATTCTTTGAAAGGTCAGTTTTGTGTGCAGTGTTGAATGTATGTAAGTACTTGTAAAGCAAATCAACACAAGAGTTTATAGTGGTTCAGAGACTCAAGCTCCTACATCCACTTTCCCTGATTTAACATGATAATTCCTTCACTCTTGGAATTAACTTGTTTTATAGTGCCAAGGTGCACTTGATCAATAACACCACTCCTTGGTGAATTGATCCCTAGGATGTCTAGAGTCCTAGTACCCTCTTCTCAACTCAGAACTGAACTGTTCTTCTCTCAACAGTCAGCTCCTACCACTTCTACTACTACAACCTTCTCACTTTCACTCTTTGAAAGATATGAGGATTGAAGTAAGGTTCCAACTAATGAGATATCCTTTACAATGAAGAATAGTGTATAAGGATTAGGATATCTCTCTAAGCTTGTGTAGGGATATACAATTGAGTTCAGGTTAGATGAAGTGTTTGAAGACTAAGATAGTCTTTGAAAGCACTCTAGCTTGTAAGAACTTGAGGTTAGTTGGATTGTGTTGAGGTGCTTTCAAATGGTCTCCACACTTCTGTATTTATAGACAATTGAAGGATTTGCCCGTTGGAGAGGCAGTCTCAAATGTCCATAAATGTCTACTTTTAGTTCTTCAACTTTGAAGATAGAATCTTGATAGTGACATGTCCTCATTTGGGAAATAAACGGCTGTATGAGCTTTGTCTTCATTCTGCAGCTCTCTTCCCAATGTCTGGCTTTCAGATTCTCTTGTTAGGACATGGACATGGCTTCTGAAGGTTGTTCCAATGATAGGACAACATTCCTTATCAACTGGACAACTCTCCTTATCACTATCAGCAGTCTTGCCTATCAGCAAGGTTGGCTTGCTCTTCTTCAGATGACTTGGCTTTTACCCTTTGCTTCACTTGAAAGTGATCTTAGCATGATTCATTAAGGGTCTTTAGGGTGTAGTTGTCTCTTCATCATGGTTGACCTCAAGCTTTCAGTACACTTCTTCTGAATTGATTGTGCTGAGACAACTCCTCTGGACAACTCATCTGATCAGCATATTTGTCCTTCAGTGGACTTGGTCATGGTTCCAGAATTTGAGCCTTGAGGGGACTTGTTCTTGATAGACTTTGAAGCATGTGTTCCCCCTCAAATTGTGCATCTAATCAACTAAGAGTTGCCTAACATATCAGCTTCTCATCTAGCCCTTATTCTATATGTTCTAACATTTCTAGAACATATTCAACTTGACTTAGGCATGTCTCAGTGGGTTTTGGTATTGATCAAAACATATCTCATTTTATTCCCAACACAAGATTTTATAAAATTCTTAAAACTGAAGAATCTGATGAAGACAATGAGAGTTTGTCTTGTAAGCAAAAAGAACTAGAACTTGAATATATATAGAGCTTTTACAGATTACAAGTGATAGTTTCTTTAAACTTCTAAAGTAGTCTTCATCAGGTCTTCTGATCTTCAATTAGATGCGGAAGGCAAGGAACAGGCGAGCTCGAACATCTTCCATGTGTTGAATGTCTGTAACATTCTCTTCTTTGTAGATCGTCTCCAGAATCCTTTTGACTTCTATCATGTCAGTTCTTCCGGAGCCCAGAGTGGGTGCTTCCCATTTGGGTTCTTCAGGAGTTAGGATTCTGCAGTTATCGAGTTCCTTGGCTGTCTTGACTATCTCTGCCCAGAACACTTGATCTTCAATGTTCATGAACTGACTGAACTGAAAGAATTCATCTTCATAGGTAGGGAGAGGGCCAAATTTCCTTACTATGTGGTGTTGAATTTGCCACTTCTTCTTCAGGGGATACCACATTGGTAGCTCATCTTGAAGGGCTAAATAATCCACATAAGAGCTATCAAACACTAGGACGTTTTCTTTCATTGCTTTGTCCTTTAGAGCTTTTCTGAGTTTGGCCACCTACCTATCAAATTTGGCCTTGAGTGCCTTCGCATCATTCAACTTCTTTTGCTTAAGCTCTTGAGCTTCAAGCAACTTCTTTTTCTTCAGCTCTAAAGCCTCTTTCTCTTCTGCAGTAGGCTCTGCTGGAGCTGACTTCTTGCTTGACTGAGCTTGCTCATCTGCCTTCCTTTTCCTTGTCATCCTCATTTCAGGAGCTTGTTCTACAGAGGCAGTGATCTGTAGACTCTTGGCAGGAGCTTGAGCAGGAGCTTGGATGTCTTCTTGAGCAATTTCTTTGCCTTTGCCTTGTCTGTTCTTGATTTTACTTTTCAAGCCTCCCAAGGTTTCATTCAGCTCATCTTGAGATACTACCATTACTGCTTGCTGAGCAGTAGACTTCTCCAGAGCTCTTATCAACATATCTTCCCCCTTTTTGGCTTCAGCAAGAGCCGCCGCAAAAGGCTTCATGGCATTTAGAATTTCCACATGCAGGGTGTGCTTGAGGGCCATGGCATTAACCTTGCTTACAGCAGTTATGTGGGAGATACTTTGCTCCATGACATGAGCAAGAGAATTGGTGGAGGAGGCAGCTTCGAGCTTTTCTGAAAGTGCTTCCAATTTGGCTGCTGTCTCCTTCAGCTGAGTCTGCAGTTTCTCATTCTCTTCTGCAGCTGTCTTAAGAAGGGTTTGACCTTCAGCGGCTCTTGCTTCAGCATGTTTAATCCTTGACTCGTAGGTGGTCTACATGCGGGTTATCTCATTGGTATAGAGATCAGCAAACATTTTGGAGGAATCAGATGCCTTCTTCTGAATGGTACTCAAGTACTCTTCTATCTGATGATGAAGTGCCTCACCAAACTTGTCTTCAATGTCAACAATCTGGTCATGAAGACGAGTCCTCTGCTCCTTAGCAGCTTTCTCAACATATCTTCCAAGCTGCAGGCCTAAGTTTTTCTCAAAGTGCAAGTCTATTGCAGCTTTGACCTGGGAGCAGATGTCTGCTGTATAATCAACAGGTTTGGGATGAACTATCAATGCTTTGCCTCTTTCTTCAGCTGAAAGATAGTCTTCATTGAGGAAGCAGCAAGTGGCCTTAACCAGATGGGTCATGATCCTTTCTCCTTTATTAATGAAGTGAGTCAGGTTATCTAAAGGCATAAAGTGAGCTGGAACTGTGATTATATCCTTTTCAAGTTCCACTTCGTCAGCTGGTTCAGCTGAGTCTTTTGCAGGGGCTGTTGCAGCTGAGTCTTCCACCAAGACGGGTGAAGCTGAGTCTTCTACCTTTTCTTTGTCAGCTATCTGCTGATCTGATGAGCCTTCTGGTACAGAGATATCATCAGTGGGGATTCCTAGAATCCTGTTGCATACTGCGGTCATGGCCTCTGCTGGCAGCAGATGAGCAAAAAATTCAACCTGAGCAACTTCCTTTTGCTCCATCTCCCAGTCGAGGAAATTAGCTTTTCCTCCCATAACCTCAAGAAGGTCATCCACATCGTCTCTTCTGAGCTCAATCCAAGTACAGACTCTTAGTACTTGCTCAAATTGAACTGATTCCTCATCAATACCAGGAATAGTAGACTTGAGCAGGTTGGTTATCTTCATCCTCATTATCTTCTCCCTTGTGCACATAGGATAGTGCACCATGCTGAACTGAGGCTCAGAGGGGCCTGCTTGAGCCAGGTCTGCTGGTGCCAAGTCTTCTTGTGTAGATGGGGCAGTGAGGGTAGGAGGTTGAGTGGATGGGACATTTTCCTCTGCTGTGTGAGTATCAGCAGGGATTTGGGAAGTGATATCTTCAGGTTGGATAGGAGGTTGGGATTGATCTTCAGAGGGATGTTCATCAGCAGGGTTTTGAGTCTGTTGATCTGGTTCTTTTTCTACTTGAAGATCAGTAGATGGTTAGGCTTGATGATCTTGGTCATCTGCTGTTTGAATGTCAGCAGGGGATGAGGATGTGATCTGATTTTGATCATCAGCAGGGGGTGTAGAGGTGGTCTGAGTTTGGTTATCTGTTGTTTGAACATCAACAGGTGTAGGCAATTGTGGCTCAAGTGCTGTTTGGGCTTGTTCCTCTGCTGTGTGAGTATCAGCAGGGTTTTGGGTATTAGTGTTTGAAGGGTCAGATGGGTTGGCTTCTTCAGTAGGGTTAAAGGATGAAATAGGGGCTATGCTCATGGGAGTAGGGAGCCTGGATTTCTTGGATTTCTTGGTGAAAGAAGAAGTGTTCTTCTTTCTCTTCTGTCCCTTGGATAGCTTAGAAGGAGTAATAGTGAGAGAGGGATTAGAAGTACCTGCCTTCTTCAAAGGAGAGGCTGTGGAAGTGACATCTGAATCACATGGGGAGATGAGCCCTGATCTGATTAGAATTCTTCTTTGTGCCAAGGTTTGATTGTCATCATCCTCAGCAGTCTTCTTTTGAGCCACTTCTTTGGAGGGCTCCTCTTCTTCTTCAGCAGAGTGCAGACTCTTCTGCTTCCTCAAGAACATCTTTAGAAGAAGCTTCAGCTAACATCCTCTTCTTCTCTTCCTTCAATTTTGCTGCTTCAGCAATAGCTTCCTTCCTCAAGAAGTATTTGGAGATGTGATACTTCTTAGCAGGACCCATCTTGTACTTCTTTGGGAGTACTTCTGGAAGGAGGATACTCAGCTTGTTGACAAAGCTGACAGTAGAGGTCACCTTCCACTCCTTAGATTGTAAGTCCAAGGAAACCTTCTTGGCCTCAAGAGCAATTCTGTCCAAGAAAAGCCCTTGTCAATCTCCATCAATCTGATCCCAGATTGCAGCCATAACTCTAACCTTTAGAGTAGTAACAACGTCATGGCTAAATGTGTTACCTAGCAGCATCTTGCCTGCTATATCCATCAAGGTTTGAAACTTGGGGTCAAGTTGAGATTTCTTGACTCCAGAGGCATCAGCAGCCTTGACTCTTCCACCAGTGAACAACTCCATATATTCTTTTTCTCTTCCCATAATGTAGGTAGAGATGTTTACTTCCCCCCTTTGTAGATCGAACATGTCCTTAAGAGTTTTTCTTGTGATTTCGACCGTGTGTCTACCCATGATACTTTCAACTTGTGAACCATTCATCACAGCGTTTGCATAGAAAGCCAGCACATCTTGTTCATAAACATTGGCAGGTGCTGCTTGCAGAAATTCTCTGAGATTAAGATTGAGGCATCGAAGCAGTATCTCCTTGTTCTCAGCTGTGTGAACGCCTTTGAAATACAGAGCATTCTCCGTAAAGATCTTCCCTTCCTTAGACCACTTTGCAGCATCTAGAGTGCCTGTGATCTTGGTCTTCTCATCAAAAATTTCAATGATTCCCATTCTGAGTTTTGAGTGTTAGGTTTCAAAAGTTTGAAAGAAATTTGCAGAACGAGGGAGTATTGTAAGCAATTGAGATTTGTGAGCGAAAGGGTTTTAGGAATGGTTTAAGGGTTGTATATATACTCCAGCAATTCTTGAGGTGTGATCGATCCAACGGTCAGATTTGATTTTAATGTGGAGTAGTACCCAAGATTTCCTTCTTTGATTTCGGGCCATTCCTTTAAATTTGTCGGCTGAATTTGCCATATGGCAATTGTTGATTAGCTGGCAATATGGTAATCAAGTACAAATGACATAATTACCAAAAATAGCCGTTGTGACTAAATTTTAGCAAAAATTGATCATCAAGGCCATTTTCTATAAGTGAATTGCATTCCTTATATAGGCCAATTTCCTTAATTACTTTCAGAAGCAAATCTAGAATGAATTACATGATCAAAGATGAACATTAGACTTTTTATTCAGATCAAAAGGTGATCTGATCAGCAGGGTGAGGTCTTCTGATTTTCTTCGAAAAGTCTGCTGATTTTCTTGGAGGTCTTCTGGTCAGCTGAGTTGGTCTTCTGATCAGCTGAGTAGAAGTTTGAGGTTTGCTGAGTAAAACTTATGTGCGTGATGATCCAACCTGGTTTGATGGATCCTTCAATTCGCCTGTGATGATCCAACCTGGTTTGATGGATCTTTTAGCTCTTCCTCTTAACCATGTGGGACCATCAAATCAATATGTAGATGGTTTGTCCTAGATGGTATCCCACTGGTTCAGATTGCCCTTACCATCGGATGTTCCTCACCATCAGATGGGTTGTAGCATAAAATGTGCTCTTGTTGAATTTCTTCGCTTCTCTTGTAAGAGCGGGAAGATTGGAAGGTGCTTCAATGGAGTGTGAAGAGAAAGGCAGGTACTTGGTCTTCTTGATTTGTTTTGACAAGGTAGCCTTTGATAACAAGCTCTCCATGTGGAACTTCCCCCAGGAGAAAAAGCTCTGCTTGCTTGCTACTTTGTCCTCTGCATCTCTCCTTCCTTTATTTTTCAACAAGAACGTCTCTCCTTTTTTATTTTTCAGGAACATACTTATGTTGGATAAACCAAGTATGCTGATCTGCGTAATCTCCTTCTTTTGGACAGATCTTCATCTCCTTCACCCAAGACTTTGGTTGAGGAATGATGCCCATGCCATCTTTTCTTTCGATCTTCTCCATACCTGAAACAAGAATAATAGTTAGTGATTTGTGTTCTTAGATGTTCCCATAACTTCCTCCTTTTATAGGGGTAGAAATGAGGAGGTGGAGTGAAAGATGACAAAAACTATAGAGTTGATAGGTCTGAATTTCTGAAAACTTACTTCTTAAGATCAACAATGAGATTCTTGATCTAAGGGTTCACATTTAAAGAGATTCAGACTCTATCTTATGGAATGAAGAAATTATAAATTTTGAGCAAGAGTTATTTGGAATCCGTACAGTGCATGCATACTGTTGAGTCGGTGAGGATGGTGTATTAATCCAACCAAGTATAACTCAATAGTATATTGTATACATGTATAATGATAAAGTATTTTATGCAGAATAGTTTATTATTATACATATGTATACATTGCTTAAGTATAGATACCAATTAACTTTGTTCATGTCTTCTGTATGTATATGTATATTATGCAATGCAGATTGTAGAGTAATTTATCAAGGATTCTTAAGGTATCATGGATTCCCCCTTGATTAAATGACTCTATGTTTTCCCTCAGCTTTATTTGTCTTCATTGGGAAAGTACTTACCAGAAGATGAGGGTGTCTATTCACCTCATCTGATCCTTCTAGTCTGCTGCAATTGTATCAGTTGAGGTCTTCAGCTGATCTTTCCTTCTTCATGAGCTTGGGTCAAGAAGACCTAGGCTATAGCATAGGGTCTTGAACCTTTCTTCAGCTAGGGGCTTAGTCAAGATGTCTGCTCTTTGGATATCTGTGTGAATTTTCTCCATCTTGATGTCCTTCTTTTCAAGGTGGTCTCTTATGAAATGGTGTCGAATGTCGACATGCTTGCACCTTGTGTGGAGGACTGGATTTTGAGTGATGGCAATGGCACTACTGCTATCACAGTAGATAGGGACTTCTCTTGCCTCTACATTGTAATCCTTGAGTTGTTGAACTAGCCAGAGCAGCTGACTACAACAACTTCCAGCTGCCATATATTCTGCTTCAGTGGTGGAGGTTGCAACTGAAGTTTGCTTCTTTGAGAACCATGATATCAACTTGTTGCCTAGGAATTGACAGGTTCCAGATGTGGATTTCCTATCTATTCTACATCCACCATAGTCTGAGTCAGAGTATCCACTCAATTCTAGGTTGTCATCAGCAGGGTACCATAGTCCTAAGTTGACTGTTCCTTTTAGGTACTTGAGAATCTTCCTTGCTGCTTCTAGATGACTTTTCTTTGGGTTTGCTTGAAACCTAGCACATACTCCTACAGCAAATGTTATGTCTGGTCTGCTGGCTGTAAGGTATAGTAGAGATCCAATCAGTGCTCTATATTCAGCTTGATCAACTGTCTTTCCAGACTCATCTGGTTCCATTTTGAAAGATGTCATCATGAGTTGAGCATCCACTATCTATGTACCATGTTTCTCCTGCTAGACCTCGTATTTTGTATAGGTCCCTCCTTTCCTGCAAGAAAGGTTAAGTCTTAGGTAGCCATTTTGTCTTGGGTCCTTGGGTGTTAGTACTACCCTTGGGAACCCACATATACATTGGTCGTTTGAACAACCTTGAACACTTGAGTTGTTTCCCTCGGGCATTACAGAACCAAATCTTACCAGTTGACACCTTGGGCTGGTCTGATTTGTTACTTGTGTCAGCTAAGTATTAGCCAAATGGTTTCTTCTTATAGGAGTGTATGTGAATTATCTTTTGACTAGTTACATTCGACCTGGGTGCATTAGCTGGACGCTGCACACGATTATATGGACCATACTCCTCTGTTCTCACAATATCATAAGAAATAGGGGGTGCAAAGAGAACAGATTTGTGTGAAGAAGATTTCTTCTTCTTAGCTGGAGCAGCATACAGCTGAGACTGTCTCAAACGAGATGGTCTAGGCTGTTTGTTGTTCCTCTGTACAGGCTTGGGGTTAACTTGTCTTTTACCATTTTTGGTGTTGGGATAGTTAGCCTTAGCTGGTACAGATGCCTTTTGGTTCATATTGGGTTCATTGTGTTTAGAACACTCACCCTTTTCATGTGACTGAGTAGTGCACTTGTTAGGTGTACTACCCCCAGCTGGAGAGGATATTGATGGGTTAAATTCATAGCCAAAACCCATCTTATTGCCATTAGATCTATAATATTCAGAGATACTTTCAATAGTAGCAGATGCTTTATTGAACTCTGATACCTTTTGATTTAGGCATTCCTTCTCCTTTTCTAAGAGCTTGTGTGCTTGGAAGAGGTCATCGAACTTGGATTGTAGTGAACGAAATTCCTTAGTTTCTAAAGCTTGAGTTTCTAACATCCCCTCATACAACTGAGTTATTGTGGTATTTTCTTCCTTAAGAAGTTCCACTTCTCTGGTCAATATTTCATTCATTGTGACCAACTCAGGGGTGTTATCAAATTAACTTAGTCTTTTTCAACTTAGCAATTTCTTTCCTTAAATCCTTGTTCTCCTCTTCTACTTCTATAAAAGCTCTAGTGGCAATATCCAGATCACCTTTTACCTTTCTTAAAGATTGATAATAGGTGTCTTCTGATTCGCATTCAGATGAGTTTATCTCATCTGTGTGTGAAAAGATAGGTGAATGGAAAGTAGTAGTGTAGGAATTTACCTCATTTTCACCTATGGCCATCATAGCTAGATCATCTGAATCATCTGAGAAGATTTGACAGTCTGGTGATGTTGGAAGAAGTGTATGTAGAGCAGCCTCCAGGATTTGAAAAGGGAGATCAAGTATATCATCTGAAGAAGGCTCTCAGTGGTCTAAAGCAAGCCCCTAGAGCTTGGTATGACACATTGTCACAATTCCTACTTGACAATGGTTACACAAAAGGCAAAGTGGATAGAACACTTTTCAGAATACAAGAAGGAGAAGACATTCTAATGGTGCAAATATATGTAGACGACATTATATTTGGATCACCCAATCAAGACATGTGCAAGAAGTTCTCTGAGCTTATGCAAGGAAAATTCGAAATGAGCATGATGGGTGAGATGAATTACTTCCTAGGACTCCAAGTCAAGCAGAGTCCAGAAGGGATCTTCATCAATCAGTCCAAGTATACCAAAAGCCTATTAGAAAGATTCAAAGCTCTACAAAGCAAGACTGCAAGAATTCCAATGATGACATCTTTCAAAGTGGAACCAGATGAGTCTGGAAAGACAGTTGATCAAGCTGAATATAGAGCACTGATTGGATCTCTACTATACCTTACAGCCAGCAGACCAGACATAACATTTGTTGTAGGAGTATGTGCTAGGTTTCAAGCAAACCCAAAGAAAAGTCATCTAGAAGCAGCAAGGAAGATTCTCAAGTACCTAAAAGGAACAATCAACTTAGGACTATGGTACCCTGCTGATGACAACCTAGAATTGAGTGGATACTCTGACTCAGACTATGGTGGATGTAGAATTGATAGGAAATCCACATCTGGAACCTGTCAATTCTTAGGCAACAAGTTGATATCATGGTTCTCAAAGAAGCAAACTTCAGTTGCAACCTCCACTACTGAGGCAGAATACATGGAAGCTGGAAGTTGTTGTAGTCAGCTACTCTGGCTAGTTCAACAACTCAAGGATTACAATGTAGAAGCAAGAGAAGTCCCTATCTACTGTGATAGCAGCAGTGCTATTGCCATCACTCAAAACCCAGTCCTCCACACAAGGTGCAAGCATGTCGACATTTGACACCATTTCATAAGAGACCACCTTGAAAAGAAGGACATCAAGATGGAGAAAATTCACATATATATCCAAAGAGCAGACATCTTGACTAAGCCCCTAGCTGAAGAAAGGTTCAAGACCCTATGATATAGCCTAGGTCTTCTTGATCCAAGCACATGAAGAAGGAAAGATCAGCTGAAGATCTCAGCGGATACAATTGCAGCAGACTAGGAAGATCAGATGAGATGAATAGACACCCTCATCTTCAGGTAAGTACTTTCCCAATGAAGACAAATAAAGCTGAGGGAAATCTTAGAGTCATTTAATCAAGGGGGAATCCATGATACCTTAAGAATCCTTGATGAAATACTCTACAATTTGCATTGCATAATAGATATATATATATATTCAGAAGACTTGAACAAAGTTACTTGATTTCTGTACTCAAAGCAATGTATATCTATGTATAGTAATAAACTATTCTTCATAAAATACTTTACCACTATACAAACATACAATATACTATTGAGTTATACTTGGTTGAATTAATACACCATCCTCACCGACTCAACAATATGCAAGCACTGTACGGATTTCAATAACTCTTGCTCAAAATCTATAATTTCTGCATTCCACAAGATAGAGTCTGAATCTCTTTAAATGTGAACCCTTAGATCAAGAATCTCATTGTTGATCATAAGAAATAGCTTTGCAGAAATTCAGACCTATCAACTCTATAGTTTTGTCATCTTTCACTCCACCACCTCATTTCTACCCCTATAAAACGAGGAAGTTATGGGAACATCTAAGAACACAAATCACTAACTATTATTCTTGTTTCAGATATGGAGAAAATCGAAAGAAAAGATGGCATGGACATCATCCCTCAACCAAAGACTTGGGTGACGAAGGAGTTGAAGATCTGTCCAGAAGATGGAGATGATGCAGATCAGCATACTTGGTTTATCCAACATAAGTATGTTCCTGAAAAATAAAGGAAGGAGAGACGTTCTAGTTGAAAAATAAAGGAAGGAGAGATGCAGAGGACAAAGTAGCAAACAAGCAGAGCTTCTTCTCCAGGGGGAAGTTCTACATGGAGAGCTTGTTACCAAAGGCTACTGTGTCAAACCATATCAGGAAGACCAAGTTCCTGCCTTTCTCTTCACACTCCATTGAAACACCTTCCAATCTTCTCCCTCTTTCAACAGAGGCGAAGAAATTCAATTAGAACACATTAGATGCTACAACCCATCTGATGGTGAGGAACATCCGATGGTGAGGGCAATCTGAACCAGTGGGATACCATCTAGGCCAAACCATCTACATATTGATTTGATGGTCCCACATGGTTAAGAGGAAGAGCTGAAAGATCCATCAAACCAGGTTGGATCATCACAGGCGAATTGAAGGATCCATCAAACCAGGTTGGATCATCACGCACAGAAGACTTACTCAGCAAACCTCAAACCTCTACTCAGCTGATCAGAAGACCAACTCAGCTGACCAGAAGACTTTCAAGAAAAATCAGCAGACCTTTTGAAGAAATCAGGAGACCTCACTCTGCTGATCAGATCACTTTATTTCAGAACATAATGACCATCTTTGATCATGTAATTCATTCTAGATTTGTTTCTGAATGTTATTAAGGAAATCGGCCTATATAAGGAATGCAATTTACTTATAAAAACGGCCTTGGATGATCAATTCTTGCCAAAATTTAGTCACAACGGCTATTTTTGGAAATGATGTCATTAATACTAGATTACCATATTGCCAACAAATCAACAAATGCCACATGGCACTATTAGCCGACAAAATTAAAGGAAAGGGCTGAAATCGAAGAGAGAAATCTTGGGTACTACTCCTCATTAAATCAAATCTGACTGTTGGATCAAGACTTGCTGGAGTATATAAGGACCCCTTAAACCTCTCCCCAAACCCTTTCGCTCACAAATCTCAATTGCTCTCAATCTCTCTCGTCTTGAATATTTTCTTAAGCATTCCAAACCTAACACTCAACATTCAGAATGGCAATCATTGAAATTTACGACGAGAAGACCAAGAGCACCGGCACTCTAGATGCAACAAAGTGGTCTAGGGAAAGAAAGATTTTCACAGAGAATGCTCTGTTTTTCAAGGGTAAGCATACACCTGCGAACAAGGAGATCCTACTTCGCTGCATCAACCTCAATCTCCGTGATTTTCTGGAAGCAGCACCAACGAATGTCTATGAACAGGATGTGCTGGCTTTCTACTCAAATGCTGTGATGAAGGGATCTCATGTTGAAAGTGTCATGGGTGGACACAAAGTAAAAGTCACAAGAGAAATCCTTCAGGAATTGTTCGGCTTGTTAAGGGGGAAGATAAACATCTCTAACTACATCATGGGAAGAGAGAAAGAATATATGGAGATGTTTACCAGTGGAAGAGTCAAGGCTGCTAATACCTCTGGACTTAAGAAGTCCCAACTTGACCCCAAGTTTCAAACACTGATGGACATAGCAGGCAAGATGCTGCTAGGTAACACGTTTAGCCATGATGCTGTTACCACTCTAAAGGTAAAAGTTATGGCTGCAATCTGGGATCAGATTGATGGAGATTAGCAAGGGCTATTCTTGGATAGAATTGCTCTTGAGGCTAAGAAAGTTACTTTGGACTTGCAGTCAAGAGAATGGAAGGGGACATCCACAGTCAGCTTTGTCAACAAGCTGAGCATCATCCTCCCAGATATACTCCCAAAGAAGTACAAGATAGGTCCTCATAAGACCTTCCACACCTCCAAGTATTACTTGAGAAAGGAAGCTCTTCTTGAGGCAGCAAGGCTGAAAGAAGAGAAGAGGAAACTGTTAGCTGAAGCATCCTTCAAAGATGCTATGGAGGAGGTAGAAGAGTCTGCTCATGACTCTGCTGAAGAAGAAGAAGAGCCCTCCAAAGAAGAGGCTCAATAGAAGACTGCTGAGGATGATGATGATGATAATCAAACCTTAGCACAAAGAAGAATTCTGATCAGGTCTGGGCTCATCTCCCCATCTGATTCAGATGCCACTCCAATAGCCTCTCCTTTGAAGAAGGCATGTATTTCTAATCCCTCCCTCACTATCACTCATTCTAAGCTGTCCAAGGGTCAGAAGAGAAAGAAGAACACTTCTTCTTTCACCAAGAAGTCCAAGAAATCCAGGCTCCCTACTCCCATGAGCATAGATTCTATTTCATCCTTTAACCCTTCTGAAGATGCCAACCCATCTGAACCTTCAAACATTGAGACCGAAATCCCTGCTGATACTCACACAGCAGAGGAACAAGCCCAGCCTCAAACAACTCTTGAGCCACAATTGCCTACCCCTGCTGATGTACAAACAGCAGATGACCAAACTCAGACAGCAGATGACCAAGATCATCAAGCCCAACCATCTACTGATCTTCAAGTAGAAATAGAACCAGACCAGCAGACTCAAAACCCTGCTAATGCTCAACCAACTGAAGATCAATCTCACTCTCCTACCCAACCTGAAAACATTACTTCCCAAATCCCTGCTGATACTCACACAGCAGAGGAAAATGTTCCATCCACTCAATCCCCTATCCTCACTGCCCCATCTGCACAAGAAGACTTGGCACCAGCAGACCTGGCTCAAGCAGGCACTTCTCAGCCTCAGTACAGCATAGTGTGTTGGTCCCTGAACGAGTAGTGAATGGGTTTAAAGTCTAGAGGGGAGGGGTGAATAGACTTTAAAACTTTTTCAAACAGAGTTGGGAACCTCTTCTGATTGCTATGTCAACTGGACTGCAAGTCTGCTGGTCCAGATGACTATAGTGATCTGACTGAGGAGGTTATATGCGGAATTATGGTGGCCCTGGTTTAGACTCGTTCTTGTAACTTGTTTTACTTAATGAAAATACTCAGCTGATGCTGGTTTGAAAGTTATGGCCTTGTTTTGAAGAGTGTTGAAATCACAGTATGCATTATATAATAATGAATGTAAAGGCAGAAATGTAAAGTGCAGAAAGTAAATAACACCGGATTTATAGTGGTTCGGATATACGTTCCTACGTCCACTCTCACGTCCTAACGTGATGTTTAATCCCTTTAATTTCCACAAATTACAAGGGTCTTGACCTTTATAGTCCCAAGGTTAGGACTTTGAGATCTGAGCCGTCCTAACAGCTACGGTCTCCACAAGTGATTGTAAGCACTTGCACTTTAAGGGGTTTCAAAAACTTTAACCTTTCGGTGAGGGTTTGGGGTTTTTGAGGTGTATCCAACTAATGGTTCAAGCTTATAATTTTCTTAACCACTATGCCTAAAACAATTGATATACAATATGAACAGGTTTCAGGTTCTTAAGGGTTGGATAGAAATCACTTAAGAGCTATAGATAATCTAATGGTTTCTGGCTCTTTTGAGAATTCTTAGAACTGTATGGCTTTAGCTTTGATTGCTTGCTTGGCTTGTTGAATTCTCTCTTGTGACTTCTCTCTCTTTTTTTTTGTGATTTCTCATCCTCTTGTATTTATAATGGAGATTGGTTGCAACTAGCTGTTGGAGTTGACTAGCCGTTTGAGCAATCTTTCCATAATAGCTTGATTCCTTGATTCCAGCCGCTTGATTGCTTCAATCCTGGGATCATGTCAATCTTCTAAATAAGGTAGGTCTTTGTTTGAATTGCAAGATGACTTGGGAATCAGCCGAGTCCTGGAAGAGCACATAGTCTTCTGATCTGTACTTCTAGTCTTCTGACTACTCTTCTAGCCTTAGGTCTTCTGTCTTCACTCTTCTGATCTGGAAATTCTTTGTACTGCTTTTAGGCCATCTTCAATCTGGGACTCCATCAGATAGGTAGGTATACAAGCACCTTAACTTATCTGGTCTTCAAGGATCTTCTAGTCTTCATGTCTTCTACTCTTCTCATCTTGAGGATAGGCATGTAAGCCAGGACTGTGCTGATCAGCTGATATCAATACAGTTGATCACACAAGACTAGTCTAAGCTGTTCTATACAAGTCAGCTGATCCTATTACATTTATAAACTCTAAGTGTTTTGGCCATCAAAACTATTCTAACATCAAGTGGGGCTTAGGATGAATTTATATCCCAACAATTTCCCCCTTTTTGATGAAGCCAAAACTATACTTGATAAGTGCTCTTAATGAATTAAGATAAGAGTTTATATCATGCTAAGACTTGAAGTATCTGATGAAGACAATGAGAATTTGTCTTGTAAGCAAAAAGAACTAGAACTTGAATATAGATAGAACTTTTACAGATTACAAGTAATAGTTTCTTTAAACTTCTAAGCTAGTCTTCATCAGGTCTTCTGATCTTCAAATGCGGTAGGCAAGGTATAGACGAGCTCGAACTTCTTCCATGTGTTGTACATCTGTAACATTCTCCTCTTCATAGATCTTGTACAAAATCTTCTTGATTTCTATCATGTTGACTCTTCCTGAATCCAGAAGGGGTGCATCCCATTTGGGTTCTTCAGGAGTTAAGATTCTGCAGTTTTCAAGTCCTTTGGCTGTCTTGACAATTTCTTCCCAGAACACTGGATCTTCAATGTTCATGAACTGATTGAACTGGAAGAATTCATCTTCATAAGTTGGGAGAGGGCCAAATTTCCTTACTATGTGGTGTTGAATTTGCCACTTCTTCTTTAGGGGATACCATCTTGGTAGCTCATCTTGAAGGGCTAAGTAATCCACATAATTGCTATCAAACACCAAGACACTGTCTTCTTTTGCTCTGTCCTTCATCATTTTCCTGAGTTTGGCAATTCTTCTTTCAAATTTGGCTTTGACTGCCTTCGCATCATTCAGCTTCTTTTGCTTAAGCTCTTGAGCTTCAAGCAACTTCTTTTTCTTCAACTCTAGAGCCTCTTTCTGTTCTGCAGTAGGCTCTGCTGGAGTTGATTTCTTGCAGGTCTGAGCTGTCTGGGCTTGCTCATCTGCCTTTCTTTTCCTTGTCATTCTCTTTTCAGGGACTTGTTCTTCAGGAGCAGTGATCTGAAGAGTCTTGGCAGGAGCTTGAGTGGGTGCTTGAGTGTCTTCTTGAGCAATTTCTTTGCCTTTGCCTTTTTCTTGCTTGTTCTTGATTTTGCTCTTTAAACTACTCAAGGTTTCATTCAGCTCATCTTGAGATACTACCATTACAGCATGTTGTGCAGTAGATTTCTCAAGAGCTCTTATCAACATATCTTCCCCCTCTTTGGCTTCAGCAAGTGCAGCCGAAAAAGGCTTCATGGCATTCATGATTTCCACTTTCAGAGTTTGTTTCAATGCCATGGCATTGACCTTGTTGACAGTAGTAATGTGGGATATACTGTGTTCCATGACATGAGAAAGAGAATTGGTGGAGGAGGCAGCTTCGATCTTTTCTGCAAGTGCTTCCAACTTGGCTGCTGTTTCCTTCAGCTGAGTCTGCAGTTTCTCATTCTCCTCTGCAGCTGTTTTAAGAAGAGCTTGTCCTTAAGTGGCTCTTGCTTCAGCATCCTCAATTCTTGTCTTGTAGGTGGTCTCCATGCGGTGCATCTCATCAGTGTAAAGATCAGCAAACCTTTTGGAGGTGTCGGCTGACAACTTCTGATAGGTACTCAAGTATTCTCCTATCTGCTGATGAAGTGCTTCACCAAACTTGTCTTCAATTTCAATAATTTGGTCATGAAGACGAGTCTTCTGATCCCTTGCAGCTTTCTCAACATATCTTCCTAGCTGCATGCCTAAACCTTTCTCAAAGTGCAAGTCTATTGCAGCTTTGACCTGGGAGCAGATGTCTGCTGTATGGTCAACAGATGGGGTAGAAGTAGAGGGTGTACCTTGAGGCTTTGGATGAACAATTACTGCTTTGCCTCTTTCTTCGGCTGATAGGTACTCCTCATTGAGGAAGCAGGTAGTGGCCTTGGTCAGATAGGTCATCATTCTTCTGCCTGGATCCTCTTGATTGGCAATGAAGTGAGTCAGTTCGTCTGAAGGTCTGAAGTGAGCTGGTATTCTGACTACTTCTCTTTCAATCTCTTCTTTGTCAGCTGGTGCAGCTGAGTTTTCAGCAGGGGCAGCTGAGTCTTCCACCAAGGCTGGTGCAGCTGATTCCTTCATCTTTGCTTGTTCAGCTGTCTGCTGATCCGATGAACCTACTGGGATAGGGACATCAGCAGTGGAGACTCCTAGGATCCGGTTGCAGACTGCAGTTAGTGCCTCATCTGATAGCAGCTGAGCAAAGGATTGAACTTGAGCAACTTCCTTTTGCTCCATCTCCCAGTCGAGGAAGTTTTCCTTTCCTCCCATTCCTTCCATGACCTCAAGAAGGTCATCTACATCATCTCTTCTGAGCTCAGTCCAAGTGCATACTCTAAGCACTTGTTCAAACTGGATTGAAGTCTCATCAACTCCAGGGATGGTGGTCTTGAGCAGGTTGGCTATCTTCATCCTCATTATCTTTTCTGTTTGGCACATGGGGTAGTGCACCATTCTGAACTGAGGTTGAGAAGGACCAGGTTGAACCAGGTCTTCTGGTGCCTAGTCTTCTGGAGCAGAAGGGACAATGATGGTAGGGGTTTGGGTAGTTGGGGCATTTTCCTCTGCTGTGTGAGTATCAACAGGGATTTGGGAAGTGATTTCTTCTTGTTGGGTAGGAGGTTGGGATTGATCTTCAGTAATTTGTTCATCAGCAGGGTTATGGGTCTGCTGGTCTGGTTCAGTTTCTTCTTGAAGATCAGTAGGTGTTTGAGCTTGATGATCTTGGACATTTGTTGTTTGAATATCAGCAAGGATTGTGGATATAATCTGAGTTTGATCATCAGCAGGTTGTGTGGAGGTGGTTTTGAGGTTGGTTGTCTGCTGTTTGAACATCAGCAGGGTTAGGCTGGGCTTGTTCCTCTGCTGTGTGAGTATCAGCAGGGATTTGGGCATCAGTGTGTGAGGGTTCAGATGGGTTGGTATCATCAGAAGGGTTGAAGGATGAAATAGGGGATATGCTCATTGGAGTAGGGAGCCTGGATTTCTTGGCTTTCTTTGTGAAAGAAGAAGTGTTCTTCTTTCTCTTCTGACCCTTTGATAGTTTAGAAGGTGTGAAAGTGAGAGAGGGGTTAGAAGTACCTGCCTTTTTCAAAGGAGAGGCAGTGGGAGTGACATCTGAATCAGATGGGGAGATGAGCCCTGATCTGATCAGATATCTTCTTTGTGCTAAGGTCTGATTGTCATCATCATCCTCTTCAGCAACCTTCTTTTGAGCCTCTTCTTTCGATGGCTCCTCTTCTTCTTCAGCAGCAGAGTTATGAGTGGACTCTTCTGCCTTTTCAATAACATCTTTGGAAGATGCTTCAGCTAACAGCTTCTTCCTCTCTTCTTTCAACCTTGCTGCCTCAGCAAGAGCGTCCTTCCTTAAATAATATTTGGAGATGTGGAAGGTCTTGTGAGGTCCCATCTTGTACTTTCTTGGGAGTACTTCTGGAAGGATGATACTCAGCTTGTTGACAAAGATGACAGTTGAGGTTACCTTCCATTCTCTTGATTGAAGGTCCAAAGTCACCTTCTTGGCTTCAAGAGAAATTCTGTCCAAGAAAAGCCCTTGCCAGTCTCCATCAATCTGATCCCAGATTGCAGCCATAACTCTAACCTTCAAGGTGGTAACAGCATCATGGCTGAAAGTGTTACCTAGCAGCATCTTGCCTGCTATATCCATCAGGGTTTGAAACTTAGGTTCTAATTGGGATTTCTTGAGTCCAGAGGCATCAGCAGCCTTGATTCTCCCATCAGTGAACATCTCCATGTATTATTTCTCCTTATTCATGATGTAGGTGGAGATATTGATCTTCCCCCTTGACAAACCAAACAGTTCCTGAAGGATTTCCCTTGTTACCTTGACCTTGTGTCCACCCATGACACTTTCAACATACGATCCCTTCATCACAGCGTTTGCATAGAAAGCCAGCACATCTTGTTCATAAACGTTGGTGGGTGCTGCTTCCAGAAAATCTCGAAGGTTGAGGTTGATGCAACGGAGAAGGATTTCCTTGTTTGCAGCTGTGTGTTTGCCTTTGAAAAACAGAGCATTCTCTGTGAACATCTTCCCTTCCTTGGACCACTTTGCAGCATCCAAGGTGCCAGTGCTCTTGGTCTTCTCGTCGTAAATTTCAATGATTGCCATAGTAGAGTTTAAGTGTTTAGGTTTTGAGAGCTTGAAAGAAATTTGCAGAACGAGAGAGTATTGAGAGCAATAGGGTATTGTGAGCGAAAGGGTTTGGAAGAGTTTTAAGGGTGTGTATATATACTCCAATAATTCTTGATCTAACGGTCAGATTTGGGTTTAATTGTGGAGTAGAGCCCAAGATTTTCCTTCTTTGATTTCGGGCCTTCCTTTAAATTTGCCGGCTGAATTTGCCATGTGGCAACAGTTGATTTGCTGGCAATTTGGTAATTGAGTATTAATGACATCATTACCAAAAATAGCCGTTGTGACTAATTTTGTGGCAAGAATTGATCATCAAGGCCGTTTTTTTTTTTATAAGTGAATTGCATTCCTTATATAGGCCAATTTGTTTAATTACATTCAGGAATAAATCTAGAATGAATTACATGATCAAAGATAGTCATTAAACTCAAAAATCAAGTGATCTGATCAGCAGAGTGAAGTCTTCTGATTTCCTGAAAAGGTCTGCTGATTTCTCTTGGAAGTCTTCTGGTCAGCTGAGCTGGTCTTCTGATCAGCTGAGTGGAGGATTGAGATTTGCTGAGTAAATCTTCTGTGCTTTGAAGGTCCAACTTGGCTTGATGGATCCTTCATTGTTGCTGTGATGATCCAACCTGGATGATGGATCTTCCAGCTTTATTGTGAGTGGAGATCCAACCTGGTTTGATGGATCTTCCAGCTCTATCTCTGAATCAAGTAGGACCATCAAATCAATATGTATATCAGCCTGGATGGTATCCCACTGGTTCAGGTTGCCCTTACCATCTGATGTTCCTCATCATCAGATGGGTTGTAGCATCAAATGTGTCCTAATTGAATCTCTTCGCTACTCTTGAAAGAGAAGGAAGATTGGAAGAGGCTTCAATGGAGTCGAAGAGAGGGCCATGGACTCAGCCTTCATGTTCTGTTTAGACACAATAGCTTTTGATAACAAGCTCTCCATGTAGAACTTCCCCCTGGAGAAGAAGCTCTGCTTGTTTGCTACTCTGTCCTCTGCATCTCTCTTTCCTCTAGTTTTCAATAAGGACTTCTCTCTTTCCTCTAGTTTTCATAGACATACTTATGTTGGTTAAACCAAGTATGCTGATCTGCATCATCTTCATCTTCTGGACAAATCTTCATCTCCTTCACCCAAGACTTTGGTTGAAGAATGATCTCCATTCCATCTTTTCTTTCAATCTTCTCCATACTTGAAACAAAAATTGTAGTTGGTGATTTGTGTTCTTAGGTGTTCTCATAACTTCCTCCTTTTATAGGGGTAGAAATGAGGTGGTGGAGTGAAAGATGACAAAACTATAGAGTTGATAGGTCTGTATTTCTGAAAAGTTACTTCTTAAGATCAACAATGAGATTCTTGATCTAAGGGTTCACATTTAAAGATATTCAGACTTTATCTTATGGAATGCAGAATTTATAAATTTTGAGCAAGAGTTATTTGAAATCCGTACTGTGCATGCATACTGTTGAGTCGGTGGTGTATTAATCCAACCAAGTATAACTCAATAGTACACTGTATTTATGTATATAAATAAAGTATTTTATGAAGAATAGTTTATTATTATACATAGTATACATTGCTGGGAATAAAGAGATCAAATAACTTTGTTCAAGTCTGCTGTATATATATATGATATGATATGCAATGCAGATTTTAGAGTATTTCATCAAGGATTCTTAAGGTATCATTGATTCCCCCTTGATTAGATGACTCTAAGTTTTCCCTCAGCTTTATTTGTCTTCATTGGGAAAGCACTTACCTGAAGATGAGGGTGTCTATTCACCTCATCTGATCCTCCTAGTCTGCTGCACTTGGGTCAGCTGAGGTTTTCAGCTGATCTTTCCTTCTTCATGTTCTTGGGTCCAGGAGTCCTAAGCTGTAACATAGGGTTTTGAACCTTTCTTCAGCTAGGGGCTTAGTCAAGATGTCTGCTCTTTGGATATCTGTGTGAATTTTCTCCATCTTGATGTCCTTCTTTTCAAGGTGGTCTCTTATGAAGTGGTGTCGAATGTCAACATGCTTGCACCTTGTGTGGAGGACTGGATTTTGAGTGATGGCAATGGCACTGCTGCTATCACAATAAATAGGGACTTCTCTTGCCTCTACATTGTAATCCTTGAGTTGTTGAACTAGCCAGAGCAGCTGACTACAACAACTACCAGCTGCCATGTATTCTGCTTCAGTGGTGGAGGTTGCAACTGAGGTTTGCTTCTTAGAGAACCATGATATCAGCTTGTTGCCTAGAAATTGACAGGTTCCAGATGTGGATTTCCTATCAATTCTACATCCTCCATAGTCTGAGTCAGAATAGCCACTCAATTCTAGATTGTCATCAGCAGGGTACCATAGTCCTAGGTTGACTGTTCCTTTTAGGTACTTGAGAATCTTCCTTGCTGCTTCTAGATGACTTTGCTTTGGGTTTGCTTGAAACCTAGCACATACTCCTACAGCAAATGTTATGTCTGGTCTGCTAGCTGTAAGATATAGTAGATATCCAATCAGTGCTCTATATTCAGCTTGATCAACTGCCTTTCCAGACTCATCTGGTTCCATTTTGAAAGATGTCATCATTGGAATCCTTGCAGTCTTGCTTTGTAGGGCTTTGAATCTTTCTAATAGGCTCTTGGTATACTTGGACTGGTTGATGAAGATCCCTTCTGAACTCTGCTTGACTTGAAGTCCTAGAAAATAATTCATCTCACCCATCATGCTCATTTCAAACTTTCCTTGCATAAGTTCAGAGAACTTCTTGCACATCTCTTGATTGGGTGATCCAAATATAATATCATCTACATATATTTGCACCATTAGTATGTCTTCTCCTTCTTGTATTCTGAAAAGAGTTCTATCCACTTTGCCTTTTGTATATCCATTGTCAAGTAGGAATTGTGACAATGTGTCATACCAAGCTCTAGGGGCTTGTTTTAGACCATAGAGAGCCTTCTTCAGTCGATATACTTGATCACCTTTTTCAAAACCTGGAGGCTGCTCTACATATACTTCTTCTACCAGAATACCATTTAGAAAAGCACTCTTGACATCCATTTGATATACCTTGAAGCCCATATATGATGCATAAGCTAGAAACAGTCGTATGGCTTCTAATCTGACTACTGGAGCAAAGGTTTCATCATAGTCAATCCCTTCAGATTGAGAGTATCCTTTTGCAACTAGCCTAGCCTTATTTCTAGTTATCACATCATTTTCGTCCTTCTTGTTCTTGAATACCCACTTTGTTCCTACTACATTGTGGTTTTCAGGACGATCTACCAATTCCCAGACTTCATTTCTTTCGAATTGGTTTAGTTCTTCTTGCATAGCAGTGATCCAATTGCTATCTGTCATTGCTTCTTCTATATCAGCTGGTTCAATGTTGGATAGGAAAGCACACCAGCAGAACATAGATGATTGTGAGTTCTGATTCAGTTGTCTTCTTGTCTTGACACCTGAGTCAGCTCCTCCTAAGATGAGGTTTGATGGATGGTTGTTTCTCCATGTATGCCTCACAGGAGTATTTGCATTGGATGAGCTTGGATTCTCATCTGATCTAGTGCCATCAGGAGGGTTGACTTGATTAGGTCGATCATCATCTGTATCTTGAGTGTCAAAGAGATCATTCCCCCTGGCATTTGGGATTGGTGCATCTTGATTCTGGTCAGCTTGTCCTGCTTGAGTTTGAGATCTAGTGACAGGTCTATGAGGTTTATCCTCCTCTGGTTCTTCAGGGAAAGGTTCATTGACTTCAATGAACTCATCTGGTTTGGACTTGATCACTAGATGTCTCATCTGATCTGCAGCTGAGTTTGTTTCTACTGCATTCTTTTCACAAGATTCATCAAAAACAACATGAGGTGTTTCTTCCACAAGAAGGGTTCGTTTGTTGAGTACTCTAAATGCTTTGCTAGTTGAGGAGTATCCTAAAAATATCCCCTCATCTGCTTTGGCATCAAAAGCATTCAACTTACTCTTCCCATTGTTGTGAATGAAACACTTACAACCAAATATATGAAAGGAAGATACTCTAGGTTTTCTTCCTTTCCATAGTTCATATGGGGTTTTCTCATGTATTTTATGAATACCTGACCTGTTTTGAGTGTGACAAGCTGTGTTGATGGCTTCTGCCCATAGCTTCTTGGGAGTGGAGAATTCAGCAAGGAGTGTTCTGGCAGCTTCTTTGAGTGTTCTGACTCTTCTTTCAGCTACACCATTCTGTTGTGGTGTTCTTGCTGCACTTGTCTCATGCTGAATACCATTAGAAGTACAATAGGCAATAATATAAGAGTTAATGAATTCAGTGCCTTTGTCACTTCTAATTTTCACAATTGGTTCTCCTTTCTCTACTTGGATCCTCTTCAATAGTTCAGGGAGCTTCTGCTGTGTTTCACTCTTCTTGTATAAGAAGATAACCCAAGTAAACTTGGAATAATCATCTACAACAATAAGAGTGTACTTCCTCCCTGTTAGAGTGGTTGGAGTGATTGGTCCAAAGAGATCCATGTGAAGCAGTTCAAGAACTCTGCTGGTTGATGCTGTCTTCTTGGTCTTGAAGGAGACCTTTGTTTGCTTTCCTTGTTGACATGCATCACACACATGATCTTTACAGTAGAGTTCATTAGGCAGACCATCAACTAAGGATTCCCTTGCTAACTTGTTCATAGTCTTAAAGTTCAGATGACTAAGACGTTTGTGCCATAGCCAGCTGACATCTTTAGGGCTCTTCACAAGCAGACATGTATCCTTAGGACAGCTGTTCCAATTTGCAAGATACATACTTCCCTTTCTAGATCCTGTTAGAAGGTTTTGTTTTGTTCTCTTATCACTTATGAGACACTCATCTTTAGAGAATTTGACTGAGTAACCAGTGTCACAAAAATGAGAAACAGATAATAAATTAAACTTAAGACCTTCTACATATGATACATCATGTACCTCAATGTCACCATTTTTAAGGGTGCCATATCCTTTTGTGTTACCATGCGCGTTATCACCAAAGAAGACTTTTGGACCTTTCTTTTCTATATAGTTGGTCAGCAGGGCTTTGGTTCCTGTCATGTGAGTTGAGCATCCACTATCTATGTACCAAGTTTCTCCTGCTAGACCTCCTCTTCTGTATAGGTCCCTCCTTTCCTGCAAGAAAAGTTAAGTCTTAGGTACCCATTTTGTTTTGGGTCCTTGGGTGTTAGTACTACCCTTGGGAACCCACATATACATTGGTCGTTTGAACAACCTTGAGCACTTGAGTTGTTTCCCTCGGGCATCACAGAACCAAATCTTACTAGTCAGCACCTTGGACTGATCTGATTTGTCCTTAGTGTCAGCTAAGTAATAGTCAAATGGTTTCCCTTTATAGGAGTGTACATACATGATCTTTTGACTAGTTACATTCGGCCTGGGTGCATTAGCTGGTCGATGCACACGATTATATGGACCATACTCTTCTGTTCTCACAATATCATAAGAGATAGGGGGTGCAAAGAGAACAGATTTGTTTGAATAAGACTTCTTCTTCTTGGCTGGAGCAGCATACAGCTGAGACTGTCTCAGCCGAGATGGTCTAGGCTGTTTGCTGTTCCTCTGTACAGGCTTGGGGTTAGCTTCTCCTTTACCATTTTTGGTTTTGGGATAGTTAGCCTTAGCTGGTACAGATGCCTTTTGGTTCATATTAGGTTCATTGTGTTTAGAACACTCACCCTTTTCATGTGTCTGAGTAGTGCACTTGTTAGGTGTACTACCCCCAGCTGGAGAGGATGTAGATGGGTTGAGTTCATAGCCAAAACCCATCTTATTGCCATTTGATCTATAATACTCAGAGATACTTTCAATAGTAGTAGAGGCTTTATTGAACTCTGATATATTTTGATTTAGGCATTCCTTCTCCTTTTCTAAGAGCTTGTGTGCTTGGAAGAGGTCATCGAATTTGGATTGTAGTGAACGAAGTTCCTTAGTTTCTAAAGCTTGAGTTTGTAACATCCCCTCATACAACTGAGTTATTGTGGTATTTTCTTCCTTAAGAAGCTCCACTTCTCTGGTCAATCTTTCATTCATTGTGGCCAGCTCAGGGGTGTTATCAAACTTAACCTTTTTCAACTTAGCAATTTCTTTCCTTAGATCATTATTCTCCTCTTCCAGTTCTATAAAATCTCTAGTGGCAATATCCAGATCACCTTTTACTTTTCTTAAAGATTGATAATAGGTGTCTTCTGATTCGCCTTCAGATGAGTTTATCTCATCTGATTGTGAAAAAATAGGTGAATGGAAAGTAGTAGTATAGGAGTTTACCTCATTTTCACCTATGGCCATCATAGCTAGGTCATCTGAATCATCTGAGAAGATTTGGCAGTCTGGTGATGTAGGGAGTTCATCACTTTGATATTCAGATTCTTCAATCACCATAGCTTTCTTGTCTGAAGTTCTTCTTGGCCTTCTTTCTTCTTTGTCATCCAAATCCAGCTCAGGACATTCATAGACATAGTGTCCTGGTTTGCGACAGTTGAAGCATGATCCAGGTTTCTGATTTGAGTTGCCTTTCCTTGGAGGAGTGGCATCTCTTCTTCTAGATCCTCGGCTGTCAGATGACTCCACATCCTTTCTAGGATGTCTTTCTGGTGTTCTTTCTCTGGAACCTCTAGAGGGTGAACTTGCTCTTCTATCTTTGTAGTTTCTATAGAATTTTCTATATTTGCTGTTGAGAGTGTTCATCCTTTCGAATCTCTTGATCATAAGAGCCATTTGTTCCTTCAGACTCATGTCTGATCCTTCACAGTCTTCTGTTTTCAGAGAGGCCTTGCCAGATGAGGTACTTGCAGCTTTTGTATTGGCTGCCTTGAAGGCTACAGTCTTGGAGGTAGATGGGGCTGCAGTTGACTCATCACTTCCTGAGTTTTCTTCTCTGTCAAGGTCATATTCATGAGCTTTTAGGTTCTGAAATAGAGTTTGAGTAGACCACTTCTTGATATCTTGAGTATCTTTGATGATGGTCTTCTTGAGTTTCCATCTCTTGGGTAAAGAGTCCAAGATCTTCAAGTTTTTCTCTCTATTTGTATACTTCTTGCCTAGAGATTCAATCTCATTTATGATCTTTGTACATCTATTGTCCAGCTGATCAATAGTTTCTCCTGGATGCATCTTGAGGTGTTCAAACTTCTTGACTGTTGTCGACAATTTGCTTTCCTTGATCAGCTCAGTTCCTTCACAGAGGAGTGCCAATGCCTCCCACATCTCTCTGGCTGACTCACAGTGGATGACCTTTGCAATGTACTTATTTGGAAGAGTTTGCATTATGTAATCTTGAGCAATGCTATCAAGGTTTGATTGCTTCATCTCTTCTGGTGTGAGATCCCTCATGGGCTTGGGAACCAGTTCTCCAACTGGGACTTCTGGATCACCATTTGCAGTGTTGACTGTCATGATGGTGATTGGGCCTTCTGTGATTACTGACCACATCTTGTAGTGGACTGATGTGAGATTCTTCCTCATCCTGATCTTCCAGTAATCATAATCCTCAACTGAAAACTTAGGCAACTTACGCATGTTAGCACTCATGCTGTATGAGTTTTCAAAAACAAGTTTTCCAAAAAGATCTGTTCAAGAGGACTACAGAAAGACTCCCTCAAGTCTTCTGATAATCTAGAGACAGTAGTCCGTTAGAACCACTGCTCTGATACCACTTGTTGGTCCCTGAACGAGTAGTGAATGGGTTTAAAGTCTAGAGGGGAGGGGTGAATAGACTTTAAAACTTTTTCAAACAGAGTTGGGAACAGAGTTGGGAACCTCTTCTGATTGCTATGTCAACTGGACTGCAAGTCTGCTGGTCCAGATGACTATAGTGATCTGACTGAGGAGGTTATATGCGGAATTATGGTGGCCCTGGTTTAGACTCGTTCTTGTAACTTGTTTTACTTAATGAAAATACTCAGCTGATGCTGGTTTGAAAGTTATGGCCTTGTTTTGAAGAGTGTTGAAATCACAGTATGCACTATATAATAATGAATGTAAAGGCAGAAATGTAAAGTGCAGAAAGTAAATAACACCGGATTTATAGTGGTTCGGATATACGTTCCTACGTCCACTCTCACGTCCTAACGTGATGTTTAATCCCTTTAATTTCCACAAATTACAAGGGTCTTGACCTTTATAGTCCCAAGGTTAGGACTTTGAGATCTGAGCCGTCCTAACAGCTACGGTCTCCACAAGTGATTGTAAGCACTTGCACTTTAAGGGGTTTCAAAAACTTTAACGTTTCGGTGAGGGTTTGGGGTTTTTGAGGTGTATCCAACTAATGGTTCAAGCTTATAATTTGCTTAACCACTATGCCTAAAACAATTGATATACAATACTAACAGGTTTCAGGTTCTTAAGGGTTGGATAGAAATAACTTAAGAGCTATAGATAATCTAATGGTTTCTGGCTCTTTTGAGAATTCTTAGAACTGTATGACTTTAGCTTTGATTGCTTACTTGGCTTGTTGAATTCTCTCTTGTGACTTCTCTCTCTTTTTTTTTTGTGATTTCTCATCCTCTTGTATTTATAATGGAGATTGGTTGCAACTAGCCGTTGGAGTTGACTAGCCGTTTGAGCAATCTTTCCATAATAGCTTGATTCCTTGATTCCAGCCGCTTGATTGCTTCAATCCTGGGATCATGTCAATCTTCTAAATAAGGTAGGTCTTCGTTTGAATTGCAAGATGACTTGGGAATCAGCCGAGTCCTGGAAGAGCACATAGTCTTCTGATCTGTACTTCTAGTCTTCTGACTACTCTTCTGGCCTTAGGTCTTCTGTCTTCACTCTTCTGATCTGGAAATTCTTTGTACTGCTTTTAGGCCATCTTCAATCTGGGACTCCATCAGATAGGTAGGTATACAAGCACCTTAACTTATCTGGTCTTCAAGGATCTTCTAGTCTTCATGTCTTCTACTCTTCTCATCTTGAGGATAAGCATATAAGCCAGGACTGTGCTGATCAGCTGATATCAATACAGTTGATCACACAAGACTAGTCTAAGCTGTTCTATACAAGTCAGCTGATCCTATTACATTTATAAACTCTAAGTGTTTTGACCATCAAAACTATTCTAACATCAAGTGGGGCTTAGGATGAATTTATATCCCAACATAGTGCACTGTCCTATGTGCACAAGAGAGAAGATAATGAGGATGAAGATAGCCAACCTGCTCAAGTCTACTATTCCTGGTATTGATGAGGAATCAGTTCAATTTGAGCAAGTACTAAGAGTCTGTACTTGGATTGAGCTCAGAAGAGACGATGTGGATGACCTTCTTGAGGTCATGGAAGGAATGGGAGGAAAGGCTAATTTCCTCGACTGGGAGATGGAGCAAAAGGAAGTTGCTCAGGTTCAATCATTCACTCAGCTGCTGCCAGCAGAGGCCTTGACTGCAGTCTGCAACAGGATTCTAGGAATCCCCACTGATGATATCTCTGTACCAGAAGGCTCATCAGATCAGCAGACAGTTGACAAACCAAAGGCAGAAAACTCAGTTGCACCAGCCCTGGTAGAAGACTCAGCTGAACCAGCTAACAAAGTGGAGATTGAAAGCGAAGTAGTCAAAGTACTAGCTCACTTCAAGCCTTCAGGTGATCTGACTCACTTCATTGATCAATCAGATGATAAAGGAAGAAGGATCATGACCCATCTGGCTAAGGCCACTACCTGCTTCCTCAATGAAGACTATCTATCAGCTGAAGAAAGAGGCAAAGCACTGATAGTTCATCCCAAACCTCAAGGTACTGCCTCCACCTCTACCCCATCTGCTGATTATACAGCAGACATCTGCTCCCAGGTCAAAAATGCAATAGACTTGCACTTTGAGAAAGGTTTAGGCCTGCAGCTTGGAAGATATGTTGAGAAAGCTGCTAAGGAGCAGAGGACTCGTCTTCACGACCAGGTTATTGACATTGAAGACAAGTTTGGTGAGGCACTTCATCGTCAGATAGAAGAATACTTGAACACCATTCAGAAGAAGGCATCTGACAACTCCAAAATGTTTGCTGATCTCTATTCTAATGAGATAACTCGCATGGAGACCACCTACAAGACCAGACTTGAAGATGCTGAAGCAAGAGCCACTGAAGGTCATATCCTTCTTAAGTCAGTTGCAGAAGAGAATGAGAAACTGCAGACTCAGCTGAAGGAGACAGCAGCTAAATTGGAAGCACTCTCAGAAAAGCTTGAAGCTGCCTCCTCCACCAATTCTCTTGCACATGTCATGGAACACAGCATCTCTCACATAACTACTGTCAACAAGGTCAATGCCATGGCTCTCAAGCACACCTTGCATGTGGAAATTCTAAATGCCATGAAGCCTTTTGCGGCTGCACTTGTTGAAGCCAAAAAGGGGGAAGATATGTTGATAAGAGCTCTGGAGAAGTCTGCTGGAGTTTGAGTCTGCTGGTCTGGTTCTGCTTCTACTTGAAGATCAGTAGGTGGTTGAGTTTCTGGAGCTTGGTCCTCTGCTGGTTGGATATCAGCAGGGGATTGAGAGGGTTTCTGGGTTTGGTCATCTGCTGTTTGGGCATCAGCAGGGGTTTGAGAGGTAGGGATGATTTGGTCAGATGATGTTTGGAGCTTGGTTTGTTCCTCTGCTGTGTGATTATCAGCATGGATTTGGGTATCAGTGTTTGAAGGTTCAGATGGGTTGGCAGTTTCAGTAGGGTCAAAGGATGAAATTGGGGTTATGCTCATGGGAGTAGGGAGCCTGGATTTCTTGGACTTTTTGGTGAAAGAAGAAGTGTTCTTCTTTCTCTTCTGACCCTTGGATAGTTTTGAAGGAGTAATTGTGATTGAGGGGTTAGAAGTACCTGTCTTCTTCAAAGGTGAGGCTGATGGAGTGGCATCTGAATTAGATGGGGAGATGAGCCCAGATCTGATTAGATATCTTCTCTGTGCAAGAGTCTGATTATCATCATCATCCTCAGCAGTCTTCTGATGAGCCTCTTCTGTGGAAGGCTCCTCTTCCTCTTCAGCAGAGTCATGAGCACACTCTTCTGCCTCTTCAGCTGCATCTTTGGAGGATGCTTCAGCCAATTTCTTCTTCTTTTCCTCCTTCAACCTTGCTGCCTCAGCAAGGGCCTCCTTTCTCAAGTAATATTTGGAGATGTGAAACTTCTTAGCAGGACCCATCTTATACTTCTTTGGAAGTATCTCTGGAAGGATGATACTCAGCTTGTTGACAAAGCTGACTGTGGATGTAACCTTCCACTCCTTGGATTGTAGGTCTAGAGTAACCTTCTTGGCTTCAAGAGCAATTCTGTCCAAGAAGAGCCCTTGCCAATCTCCATCAATCTGATCCCAAATTGCAGCCATAACTCTAACCTTCAGAGTGGTAACTGCATCATGACTAAAAGTGTTACCAAGCAGCATCTTGCCTGCTATGTCCATCAAAGTCTGAAACTTGAGATCAAGTTGGGACTTCTTAACTCCAGAGGCATCAATAGCCTTCACTCTTCCACTAGTAAACATCTCCATGTATTCCTTTTCTCTTCCCATAATGTAAGTAGAGATGTTTACCTTCCCCCTTGGTAGGTCGAATAAGTCCTTGAGAATATCCCTAGTGACTTTGACCTTGTGTCCACCCATGATACTTTCAACATATGGGCCTTTGGACATTGCATTCGAGTAGAAAGCAAGCACATCTTGTTCGTACACATTGGTTGGTGCTGCTTCCAGGAATTCACGGAGTTTGAGATTGAGACATCGAAGAAGAATCTCCTTATTCTCATCAGTGTGCTTGCCCTTGAAAAACAGAGTGTTCTCAGTGAATACCTTCCCTTCCTTAGACCACTTTGCTGCATCTAGAGTGCCTGTGATCTTGGTCTTCTCATCATAAATCTCAATGATTGCCATTCTGAATGTTGATTTGTAGTTTTAGAAAGCTTGAAAGAATGTTCAGAACGAGAGTGATTGGGTGCGTTTGAGTTTTGTGAGCGAAAGGGTTTGAGGAATGGTTTAAGGGTTGCTTATATACTTCAGCAATTCTCGATTTATGTACGATCCAACGGTCAGAATTGATTTAATGTGGAGTAGTACCCAAGATTTCCCTCTTCGTTTTCAGCCCATTCCTTTAATTTTGCCGGCTGAATATGCCATGTGTCATTTGATGATTCGCTGGTAAAATGGTAATTGAGTACTAATGACATCATTACCAAAAATAGTCGTTGTGACTAAGTTTTAGCAAAAATTGATCATTCAAGGCCATTTTCTATAAGTAAATTGCATTCCTTATATAAGCCGAATTCCTTAATTACATTCAGAAACAAATCTAGAATGAATTAGATGATCAAAGATGAACATTAAACTTTATGTTGAGATCAAAAGTGATTTGATCAGCAGAGTGAAGTCTTCTGATTTTTCTTGAAACGTCTGCTGATTTTCTTGGAGGTCTTCTGATCAGCTGAGTAGAAGTTTTAAGTTGCTGAGTAAATCTTCTGTGTCTGATTAGCCAACCTGGTTTGATGGATCTTTCATCACTTCCCCCTTAACCATGTGGAACCATCAAATCAATATGTAGCTGGTCAGCCTGGATGGTATTCCACTGGTTCAGGTTACCTTCACCATCAGATGGTCCATCACCATCAGATGGGTTGCAGCATCTGATGTGTTCTTGTAGGAGGGAGAAGATTGGAAGGTGCTTCAATGGAGTGTGAAGAGAAAGGCAGGAACTTGGTCTTCTTGATTGGTTTTGATAAAGTAGCCTTTGGTAACAAGCTCTCCATGTAGAACTTCCCCCTGGAGAAGAAGCTCTGCTTGTTTGCTACTCTGTCCTCTGCATCTCTCCTTCCTTTTCTTTTCAACAAGAACTTCTCTCCTTTCTTTTCTTTTCAAAAAGATATGTATGTTGAGTGAGCCAAGTATGCTGATCTGCATCATCTCCATCTTCTGGACAGATCTTCATCTCCTTCACCCAAGACATTGGTTGAGGGATGATGTCCATGCCATCTCTTCTTTCGATTTTCTCCATACCTGAAACAAGAATAATAGTTAGTGATTTGTGTTCTTAGATATTCTCATAACTGCCTCCTTTTATAGAGGTATAGATGAGGTGTTGGAGTGAAAGATGACAAAAATATTGAGTTGATAGGTCTGAATTTCTGAAAAGGTTACTTCTTAAGATCAACAATGAGATTCTTGATCTAAGGGTTCACATTTAAAGAGATTCAGACTTTATCTTGTGGAATGCAGAAATTATAGATTTTGAACAAGAGTTATTTGAAATCCGTACAGAGCTTGCATACTGTTGAGTCGGTGAGGGTGGTGTATTAATCCAACCAAGTATAACTCAATAGTATACTGTATGTATGTATAGTGATAAAGTATTTTATGAAGAATAGTTTATTTGTCTTCATTGGGAAAGTACTTACCTGAAGATGAGGGTGTCTATTCACCTCATCTGATTTTCCTAGTCTGCTGCAGTTGTATCAGCTGAGGTCTTCAGCTGATCCTTACTCTTCATATGCTTGGATCAAGGAGACCTAGGCTGTAGCATAGGGTCTTGAATCTTTCTTCGGCTAGGGGCTTAGTCAAGATATCTGCTCTTTGGATATCTGTGTGAATTTTCTCCATCTTGATGTCCTTCTTTTCAAGGTGATCTCTTATGAAGTGGTGTCGAATGTCGACATGCTTGCACCTTGTGTGGAGGACTGGATTTTGAGTGATGGCAATGGCACTGCTGCTATCACAGTAGATATGGACTTCTCTTACCTCTACATTGTAATCTTTTAGTTGTTGAACTAGCCAGAGTAGCTGACTACAACAACTTCCAGCTGCCATGTATTCTGCCTCAGTGGTGGAGGTTGCAACAGAGGTTTGCTTCTTTGAGAACCATGAGATCAACTTGTTGCCTAGGAATTGACAGGTTCCAGAAGTGGACTTCCTATCTATTCTACATCCACCATAATCTGAGTCAGAGTAACCACTCAATTCTATATTGTCATCAGCAGGGTACCATAGTCCTAAGTTGACTGTTCCTTTTAGGTACTTGAGAATCTTCCTTGCTGCTTCTAGATGACTTTGCTTTGGGTTTGCTTGGAACCTAGCACATACGCCTACAGCAAATGTTATGTCTGGTCTGCTGGCTGTAAGATATAGGAGAGATCCAATCAGTGCTCTATATTCAGCTTGATCAACTGCCTTTCCAGACTCATCTGGTTCCATTTTGAATGATTTCATCATTGGAATTCTTGCCGTCTTGCTTTGTAGAGCTTTGAATCTTTCTAATAGGCTCTTGGTATACTTGGACTGATTGATGAAGATCCCTTCTGGACTTTACTTGACTTGGAGTCCTAGGAAGTAGTTCATCTCACCCATCATGCTCATTTCGAATTTTCCTTGCATTAGTTCAGAGAACTTCTTGCACATATCTTGATTGGGGGTGATCCAAATATAATATCATCTACATAGATTTGCACCATTAGAATGTCTTCTCCTTCTTGTATTCTAAAAAGTATTCTATCAACTTTGCCTTTTGTGTATTCATTGTCAAGTATGAATTGTGACAATGTGTCATACCAAGCTCTAGGGGCTTGCTTTAGACCATAGAGAGCCTTCTTTAGACGATAAACTTGATCTCCTTTTTCAAATCCTGGGGGCTGCTCTACATATACTTCTTCTACCAGAATACCATTTAGAAAATCACTTTTGACTTCCATTTGATATACTTTGAAGCCCATATATGATGCATAAGCTAGAAATAGTCGAATGGCTTCTAATCTGGCTACTGGAGCAAAGGTTTCATCATAATCAATCCCTTCAGATTGTGAGTATCCTTTTGCAACTAGTCTTGCTTTATTTCTAGTTATTACATCATTTTCGTCCTTCTTATTCTTGAATACCCACTTTGTTCCTACTACATTGTGGTTTTCAGGACGATCTACCAATTCCCATACTTCATTTCTTTCGAATTGGTTTAGTTCTTCTTGCATAGCAGTGATCCAATTGCTATCAGTCATTGTTTCTTCTATGTCAGATGGCTCAATATTGGACAAGAAAGCACACCAGCAGAACATAGAAGACTAGGGGTTCTGATTCAGTTGTCTTCTGGTCTTGACACCTGACTCTGCTCCTCCTAAGATGAGGTTTGAATGGATGATTGTTTCTCCATGTATGCCTCACAGGTGTATCTGCGTTAGATGAGCTTGGATTCTCATATGCTCTAGTGCCATCAGGAGGGTTGACTTGATTTGGTCGATCATCATTTGTATCTTGTGTGTCAAAGAGATCATTCCCCCTTGCATTTGGAATTGATGCATCTTGATTCAGGTCAGCTTGCTCAGCTTGGGTTTGAGATCTAGTGACAGGTCTGTGTGGTTTATCTTCCTCTGGTTCTTCAGGGAATGGTTCATTGACTTCAATAAACTCATCTGGTCTGGACTTGATCACTAGTTTCCTCATCTTTTTTGCAGCTGAGTCTGTTTCTACTGCATTTTTTTCACAAGATTCATAAAAAACAACATGAGGTGTTTCTTCCACAAGAAGGGTTCATTTGTTGAATTCTCTAAATGCTTTGCTAGTAGAGGAATATCCCAAGAATATCCCCTCATCTGCTTTGGCATCGAAAGTATTCAACTTACTCTTCCCATTGTTGTGAATGAAACACTTACAACCAAATATATGAAAGTAAGATACTCTAGGTTTCCTTCCTTTCCACAGTTCATATGGGGTTTTCTCATGAATTTTGTGAATACCTGACCTATTTTGAGAGTGACAAGCTGTGTTGATGGCTTCTGCCCATAGTTTCTTAGGAGTAGAGAATTCACCTAGGAGTGTTCTTGCAGCTTCTTTGAGTGTTCTGGCTCTTCTTTCAGCTACACCATTCTGTTGTGGTGTTCTTGCTGCACTTGTCTCATGTTGAATACCATTAGAAGTACAATAGGCAATAATATAGGAGTTAATGAATTCAGTGCCTTTGTCACTTCTAATTTTCACAATTGGTTTTCCTTTCTCTACTTGGATTCTCTTTAATAGTTCATGAAGCTTCTGTTGAGTCTCACTCTTCTTGTATAAGAAAATAACCCAAGTAAACTTGGAGTAGTCATCTACAACAATAAGAGTGTACTTCCTTCCTGTAAGTGTGGTTGGAGTGATTGGTCCAAAGAGATCCATATGAAGTAGTTCAAGAACTCTGCTGGTTGATGCTGTCTTCTTGGTCTTGAAGGAGACCTTTGTTTGTTTTCCTTGTTGGCATGCATCACATACCTTATCTTTACAGTAGAGTTCATTAGGCAGTCCATCTACTAAGGATTCCCTTGCTAGCTTGTTCATAGTCTTAAAGTTCAGATGACTAAGACGTTTGTGCCATAGCCAACTGACATCTTTAGGACTTTTCACAAGCAGACATGTATCTTTAGGACAGCTGTTCCAATTTGCAAGATACAATCTACCTTTTCTAGAACCTGTTAGAAGGTTTTGTTTTGTTCTTTTATCACTTATGAGACACTCATCTTTTGAGAATTTTACTGAGTAACCAGTGTCACAAAAATGAGAAACTGATAATAAATTGAATTTTAAACCTTCTACATATGATACATCATGTACCTCAATGTCACCATTTTTCAGGGTGCCATATCCTTTTGTGTTACCGTGCGCGTTATCACTAAAGAATACTTTTGGACCTTTCTTTTATGTATAGTTGGTCAGCAGGGCTTTGGTTCCAGTCATATGAGTTGAGCATCCACTATCTATGTACCAAGTTTCTCCTGCTTGACCTCCTCTTCTGTATAGGTCCCTCCTTTCCTGCAAGAAAGGTTAAGCCTTAGGTACCCATTTTGTCTTGGGTCCTTGGGTGTTAGTACTACCCTTGGGGACCCACATATACATTGGTCGTTTGAATAACCTTGAGCATTTGAGTTGTCTCCCATGGGCATCACAAAACCAAATCTTACCAGTTGACACCTTGGCCTGGTTTGATTTGTTAGTTGTGTCAGCTAGGTAACTGTCAGATGGTTTCCTCCTATAAGAGTGTGTGTAGATTATATTCTGACTAGTTACATTAGGCCTGGGTGCATTAGCTGATCGATGCACACAATTATATGGACCATACTCCTCTGTTCTCACAATATCATAAGAGATAGGGGGTGCAAAGAGAACAGATTTGTGTGAAGAAGACTTCTTCTTCTTGGCTGGAGCAGCATACAGCTGAGACTGTCTCAATCGAGATGGTCTAGGCTGTTTGTTGTTCCTCTATACAGGCTTGGGGTTAATCTGTCTCTTACCCTTTTTGGTGTTGAGATGATTATCCTTAGCTGGTACAAATTCCTCTTGGTTCATATTAGGTTCATTGTGTTTAGAACACTCACCTTTTTCATGTGATCGATTAGTGCACTGATTAGGTGTACTACCCTCAGCTGGAGAGGATTTTGATGGATTAAATTCATAACCAAAACCCATCTTATTGCCATTAGATCTATAATATTCAGAGATACTTTCAATAGTAGCAGATGCTTTATTGAACTCTGATATCTTTTGATTAAGGCATTCCTTCTCCTTTTCTAAGAGCTTGTGTGCTTGGAAGAGATCATCGAACTTAGATTGAAGTGAACGAAATTCCTTAGTTTCTAAGGCTTGAGTTTTTAACATCCCCTCATACAACTGAGTTATTGTGGTATTTTCATCTTCAGGTAAGTACTTTCCCAATGAAGATAAATAAAGTGAGGGAAAACATAGAGTCATTTAATCAAGGGGGAATCCATGATACCTTAAGAATCCTTGATAAAATACTCTACAATCTGCATTGCATAACATACATATATATACTCAGAAGAGTTTAACAAAAGTTAATTGGTATATGTACTCAAGCAATGTATACATATGTATAATAATAAATTATTCTTCATAAAATACTTTATTACTATACAAGCATACAGTATACTATTGAGTTATACTTGGTTGGATTAATACACCATCCTCACGGACTCAACAGTATGCATGCACTGTACGGATTCCAAATAACTCTTGCTCAAAATTTATATTTTCTGCATTCCATAAGATAAAGTCTGAATATCTTTAAATGTGAACCCTTAGATCAAGAATCTCATTGTTGATCTTAAGAAGTAACTTTTCAGAAATTCAGACCTATCAACTCTATAGTTTTGTCATCTTTCTCTCCACTACCTCATTTCTACCCCTATAAAAGGAGGAAGTTATGGGAATATCTAAGAACACAAATCACTAACTATAATTTTGTTTCAGGTATGGAGAAAGCCGAAAGAAGAGATGGCATGGAGATCATCCCTCAACCAAAGACTTGGGTGAAGGAGATGAAGATTTGTCCAGAAGATGGAGATGATGCAGAAAAGCATACTTGGTTTACCCAACATAAGTATGTTCTTGAAAAATGAAGGAAGGAGAGACGTTCTAGTTGAAAAATAAAGGAAGGAGAGATGCAAAGGACAAAGTAGCAAGCAAGCAGAGCTTCTTCTCCAGGGGGAAGTTCTACATGGAGAGCTTGCTACCAAAGGCTACTGTGTCAAAACAAATCAAGGAGACCAAGTCCATGTCCCTCTCTTCACACTCCATTGAAGCCCCTTCCAATCTTCTCCCTCTTTCAAGAGAGGCGAAGAAATTCAACTAGAACAGATTAGATGCTACAACCCATCTGATGATGAGGAACATCAGATGGTGAGGGCAACCTGAACCAGTGGGATATCATCCAGGCTGAACATCTACATATTGATTTGATGGTCCCAAATGGTCAAGAGGAAGAGTTGGAAGATCCACCAAACCAGGTTGGATCATCACACACAGCATACATGAAAGATCCATCAAACCAGGTTGGATCAACACAGAAGATTTACTCAGCAAACCTCAATCCTCTAGTCAGCTGATCAGAAGACCAACTCAGCTGACCAGAAGACCTTCAAGAAAAATCAGCAGACCTCTTGCAGAAATCAGAAGACTTCACTCTACTGATCATATCACTTTATTTCAGAGCATAATGACTTTCTTTGATCATGTAATTCATTCTAGATTTATTTCTGAATGTAATTAAGGAAATTGGCCTTTATAAGGAATGATATTCACTTATAGAAAACAGCCTTGATGATCAATTCTTACCAAAAATTTAGTCACAACGGCTATCTTTGGTAATGATGTCATTAGTACTCAATTACTGTTTTACCAACCAATCATCAAGTGACACATGGCAAATTCAGCCGGCAAAATTAAAGGAATGGGCGAAATCAAAGAAGGAAATCTTGGGTTCTACTACACAATTAAACCAAATCTGACCGTTGGATTGTACAATTCTCAAGATTTGCTGGAGTATATATACAAACCCTTAAACCATTCCCAAACCCTTTCGCACACAGTACTCAATTGCTCTCAAATCACTCTCGTCTTAAATATTTTCCTAAGCACTCAAAATCTAAAACTCAATATCCAGAATGGCAATCATTGAAATTTACGACGAGAAGACTAAGAGCACCGGCACTCTAGATGCAACTAAGTGGTCTAGGGAAGGAAAGATTTTCACTGAGAATGCTCTGTTTTTCAAGGGCAAACATACAGCTGCAAACAAGGAGATCCTTCTTCGCTGCATCAACCTCAAACGCAGTGATGAAGGGACCTCATGTGCTGATCTTCTACTCAAACGCAGTGATGAAGGGACCTCATGTTGAAAGTATCATGGGTGGACACAAGGTTAAGATCTCAAGAGAGGTCCTTCAGGAATTGTTTGGATTATCAAGGGGAGAGATAAACATCTCTACCTACATTATGGGAAGAGAAAATGAGTACATGGAGATGTTTACTAGTGGAAGAGTCAAGGCTGCTAATGCCTCTGGACTGAAGAAATCCCAACTTGACCCAAAGTTTCAAACCTTGATGGACATAGCAGGAAAGATGCTGCTAGGTAACACATTCAGTCATGATGCTGTTACTACTTTGAAGGTTAGAGTTATGGCTGCAATCTGGGATCAGATTGATGGAGATTGGCAAGGGCTATTCTTGGATAGGATTTCTCTTGAGGCCAAGAAGGTTACATTGGACCTCCAATCAAGAGAATGGAAGGTGACATCAACAGTCAGCTTTGTCAACAAGCTAAGTATTATCCTTCCCGAAGTACTCCCAAGGAAGTACAAGATGGGTCCTCACAAGACATTCCACACCTCCAAATATTACTTGAGAAAGGAAGCTCTTATTGAGGCAGCAAGGCTGAAAGAAGAGAAGAGGAAGATGTTGGCTGAAGCATCCTCTAAGGATGTTGTTGAGAAGGCAGAAGAGTCTGTTCATGACTCTGCTGAAGAAGAAGAGGAGCCCTCCAAAGAAGAGGCTCAAAAGAAAGTTGCTGAGGATGATGATGATGATAATCAGACCTTAGCACAAAGAAGAATTCTAATCAGATCAGGGCTCATCTCCCCATCTGATTCAGATGTCACTCCAACAGCCTCTCCTTTGAAGAAGGCAGGTACTTCTAATCCCTCTCTCACTATCACACCTTCTAAACTGTCAAAGGGGCAGAAGAGAAAGAAGAACAATTCTCCTTTCACCAAGAAATCCAAGAAATCCAGGCTCCCTACTCCCATGAGTATAGCCCCTATTACATCCTTCAACCCTTCTGACTATTCCAACCCATCTGAACCTTCAAACACTGATACCCAAATCCCTGCTGATACTCACACAGCAGAGGAACAAGCCCACCCTCAAACAACTCCTGAGCCACAACTGCCTACCCCTGCTGATGTACAAACAGCAGATGACCAAGCTCAGACCACCTCTACACCCCCTGCTGATGATCAAACTCAAATCACTCCATCCCCTGCTGATACTCAAACAGCAGATGACCAAGATCATCAAGCCCAACCATCTACTGATCTTCAAGTCGAGCTAGAGCCAGACCAGCAGACTCAAAACCCTGCTGATGCTCAACCAGCTGAAGATCAATCTCATCCTCCTACCCAACCCGAAGATATCACTTCCCAAATCCCTGCTGATACTCACACAGCAGAGGAAAATGCCCCATCCTCTCAAACCCCTATCCTCAATGCCCCATCTGAACAAGAAGACTTGGCACCAGCAAGCCTGGCTGAAGCTGGCCCTTCTCAGCCTCAGTACAGCATAGTGCACTATCCTATGTGCACAAGGGAGAAGATAATGAGGATGAAGATAGCCAACCTGCTCAAGTCTACTACTCCTGGTATTGATGAGAAATCAATCCAATTTGAACAAGTACTTAGGATATGTACTTGGATTGAGCTCAGAAGAGATGATGTGGATGACCTTCTTGAGGTCATGGAAGGAATGGGAGGAAAGGAAAATTTCCTCGATTGGGAAATGGAGCAAAAGGAAGTTGCTCAGGTTCAATCTTTTGCTCAGCTACTATCAGCAGAGGCCCTGACTGTAGTTTGCAACAGGATTCTAGGAATCCCCACTGATGATATCTCTGTCCCAGAAGGCTCATCAGATCAGCATACAGTTGACAAAGCAAGGGTGGATGACTCAGCTGCACCAACCTTGGCAGAAGACTCAGCTGCACCAGCCTTGGTGGAAGACTCAGTTGCAACAGCCCCTGCAGAAGACTCAGCTGAACCAGCTGACAAAGTAGAGATTGAAAGAGAAGTAGTCAGAGTACCAGCTCACTTCAAGCCTTCAGAAAATCTGACTCACTTCATTGACCAACCAGAGGATGCAGGCAGAAGGATCATGACCCATCTGACTAAAGCCACTACCTGCTTCCTCAATGAAGACTATCTATCAGCTGAAGAAAGAGGCAAAGCACTGATAGTTCATCCAAAGCCTCAAGGTTCTACCTCAACTCCTACCCCATCTGTTGACTATACAGCAGACATCTTTCTTGAGGCCTAAACATATCATCCAAATGCAATAGACTTGCACTTTGAGAAAGGTTTAGGCCTCAAGCACTGAAGATATGTTGAGAAAGCTGCCAGGGAGCAGAGGACTAGTCTTCACGACCAGGTTATTGACATTGAAGTCAAGTTTGGTGAGTCTCTTCATCGTCATATAGAAGAATACTTGAGCACCATTCAGAAGAGGGCAGGTGACACCTCCAACATGTTTGCTGATCTCTACACTAATGAGATAAACCGCATGGAGACCACCGACAAGAAAAGAATTGAGGATGCTGAAGCAAGAGCCACTGAAGGTCAAGCTCTTCTTAAATCAGCTGCAGAGGAGAATGAGAAACTGCAGACTCAGCTGAAGGAGACAGCAACCAAATTGGAAGCACTTACAACTAGATTTGAAGCTGCCTCCTCCTCCAATTCTCATGCTGAAGTTCTAGAGCACAGCATATCTCATCTGACTCAAGTTGGCAAAGTCAATGCCATGGCCCTGAAGCAGACTCTGAAAGTAGAAATTCTGAATGCCATGAAGCCATTTGCTGCTGCACTTGCTGAAGCCAAAACGCGGGGAGATGTATTGATAAAGGCTCTAGAGAAGTCTACTACCCAGCAAGCTGTAATGGTAGTCTCTCAAGATGAGCTGAATGAAACCTTGGGAGGTTTGAATAGCAAAATCAAGAATAGACAAGGCGGCAAAGGCAAAGAAATTGCTCAAGAAGAAACTCAAGCTCCTGCCAAGAGTCTACAGATCACTGCCCCTGTAGAACAAGTTCCTGAGAAGAGGATGACAAGGAAAAGAAAGGCAGATGAGCAAGCCCAGAAGTCAGCTCCAGCAGAGCCTACTGCAGAAGAGAAAGAGGCTTTAGAGCTGAAGAGAAGGAAGTTGCTTGAAGCTCAAGAGCTTAAGCAAAAGAAGCTGAATGATGCGAAGGCAGTCAAAGCCAAATTTGAAAGGAAAATAGCCAAACTCAGGAAAGCACTCAAGGACAAAGCAAAAGAAGACAATGTCCTGGTGTTTGATAGCAATTATGTGGATTATTTAGCCCTTCAAGATGAGCTACCAAGATGGTATCCCCTGAAGAAGAAGTGGCAAATTCAACACCACATAGTAAGGAAATTTGGCCCTCTCCCTACTTATGAAGATGAATTCTTCCAGTTCAACCAGTTCATGACCATTGAAGATCCAGAGTTCTGGAAAGAAATTGTCAAGACAGCCAAAGAACTTGACAACTGCAGAATCCTAACCCCTAAAGAACCCAAATGGGATGCACCCATTCTGGACTCCGGAAGAACAAACTTGATTGAAGTCAAAAGGATTCTGTATAAGATCTACGAAGAGGAGAATGTTACAGACCTGCAGCACATGGAAGAAGTTCGAGTTCGTCTGAACCTTGCTTTCCGCATCTGAAGATCAGAAGACCTGATGAAGACTACTTTAGAAGTTTAAAGAAACTATTACTTGTAATCTGTAAAAGCTCCATATTTATTCAAGTTCTGGTTCTTTTTGCTTACAAGACAAACTCTCATTGTCTTCATCAGATACTTCAGTTTTTAAGAATATTATAAACTCTTATCTTATTTCATTAAGAGCATTTATCAAGTATAGTTTTGGCTTCATCAAAAAGGGGGAAATTGTTGGGATATAAATTCACCCTAAGCCCCACTTGATGTTAGAATAGTTTTGATGGCTAAAACACTTAGAGTTTATAAATGTAATAGGATCAGCTGACTTGTATAGAACAACTTAGACTAGTCTTGTGTGATCAACTGTATTGATATCAGCTGATTAGCACAGCCCTGGCTTACATGCCTATCCTCAAGATAAGAAGAGTAGAAGACATGAAGACTAGAAGATCCTTGAAGACCAGATAACTGAAGGTGCTTGTATACCTACTTATCTGATGGAGTCCAAGTTGAAGATGGCCTTAAAGCAGTGCAAGTATTTATCAGATCAGAAGAGTACTACTCGACTGATATCAGAAGACAGAAGCACAAGGCCAGACGAGTAGTCAGAAGACTAGTAGAGCAGATCAGAAGACTATGTGCTCGTCCAGGACTCGGCTGATTCCAAAGTCATCTTGCAATTCAAATGAAGACCTACCTTATTTAGAAGATTGACATGATCCCAGGATTGAAGCAATCAAGCGGCTGGAATCAAGGAATCAAGCCAATATGGAAAGATTGCCCCAACGGCTAGTCAACTCCAACGGCTAGTTGCAGCAATCACCATTATAAATACAAGAGGATGAGAAATCACAAGTACGAAGTCACAGCGGGAGAATTCAACAAGCTAAGCAAGCAATAAAGTAAAAAGCCATACTGTTTTAAGAGTTCTCCAAGAGCCAGAATCCATAAGAACATCCTTAGCTCTTAAGTGATTTCTATCCAACCAAAGAACCTGAATCCTATTCTTCATTGTATATCCATTGATTTAGGCATAGTGGTTAAGCATATTATAAGCTTGAACCATTAGTTGGAAACATTCAAAAACCCCAAACCCTCACCGAAAGGTTAAAGTTTTTGAACCCCTGCAAAGTGCAAGTGCTTACAATCACTTGTGGAGACCGTAGCAGTTAGGACTGCTCAGATCTCAAAGTCCTACCCTTGGGACTATAAAGGTCAAGCCCCTTGTAATTTTTGGTAAATTTAAGGGATTAAACATCACGTTAGGACGTGAGAGTGGACGTAGGAACGTATATCCGAACCACTATAAACCTGGTGTTATTTACTTTCTGCACTTTACATATCTGTCATTTCATTTATCTTATATAGTGCATACTGTGTTTTTAACTGTCTTCAAATCAAGGCCATATCTTTCAAACCAGCATCAGCTGAGTATTTTCATTAAGTAAACAACTTGGCACTTTCAAAAGAAACTAAAAGAACGAGTCTAAACAAGGCCTACCAAACTTCCGCATATAATCTCTTCATCAGATCACTATAGTCATCTGGACCAGCAGACTTGTAGTCCAGTTGACATAGTAATCAGAAGAGGTTCCCAACTCTCTTGAAAAAGTTTTAAAGTCTATTCACCCCTCCCCTCTAGACTTTAATCTCATTCACTACTCGTTCAGGGACCAACAATTTGCTGTTGAGAGTGTTCACCCTTTCGAATCTCTTGATCATAAGAGCCATTTGCTCTTTCAGACTCATATCTGAACCTTCAAAGTCTTTTGTTTTCAGTGAGGTCTTGCCAGATGAGGTACTTGCAGCCTTTGTATTTGCTGCCTTGAATGCCACAGTCTTGGAGGTAGATGGGGTTGCAGTTGGCTCATCACTTTCTGAGTTTTCTTCTCTTTCAAGATCATACTCATGAGCTTTGAGATTCTGGAATAGAGTTTGAGCAGACCATTTCTTGATATCTTGAGTATCCTTGATGATGGTCTTCTTGAGTCTCCATTTCTTGGTTAGAGAGTCTAAGATCTTCAAATTTTTCTCTCTATTTGTATATTTCTTGCCTAGAGATTCTATCTCATTTATGATCTTGGTAAATCTATTGTCTAGCTGATCAATAGACTCTTCTGGTTGCATCTTGAAGTGTTCAAACTTCTTGACGGCTGTTGACAGTTTGCTTTCCTTGATCAGCTCAGTTCCTTCACAGAGGAGTGCCAATGCATCCCACATGTCTTTAGCTGTCTCACAGTGGAGTACTTTTGCAATGTACTCATTAGGGAGAGTTTGCATGATGTAATCTTGAGCAATGCTGTCAAGATTTGATTGCTTCATCTCTTCTGGTGTGAGGTCTTTCATAGGCTTGGGGGCAAGTTCTCCAACTGGAATGTCTGGATCACCATTTGTAGTGTTGACTGCCATGATAGTGATTGGGCCTTCTTTGATCACTGACCACATCTTGTAGTGGACTGATGTGAGATTCTTTCTCATCCTTATCTTCCAGTAATCATAATCCTCCACTGAAAACTTAGGCAACTTACGCATGTTAGCACTCATGATGTATGAGTTTTCAAAAACAAGTTTTTCAAAAGGTAGATCTGTTCAAGAGGACTACAGAAAGACTCCCTCAAGTCTTCTGATAATCTAGAGACAGTAGTCCGTTAGAACCACTGCTCTGATACCACTTGTTGGTCCCTGAACGAGTAGTGAATGGGTTTAAAGTCTAGAGGGGAGGGGTGAATAGACTTTAAAACTTTTCAAAGTAGTTTGAAACCTCTTCTGATTTCTATGTCAGCTGGACTACAAGTCTGCTGGTCCAGATGACTATAGTGATCTGATGAAGAGATTATATGCGGAAGTGAGTAGGCAAGTTTGTTTAGACTCGTTCTTGAGTTCTTTTGAAATCACCAACTTGTTTACTTAATGAAATACTCAGCTGATGTTGATTTGAAAGTTATGGCCTGATTTGAAGATATTTGAAAACACAATATGCACTATATAAAGATATGAATAAGCAATAAAGTAAAGTGCAGAATGTAAAAGACACCAGATTTATAGTGGTTCGGATATACGTTCCTACGTCCACTCTCACGTCCTAACGTGATGTTTAATCCCTTTAATTTACCAAAAATTACAAGGGTTTGTCCTTTATAGTCCCAAGGGTAGGACTTTGAGATCTGAGCAGTCCTAACTGCTACGGTCTCCACAAGTGATTGGAAGCACTTGCACTTTTACTGGAGTTCAAAAACTTAACCTTATGGTGAGGGTTTTGGGGTTTTTGAATATATCCAACTAATGGTTCAAGCTTATAAAATTCTTAACCACTATGCCTAAATCAAAGAATATACAATATGAGTAGGATTCAGGTTCTTTGGTTCGATGGGAAATTACTTAACAGCTAGAAGGTGTTCTAAGGATTTCTGGGCTCTTGGAGAACTCTCAATAGAATGTGGCTTTATGCTTGCTTGCTTGTTTAGCTGTTAAATTTCACGTTATGACTTCGTGTCTTGTGATTCCTCATCCTCTTGTATTTATAGGGATGATTGCTGCAACTAGCCGTTGGAATTGACTAGCCGTTAAGGCAATTTTTCCATGTTTGCTTGATTCCTTGATTCCAGCCGCTTGATTGCTTCAATTCTGAGATCATGTCAATCTCTAAGTATGGTAAGTCTTCATTCAAAATGCAAGATGACTTTGGAATCAGCCGAGTCCTGGACGAGCTCCTAGTCCTCTGATCTTCACTACTAGTCTTCTGGCTACTCGTCTGGCCTTAAGTCTTCTGTCTTCTGATATCAGAAGAGTAACACTCTTCTGATATGGCAATACTTTGTGCTGAGTTAGGCCTTCTTCAACTTGGACTCCATCAGCTAAGTAGGTATACAAGCACCTTACTTATCTGGTCTTCAAGGATCTTCTAGTCTTCATGTCTTCTACTCTTCTCTTCTTGATCCTATTACATTTATAAACTCTAAGTGTTTTGGCCATCAAAACTATTCTAACATCAAGTGGGGCTTAGGGTGAATTTATATCCCAACATCCTCAATGTCAGGGACATTGGTATTTTCATCAATTCCCTTTTGAATATTTGATCCATTTACTACCTCAGCAGAGCCTACTTCTTCATTGGTAGTTGTTACCTGGTTTTGAACTGGGATTGGATCATTCAGTTCAATTTCTCCTTCAGGCTGATTGTCTCCTGGTTGATTGCCATCAGGTATGTTGTCCAGATTCTGATCTTCTTTTAGCTCTGGCTGGGCAACATCTATGAACATTGTTTCCTTGCTTTGAAGCCTTAATTTGGTTGTTCTTTGTGTTATCTCATCAATGTTCAAGTTTCTATCCCTGAACTCATTAATAGATTCATCAAACACAACATGAGGTGTTTCCTCCACAATAAGGGTCCTGCAATTATAGACTCTATAGGCTTTGCTGACTTGGGAATATCCAATGAATATTCCTACATCAGCTTTGCTGTCAAAGGCTTTTAATTTCTCTTTTCCATTATTATGAATGAAACACTTACAACCAAAAATGTGAAAGTATGCAATAGTTGGCAATCTACCTTTCCATAGTTCATATGGTGTTTTAGCCTGACCTTTTCTGATTAAGGATCTGTTTTAAGTGTGGCATGCAGTGTTGATGGCTTCTGCCCAGAACCTTTTTGGCAATTTGGATTCAGCAATCAATGTCCTTGCTGCTTCTTTTAAGGTTCTGTTTCTCCTTTCAGCAACACCATTTTGTTGGGGTGTTTTTGCTGCAGATGTTTCATGAGTGATGTCATTCTTGCTTCAATTCTCATTGATGTATGAGTTTATGAATTCAGTGCCTTTGTCAGATCTAATTTTGACAATACTTAGGCCCTTTTCATTACTCAATTTCATCATCAACTCAAGTAGTTTGACTTGAGTTTCCTTTTTGTTCAGGAGAAACACCACCCAAGTGTACCTGGAAAAATCATCAACAACAACTAAAACATATTTTCTCCCATTTATGCTTACAGGGATTATTGTACCAAATAAATCCATGTGCAGTAGCTGGAGAACTCTTTCGGTGGATATGACAGGTTTTCCTTTGAATGATGCTTTAATTTGCTTTCCTTCCTGACATGGCTGGCATATATGTTCCTTGATGAACACTTGGTTTGGCAGCCCCTTCACTAGAGAGTTTCTTGCAATTTTGTTGATGGTTTTGAAGATCAGGTGGTTCAATCTTTTGTGCCACAACTAGCTTTGCTCACTAGAGCTTTTGGCAACAAGACAGATTGCTTCAGGGGTTTTGCTCCAATCTGCAAAATAAACATTTCCCTTTCTCACCCCTGTTAGTAGCACCTGTTGTGTTGATTTGTTCTTAATGATGCATTCATTTGGTGCAAACTCAACATTATATCCTTTGTCACAGATTTGACTTATAGATGGCAAGTTATATTTTAGGCCTAGGACATATGAGACATTAGTAATTTTTACAGAATCAATGTTTAATGTACCATAACCTCTTGTGATTCCTTAAGAGCTATCTCCAAAGGTTACTGAAGGACCATCCTTTTCAATGAAGTCTGAGAGAAGTTCTTTGTTTCCAGTCATGTGTCTTGAGCATCCACTGTCCAAGTACCATGCTGTCCTTTTGTTTATACTTCTCTTCTTATTGTGGTCCTTGCATACCTGCAAATTTAAACTTTAGGTACCCTTTGAATGTTGGGTCCTAGACGGTTAGCTGTACCTTTTGGAACCCAAATCTGTCTAATTACTTTGATTGACTCATAGTGATTGACTTGGTTTCCATTTACATCTACATACACAGTCCTACCTTTAAATGTTTTAGGTGGTTTCTGTGCATAAGTGTTAGTCTTATAAGCTTCAGGAGGATGTGTGAAATTCTTTGGGACAGATCTCCTGAAGTTATTAGACTTAGGTGCAGCTTGGTAAGGCCTTTGTGGATAAGTTCTTGGATGGCCTTTTCCCTTTGGCATAGAGGGTCTAGGCTTCCTGAAAGCATTGTACCTATCAGAGGGGTTGGGCCTTGATCTATTCAGTTGAGGTTGCCTCATTTGAATTGGCCTTTTTCTGGACAGATCTTGGACAACTCCACCGATGAGTATTCAGATAGGTTGTCCTTCCATTGGATCTACCTTTCTGAACCTCATACCTCTTGTATACAACATTCTTGACCTTTTCCTTAGGTTTGGGTCTAGGAATGTTATTTACTTGAGTAGGTAGTAAGGTTTCTTTGCCCTTATCCTTGATCAGTGGCTGGTTCACTTCCATTTCATTTTCTTTTAATTGAGCCACTGACCTTACAAAGGTCCTCTTAGTGTTACTGGTTGAAGCAAAACTAAGACCAGGTGAGGATTCATATGGATCATAACCTAATCCACTTCTTTGAGTCATTGGTCTTTGAACCCCTTGAATTTCCTCTATTGCTCTAGAGGATTTGTTCAAGGCAGACATCTTTAATTTTAGGCTCTCCTCATTTAATTTTAGAGTATCAAATTCATGTGAGAGATTGTCAAATTTAGCTTGTAGAGTTCTAAATTCAAAATCCTTTTTCTTCAGAACCAGATTTTGTTCATCAATCAACTTTTGTTGTTCAGAGACTTTGAGAGACATTTCATTATGCTCTCTCACAATCTTCTAATACAACTCAGTTGATTTAATGTCAACCTCAGGTTCAGACAGGTTGGGGTTTTTTATTTTAGAACTTAGAAATTCATTTTCTCTCAATGCTATGTTGTGTAGCTCTTGTAGTCTGGTGAAGTCCTCCATTAACTTTCCGAAGGAGAGTTTTAGATGGGCTTCACTAGATTCATGTGTGTGAATTGAAGAACTAGAAGATGAACATACCTCTTCATTCTCAAAAGTCATTTGATAGTCATCATCACTGCCACTGTTGGAGAATAGTCCATCATCAGATGAGTAGACACTTTCTTCACTTGCGGATTCACCAGCAACCATGGCCTTCCTGTTGGTTAGTCTCTTATCTCTCTTGGCTTGTCTCTCTTTTCTTTCTTTAGAGCTGAGATCAGGACAATCATATTGAAAGTGTCCCTTCTTCTGACAGTTGTAACACACATTTTCATCATCATTTTTCTTGCTTGAGGATTCCTTCCTCCTAGATGATGATGGATCAGCCTTGCTTGACTTCCTTTTGTCAGCATATTTGTCTTCTTTCTTTTCATCAGAGTGTTTGTCCTCTGATTTGTCAGGAGAGTTGTACCTTCTCCTGTTTCTGTTGTCTTGGTAGAATTTCTTGTATCTACCAAATCTTGAGTTCAACTTCTCAAATCTTCTGGCCATGAGTGCTAGTTCCTCCTTCATTTCAGTCTTAGAGTCTGACTGTGATGATCTCTGAGCATTCTTATTTTCTGTTTCTGCAGCTTTGAATGCAACTCCTTTGCTGGAGGTGGTTGGCTCCTCATGCACCTTTTTCCTATTCAGATCAAACTCATATGCTTTGAGTTCAGAGAACACTTGCTGCATGGGAATGTTATCAAGGTTGCTAGTGTTCTGCATCATGACTGAATAGATGTCCCACTTGGATGTGAGACTTCTCAAGATTTTCAGTGTCACTTCTCTTTTGGCATAGAACTTTCCAAGAGAATTTATCTCATTCATGATGTCAGTGAATCTGCCATCAAGATGATCAATTGTTTCATTGGGCTCCATGGTGAATTGCTCATACTTCTGAATTGCCACTTCGAGCTTGTTTTCTTTGATCTTTTTGGTGCCTTCACACGTAAGTGCTAAGGTATCTCAAATCTCTTTTGCTGTGGTGCAGTGGTACACTCTTCCCATCACTGCATCTGGAATTGTCTGATACAATGTATTCATGGCAATCTAGTTCAGGTTGTGCCTTTTTCTTTCTTCTGCAGTTAAGTCATCCTCATCCTTTGGCAGCAACTCCCTTGGATATGCTTTCTGAGCATCAGTGACTTTGGGATTTACTTTTGTGAAGGTGAATGGCCCTCTGGTGATGACTTTGAGCATTTCATCATGCTGGCAAGCAAGATGTGCTCTCATTCTAATCTTCCAGAAATCATAGTTCTCTATTGAGAACATTGGCAATTTGTGATTAGAAATGTGATTTACTTGGTTGGGACCCATGTTGTTGATGGTCTCAACTACATCTCCTGGAACTGCATTGTTTGCCATCTTAAAGAAATGGGGTTAGATAAACACAAATATGTTTTTCAGAAAATGGATCAGTTCAGTGACCACAGAAATTATGAGTTTTTGAAAATCAGTTGGATTTTTCAGAAGCAGTGGTCTTTGAACCCCTGCTCTGATACCACTTGTTGGTCCTTTATGGAGTATGATACAAGTGTATGGGGGGGGGAATGCACTTGTTTATGGAAATTTTAACTTTTTCAACAGATTTACTTATCAGGAGAGTTGTCTGACAACCTCTCTGAGTAAGTTAACTTTAATAGATAATCCACCAAAACTATGAAGTGATCAGTTGGACAACTATCTAAAAGAGTTATTAAGTGCGAAATGTGGTTGGCCTTTTCTTTGAAAATACTCCTTAGTTAGTTTCTGAAATACCAGTTTATCAGGGACTTTGTCTAAAAACTCTTTTACTTAATTTTGCTGAACTTAACTCTTTCAAGAAAGTCTTTGTGTGCAATGTGAGTTAATAAAAGAATACAGTAAGTAAATAACACAACAAATTATAGTGGTTCAGAGACTCAAGCTCCTACATCCATTTTCCCTAATTGAACAGGATAATTCCTTAACTCCTGGAATTAGCTTGTTTTATAGTGCCAAGGTGCACTGATCAACAACACTATCTTAGTGCTTTGATCCCTAGGATAATCTGAGTTCTAGTACTCAACTTCTCTGAGTTAAGAATGTATTTACTCTTAACAGTCTTTAACTCCTCACTTCTACAACAAACACTACTTCACTTAAGAGGTAAGGGTTTGAGGTTTGGTTCCAACTAAGTGAGATATCCTTTACAATAAGAGCGGTGTAAAAGGATAGGATATCTCTTTGATAAGCTTGGATTTTTACAGATTGGCTTAGCTAGAAGTGATCAGGAAACTTGGGATTCTAAAATGTTAGCTTTGGTTTCCTTGAATGTTTGATAGTAGTTTGATAGCAGATGGTTGGATACTTGAATCCTTGGATCACTTCTGTATTTATAGATCAATTTGATCATATATCCGTTGTAGAGATAGACTTTCAAATTGTCTATTTGCAGCTCCATTGAAACGGCTATTAGAGCATTCTTCTATTATCCACTAGGTAAGAAGGTTCTTCAATGGTTGCTTGAATGAATGTGTTGACTTCTGAAAAATGTGGTTGTGCAGACTTGTGTCAATTTCTAAACTTGCACATTTCCCAAGATTGATTGTGGCAGAACTTGTACTTTCTCAACGGTCAGATGGGACAAGTTCTCTGAACATTCTTGCTGTAGATGGAATGTTCTTTAATTCATTCAAGTCTTCAGTCTTTAATGCTTATAAGTCTTCAATGCTTGTTCAGGCTTGATGGCTTTAATGCTTCATTAATGTTGTCTTCTGAGAAAAAGCATTCAATGCTCTTGATCTTAAAGAAACATGAACTTGATCTGTCATAGCCCTTATCACTGTTGTTTTATTATCAATTCAGGCTACTTGCTTGAGCTTTGAGCATTCAGCCATGTTGTCTTCTTCAGTAATCTTGTCTTCATGTGTTCAGCAAATTTGAGCTAATAGACAGAGACTAATAAGCTGCCTAACATACCAGCTTTGGACAACTAACCTGAACACTAAGGCGGTGTTTGGTTTGGGATTAGCCAATCCGGATTTGGATTGGCCCAATCCCAATTCAATCTCTCTCAATCCATCTCAATCCAAATACTAATCCACCCCTATAATACACCTATACACCTATTTTTATACAATCAAATCACTCTTTTCAACCACTCATTCTCTCTCCTACTTTCTTCTCTCTCATACTTTGATGTGACATAAAAATACATCTACCCCTACTTCTCAATCCTTAACCACACACAATTACTATTCATGGATTACCCAAATCCCAATCCAATCCACCTCAATCCAAATCCAATCCAAATCAATCCCAAACCAAACACCACCTAAGGATCTCAACATTGCTGAGATTCTAGACTTAGGCAATTTTACTGTCTCAACTATCGTGAGACAACTAGACTGATATTCTTTCTATCTATCTCAACTAAACTAACCAACATCATTCAGGGGTTTTGGTATCTTAATCAAAATCAATTCATTTCCCAACAGTATGCTTGTTGGATTTCTTCTTTGAAGTTCTTCTTGAGCCTTCTTGATGATGAACACTTATGAATATTAGCTCAACATTGGCATCCCTTCCCACATATATAAGATATGATAATGAACTCATATATATAGTGTAGATTTGAAATATTACCGTTAAAGTGTAATTTTAAATCTCCACTATTTTGGAAAAAAACAATCTTTTGATTTGATACTTTGAATATTACATTTCCATGTAATATTTAGTGTATCTTTGACTTTAATGCTCTACAGCTTTTGTGTTATCTGTACGTCCGTTGTTGTGTTTCCATTGGTCCACGTCAGCTTATTTGGTTGTTCTCTAACGGATCTATATCAGCTGATATTCTACAACTGATTTTCCACAGCTGATTTTGCTAGCTTTTCACAGCTGATTTTCCACAACAGATACCTCATCAGCATATATCTCATCAGCAGATACCTAATCAGCGGATACCTAACAGATACCTCAGCTTATGGGGTCAGCTTATTTTGGGTTCTTCTCTTCTGATTTTGACACTTATGATTCTGATTGTTTACCTAAGTGTGTGAACTTTTCTGTTTAGTCAAGCATACTTGGTTCTCAACTATGTTTGGTACATCAGCTCACATTGATACTCAGTTGATAGAACCTCAGTTGATCATACTCAGCTGGTCATCAGTCAGGTTCCCCTCGACTGATTCTTCTCTTCTGGTTTCTGGTTTTCTCTTCTTTACATGAGCTTGTGCACGTTTCTCCACTATATCAGCTCATATCTAACTCAGCTGATACTAACTAGAACCTATCTATTACAAGATAAATTATGAAGTTGTCTATACAATACAACTTATCATATTACAAACAGATTTGGTTTATCAATACAATACATAGGGGTATCAGCTGATCTGAATATCCCAACAATATATATATACATATAAAAGTAAAACAAATAAATTAATTAATGATAGATTAATTTAGTAAGTCATTTTAGTAATAAATATATTACAACTTAGCCCCTAAAAAAAGAATTGATGAAGAAAATATGATTTATAGTTTAATTTGTTAGTTTTTTTAATTTTAAATCATATTAAATAAAATAAATATCATATATCTTCATTGTTTGATAATTTGAGTGTTCTTTTTTTCATTATCAACACTAGACTATACAATGCAACAACAATATTTTTTGTTTGCAACTCAACACCCTCAATTCTAATATATATGTGCGTAGTTGTTCATATATATATATATATATTAGTGTTTCAGATCATTAAAAATATTTTCGTTCTCCTAACCTCGAATTCTGGATCTGCTCGTGAAGTGAAATTGTCTGCTTTATTCTAAACGTATCGGCTTTTTTAATAAAATATTAATATTTGAAAAATAATTTAATACTCCGTATAATATATATATTTAAAATATGTTTAATAAAATAAATAAGAGCGCAGTTAGAAACGACGCTTCCTTTCTCCAAAGTGTAGCACCCTTCTCTCCCCTGTGTTAGACATGGGCCCACCTCCGAGAAAGGAAATTATTTCTAATGACGTTTTTATTTGTTTTAGTAAACATTTTTTTATTTTTTGAACATATATATTATATTAAATCATTTTTTAAATATTAATATTAAAAAAAAAAAAAGCCTAAACTTAGCGAATGAAATATTATGGGGTTGTTTCTCAATATTACGGTAGTAAAATGAAGGAGTCAAATATTTTTTAGAATAATCCGAAAGAATAAAATATAAGGAAAAGATAAAAGAGAAAATACAACCAAAAAAAAAGAGAGAGAGAGAGAATAAGAGTCCCTAATTTTTAGGGAATAATTGAGAGGGGAGGGGGGAAAGAGATAGGTCTTTTGGTGTCAGAAAATTCAGTAAAAGAGTTCAGAATAGATTCCAAATGCGGAAAATTACGAATTATGTCATCGAACTTTTGTGATAGTCCCAAAAACAACCCAACCCACCATCTCGTGAATCCCCTCACATTGCTATTTTATTATTCCCTCGAAAAACCTTTCATGGATAATTGAACACATTTTTTAAAAAATGTAATAAATTTAAGGGATAATTTTATAAAAATGACTTATGTGTATGTGTAGATTCAAATGTAATAACATTTTATATAAAATTATACATATTGTAAGAGTATAGTTTATAAAGAATGTGAAAACTATTAAGCTCCGTTTGGTTGGGTGGATTTGGACTTATGGATTTCAAATCCATAGTCCAAATACATTCTACATGTTTGGATTATAAATGGATTTCAAATACTTAGATTTGTGTCCACATAGTTTTAGTTAAAATTGAGAGAGATTTCAAATCCTCACTAAAACTATGTCATTTGAAATCCATCTACTTTTAAATCATTTCATTTGAAATACCTCATCAAATTAAATCCCCCTATCCAAACACAACCTAAGGTTGTGTTTGAATGGAGGGATTTGATTTGAAGAGGCATTTCAAATGAGAGGAATTAAAAATAGATGGATTTCAAATGACATGGTTTTAGTGAGAATTTAAAATCCTCTCAATTTTAACTACAAAATATGTGATAAAAAAATCTGAGGCTCCGTTTGGATGGAGGGATTTGATCAATGGATTTCAAATCCTCCATTCAAGTCCACTCCACTTGTTTGGATTAAAAAACAAATGAATGAATTTAAACGGAGCCTAAGTATTTGAAATTCATTCATAATCCAAACAAGTGGAGTGGATTTTGATTTTGGATTTAAAATTCATAGATCAAATCACTCCATCCAAATGGAGTCTTAGGCTCCATGTCATTTGAAATTCATTCATAATCCAAACCATGTCATTTGAAATTCATATATTTTTAAATATATTCATTTCAAATGTCTTCTTAAATCAAATCCCTCAATCCAAACACAACCTTATGGAACATTTTGAAAAGAAAAGTGTGAAAGTTATTGTGGAACAGATGGAGTAACTTCTACTCCTTCATCCCAAATCTAATTGCAAAGTTGTTCATAAGTATTACTCCCTCCGTCCCACATGAATTTGCACACTTTCCATATATGGATGTCCCATACCAATTTGCACACTCCATAAAAGGAAATATATTCATTATTCTCACCCTTAAAATATACTCATATTTACACATATGACATTACTTTTCCACACTCAATCTACCTTTTACTTTACTTTATTCATAAAAGTTTACAAAACTAACTCTCAAAACATCACTCATTTGAATTTTTTTTACACATTTCTTAAAATGTGTGTCGTCCCAAGGGTACAAGTTCCTCGGGACGGAGGGAGTATAAAAGATAAAATAAAATTTTGTTGAGAGTGTATTAGTCAATTGAAAAGAATAAGACAAAAAAAAATGTTTTTGTATGGCAAAAATAATGACATTTGGTAATTTTAAAACATTTAAATCCACCATTCAAATTCATTCCACTTGTTTGGATTATGAATGAATTTCAAATACTTAGATTTTTGCTCACACACTTTTTAGCAAATATTGAGAGAATTTTAAATTATCATTAAAACCATGTCATTTGAAATTCCTTTATTTTTAAATCTTTTCATTTGAAATATCTTCTCAAATCAAAGCTCTACATCCAAATACAACCTAAAGGTTATAATTGAAAAGTGTAAAATTATTTTTATCATTTTAAGAAGAGACAATCAAATGTTGGACCGAGGTAGTATTTTTTCTTAAATTTCCATTACTTTTTCCATCAACATAAAATGTCCCTTATTTTTTTTTTAAATTGTTTATATAAAATATGCATATTTTTTTTAATATATTCCATCATATATATTTACTTTATCTATTTTATTTTTTACTTTAACTACTTTATTTAAAAACAAACGTTATTTTTTTAAAATATGTGCTAAAAGAAACAAGTACACTATTTGTGTACGGATAAAATATTATTTAAATCTTTTTTTTTATTACCCACTTGATCCAAAGTTAATAGGTATTATTCATTTTACATGTATTAATATAGTAAAAAGTAAAGGATGTATTAATGTATTGACATAATTATTATTTCTATTTATAGAAATGTGTATATTTTTGGACAGACAAAAAATAAAATTAGACTTATTAAATTTGAAAGTGAGTATATTTAAATCTAGAACTAGGTTTAATGTGCAATATTTTATTTTCGTCAAAAATTTATATACAATATCACTACCGTGAAATTTGACTCATTCCTCTATTTCTACCTAGTATTCGATAAAGTAGCGCATCTCTTCTTCTCTTCTGTGCAGCGCAGCCCCCATTAAAAAAAATACTTCAGAAAATCTGTTCGATATCAATTCCTATTTTTCGATCTGCTATCAATTAGTTCAGATTTTCGATCTGCTATCAATTAGTTCAGATTTTCGATCTGCTATCAATTCATTCAAATTTTCGATTTGCTAATCACAAAATAAGGCGGATAAATCATTTTTTTGAATGAATAAATGAGAAAAATCAACAATAATACCACACACATATTTATTTCAATTAATTGTTGATAATTATATTTCTATAATTGTAGGGATCGATAAATTATTCAACATGGTTGTGTTTTTCGTGTTTTCAATTATTGTTCTTCGTATTTTTAATATGGGTATCTCATTCCCTTTTAGTAATGACGTTTTATTTATACAGTAACACATCTTTCTTTATAAAGTAATACACTTGTGTTTATGTAGTACTCCCTCCGTCCCGGAATAACTTGCATAGTTTGACCGGCACGTTGTTTAAGAAAAGTGGATTTAGTGGTTGATGATGTAAGATAAATGAGGGGTATTTTAGGTAATTTGATGATGTGTAAAGTGAATTTGATGATGTGTAAAGTGAAATGTATGGAAAAAATGAGTGGCAAATTTGAAAATAAAATGATGTTGTGAGGTTATTAATTTTGTGGGGTATTTTCATATTAAGAGTGTGCAAGTAATTTTGGGACGTCCCAATAAGGAAAGTGTGCAAGTAATCACGGGACAGAGGGAGTAATACAATTTTCAATCAATACATGTATTACTTTAAGGACAGATATGTGTTACTCAAAAGTCAATTGTGTGTTACTTGTCCTTACGGTAACACATATTTGTCCGTACATTAATATATAATTGTATTTAAAGTAACACAGATTAAGAACAAGTTTTTATGTTTGTCTCTTGGGTGATTTTTCTTTTTTGGAAGATATGTTTGATTTGATATGACTTGCAAAAAATCTCGAGTTTTTTTTATTCTTCCTTAAATTAATTGTATTAATATTTCATGTTAAAAGTCAATTTATGTGTTATTTGCACTTACAGAAACACATATTTGCTCTTACAGTAACATATAATTACATTTATAGTAACACAAACCTAAACCCCATTTTTCTGTTAGTCTTCTGCACGATTTTTTCGCAATTTTTTTAAAAAGATCCGTTTGACCATTCAGGTCTGCTACAGATACATGAACTTTTGACCCTTCCTTAAATATACTAATATTTTACGTGAAATATTTTATATTATATAAGTGTTTCCCTTTATTTAAAAAAAAAAAAAAAGACGTATTGTAATATCTGGAGTATACAATAATTATTTATTTTGTACACATGTTAAAATAAGTGTATTTCTTTATATATTATTATATTCTTGAGTTTAAATAAGAGTTTATTAACATTAAAGCTAAAATTCACACACCTACTTCAATTAAAATAAATTAAAAAATAGTAATTCAATTTAGAGGTTTTTTTAGAATAGTCCATGTGTCGTCTGGACTATTAATAGTTTGGATGTCAAATTGCATCGCTCTGTGTCGCCCTAACTTGATACCTATCGCCTTTTTTTAATATTTTAAACTAATTATTTAAATTTTATTTTATTATTTACTATTTTATCCTTTATTAAAATTAATAATAATATTATTTAAATTAAACAATAAAATTAGATTTTTTTTAACAGAATTTAAAAAAAAATAGAGAACGTAAAATTAGATTTTTTTAACAGAATTAAATTATTATTTTATTTATATTTTATTTACACCTTCTCATTTAGAGAACGTATATGCAAGATACCGGTACACACTAATTTTAATTTTTTTTTTTTTTTTTATATTTTATCTACACCCATTCATTTAATGAGTTCACCCAAAAATCATTTTTTTACTGCGGTTATCTGCACCCGTTCATTTTATGAGTTCACCCCCAAATCATTTTTTTTACGGTTATGTGCACCCGCTCATTTTATGAGTTCACCCCTAAATTATTTTTTTACCACGTTTATCTACACCCCTCATTTTATGAGTTCACCCCAAAATATTTTTAAAAAAGTAATTACATTTAAAAGACTATATTATCCTTTTATTAATTTACAGAAAATATAATAAAATCAACCCTAATTTGTAGGGTGATACTCGGGTACATGCAAGATACCGGTACACACCAATTTTAATTTTTTATTTATATTTTATCTACACCCACTCATTTAATGAGTTCACCTAAAAATCATTTTTTTTACTACGGTTATCTGCACCCGTTCATTTTATGAGTTCACCCCCAAATCATTTTTTTATCACGGTTATGCACACCCGCTCATTTTATGAGTTCACCCCTAAATTATTTTTTTACCATGTTTATCTACACCCCTCATTTTATGAGTTTACCCCAAAATATTTTTAAAATGTAATTACATTTAAAAGACTATATTATCCTTTTATTAATTTACACAAAATATAATAAAATCAACCTTAATTTGTATATTTACAATCTATAGTCGAGTCATTACCGATTTACCGTCGATTCACCATCAAGTCACTCATATTTTTAGAAAAAAAAATCGTAAAACATAATTTAAAAAAAAAAAAAAAAACTATCGAAATTAGGTACAAATCTTGATTTTTTTTCTTTTTAAGTTTTGTTCCCCTTCCTCTTTTTTTCCAATTTTCAGTTTTTATTCTAAACTTTTAATTTCTTCATTTCTTTTACTTTTTTTTTTTCATTTTTTCATGTGTGTTTTTTTTAATTTTAATATAAAATAATATTATAGGTATGATTTTTATTATAGTCGGTAATACAATAAATAATAACGAGTAATACCCTAAATAGTAATCAGTAATACCATTAACAGTAATTAGTACGAATAAACACTTATCTTATTCAAAGTGAGATGGTCTCATGGTGACACTGTTCATAAATTAGTAGAAATAAACACTTATTTTTTACAAAGTGTTAAAACACCATTCTCAAACTATGTTTTAGAAAGCAGAATTTTGGTGAAATCAGAATAAAAAAAACTTTAGAAAATGTGAATGGAACTATAGGAAAACGTCATGCTTAGACCATCGATTAGTTATAAAAAAATACGTGTTCATATAATGTTGCTTACGAACATTGACCTAAAGTCCGATTTGTATAATGTAACTAGATTGATTGTTATCAGACTTAAAAATTACATTATTGAGGACACATTTTTATTTTGGAAGGAATGTTGATAGTAAAGTTTTTATTTTGAGAATAATATTGAGTGTGTCGATGATACGACTCCCATAAAGTTTCGAATAAGATAATTTTTTATTCTATTGTCTTTTGCAATGACGAAAAATAAAAGTTAAAAGGTCAGTCTCTTTTCATGGTAGGTGTGTAGTTGCAACCTCTAGAGTTAAGAGTGGATTAAACAATATTTACCTAGATTCAAATGAATAACAAATTTACAAATTTATACTATGGAGTACATGTTTCAAATATTTTTTTAATTGACAAATTAAAATTAAAATATATTATAAATTTATTTGAATTTTTTATGGGCGTTGTCCATTGTGGCATTGTCTCTCCTTTACGTCAAAAAAGAAGAAATTGTGATCGAGAGCAAATCGAGTAAGTGGAGACTTTTTGGGCCAACAATGTTAGCCCATTTAATTAAAAGTGGAGAATGTTTTGAGCTAGCATTTAATTAAAAGTAGGCTGCCCAATTGTTTTATCAAAGAAAAGAATCAAATTGACCAGCCCATTTATTGAATTGTGCGTGAGCAATTAAGGCCACGGATAAATGCCCCCCTTATATTATGACTTCACCCCTTACATGTCTTCACACCATATAGTTGAGTTCACCCACCAGTTTCTTTCCAAAATTACCCTTTCCTTCTAACATAAATCTTAACCCTAATTTTATTCAATCATTCCTTATTTTCAACTGCCTCCAACTCTCCTTCTCCTCTTTTCATCTTTCTTTTGCCGTCGACCAGCGTCTCCACCCGTCCGCCGCTCGCCGTCTCCCTCCCTCCGCGCATGGCCCATGGCCTGACCTTTTTAATAAATAGGCCTGTCCCGAAAGCCTTTTAAAGGCCTTTTTAAGTGTATTTCAAAATAAAATAAAATACAACAATTGAACCAGTACCACCAAATCATAAAAAACAATAACAAATGTTCAAAAAAAAAAAAAAATAACAGAATGTTCTTTCAACAATTACAACTAAAAAATACATCAATTTTTTTAAGATAATCTCATCTTCATGTTGAAACATGCTGAAATTTTATAATGAATGAACAAAAAATTCCTCAAAATTATTCCACACAATCGATGTTTTTTGCCTTTTCTTTTTAATGACAAAATCATTGTCATTTTTATCTTAGATATTATTAGATGAAGTTGTGTCATCATTCTCATGTTGAAAAGATATAACTCCAAAATATACATTAAAGATAAAATTAATAAATGTCAGAATCTTACTTAATTCATAAGTAAAATCCATAAATTTCAAATAAATTTCATAAATATATAACCATATAGAAATCATACAAATTTTGAGAATACTACGTTAACACAGATAGATAATTTTTTTAAAAGGAAAATTAATGAAATTATATTGAAAATGTGATTGTCCAGAAAAAACAGAGTATTAAAGAAACACAGATAAAAAAATTAAAAGTTCAATATCACATATCATAACAAGTTACCCAACTCCATATATACAGATGGATAAAGAATTAGGCGTACTAATAATACTCATGATTCGACTAAGAATGAACAAAAAATAAAAAATATAAATATAAATCACATAATGTTAACCTGGATCGAGTAGCGGATGTGCAAAAAGTGTGCAGAGAGTTTTTTTTTTTTTTTTTTGTCGGAATGGAATTTTGTAGATTTTCTCCTGATTTTAAAAGCGGTGCACAAAACACACAAATGTATCTCATATATTATATTTTTCTACTGGGTTCTATAAAAGCTCTGTTTCTGAAGAAAAAAATTCACTTATATAAAGGCATAGCACAAACTGTCCCCAAAGCCTGAGCATTAGTGGACTCCGCCGGTTCTAACGGCTTGTACACCTCTAAAGACTATGATTGAGCAGTTAAAAATAAATGTAAAAACTAGTAGAAAATTTTAATGTCAAATTAATATCTTGAATACTGAATTCGAAACAAAAATTTGTATAAAAAATTCAACTAAATTAATAATTTAACCTAAAATTCAATTAATTCAAATATCTATCTTAAACCCTAGATTTACCAAAACTAATTTGAGTAGAAAATATAGAATTGTTCATATCCAAAACTCTTCTTCAATGGAATTTTAAAATAAAAGAAGAAAACAAGAGAATCGTATGTGCTACCTAAGTACTGAATTCGAAACAAAAATTTGTATAAAAAATTCAACTAAATTAATAATTTAACCTAGAATTCAATTCATTCAAATATCTATTTTAAACCCTAGATTTACCAAAACTAATTTGAGTAGAAAATATAGAATTGTTCATACCTCTGAACTCTTCTTCAATGGAATTTTTGAATACCTAGATTTACCAAAACTAATTTGAGTATAAAATATAGAATTGTTCATACCTGGAGCTCTTCTCCAATGGAATTTTCGAATAAAAGAAGAAAACAAGAGAACCGTGTGTGCCGCCTAAGTATTGAATTCGAAACAGAAATTTGTATAAAAATTCAACTAAATTAATAATTTAACCTAGAATTCAATTCATTCAAATAAAAAAAAGATAATTTATTGTTTATTATGATTATTAATGATATGAGAATTAAAATAAAGATTATATATTATCAATTATTTTTTTATTAATTATATATTTAAAATTATTTAATTTAATTTAAAAGTGTGATAGGGCGACAAGAAACGATAATAAGTGCAATGCAAGGCGATGGATTCTGCGACGCCAAATGCAACTGGTAGCAGGTCATCAAATGAAATCTAATGACTCAGATTACTGGACTGTTGATAGTTCAGACGACATCTGGACTGTCCTTAGAAGGCCCCTTCAATTTAGGTCAAATCTATACTTAAGATACTTAATATATCCTCAATAATTAAATTAAACTAATAATTACATATTAATATCTTTAACCTTCCTCATAAATAGCGAAATTTTAATTGACTCCTAATTTCCTAAAATTCAATATGTTTCTAACGAATTAAATGCATTATTCCCTCAATCTTCTCATTTCCATCAATATGCCCAGTTAGGAATTGCATTTCCACAAAAATTTCTATCAAATTGATTCTATCGATTTTCCTTCGTTTTCCACAGAATTCTGGTGTGGTTTTTCTAAATGACACATGCAATCTTCTTTTGATCGGTGTATTGTCTATTATATTCAGCAAGCAATCTTAGGCTCTACCATAGCCGTCGCCGCCATAACCGGACGAATGGAGCCCCTGCAATCGCTTCAATCTTCACCCATCGCGTGCGGCCCCTACCATCTCTCCGACGAAGATAACGACTTCCACATCTCCGACGAGCCTGGTTAGAGGGCGGTTCCATCTGTTCCGACCGTCGCGACCTCCATCTTCGTCGTTGGCCACCGATCTGTACGAATCTGAAGACGAAGCTATCGTCCACCTTCAACTCCGCTGCCTTAGCCGCCGCCTCTATAGCCTTCGCCGTCGTTTGCTTTTGAGTGCGTGCGATTTGCTATGCGATTCCAAGCCAATTTGTTGTGCGATTTCAAGGCAATTTCAGGTTTTGCGATTTTGAGTTCGATTTCAGAGTTCTTTTGCTTTTTAGTGTGATTTTGGGGTGCGATTTTGAGTGCGATTTCAGATTTCGTTGCATATGTATACCAATTTATTGCATATATTTGTATGTATAATGCATATTCTGAATATTTTTAAATAAAATTAATATTTTAGAAAATCTTATTACAGATATATTATTCTTTTGCATACTATGAATTATTTTAAGTTGCAGCATGCAATTTTCGTTGCATATATATAAACCTTGCGTTAATTGATTGCGTGCATTTTGAGAATTGAATTGAGAGAATTAAATTTTTTGATTTCTGAAAAAATAATAAATGGAAAATTAATCGGTTTTCATATTTTAGGAATATGCAGTTGATTACTTCACATATCGGTTTTTTAAGTAATGTTTTGAATTCATTTTTTTAGGTATGTTTTGAATTTTTTAAGGTGTATTAATTACCGTATTTTAGGTATAATGTATTTTGGAAATGTTTGAATTTATGGAAAGTCTTAAAATGCAGAAATTAAAATTGATTATGAATTTTAAATTAAAAAGGGTTTGACTAAATTTACATGAACATGCAATTGAATATAAATGGTATATTGGTACAACTGCATACTAAATTGTTTTTAATTATTTTACCAGATTAAAATTGGATATATTTGCTAAAACGGTTAGTGGAGTGTCCGTGAACTTCCCCTTTAAATAACACTTAGGGAATGATTGGTATGCAGGAATGAATTATGAATGGAATGATCATTCCTTAATTCATTCCAAATACCAAGATTGATATGTTTATTTATTAGGAATGATAATTCCAAATGGAATGGTCATTACCAAAAATTATGAAATAATCATTCCTTCCATACCCCATAGTATTATGTATTCCATGATGTAAGGAATGAGTTTTATTATTATTATACAAAATATAACTCCCGAGTATTATTTATTTTCATTTTCATATATTATTTTTCACTTTCAATAATAATAATTTAAAAAATTAAGATATTTAATATTTAATATTATAACTATTAAATAAATAATAATTTATTATTCATAATAAAATTTTAAAAATCAATAATAAAAATAATAAATTTAAAAATAATACTACTAATATACATTAATATATAATAATAGTTATAAAAATATTAATAATGCATACTGTTAAATTAAAAAATATTTATTATTTAATAATAGTAATTTAAACCCTCAACAATAATATTTTTATATATTAATAATAATATATATTTATATTTAATACTATAATATTTAATAATAATAATAATATTTTTTAAATAATAAATAGTAGGGTTGGCAATGGGGCGGGTAAAAACTCGGACCCGTATAAAATCGGCCCGCACGGGACGGGTAAATACCCGGTCAAACGGGTTACGGGGCGGGTAAATACCCGGTCAACGAATACCCGCCGGGTATGGGACGGGTCCTGGGATTGTATATACCCGAACCCGACCCGTATATATATATTAAATATATATATATATATATATATATTAAAAATGTTTTCTAAATTTAAATATTAGAGATTGAATCACATTAATTTTTTTTTTGTCAAGCAAATAATTTATTGATGATGAAAAAAAACCAATAAATGGATTACAAGATCAAGACCTATCAGAAATAAAAAAAAAATTGTTAGGACAGTAAATAAAAAGTCACATTATATTTCTAAGTGCTGTCAATTAGTTTTCAAATTAAATTAGATTAAATTAGTTAGATGATCTAACTAAATTAGATTGGCCACCATTAAACAAAATCACGATTTCACTCTCAACTCCATGAATGCTCTCTGCTACTAATATAAATGTGATTCTTTTAAAACTTGGTTACAATATTAATCAAGATAATAAATTTAAATAACAGATTTATATAAAAAAAAAAAGTGATTGCGGGGCAGGGCGGGTTTACCTGGCGGGTTCGCGGGGCGGGTTTCTGTGGGTTTTGAGGCGAGGCGGGTAATGGGTCCGAAAAAATTTGGCGGGGCGGGTCCTGGGACAGGCCATACCCGCCCCGTTGCCAACCCTAATAAATAGTAATAATAACAAACCATCACAACAACAAAAATTAACAATAATAATAATTTAAGTAATTTTACACAACACCAAATTTTCATTTCTTATTCATACCAATCATAACAATTATCATTCTTATTTTATTCCTTTCCCACCTTCATTCCATTCATGAGTTCATTTCATTCATCCATTCATGAGTTCATTTCATTCATCCATATTTTCATTCCATCATACCAATTATATCGTTAGTTATTTAAAAGAAACCATGTGAATAGTAATATAAAATACAACGCGACAAGAATTTTTAATTTTCCTTTTTGAATACGCATATACTGGTAAGTACTGGCCAATAAAAAGGTAGGAAATATAAAAGGAAAAAGAAAACCTAAAACCATAAGCTCACAAGTCGAGCCAGAGGCCAGAGTGCCGTTAAAACCTTGCCTGGGAAAACCCTCCTTAGGGACAAAACCCAGGCAAAGGAAAAAGGTAAACTCCTCTAACAATCAATGTCTGTAAAAGACAGTATACCAATCTTTATGCAAGAAAGTAAGTAAGAAATCTGGAGGTATCTCCAGATGATACTGGTAAGTACTGGTAATGATCGTGCATGGTGTATATTTTATGACCTTTGGTTTATAAGTAACTGGAAGAACTATTTTAATTGTATCAAAATCTTCTTAAATATATAAATTCAGATTTTATATAACTGAAAAAAATCTAAAGCTATAGGAACACAAGTCGTTCTAGAGGTCGGGACCCTATCAAAATCTTCTTAAATAAATACATGTGAAATCCAAATTAAATTATTTGACATTTTATTTAATAAGTATTTTTTATATTTGAAAGCTCGTTTGAATGATAAGAATATTAAAAAAAAAAAAAAAGAGCATATTATTATGAAAAAATAATAATTTAAGTCTATCTTGAACTTGAGTTCAATAAATAAAATAAAATATAAACAATTCGAACACATATTGACTAGAACTGGCCTTCATCACGCATAAATTTACACACTTTTATATTAAGAATAAAATAAAATATAAACAACTCGAGCACATATTGACTAGAAATTGTTTAAATGTTATTCTTCCATTACACATAAATTTACACACTTTTATAAAAATTGTTTAAACATTATTCCTCCATTACACATAAATTTGCACACTTTAGAAATTGTTTAAATGTTATCCTTCCATTACACATAAATTTACACACTTTTATAAAAATTGTTTAAACATTATTCCTCCATTACACATAAATTTGCACACTTTAATATTAAAGACGTGTCACGATAACTTAACTTTCACATACACTCCAAAATTTCAAATAAATTTGCACACTTTAATATTAAAGACGTGTCACATAACTTAACTTTCACATACACTCCAAAATTTCAAGTATATAACATGTAGTCAACTTTTTTTTGGGTTACTTTCACCCATAAATAATAATAGTGTGTTTCTAGATCTAATTAGTATAATGAATTGTTATATATATATATATATATATATATATATTCGTGTTGTGGAAGTATAAAAAGAGCACATGTAGATTGAGATTTAAAAATGGTATTAATTTTTTTATAGATATAATATAATAGATTTTTTTTTTTGAAAACATAATATAATAGAGTTGAATTAAGAAATTTCAAAATCTTGCATTTTGAATTTCGTAACAAATGTAGATTGAGATCGCAAAATCTAAAGTTGGATTGGACTAGTCACATACAATCATACCCTACATAAATGGTGAACTCTATTGTGAAATTTGTGTTAGAGCCCGTTGGGAAAAATCGCAATTTGAATATACGAAAACACAAAGTCGAGTCAAGAAAAATTCATTTATCCACAAGACAATTACGAAACGAAAGACAAAAAGTCGATTTCTTCTAAAAGGAGGAGCACTGATATATATAGGCAAACCCTCACTTCGGAAGGTTGAGAAGAAAGTGGATCAAGTCCGAGAAGATAGGTGGGGACCACAAAGACAAGACCACCAAAGACCAGACCAATTGTCAAATCCAAAGCCCGAGTTGGGCGAGGGGTGGTGGCGTGCGCGTGTTGCCTTTGGGTGAGAGTACACCCATTAACCATTGTTGACTTCCTTCTCACTTCAATGTTCATGAAGCCTCAAAAAGTTTTGTAGACTTTATGTGTAAGACAAGGTGACCTTTCACGTTCTCACTTTCAAACTCATCATTAAAAAAGTTGTGAAACTCATCAATTTAATTAATTAATTTTTCACTCACTGAAACTCGATTTTGAGACTTTAAATATACCACGTTCTTCTATTGCGCGAGTAGATCGACTATGTCACGTTTAATTATTCAATAATTAATGTTTAATCCATCTAATAATTGTAATTAGATAAGAATATCAAAATCCATTAATTACACATTAATTCCAACCATTTGTTCATCGAATAAAATAGAATCCATACTAACCGTAAAAATTATACGGTAGTTTATAAATTTACTCATTTTAGTTATTAAATTCGTATAATATTATAATTTATAAGAGTAATAGTATCAGTTTTATACCTAGAGAAGGATTTTTAAAGGGGATTTAACTATTTAAGGTTGATAGTACTAGCTCCAAAGAAGATTTTTTGAAGGAGATTTAAGGTTGGTAGGAGAATGAAATAAAGTAAAAAGTGGAGGGCCAAAATGCAAAGTTTTGTCAGGGTCATTCCCTGTGGCAGGTTAAAATACTAAATTAGAAAAGGAAAAGCAGAAAGTGTTAAATAAAGGTCCGGCATTCTTTTGGGTTAGTGTGCGCTTTCATTTTATTCCTTCAAACCTCTAATTCTTTCTTAATTTCAAATTATACCTTAAAAACAACTCTTTTCGAGAACCAAAACACGTTACACGCATGATGTGCAATATAACAACTCATTTTTAGCCTATTAAATTGGATTGCATTTCAGTCATCAGATTACTTCAAGAATCTGACTTTTGTAGTAGAAAATTCGGAAATAAGGGTATGCTTTTAAAATTTCTTTTAGGAGTGATTGTTTTAATATTATATTCATAATCCCCCACATAACTCGAATACAAGACGTAGTGATCCTCTAACCACTTGAGTTATTCTACTTTGTCTTTAGAAGTGATTTTTAAAACTCAAATTTTGAATTTTTAGAGTTTATGTCGATTTTACTTTAAAATTTAATTTTAAAAAATTACTCTCCGACTCTAATCATTATTATTTCACTCAATAATAATATAATATTAAAAGTTAATAAATATAATTCATTTAATAAAATTTTGAAGAAATGTTGATTATTTATGTATAAAGTCGAAGTATAAAGTAAAAATTAAAGAGTGTATTAATGTATTGAGAGATTAAATATTTTCATTTATGAAAATGTAAATATTAAGTGTGGGTGGACTAAAAAGAAAATTTAACTTATTAAATTTAAATGAAAAGAATAATACAATTTTATTTGATCTTATACATTAATTTGACATAAAATTATTTTTTATGAGAAAATTGCAGATTTGGTCCCATTAACCATGGATTGGTTGAGTTTTGGTCCCATTGTATTTGGATTTAGTCCCATACGATATAAATCTTGCAAACTTAGTCTCATACGATATAAATCTTGCAAATTTGGTCTCATACGATATAAATCTTGAAAACTTGGTCTCATACGATATAAATCTTGTAAATATGGTCCCATACGAAATATATCTTGCAAATTTAGTCCCATACGAAATAAATATTGCAAACTTGGTCCCAAACATTTCAAAAAAATGCAAAATTGATCTCAAACATTACAAAAAATGCAAAATTGATCCCAAACATTACCAAAAAATGCAAAATTAGTCCAAAAAGTGAAAAAAAAACTCATAATAATGAACTATTAATTAATATATAATAACATTTATATAATAATAAATATTAATAAATATATAAAATCTAAATAGACTTTATAATATTTAAATTTTATAAAGAATACCAAATAGACTTTATAATATTAATAAATATATAAATTTAAATAAACTTGAAAATTTATATAATAATCAATATTAATAAAATTTATATAATAAACAATATATTACTAATAACTTAACATATGAGATACATACATTTTATTTAAAATTAATTATTATTTATTTTATTTTTCTTCTCTTATGTATTCTAATAAATTTGTATTGTAAGTTTTTTTTTTTTTTTTTTAATTCTACTATATGATTTTGATTTAATAAATAGATAAAATTAAGTGTTTGTAACTATTGAAAATTTTAATAAATTACTCATCACCCTTATTTAAATATCAAAACACAATAGGAAGGGTTAGCTATTGTTAATTTATCATCACTAGCTATAATCATTTTATTGTAATTTAATTATTAATGTAGTTATTAATTTGATATGTATTCATTGAGGAATACATGTCTCAATTATTGTATTGACAAGTTTGATATAACTTTTATTATTATTATTATTTATAAATTTTACATTTAAAAAAGTATACAGTGATGAGAAAATTAAGTTATACTCTTTTTTATAAAATTTAGATTGATTAGATTTTATATATTGATTATTATATAAATTTTATTATATATTGTTAATAGTTAATTATTATATCAATTTGAATAATAATTAATTAATGTATTTTTTTTTTCACTTTTGGGACCAAATTTGTATTTTTTTTTATAATTTTATTAAATTAAAGTATAACTTAATTTTCTCATCAATGTATGCTTTTATAAATGTAAAATTTAGAAATAATAATAATAATGAAAGTTATATCAAACTTGTCAATACAATAATTGAGACATGTCTTCCTTAATGAATAAATATCAAATTAATAACTACATTAATAATTAAATTACACATCGACAAAATGATTATAGCTAGTGATGATAAATTAATAATAGCTCTATCCCTTAATTCCTATTGATATTTAAATAAGGGCGATGAGTAATTTATCAAAATTTTCAATAGTTACAAACACTTACTTTTTTTATTTATTAAATAAAAATCATATAGTAGAATTAAAAAAAAAAATTAAACTTACAATACAAATTTATTAGAATACATAAGAGAAGAAAAATAAAATAAATAATAATTAATTTTAAATAAAATGTATGTATCTCATATGTTAAGTTATTAGTAATATATTGATTATTATATAAATTTTCAAGTTTATATAAATTTTATATATTTATTAATATTATAAAGTCTATTTCGTATTTTTTATAAAATTTAAATATTATAAAGTCTATTTAGATTTTATATATTTATTATTATATAAATGTTATTATATATTAATTAATAGTTCATTATTATATAATTTGAATAATAATTATTAATTAATGAGTTTTTTTTTTCACTTTTTGGACTAATTTTGCATTTTTTTTGGTAATGTTTGGGACCAATTTTACATTTTTTTTAATGTTTGGGACCAATTTTGCATTTTTTTGTAATGTTTGGGACCAAGTTTGCATGATTTATTTCATATGGGACTAAATTTGCAAGATTTATTTCGTATGGGACCATATTTGCAAGATTTATATCGTATGGGACCAAGTTTGCAAGATTTATATCGTATGGGACCAAGTTTGCAAGATTTATATCGTATGGGACTAAATCCAAATACAATGGGACCAAAACCCAACCAACCCATGGTTAATGGGACCAAATTTGCAATTTTCTCTATTTTTTATTTAACAATCTTAAAATAAATAAACATATTACTATTCAATACAATTTTAAAAACTCATAATTTCAAAAATCAATTTTAAAAAAGAACTCAAACTCAAATTAAACAGTCTACTATAAATCACCATTAAAAAATCATTTAATTTTATTATTTTAAAAATCACTAAAAAGTGATACTCCCTCCGTCCCATGTTAATTTTCATAGGTAGATGGGCACAAACATTAAGAAAGTGTAATAATGAATGGAGTTTTGAGGGGTAATTTTGTAAACCCTTATGTATAAAGTAACTAAATGAGTTGACTTTTGTGTATGTGTGGAGAAAAAGTAATGGCATTTGTGTAAAATTGAGGATATTGTGAGGGTGGAGTTTATAAAAGATTTTCTATTTTAAGGGTGTGAAAGTTATCGTGGGACGTCCTAAAAAGGAAAGTGTGAAAGTTATTATGAGACGGAGGGAGTACATTTCAATAAAGGTTTTTTTTTTTGGAAGCGGCAAAATTAATATTGATTGGGCATCAGGAATACCCCGTAAAGTTACACCAGTTTACATGCGGAAAAACAAGGAAAGGAAACAGAAAACGAGGGAATAAAACGGAGAACTAGCAAAGACACGACATCGGTTCTCGGTCCCAATCCTCAAAATTATGCCAGTAGTGTATCCGAGAGTTTGCTTTGAGCCACCTAAACGTCTCTAGTTTGACTCTATGCAATATTCTATTATCGTCGAAGGCAGCTCCTCTGAAAGTGACCTCATTCCTGCTACGCCACAGAGTCCAGACCACACCATGCCAAATAGAAGACCAGGCTTGTCTCTTCTCCGCGCCCAGCAGCTCGCAATGCCTTTTAAAATGCTGCAGTCTTGTGACCCCTCCGACATACGTCTGCCCAAACCAGTAGTAGACATCGCTCCAGATCTTAGATTGTTTGCAATCGAAGAATAAATGATCCACGTCCTCGGCGTCCGACCCGCAAAGCCTGCATTGTTGAGAGAAATGCTCGTTGTACGCCTTCCTCTTCCTGAGATTTACTATAGTAGGTATCTTGTCTTGGATCATCCTCCAGGAGAAAGAAACGGCTTTGAGAGGCACGCCTCTCGTCCATATGATGTTGTTTCCATCCAGGTTTGCGCCGGGCACCGTGAGGGCCTCCAGGAGCAGTCTGTAAGCTGAACGAACGGAGTAACGTCCGTCGGCTTCGAGATTCCAACACCAGCTGTCCTCCTCCTCAGAGTTCTTAACATACCTGCCAACAATATTGCTCAACTCACTAACAACATTAGTCTCCCTGTCAAACAAATTCCTTCTCCAATTCCAGCAAAAACTCAGCTCATTGTTGTTCCAAATAGTTCTATCAGCAATAGTGCAATTTTTCACATTTTCGATACAATATAGCCTAGGAAATAAAGATTTCAAATTCTGCCCCCCCACCCAACTATCCTCCCAAAACCTAATATTCTTACCATTACAGATCACCCAAGAGCAATTAGATTTAAACCACTCACTCGCCCCAACATATTTGATAATATTGGACCACCAAACAGACCAAGACCTGTGACATTTCCTATTTTCAACAAAAAACTCTACACAACCTCTAAAAGACCCGTATTTAGACCTTAACACATTCATGCATAGACTATCCTGATCAGTTAAACATCTCCATCCCCATTTACCCAAAAGCGCAATATTGAACAAGCTCAGATTTTTAATCCCTAAACCTCCCCTTTTTTTGTCCTTGCATAAAATGTCCCACCTGACCCACGGTATCCTTCTTACCTCCGGTTGGCCGTTGCTCCAAAGGAATCTTCTGAGGCTAGAATGAAGGGTATTAATGGTAGAAATAGGGGCTCGGTTTAGGGCAAGGGTGTAAGTAGGAAGGTTGGCGAGAACAGATTTCAATAGTGTCAGTCTACCCCCAAACGAGAGGGCGGCTCCATTCCAACGGCTAAGGCGCTTTTCCACTGTGTTCGACACAGCTTCCCAGTTACTCAGATTTCTGCTGCAAGGACCTAATTGTTGGCCCAGGTACTTCAGGGGGAAGGACGCCGTTTTGCAGTTGAGAATTTTGGCCCACTTTTCAAGTTTTGAGGTATGAACATTGATCCCGGACAGCGTACTCTTGAAGAAATTAATCTTGAGACCCGACCAGATTTCGAAGAGACGCAAGATGCTCTTCAACACAAGGATTTTATTGGATGTTTCCTCACCAATAAATAGCGTATCATCCGCGAACTGGAGGTGCGAAATTTTAACCGGGGGGTTACCTACGAGTGCAGGGACGAACAGGCCTTTCTCCACTGCTTTCAGAAGCATACGGTTAAGGCACTCCCCCGCCACCGTGAATAAGAAAGGTGAAATAGGGTCGCCCTGACGGATGCCTTTCTCCATGTAGAATTCTTTTGTCGGGCTGCCGTTGACCAAGATAGATAGGGAGGCAGTGTTCAAGCATTCTTGGATCCAATCACGCCATTTGGACTGAAAACCCAAAATAGATAGCATATCAAGCAGAAACTCATGGTCGATCGAGTCATAAGCCTTTTCGAAGTCCAATTTGAAAAGAAATAGTTTATTCTTCTTGCGTTTAGCATCGTCCACAATCTCGTTGGCAATGACAACGCCATCCAGGATATTCCTGTCACCAATAAAGGCGGATTGAGTAGGAGAAATAACTTGTTCCAATAATTTCGACATCCTGGTGGCAAGGATTTTGGACAGTATCTTATATAAGCTTCCCACGAGAGATATTGGTCTGTACTCTTTTAGCGACGTGGGGTTTCTGACTTTGGGAATGAGCGCAATGAAGGCTGCGTTTGTTCCTTTCGCCAGCTTGGCGTTCTCGTGAAATTTCGAAATTGCACGAACGATATCAGCCTCCAAGATGTCCCAGAATTCTTTCACAAATCTGAAGTTAAAACCATCAGGCCCCGGGCTTTTGTTAGACCCGCAACCCCAAACAGCTTTCTTTACCTCCTCTGATGAGAATCTGCTACAAAGTACTGAGTTTGCAATATCGTCTATTTTCGGCCCCTCAATGCCCGAGACTTTTGGTCTCGGCCACGTGCTGCTGGCGAATAAATCTTTAAAGAAGTTATAAATACCTGTTTTTACCTCGTTGACTCCTTCTATCCAATCTCCGTTGATGTGAATGCCTTTTAATTCACTGAATTTCTGGTTCCTGTTCACTACCGAATGGAAATAGCTGGAATTGGCATCCCCCTCCCGCAGCCATTTAGTTCTCGATCTTTGATGAGCCAGTCTGCTTCTGTTCATTCTGAGTGTGTCCAGTTTCTCTAGAGTAACCAGTCGCTCGGTCGCATCTTTTGGATCCCAACCCTGGGCATCTAGCTTTAAATCCAGTGCCTCCAACTTCAATTATGTGTCTTTAAGTTCTCGGTCGGCGGCTGGGCCCCCGAGGCTTCTCCATGATCTAATGGCAGATTTCAGGATTTTAAACTTTTCCTTTACCACGAAAGAACATTCACATAATATTTTGTCAATTATAACTAATTTATAATATATTTAATATTAAGGTTTTGATTGTTCAAATATTTTTGTGGGATTTTCTTAGAATAGTCTCGCCTAAACTATCAATATTCTGAATGTCGAATTGCAACGCATCGTGTCGCCCTAACTTGATACCTGTCGCCTATTTTTAATATTTTTAAATAATTTTTTAAATTTTATTTTATTATTTACTATCTTACCCTCCATTAAATTTAAAAATAATATTATCTATAGTGTCCACCGTAACATTATCACATCAACATTTTTTTAATATTTTATTTTATTTATTTTATGTTTATCAAATATTCTTCATATAAATAGAAATAAAATATATCTATTTAACAATAAAATATATTCACTATTAAAAAATTATATTTAATTTAATTTATATGTTTCATAAATATTACTCCACTATTATTCCGCATGTACCGTACACACCTAATTCAATTTCAATTTCTTATGATTGACTACATCCCCAGTTTTGTTGACTTCACCCCCACAAATTATAAAAACAATTGACCACAATTATTTACACCTCACTTTTGTTGACTTCACCCCCTAATTATTATTATTTAAAAAAATTTGCATCTAAAATTACTATAATGTTGTTCTATTAATTTACACAAAATATAATACAATCAATCACAATTTATATATAAACAATTTGGCCACGGTTATTTACACCCCACTTTTGTTGACTTCACCCCCCCAAATTATTTTTTAAAAACAATTACACCTAAAATTACTATAGTGCTCTTCTATTAATTTAAACAAAATATAATACAATCAATCCTAATTTATATAGGCAAATTCTTATATACACTCGCGTGTATATACACTTTTCAATTTGATTAAAAATTTGAGCCTAATTTACTTTTTTCGTTGTAGACAATTAATGGGTCACACAAATCTAATGAAAGACCACGATTATATGCACACACAATACGGCTTGGGACGCGACGGAAGGAGGAGGAAGCGACGGGTGCTTGGGACGTAGCCACGGACGGCGGCGACTTGGGACGCAATCTTGGATGGACGGTGAGGCCTGGACGAACAACGAAGCAGACGCGTGAAATCAGCGAAACAAATACGACGACGACGAACGGGACTATAATGGCGAGACTTTGTGCTGCAACGAAGAAAGGCTGTGGCAGCGAGGCTTTGAGCGGCGATCGATGAGGCTAAGAGAGGAGTGGGTGTCCCAATCAGTGTATTTTGTTTTTCACGCTATATGGTTTGAGAGAATAAGAGGAGAATTATGGTTATGTAAGAGACGAGTATCTTCGGTCTTTCACGGGGTGTGCGCTAAAATATCGTGTGTGCGTATAACCAACTGTTGATTACTAATTAATGTTCATGGTATTACTGATTATTGTTCATGGTATTACTAATAATTTTTTTTTTTATTATTGAATATAATTTGATGTGTGAAATTATTTGTTATTGTATGAAATGTTACTGAATAATATTCATGGTATTATTGATTATTGTTCGTGGTATTACTAATAATTATATTTGCTATTACTGAATATAATTAAATGTGTGGAATTATTTATTATTATAATATATATAAGATATTACTAATTACTGTTAATGGTATTACTGATTACTATTTATGGTATTTTTTTTTTGATCGGTAAAAGATTATATTATTATTGGGTACAAGGGATACCTGAGAAAATCATTGTACAGGATATAACAGAAAAAGGAAAACAGTAAAGGCTCTCACACTACACTGCTTTCATTTCATACACTGAATTGGGTCTAACACCCATGACCTAAATGATAGGTTGTTCTGGTTGGGGTATTTGATCGTAAACCAGTTCCATATTCTTGCTCTCATCTCCTCCTTGACTTTTGTGATCGAGAAGGTTTCATTCTTGAAGAGTATTGCGTTTCTCCATTTCCATATCAGCCAAACCACACAAAGACATATATAGGTCGCAATCTTTTTCCCATTTCTACATCTCAATATACCCCCAAATCCTAGGAAGTTGTCCAAGATGTTTGATGGGAGTGCTGACGGGGATTTGAGCCACGACAGACATTCCATCTAGACTTGGTATGATTGGGGGCATTCCAGAAAAATGTGTCTTTCGGTTTCCTCGCTGTCTCCACAGAGTACGCACCTTAAATCGTCGTTCTGGTTGAGGATGTTACTTCTTCTTAGGTTGGACCGAGTCGGTAGTCTTCCCCATAACAACCTCCATGCATGAGTCTTGACTTTCGATGGTGCAAAATTCTTCCATATGGTCTTGAAACCTTGCAGCAGCTTGTCATCTGGTTGAGTGTCTTGGTTTTAGTTGAATAAGGTTGAGTACGTCTCTTTTGTAGAGAAATCCCCTGTCTTCGATGCTTTCCATTTCCATGAGTCTTTAGTTCCTGCTTTTAGTTTGAACCTGTCCATCACAGATAAGAGATCATTAAAAGATATTTGTTCCCTGTCGAAAAGTGGTCTTCTCCATCCCAAGTCCACCTCCACATATTCCCTTCCCATACACCCATTTCCCCTACAGTTTTCCCCTTGTCTAAGCTAATTATGTATAATCTCTTGAATCTATCCTTATGCTTACCCTCCCCCATCCAGTTTTCCTCCCAAAAGAATGAACTTTTCCCATCCCCTAAGACCTTAGTCAAATTTCCATGGAACCAACCCCCGTTACTCCCTCCTAACACTTTTAGAACATCCCTCCACCATAGAGACACCCTCCCCTCCCTTCCTGTTGGGAAGAGGCCGAAGCCATCTCCCCAGACTACCCCATATCTAGACCGTAGAACCCTCACCCATAAAATGTTCCTCTCATTTAAGAATTTCCAACCCCATTTCCCCAATAATGTTTCATTGAATACCTTGATATCTCTTACCCCTAGCCCTCCTAGATGTTTCATGTTGCATATTCTTTTCCAGTCGCTCCATGCCACTCTCTTCCCACTGCTCCCACCCCCGAGAGAAAATTACGTTGTAGGCTCACAATCTCACTCAAGGTTTTCTTTGATATACGGTAAAAAGACAGGTAGTACGTCGGAAGAGAAGAGATAACCAAATTCAATAGCGTGATTCTGCCCCCCCATCGAGATCTTCTTGTCGTCCCATCTTGCTAACCTGTTTCTTACTTTCTCCAATCGAAACCCATTCCATTGCTTTCCTGTGGTTTGCCCCCACTTTCATTCCCAGATATGTTGAGGGAATGGTGTCCACTTTGCATCCAAGGATTTCCGTCATTTCACTAAGAGTGTTGTCTTCCATATTCACTCCCATAATCGAGCATTTGTTGAAATTGATTTTCAATCCGGACATCAGTTCCATGTTTCTCATCAGTCGCCGCATTACCCAGGCATTCTCCAGACTGGCTTCCCCCATTAGGATTGTGTCGTCTGCAAACTATAAATGTGAAATTTTAATTTTTTCCCTCTCAATTTCTGCTGCTTTGTACAGGCCTTCTTCAGTTGCTCTCTCCATGAGGATACTCAGGCCTTCTGCAGCGATCAGGAAAAGGAAATGGGTTAGGGGGTCCCCTTGCCTTAATCCCCTTTCCAATTTGAATTCTCCAGATGGACTTCCGTTGACCAGGACTGTCGCTGAAGCTGTCGATACACATTCCATTACCCACTTCCTCCATTTGGGGTTGAAATTGAATCTTTCCATCATGATATCCAGGTAGCCCCAGTCGACCGAGTCATAGGCTTTTGCAAAGTCAATTTCTAGGAAGGCACGTACCAATCTCTCCCGTTTTGCTTCATCGATAGCTTCATTTAACACGACCACACTATCCAAGATGTTCCTCTCCCCAACGAAGGCCGATTGGGCGTCCGATATGATGGAGGGTAACACTTTGCCAAGTCTTTGTGCTAGGATTTTTGCTATGATCTTATAAATTCCCCCTACAATGGAGATTGACCTGAAATCGTTCAAGTCCGTACTAACCTCTTTTTTAGGGATGAGCACGATGAATGTTGGGTTGAGGCCTTTCACCAGTCTTCCATGGGTGTGGAATTCCTCCATAAGCCTTAAAAATTCGGGTTCCAAAAGATGCCAGAACTCCTTGAGGAATCCAAAGTTGAATCCATCCGGTCTAGGGCTTTTTGAGTTATCACATGCCTCTAGGGCTTCACGAATTTCTTCTTTTGAGAATGGGGCTGTAAGCATGTCATTTTCTGTGATCGTGATCTGTCTTCTTGCGAAGTCTATTGTAGGGATTGGTCTGATGGTCCCTTGTTTCTTAAAGTGGTTTTGAAAGTGTTCAAAAACCATTTTTTTCACTATTGAGACTTCTTCACTCCATTCGCCTTCCACCATTAACCTAAGGATTTCGTTTCTTTTCCTTCTCCTGTTGATATAGTTATGGAAGAATCGAGTATTGCAATCGCCCTCTTTTACCCATCTACATCTTGATTTTTGGTAGTTGACCATGCTCTTCTTCTTCAGCTCTCGGATCAGGAGGGTGGCTGCCTTATTCCTATTTACCACCTCAGTGTCGTCCAGCCCGAAGACTTCGTCAAGTATATCCATCTTCTGGATTTCCGCCCTTTGTGTTTCTATATTGTGTTCGATGATTCCGAACGTGTTGGTGTTCCACACCTTCAGATCTGCATTGAGTCTCTTCAGATTTTCCTTGACAACATATCCACTCCAACCTTGTACTCCCTCCGTCCACGAAAAGTAGTCCCATTTGACACATATTCTTTGTCCACCAAATGTAGTCCCATGCACTTTATGGAAACTATCACCCTTCAACTATCACTTAATTACTCAATTTGCCATCAACTTTATTCCTAAACAATCACTTTATTCACAATGGACCCCACAATACCCTATAATACCCTTACTTTATCTACTTTATCTACTATTTTCTTAAAACTTGTGCCCCATCCCCATGTCCCTACTTTTCATGGATGGAGGGAGTATTTGATAACTTTCCTACTTTTCTTTAATGAAACTCTTGAACTCCGAGTGGGTTAACCAGGCGTTGAGGCTTCTGAATGGTTTTGGTCCCCAGTCTGTTACCTTAATGCCCAAGAGGATAGGGCAGTGATCTGATACTGAGCGCCGCAGGCCCCTTAGTTGAGTGTTAGGCCACTGGTTTAGCTAGTGGTGGTTGATCAGGGCTCTATCAAGCTTGTTTTTGCATGATCCGTCAGCTTTATACCAAGTATATTTCATTCCGTGAAGTGGGAGGTCTACCAGGTTTGCAGCTTTGATGAAGTTATCGAAGGCCAGTGTGTCCCTGTGGTTGTGTTGTTGTACTATTTATGGTATTACTAGTTATTAGTTATTGTATTAACGACTATAATAAAATCATACCTATAATATTATTTTGTATTAAAATTTAAAAAAATACACATAAAAAAATAGAAAATAAAGGCAAGAAAATTTTAAAAAAAAACGTAAAAGGAAAAAAATGAAGAAATTAGAAGTTTGGAATAAAAACTCAAAATGGGAAGAAAAATAAAAAAGAAAAAAAATCGAGATTTGTGGCTAATTTCGATAGTTTTTTTTTTAAATTATGTTTTACAATTTTTTTCTAAAAATATGGGTGACTTGGTGGTGAATTGACGGTAACTCGGCAATGACTCGACTGCAGATTGTAAATATACAAATTAAGGTTGATTTTATTATATTTTGTGTAAATTAATAAAGGGATAATATAGTCTTTTAAATGTAATTATTTTTTAAAAAATATTTTGGGGTGAACTCATAAAATGAGGGGTGCAGATAACTGTGGTAAAAAATAATTTTGGAGTGAACTCATAAATGAGTGGGTGCATATAACCACGATAAAAAAATATTATTCGGGGTGAACTCATAAAATGAGCGGGTGCAAATAACCGTAGTAAAAATGATATTTGGGTGAACTCATTAAATGAGCGGGTGCAAATAAAATATAAATAAAAAATTAAAATTGGTGTGTGCCGGTACACTCGCATGTACTCAAATATCACCATAAATACCTATAATAAATTTAAAATTAGATTATTATTTCTTAAAATTTAAAAATATAATTTTGGGACAGATTAATGATATGAGAATTAAAATAAAGATTATATATTATCAATTAATTTTTTTTATTAATTATGTGAGGATAAATTTGTAATTTTATAATTATGTATTTAAAGTTATTAGATTTAATTTAAAAGTGCGACAGGGCAACAAAAAATGATAATAAGTGCAATTCAAGGCGATCTGCGACACCAAGTGCAACAAGTAGCAGGTCATCAAATATACGTCATTAGATTTTAGATCTGAAGGCTCAGATTAATGGACTATTGATAGTTTAGGCGACACTTGAACTATCCTTAGAAGACCCCTACTTTTATTTTAATATCTGACAAATACTTTATTTAGAAAATTACGAATTAATGTATTAAACAGTATTAATTGTGCATCAATTATAGAAAGAAGAACACAAAAACTTATATGCAACCAAAATTGTGCATCAATTATAGAAAGAAGAACACAAAAACTTATATGCAACCAATTAAGTCAATTGGGTCAAAATATTAACTTATTATGTAAATGGATGAAAATATATGTTATTGAGCCACCATTAATTCATTTGAGTTAATTCTTAATTTATTTGTCAACTGACCAGCTTTTTGACCGAAATATTGAACCCGTTTATTTTACTCGTTTCTGTGATTTTTTTTATTTTTATTTTATTATTATTTTTATTTTATTGACGAACACGGGCTATTAAGTGTAGTAATTTAAATTGTAATATGTAGTAACACACATTATTTTATGTAGTAATAATACAAACTATTTTATATAATAATACAAATTCTTTATTTAGTAACACGTTTTTTTCTAGTGTTTTTGTTGATGTAGTAACTTACATTATAATATGTAGCAACATATACTATCGCATGTAGTAAACACAATAACCATGTTGTAATACAAATTGATTTATTGCAGGATGATGCATAAATATTAGATCATTTGATAAAGTTACATATAATAACAAACACCTATTCAATGTAGTATGTAGTAACATATAATTTTTTATGTAGTTAAACACATTATTACTTGTAGTAATAACACAAACTATTTTATATAGTAATACTGTCACATCCCAATTTTAGGGGCCTAGATGAAAACACCAACTAAATAATATATTCCAAATAGGCTTTAAAATACTAATGTAGATCAGATTTATTACTACTTTATAAAAGTATTGCAGCGGAAGTAAATATTAAAATAATGACAATTTTGAAAAAAATATAAAGCAAATCACTCGAAAATAAATTATTTTGCTTTCAAGAGGTGTGAAAAATTCTAAGTTGAATGCACCTTACAATTTTAAATAATGAAATAAAACAGCATAATGATTTCTCGAATGATAAGCAACACATCCACCATCCTTCCACCACAGCTCCTTTAATCTGTAAAATATTAATTGATTGGGGTGAGCAAAACAACTAGCTCAGTGGGGACAAGTTTGTCAGAACTAAATACAATAAGCAATTAAATCATCAATTCACGTTAACATTTATAATATTATCAATTCAATAAATCACATTAAACATGTATAACTCAATATGTAATAGTTCAATATCATCACCTCGTTTATAAATGTTAAATGTTACATCCTCGTTTATAAAGGTCAGAAGACCTATCCTCCTTTATAAAGGCCAGATGACCTATCCTCGTTTATAAAGGTCAGATGACCTATCCTCGTTTATAAAGGTCAAATGACCTATCCTCATTTACCTTTCACATGAATATCAATATAATCACAATTACCTTTAATAGCGTTTATCTTTCACATGAATATTCATATAATCACAATTACATTTAATATTGACAAATATATGTTAGATTCGTAATTTTACATGAATATCAAAATAATAACACATCGCATTTAATAATGACAAATAAAATGATAGAAATCCCCACCTCGATTATATGTCCTGGATGCAGTGAATGTAATTGAAAATAACTTTGATCATTTTTCATGAATTGTAGAATAAATAAATCTATTGCGGTAAAATATTTTATGTGTGCTTTTGTTTTACAAAAAGTGACCTATATTTATAGGGAAAGAAGAAAATATATTTTCTTGCGAGAAAAGTTAGGGATTTGAATCTTCCGTGAAAATATTGAATTTAATTTACCTAAAATATCTCATATAGACGTGGATTGAAAATTTTATATAAATATTGACTAGAATTATTAAAATAAATAAATTTATAAAAATGAAAAATGACGGCATAATCAATTTAAGTTTGTTTTGAATTTTTGAAATATATAATTGTCAGTTGAAATTATGCAGATTTCGCGCAGAAGAATCTTTATTCTCAAATTTAATTTTAATTGGGCCGATAAAATTATCCATGAACATGGGAATTGGAAAAGAACAAATCTTTTTTTTTATGGAAGTTAATATCCATCCCTTTTTTCCCCTCCCCTTGACTCGAACCCAGACCTAAGGCCTAGGTAGTGGTGACTTAATCTATATATGTATATATATAATCTATATATATATATTTTTTTTTCACATAATTAAATATTTGAATAAAGAAATAATATCTCACATAACATAACTATCAATTAATCTATTTTAAATATATCACGTACAAAATCTCTTCGAAAACAATGAATATAACTAAATTTTTATTTTTCTAAAATAACTAACTTGAGAATTTTAGAGGTGTTACAAATACAAATTTTTTTATGTAGTAAAATTTTTTTTATCTAATATTTTTGTTGATGTAGTAACTCACATTATTGCATGTAGTAAAATATATTATTACATGTAGTAATACAAAATAATCTTGATCGATAATAATTATTAAAGAATATTCAAAGAAATAGAAAATATTTAAAGATTAAGACCGTCGTAAATTGCAGCGTCCGACCGTGGTTTGGGGTGGCCGAAAACTGTCCATAGATGACGACCAGGTACAATTTTTGTCAGTGAGTGTATTTATAAAAAATATGAGTGTGAATTGGGCTGTAAGTAAGTATATTTATAAAGAATTTGAATGTGAAATATTGAATTGTCATTAAATATATTTATAAAGAATTTGGGTGTGAATTGGACTAATGCATATGTGCAATATTTTAGATCACCCAACAAAGAATGTGAATGTGCACACATCATTTTATTCAATAACTAAAAATGTGAACATACGCATATATCATTTTATACAATATAAAGTGCATGACAACAGTAACTCTCACGTTTTTTTTAATAGGACACAAAACAAAATTGGTCCATATAAATAATATGAGTGTCTACTACCCTAATAAACACTAATAATAGTTCTAATTAAATAATTCCTTTAAATAATATGAGTGTCTACTACCCTAACAATAGTTCTAATTTTTTCATACAAGAAGTTTTTTGTGCATTTAATATATATTAATGCATGAAAAAAATTAAATATTTCCCCTTTTAAAGAAGACACAGCATATACGTGCTCGACAGTGGCGGATCCAAAATTTAGAAACCGGAGGTACAATTAATAGATAATTTTTTTCAATAAAAGTGGCCAAATAATCTTCACTACAAGAAAAAAGGCTTATAGTCACACATCTTTTGTCACACTATAAAATAAACACGGTAAAATATATTATGTAGTCACATTAAATTTTTTAGTGTTTTTTAGTGTGTTGATATGTATCTTATAAATACACTAAATAATATGTGTGTGGATATATACTCAATTACCACACATAATAATACAAATTGTCTATCGCCACACCCCTTTTAACACACTAAAAATAGATGTGTTTAAAAGTACATTTTAAATACATTATATTTTAAGTGTGTTAATAAGTATGTAATTTACTACACTAAAAAAAAAAAAAAAGGGTTAATATTAACTCTAATACAACACTGTTGTATTAAGAATTATAAAACTCAAATTATATTAATTTTTTATTTTCATTTTATATGGGTGATAAAATATATATTTAAAAAATATAAGAACATATTTTATTAATAAAATTTATTTTTTACTTAGATAAAATTTTTATTCATAAATTAATTTTTTATAGAATAAATAATTAATTGTTGGAGCACTATTTTATTTTCATGATTCGTAAAATTTTATTCTTTGTTACGTAAAATTCCAATCAGCCATTTTATTAATCTAACATTTTTTATTTTTTCATGATTCGCAAAATATTTAGAAAAAACGTTTTCAATTTAATTTAACATTTTAATTTTCAACTAAATATAATTTAAAATAATATATATATATATCTTTGTGTTTTTTTTTATACTAAATGAGTTGTAAACATGCATATGAGAGTTTGTGAGAGGTGCAGGGTTCGACTCTTGATAAGGACATTTGATTTTTAATTTTTATTTGTAGTATATAAATGTATTTTAGAGTGTGGTAATAGATAAAATGTGATAATAAATATTTTATTATAACATTTTTGCATGTGTTTAAAAGCAATTCTTTTTGTAGTGCTTATTATATAATTGATCATCTATATATACTATTTTACATCTTATTTTTACCTAGTTCATTTCAAACATACTATTTTCACATTTGTAGTACCGATATAACATGAGTGATATATAATAAATCAATCGAAAATTAACATGATAACTCACATAACTTCGAAAGAATTATTTTTAAATTTAAAACAAGTAATTTCATAAACAAAATAGAAAAATATACTAATATGTAATAAAATATAATCAATTAACATAATAATCTAATTAACCCTAACATATTAATTATGTGTTTAGAATTAAAAAAATAGAAGGGTAGGTTAATTCTCTGTAGGGAAAAAAATGAGAGGTGTTGATTAATTCTTTGTAAGAAAATAAATGGCCCAAAAAAATGAGAGGTGTTGATTAGTTACAACTAATCTCAAGTAGTAATTTTACCATTATGGACCCATTTTGCTGGTGTCGAGTTTATGAAATGTGAGATTTAATATTGTCATGCATTAAATATTACAGTGCATAAATACTGTGTTGCATGGATCTATTTTTCTTGTAGATCTAGCCTTCTGTCATGTAGATCTGCTCGTTTTCTTGTAGATCTGTGAGTTATTGTGCTAGATCTGAACCGACACTGTCTACCACCGTCTTCCGTCGTCGCCGTCCTTTCAGATCTAGGAAGCAAATCCTTAGATCTACTTTGTTCTTGGCGTCACCGTCGCCGATGCACCGGTTTTTTCAGTTTTTTCCTTCTTTTATGTAGTTGTTTTTTCAGCTCTTGTTAGGGATCAACTTAGAAATTATCCTAACGGAGCCACGGTGACCGTTCGGGTATTTTTTTGTTGATCCTATTTACTGTTTTTTAGATTGCTTTATTTTGTTTGTTTAGTATAGTGTTTTAGTTGTTGTTGGTTGTTTCTGCTGCTCATTGGGCGTCTCGTTTCCCGTTATGAGTCTTTGTTGTGGTTGTGAGACTTCTTTTTTTATGGTTGGGCTCTTTGAGATAGACTCTAGAGCCCTGGTGTTCTGATTCTTGGGATACGGTACTTGGTGGAACTTTGTCTTTTTTTTTCTGTTTCTTATTCTTGATATGAGAACACCTTAGTGTGGGGTTGTCTCATTGAAAGATTGGAGACCTGGGCACCTGTGAAGGCAAAGGGAAACTCGTCTTTCCTCTTCTCACGATTGGAGTGAACGGCGATACTATGGTTTGAAGATCAAGATCTTGTGCTCGTGATTTGTAACTTTATTTTATAATCTTGTAAACCCCCCATCTCAAAAATAAAAATAAAAAAAATACTGTGTTGAATGAATTAATTGTTGCTAATACTGTTTCAAATTTTGATAAAGATCTATACTAATATAATACATCATAGATTTTAATCTTAAATATATAAATTTGTATCTGATGTAAATTTCTTCTTGATTTTACGTGACTTTTGTTTTTTTAAATTCTGTATTTTTGTATTTTATCTAAATATGTAGTTTAGTTATTTTATTTTTATTTGTCAAGGCTTGAAGATTTAACAGGGTTTTGAAGATTTTGGTGTTATTTTGTGTTCGACTTCAACAATTCAAATATTTAAAAACACATTAAATTTCTCTCTCATTTCTATTCTCACTTTTCTCTCTTTTGTAGGGTTGCAGAAATTCGTATCTAGGACTGTGTAGGCTTGGCTACTGAATTTTGCCGCGATTTTGTCAAATCGGCCAAGAAAATCGTTGACGTGACAAATCGCTCTAGGCCAAATCGTTGACTATGCTGCCTTTGTTGACAATTTAACTGTGGCCTTTCTTTATTTGGTGGGTAAATAAGTACGCCATTTATGTATCTCATATTTTATTTTATTTTGGTGCTCTAACCACTTGAGCTATCCCACTTTGTCTTATGTATCTCATATAAATATAACAATTAGGCACTAATTTACTCAATTTAAAGATTTTTTTCCATAATAACCTTCTATTAATTCCTTATGGAAGGAAAATTCGAAATTTTCATTATGACGCCAGGCATTAATTAATTGGAGATTTTGGTACTGGCTACTATATATTAATATGTCCATATATGTATTTATACATATTTCACAATGTATTATATAATTTATAATTAAAAAAATATATTTTTTGTTTATTTGTTTCATAAAAACATGGGGTGAATAGATTTTGTACCTTCAAAACTTTTTGCGTGCATGATCAGATGAGACAAAATATGAGCTATATGCTCTTGTCGTCTGATGCAAACAATATGTTCTGATCGAGAGTGCGAGTGTAGAACAATAAGGATAGATAGCCAACCTACTAACTGTTTGTTAGCTGGTCAGTTGGACAACTATCTACTCAACTGTTAGTGCAAAATTGTGTAGGCCCTAAATATTTAGACTCGTGGGTTGAATGAAAACCTTTTATCAAAGAATGGTTGATTCGGGTGGAATTTACACACTTTAGATGCACATGTGAAGCTCATTTTGATGTTGATTCCATTGATTTATGAGGTGATTATCATTGTTTTGGTCGAAATAAGAGAAATGTAGTGTTTTGTCGATTTTGTAGGTAAACGATGAAATTTGGGAGCAAAACACATACCACAAGTGATTGGATCGGAAAGAGGAGTGAACCATTGGATCCGGCTCGAAAAATGGAGTGGAATAGCAAAAAGAATCGAGTCGATCGGAGGTCGGAAGCTCAAGATACGGAGGAACGAAGTTGGAGGACGAAAACGAAGGACGGAGCCAAAACGAAAGTTTGGCCCGGCCGGGCCACTATACCCACCCTGCCGGGCGATAAAATATTGAATTTTTGGCCAAAGACGAAGGTTTGGCCCGGCCGGGCCACATTCCCAACCGGCCGGGCCACTTACCCCATGTTCCCAAATTTTTCGGCCAACATACCCGCCCGGGCGAGCCACAATACCCGCCCGGCCGAGCGATAAAATATTGAATTTTTGGCCAAAGACGAAGGTTTGGCCCGGCCGGGCCACTTACCGCCTGTTCCCAAATTTTTCGGCCAACATACCCGCCCGGGCGAGCAACATTCCCACCCGGCCGGGCCAACCCATTTTCGGTGCCAAACTCATATTTTCTCCATTTTCAAGGGACCAACTTGTAATTCTTACACCCAAACCCTACCCCAACACTATAAATACCTCCATTCTTAAATTCAAAACCATCTTACCTCTCCCTCAAGAAGTCTCACACACAATCACACACACTTGGAGGTTTTCATCATCTACTTCTTCAATTCTTCATCAATTCATGCAAGGAAGCCACCATTAGCTTTGGAATTTGATTCCTCACCATTCAATAGTCTAAGCTTTCTTTTCTCTTCACTTTTTATTGCTTTTATCTTAGTTTTATTTGTAGTTGGATTATGTTGTTGATTGACTAGAACACTTTTGGTTCTAGGGCTATGTTTACACTTTGGATGATGTTTATGAATTAATTTCTTGTTTATTTAGTGGTTGTGTTGCTATTTCTATTTGAATGCTTAACTTTCATTGCAAGACATCTTGTCAATGGCCATGATAATGTGTTTTATTTATTATTAATTGAAATTGTATTGAGATATCTTTTTCATTAATCGTATTTAAGCATTCGACCCAATATTATTGTGAGCTCGAGAGAGGATCAATTATTGGGAGGGTATTAGATGATCTTAGGACCCTTTTTGAGGTTTATTATGCATGCTAGGTAGAGATACTAGTTTGTATGATACTTCTCTTGGATTAATTGGATCGAGAGAACTTTTAATTCATTATTTCGTGATCAACCCTATAGTAATCAACACATCACCACTTAATTAGGCTTTTGATCATAAATTGACCACATAGTGTGACATATGCCTTGGAACCTACCTTCTCATATTTGAGTTTTCATCCGTTTTCCATCTCGTTTCTTGGTTTGCATGTTCATTGATCGATTTTACATTACTCTTTTTATTGTTTACTTGTGACAACTTGGTAGATAATTTAGGGGTAATTACACAATCCACTTTAATCGACCGCGTCTATTTAGAATTCCGTTAACAAACTACACTTTTATACTATACCTCCTCGTGGGATCGACCTCGTACTTACTTCTCTACGATAGACATCGTATACTTGCGGTCGTTTATTCTAGTGTTGTAGAATACGTGAATCAATGGTTTTAATATTAACACAGATGACTAAATCAATAGACTTGATGTCTTCTGATTATGAAAATAAACACTTTGTGAATTTTGACTCTTTTGAAAACTTATGTAATGAAATATATGCAAATGAATAAATAATAAAGAATAAAGCAATAAGCAAACACAAAATTTATAGTGGTTCAGACAACTTGTCATGCGTCCACTCTCACAGTTCCAATTGTGAAGTTAATTCCTTATCAAAAGGTCCTTGCTACTTTACAGTCCCAAAAGAAGATTTGTGATCTCGATACACTACCTTTAGTGCAATTGGATCTACTTGTTATTGAGAGAACAAGTACTCTTACAAAGCTGGTTGAAAAATCAAACTTAACTTCTAAGAAAGTAGGGTTTGAGTTTTTCTAAAGGTACCAACTAGTGTGATGAACAAAAAGGTTCAATCAACACTTTTCTAAACTTAAGATATGTAATGAAATACATGCTTAGATTGGAAACTTAGAGCTATAAAAGATCTTAGGATCAAACACTGGCTCTAATGGAACTAGTGTTGGCAATTTGGGCCGGCCCATGCCAACCCGAAACCCAGTATATATGGGCTGGGCTCTAAAATTAAAGGCTCATATAGAACTGGGTCTATTTGGCCCGACCCGATGGGCTAGGCTGAATTTGGCCCGCCAGCCCGTTTGTCCCGATCAATTTTTTTCTTTAGGCAAATAAATAATTAAAATAAGTAAAGTACATTATTTTTAAATATTATTGTGTTTTTTTATTTTATTTTGACTTTGAAATTTGAACTTATGAATTATGTATATAGTGTAATGTATAATTAACACATTAGTAATGTATATTTTTAATTATAATTATTTGTATAAATAAAAAGTATACGTCAGTATGTGACCAATACATAATAAGGTTTATATATATATATAATTTTTGCTAAAAATATATTTTTTAAAAATTATTTCATGGGTTGGACCAGCCCGCTAGCCCAATGGGCTGGAGTGGGCTAGTCTGGGCTCAAATTTTATAGGCCCGAATAATTCATGGACTGGCCCGACCCAGCCCACGAACAATACTTGGCCCGATGGGCTGGGCTGGGCGGCCCGATTTGCCAGCTCTAAATGGAACTCTAAAGGGTTCAGAGTGCTTTGATAACTTTTGCTCGTCTAATGTAGGAGTTCTTGCTTGAAGTTTCTGTAAGTTGTTATATGAACAACATCTTGTATTTATAGACGATTCGAGCTTGAAACTAGCCGTTGGATAAACTAGTCGTTGCAATAAATCTTCCATGTATGGGTCGAGATCTTCATTGAGTTGATCTTTCCTTTAATTCTGGTACGACATTGCCTATAAAGGGAATGTGCATTTAATGTACGACTCTGAATGATCTCTGAAACCCTAGTCCAAGTCAACTCAATAGCTTTGTTGGCATCCTCTGATTGGTCCACATCAGCTGAGTTGGTTAGACTTGCAGTCTTGTCTTCAGTTGTGACTGTCAGACGAGGTTCGACATTCTCTTTGTTTGTTAAGGTCGTTGCCTTCTTCATAAATGCATGCTATCAACTGAGTAGCTAGCTCTTCTGAAACTTGAGGCTTCTTGATAAGATCTGTTGGAGTCCATATCAGCTAGCATCTTCTACTCGGTTGATCTCATGTAGCTGATATCATCTGACTTAAGGTATACAAGAGCATTGTCATCTGATTTCACTAATGGACTTCCTTGTCTTTTGGTCTTTAGTCTTCTACTCTTTAAATCTTGAGCATACGCGTGTTGAACTAGATGTGGTATCAACTGATATACATACATTTGATTCCACATGACTAAGAGTTAGACAAATACTAACTTCTAAGCTTTATAAGAACAACTTAGTTAACCAATTACTAGATTACAAATTATATCTAATGCTAGATTACATAATTTGATTTTGGCCATCAAAACTTAAATTCTATCTATTCAGACTAGGAGTAAGATGGATATCCCAAAAACACACATATATAGATTATATGTAGAATTGAATCTAAATTAAATGTAATTTAATTACTTACATGTTTACTATCAATTGACTAAATCAATACTAAATGTACACATCATCTTAATTGAGGTAAAATTATGCTAATTTAATTAATAGTCATACCATATAAGATAAATATGAAATATTTTTAGCAAATTTAAGGAAATATTTAATATAAAAATTTTGATTTCCTTAAATACCATATAAGTTTATTTAATTAAACAAACGCATACCATCTCAATTGTTTTTTTTCGGTTTCCTTAATTTAAGGAAAAATACCACTTTAATAAAAATTCGCAATTATAGAATTGATAGTTATATTATTAACAAACTCTTCCAAAAATATTATCAAATAATTTTCATAATTGGTCCATATTTTAAGAAAAAAATGTCGAATAGATTATAATTGAATGTCAAATATTTAATTCAAAAATTTCATATTCTACAACCATAATTTGAATAATATATATAATTATTTAATGCAAATTCCTTAAATATTTTTAATTAAATTAAAAAAATTCCCAAAAATAATATTTCATTATTAATATTTACAAAAAAAAAAAACATACTCCATTATTTAATTTATTAAGTAAAATTACCTATTCATATTCACCATACACCCCTTTATATAAACATGCAATTAACGTTCACTTATATTTATTTTAAATTCATTTATTAAACTTAAATTTATTTAATAGTTTTATATTATTTATAATGTTTTTTTTACACATGTAGATACTCTTTTTATGAAACAAGTTGCTAATTGATCATCATATCTTTAATGAGTATTTAAGAGATACTTTTAGGTTCTTTTTAAAATACGCATCGCCGAATCATGAAAGTACAGAGAGTGGATGTTGAGTTATATATTATTTAAATTTTCATTTGTTAAAGTTAAGATGTTAGGGAATGAGTTTTATAACTCCGATATTGTTATTTTTAAATAATTTTCGAATATGATATTTTGATGTTTTATTTTTATTCTATTTATAATAATGGTTATGTTGTTTAATTTTATATTTGTTACAATTTTGGTGCATTTGTTTAATTTTATGTCTATTCTAATAATTTTATATTTTTAATACACTCTAGAATTACCTTTTAAAAAAAATCACATCATTTAATTTATTAGTCTTTCTATAAATGTGTATCTCATACAACATTTATACATATGAAAAGTGTAACGATGTCAATGACCTCCTTATTTCAATTGAAATTAGTTTGAAGCGATACTATGAACATTATTCTTCAATTCATCTTTATTATGAGTTACTAACTAATATAAAATTATAATATTCTATAAATTATTATTACCTAAATTCTTATTTATACATACCACCAAAGTAGTCATATTGAAGTAATGACATTCTTCATTAAATATCTCATTTATAATATTATTAGAGAATATAATAAAATAATATATTATAGGAATAGTATAATATATTATAGATATCAATCTTTTATTTATGTTAATCATTATCTTTGAATATATTCTAAAAAATATGGTTTATATTTATTTCCTTATTTATCTCACTTGTAATCCCTATATATAGTGGATCACTCATATCATCGCATTAACGGTGATTGAATATAATTCTCAGATTGTATCAGCCTAATACACTGAAACCCTAATTCCCTTTCTCCCCTCCTCCCTTTTTTTTTTGCCGTCTCCGACGGGCTGGTATCCCTCGTCGCTGGCCTGCCTCACACAAAAACCCAAATACCCTTCCCTTTTCCTCACTATTTTTCGGCGTCCTCGACGAGCAGGTCTCCCTCGTTCCCTCTCTTGGTCGCTTTTAGCCGCCACTGACGAGCTAATATAATTCGTCCCCCCTCTTCTTCTCGAACGAGCTAGTCTCCCTCGTTCACTCTCCCGATCGTTTTTTGTCGCCCCGACGAGCTTGTATCCCTCGCCACCTCCTTCTTTTGTTCTCGAGCGAGCTAGCCTCCTCGTTCCCTCTCATGGTCGTTCACGCTATCTCCATGACTGTTTTACTCATATGGTGTTAGTCTCACTCACCTACACTCTAATTTTCTCTATAACTTCACGCTACATCTTTTTTCTTCTACTTTTCTCTCTATCCAGAGAGCCCATGTCCGACATCATTGGCTTCTCGCCCCTCCGATCTATCTGGTTTGTGCTCGAATCAATTGCTTCCACTAAACTTGCAAGTGTTTCTTGCCTAATTTCTTATCATCGTTCATCTGCTTCCCACTTTTATGCGCCTTGACATGCCATATTTGGTGATTCCGAATTTCCGTTATTTCACCTGCTATATGACAAAAAAAGTGCATTATTTTGCGGATGTCTTCATAAAGTTTCTATCTCAAACTCGCTTCAGATTGTTGCGTTTCAAGCTCGTGTTCATTTATATTCTCAGCTTCGCTTGACCGGAGGTATTAGAAAATATAATAGAATAATATATTATAGGAATATTATAATATATTATAGATAACAATATTTTATTTATGTTAATCACTATCTTTGAATATATTCTCAAAGATATGGTTTATATTTATTTATTTATCTCACTTGTAATCCATATATACAATGGATTACTCATATCATCTCATTAACGGTGATTGAATATACTCACAAATATATAATAAAACTAATATTGTATTTAACCATTGTTTAAAAAATATAAACATTTAAGACATTTTAATACACACATAGTTAGGTAAATATTCACTAAATTTTTTTGCAAACATTTAAAAGTTGGTAAACTGAAAAACTATAAATTCGTAAAACAACATCCTATTTATATGTTATTTCCATAATTTCTTTTCTTTTTTTCATCTGTACAAAATTTTAATGAATTTTAAGTCTGTTTTAACATTTGTTTAGAAGATTATGGTGCAAAAATGTAATTTTGGATTTGTTTTAATAATTCTGGAGAAAATTCATGCCAAGAATCATAAATTGGTTATTTTAATTGCAAATATCATCCTCTCCATATTTCAACAATTGACAATTTTTTTTTTCTAATTTAAAAAATACAAAATTCATGCCATGATTATATCCATTTACTATCAAATGGATTGTTAAATTAAAAAAATACAATTTCAAAATATAAAGCTATAAATGGATTAAATGTCACTATTCATGCCGAGATTCATTAATATTTCATTAAATAGATTGTTGTATTTAAAAAATATAAAATTATTTGCATGATTACATCCATTTATGATTGAAAAAATGATTATTAACGTATACATTCATTATTTCATTAAATGTTGAAAAATGGAATTTTGAATTTGTTTTAATAATTCTAGAGAAAATTCATGTTAAGAATCTTAAAGTGGTTATTTTAATCGTAAATGTCATGCTCTCTATGTTTTAACATGACAATTAACTTTTATTTTTCTCATTTAAAAAATACCAAATTAAAACCATAATTATATCCATTTATTATCAAATATATTGTTAGGTTTAAAATATACCATTTCAAACTACAAAGCTATAAAATGGATTGTTGGATTAAATGCCACGATTCATTAATATTTTATTAAATGGATTATTGTATTTAAAAAATATAAAATTTATGCCATGATTATATCTATTGATGATAATAAAAAATCGTTATTAATGTCCACATTCATTATTTTATTAAATGTATTATTTTATTTTAAAAACACAAAATTCTTAACATGATTATATCAATTTATTATATAAAAAAATAGTTATTAATGTCCACATTCATTATTTTATTAAGGAGGGTGTATTCAATTGAGATTCTGTTGGATTTTTTTGGACTTTTAAAATCTGGGGGTATTCAATCCGGATTTTTAAAAGTCTTTCAAAATTTTGAGGTATTCAATACGGATTTTAAAAAGTCTTTAGAAATCTTTAAGTATTCAACAATCTATGGATTTTAATACTCTATGGATTTCGTTGGATTTTCCTTCAAAAATATAAATAAATTTCACTATTCAAAATCTCTTCTAAATACTAGAGATTTCAACGGATTCTCTTAGAAGACTCTGAAAGAGAAGAAAAAAAAAAAACTCAGCCTCACAGTTTACAAAATCGAAAAGTTGTCCATCTTCCTGCTCTTCTTCAAACGAAATAAAATCAAGATCGCATTCTTCACCACCATTATTATCGTGAAAAAAGATTACATCTCTGTATTTTAAAATTATATTCTCTCCTTAAAAATATAGCATATCGGCACAGTTGACACCGTTACGTTAGCAATAATATATTCTCGATCGTCACCTAATTTATAGCATGTTCGCCAAGCATCATTAAGAAATGTGATTGAGATAATTTTTTGTATTTTCAAATCGCGACTCATAATTTTCAAAACGTTCCCATTTCAAACACAAAGCAGAGTTAGTATTGGGTTGTGCTGGATTACATAACTTTTTTTTGGAAAGAATTTCGCTCTAATGAATTTCCAGTCGAATAGGAAGAAGATCAAGATTCACCACATCTTAAAGAGAAAGAGAAAATTTGGAATTGCTATGTGGGAACCGTGGAAATGAAGATGAGAATAATAAAAAAAAAATTGAACTAATATATTTTTGGTATTTTTTCTAAATAATTCAGATAATTTTTTTTATATACAAGTGTGTTCGATATACGTTTGCATCAATAGTTTTAGGGGCGTAGTTTATGGAAATTCATGTGAATCAATAAAAAAAATGGTTATTTCAGAATCGTGTCAAATCTATGAAAATCCATATAAATCAATAAAAAAGTCAGTCAAACTCTGCATAGAGTTTATGGATTTTCTAAATCCATTGACTTTTTAAAGTCCAAAAAAATCCAACAGAATCTCAATTGAATACACCCTCCTAAATGTATTGTTTGTTTGTTTGACAATTTTAATGGAATGTTGTTTTGTTTCCTTAAATGATTAGTTATATGTATTATTGTAACACCCCTGAATTTCACCATATATTTTAATAATTCATAAGATATTATTTTAAAAATGAATAAATAAATAAATTATAATATATATATAATATAATGTTGGAAATTTTGATTAGATATATATACACACGTACTCTTTTTTTATTATTATTTTATTGTTAGTAAATATATTTTCTTATATAAATGTAAAAGAATATTTGAAATATAAATATTCTAGAAAATTCTTTTTCCAACTTTAATTTCTCTCGGTTAGTTTTATCTAATTGACCGATTAAAATCTGAAATCAAATATGAGATATTTTAGTAGTGCATGATCTTGATTTTGTCAACTAAATCTATTAACTCATTTAATTATATATTTTCCGCATAATACGTTAGTTTAGGTTGTTAGAATATTACTCTGAATTAAATCATTATTTAAAATACTAGATTGTTATTATAATTAGTTAACAAAACATGTATTTATATCTGTTATAAGAGACGAAGTTAACATCCTGCATTACATATTATTCCATCAACATTCAAAGGTGTGGTTTCTTTATCTTTATTAATTGCTTCGTATAAATAAATTGTTTATGTGCAATTGATGTGATTTGGATGTGAATGAATATTTTAAATGTAAAAGACTATAAAAGGCCAGAGACTTAAAAGAGGCAGAGGCCCGGGACTGAAGAGAGGTCCTCGGTGAACCCGGGATTGAAGAGAGATCTTTGAGGGAACCGCCGTGCACAAGAAAAGAACTCGGGACTGAAAATAGGTCTTTAATATTGTCAAAGTGACTTCACTAAGCTAGTGGTTTTGCTCGTACCATACATTTAATATTTCAGATTCATGTTGATGAGTTGATGGCGAGGAGAGGCGGTGGATGTCAATTAAATTGTCATATTTTCTCGAGTCTTCCGCTGCTATTCAAGATGTTATTGGTATATAAGTTTGTAAAACTCATTTATTTAGTTAAAATTTCAGTTCATGTGCTTTTAATTTTATATTTATACTCATTTTCCGCAAAATTAACTATTATAAAAATTGGGGCGTGACAGAGTGGTAGCAGATCTACGTTCTTGTAAACTTGAGAAAAAAAAAAACTTTATTTCAAATTGGTTTAACGAGTTTTATTTAAAGAAATTATTTTTCAAGTAAAGGTTGTCCATCACCGCCTCCTGATTCAACTCTACAAGGTAGGTACATTATAAATTACCATTATGTTCCATGTGTATGCATTCTGATTTTCGAGGACGAAAATATTTTAAGGGAGAAAGGATGTAACACCCCAAAATTTCACCATATATTTTAATAATTCATAAGATATTTTTTTTAAAATGAATAAATAAATAAATTATAATATATATATATATATAATATAATGTTGGAAATTTTGCTTAGATATATATACACACGTACCCTTTTTTTATTATTATTTTATTGTTAGTAAATATATTGTCTTATATAAATGTAAAAGAATATTTGAAATATAAATATTCTAGAAAATTCTTTTTTCAACTTTAATTTCTCTCGGTTAGTTTTATCTAATTGACCGATTAAAATCTGAAATCAAATATGAGATACTTTAGTAGTGCATGATCCTTGATTTTCTCAACTAAATTCATTTAATTATATATTTTTCCGCATAATACGTTAGTTTAGGTTGTTAGAATATTACTCTTAATTAAATCATTATTTAAAATACTAGATTGTTATTATTAGTTAACAAAACATGTATTTATATCTGTTATAAGAGACGAAGTTAACATCCTGCATTACATATTATTCCATCAACATTAAAGGTGTGGTTTCTTTGTCTTTATTAATTGCTTCGTATAAATAAATTGTTTATGTGCAATATGATGTGATTTGGATGTGAATGAATATTTTAAATGTAAAAGACTATGAAAGGCCAGGGACTTAAAAGAGGCCCGGGACTGAAGAGAGGTCCTCGGTGAACCCGGGATTGAAGAGAGATCTTTGGGGGAACCGCCGTGCACAAGAAAAGAACTCGGGACTGAAAATAGGTCTTTGAGGGGGACCCAGTGGGATTTAAAAGAGATTATTGGGATAACCGTGAAACGTAATTAATAATTATTCAAAAGTTTGATGAAAAGTGTTTACGAGACTTTCTGTGAATTACATGATTATATGTGGTTATACATTTTATTGGTATGTCGTATTTAATATTGTCAAAGTGACTTCACTGAGCTAGTGGTTTTGCTCATACCATACATTTAACATTTCAGATTCAGGTTGATGAGTTGATGGCGAGGAGAGGCGGTGGATGTCAATTAAATTGTCATATTTTACCTTATGATTTGAATTATTTAATCAAGTGTGTTAATATTGAGGCTTTTAAATTAAAAAGTATTTTGAGATGTTTATTTTCTCGAGTCTTCCGCTGCTATTCAAGATGTTATTGGTATATAAGTTTGTAAAACTCATTTATTTAGTTAAAATTTCAGTTCATGTCCTTTTAATTTTATATTTATACTCATTTTCCGCAAAATTAACTATTATAAAAATTGGGGCGTGACAATTATAAATACTGTTATTTAGATTCATTATTTCATTATTAATCATTCTTTGAATTAGTTATATTGATACTACTTCTCTTTCGAATGAATCATTCTAATTATATTAATATTACTTCTCTTTCCAACACTTTTTTCAGCGATCGTTGGGATATGAATCTTGAAAATAAAGTCCTAAGTGATGAATATAAGTTTTGATGGCCAAAAACAACTTGAAGTTAATAAGATAAGTAGAATGATAGTTAGTTAATAAGAAGTCATCCTAACTAAGTCATCTGAAGTAATCTGAATTAATCTGAAGTTTTACTGGTTTGATATAATTAATGAATTATTCTAAGTGTTAGGAACTAAGCTGATTAATGATTGTATATACAACTTATAGTATAGGCTTAGAAATAATCTACTGTATATAGTTCAGTTGATGTATTGATACGTTTTATAATTGTAAGTTGATAAAATGAAGAAGACTACACCAGCAGAGTAAGAGATCAGAAGACTACTACGAAGTCTTCACAGAAGATTATAAGAATTCAGAAGACTAGAAAGTTCAGAAGAGTATTTAAAGAAAAGATCAGAATTCAGAAGAATAGAAGACTAGAATACTAGAAGAAGTATACTGAAGACATATTCAAGAGAAAACCATCTTGGATAACTTATTGAAGGAAGGCGTTATCAAAGTAACTGAATAACTGAAGGAATTTAGAAGGATATAACTGAATAACCGAATTAAAGAAAGATTTAAAGAAACGATTAGAAGAAGTTACAAAACAGTTTTATAGTTAATTTTGATAGTTAGTTACTCAAACGGCTAACTTGATAAATAAAGTCTATAAATACCTAAAGATCTTCAATTGGAAAAGACTACTAAAACTGCTACTACTAAAAGAGCTATTCTAAGCATTCAAAGTGGGTGTTTGAAAACACTAGAAATTGCTTAAAAACATTTTTTTTTTCAAATAGAATCACTTTTGGAGTGTTTGCGTTTACAAGCGATTAAGTTAATTTGTTAAAAGGGATTTTGGTGAAGCACCCCTCCACCTACTTCTAATAGCTTCTATGTGCTTCTCATCATTATAATAATCAATTTTACAATTTTGCCCTCACAATTTAAATAATATTTCGTCTTTACACATTACCTATCTGATTCACGTGTTATGCAACACTAGAATATATGACCGCAAGTATACGGCGTCTATCGTAGCGTGATAAGCACGAGGTCGATCCCACGAGAAGGTATAGCGTAAAAGTGTATTTTGTTAATGGAATTCTAAATAGACGCGATCGATTAAATGAAAGTGGTGAATTACCCTAAGATTGCCTACCAATGTGTCACAAATAGACAAAGAAAAGAGTAATGAAGAAATCGATCAAATACCATGCAAATCAAGAAAACGAGAAGTAAAACGGATGAAAACTCAATTAAGAGAAGGTAGGTCCTAAAGCACATGTAATACTAATAATGAATCCATCTATGATTAACTATCTATTTAAGTAGTGTTCATGCTTTGTCTATAAGATTGATCACATAATAATGGATTACAAGTTTCTTCAATCCAAGTAATCCAAAGGAAATATCACACAACTTAGTATCTCTACCTAAATTGCACAATAGAACCCAATCAAGCTCCTAAGATCATCGCACATCTTCCTAATCATTGATCATCTTTCAATCTCACAATAAAATTAGGTCAAATGCTTGCAATCAATCAACCAAACTAGATTTCTCAACCTAATTCAATTAACTATGATCAACACATCACCATTGTACACTAATGACATGTTTTTCAATATAAACCAAGCATCCAAATAGAATTAAGCCACACAAACACCAAATAAACAAATATTAATTCATAAACTTCATCAAAAGTATTTACAAGGCTCTAGAACCAAAAGTGTTCTAGCCAATAAACCACATAATTCAATTACAAAAAAAAAAACTAAGATCAAAGCAATAAAAAGTGAAGGGAAAAGAAAGCTTAGACTATTGTATGGTGAGGAATCAAATTCTCAAGCTAATGGTGGCCTCCTTGCATGAATTGATGGAGAATTGAAGAAGTGGATGATGAAAACCTCCAAGAGTGTGTGAGAATGCTTGAAGGAGAGGTAAGATGATTTTGAATTTAAGAAGTGAGGTATTTATAGTGTTGGGGTAGGGTTTGGGTGTGAGAATTGCAAGTTGGTCCCTTGAAAATGGAGAAAATACAAGTTTGGCACCGAAAATAGGGTGGCCCGGCCGGGCGGAGGTGTTGGCCGAGATTGGGTGAAACAGGGGGCGAGTCGCCCGGCCGGGCCGAAGTTTCGTATGTGGGGGAGTGTTGGCATGTTCGGCCACTCGGCCGGGCGAGTGATGCCGCCCGGCCGGGCCAAAACTTCGTCTTGGCTCCGTCCTTCGTTTTCGTCCTCCAACTTCGTCCCTCCGTATCTTGAGCTTCCGACCTCCGATCGACTCGATTATTTTAGCTATTTCACTCCGTTTTTCGAGACGAATCCAACCGTGAACTCCTATTTCCGATCCAACTACTCGTGGTATGTGTTTTGCTCCCAAATTCATATTCAATGCATTAATCAATGAAATCCACATCATAATACGCTTCACATGTGCCTCTAAAACGTGTAAATTCCACCCGAATCACTATCTAAATGTAATAAGGGTTTTTGTGTAAATTTATAAAAAAAAAAGTGGTTTGTTTTGTAAACACCACAACATATACACAATTGATTTAAAGTGCTTAGTTTTAAAACATTATCAACTTTCTATTTTATTGTAAAAATCAATTTTAATCACTTTAAAGCAAATACTATAATTTGCAAACACACCCAAAGTCTTAAAGCAAGCAAAAGCTGAAACTCGCAGAGTTTGAAGAAAGAAGATCGTTGACAGAAGAATCAAGCCAAGTTTGAAGAAGAAGATTCAAAAGGCTTAGATCGACATAGAAGTTTTTCATTTTAAGTTTTGATTTGTTGTAAAACAAGTTTGCTAGTAACTTGATGTTGGGAATAAAATGATTTTGATTTAGATACCAAAACCCCTGATTGATGATGTTAAGATTAGTTGAGATATGTTCAAGTGAGATCATGTTAATTGTCTCAGGATACTTGAGTAAGTAGAAATCCTTAAGTCAAAATCTCAGAAATGTTGTGAGATTTATAGTTCAGGATAGTTGTCCAAAACTGGAATGTTAGGCAGCTTGATAAGTATTAAGTACTTTAGGTCAAAAACTTGTTGAGTTTACAAGACAAGCTGACTGAGTGGACAACATGGCTGAAAAGATCAAAGAATGATAAGGCAAAAGCTTCTTGCACTGATAAGAACTGTTTCAGATCAGTTTAAGTGCTAATGATCAAGAGCATTGAATGATATACTCACAGAAGACACATTCAATGAAGCATTTATTGCCATCAAGCCTGAACCAAACATTGAAGACTTAGAAGCATTAAAGATTGAAGCATTGAATAAATGTTGGAACATTCTAGTTTGCAGCAGGAATGTTCAGGGGAGTTGTCCCATCTGACCGTTGGTTGAGTGTAGAGTCTGCCACAAATCAACCTTGGGAAATGTGCATATTTGGAATCTGACAGAAGTCATCTTAGCCGCATTTTTCAGAAGTCAACACATTCATTCAAGCAACCATTGAAGAAGCTCTTACACAGTGGATAAAAGGATGCCAAGCTTCATAACCGTTTCAATGGTGCTGCAAATAGACAAGTTTGAATGGCTATCTCTCCAACGGTTAATTGTTCAAATTTGTCTATAAATTCAGAAGTGATCAAAGGATTCAAGCATCCAACTACTTGCTATCAAACTATCATCAAGCAATAAAAGGAAACCAAAGCTGTTCTTAAGAATCCCAAGTTTCCTGATCACTTCATACAACTAAGCCAATCTTTGTAAACATCCAAAGCTTAGCATTGAGATATCCTAAGCCTTTACACTGTTCTTATAGTAAAGGATATCTCTACTAGTTGGAACCTAACCTCAAACCCTTACCTCATTGAGTGAAGTAGTGTTTGTTGTAGAAGTGAGGAGTTAAGGACTGTTATTGTGAAACACAGTCTTAACTCAGAGAGATTGAGCACTAGGACTCAGATTATCCTAGGGATCAAAGCACTAAGAGAGTGTTGTTGATCAGTGCACCTTGGCACTATAAAACAAGCTAATTCCATTGTTAAGGAATTATCCTGTTCAATCAGGGAAAGTGGATGTAGGAGTTTGAGTCTCTGAACCACTATAAATTGTGTGCCATTTACTTACTGCATTCATTCTTGTTCTTACAATCAATCATATTTCAAAGAATTTATCTCAGTAAGTTAAGAAAATCTGTTTTGGACAAAGTCCCCGATCACTGTGTTTTCAGAAATTAACTTGGAGTTTTCTTACAAGTAAAAGCCCAACCACATTCTTCACTTAGCAACTATCTTAGATATTCATCCAACTGATTACTCAATAGTTTTCAGTAGGACAAGTATCTATTAAAGTTCACACTCAGGTTTGTTGTGAGACAACCTCCCTGATAAGACAAACTGTTTGAAAAGAAAAAGAATTTGCATACACAAGTGCATTCCCCCCCCCCCCCCCCAATACACTTGTGTCATACTCCACCAAGGACCAACAAGTGGTATCAGAGCAGGGGTTCATAGACCACTGCTTTTGAAAATCCAACTGATTTTCAAAAACACATTATTTATGTGGTCACTGAGCTGATCCAAATTTCTGAAAAGCCTATTTGTGTTTATCTAACCTATTTCTATAGAAATGGCTAACAATGCAGTTCCAGGAGATGCTGTTAATACCATCAACAACATGGGTCCAAACCAAGTAAATCATATTTCTCATCACAAATTGCCAATGTTCTCAATTCAGAACTATGATTTCTGGAAGATCAGGATGAGAGCACATCTTGCTTGCCAGCATGATGAAATGCTCAAAGTCATCACCAGAGGGCCCTTCACATTCACCAAAGCAAATCCCAAACTCACAGATGCTCAGAAAGCAGATCCAAGGGAATTGCTACCAAAGGATGAGGATGAGTTTACAGATGAAGAGAGAAAAAGGCACAACCTGAACTACATTGCCATGAATACCTTGTACCAGACCATTCCAGATGCAGTGATGGGAAGAGTGTACCACTACACAACAGCAAAAGAGATTTGGGACACCTTGGCACTTATGTGTGAAGGTACCCAAAAGATAAAAGAAAACAAGCTTCTAGTGGCTATCCAAAAATATGAACAATTCTCTATGGAGCCCAATGAAACTATTGATCATCTTGATGGCAGATTCACTGACATCATGAATGAGATAAACTCTCTTGGCAAGTTCTATGCCGAAAGAGAAGTTGCTTTGAAAATTCTGAGAAGTCTCACATCCAAGTGGGACATATACTCTGTCATGATGCAAAACACCAGCAATCTTGACAACATGCCCATGCAGCAAGTGTTCTCTGAACTCAAAGCATATGAGTTTGATCTAAACAGGAAGAAAGTGCATGATGAGCCATCCTCCTCAAGCAAAGGTGTTGCCTTCAAAGCTGCTGAAACAGAAAAGAAGAGTACTCAAAGATCCTCTCAAACTGTTTCAAAATCTGAAATGAAGGAGGAGCTGGCACTCATGGCAAGGAGATTTGAGAAGCTCAACTCCAGATTTGGTAGATACAAAAAGTTCTACCAAGACAACAGAACCAGAAGGAGATTCAGTTCTCCTGACAACAAATCAGAGGACAAAGTCTCTGATGAGAAGAAAGAAGAAAGATATGCTGACAGAAAGAAGTACAGCAAAGCTGAACCATCATCATCAAGGAGGAAGGAGTCCTCAAACAAGAAGAATGATGATGAAGATGTGTGTTACAACTGCCAGAAAAGGGGTCACTTTCAGTATGATTGTCCTGACCTGAGCTCAAAAGAAAGAAAAGAAAGGCAGAACAAAAGAGACAAGAGGCTGAACAACAGGAAGGCCATGGTAGCTGGGGAATCAGCAAGTGAAGAAAGTGTCTACTCTTCTGATGATGGACTATTCTCCAACAGTGACAGTGATGATGACTGTCAAATGGCTTTTGAAAATGAAGAGGTATGTTCATCTTCCAATTCTTCTAATAACACACATGAGTCCAGTGAAATCCACTTGAAACTTAACTTTGGGAAGTTACTTGAGGATTTCACCAGACTACAAGAAGTATGCAATATGGCTTTGAGAGAAAATGAGCTATTGAATTCTAAAGTTCAAACTCCCAACCTTCCTGAACCAGAGTTTGACATTAAATCAACTGAGTTGTATCAACAGACTGTCATAGAACATGATGAAATGTCTCTCAAAGTCACTGAACAACAAAAGCTGATTGATGAACAAGAACTGGCCTTGAGGAAAAAGGATTTTGACTTTAGAATCCTTCAAGATAAATTTGATAATCTCTCAAATGAATTTGATACTCTTAAATTGAGTGAGGGGAGTTTAAAAATGAAGATGTTTGCCTTGAATAAATCTGCTAAAGCAATATAAGAAATTCAAGGGTTTCAAAGACCATTTGCTCAAAAAGGTGGATTAGGCTATAATCCATTTGAACCCTCACCTGGTCTTAGTATTGCCTCAACAAGCAATTCTAAGATGACTTTTGTAAGATCAGTGGCTCAACAAAATGAAATAGAAGTAAACCAACCACTGATCAAGAAAAAAAGTAAAGGAATTTTTATACCTACTCAAGTAAACAATGTCTCTAAACCCATACCTAAGGAAAAGGTTAAGATCATTGTATACAAGAGAAATGAGGTTCAGAAGGGAAGAACCAATGGAAGGTCAAACCATCTGAACACTCATCAGTGGAGTTGTCCAAAATCTACACAGAAAAGACCAACTCAAATGAGGCAACCTCAACTGAATAGATTAAGGCCCAACCCTTCTGATAGGTATAAAAGCTTCAGGAAGCCTGGACCTTTCATGCCAAAAGGAAAAGGCCATCCAAGCCCCTATCCTCAAAGGTCTTACCAAGCTGCACTTAAGTCTAGTAACTTCAGGAGAAATGTCCCAAAGAAATTCACCAACTCTCCTGAACCTTACAAGGCTAACACTTATGCACAGAAACCACCCAAGGCATTTAAGGGTAAGACTGTGTATGTAGATGTAAAGGGAAACCAAGTCAGTCACTTTGAGTCAATCAGAGTAATTAGGCAGATTTGGGTTCCAAAAGGTACAACTAACCCTCTAGGACCCAACATTCAAAGGGTACCTAAAGTTTGACTTTGCAGGGCTGCAAGGACCACAAGGAGAAGAGAAGCATCAACAAGAAAACAGCATGGTACTTGGACAATGGATGTTCAAGACACATGACTGGAAACAAGGAGCTTCTCTCAGAGTTCATTGAAAAAGATGGTCCTTCAGTAACCTTTGGATACAGTTCTCAAGGGATCACAAGAGGTTATGGTACACTAAACATTGGTAGTGTCAAAATTACTGATGTTTCATATGTCCTAGTCCTAAAATACAATTTGTTGTCTATAAGTCAAATACGTGATAAAGGATACAGTGTTGAATTTGCACCAAATGAATGCATTATCAAAGATAATTCAACACAACAGGTGCTACTAACAGGGGTGAGAAAGGGAAATGTCTATTTTGCAGATTGGAGCAAAACCCCTGAAGCAGTTTGTCTTGTTGCCAAAAGCACAAGTGAGCAAAGCTGGCTGTGGCACAAAAGACTAAACCATCTGAACTTCAAAACCATCAACAAGATTGCAAGAAACTCTCTAGTTAAAGGGCTGCCTAATCAAGTGTTCACCAAAGAACATATATGCCAGCCATGTTAGGAAGGAAAGCAGATCAAAGCTTCATTCAAAGGAAAGCCTGTCATTTCAACTGAGAGAGTTCTTCAACTACTGCATATGGATTTATTTGGTCCAATTATCCCTATAAGTATAAATGGAAGAAAATATGCTTTAGTTGTTGTTGATGATTTCTCCAGGTACACTTGGGTAGTTTTCTTGCTGAACAAAAAGGAGACCCAAGTCAAGCTACCTGAATTGATGATGAGATTGAGCAATGAAAAAGGCCTAAGTATTGTCAAGATCAGATCAGACAAAGGCACTGAATTCAAATTGAACCTTGAAAGAAGCAGCAAGAACATTGATAGCTGAATCCAAATTGCCTAAAAGGTTCTGGGCTGAAGCCATTAGCACTGCATGTCACACTCAAAACAGATCATTAATCACCAAAGGTCAAGGTAAAACCCCATATCAATTATGGAAAGGTAGATTGCCCACTGTTGCTTATTTTCACATATTTGGTTGTAAGTGTTTCATTCATAATAATGGGAAAGAGCAATTGAAAACTTTTGACAGCAAAGCTGATGAAGGAATATTTGTTGGATATTCACAAATCAGCAAAGCTTACAGAGTCTACAATTGCAAAACCCTTATTGTGGAAGAAACACCTCATGTTGTGTTTGATGAGTCTATTAATGAGTTCAGGGATAGAAACCTGAATATTGATGAAATAACACAAAGAACAACCAGATTAAGGCTTCAAAGCAAGGAGACAGTGTTTGTAGATGTTGCCCAGCCTGAACTTGATGACAATAAAAAACTGGACAACTCTACTGATGGCAACCAACCAGAAGCCAACCCACCTGAAGTAGAAATTGAACTGACTGACCCCATCCCAGTTCAAAACCAGGTAACAACTACCAATGAAGAAGCAGGCAATGCTGAGGTAGTAAATGGATCCAATATTCAAGGGGGAACCAATGGAAATGTCAACTTATCTGACAATGAGGACAATACCCCTGAATATGATCCTGAAGTTGATCCTTCAATTAACTTTCCTGAATTTAATGAGTCTAGTGATCCAACTTCAGATGAGGACAATCCTCCTGAAGGGATCAGGTCTAGAAGGACTTGGTTGCAAGATCACCCAACTAGCCTGATACTTGGTAACCCAAGTGAAGGGATCAAAACTAGAAGATTTCATGGAGAAAGTGCCTTGTTTTGTTGTTTCCTTTCAGAACGGGAACCAAAAGATATTGAGGAAGCACTTCAAGACACCAACTGGATCATAGCCATGCAAGAAGAGCTGAACCAGTTCACCAGAAATGAAGTTTGGGAGCTGGTGGATAGGCCAACTCATCAAGATGTCATTGGAACCAAATGGGTGTTCAAAAATAAGAAAAATGAAAATGACATCATTGTGAGGAACAAAGCAAGACTGGTGGCCAAGGGATATTGTCAATCTGAGGGGATTGATTATGATGAGACCTTTGCTCCAGTGGCCAGACTTGAAGCAATCAGACTCATCTTAGCATATGCAGCTCACATGAGATTCAAGGTGTATCAAATGGATGTGAAGAGTTCATTTCTCAATGGGGTACTCAAGGAAGAAGTTTATGTGGAACAACCCCCAGGCTTTGAAGAAGGAGACAAGGTGTACAGATTAAAGAAAGCCCTCTATGGCTTAAAGCAAGCTCCAAGAGCTTGGTATGACACCTTATCACAGTTTCTTCTAGATCATGGTTTTGTCAAAGGCACTGTTGACAGAACCTTGTTCAGAATCTGTGAAGGAGATGATATTTTGTTAGTCCAAATCTATGTGGATGACATTATATTTGGATCTCCAAATGAGAAGCTGTGTGAAAAGTTCTCCAAACTCATGCAGAGCAAATTTGAGATGTCCATGATGGGATTGATGAATTTATTCTTAGGACTTCAAGTCACTCAATCTAAGAAAGGAATATTCATCAATCAGGCCAAGTATACAAGGGACATGATCAAGAAGTTTGGATGTGCTACAAGCAAACCAGTTAGAATTCCTATGAATACAAACTGGAAGATGGATCCTGATGAAAGTGGAGAATCAACAAACTCCACTAACTATAGAGGAATCATAGGATCTTTGCTATATCTCACTGCAAGTAGGCCTGACATCACATTTGCAGTTGGAGTGTGTGCAAGATTTCAAGCAAATCCAAAGAAGAGCCACCTTGATGCTGCCAAGAGAATTCTAAGATATCTCAAGGGATCTGAGAATCTTGGATTATGGTATCCAGCTGATGACAACGTTGAGCTCACTGGATACTCAGATGCAGATTATGGAGGATGTAGAATTGACAGAAAATCCACCTCTGGAACATGTCAATTCTTGGGTAGCAAGCTAATCTCATGGTTCTCCAAGAAGCAAAATACAGTAGCCACATCAACAACTGATGCAGAATATGTAGCAGCTGGAAGTTGCTGTGCTCAGATACTTTGGCTCAGGCAGCAACTTAGAGATTACAAAGTCATCTCCAATGAAATTCCAATATTCTGTGACAACAATAGTGCAATTGCCATTTCACAGAATCCAGTGCTCCACACCAGATGCAAGCATGTTGATATCAAACATCACTTCATAAGGGATCATGTGGAGAAGAAAGATATCAAGCTTGTCAAAATTCACACTGATAAGCAAAAAGCTGATATCTTAACCAAGCCATTAGCTGAAGCAAGGTTCTTGGAACTTTCAGCTGAATTGGGCTTACTTGATCCAGGGAAGATGGAGAAATGAAGAAAGGAAGCTCATATGAAGGGGGAAGTTCATTAAGTTGAACTTCAGCAAGGTTGACCAACCTCACTGAAACAGTCTGTCAAAAAGGGAAACTCAGTGAAGTTGTCCCTATTGCATTCAACAATGTTGGTCAGGAGATCTGTCCTAGTGGGACCCACTCAGCAACCTTGGGACCCACTCAGGCATGTTGGTAAGTTATTTTGACCAAAACAGAAGTCAAAAAACACATCTCATGATGTTTATCCGAGTTAATAGGGTGATAATTGCTATTTTTAGCATTGATTGGACATTTAAAAGAATTCTTGGGCTAAGAGTAGGCTGTTTTAGGATGGCGTGAGATATTAAGATTTTTGCCACCAAAATGGCAAATCAGCATTTAATGCAAAATCTCCATTAAGATTACATGAATTCTTGTGCCATCATCAAAGCCATTGATTTTCATTAAACCTTCATTTAACCGCTTCTAAGCCCACTACCCCACAATATCCATTTGGTTTTTAATTTTACCCACCATCAATCACTATTAACCAACGGTTAATAAATTCTGCTAATATAAAAACTCTTAGGTTTTTACTCCCCTTTCCTACGCACTCATTCATTCCAACTCTTAAGTTTTTGAAAACCTCTCAAAACCTGATATTTCCCCAAACTCAGTTCTCTCTCAAACTTATCTATGGCTCCTAAGATCAAAAGGGAAGAACTAGTAGACTTCAATGATCCATCTTTGGATATTGATTTCTCATATCTCAGTAATCCAAACTCTCTATGGTTTGAGAAGTTAGTAGCCTTTGACAGCCCAGACAAAAATGTTCATCCAGTCCTCCAATGGCTAAGGGAGGCAGGGCTTGAAAAGTTCTTAGGCACCCAGCCCGATTCTTGCCTAAATCGTTTTATGGCAGAGTTCTTTGCCCATCTTAGATGGAAGGGCAAAAAGGGTGATGTATGCACCAAGTTGACTTATGCTGAAGAAGATGAAGAAGAAGAAAGTCAACATACCATCATCTTCACCTCTGAAGATCTTGATGCTAGCTTTGGGCTACCATCTGAAGGCCAAAATCCAGAATTTTACAAAGAGGGAGAGGAGCAGGAGTTCTCAGACCCATGGATGAAGGTGCCCAAGAAGCTGGCAGGTGCACAAAATAAGAAAACCTTGAAGCCAGTCTATGAGCACTTGTTTGATTGTGTTGTGAAAAGTTTGTTAAGCCACTCTGGGAGTGTTGAGCAAATCAGCTTGCCAAAGTTGAGAGTTATGGCTGCTGTGATTGACTCTGCTGAAAAGAGAGTCAAGTTTGATTGGAAGAGTTTTATTCTTGAGAAAATGATGAATTGAAAATTCAAGTTCAAGGAGGTGAAACATCACAAGGTTGTAGTGGATGGGAAACTTTTATTCTGCACAAGAGCTAGCTTGCTCTTGGAAAGATTTGCCCATTACACACACCTTCAAGCAAAGCCAAAGCCTTTTCCAGCCCAGAAAGTGATGTTTAGGAAGCTGTCCTCAAAGACTGAGAAGAGAAAGCAAGAGGTAGCATCCAAGAAGGCATTAGTTGTTGTACCAGCTGTCAGATCATCTCCAAGAAAGAGGAAATCCCAACCAGCAAAAGGTCAGCCCAAGATGAAAAGGATGAAGAAGATTCTGAGTGAATCTTCTCCAGAGAGTCAGTCTAGGTGTGGAGGTGCCACTTCTGAGGAAATTGACGGAGTGGAAGAAGAAGGAGTCAATCCTCCTGAAGAAAGTGAAGAAGTCAGGGAATTTGTCCCTCTGGAGCCTGAATCTGTAACAGAGTTTAGAGACCTTGAGAAGCCAACAAGGTCAGAAAGAAGGAGAAGGATCATTAAAACTTCCGAGAAGCAGAAGTTGATGGAGGAAGAGAAGAAGAAGAAAGAATTCTTCAAGGAGATTAGACAAGCAAGTAGGTCTAACTCCAAATCAAAATCCAAACCCAACAGCCCTGAAGCTAACTCTCCTGATATTCAATCTCAAAGAATATCACCAAGGCATGAAGAAGAGGAGTGCAAGACTCCTGAAGATGCCCCAATTGTGGCCAAGAAAGTTTACTCTCCTGAAGGTGCTCCTAACAGGTCAGGTATTGATGTACTGGCTGATTTAGTTGATATTGAAGATAGGCAATTCTCCCCACTTGATCCCAGACTTCTTTCCTATACCAAACTTCTTGAAACTGTTCTTCAAGAAGGTGATCAAGTTATTCATCCACCCATTCCAGCCATTCCAGTAACCTCCTAAGGAACATTGCTCTCTAAAGCACCTGAGTCCCAAATTGTTTTAAGTTCATCTGAACCTAACCCATCTGAACCCAACCTATCTGAGCCCCAGCCCAGCTTGCATGAATCCCAATCCAACCCTCCTGAATCCCAAGCCAACTCTTCTGATGGAGATGGAAGTGATGAGGAGTACACATATGAGGGGATGCTAAGGTAGATTGCCAAAGCTAATGTGGACCAGCTCTATCCAGGATTGAAGGATTATCCAAGGCTTCAACAACAATTCTATGATCTCAGGGCACTTGTTGAGATCAAAGATAGGACAATGGTGGAAATAGCTCAGGCTATTCAGGATAAAGGAGCTAGCTGGTGGCAGGTTGAAGAAAACAGGCTCTTACATTTTGCAAATGTGAAGAAGTCCAGTGTGTTGACCACTGAGGCCTTATTTTGTGCCATTGTACATGAGAAGGTGATTGCTGAAAGAGAGAGGATTGCACAAGGCCTTAAGCATCCTGATAACACCTCTGATGATAATGATGATGATGATGATGGCAACACCAATCCCAACCCTCCTGGCCTCAATTCTGCTCAGGTACATTACTTGACCTATCATTTAATTAAGGACTCTGATCAATCAGAGGAGTTGACCAAGGGTAGTGACTCAGTCCAAGATGCATTGGCCAAGGATGGTTCTTCTGAGCCTGAGGCACAGCTTGACAATGTTGAGACTTCCATGGGAGAAGCTGGTTTGACTAAAGCCTCATCAATGTCAGGACAGTTGGACATGACCAGCCTTTAGTCATTCAGGATGACTCAGTGGACTTGGGATGCCCAAGCACTGTGATCTCCCAACAACTGCCCTCTGTGGATCCTGTTGAGGATATAGAGGTGTCAGGATTAGGAATGGAAGGAGTTGAAAAGGATGATAGCCTGAAAAAATCAGAGGGAGATGGTGAGGATTGTGTGATTACTGGAACTCTGAGTGCACCACAATTAGAGGGAGATGAAGTAGAAATATTGGGTGCAACCCAATATGAGAGTCAGGCTATTCTTCAAGTCAAATCTGAACTTGATGAATCCCTTGGTGAAAGGAGGCCTGATTCTCCAGTGAGTGTGAGTCCATCTGTTATGAATGAAGAAAAAAATACAGTTGAAAATGAGAGTGTAGGTGCTGATGTATCAGACCTAATGGGAGAAGAAAAGAATGAGGGTGTTGAGGGAGATTTAACTAACCCTTTAAGTTTTGCAGATTCAGTTGCTGTCACCATAGAACAGATTTTTGCAGATGCTTCTCTCACAGATATTCCAGTTGATGCTGACATTGATCTTGAAGCAATCTCAGCAAATGTGTCCACTCTGAACAAAATTTACTTTGAGCAAGCCAATGCCACTGAAGTTGGATTGCAAATTGCTACTCAAACTTCAACCTCCATTGAGGAGCAATCAGAAAAGCTGGACACATTAGTCAGAGAAGTTGGGAAGGCACATGCTGCAACTGTGGATACCCTTGATGGACAAGGAAAAACTCTAGCCTCTGCGGAGATGAGGCTTACAGGATCAGAAGAGGTGATTTTGCCAACTTTGGATGCCAGGATTTGTGGTGTTGAAACTGGACTGCAAACAGTTTCAACAGAAGTAACCAAGGCAAAGGATGCAATGGCAAAGTTCACTAAGACAGTGAAGAAAGAGCAGCAAGGCCTGAAAGATCTTTACAAGCACAATGTGCAAGCATTGAGAAGAACTATAAAGGATGCATTGAGACAGAGGACAGCAGCTCAGAGAAGGAAGGTTGAGGAGCTAAAGGCTGCTATGGTGAAATAGGCTGCTGAGAAGTTCACCATGGAACTGATGGCCAAGGTCTCTGATCAAGTTGTGGCCAACCTCACTGACCAACTGCAAGCCACACTTGATCAATCCTTGAAGGCCACTCTAGATGTTATTGTTGCTCAGAAAATGAAGCCAGTCCACACCTTTCTGAGTATGGCTGATGACAAAATGCAGAACATTCATGATGAGAATGTGTATTTGCTGCAGGAATTGAAGTCCCTCACTCATGCTCACTCACATCTCTCTGTCACAATGAGTGAATTGAAGCCCCAATGTTTTGATAATGCCAAAAAGGGGGAAAGAGAGAGAGCTAGGGCAAAGGGAACCTTGAGGATTGGTGAATCCAAGGGAAAGGAAAAGGTCCCTGAAGTTGAGGAGGAGGAAGAAGAAGACATTGGGAAAGGCAAAGGCCCAATGAATATTGAAAATTTGACTGAAGAAGAGCAAATCCAGATTGCAGTCAAGGAGTCTATGGTTTCAGTAATGGAAAGTCAGGCAAGAAGGCAACAGAGACCTGGTGGTGAGTCTGCAGGCCTTGACCCCAAGGAGAAGGTTATTGAAGTAAGGGGGAAGGTGACCAGGGCCTCTGAAAGAAAGAGAAAGGAACAACAAGTCTTTAATGAATTCCCAACCAGCCTGACCCTTCCATCTGAATTTCAATCTGAAGAGTCAACTCCACTGAGGCAGTCAAAAAGGTTAAGAAAAACAGCCAAGTTGCCTGAGATCCAAGAGGAAGAAGCTGAAGAAGAATAAGACAAAGAGCCTGAAGTCAGAATGCCCAAGCTTGCTGATGATCCTTCGAAGTTGTTTGAAGAAGGATTTGGAAAGGATCCTGAGACTCAAGAGAATCTAGCTCTTCAGAGAGCTAAGGAAAGGATGGATCAGTTGGTTGAGGCCAACAAAGCAAGAGATGAGAGAAGGGCAAACTTCAAAGCTCCAAGGAGGAGGGCATCATACAGAAGACTTAAGCCTCAGATGCTGCAGAGATGGGACACTCAGTACCCTCACCATGATAAGTGGGTGTCAATCTCACTGAATGATGCATGGGAAGAGGCCAAGAGAAGCTTTGTGTATGACTTTTATGTCATAGGAAAATGGCTTGAAGAGAGTGTTGATGAGGTGTTTGTACAATTCATGTTTGAAAACCATAGGGATCTATACCAGAAGCTGTTTGCAGCAGCTGAGATGGCAAGAGTTGATTTCAAGGCCCCTGGTCCTATTCTGTACATGCCTCCCAAGTTCAATGGGAACTTGATTGATGAAGGAAAGATTCTGGAAGAGTTCATCTCAATCATGAGGATGGAGAAGATGAAGCCTGGCCCCAAAGGAACCAATAAGGACATTTGGGAGCTGAAGAAGAGGGTCTGGGCTCAGTATGGGATTGCCCCTCAGGATGATGGAACTCTCTGAAGCCTAAGTTCATTCCTTCCCTCTCTATCTATGATTTTATTGTTTGTTGTTATTCTGTTTTATCTGTATCAGCTTAGTGAATCCTTTGTTGTTTTTCTGCACTATAATGTTCTATGACTTATATGAAAGGATCACTATATTTTCTATAAAGAGATAACAACTCATTATCTCAACTAACCTCACATGACCTATATACTTGATTTATTATTTGTGCTAACAGTTTGTTTCATGAAAACTGACCAGTTCATCTATCCTGAAGACAGAGCTTAGTATAAGTCAAGTTCCCTTTGTAATAGGTTTTGACATCATCAAAAAGGGGGAAATTGTTGGGAATAAAATGATTTTGATTTAGATACCAAAACCCCTGATTGATGATATTCAGATTAGTTGAGATATGCTCAAGTGAGATCAGGTTAATTGTCTCAGGATACTTGAGTAAGTAGAAATGCTTAAGTCAAAATCTCAGAAATGTTGTGAGATTTATAGTTCAGGATAGTTGTCCAAAGCTGGAATGTTAGGCAGCTGGATAAGTATTAAGTACTTTAGGTCAAACTTGCTGAGTTTACAAGACAAGCTGACTGAGTGGACAACATGGCTGAAAAGATCAAAGAATGATAAGGCAAAAGCTTCTTGCACTGATAAGAACTGTTTCAGATCAGTTTAAGTGCTAATGATCAAGAGCATTGAATGATATACTCACAGAAGACACATTCAATGAAGCATTTATTGCCATCAAGCCTCAACCAAGCATTGAAGACTTAGAAGCATTAAAGATTGAAGCATTGAATGAATGTTGGAACATTCTAGTTTGCAGCAGGAATGTTCAGGGGAGTTGTCCCATCTGACCGTTGGTTGAGTGTAGAGTCTGCCACAAATCAACCTTGGGAAATGTGCATATTTGGAATCTGACACAAGTCATCTCAGCCGCATTTTTCAGAAGTCAACACATTCATTCAAGCAACCATTGAAGAAGCTCTTACACAGTGGATAAAAGGATGCCAAGCTTCATAACCGTTTCAATGGTGCTGCAAATAGACAAGTTTGAATGGCTATCTCTCCAACGGTTAATTGTTCAAATTTGCCTATAAATTCAGAAGTGATCAAATGATTCAAGCATCCAACTACTTGCTATCAAACTATCATCAAGCAATCAAAGGAAACCAAAGCTGTTCTTAAGAATCCCAAGTTTCCTGATCACTTCATACAGCTAAGCCAATCTTTGTAAACATCCAAAGCTTAGCATTGAGATATCCTAAGCCTTTACACTGTTCTTAGTGTAAAGGATATCTCTACTAGTTGGAACCTAACCTCAAACCCTTACCTCATTGAGTGAAGTAGTGTTTGTTGTAGAAGTGAGGAGTTAAGGACTGTTATTGTGAAACACAGTCTTAACTTAGAGAGATTGAGCACTAGGACTCAGATTATCCTAGAGATCAAAGCACTAAGAGAGTGATGTTGATCAGTGCACTTTGGCACTATAAAACAAGCTAATTCCATTGTTAAGGAATTATCCTGTTCAATCAGGGAAAGTGGATGTAGGAGCTTGAGTCTCTGAACCACTATAAATTGTGTGCCATTTACTTACTGCATTCATTCTTGTTCTTACAATCAATCATATTTCAAAAAATTTATCTCAGTAAGTTAAGAAAATCTGTTTTGGACAAAGTCCCTGATCACTGTGTTTTCAGAAATTAACTTGGAGTTTTCTTACAAGTAAAAGCCCAACCACATTCCGCACTTAGCAACTATCTTAGATATTCATCCAACTGATTACTCAATAGTTTTCAGTAGGACAAGTATCTATTAAAGTTCACACTCAGGTTTGTTGTGAGACAACCTCCCTGATAAGATAAACTGTTTGAAAAGAAAAAGAATTTGCATACATAAGTGCATTCCCCCCCCCCATACACTTGTGTCATACTCCACCAAGGACCAACACTTGACAATCTACTAGTTGATCGAAGATATATCTGATGATATATTCGATAAGATCAAAGTTTTAAACTTGGGACTTAAAACAACAAGTAGTGAATTTCACAATTGGTATTGTGAGAGTGTAGTAGACATTTGCTGAACCACTATAAGTTCTTGTGTGATTTACTTTTACAGTTTATATTTCTTATAAGTTCTAAAGAATTCGTATAAACAGTCTGATCAATCATCTAGTTGAGTAGACGAATTGAATCAAGAACTAGACTGATCAAGAAGTATTTTTCATATTCAAGGAGTGAGTATAAACTAAAAAGGGCTCATAAAAATATCTGCATACTAAGTTGTTAATTAGTTTACTGGTTGTAAAATCAACTGACTAGATTTCAGCTAAGTGCTATTTCAGAAGACTAAACTATTACTATTTTGATATTTTAGGAAACGGTTTAAGAGTCTATTCACCTCTCCCCTCTAAACTTTTACGCTTAGTCTAATCTTAAACTCACTCTCTGGGACCAACAACGACATAAAACTTTTATCAAGTAAATTTTTTATATTTTATTTGTATGTTAATATTTATTTATTTTATTTGCATATTAATCTAAAATTTTATTTTCCATATGTAGTTGGAGAATTACTAATGCAGGGATGATTTAATGAGTTACCAACATCATTATTATTCACCTCATTTGTATGACTTTTGTATTCATTATGTACCATCAAATCATTTTGAACTAATGGATAAAATGGTTAGTAAGTTTTAATAATATTTTTTTTCTTAATAACTTAAATAAATTCTATTTATATAACATGCATTTTTTTCTTTTTTGTAGGAGATACCTTTTTGTTATGCATATTGGAAGAATGGTTTATTAAATTCTTCTTGTACCCTTATTAACCAATCCGGTATGACATGGGTTGTCAAGACAAATTTGTATGAAGATAAATGATATTTTTCAGATGGTTGGAGTGTTGGACAGAGGTTAAGCAATTTAATGATCTACATTTTGGTATTTTATAACCTTCTCAGCATGATGCATCTATAATATATTTTAAACTATATCATAGAAATGGTATTCTTAAAGAAATTGGTTGTCCAGACCTTATTTCGGATTATTATGAAGTTTCTGGTAAACTTCTTATATTTATCTCTATATTTTCTTTATTATTATAATAAAATATTGTAATATATATATATATATATATATATATATTTGCAGGCCTAAAGAAAAAAAATTACTTTATTGGTGATATTTTTCAACTATTTGATTCCAAATTGATAATTTTATTTAACAAACCTAACGGTGAATGTTGGGTTGTTAAGTTACGTGAATGTAATCGAGTTTGAACATTTGCTGAAGGTTTTAATTTGTTCATTGAAACAATTATATCTAGTTACGTGATTATAGAGATGTTTATCCGAGCCGAATTAACCGGGCCAGCTCGTTTAACCTAAAAAATGCAAGGTTAGGGTTCATGAATTGTAGGCCCGTTTAAATCCGGCTCGTTTAACCCAAAAAATGCTCGTTTAAATATATATATTTATTCAGATAATTCATGAAATAATGAAGGAGATTTATGGTGGAATTTTTCCACAATCTATATTCATTAAGTAACCTATCGGTGAATGTTGGGTTGTTAAGTTACGTGAATGTAATCGAGTTTGGACATTTGCTGAAGGTTTTAATTTATTCATTGAAACAATTATATCTAGTTACTTGATTATAGAGATGTTTATTCGAGCCGGGTTAATCGGGTCAGCTCGTTTAACCTAAAAAATACATGGTTAGGGTTCATGAATCGTAGGCCCGTTTAAATTCGGCTCGTTTAACCAAAAAAAATGCAAGGTTAGGGTTCATTGAAACAATTATATCTACTTACGTGATTATAGAGATGTCTAAATCGGGTCAGCCCGAGCAGTACTTGCGAACAAATTTTGTACCATTTGACCCATAACTATAAACATTAATTAAGCAACTCATTATTATTTGTCATCCATTAGTCATTATTACTATTTACTAATATAAAACTATCCAATTAAATTTCTCTTAGCAGCCACAATTATTAAAGATTTGAAGTGACTTTGCGAACTTGATGTACTAAAACTAAAGAAAAGTAATTATTTTAATATGCATGCTTTGCTATATTTTTTTTAATATGTATAGTTTGCTATGTTTTTTTTATATATGTATGCTACATTGATAATTTGGCCATATTAAGGACCAATGAGTTATAGAATTTTGTTTAAATTATACTTTTGTTTTCTCATTACCGATCATTAACAATTTTTTTTTATTTGCTTGTTGGACGATTTCAATGACTATTTCTACTCGAAAGTTTAAATTTGTAGGAATTAAATCCAGATTTTGAGAGTGTTAAATTTTTTATTTATTTTTTTTCTAGCGTGATCTTACCAATCAATTATACCATTAAATGTGTATCATCGCCAATCAATTTCTTAATTATACGTAATTAACTTCATTAATTCAATTTTCAAATGTTGTAAAAAATGATGCTAAATTTTAGGAAGATATTATTTTAATATTACACCTTGCATAATTAATGAATCTAGATGGCAGATAATGAAGGGTACAAAATAAAATAAAAAATAATTCAACAAATTAAACAAACAAAGACATAAAAAAAAAAAAAAAAAAGAAAAAAAAAGAAGGGTAATTCTAAATAAATACATCACCTTTAATCTCAATATCAATTTAATCACGACCTTTAAATTTATTGTAAAAAATTACAACCTTTCATTGTGTTGCAATTAGATACACATTTTTTTTCTCCGGTCAACAATTGATGATATGGTTTACCGAAGCTTGCCACGTCAGATTACACATATTTTTTTTTTTCCTTAGATTAAATTTTATATAAATAAAAATAAAAATAAAACTTACGCTTTGCCTACGTCTTTCTCAAACTCAATAAGTTCTTCTCCCTTCTCAAAATCAATAGAGTTCTTGCTCTAAAAATCATCCAGTATAAGGCCCACTACATTACATACGAAGCAAGTCATTTGTATGCCATGTCTTGTCAATTTTGTAGAATTTCTAGGATTTTGCTCAGGACCTCTCTTCCTCATCTTCCACATCCTTCTACCACTCAGGACCTCTCTTCCTCATCTTCCACATCCTTCTACCATTCAGCTTGACTGTAGTACCTTCATATTTTTTTTTTAGGATTTTTTACAATTTTTTTTTTTTTGCCATTTTAGGGTTAGAAGAGAAGAACTTGGAGTCTGAGGGTGAGAAAGACGTAGAAGAAGAAGAACTGTATTGAGTTTGAGAAGTTGAGGAAGACGCAGAAGAAGCGTAAAGTTTTATTTTTATTTTTATAAAATTTTGTTTTTATTTATATAAAATTTAATTGAAAATAAAAAAATAAAAAAGAATAGGTGTAATTTGACGTGACAAGCTCCAGCAAACCACATCATTTGAAGAGATTTTGAAATAGAGTGATTTGAAAAGAGAGAGATTAAGATAAGCCAATAAAATTATGACAAATGACACTTAAAATGTTTGCAAATATACAATATAAAGATAAATAAAAGAAAGATATATAAATTTATCATTTAAAATTAGTACTCCTATGATTTTTTTTATTATAAACTAAATTTATGAATTATTTGAAAATTTGATAAATATTTTTAAAATTATACCAAGCACGCAGTATCACCATTACTCGTTGTTTTGACTCTCATGTATTTTAATAATATTTTTAATCTAAATTTTTTATTATTGTACTTGAGACCTTGGATTTGTGTAACGGAAAGAGGATTATAAATTTATAGGAGTAAAATTTATTGGTCATTTAATATTTTTTATCTAATAATTTTTCTATAATTATTCATTTTATAATTATTCATTCTACTTCAATAAGAGTACTAACAATTTAATACATTCACATAATACTTTTTTTTTTTAAAAGAGTATATATAAAAAAATATTATTTGTAGATTGGTGAAAAATAGGGAAAATTGCATTTATAGTCCTGTTAGAATATTTTTAAATCACTTTTAGTCCTTCAATTCGAAAACAGTCCTTTTTATTGCACATTTGGTCCTGTATGTTTGTTCTTTTGATGAAAATCGTTAGTTTTTTACGGAAACCGTTATTTGACCAAACATATTCAAAAAAAAATTATTTATATATTCTTAATAACTTCTAAAATTATAAATTAATTATATATATATATATATATATAAAACGATATAATAAAAAAATAAAAAATCTTTTTTAAGCCAATAATAAAATATATAACCTGAAAATTAAAAAAAAATAACTTATTTAAAATTCAAATATATGGAGTATATTTTTTTGTACACAAGTAATGGAATATAATAAAAAATTCAGAAAAACAATTGAATTTAAATTCTGAAAAAAAAAATTGAATAAAAAAATTATATTAAAACTGAAATATGTACAAAAATATAAATTCAAAAGTAAATTCTTGAAAAATAATTTGAAGATACAAAAAAATAATATTTGAATATATATTGACGATCCAAAAATTATTTGAATATACAAAATGTAATTTGAATATATTTTGAAGATACAAAATATAATATATATAATCTGAATATTTAATAATTACAAATTAGAATTCAAAATTATTAATTAAAAATGAAATCAAAAAATTGAATAAAAATATTTATTGAAACTGAAATTTATATAAATCTGTATTTGAATATAATTTGATTATACAAAATATAATTTTATAAGTTTGAATATATAATATATACTTACCAAATAAAATTAAAAGAACATTAATTATAGTAATTATTTATAATGTAAATTATAAAACAAAAACCTATTATATATATATATATATAAATATATAATTTATATATATATATGTGCATACGTATCTCTCCTTTCCCCACTTCTTCCTCGCCGCCGTAGTTCTGTGTCCCCAACTCCAGAGCCGCCAATGTCGCTGTCACTCTGGCCCTATCCTCGTCACCACCTTACCGCCACCACAACTCCACACCATCGCCCTCCACATTCTTCCCCGAATTACGTCATCGACTATGAAATTCAAATTCGGCCACGGGATTCGTCGAGGCTGCCCGGTGTAGTCTCTTCTCAGTGCTAGGAATTAAAGCCCCTTGTCAATTTAAAATTTTGTTGTCTCATCCATCTCCAATTCATATATAATTTTTACAGTTATCTTAACTTTGATTTTGGATTTTGGTGTTTGTACTGTTTGGAAATGTCTGATGGCTTGAGGTGAGACGGGATGGTGTTGGTGGCGAAGGTGTGAGATGGGAGAAGTCGCCGTCGCCGGATTTGACGCCGGAAGAACACTCACAGGCAAAAATGCGCAAAAATTGACATTGGAAAAGTTGCAGGAAGAACATTCACAGAGCGTGTAGCTCACGTTGTTATTCTGTTACAAATCTAACGGAAATATCATACAGGACCAAAAATGATGGAAAAAGGACCATTTCTGAAGTGGAGGCATTCTTACAGGACTATATGTGCAATTTTCCCAAAAAATATATGATGAAAACATCACTCTTTCACTCTTCAAATTCAAATAATAATTCATAAAGAATAAAGCAATATGGATTAACAATGAAAGAAATATTTTTAACAAAGTGAATATACATAATTAACAAAAAAAAAAAAAAAGACATATTACATCAAATATAGATTTACGTACGTATCAATGAAAGATCATTTACAGTAAAAATGATTAAAATCAATCGCACACTCTTAAAAAATGAAGAATCTTCAAATCTTCAACATATTCTTAACAAATTTTCAAATCTTTGATGAATGGTTTGGAAAATCTTCAACAGATCTTCAAATATGGATGAATACAAATGAAAATCTACAGCTAACCTTCAAATATATTCTAAAATCTTTAAATACAGATTGATTATCATGCATATTTTTTTTTTTTGAATTACATTAAATACCCATCCCTTTTCCCCTCCCCATGACTCGAACCCAGGATCTAAGGCCTAGGTAGTGGTGCTCTAACCACTTGAGCTATCCCACTTTGTCATTATTATGCATATTGACATCCTCTCAAAATAATACATCTTAAATATACATAACACTAATTCAAACTTAATTACATTCATACACAAAATTGAGAATTTCGAGGGAGAAGATGAACAATGCCATAACTTGTATAAATAGTGTACACAATATACAATAGAATAAATAATGTATTTAAGCAATTAATTGAATGGTGTTGTTGTACGTGCTTTCGTCGGGTTGACTCAGATGTGGACTATTTGTTAGCACGAGACAAACATGTATTATGATCGGGGTTTATTACGTGTTTAGGGAGTATTTATGATGATCTTGATGATCTTTATGATGAACAACAAGAACACAAGAAAGTAACTTCTTGGAGAAGCTAAAGCTTTAGAAGCTTGGGAGAGTTTATTGCTTTGGGTTGGGTGATTTGGTGGAATGGTGTAACTTGTGTTTACAAATGAGCCTTTTAGGCATTATATAGTGGTTTTTGGGGGCTGCCCGCCCTTTACACGTGGCACGCCCTCATTGGACCTGTCTTCTGCCCGAAAAGCTGATTTGATGGCGCATTTAATGCTAAACCGCCTCCGGTGGTCGTCCTCGCCAAGATGCCGAGGAGCTGGGCCATGGTGGTCGCTGGAGGACCTGATCATCTAGGAAAGTGGTCGCCCAGACCTTCGAGGTGTGTGGTCGCCACGCTCCATGTTGTCTCCCAAGGCTTCAACACTTAGACTTCTCTAGCTAAAATAGGCGCGTGCTCGCCACACATTTGGGCGAGCAGCTAACTAAAACATGTGCTCGCCAACATCTTTGAGCGAGCACTTAAACATATTAAATACATTTATTTTATTACATTTTCTTGGTCTTGTTGACTAGTCGTCGCACGACTTTGTTGACTAGTCCTCGCCACGTAAGCTGGTGACTAGGATTGACTTGTCAAAGATTGACTTCTTTGACTAGGTATAAGATTTGCCCCCTGGTCGCCTTTCTTCGTATTCGTAGAATGGTAAGGCGAGCAGTCTGATCGTCTTCTTGGTAGGTAGATTTGTCTTCGACAAACAAATCCATTCTGAAATCTTGATGACGTAAGTTGGAGGCGGTCGCCTCGTTTCCTACGCCGAGCACGCTTTTCGAAGCGACTTTAATGATGATTGATGTGACATGTGTCAGGCGCGTGATCGGCGCCCGAAATTTGAAATCAGGCGCGTGGGGCGCGTGCCGACCTCAAAGGTCGCGCGTGGGGGCCACTTTCCGAACTCGATTTCGGAAATGACCCCAAATTTTTGGGAAAATTACGGATTTTACCCCGTTTTTTGCACATAGGTCCCTGCACATATTTGCCTATAAATAGGGCCTTCTTCTTCATAAAACTCTTTTCACTTCTGCAAATCTTCGAATCCTTCTTTGAGCTTCCTTCCAAGCTTCATTCTTCAAGCTTTTCCGGCGTGTTTTGGGTGGCTTTCGATCGACAAAAAGGTAAATAACTCACATTTTCTTCTTTAAAACTTCTTTCTCCCCCATTTCTATAGAAAAAATGGAGGTTGGAGGTGGCTCCGGCAGTGGTCCGCCGCCGTTGGTTGGTGGCTCCGGAAGTTCCGGCGATGGAGACCGTTTGGCCTTGACGGAGAGGGCAGCCTCTTTGGACTCTAGGATCCACTCCCCCGAACCCATAAATGTTGGAATCCGCAACGTTGGAAAGGCGGTGGTCGTCGACGTAGAAGAGACCGACGAATCCGACAGGGATGATGCCGGCAATGATGCCGAGGAGGGTGATGTCGAGGAGAGTTGTGAGACTGACTCAGATCTGCGCGACCAAGGTTTGGATCGAGGGGTGGGCGAACAGATAGACCCTGCTCAAATCGAGGAGACCTTGACGAGAAGTCTCCGCGAGGATTTCGAGGAGGTTGTTCGCTATGCGGCGAGCATAAAGGATATTCTGAGTGGGCGAGACAACTTGGATGGCGACGAGGTCTCGAGGGAGGCCTACTATAAGTATTTTTGTGATTACCTTCCTAGAGAGGTACCTCGCCCGCATCGAGTTGCTTTTGAATCGAGGTATGAGGCGAGCAAGTACGCGAGCAAAGTCTCCTCGGCACAGCTAGAAAATTCCCGGAAGAAATATCAACTGCCGGCCGACGTCTGCTTCTTTGTTCCTCGCAAAGATGAGAGGGCCGACCAACCGCCAGAAGGGATGGTCGCCGTCAACATCGGCATGATGGAGGCAGGGCTGAGGTTCCCCCTGCACCCCAGTATCTCAAATTTCTTACATTTTTTAGGGGTGGCCCCTTCTCAGATTTTACCGAACGGTTGGTCGAACCTGATCGGACTCCTTACACTGTTCGGCCTGGTGGCGGCCGAGAATGGATGTCGGAACACATGGCTTAGCCCGAAAGAGATCAACTATCTCCTTCAGGCGGCCGAGGACGGAGAGAAGGTGGGCCATGGATACTATTATGTAAGAGGCCGTGATAACTTCAAGTTGGTCAAAGGGGTCCCCAACAAAATCCGAGATTGGAAAACCAACTGGTGGTGGGTAGCCGGGGACTGGAAAAGTGCGGTGAGGCCGGATGGGTCCTCTGCTCGCATTCGCATTGCGACCGAGTATCAAAGAATTCGTGGTAAGTCTTTTTATTTCTGCTCGTTCTTGTCTATACTGAATAACTCCTCGCTCTTGTAGGTGAAACTGTTCGCAAGAAGACTGCCGAGCACCGTCTCTCGCCCATCTTCCAATACCATGTTTGCTGCGTACTCAATCGTCGCTATTTGGAAAGGTCTTGCCGCTTTCTGAATAGGGAGTGTATGCGCGAGCGAGCAGGTCTTAGAGTACCTCCTCATCTCTTCACTCGAGAGTTCCCTCCAGGTACCAAAATATTTCTAAGTTTTGTGAATTTGCTCTTCGTAAATACTGACTCCTCGTTTTTCTTTCTTAGTAGTGGTTCCGAAAAGAGTTGTCACTTATCTTCCTCCAACCGTCGAAGTTGATCGCATAACATCGAGCAGGATGCTTCAACAAGCAACAATGCTCCGCGAGCGCAAGATAGTTGATGGCTCTGGCAAGAAAAGGAAAGGGGCGGAGACCTTGGGGGCTCCACCCAAGAAAGTTTCTAAACCAACCCGAGGGGGTTCTTCTCGCCCACCTGCTGCCGAGCAGAGGGCCGAGTCTGTAGGTGAACAGAGGATCTCGCCGAGGAGATCTCCAACGAGGGGTAACTCGCCTCCCCCCCGCACATGTCGTATCCCCTCCTCGCAGAAGCACTCGGTCGCGAGAGACTGCTGCGAGCTCGTCGGCCGAGCAGAGGGCCCAAGGGGATAACACACTTCTCGGCTGGGACGCCGCAAGGGTTGCCAAGTAAGTTTACTATCAATAAGACTTTAGAATATTTTCAAGTACCTTTTTCTAACTAATTTTTTTTTCTTCATTAGGGTTGCCGAACACCCGATCGTTGAACCTTACAACGAGAACCTCCTCGGCTACTACCGGTCGCGGGATCCGGCCAGCCAAGAGCCTCTGGATCCGCTCACTCTAAGGGTCATGAAGAATGTGCCCCGATCGCTGACGACCACGCTGGTCGACGAGGTGAACAACCAAAGCTCTTTGGAGAATGTGCGCCTGGCCGCAATCGATCTGAGCCGTGCCTCATACACCATCGAGAAACTTGCCGTCCAGATCGCCGAGAGTCGCAAGATCAGCGACGAGAGGAGCGTGAAACTCGCCCAAATGGCCAAAGCTAAAGCCAGCGCCGAGAGGCAGCTGGTCGCTTCTGGGGAGAAGGTGGTCGACCTCGAGACAAAGTTGGCCGATGTCGAGGCAAAGTTGGCCGATTCTGAGGCCCAACTTGAGATGGTTCGGAAGAAAGATCAAGAAGATCTCCAAGAGATCGAACGTCTCCGTGCTCGCCTCAAGACTGCCGAGGTCCAGGTAAATGCTCTTACAAATAAATCTGCAACTGATGAGGAAGAGTTGGCAACTCTTCGGCAACAGCTGGTCGACATGACGGATGAGCGAGATGAAATCAATGAGCTCGCTGGGGGCGTGGTCATTTTATCGGTGGCGCTTACTGCCCATGGGCTCATTCAAAGACTTAGAGAAGTTCATCCGGATGTGGATGTAATTCCGCTCGGCGGGTTTTTGGACGACCTCCTCATGAAGGAAAATCCTCAACCGGAATCGGAACTCCCCCTACTTCCTTTGATGAAATTGGGACTCCAGTTTCCTCGACTTATGGGTGTTCCGGTACTTTTCTCGGACCCTCCACAAGTCTCCCCAACTCAACAGGGCGAGCAGAGTGCTCCTGCCGAGGTGGAGGCCGTGAACGAGGAGGAAGATGCCGGCGAGCAAGATGCTCCTGCCGAGGGGAATGCTCCGGGAGCTTAGTTTACTTGTATTTTATTTTGTTTTTAGGACTGTTCGGCCACTAAAGCCTTTTTTGTAATTTCAGCCTTTAAGGCTTTTTAATGAATGTAACTTTTTGCTTATGATGTGTTTGCTTATTTTGTTTATATTGAGTGATCGTCCTCGTCACTGCTTTTCGATTTTACCTTTCATTTATTTGCGTTCGTGTGCTTTAGATAGTGATTGTTGTCGACACTACTTTGCGAGCATCTTTAAGAAAGAGTGCTCGTCTTTCCTTGCGAGCATCTTTAAGAAAGAGTGCTCGTCTTTCCTTGCGAGCATCTTTAAGAAAGAGTGCTCGTCTTTTAGAGTTAACCATTCGTCGGGTTGACTCGGATGTGGACTATTTGTTAGCACGAGAAAAACATGTATTATGATCGGGGTTTATTACGTGTTTAGGGAGTATTTATGATGATCTTGATGATCTTTATGATGAACAACAAGAACACAAGAAAGTAGCTTCTTGGAGAAGCTAAAGCTTTAGAAGCTTGGGAGAGTTTATTGCTTTGGGTTGGGTGATTTGGTGGAATGGTGTAACTTGTGTTTACAAATGAGCCTTTTAGGCATTATATAGTGGTTTTTGGGGGCTGCCCGCCCTTTACACGTGGCACACCCTCATTGGACCTGTCTTCTGCCCGAAAAGGTGATTTGATGGCGCATTTAATGTTAAACCGCCTCCGGTGGTCGTCCTCGCCAAGATGCCGAGGAGCTGGGCCATGGTGGTCGCTGGAGGACCTGATCATCTAGGAAAGTGGTCGCCCAGACCTTCGAGGTGTGTGGTCGCCACGCTCCATGCTGTCTCCCAAGGCTTCAACACTTAGACTTCTCTAGCTAAAATAGGCGCGTGCTCGCCACACATTTGGGCGAGCAGCTAACTAAAACATGTGCTCGCCAACATCTTTGAGCGAGCACTTAAACATATTAAATACATTTATTCTATTACATTTTCTTGGTCTTGTTGATTAGTCGTCGCACGACTTTGTTGACTAGTCCTCGCCACGTAAGCTGGTGACTAGGATTGACTTGTCAAAGATTGACTTCTTTGACTAGGTATAAGATTTGCCCCCTGGTCGCCTTTCTTCGTATTCATAGAATGGTAAGGCGAGTAGTCTGATCGTCTTCTTGGTAGGTAGATTTGTCTTCGACAAACAAATCCATTCTGAAATCTTGATGACGTAAGTTGGAGGCGGTCGCCTCGTTTCCTACGCCGAGCACGCTTTTCGAAGCGACTTTAATGATGATTGATGTGACATGTGTCAGGCGCGTGATCGGCGCCCGAAATTTGAAATGCGCGCGTGGGGCGCGTGCCGACCTCAAAGGTCGCGCGTGGGGGCCACTTTCCGAACTCGATTTTGGAAATGACCCCAAATTTTTGGGAAAATTACGGATTTTACCCCGTTTTTTGCACATAGGTCCCTGCACATATTTGCCTATAAATAGGGCCTTCTTCTTCATAAAACTCTTTTCACTTCTGCAAATCTTCGAATCCTTCTTTGAGCTTCCTTCCAAGCTTCATTCTTCAAGCTTTTCCGGCGTGTTTTGGGTGGCTTTCGATCGACAAAAAGGTAAATAACTCACATTTTCTTCTTTAAAACTTCTTTCTCCCCCATTTCTATAGAAAAAATGGAGGTTGGAGGTGGCTCCGGCAGTGGTCCGCCGCCGTTGGTTGGTGGCTCCGGAAGTTCCGGCGATGGAGACCGTTTGGTCTTGACGGAGAGGGCAGCCTCTTCAGACTCTAGGATCCACTCCCCCGAACCCATAAATGTTGGAATCCGCAACGTTGGAAAGGCGGTGGTCGTCGACGTAGAAGAGACCGACGAATCCGACAGGGATGATGCCGGCAATGATGCCGAGGAGGGTGATGTCGAGGAGAGTAGTGAGACTGACTCAGATCTGCGCGACCAAGGTTTGGATCGAGGGGTGGGCGAACAGATAGACCCTGCTCAAATCGAGGAGACCTTGACGAGAAGTCTCCGCGAGGATTTCGAGGAGGTTGTTCGCTATGCGGCGAGCATAAAGGATATTCTGAGTGGGCGAGACAACTTGGATGGCGACGAGGTCTCGAGGGAGGCCTACTATAAGTATTTTTGTGATTACCTTCCTAGAGAGGTACCTCAGCCGCATCGAGTTGCTTTTGAATCGAGGTATGAGGCGAGCAAGTACGCGAGCAAAGTCTCCTCGGCACAGCTAGAAAATTCCCGGAAGAAATATCAACTGCCGGCCGACGTCTGCTTCTTTGTTCCTCGCAAAGATGAGAGGGCCGACCAGCCGCCAGAAGGGATGGTCGCCGTCAACATCGGCATGATGGAGGCAGGGCTGAGGTTCCCCCTGCACCCCAGTATCTCAAATTTCTTAAATTTTTTAGGGGTGGCCCCTTCTCAGATTTTGCCGAACGGTTGGTCGAACCTGATCGGACTCCTTACACTGTTCGGCCTGGTGGCGGCCGAGAATGGATGTCGGAACACATGGCTTAGCCCGAAAGAGATCAACTATCTCCTTCAGGCGGCCGAGGACGGAGAGAAGGTGGGCCATGGATACTATTATGTAAGAGGCCGTGATAACTTCAAGTTGGTCAAAGGGGTCCCCAACAAAATCCGGGATTGGAAAACCAACTGGTGGTGGGTAGCCGGGGACTGGAAAAGTGCGGTGAGGCCGGATGGGTCCTCTGCTCGCATTCGCATTGCGACCGAGTATCAAAGAATTCGTGGTAAGTCTTTTTATTTCTGCTCGTTCTTGTCTATACTGAATAACTCCTCGCTCTTGTAGGTGAAACTGTTCGCAAGAAGACTGCCGAGCACCGTCTCTCGCCCATCTTCCAATACCATGTTTGCTGCGTACTCAATCGTCGCTATATGGAAAGGTCTTGCCGCTTTCTGAATAGGGAGTGTATGCGCGAGCGAGCAGGTCTTAGAGTACCTCCTCATCTCTTCACTCGAGAGTTCCCTCCAGGTACCAAAATATTTCTAAGTTTTGTGAATTTGCTCTTCGTAAATACTGACTCCTCGTTTTTCTTTCTTAGTAGTGGTTCCGAAAAGAGTTGTCACTTATCTTCCTCCAACCGTCGAAGTTGATCGCATAACATCGAGCAGGATGCTTCAACAAGCAACAATGCTCCGCGAGCGCAAGATAGTTGATGGCTCTGGCAAGAAAAGGAAAGGGGCGGAGACCTTGGGGGCTCCACCCAAGAAAGTTTCTAAACCAACCCGAGGGGGTTCTTCTCGCCCACCTGCTGCCGAGCAGAGGGCCGAGTCTGTAGGTGAACAAAGGATCTCGCCGAGGAGATCTCCAACGAGGGGTAACTCGCCTCCCCCCCGCACAGGTCGTATCCCCTCCTCGCAGAAGCACTCGGTCGCGAGAGACTGCTGCGAGCTCGTCGGCCGAGCAGAGGGCCCAAGGGGATAACACACTTCTCGGCTGGGACGCCGCAAGGGTTGCCAAGTAAGTTTACTATCAATAAGACTTTAGAATATTTTCAAGTACCTTTTTCTAACTAATTTTTTTTTTCTTCATTAGGTTTGACGAACACCCGATCGTTGAACCTTACAACGAGAACCTCCTCGGCTACTACCGGTCGCGGGATCCGGCCAGCCAAGAGCCTCTGGATCCGCTCACTCTAAGGGTCATGAAGAATGTGCCCCGATCGCTGACGACCACGCTGGTCGACGAGGTGAACAACCAAAGCTCTTTGGAGAATGTGCGCCTGGCCGCAATCGATCTGAGCCATGCCTCATACACCATCGAGAAACTTGCCGTCCAGATCGCCGAGAGTCGCAAGATCAGCGACGAGAGGAGCGTGAAACTCGCCCAAATGGCCAAAGCTAAAGCCAGCGCCGAGAGGCAGCTGGTCGCTTCTGGGGAGAAGGTGGTCGACCTCGAGACAAAGTTGGCCGATGTCGAGGCAAAGTTGGCCGATTCTGAGGCCCAACTTGAGATGGTTCGGAAGAAAGATCAAGAAGATCTCCAAGAGATCGAACGTCTCCGTGCTCGCCTCAAGACTGCCGAGGTCCACGTAAATGCTCTTACAAATAAATCTGCAACTGATGAGGAAGAGTTGGCCACTCTTCGGCAACAGCTGGTCGACATGACGGATGAGCGAGATGAAATCAATGAGCTCGCTGGGGGCGTGGTCATTTTATCGGTGGCGCTTACTGCCCATGGGCTCATTCAAAGACTTAGAGAAGTTCATCCGGATGTGGATGTAATTCCGCTCGGCGGGTTTTTGGACGACCTCCTCATGAAGGAAAATCCTCAACCGGAATCGGAACTCCCCCTACTTCCTTTGATGAAATTGGGACTCCAGTTTCCTCGACTTATGGGTGTTCCGGTACTTTTCTCGGACCCTCCACAAGTCTCCCCAACTCAACAGGGCGAGCAGAGTGCTCCTGCCGAGGTGGAGGCCGTGAACGAGGAGGAAGATGCCGGCGAGCAAGATGCTCCTGCCGAGGGGAATGCTCCGGGAGCTTAGTTTACTTGTATTTTATTTTGTTTTTAGGACTGTTCGGCCACTAAAGCCTTTTTTGTAATTTCAGCCTTTAAGGCTTTTTAATGAATGTAACTTTTTGCTTATGATGTGTTTGCTTATTTTGTTTATATTGAGTGATCGTCCTCGTCACTGCTTTTCGATTTTACCTTTCATTTATTTGCGTTCGTGTGCTTTAGATAGTGATTGTTGTCGACACTACTTTGCGAGCATCTTTAAGAAAGAGTGCTCGTCTTTCCTTGCGAGCATCTTTAAGAAAGAGTGCTCGTCTTTCCTTGCGAGCATCTTTAAGAAAGAGTGCTCGTCTTTTAGAGTTAACCATTCGTCGGGTTGACTCGGATGTGGACTATTTGTTAGCACGAGAAAAACATGTATTATGATCGGGGTTTATTACGTGTTTAGGGAGTATTTATGATGATCTTGATGATCTTTATGATGAACAACAAGAACACAAGAAAGTAGCTTCTTGGAGAAGCTAAAGCTTTAGAAGCTTGGGAGAGTTTATTGCTTTGGGTTGGGTGATTTGGTGGAATGGTGTAACTTGTGTTTACAAATGAGCCTTTTAGGCATTATATAGTGGTTTTTGGGGGCTGCCCGCCCTTTACACGTGGCACACCCTCATTGGACCTGTCTTCTGCCCGAAAAGGTGATTTGATGGCGCATTTAATGTTAAACCGCCTCCGGTGGTCGTCCTCGCCAAGATGCCGAGGAGCTGGGCCATGGTGGTCGCTGGAGGACCTGATCATCTAGGAAAGTGGTCGCCCAGACCTTCGAGGTGTGTGGTCGCCACGCTCCATGCTGTCTCCCAAGGCTTCAACACTTAGACTTCTCTAGCTAAAATAGGCGCGTGCTCGCCACACATTTGGGCGAGCAGCTAACTAAAACATGTGCTCGCCAACATCTTTGAGCGAGCACTTAAACATATTAAATACATTTATTCTATTACATTTTCTTGGTCTTGTTGATTAGTCGTCGCACGACTTTGTTGATTAGTCCTCGCCACGTAAGCTGGTGACTAGGATTGACTTGTCAAAGATTGACTTCTTTGACTAGGTATAAGATTTGCCCCCTGGTCGTCTTTCTTCGTATTCATAGAATGGTAAGGCGAGTAGTCTGATCGTCTTCTTGGTAGGTAGATTTGTCTTCGACAAACAAATCCATTCTGAAATCTTGATGACGTAAGTTGGAGGCGGTCGCCTCGTTTCCTACGCCGAGCACGCTTTTCGAAGCGACTTTAATGATGATTGATGTGACATGTGTCAGGCGCGTGATCGGCGCCCGAAATTTGAAATGCGCGCGTGGGGCGCGTGCCGACCTCAAAGGTCGCGCGTGGGGGCCACTTTCCGAACTCGATTTTGGAAATGACCCCAAATTTTTGGGAAAATTACGGATTTTACCCCGTTTTTTGCACATAGGTCCCTGCACATATTTGCCTATAAATAGGGCCTTCTTCTTCATAAAACTCTTTTCACTTCTGCAAATCTTCGAATCCTTCTTTGAGCTTCCTTCCAAGCTTCATTCTTCAAGCTTTTCCGGCGTGTTTTGGGTGGCTTTCGATCGACAAAAAGGTAAATAACTCACATTTTCTTCTTTAAAACTTCTTTCTCCCCCATTTCTATAGAAAAAATGGAGGTTGGAGGTGGCTCCGGCAGTGGTCCGCCGCCGTTGGTTGGTGGCTCCGGAAGTTCCGGCGATGGAGACCGTTTGGCCTTGACGGAGAGGGCAGCCTCTTCAGACTCTAGGATCCACTCCCCCGAACCCATAAATGTTGGAATCCGCAACGTTGGAAAGGCGGTGGTCGTCGACGTAGAAGAGACCGACGAATCCGACAGGGATGATGCCGGCAATGATGCCGAGGAGGGTGATGTCGAGGAGAGTAGTGAGACTGACTCAGATCTGCGCGACCAAGGTTTGGATCGAGGGGTGGGCGAACAGATAGACCCTGCTCAAATCGAGGAGACCTTGACGAGAAGTCTCCGCGAGGATTTCGAGGAGGTTGTTCGCTATGCGGCGAGCATAAAGGATATTCTGAGTGGGCGAGACAACTTGGATGGCGACGAGGTCTCGAGGGAGGCCTACTATAAGTATTTTTGTGATTACCTTCCTAGAGAGGTACCTCAGCCGCATCGAGTTGCTTTTGAATCGAGGTATGAGGTGAGCAAGTACGCGAGCAAAGTCTCCTCGGCACAGCTAGAAAATTCCCGGAAGAAATATCAACTGCCGGCCGACGTCTGCTTCTTTGTTCCTCGCAAAGATGAGAGGGCCGACCAGCCGCCAGAAGGGATGGTCGCCGTCAACATCGGCATGATGGAGGCAGGGCTGAGGTTCCCCCTGCACCCCAGTATCTCAAATTTCTTACATTTTTTAGGGGTGGCCCCTTCTCAGATTTTGCCGAACGGTTGGTCGAACCTGATCGGACTCCTTACACTGTTCGGCCTGGTGGCGGCCGAGAATGGATGTCGGAACACATGGCTTAGCCCGAAAGAGATCAACTATCTCCTTCAGGCGGCCGAGGCCGGTGAGAAGGTGGGCCATGGATACTATTATGTAAGAGGCCGTGATAACTTCAAGTTGGTCGAAGAGCTCCCCAACAAAATCCGAGATTGGAAAACCAACTGGTGGTGGGTAGCCGGGGACTGGAAAAGTGCGGTGAGGCAGGATGGGTCCTCTGCTCGCATTCGCATTGCGACCGAGTATCAAAGAATTCGTGGTAAGTCTTTTTATTTCTACTCGTTCTTGTCTATACTGAATAACTCCTCGCTCTTGTAGGTGAAACTGTTCGCAAGAAGACTGCCGGGCACCGTCTCTCGCCCATCTTCCAATACCATGTTTGCTGCGTACTCAATCGTCGCTATTTGGAAAGGTCTTGCCGCTTTCTGAATAGGGAGTGTATGCGCGAGCGAGCAGGTCTTAGAGTAACTCCTCATCACTTCACTCGAGAGTTCCCTCCAGGTACCAAAATATTTCTAAGTTTTGTGAATTTGCTCTTCGTAAATACTGACTCCTCGTTTTTCTTTCTTAGTAGTGGTTCCGGAAAGAGTTGTCACTTATCTTTCTCCAACCGTCGAAGTTGATCGCATAACATCGAGCAGGATGCTTCAACAAGCAACAATGCTCCGCGAGCGCAAGATAGTTGATGGCTCTGGCAAGAAAAGGAAAGGGGCGGAGACCTCGGGGGCTCCACCCAAGAAAGTTTATAAACCAACCCGAGGGGGTTCTTCTCGCCCACCTGCTGCCGAGCAGAGGGCCGAGTCTGTAGGTGAACAGAGGATCTCGCCGAGGAGATCTCCAACGAGGGGTAACTCGCCTCCCCCCGCATAGGTCGTATCCCCTCCTCGCAGAAGCACTCGGTCGCGAGAGACTGCTGCGAGCTCGTCGGCCGAGCAGAGGGCCCAAGGGGATAACACACTTCTCGGCTGGGACGCCGCAAGGGTTGCCAAGTAAGTTTACTATCAATAAGACTTTAGAATATTTTCAAGTACCTTTTTCTAACTAATTTTTTTTTCTTCATTAGGGTTGCCGAACACCCGATCGTTGAACCTTACAACGAGAACCTCCTCGGCTACTACCGGTCGCGGGATCCGGCCAGCCAAGAGCCTCTGGATCCGCTCACTCTAAGGGTCATGAAGAATGTGCCCCGATCGCTGACGACCACGCTGGTCGACGAGGTGAACAACCAAAGCTCTTTGGAGAATGTGCGCCTGGTCGCCATCGATCTGAGCCGTGCCTCATACACCATCGAGAAACTTGCCGTCCAGATCGCCGAGAGTCGCAAGATCAGCGACGAGAGGAGCGTGAAACTCGCCCAAATGGCCAAAGCTAAAGCCAGTGCCGAGAGGCAGCTGGTCGCTTCTGGGGAGAAGGTGGTCGACCTCGAGACAAAGTTGGCCGATGTCGAGGCAAAGTTGGCCGATTCTGAGACCCAACTTGAGATGGTTCGGAAGAAAGATCAAGAAGATCTCCAAGAGATCAAACGTCTCCGTGCTCGCCTCAAGACTGCCGAGGTCCAGGTAAATGCTCTTACAAATAAATCTGCAACTGATGAGGAAGAGTTGGCCACTCTTCGGCAACAGCTGGTCGACATGACGGATGAGCGAGATGAAATAAATGAGCTCGCTGGGGGCGTGGCCATTTTATCGGTGGCGCTTACTGCCCATGGGCTCATTCAAAGACTTAGAGAAGTTCATCCGGATGTGGATGTAATTCCGCTCGGCGGGTTTTTGGACGACCTCCTCATGAAGGAAAATCCTCAACCGGAATCGGAACTCCCCCTACTTCCTTTGATGAAATTGGGACTCCAGTTTCCTCGACTTATGGGTGTTCTGGTACTTTTCTCGGACCCTCCACAAGTCTCCCCAACTCAACAGGGCGAGCAGAGTGCTCCTGCCGAGGTGGAGGCCGTGAACGAGGAGGAAGATGCCGGCGAGCAAGATACTCCTGCCGAGGGGAATGCTTCGGGAGCTTAGTTTACTTGTATTTTATTTTGTTTTTAGGACTGTTCGGCCACTAAAGCCTTTTTTGTAATTTCAGCTTTTAAGGCTTTTCAATGAATGTAACTTTTTGCTTATGATGTGTTTGCTTATTTTGTTTATATTGAGTGATCGTCCTCGTCACTGCTTTTCGATTTTACCTTTCATTTATTTGCGTTCGTATGCTTTAGATAGTGATTGTTGTCGACACTACTTTGCGAGCATCTTTAAGAAAGAGTGCTCGTCTTTCCTTGCGAGCATCTTTAAGAAAGAGTGCTCGTCTTTCCTTGCGAGCATCTTTAAGAAAGAGTGCTCGTCTTTCCTTGCGAGCATCTTTAAAAAAGAGTGCTCGTCTTTCCTTGCGAGCATCTTTAAGAAAGAGTGCTCGTCTTTCCTTGCGAGCATCTTTAAGAAAGAGTGCTCGTCTTTTAGAGTTAACCATTCGTCGGTTGAACTCTTTTGTTAGTTAGGTAGTGATCGTCGTCGCCACTACCTTGCGAGCATCTTTAAGAAAGAGTGCTCGTCTTTTCCTTGCGAGCATCTTTTAAGGAAGAGTGCTCGTCTTTTAGAGTCAACCATTCGTCGGTTGAACTCTTGATTCTTATCTGGCTACGCAGAGCCTTATCTAATATTTCTAAAATCTATCTAACACTTGATGGAATTTAAAACTTTGACTTGTATTGAAATGATGACTAAATACAAACTATACAAATATAAAGAAATTAAAAAACTTACTGATAATACTTCTTCAGCTTGACCGCATTCCATGGGTACTTGCTCGGCTTGCCCTCGAGATCTTTTAGCTCGTACGATCCGTTCAGGAGTGTGCGCGTTATTCGGTACGGACCCTCCCAAGTCGGGCCAAGTATGCCAATGGACTGCTCCGTCGCCCTCCGAAGTACGAGCTGGCCGATAGTGAATTGGCGAGCACGTACTTTGGTGTTGTAGTAGCGTTCTGACCTTTGCTTGTAGACCACGTTCTTCTCGTCCGCTGTTAGCCTTCGCTCTTCTAGGAAGTCCAAATCGGAGAGTTGTGCATCGTTATTCAACTGCTCGTCATAATTTGTCACTCGAAAAGTGGGGACCTGCCCCTCTGCTGGTATGACAGCTTCGGTTCCGAACGCGAGCGCGAACGGAGTTTCACCAGTAGAATTCCTCGTGGTCGTCCGATATGCCCATAGAACCATGTGCAGCTCGTCCGCCCATTTGCCCTTTAATCCATCTAGCTTAGCTTTCAAGGTGTGCTTGATGATTTTGTTGATCGCCTCTACTTGACCATTTGATTGTGGATGATAGGGTGTCGGTCACTATTGCTCGTGGTAGGCCGAACCTGCAAATTATGTTTTTCCAAATGAAGCTTGTCATCTGGGCTGTTGTGATGGTCTTCAATGCCTTCGCTTCGGTCCACTTGGTGAAGTAATCGACTGCTACGACTACGAAAGTTACCCTCCCCCGACGTCAGGCGGGAAAGGTCCGATGATGTCGATGCCCCACTTTGCGAAGGGCCAAGAGCTGTAGACGGAAATGAGCTCGTCTGGTGGTGAGTGAATAGCGGGTGAAAAAGCTTGACATCTCTTGCATGCCTGGGCGTAATGAATTGCATCCTTCTTCAGTTGGCCAAAAGTAGCCTTGCCTCATGATCTTTAAAGCGAGCGCTTGCCCCCCTGTATGATTTCCACATGATCCATCGTGGATTTCGTGCATGACGATCTTCGCTTCGTCTTCTCCGAGGCATTTCAATAAAGGCATTGAAAAACCCCGTTTGTACAGTTGGTCGCCAAAAATAGTGTACCTTGCGGACCTGAGTTGCAATCTGGTTGCCTTTACTTTGTCTGCCGGGAGCTCGCCGGTCTTGATGTACTTGGTGATCGGCGACCTCCAGTCCTCGTCGCTGGTCGCTTCAACCTGCAAAATTTGACCTCTGCTCACCGATGGGGAAGAAATTTTAGTGATGGTCGCTTCTGAAAATATTGCCTCCCCCTCTGAAGTGGCCAGCCGAGCTAACGCATCTGCTTGCGTATTCGCCTCCCTAGGGATTTGCTCGATGTGGAATTGATCAAATTGGTCGAGTAATCCCTTCACTAAGTCTTGATACTTTATCATTTGATCGCCGCGAGCCTCGTAATCGCCCGTAATTTGACATACAACCAGCTGAGAGTCAGAAATTTTTTTTTCAGTTTTCTGGCGCCCACGGCCATAGCCATCTTGATGCCTGCAACCAGAGCCTCGTACTCAGCTTCGTTATTGGTCGCCCGATACTCGAACTCGATCGCCGAAGTAAACGTCTGTCCGGTTGGGCTGGTGAGGACGACTCCTGCCCCTGCTTTGGTGCTCGTCGACGAGCCATCGACGAACAGTGTCCAAGGAAGCTCGATTCCCTTGTCCAACTTCTCCGGGAAAGTGAGCTCTACAATGAATTCAGCCAACACTTGTCCCTTGATTGCCGTTCTGGGTGCATAGGTGAGCCCAAATTGCCCGATCTCCACCGACCATTTCAAAAGTCTTCCAGTGGTATCCAGACGATGCAGTGCTCGTCGAAGAGGAAAAGTTGTGAGGACGACCAACTCGTGGTCGAACAGGTACTGCCTTAATTTTCTGACGCTCATGACCAGTGCGTACGCCAATTTTTCCATTGGAGTGTATCTCAACTCCGCATCTCTCAATGTTTGACTTACGTAGTAGATAGGCAGATGTGTGCTCCCCTCAGCTCGGACGAGCACTGAACTGATCGCACAGTCAGTGGCCGCCAAGTACAGATACAAAATTTCACCGGGGACTGGCTTGGATAGGACCTTCGGATCCGATAGATATTCTTTCAACTTCTCGAAAGCTTTCTCACACTCATCGGTCCACTCGTACCTCCCTTTTTTCAAAGCGTCGAAAAAAGGTTTGCAACGATCGCCCGTTTGTGCAATGAATCTGTTCAGCGATGCAAGGCATCCTGTCAACCTCTGTACTTCTTTCACGTTCCTTGGGCTTTGCATATTAATGACTGCTTGAATTTTAATCGGATTTGCCTCGATGCCCCACTGGCTAACCAAGTGCCCTAGAAATTTTCCTGAGCTAACTCCAAAACTGCATTTCTTTGGATTTAACTTCATGTTGTACTCTTTCAAAATATCGAATGTCATGGCAAGGTGGTGTAGGTGATCCTCTTTCCGTAAGCTTTTGACAACGATGTCGTCGATATAGACCTCCACCATCTCGCCGATATGTTTCTCAAACATCTTATTTACCAGTCTTTGGTATGTTGCCCCCGCGTTTTTCAAACCGAAAGGCATTCTCTTCCAACTGTACATATCAAGCGCAGTCATGAAAGCCGTTTGTCGCTAGTCGTCGGGATGCATTGCAATCTGATGGTACCCTGCGAAAGCATCCATGAAAGTTAACATCTCGTGCCCCGCTGTATTGTCTACTAGGTGATCAATGTGGGGCATCGGAAAGTGATCTTTGGGACAGGCGTCGTTTAGATCTATGAAGTCTATACACAATCTCCACGACCCGGTCGTCTTTCTGACGAGCACTGGATTTGCCAACCACTTGGGATCAGTTCCAGTTTTCTCGATTAATTTGTTGTCGATCAATTTCTTGATTTCGACCGCCAAAGCCGCACTTTTATCAGGCCCAAATTTTCTTCGTTTTTGGGTGATGGGTCTCCTTGCTGGATCAATATTCAATCTGTGGCAGGCATGATTCGTGGGAATGCCCACCATATCCTCGTGCGACCAGGCGAATGCACCGATGTTTTCTTTCAAAAATGCGACCATGTCTGACCGCAAATGTTCTGGTAAATTTGAACCAATGAATACCTCGAGTTCTGGACGAGCTTCGTTTAAATGGATGGTTTAGGGTTTAGGGTTTAGGCTCCTTCCAACGAAGATCCTCGATTCCGAACTCTGGCTCAAAGCCTAACCTAGGCTCCAGATCTGGAATGTTTTTTGGAAACTGGTCGTCGGGGAGCTGGTCGCCCGAATCTGTTTGCTCGTCGATTTCCATTGGGGTGTGGTCGTCCACTTCCATGGAGGCGTGCTCGTTCGCCTCCACTTGGTGGTCGTCCGAACTACGACTGCACTCCCCAACTTCAATCTTTCGGTACTTGCTAGGAAGACCCTCCAAGTAGTTCACTTGTTCTTTTTGTTTTTGACACTCAATATACTTTCCAACCATAGTACTTTCCTTAGAATGACGCTTTGCAAAACGGACGAGACACTCCCTCGCCCGCGTCTGATCGCCCTTGACGGTTATAACTCCCGCCGGGGTTGGAAACTTTACACAATAATAATAAGTAGAAACGGCCGCCTTGAACTCGTTGAAGAAAGGTCGGCCAAGGAACACGTTGTAGGAAGATGGCATGTCGATGATCAAGAAGTCGAGCTGCCGAGCATGGTGCATTTCTGGCTCTTTCGACGATGCTAGCTCCAGAGACAGTCTGATTTTCCCAATGGGAAGGTTGCGCGTGTCCCCAAAACCTATGATTATATCATCGCAAGGCTCGATGTATGCTGCATATCCACCGAGAGCATCCAAAGTATGCTTGAATAGGATGTTGGTGTATGCCCCGGTGTCGACCAACATACGATGGACATTGGTTCCCATTATTTTCCCCGTGATGACCAAAGCATCATTGTTTGGGTGCACCACACCGTTCAGGTCATCGTCTGAAAAGAGGATTTGATGAGAAAGAGGCTTCTCGGCAGCTGGAGCGACGCACACTTGATGTACGTTGTTGAGTGCTCGCATATCACTTTGTTGTCGGCGAACAGATAGAGCATTCCCGGACTGAGTTCCCCCCAAGGGGCCTTCTATAACCAAACAAGCTCACACGTTATCGATGTCGCCACCAGGATTGTTTGGCATGAGAGGAGTTAGCTTGGGAAGACTCAATTTTTGGCGCAGGTCGTCGCGACGTTTCTTCCCCCTGTTGTCGCCATTTCCAAGGGGCTTGATGAATTGGGCGAGCTTGCCCTCATTGTACAGTTTAAAAATATTTCTCACCAAGTCTCGGCACCCATTGGTGTGGTGGCCGATGGAGTTGTGGTAGTCGCAGAATTTACTACCATCGAGGTTGTCATCACTTGTATGCATTGGCTTGGCATGGGGGAGCAGATTCTTTCCCCTGACTGCATTGAAAATGCCCCTAGGATCAAGAGAGAGAGATTCTCTGAACTGGATGATCTCTGGGGACTCCTCGAAAGGCCTGAAGTTCGCTGGGCGAGCACTGCCAGTTTGAGTGATCGCCTTCTTGGGCTGGGACGATTCCCCAGTGTTTGTATTTTTCTTAGGCCAGACCCTCTTGGACGCCTCCGGCTGCTCGTTAGCCTTGGCGGCGTCCATGATTTCCTCCATTTGGATGAAGTTTCCAGCCCTCGTGCCGAAGTCCGCATAAGAAACTGGGAAAGTAAGATGGATAGATTCCCAGAGCTTGGAACCTATCCCCAGACCGGAAACAGCCGAGATCAGCTTCGTCTCATCATTTACGGCCTCCCCATCGATCACCAGCCTATCAAAGCGCTCGATGAAGTCCTTGCCCGATTCATTCAGGGACTGGCGAACGTTTGCCAAACGTTGCTTTGAGGCTGGGCGAGCAGCAATGGACCCGTAGTAGGTCAGAAAGTATTGTCCCAGCTCAAGGAATGAGGTGATAGATCCGGCACTCAAAGTTGTATACCAACGATGAGCCCGGTCTCCCAAGGTTAGGGAAAAGTTTCTGCATTGTGTGGCGTCCGTTGCCCCGATTGAGGCCATGTAGTTGGAGTACTTGGACAAGTGTACTCTGGGGTCGGACATTTCGTCATATGCCGCCATGGAGGGCATCTGAATTTTCCTTTGTATGGGGGCGGTAAGGATTGCAACACTTAGTGGAGGTGCGGGCAGAGTGATTGGTGGAGTGGTCCCTTGCTTCGAGGCGACCACCTCTGCTCGCAGAGCGTCCATTTCCAGCTTCATCAATTTCTGGGTTTCGAGGAACTGGGCGATTTGCCCCTCCTCGGCAGTTTGTGGTTTGGGAACGACGCCCTCGTCGCGTCGGCTCCCTTGGGATGCGGCCGGGCGATCATCATGACGTGATCGCCTGGGAGAGTGCCTATCAGAATGGTGGCTGCGATAACTCTTCGCCGGAGCTCGCGAGCCGTTTCCTGGTCCCACTCGATTGAGAGCTGAGACTCTGTCGCCCTGATCTCTCCTGTCAGCGCGATCTCTGTGGTCGGCCCCTCTTGGTCGGCCATCCACGTTGAAAGGTACTCGGCGAGGAGCCCTCCCATCCTTATCATCCATTCGGTTGAAAACCGAATTTCGGTGTCTCGAGTCTCCCGTGTGGCTATTGTGGGAGTGCTCGGCAGCTTTATCCTTTCCTCTGTCTTGGGGGCGAACAGAGTTGGAGTGATAGGAACGGTCGTCGTCCCCATCGTTTCCCCTAGCCTTCATCTTTTCTTTCTGGGCTTTGTCGAAGGCCTGATCTTTGGCCTTCTCAAGCTCTTCCTTCTCGTTCTGCCTCCTCTTCCCCAGGAGGTAGTCGGAAAGGTCTTTCAAATGCTGGGGATCATTCAAAATGTCCCCCATGTTCAAGTTTGCAAACGGATTCACCGGCGGCGCCGGAGGGCGTTCGTTCCCTCCGGGAGCAACAAACCCGTCTTGAGGAGTGTGATGAGACATCGTTTAAAGAGTGTCTCCTGGGGATTATTACAAGATATGACTGTTCTTAAGCTTTCGACGCTTAAAAACGAAAGATTAGAGTTCTTGCGCAGAAGAACGTGCTATTACAACTACTTACTAGCAAAGTAACAACAACTAAAGCTTACAAACAAGATTACACGGAGATCAAACTCCAAAATATGTCTCGAATATCGCAAATATTCAAGAACACGAAGAACACTAAAATACGTAAATAAAGCTTTAAACGGTGGAACTACTGATTAAAACCTGAAAAACGGAGTTTGCAAACCGATCGCTCGATGATCAGTCGAAACTAAGATGATGAACACGTAAAAGGACCCCTCCTTCTAGCGCCAAATGTTGTACGTGCTTTCGTCAGGTTGACTCGGATGTGGACTATTTGTTAGCACGAGACAAACATGTATTATGATCGGGGTTTATTACGTGTTTAGGGAGTATTTATGATGATCTTGATGATCTTTATGATGAACAACAAGAACACAAGAAAGTAGCTTCTTGGAGAAGCTAAAGCTTTAGAAGCTTGGGAGAGTTTATTGCTTTGGGTTGGGTGATTTGGTGGAATGGTGTAACTTGTGTTTACAAATGAGCCTTTTAGGCATTATATAGTGGTTTTTGGGGGCTGCCCGCCCTTTACACGTGGCACGCCCTCATTGGACCTGTCTTCTGCCCGAAAAGGTGATTTGATGGCGCATTTAATGCTAAACCGCCTCCGGTGGTCGTCCTCGCCAAGATGCCGAGGAGCTGGGCCATGGTGGTCGCTGGAGGACCTGATCATCTAGGAAAGTGGTCGCCCAGACCTTCGAGGTGTGTGGTCACCACGCTCCATGCTGTCTCCCAAGGCTTCAACACTTAGACTTCTCTAGCTAAAATAGGCGCGTGCTCGCCACACATTTGGGCGAGCAGCTAACTAAAACATGTGCTCGCCAACATCTTTGAGTGAGCACTTAAACATATTAAATACATTTATTCTATTACATTTTCTTGGTCTTGTTGACTAGTCGTCGCACGACTTTGTTGACTAGTCCTCGCCACGTAAGCTGGTGACTAGGATTGACTTGTCAAAGATTGACTTCTTTGACTAGGTATAACAGGTGTAAAAGACATTTATTAAGTTTAATTGTATAATAAGGAGGTAACGTGGGAGTATTAAGTAATAGTCAAATATACCATTTATGTAACAAAGTAAAATAAACGGTCAAGATCGGTCAGTCATACCAGATCTATGATCCAAGTAAAAAGGCGGGAAAACTATAAAAACAAACATGATGTTGTATTATATTTGTATAGACGAGGTAAAGAATTGATATATATATATATATATATATATATGAGTATTTGTTTGTGAGTACAATACTTATTAACCTAAAAGTACATCAAAAAAAAAAAAAACTTTTGTTCTCTTATTTATTCAAAGATTTAGGTTAAAAAAAATTCCATTGACCTAGATATCAAAGAACACAAACTAGAAAAAAATTAGGAACAATGATCAGAGCATAGATACTGAAATTCGAAGTAGGAGTTTTATATATCTAGTGTGCTAAGCAGATTCTATAACCAGTCTTTGAAGGAGACATTCAATTTTTGTATGTACACCGCTTTACACCAGCCTCAAAATTTACCTTTGACTTCATCAACAATCTTTTCTTTATTCTATAATTCTCTTTCAATAATCAAACTGTTTCTCCACTTCCACATAACCCAAATCACACAAATCCACACCCCCAATGTCACTTTTTCTTGAAAATCAAAAAGGAAAATTGGTAGAAATGGTTCTTTATATTTACGTAGAGAGACGAGGAAATGTTTAGCCACTTTAAAAAAAAAATCCATATATGATGTGCTAATTTGCATGCTAAAAATAAATGGTTTACTGTTTCTCCATGCTCCCCACAGACCGGGTATATTGCATCATCTTAAGATGTAATGATTTTTCTGCACTTCAAGTTTGCTCTCGTCAGTAGCTTATCCATACAAGTCTCCATGTCATAGATGATGATTTGAAAGGAGCAATATTATTCTATACTGTCTCTTCTTTCCCATATTCACCTAAAACAACTGCTTTAGAGCGGACCCTCCCACCCAAATTGTTTATCTGTACAAGGAAGATATCACTCTTGTCCATAAATTGTTTATCTCATTTATAATTAATTTCCACAACCACTTACCAACTAAATCTTTGTTAAAAGCACCTAAATACCTTACACCTAGCCCACCCATACATTTTGATTTGCATATATTTTCCCACTTAATCAACACTATTCAGACTCTTTCCCTTCCCATAAAAAGTTACAAAACATTAAATTTAATGTTTCAATGTTTTTTCTAGGTAGAAGGTAGTAGGAAAACTAGTAGATAGGTGGAACGCCTTCAATGGAGTTATACTGCCCCCAAACAAAATTTTTTTTTGCTTCCCATAATTTCAACTTTCTTTTTTTATTCTATCCGTCAAATGATTTCATTCAGAAATTCTTTTATGATTGATTCCAATTCTGATTCCCAGATATGAGAAAGAAATTTTGCCCATTGCACATTCGAGAATATTTATGCCACATTTTCCAATCTATTATGCTCAATATTGATCCCAATGAGACTACAATTTTATTATTCACTTTTAATCCTGAAAAAAGCTCAAAGTTTTTTTAGAATGTCTCTAAAAGCTCGTGCATTCTCACTGCTGGTCGTTCCCATAAGTATCGTATCGTCTGCATACTATTGTTATACCTAGTCAAAGAAGTCAATTTTTGACAAGTCAATCCTAGTCACCAGCTTACGCGGCGACGACTAGTCAACAAGACCAAGAAAATGTAATAGAATAAATGTATTTGTTGGTCCCTGAACGAGTAGTGAATGGGATTAAAGTCTAGAGGGGAGGGGTGAATAGACTTTAAAACTTTTTCAAGAGAGTTGGGAACCTCTTCTGATTGCTATGTCAACTGGACTACAAGTCTGCTGGTCCAGATGACTATAGTGATCTGAATGAAGAGGTTATATGCGGAATTATGGTAGGCCTTGATTAGACTCGTTCTTTTAGTTTCTTAAGAAAGTGTTAACTTGTTTTGCTTAATGAAAGTACTCAGCTAATGCTGGTTTGAAAGTTATGGCCTTGTTTTGAAGAATGTTGAAATCACAGTATGCACTATATAATAGTTAATGAAATGACAGAAATGTAAAGTGCAGTAAGTAAATAACACCAGATTTATAGTGGTTCGGATATACGTTCCTACGTCCACTCTCACGTCCACACGTGATGTTTAATCCCTTTAATTTACCACAAATTACAAGGGTCTTGACCTTTATAGTCCTAAGGTTAGGACTTTGAGATCTGAGCCGTCCTAACAGCTACGGTCTACACAAGTGATTGTAAGCACTTGCACTTTGAGGGGTTAAAAAACTTTAACCTTTCGGTGAGGGTTTGGGGTTTTTGAAGTGTATCCAACTAATGGTTCAAGCTTATAATTTGCTTAACCACTATGCCTAAAACAATGATTATACAATATGAACAGGTTTCAGGTTCTTAGGGGTTGGATAGAAATCACTTAAGAGCTATAGATATTCTAAGGGTTTCTGGCTCTTTGAGAATTCTTAGAACAGTATGGCTTTAGCTTTGATTGCTTGCTTAGCTTGTGAATTCTCTCTTGTGACTTCCTTTTTTGTGATTTCTCATCCTCTTGTATTTATAGTGGTGATTGCTTGCAACTAGCCGTTGGAGTTGACTAGCCGTTGGAGCAATCTTTCCATAATGGCTTGATTCCTTGATTCCAGCCGCTTGATTGCTTCAATCCTGGGATCATGTCAATCTTCTAAATAAGGTAGGTCTTCGTTTGAATTGCAAGATGACTTGGGAATCAGCCGAGTCCTGGAAGAGCACATAGTCTTCTGATCTGTACTTCTAGTCTTCTGACTACTCTTCTGGCCTTAGGTCTTCTGTCTTCTGATATCAGTCGAGTAATACTCTTCTGATCTGGCAATTCTTAGTACTGCTTTAGGCCATCTTCAATCTGGGACTCCATCAGATAAGTAGGTATACAAACACCTTAACTTATCTGGTCTTCAAGGATCTTCTAGTCTTCATGTCTTCTACTCTTCTCATCTTGAGGATAGGCATGTAAGCCAGGACTGTGCTGATCAGCTGATATCAATACAGTTGATCACACAAGACTAGTCTAAGTTGTTCTATACAAGTCAGCTGATCCTATTACATTTATAAACTCTAAGTGTTTTGGCCATCAAAACTATTCTAACATCAAATGGGGCTTAGGGTGAATTTATATCCCAACAATTTCCCCCTTTTTGATGAAGCCAAAACTATACTTGATAAATGCTCTTAATGAAATAAGATAAGAGTTTATAACATGCTAAAACTGAAGTTTCTGATGAAGACAATGAGAGTTTGTCTTGTAAGCAAAAAGAACTAGAACTTGAATATATATAGAGCTTTTACAGATTACAAGTAATAGTTTCTTTAAACTTCTAAGGTAGTCTTCATCAGGTCTTCTGTTCTTCAAATGCGGTAGGCAAGGTACAGACGAGCTCGAACTTCTTCCATGTGCTGCACATCTGTAACATTCTCCTCTTCATAGATCTTGTACAGAATCCTTTTGATTTCAATCGTGTTGGCTCTTCCTGAATCCAGAAGGGGTGCATCCCATTTGGGTTCTTCAGGAGTTAGAATTCTGCAGTTGTCAAGTCCTTTGGCTGTCTTGACAATTTCTTCCCAGAACACTGGATCCTCAATGTTCATGAACTGATTGAACTGGAAGAATTCATCTTCATAAGTTGGGAGAGGGCCAAATTTCCTTACTATGTGGTGTTGAATTTGCCACTTCTTCTTCAGGGGATACCATCTTGGTAGCTCATCTTGAAGGGCTAAATAATCCACATAATTGCTATCAAACACCAGGACATTGTCTTCTTTTGCTTTGTCCTTCATTGCTTTCCTGAGTTTGGCAATTCTCCTTTCAAATTTGGCTTTGACTGCCTTCGCATCATTCAGCTTCTTTTGCTTAAGCTCTTGAGCATCAAGCAACTTCTTTTTCTTCAACTCTAGAGCCTCTTTCTCTTCTGCAGTAGGCTCTGCTGGAGCTGATTTCTTACTGGTCTGAGCTGACTGAGCTTGCTCATCTTCCTTCCTTTTCCTTGTCATTCTCTTTTCAGGAACTTGTTCTTCAGGGGCAGTGATCTGAAGAGTCTTGGCAGGAGCTTGGGTGGGTGCTTGGGTATCTTCTTGAGCAATTTCTTTGCCTTTGCCTTGCCTGTTCTTGATTTTGCTGTTTAAACCACCCAAGGTTTCATTCAGCTCATCTTGAGATACTACCATTACAGCTTGTTGTGCAGTAGACTTCTCAAGAGCCTTTATCAACACATCTTCCCCCTTTTTGGCTTCAGCAAGTGCAGCCGCAAAAGGTACCATAGCATTTCGAATCTCTACCATCAAGGTCTACTTTAGAGCCATGGCATTGACTTTGCTAACCTGGGTCAGATGTGATATGCTGTGTTCAAGAACTTCAGCATGAGAATTGGAGGAGGAGGCAGCTTCAATTCTATTTGTAAGTGTTTCTAGCTTGGCTGCTGTCTCCTTCAGCTGAGTCTGCAGTTTTTCATTCTCCTCTGCAGCTGCCTTAAGAAGGTTTTGACCTTCAGCAGTTCTTGCTTCAGCATCTTTAACTCTTGACTCGTAGGCTGCCTCCATTTGGGAGATCTCATTAGCAAACATTGTGGAAACGTCAGCTGTTCTTTTCTGAATGAGAGTCATGTAGTCTCCTATCTGATCATGGAGTGCCTCACCAAATTTGTCCTCGATGTCAAAGATTTGGTCATTAAGACGAGTCCTCTGCTCCCTAACAGCTTTTTCAACATATCTTCCAAGCTGTAGACCTAAACCTTTTTCAAAGTGCAAGTCTATTGCAGCTTTGATTTGGGAGCAGATGTCTGCTGTGTGATCAACAGATGGGGTAGAAGTAGAGGGTGTACCTTGAGGCTTTGGATGAACAATGATTGCCTTGCCTCTTTCTTCAGCTGTAAGATATTCTTCATTGAGGAATGTGGAAGTGGCCTTAACCAGATGTGTCATGATCTTCTCTCCTTTAACAATGAAGTGAGACAGGTCAGCTATTGGCATGAAGTGGGCTGGTACTCTGACTACTTCTCTTTCAATCTCTTCTTTGTCAGCTGGTGCAGCTGAGTCTTCTGCACGGGCAGGTGCAGCTGAGTCTTCTACCAATGTTATCTCAGTTGTCTGCTGATCTGATGAGTCTTCTGGGACAGGGACATCAACAGTGGGAATTCCAAGAATCCGGTTGCAAACTGCAGTCAGTACCTCGTCTGATAGCAGCTGAGCAAAAGATCGAACTTGAGCAACTTCCTTTTGCTCCATTTCCAAGTCCAGGAAGTTTTCCTTTCCTCCCATTCCTTCCATGACCTCAAGAAGGCCATCTACATCATCTCTTCTGAGCTCAATCCAAGTGCAAATCCTAAGCATTTGTTCAAACTGGATTGAATCCTCATCAACTCCAGGTGTAGTAGATTTGAGCAGATTGGTTATTTTCATCCTCATTATCTTCTCTTTTGTGCACATAGGGTAGTGTACCATTCTGAACTGAGGTTGAGAGGGGCCAGCTTGATCCAGGTCAGCTGGTGCCATGTCTTCTGGAGCAGATGGGTCAGAGAGGATAGGGGATTTGGTAGCTGGGACATTTGCCTCTACTGTGTGAGTGTCAGCAGGGATTTGGGAAGTGATATCCTCTTGTTGGGTTGGGAGTTGGGATTGATCTTCAGTGATTTATTCATCAGCAGGGTTTTGGGTCTGCTGGTCTGGTTCAGTTTCTACTTGAAGATCAGTAGATGGTTGAGCTTGATGATCTTGGACATCTGCTGTTTGAATATCAGCAGGGGTTATGGATATAACCTGAGTTTGATCATCAGTAGGGGGTGTGGAGGTGGTCTGCTTTTGGTTGTCTGCTGTTTGAACATCAGCAGGGGTAGGCAATTGTGGTTCAAGGGTTAGTTGAGGCTGAGTTTGTTCCTCTGCTGTGTGAGTATCAGCAGGGATTTGGGTATCAGTGTTTGAAGGTTCAGATGGGTTGGACTCATCAGAAGGGTTGAAGGATGAAATAGGGGCTATGCTTATTGGAGTAGGGAGCCTGGATTTCTTGGCTTTCTTTGTGAAAGAAGAAGTGTTCTTCTTTCTCTTCTGACCCTTTGATAGTTTAGAAGGTGTGAAGGTGAGAGAGGGATTAGAAGTACCTGCCTTTTTCAAAGGAGAGGCAGTGGGAGTGGCATCTGAATCAGATGGGGAGATGAGCCCTGATCTGATCAGATATCTTCTTTGTGCTAAGGTCTGATTGTCATCATCATCCTCAGCAGTCTTCTTTTGAGCCTCTTCTTTGGATGGCTCCTCTTCTTCTTCAGCAACAGAGTCATGAGCAGACTCTTCTGCCTCTTCAACAACATCTTTGGAAGATGCTTCAGCTAACAACTTCCTCTTCTCTTCTTTCAACCTTGCAGCCTCAACAAGAGCTTCCTTCCTTAAGTAATATTTGGAGATGTGGAAGGTCTTATGAGGTCCCATCTTGTACTTTCTGGGGAGTACTTCTGGAAGGATGATACTCAGCTTGTTGACAAAGCTGACTGTTGATGTCACCTTCCATTCTCTTGATTGAAGGTCCAAAGTTACCTTCTTGGCTTCAAGGGCGATTCTATCCAAGAACAACCCTTGCCAGTCTCCATCAATCTGATCCCAGATTGCAGCCATAACTCTAACCTTTAGAGTAGTCACAGCATCATGACTGAATGTGTTACCTAGCAACATCTTGCCTGTTATATCCATCAGGGTTTGAAACTTAGGTTCTAATTGGGATTTCTTGAGTCCAGAGGCATCGATGGCCTTGATTCTCCCATCAGTGAACATCTCCATGTACTCTTTCTCTTTTCCCATAATATAGTTGGAGATATTGACCTTCCCCCTTGACAAGCCGAATAGTTCCTGAAGGATTTCCCTTGTTACCTTGACCTTGTGTCCACCTATGACACTTTCAACGTGAGAACCCTTCATCACAACATTTGAGTAAAAAGCCAGCACATCTTGTTCATAAACATTGGTGGGTGCTGCTTCCAGAAAATCTCGAAGGTTGAGGTTGATGCAGCGAAGAAGGATCTCCTTATTCTCATCTGTATGCTTGCCCTTGAAGAACAGAGCATTCTCAGTGAAAACCTTCCCTTCCCTAGACCACTTGGTTGCATCTAGGGTGCCAGTGCTCTTGGTCTTCTCGTCGTAAATTTTAATGATTGCCATAGTAGAGTTTGAGTGTTAGGTTTTGAGAACTTGAAAGAAATTTGCAGAACGAGAGAGTATTGAGAGCAATTGAGTAATGTGAGCGAAAAGGTTTGGGAGAGGTTTAAGGGTGTGTATATATACTCCGGCAATTCTTGATCTAACGGTCAGATTTGGGTTTAATTGTGGAGTAGAGCCCAAGATTTTCCTTCTTTGATTTCGGGCCTTTCTTTAAATTTGCCGGCTGAATTTGCCATGTGGCAATAGTTGATTTGCTGGCAATTTGGTAATTGAGTATTAATGACATCATTACCAAAAATAGCCGTTGTGACTAATTTTGTGGCAAGAATTGATCATCAAGGCCGTTTTTTATAAGTGAATTACATTCCTTATATAGGCCAATTTGTTTAATTACATTCAGGGATAAATCTAGAATGAATTACATGATCATAGATAGTCATTAAACTCTAAAATCAAGTGATCTGATCAGCAGAGTGAGGTCTTCTGATTTCTTCAAAAGGTCTGCTGATTTTCCTTGAAAGTCTTCTGGTCAGCTGAGTTGGTCTTCTGATCAGCTGAGTGGAGGATTGAGATTTGCTGAGTAAATCTTCTGTGCTTTGAAGGTCCAACCTGGCTTGATGGATCCTTCAGTGCTGCTGTGATGATCCAACCTGGATGATGGATCTTCCAGCTTTATTGTGAGTGGTGATCCAACCTGGTTTGATGGATCTTCCAGCTCTATCTCTGAACCATGTAGGACCATCAAATCAATTTGATGATCAGCCTGGAGGATATCCCACTGGTTCAGGTTGCTCTCACCATCTGATGTTCCTCATCATCAGATGGGTTGTAGCATCTAATGTGTCCTTGTTGAATCTCTTCGCTTCTCTTGAAAGAGAAGGAATATTGGAAGGGGCTTCAATGGAGTGTGAAGAGAGAGCCATGGACTTGGTCTTCATGTTTTGTTTAGACATAGTAGCCTTTGATAACAAGCTCTCCATGTAGAACTTCCCCCTGGAGAAGAAGCTCTGCTTGCTTGCTACTTTGTCCTCTGCATCTCTCCTTCCTCTAGTTTTCAACAAGAACTTCTCTCCTTCCTCTAGTTTTCATAGGCATACTCATGTTGAGTAAGCCAAGTGTGCTGATCTGCATCATCTTCATCTTCTGGACAAATCTTCATCTCCTTCACCCAAGACCTTGGTTGAGGGATGATCTTCATTCCATCTTTTCTTTCGATCTTCTCCATACCTGAAACAAAAGTTATAGTTAGTGATTTGTGTTCTTAGGTGTTCTCATAACTTCCTCCTTTTATAGGGGTAGAAATGAGGTAGTGGAGTGAAAGATGACAAAACTATAGAGTTGATAGGTCTGAATTTCTGAAAAGTTACTTCTTAAGATCAACAATGAGATTCTTGATCTAAGGGTTCACATTTAAAGATATTCAGACTTTATCTTATGGAATGCAGAAGTTATAAATTTTGAGCAAGAGTTATTTGAAATCCGTACAGTGCATGCATACTGTTGAGTCGGTGAGGATGGTGTATTAATCCAACCAAGTATAACTCAATAGTACATTGTATGTATGTATATAAAGTATTTTATGAAGAATAGTTTATTATTATACATAGTATACATTGCTTAGAGTAAAGAGATCAAATAACTTTGTTCAAGTCTGCTGTATATATATATATATGATATGCAATGAGAATTTTAGAGTATTTCATCAAGGATTCTTAAGGTATCATTGATTCCCCCTTGATTAGATGACTCTAAGTTTTCCCTCAGCTTTATTTGTCTTCATCGGGAAAGAACTTACCTGAAGATGAGGGTGTCTATTCACCTCATCTGATCCTCCTAGTCTGCTGCAATTGTATCAGCTGAGGTCTTCAGCTGATCTTTGCTCTTCATGTGCTTGGATCCAGGAGTCCTAAGCTGTAGCATAGGGTCTTGAATCGTTCTTCAGCTAGGGGCTTAGTCAAGATGTCTGCTCTTTGGATATCTGTGTGAATTTTCTCCATCTTGATGTCCTTCTTTTCAAGGTGGTCTCTTATGAAGTGGTGTCGAATGTCGACATGCTTGCACCTTGTGTGGAGGACTGGATTTTGAGTGATGGCAATGGCACTGCTGCTATCACAATAGATAGGGACTTCTCTTGCCTCTACATTGTAATCCTTGAGTTGTTGAACTAGCCAGAGCAGCTGACTACAACAACTACCAGCTGCCATATATTCTGCTTCAGTGGTGGAGGTTGCAACTGAAGTTTGCTTTTTAGAGAACCATGATATCAGCTTGTTGCCTAGAAATTGACAGGTTCCAGATGTGGATTTCCTATCAATTCTACATCCTCCATAGTCTGAGTCAGAATAGCCACTCAATTCTAGATTGTCATCAGCAGGGTACCATAGTCCTAGATTGACTGTTCCTTTTAGGTACTTGAGAATCTTCCTTGCTGCTTCTAAATGACTTTGCTTTGGGTTTGCTTGAAACCTAGAACATAATCCTACAGCAAATGTTATGTCTGGTCTGCTAGCTGTAAGGTATAGTAGAGATCCAATCAGTGCTCTATATTCAGCTTGATCAACTACCTTTCCAGACTCATCTGGTTCCATTTTGAAAGATGTCATCATTGGAATCCTTGCAGTCTTGCTTTGTAGAGCTTTGAATCTTTCTAATAGGCTTTTGGTATACTTGGACTGGTTGATGAAGATCCCTTCTGGACTCTGCTTGACTTGAAGTCCTAGGAAGTAATTCATCTCACCCATCATGCTCATTTCAAATTTTCCTTGCATAAGTTCAGAGAACTTCTTGCACATCTCTTGATTGGGTGATCCAAATATAATATCATCTACATATATTTGCACCATTAGAATGTCTTCTCCTTCTTGTATTCTGAAAAGAGTTCTATCAACTTTGCCTTTTGTATATCCATTGTCAAGTAGGAATTGTGACAATGTGTCATACCAAGCTCTAGGGGCTTGCTTTAGACCATAGAGAGTCTTCTTCAGACGATATACTTGATCTCCTTTTTCAAATCCTGGAGGCTGCTCTACATATACTTCTTCTACCAGAATACCATTTAGAAAAGCACTCTTGACATCCATTTGATATACCTTGAAGCCCATATATGATGCATAAGCTAGAAACAGTCGAATGGCTTCTAATCTGGCTACTGGAGCAAAAGTTTCATCATAGTCAATCCCTTCAGATTGAGAGTATCCTTTTACAACTAGCCTTGCTTTATTTCTAGTTATCACATCATTTTCGTACTTTTTGTTCTTGAATACCCACTTTGTTCCTACTACATTGTGGTTTTCAGGACGATCTACCAATTCCCATACTTCATTTCTTTCAAATTGGTTTAGTTCTTCTTGCATAGCAGTGATCCAATTGCTATCTGTCATTGCTTCTATGTCAGCTGGTTCAATGTTGGATAGGAAGGCACACCAGCAGAACATAGATGATTGTGAGTTCTGATTCAGTTGTCTTCTGGTCTTGACACCTGATTCTGCTCCTCCTAAGATGAGGTTTGATGGATGATTGTTCCTCCATGTATGCCTCACAGGAGTATCTGCATTAGATGAGTTTGGATCCTCATCTGTTCTACTGCCATTAGGGGGGTTGACTTGATTTGGTCGATCATCATTTGTATCTTGTGTGTCAAAGAGATCATCCCCCCTGGCATTTGGGATTGTTGCATCTTGATTCTGGTCAGCTTGTCCTGCTTGAGTATGAGATCTAGTGACAGGTCTATGAGGCTTATCCTCCTCTGGTTCTTCAGGGAAAGGTTCATTGACTTCAATGAACTCATCTGGTTTGGACTTGATCACTAGATGTCTCATCTAATCTGCAGCTGAGTTTGTTTCTACTGCACTCTTTTCACAAGATTCATCAAAAACAACATGAGGTGTCTCTTCCACAAGAAGGGTTCGTTTGTTGAGTACTCTAAATGCTTTGCTAGTAGAGGAGTATCCTAAGAATATCCCCTCATCTGCTTTGGCATCAAAAGCATTCAACTTACTCTTCCCATTGTTGTGAATGAAACACTTACAGCCAAATATATGAAAGTAAGATACTCTAGGTTTTCTTCCTTTCCACAGTTCATATGGGGTTTTCTCATGAATTTTGTGAATACCTGACCTGTTTTGAGTGTGACAAGCTGTGTTGATGGCTTCTGCCCATAGCTTCTTAGGAGTGGAGAACTCAGCAAGGAGTGTTCTTGCAGCTTCTTTGAGTGTTCTGACTCTTCTTTCAGCTACACCATTTTGTTGTGGTGTTCTTGCTACACTTGTCTCATGCTGAATACCATTAGAAGTACAATAGGCAATAATATAAGAGTTAATGAATTCAGTGCCTTTGTCACTTCTAATTTTCACAATTGGTTCTCCTTTCTCTACTTGGATCCTCTTCAATAGTTCAGGGAGCTTCTGCTGTGTTTCACTCTTCTTGTATAAGAAGATAACCCAAGTAAACTTGGAATAGTCATCTACAACAATAAGAGTGTACTTCCTCCCAGTTAGAGTGGTTGGAGTGATTGGTCCAAAGAGATCCATATGAAGCAATTCTAGAACTCTGCTGGTTGATGCTGTCTTCTTGGTCTTGAAGGAGACCTTTGTTTGCTTCCCTTGTTGACATGCATCACATACCTGATCTTTACAATAGAGTTCATTAGGCAGACCATCAACTAAGGATTCCTTTGCTAACTTGTTCATAGTCTTAAAGTTCAGATGACTAAGACGTTTGTGCCATAGCCAGCTGACATCTTTAGGGCTCTTCACAAGCAGACATGTATCCTTAGGACAGTTGTTCCAATTTGCAAGATACATACTTCCCTTTCTAGATCCTGTTAGAAGGTTTTGTTTTGTTCTTTTATCACTTATGAGACACTCATCTTTAGAGAATTTAACTGAATAACCAGTGTCACAAAAATGAGAAACAGATAACAAATTAAACTTAAGGCCTTCTACATATGATACATCATGTACCTCAATGTCACCATTTTTAAGGGTGCCATATCCTTTTGTGTTACCGTGCGCGTTATCACCAAAGAAGACTTTTGGACCTTTCTTCTCTATGTAGTTGGTCAGCAGGGCTTTGGTTCCTGTCATGTGAGTTGAGCATCCACTATCTATGTACCAAGTTTCTCCTGCTAGACCTCCTCTTCTGTATAGGTCCCTCCTTTCCTGCAAGAAAAGTTAAGTCTTAGGTACCCATTTTATTTTGGGTCCTTGGGTGTTAGTACTACCCTTGGGAACCCACATATACATTGGTCGTTTGAACAACCTTGAACACTTGAGTTGTTTCCCTCGGGCATCACAGAACCAAATCTTACCAGTCAGCACCTTGGACTGATCTGATTTGTTCTTAGTGTCAGCTAAGTAATAGTCAAATGGTTTCCCTTTATAGGAGTGTACATACATGATCTTTTGACTAGTTACATTCGACCTGGGTGCATTAGCTGGACGATGCACACGATTATATGGACCATACTCTTCTGTTCTCACAATATCATAAGAGATAGGGGGTGCAAAGAGAACAGATTTGTTGGAAGAAGACTTCTTCTTCTTGGCTGGAGCAGCATACAGCTGAGACTGTCTCAAGCGAGATGGTCTAGGCTGTTTGTTGTTCCTCTGTACAGGCTTGGGGTTAGCTTGTCCTTTACCCTTTTTAGTTTTGGGATAGTTAGCCTTAGCTGGTACAGATGCCTTTTGGTTATATTAGGTTCATTGTGTTTAGAACACTCACCCTTTTCATGTGTCTGAGTAGTGCACTTGTTAGGTGTACTATCCCCAGCTGGAGAGGATGTAGATGGATTAAGTTCATAGCCAAAACCCATCTTATTGCCATTTGATCTATAATATTCAGAGATACTTTCAATAGTAGTAGAAGCTTTATTGAACTCTGATATATTTTGATTTAGGCATTCCTTCTCCTTTTCTAAGAGCTTGTGTGCTTGGAAGAGATCATCAAACTTGGATTGTTGTGAACGAAATTCCTTAGTTTCTAAAGCTTGAGTTTCTAACATCCCCTCATACAACTGAGTTATTGTGGTATTTTCTTCCCTAAGGAGTTCCACTTCTCTGGTCAATCTTTCATTCATTGTGACCAGCTCAGGGGTGTTTTCAAACTTAGTCTTTTTAAACTTAGCAATTTCTTTCCTTAGATCCTTGTTCTCCTCTTCCACTTCTATAAAAGCTCTAGTGGCAATATCAAGATCACCTTTTACCTTTCTTAAAGATTGATAATAGGTGTCTTCTGATTCGCCTTCAGATGAGTTTATCTCATCTGATTGTGAAAAAATAGGTGAATGGAAAGTAGTAGTATAGGAGTTTACCTCATTTTCACCTATGGCCATCATAGCTAGGTCATCTGAATCATCTGAGAAGATTTGGCAGTCTGGTGATGTAGGGAGTTCATCACTGTGATATTCAGATTCTTCAGTCACCATAGCTTTCTTGTCTGAAGTTCTTCTTGGCCTTCTTTCTTCTTTGTCATCTAGATTCAGTTCAGGACATTCATATACATAGTGTCATGGTTTACGACAGTTGAAGCAAGATCCAGATTTCTGATTTGAGTTGCCTTTCCTTGGAGGAGTGGCATCTCTTCTTCTAGATCCTCGGCTGTCAAATGACTCCACATCCTTTCTAGGATGTCTTTCTGGTGTTCTTTCTCTAGAACTTCTGGATGGTGAACTTGCTCTTCTATCTTTGTAGTTTCTATAGAATTTTCTATATTTGCTGTTGAGAGTGTTCATCCTTTCGAATCTTTTGATCATAAGGGCCATTTGCTCCTTCAGACTCATGTCTGATCCTTCAAAGTCTTCTGTTTTCAGAGAGGTCTTGCCAGATGAGGTACTTGCAGCTTTTGTATTGGCTGCCTTGAAGGCTACAGTCTTTGAGGTAGATGGAGTTGCAGTTGGCTCATCACTTCCTGAGTTTTCTTCTCTTTCCAGATCATATTCATGGGCTTTTAGGTTCTGAAATAGAGTTTGAGCAGACCATTTCTTGATATCTTGAGTATCTTTGATGATGGTCTTCTTGAGTCTCCATTTCTTGGTTAGAGAGTCTAAGATTTTTAGATTTTTCTCTCTATTTGTATATTTCTTGCCCAGAGATTCTATCTCATTGATGATCTTGGTAAATCTATTGTCTAGCTGATCAATAGACTCTTCTGGTTGCATCTTGAAGTGTTCGAACTTCTTGACTGCTGTAGACAACTTGGATTCCTTGATCAGCTCAGCTCCTTCACAGAGAAGTGCCAATGCTTCCCACATCTCTCTAGCTGACTCACAGTGGATTACCTTTGCAATGTACTCATTTGGAAGAGTTTGCATTATGTAATCTTGAGCAATGCTATCAAGGTTTGATTGCTTCATCTCTTCTGGTGTGAGGTCCTTCATAGGCTTGGGAACAATTTCTCCAACTGGAACTTCTGGATCACCATTTGCAGTGTTGACTGTCATAATGGTGATTGGACCTTCTGTGATTACAGACCACATCTTGTAGTGGACAGATGTGAGATTCTTCCTCATCCTGATCTTCCAGTAATCATAATCCTCAACTGAAAACTTAGGCAACTTTCGCATATTAGCACTCATGCTGTATGAGTTTTCAAAAACAAGTTTTTCAAAAGAATAGATCTGTTCAAGAGGACTACAGAAAGACTCCCTCAAGTCTTCTGATAATCTAGAGACAGTAGTCCGTTAGAACCACTGCTCTGATACCACTTGTTGGTCCCTGAACGAGTAGTGAATGGGATTAAAGTCTAGAGGGGAGGGGTGAATAGACTTTAAAACTTTTTCAAGAGAGTTGGGAACCTCTTCTGATTGCTATGTCAACTGGACTACAAGTCTGCTGGTCCAGATAACTATAGTGATCTGAATGAAGAGGTTATATGCGGAATTATGGTAGGCCTTGATTAGACTCGTTCTTTTAGTTTCTTAAGAAAGTGTTAACTTGTTTTGCTTAATGAAAGTACTCAGCTGATGCTGGTTTGAAAGTTATGGCCTTGTTTTGAAGAATGTTGAAATCACAGTATGCACTATATAATAGTTAATGAAATGACAGAAATGTAAAGTGCAGTAAGTAAATAACACCAGGTTTATAGTGGTTCGGATATACGTTCCTACGTCCACTCTCACGTCCACACGTGATGTTTAATCCCTTTAATTTACCACAAATTACAAGGGTCTTGACCTTTATAGTCCCAAGGTTAGGACTTTGAGATTTGAGCCGTCCTAACAGCTACGGTCTCCACAAGTGATTGTAAGCACTTGCACTTTGAGGGGTTCAAAAACTTTAACCTTTCGGTGAGGGTTTGGGGTTTTTGAAGTGTATCCAACTAATGGTTCAAGCTTATAATTTGCTTAACCACTATGCCTAAAACAATGATTATACAATATGAACAGGTTTCAGGTTCTTAGGGGTTGGATAGAAATCACTTAAGAGCTATAGATATTCTAAGGGTTTCTGGCTCTTTGAGAATTCTTAGAACAGTATGGCTTTAGCTTTGATTGCTTGCTTAGCTTGTGAATTCTCTCTTGTGACTTCCTTTTTTGTGATTTCTCATCCTCTTGTATTTATAGTGGTGATTGCTTGCAACTAGCCGTTGGAGTTGACTAGCCGTTGGAGCAATCTTTCCATAATGGCTTGATTCCTTGATTCCAGCCGCTTGATTGCTTCAATCCTGGGATCATGTCAATCTTCTAAATAAGGTAGGTCTTCGTTTGAATTGCAAGATGACTTGGGAATCAGCCGAGTCCTGGAAGAGCACATAGTCTTCTGATCTGTACTTCTAGTCTTCTGACTACTCTTCTGGCCTTAGGTCTTCTGTCTTCTGATATTAGTCGAGTAATACTCTTCTGATCTGGCAATTCTTAGTACTGCTTTAGGCCATCTTCAATCTGGGACTCCATCAGATAAGTAGGTATACAAGCACCTTAACTTATCTGGTCTTCAAGGATCTTCTAGTCTTCATGTCTTCTACTCTTCTCATCTTGAGGATAGGCATGTAAGCCAGGACTGTGTTGATCAGCTGATATCAATACAGTTGATCACACAAGACTAGTCTAAGCTGTTCTATACAAGTCAGCTGATCCTATTACATTTATAAACTCTAAGTGTTTTGGCCATCAAAACTATTCTAACATCAAGTGGGCCTTAGGGTGAATTTATATCCCAACAGTATTTAATATGTTTAAGTGCTCGCTCAAAGATGTTGGCGAGCACATGTTTTAGTTAGCTGCTCGCCCAAATGTGTGGCGAGCACGCGCCTATTTTAGCTAGAGAAGTCTAAGTGTTGAAGCCTTGGGAGACAGCATGGAGCGTGGCGACCACACACCTCGAAGGTCTAGGCGACCACTTACCTAGATGATCAGGTCCTCCAGCGACCACCATGGCCCAGCTCCTCGGCATCTTGGCGAGGACGACCACCGGAGGCGGTTTAGCATTAAATGCGCCATCAAATCACCTTTTCGGGCAGAAGACAAGTCCAATGAGGGTGTGCCACGTGTAAAGGGCGGCAGCCCCCAAAAACCACTATATAATGCCTAAAAGGCTCATTTGTAAACAGAAGTTACCCATTTCCACCAAATCACCCTACCCTAAGCAATAAACACTCCCAAGCTTCTAAAGCTTTAGCTTCTCAAAGAAGCTACATCTTTGTTCTTCATTAGTTCTTGCTTTGTTCTTCATAAAGATCATCAAGATCATCATAAATACTCCCTAAACACGTAATAAACCCCGATCATAATACATGTTTGTCTCGTGCTAATAAATAGTCCACATCCGAGTCAACCCGACGAAAGCACGTACAACATTTGGCGCTAGAAGGAGGGGTCCTTTTACGTGTTCATCATCTTAGTTTCGACCGATCATCCAGCGATCGGTTGGCAAACTCCGTTTTTCAGGTTTTAATCAGTAGTTCCACCGTTTAAAGCTTTATTTACGTATTTTAGTGTTCTTCGTGTTCTTGAATATTTGCGATATTCGAGACATATTTTGGAGTTTGATCTCCGTGTAATCTTGTTTGTAAGCTTTAGTTGTTGTTACTTTGCTAGTAAGTAGTTGTAATAGCACGTTCTTCTGCGCAAGAACTCTAATCTTTCGTTTTTAAGCGTCGAAAGCTTAAGAACAGTCATATCTTTGTAATAATCTCCAGGAGGCACTCTTTAAACGATGTCTCATCACACTCCTCAAGACGGATTTGTAGCTCCTGGAGGGAACGAACCCCTTCCGACGCCGGTGAATCCGTTTGCAAACTTGAACGTGGGGGACATCTTGAAAGATCCCCAGCACTTGAGAGACTTTTCTGACTTCCTCATGGAGAAGAGGAGGCAGAATGAGAAAGAAGAGCTGGAGAAGGCCAAAGATCAGGCCTTCGACAAAGCTCGCAAAGCCAAGGGGAATGAGGAGGACGACCGTTCCTATCACTCACACCCTATTCGCCCCCAAGACAAAGGAAAAAACAGAGCTGACGAGCACTCCCACAATAGCCACACGGGAGACTCGCGACACCGAAATTCGGTTTTCAACCGAATGGATGATAAAGATGGAAGGGCTCCTCGCCGAGTGCCTTTCAACGTGGATGGCCGACCATAGGGATCGCGCTGACAAGAGAGATCAGGGCGACAGAGTCTCAGCTCTCGATCGAGTGGGACCAGGGAAGGGTTCGCGAGCTCCGGCGAAGAGTTATCGCAGCCACCGTTCTGATAGGCATTCTCCCAGGCGATCACGTCATGATGATCGCCCGGCCGCATCCGAAGGGAGCCTACGCGACGAGGACGTCGTCCCCAAACCACAGACTGCCGAGGAGGGGCAAATCGCCCAGTTCCTTGAGACCCAAAAAATCATGAAGCTTGAGATGGAGGCTCTGCGAGCAGAGGTGGTCGCCTCGAAGCAAGGGACCAGCCCACCAATCACTCTGCCCGCCCCTCCACTAAGTGTTGCGGTCCTCACCGCCCCCTTTCAAAGAAAGATTCAGATGCCCTCCATGGCGGCATATGATGGGATGTCCGACCCCAGAGTACACTTATCCAAGTACACGAACTACATGGCCTCAATCGGGGCAACGGACGCCACCCAATGTAGAAACTTCTCCCTAACTTTGGGAGACCGGGCTCATCGTTGGTACACAACTTTGGGTGCCAGATCTATCACCTCATTCCTTGAGCTGGGACAATACTTTTTGACATATTTCGGGTCTATTGCTGCTCGCCCAGCCTCAAAGCAATGTTTGGCAAACGTTCGCCAGTCCCTGAATGAATCGGGCAAGGACTTCATCGAGCGCTTTGATAGGCTGGTGATCGATGGGGAGGCCGTAAACGATGAGACAAAGCTGATCTCAGCTGTTTCCGGTCTGAGGATAGGTTCCAAGCTCTGGGAATCTATCCATCTTACTTTCCCAGTTTCTTATGCGGACTTCCGCATGAGGGCTGGGAACTTCATCCAAATGGAGGAAATCATGGACGCCGCCAAGGCTAACGAGCAGCCTGAGGCGTCCAAAAGGGTCTGGCCCAAGAAAAATACAAACACTGGGGAGTCGTCCCAGCCCAAGAAGGCGACCACTCAAGCTGGCAGTGCTCGCCCAGCGAACTTCAGGCCTTTCGAGGAGTCTCCTGAGATCATCCAGTTCAGAGAATCTCTCTCTCTTGATCCTAGGGGCATTTTCAATGTTTTCAGGGGAAAAATCTGCTCCCCCATGCCAAACCAATGCACACAAATGAGGAAAGCCTCGATGGCAGTAAGTTCTGCGACTACCACAACTCTATTGGCCACCACACTAATGGATGTCGGGACTTGGTTAGAAATCTTTTTAAGCTATACAATGAGGGCAAGCTCGCCCAGTTCATCAAGCCCCTTGGAAATGGCGACAACAGAGGCAAGAAATGTCGCGACGACAGCGACGACCTGCGCCAACAGTTGAATCGTCCAAAACAGACTCCTCCCATGCCAAATAATCCAGGTGGCGACATCGATAACGTGGGAGCCTGTTTGGTTATAGAAGGCCCCTTGGGGGGTACTCAGTCCGGGAAAGCTCTGTCTGTTCGCCGACAACAGAGTGACATGCGAGCACTTAACAACGTGCATCAGGTGTGCGTCGCTCCGGCTGCCGAGAAGCCTCTTTCTCATCAAGTCCTTTTCTCGGACGACGACCTGAACGGCGTGGTGCACCCAAACAGTGACGCTTTGGTCATATCTGGAAAAATTATGGGAACCAACGTCCATCGCATGATGGTCGACACCGGGGCATACACCAACATCCTTTTCAAGCATACTTTGGATGCTCTCGGTGGATATGCGGAATACATCGAGCCTTGCGATGATATAATCGTAGGTTTTGGGGACACGCGCAACCTTCCCATTGGGAAAATCAGACTGTCTCTGGAGCTGGCATCGTCGAAAGAGCCGGAAATGCACCATGCTCGGCAGCTCGACTTCTTGATCATCGACATGCCATCGTCCTACAATGTGTTCCTCGGCCGACCTTTCTTCAAAGAGTTCAAGGCGGCCGTTTCTACTTATTTCTACTGTGTAAAATTTCCAACCCCGGCGGGAGTTATAACCGTCAAGGGCGATCAGACGCGGGCGAGGGAGTGTCTCGTCCGTTTTGCAAAGCGTCATTCTAAAGAATCTACTATGGTTGGAAAGTATATTGAGTGTCAAACACAAAAACAACAAATGAACTACTTGGAGGGTCTTCCTAGCAAGTGCCGAAAAATTGAAGTTGGGGAGTGCAGTCGTAGTTCCGACGACCACCAAGTGGAGGCGAACGAGCACGCCTCCATGGAAGTGGACGACCACACCCCAATGGAAATCGACGAGCAGACAGATTCGGGCGACCAGATCCCCGACGACCAGGTTCCAGAAAACATTCCAGATCTGGAGCCTAGGTTAGGCTTTGAGCCAGAGTTCGGAATCGAGGATCCTCGTTGGAAGGAGCCTAAAGAGCGGGCCACTTCAGCGGAGGACCTTGAAACCATCCATTTAAACGAAGCTCGTCCAGAACTCGAGGTATTCATTGGTTCACATTTACCAGTACAATTGCGGTCAGATATGATCGCATTTTTGAAAGAAAACATTGGTGCATTCGCCTGGTCGCACGAGGATATGGTGGGCATTCCCACGAATCATGCCTGCCACAGATTGAATATTGATCCAGCAAGGAGACCCATCACCCAAAAATGAAGAAAATTTGGGCCTGATAAAAGTGCGGCTTTGGCGGTCGAAATCGAAAAATTGATCGACAACAAATTAATCGAGAAAACTGGAACTGATCCCGAGTGGTTGGCCAATCCAGTGCTCGTCAGAAAGACGACCGGTTCGTGGAGATTGTGTATAGACTTCACGGATGTCAACGATGCCTGTCCGAAAGATCATTTTCCGATGCCCTACATCGATCACCTAGTAGACAATACAGCGGGGCACAAGATGTTAACTTTCATGGATACTTTCGCAGGCTACCATCAGATTGCGATGCATCCCGATGACCAGCGACATACGGCCTTCATGACTGCCATCGAGATGTACAGCTGGAAGAGAATGCCTTTCGGTTTGAAAAACGCGGGGGCAACGTACCAAAGACTGGTAAATAAAATGTTTGAGAAACACATCGGCAATATGGTGGAGGTCTATATCGACGACATCGTTGTCAAAAGTTTGCGAAAAGAGGACCACCTACACCACCTTGCCTTGACATTCGATATTCTAAAGGAATACAACATGAAGTTAAATCCAAAGAAATGCAGTTTTGGTGTTAGCTCAGGAAAATTTCTGGGGCACCTGGTTAGCCAGCGGGGCATCGAGGCAAATCCAAGCAAAATTCAAGCAGTCATCAACATGCAAAGCCCAAGGAATGTGAAAGAAGTCCAGAGGTTGACAGGATGCCTTACATCGCTGAACAGATTTGTTGCACGAACGGGCGATCGTTGCAAACCTTTTTTCGATGCTTTGAAAAAAGGGAGGTTCGAATGGACCGATGAGTGTGAGAAAGCTTTCGGAAAGCTAAAAGAATATCTATCAGATCCGAAGGTTCTATCTAAGCCAGTCCCCGGCGAAATTTTGTATCTTTACTTGGCGGCCACTGACTGTGCGATCAGTTCAGTGCTCGTCCGAGCTGAGGGGAGCACACATCTGCTAATCTACTACGTAAGTCAATCACTAAGAGATGCGGAGTTGAGATACACTCCAATGGAAAAATTGGCGTACGCACTGGTCATGAGCGTCAGAAAATTAAGGCAATACCTGTTCGACCACGAGGTGGTCGTCCTCACAACTTTTCCTCTCCGACGAGCACTGCATCGTCCGGATACCACTGGAAGACTTTTGAAATGGTCGGTGGAAATCGGGCAATTTGGGCTCACCTACGCACCCAGAACGGCAATCAAGGGACAAGTGTTGGCTGAATTCATCGTAGAGCTCTATTTCCTAGAGAAATTGGACGAGGGAATCGAACTTCCTTGGACACTGTTCGTCGATGGCTCGTCGACGAGCACCAAAGCAGGGGCAGGAATCGTCCTCACCAGCCCAACCTGACAGACGTTTGCTTCGGCGATCGAGTTCGAGTATCGGGCAACCAACAACGAAGCAGAGTACGAGGCTCTGGTTGCAGGAATCAAGATGGCTATGGCCGTGGGCGCCAGAAAACTGAAAAATTTTTCTGACTCTCAGCTGGTTGTATGTCAAATTACGGGCGACTACGAGGCTCGCGGTGATCAAATGATAAAATACCAAGACCTAGTGAAAGGATTACTCGAGCAATTTGATCAATTCCGCATCGAGCAAATCCCTAGGGAGGAGAATACGCAAGCAGATGCATTAGCTCGGCTGGCCACTTCAGAGGGGGAGGCAATATTTTCAGAAGCGACCATCACTAAAATTTCTTCCCCATCGGTGAACATAGGTCAAATTTTGCAGGTTGAAGCGACCAGCGACGAGGACTGGAGGTCGCCGATCACCAGGTACATCAAGACTGGCGAGCTCCCGGCAGATAAAGTGAAAGCAACCTGATTGCAGCTCAGGTCCGCAAGGTACACAATTATTGGCGACCAGCTGTACAAACGGGGTTTTTCAATGCCTTTATTGAAATGCCTCGGAGAAGACGAAGCGAAGATCGTCATGCACGAAATCCACGATGGAGTGTGTGGAAATCATACAGGGGGCAAGCGCTCGCTTTAAAAATCATGAGGCAAGGCTACTTTTGGCCAACACTGAAGAAGGATGCAATTCATTACGCCCAGGCGTGCAAGAGATGTCAAGCTTTTGCACCCGCTATTCACTCACCTCCAGACGAGCTCATCTCCTTCTACAACTCTTGGCCCTTCGCGAAGTGGGGCATCGACATCATCGGACCTTTCCCGCCTGGCGTCGGGGGGGTAACTTTCGTAGTCGTAGCAGTCGATTACTTCACCAAGTGGACAGAAGCGAAGGCATTGAAGACCATCACAACGGCCCATATGACCAACTTCATATGGAAAAACATAATTTGCAGGTTCGGCCTACCACGAGCAATAGTGACCGACAACGGACGTCAATTCACAAGTCAAGACTGTTGGATTTCTGCTCAGAGTGGAACATCAAGAAACTTTTTTCAACACCCTATCATCCACAATCAAATGGTCAAGTAGAGGCGATCAACAAAATCATCAAGCACACCTTGAAAGCTAAGCTAGATGGATTGAAGGGCAAATGGGCGGACGAGCTGCACATGGTTCTGTGGGCATATCGGACGACCACGAGGAATTCTACTGGTGAAACTCCGTTCGCGCTCGCGTTCGGAACCGAAGCTGTCATACCAGCAGAGGGGCAGGTCCCCACTTTTCGAGTGGCAAATTATGACGAGCAGTTGAATAACGATGCACAGCTCTCCGATTTGGACTTCCTAGAAGAGCGAAGGCTAACAGTGAACAAGAAGAACGTGGTCTACAAGCAAAGGTCAGAACGCTACTACAACACCAAAGTACGTGCTCGCCAATTCATTATCGGCCAGCTCGTACTTCGGAGGGCGACGGAACAGTCTATTGGCATACTTGGCCCGACTTGGGAGGGTCCGTACCGAATAACGCGCACACTCCTGAACGGATCGTACGAGCTAGAAGATCTCGAGGGCAAGCCGAGCAAGTACCCATGGAACGCGGTCAAGCTGAAGAAGTTTTATCAGTAAGTTTTTAACTTCTTTATATTTGTATAGTTTGTATCTAGTCATCATTTCAATACAGAGCAAAGTTTTAAATTTCCATCAAGTGTTAGATAAGTTTGAAATTTTAGAAAAGGCTCTGCGTAGCCATCTAGGAAACAAAAGACGAGCACTCTTTCTTAAAGATGCTCGCAAGGTAGTGGCGACGACGATCACTACCTATCAAGCAAAAAGAGTTCAACTGACGAATGGTTAACTCTAAAAGACGAGCACTCTTTCTTAAAGATGCTCGCAAAAGAAAGACGAGCACTCTTTCTTAAAAGATGCTCGCAAGGTAGTGGCGACGACGATCACTACCTATCAAACAAAGAGTTCAACCGACGAATGGTTAACCCTAAAAGACGAGCACTCTTTCTTAAAGATGCTCGCAAGGTAAAAGACGAGCACTCTTTCTTAAAGATGCTCGCAAGGCAAAAGACGAGCACTCTTCCGCAAAGATGCTCGCAATAAAAGAAATTTCAAAAGACAAGTACTTATTAAAAAATGCTTGCAAAAAATTAATCATAACATAAATCGAAAAGCAGTGACGAGGACGATCACTCAAGATAACCAAACACATCATATAAGCAAAAAGTTCCATTCATTGAAAAGCCTTAAAGGCTGAAAATACAAAAGAGGCCTTAGTGGCCGAGCAGTCCTAAAAACAAAATAAAATAAAATAAAAGAGAAACTAAGTGATTCACGTGATATGCAACACTAAATAAACAACCGCAAGTGTACGGCGTCTATTGTAGCGTGATAAGCACGAGGTCGATCCCACAAGGAGGTTAAGCGTAAAAGGGTAGTTTGTTAATCGAGTTCTATTTAGACGTGATCGATAACTTGAAAGTGTTGAATTACCCTAAATTATCTACCAAAATTGTCACTAGTAAACAATGAAAAGAGTAACTACAAAGTCGATCAAATACCATACAAATCGATAAAACGAAAGTAAAGTGGGTGAAGATGCAAAGAAAGAAGGTGGGTTCCAAGGCAACTGTAATACATAGATATCCGTTTATGAATGTTATCTCGTTTAAATGGCCATTAAGGTTATCTCATATAAGGTGATCACACAAGAAGAACTAATCGATCTCTCGATACAAATTAATTCAAAGGCGCAATGCAACATAGGCTCGTATCTCTACATCACTAACATTGCACCGCCTAAAATAGCCCCTAAGATCATTCAATTCCCTCTCCGATAATTAATCCTCTCTCGAGATCATAATAATACCGGGTTGCATGCTTGCATACGATTAATTGAAATAAATCTCTCGATATTGCCCCAATTAACAATGAATTAAGCACATCATCATGGCCAATAACAACATGCTTTGCAATGGATAATTAAACATGCAAATAAGAGATAAACACCAATTAAAGCAAGAAATTACTCATAAACTTCAATCCAAGTATCTACAATGCCTTAGAACCACAAATATTTTTAGCTACTCAAATACATATCCAAACTACAAAGAAAACTAAAATCAAAGCAATAAAAAGTGAAAGGAAAGGAAAGCTTAGTCTAGAATGTGGTAGGGAATGAAATTCCCAAGCTAATGCCTCTTCTCTTGCATGAATTGGTGAAGAGATGAAGAAGTTATAGCCAAAACACCTCCAAATGTGTGTAATTATGTGTGGATTGGGGGAAGGTGTCTTGGGTTTCAAGAATGAGGCCTTATATAGTGTTGGGGAAGGGTTTGGATGCCAAAATTGCAAGTTGGTCCCTCAAAAATGGAGAAAATGGCCAAAAACCCCCGAGAATGATGTCACCTGGCCGGGTGGCTCCCACCCGGGCATGCCACCCGGCCAAAACACGAAAGTCCCTCTTCTTTGGCCTTGCCCGGGTTGAATCCACCCGGCCGGGTGGGTTTCACCCGGGCCAAATACGAACATCCTCATAATATGCCCTTGCCCGGGTTGAAGTGACCCGGCCGGGTCGGATTCTACCCGGGCGGGTGGGATTCTACCCGGCCATGTCATTTTTCGTTCCGTTGTATCTCGAGCTTCCGACCTCCGATTGACTCGATTCTTTTTGCTATTCCACTCCATTTTTCGAGACGAATCCAACCGTGCACTCCTCATCTTGATCCAATCACTTGTGGTATGTGTTTTGCTCCAAATTCCATCGTTTTACCTATAAAATCGACAAAACAATACCTTTCTCTCATTTTGGCTAAAACAATCATATTCAATGTATAAACTAATGAAATCCACATCAAAAAACACTTCACATGTGCCTTTAAAACGTGTAAATTCCACCCGAATCACTAAGTCTCTGCAGCATTCCCCTCGGCAGTAGCATCCTGCTCGCCGGCAACTTCCTCCTCGTTCACAACCTCCACCTCGGCAAGAGCACTCTGCTCGTCCTGTTGAGTTGGGGAGACTTGTGGAGGGTCCCCGAAAAGTACCGGAACACCCAAGAGTCGAGGGAACTGGAGTCCCAATTTCATCAGAGGGAGCAGGGGGAGTTCTGACTCCTGTTGAGGTTTTTCCTTCATAAGGAGGTCGTCCAAAAACCCACCGAGCGGAATTACGTCCACTTCCGGATGAATTTCTTTAAGCGTATGAATGAGCCCGTGGGCAGTAAGCGCCACCGATAAAATGGCCACGCCCCCAGCGAGCTCATTGATTTCATCTCGCTCATCCGTCATGGCGACCAGCTCTTGACGAAGAGTGGCCAACTCTTCCTCAGCAGTTGTAGATTTATTGGTAAGAATGTTTACCTCGTCCTCGGCAGTCTTGAGGCGAGCACGGAGACGTTCGATCTCTTGGAGATCTTCTTGATCTTTCTTCCGAACCATCTCAAGTTGGGTCTCAGAATCGGCCAACTTTGCCTCGACATCGGCCAACTTTGTCTCAAGGTCGACCACCTTCTCCTCAGAAGCGACCAGCTGCCTCTCGACGACGGCTTTAGCCTTGGCCATTTGGGCGAGCTTTGCGCTCCTCTCTTCGCTGACCTTGCGACCCTCAGCGATCTGGTAGGCGAGTTTCTCCATAGTGTAAGATGCCCGGCTCAGATCAATGGCGACCAGGCGCGCATTCTCCAAGGAGATGTGATTGTTCACTTCGTCGACCAGCGTGGTCGTCAGCGATCGGGGCAGATTCTTCACGGCCCTAAGTGCCATCGGATTCAGAGGCTCTCTGTCGGCCGGATCCCGCGACCGGTAGAAGCCGAGGAGGTTCTCGTTGAAAGGATCGACGATCGGGTAGTCGGCAACCCTAATAAAGAAGGAAAGAATTAGAAAAAGGTACTTGAAAATATTCTAAAGTCTTATTGATAGTAAACTTACTTGGCAACACTTGCGGCTTCCCAGCCGAGAAGTGTGTTATCCCCTTGGGCCCTCTGCTCGGCCGACGAGCTCGCAGCAGTCTCTCGCGACCGAGTGTTTCGGCGAGGAGGTGATACGACCTGTGCGGGGGGAGGCGAGTTACCTCTCGTGGGAGATCTCCTCGGCGAGATCCTCTGTTCGCCAACTGGCTGGGCCCTATGCTCGGTAGCAGGTGGGCGAGAAGAACCCCCTCGGGTTGGCTTAGCAATTTTCTTGGGTGGAGCCCCCGAGGTCTCCGCCCCTTTCCTCTTCTTGCCATAGCCATCGACGATCTTGCGCTCGCGGAGCAGTCTTGCTTGTTGAAGCATCCTGCTCGATTTTATGCGATCAACTTCAACGGTGGGAGGAAGATAAGTGACAACTCTTTCTGGAACCACTACTAAGAAAGAAAAACGAGGAGTTAGTGTTTTACGAAGAGCAATTTCACAAAACTTAGAAATATTTTGATACCTGGAGTGAACTCTCGAGTGAAGTGATGAGGGGGTACTCTGAGACCTGCTCGCTCTCGCATACACTCCCTATTCAGAAAGCGGCAAGACCTCTCCAAATAGCGACGATTGAGTACGCAGCAAACATGGTATTGGAAGATGGGCGTGAGACGGTGATCGGCAGTCTTCTTGCGAGCAGTTTCACCTACAAAAGCGAGGAGTTATTCAGTATAGACAAGAACGAGCAGAAATAAAAAGACTTACCACAAATTCTTTGATATTCAGTCTCGATGGGAATGCGAGCAGAGGATCCATCCGGCCTCACCGGACTTTTCCAGTCCCCGGCTACCCACCACCAGTTGGTCTTCCAATCTCGAATCTTGTTGGGGACCCCTTCGACCAATTTGAAATTATCACGGCCTCTTACGTAATAATATTCATGGCCCACCTTCTCTCCGGCCTCGGCCGCCTGAAGGAGATAGTTAATCTCTTTCGGGCTAAGCCATGTGTTCCGACATCCATTCTCGACCGCCACCAGGCCGAACAGTGTAAGAATTCCGATCAGGTTCGACCAACCGTTCGGCAAAATTTGAGAAGGGGCCACCCCTAAAAAGTGTAAGAAATTTGAGATACCGGGGTGCAGGGGGAACCTCAGCCCTGCCTCCATCATGCCGATGTTGAAGGCGACCATCCCTTCGGGCGGCTGGTCGGCCCTCTCATCTTGGCGAGGAACAAAGAAGCAGACGTCGGCCGGCAATTGATACTTTTTTCGTGAATTTTCTAGCTGGGCCGAGGAGACTTTACTCGCATACTTGCTTGCTTCATACTTTGATTGGAAAGCTTCTCGGTACGGGCGAGGAACCTCTCGAGGAAGGTAATCGCAGAAATATTTATAGTAGGCCTCCCTCGAGACCTCGTCGCCGTCCAAATTATCTCTACCACTCAAGATGTCCTTTATGCTCGCCGCATATTGAACAACCTCCTCGAAGTCCTCGCGAAGACTTCTCGTCAAGGTCTCCTCGACTTGGGCAGTTTCTATCTGTTCGCCCACCCCTCGATCCAAACCCTGGTCGCGCAGATCTGAATCAGTCTCACTGCCACTCTCCTCGGCATCACCCTCCTCGGCATAATTGCCGGCATCATCCCTATCGGATTCGTCGATCTCGTCGACGTCGACGACCACCGCCTTTCCGACATTGCGGACTCCAATATTTATGGGTTCGGGGGAATGGATCCTAGAGTCCGAAGAGGCTGCCCTCTCCATCAAAGCCAAGGCCAAACGGTCTCCGTCGCCGGAGCTTTCGGAACCACCAACCAACGACGGCGGACCACCACCGGAGCCACCTCCAACCTCCATTTTTTCTATAGAAATGGGGGAGAAAGAAGTTTTAAAGAAAGAAATGTATGTTTTTACCTTTTTTTCGATCGAAAGCCACCCAAAACACGCCGGAAAAGCTTGAAGAATGAAGCTTGGAAGGAAGCTCAAAGAAGGATTTGAAGATTTGCAGAAGTGAAAAGAGTTTTATGAAGAAGAAGGCCCTATTTATAGGCAAATATGTGCAGGGACCTATGTGCAAGAAACGGGGTAAAATCCGTAATTTTCCCAAAAATTTGGGGTCATTTCCGAAATCGAGTTCGGAAAGTGGCCCCCACGCGCGACCTTTGAGGTCAGCACGCGCCCCACGCGCGCATTTCAAATTTCGGGCGCCGATCACGCGCCTGACACATGTCACATCAATCATCATTAAAGTCGCTTCGAAAAGCGTGATCGGCGTAGGAAACGAGGCGACCGCCTCCAACTTACGTCATCAAGATTTCAGAATGGATTTGTTTGTCGAAGACAAATCCACCTACCAAGAAGACGATCAGACTGCTCGCCTTACCATTCTACGAATACGAAGAAAGGCGACTAGGGGGCAAATGTTATACCTAGTTAAAGAAGTCAATCTTTGACAAGTCAATCCTAGTCACCAGCTTACGTGGCGAGGACTAGTCAACAAAGTCGTGCGACGACTAGTCAACAAGACCAAGAAAATGTAATAGAATAAATGTATTTAATATGTTTAAGTGCTCGCTCAAAGATGTTGGCGAGCACATGTTTTAGTTAGCTGCTCGCCCAAATGTGTGGCGAGCACGCGCCTATTTTAGCTAGAGAAGTCTAAGTGTTGAAGCCTTGGGAGACAGCATGGAGCGTGGCGACCACACACCTCGAAGGTCTGGGCGACCACTTTCCTAGATGATCAGGTCCTCCAGCGACCACCATGGCCCAGCTCCTCGGCATCTTGGCGAGGACGACCACCGGAGGCGGTTTAGCATTAAATGCGCTATCAAATCACCTTTTCGGGCAGAAGACAGGTCCAATGAGGGCGTGCCACGTGTAAAGGGCGGGAAGCCCCCAAAAACCACTATATAATGCCTAAAAGGCTCATTTGTAAACAGAAGTTACCCATTTCCACCAAATCACCCTACCCTAAGCAATAAACACTCCCAAGCTTCTTAAGCTTTAGCTTCTCAAAGAAGCTACATCTTTGTTCTTCATTAGTTCTTGTTTTGTTCTTCATAAAGATCATCAAGATCATCATAAATACTCCCTAAACACGTAATAAACCCCGATCATAATACATGTTTGTCTCGTGCTAATAAATAGTCCACATCCGAGTCAACCCAACGAAAGCACGTACAACAACTATAGGTGTGAAATCTTCACTTTATGACTGTCTACTTCTGCTGCCACTAATAAATTCTTTTGCACAACCTTGTTAACTAGAGCACTCAAACCCTCTGCAACTAGGAGATATACCGAAATGGCGAGAGTGGGTTGCCTAGTCTCAATCCACGTTCCAGTTTAAAACTCTCCGGATGGGCTGCCATTCACAAGTACTATAAATGTGGCCAAGGATACACACTCCTTAATCCACTTCCTCCAATTATGACTGAAATTGAAATGCTCCATCATTACATCTAGGAAATCCAAGTCCAGTGAATCGTACTCTTTGAAAACATTTATTTTAAAGAACATTCTTTCTATCTTTCGTTTCCTAACTTCCTCCACCATTTCATTTAGGTTTGACCGCACCATCTACACTGTTTCTACTTCTAACGAACGCACTCGGATTTTCTGGGATAAGTTTATCCATGACTTTACATAGTGTTCGGGCCAACACCTTTGCTAGAGTCTTATATGCACATCTAATGAGAGAAATCAGTCGACAATCCTTCAACGAGCAAATTTGTTCCTTCTTTGGTATCAATACGATAAAATGTGGGTTGAAACCGCAAACAAGCCTTCCTTTTTTATGGAAATCCTTTAAAATATTTATGAAATCCCCTTTAATCACATTCCAGAACTCTTTAATAAATCTAACGTTGAGACCACCAGCCCTGGGATTTTCGAGCTATCATAACTCCATATTGCGTTCTTAACCTCTTGTTCTCTAAAGGGTTGAGTGATCATCTCACTATATTGCTCGCTGACCTTCCTATCAACAAAACCAGGTGCTACCTTCAGTCTATCCCCTTGAGATTTTCTAAAATGTTCTTAAAAAAAAATGTTTGATTCTAGTTTTGATTGCACTAGGTTCCTTGATCCATTGCCATTGTATTTGAATCCCAATGATATCGTTGATCTTCCTTCGGTAGTTAATTACTTTGTGAAAAATATTGGAATTCACATCGCCCTCTAGAAGACACGAAGCTAGTTAGGGCTCGGGGGGCAGTGGACCCCCCAATAATTTTATAAAATCTATAGGGTTATTTTAGCAATTTCACATATATATTTAAATAATTATAAATTTAATATATGGGCCCTGCATACACATTTTTTAACCTAACTCACATCTTTTCACCTCCTCTCAAAGCTTCTTATCGACGGAAGCGTGTCACATACAGTGTGCATATACTCCATTTGTCTTGGAACTCATTAATGGAGTACTAAAAGGTAAGAATTTTATATTATTAATTAAATTCTATACATTCTTTATTACTTTGATTGGTTCATAATTAAATTTATTTCTACTCTTTTGTCTTTTTTTGAATTTGGATTTTCTCAAATTTTAGGGTTCTTCAAAAAATTTAATATTTAAAAGTTTTGAGATGTCTTCTTTATATTTAAAGATCGGGTATATATATATATATATATATATATATATATATATATATATATATATATATTGATGGTCCCTTAGCCCGGGGGCTGTATCAGACGAGTGAGTATTTGAGTGTTCAAAAAATGGCTAACTCTTTTAGGTGACTTGATCAGCTGATTCACTAGAAGTCTAGAACTAGTTAGTCTACTGATTAGGTCAGCTGACAGAGAAGCGTGCAGAATAGTAGTGTGCCCATTTAAAGATTATACTTGTCTACCTACTTATAACATTTTTTTACAAATACTTTCATGCATAAACACATTTGGGGTATCAGCTGACTTAGCTGATCATGACAATTCAAATAGCAAAGCAAATATGTAGTATCAGCTGATACAAAACATTTTCTTTTTAAAGCATATGTTAATGTAAATATGCATGTAAGATGACAGTTAATATAAAGCAATAAAGAACACCATCATTTATAGTGGTTCGAACCTCCTTGTCCTACATCCACTCTCACATCCCAGCTGTGATATTAATCCTTTAATACTATAAAGGGTCTTGCCATATTTAACGTGCCAAGAGTAACACATCTTGCTACTTTATAGTCCTAAGAGAAGACTTTGGATCCTTTGACAACCTACTTGTTGTACTTGATCCGCTACTCACTGTGAGGAGCTAACACTCTTATAGTGATTTCACTCAACTTAACTTCTAAGGATTTAGGATAGAAGGTGGGTTTTGTGTATATGAACTAGATGAGGATTTCCCCTACAATCCTAAGGGATTGGAAAATTCTCTTATATAATGACAATACTGGCTTAGGATGTATGAGTTCACTCAATGGGGTAATGAGATACTTGTTGGATTCTTCATTGAAGTTCTTGAGCTCTTCTGGTTGATGAACACTTAAGCTTTTGCTCGACATTGGCTTCCTCTCACTCATTTCTTATATATGAAGCTGAACTCGTATATATAGTGTGGATTATGAATGTTACCGTTGGATGATGATAATCAAATCTCACTATTTCGGGAATCACAATCTCCTTAATTGAGGCTATTGATTATTATTGTTGGCTAATAATAATCAATGCATCATTTACTTTCCATTCTTGAGCCTTATGCCGTGTCAGCTTTTCGATGTTTGTTGTTGTCTTCTTATTGGTCCACGTTAACTCTGATTGAACTTTTCAATACACAAGAACAAATGACCTTTGACTCAGCTGATCTTGGGATCACCTCTTCTGAACTTGATACTTGGCTTCTGTTTGTTTCCCCAACTGTATAGACCTCGTCTGTCTAGTAATGTAGACTTATTTCTTAGTTGTGTTTGGTTCCTCAACTGATAGTGTTACTCAGCTGATAGGACCTCAGTTGGATCAGTCGAGTTCCCCCTCGACTGATTCTTCTCTTCTGGTCTTGGTCTTCTTCTCTTCTTGAGGATTGATATGTTCCTCTACTGCATCAGTTGGGTTCCCCCTCGGCTGATGCTGACCAAAACCTATCCATTATAAGATGAATATTCAAGTTTTCTATACAATACAACTTATCCTATTACAAGCAGATTTCGTTTATCAATACAAATCACAAGGGATATCAGCTGGCCGGAATATCCCAACATATCACTACAAGAAAAACGCTGAAAGACAACGGTGAAAAACTGTTGTCATTCCAACCAAATAACCGTTGTTGTAGCCACCGTTGTCGTAGGTGGATGCTGATAGACAACGGTTTTCAGCTGTTGTAAAAAGCTGGAAATGACAACGGTTGAAAACCGTTGTCTGTTCGAATGAAAACCGTTATCGTTGCATGTGATCTTTATGAATTGTGCTGATAGACAACGGTTTTCCACAATTGTCTTTCCAGCTTTTTTACAACGGGTTTCAACCGTTGTCTTTTCTAATGGAAACCGTTGTCGTTGCATATGATTTTTATTTATTGTGCTGATAGACAACATTTTTCACCGTTGTCTTTCCAACTTTTTACAACAGTTCAGAACCGTTGTCTTTCCAAATGAAAACCATTGTCTTTGCATATATTTTTTTTGAGATGCGCGAATAGACAACGGTGGAAAACCATTGTCTTTCTAACTTTCTAACAATTTTTGTTTCTTTTTAACAATGATTTTTAACTATTGTCTTTCCATGTTTTTCCAAAATACTAATTATATTAGAAAAAATACTGCTATATAATTGAAATTATTTTAATATTAATTGACATCAAATTCGCAATCAAGCAATTGATCGGCAAAATAATGCATACAATTTTGATTATCAACGTTTATCCACAAGTACACTATCAATCAAATAAAAGTTTACAAAAAAATTACATATATTGCACGAACGCATTTTTTGCAGTTTTCTTATGAAGGACTCCATCTTTTGATCCAATTGCTGCAATTAAATTTCCATGCTTTCCTAGTTTTAATGGACTCCGTAATCAGTGTAAGAGCTATGGAGGCATAAACCCTGAAAAACCAAAACAACAATGAGTACATGAAAACTAACAAAACAATGTAGAAGAAAAATGAAATATAATTGATCAAATTAAACCAAGAATAGGGAAAACAATCACCACCATTTCCAAAGATGGTGTTGATAAAGTACACCCAACTTCCATATGCTTATACTTCCACTTGAGAACTAGATAAAACAAGGTCCAAAGTGGATCTGCATTACTTTATGTTTACCTATATAAATTTATCACCTAACTTTTCACTTAATAGCACGCATAACTAAATCAGAAGAAAACATGATACCCGTGAATCCAATTAAAGACCATACAATTTTCAACATATTGAACTAAAGGAAAATGAACCACTCACGCTTGAAAAGACGCTATAAGCATAAACGAGGCCTTCAAGTATTTACATCACAAATACCAACTATGTTTTGAATCTTGAAATCCTAAAAGAAGAAAATAAGAGGAAAAGAAAGTGAGCATATAAGATTTTTATCTGATATTCTTCCTCCTTTGACTCACTACTATTTCTACTTGATCTACATTTAGTTAGTGGATGGGTATATTAAAATTGGTAGCAAGAAATTACGGCCTAACACTATATGGGAGTACTAGAAAATTGAAATAAATTGATCACAAACACCATATAAAATTTTTATCTGATCTTGAATAATAAAGATTTTTTCAGCATTTATCAAGGAAATAACAATTTTGCTAGCATAATATCAAGTCACCTCTCAAGTATAAATGTTCGGTCCTCATGCTCATATTCCAATAATACACTTATTTCATTAAAATGATAAGAAAACCTCAATCGAAATGAAATCATAATTCATGAAGCCTCTTATCTCTGAGGCATTATCTCAAACATATAATAGGCATAGCTCATTTTCTCCCTATCACACACTACTCATGACAGCATAACTAAGAGTCTTTGCTCTCAAGGCACACTCAATAATAAATATAAACAATTAATCAATGAGCAAGACATAATTACAAACTAATAAATCGAAGTTATTCTATAATCACTTTCAATTCAGATTTTATCATTACTGGAAGTCCAGATTTGATGTTCAAGAAGTCAAAATGAAGAGCAAATTTAATGGCATCATTATCCAATCACAGATAGTTCACAATCAACCTATTTCAATTATTTGAGAGAGAGAGAGAAAGAGAGATGACCTCGAGAAGCCGTATTATGAAGGCTCTACGGAAAAATGAGGAGTAGGTGGCGACGATTGATTCTCGCGCGTCAGGCAGCGCTCCAACTTCTGGGTGTAGGCGAGATTTGATGATTTCTAGGTTTCAATTTCTCTGTCTTGTGGCAGAGTAGGGGCGACGAAGAGATATCCGGGAAGAAGAGCGGTGGAGCGGCATCACGACAGAGGAGTACCGACGGTGGTGAAAACGGTGATGGAGGGGATCGGCGACAGCGTGGAGTAACGTGGGAGCAGCAATTTGGGCACGCTGCGTGGAGAGAGAAAAATACGTCTAGTGATTATTTTAAATTAAGTGATGATTTTAAATTATGAGTTTAGTCCATTGAGAGAAAAAAAAAATTACGGGCAGCAATTGATTACACTTTAAGTGATAGAAATTAAAAGTGTTATTTGATACAATATAAAAGTAGTGCTGAATGAATTAAAAAAAAATGAAAATAATAAAACTCAAACATTTATTCTAATTTAATGGAGTAGTATTTGACAATAAGTTAATATATATATATATATATATAGAAAATGAAAATGGTCAAATAATTACAAATAATTTGAATTTATATTTTATATATATAGCGAGACGGTCGCTGTTATTCTAATTTAATATTGTAATTGACAATTTTAATTAAAATATATTAATTTGCATTTAGCAATATACATACATTTTTTCTTAATTTAATTTTTAAAAAATTAAAATTTAGTTAAACTACATAAATTAAAATCGCTAATTTTAACACATGAATGAAAAGTGCTTAAAAGTTTATTCAAACAACGTGAAAAGACAACGGTCATAAGTCCAACATCATTGATTTCACAACATGGAAAGACAACGATCATAAGCCGTTGTCTTTCAGTGCAAAATAGTATATTTTATAACTTAGAAAGACAACAGTCATAAACCGTTGTATTTCAGCATTTTTGAAAAGAAAAACAACGTGGAACAACAACAGTGCCAAAAACGTTGTCTATCAGCGGACTTTTAAAATTTTTAATTGATTTACAACGCAAAACAACAACGGAGCACCAAAACCGTTGTCTTTCAGCGCATATTTGCACGAAAAGACAACGGTTTTACTTTAAACAACCTTTTTTAAACTTTAGACAACGATTTTTTCAAAACCGTTGTCTATTAGGCGTTGTCATTCAGCTTTTTTCTTGTAGTGTATACATCTTGTTATTAATGTATTAATTCTTTACTCTATAAATTGTAGGGAAAAGATTTATTGGATTGTGAGTTTTTTGACCTTGTGTGTTGATTATTTGTTGTTAGTTCACTTAGATGTATAATTTATAGTTATTAATGTTATTGTGGTTTATATATATTAATCAAACCTGGGGTAGGTCGTAGGGGGCATTATTTGGGAATTTAATTTGCTTTTTTTTTTTTTAGTATTGGGGAATTCATGCTTATAAATTTATGTTATTTTAATTTACTAATTATCTTTTAAAAATTAGATAATGGAGTGATATTACAAGAAAACTTCGATAATTATTGAGAAAATATCGCCATCACCACTCGATGTGTCTACTCACAATGCCCAACTTCAAGAATTATCAAGTTAGGATGTTGTGGAGATTGATTTAGAAAATCTTCCAAGTGATTCGGGAGCTATCCACCAAACTTGATTGAACAAGTTCGTAGATGTTATTTATTAAAAGGCCCATGTCAACCACGTAATCATGATTTTCCTCAAAAGGTGTTAGATGGGAATCAGAAACATAAATTTGTTGGATCTTGGTTTGATGAATTTAAGGATTAGTTGGAGTATAACATTGAAAAAGATGTTGTGTTTTATTTATATTGTTATCTATTTTCTACAATGAAGAGTGAAAGTGGGCATGATGCATTTATAATTGGAGCATTTAACACTTGACGAAAGAAAAAAAAAGATTGAGGGATCATGTTGGAGATCATAATAAATGTAGACTAGCTTGTCAAAATTTGATGCATCTAGCTCAACATATTAAGGTGTCATTTTCTAAAATTTCGGAACAATCAAATACTGATTATCGTTGTAGATTAAATGCATCTGTTATTTATCTTTGTTATCTCATTATGCAAGACTCTCCTATGTAATGACGAGTCTGAAGAATCGTTAAATTAAAGAAATTTTATTGAACTTCTCAAAGTTATTGCTTCTTGCAACGAAGAAATTCATATTGTTGTTTTAAAAAATGCTCCTGAAAATCTCAAGCATATTTCACCTGAGAATCAAAAGGATATTATTAATGTAGTTGCAATTGAGATAACCAATGCTATCATTGAGGATATTGTAAATGAGTTTTTCTCCATATTAGTTGATGAGTGTCAAAATGTTTCGGTCAAAGAGCAAATGTGGGTTGTTATACACTATGTGATGAATAAAAGTGGTTGCATTATTGAATGTTTTCTTGGTCATGTGCATGTTAGTGACACAACTGCAACATCACTTGAGAAGGGCATTGATTCTTTGTTTTCCACTTACGGTTTGAGTATATCTAGTTTGAGAGGTCAAGGTTATGATGGAGCAAGTAATATGAGGGGTGAATTCAACAGACTTAAAAGTTTGATATTGAGGAAGAATTCTAGTGCTTATTACATCCATTATTTTGCTCATCAATTCTAAATCACACTTGTTGTTGTTACTAATGATAATGCAATTGCCGTTAAAAAAAAAAGATAGTGCAATCATTGCTACTTTTTTTAATACAGTTACACGGTTATGTAATGTTGTTGGAGGTTCTTGCAAGCGCCGAGATATGTTTCGAGAGAAGCAAATGGAGAAGGTTATCGAAGAGATTGCAAATGATGAAATTAAGATTGGAAAAGAAAAAATCAGGAAATGACATTGAAGCAGCCTAGAGATACTTGATGGAGTTCTCATTATGGTACACTTGTTAACCTAATGCATTTATATTCTTCTATTGTTGATATTCTTGACTATGTTTGAGAGAGTGTTGTTGATAATACACAGAAAGGTGAAGCAATTGAATTGCTACATATCATTAATCGGTTGGAATTTGTGTTCTACTACATCTTATGACGATTTTTTTTTTAAATCACTCATGAATTGTCACATGCTCTTCAAAGAAAGAATCAAAATATTGTTAATGCAATGAGGATGATGAAAGTATCAAAAAATCGTTTGCAATCAATGAGAGAAGAAGGTTGAGATACTTTGTTAATTGAAGTTTCTATTTTTTGTAGCAAACGTGAGATAGATGTGGTAAACATGGAATACGTACATATAACGCGTGGACGATCAAGGCATAGGGTTGAAAAAACCACTAACCTTCACCATTACCGTGTTGAGCTATTTTATTCAATATGACTGACTTGCAAGTTCAAGAGTTGGATCATCGTTTTAACGAAGTGAACACGAAGTTGCTATTATGTATGGCTTGTTTTGATCCGAGATATTCATTTTCAGCATTTGATAAAAATAAGCCACTTCGTCTTGTAAAATTTTATCCTTTAAATTTGTCTCAAGTTTCTCTTATTTTGAACTTGATATATAATCAACTAGATAATTTTATTGTTGACATGCGTTTGGATGAAAACTTATTAACAATTGTTGGAATATATAGGAGGGCTTTCTCAAAAGATGGTTTCTACAAGAAAGCATATTGTTTTTCGATTAGTGTATTTACATGTTAAATTATCATTGATCTTACCTGTTGCTACAACTACCATAGAAAGAGCATTTTCAACAATGAAATTCATCAAGAGTTCACTCCGTAATCGAATGAGAGACCGATTATTGAATGATTGTTTGGTTACATACATTGAAAAAGATATCTTTCAGAAAGTTAGTAACGAAGCTATCATGCAACGCTTCCAAAATATGAAGAACCGAAGAGGAATGTTATAATTTAATTGTATTCGATTTTTATTTTTAGAAGTTAATGTAATTACGGTTATCATTTTGATTATATAAATATTAGTAGTAGCTCATGATCTTATTTTAAAATTATATTTTTTAATTTTTTATTACTATTATTTGGCCCCCCATCTTAAAAATTCTGACTCCGTCACTACCCTCTTGTAACCATTTCACCCGATCTTTCTGAGTATTTAAATTGTTCTTCTTGTTCATGCTAAGAAACAAATTCAATCGTCGCTTCCTTTCTTCGAAATAATTTCCTCATCTTCTAAGTCGAACACATCATCTATCCATCAAATCAATTTCCTTGATCCCTAGTTTAAGGTTTTTGATCCTGTTATCAATGGATCCATAGGCTTCCCGATTCCATTTCTTCAAGTTCTCTTTTAGTATCTATATATCCTCTTTTACCACATATCCACACCAACCCTCGATTGGGTAATTAGTCCTTTTGTTTATCACAAACTCTTTGAAATTTGGATGTGATAGCTATGGCTTATGAATTTGAAGGACTTCGACTCCAATCAACACACTTTGACTCGAGAATAAGGGGACAATGGTCGGACACCTATTTGTGCAAACCTTTATGTGTCAAGTTAGGCATGTTCATCCAAGAGTCGTTGACCAAAATTCTATCAATTCTGCTCTTACAACTTACGTCAGGTTTATACCATGTAAATTTCCTTCCATGAATGGGAGGTCGATCAAGAGAATTTCTCCAAAAAAAAAAAAAAACCATCAAAAGTACTAATATCTCTTCTGTTAGTGCTATTGTTTCTTCCTATCCTCTCACTAGTCACTTGCAAATATGATTGAATTGAAATCTCTCAACACACACACACACACGAGCCACTATTTTGTTGTGCGGGCGGAGCCACATAGGGCCCAGCGGGGGCCCACACTTTTTTTTTTATTATGTATATTTCTTCCGTTTTATAATTATTTGTATACGGAGTACTTTTTTTTTTTATTTGAGACATTTCAAAATTATTTGTACACTCATAATATATAAATAATCTACAAAATTAATATTCTCACTACATAATTTTATTTTTAAAATTGTCACTCATTTTAATCTACATTCTTCCCTACATCTCACTAATTTTTTTTAACACCTCATTAAATTTCTTTTATATCTCACTAAATCACAAAAAATACTCTTCATTTATTTGACCCCACACCTCACTAAATTCACATTTCTTAAAAAGTGAACTTATCAACGTATTCAAGTCATTACGGGATGGAGGGAATATATGTTAAGTTATACATTTGTCTAATAATTTTAACACCGTTTCACCTATTATGAGTCGGAACAATCAAAATTTATAATAAATTAAATATAATATTATTTTGTCTTAGTAATGTAAATTGGGCCCCCAATCTAAAATTTCTGGCTCCGTCAATGTGTGCGGCTCTTTTAAATCGGTCCTAAAGTTCAATATTCTCATTAAAAGGGCATGGGGTCGTTTATACATTGACTATGCAACAAGGAATTATAATAATAAGTATGCCTCGCCCCGTTACCTCCCAAAATATATATATATATATATATTAAACAATTAAATTTACAAAGCCAATTAAAGAAGCTTCATATTTTACTCCCTAGCTCCGTGCATATGTATACAAGCATTTGAATATATATTTGTCTTCTTTTAATGGTAAATAATCATATTATAAATCAATTAATTCACATAATAAATTAAATATCTTTTAAAATAACAATTAATTTACTAAATTCTCCACTTTCTTGGTTAATCAAATATAATGTTTTTTCGAAAGAACTTATATGGTATATTGCACATAAAATATACATTTATTTGAAAAAAATAACATAAAACTTGCAAGGCGAAATCAAGTTAAATAAATATTCTTACAAAAATCGTGCAAATATATTTTACACATTTTGACTTTATTTATTCAACAAACATATTCTAGACATTTTAAATAAAAAAAATTCAATAATATTACAAAAAAATCTTTTTCGGATGTTCAGATTCTGAACATTTAGCACAACCCGAGTTTTTTTGTATGCCTTGCACAATATATTTAAGTAGATCCGTTTAACTTGCTTTCGACCCATGAATTTTTCTGTCTCTTTTCTAATTTGTACTAATATTACATTTGCAATATTACATATAAGTTTTTGTCTTTTTTAGTTCATAATGCTGAAAGAAAAAATCTGTTAAAAATAATGACAAAATTTTGTGTGAGACCGTTTCACGGATCTTTTTTCGTGAGACGGATCCCTTTTAAATTTTTGGGTAGGAAAATTCTTTTTTTTTTTTTAGGTGTTATGTTTGTAAAAAAAAGTGATTATATTTTTAACAAAAATAATTATTAATTTTTATTTAAACATTATTACTTTTACATTTGAATTAAGGAAAATTATCAGGAATCTCATTTTGTGAGAACTGAGATGGTCTCACCCTCTAAAATAATAATAACATCTCGTGTATGATTCAATAGTTTAGGTTTCATAGGGTCCCCCTTGGCCTTTCCCCCTTCCCCTCCTCCCCAATTTCTGTCCCCCTTTATATGTTCCACGGACAGAGTTTCTCTTTTTGAGCTTCAAAGAAAACACACATATTCTAGTGACCATGTGTAATAATATTGAAATAAACATTGACTGAAAATTAATAAATACAAATTTATTACAAAATGACTAAAGAAGATATTGAGATTTTTTTATGTAAATAGTAAAATTAAATAGCTTGAGGCCAACCCCCTAAGAGTACTGGTCCCAATATTTTTCCAATCAACCAAATATGATTGGTTGTTTATACGAATGGTTGGGGTTAATTGCTTCAAATATTATTACAATTCATAATTTGTTCTGTATAACGTAAGTTAATAAATAGATATTTCTTGCAGATGGTGATAAATGTCTATATTAATAGTATATATTCACGGAAGTAGTGTATATTTTTAGTACATTAGCTTTTAACAGTTGATTTTAGTTTATACCAAATAAAATTGAGAAAAAATCATTTTACGTCCTATAACTTAGGCCTAATCCAATTTATATCCTTTAAGTTTTCACTTTTTCGATTTACGTCCTTTTTAGTCCAATTTACGTCATTTTTACCGGAAATTTTTCAAACTCACCGGAATGTGAGGAATAAATTGGGATCCCGGCCAAATAGTCCAATTTACGTCCTTTAAGTTTGAAATTTTAAAATTTAATAAATAAATTTTCTAAAAATAACTTTAAAATTTTTAAAATATTATTAAAAATCTGAAAACATCATTAAAATTAAAAACTATAAAATGTGAAAAATAAAATTCAAAATACCTTATTTAATTTTTTAAAAATCTCATTAAATATTATAAAATGTGTAAAATAAAAATAAAAAATTTTACAATTCAAAAAATCGAAAATGTTTAACTTAAAATTAAAAAATTCGAAAATCTCATTAAAAATTCTAAAAATATCTTTACTTTTTTTAAAATGTGTAGATTAAATATTAAAAAATTTAAAAACCCATAAGAATAATAAAAATTATTAATATGTCATTAAAACCAGACTTGATTCAGACTCATCCGCCATTAAAGTTTTTCTCAAACTCCTAAATATTTTTTGTATTCCACGCCTTTATTGATAGTAGAACCGTGTCAAATTCATTTTAATGAGATTTTTAGTATTGTATAATATTTTATTTTAAACATTTTTAAAATTTTAATTTATATATTTTTTTATATTTAGAATTTTATGTTTTTATGAGATTTTTAGAAATTTTTTATTTTTAATTTCCAATATTTCAAATTTTTAGAATTTTAGATTTTTGAATTTTTTTTTTGAATTTTTGAATTTTTTATTTTTATTTTACACAATTTATAAATTTTAATGATATTTTTAGTTTTTAATGAGATTTTTAATTTTTTAAAGAATTTTTTAATTATTAATTTTTAATTTTCAAACTTAAAGGACATAAATTGGACCTAAAAGAACATAAATTGGACACCCTAGGACGTAAATTGAAAAAGTGAAAACTTAAAGGATATAAACTGGATTAGGCCTAAGTTACCGGACGTAAAATGAAATTTTCTCAATAAAATTATTAAATTAAAACAAATAACCTTATTAATTTTAATGATACTCGTTAAAATTATATATTTTTCACTCCATCCAAAAAAAAAAAAAAATGGAAAATATGTACAATCTTTTTTTTTCCACAAAAAATATGCTCATTTTATTTTTTAAATTTTTTTTCCTACTTTTATTAACAAAGTTAATGATTTACCAATAATATTTTTACTTTTTACTCTCTTATTTATTTTATATATTAAAAAATAATTTTTTAAAAAATTTGTGTCCAGTCAAGAAAATATACTTTTGATGAATTGAGAAAGTGTGAAATTTTGATTGGAAGATATATAATATCATTAATTAAACAATTTACATTTATAATTGATTATAAATTTATAACTAATAATTATATCTTCACATATACTCCATAAAATAATGATTAAAACCAGAAATGTTTATACAATATTCAAATTCATTATACTATCTATGCTATTATATGTCTGATTCTATCCAAAACGACATACCCTATTATTTATCACTTTACTAATATCAACAAAAAAAATCACATTTTTCACTGTTAAGTTATCCTCACGATTAGACGTCTCCAATCAATACAGAAAACAAGTACTTCCTCCATCCATCAAAAGTGTGCTCATTTCTTTTCTTTGGTTCACAAAAAATATGTTTATTTTATTTAAATAGTTCACTTTTAAATATTTTTTATACTTTACTAACAAGATTGAGTATCTACCAAATATATTCTTTACTTATTACCCTAAATATATTTTTTATAATTAAAATATGATTTTTTTAAAAACATGTATAAAAAAAAGTGAGCACACTTTTAGTGGACAGAGGGAGTATCTTAAACAATCCAGCAATTCACAAATATAAAATACGAGAACAGAAACAGAGCATACAAGAATTTAAGTGATTCAATCAACTTGATCTATATTCACTAGACACACGACTTCAATCTTGATTGATAAAAGAATGTTTACACACTCATCACTCGGAAAAGAAATTTATCCTCACTTCACTCGTGAACTCACAACTCAAGAACGAATGCTCGTACGCGTCAATCTTTACAATTGTAAGTTATTGAATATTTATATTGATCAATGATGATTGTAGCGTGTGTTGATTGCGTGACTCTGACAAATTGTTATAACCACCTAACAAATTCACGTATATCAGCATACTAGTACTCTGCTGATCCGAGATTATGAGATAAACCTCCACTAATACCATTAATAAATACACCATCCTTTTTTTTTCAGTGATAAACTTATCAATATTATCAAATGTTTTTTAATAGTAATTTAATATAAAAAATTGATTTATGTGAATGGATAAAATATAATTAAAAACAAAGGTATTATTATATAATAATCTCTTTTTACACTCTTTGTCGATTTCTTACACTCCCTTTTCTCTGTTCCTTTATAATATCACCATATTCGTGAATGGATAAAATCGAATCAATAATTAGGTATCGGAGTTGGCCATTTGTCGGGTTTCACTTTTTTTTCTCATTTTCTATATAATATTACCATATTCGTAAAGGTTACAGCTGTGTACACTTAATTGCATGGTGTAATTGATGTAATTGAACCATGACTTGTTCAAATATGGGGGGTCAAAAAGTTAAATCGAAAATTTATCCAAATTATTTAAAACTCAAGTGTTTAATATACATCTAATTGCATATAAGAATTTATCATTCTTCAATGAATAAAATTGAATTGATAATTAGAGACTAATACATTAATATTATATATAGGCTTGGGACTTAGGAGTATGCTCCTCTCTAGATCTCACGTTCAAACCCTCTGAGGTGCAACAATTTCTATGGGGCCATGTCCATACAGAGCGCAAAGCTCTGATTTTAAACGGGACCCCTACAAGTGGGCGGTGAGATTGATCCCTCGGGATTAGTCGGTCATAGAATCGGATACCCGAGACTTCAAAAAAAAAAAAAAAAACTTTTCCAAATAAGAACAATTGATTTATATCAATCTTCCTCAATATATAAATATTCTTTAAAGATAAAGGACTTTCAAGATATATATATATGATGGTAAAGTCTAGTATGCACTCGAGTGCATGTTGTGCACCCTAATTTAAAGAAAGGTGTATGTTATTAAACTGAAAAGTACAACACAATATTACTAAAAAGTGTAAGTCACTATGACTAAAAATATTATTATACAATTTAATAATTGAAAAGTGCAACACCATTTACCAAAAAGTGTAATTCAGTAAAACTGAAAAATGCAACATAGACTAGGGTGCACAACATGCACTCGAGTCCATAGCAGACCAACCCACATATATGATTGTGTAGCAGTTATATATACATGTAATTTGTTTCTATTTAATATTTGAACTAATATTATATTATATTTGAACTAATATTATATGGTACTCCCTCTGTCCTGTAAAATTTTACTCACTTCTTTTTATATGTGTTTTTAAAAAAAATCATATTTTAATTATAGAAAATATATGTGGGATAACGAGTAAAGAATATTGTCGGTACATACTCAGTCTTGTTAATAAAGTAAAAAAAATAATCAAAAGTTAATTATTTAAATAGAATAAACATATACTTTGTGAATCCAAAAATTGATCTAAGCAAAATTTTACAGGACGGAGGGAGTATTATACTGTACACATAAGTATTTTTCATATATCAAAGAACAATTAAGATTTATACTAAATATTTTTTATTAAGACATAGACACGTCTCCAAATCAATGTAGGACAAATTTTTATATTTACTAGTTGTAACAATATTTTTTTAAATACTCGGGTTGAGATATACTCCATCCCATTACAGTTATTCAAAAAAAAAAATTATATCTAATGAAATTCAGTCTTTTCCATTAAACCACCATCTTTTGAATTTCATTATATTATTTTTCAATCACATTACTCATAAATTAGAAAAAATACTAATAGAATAAAAATATTATTTATGGATTCAGAAATAAAATTGAACAAAATTTTTGTGGACGAAATAAACATATTATACAGAGTATTTTTTTTAACATTCATGTCTAAAACTCGTGAGTAGCTTTGACTGGGTCGTGAGTAATAGAAAATTAGAGAGAAAAACAGAAATTGTTAGCACGGTGTTGTCCCTATTGTTACCCTACCTGGTTGGTGATTCTTTTCACGCGCACCCCTAATCCTTTAAAAACTCCAAAACCATTATTTGCGAATCATTTTATTCTTTTTTTCCCTCTTCTTCTTCTTCTCTCTCTCTCTCTTTCTTTCCACCCCTCAAAAATTTCAATATTTATTTGATTTGTTTTTAGGGTTGTTAGATTTTAGGTACAAGAAATGTCATCTCCAAACATGTTTACCCTCACAGCTTCCTTGGAAAGATCCCTGCAAAACTGTTCTCTCAACCACACACACAACAGCGGAGGAGGAGGAGCGGCGGCGGCGGCGCGTGGGCCACAATCGCCGGCGGGCTTGGAACTCAATTCTGAAGCCCCACTCCCTTACCATTGGGAGCAATGTCTGGATTTAAAGGTAAATCCATCATTAATGCCCTTCCAAAAACAGACAAATGAGATACTGGATTTAAGATCGCTATCATTGTTTTCTTTTTCTTCATTTAATGCCGCTTTGAAACCTTAACTCAACAGATCCGCCATTATTTCGCCTATTTATTCTTCATTTTTGTTGAAATAAACAGAGTGGTGAAGTGTACTACATAAATTGGAGAACGGGGATGAAAGCGACGGATGATCCGCGGACGACGACGCAGTTTAGCGGCGAATATTACAGCGAGGACGATAGCAGCTCATACGACAGCGATGGCTCCTCATCGGAATCCTCCAGAGAACAACAATGGACTGGTAATAGTAATTACTATGAAGAAAATAACATTAACATCAATTTCAATTCCAATTCAAATAATAGTGTGCTTGTGGTTGCTGGTTGCAAGAGCTGCTTAATGTATTACATGGTGCCCAAACAGCTCGAAATTTGCCCCAAATGTTGTGGTCAACTCCTCCATTTTGATCGATCCGAAAATGCCTCCCCATGAATTTCTGTTTTACAACCCTAAACTCTCTCTGAATCATTTTAGTATTGGATCTTCAACTGCCTGTGAAGTGTTTTTTTTCCGGATATGAGACAAAAAGAGGCCTCATTCTTATTTATTGTTCCCCTTGTTATGTATTTTAATACATTCTTTGTTTTTATTAAATCACCTATTTTTCTTGCATTTATGTTCTTCTTTCCTCCAAACACATTTGCACTCTTGTGATTGATTCACGCACTTTCAATGAATAAAATAAAGAAAAATGTAAATTGATGTTAGTAGAAAAATAATGATATGTGTATTTTTTGAGGAAAAAGATTACGGATTTTTTTTTTTAATGTAAAAATTACTAATGTGGAACGTTTGAATATAGCATGTGTGCAATTTTTTTGTGGGATGGGAGTATAATGCTTAGTTATAAATAAGGTGTCAGTTCAATAAATTCATTTGACTGGAAGTTGAGAAAATGATTGCATGATATATGCGGGTGAAGATTTGTTACAACTATATTGATTTGGAATTTCTGTACTTTAGTAAATTTCAGGTTTAATGTACATAAATATGGAAGTAAATATATATTTTACTTCAACAGTTAATTTTTTATTTTTTTGGGAAATTAGTTAATTTGAGTTAGACTGAAAGTACTGCATGCCAAAAGCATTCATTTATAGTTGGTTTTTGGAGCTTAAGATTTAAATTATGGAAATGTTAGTAATGATTAATGAATGATATTGTTCTTTGTAAGGTAAGTGCAATTGTGGAACTATTTTCTTGTATGGAATGCATAGGGCCTCTGAGTTGAATAAAAATAGGATCATAATTTTGAATCAAAGAAAATGGATCTGGTCATCGTGACCGTCCAGTGCATTCTCACAACCGTTAGATTTGATTTCTAACCGTTGTGAAATTTAAATTCAATGACGGTAAGAATATACTGGACAACGGTACATAACTGGATCTTAATATCGAAGAAAGATGTAACTATTAGATATAAATATAGATAAAAGTTTGTATCAACGGGTCTTATATACTGTATGAGACATAAATATGGTTTGTGGACTTATAACCTTATCTGAATCATATTTTAAGTAAATTAAAGTGAAACTCCGTTTTATACAAAGAAAAAATTGAGAAATAACTTTATTTTGCACATGAGATCTAGACTTCGATCCCTTTTAAACTTATACAAATTTACATATCCTTAGGTAAGTGAACGTTATTAAAAAATAGAGGGGATAAATTTTTTTATACAACGTGAAGTTCAAGAAAATCGTTGTCTCAAACTTTTACGTTTAGTTCAATAACAAAGAATGTATAACGAGAATGTTAGTTTTAGGATTCATTCAAAAAGTTCCATTAAAATTCACATCTAAAGTGAGAATTTCCTATTGTAAATAAGTGTCATGTATAGGAGAGAGCCATTGGATCATGCACACACGCACACCCCCACTAATGTGAGTACGTTCATCTAATAGACAAATTCAATGATTCTATACTCTCATGATTATTTGAATAAAACAATGAATAAATACCTATATAAGCGCCCCGACTCCTAGAAGAACTCCTGTACTGGTTGAATGTTCGACAGTGCACTATCTTCGCACGATCCTACAAGAAAACCAGGCCGGAGGGGATTCCGGCGACGGCCCTCCAACGATCAAGTTAGACGAAATCATAGAGAGAGAAATACTTGCTTAGTCTAAATGTATAGTAATGAGTTGTTACCTTGTGAAAATGAAGGGAAATGCTTTTTTATACCTTATTCCCAAAGGGGTAAAATGGTCATTTGACTTACTAGAGTTTATGATTTGTCCTTCTCACGTCATCGTACGGCTCTAAAATATGAAGATATTTTGATTGATTCGTTGTAGTGCGTCGTTAGGAGCTACACATATTTTGTCTCACATCAAAGTTCTTACTTAATGAACTCATTTTCCCACTGACGAGAAAAGGACTCGTCGCTCCACTTCTCTATTCCTTTGTGTTTCCCTTCTCCACAATACTACCTCTCCTTTAAGTTCTCACAACCGTTTTGCACATTAGATACGAGCCTCTTCTTCTATCTTTATCGGAATTTCGAGGGGAGCACCTACATGCTATCTTCTAAGCTCAGGTACATGAGCTCCTCTACTCTCCCCTGGAACTTATGTAGCCCTTCTCTTGTGGACCTTTTGTCTAGCTCCTTATCACATATAACCTTTTTTTTTATATAATTTTTTTATTCACGACATATCACCAAAAAAGACTTCATCTGATATCCTTTGAGTATTCTTGAGAGGAGCTTTAATTTATGCTCTCCTCTCAAGACAGATTTGTTCGTCCTCTCATTCGTCATTAATCCAGATCAAATATGACTTTATCTCTTCTTATTCCTCATTCACTCCCTATCACTTTCCATTCCTCATTAATCGAGGTCAGATACAATTTTATCTCTCGATTCCATTCACTCTGTATCACCCACACAAGTGTGTGTGATCCAAAGATCCCCCTCCTACACAAGACCCTCCTTTACAAGAGGAGAATCAATTCCTTAAATTCCACTTTATACTATTTAATAATTCAACATCAATTACTATTACATTACTTCGCCTGAGTTTTGTCCCTAAGGAGGGTTTTTCCAGGCAAGGTTTTAATGGCACTTCGGCCTCAGACTCGACTTGTGAACTTATGGTTTTAGATTTTCTTTTTTCTTTTATATTCCATACCTTTTTATTGGTCAAAACAAACACAATTTTACTATTTCATCAAGAATTTCAAATTCATAAGATTTCAAAATCCAAACTTGTCATATACACCATAATTAGTCCCCCTTTAAGCTTTACATTTGAATGTCTCATAGGTTTTAAGTGATATAATATTTTATGTAAAGTTATTGATGAAAAGTGTAAGAAAAGTAAAAATATAGAGAAAAAAAAGTGTAAGAAAAATATAAAGGTGGAGAGAGAAAGAAAAAATGAATGACAAATGACAATTGATAATATAACTGTATAATCTTGTCTAAAAATAGAGATAGTTGTTAATAAATGTAGGATCACAACTTGTCAACAAATATGTAAAACTGTAAAGTGGGACACTCAAAATAATAAATTGTAAAAAAATAATGATGAACGGTAATTTTAATGTTAATATTTAACATACTACTTTTTTTCACCAAACTACACCATAACACCAACCATCATTTAACACTACCATTAGTGGAAACTCTTTTGTTTAATATTAATATTTATAATATGTTAAATGTTACTCCCTCCGTCCCTGAAAAGTTTGCATTTAATGAAACGAAGTTTAAGAAAAAAGTGTAATAATTAGAGTCATTTGATAAATTTTTATATATAAAGTAAATAAAATAGTTTTGACTGAGTGTACGATGAATCTAAAAAAATATTGTATAAAAGATAAATACGTGTATATTATGAAAGTGAATATGCAAACTTTTCAGGGACGGAGGTAGTAATGTTTATTTTATTTTATTTAATATTTATGTTTTTTTAATGCAATCTTGTTGTTTTGTCTCTTTGATTGTTCTTTTCTCGTACCGTAATTTATGTGTTAAAAATTATAATTTGCATGATTTGATGCAAAATAAAAGAAAAAAAAATTCGGCGATTTAGGTGCAATTTTAGTGATAGTTTAATGATTTATGAAGTGCAATTTTAGGGAAAATATCAATTTTGGTCACCCAGTTTTACCTCTTTTCATATTTGGTCACCCACATTTAGTCACTATCAAAATTAGTCACCCAGTTATTATATTCTATCAAAATTGATCACTCTGTTAGTCAATCTGTCATTAACTAACGGAGAAAAGTTTTGAGCCGTCAAATTTCTCAAAACCTAAAACCTAAGGTTGAAAAATTCTCATGCATCTTCTAGAACTACATTATATTTATAACAGGTCAGAAAGAGTTCTGATGCATCTTCTAGAACGTGATTCAATCAATCATGTTGTTGGTTTACTTTTTATTTTATAGATAATTGAGAATTCTTTCTCATATATCTTCTAGAACGTGTCAGAAAATTTCAGTAAGTTTTTAATAATTATTTAACTTAAATATGAATTCATTTTTATTGGTTTACTTTTTATTTTATAGAAAATAAACTCAAGAGATAGAATCCAACTTTATACTCTTTTTTTTTTTTAACAATTGTACTCTGTTTTCCAATTCTTGGTTTCATATTGAATTTGTATAATAATTGGAGATATAAACTTATTTCAATTCATTTCCCTATTTATAATTATTGGAGCATAATGGGGCATAATTTGTGGTGAAGATTAATTGTAAAGAATTTTCTAAAATTATCGATTCAAGAAAATTTCATAAATTTATTTTTCATTCTAAATATTTTTCTATTAAGATCATTATTGCAGATTTCTTGAAATGTTAGTCAAACAATTGGGCATTTAAAATTAATTGAAATAAATTTTTATCTCCTGAGTTTCTCATTTCCATCAGAATTCCTTCTGACCTATTATATCACGTTCTACGAGATGGATCAGAATTCCTTCCGACCTATTATATTACGTTCTACAAGATGCATCAGAATTCTGACCTATTATAAATATAATGTAAATATTTGTAATTTTTGCACATGTTTCATTCTTGCTTCTGCGTTTGTTTCATTAGTTCTGGAAGATGCATGAAATTTTTTTAACCTTAGGTTTTGAGAAATTTAACGGCTCAAAACTTTTTCTCTGTTAGTCAATGACAGATTGACTAACAGAGTGATCAATTTTGATAGAATATAATAACTGGGTGACCAATTTTGATAGTGACTAAATGTTGGTGACCAAATATGAAAAGAGGTAAAATTGGGTGACCAAAATTGATATTTTCCCGCAATTTTAATTATAGTTTACTGAGTTTACTGCAATTATAATTATAGTTTACTGAGTTTACTGCAATTATCAATTCAAATGATTATTTTTTTAGAGAAATATCCATTGGGAAAGGCACATGCGTCGCACATGTTAAAATACGGGTTGTTGAAAAAATGATTTTAATGGTTTATGTGCTAAAATTTAAAAGTTGGTATTTATTGGTGGAAAAATAAAATTTTAACGTACGGTTTAGGTGCAAGATAGGAACAATTTTTTTGATTTAGTGGGATTAAGCTTAATTAAAATGTGATGATCACCTCATGACTTGTTCAAAAACAGTTTCAAAATTCTAACATCTTATAATTTTTTCCTAAGGGGATGTTTCTTTTGGGCTTTGGGTGGTTTTAAAAACCAGATTTTTGAAATCCTGGTTTTTGAAATCCCGATGAATAGTAATATGATTGTTTCTTTTGGGTTTTGGAATAGTGAAGGATTTAACTTTATGTCAAATCAAGTTGTAAGATTGAATGAGTTTGTATTATTATATTATTGTTTGGTGAAATTATAATGATTAGTTGATTAAATGTATTATATTATTGTATTATTATATTATTATAATATTATTATATTATTGTTGAAAAAGAATATAATGATTGAAGTAATATTATATAGATATAACTTTATGTCAAATCAATATGTTTGATAAGGGTGGTTTTGAGTGGATTTTGAAAACCGGTTTTTAAATCCCGAAGTAAAACGGGTTTTGGATCTTGAAATCCAAAACCTGGTTTTTAAAACCAAAAAGAAACATCCCCTAAGGGTGTGTTTTGGTCTGAGGTTTTGGAAATTTTAAAATTCTAATACTCGTAAGGTATATGTTTATTTTGGAATTTATGTAGATTATATAATTATATGTTATAGGGTTTATAAGTATTTATATAAATTAAAATTCTAAAATTTTAAAGTAAATCGTGTATTTATTTTTTGGAAGTAACTATATCTGATTTTTAAAAAAACCCCATAACAAACATACCCTAAAAAATTATCAAAAAGAAAAGTTTATATATGATTATATTTACTTGGGGTTTTAGAGTGTTGCATCACGATTCATTAATTCGACTCCTCTCTTTTAATAACATTAATTTAAAAAAAAATAAAAAAATTCAACCAAATTAATAGCTGTTGGTTTCATGGTTTGCACGTTTGATGCATTCAACTGATACTAACTTATTTTAATTATAAGAGTATTCATGTAATGATGTCATTACAGCTGGATTAAATGTGAACTAAATACTCCCTCCGTCTCACTCTAAGTTTCCCACTTTCCTTTTCACTATAAGTTTCTCATTCCATATTTGGTAAATTATTTTCGAGATTATTTACCAATAGAGTCATTATCACCACACATTCAACAAATTGCAACAACTACTTCAAAGTTTGTCTATTTGCTTCATTTTGAATAAAAAAACCATATTTACCCTTAATCATACAAATTGACATTTAAAATTTTGAAAATGCTATTAATTCCGAAATTTATTCTGCCCCAATTTTCGGTTTCATTCAATTCCTCATTATATTAGGTTACAGATTTGGTAAGACTACGACATTCCAAAATTTGAATTTCCAATTTTTGAGTTCTATCATCTTCGGATTCGATCAAAACAACAATTTTCGATTTCATTCAATTCCTCATTATACTAGGTTACAAATTTGGAAAGACTACGACGTTCCAAATTTTGAATTTCCAATTTTTCAGTTCGATCATCTTCAAATTCGATCAAAACAGAATATTGAATTTCGAGATTCGATATTGATCTTCAATCATATATTTATTTTTGCCACAATTTTTGCAAATCATTCAATTCCTTAATATTAGGTCACAGAAACGGAAAGTCGTAGACTTTCCAAATTTCGAATTTCCAAAATTTGATTTTGAAAAGCTTCTGCAAATTTGATCAAAACTGAATAAAAAATTTGGAAATTCAATATTCATCTTCAATCCAATTCTTCTGCCAGACCAGTAACCACTAATTCTTCCATTTCCTATCCATAATCAGTTCGTGCTTCTTAAAGTGTAGAATACATGTATCCATGTTATCATAGTACAAATCGAACCATGAGTACACCTTTCTCCACACCTTCTTGGCTTTCGAGCATGAGAAAAATAGGTGTTGAGTGCTTTCCTCATTAGATCCACATAGTTTGCATTCTGTGGAGAAGTTTGTGTTGTAGACACCTCTTCTACGCAGGTTCAAAATCGTAGGGATTTTATCTTGAAGCAATCTCCACGTGAATCTCCCCACTTTCAGAGGAACCCCCTTCGTCCACACGCATCTGAGTGTGTCAAGATCCGGCCTATCCTCCATATCGATCTCCAATAAAAGGTTGTACGCTGATTTCACCGAATACTTCCCGTTCGTTTCCAGCTCCCAGGTCAAGGTGTCCTCTTTTCCAGATTCTTTGATGTATCTACTAATCTGTTTGCAAATGTTGTTACTATTCTCCATCTCCCTGTCCAGGAGACATCTATTCCAATCCCATTTCATGAATATTTTTCCATCTTCCCACCCAACCCTCTCTGCTATAGCACACTGCATACATACTCATGTTTCTTAATTAATATGAACTACTTATTGCACATGTAGTAAACCGTGCATATAGTCCAGCATTTCTGATAGCATATACTATTACGTATAAGTGTTTCACGACGTTTACGACCGCTTCGTTCAACTACAAATGCATCTTTCTTAATTAATAACAACTACTTATGCATTATTAACTACATTTTTTTATGCACTACTCACTTCACTTGCGTATGCATTATTAATTTCATTGGCTGTGTTCATACATTCATGCGCATCTCCCTAATTTTATGCATACGTTATTGCATATATGGTTATGCATAGTGATCTGCAGATGATCGAATTACCTTATGCGGCGAATCGTTGTCCTCGTCGCCGGAAAATGCACATAAGGATGAAACAATCGCTGGAAGTAAGTGCAGACTGCAGAAATCTCAAAGCTCAAGCAAGTGAAACGAATTAATTACGATACCTACTTTTTAGGAAATTTTTTAATTTTTGGAAGCTCCTTAAATTTCGCTATTTTCGAAATCCTTTGTTAATAGGTAATTAGGGAATTTAGCTGACCTGTTAATTTGAATTCAAAAATTCGAATTGTTTCAAATTAATAAAAGGGTATAATTGTCTTAGATTTTTCTATTTGACTCTATTAGACAAAAAAATATGTTGTAGATTTTATTAGATAAAACTAGTAGTGAAATGACCTTATTAAAAATTTACCCATTATTTTCTCTCTCTCAATCACATCACTTATACTTTATCTATTATTTTATCATACTTCATCTCATACTAATCTATTATTTTCTCTCTCCCCATCACATCACTTGTACTACATCTATTATTTTATTATATTCCTTAATCAAAACATCCAAAAGAAGTGAGAAACTTATATCGGGACGGAGGGAGTATAATATATTTTCACTAAACGGCTGAATAGGGAAAACAAGCAGAAAAAAAATAAAAAATTATGTGTTTCGTGGAAAACATCGTTTGGTGCATTGAACTGATACCAAATAATTAATTGCAAGAGTATTATGATATCATTACAGCTGGTTAAATGTGAACTTATAACATATTTTCACTAAATGGTTAAATAGGTAAAACATGCCCGAAAAAAATACTCTCTCCCCCCTCAAAATAATGTTCACACTTTTTTTTTTTAAACGTGTCATAATAACTTTTATAATAATACTCTATCTTTCTTAAAATAATTTTCGCATTTTTTTTTGAACACCTCGTAATAATTTTCATACCTTAAAATTAAAAAATCATTTATAATTCCACCATCAAGATATTCATAATTTTATCTAACTTATTGTTTTACTCAATATATAACAAACATCCTCCTCCCACCATGTTGCATTCCTCGAAAGCAAAAACCAATAGTGCATTAGAATATAACATTCCATCCTGCTGGCATGAAATATATTTTATATTCAAGGGAAACTTTATATTGTAGTTTTCATTTGAACTGGTCAAAGTATTATCCTTTCTATAACTTTTAATGAAATAAGGTATTGACGTGTTGTTAAAACTGAAACACGGTGCATGTTGCAAATCAAAATATTTTACTCTTTGGTTTAGTCTATTGTACTGTTTAGTATGCACGATGCACATTAATTCATATTATAAATGGGTCATTCATTTTAATATATAGTGTTACGTCCAAAATGAACGTGTCACGATAAACAATTTATTATTTTTGGATTGACGATCAATGGCTAGAAAAGAGCTTCAAGTTTCTTTTGCAAAAGCTCCAGCACCTACAAAAGCACGCGAGAGAGATCTCTGACGTGGAGACTCCGACGCTCAAGTTAGAATCGACTATCTCAACAAGATATGTGCGGAGCACTCAATCGAGGGGAAAGCGCTCCTTTATCAATTCAGTTAAATCTCTTGTATCTTGAGAGTAATTCAGGCGTATTTTAGATTATAGATGTGCAACAGAAAAGAGTATCAGTGAACTTTCCGGTATGTATGTGTAAAAGTGTGTTCAGTATGTGTTCTAATAGTAAGTTATATCATCATGATAATAATAAATAGGGAAATAGGTATTTAAATAGTACCTTGGGGGAAGGGTTGTCTACTTCTCCTTATATCTCAACTGCCCCTGGTTTTTCTCCAAATACTGAGTTGTGTAGACTTCAGTCAAATGTTTATCTTCCTTAGTCACCTTATCCGAGCTCCGATAAAGGGGGAATAGTGTGAACTCCTCTTGCATACTCCGTTATCAGCATCGTGAAATCCAACTACTTACGTGAATATCGTATTTCAAACCTTGGAACCTTCAGGTGCTCGAGCCCCTGTAGGTTTAAACTTCGCGAACCTAGCTTCAGGCCCAACAACCCACCTAAAAAGGTGGTAGACTTGAGACTTCTTCGTATCAGGACCGATTCTCATCATTATTCAGCCAATTTACTTCAATTCTTGTGGGATTGGCCTCAAACTTTGCCCAATCCATCATCATAAAAGTCTATCATCTGTTTATCAACAATTACACACATTATAATGAAGATAAATAGTCAAATAATGATATAACCATATCATATATTCAATAAAACTCAAAGGATACCATCTATCTCTTTCACTACAAGAAAACTAACTTTTAGTAACAAAATCATCTCATTATTGTTTCTTTAGCTAAAAGTCTTTAGTGACAGAAAATTGAGAATTAATGATAGGACCTGTCACTAAAAGTCAATTCATATCATTAAAAACTTTTATCTAGATAAGCAATAATGAGAGAAATCATATCATTAAAAATCATTTTTCTTGTAATGTTTTCGACGTGTCATTATCTCATAAGACGACATATTTTATCTACATTTATAGCAAAAAAAAAAAAAAAAAAAAGTAAATTTGTACACAAGGTAAAGCCTTGTAAAAGGGAGTTTTTTTTTTTTTTTTTTGTGTTTACAAGATAATAAAATAAGATTACAAATCACGAGCACAAGATCTTAATCTTCAAACCATAGTATCGCCGTCCACTCCAATCGTGAGAAGAGGAAATAGAGTTTTCCTTTGCCTTAACAGGTGTTCAGGTCTCCAATCTTTCAACGAGACAACCCCACACTAAGGTGTTCTCATGTCAAGAATATAAAACAGAAGAAATAGACAAAGTTCCACCAAGTACTGTATCCCAAGAATCAGAACACCAGTGCTCTAGAGTCTATCTCAAAGAGCTTAACCATCAAAAAAGAAGTCTCACAACAAAGACCCATAACGGGAAAACGAGACGCACAAGGCACAGTAGAAACAACCCGCAACAACTAGAAGGGAGTTCTATTTATAGGTGGCAGGTACAAGGTTTTCAAAGAGTGTTGTCATTTTCAATTAAAAAGTGTTAATATATATATATATATATATAACAAATAAAAAAGTGTTACCCGCAATAATTGATAATTGAAACATGCTACAACTACTGAAACTTTTCACTTGAAATAACTGAAACGTATAGTTTAATATTACTGAAATGTGCTACTTTTTTTTTTTTTTTTAACAATACAACAAGGAACCTGAAAAATAACTCTCAACGAAGAGAGTAGGAGATGGATAAATCCTTGTAATACTGTAGACAAACATCTTCACACCAATCCTGAGGTAATGAAGTGTAATAGACACTCTAGCTAGTGCATGTGTAATACTATTGGTACATAGGAATGAATTAGGAATGGAATGATCATTCCTTAATTCATTCCAAATACCATGATTGGTATATTTATTTATTAGGAATGATCATTCCATTTGGAATTGTCATTATCAAAAATTAATGAATAATCATTCCTTCCATACCCCATGGTATTGTGTATTCCATGATGTAATAAATGAATTTTATTATTATTACTATTATTATTATATAAAATATTACTCCTACTATTTATTTTTATTTTCACGTACTATTATTTTTCACTTTCAATAATAATAATTTTTTTAAAAAAAAATTAATATTATAACTATTAAATAAATAATACTCCGTAATTTATTATTCATAATAAAATTTTGAAAATCAATAATAAAAATAATAAATTTAAAAATTAAATAATAATTAAATATACATTATTATATAATAATAGTTATAAAAATATTAACAATACATACCGTTAAATTAAAAAAATATTTATTATTTGATAATAGTAATTTAAACACTTAACAATAATATTTTTATATATTAATAATAATATACTATATTAATATATAATAATAATAATTTTTAAATAATAAATAGTGATAATAACAAATCATTGCAACAACAAAAATTAACAATAATAATAATTTAGGTAATTTTACACAACACAAATTTTTCATTCCTTGTACATATCAATCATAACAATTGTCATTCCTATTTTATTCCTTTCCCACCTTCATTCCATTCATGAGCTCATTCCATTCAACCATATTTTCATTTCATCATACCAATCATGCCGTTATTTTCCCGCGGCACATATTGATAGTCCCACACTAGGACATGTTGCAGTAATCTCTTAATATTACTCACGATCTTATTTTCTGCCTCCCCGATGTCACAATTATCCTGAATACATTTAATTGCATCGGATGAGTCCGATCGTATCCCATTGATCGTGACTTGATTCTGAATGCACTTCTCCAACCCAATTTCAATTCCTCTAAGTTCAGTGCCACAAACTGTACCAACATTACGAATCCTCTCTGCTCCTGCAAATATAACTCTCCCTTCTTGGCATTTTACCACAAATCCAATTGCAAAGAAATTCTTGTATGGATTGAAGGCTGCATCCGTAAAAAGCAGATTACCAGTTCCACCAGGAGAATAAATTTCTTTTGGTTTAGCAATAAAATCCCTCAAAACTCCCTCAATATTTTTTGCCTCTAAGAAATCCCACCAGTAAGCTACTGCCCAATCCACACTAAAATTAACAAATTCATGCCCCTGGAAAGAAGTTTTGGCAAAATCCTTTTGATGCAATATCCTACACCTCTCTTTCCAAATTGCCCAAATCAATATAAAAACAAAGGCCATGCGAGTACCATCCATCTTATGAACACACCAAGAAACAAAATCCCCACAATTTCCACGAATCCTCTTTTTAATCTCACTCCAGAGGCCCTGCTTCTTCCAAGTATTTTTTGCAAATGGACACTTAAAAATACAATGCATTGAATCCGCCCAGAAAAAAACCACAAAGGCCACAAGTTGTATCTACCGGAACATGATGCGAAGCTAAACTCCCTTCTGAAGGAATCATGTTATTAAAAAATTTCCAACAAAAAATGCTTACCTTCGGCGGCACCGTAAGCTTCCAAATCCTCTGAAACAGAACAGATCCCTTCTTCGAATTTGATGTTCCTGCGACTTCTGTACCATCCTCAACAATCCTCTGTTTTTGGGCAATATTATATCCAGATGCGACTGTATATTTTCCCGTTGTTGATTCTGACCAAAAAAATTGATCTTTCTCGTCTATACCAAGAGTTGGCATTGCCAAAATTCTATCAGCTTCGAATGGCAAGAAAGCTTGGCGTATCAACTCTCCATTCCATTCGCCATTCCTTAACAGAAACCTATTCACACAGGATGCACTTGCAATTCTTGAGGATATTCGACCATCATTTGAACCAATAACCCATCTATCCTTATAAACATGAACATCCTTTCCATTACCGATCTTCCATCTTCCCCCAATATCCAACACATCTCTACTCCATAATAAAGATCTCCACACAAAGGAAGGATTGGATCCCAACTCAATTTTCGAAACGTTTGAATGCTTAAAATATCTAGCTTTAAACACCTTCCCAATAAGAGAATTTGGTTTGGTAATAATCCTCCATAGCTGTTTGTCCAACAAAGCTTTATTAAAATGAGTCATCTTACGAAAACCCATACCCCCTTCTGTTTTTGGAGTACAATGATCCTCCCATTTTTTCCAATGTATTTTCCTACCCAAATCATTATCACCCCACCAGAAACCAGAAATAAGTCTTTCAATGTCTTGACAAATTGAAGCTGGAATCCGAAAGCAAGACATGGCATAAGCTGGAATTCGAAAGCAAGAACCTTAGGATGTTCATCTACTTCAACTTGGTTAAGCTCCGCAACATCTTTCATCATTTTTTCTATCAATTGTGTTTGCAATTGGCTCATGACATTCGTCATTTGGCTCAACTGAACTTCCATACGCTTTTGGCTAGACTCCATATTCTTTTGTTCCTCAACCATGATCTTAAATTTTAACTGGACACTCTCTTGATAACTCAATATGTTCAAAGCCAAAGAATTCAACATATCTTTCAATGTGCGTTCAGACTTTTGCTCCGAGTCCATCCATCCACCATTATCATAAGTCCTCTCATAATTTCTGAATAGTCGAGGCCTATAATCATGGTATTGTTGTCCTATTGCATCATTTAAAATCTGACAGTCATCAGTGGTGTGATCAATGGTGGAGCAAATTCGGCGTGGTCGGATTTCTGGAGTCTTTCCCTTTATCATCATTAGCATCATACTTGCAATTTTCTCCAATGGATCATCCTTTGACTTATGAACCGAGTAAGTGTTTTGATGGTCTTCATACCTAAAGTCATACATGGTAGAAAGAATAGAGAGAATAAACCTGCAAACAATTTCTAGAACCTGAACAAGGAGATACTGAGAGGGTTAGTGTTAGTAGAAATCTGTTGAAGAGAAACAAACGAAGCAACAGTAGCCAACGTGAAAGCAAAATTTTTTTGGATTTTTCTGGGAATTTTTATTTTTTTGGAGTTTTTCAGAATTTTTTGACAGAAATTAAAAACACAAAAAATTCAATCAAATATACAACCAGTCCCCGGCAGCGGCGCCAAAATTTGGTGTGCTGTCGCCGGCACCCAAAAATAAATACCTTAAATATTCACTATGCAGTAGAGTAAGTAAGGGTCGATCCCACAGGGAATGGTGAAACTCAATTGAATAAATTGTGTTATGAAAGCAGTAAAAATGGGGGAAGTTGGATTGATGGTTTCTAACTAATACTAGGAAGCATAAAATAAAAGTAAGCAATAAAAATAAACAAGAATCAAATATAAAGAACGATCTAGCCCTCGGATTGCTTCCCCTTGAATAATTTAACAAAATTAATTAGTGAACCCGGTAATCTCAATCTAATCTCAAATCTTATCCCTAAACCAGTGGTACGACCAAACTAGTTCGAATTGTTTCTTAAGTTTAATTAATTAGAAAGTACGACCCCCAATTAATCTATTTCTACGAATAACCCCAAAACATGTATTTAAGGTTCAACTCGAGAAACGCATTCAAGACCTAAAACAATAGAATAAACTAGACCATAAATACGAGACACTCGTTTCATGCAACCTAGACGTTATTATCCCCTAAGGTGTTCTGCCTTAGTTGCTACGATATTCACAATAATATAACAATTACGGATTATACATCATGAATTAACTAGTATTGATAACAAATAAACTCGGATGGCCAGTCCTAATAAATCTATTAATCAAAACATGCTTCGCATAAATTAAATAATAACGAAATCAAAATATGAATTGAAATAAACCGTGAATCACAAAATAAAAAAGGCATAATTAAATCCAGGTTTCACATCCTCAGGCTAGAAAAACAATCTAAGTATTAAACATATTTAAAAGAATCGACAAAAACAAAACCAGAATCATTGTTGTTCCAATCTTGCGCCCGCTTCCCAGAATTGCGGCTGGCCTCCTCTCAGTATTCACGGCTGGTATATAACATAACTCCTCTTATGGGCCCAATGATAGGCCCAAGAATTAGAAAAGTCCATTAATGCAATACTTTCGTGGCATGGGCCTAGTACTTGGCCTTTAGGCTGAAATAATTTCTTCTCATGGGTCTGTTGTCAATGTAATTTTAAAATACTTCAATTTCATCTGAATTAAAATCAGAAAATAAAAATATCAAGATAATTGAAGTCATAACTGATAAGTCGGGAAAACATAATAAAATAGTAAATTAATTCTCATAAAATATTCGATTAAAGCACATAAATCTGCAATAATTCCGACTCATCAAATCCCCCCACACTTAAACATTTGCTTGTCCTCAAGTAAAGAGAATCAAAACGCACAAGGGATAATTTCAATGACAACCAACTCAAGAAAAATAATGGAATTTGCACGTATAGTAATTGAGAATTCAAAGCAAGAAAATTGGATTACTCTTCTATGATTCTCAAAACTAGATTTCTGAGCCAAATCCATAAGTTGTTTGCCTATCTCGATAAACCACAAATTTCAATTCACACTTAACCCACAAAATCTCATCAATTTTCAGTTACTCACACCACATTCATGATCCCCTAAAAATCTTGACTTCAGATCACTCGAATCAATTCTCCTTCGAAGTTCAAATCCTATGGTATCCTTCTCCAATCATTTTTTTTTTAGCTGCAATTTTTTTTTCAGCTTTAAATCCACCTTGGATTTTTTTTTCAAAAGGTTTGCAGCTTCTCTCCACTTTTCGGGTTTTAGCTAAGTTTATTCATTTTTGAACACTTAAGCCCCCTGAAGTAGGTAGCTGGTTCTGCTTTTTTTTTTTTTTTTTTTAAATGAGGTCCGCAGCTCCTCTCTACTTTTCGGGTTTTAGCTAAGTTTATTCGTTTACGAACACTTGAGCCCCCTACAGTAGGCAGCTGTTTCAGCCCCTCATTAATTTTTCTCATTCATCACTTTTTTTCAACTTAGGATACCAAATAAGATTCTTCACTTCTCAAGAAAACCAATGAAAGTTCACAAAAATCAAACAATCAAGTACACCATTTCAGGGCATGAATAAACCAAGAACCAATTCAATTTCAAGGTATAAGATATGAATATCAACCGGGCTACTAATCAAGACTCACAACTCATGATTTTAGCAATTTAACAAAAATCCAACAATTAAGAATATAGGAAAAGTAACCAATTAAACATGCTTCAAACACCAACACTTTTGTTCACATAATTCCAATTTAAGCATAAAATACTCTAACAATGAATCATCCCCCCACACTTAATTAGTTGCTAGTCCCTTAGCACTGAAATAAGAGGTACAAAAGGCAAACACCATATAGAAATAAAAACAGAGTGGAACGGGGGTACCAGATTCTAAGTTGGTTCGTCCAGAGGTGATTCGGGCTCAGCTGCATCTGTTAGAACTAGGCTCGAGAGGACGAGCCCTTACTGTCTTTTTTTTTTTCTTCAGACGACGATGGGCATCAGCGAAATTGGATGCGCAGTGGCACTGCTACGGTTAATCGCGGCCACTGCAATTCCAGCGGTGAAGTGGTGCGGCACGGTGGATGTGCTGAGTTGGCTGCTGGCTGGAGTGATCGAGCAGTGGCCGTCGCGATTCCGACATAATGGAGTGGTTGCGGCGCTGTGGAATCGCGGCCGCTGTTCTTTCCGGTGATGAAAGGGGGGGGGGCGCGATGCATTCGGTGATAGAGAGAATGTGGGCGCGGTGTTCCTGCGGTTGCACAGAGAGCGGCGCGGTGCTGCCTTTTTCGGTTAGAGAGAAGGCGCGGCGGTGGGAAATAGTGGAACGACAAAGAGAGAGAGGTTGTTGAGCGGTGTGTGGATAGGGTTTCTGCGGTGGTTTCTGCGGTGTGATGGACCTGTCAAGCAGAAAGTAAAAAAAATAGAAATAATAAAATAAAATAAATAAATAAATAAAAAAATAAAAACTAATAAGCAAAAGAAATTAATGCAAAAAAAAAATTCCAGGAGAAGTGTTTCATTAATGCGTGCCCACGCCTTATCTTGCCACTTCAATGAAAGAAAAAATTCCAGGAGAAGTCTTCCCTTAAGGCGTGCCCACGCCTTATCTGAAATCCTCTTCTGATCCTCAAACACACAAAAACGAAATTAAAAGCAAAAATAATAAAATAAAAACTAAATAAACATTGGGTTGCCTCCCAATAAGTGCCTTTTATTAACGTCGTTGGCTCGACGACCAACTTCTCTTTCACGTAATAGGAGTATGATAACCCTCTCTAGTTAGTGGCATTTTGGATTGAGAAACAATGTTCTCTCCAATCAAGATCTTTTCATTCCAAGATAGCCATTGCTTGTCAGTGTAAAGCTCATTCAATAGTTTAGCATATCTAGGAATTTGCTTTGTATGCTCAACTAGTGGTATGTTGATCTCAACCCTTCGAAAGACATTAACTAGTTGTTGCTCCTTGACATCTTTCTCGACCTTTTTCAACCTGGAGGGAAAGGGAACTACATTAGTAATAACAGGATTGAATTCATGATATTTTACCTCACTTTTCTGTTCTGGTACACTGACACTAAAGGGGTCAGTGTTAGTGAAAACTGCATCCTGTTTTTTCTGTATAAATTCTCCAGTCTCAATCGACTCGTCTCGTGCCTCAATCTGGTCGTTAGAAACCTTAGGATGTTCATCTACTTCAACTTGGTTAAGCTCCGCAACATCTTTCATCATTTTTTCTATCAATTGTGTTTGCAATTGGCTCATGACATTCGTCATTTGGCTCAACTGAACTTCCATACGCTTTTGGCTAGACTCCATATTCTTTTGTTCCTCAACCATGATCTTAAATTTTAACTGGACACTCTCTTGATAACTCAACATGTTCAAAGCCAAAGAATTCAACATATCTTTCAATGCGCGTTCAGACTTTTGCTCCGAGTCCATCTGTCCACCATTATCATAAGTCCTCTCATAATTTCTGAATAGTCGAGGCCTATAATCATGGTATTGTTGTCCTATTGCATCATTTAAAATCTGACAGTCATCAGTGGTGTGATCAATGGTGGAGCAAATTCGGCATGGTCGGATTTCTGGAGTCTTTCCCTTTATCATCATTAGCATCATACTTGCAATTTTCTCCAATGGATCATCCTTTGACTTATGAACCGAGTAAGTGTTTTGATGGTCTTCATACCTAAAGTCATACATGGTAGAAAGAATAGAGAGAATAAACCTGCAAACAATTTCTAGAACCTGAACAAGGAGACACTGAGAGGGTCAGTGTTAGTAGAAATCTGTTGAAGAGAAACAAACGAAGCAACAGTAGCCAACGTGAAAGCAAAATTTTTTGGATTTTTCTGGGAATTTTTATTTTTTTGGAGTTTTTCAGAATTTTTTGACAGAAATTAAAAACACAAAAAATTCAATCAAATATACAACCAGTCCCCGGCAGCGGCGCCAAAATTTGGTGTGCTGTCGCCGGCACCCAAAAATAAATACCTTAAATATCCACTATGCAGTAGAGTAAGTAAGGGTCGATCCCACAGGGAATGGTGAAACTCAATTGAATAAATTGTGTTATGAAAGCAGTAAAAATGTGGGAAGTTGGATTGATGGTTTCTAACTAATACTAGGAAGCATAAACTAAAAGTAAGCAATAAAAATAAACAAGAATCAAATATAAAGAACGATCTAGCCCTCGGATTGCTTCCCCTTGAATAATTTAACCAAATTAATTAGTGAACCCGGTAATCTCAATCTAATCTCAAATCTTATCCCTAAACCAGTGGTACGACCAAACTAGTTCGAATTGTTTCTTAAGTTTAATTAATTAGAAAGTACGACCCTCAATTAATCTATTTCTACGAATAACCCCAAAACATGTATTTAAGGTTCAACTCGAGAAACGCATTCAAGACCTAAAACAATAGAATAAACTAGACCATGAATACGAGACGCTCGTTTCATGCAACCTAGACGTTATTATCCCCTAAGGTGTTCTGCCGTAGTTGCTACGATATTCACAATAATATAACAATTACGGATTATACATCATGAATTAACTAGAATTGATAACAAATAAACTCGGATGGCCAGTCCTAATAAATCTATTAATCAAAACATGTTTCGCATAAAATTAAATAATAACGAAATCAAAATATGAATTGAAATAAACTGTGAATCACAAAATAAAAAAAGGCATAATTAAATCCAGGTTTCACATCCTCAGGCTAGAAAAACAATCTAAGTATTAAACATAATTAAAAGAATCGACAAAAACAAAACCAGAATCATTGTTGTTCCAATCTTGCGCCTGCTTCCCAGAATTGCGGCTGGCCTCCTCTCAGTATTCACGGCTGGTATATAACATAACTCCTCTTATGGGCCCAATGATAGGCCCAAGAATTAGAAAAGTCCATTAATGCAATACTTTCGTGGCATGGGCCTAGTACTTGGCCTTTAGGCTGAAATAATTTCTTCTCAGGGGTCTGTTGTCAATGTAATTTTAAAATACTCCAATGTCATCTGAATTAAATCAGAAAATAAAAATATCAAGATAATTGAAGTCATAACTGATAAGTCGGGAAAACATAATAAAATAGTAAATTAATTCTCATAAAATATTCGATTAAAGCACATAAATCTACAATAATTCAGACTCATCACCCAGGTACAAATCATGACCTTGTGATGATTGAATGCCCAAAATATTTTTTGATGAATCCACACTTGCCTGGCAAGTAGATGGGCTAAAAGTAATTGTTGATTTATCCCGATTGACCAATTGTCCAGAAGCCTTTTCATACGTGTAGATACAATTTGCCATTGCTTGAACTTCTTTTCTTGTCACCTTGAAAAAGAGTAAACTATCGTCTGCAAAAAAGAGATGTGATGGTACAGGAGCTGATCTCGCAATTCTAATGCCTGAAATCTGTTTGGACATGACCACTGGGGATATAATAGATGAAAAAACTTGTGCACAAAGGACAAATAAGTAAGGTGAAAGAGGTCCTTGTCGAAGACCACGAGAGGGAGCGAAATACTTAGAGATGACACCATTAACTTTGACACAATATTGAACTGATGATATGCATCTCCATATTAAATTGATCCACTTTGGTGAGAATCCCATAATACCGAGCACATACATTAGAAATGACCATTCAATCCTATCATAAGCCTTACTCATGTCCAATTTAAGAGCTGCATAACCCACCTTGCTTTTAGAGGACTTTAAATGATGCATACCTTCATATGCCAATAACACATTGTTGCTTATGAGTCGCCCTGGTACAAAAGCACTTTGATGCTGATCAATCAACCCTCCTAAAATACCCTTCAGCCTATTGGTAATCGTTCTCGCCAGAATCCTATAACAAACATTACACAAACTTATAGGCCTGAAGTGTTGAGGTAAAGATGGATTACCGACTTTAGGGATAAGGGTGATAATTGTTTGATTCCATGGCTGTATCGAATCATCACCATTCAGAATTTTCAGAATCGAAGAGGAGACATAATCACCAATAAGAGACCAATTCGCTTGATAAAAAAAGGCAGGAAAACCGTTTGGGCCCGGTGCTTTCCAAGGTGAAAGATCTTGAACTGCTTTAAATACTTCGGCTTTAGTAAAAGGGGAATCCAACATATTTACCTCTGATGTCGACAGCTTGTCCGATAGAAATTGAGCTGCTCTTCGAATCACATTACCAGATAGCTTGCTCGAAGTGTAAATCTGTCCATAGTGCTCCAAGAAAACTTTCCCAATACTACCAGCATCATATTGCCACTCCCCATTTGCATTTTGGATTTTCAAAATATTGTTGATTCTTCTCCGAAGATTTGCACGGGAATGAAAAAACTTTGTATTTTGATCACCCTCCTTTAGCCACGAAACCCGAGCACGCTGTTTCCAAAACTACTCATCTTGTGTAGACAATCTTGCTAATTCAGACTCTAACATCTTAACTCTGTCCATGTCCGGGTATGTATCATCATTGTCTAACAGATTATTGATTTCCCCTTGAACATGCTTAGTTCTAGTCGTAATCGTGCCCCCTTTATGCTTTGCCCACTCATGCATAAGCTTGCCACATCTCTCTAAGGATTCCTGCAGCGGCATCTGAGCATCACTTTTGTGCCAAACAATTGATATAGTTTTTTTAAAGTCCTCCTCCTTCATCCAATAATTCTCAAATTTAAATGGCTTTTGAACAAACATCTGATTTCCCTTCTTTATAGCATCAAAAGAAAACAAGATCGGCCTATGATCCGAGCCCGAAAAATTCAATGACACTACATTATAATTTGGAAACATCTCCATCCAACTTTCAGTAGCCACAAAACAGTCAAGTTTTTATTTAATGTATTGATTGCCTTTCCTACGATTATGCCATGTAAACTTTGACCCTTTCATTTTCAGACAATTCAATTCATTTGTCAACAACACATCCTGAAAAAGATTTATCTTGGCATTTTGTCGTTTCAATCCCCCAAACTTCTCATCATTATAAAGCACTTCATTGAAGTCCCCCCAATAATCCACGGGTGTGGTAATATAGGTAGATAATTTTTTAGTCTTGAAAGCAATTGCCAAGATGCAAATCTATTATGAGCATTTGGGTGTCCATAAAATACAGTAAATCTCCAATCACCCGATGAATCAGTAATTTTACAATCAATATGGCCCTTAGAATACGACAAAACAGAAAGATCACTTTCATTCCACAATAAGACCAAACCACCAGCATAACCACAAACATCAACACAAAGGCTAAGGCCCTCTCCATTGAGAGGTATTTAGTGGGGAAGATGTTGAGGTGGAGGAGAGAGGTGGATGATGTGGAGGAGGGAAGGGGTTGGAAAAGTTGTTTGGGGAAGTAAGTAACTTCCCCAAGTATTTGTGAGCGGGTGAGAGTGGGGGGAGGCGCAGGGTGAGCTGCACGCGGACGGAGGAGCAATCAGCATGGCGCGTGCATTACACGCGAGATTGGGCGCGTCTAGCGCTGGCCAGCTGAACGGCTGCTGCTTGTCGGCCACATGCATGCTCCTTTTAATTTTTTTTTATTATCTCAGTACATGTATTAAAATTGTTTTAATTGGGACATTTACCAAATTTGCACAACTTCACAAGAAAGAGTCGTTGGCCTTCTTGCCTCTTCAAAATTAAACCCAATTTGCAAGGAGCCGTTGGTCTTCTTGCTTCATATATTTTTTTTTAATTTGATGTTACTTTAACAATACATGCAACGACTCTACAAATGAAATAGCCGTTTGATTTCAGAACGGCTCCTGAAATGTTTTTGGTTTTTTTTTTTTTTTTTTAATTCTCCTATAAATATGTTACAATTTTTCATTCATTCTACATTATCTACTACATTCTTTTTCAATTTTTATATTCTATCTTCTAGCAAATTTTATTTTTCTCCTCATCCAAAAAAAATGGATCCCATGCAACAATGGATTCAATATATGCATTCGCTTAACAATCAACCCCAAAATGTAGATCAACCAAATATCCCTCCCACAAATTATCAAAACAAAAACCCTAAACCCAAAATTATCAACACCAAAATTCTCAACCAAATCCATCTCATATCCTCAATCCAAATTTATTCAATGTTCCTCCTCCTCAATTTGCAGTTCATCCGATCGGGGGTACTAATTCTCCGGATATAGGCACAAATTCCTCGCAACATTCATCTCAATTCTCTCAGACAGGAGTTGAGCCGATAAACCTCGTGGACGACTTCGAGGCAGTCGAAGTTCCACCAAAAGCTCCTGCTAAACAAAAGCAAAAGCACGCTTACTCCCCTGAAGAAGACGCTCTCCTGGCAAGATGTTGGATTGATATTAGCGTCGACTCCGTTGTCGGAAATGATCAAAGAGTTGATCAAATGTGGAATCGGATTGCTGAGGCGTACAACGCAAACAAGCCTAAAGAGTGGGTTCCAAGGCTTGCTTCAAACTTGAAGACACCCTACTATACAGTACAGAAATGCTCGAGAGATTTCAACAATTGTTACATTCAAGTGAGGAGCACCTGGGGGAGTGGTTGTAATGATGCTGATATTGAAGATAAGGCAAAAGTTCAATACGCAGCTCAACATGGGAAGAAGCAATTTGGATACATCAAAGCTTGGAGAGAATTGAAGGACTGTCAGAAGTTCTTGGAAGGAGGTGACGTTCGCGGATAAAAAAAGACAAAAGTCTCGGCATCTGGAGAGTACGTGGTGTCTTCAAGCACTGATCCGAGCGCTGAAGACGGATCTAGGGAAGAACCCTCTCGCCCAATAGGGAGGAACGTAGCAAGGCGAAAGACAAAAGGTAAAGGAAAAGCAACCACGTCTGCTGAAGGATTAGACGAAGAAACTATGAGAAGGGTTCAACACTTGGAAGATTTGAACGAGAGTAGGCTCAAAACGCTTGCCGAAATTGCCCGAGCTAACACCGATAGGGCCCGAGCTACCGCTGATAGGGCCCAAGCTAACTCCAATAGGGCTCGAGCTAAAAATTATAAAATACTCATGAAAGATACCTCGAACATGACACAGGAACAACTACGTTTCCATCTCTACATTGTGGAGGAAATCAAGAAGGAGATGGGGTTGTAGGTACGAAGAATTATTAGTAGTCGTGCTTTTAATTGTTGTAATATTAGTTGATGATGTATTTCATTTCTTTATTTTAAATAGACTAGCCGTTGTATGCATCGTTGTATTTGCCGTTGTATTTCTATAATATTATGTATTTCTTTTAGTTTTGAAAAGTAGCTGTTGTAAAACTAGCCGTTGTGAAGCTCTACTCTATTTAAAGAGTGTAACCGGATTGTGGAAGCTCTCACCATCAGAACATTACACTCCTCTAATACACTACAGGAAATTACACTTTACATGACGAATTTTTTTTGTGACGACACCAAATTCGTCACAATTTGTTAATTAAAGGTGACAAATTTAATTTTCGTCACTTAATAACTAGTATTCGTGACAAAATTTTATTTTGTCACCAATAATATTTTTATTCATGACGAAATTTTATTTTGCCACCAATAATATCTTTTTTCGTCACCAATTTGAAAATATCATGACGACAATAAGAAATTCGTCACAAAAATATTTGGTGACAAAATTTATAATAATATGTGACGATATTCATCGTCATGAAAAATAATATTTTCATGACGATGCTATGTTTTGTCATTATTTATTCAAAATAAGTAGTGACGCAATTATTTTGTCACAATATTATTTGGTGACGACATTCATAGTGATTTGTGACTACCATATTCGTCATATAATACAATATTTTCATGACGACTTTATGTTTCATCATTAATTGTTCTGAATAATTAATGACATATATTTTCGTCATCAATATTTATATATAGTGACGATTAATATTATTTCGTCACAATATTATTTGGCGACGATGTTCATTGTAATTAGTGACGATAATTATAGTCATATAATATAATATTTTCATGACAATTTTATGTTTCGTCATTAATTGTTCAGAATAATTAGTGACACATTCTTTCGTCACCAATATTTATATATGGTGACAATTAATAATCATTTGTCATTTTTCACAAAAGAGGATCATAAATTTCATAACGATCTTTTGGTGACGCATGAATTTCGTCATCATTTGTTACATAAACATTAATTTTTTATCTTTGTGACATTCTATTGTTGTCATTATTAATAATTTTATTTGTCACTAATTAGTGCTTCCTTCGTTTCGTAATTACGGATTACTTACACGCTTTTTTTACTGGGACAACATCCTAAAATTAATTGCACACCCAAATATAGAAATAATATACAAAATTAATTTAAAACGACTATTAATAATGACAAAGAAAATGTTTAAAAAACATCTTCCCAATTCTGAAAAAACACATCACGACAAGAAAATGTGTTTTTCATAACAAAAATAAAAACAATTGTTGCAATACGTTTTTTAATTATAAAAACCTTTTGTAATGAAGTAATGAAATAATGTTTGACTTCTAAAGCTTGTTGCAAAAATTATTTGTAATGGAAAAAAATCTTTTTTTTTTGTTACAAATATCTTAATAGTGTTAAGATGTTGTAAGTTTGATCCAAAAGATCAATATTTTATTTAATAGTACAAAAAATTTGTTACAATTACTAGCTCATTTTGTTTCATGAATAAATAATGGTTATAAATAACTCGTTTTATTTAAATATTATACAGTCCAATAAACATATGAGAAATCATAAAATTATAAGAAAATAAAATAAAGCAATAAATTATGAAAGTGTTGGTCCTGAAAGGAGTATATAACAAGGGTATGGGGGGGGGGGGGGAATACACTTGTATGCAATTCTTTTCAAACTTAACTAAGTAGGACTCTAGCAAGGTTGTCCTGGACAACTCTGCTGAGATGAATAACTTCTTAAAGATAATAAACCTACTAAGTACTATTGAGTACTTAGTTGAATGACTATTTAAGTGAGTTATAAGTGCGGAATTAGTGGTTGGCCCTTTAGTTTAGACTCCTTTAAGTTCTGAAATCTCTTCAATAAAACAGTCCAGTTTTTCAGGGAACTTGTCCAAATCAGGTTTGCACAGTCTTAAGTATATGTCCCTTGAAAGATCATTTTTGTGTGCAGTGTTGAATGTATGTAAGTACTTGAAAGTAAATCAACACAAGAGTTTATAGTGGTTCAGAGACTCAAGCTCCTACATCCACTTTCCCTGATTTAACAGGATAATTCCTTCACTCTTGGAATTAACTTGTTTTATAGTGCCAAGGTGCACTTGATCAAGAACACCACTCCTTGGTGAATTGATCCCTAGGATGTATAGAGTCCTAGTACCCTTTCTCAACTCAGAACTGTTCTTCTCTCAACAGTCAGCTCCTACCACTTCTACTACTACAACCTTCTCACTTTCTCACTTGAAAGGTATAAGGGTTGAAGTAAGGTTCCAACTAATGAGATATCCTTTACAAAGAAGATCAGTGTATAAGGATAGGATATCTCTCTAAGCTTTGTATGGATATACAATTGAGTTCAGCTTAGATGAGGTGTATGAAGACTAAGATAGTCTCTTGAGGACTTTGAAGCTTCAGAGTAGATTGATAGTTGGATGGATAGTGGATGCTTCAAATGGTCTTCACACTTTTGTATTTATAGACAAATTTGAGGATTTGCCCATTGGAGAGGCAGCCTCAAATGTCCATAAATGTCTTCCTTTAGTTTCTTCAAACTGGAAGACAGATTCTTGAAAGTGACATGTCCTCATTTGGGAAATAAACGGCTGTAAACACTTTGTCCTCATTCTGCAGCACTTTTCCCAATTTCTGACTTCAAGATTCACTTGATCAAACATGGACATGATTTCTGATGATTAGTCCTTGGATAAAGACAACTCTGCTTATCACTATCAGTGGACTTTGCTTATCAGCAAGGTTGGCTTGCTCTCTTCAGGTGACTTGGCTCTTTCCCTTTGCATGATTGATGAGCATTTGTATTCATACCATGGGATTAGTGTCTTTGACCACATCAGCAAGGTTGGGATCCCTTGACATGGTTCTGGTACAAGTGTCCTGAGACAACTCTTCTGAACAAACCTCCTGAGCAAGAATGCCTTAGTAGGTTCTGTCTAGATGAATCATTTATCATGCTTGATCTTCATAGAGATTGTTCCACAATCCATTCACTCTTGATCAGCATACTTGTCTATTCAGCAAACTTGGGACATATTTGACTTGAGCCTTTTGATGGGACTTGATCTTGAAAGACTTCAAAGCATATGTTCCCCCTCAATTTGTGCATCTATATATCTAAGAGCTGCCTAACATATCAGCTTCTCAACTAACCTTATACTATATGTTCTAACATACTTAGAACATAATCATCTTTGACTTAGGCATGTCTTAGGGGGTTTTGGTATTAAATCAAAACACTTCTCATTTTATTCCCAACAATTTCCCCCTTTTTGATGATGCCAAAACCTATACATTCTATGCAAAAGTGACTTGACTACACTAATTACATTTTTCTCTTTAGTAAGTTGACTGAAGTCAAGTTCCCTGAAAGAAAATGTGTTAGTGTATTTTCTGATTTCATTTGCATATAGGTTGACACATCAGACAAGTTGAGATTATGTACCAATATTTCTTGATTCAGAATATGTTCAACTATCATTCAATTAAAGATCATTACAAGCATGTTGATAGTTGAACAAACATATCAGAGCATGAAATAGTACATTAAAATAAATACATGATCAGAGAAATAAATACTTAACAAGATAATCTATCAGAGCATTAATCCTTAAGTATCAGAGCAAAAACACATATCGGATGACTTGATCAATTTCAGCATAGATGACCAATTTCAACAGATCAGCAACCAAGATAAGTTTTCATCCATTTCAGCAAATAGAGGTCAGGAAAACTTAGCCATTTAGAGATCATCCTCCTTAGGTGGCACCATCCCATATTGTGCCCACACTCTCCTTTTCAACTCCATGGCCTCTTGGTTAGTTCCCTTTGGTCCAAGCACCATCCTATTCAGCTTGAGAATCTCAAGGAACTCTTTGAGAATCTTTGATTGGTCAATCCAACCATCCAGCTTGGGAGGCATGTAAATGATTGGTTTAGGAGCAGTGAATTCAATCCTTGCAAGATCAGCAGCTGCAAGAAGTTGCTGATATAGCTCCCTGTAAAACTCAATCATGAATTCAGTAAAAGTGGAGTTCACATCCTTTCCATTCCACCTGTCAATGACATAAAAGTCATAGACAAACTCCCTTTTTGCCTCTTCTCATTTGTCATTCAGCTGTATTGGCACCCATTTATCCAAGTGTGGATATTTGGTGTCCATGGGAATCAGCAGTTGTGGCTTCATCTTGCTATATGTGGCTCTTCTTCTTCTTGGTTTCTGAAAACCAGCTCTTCTCTTGTCTCTTTCTCTATTTGCTTCTTCCATCAAGTCCATCTTCTCTTGAGCCCTCATCATGGCTAACTTCTGCTGTGTTTCAGGATCTTTGCCATATCCTTCTTGAAACAACTTTGATGGATCATTGATCAGCACTGTTGTCTTCTTCTTTGGTTGAGGTCCAAAGCCTTCATAAAACAATTCTTCAACATTTTCAGCAGCTTTGGCACCTTCAGTGGATTTAGTCTCAGCAGACTTGTCTGTTTCAGAAGACTTTGCTTTCTCAGCAGTTTTGGTCACTTCAGCAGTTTTGACCTTTTCAGCAGCTTTAGACTTTTCAGCAGTCCTGGTCTTCTTGGAAGTAGGCTCATCCTCTTCAATTCTGAACTCAGGAGGAAGTTCAAGGCTGTTGGGAAAGTCAGTGAATGTCTCAGGCTTTCTTTTATTTCCCTTGGCCTTCTTGATCTGTCCTCTAGTTTGGACACCTTCAGCATCTTTGTCCAAACCAGAAACTTCTCCTCCTGGCCTTTGCTGCAGTCTTACTCTTTCTTCTTGTGCAGAAGCCATTGAGTTCTTTAATGCTAAAGCTAGCTGCTCTTCTTCATCTAGCTCTTCCAAATTCATCACTGCTTGCTTCTTTCCTTTATCTTCAGCAATTTTGTCCTTGCCTTTGTCTGAACCACCAATTATCAAGGCACCTTTTGCCCTTGCTCTTTCCCTTTCCCCCTTTTTGGCAGCATCAAAACATTGAGGTTTGAGCTCACTCATAGTAGATGCCATCAAGGATTGGGCTTGGTTCAAGGACTTCATCTCCTCAAGCAAGTACACATTCTCATCATGAATGTTTTGCATCCTGTCACTACTGAGGCTTAAGAAAGCCAAGACAGGTTTCATCTTTTGCTCCACAACCTCTTCCATGGTTGTCTTGAGGGATGCATCAAGTTGTGCCTTTAGAAGCTCAGTAAGGTTGGCCACTACATTCTCAGCAATCTTGGCCATCACCTCTTGGGAAAATTTTTCCGAAGCAGCCTTAACCATTGCTAGCCTCATTGCTTCAGCTCTTTTCTTCTGTAAAGCTGTCTTCTTCCCAATGGCTTTCTTAACCACCAATCTTAATGCCTTCAAATTTTTGTTGTGGTTATTCCTTAGCAAGGTTTGCTCTTTCTTGACCTCTTTGGAAACTGAATCCATGATGGCTTTTGCTGTCATGACTTCCGTGGAGATGGTTTGCAAACCAGTCTCAACTCCACTGATTCTTGCCTCAATGGTGGGAAGAACAATTTCTTCTGATCCAGTAAGCCTCATTTCAACAGCTGCTAAGGTTCTACCTTGCTCATCCAATGCTCCTGAAGTTTCAGCATGAGCAGTTTGGACTTGGTGAGCAATAGAATCCAACTTAGCTGACTGCTCTCTAAGAATGGCTTGAGCAGAGCTGGAACTGGAATCAACATGGATTGGTGCTTCAGTTAGAAGATCATCTGTAAAAATTTGGTCAAAGGAAATACCTGCAATATCAGAAAAATCAAATGGGCTTGTTTCCCAAGAATTGACAAGTCCCTGAGGTGGACTTTCTGTCAATTCTTCATCCTCCATAATCAGCATCTGAGTAGCCAGTTAGTTCAATGTTGTCATCAGCAGGGTACCAAAGGCCTAGATTTTCAGTGCCTTTGAGATACCTCAAGATCCTCTTAGCAGCCTCAAGATGGCTTTTCTTAGGATTGGCTTGAAACCTTGCACAAACACCTACTGCAAAGGTGATGTCAGGTCTGCTGGTAGTGAGATAGAGGAGTGAACCAATGATTCCTCTATACTCAGTAGAGTTGGTTGGGACACCACTCTCATCAGGATCCATCTTCCAATTTGTGTTCATTGGGATCCTTACTGGCTTGCTAGTAGTACACCCAAATTTCTTGATCATTTCTCTTGTGTACTTAGCTTGGTTGATGAAGATTCATTCTTTTGATTGCTTGACTTGAAGTCCCAAAAAGAAGTTCATCAATCCCATCATAGACATCTCAAACTTGCTTTGCATAAGCTTTGAAAACTTTTCACAAAGCTTCTCATTGGGGGATCCAAAAATTATGTCATCAATATAAATTTGGACAAGCAAGATGTCCTCTCCTTCAGAGATTCTGAAGAGAGTTCTGTCCACAATTCCCTTGATAAAACCATGATCCAAGAGGAATTGTGATAGTGTATCATACCAAGCCCTAGGGGCTTGCTTGAGTCCATATAGAGCTTTCTTCAGTCTGTAGACTTGGTTTCCAACTTCAAAACCAGGTGGTTGCTCCACATAGACTTCTTTTTTCAAGACTCCATTCAAGAAGGCACTCTTGACATCCATTTGGTACACTTTGAACCTCTTGTGGGCTCCATAGGTTAGAAAGAGCCTTATTGCTTCTAGCCTTGCCATAGGTGCAAATGTCTCATCATAGTCAATGCCTTCAGATTGGCAATAGCCCTTTGCCACTAGTCTTGCTTTGTTTCTGACAATCACATCATTCTCATTTTTCTTGTTCTTGAACACCCACTTTGTTCCAATAACATCTTGATGTGAAGGTCTATCCACCAGTTCCCATACATCATTTCTGGTGAATTGGTTCAGCTCTTCCTGCATTACTGTGATCCAATTGGCATCTTGGAGTGCTTCCTCAATGTCACTTGGTTCTTGTTCTGACAAGAAACAACAGAATAGAGCACTTTCACCATGAAATCTTCTTGTTTTGACTCTTATACTTGGATCACCAAGTATCAGATTAGTAGGATGGTCAGACAACCAAGTCCTTCTTTTTCTGATCTCTTCAGTAGAGTTGTCCTCTACTGAAGTTGAGTCATTTTGATCATAGAATTCAGGAAAGTTTAATGCAGGATCTAATTCAGGATCATAATCAGGGGTGTTGTCCTCAATGTCAGGGACATTGGCATTCTCAACATTGTTGATTCCCCCTTGATTATTTAATCCATTTACTACCTCAGCAGGAACTGCTTCTTCATTGGGAGTTGTTACCTGAGTGTGAACTGGGATTGGGTCATTCAGTTCACCATTTCCTTCAGTGGGGTTTGCCTCAGGAAGATTTTCTTCAGGATTGTTGTCTAGTGGTACATTTTCAGGGAGATTGGCTTGGACAACATCTAAGAATTCAGTGCCTTTGTCTTTCAGACTCAATTTGGTTGTTCTTTGTGTGATTTCCTTTGTATCCAAGTTCTTGTTCCTGAACTCATGAATAGATTCATCAAACACAACATGGGGTGTTTCCTCCACAATAAGGGTTCTACAGTTGAAGACTCTGAAGGCTCTACTGATTTGGGAATATCCAAGAAATATCCCTTCATCAGCTTTGCTATCAAAAACTTTCAACTGTTCTTTCCCATTGTTGTGAATGAAACACTTACAACCAAATATATGGAAATATGACACTTTAGGCATTCTTCCTTTCCAAAGTTCATAGGGGGTTTTCCCTTTCCCCTTAGTTATCAAACATCTATTCTGAGTATGACATGCAATGTTTATTGCTTCAGCCCAAAACCTCTTAGGTAGATTAGAGTCAGCAATTAAGGTTCTAGCAGCTTCTTTTAAAGTTCTATTTCTTCTTTCTGCAACTCCATTCTGCTGAGGAGTTCCAGCTGCTGAGGTTTCACGAACTATACCATTTAGTGTGCAATACTCATTGATGTAAGAGTTTATGAACTCAGTGCCTTTATCAGACCTTATCTTGATAATGCTGAGGCTTTTCTCATTTGACAATCTCTTTAGATGTTCAGGGAGTTTGACTTGAGTTTCCTTCTTATTAAGGAGAAATACTACCCATGTGAACCTAGAGAAGTCATCTACTACCACCAATGTGTATTTTCTACCATTTATGCTTGCAGGGGTAATTGGTCCAAATAAGTCCATATGTAGTAGTTCAAGTACCCTTTCAGTAGAAATGACTGGGTTTCCTTTGAATGAGGCTTTAATCTGTTTTCCTTCTTGTTGGGAATAAAATGAGTTATGTTTTGATTAAATACCAAAACCCCCTGAGACATGCCTAAGTCATGATTGAATATGTTCTAGAAATGTTAGAACATATAGTATAAAGGCTAGATGAGGAGCTAATATGTTAGGTAGCTCTTAGATGATTAAATGCACAATTTGAGGGGGAACACATGCTTAGAAGTCCATCTAGATCAAGTCCCCTCAAGGCTCAAACTCTGGATACAACACTAAGTCTTTTGAAGACCAACTATACTGATCAGGAGAGTTGTCCAGAGGAGTTGTCTCAGTACAAGAAATCAAGATCAAGTGCTCTGAAAGCTTGAGGTCAACTATGCTTAAGAAATAGAGACAACTACACCCTAAAGAACTACAAATCAACATGCTAAGATCACTTTGAAGTGAAGCAAAGGGTATGAACTAAGTCATCTGAAGAAGAGCAAGCCAACCTTGCTGATAAGCAAGACTGCTGATAGTGATAAGGAGAGTTGTCCAAATGAAGAGGAATGTTGTCCTATCAATGGAACAACCTTCAGAAGCCATGTCCAAGTCCTAACAAGAGAATCTGAAAGTCAGACATTGGGTAGAGTGCTGCAGAATGAAGACAAAGTCTTAACAGCCGTTTATTTCCAAAATGAGGACATGTCACTATCAAGATTCTGTCTTCTAAGTTGAAGAACTGAAAGAAGACATTTATGGACATTTGAGGCTGCCTCTCCAAAGGGCAAATCCTTCATTTGTCTATAAATACAGAAGTGTGATGACCATTTAAAAGTACCTCAACACAATCCAACTAACCTCAAGTTCTTACAAGCTAGAGTGCTTTCAAAGCTTTCAAAAGACTATCTTAGTCTTCATACACTTCTTCTAAGCTGAACTACATTGTATATCCATACACAAGCTTAGAGAGATATCCTATCCTTATACACTGATCTTCATTGTAAAGGATATCTCATTAGTTGGAACCTTACTTCAATCCTCATATCTTTCAAGAGTGAAAGTGAGAAGGTTGTAGTAGTAGAAGTGGTAGGAGCTGACTGTTGAGAGAAGAACAGTTCAGTTCTGAGTTGAGAAGAGGGTACTAGGACTCTAGACATCCTAGGGATCAATCCACCAAGGAGTGGTGTTATTGATCAAGTGCACCTTGGCACTATAAAACAAGTTAATTCCAAGAGTGAAGGAATTATCCTGTTCAATCAGGGAAAGTGGATGTAGGAGCTTGAGTCTCTGAACCACTATAAACTCTTGTGTTGATTTACTTTCAAAGTACTCTCATACATTCAACACTGCACACAAAACTGATCTTTCAAAGGATAAACATTCTAAGACTGTGCAAAACTGATTTGGACAAGTTCCCTGAAACAGGACTGTATTGAATTGACTAAGTGATTTCAGAAACTAAAGGAATCTAAACTAAAAGGGCCAACCACTATTCCGCACATATAACTCCCCTAGATAGTTATTCAACTAAGTACTCAATAGTACTTAGTAGATTGATTATCCTAGAAGAGTTAATCATCTTCAGCAGAGTTGTCCAAGACAACCTTGCTGAGCTCTGGTTTGATCAAGTTAGAAAAGAATTTGCATACAAGTGTATTCCCCCCCCCCATACACTTGTTATATACTCCTTTCAGGACCAACAAGTGGTATCAGAGCAGGGGTTCAAAGACCACTGCTTCTGAAAAGCCATCTTGGTTTTCAAAATCATATATTTGGTGTGGTCACTGAACTGATCTGTCTGAAATCCTTTGTATCTATTGTCTAACCTTTTTATTGAAGAAATGGCAAGAGGAAACAACAACAACCAGAACCAGCAGCAAAATCTTGATCAAAATATAAATGCTGCAGTTCCACCTCCTGCTGTTCAAGGATTGGACAACATGGCAACAAATCCAGTCAATCATATATCTCATCACAAATTACCCATGTTCTCAATTGATAATTATGATTTCTGGAAAATCAGAATGAGGGCTCATCTTGCATCTCTTCATACTGATATGTTAAGAGTGATCACAAGGGGTCCTTTTGTGTTCACATTTATTAATCCTAGAGTCACAGAGGCTCAAAGGGCAGACACAAGAGATGTACTTCCTAAAGATGAAGATGACTTCACTGCTGATGAAAAGAGGAAGGATAATCTGAATTATCTAGCAATGAACACCCTCTATCAAACAATTCCAGATGCAGTCATGGGAAGGGTCTACCACTGCACAACTGCCAAAGAGATTTGGGATACTCTTGCAGAAATGTGTGAGGGTACTGAAAAGATCAAGGAGAATAAGCTCCAAGTGGCAGTGCAGAAATTTGAACAATTTGCAATGGAGTCTGAGGAGTCCATTGATAAGTTTGCTGGTAGATTCACTGATGTGATGAATGAGATCAACTCATTGGGCAAGGTCTACACCAAGAGAGAAGTTGGGTTGAAGATCTTGAGAAGTCTCACTCAAAAGTGGGATGTCTATGCTGTAATGATGCAAAATACCAAAGATCTCTCCACAATGCCCATGCAACAAATCTTCTCAGAACTCAAAGCTTATGAGTTCGACCTCAATAGAAGAAAGCCTATTGAGGAACCTTCAAATCCTACTAAGGGAGTGGCATTCAAAGCCAAAGCTGCTGAACCAGAAATGCAGTCCACTCCAAGATCATCAAAGTCAGTCTCAAAGACTGAAATGAAGGAAGAACTAGCCTTGATGGCTAGAAGGTTTGAAAAGCTAAATTCAAGGTTTGGTAGATACAAGAAATTCTACCAGGACAACAAATTCAGGAGAAGGTACAACTCTCTTGAAGATCAGGCTGAAGCCAAAAAGCCTGAAGAGAAAAGATCAGAGGACAAGTACTCTGATAGGAGAAGGTCCAGTAGAGCTGAACCCTCATCATAAAAAAGAAGAGAAGAATCAAAGAAAGAAGATGATGAAGATCTGTGTTATAACTGCAAGAAGAAAGGGCACTTCCAGTATGATTGCCCTGAATTAAGCTCTAAGGAGAGAAGAGAGAGGCAAGCTAAAAGAGACAGAAAATTCACAAATAGAAAGGCCATGATGGCTGGTGAAGAATCTGATAGTGCTGAAAGCTTCAACTCTTCTGATGGACTGTTCTCCAACAGTGATGATGATGATGATGTCTGCAACATGGCTCTTGAGGATGATGAGGTATCCTCTACTTCTAGTTCACCATCATTCATCTCACAAAACAATAGTGAGGTCAACTTGAAGCTTTCCCTTGGAAAGTTGATGGAAGATTTCACTATGCTACAAGAATTTCATGATAATTGTGTGAGAGAAAATGAAAGACTGGCTATTGAACTTGCCAAAAACTCTGAGGCAGTTGTTGATGTCAAGTCTACTGAGTTGTATCAACAAGTCTTGAGAGAGCTTGAGGAAGCAAATCTCAGGATAGTTGACCAACAAAAGGAGATTGATGATCAACTTCTCTCTCAGAAGAGAAAAGATTTTGAACTTAAAATTCTAAATGCCAAGTTTGAAAACCTCTCACATGAATATGACATTCTTAAAACAAGTGAAGAGAGCCTGAAATTAAAGATGTCTGCTCTGAAGAAATCCTCTAGAGCAATAGAGGAAATTCAGAGTTATCAAAGACCTATGGCTCAAAGAAGTGGATTAGGTTTTGATCCATTTGAATCTTCACCTTGTCTTAGTGTTGCTTCTGTAAGTAACACTAAGAGAATCTTTGTTAAGTCAGTGGCACAAACTGAAAATGAAGTGATTCAGCCACTGAACAAAGGAAAGGACAAAATAGATGATCTGCCTACTCAAATGCTTCAGGAGAATAGGCCTAAACCTAAGGAAATGGCCAAAGCTCCTGAACATAAAAGGAATGTTGGTCAGCAGAGTAAACCCAATGGAAGGGCAACTCTCCTGAACAATGTTCAGAGGAATTGTCCAAGGTATAATCAGCCTAGGCCAACTCTTCTGAGAAAGCCTCAGCTGAATAGACCTAAGGATAACTATCCTCAAAGGCAAAATAAAATGAGACAACCAAAACCCTTCATGCCAAAGGGTAATGGTCATAAGAAAGCCTTTCCTCAAAGATTCCCTCAAGTTGCACAAAGAACTCAAAAGTTCAGGAGACTTGACAACTCTCCTGAAACTTACAGAGTCAACACATTCACACACACTTTCCCAAAGGCATTTAAGGGAAAGACAGTGTATGTAGATGCTAGAGGAAGACAACTTAGCCACCTTGAATCAATCAGGGTTATTAGGCAAGTTTGGGTTCCTAAAGGTACAACTAACCTCTCAGGACCCAAAACTCAAAGGGTACCTAAACCTATCTAATTGCAGGTACCTATGGGCCACAAGAAGAGGAGCATGAGCAAAAAGTCAGCATGGTACCTTGACAGTGGATGTTCAAGGCACATGACTGGAAACAAGGAACTCCTCACTGACTTTATTGAAAAAGAAGGCTCAAATGTCACATTTGGAGACAGCTCACAAGCAACTACAAAAGGTTATGGTACTTTGATGATTGGTAACATCAAAGTATCCAATGTATCTTATGTGGCTGGTCTCAAGTATAATCTTCTAAGTATCAGTCAATTCTGTGATAAAGACTTTAATGTTGAGTTTTCTAGTGGAAAATGTTTAATCAAAGATAAAACTCAACAAATTCTATTGACTGGAACTAGAAAAGGAAATGTGTATTTTGCAGACTGGGACAAGTCTACTGATGCTGCATGCTTCATTGCTAAGAGTTCTAGTGAACAAAGTTGGTTATGGCATAAAAGATTAAACCACTTGAACTTCAAAACAATGAACAAGATTGCTAGAAATGCATTAGTTAAAGGACTACCTAATGAGGTTTTCATTAAGGAGCATGTTTGTAAACCATGCCAAGAAGGAAAATAGATCAAAGCCTCATTTAAGGGAAAACCAGTCATCTCTACTGAAAGGGTACTTGAACTTTTACATATGGACCTATTTGGACCAATTACCCCTGCAAGCATAAATGGTAGAAAATACACATTGGTTGTAGTAGATGACTTCTCTAGGTTTACATGGGTAGTATTTCTCCTTAATAAGAAGGAAACTCAAGTCAAACTACCTGAACTGTTAAAGAGATTGTCAAATGAGAAAAGCCTTAGCATTATCAAGATAAAATCTGATAAAGGCACTGAGTTCATTAATTCATACATCAATGAGTATTGCACATCTAATGGAATAGCTCATGAAACCTCAGCAGCTAGAACTCCCCAACAAAATGGAGTTGCAGAGAGAAGGAATAGAACTTTAAAAGAAGCTGCTAGAACTTTAATTGCTGACTCTAATTTGCCTAAGAGGTTTTGGGCTGAAGCTATAAACACTGCAGGCCATACTCAAAATAGATGTTTGATCACTAAGGGGCAAGGCAAAACCCCCTATGAACTCTGGAAAGGAAGATTGCCTAAAGTGTCATACTTTCACATTTTTGGTTGCAAGTGTTTTATTCACAACAATGGGAAAGATCAGCTGAAAGCCTTTGATAGCAAAGCTGATGAAGGAGTATTCCTTGGATACTCTCAAATCAGTAGAGCTTTCAAAGTCTACAACAAGAAAACCCTTATTGTAGAGGAAACACCTCATATTGTGTTTGATGAATCTATTCATCTAATACTTGGTGACCCAAGTATAGGAGTCAAAACAAGGAGATTTCATGGTGAAAGTGCTCTTTTCTGTTGTTTCTTGTCAGAACAAGAACCAAGTGATATTGAGGAAGCACTTCAAGATGCCAATTGGATCACAGCCATGCAGGAAGAACTGAATCAATTCACCAGAAATGAAGTTTGGTAGCTGGTGGATAGACCTTCACATCAAGATGTTATTGGAACAAAGTGGGTGTTCAATAACAAGAAGAATGAAAATGATGTGATTGTCAGAAACAAAGCAAGACTTGTGGTAAAAGGCTATTGCCAACATGTAGGCATTGACTATGATGAGACATTTGCACCTGTGGCAAGGCTAGAAGCAATAAGGCTCTTTCTAGCCTATGCAGCTCACAAGAGGTTCAAAGTATACCAAATGGATGTCAAGAGTGCCTTTCTGAATGGAGTCTTGAAAGAAGAAGTCTATGTGGAGCAACCACCAGGATTTGAGATTGGAGATCAAGTCTACAGACTAAAGAAGGCCCTATATGGACTCAAGCAAGCCCCTAGGGCTTGGTATGATACACTGTGTTGGGAATAAAATGAGATATGTTTTGATTGAATACCAAAACCCCCTGAGATATGCCAAAGTCAAATTGAATATGTTCTAGAAATGTTAGAACATATAGTATAAAGGCTAGATGAGGAGCTAATATGTTAGGTAGCTCTTAGATGATTAGATGCACAATTTGAGGGGGAAAATATGCTTAGAAGCCCATCAAGATCAAGTCCCCTCAAGGCTCAAACTCTGGATTCAACACTAAGTCCTTTGAAGACCAACTATACTGATCAGGAGAGTTGTCCAGAGGAGTTGTCTCAGTACAAGTAATCAAGATCAAGTGCTCTGAAAGCTTGAGGTCAACTATGCTGAAGATATACAGACAACCACACCCTAAAGAACTACAAATCAACATGCTAAGATCACACTGAAGTGAAACAAGGGTATGAGCCAAGTCATCTGAAGAAGAGCAAGCCAACCTTGCTCATAAGCAAGACTGCTGATAGTGATAAGAAGAGTTGTCCAAATGATGAGGTATGTTGTCCTATCAATGGAACAACCTTCAGATGCAATGTCCAAGTCTTAACAAGAGAATCTGAAAGTCAGACATTGGGAAGAGTGCTGTAGAATGAAGACAAAGCTCTTACAGCCGTTTATTTCCCAAATGAGGACATGTCACTATCAAGATTCTGTCTTCTAATTTGAAGAACTGAAAGAAGACATTTATGGACATTTGGGGCTGCCTCTCCAACGGGCAAATCCTTCATTTGTCTATAAATACAGAAGTGTGAAGACCATTTGAAAGCATCCAACTTCAACCTCAACCAAGCACATCTAACCTCAAGTTCTTACAAGCTAGAGTGCTTTCAAAGCTTTCAAAGACTATCTTAGTCTTCATACACTTCTTCTAAGCTGTACTACACTGTATATCCATACACAAGCTAAGAGATATCCTATCCTTATACAATGGTCTTCATTGTAAAGGACATCTCATTAGTTGGAACCTTATTTCAGTCCTCATATCTTTCAAGAGTGAAAGTGAGAAGATTGTAGTAGTAGAAGTGGTAGGAGCTGACTGTTGAGAGAAGAACAGTTCAGTTCTGAGTTGAGAAGAGGGTACTAGGACTCTAGACATCCTAGGGATCAATTCACCAAGAGTGGTGTTCTTGATCAAGTGCACCTTGGCACTATAAAACAAGTTAATTCCAAGAGTGAAGGAATTATCCTGTTCAATCATGGAAAGTGGATGTAGGAGCTTGAGTCTCTGAACCACTATAAACTCTTGTGTTGATTTACATTCCAAGTACTTACATACATTCAACACTGCACACAAAACTGATCTTTCAAAGGATAAACACTCAAAGACTGTGCAAAACTGATTTGGACAAGTTCCCTGAAACTGGACTGTATTGAATTAACTAAGTGATTTCACAATCTAAAGGAGTCTAAACCAAAAAGGGCCAACCACTATTCCGCACATATAACTCCCCTAGATAGTTATTCAACTAAGTACTCAATAGTACTTAGTAGTCTGATTATCTTAGTAGAGTTAATCATCTTCAGCAGAGTTGTCCAAGACAACCTTGCTGAGCTCTGGTTTAATCAAATTAGAAAAGAATTTGCATACAAGTGTATTCCCCCCCCCCCATACACTTGTTATATACTCCTTTCAGGACCAACAAGTGGTATCAGAGCAGGGGTTCAAAGACCACTGCTTCTGAAAAGCCATCTTGGTTTTCAAAATCATATATTTGGTGTGGTCACTGAACTGATCTATCTGAAATCTTATTTGATTGTTGACTGACTGTTTGTTCTTGAGATATGGCCAACAACAATGCTGCTGTTCCACCTCCTGCTGTCCAAGGATTGGACAACATGGCTACAAATCCAGTCAACCACATTTCACATCACAAACTGCCCATGTTCTCAATAGACAACTATGATTTCTGGAAAATCAGAATGAGGGCTCATCTTGCATCTCTACACACTGATATGCTGAGAGTGATCACAAGATGTCCTTTTATGTTCACATTTGTCAATCCCAAAGTCACTGAGGCTCAAAAGGCAGACACAAGAGAGATGCTCCCCAAAGATGAAGATGACTTCACTGCTGATGAAAAGAGGAAGGATAATCTGAATTATCTAGCAATGAACACTCTCTATCAAACAATTCCAGATGCAGTCATGGGAAGGGTCTACCACTGCACAACTGCCAAAGAAATTTGGGATACTCTTGCAGAAATGTGTGAGGGTACTGAAAAGATCAAGGAGAATAAGCTCCAGGTGGCAGTGCAAAAATTTGAACAGTTTGCAATGGAGTCTGAGGAGTCCATTGACAAGTTTGCTGGTAGATTCACTGATGTGATGAATGAGATCAACTCATTGGGCAAGGTCTACACTAAGAGAGAAGTTGGATTGAAGATCTTAAGGAGTCTCACTCAAAAGTGGGATGTCTATGCTGTGATGATGCAAAACACCAAAGATCTCTCCACCATGCCCATGCAACAAATCTTCTCAGAACTCAAAGCTTATGAGTTCGACCTCAATAAAAGAAAGCCTATTGAGGAACCTTCAAATCCTACTAAGGGAGTGGCATTCAAAGCCAAAGCTGCTGAACCAGAAATACAGTCCACTCCAAGATCATCAAAATCAGTCTCAAAGACTGAAATGAAGGAGGAACTAGCCTTGATGGCTAGAAGGTTTGAAAAGTTAAATTCAAGGTTTGGTAGATACAAGAAATTCTACCAGGACAACAAATTCAGGAGAAGGTACAATTCTCCTGAAGATCAGGCTGAAGCCAAAAAGCCTGAAGAGAAAAGATCAGAGGACAAGTACTCTGATAGGAGAAGGTCCAGTAGAGCTGAACCTTCATCATCAAAAAGAAGAGAAGAATCAAAGAAAGAAGATGATGAAGATCTGTGCTATAACTGCAAAAAGAAAGGGCACTTCCAGTATGATTGCCCTGAATTAAACACTAAGGAGAGAAGAGAGAGGCAAGCCAAAAGGGACAGAAAGTTCACCAATAGAAAGGCCATGATGGCTGGTGAAGAATCTGATAGTGCTGAAAGCTTCAACTCTTCAGATGGACTATTCTCCAACAGTGAAGATGATGATGATGTCTGCAACATGGCTCTTGAGGATGATGAGGTACCAATGGGCCACAAGAAGAGGAGCATGAGCAAAAAGTCAGCATGGTAACTTGACAGTGGATGTTCAAGGCACATGACTGGAAACAAGGAACTCCTCACTGATTTTATTGAAAAAGAAGGCCCAAATGTCACATTTGGAGACAACTCACAAGCAACTACAAAAGGTTATGGTACTTTGATGATTGGTAACATAAAAGTATCCAATGTATCTTATGTGGCTGGTCTCAAATACAATCTCCTAAGTATCAGTCAATTCTGTGATAAAGATTTCAAAGTTGAGTTTTCTAGTGGAAAATGCTTAATCAATGATAAGGCTCAACAAACTCTATTGACTGGAACTAGAAAAGGAAATGTGTATTTTGCAGAATGGGACAAGTCTACTGATGCTGCATGCTTCATTGCTAAGAGTTCTAGTGAACAAAGTTGGTTATGGCATAAAAGATTAAACCACTTGAACTTCAAAATAATGAACAAAATTGCTAGAAATGCATTAGTTAAAGGACTACCTAATGAGGTTTTCATTAAGGAGCATGTTTGCAAACCATGCCAAGAAGGAAAACAGATTAAAGCCTCATTTAAGGGAAAACCAGTCATCTCTACTGAAAGGGTACTTGAACTTTTACATATGGACCTATTTGATCCAATTACCCCTACAAGCATAAATGGTAGAAAATACACATTGGTTGTAGTAGATGACTTCTCTAGGTTCACATGGGTAGTATTTCTCCTTAATAAGAAGGAAACTCAAGTCAAACTGCCTGAACTGTTAAAGAGATTGTCAAATGAGAAAAGCCTTAGCATTATCAAGATAAGATCTGATAAAGGCACTGAGTTCATTAATTCATACATCAATGAGTACTGCTCATCTAATGGAATAGCTCATGAAACCTCAGCAGCTAGAATCCCTCAACAAAATGGAGTTGCAGAGAGAAGGAATAGAACTTTAAAAGAAGCTGCTAGAACTTTAATTGCTGATTCTAATTTACCTAAGAGGTTTTGGGCTGAAGCTATAAACACTGCATGCCATACTCAGAATAGATGTTTGATAACTAAGGGGCAAGGCAAAACCCCCTATGAACTCTGGAAAGGAAGATTGCCTAAAGTGTCATACTTTCACATTTTTGGTTGCAAGTGTTTTATTCACAATAATGGGAAAGATCAGCTGAAAGCCTTTGATAGCAAAGCTGATGAAGGAGTATTCCTTGGATACTCTCAAATCAGTAGAGCTTTCAGAGTCTACAACAAGAAAACCCTTATTGTAGAAGAAACACCTCATGTTGTGTTTGATGAATCTTTTCATGAGTTCAGAAATGAGAACTTGGAATCTGAAGAAATCACACAGAGGACAACCAGACTGAGCTTAAAAGACAAAGACACTGAATTCATAGAAGTTGTCCAAGCCAACCTACCTGAAAAACTCCCATTGGACAACAATCCTGAAGGCAACCCTCCTGAGGCAAATCCCACTGAAAGGAATGGTGAACTGAATGATCCAATCCCAGTTCACATCCAGGTAACAACTACCATTGAAGAAGCAGTTCCTGCTGAGGTAGTTTATGGATTAAATAATCAAGGGGGAACTCAAAATGTTGAAAATGCCAATGTCCCTGACATTGAGGACAACACCCCTGATTATGATCCTGAATTAGATCCTGCATTCAATTATCCTGAATTTTATGATCAAAATGACTCAACTTTAGTAGAGGACAACTCTACTGAAGAGATCAGAAAAAGAAGGACTTGGTTGTCTGACCATCCTACTGATCTCATACTTGGTGACCCAAGTATTGGAGTCAAAACAAGGAGATTCCATGGTGAAAGTGCTCTTTTCTGTTGTTTCTTGTCAGAGCAAGAACCAAGTGATATTGAGGAAGCACTTCAAGATGCCAATTGGATAACAGCCATGCAGGAAGAACTGAATCAATTCACCAGAAATGAAGTATGGGAGCTGGTGGATAGGCCTTCACATCAAGATGTTATTGGAACAAAGTGGGTGTTCAAGAACAAGAAGAATGAAAATGATGTGATTGTCAGAAACAAAGCAAGACTTGTGGCAAAAGGCTATTGCCAACATGAAGGCATTGACTATGATGAGACATTTGCACCTGTGGCAAGGCTAGAAGCAATAAGGCTCTTTCTAGCCTATGCAGCCCACAAGAGGTTCAAAGTATATCAAATGGATGTCAAGAGTGCCTTTCTGAATGGAGTCTTGAAAGAAGAAGTCTATGTGGAGCAACCACCAGGATTTGAGATTGGAAATCAAGTCTACAGACTGAAGAAGGCTCTATATGGACTCAAACAAGCCCCTAGGGCTTGGTATGATACACTGTCACAATTTCTCTTGAATCATGGATTCACCAAGGGAACTGTGGACAGAACTCTCTTCAGAATCTCTGAAGGAGAGGACATCTTGCTTGTCCAAATCTATGTGGATGACATAATATTTGGATCACCTAATGAGAAGCCGTGTGAGAAGTTCTCCAAGCTAATGCAAAGCAAGTTTGAGATGTCCATGATGGGGTTGATGAACTTCTTTTTGGGTCTACAAGTCAAGCAATCAAAAGAAGGAATCTTCATCAACCAAGCTAAGTACACCAGAGAAATGATCAAGAAGTTTGGGTGTGCTACTAGCAAGCCAGTAAGGGTCCCTATGAACACAAATTGGAAGATGGATCCTGATGAGAATGGTGTCCCTACCAACTTTACTGAATATAGAGGAATAATTGGTTCACTCCTCTATCTCACTGCCAGCAGGCCTGACATCACCTTTGCAGTTGGTGTTTGTGCAAGATTTCAAGCAAATCCTAAGAAAAGCCATCTTGAGGCTGCAAAGAGGATCTTGAGGTATCTCAAAGGCATTGAGAACCTAGGCTTTTGGTACCCTGCTGTTGGTCCCTGAACGAGTAGTGAATGGGTTTAAAGTCTAGAGGGGAGGGGTGAATAGACTTTAAAACTTTTTCAAACAGAGTTGGGAACCTCTTCTGATTGCTATGTCAACTGGACTGCAAGTCTGCTGGTCCAGATGACTATAGTGATCTGACTGAGGAGGTTATATGCGGAATTATGGTGGCCCTGGTTTAGACTCGTTCTTGTAACTTGTTTTACTTAATGAAAATACTCAGCTGATGCTGGTTTGAAAGTTATGGCCTTGTTTTGAAGAGTGTTGAAATCACAGTATGCACTATATAATAATGAATGTAAAGGCAGAAATGTAAAGTGCAGAAAGTAAATAACACCGGATTTATAGTGGTTCGGATATACGTTCCTACGTCCACTCTCACGTCCTAACGTGATGTTTAATCCCTTTAATTTCCACAAATTACAAGGGTCTTGACCTTTATAGTCCCAAGGTTAGGACTTTGAGATCTGAGCCGTCCTAACAACTACGGTCTCCACAAGTGATTGTAAGCACTTGCACTTTAAGGCGTTTCAAAAACTTTAACCTTTCGGTGAGGGTTTGGGGTTTTTGAGGTGTATCCAACTAATGGTTCAAGCTTATAATTTGCTTAACCACTATGCCTAAAATAATTGATATACAATATGAACAGGTTTCAGGTTCTTAAGGGTTGGATAGAAATCACTTAAGAGCTATAGATAATCTAATGGTTTCTGGCTCTTTTGAGAATTCTTAGAACTGTATGGCTTTATCTTTGATTGCTTGCTTGGCTTGTTGAATTCTCTCTTGTGACTTCTTCTTTTTTTTTGATTTCTCATCCTCTTGTATTTATAATGGAGATTGGTTGCAACTAGCCGTTGGAGTTGACTAGCCGTTTGAGCAATCTTTCCATAATAGCTTGATTCCTTGATTCCAGCCGCTTGATTGCTTCAATCCTGGGATCATGTCAATCTTCTAAATAAGGTAGGTCTTCGTTTGAATTGCAAGATGACTTGGGTATCAGCCGAGTCCTGGAAGAGCACATAGTCTTCTGATCTGTACTTCTAGTCTTCTGACTACTCTTCTGGCCTTAGGTCTTCTGTCTTCACTCTTCTGATCTGGAAATTCTTTGTACTGCTTTTAGGCCATCTTCAATCTGGGACTCCATCAGATAGGTAGGTATACAAGCACCTTAACTTATCTGGTCTTCAAGGATCTTCTAGTCTTCATGTCTTCTACTCTTCTCATCTTGAGGATAGGCATGTAAGCCAGGACTGTGCTGATCAGCTGATATCAATACAGTTGATCACACAAGACTAGTCTAAGCTGTTCTATACAAGTTAGTTGATCCTATTACATTTATAAACTCTAAGTGTTTTGGCCATCAAAACTATTCTAACATTAAGTGGGGCTTAGGATGAATTTATATCCCAACACCTGCTGATGACAACATTGAGTTAACTGGCTACTCAGATGCTGATTATGGAGGTTGCAGAATTGATAGGAAGTCCACTTCAGGGACTTGTCAATTCTTAGGCAACAAGCTCATATCTGGGTTTTCCAAGAAGCAGAACACAGTGGCTACTTCCACCACTGAAGCTGAGTATGTTGCAGCTGGAAGTTGCTGTGCTCAGATCCTATGGTTAAGACAACAACTAAGAGACTACAAAGTCAACTCTACTGAAGTGCCCATATTTTGTGATAACAATAGTGCCATTGCTATATCACAAAATCCTGTCTTGCATACAAGATGCAAACATGTGGACATCAAGCATCACTTCATTAGAGATCATGTGGAGAAGAAGGATATAAAGTTGGTCAAGATCCACACAGATCATCAAAAAGCTGATATTCTAACTAAGCCACTTGCAGAGGCAAGGTTTCTGGAGCTATCAGCAGAGTTGGGTTTACTTGATCCAGGGAAGTTGGACAAGTAAAACTCATTGAAATTAGTGGGAGTAAAAGAGCTGAATTGATCTTCAGCAGACTTGGACAAGTCTACTGAAGTACAGAAGAGATGATCACTATCACTCAGGACACTTGTCCATTGAAACTCAGGACTCTTGTCCACATCTCTTCAGGACACTTGTCCGTGTAGGGTCAGATAAGTTGTCCTGGCTATCAAACTATTTTCTTGGTTTGATAAGCACCTATTTTGGGTAATCATTGTCTACCTTGATACCTGTCCCAAATACATATATCATCTCTGTGGGATTTAATTTGTCCCCCACCCAAAAGGTCGCTTTCCATGCATTAAATGCCAAGATTTTACTCTTGTTTGCATTACACTTTTCAAGCCATGATCTATCTCGAAAACTCCCCAACCATTAACTAATATTAAATACCTTCCACGTTTTGAATAAAACCAACAAGTCACTGTTACATTGGTTTTTAACCATTGGATCAAAACTGGCCAACTCCCCTGAAATTCATCCTGGCCGTCCAAGTGTATTTTTCCATATTTGACAACCGTTGAAAATACACAAACCTCACCAACTCATTGACAAACATTCTTTTTAGAATATTCTCAAGTCTTAAGAACTCCCCACACACTCTTCTTCCCCAAGTATTCGAAACCCTAGCTCATTTTCTTCAAACTCTCTCAAAACTCTCTCAATTTTATCTCTGTAATTTTCAATGGCTCCCAAAGTTAGACCAGAGATGATCATAGATTTTTCCAACAAGGCTCTAGACCTTGATTTTGGGTATTTGAGCAATAAGAACAGCCTTCACTTTGAGCCAATAGTATCATTTACAAGTGAAGATCCTGAAATCACTCCAACCCTAAGATGGTTGAGAAGAGCAGGCCTTCAGAAGTTCATGGAGGAAAGGCCAAGCTCATGTTTGGACAACTACATGGCTGAGTTCTTTGCCTTTCTCAAATGGAGAGGCAAACCAGAAGATGGTGAGATTTCCACCAGATTGTCCTATGTTGCTGAAGAAGATGAAGAAGAGAGATTTCATAGATTGAAATTCTCTTCAGAAGATCTTGAAGGAGCCTTTGGATTGCCTTCAGAAGGAAGGAATCCAGAATCTTATGGTGCTGGCCATGAAGATGACATAGCACAAGAATGGTTATTAGTGCCAGGCCCTCTATCTTCAACACAAAACAAGAAGACTCTCAAGCCTAAATTTCTCAATTTATTTGAGGTAATCAATAAGAGTCTCATGAGCAACACTGGGAGCTTGGAACAGGTCAGCCATCCTAGAATCAGAATTATGGCTGCAGTCATTGATGCCAGTGACAAGGGTATCAAATTTGATTGGAGGACCTTCATTATTTATGAGATGATGAAGGAAAAGGCCAAGTTTAAAGTGAGAGCTCATAACAAGGTTGTGCTAGAAGGGAAACTCAAGTATTGCACCAGGGCAAGCTTGTTGATTGAGAGATTTTCCCATTATTCCCAAATGCAAACCTTTGCCAAGCCCCTCCCCGCCCAAAAGATTATGTTCAGAAAGCTCAGCAAGAAAACTGAGCAAAGGAGGATGATAGTGGCCAAACCTGCTGAAGAAAAGGTGGAGGAGAAGCCTAAAATGAAGAAAAGGACAAAACCAGAGTGGTAAAGACAAGGAAAATGTCTCAAATCATTTCAGAAGTGTCCTCAGATGCTTCAACTGAGATTGAAGAAGTTGCTGAAGAAGGTGTGCAAGTGCCTTCTGATCATTCAGAAGAGCTGAGACAGAAATACAATGAGACTAGACAGAAGTCTAGGGGTGATAAGAGAATCAGGGAGGTTGTTCCTGAAAAGGATGGTGAAGGAAGTGGGAGCAGTAGGGCTAGCAAGAGAAGGGCCAAGCCTACTGACAAAGTGTTGGAGCTTCAAGAGGCAAGGATCAGTGGAGTTGAGACTGGTCTGCAAACCATCTCCATTGAAGTTATCAAAGCTAAAAACACCATGAGATCAGTTTCAAAGGATGTGAAGAAAGAGCAATCTTTGCTAAGAATCAATCACAACAGGAATGTGAAGACTTTGAGGTCAGTGGTGAAGAAAGCTCTTGGAAGAAAGACTGCCCTGCAAAGACAAAGAGCTGAAGAGCAAAGGCTAGCTATGGTGAAAGCAGCCTAAGAAAAATTTTCCCAAGAGGTATTGGCCAACATTGCTGAAGGTGCAGTTGCCAACCTCACAAAGCTTCTTAAAGCCCAACTGGATGCATCTCTTAAGGCAACCATGGAGGAGGTTGTCCAACTGAAAATGAAGCATGTTCTAGCTTTCCTTAGCTTGAGCAGTGATAGGATGCAAAATATACATGATGAGAATGTATATCTGTTGGAGGAAATGAAGTCCCTAACCCAAGCCCAGTCCTTATTGGCATCTACTATGAGTGAACTGAAGCCAGAATGTTTTGATGCTGCCAAAAAGGGGGAAAGGGAAAGAGCAAGGGCAAAAGGTGCCTTAGTAATTGGAAGCCCAGTCAAAGGAGGAAATGGTAAAGACAAAGCCCCTGAAGGAAAGGGAAAAGAGCCAGCAGTGCTGAATTTGGATGATTTAGATGAAGAGGAGCAATTAGCACTTGCCTTGAAAAACTCTATGGCCTCAGCTCAAGAGGAAAGAGTAAGGCTACAACAAAGACCAGGTGGTGAAGTATCTGGTTTGGACAAAGATGCTGAAGGTGTCCAAACTAGAGGAAAGATCAAGAGGGCAAAAAGAAAGAAAAGACAAGCTGAAACATTCACTGACTTTCCCAACAGCCTTGACCTTCCACCTGAATTCAGAGTTGTTGATGATGAGCCTATCTCAAAGAAGGCCAAAACTGCTGAAAAGCCCAAGAATGCTGAGATATCCAAGACTGCTGAAGAAGACAAGTCTTCTAAAAAAGACAAGTCTACTAAGACCAAGTCCACTGAAAGTGTCAAAGCTTCTGAAGATGTAGAGGAGCTGTATGAAGAAGGCTTTGGACCTGGACCTAAGAAAAAGAAAGTAGTAGTGCTAAATGATCCATCAAAGCTGTTTCATGAAGGGTATGGCAAAGACCCTGAAACACAACAGAAATTGGCCATGATGAGGGCCCAAGAAAAGATGGACTTGATGGATGAAGCACAAAGAGCAAGAGACAAGAGAAGAGCAGACTTCCAGAAGCCAAGAAGAAAGAGAGCAACCTACAACAAGATGAAGCCACAGCTACTGATTCCAATGGATACCAAATATCCTCACTTGGATAAATGGGTACCAAAACAGCTGAATGACTCATGGGAGGAAGCAAAAAGGGAATTTGTCTATGACTACTATGTCATTGATAGATGGAATGGAAGAGATGCCAACTCCACTTTTGCAGAGTTCATGATAGAATACTAAAGAGAGCTCTATCAACAATTGCTTGCAGCTGCTGACATTGCAAGATTTGAACTCACTGCTCCCAAGCCAATCATTTACATGCCTCCAAAGCTTGAAGGATGGATTGACCAAGCAAGGATTCTGAGAGAATTCACTGAGATCCTCAAGCTGAACAAGATGGTTCTTGGTCCTAAGGGAACAAACCAAGAAGCCATGGCCTTGAAAAGAAGAGTGTGGGCACAATATGGGATGTTGCCACCTCCTGAGGATGATCTTTGAAATGGCTAAGTCTTCTGACCTATCTTAATTGATCAACTATGCTGGAATATGGTCAAGAGTGTTGATGTGGTGTGCTGTGAAAATCTGTTTTGCTCTGATATGCTTTGGATTGCTCTAATATAAGCATGATTTTCTGATATCTGATGATTTGCTCTGATCCAATCACTACTAAGTGTTTTAGTGTTTCTGCTCTGATACTAAAAACTTTTTATAGTGAAATGCTCTGATGTATTTAGTGTTAATGATTCATGCTCTGATATGTTTATTTCAACTATCAACATGCTTGTAATGATTTTCTAATGAATGATAGTTGAATTTACTTTGAATCAAGAAACACTCATCTCTCTATGCCTATCTATGAAACCTATCTGCAACATGAATGGTGAATACACTAACACATTGCTTCTCAGGATAATTGACCTAAGTCATGTCTTCTGAAGATTAATGTAATATGTGTAGCTAAGTCACTTTTGCATAAGTTGTATAGGTTTTGGCATCATAAAAAATGGGGAAATTGTTGGGAATAAAATGAGATATGTTTTGATTGAATACCAAAACCCCCTGAGATATGCCAAAGTCAAATTGAATATGTTCTAGAAATGTTAGAACATATAGTATAAAGGCTAGATGAGGAGCTAATATGTTAGGTAGCTCTTAGATGATTAGATGCACAATTTGAAGGGGAAAATATGCTTAGAAGCCCATCAAGATCAAGTCCCCTCAAGGCTCAAACTCTGGATTCAACACTAAGTCCTTTGAAGACCAACTATACTGATCAGGAGAGTTGTCCAGAGGAGTTGTCTCAGTACAAGTAATCAAGATCAAGTGCTCTGAAAGCTTGAGGTCAACTATGCTGAAGATATACAGACAACCACACCCTAAAGAACTACAAATCAACATGCTAAGATCACACTGAAGTGAAACAAGGGTATGAGCCAAGTCATCTGAAGAAGAGCAAGCCAACCTTGCTGATAAGCAAGACTGCTGATAGTGATAAGAAGAGTTGTCCAAATGATGAGGTATGTTGTCCTATCAATGGAACAACCTTCAGATGCAATGTCCAAGTCTTAACAAGAGAATCTGAAAGTCAGACATTGGGAAGAGTGCTGCAGAATGAAGACAAAGCTCTTACAGCCGTTTATTTCCCAAAGAAGACATTTATGGACATTTGGGGCTGCCTCTACAACGGGCAAATCCTTCATTTGTCTATAAATACAGAAGTGTGAAGACTATTTGAAAGCATCCAACTTCAACCTCAACCAAGCACATCTAACCTCAAGTTCTTACAAGCTAGAGTGCTTTCAAAGCTTTCAAAGACTATCTTATTCTTCATACACTTCTTCTAAGTTGTACTACACTGTATATCCATACACAAGCTTAGAGAGATATCCTATCCTTATACACTGATCTTCATTGTAAAGGATATCTCATTAGTTGGAACCTTACTTCAATCCTCATATCTTTCAAGAGTGAAAGTGAGAAGATTGTAGTAGTAGAAGTGGTAGGAGCTGACTGTTGAGAGAAGAACAGTTCAGTTCTGAGTTGAGAAGAGGGTACTAGGACTCTAGACATCCTAGGGATCAATTCACCAAGAGTGGTGTTCTTGATCAAGTGCACCTTGGCACTATAAAACAAGTTAATTCCAAGAGTGAAGGAATTATCCTGTTCAATCAGGGAAAGTGGATGTAGGAGCTTGAGTCTCTGAACCACTATAAACTCTTGTGTTGATTTACATTCCAAGTACTTACATACATTCAACACTGCACACAAAACTGATCTTTCAAAGGATAAACACTCAAAGACTGTGCAAAACTGATTTGGACAAGTTCCCTGAAACTGGACTGTATTGAATTAACTAAGTGATTTCACAATCTAAAGGAGTCTAAACCAAAAAGGGCCAACCACTATTCCGCACATATAACTCCCCTAGATAGTTATTCAACTAAGTACTCAATAGTACTTAGTAGTCTGATTATCTTAGTAGAGTTAATCATCTTCAGCAGAGTTGTCCAAGACAACCTTACTGAGCTCTGGTTTGATCAAATTAGAAAAGAATTTGCATACAAGTGTATTCCCCCCCCCATACACTTGTTATATACTCCTTTCAGGACCAACACACTTTCACAATTCCTCTTGGATCATGGATTCACCAAGGGAACTGTGGACAGAACTCTCTTCAGAATCTCTGAAGGAGAGGACATCTTGCTTGTCCAAATTTATGTGGATGACATAATTTTTGGATCTCCCAATGAGAAGCTATGTGAGAAGTTCTCCAAGCTAATGCAGAGCAAGTTTGAGATGTCCATGATGGGGTTGATGAACTTCTTTTTGGGACTACAAGTCAAGCAATCAAAAGAAGGAATCTTCATCAACCAAGCTAAGTACACCAGAGAAATGATCAAGAAGTTTGGGTGTGCTACCAGCAAGCCAGTAAGGATCCCAATAAACACAAATTGGAAGATGGATCCTGATGAGAGTGGTGTGTCAACCAACTCTACTGAGTATAGAGGAATAATTGGTTCACTTCTCTATCTCACTGCCAGCAGACCTGACATCACCTTTGCAGTAGGTGTTCGTGCAAGGTTCCAAGCAAATCCTAAGAAAAGCCATCTTGAGGCTGCTAAGAGGATTTTGAGGTATCTCAAAGGCACTGAGAACCTAGGCCTTTGGTACCCTGCTGATGACAACATTGAGTTAACTGGCTACTCAGATGCTGACTATGGAGGTTGCAGAATTGATAGAAAGTCCACTTCAGGGACATGTCAATTCTTAGGCAACAAACTTATATCTTGGTTCTCCAAGAAGCAAAACACAGTGGCTACTTCCACCACTGAAGCTGAATATGTTGCAGCTAGAAGTTGTTGTGCTCAGATCCTATGGTTGAGACAACAACTAAGAGACTACAGAGTCAACTCTACTGAAGTGCCAATATTTTGTGATAACAATAGTGCCATTGCTATATCACAAAATCCTGTCTTGCATACAAGATGCAAACATGTGGACATCAAGCATCACTTCATTAGAGATCATGTGGAGAAGAAGGATATAAAGTTGGTCAAGATCCACACAGATCATCAAAAAGCTAATATACTAACTAAGCCACTTGCAGAGGCAAGGTTTCTGGAGCTATCAGCAGAGTTGGGTTTACTTGATCCAGGGAAGTTGGACAAGTAAAACTCATTGAAGTTAATGGATGTAAAAGAGCTGAATAGATCTTCAGCAGACTTGGACAAGTCTACTGAAGTACAGAAGAGATGATCACTATTACTCAGGACACTTGTCCATTGAAACTCAGGACTCTTGTCCACATCTCTTCAGGACACTTGTCCTTGTAGGGTCAGATAAGTTGTTTTGGCTATCAAACTATTTTCTTGGTTTGATAAGCACCTATTTTGGGTAATCATTGTCTACCTTGATACCTGTCCCAATTACAGATATCATCTCTGTGGGATTTAATTTGTCCCCCACCCAAAAGGTCGCTTTCCATGCATTAAATGCCAAGATTTAACTCTTGTTTGCATTACACTTTTCAAGCCATGATCTATCTCGAAAACTCCCCAACCATTAACTAATATTAAATACCTTCCACGTTTTGAATAAAACCAACAAGTCATTGTTACATTGGTTTTTAACCATTGGATCAAAACTGGCCAACTCCCCTGAAATTCATCCTGGCCGTCCAAGTGTGTTTTCCATTTTTGACAACAGTTGAAAATACACAAATCTCACCAACTCATTGACAAACATTCTTTTTAGAATATTCTCAAGTCTTAAGAACTCCCCACATACTCTTCTTCCCCAAGCATTCGAAACCCTAGCTCATTTTCTTCAAACTCTCTCAAAACTCTCTCAATTTTATCTCTGTAATTTTCAATGGCTCCCAAAGTTAGACCAGAGATGATCATAGATTTCTCGAACAAGGCTCTAGACCTTGATTTTGGATACTTGAGCAATAAGAACAGCCTTCACTTTGAGCCAATAGTATCTTTTACAAGTGAAGATCCTGAAATCACTCCAACCCTGAGATGGTTGAGAAGGGCTGGTCTTCAAAAGTTTATGGAAGAGAAGCCAAGCTCTTGTCTGGAAAGCTACATGGCTGAGTTCTTTGCCTTTCTTAAATGGAGAGGTAAGCCAGAAGATGGTGAAGTTTCCACCAGACTGTCATATATTGCAGAGGGTGAGGAGGAAGAGAGATTTCATAGAGTGAAATTCTCTTCAGAAGATCTTGAAGGAGCTTTTGGATTGCCTTCTGAGGGAAGGAATCCAGAAGTATATGGTACTGGCCTTGAAGATGAGATAGCTCAGGAATGGCTTTTAGTGCCAGGACCTCTCTCTTCAACACAAAACAAGAAGACTCTCAAACCAAAATTTCTCAATTTATTTGAGGTAATCACTAAGAGTCTCATGAGCAACACTGGGAGCTTGGAGCAGGTCAGCCATCCTAGAATCAGAATTATGGCTGCAGTTATTGATGCCAGTGACAAGGGTATCAAATTTGATTGGAGGACCTTCATTATTTCTGAGATGATGAAGGAAAAGGCCAAGTTTAAAGTGAGAGCCCACAAAAAGGTTGTGCTAGAAGGGAAACTCAAGTATTGCACCAGGGCAAGCTTGTTGATTGAGAGATTTTCCCATTACTCTCAGATGCAAACCTTTGCAAAGTCCCTCCCAGCCCAAAAGATTCTGTTCAGAAAGCTCAGCAAGAAAACTGAGCAAAGGAGGATGAAAGTGGCCAAACCTGCTGAAGAAAAGGTGGAGGAGAAGCCTAAATTGAAGAAAAGAACAAAGGCTAGAGTGGTGAAGACAAGGAAACTGTCTCAAATCCCCTCAGAGGAGAATTCAGGAGCTTCAACTGAGATTGAAGAAGTTGCTGAAGAGGGAGTGAGTGTACCTTCTGATCATTCAGAAGAGTTGAGGCAGAAATACAATGAGACTAGACAAAAGTCTAAGGGTGATAAGAGGATCAGGGAGGTTGTCCCTGAGAAGGATGGTGAAGGAAGTGGGAGCAGTAGGGCTAGCAAGAGAAGGGCCAAGCCTACTGAAAAGGTGTTGGAGCTCCAAGAGGAAAGGTCTCTACAAATTGCTCTAAGAGAGAGCAGAGCTGAAAGCAGGACCAAATCAAAGTCAAGGACCAACTCATCTGGTTCTGGTACTCCAGAATCCAAGGTCCCTGAAGGTCAACCAATGGAGGCCAATATTCCTGAAATTCAGAATCCTGAGCCCAACTCCCCTGAAACCCATATAACCCCGACCAATCAACCTATCACCCCCATCAATCTTACAAAGAGATACTCTCCTGAAGGGAGTGTGCAAAGAAGTGGGATAGATGTGCTAGCAGATATAGCAGTAGATGAGACAAGATTACATTCTCCCCTTGACTCATCTATGCTCAATTATTCAAAGCTTTTAGAAGCTGCACTCTTTGAGCCAACCCCCCTGAGTAAAGCCCCTTCAGATCCATTGCTCTCAAAAGCAACTGAAGTACCTTCTATTGCACCCAACCCTTCTGAAGTCAACATTCCTGAACTAAATCTTCCTGAAGCCACATTAGGAGAACCCAGAGCCAACTCCCCTATAACCCAAAGTCCCCATTCAAGTGGAGATGAGGAGGAGTATACTTATGAAAGTATGCTCAGAGGAGGAGCCAAGGCTACTGTGGACAGTCTGTACCCACAGCTTGCTGAATTTCTAAGAATTCAGAGGACATTTCATGATCTAAGGATGCTTGTTGATGTAAAAGACAAGTCTATGATGGAGATATCACAAGTCATCCAAGATAAGGGTGCAAACTGGTAGCAAGTGGAGGAGAACAGATTGCTACACTTTGCTGGAGTTTCAAAGACAAGATTTCTCATTGATGAGGAAGTGTTTGCAAAGCTGGTAGCTGATAAGATTAATGAAGAGAGGGAAAGGAAAGCTAAGGGAATCAAACACCCTGAAAGTAGCTCCAATGATGATGATTCCCCTGATGATCCCTCTAACCCCTCAAAACCCAACCCTCCTGAAACCCCTCAAGCTAATCTCCCCAAACCTTCTGTATCTGAAAGACTTTCCAACCCTCCTAGAACCTATCATAGGAAAGGCTCTGTATCTTCAGAGGTGTTGACCAAGGGTGGTAACACAACCAAAGACACATCTGCCAATGAAGGTTCTTCTGAACCCAAGGCACAGCCTAAAGATGTGGAGGTTCCTGTTGTAGAGGCTGGTTTGGTTAAGGCCTATTCAGTGTCAGATGAGTTGGACACTGATCAGCCCTTAATCATTCAGGATGACTCAGTGGCTGTTGATATAAGCACTGTGATCTCCCCACAACTGCCATCTTTGAACCTTGTTGAAGGTGGAGATGCTGCAGGTCTAGGTGAAGGGGTTGAAAAGGAGATGATAGTTGAAAAACCAGAGGGAGTAGAGGATGATAGAGAGGTGGTGATCACTAGGATAGTGAGTGTACCACCAAATGAGGGTGATATAAGTGAGGAAGGGCAGGCCATTCTTGAAGTCAAATTTGAACTTCAGGAATCCCTTGATGAGAGGAGGCCTGTTCCTTTAAGTGAGGAAATCCATAATGAAGGGAGAAAAGAAATAGTTGAAAATGAGAAGAAGACTGCTGATGTATCAGAGTCTTATGAAAAAGAATTGGAGGGAGACAAGTGTGTTTACTGACTCATTTGATTTGTCTGATATTGCAGGTATAACCTTTGATCAAATTTTTGCAGATGAACTCTTAACAGATGCACCCATCCAAGTTGATAGTGGATCAGCACAAGCCTTGCTTGGGATGCAATCAGAGAAATTGGATTCTTTGGCTCATCAAGTCCAAACAGCTCATGCAGAAACTTCTGGAGCTTTGGATGAGCATGGAAGAACTTTGGCATCTGTAGAAATGAGGCTAACTGGCTCAGAAGATGTGGTGTTACCTACCTTGGAAGCAAGGATCAGTGGAGTTGAGACTGGTCTGCAAACCATCTCCACTGAAGTCATCAAAGCTAAAAACACCATGAGATCAGTTTCAAAGGATGTAAAGAAAGAGCAATCTTTGCTAAGAATCAACCACAATAGGAATGTGAAGACATTGAGGTCAGTGGTGAAGAAAGCTCTTGGAAGAAAAACTGCCCTGCAAAGACAAAGAGCTGAAGAGCAAAGGCTAGCTATGGTGAAAGCAGCCTCAGAAAAATTTTCCCAGGAAGTATTGGCCAACATTGCTGAAGGTGCAGTGGCCAACCTCACTGAGCTTCTTAAAACCCAACTGGATGCATCTCTAAAGACAACCATGGAGGAGGTTGTTCAACAGAAAATGAAGCCTGTTCTAGCTTTCCTTAGCTTGAGCAGTGATAGAATGCAAAATATACATGATGAGAATGTATATCTGTTGGAGGAAATGAAGTCTCTGAACCAAGCCCAGTCCTTATTGGCATCTACTATGAGTGAATTGAAGCCTGAATGTTTTGATGCTGCCAAAAAGGAGGAAAGGGAAAGAGCTAGGGCAAAAGGTGCCTTAGTGATTGGAAGCCCAGTTAAAGGGGGAAATGGTAAAGACAAAGCTCCTGAAGGAAAGGGAAAGGAGCCAGCAGTGCTAAACTTGGAAGCATTGGATGAAGAGGAGCAGTTAGCACTTGCCTTGAAGAATTCAATGGCCTCAGCTCAAGAGGAAAGAGTGAGGTTACAGCAAAGGCCAGGTGGTGAGGTGTCTGGTTTGGACAAAGATGCTGAGGGTGTCCAAACTAGAGGAAAGATTAAGAGGGCAAAAGGAAAGAAAAGACAAGTTGAAACATTCACTGACTTTCCCAACAACCTTGATCTTCCACCTGAATTCAGAGTTGTTGATGATGAGCCTATCTCAAAGAAGGCCAAAACTGCTGAAAAGCCCAAGAATGTTGAAGTATCCAAGACTGCTGAAAAAGACAAGTCTTCTGAAAAAAAAAAAGAGTCTACTGAGACTAAGTCCACTGAAGGTGCCAAAGCTTCTGAAAATGTAGAGGAGCTGTATGAAGAAGGCTTTGGACCAGGACCCAAGAAGAAGAAAGTGGTGGTGCTAAATGATCCATCAAAGCTGTTTCATGAAGGGTATGGCAAAGACCCTGAAACTCAACAGAAACTGGCCATGATGAGGGCCCAAGAAAGGATGGATTTGATGGATGAAGCACAAAGAGCAAGAGATAAGAGAAGTGCAGACTTCCAAAAGCCAAGAAGGAAGAGAGCAACATATAACAAGATGAAGCCACAGCTACTGATCCCAATGGACACCAAATATCCTCACTTTGATAAATGGGTACCAAGACAGCTGAATGACTCATGGGAGGAAGAAAAAAGGGAGTTTGTCTATGATTACTATGTCATTGACAGATGGAATGGAAAGGATGCCAACTCCACTTTTGCTGAGTTCATGATAGAGTACTACAGAGAACTTTATCAACAATTGCTTGCTGCTGCTGACATTGCAAGATTTGAACTCACAGCCCCCAAGCCAATCATATACATGCCTCCAAAGCTTGAAGGATGGATTGATCAAGCAAGAATCCTGAGAGAATTCACTGAGATCCTCAAGCTAAACAAGATGGTTCTTGGACCTAAGGGAACAAACCAAGAAGCCATGGCTTTGAAAAGAAGAGTGTGGGCACAATATGGGATGTTGCCACCTCCTGAGGATGATCTTTGAAATGGCTAAGTCTTCTGACCTATCTTAATTGATCAACTATGCTGAAATATGGTCAAGAGTGCTAATGTGGTGTGCTGTGAAAATCCGTTTGCTCTGATATGCTTTGGATTGCTCTGATATAAGCATGATTCTCTGATATCTGATGTTTTGCTCTTATCCAAATACTACTAAGTGTTGTTAGTATTTGCTCTGATTCTAAAATTCTAGAAATATTTTGTATAGTGAAATGCTCTGATGAATTTAGTGTTAATGATTCATGCTCTGATATGTTAATTTCAACTATCAACATGCTTGTAATGATTTTCTAATGAATGATAGTTGAATTTACTTTGAATCAAGAAACACTCATCTCTTTATGCCTATCTATGAAACCTATCTGCAACATGAATGGTGAATACACTAACACATTGCTTTTCAGGATAATTGACCTTAGTCATGTCTTCTGAAGATTAATGTAATAGGTTTTGGCATCATCAAAAAGGGGGAAACTATTGGGAATAAAATGAGTTATGTTTTGATTAAATACCAAAACCCCCTGAGACATGCCTAAGTCATGATTGAATATGTTCTAGAAATGTTAGAACATATAGTATAAAGGCTAGATGAGGAGCTAATATGTTAGGTAGCTCTTAGATGATTAGATGCACAATTTGAGGGGGAACACATGCTTAGAAGTCCATCTAGATCAAGTCCCCTCAAGGCTCAAACTCTGGATACAACACTAAGTCTTTTGAAGACCAACTATACTGATCATGAGAGTTGTCCAGAGGAGTTGTCTCAGTACAAGAAATCAAGATCAAGTGCTCTGAAAGCTTGAGGTCAACTATGCTTAAGAAATAGAGACAACCACACCCTAAAGAACTACAAATCAACATGCTAAGATCACTTTGAAGTGAAGCAAAGGGTATGAGCTAAGTCATCTGAAGAAGAGCAAGCCAACCTTGCTGATAAGCAAGACTGCTGATAGTGATAAGGAGAGTTGTCCAAATGATGAGGAATGTTGTCCTATCAATGGAACAACCTTCAGAAGCCATGTCCAAGTCCTAACAAGAGAATCTGAAAGTCAGACATTGGGTAGAGAGCTGCAGAATGAAGACAAAGTCTTAGCAGCCGTTTATTTCCCAAATGAGGACATGTCACTATCAAGATTCTGTCTTCTAAGTTGAAGAACTGAAAGAAGACATTTATGGACATTTGAGGCTGCCTCTCCAACGGGCAAATCCTTCATTTGTCTATAAATACAGAAGTGTGAAGACCATTTGAAAGTACCTCAACACAATCCAACTAACCTCAAGTTCTTACAAGCTAGAGTGCTTTCAAAGCTTTCAAAAGACTATCTTAGTCTTCATACACTTCTTCTAAGCTGAACTAAATTGTATATCCATACACAAACTTAGAGAGATATCCTATCCTTATACACTGATCTTCATTGTAAAGGATATCTCATTAGTTGGAACCTTACTTCAATCCTCATATCTTTCAAGAGTGAAAGTGAGAAGGTTGTAGTAGTAGAAGTGGTAGGAGCTGACTGTTGAGAGAAGAACAGTTCAGTTCTGAGTTGAGAAGAGGGTACTAGGACTCTAGACATCCTAGGGATCAATTCACCAAGGAGTGGTGTTATTGATCAAGTGCACCTTGGCACTATAAAACAAGTTAATTCCAAGAGTGAAGGAATTATCTTGTTCAATCAGGGAAAGTGGATGTAGGAGCTTGAGTCTCTGAACCACTATAAACTCTTGTGTTGATTTACTTTCAAAGTACTTTCATACATTCAACACTGCACACAAAACTGATCTTTCAAAGGATAAACATTCTAAGACTGTGCAAAACTGATTTGGACAAGTTCCCTGAAACAGGACCGTATTGAATTGACTAAGTGATTTCAGAAACTAAAGGAGTCTAAACTAAAAGGGCCAACCACTATTCCGCATATATAACTCCCCTAGATAGTTATTCAACTAAGTACTCAATAGTACTTAGTAGATTGATTATCTTAGAAGAGTTAATCATCTTCAGCAGAGTTGTCCAAGACAACCTTGCTGAGCTCTGGTTTGATCAAGTTAGAAAAGAATTTGCATACAAGTGTATTCTCTCCCCCCCCCCCCCCATACACTTGTTATATACTCCTTTCAGGACCAACACTTCTTGACATGGTTTACACACATGTTCTTTAATGAAAACCTCATTAGGTAGTCCTTTAACTAATGCATTTCTGGCAAGTTTGTTCATTGATTTAAAGTTCAGGTGGTTTAGCCTTTTATGCCATAACCAACTTTGTTCACTAGAGCTCTTGGCAATGAAACATGCAGCATCAGTAGATTTGTCCCAGTCTGCAAAATACACATTTCCTTTCCTAGTACCAGTCAGTAGAGTTTGTTGAGTCTTATCTTTGATTAAGCATTTTCCACTTGAGAACTCAACAATAAAACCTTTATCACAGAACTGACTTATGCTTAGGAGGTTATATTTGAGACCAGCCACATAAGACACATTGGATACCTTGATATTACCAATTATCAAGGTACCATAACCTTTTGTTGTTGCTTGTGAGCTGTCTCCAAATGTGACATTTGGGCCTTCTTTTTCTATGAAGTCAGTGAGGAGTTCCTTGTTTCCAGTCATGTGCCTTGAACATCCACTGTCAAGGTACCATGCTGACTTTTTGCTCATACTCCTCTTCTTGTGGCCCATATGTACCTGCAATTAGATAGGTTTAGGTACCCTTTGAGTTTTGGGTCCTGAGAGGTTAGATGTATCTTTAGGAACCCAAACTTGCCTGATTACCCTGATTGATTCAAGGTGGCTAAGTTGTTTTCCTCTAGCATCAACATACACTGTCTTTCCCTTAAATGCCTTTGGGAAAGTGTGTGTGAAAGTGTTGACTCTGTAAGTTTCAGGAGAGTTGTCAAACCTCCTGAACTTATGAGTTCTTTGTGCTCCTTGAGGGAATCTTTGAGGAAAGACATTTTTATGACCATTACCCTTTGGCATGTAGGGTTTTGGTTGTCTCATTTTATTTTGCCTTTGAGGATAGTTGTCCTTAGGTTTGTTCAGCTGAGGCTTTCTCAGTAGAGTTGGCCTAGGCTGATCATACCTTGGATAACTCTTCTGAACATTGTTCAGGAGAGTTGCTCTTCCATTGGATCTACTCTTCTGACCAACATTCCTCTTATGTTCAGGGACTTTGGCCTTTTCCTTAGGTTTGGGCCTAGTCTCCTGAATCACTTGAGTAGGCAATTCATACATCTTGCCCTTTCCTTTGTTCAGTGGCTGAATTATTTCATTTTCAGTTTGTTGAGCCACTGACTTAACAAAGATCCTCTTAGTGTTACTTGTAGAAGCAACACTAAGACAAGGTGAAGATTCAAATGGATCAAAACCTAATCCACTTCTTTGAGCCATAGGTCTTTGATAACTTTGAATTTCCTCTATTGCCCTAGAGGATTTCTTCAAAGCAGCCATCTTTAATTTCAGGCTCTCTTCACTTGATTTAAGAATGTCATACTCATGTGAGAGGTTTTCAAACTTAGCTTGAAGAATTTTTAGTTCAAAGTCTTTTCTCTTTTGAGAAAGCAGTTGATCATTAATCTTCTTTTGTTGGTCAACTGTCCTGAGATTTGCTTCCTCAAGCTCTCTCAAGACTTGTTGATACAACTCAGTAGACTTGACATCAACTACTGACTCAGAGTTTTTAGCAAGTTCAATTGACAACCTTTCATTCTCTCTCACACAGTTGTCATGAAATTCTTGTAACATAGTGAAATCTTCCATTAACTTTCCAAGAGAAAGTTTCAGGTTGACTTCACTAGTGTTTTGTGAAATGAATGATGGTGAGCTAGAAGTGGAGGATACCTCATCATCCTCAATGGCCATGTTGCACACATCATCATCATCTTCACTGTTTGAGAACAGTCCATCAGAAGAGTTGAAGCTTTCAGCACTATCAGATTCTTCACCAGCCATCATGGCTTTTCTGTTGGTGAACTTTCTGTCATCATCTTTCTTAGGCTCATCTCTTCTTCTAGATGATGAAGGTTCAGCTCTACTGGACCTTCTCCTATCAGAGAACTTGTCCTCTAATCTTTTCTCTTCAGGCTTTTTGACTTCAGCCTGTTCTTCGGGAGAGTTGTACATTCTCCTAAATTTGTTGTCTTGGTAGAATTTCTTGTATCTACCAAACCTTGAATTCATCTTGTCAAACCTTCTAGCCATCAAGGCTAGTTCTTCCTTTATTTCAGCCTTTGAGACTGTCTTTGATGATCTAGGAGTGGACTGCATTTCAGGTTCAGCAGCTTTGGCTTTGAAGGCCACTCCTTTGGTTGGTAATGAAGGTTCCTCAACAGGCTTTCTTCTGTTGAGATCAAACTCATAAGCTTTGAGTTCAGAGAAGATTTGTTGCATGGGCATGGTGGAGAGATCCTTGGTGTTCTGCATCATTACAACATAAACATCCCACTTTTGGGTGAGACTTCTCAAGATCTTCAGACCAACTTCTCTCTTGGAGTACACCTTGCCCAAAGAGTTGATTTCATTCATCACATCTGTGAATCTACCAGCAAACTTGTCAATGGACTCTTCTGAATCCATTGTGAATTGTTCAAACTTTTGCACTGCCACTTGGAGCTTGTTCTCCTTGATCTTTTCAGTACCCTCACACATCTCTGCAAGAGTATCCCAAATTTCTTTGGCAGTTGTGCAGTGGTAGACCCTTCCCATGATTGCATCTGGAATGGTTTGATAGAGGGTATTCATTGCAAGATAATTCAAATTATCTTTCCTCTTTTCATCAGAAGTGAAGTCATCTTCATCCTTAGGAATCATTTCCCTTAAATCAGCTATTTGAGCTTCAGTGATTCTGGGGTTGACTTGAGTGAACACAAAGGGTCCTCTTGTGATCACTCTCAGCATGTCAGTGTGAAGGGATGCAAGATGAGCTCTCATTTTGATTTTCCAGAAATCATAATTGTCAATTGAGAACATGGGCAATTTATGATGTGAGATGTGGTTGACTGGATTTGTGGTCATGTTGTCTAATCCTTGAATAGCAGGAGGTGGAACAGCAGCATTGTTGTTGGCCATATCTCAGAAAGGAACAGTTAATCAACAATCAATAAGATTTCAGATAGATCAGTTTAGTGACCACACCAAATATGTGATTTTGAAAATCAAGATGGATTTTCAGAAGTAGTGGTCTTTGAACCCCTGCTCTGATACCACTTGTTGGTCCTGAAAGGAGTATATAACAAGTGTATGGGGGGGGGGGGAATACACTTGTATGCAATTCTTTTCAAAATTAACCAAGTAGGACTCGAGCAAGGTTGTCCTGGACAACTCTACTGAGATGAATAACTTCTTAAAGATAATCAACCTACTAAGCTTTGTATGAATATACAATTGAGTTCAGCTTAGATGAAGTGTATGAAGACTAAGATAGTCTCTTGAGGACTTTAAAGCTTCAGAGTAGATTGATAGTTGGATGGATAGTGGATGCTTCAAATGGTTTTCACACTTCTGTATTTATAGACAAATTTGAGGATTTGCCCGTTGGAGAGGCAGCCTCAAATGTCCATAAATGTCTTCCTTTAGTTTCTTCAAACTGGAAGACAGATTCTTGAAAGTGACATGTCCTCATTTTCCAGAAATCATAATTGTCAATTGAGAACATGGGTAATTTATGATGTGAGATGTGGTTGACTGGATTTGTGGTCATGTTGTCTAATCCTTGAACAGCAGGAGGTGGAACAACAGCATTGTTGTTGGCCATATCTCAGAAAGAAACAGTTAGTCAACAATCAATAAGATTTCAGATAGATAAGTTCAGTGACCACACCAAATATGTGATTTTGAAAATCAAGATGGATTTTCAGAAGCAGTGGTCTTTGAACCCCTGCTCTGATACCACTGTATGGGGGGGGGGGGAATACACTTGTATGCAATTCTTTTCAAACTTAACCAAGTAGGACTCTAGCAAGGTTGTCCTGGACAACTCTGCTGAGATGAATAACTTCTTAAAGATAATCAACCTACTAAGTACTATTGAGTACTTAGTTGAATGACTATCTAAGTGAGTTATAAGTGCGGAATTAGTGGTTGGCCCTTTAGTTTAGACTCCTTTAAGTTCTAAAATCTCTTCAATAAAACAGTCCAGTTTTTCAGGGAACTTGTCCAAATCAGGTTTGCACAGTCTTAAGTATATGTCCTTTGAAAGATCAGTTTTGTGTGCAGTGTTGAATGTATGTAAGTACTTGAAAGTAAATCAACACAAGAGTTTATAGTGGTTCAGAGACTCAAGCTCCTACATCCACTTTCCCTGATTTAACAGGATAATTCCTTCACTCTTGGAATTAATTTGTTTTATAGTGCCAAGGTGCACTTGATCAAGAACACCACTCCTTGGTGAATTGATCCCTAGGATGTCTAGAGTCCTAGTTTTATAAGTTGACTAAGCTATAAGCTTAAAGTAATGTAATAGTCTTGTTAGGATTAGAATAGTCTACTGTTGAAGATCGCACAAGAAGACCAGACCAGACAAGAAGAGTAAAGTCTACTCAACAAGACAAGTGCGCATACAAGACTCCACAAGACAAGTCAACTTGAAGTGAAGTAAAGGTGAAGCGCGTGTAAAGATAAAGATCAAAGTTAGTTAGAAATAACTAATTAACAAGAAACGTGTGGATGGATAAGAAGAATCAGTTGGAAGTTAGTTTTCAAGAAAAGTTGATTACAACTAACTAAGTTCTTGATTTCAGAAGTCTATAAATACTTCATAGTGTTTATCAAGAGAAGACTACTGCACTACTGAATACTGATAAGCTACATACTGAAGAAATACTGAAGCAAGTTACTCTCAGAGTTGAAGTTCAGAAAGCAAGTTCAGAAGTCAAGTGAAGAAACCAGAAGACTGCTACTGAATAAGTTTTCGTTTTTGTATTTGTTTTATCAAGTTGCTAGATACTTGTTAAATTTCTAGTAAGATCGTAGACGTATCTGGTGGTATAGTCTTAGAAGATCTAAGTCTTTTTCTTGGGACTCAAAAGAACAAGAATACACACTTTGTACTCGATTGGAAGAGTTAGTGGAAACATCACAACTGGGTTGTGAGAGTGGACGTAGACAAGTTGTCGAACCACTATAAATTATTTGTGTTGTTTACTTTACTGTTTTGTTTGTTTTAATTGATTAACTGTTTAATTGTTTAAACATACCTATCTAAACAAGACTAGTTGAGTATAGAACAGAGTTCTCGAATTAAGAAGTTGAGTATAAACTACTTGGGCTCATTGTTTAATTTCGTATTCCGCATATTGTATTCTGATATATCGAAAGATTTTAGAAAAGTCTATTCACCCCCTCTAGACATTTTCTTTAGCTTCCCTCGATATTAACTCAGCTTCGGGACCTACAAGTGGTATCAGAGCAGTAGTTTGCGAACTGCTGTTTCTTGATAACCGACTTAAGACTTAGGGTGAAGTCTTGGTCCGTGATTGTACTTGCTTACGTGTTCTTGATCAACATACTTGTTCTATCTGTTTCCTGTTCCCTGTTCTTGACTTAACTGCTTCTTGATCATAAAACTGCTTAGCACTTATGTCTTGAAATCATGTCTCTTGAGATCAGCGCTAATAAGTTACCCAAGTTCCAAGTTCAGGACTACGACTATTGGAAGCTGCGAATGGAAGCCATCTTCAGCTCCACGCACGACCTAATGATCTCGGTTGTCACAGAGGGACCGATCATGACAATGGTTCCAAATACTGCTAACCTCGACAAAGACAAACCAATTGGTACTCTCGTCAAGAAACCCAGGTCAGAGCTAACCTCAGAAGAAATGCGTCAAAATAATTTGGATAGTTTGGCAAAGAATTACATCTTACACACTCTTCCTAACGAGTATCTAGGAAAAGTGTTAAAATGTAAAACTGCCAAAGACATGTGGGACAGACTAGCTATCATTTGTGAAGGGACATCCCTGATCAAAGAGAGCAAACTCTCCACTGCTGTCCAAAGATTTGAATCATTTCGGATGAAAGCTGGCGAAACTATCGACCAGCTGGATACTCGTTTTACTAAGATTATGAATGATCTGGAAGTCCTTGGTAAATCTTATACTGCTCGATAGATCAATCTTAGGATTCTGAAAAGTCTTGATAGTCGTTGGAAAATGGTAAAGATGCTTGTTAAGAATACTCAAGACTTAGACAAGTGGTCTGCTGAGACCATGTTTCAAACTCTGAAGGCCCATGAGTTTGATCTAGACGAAGATGAACCACTAGCCAGTAGTGATAGAGAACATGCTATATCTAAGAACGTTGCCTTTAAGTCTACTTCGTCTAAGTCCTCTAAGATAGACAAGTCTAAGTCTAAGACTAAGTCTGCTTCTGTGAAAGACGAGTTAGATACTGATCTTAGTCTGAAGGATCAGGTGAATCTCATGGTTAGAAAGTTTGATAGGCTGAATAAACGTTTCGGTAGATATAAGAAGTTCTATAGAGATCATAGAGCGTCTACTTCTAAGAACTCGTCTGAGACCAGACGAGACCAAAACTCGTCTGAAAGGAGAGACGAAGTCTCGAAAGGTAATAGGCGAGACAGAGAGTCTGATGATAGGAAGATTCAGCGTTCTGATAGACGTGATAAGCGTAGAGATAAATCTCCTATTAAAAAGGCTACTAATGATCTCTTGTGCTATAATTGTGAAAAGCCAGGTCATTACATATATGAATGTCCAGACCTGAGCACTGATGATCGAGAAGAACGCAAAGCACGAAGGGAAAGAAGATACAACCGTGGCAAGAAGGCAATGATGGCCAATGATGACTCTGATTCGGATTCAGACGAGTTGCCATCGTCCTTATCTAGTCACTCGACTGATCGAGATCACGACGAAGCTTTCATAGTAGATGATGGTCTATGCTGCATGGCTAAAATCGACCAAGAGGTAGCATATGCTACTTCTTTTCAATCTTGTGATGATTCATATACTAATGAAAGTGACACTGCTAGTAGTGAAGTAGGAAGCAGTCCTCAGCACTCAACTAGTGCTGTTGAAGACGATCTTCTACTTGCTAATCAAGCATTCATTGAAGTCAGCGATGAAAACATTGCATTGAAACAAGAAATCATTGATCTTAAGGAAGCTCAGTCTAAAGTAGATCCTAATGTAACAGTCCTAAATGAACGCTTGACTGAAGAGTTGAGACAACTCAAAGAAAAGTGTGCATTGACAGACAGGTTATATCAAGACCTACTCAAGACACATGCAAATGAGAGAAATGAATCCAATGTTTTAAAGAGCAAGTGCAATAGACTTGAAGAATGTAATAAGTTCTTAGAGACCGAGGTTGTCACACTAGATCTCAAACTTACTGACCTGGTTAACTCTTCAAAGATTAACCTTGAACTGTAAGATAGATATAGAGATCCAGGTGACAAGACAGGTATAGGTGCTGAGTCATCTAGCTCGTCTACTCGAGTCATTAAGAACCCTACTACTACTAACGCAAGACTTTTGCCAAATGATAAAGGAAAAGGACCAATGATATACGATATTGGAACTCCATCTAAAGGTACTGTACCTAAACAGACTCGAGTTAACATTCCGATTACCAAGGGAGGTAAAAAGAATGGTAGCAACAAGCCTGTTCCGCCTAGAACTAATCGTCAAAGGACCACTAATCGTGGACGACCCAACCAGGTCAGATACAAAGACTGGTATCCTGAGGAGACGAGTACTAGACAGGTACAGACTAGACGACAAGAGCCTAGACCTCCTTTCATAAGGCAGTCTCAGCTCTACTCATCTAGACCTGGACAGGTTGCTCCAAAATATCGCACACAAGCTGTCCTATATCCTCCACCTTTGTCATATGATATTATTAGTGAGGAAAGACCTAAACGAGTCTATAAACCGTATGGACCTAACGCATACAAGCCCTATTCTGACTATCATAGACCAGTGCCTGCTCAAGTAGAGATTAAGTCGAAAGGCTATCTCCAAAGAGTAGACCCGAACTCGACTGATAGGCCAGATAAGGACAACAAGGTCTTATTTTGTAACAAGTATGGCCGAAAGCTTAAGAGATCGAACTTGTTCAAGACTCCAATGTATATTTGGATTCCTCTGAACTCGACTAACCCCCCAGGACCCCAATAAACAAATGGGTACCTAAATTATTGAATATCGTCATTGCAGGGTCGACTTGACTTGTATAAGAAGGGTGGCTCAGTAGGAGAAACTTGGTACATAGACAGTGGTTGCTCGCACCACATGACTGGTACCAAGGCTCTCTTATCAAGTTACCATGAGCAGGAAGGACCAAAAGTGATATTTGGTGATAGCTCCACTGCTATCACTAAAGGATTTGGTTACATCCGGAATGGAGACGTAGAGATTCAAGATGTCTCATATGTTGAAGGTTTGAAATACAATTTACTCTCTGTTTCACAGTTTTGTGATCGTGGATACAAGGTGCAGTTCAAGAGCCGCAAATGTGAAATCATTGACAAAAGGACACACACAGTCCTACTAGTCGGCGTACGACAAGGTAGTGTGTACATAGTGAACTGGAACAGTTGTCCGAGGGACACCTGTCTACTTACTAAGAATCCTAAAGAACTTGGATGGCTCTGGCATAGACGCCTTTGTCATCTAAACTTGGATGGCTCTGGCATAGACACCTGTCTACTTACCAATGAAGTTTACTACAAGTCACATGTATGCACGACTTGTCAACAGGGTAAACAGGTTAAAGGTTCTTTTAAGTCAATTCCTACTCTCTCAACCAGTAGAGTCCTAGAACTCCTACATATGGATCTTCATGGTCCAATAACTCCTCCAACCTTGAATGGTAGAAGGTACACACTTGTTGTTGTAGATGACTATTCTAAGTTCACTTGGGTAGTCTTCCTACACAAGAAGAGTGATACACAAACACTTCTGCCTGATCTGTTGAAGAAGTTACAAGTTGAGAAGAACCAGTCCATTGTCAAGATTCGTAGTGACAAGGGAACTGAGTTCATTAATTGCTATATTAAAGATTTATGTGCTAAACGTGGTATCCAGCATCTTACTAGTGCAGCCAGGACACCACAACAAAACGGTGTAGCCGAAAGAAGGAATCGAACTCTCAAAGAAGCCTGTAGGACCATGCTAGCTGAGTTCAACACACCTCAAAAGTTTTGGGCTGAAGCTATCTATACTGCATGCCATTCACAAAACAGAAGCGCGATCAACAAAGCTCTAGGCAAGACACCTTATGAGGTTTGGAAAGGTAGAAAACCCAGAGTTTCATATTTCCATATATTTGGTTGTAAGTGTTTCATTCACAACAATGGAAAGAGCAAGTTAAATGCTTTCGATGCTAAAGCAGACGAGGGGATATTCTTAGGATACTTCTCGACTAGCAAAGCATTTAGAGTATTCAACTACTCAACTCTTTGTGTGGAAGAAACACCACATGTGGTTTTCGATGAATCTCGACAGGACTCGTCTGCCAACAAGATCAGTGAGAAAGTGACTGATCTAACGATCGAATCTGACAAAGATTCAGAGGTATATGAATCCGTTCAAGCCTACAACCCATTCTTAAAAGCTCTCGAGTCTGATGACAAGGAGAAGGTAAGTGCTCAAGGTAAGTCTTCTAGACCAGCTGACATGCCTGCCCTAGTTGACTCTACTACTCCGGGTAAATATGTTGATGATACAAATGATGTCGATATGCATGATGCTGTACATGATCTAGATAATGATAGTGTTCCTGTTAAGAATAGAAAAACATGGAAATCTGCGCATGATACTGAAAATATCATTGGTGACTCTACTATTGGTGTGAAGACTAGACGACAACTCTTTGAGTCGCAAGAACAGCTTAGTCCAACTATGTTTTGCTGGTGTTGTTTCCTCTCTGCTATTGAGCCTACCACTGTTAAAGAGGCATTGGCTGATAGTAATTGGATCATCGCTATGCAAGACGAGTTGAACCAGTTTGTTCGAAACGACGTCTGGGAACTTGTTGATAGGCTGAAACATCATAATGTAGTTGGCACTCGATGGATTTTCAAAAATAAGAAAGATGAGAATGATTTAGTCGTTAGGAATAAGGCTAGACTAGTCGCCCAAGGCTACTCACAAGCTGAAGGCATAGACTATGATGAAACATATGCTCCTGTTGCTAGACTAGAAGTCATTCGATTGTTCCTTGCATATGCTGCTCATATGAAATTTACTGTATATCAAATGGATGTTAAAAGTGCATTTCTTAACGGTATTCTTGCGGAAGAAGTGTATGTTGAACAACCTCCAGGTTTCGAAGTCAAAGGCAACTAGGTGTACAGATTGAAGAAAGCCTTATACGGACTAAAGCAAGCTCCAAGAGCATGGTATGATACTCTCTCTCTCTTTCTATTGGAAAATGGTTTTACTAAGGGCAAGGTCGATCGAACCTTGTTCAGAAGACAAGAAGGGAAGGAAATTTTACTCGTCCAAATTTACGTAGATGACATCATTTTTGGGTCACCTAACAAAAAGCTGAGTGAAAGTTTTTCAACACTCATGCAAAGTAAATTTGAAATGTCAATGATGGGTGAAATGAACTACTTTCTTGGTCTCCAAGTAAAACAGACCCCAGAAGGTATTTTCATAAATCAGGCGAAGTACACTAGAAACCTTCTAGACAAGTACGGGATAAAAACTTGTAAGTCTACTGGCGTACCGATGCAACCAACTTACAGAATGGATCCAGATGAAAACGGTAAATGTGCTGACCAATCTTATTATCGTGGATTAATTGGTTCCTTACTGTATCTAACTGCTAGTAGACCGGACATTGCATTCTCTGTTGGTGTTTGTGCTCGATTCCAAGCCAATCCAAAGGAAAGTCACATGGAAACCACCAAAAGGATTCTGAAATATTTGAAAGGGACCATCAATCGTGGTATATGGTATCCCTCAAATGAGGATCTATCCTTAAGTGGCTACTCAGACTCATACTTTGGAGGCTGTAGAATAGATAGAAAATCTACATCTGGTTTTTGTCAATTCTTAGGCACAAAACTCATTTCATGGTTTTCGAAAAAGCAAACTAGTGTTGCTACCTCAACTACCGAAGCCGAGTACATGGCTGCTGGTAGCTGTTGTAGTCAACTACTCTGGCTCATGCAACAGCTTAGAGATTACAACATACATGAATCAAATGTTCCTATTTTCTGTGATAGTAATAGTGCAATTGCCATTACACAAAATCCTGTTTTGCACACACGTTGTAAGCATGTTGATGTGAAGCATCATTTCATACGTGATTCATGTAGAAAAGAAGGATATTCGCATGGAAAAGATTCATACTGATTTTCAAAGAGCTGATATTTTCACAAAACCATTAGCTGAGGCACGATTTCGTGAGTTATGCATTAGTCTAGGGCTAATTGATTTAGACCCTACTTACCTATATATGTGTACTAACAAGACAGGTACATCAAAGAAATAAGGAGACAAGATCACTAGAACAGAGCGCTCGTCTACTCACTCAACAGACAGGTATACAAGGCTAGACTAGATGACCAAACAACCCGATGAGGAAGCTGGTAAAGCTGAGGGTAATACTAAGGGAATAAACATTTAAGGGGGAATCTTTGATTTCTTAAATATCCTTATGTTGACTCTTAAGTCTGTTAAAAGTCATCGTGTTCGAAACCTTGATCATTGCTTTAGATTGATATTCGTCTTATTTATATTACTCTACTTGTACCTACGATTACACGTTGTATATGATAAGATAGGTACATGAAGACGTTCGACGTTCAGAATAGACAAGCACAGTCGAAGGGGGAACTCGTCTTGTCTTCATAAGTCTACTCGTCTGTTCTGGATGGACTCGAACAGACAAGCTAAGTGTTCTTTTGATTTAAATATGTTAAGTGTTTAATCAAAACGAATTAAGGGTATTATGGTAATTCGGTAATGCTAAAATTGGAAAACCCTAGAATTGGATTTATACACTCACATTTTAATGAGGTGTATACACCCAGTTCGCACACCACTCTACTATACTAGGTCGGATGAGTACACTCCCCTGTCCTAACTAATAGAAGAGGCGGATTCCAAATTTTACAATATCAAATCACATAATATTCTCGATTCCGTAACTGAATACCAAAGGCCCCAACCGTTGGATCTAATTCTTTAATCTTGGCCATTGGATCAAAATTTCAGTTTTGACAAAACCCATCTTCCACACACAACTTGCCCCACGATTTCATAACTCCCCTATTCTAGCTCTTGAATTACTTGCAAAATCAAACGTCCATGTTCTTACTATATCTACTAAAGATGTCGATTGTCTCTCTATTTGATGTGAGAACTAACATGCAAGATAAGTTTGATCTTGGACAGTTTATCGCAGAAGGAAAAGTGCATGTAGAGCCCTCGATGTTTTTCAAAGGGTTACACACTGAAGGGAACCAAGAAATTATCAATAAATGCATTCGATGTGGATTGAAGCCGTATTTGGAGGCATTTCCTCAGGTCGTGTTGGAAGAAGAGGTGTTGCAGTTCTATGCCAACGCCACCAGACGAGGAGATGTGATCGAATCATTTATTGGAACGAGTCGAGTTGAACTCACTCGCGAAGTTGTGTTTAAACGTTTGAAGTTGCCCATCGGAACGATTGATGTGGAAAACTATGCTACTGGGCAGGAGATGAGGTATTTGAGCATCTTTTGTGGAAGGAAGATGAGATTGAAACCGGATGGCAAACTCCCAGCCGTCAAGAAAGGGGAACTCCTTGAGAAATATCGCACTCTTTTGGACATAGCTAGCAAGATGCTACTATGTGCCACCGGATCTCATGACTCAGTCACTCTAGCTAAGGCGAGGGTGATGGCGGCGATGTATGATGGTATTACTGAGGGTAATTGGTTCAAGTTAATGGATGATCGGATTATGTACTTCGAAAGAAGTGTTAGGGTTGACATCGACTCTTGTAGTTGGGTGGTGTCGAATGTTGTTGGTTTTGGCAACAAGCTGAGTATCTTACTACCCTTGTTGTTGCCAAACAAATCTGATTGGAGCAAAGGAAAGCCCTTTCACCCATTGAAGTTCTATCTGAAGAAGGAAGCGCTAAAGAAGCAGGCTGCTGCAAGGCCATCTGCCCCATGGCAAGTCCAGTTCGATGATTCGGGGGCACTGCCTTATGCTAGCTCTTCAGAAGATGAGTCCGATGATGTAGAATCCGAGGAAGTTGCGAAAGCTAAGTCAAGTGCAGATGACTCAGAAAAGACTTAGTCAGAAGAGGAGTCGGAATAAGAGAAGGAGCCAAGTGCTCAAGTTCCTAAATTGTACACACTCGTGAGAATTGGTTCGCCCACTCCACCAGACGAGTCGAGTCCACAGGTTGGTACTTCTACTCAATCTGTTTCAATTCCTCTCTCTCTCTCTTCTGTTCGAACCAAGGCTAGGTCACATCGACCTAGGCCTAGACCTCAACCCTCAACCTCACAAGTACTGGCAGCCTTACCGCTCAGAGCCAGTCATCCTGAAAACACTCCCATAAAGGATACAACTAATACTTCGACAGTTGTCACACCAAACCAAGCCACATCGCAGCCCCCAGAAACCACAGTCCAAATTCTCTCCTTACCTTCAACAGAATATGTTGAACCCTCCAACCCATCTACTTCAGACAAGACGCCAGTTGCCACTGCAACAGCTGAGACAGGGACCCCACCTGCTCAGAACCCGTCTGATGTTAGATTTGAATCCTTGGTATACTATCCGATGTGTCTAAGGGAGAAGAGAGTTCGTGCTCGAGTGTCCAAGAATCTGAAGAGACAGCTCTCAACTCTTGAAGTCGACACTGCCTCAGAACAGTTTGAGAAGCTTGTCAGGATATGCACTTGGTTTGCATTAAAGAAGTCCTCTACAGATGATCTTTTTGAGGTCATTCAAGGCATGGGTGGAATCTCCAACTTTATGGATTGGGAGATGGAACAGAAAGAAAACAGTGGTGTCAAAGACCACTCAGAATTATTTCCTCGCAAGGCCTTAGTTGACCTTGTAAAAAGATTATTGAGCATTCCTGATGGCGTTCTGGTTGAAGAGTTCTCGTTTGATATTGGAACTCAGACTGATCTGGTAGAAGAAGAGATGAAGGCAGAACTTGTTGATATTGTCGTTCAAACCTCAGAACCCATTTTGGAATTAGAAGGTGCTCCTGCTGAAGAAGAGGCTGGAAGTTCTGAAGAAGTTGACTCTTTCGAGTTTGGAAAAGAAGACGATGAGTTCATGGACGCTGTTATGTTTGATGAAGATGAACTTGTGGAGAAAGTTCAAGTAGTTGTTGAAGCTCAGTCGTCTACTCAAGTATTTCCTGAAGGCTATCTTGAAGAGCTGAAGTCGGATTTGAAAGAGGTTGTTCACTGTGCTATTGATGAGTTCCTACACTCAAAAGTGAAGGATATGCTAGTTGAGCAGAACCAATCGCTTGTTGACAGCTCAAGAGAGTTGATTGTTGGAGAGGTCAACAAGATGGACTCAACTTTCTGAGCAGAGATGTATGCTGAAGTTGAAAGTTTTCTCAAGAAACAAGTTGATTTCTCTGAAAAGAGATCTATCTCATTTGCTCGTTCGTTAGCTGAGGAGTCGAGTAAAATGGAAAGACTCTACAGGGTTAAAATTGAGATTGCTGATGAACAGAGAAACGCGTGGATGGATAAGAAGAATCAGTTGGAAGTTAGTTTTCAAGAAAAGTTGGTTACAACTAACTAAGTTCTTGATTTCAGAAGTCTATAAATACTTCATAGTGTTTATCAAGAGAAGACTACTGCACTACTGAATACTGATAAGCTACATACTGAAGAAATACTGAAGCAAGTTACTCTCAGAGTTGAAGTTCAGAAAGCAAGTTCAGAAGTCAAGTGAAGAAACCAGAAGACTGCTACTGAATAAGTTTTCGTTTTTGTATTTGTTTTATCAAGTTGCTAGATACTTGTTAAATTTCTAGTAAGATCGTAGACGTATCTGGTGGTATAGTCTTAGAAGATCTAAGTCTTTTTCTTGAGACTCAAAAGAACAAGAATACACACTTTGTACTCGATTGGAAGAGTTAGTGGAAACATCACAACTGGGTTGTGAGAGTGGACGTAGACAAGTTGTCGAACCACTATAAATTGTTTGTGTTGTTTACTTTACTGTTTTGTTTGTTTTAATTGATTAACTGTTTAATTGTTTAAACATACCTATCTAAACAAGACTAGTTGAGTATAGAACAGAGTTCTCGAATTAAGAAGTTGAGTATAAACTACTTGGGCTCATTGTTTAATTTCGTATTCCGCATATTGTATTCTGATATATCGAAAGATTTTAGAAAAGTCTATTCACCCCCCTCTAGACATTTTCTTTAGCTTCCCTCGATATTAACTCAGCTTCGGGACCTACAACATACATACACACAAGTTAACTCACTTATTTATTTTTTTATAAAATTATATCTCAAAATTCTATTTATTATAATATTTTTTAAAAATAGAGTGAACAGAGTAAGTATGAAAGTTAAGTTGAGACGGAGGGAGTACTATTATAGGAAAACTGATTAGTGAATCAACATTCAATTGATAAACTGACCCTAATGTACTTTGCTTCGTTGTTCTCGTATCACTGTAGGGTGTAAAGTGATACTTCATATAGTAAAAACTATTATACTTCGTACTCTTAATAGGGATACTTCGTACTCCTAACATATAATTCGTACTTGTAATTTTCTACTGTCATTTATAACAATTATGCTGAGTATTTATATGTATATATATATATACTAGTGTAGAACCCGTGTATTACACGGAATTTTAAATATATTTTTAAATATTTAATAATAAATTTTTATTTATTTACTTAATTTAATTTTTCATATTTTTATTTTGTATGATAAATAAATTATTATAATTATATTTAAAAAAAAAATGATTTCGCAGAATTATAGTAATTATTTTGTTAAAAAATTTTAACATTTTTTTAAATTATATTTATTATAACGTTGTATTATAATATAAAAGTTTAACTAATATAATATTTTGAGTTATACAAAATAATTACACTTATGTTAGTTAATTTTATAAAATAAATTTCAAAGAAAAATTGTGAGAATCAAAAGAAATGAGACGTTGACATTTAATAAATATGAAAACAACTTTCAAAAAAATTATAAAACTTCGGAAACAAACAATTTAAATAATATTAAAATAGCTCTTAATAATTTGTAAGTCAACCTTCAATATCAACCACAACACCTTACATTTAATAAATGTGAAAAAATAACTTTGAAAAAAATTATAAAATTTCGGAAACAAATAATTTAATTAATATTAAAATAACTCTTAATAATAAATTGTAAGTCAACCTTCAATATCAACCACAACACCTTAAATAAATATTTTAATTAATTGCAAATTAAATCATAACTTTTTCCTAATTTGCAATCTAATCTAAACTTTAAATTAATTGCAAATAAATCACAAACTTTAAATATAGTTGCAATTTAGTCTTTTTAACAATTTTAATTGTGTTCGAATCTAACATAATTTAGACTTCTTGATGACATAACAACACCTTAATAAAACAATATTGTTTTTCAATCAAACTAAATATCAAAATGAATAATTTAAGGACAAAGTAGACTTCTAAGAAGTCTAATTTGCAATAATATTTAAAGTTTGTGATTTATTTGCAATTCTTTTAAGGTTTAGATTAGATTGCAAATGAGCAAAAGGTCGTGATTTAATTTGTAATTAACTCTTTTTAAAATTAACAACTTCATTAAATTATGACACATAAGTCAAATCAACCACAAAATGACACATAAGCCAAATTAACAACAAAATGACACATCATCAATTTAAACTCCCTATTAGTATATAAGGGGATTCTATATTATAGAAGTAGTGTATTTTGTATATATAACAAATTTGGCAATCCTATAAAATAATATAATTATATAATAAGTTTTACATATATATTTTCGAGCTCTATTTTTTAAATACATTAAACTTATAATAAATTTAAAATAATTGTAGAAAAAATTATTTGAGATATAAGATAAAGTAATTATAAAATAAAATTTAATAACTAATTAAATAAAGAATTGTACACACCAATAAAAATACATTTTAGATTGTATTTTACTCAAAAGTACATTAAATAGTTCAAAAATAAATTAAACTAAAGAATAAAATGAATACTACAATAAAGTTAAGTAAATAAAATAAAAGTTAATTTAATTAGTCAATATTAAAATAATAAGAAATTCAACATTCATATCAACCACTAACACCTTAAATAAAATAAATACTATAATTAATTAGGAAAAAAAATCAATAGTTAATAAGAATATAATATTTTGAAAAAGTTTATGAATCATATCTTACTCAACCAATAACTTAATTACACATCATACTTTTTAAAATTAACAACTTCATTAAATTATGACACATAAGCCAAATCAACCACAAAATGACACATAAGCCAAATTAACCACAAAATGACACATCATCAATTTAAACTCCCTATTAGTATATAAGGGGATTCTATATTATAGAAGTAGTGTATTTTGTATATATAACAAATTTGGTAATCCTGTAAAATAATATAATTATATAATAAGTTTTACATATATATTTTCGAGCTCTATTTTTTAAATACATTAAACTTATAATAAATTTAAAATAATTGTAAAAAAATTACGTGAGATATAAGATAAAAGTAATTATAAAATAAAATTTAATAACTAATTAAATAAAGAATTGTACACACCAATAAAAATACATTTAGATTGTATTTTACTCAAAAGTACATTAAATAATTCAAAAATAAATTAAACTAAAGAATAAAATGAATACTACAATAAAGTTAAGTAAATAAAATAAAAGTTAATTTAATTAGTCAATATTAAAATAATAAGAAATTCAACATTCATATCAACCACTAACACCTTAAATAAAATAAATACTATAATTAATTAGGAAAAAAATCAATAGTTAATAAGAATATAATATTTTGAAAGAGTTTATGAATCATATCTTACTCAACCAATAACTTAATTACACATCATACTTTTTAAAATTAACAACTTCATTAAATTATGACACATAAGTCAAATCAACCACAAATTGACACATAAGCCAAATTAACCACAAAATGACACATCATCAATTTAAACTCCCTATTAGTATATAAGGGGATTCTATATTATAGAAGTAGTGTATTTTGTATATATAAAAATTTGATAATCCTGTAAAATAATATAATTATATAATAAGTTTTACATATATATTTTCGAGCTCTATTTTTTAAATACATTAAACTTATAATAAATTTAAAATAATTGTAGAAAAAATTACTTGCGATATAAGATAAAGTAATTATAAAATAAAATTTAATAACTAATTAAATAAAGAATTGTACACACCAATAAAAATACATTTTAGATTGTATTTTACTCAAAAGTACATTAAATAGTTCAAAAATAAATTAAACTAAAGAATAAAATGAATACTACAATAAAGTTAAGTAAATAAAATAAAAGTTAATTTAATTAGTCAATATTAAAATAATAAGAAATTCAACATTCATATCAACCACTAACACCTTAAATAAAATAAATACTATAATTAATTAGGAAAAAAAATCAATAGTTAATAAGAATATAATATTTTGAAAGATTTTATGAATCATATCTTACTCAACCAATAACTTAATTACACATCATACTTTTTAAAATTAACAACTTCATTAAATTATGACACATAAGCCAAATCAACCACAAATTGACACATAAGCCAAATTAACCACAAAATGACACATCATCAATTTAAACTCCCTATTAGTATATAATGGGATTCTATATTATAGAAGTAGTGTATTTTGTATATATAACAAATCTGGTAATCCTGTAAAATAATATAATTATATAATAAGTTTTACATATATATTTTCGAGCTCTATTTTTTAAATACATTAAACTTATAATAAATTTAAAATAATTGTAGAAAAAATTACTTGAGATATAAGATAAAAATAATTATAAAATAAAATTTAATAACTAATTAAATAAAGAATTGTACACACCAATAAAAATACATTTTAGATTGTATTTTACTCAAAAGTACATTAAATAGTTCAAAAATAAATTAAACTAAAAATAAAATGAATACTACAATAAAGTTAAGTAAATAAAATAAAAGGTAATTTAATTAGTCAATATTAAAATAATAAGAAATTCAACATTCATATCAACCACTAACACCTTAAATAAAATAAATACTATAATTAATTAGGAAAAAAAATCAATAGTTAATAAGAATATAATATTTTGAAAGAGTTTATGAATCATATCTTACTCAACCAATAACTTAATTACACATCATACTTTTTAAAATTAACAACTTCATTAAATTATGACACATAAGCCAAATCAACCACAAAATGACACATAAGCCAAATTAATCACAAAATGACACATCATCAATTTAAACTCCCTATTAGTATATAAGGGGATTCTATATTATAGAAGTAGTGTATTTTGTATATATAACAAATTTGGTAATCCTGTAAAATAATATAATTATATAATAAATTTTACATATATATTTTCGAGCTCTATTTTTTAAATACATTAAACTTATAATAAATTTAAAATAATTGTAGAAAAAATTACTTGAGATATAAGATAAAAATAATTATAAAATAAAATTTAATAACTAATTAAATAAAGAATTGTACACACCAATAAAAATACATTTTAGATTGTATTTTACTCAAAAGTACATTAAATAGTTCAAAAATAAATTAAACTAAAAATAAAATGAATACTACAATAAAGTTATGTAAATAAAATAAAAGTTAATTTAATTAGTCAATATTAAAATAATAAGAAATTCAACATTCATATCAACCACTAACACCTTAAATAAAATAAATACTATAATTAATTAGGAAAAAAATCAATAGTTAATAAGAATATAATATTTTGAAAGAGTTTATTAATCATATCTTACTCAACCAATAACTTAATTACACATCATACTTTTTAAAATTAACAACTTCATTAAATTATGACACATAAGTCAAATCAACCACAAAATGACACATAAGCCAAATTAACCACAAAATGACACATCATTAATTTAAACTCCCTATTAGTATATAAGGGGATTCTATATTATAGAAGTAGTGTATTTTGTATATATAACAAATTTGGTAATCCTGTAAAATAATATAATTATATAATAAGTTTTACATATATATTTTCGAGCTCTATTTTTTAAATACATTAAACTTATAATAAATTTAAAATAATTGTAGAAAAATTTACTTGAGATATAAAATAAAGTAATTATAAAATAAAATTTAATAAATAATTAAATAAAGAATTGTACACACCAATAAAAATACATTTTAGATTGTATTTTATTCAAAAGTACATTAAATAGTTCAAAAATAAATTAAACTAAAGAATAAAATGAATACTACAATAAAGTTAAGTAAATAAAATAAAAGTTAATTTAATTGGTCAATATTAAAATAATAAGAAATTCAACATTCATATCAACCACTAACACCTTAAATAAAATAAATACTATAATTAATTAGGAAAAAAAATCAATAGTTAATAAGAATATAATATTTTGAAAGAGTTTATGAATCATATCTTACTCAACCAATAACTTAATTACACATCATACTTTTTAAAATTAAAAACTTCATTAAATTATGACACATAAGCCAAATCAACCACAAATTGACACATAAGCCAAATTAACCACAAAATGACACATCATCAATTTAAACTCCTTATTAGTATATAAGGGGATTCTATATTATAGAAGTAGTGTATTTTGTATATATAACAAATTTGGTAATCCTGTAAAATAATATAATTATATAATAAGTTTTACATATATATTTTCGAGCTCTGTTTTTTAAATACATTAAACTTATAATAAATTTAAAATAATTGTAGAAAAAATTACTTGCGATATAAGATAAAGTAATTATAAAATAAAATTTAATAACTAATTGAATAAAGAATTGTACACACCAATAAAAATATATTTTAGATTGTATTTTACTCAAAAGTACATTAAATAGTTCAAAAATAAATTAAACTAAAGAATAAAATGAATACTACAATAAAGTTAAGTAAATAAAATAAAAGTTAATTTAATTAGTCAATATTAAAATAATAAGAAATTCAACATTCATATCAACCACTAACACCTTAAATAAAATAAATACTATAATTAATTAGGAAAAAAATCAATAGTTAATAAGAATATAATATTTTGAAAGAGTTTATGAATCATATCTTACTCAACCAATAACTTAGTTACACATCATACTTTTTAAAATTAACAACTTCATTAAATTATGACACATAAGCCAAATCAACCACAAAATGACACATAAACCAAATTAACCACAAAATGACAAATCATCAATTTAAACTCCCTATTAGTATATAATGGGATTCTATATTATAGAAGTAGTGTATTTTGTATATATAACAAATTTGGTAATCCTGTAAAATAATATAATTATATAATAAGTTTTACATATATATTTTCGAGCTCTATTTTTTAAATACATTAAACTTATAATAAATTTAAAATAATTTGTGAAAAAATTACTTGAGATATAAGATAAAAATAATTATAAAATAAAATTTAATAACTAATTAAATAAAGAATTGTACACACCAATAAAAATACATTTTAGATTGTATTTTACTCAAAAGTACATTAAATAGTTCAAAAATAAATTAAACTAAAAATAAAATGAATACTACAATAAAGTTAAGTAAATAAAATAAAAGTTAATTTAATTAGTCAATATTAAAATAATAAGAAATTCAACATTCATATCAACCACTAACACCTTAAATAAAATAAATACTATAATTAATTAGGAAAAAAAATCAATAGTTAATAAGAATATAATATTTTGAAAGAGTTTATGAATCATATCTTACTCAACCAATAACTTAATTACACATCATACTTTTTAAAATTAACAACTTCATTAAATTATGACGCATAAGCCAAATCAACCACAAAATGACACATAAGCCAAATTAATCACAAAATGACACATCATCAATTTAAACTCCCTATTAGTATATAAGGGGATTCTATATTATAGAAGTAGTGTATTTTGTATATATAACAAATTTGGTAATCCTGTAAAATAATATAATTATATAATAAATTTTACATATATATTTTCGAGCTCTATTTTTTAAATACATTAAACTTATAATAAATTTAAAATAATTGTAGAAAAAATTACTTGAGATATAAGATAAAAGTAATTATAAAATAAAATTTAATAACTAATTAAATAAAGAATTGTACACACCAATAAAAATACATTTTAGATTGTATTTTACTCAAAAGTACATTAAATAGTTCAAAAATAAATTAAACTAAAGAATAAAATGAATACTACAATAAAGTTAAGTAAATAAAATAAAAGTTAATTTAATTGGTCAATATTAAAATAATAAGAAATTCAACATTCATATCAACCACTAACACCTTAAATAAAATAAATACTATAATTAATTAGGAAAAAAAATCAATAGTTAATAAGAATATAATATTTTGAAAGAGTTTATGAATCATATCTTACTCAACCAATAACTTAATTACACATCATACTTTTTAAAATTAAAAACTTCATTAAATTATGACACATAAGCCAAATCAACCACAAATTGACACATAAGCCAAATTAACCACAAAATGACACATCATCAATTTAAACTCCTTATTAGTATATAAGGGGATTCTATATTATAGAAGTAGTGTATTTTGTATATATAACAAATTTGGTAATCCTGTAAAATAATATAATTATATAATAAGTTTTACATATATATTTTCGAGCTCTATTTTTTAAATACATTAAACTTATAATAAATTTAAAATAATTGTAGAAAAAATTACTTGAGATATAAGATAAAAGTAATTATAAAATAAAATTTAATAACTAATTGAATAAAGAATTGTACACACCAATAAAAATATATTTTAGATTGTATTTTACTCAAAAGTACATTAAATAGTTCAAAAATAAATTAAACTAAAGAATAAAATGAATACTACAATAAAGTTAAGTAAATAAAATAAAAGTTAATTTAATTAGTCAATATTAAAATAATAAGAAATTCAACATTCATATCAACCACTAACACCTTAAATAAAATAAATACTATAATTAATTAGGAAAAAAATCAATAGTTAATAAGAATATAATATTTTGAAAGAGTTTATGAATCATATCTTACTCAACCAATAACTTAGTTACACATCATACTTTTTAAAATTAACAACTTCATTAAATTATGACACATAAGCCAAATCAACCACAAAATGACACATAAACCAAATTAACCACAAAATGACAAATCATCAATTTAAACTCCCTATTAGTATATAATGGGATTCTATATTATAGGAGAATAAGCTCAAGGAGAATAAGCTCCAAGTTGCTGTGCAGAAATTTGAACAGTTTGCAATGGAGTCTGAGGAGTCCATTGATAAGTTTGCTGGTAGATTCACTGGTGTGATGAATGAAATCAACTCACTGGGCAAGGTGTACACCAAGAGAGAAGTGGGGTTGAAGATCTTGAGAAGTCTCACTCAAAAGTGGGATGTCTATGCTGTAATGATGCAAAACACCAAAGATCTTTCCACCATGCCCATGCAACAAATCTTCTCTGAACTCAAAGCTTATGAGTTCGACCTCAATAGAAGAAAGCCTATTGAGGAACCTTCAAATCCTACTAAGGGAGTGGCATTCAAAGCCAAAGCTGCTGAACCAGAGATGCAGTCCACTCCAAGATCATCAAAGTCAGTCTCAAAGACTGAAATGAAGGAAGAACTAGCCTTGATGGCTAGAAGGTTTGAAAAGCTAAATTCAAGGTTTGGTAGATACAAGAAATTCTACCAGGACAACAAATTCAGGAGAAGGTACAACTCTCCTGAAAATCAGGCTGAAGCCAAAAAGCCTGAAGAGAAGAGATCAGAGGACAAGTACTCTGATAGGAGAAGGTCCAGTAGAGCTGAACCTTCATCATCAAAAAGAAGAGAAGAATCAAAGAAAGAAGATGATGAAGATCTGTGCTATAACTGCAAAAAGAAAGGGCACTTTCAGTATGATTGCCCTGAATTAAGCTCTAAGGAGAGAAGAGAGAGGCAAACCAAAAGAGACAGAAAGTTCACCAACAGAAAGGCCATGATGGCTGGTAAAGAATCTGATAGTGCTGAAAGCCTCAACTCCTCTGATGGACTATTCTCCAACAGTGATGATGATGATGATGTCTGCAACATGGCTCTTGAGGATGATGAGGTATCCTCTACTTCTAGTTCACCATCATTCATCTCACAAAACAATAGTGAGGTCAACTTGAAGCTTTCCCTTGGAAAGTTGATGGAAGATTTCACTATGTTACAAGAATTTCATGATAACTGTGTGAGAGAAAATGAAAGATTGGCTATTGAACTTGTCAAAAACTCTGAGGCAGTTGTTGATGTCAAGTCTACTGAGTTATATCAACAAGCCTTGAGAGAGCTTGAGGAAGCAAATCTCAAGATAGTTGACCAACAAAAGGAGATTGATGATCAACTTCTCTCTCAGAAGAGAAAAGATTTTGAACTTAAAATTCTCAATGCCAAGTTTGAAAACCTCTCACATGAATATGATATTCTTAAAGCAAGTGAAGGGAGCCTGAAATTAAAGATGTCTGCTCTGAAGAAATCCTCTAGAGCAATAGAGGAAATTCAGAGTTATCAAAGACCTATGGCTCAAAGAAGTGGATTAGGTTTTGATCCATTTGAATCTTCACCTTGTCTTAGTGTTGCTTCTGTGAGTAACACTAAGAGAATCTTTGTTAAGTCAGTGGCACATACTGAAAATGAAATAATTCAGCCACTGAACAAAGGAAAGGGCAAAATGGATGTTATGCCTACTCAAGTGCTTCAGGAGATTAGGCCAAAACCTAAGGAAATGGCCAAAGCTCCTGAACACAAGAGGAATATTGGTCAGCAGAGTAGACCCAATGGTAGGGCAACTCTACTGAACAATGTTCAGAGGAAGTATCCAAGGTATAATCAGCCTAGGCCAACTCTTCTGAGAAAGCCTCAGCTGAATAGACCTAGGGACAACTTTCCTCAAAGGCAGAATAAAATGAGACAACCAAAACCCTTCATACCAAAGGGTAATGGTCATAAGAAAGCCTTTCCTCAAAGATTCCCTCAAGCTGCACAAAGAACTCAAAAGTTCAGGAGACTTGACAACTCTCCTGAAACTTATAGAGTTAACACATTCACACACACTTTCCCAAAGGCATTTAAGGGAAAGACAGTGTATTTAGATGCTAAAGGAAGACAACTTAGCCACCTTGAATCAATCAGGGTTATTAGGCAAGTTTGGGTTCCTGGAGCTATCAGCAGAGTTGGGTTTACTTGATCCAGGGAAGTTGGACAAGTAAAACTCATTAAAATTAATGGGAGTAAAAGAGCTGAATTGATATTCAGTAGACTTGGACAAATCTACTGAAGTGCAGAAGAGATGATCATAACTACTCAGGACACTTGTCCATTGACATTCAGGACTCTTGTCCACATCTCTTCAGGACACTTGTCCTTGTAGGGTCAGATAAGTTGTCCTAGTTATCAAACCTATTCTCTTGGTTTGATAAGCACCTATTTTGGGTAATCATTGTCTACCTTGATACCTGTCCCAACTATAGATATCATTTCTGTGGGATTTAATTTGTCCCCCACCCAAAAGGTCGCTTTCCATGCATTAAATGCCAAGATTTAAGTCTTGTTTGCATTACACCTTTTCAAACCATGATCTATCTCGAAAACTCCCCAACCATTAACTAATATTAAATACCTTCCACGTTTTGAATAAAACCAACAAGTCACTATTACATTGGTTTTTAACCATTGGATCAAAACTGGCCAACTCCCCTGAAATTCATCCTGGCCATCCAAGTGTATCTTTCCATATTTGACAACAGTTGAAAATACACAAAACTCACCAACTCATTGACAAACATTATTTTTAGAATATTCTCAAGTCTTAAGAACTCCCCACACACTCTTCTTCCCCAAGCATTCGAAACCCTAACCTATTCTCTTCAAACTCTCCCAAAACTTTCTAAATTTCATCTCTGCAATCTTCAATGGCTCCCAAAGTTAGACCAGAGATGATCATAGATTTTTCCAACAAGGCTCTAGGCCTTGATTTTGGATACCTAAGCAACAAAAACAATCTTCATTTTGAACCCATAATCTCCTTTGAAAGTGAAGATTCTGAGATTACTCCAACCCTGAGATGGTTGAGAAGGGCTGGTCTTCAAAAGTTTTTGGAAGAAAGACCAAGCTCCTGCTTGGAAAGCTACATGGCTGAATTCTTTGCCTTTCTCAAATGGAGGGGCAAGCCTGAAGATGGTGAAGTTTCCAACAGACTGTCATATGTTGCTGAAGGAGAAGAGGAAGAGAGATTTCATAGAGTGAAATTCTCTTCAGAAGATCTTGAAGGAGCTTTTGGATTGCCTTCTGAGGGAAGGAATCCAGAAATCTATGGCACTGGTCATGAAGAAGAAATAGCTCAAGAATGGCTATTGACACCAGGCCCTCTCTCCTCAACTCAAAACAAAAAGACTCTCAAGCCAGAATTTCTCAACCTCTTTGAGGTAGTAGCTAAAAGTCTCTTGAGTAATACTGGAAGCTTGGAGCAGGTCAGCTATCCAAGAATCAGAATCATGGCTGCAGTCATTGATGCCAGTGATAAGGGCATCAAGTTTGATTGGAGGACCTTGATTATTTCTGAGATGATGAAGGAAAAGGCCAAGTTTAAAGTGAGAGCTCATAACAAGGTTGTGCTAGAAGGGAAACTCAAGTATTGCACCAGGGCAAACTTGTTGATTGAGAGATTTTCCCATTATTCCCAAATGCAAACCTTTGCAAAGCCTCTCCCAGCTCAAAAGATTCTATTCAGAAAGCTCAGCAAGAAAACTGAGCAAAGGAGGATGTTAATGGCCAAGCCTGCTGAAGCAAAAGTGGAGGAGAAGCCAAAGATGAAGAAGAGGACTAAAGCAAGAGTGGTGAAGACAAGGAAAATGTCTCAGATCATCTCAGAAGAAAATTCAGATGCTTCAACTGAGATTGAAGAAGTAGCTAGAGAAGGTGTACAAGTGCCCTCTGATCACTCAGAAGAATTAAGGCAAAAGTACAATGAGACTAGACAAAAGTCTAGGGGTGATAAGAGGATCAGGGAGGTTGTCCCTGAGAAGGATGAGGAAGGGAGTGGAAGCAGTAGGGCTAGCAAGAGAAGGGTCAAGCCTACTGACAAGGTGTTGGAGCTTCAGGAAGAAAGGTCTCTACAACTTGCTCTAAGAGAGAGCAGAGCTGAAAGCAGGACCAAATCAAAGTCAAGGACCAACTCATCTGGTTCTGGAACTCCAGAATCCAGGGTCCCTGAAGGTCAACCAATGGAGGCCAACATCCCTGAAATTCAGAATCCTGAGCCCAACTCCCCTGAAACCCATATAACCCCAACCAATCAACCTATCACTCCCATAAATCTCACAAAGAGATACTCTCCTGAGGGAAGTGTGCAGAGAAGTATGATAGATGTGCTAGCTGACATAGCTGTAGATGAGACAAGATTACAATCTCCCCTTGACTCATCTATGCTCAACTACTCAAAGCTTTTAGAAGATGTACTCTTTGAGCCAAACCCCCTGAGTAAAGCCCCTTCAGATCCATTGCTCTCAAAAGCAACTGAAGATCCTTCTACTGCACCCAACCCATCTGAAGCCAACATTCCTGAACTTAATCTGCCTGAAGCCGCATTAGGAGAACCCAGAGCCAACTCCCCTATAACCCAAAGTCCCCATTCAAGTGGAGATGAGGAGGAGTATACTTATGAAAGTATGCTCAGAGGAGGAGCCAAGGCTACTGTGGACAGTTTGTATCCACAACTTGCTGAATTTCCAAGAATTCAGAAGGCCTTTCATGATCTAAGGATGCTTGTTGATGTAAAAGATAAATCCTTGATGGAAATATCACAAGTTATCCAAGATAAAGATGCAAACTGGTGGCAAGTGGAGGAGAACAGATTGTTACACTTTGCTGGAGTTTCAAAGACAAGATTCCTCACTGATGAGGAAGTATTTGCAAAGTTGGTGGATGACAAGATCAATGAGGAGAGGGAAAGGAAAGCTTAGGGCATCAAACACCCTGAAAGCAGCTCCAATGATGATGACTCCCCAGATGATCCCTCAAACCCCTCTAAACCAAACCCTCCTGAAACCCCTCAAGCCAATCTCCCTAAGCCTCCTGTCTCTGAAAGACTTTCCAACCCCCCTAGAATCTATCATAGGAAAGGCTCTGTCATTTCAGAGGTGTTGACCAAGGATGGTAACACAACCAAGGACACATCTGCCAATGAAGGTTCTTCTGAACCCAAGGCACAGCCTAAAGATGTGGAGGTTCCTTCTCTAGAGGCTAGTTTGATTAAGGCCTATTCAGTGTCAGAAGAGTTGGACACTGATCAGCCCTTAATCATTCAGGATGACTCAGTGGCTGTTGATATGAGCACTGTGATCTCCCCACAACTGCCATCTTTGAACCTTGTTGAAGGTGGAGATGCTGCAGGTTTAGGAGAAGGAGTTGAAAAGGAAAGTAGATTTGAAAAATCAGAGGGATTTGTGGATGAAAGAGAGGTAGTTATCACTAAGATTGTGAGTGTACCAACATATGAGGGTGGTATAAGTAAGGAAGGACAGGCTATTCTTGAAGTCAAATCTGAACTTCAAGAATCCCTTGATGAGAGGAGGCCTGTTTCTTTAAGTGAGGAAACTTTTATTGAAGGAAGAAAAGAAATAGTTGAAAATGAGGAGAAGACTGCTGATGTATCAGAGTCTTATGAAAAAGAAAATGAGGGAGATAAGTGTGTTTTCACTGATGCTTTTGATTTGTCTGATATTGCAGGGATAAGCTTTGATCAAATATTTGCAGAAGATCTCTTGACAGATGCTCCCATCCAAGTTGACACTGGATCAGCACAAGCCTTGCTTGGGATGCAATCAGAGAAGTTGGATTCCTTGGCTCAACAAGTTCAAACAGCTCATGAAGAAACTTCTGGAGCATTAGATGAGCATGGAAGAACTCTAGCTTCTGTTGAAATGAGACTAACTAGCTCTGAAGATGTGGTGCTACCCACATTGGAAGCAAGAATTGAAGGAGTAGAATCTGGTCTTCAAACCATCTCTACTGACGTTCACAAAGCCAAAGTCAGTATGGAAAACATCTCAAAGGAGATCAAGAAGGATCAAAAGAGGCTGAGAGACAATCATAATGCAAATGTTCAAGCTATCAGATTGACAATCAAGCAAGCTCTTGGCAAGAAGTCAGCCTTGCAGAAGAGAAGAGCTGAAGAGCAAAGGCTAGCTATGGTCAAAGCAGCCTCAGAAAAGTTTTCCCAAGAAGTGTTGGCCAACATAGCTGAAGGTGCAGTGGCCAACCTCACTGAGCTCCTGAAAGCCCAATTGGATGCATCTCTTAAGGCAACCATGGAGGAGGTTGTTCAACAGAAAATGAAGCCTGTTCTTGCCTTTCTTAGCTTGAGCAGTGACAGGATGCAAAATATACATGATGAGAATGTATATCTGCTGGAGGAGATGAAGTCTCTAACCCAAGCCCAGTCCTTCTTGGCATCCACTATGAGTGAACTGAAGCCAGAATGTTTTGATGCTGCCAAAAAGGGGGAAAGGGAAAGAGCAAGGGCAAAAGGTGACTTAGTGATTGGGAGTCCAGTGAAAGGGAAGGACAAAGCCCCTGTAGGAAAGGGAAAAGAGCCTGCAGTGCTGAACTTGGAAGAATTGGATGAAGAGGAGCAGTTAGCACTGGCATTGAAGAACTCTATGGCCTCAGCTCAAGAGGAAAAAGTGAGGCTACAACAAAGACCAGGTGGTGAAGTATCTGGTTTGGACAAGGATGCTGAAGGTGTCCAAACTAGAGGAAAGATCAAGAAGGCCCAAGGAAAGAAGAGACAAGTTGAGAAATTCACTGACTTTCCCAATAGCCTTGATCTTCCACCTGAATTCAGAGTTATTGATGATGAGCCTATCTCAAAGAAGGCCAAAACTGCTGAAGAGCCCAAGAATGCTGAAAAAGACAAGTCTACTGAGACTAAGTCCACTGAAAGTACCAAAGTCACTGAAGATGTGGAAATCTTATATGAAGAAGGCTTTGGACCTGGACCAAAGAAGACAAAGATTGTGGTACTCAATGATCCATCAAAGCTGTTTCATGAAGGGTATGGCAAAGACCCTGAAACACAACAGAAACTGGCCATGATGAGGGCCCAAGAGAAAATGGACTTGATGGAAGAGGCCAACAGAGCAAGAGATAAGAGAAGAACAGACTTCCAGAAGCCAAGAAGGAAGAGAGCAACTTACAACAAGATGAAGCCACAGCTATTGATCCCAATGGACACCAAATATCCTCACTTGGATAAATGGGTGCCAATTCAGCTGAATGACTCATGGGAGGAAGCAAAAAGGGAGTTTGTCTATGATCAGTATGTCATTGACAGATGGAATGGAAGAGATGCCAACATCAATTTTGCTGAGTTCATGATTGAGTACTACAGAGAACTCTATCAACAACTGCTTGCAGCTGCTGATATTGCAAGATTTGAACTCACAGCTCCCAAGCCAATCATATACTTACCTCCAAAGCTTGATGGATGGATTGATCAATCAAGGATTCTGAGAGAATTCACTGAGATCCTCAAGCTGAACAAGATGGTTCTTGGTCCTAAGGGAACCAACCAAGAAGCCATGGCCTTGAAGAGGAGAGTGTGGGCACAGTATGGGATGGTGCCACCTCGAGAGGATGATCTCTAAATGGCTAAGTCTTCTGACCTATCTTAATTGATCAACTATGCTGAAAATTGGTCAAGTTTGCTGATGTGGTGTGCTAATCTGTTTGCTCTGACTTGATATGGATTGCTCTGATACAAGCTCTGTGCTCTGATGTTGAAAATCTTGTATATGTCTTGAAGTGTTAGTATTTGTTCTGATATAAGATTGGTGCTCTGATACAAGTTTATGCTCAGATACTGAAATATCTTGTATATGTGTTGAACTGTTAGAAAGAAATACTCTGATGTATTTAGTGTTGATGATTCATGCTCTGATATGTTAAATTCAACTATCAACATGCTTGTAATGTTTTTTTTATGGATGATAGTTGAACTTATTTTGAATCAAGAAACACTCATCTCTCTATGCCTATCTATGAAACCTATGTGCAACATGAATGGTGAATACACTAACACATTGCTTTTCAGGATAACTGACCTTAGTCATGTCTTCTGAAGATTAATGTAATAGGTGTAGCTAAGTCACTTTTGCACAAGCTGTATAGGTTTTGGCATCATCAAAAAGGGGGAAATTGTTGGGAATAAAATGAGTTATGTTTTGATTGAATACCAAAACCCCCTGAGACATGCCTAAGTTATGATTGAATATGTTCTAGACATGTTAGAACATATAGTATAAAGGCTAGATGAGGAGCTAATATGCTAGGTAGCTCTTAGATGATTAGATGCACAAATTGAGGGGGAACATATGCTTTGAAGTACATCAAGAAGAAGTCCCCTCAAGGCTCAAACTCTGGAATCATGATCAAGTCTGCTGAAAGACAAGTATGCTGATCAGGAGAGTTGTCCAGAGGAGTTGTCTCAGCTCAATTAATCAAGATCAAGTGCTCTGAAAGCCTGAGGTCAACTATGCTGAAGAGAAAGAGACATCCACACCCTAAAGATCTTCAAAGAAACAAGCTAAGATCATCTTCAAGAGAAATAAAGGGAAAGAGCCAAGTCATCTGAAGAAGAGCAAGCCAACCTTGCTGATAAGCAAGACTGCTGATAGTGATAAGGAGTGTTGTCCAAATGTTGAGGAATGTTGTCCTATCATTGGAACAACCTTCAGAAGTGATGTCCAAGTTCTAACAAGAGAATCTGAAAGTCAGATATTGGGAAGAGTGCTGCAGAATGAAGACAAAGCTCTTACAGCCGTTTATTTCCCAAATGAGGACATGTCACTATCAAGAAACTGTCTTCAAAGTTGAAGAACTGAAAGAAGACATTTATGGACATTGGAGGCTGCCTCTCCAACGGGCAAATCCTTCATTTGTCTATAAATACAGAAGTGTGAAGACCATTTGAAAGTATCTCAACATAATCCAACTAAGCTCAAGTTCTTACGAGCTAGAGTGCTTTCAAAGCTTTCAAAGACTATCTTAGTCTTCAAACACTTCATCTAAGCTGAACTTCATTGTATATCCATACACAAGCTTAGAGAGATATCCTATCCTTATACACTGATCTCCATTGTAAAGGATATCTCATTAGTTGGAACCTTACTTCAATCCTCATATCTTTCAAGAGTGAAAGTGAGAAGGTTGTAGTAGTAGAAGTGGTAGGAGCTGACTGTTGAGAGAAGAACAGTTCAGTTCTGAGTTGAGAAGAGGGTACTAGGACTCTAGACATCCTAGGGATCAATTCACCAAGAGTGGTGTTCTTGATCAAGTGCACCTTGGCACTATAAAATAAGTTAATTCCAAGAGTGAAGGAATTATCCTGTTAAATCAGGGAAAGTGGATGTAGGAGCTTGAGTCTCTGAACCACTATAAACTCTTGTGTTGATTTACATTTCAAGTACTTTCATACACTCAACACTGCACACAAAACTGATCTTTCAAAGGATAAACATTCAAAGACTGTGCAAAACTGATTTGGACAAGTTCCCTGAAAACTGGACTGTGTTGCATTGACTAAGTGATTTCAGAAATTAAAGGAGTTTAAACTAAAAGGGCCAACCACTATTCCGCACATATAACTCCTCTAGACAGTTATTCAACTAAGTACTCAATAGTACTTAGTAGATTGATTATCTTAGAAGAGTTAATCTTCTTCAGCAGAGTTGTCCAAGACAACCTTGCTGAGCTCTGGTTTGATCAAGTTTGAAAAGAATTTGCATACAAGTGTATTCCCCCCCCTCCATACACTTGTTATCTACTCCTTTCAGGACCAACAAGTGGTATCAGAGCAGGGGTTCAAAGACCACTGCTTCTGAAAAGCCATCTTGGTTTTCAAAATCACATATTGGCTGTGGTCACTGAACTGATCTCTCTGAAATCCTTATTGTATATTGACTGACTGTTTGTTCTTGAATTATGGCCAACAACAATGCTGCTGTTCCACCTCCTACTATCCAAGGATTGGACAACATGGCCACAAATCCAGTCAACCACATTTCACATCACAAATTGCCCATGTTCTCAATTGATAACTATGATTTCTGGAAAATCAGAATGAGGGCTCATCTTGCATCTCTTCATACTGATATGTTGAGAGTGATCACAAGAGGTCCTTTTGTGTTCACCTTTGTCAATCCCAGAGTCACAGAGGCTCAAAGGGCAGATACAAGAGATGTTCTACCCAAAGATGAAGATGACTTCACTACTGATGAAAAGAGGAAGGATAATCTGAATTATCTAGCAATGAACACCCTCTACCAAACAATTCCAGATGCAACTATGGGTAGAGTCTACCACTGCACAACAGCCAAAGAAATTTGGGATACTCTTGCTGAAATGTGTGAGGGTACTGAAAAGATCAAGGAGAATAAGCTCCAAGTTGCTGTGCAGAAATTTGAACAGTTTGCAATGGAGTCTGAGGAGTCCATTGATAAGTTTGCTGGTAGATTCACTGGTGTGATGAATGAAATCAACTCACTGGGCAAGGTCTACACCAAGAGAGAAGTGGGGTTGAAGATCTTGAGAAGTCTCACTCAAAAGTGGGATGTCTATGCTGTAATGATGCAAAACACCAAAGATCTTTCCACCATGCCCATGCAACAAATCTTCTCTGAACTCAAAGCTTATGAGTTCGACCTCAATAGAAGAAAGCCTATTGAGGAACCTTCAAATCCTACTAAGGGAGTGGCATTCAGAGCCAAAGCTGCTGAACCAGAGATGCAGTCCAATCCAAGATCATCAAAGTCAGTCTCAAAGACTGAAATGAAGGAAGAACTAGCCTTGATGGCTAGAAGGTTTGAAAAGCTAAATTCAAGGTTTGGTAGATACAAGAAATTCTACCAGGACAACAAATTCAGGAGAAGGTACAACTCTCCTGAAAATCAGGCTGAAGCCAAAAAGCCTGAAGAGAAGAGATCAGAGGACAAGTACTCTGATAGGAGAAGGTCCAGTAGAGCTGAACCTTCATCATCAAAAAGAAGAGAAGAATCAAAGAAAGAAGATGATGAAGATCTGTGCTATAACTGCAAAAAGAAAGGGCACTTTCAGTATGATTGCCCTGAATTAAGCTCTAAGGAGAGAAGAGAGAGGCAAGCCAAAAGAGACAGAAAGTTCACCAACAGAAAGGCCATGATGGCTGGTGAAGAATCTGATAGTGCTGAAAGCCTCAACTCCTCTGATGGACTATTCTCCAACAGTGATGATGATGATGATGTCTGCAACATGGCTCTTGAGGATGATGAGGTATCCTCTACTTCTAGTTCACCATCATTCATCTCACAAAACAATAGTGAGGTCAACTTGAAGCTTTCCCTTGGAAAGTTAATGGAAGATTTCACTATGTTACAAGAATTTCATGATAACTGTGTGAGAGAAAATGAAAGATTGGCTATTGAACTTGTCAAAAACTCTGAGGCAGTTGTTGATGTCAAGTCTACTGAGTTATATCAACAAGCCTTGAGAGAGCTTGAGGAAGCAAATCTCAAGATAGTTGACCAACAAAAGGAGATTGATGATCAACTTCTCTCTCAGAAGAGAAAAGATTTTGAACTTAAAATTCTCAATGCCAAGTTTGAAAACCTCTCACATGAATATGATATTCTTAAAGCAAGTGAAGAGAGCCTGAAATTAAAGATGTCTGCTCTGAAGAAATCCTCTAGAGCAATAGAGGAAATTCAGAGTTATCAAAGACCTATGGCTCAAAGAAGTGGATTAGGTTTTGATCCATTTGAATCTTCACCTTGTCTTAGTGTTGCTTCTGTGAGTAACACTAAGAGAATCTTTGTTAAGTCAGTGGCACATACTGAAAATGAAATAATTCAGCCACTGAACAAAGGAAAGGGCAAAATGGATGTTATGCCTACTCAAGTGCTCCAGGAGATTAGGCCAAAACCTAAGGAAATGGCCAAAGCTCCTGAACACAAGAGGAATATTGGTCAGCAGAGTAGACCCAATGGTAGGGCAACTCTACTGAACAATGTTCAGAGGAAGTATCCAAGGTATAATCAGCCTAGGCCAACTCTTCTGAGAAAGCCTCAGCTGAATAGACCTAGGGACAACTTTCCTCAAAGGCAAAATAAAATGAGACAACCAAAACCCTTCATACCAAAGGGTAATGGTCATAAGAAAGCCTTTCCTCAAAGATTCCCTCAAGCTGCACAAAGAACTCAAAAGTTCAGGAGACTTGACAACTCTCCTGAAACTTATAGAGTTAACACATTCACACACACTTTCCCAAAGGCATTTAAGGGAAAGACAGTGTATTTAGATGCTAAAGGAAGACAACTTAGCCACCTTGAATCAATCAGGGTTATTAGGCAAGTTTGGGTTCCTAAAGGTACAGCTAACCTCTCAGGACCCAAAACTCAAAGGGTACCTAAACCTATCTAATTGCAGGTACCAATGGGCCACAAGATGAGGAGCATAAGCAAAAAGACAGCATGGTACCTTGACAGTGGATGCTCAAGGCACATGACTGGAAACAAGGAACTCCTCACTGATTTCATTGAAAAAGAAGGCCCTAATGTCACATTTGGAGACAGCTCACAAGCATCAACAAAAGGTTATGGTACTTTGATGATTGGTAACATCAAAGTATCCAATGTATCTTATGTGGCTGGTCTCAAATATAATCTCCTAAGTATCAGTCAATTCTGTGATAAAGACTTCAATGTTGAGTTTTCCAGTGATAAATGCTTGATCAAAGATAAGACTCAACAAATTCTATTGACTGGAACTAGGAAAGGAAATGTGTATTTTGCAGACTGGGACAAGTCTACTGATGCTGCATGCTTCATTGCTAAGAGTTCTAGTGAACAAAGTTGGTTATGGCATAAAAGATTAAACCACTTGAACTTTAAAACAATGAACAAAATTGCTAGAAATGCATTAGTCAAAGGACTACCTAATGAGGTTTTCATTAAAGAGCATGTTTGCAAACCATGCCAAGAAGGAAAACAGATCAAAGCCTCATTTAAGGGAAAACCAGTCATCTCTACTGAAAGGGTACTTGAACTGTTACATATGGACCTTTTTGGACCAATTACCCCTGCAAGCATAAATAGTAGAAAATACACATTGGTTATAGTAGATGACTTCTCTAGGTTCACATGGGTAGTATTTCTCCTTAATAAGAAGGAAACTCAAGTCAAACTGCCTGAACTTCTAAAGAGATTGTCAAATGAGAAAAGCCTTAGCATTATCAAGATAAGATCTGATAAAGGCACAGAGTTCATTAACTCATACATCAATGAGTATTGCACATCTAATGGAATAGCTCATGAAACCTCAGCAGCTAGAACTCCCCAACAGAATGGAGTTGCAGAAAGAAGAAATAGAACTTTAAAAGAAGCTGCTAGAACTCTAATTGCTGATTCAAAATTACCTAAGAGGTTTTGGGCTGAAGTTATAAACACTGCATGCCATACTCAAAATAGATGTTTGATTATTAAGGGGCAAGGCAAAACCCCCTATGAACTCTGGAAAGGAAGAATGCCTAAAGTGTCTTACTTTCACATTTTTGGTTGCAAGTGTTTCATTCACAATAATGGGAAAGATCAGTTGAAAGCCTTTGATAGCAAAGCTGATGAAGGAGTGTTTCTTGGATACTCCCAAATCAGTAAAGCTTTCAGGGTCTACAACAAGAAAACTCTTATTGTGGAAGAAACACCTCATGTTGTGTTTGATGAATCTACTCATCAGTTCAGGAATGAGAACTTGGAATCAGAAGAAATCACACAAAGAACAACCAGACTAAGCCTAAAAGACAAAGACACTGAATTCATAGATGTTGTCCAAGCCAATCTACCTGAAAACTCTATGTTGGACAACCATCCTGAAGGCAACCTTCCTGAGGCAAATCCCACTGAAAGGAATGGTGAACTGAATGATCCAATCCCAGTTCACATCCAGGTAACAACTACCAATGAAGAAGCAGTTCATGCTGAGGTAGTTAACAGGTCAAATAATCAAGGGGGAACTCAAAATGTTGAAAATACCAATGTCCCTGACATTGAGGACAACACCCCTGATTATGATCCTGAATTAGATCCTGCATTCAATTATCCTGAATTCTATGATCAAATTGACTCAACTTCAGTAGAGGACAACTCTACTGAAGAGATCAGAAAAAGAAGGACTTGGTTATCAGACCATCCTACTGATCTAATACTTGGTGACCCAAGTATTGGAGTCAAAACCAGAAGATTTCATGGTGAAAGTGCTCTTTTCTGTTGTTTCTTGTCAGAGCAAGAACCAAGTGATATTGTGGAAGCACTTCAAGATGCCAATTGGATCACAGCCATGCAGGAAGAACTGAATCAATTCACCAGAAATGAAGTATGGGAGCTGGTGGATAGGCCTTCACATCAAGATGTTATTGGAACAAAGTGGGTGTTCAAGAACAAGAAGAATGAAAATGATGTGATTGTCAGAAACAAAGCAAGACTTGTGGCAAAAGGCTATTGCCAACATGAAGGCATTGACTATGATGGGACATTTGCACTTGTGGCAAGGCTAGAAGCAATAAGGCTCTTTCTAGCCTATACAGCCCACAAGAGGTTCAAAGTGTACCAAATGGATGTCAAGAGTGCCTTTCTGAATGGAGTCTTGAAGGAAGAAGTCTATGTAGAGCAACCACCAGGTTTTGAAGTTGGAAACCAAGTTTACAGACTCAAGAAAGCTTTTTATGGACTCAAGCAAGCCCCTAGGGCTTGGTATGATACACTGTCACAATTCCTCTTGGATCATGGAATCACCAAGGGAACTGTGGACAGAACTCTTTTCAGAATCTCTGAAGGAAAGGACATCTTGCTTGTCCAAATTTATGTGGATGACATAATATTTGGATCCCCCAATGAGAAGCTATGTGAGAAGTTCTCCAAGCTAATGCAAAGCAAGTTTGAGATGTCCATGATGGGACTGATGAACTTCTTTCTGGGTCTTCAAGTCAAGCAATCAAAAGAAGGAATCTTCATCAACCAAGCTAAGTACACCAGAGAAATGATCAAGAAGTTTGGGTGTACAACTAGCAAGCCAGTAAGGATTCCAATGAACACAAACTGGAAGATGGATCCTGATGAGAGTGGTATTCCAACCAACTCTACTGAGTATAGAGGAATAATTGGTTCACTCCTCTATCTCACTGCCAGCAGACCTGACATCACCTTTGCAGTAGGTGTTTGTGCAAGGTTTCAAGCAAATCCTAAGAAAAGCCATCTTGAGGCTGCAAAGAGGATCTTGAGATATCTCAAAGGCACTGAAAATCTAGGCCTTTGGTATCCTGCTGATGACAACATTGAATTAACTGGCTACTCAGATGCTGATTATGGAGGATGCAGAATTGACAGAAAGTCCACTTCAGGGACCTGTCAATTCTTAGGCAACAAGCTCATATCTTGGTTCTCCAAGAAGCAAAACACAGTGGCTACTTCCACTACTGAGGCTGAATATGTTGCTGCTGGAAGTTGTTGTGCCCAGATCCTATGGTTGAGACAACAACTAAGAGATTACAGAGTCAACTCTACTGAAGTGCCCATATTTTGTGATAACAATAGTGCCATTGCTATTTCACAAAATCCTGTCTTGCATACAAGATGCAAACATGTGGACATCAAGCATCACTTCATTAGAGATCATGTGGAGAAGAAGGATATAAAGTTGGTCAAGATCCACACAGATCATCAAAAAGCTAATATACTAACTAAGCCACTTGCAGAGGCAAGGTTTCTGGAGCTATCAGCAGAGTTGGGTTTACTTGATCCAGGGAAGTTGGACAAGTAAAACTCATTAAAATTAATGGGAGTAAAAGAGCTGAATTGATATTCAGTAGACTTGGACAAATCTACTGAAGTGCAGAAGAGATGATCATAACTACTCAGGACACTTGTCCATTGACATTCAGGACTCTTGTCCACATCTCTTCAGGACACTTGTCCTTGTAGGGTCAGATAAGTTGTCCTAGTTATCAAACCTATTCTCTTGGTTTGATAAGCACCTATTTTGGGTAATCATTGTCTACCTTGATACCTGTCCCAACTACAAATATCATTTCTGTGGGATTTAATTTGTCCCCCACCCAAAAGGTCGCTTTCCATGCATTAAATGCCAAGATTTAACTCTTGTTTGCATTACACCTTTTCAAACCATGATCTATCTCGAAAACTCCCCAACCATTAACTAATATTAAATACCTTCCACGTTTTGACCATTGGATCAAAACTGGCCAACTCCCCTGAAATTCATCCTGGCCGTCCAAGTGTATCTTTCCATATTTGACAACAGTTGAAAATACACAAAACTAACCAACTCATTGACAAACATTCTTTTTAGAAAATTCTCAAGTCTTAAGAACTCCCCACACACTCTTCTTCCCCAAGCATTCGAAACCCTAACCTATTCTCTTCAAACTCTCCCAAAACTTTCTAAATTTCATCTCTGCAATCTTCAATGGCTCCCAAAGTTAGACCAGAGATGATCATAGATTTTTCCAACAAGGCTCTAGACCTTGATTTTGGATACCTAAGCAACAAAAACAATCTTCATTTTGAACCCATAATCTCCTTTGAAAGTGAAGATTCTGAGATTACTCCAACCCTGAGATGGTGAAGTTTCCAACAGACTGTCATATGTTGCTGAAGGAGAAGAGGAAGAGAGATTTCATAGAGTGAAATTCTCTTCAAAAGATCTTGAAGGAGCTTTTGGATTGCCTTCTGAGGGAAGGAATCCAGAAATCTATGGCACTGGTCATGAAGAAGAAATAGCTCAAGAATGGCTATTGACACCAGGCCCTCTCTCCTCAACTCAAAACAAAAAGACTCTCAAGCCAGAATTTCTCAACCTCTTTGAGGTAGTAGCTAAAAGTCTCTTGAGTAATACTGGAAGCTTGGAGCAGGTCAGCTATCCAAGAATCAGAATCATGGCTGCAGTCATTGATGCCAGTGATAAGGGCATCAAGTTTGATTGGAGGACCTTCATTATTTCTGAGATGATGAAGGAAAAGGCCAAGTTTAAAGTGAGAGCTCATAACAAGGTTGTGCTAGAAGGGAAACTCAAGTATTGCACCAGGGCAAGCTTGTTGATTGAGAGATTTTCCCATTATTCCCAAATGCAAACCTTTGCAAAGCCTCTCCCAGCTCAAAAGATTCTATTCAGAAAGCTCAGCAAGAAAACTGAGCAAAGGAGGATGTTAATGGCCAAGCCTGCTGAAGCAAAAGTGGAGGAGAAGCCAAAGATGAAGAAGAGGACTAAAGCAAGAGTGGTGAAGACAAGGAAAATGTCTCAGATCATCTCAGAAGAAAATTCAGATGCTTCAACTGAGATTGAAGAAGTAGCTAGAGAAGGTGTACAAGTGCCCTCTGATCACTCAGAAGAATTAAGGCAAAAGTACAATGAGACTAGACAAAAGTCTAGGGGTGATAAGAGGATCAGGGAGGTTGTCCCTGAGAAGGATGAGGAAGGGAGTGGAAGCAGTAGGGCTAGCAAGAGAAGGGTCAAGCCTACTGACAAGGTGTTGGAGCTTCAGGAAGAAAGGTCTCTACAACTTGCTCTAAGAGAGAGCAGAGCTGAAAGCAGGACCAAATCAAAGTCAAGGACCAACTCATCTGGTTCTGGAACTCCAGAATCCAGGGTCCCTGAAGGTCAACCAATGGAGGCCAACATCCCTGAAATTCAGAATCCTGAGCCCAACTCCCCTGAAACCCATATAACCCTAACCAATCAACCTATCACTCCCATAAATCTCACAAAGAGATACTCTCCTGAGGGAAGTGTGCAGAGAAGTATGATAGATGTGCTAGCTGACATAGCTGTAGATGAGACAAGATTACAATCTCCCCTTGACTCATCTATGATCAACTACTCAAAGCTTTTAGAAGATGTACTCTTTGAGCCAACCCCCCTGAGTAAAGCCCCTTCAGATCCATTGCTCTCAAAAGCAACTGAAGATCCTTCTACTGCACCCAACCCATCTGAAGCCAACATTCCTGAACTTAATCTGCCTAAAGCCGCATTAGGAGAACCCAGAGCCAACTCCCCTATAACCCAAAGTCCCCATTCAAGTGGAGATGAGGAGGAGTATACTTGCTGAATTTCCAAGAATTCAGAAGGCCTTTCATGATCTAAGGATGCTTGTTGATGTAAAAGATAAATCCTTGATGGAAATATCACAAGTTATCCAAGATAAAGGTGCAAACTGGTGGCAAGTGGAGGAGAACAGATTGTTACACTTTGCTGGAGTTTCAAAGACAAGATTCCTCACTGATGTGGAAGTATTTACAAAGTTGGTGGATGACAAGATCAATGAGGAGAGGGAAAGGAAAGATAAGGGCATCAAACACCCTAAAAGCAGCTCCAATGATGATGACTCCCCAGATGATCCCTCAAACCCCTCTAAACCAAACCCTCCTGAAACCCCTCAAGCCAATCTCCCTAAGCCTCCTGTCTCTGAAAGACTTTCCAACCCCCCTAGAACCTATCATAGGAAAGGCTCTGTCATTTCAGAGGTGTTGACCAAGGATGGTAACACAACCAAGGACACATCTGCCAATGAAGGTTCTTCTGAACCCAAGGCACAACCTAAAGATGTGGAGGTTCCTTCTCTAGAGGCTAGTTTGATTAAGCCCTATTCAGTGTCAGAAGAGTTGGACACTGATCAGCCCTTAATCATTCAGGATGACTCAGTGGCTGTTGATATGAGCACTGTGATCTCCCCACAACTGCCATCTTTGAACCTTGTTGAAGGTGGAGATGCTGCAGGTTTAGGAGAAGGAGTTGAAAAGGAAAGTAGATTTGAAAAATCAGAGGGAGTTGTGGATGAAAGAGAGGTAGTTATCACTAAGATTGTGAGTGTACCGACATATGAGGGTGGTATAAGTAAGGAAGGACAGGCTATTCTTGAAGTCAAATCTGAACTTCAAGAATCCCTTGATGAGAGGAGGCCTGTTTCTTTAAGTGAGGAAACTTTTATTGAAGGAAGAAAAGAAATAGTTGAAAATGAGGAGAAGACTGCTGATGTATCAGAGTCTTATGAAAAAGAAAATGAGGGAGATAAGTGTGTTTTCACTGATGCTTTTGATTTGTCTGATATTGCAGGGATAAGCTTTGATCAAATATTTGCAGAAGATCTCTTGACAGATGCTCCCATCCAAGTTGACACTGGATCAGCACAAGCCTTGCTTGGGATGCAATCAGAGAAGTTGGATTCCTTGGCTCAACAAGTTCAAACAGCTCATGAAGAAACTTCTGGAGCATTAGATGAGCATGGAAGAACTCTAGCTTCTGTTGAAATGAGACTAACTGGCTCTGAAGATGTGGTGCTACCCACATTGGAAGCAAGAATTGAAGGAGTAGAATCTGGTCTTCAAACCATCTCTACTGACGTTCACAAAGCCAAAGTCAGTATGGAAAACATCTCAAAGGAGATCAAGAAGGATCAAAAGAGGCTGAGAGACAATCATAATGCAAATGTTCAAGCTATCAGATTGACAATCAAGCAAGCTCTTGGCAAGAAGACAGCCTTGCAGAAGAGAAGAGCTGAAGAGCAAAGGCTAGCTATGGTCAAAGCAGCCTCAGAAAAGTTTTCCCAAGAAGTGTTGGCCAACATAGCTGAAGGTGCAGTGGCCAACCTCACTGAGCTCCTGAAAGCCCAATTGGATGCATCTCTTAAGGCAACCATGGAGGAGGTTGTTCAACAGAAAATGAAGCCTGTTCTTGCCTTTCTTAGCTTGAGCAGTGACAGGATGCAAAATATACATGATGAGAATGTATATCTGCTGGAGGAGATGAAGTCTCTAACCCAAGCCCAGTCCTTCTTGGCATCCACTATGAGTGAACTGAAGCCAGAATGTTTTGATGCTGCCAAAAAGGGGGAAAGGGAAAGAGCAAGGGCAAAAGGTGCCTTAGTGATTGGGAGTCCAGTGAAAGGGAAGGACGAAGCCCCTGTAGGAAAGGGAAAAGAGCCTGCAGTGCTGAACTTGGAAGAATTGGATGAAGAGGAGCAGTTAGCACTGGCATTGAAGAACTCTATGGCCTCAGCTCAAGAGGAAAAAGTGAGGCTACAACAAAGACCAGGTGGTGAAGTATCTGGTTTGGACAAGGATGCTGAAGGTGTCCAAACTAGAGGAAAGATCAAGAAGGCCCAAGGAAAGAAGAGACAAGTTGAGAAATTCACTGACTTTCCCAATAGCCTTGATCTTCCACCTGAATTCAGAGTTATTGATGATGAGCCTATCTCAAAGAAGGCCAAAACTGCTGAAGAGCCCAAGAATGCTGAAAAAGACAAGTCTACTGAGACTAAGTCCACTGAAAGTACCAAAGTCACTGAAGATGTGGAAATCTTATATGAAGAAGGCTTTGGACCTGGACCAAAGAAGACAAAGATTGTGGTACTCAATGATCCATCAAAGCTGTTTCATGAAGGGTATGGCAAAGACCCTGAAACACAACAGAAACTGGCCATGATGAGGGCCCAAGAGAAAATGGACTTGATGGAAGAGGCCAACAGAGCAAGAGATAAGAGAAGAACAGACTTCCAGAAGCCAAGAAGGAAGAGAGCAACTTACAACAAGATGAAGCCACAGCTATTGATCCCAATGGACACCAAATATCCTCACTTGGATAAATGGGTGCCAATTCAGCTGAATGACTCATGGGAGGAAGCAAAAAGGGAGTTTGTCTATGATCAGTATGTCATTGACAGATGGAATGGAAGAGATGCCAACATCAATTTTGCTGAGTTCATGATTGAGTACTACAGAGAACTCTATCAACAACTGCTTGCAGCTGCTGATATTGCAAGATTTGAACTCACAGCTCCCAAGCCAATCATATACTTACCTCCAAAGCTTGATGGATGGATTGATCAATCAAGGATTCTGAGAGAATTCACTGAGATCCTCAAGCTGAACAAGATGGTTCTTGGTCCTAAGGGAACCAACCAAGAAGCCATGGCCTTGAAGAGGAGAGTGTGGGCACAGTATGGGATGGTGCCACCTCGAGAGGATGATCTCTAAATGGCTAAGTCTTCTGACCTATCTTAATTGATCAACTATGCTGAAAATTGGTCAAGTTTGCTGATGTGGTGTGCTAATCTGTTTGCTCTGACTTGATATGGATTGCTCTGATACAAGCTCTGTGCTCTGATGTTGAAAATCTTGTATATGTCTTGAAGTGTTAGTATTTGTTCTGATATAAGATTGGTGCTCTGATACAAGTTTATGCTCAGATACTGAAATATCTTGTATATGTGTTGAACTGTTAGAAAGAAATACTCTGATGTATTTAGTGTTGATGATTCATGCTCTGATATGTTAAATTCAACTATCAACATGCTTGTAATGTTTTTTTTATGGATGATAGTTGAACTTATTTTGAATCAAGAAACACTCATCTCTCTATGCCTATCTATGAAACCTATGTGCAACATGAATGGTGAATACACTAACACATTGCTTTTCAGGATAACTGACCTTAGTCATGTCTTCTGAAGATTAATGTAATAGGTGTAGCTAAGTCACTTTTGCACAAGCTGTATAGGTTTTGGCATCATCAAAAAGGGGGAAATTGTTGGGAATAAAATGAGTTATGTTTTGATTGAATACCAAAACCCCCTGAGACATGCCTAAGTTATGATTGAATATGTTCTAGACATGTTAGAACATATAGTATAAAGGCTAGATGAGGAGCTAATATGCTAGGTAGCTCTTAGATGATTAGATGCACAAATTGAGGGGGAACATATGCTTTGAAGTACATCAAGAACAAGTCCCCTCAAGGCTCAAACTCTGGTATCATGATCAAGTCTGCTGAAAGACAAGTATGCTGATCAGGAGAGTTGTCCAGAGGAGTTGTCTCAGCTCAATTAATCAAGATCAAGTGCTCTAAAAGCCTGAGGTCAACTATGCTTAAGAGAAAGAGACAACCACACCCTAAAGATCTTCAAAGAAACAAGCTAAGATCATCTTCAAGAGAAATAAAGGGAAAGAGCCAAGTCATCTGAAGAAGAGCAAGCCAACCTTGCTGATAAGCAAGACTGCTGATAGTGATAAGGAGTGTTGTCCAAATGTTGAGGAATGTTGTCCTATCATTGGAACAACCTTCAGAAGTGATGTCCAAGTTCTAACAAGAGAATCTGAAAGTCAGATATTGGGAAGAGTGCTGCAGAATGAAGACAAAGCTCTTACAGCCGTTTATTTCCCAAATGAGGACATGTCACTATCAAGAAACTGTCTTCAAAGTTGAAGAACTGAAAGAAGACATTTATGGACATTGGAGGCTGCCTCTCCATCGGGCAAATCCTTCATTTGTCTATAAATACAGAAGTGTGAAGACCATTTGAAAGTATCTCAACATAATCCAACTAAGCTCAAGTTCTTACGAGCTAGAGTGCTTTCAAAGCTTTCAAAGACTATCTTAGTCTTCAAACACTTCATGTAAGCTGAACTTCATTGTATATCCATACACAAGCTTAGAGAGATATCCTATCCTTATACACTGATCTCCATTGTAAAGGATATCTCATTAGTTGCAACCTTACTTCAATCCTCATATCTTTCAAGAGTGAAAGTGAGAAGGTTGTAGTAGTAGAAGTGGTAGGAGCTGACTGTTGAGAGAAGAACAGTTCAGTTCTGAGTTGAGAAGAGGGTACTAGGACTCTAGACATCCTAGGGATCAATTCACCAAGAGTGGTGTTCTTGATCAAGTGCACCTTGGCACTATAAAACAAGTTAATTCCAAGAGTGAAGGAATTATCCTGTTAAATCAGGGAAAGTGGATGTAGGAGCTTGAGTCTCTGAACCACTATAAACTCTTGTGTTGATTTACATTTCAAGTACTTTCATACACTCAACACTGCACACAAAACTGATCTTTCAAAGGATAAACATTCAAAGACTGTGCAAAACTATTTGGACAAGTTCCCTGAAAACTGGACTGTGTTGCATTGACTAAGTGATTTCAGAAATTAAAGAAGTTTAAACTAAAAGGGCCAACCACTATTCCGCACATATAACTCCTCTAGACAGTTATTCAACTAAGTACTCAATAATACTTAGTAGATTGATTATCTTAGAAGAGTTAATCTTCTTCAGCAGAGTTGTCCAAGACAACCTTGCTGAGCTCTGGTTTGATCAAGTTTGAAAAGAATTTGCATACAAGTGTATTCCCCCCCCCCCCCCATACACTTGTTATCTACTCCTTTCAGGACCAACATAGTGTATTTTGTATATATAACAAATTTGGTAATCCTGTAAAATAATATAATTATATAATAAGTTTTACATATATATTTTCGAGCTCTATTTTTTAAATACATTAAACTTATAATAAATTTAAAATAATTGTAGAAAAAATTACTTGAGATATAAGATAAAGTAATTATAAAATAAAATTTAATAACTAATTAAATAAAGAATTGTACACACCAATAAAAATACATTTTACATTGTATTTTACTCAAAAGTACATTAAATAGTTCAAAAATAAATTAAACTAAAGAATAAAATGAATACTACAATAAAGTTAAGTAAATAAAATAAAAGTTAATTTAATTAGTCAATATTAAAATAATAAGAAATTCAACATTCATATCAACCACTAACACCTTAAATAAAATAAATACTATAATTAATTAGGAAAAAAAATCAATAGTTAATAAGAATATAATATTTTGAAAGAGTTTATGAATCATATCTTACTCAACCAATAACTTAATTACACATCATACTTTTTAAAATTAACAACTTCATTAAATTATGACACATAAGTCAAATCAACCACAAAATGACACATAAACCAAATTAACCACAAAATGACAAATCATCAATTTAAACTCCCTATTAGTATATAATGGGATTCTATATTATAGAAGTAGTGTATTTTGTATATATAACAAATTTGGTAATCCTGTAAAATAATATAATTATATAATAAGTTTTACATATATATTTTTGAGCTCTATTTTTTAAATACATTAAACTTATAATAAATTTAAAATAATTGTAGAAAATATTACTTGAGATATAAGATAAAAGTAATTATAAAATAAAATTTAATAACTAATTAAATAAAGAATTGTACACACCAATAAAAATACATTTTAGATTGTATTTTACTCAAAAGTACATTAAATAGTTCAAAAATAAATTAAACTAAACAATAAAATGAATACTACAATAAAGTTAAGTAAATAAAATAAAAGTTAATTTAATTAGTCAATATTAAAATAATAAGAAATTCAACATTCATATCAACCACTAACACCTTAAATAAAATAAATACTATAATTAATTAGGAAAAAAAATCAATAGGTAATAAGAATATAATATTTTGAAAGAGTTTATGAATCATATCTTACTCAACCAATAACTTAATTACACATCATACTTTTTAAAATTAACAACTTCATTAAATTATGACACGTAAGTCAAATCAACCACAAAATGACACATAAGCCAAATTAACCACAAAATGACACATCATCAATTTAAACTCCCTATTAGTATATAAGGGGATTCTATATTGTAGAAGTAGTGTATTTTGTATATATAACAAATTTGGTAATCCTGTAAAATAATTTAATTATATAATAAGTTTTACATATATATTTTCGAGCTCTATTTTTTAAATACATTAAACTTATAATAAATTTAAAATAATTGTAGAAAAAATTACTTGAGATATAAGATAAAGTAATTATAAAATAAAATTTAATAACTAATTAAATAAAGAATTGTACACACCAATAAAAATACATTTTAGATTGTATTTTACTCAAAAGTACATTAAATAGTTCAAAAATAAATTAAACTAAAGAATAAAATGAATACTACAATAAAGTTAAGTAAATAAAATAAAAGTTAATTTAATTAGTCAATATTAAAATAATAAGAAATTCAACATTCATATCAACCACTAACACCTTAAATAAAATAAATACTATAATTAATTAGGAAAAAAAATCAATAGTTAATAAGAATATAATATTTTGAAAGAGTTTATGAATCATATCTTACTCAACCAATAACTTAATTACACATCATATTTTTTAAAATTAACAACTTCATTAAATTATGACACATAAGCCAAATCAACCACAAATTGACACATAAGCCAAATTAACCACAAAATGACACATCATCAATTTAAACTCCCTATTAGTATATAAGGGGATTCTATATTATAGAAGTATTGTATTTTGTATATATAACAAATTTGGTAATCCTGTAAAATAATATAATTATATAATAAGTTTTACATATATATTTTCGAGCTCTATTTTTTAAATACATTAAACTTATAATAAATTTAAAATAATTGTAGAAAAAATTACTTGAGATATAAGATAAAGTAATTATAAAATAAAATTTAATAACTAATTAAATAAAGAATTGTACACACCAATAAAAATACATTTTAGATTGTATTTTACTCAAAAGTACATTAAATAGTTCAAAAATAAATTAAACTAAAGAATAAAATGAATACTACAATAAAGTTAAGTAAATAAAATAAAAGTTAATTTAATTAGTCAATATTAAAATAATAAGAAATTCAACATTCATATCAACCACTAACACCTTAAATAAAATAAATACTATAATTAATTAGGAAAAAAAATCAATAGTTAATAAGAATATAATATTTTGAAAGAGTTTATGAATCATATCTTACTCAACCAATAACTTAATTACACATCATACTTTTTAAAATTAACAACTTCATTAAATTATGACACATAAGCCAAATCAACCACAAATTGACACATAAGCCAAATTAACCACAAAATGACACATCATCAATTTAAACTCCCTATTAGTATATAAGGGGATTCTATATTATAGAAGTAGTGTATTTTGTATATATAAAAAATTTGGTAGTCCTGTAAAATAATATAATTATATATTAAGTTTTACATATATATTTTCGAGCTCTATTTTTTAAATACATTAAACTTATAATAAATTTAAAATAATTGTAGAAAAAATTACTTGCGATATAAGATAAAGTAATTATAAAATAAAATTTAATAACTAATTAAATAAAGAATTGTACACACCAATAAAAATACATTTTAGATTGTATTTTACTCAAAAGTACATTAAATAGTTCAAAAATAAATTAAACTAAAGAATAAAATGAATACTACAATAAAGTTAAGTAAATAAAATAAAAGTTAATTTAATTAGTCAATATTAAAATAATAAGAAATTCAACATTCATATCAACCACTAACACCTTAAATAAAATAAATACTATAATTAATTAGGAAAAAAAATCAATAGTTAATAAGAATATAATATTTTGAAAGAGTTTATGAATCATATCTTACTCAACCAATAACTTAATTACACATCATACTTTTTAAAATTAACAACTTTATTAAATTATGACACATAAGCCAAATCAACCACAAATTGACACATAAGCCAAATTAACTACAAAATGACACATCATCAATTTAAACTCCCTATTAGTATATAAGGGGATTCTATATTATAGAAGTAGTGTATTTTGTATATATAACAAATTTGGTAATCCTGTAAAATAATATAATTATATAATAAGTTTTACATATATATTTTCGAGCTCTATTTTTTAAATACATTAAACTTATAATAAATTTAAAATAATTTTAGAAAAAATTACTTGAGATATAAGATAAAAGTAATTATAAAATAAAATTTAATAACTGTTATGAAATAATATATAAATGGATGTCCTTTCAAATACTTTTAGATGATTCTAGTATAAGCACTTATGATGATCACTTATGATGATCTTTATGTTAGAATTCTAGGAGCTTCTCTTGCTCCCTATAAAAGGGTGGTATGCCACTCCATTTTGTACACTCGATGAAAAAGGGATAAAAGTATTAGTTTCACAACACGTTATCAGCACGAGTCTCTACGTTGAGCCAAAATAATATTTTCAAGTATTATATACTTGAACCTCTTCAAGGTAGATTAAGGTAGTGTTTTTTTTTTTTCTCCTTTCTCATTTCATTCTTCATTATGGCTACTTTCACAAAACTTGAATTTGCACCACTTGATATCACCGGAAAAAATTATTTGTCGTGGATTTTAGATGTTGAAATTCATCTTGAGGCTATGGGTCTTGGTGATGCTATTGTTGAAAATAATAGTGCATCAAATCAAGACCGTGCCAAAACAATGATTTTCCTTCGTCATCATTTGGATGAAGGATTGAAAACTGAATATTTAACAGTGAAAGATCCACTAGTTTTGTGGAGAAATTTAAAAGAAAGATACGACCACCTGAAGATGGTCGTCCTTCCAAAAGCCCGGTATGATTGGCTTCATCTACGTCTGCAAGATTTCAAAACTGTCAATGAATATAATTCGGCTATGTTCAGAATTACTTCACAATTAAAGTTATGTGGTGAAACCATAACTGATGATGATATGCTTGAGAAGACATTCTCTACTTTTCATGTCTCGAATATGCTCCTGCAGCAACAATATCGAGAAAAAGGTTTTAAGAAATATTCTGAACTAATTGCATGCCTTCTCTTAGCCGAGCAAAATAATGAATTATTGTTGAAAAATCATGAGTCCCGACCCACCGGTTCTAGTCCATTCCCTGAAGCGAATGCGACTCAATCTCAAAATTATGGTCGTGGTCGTGGACGTGGACGTGGTGGTAGCCGAGGACGTGGTAATAATCGTGGTCGCGGTCGTGGTAGATTTACTCCATATAATAACAACAACCATGATCGTGACAAGAAACAAGCTGTCTCCCAGAAGAGAGACAATGGAGAAAAGAAGAAATATGAGGAACATTGTTACCGGTGTGGAATGGAAGGTCATTGGTCCCGCGTGTGTCGAACAGCGGATCATCTTGTTGAGCTTTATCAAGCTTCTTTGAAAAATAAGGCAAAAAATGTTGAGACAAATTTTATTGATAACAATATTGCTCTTGATGGTGATGATGTGGTTATGACCCATCTTGATGTAGCCGATTTCTTTAACGATGTTAACTAAGCATATGATGAATACCCTATAAGTATTTCCTGATGAATAAAATATTTATATATTTTGCATCTTTTATTAATATTAATTTCTAATTTATGTTTTTTTTTTTTTTTTTATGAAGAAGCAATGGATGCCAAACATTTGGGAATGAATAGTGATGGTGATATTTGTCTAATTGATAGTGCTACTACACACACTATACTTAAAAATGAAAAATATTTTTCTCATTTGCAAAAGGGGGAGACAAATGTTAACACTATAAGTGGTAGTGCAAATTTGATTGATGGCTCCGGAAGAGCCACAATATTTCTCCCTCAAGGAACTAAACTAGTTATAAATAATGCACTACTGTCTCCCAAGTCTCAAAGAAATTTGTTAAGTTTTAAAGATATCCGCAAAAATGGGTATCATATCGAGACTCTAAATGAGAAAAACAGTGAATGTCTATTGATTACACAAGTTGTTTCTGGAAAGAAACGTGTGTTAGAAAAGCTGTATTCACTCTCTTCTGGCCTATATTACACGAATATAAATACAGCTGAAACATATCACCTAATAGACCAGAAGTCTATTACTCCCAATGATTTTATGGTTTGGCATGATCGCCTTGGACATCCTGGTTCCACCATGATGAGGCGCATAATTGAAAATTCACATGGCCATTCATTAGAAAATAAAAAGGTGTTAAATTCTAATGAATTCTCATGTGTTGCATGCTCTCAAGGGAAGTTAATTGTTAGACCTTCACCAACTAAAGTGGGGATTGAATCCCCTGCATTTCTAGAACGAATTCATGGTGATATTTGTGGGCCTGTAGATCCATCATGTGGACCATTTCGATATTTCATGGTGCTAGTTGATGCATCAACGAGATGGTCACATGTATGTCTCTTATCCTCTCGCAACTTGGCATTCGCAAGATTACTTGCCCAAATAATAAAGTTGCGAGCACAATTTCCAGATCACCCAATAAAGAAAATTCGTTTAGATAATGCTGGTGAATATTCATCACATGCTTTTTATGATTATTGCATGTCGATTGGAATAAGTGTTGAACATCCTGTAGCTCATGTTCACACACAAGATGGTCTAGCCGAATCATTTATCAAACGATTGCAATTAATTGCTAGACCATTGTTAATGAAATCAAAACTCCCTTTATCTGGTTGGGGACATGCTATACTACATGCAGCAACACTTGTGAGAATTCGGTCGACAAGTTATAATAACCTTTCTCCCCTTCAATTAACATTTGGTTATGAGCCCAATATCTCCCATTTAAGAATTTTCGGGTGTGCGGTTTATGTTCCAATTGCACCGCCTCACCGAACTAAATTGGGCCCCCAACGAAGGTTGGGAATATATGTCGGGTATGAATCACCTTCTATAATTAAATATATTGAACCATTAACAGGTGATTTATTTACTGCTAGATTTGCAGATTGTCATTTTGATGAATCTCATTTCCCGACATTAGGGGGAGGTAAGGATCAACCGAAAAAAGAAATCAATTGGAAAATTGCATTAGATTTCCTTGATCCTCGTACAAAAGAATGTGAACTAGAAGTTCAAAGGATCATACATTTGCAACAAATTGCAAATCAATTACCGGATGCATTTAGTGACTCCAGAAGAGTTACTAAATCACATATTCCTGCAGAAAATGTTCCGGTTAAGATTGATGTCCCTGAAGGACAAATAACAAGTGCTAATGAATCTAAAGCACGCCTGAAGCGTGGTAGACCTCTTGGTTCCAAAGATAAAAACCCTCGAAAGAAAAGAGGAATAATTAAGATCGACGAGTCAAATGAGGATGAACAACTCGCACGTAGTGAGAAAATTCAGCTTCCTGAAGAAGTTGTCTCAGAAGATGTTGCTCCTGAAGAGCATGAGGTTGTAGAAACTTCAATAAATTATATCACTACGGGAAAAAGTTGGAACCGAAGAGAAACAGTCATTGACAATGTTTTTGCATATAATGTAGCACTTGATTTTTTGGAAGAATTTGAAGATCATGAACCCAGATCGGTTGATGAATGTCGGCGTAGAAATGACTGGCCAAAATGGAAAGATGCAATTCAATCCGAGTTGGATTCACTGGCAAAATGAAAAGTATTTGGACCTGTAGTCCAAACACCTGAAGGTGTAAAGCCAGTGGGATACAAATGGGTATTCGTGCGAAAAAGAAATGAGAAAAATGAAGTTGTGAGATATAAAGCACGATTGGTAGCCCAAGGTTTTTCACAAAGACCTGGATTTGATTATGATGAAACATACTCTCCTGTGATGGATGCAATTACATTTAGATATCTTGTAAGTTTTACCGTGCATGAAAAACTTGAGATGCGTCTAATGGACGTAGTCACTGCATACTTACACGGTAATCTTGAAAAAGATATCTACATGAAAGTCCCTGAAGGATTCAACATGCCTGAAGCATGTAAATCAAATCCAAGAGAAATTTATTCTATTAAATTGCAAAGGTCTTTGTATGGGCTCAAACAATCTGGACGTATGTGGTATAATCGTCTTACCGAATGTCTAGTCAAGGAAGGTTATACCAATGATCCAATATGTCCATGCATTTTTATAAAGAAAAATGGATCACGTTTTGTGATAATTGCAGTGTATGTTGATGATCTCAATTTAATCGGGACTCCTGAAGAGCTCGAAGAGGCAGTTGCATATTTAAAGAAAGAATTTGAGATCAAGGATTTTGGAAAGACAAAATTTTGCCTTGGTTTGCAAATTGAACACCTCGAAGGTGGAATTTTTGTCCACCAAACTGCTTACACCCAAAAGGTTTTAAAGAGGTTCTATATGGAAAAGGCACATCCACTAAGTACCCCAATGGTCGTCCGGTCACTCGATCCTAATAAAGACCCTTTCAGACCGCGAGATGAAAATGAAGAGATACTTGGTCCTGATGTACCATATCTCAGTGCAATTGGTGCACTTATGTACCTTGCTAACTGCACAAGGCCAGATATATCATTTGCAGTTAATTTACTAGCAAGATTTAGTTCATCTCCCACAAGGCGACATTGGAATGGTATAAAACACATTTTTCGCTATCTCCAAGGAACAGTTGATCTTGGCCTATTTTATTCAAATAAATCTCGACCTGAATTGCTTGGTTATGCTGATGCTGGGTATTTATCTGACACACATAAAGCAAGGTCTCAAACTGGATATGTATTCACATGTGGTGGTACAGCCATTTCATGGCGATCTACAAAACAGTCACTTGCTGCCACTTCTTCAAATCATGCTGAAATTATAGCAATTCATGAGGCCAGTCGGGAATGTGTTTGGTTAAGGTCAATGATTAATTATATTCGAAAGAATTGTGGATTGTCTCATGACAATAAAAATCCTCCAACTTTATTATATGAAGATAATGCAGCTTGTATAGCTCAACTAAAAGGGGGATACATTAAAGGAGATAGAACTAAACATATTTCACCAAAATTCTTCTTTACTCATGAGTTGCAAAAGAATGGTGAGATCGATGTGCAACAAATCCGCTCAAGTGACAATTTAGCAGATTTATTTACCAAGGCACTACCTACTGCAACATTTGAGAAGCTGGTGAAGCGTATTGGAATGCGTCGATTAAAGGATTCCGCATGATGCTTGGATCAGGGGGAGATTGAATACACTAAGTAATATGTACTCTTTTTCCCTTGCTAGGTTTTTGTCCCACTGGGTTTTTCCCGAGTAAGGTTTTTAACGAGGCATATTCTTTGTGTAATGACGGACATCCAAGGGGGAGTGTTATAAAATAATATATAAAATGGATGTCCTTTCAAATACTTTTAGATGATTCTAGTATAAGCACTTATGATGATCACTTATGATGATCTTTATGTTAGAATTCTAGGAGCTTCTCTTGCTCCCTATAAAAGGGTGGTATGCCACTCCATTTTGTACACTCGATGAAAAAGGGATAAAAGTATTAGTTTCACAACAATAACTAATTAAATAAAGAATTGTACACACCAATAAAAATACATTTTAGATTGTATTTTACTCAAAAGTACATTAAATAGTTCAAAAATAAATTAAACTAAAGAATAAAATGAATACTACAATAAAGTTAAGTAAATAAAATAAAAGTTAATTTAATTAGTCAATATTAAAATAATAAGAAATTCAACATTCATATCAACCACTAACACCTTAAATAAAATAAATACTATAATTAATTAGGAAAAAAAATCAATAGTTAATAAGAATATAATATTTTGAAAGAGTTTATGAATCATATCTTACTCAACCAATAACTTAATTACACATCATACTTTTTAAAATTAACAACTTCATTAAATTATGACACATAAGCCAAATCAACCACAAATTGACACATAAGCCAAATTAACCACAAAATGACACATCATCAATTTAAACTCCCTATTAGTATATAAGGGGATTCTATATTATAGAAGTAGTGTATTTTGTATATATAACAAATTTGGTAATCCTGTAAAATAATATAATTATATAATAAGTTTTACATATATATTTTCGAGCTCTATTTTTTAAATACATTAAACTTATAATAAATTTAAAATAATTGTAGAAAAAATTACTTGCGATATAAGATAAAGTAATTATAAAATAAAATTTAATAACTAATTGAATAAAGAATTGTACACACCAATAAAAATATATTTTAGATTGTATTTTACTCAAAAGTACATTAAATAGTTCAAAAATAAATTAAACTAAAGAATAAAATGAATACTACAATAAAGTTAAGTAAATAAAATAAAATTTAATTTAATTAGTCAATATTAAAATAATAAGAAATTCAACATTCATATCAACCACTAACACCTTAAATAAAATAAATACTATAATTAATTAGGAAAAAAAATCAATAGTTAATAAGAATATAATATTTTGAAAGAGTTTATGAATCATATCTTACTCAACCAATAACTTAATTACACATCATACTTTTTTAAATTAACAACTTCATTAAATTATGACACATAAGTCAAATCAACCACAAAATGACACATAAGCCAAATTAACCACAAAATGACACATCATCAATTTAAACTCCCTATTAGTATATAAGGGGATTCTATATTATAGAAGCAGTGTATTTTGTATATATAACAAATTTGGTAATCCTGTAAAATAATATAATTATATAATAAGTTTTACATATATATTTTCGAGCTCTATTTTTTAAATACATTAAACTTATAATAAATTTAAAATAATTGTAGAAAAAATTACTTGAGATATAAGATAAAGTAATTATAAAATAAAATTTAATAACTAATTAAATAAAGAATTGTACACACCAATAAAAATACATTTTAGATTGTATTTTACTCAAAAGTACATTAAATAGTTCAAAAATAAATTAAACTAAAGAATAAAATGAATACTACAATAAAGTTAAGTAAATAAAATAAAAGTTAATTTAATTAAAATAATAAGAAATTCAAACTAAAAAATTTCGGATTTTTAATAATATTTAAAAAATTTAGAAGTTTAATGATATTTTTAGAAATTTTATTTATTAAATTTTAATTTTCAAACTAAAAAATTGGACTATTTGGCCGGAATCCCAATTTATTCCTCGCATTCCGGTTAGTTTAAAGATTTTCGACAAAAAGGACGTAAATCGAAAAAGTGAAAATTTAAAGGATATAAATTGAATTAGGCCTAATTTACATGAAGAAAAATGCTCTAATCTCTTTTTTATTCCTAATAATGCAACACAATTCATAACTATTGTTACTTTTAGGTTTTGTGAATTGCAAAAATATATAAAAATATTAAGTTTGATGAATATATTTAAATTAAATTCAATATGATAATCAATAAATTTAATACAAAAGTCTAATTTATAAATGACCTCCCATCCCGCAACCCCCAACTCTTCCATTCCTTCGTGGTGATTTATTTATTAAATTTTAAATTTTAAATTTCAAAGCAATTGGAAATGAAGTTTAATAAGGAAATAGGTCCACAAAAATGGGTATGAATAGGGGTAGGGGTAGGGGGTAGGGGTTGAGAAGGAAATATGAGATGATTCTATGAAGAAAACAAATTAAAGTAGAAGATAGGTTTATTGTATTCAAATTTTATGGCAGAAGGAAAAAAGGAATCTGGGCAGAAGGAAGGCCTACAACTACTACAACAGTACGTGAAGGCACAAAGATTGACAGCACATACAGATAACTCATCACCCAAACAAACAAGGATATGAGATGGACCTTTCAATTTAGTACACACATTCTCTCTTTCCTATCCATGTGTATATATTATCAACATATATACACGCACTCGATTTTGATATGAAACTAGATGATGAGTTTTTTTTATAAATTTCTAGCTAACACATGTATAAACTACTTGTATCATGCTACAAATTGAATTAGCGGGGGAAGTTCTGAATATTATATTTCAGATTTGAATACAATAATGTATTGTTTATTGATATACATACATACACAAAGTTTTATGTAAAATAAGTTTTAACTTACATTTTGTTTGTATTTTTTAACAATATTAGAGCTGGACTAAAATCCTTGGGAAGGGGATATAAATTACACCTATCAAATGTTCATTAATTACAAAAGAATGTATAATCACTGTAAAAAAAAAAGGACTTTTAATAACATAATTTTCTTATTGATTATTTAGCTAAAAGTCTTTGGTGACAAAAAATTGAAAATTAATAACGAAAATCTGTCATTAAAAGTAGATTTATGTCATTAAACTTTTTATCAGAGATGCTATAGTGACATAATTTATGTTATTAACGTCAATTACAAATCAAAAAGGAATTTTGCAAATAATTAAACGAACATTATCTAAACCTAGAAAATAGTGTAAAGATCGATTATGGATAGGGGTGGTTCGGTACGGTATACCGAACCATACCGTTATCATACCGAAAATTTCGGTATTGAAAAAATCCATATTGTTACCGTATCGAAATTTCGGTATACCGGTATACCGAAATTTTCGGTATGTAAAAATTCATACCGATACCGTACCGTAATTTCGGTATACCGAATTTTCGATACGGTATATCGGTATACCATACCATATCGGTATATTGATTCATATCGAAAATATTGAACCATCATTTCATATCGAAATATCGATATACCAATTCATACCGAAAATATTGAAGCATTGTTTTATGTCGAAATTAATTATTTAAGATTTATTTTATTTATGTTTTAATAATTAAAGTTATTTTAATTTAAAAATAATATAAAATTATTATTTATTAAGGTTTCGGTATTTCGGTATATCAATGATATACCGTTTCATACCGAATATCGAATTTTTTTCGGTATACCGATATACCGCGGTATGATCATTTTCCATACCGTTACCGTACCGAAAATTTCGGTACGATATCATACCGTACCGAAAATTTAGTTATACCGAAAATTTCGATATTTTTTCGGTATGAAAAGTTCGGTATACCGAAATTTCGGTATATTTACCCACCCCTAATTATGGACTCTGTAAGAATAATACAATATTTTCAAGTTTGTGAAATAAAATATTACCTAACTGCTTTTTGAAAAAATAAATTTAAATAATTAGCTAGTAGTGAATGAAGATGTTTTTTTTTTTTAATACAATAATGCATTGTTTATAGATTTAAATTTAATACAAAAGTCTAATTTATAAATGAAGATTGTGCAATTAGAGGTGAATTTGTAAAAATACCTTAAAATGTGGGGTATTTAAAATGTTTGATCTCAAGCAGATCTGCTATAAAAAAAAAAAAAAAAAAAGCTTAAAATTGAAATAAAATAAATGTGCTAGAAGGAATGAATTTAAAATCCACAAAGTAACTGCTGAAATAGTGGTAACCCAACCATGTTCACTGGAGATCCCAAGAACATGGTTCAATGGGAAAACTAAGCTGTGAATGTTGAGTTGGAACACTTGGTTATCCAAACCATTCCTTAGAAAAGCACAACACCAAGTGTTGTCCCGTAAGATTTGTGGTAAGGCTAAGTCTATGACTTTTAATGGTTCCCAAAGACCTCAAGGAGGTAGAGTATAGCGGGATACTTAGTATGGGAGGACTACCTATATAAGTGAGAAGTGGGGCCGCTTCATAAATAGCACTTAAGAACTCAAAGGGTGCCCATGGCCGAAACGAACAAAAACATGAGAACGAAACACGTTTGAGACGTTGTTGTGTCAGTTGTCTAAGTACACACTAAGGAGGAATAGTTCAAGGCATCGCGTCCACTAAGCCGCCAGTGTACTCGATAGTGTTCGGCTACAGAGGGTTCAAGGTCACAAGCCACCTTTCCGGATGCAATAGTGTCCCAAAGAAACTGGATTGCAAGTGTGCATGATTATAGGTGGTAATTTCCACTCATGTGGGGGATTGTTGGAGAAATTGAGTTTTATTCAATTTCTTAATATATTTAATTGATTATTAATTAATCAATTATTTGAGGGTATGTATATTTAATTTCCGAGAAATTAAATGTCATAGGATCGATCTACTCTCGGATCCGAGTCTATTGGGAATTGGACTTTGGGCTTGGCCTTGGATCTTGGCAATTGGGAATTGGACTTTGGGCTTGGGTTTAGGGGGCCCATCTATATTTTTAGAGCTCCAAAGTTTTGGGTTTTGGCCCACACGAGTCCATACGAATCCAGTCCAAAATCTGATTTGAATTTGAATTTGAAACTGACTTGGAGGTTATAGAAATGAAAGTTACCATTCCGGAAACGGAAGTCTTAATGCTTGAAGGTTACAGAAATGGCAGATACCATTCCTTTAATAATGACCAGTCATGTGGTGGCAGTTACTGCCATAAATACTCGTCCGCTCCCTACCTGAGTGGCACTACCTATAAATAGGAGTGCACGGTTTTGAAAAAAATCACCTTTTAGCAAGCATAAAAACACTTGAAAATTTCCAGCAAAACTGCATCCTGTTTTCCAGCATTCTGCATTACATTTAGAGTGCAGTCCAGTTTAGACGTGTTTTTAGTTCGTCGGAGCTTTGTACGCTGCGGTGTTGCTCGTGCAAAGATGAAGTCGTTTTACCTTTCGAAACATCCTGTCAATCCGTGAACACTAGCCGGAACGTGTTTGTTTTACGGGAAAAAGTATAACCTTGACTCGGCTTTTTTCCTTAACATTTTTCTGTTTCTTCAGGGCTGCCATTCAAAGAATTTGAACCTGCTTTTCAAACAAAGCGGACTTGCTATTCCAAGAACCTGCCCAAAGAAGAAAGTTGCCTCTTCTGAAAAACTTGAAGATTTTGTAATATTATTAAAGTTATTTTAATTTATTTTCCGTCTCCCTTGTAAGCCATTGTTGGTAATATAAATTCCAACAAAGCATTGTGTATATATTTGCTTCAAGGGTTCCGTGGAATACCCTTACAAGAGATTGCGAGTCGGTCTCAAGAATCAAGTTTTGGAATCCCCACTCAACCGATTTCTTGACGGCAAAACAGAGGGTCAATGTCTCTAAGAGTGTGTTGTCCCCTGTCGCCCTGAGCCTCTTTGATCCAGCTTTCACTACCTGTCCACGATCGTCCCGGATCACGAAGCCGAAACCAACCGATCCAGCTGAAAAGACAGTTGTGTCTGAGTTCAGTTTGAAGGAGCCCAATGCTGGGCTAAGACAAATGTCTTCAGGTGTTGGTGTAGGTCTAGCAGAGGGTTTTTGTTGGGTCATCAACTCTTCAACCAACTCTTCAATTGGTGTTGGACTATAAGGTGAAATCCAGTACTGAATAAAGTGTGTGGATGGAGTGGAGTGAGTAAATCGAGAATAATAAATTAATATAGTAAAAAGTTAAAAAAAATAAACAATTTAAACATATAACTTTGTATGTTAAGAAAGTGAATAATATGTAAAAGGAATATAGAAATGTTTCATTCAACCTCTATTGTTTAGTATAAAACTTGCACCCCTATTTATAGGTCTCAATACAAGTTTGAGAAGATGAAATGAGAGGTGCACTATTAATGTAGGTACATGAACAACTAAATGACACATAGTGGATATTAAGAAGGAATTAAATGGGCATTCACACAATATAATTATTATTCATGACACCCCCCCTGAATGTCCATTAGATAAGATTATGTCTCATTATAACCCAATGAGAAGAAACACGCATTAAATCTCACTGATGATTAAATCACTTCACATCCTTAAGACGCCACACTCCAATTTTATACCTCAATTTCTCAAACGTTGAGGTAGGTAAAGACTTGTTAAATAAATATGTTAAATTATCACTTGGACGAATTTGTTGCACACTGATATCACCATTTTGCTGAAGATCGTTAGTAAATAAGAATTTAGGATAAATATGCTTTGTTCAATCACCTTTGATAAATCCTTGCGTTAGTTGGACACAATATTGTCTTCATATATCACAGTTGGATTATCTTTCATTGAGTTTAATCCACACTGTCCACAAATATGTTGTGTTACAGAACGCAACCAAACACATTCACGACTTGCCTCGTGAATTTCTAGGATCTCTACATGGTTAGATGAAGTAGAAACTAATGTTTGTTTAACAGAACGCCATGAAATAGCTTTACCTCCATATGTGAACAAATAACCTGTTTGGAATCGGGTTTTGTGTGGATCTGATAAGTAGCCTGCATCTGCATAACCAACTAAACAAGGTTCTGATGAGTTTGAAAAATATAAACCCATATCCATTGTCCCTCTAAGGTATTGAAAAACACGTTTAACACCAATCAAATGACTACGAGTTGGAGAAGAACTATATCTTGCTAACAAATTAACAACAAATGATATGTCAGGCCTTGTGTTACTAGCAAGATACATTAGTGCACATATTGCACTCAAATATGGTACTTCTAGACCAGGCAATTCTTCATTTTCTTCGCGATGTCGAAATGGATCTTTCGCTACATTCAGTGGCCGCACAACCATAGGTGTGCTTAAGGGATCTGCTTTATCCATATAAAACTGTGTTGGGAAATAAATTAATTTTGATTAAGATACCAAAACCCCTGATTGATGATGATGATCAGATTAGTTGAGATACAAATAAGGATGTATCAGTCTAGTTGTCTCAGGTTAGTTGAGATAATAGAAATGCTTAAGTCTAAGTCTAAAAAATGTGGTGAGATTTATAGTTCAGGATAGTTGTCCAAAGCTGAAAATGTTAGGCAGCTTTATATGCTTAAGTATCTTAGGACAAGTCTGCTGATTTTTCAAAGACAAGCATGCTGAAAAAGACAACATGTCTGAATGTTCAAGGATAATAAGGCAAGCTACATGCACTGATAAGAGCAGTATCAGATCAGTTGAATCTTTAAAGATCAAGAGCATTGAATGCTGCATGCACATAAGACAAATTTAATGAAGCATTTATTGCCATCAAGCCTGAACAAGCATTGAAGACTTAGAAGCATTAAAGACTGAAGAATTGAATGAATGTTGGAACATTCCATTTGCAGCAGGAATGTTCAGGGCAGTTGTCCCATCTGACCGTTGGTGGAGTACAAAGTCTGCCACAATCAACCTTGGGAAATGTGCAAATTTGGAAGCTGACACAAGTCATCTCAGCCGCATTTTTCAGAAGTCAACACATTCATTCAAGCAACCATTGAAGAAACTTTTACACAGTGGATAATAGAAGGTTAAGGTTCATAGCCGTTTCAATGGAGTTGCAAATAGACAATTTGAAATGCTATCTCTCCAACGGATAGTTAATCAAATTGCTCTATAAATTCAGAAGTGATCCAAGGATTCAAGTATCCAACTATCTGCTATCAAACTACTGTCAAGCATTCAAAGGAAACCTAAGCTATTCTTTACAATTCCAAGTTTCCTGATCACTTCAAAAGCTAAGCCTTTTCTTGTAACAATCCCAAGCTTAGCACTGAGATATCCTAAGCCTTTACACTATTCTTATTATAAAGGGTATCTCAATTGGTTGGAATCAAACCTCAAACCCTTACCTCATTGAGTGAAGTAGAGTTTGTTGTAGAAGTGAGGAGTTAAAGACTGATAAGTGAAAATACAGTCTTAACACAGTGAGATTGAGCACTAGGACTCAGTTTATCCTAGGGATCAAAACACTAAGATAGTGTTGTTGATCAGTGCACCTTGACACTATAAAACAAACTAATTCCAGGTGTTAAGGAATTATCCTGTTCAATCAGGGAAAGTGGATGTAGGAGCTTGAGACTCTGAACCACTATAAATTGCTGTGTTATTTACTTACTGCACTCTTCTATAACTCACATTACTTGAGTAAATCATTCTTAAAGAAGTAAGTTCAGCAAAGTTAAGAAAAACTGTTTTGGACAAAGTCCCTGATAACCTGGTTTTTCAGGAATCAACTAGGAGTATTCTTTCAAAGAAAAAGCCAACCACATTCCGCACTTAATAACTCTTTTAGATAGTTTTCCAACTGATTACTTCATAGTCTTCAGTAGGCCAAGTATCTATCAAGATTATTACTCAGGACAGTTGTGAGACAACCTCCCTGATTGAGTTAAACAATTTTTGAAAAAGAAAGAATTTGCCTCTGAAAAGGACCAACAAGTGGTATCAGAGAAGGGGTTCATAGACCACTGCCTCTGAAAAATACAACTGTTTTTGTGTTTATCTAACTAAATTCTATAGAAATGGCTAACAATGCAGTTCCAGGAGATGCTGTCAACACCCTTAACAACATGGGTCCAAACCAAGTAAATCACATTTCTCATCACAAACTGCCAATGTTCTCAATAGAGAACTATGATTTTTGGAAGATCAGGATGAGAGCACATCTTGCCTGCCAGCATGATGAAATGCTCAAAGTCATCACAAGAGGGCCCTTCACATTCACCAAAGTAAATCCCAAAGTCACTGATGCCTAGAAAGCAGACCCAAGGGAGTTGTTGCCAAAGGATGAGGATGAATTTACAGCAGAAGAAAGAAAAAGACACAACCTGAACTACATTGTACCAGACAATTCCAGATGCAGTGATGGGAAGAGTGTACCACTGCACCACAGCAAAAGAGATTTGGGATACCTTAGTACTTATGTGTGAAGGTACCCAAAAGATCAAAGAAAACAAGCTTCAAGTGCCTATCCAAAAATATGAACAATTTACTATGGAGCCAAATGAAACCATTGATCATCTTGATGGCAGATTCATTGACATCATGAATGAGATAAACTCTCTTGGCAAGTTCTATGCCAAAAGAGAAGTTGCACTGAAAATTCTGAGAAGTCTCACATCCAAGTGGGACATCTACTCAGTCATGATGCAAAACACCAGCAATCTTGATAACATGCCCATGCAACAAGTATTCTCTGAACTCAAAGCATATGAGTTTGATTTAAACAGAAAGAAGGTACATAAAGAGCCATCCTCCTCAAGCAAAGGTGTTGCATTCAAAGCTGCTGAGACAGAAAAGAAGGGTGCACATAGATCATCCCAAACTGTCTCTAAAACTGAGATGAAGGAGGAACTGGCACTCATGGCCAGTAGATTTGAAAAGCTCAACTCCAGATTTGGTAGATACAAAAAGTTCTACCAAGACAACAGAACCAGGAGAAGATTCAACTCTCCTGACAACAAATCAGAGGACAAACTCTCTGATGAAAAGAAAGAAGACAAATATGCTGACAAAAAGAAGTACAACAAAGCTGAGTCATCATCATCCAGGAGGAAGGAGTCCTCAAGCAAGAGAAATGATGATGAAGATGTGTGTTATAACTACCAGAAAAAGGGTCATTTCCAATATGACTGTCCTGACCTGAGTTCGAAGGAAAGAAAGGAGAGGCAGAATAAAAGAGACAAGAGGCTGAACAACAGAAAGGCTATGGTAGCTAGAGAGTCAGCAAGTGAAGAAAGTGTGTACTCATCTGATGATGGGTAATTCTCCAACAGTGACAGTGAAGATGACTGTCAAATGGCCTTTGAGAATGAAGAGGTATGTTCATCTTCAAATTCTTCAAATAACACACATGAGTCCAGTGAAATCCACTTGAAACTTAATTTTGGAAATTTACTTGAGGACTTCACCAGACTTCAAGAAGTATGCAATATGGCATTGAGAGAAAATGAACTGTTGAATTCTAAAGTCCAAATTCCCAACCTACCTGAACCAGAGTTTGACTTTAACTCAACTGAGTTGTATCAGCAGACTGTGAGAGAACATGATGAAATGTCTCTCAAAGTCACTGAACAACAAAAGTTGATTGATGAACAAAATCTGGCTCTGAAGAAAAAGGATTTTGACCTTAGAATCCTTCAAGATAAATTTGATAATCTCTCACATGAATTTGATGCTCTTAAATTAAGTGAGGGGAGCCTAAAACTGAAGATGTCTGCCTTGAACAAATCCTCTAAAGCAATAGAGGAAATTCAAAGGTTTCAAAGACCAATGGCTTAAAGAAGTGGATTAGGCTATAATCCATTTGAACCCTCACCTGGTCTTAGCATTGCTTCAACAAGCAATTCTAAGATGGCCTTTGTAAGGTCAGTGGCCCAACAAAAACAAAATGAAATGGAAGTGAACCAGCCACTGATCAAGGGTAAGGGTAAGGAAACTCTTATACCTACTCAAGTAAACAATGCTCCTAAACTCAAACCTAAGGAAAAGGTTAAGAACGTTGTATACAAGAAAAATGAGCTTCAGAAGGGTAGAACCAATGGAAGGCCAACCCATCTAAACACTCATCAGTGGAGTTGTCCAAGATCTACTCAGAAGAGGCCAACTCAAATGAGGCAACCTCAACTGGACAGATTAAGGCCCAACCCCACTGATAGGTATAACAACTTTAGGAAGCCTAGACCCTTCATGCCAAAGGGAAAAGGCCATCCAAGCTCCTATCCTCAAAGGTCTTACCAAGCTGCACCTAAGTCTAGTAACTTCAGGAGACATGCCCCAAAGAAATTCACTAACTCTCCTGAACCTTACAAGACTAACACTTATGCACAGAAACCACCCAAGGCATTTAAGGGTAGGACTGTGTATGTAGATGTAAATGGAAACCAAGTCAGTCACTTTGAGTCAATCAGAGTAATCAGGCAGATTTGGATTCCAAAAGGTACAGCTAACCCACTAGGACCCAACATTCAAAGGGTACCTAAAGTTTGACTTTGCAGGACTGCAAGGACCACAAGAAGAAGAGAAGCATAAACAAGAAAACAACATGGTACTTGGACAGTGGATGTTCAAGACATATGACTGGAAACAAGGAACTTCTCTCAGAATTCATTGAAAAAGATGGTCCTTCAGTAACCTTTGGAGATAGCTCTCAAGGAATCACAAGAGGTTATGGTACATTAAATATTGGTAGTGTAAAAATTACTGATGTTTCATATGTTCTAGGCCTAAAATATAATCTGCTATCTATAAGTCAAATCTGTGACAAGGGATATAGTGTTGAATTTGCACCAAATGAATGCATTATTAAAGACAAATCAACACAACAGGTGCTACTAACAGGGGTGAGAAAGGGAAATGTTTATTTTGCAGATTGGAGCAAAACCCCTGAAGCAGTTTGTCTTGTTGCCAAAAGCACAAGTGAGCAAAGCTGGCTATGGCACAAGAGACTGAATCACCTGAACTTCAAAACCATCAACAAGCTTGCAAGGAACTCTCTAGTAAAAGGGCTGCCAAACCAAGTGTTCTCCCAAGAACATGTATGTCAGCCATGTCAGGAAGGAAAGCAAATCAAAGCTTCATTCAAAGGAAAGCCTGTCATCTCTACTGAGAGAGTTCTCCAACTACTGCATATGGACTTATTTGGTCCAATTGTCCCAATAAGTTTAAATGGAAAAAAATATGCTTTAGTAGTTGTTGATGATTTTTCCAGGTACACTTAGGTAGTATTTCTACTAAACAAAAAGGAGACCCAAGTCAAGCTACCTGAGTTGATGATGAGATTGAGTAATGAAAAAGGCCTAAGTATTGTCAAGATCAGATCAGACAAAGGCACATAATTCATAAACTCATACATCAATGAGTACTGCAGCAAGAATGGCATCACCCATGAGACCTCAGCTGCAAGAACACCTCAACAAAATGGTGTTGCTGAAAGAAGGAACAGAACCTTGAAAGAGACTGCAAGAACACTAATTGTTGAATCCAAATTGCCAAAAAGGTTTTGGGCTGAAGCCATTAGCACTGCATGTCACACACAGAACAGATCCCTAATCACTAAGGGTCAAGGTAAGACTCCATATGAACTATGGAAAGGTAGATTGCCCACTGTTTCCTATTTCCATATATTTGGTTGCAAGTGTTTCATTCACAATAATGGGAAAGAGCAATTGAAAGCTTTTGATAGCAAAGCTGATGAAGGAATATTTGTTGGATATTCTCAAGTCAGCAAAGCTTACAGAGTCTACAATTGCAAAACTCTTATTGTGGAAGAAATACCTCATGTTGTGTTTGATGAGTCTATTAATGAGTTCAGGGCTAGAGACCTGAATATTGATGAGATAACACAAAGAACAACCAGATTAAGGCTTCAAAGTAAGGAAACAGTGTTTGTAGATGTTGCCCATCCTGAACTCAATGACTATCAAAAATTGGACAACCTACCTGATGGCATTCAACCAGAAGCCAACCAACCTGAAGGAGAAATTGAACTGACTGACCCCATCCCAGTTCAAAACCAGGTAACAACTACCAATTAAGAAGCAGGCACTGCTGAAGTAGTAAATGGATCCAATATTCAAGGGGGAACCAATGAAAATGTCAACCTACCTGACAATGAGGACAACAACCCCGAATATGATCCTGAACTTGATTCGTCAATTAACTTCCCTGAATTTAATGATTCTAGTGATCCAACTTCAGAAGAGGACAATCCTCCTGAAGGAATCAGGTCTAGAAGGACTTGGTTGCAAGACCACCCAACTAGCCTGATACTTGGAAATCCAAGTGAAGGGATCAAAACTAGAAGATTTCATGGAGATAGTGCTTTGTTTTGCTGTTTTCTTTCAGAACAGGAACCAAAGGACATAGAGGAAGCACTTCAAGACACCAACTTGATCATTGCCATGCAAGAAGAGCTGAACCAGTTCAGCAGAAATGAAGTATGGGAACTGGTGGATAGACCAACTCATCAAGATGTCATTGGAACCAAATGGGTGTTCAAAAATAAGAGAAATGAAAATGACATCATTGTGAGAAACAAAGCAAGACTGGTGGCCAAAGGATACTGTCAATCTAAAGGGATTGATTATGATGAGACATTTGCTCCAGTGGCCAGACTTGAGGCAATCAGACTCTTTCTAGCTTATGCAGCTCACAAAAGATTCAAGGTGTATCAAATGGATGTGAAGAGTGCTTTTCTCAATGGAGTGCTGAAGGAAGAGGTGTATGTTTAACAACCCCCTGGCTTTGAAGAAGGAGACAAGGTGTACAGGTTAAAGAAAGCTTTATATGGATTGAAGCAAGCTCCAAGAGCTTTGTATGACACCTTATCACAGTTTCTTCTAGATCATGGTTTTGTCAAAGGCACTGTTGACAGAACCTTGTTCAGAATCTGTGAAGGAGATGATATTTTGTTAGTTCAAATCTATGTGGATGACATTATATTTGGATCTCCAAATGAGAAATTGTGTGAGAAATTCTCTAAACTCATGCAAAGAAAATTTGAGATGTTCATGATGGGATTGATGAATTTCTTTCTAGGACTGCAAGTCACTCAATCAAAGGAGGGAATATTCATTAATCAGGCCAAATATACAAGGGACATGATCAAGAAATTTGGATGTGCTACAAGCAAACCAGACAGAATTCCCATGAATACCAACTGGAAAATGGATCCTGATGAAAGTGGAGTATCCACCAACTCCACTGAATATAGAGGAATCATAGGATCCCTGCTGTATCTCACTACAAGTAGGCCTGATATCACATTTGCAGTTGGAGTGTGTGCCAAATTTCAAGCAAATTCAAAGAAGAGTCACCTTGAAGCTGCCAAAAGGATACTAAGATATCTCAAGGGAACTGAGAATCTTGGACTATGGTATCCAGCTGATGACAACATTGAGCTCACTGGATACTCAGATGCTGATTATGGAGGTTGCAGAATTGACAGAAAATCCACCTCTGGAACATGTCAATTCTTAGGCAGCAAGCTGATCTCATGGTTCTCAAAGAAGCAAAATACAATTGCAACATCAACAACTGAAGCAGAATATGTAGCAGCTGGAAGTTGCTGTGCTCAGATACTTTGGCTCAGACAGCAACTCAGAGATTACAAAGTCATCAGCAATGAAGTTCCCATATTCTGTGACAACAATAGTGCAATTGCTATTTCTCAGAATCCAGTGCTTTACACCAGATGCAAACATGTTGATATCAAGCATCATTTCATAAGGGATCATGTGGAGAAGAAAGATATCAAGCTTGTCAAAATTCACACTGATAAGCAAAATGCTGATATCTTAACAAAACCATTAGCTGAAGCAAGATTTCTGGAGCTTTCAGCTGAGTTGGGCTTACTTGATCCAGGGAAGATGGAGAAATAACGAAGGGAGCTCAAATGAAGGGGGAAGTTCATTAAGTTGAACTTCAGCAAAGTTGACCAACCTCACTGAAACTATCTGCCTTAAAAAGGAACTCAGTAGAGTTGTCCATATAGCTTTCAGCAATGTTGGTCAAGAAGATTGACCTTGTGGGACCCATTCAGCAATATTGGGACCCACTCAGGCATATTGGTCAGTTATTTTGACCAAAATAGAGGTCAAAACACTTATCAGGACGTTTGTCCAAGTTGATAAGGTGATAATAGCTATTTTTAGCATTGATTAGACATTTAAAAGAATTCTTGGGCTAAGAGTAGTCTATTTTAGGATGGCATGTGCTATTAAGGTTTTAGCCCCCAAAAGGGCAAATCTGCATTTAATGCAAAATATCATTTAAGATTGCATTAATTACTGTGCTATTGATCAAGGCCATTGATTACCTTTTAACCTATATCTAACCGTTCCTAAGCCACTACCCCACTTTATCCACTTTGTCTTAGGATTTGTCCACCCACAATTCCTATTATCCAACGGTTAATAAAACCACCAGATATAAAAACCCTCAGTTTTTACAATCATTTTCACGCACCCATACATTCAAACCCTTAAGCAATATTCTGAAAACTTTCAAACTCTCCATTCATTCCTTTCAGAAAATATCCATGGCCCCCAAACTCAAAAGAGAAGAACTTGTGAACTTCAATAATCCATCATTGGATATTGATTTCTCATATCTTAGCAACACAAACTCATTATGGTTCGAAAATATTGTGGCTTTTGACAGCCCAGATGAGGAAGTTCAACCTGTCCTCAAATGGTTGAAGGATGCAGGGCTTGAGCAGTTCTTAGGCACCAAACTTGATTCCTGCCTCAACCCCTACATGGCTGAATTCTTTGCACACCTTAGGTGGAAAGGCAAGAAAGGTGATGTTTGCACCAAACTCACTTATTCAGAAGAAGGAGAAGAAGAAGAATCCCAACATACAATCATTTTCACCTCAGAAGACCTGGATGCAAGCTTTGGGTTACCCTCTGAAGGACTCAATCCTGAAGTCTACAGAGAAGGATAGGAGCAGGAGTTCTCAAATCCATGGATGAAGGTACCTCAGAAGCTTGTAGGTGCTCAAAACAAGAAAACCTTGAAACCAACATATGAGCACCTATTTGATATTGTGGTGAAAAGTTTGCTGAGCCATTCTGGGAGCTTAGAGCAAATAAGCCTGCCAAAGTTGAGAGTAATGGCAGCTGTGATTGACTCTGCTGAGAGAGGAGTCAAGTTTGATTGGAAAACTTTCATTCTAGGAAAGATGATGAATGAGAAGTACAAGTTCAAGGAGATGAGGCACCATAAGATTGTGGTGGATGGAAAGCTACTGTATTGCACAAGAGCAAGCTTGCTCTTGGAAAGATTTGCCCACTACACCCACCTTCAAGCCAAACCAAAGCCATTTCCAGCCCAAAAAGTGATGTACAGGAAGCTGTCTTCCAAGACAGAAAAGAGGAAGCAAGGAGCAGCAGCAAAGCAATCTTTAACAGTTGCACGTGTTACCAGATCTTCTCCAAGGAAAAGGAAGGCTCAGACAGTCAAAACTCAACCAAAGATGAAAAGAATGAAGCAGATTCTTAGTGAATCTTCACCTGAAAGCCAGTCCAAGAGTGGAGGTGCCACTTCTGAGAAGATTGATAAGGTTGAACAAGAAGGGGTCAACCCCCCTGAAGAGGGAGAAGAGTTCAGGGAAATTGTCCCTCTACAGCCTAAGTCAGTAACAGAATTCAGGGACCTTGAGAAGCCAACAAGGTCATAAAGAAGAAGAAGGATAATCAAAACTTCTGAAAAGATGAAGTTGATGGAGGAAGAAAAATAGAAGAAGGAGTTTTTCAAGGAGATTAGACAAGCAAGTAGGCATAACTCCAAGTCAAGATCAAAGTAGAAAAGCCCTGAAGCCAACTCTCCTGATATTCAATCCCAGAGAATATCACCAACTCATGACTCTCCAAAGCCTGAAGAAGAGGAGTGCAAGACTCCTGAGGATGCTCCAATTGTGGCTAAGAAGACCTACTCTCCTGAAGGTGCTCCTGACAGGACAAGAATTGATGTCTTGGCTGATCTTGCTGATGTTGAAGATAGGCCATTCTCCCCTCTTGATCCCAGTCTTCTATCCTACACCAAACTACTTGAGACTGCCCTTCTTGAAGGAGATCAACTTACCTTACCACCCATTCAAGCCATTCCTTTGAACCTTCCTATAACCACCTCAGGAACATTGCTCTCTGCAGCACCTGAGACCCAAATCATTCCCAGTTCCTCTGAACCCAACCCATCTGAACCCCAGCTCAACCTTCCTGAAACCCAAACCAACCCTTCTGAATCTCAAGCCAACTCTTCTGATGATAACAATGATGATTATAGTGGAGAAGAGTATACATATGAAGGGATGCTAAGGCAGATTGCCAAAGCTAATGTTGATCAGCTGTATCCAGGGTTAAAGGAGTATCCAAGATTGCAGCAACAGTTCTATGATCTCAGAGCTCTTGTTGAGATCAAAGACAGAACTATAGTAGAGATAGCTCAGGCTATCAAGGATAAAGGTGCAAACTGGTGTCAAGTAGAGGAGAACAGGTTGTTGCACTTTGCCAATGTTAAGAAATCCAGTGTGTTGACCACTAAGGCCTTGTTCTACACAATTGTCCATGAGAAAGTGTTGGCTGAAAGAGAAAGGATTGCTCAAGGAGTCAAGCATCCTGATAGCACCTCGGATGATGCAGATGATGATGATGATGATGACAACACCAATCCCAAACCTCCTGGACCTAACCCTGCTAAGGTACATTACTTGACCTATCCTTCAATCCAGGACTCTGAGAAATCATCAAAAAGGGGGGAATTGTTGGGAAATAAATTGATTTTGATTAAGATACCAAAATCTCTGATTGATGATGATCAGATTAGTTGAGATACAAATAAGGATGTATCAGTCTAGTTGTCTCAGGTTAGTTGAGACAATATAAATGCTTAAGTCTAAGTCTAAAAAATGTTGTGAGATTTATAGTTCAGGATAGTTGTCCAAAGCAGAAAATGTTAGGCAGCTTTATATGCTTAAGTATCTTAGGACAAGTCTGCTGATTTTTTAAAGACAAGCATGCTGAAAAGGACAACATGTCTGAATGTTCAAGGATAATAAGGCAAGCTACATGCACTGATAAGAGCAGTATCAGATCAGTTGAAGCTTTAAAGATCAAGAGCATTGAATGCTACATGCACAGAAGACAAATTTAATGAAGCATTTATTGCCATCAAGCCTGAACAAGCATTGAAGACTTAGAAGCATTAAAGACTGAAAAATTGAATGAATGTTGGAACACTCCATTTGCAGCAGGAATGTTCAGGGCAGTTGTCCCATCTGACCGTTGGTGGAGTACAAAGTCTGCCACAATCAACCTTGGGAAATGTGCAAATTTGGAAGCCGACACAAGTCATCTCAGTCGCATTTTTCAGAAGTCAACACATTCATTCAACCAACCATTGAAGAACCTTTTACACAGTGGATAATAGAAGGTTAAGGTTCATAGCCGTTTCAATGGAGCTGCAAATAGACAATTTGAAATGCTATCTCTCCAACGGATAGTTAATCAAATTGCTCTATAAATTCAGAAGTGATCCAAGGATTCAAGTATCCAACTATCTGCTATCAAACTACTGTCAAGCATTCAAAGGAAACCTAAGCTATTCTTTACAATTCCAAGTTTCCTGATCACTTCAAAAGCTAAAGTCTTTTCTTGTAACAATCCCAAGCTTAGGACTGAGATATCCTAAGCCTTTACACTATTCTTATTGTAAAGGGTATCTCAATTAGTTGGAATCAAACCTCAAACCCTTACCTCATTGAGTGAAATAAAGTTTTTTGTAGAAGTGAGGAGTTAAAGACTGATAAGTGAAAATACATTCTTAACTCAGTGAGATTGAGCACTAGGACTCAGTTTATCCTAGGGATCAAAGCACTAAGATAGTGTTGTTGATCAGTGCACATTGGCACTATAAAATAAACTAATTCCAGGTGTTAAGGAATTATCCTGTTCAATCAGGGAAAGTGGATGTAGGAGCTTGAGACTCTGAACCACTATAAATTGCTGTGTTATTTACTTACTGCACTCTTCTATAACTCACATTACTTGAGTAAATCATTCTTAAAGAAGTAAGTTCAGCAAAGTTAAGAAAAACTGTTTTGGACAAAGTCCCTGATAACCTGGTTTTTCAGGAATCAACTAGGAGTATTCTTTCAAAGAAAAGGCCAACCACATTCCGCACTTAATAACTCTTTTAGATAGTTTTCCAACTGATTACTTCATAGTCTTCAGTAGGCCAAGTATCTATCAAGATTATCACTCAGGACAGTTGTGAGACAACCTCCCTGATTGAGTTAAACAGTTTTTGAAAAAGAAAGAATTTGCATACACAAGTGCATTCCCCCCCCCCATACACTTGTGTCATACTCCATAAAGGACCAACAAACTGTTTCAACACTTTCATAACATAAGTATATTGTGTTGGTCCCTAAACGAGTATCAATGGTGAGAAAGTCTTGGGGGGGTGATAAACTTTCTAATTTTATAAACTTTTTGCGTGCTGATCAGATGAGACGATTAGAAGATCTATATGCTCTATCGTCTGATGCAAATAATATGTTCTGATCTAGAGTGCGAGTGTGTACAACAGATCAAGATAACAAACCTACTGATTGCTTAAATCAGTTTGTCAGTTGGAAAGCCATCTTAACACCTATAAGTGCGGAAATGTGTAGGCCCTAAATATTTAGACTCGTGAGTTGAATGAAAAAAATTGAATAAAGAATGACTTTAAATCAATGAATGATATCAGATGATACAAGGTATCTGCTGATTTACAAAATAGTGATTTTATCCAAAATATGAACAACAATATAAACAATAATAAAGTTGTAAATAACACAATATTTATAGTGGTTCGAACAACTTGTTCTACGTCCACTCTCACTAATCAGATAGTGAAATTATATTCCTAGCTTGCTAACTTTATAGTCCCAAGAGGAGACTTTTGATCGAGATACACAACATTTGTGTATTCAGATCTACTTGTTGGTTAGAGAAAAAGTACCCTTTAAAAATTGATTTTTCTAACTGTAAATGTAAAAGTATGTGTATAACCAACTCAATGTGATGAGAATCACACTGGTATTTCTAAGCGCTATAGATAGGAATCTTAAGGCTGGCTTAGGATCAGAAACTTAGAGTTAAGGATAGAAAATCTTTTCTGGCTCTAAAGAACTCGATAGAATGCTTTCAGAATGCTAAGTGTTCTTGAGGTTTGCCAATTTCTTGAGTTCTTGATAATGGAGTTTCCCTAAGTTGTTCCAAAGAACAAGTCTTGTATTTATAGAGGATTTGAGCTCCAAATTAGCCGTTGCATGCAATCCTTCTATATTTGGGTCGAGATCTTTCTGATTTGATGTATTCCTTGTAAACTGGTACGATATTACCTTAAATAGAAATGTGCATTAAATATCCATTTAATGCTGCACACGATCTTGCAAAAGATCTCTGCAACCTAGTCCAAGTCAACTCTAATAGCTGTACTGTCGTCTTCTCATTGGCCCACAATAGCTGAGTTGTTAGACTTTATGTTTTATCTTCTGATAGAGTAATCAGATGTTATCCAACATTCTCTTTGTCCTCTGTTATCATTTGCCTTCAATGCATCGTTAATGAACTGCCTCTTCTTCAAAGTGCTATCATCTTAAATGCTAACTTTCATCTGATCAATCAAATGAACTAGACTTTAACGCTCTTTAAGGATTCTTCTTACAGAAGATCAGGTGAAGCTCAAATATGCTGAATACGTCTTCTGATTTATTGAAGATTACCATATAGCTTCTATCAGTTGATAAGGTATACAAGAACCTTTCAATCTGATTTCACTAATGCGCTTTGAGGTCTTCTAGTCTTTAGTCTTCTACTTTTCAAATCTTGAGCATACGCGTGTTTAACCAGATGTGGTATAAATTGATATGCATACAGTTTATCCACTGAATAAGACTTAGACTCTATTTCAATACATCTAAACTTTATAAAATAGTTTAGGCAACCTATTACTAGATTACAAATTATTATACTAACACTTGCTCTACTAATCTGATTTTTGCCATCAAAACTAAACATAAGAAATTACAATCAGATTAGGGGCATGGATGAACATCCTAACAAATTGATGCAAACAAATCCCATTATCAAAGCGTTCAATTTGAAGACCCAAACAAAAATTTGTTTTACCAAGATCCTTCATTTCAAATTCCCTCCTGAGGGAAGCCACGACCTTTGATAACTCTGTAGGAGTCCCAATGGTATTCAAATCATCAACATATACAACAATGATCAAATATTCACATCCAAATCTTTTAATAAAAACACAAGGGCATTATAAGATCATTGTTATACCCCTCCTTAATCAAGAATGCACTCAGACAATTGTACCACATACGACCAGATTGCTTTAATCCGTATAAGGATTTGCTCAACTTGACTGAATACATGTTTTGAGAATTCTCGTTTTTCATTAAAGGTACCTTTAATCCCTCAGGGATTGTCATGTAAATATCTTTCTCTAATGAGCCGTACAAATAAGTTGTAACGACATCTGTTAGACGCATTTCAAGTTTTTTCTTGCATTGTCAGACTTATTAAATAACGAAAAGTTATTGCATCCACCACATGAGAATAAGTCTTCTCATAATCAATACCTGGCCTTTGGGTTAAACCTTGTGCGACAAGCCCGACTTTATACCTCATGATTTTATTTTTCTCAAATTATTTTTGGCACGAATACCCATTTATGCCCCACGAGTTTTATACCATTAGGTGTACGGACAACAGGCCCAAAAACTTTTCGTTTAATAAGAGATTGCAATCCTGTATTTATTGCGTCTTTCCACATTGGTCAATCATTTCGTTTTCTACATTCATCAATTGACGTAGGTTCAGGATCCTCATCATCTTCCATTATATTGAGTGTTACATTATATGCAAAGATATCGTTGACGTCGATTTCATGTCGACTCCATCTTTCTCATGTTCTGACATAATTGATCGATATTTCATCATTTTTGGGCGCTTAAAATATATCAATGACTTCAATCTCATTTTTTGGGGCTTTAAGTAGTGTGTCAGATTTTTCAACAGGAGTGTGGCCATCCTCATTTGCTCATTTTCTTTTTCGAGGATTTTTATCTTTGGAATCAAAAGGTCTACCACGCTTCAGGCGTGCCGTAGACTCATTTGCAATGGAAGATGGTCCTTTAGGGACATCGATTCTGTTAGGAGCATTAGCAGCTGAAATATGAGATTTTGTAACTCTTTTAAGGTGAGTAAATGAGTTTTGGCAGTTGAAAAGATTCACAATTTTTTGCAAATGAATTATCTTTTCAACTTCAAGTACACATTGCTTTGTACGAGGATCCATGCAATTCAATGATAATTCATTCTAAGAAGTATTCGTTGCCAGCTGCCTACTTTCCCCCCCCCCCCCCCCCCCAATGTTGGGAAAAATTGTCTCATCAAAATGACAATCGACAAAACTTATCATGAATAGATCTCCAGTCAATGGTTCTAAATATTTAATAATAAACGGAGATTCATACCCAATATATACCCCCATTCTCCTTTGAAGACCCATCTTTGTACGTTGTGGTGGAGCAATCAGTTCATATACAACACATCCAAAAGTTCTTAGATGAGATATATTTGGTTCCTAACCTTGAACCATTTGTACGGGAGAAATGCTATGATAACTTGTTGGTCTGATGCGCACAAGTGCTGCCGCATGCAATATAACATGACCCCAAACTGAAATGGGGAGTTTATATTTCATCAATAATGGTTGGGCAATCAATTGAATACGCCTTATAAGCGATTCAGCAAGACCGTTCTGTGTATGGACATGAGCAACTGGATACTCAATATGTATTCCAATTGATAAGCAATAATCATTGTAAGCCTGATGTTGGGATATGAATCCTTGAAACAATATTCTAGTTGATGATTATATGTGGTTGGAAGTCATCTTAACTAAGTCATTTAAGAAGTCATGAAAACTGAGTTTACTGATCTTATGAGTTACTGATCTGATATGTGAATATATTGTGAACTGTTAGGAACTAAGTTGATAATGTATTGTATAGACAGCTTATAGTATATGACTTGGATATACTCTTCTGTATGTAGTTCAGTTGAAGTATAAATAGGTTTTATATGTGTAAGTTTGTATTCTTGTAATCAGCATTGTAAAAGTTCAGAACAGTAGAATAGAACAAGATTAGAAGACTAAAGAAGACTCGGAAGAAGAAGAAGAAGACTACTCATAATAAGAAGAGTAATATTAGAAGAGTAGAAAGGAAGCACAGAAGTATTCTGGAGATGTTCAGAACAGAAGTTGAGAACTGTGCTGACTGGCTCAGAACAGTAAAAGACAGAACAATAGTTTACTGTGCTGAGTTGAAGTAGTTGAAGAATAAGTTTGGAAAACTTATTTAAAGCGTAACTGAATATATCTGAAGAGATACTGATTTGGAGATAAGTTTAAAGAAGTTGGTTAAAAAGGATAGGTTTCAGGATTCCTTCCCTCTGAAGGCAATCCAAAAGCATCTTCAAGCTCCTCTTCAGCTCCTTCATCCACATATGACAGCCTTGTGGATACTTCACCTCCAGTGGCTTTACCCTTCCATTTTAGAAAGGCAAAGACCTCTGCCATGTATTGTTCCAAGCATGAACTTGGCTTATTCTCCATGAATTTCTGTAAGTCAGCCCTTCTAAGCCATCTAAGAGTGGGGGTTACTTTAGGGGTTTCACTATCAAAAGAGATGATAGGTTCAAAGGTAAGGTTATTTTTGTGGCTTAGATATGAGAAATCAAGGTCTAACTTCTTGTTAGTGAAGGCAACAATCATATCTTGTCTGATCTTAGGTGCCATGGATGAAACAGTGAGAAAGCTTGAGTTTTTGAAAATTTTAGGTTAGGGTTTCAAAGAGTGAAAGTATGCGTGGGAAAGAATGAATGGTTTGGGGGCTTCTTAAGACTTAGAGTATATTCCAAAAGGAATGTATGTCAATGAGTTGGTGAGTCTTAAGGCAATTCAACAGTTTACAAAAAGGGAAATCAACTTTGGATGGCCAGGATTGATTCAGGGGAGTTGGCCAAAAGTTTATCCAACGGTTGAATTTGATTTGAATGCTTCAAAACTGTTTTATTGAAACGTGGGGAATGACTTTAAGGTTTATTATGGCTGGGGAGTTATCAAGGTAGATTGTGGGCTTAAAATGTTTAATGCAAACAAGAATTGAATCTTTGCATTAAATGCTTCGAAAGTGACTTTTTGGGTAGGGGAAAAATTAAATCTTTGTAAAGGTGATTGCTTTAAGAGGAATGGGACAGCTAACACAGTAGGCAATGATTACCCAAAATAGGTGCTTATCAGACCAAGATTTGGTTTGATAGTCATCTCAACTTATCTGACCCCACATGGACAAGTGTATTGACCCAATTCTGCTGAAGTGAGACATGCCCAACTTCTCTGATAAGATTTGGGTTAAAACTCCTGAAATTCAGTAGACTTTGCCCAAGTCTGCTGAAGACCAATTCTTTTTCCCCCTTGATTGTTGAACTCCATCAGGCTTACTTGTCCATCTTTCCTGGATCAAGAAGTCCCAACTCTGCTGAAAGTTCCATGAACCTTGCTTCAGCAAGAGGTTTGGTCAATATATCAGCCTTTTGGTGATCTGTGTGAATTTTCACCAATTTGATGTCCTTCTTCTCCATATGATCTCTTATGAAGTGATGCTTGATGTCCACGTGCTTGCATCTTGTGTGTAACACTGGATTTTGTGATATTGCAATAGCACTGTTGTTATCACAAAATATGGGCACTTCAGTAGAGTTGACATTGTAGTCTCTAAGTTGTTGTCTCAACCATAGAATTTGAGCACAACAACTTCCAGCTGCAACATACTCAGCTTCAGTAGTTGAAGTTGCCACAGTGTTTTGCTTCTTTGAGAACCAAGAAATGAGCTTGTTTCCCAAGAATTGGCATGTTCCTGAGGTGGACTTCCTATCAATTCTGCATCCTCCATAATCAGCATCTGAGTAGCCAGTTAACTCAATGTTATTATCAGCAGGATACCAAAGGCCATTCTGCTGAGGGGTTCTAGCTGCTGAAGTTTCATGGGCAATTCCATTTTCAGTGCAATACTCATTGATGTATGAATTTATGAACTTAGTGCCTTTATCAGATCTTATCTAGATTATATTAAGTCTCTTTTCATTTGACAGTCTCTTTAACAGTTCAGGGAGTTTGACTTGTGTTTCCTTCTTATTAAGGAGAAATACTACCCATGTGAACCTAGAGAAGTCATCTACTACAACCAATGCGTATTTTCTTCCATTTATGCTTGCAGGGGTATTTGGTCCAAATAAGTCCATATGTAATAATTCAAGTACCCTTTCAGTAGAGATGACATGGTTTACAAACATGTTCTTTAATGAAAACTTCATTAGGCAGTCCTTTAACTAATGCATTACTAGCCAGCTTGTTCATGGATTTAAAGTTCAGATGGTTTAGTCTTTTATGCCATAACCAACTTTGTTCATTTGAGCTCTTGGCAATAAAGCATGTTGCATCAATAGACTTGTCCCAGTCAGCAAAATACACATTTCCTTTCCTAGTTCCAGTCAGTAGAGTTTGTTGAGTTTTATCTTTGATTAGGCACTTATTACTAGTGAACTCAACATTGTATCCTTTATCACAGAACTGACTTATACCTAGGAGGTTATATTTGAAACCAGCCACATAAGACACATTGGATACCTTGATATTACCAATTATCAAGGTACCATAACCTTTTGTAGTTGCTTGTGAACTGTCTCCAAAAGTGACACTAGGACCTTCTTGTTCAGTGAATTCAGTGATGAGTGTTTTGTTTCCAGTCATGTGCCTTGAACAACCACTGTCCAAGTACCACGCTATCTTTTTATTCATGCTCCTCAGCTTCTTGTTGTCCTTTGGTACCTGCAATGTTCAAGCTTTAGGTACCCTTTGAATTTTGGGTCCTGAGAGGTTAGCTGTACCTTTAGGAATCCAAACTTGCCTAATTACCCTGATTGATTCAAGGTGGCTAAGTTGTTTTCCTCTAGCATCAACATACACAGTTTTTCCCTTAAATGTCTTTGGGAAAGAACGTGTGAAAGTGTTGACTCTGTAAGTTTCAGGAGAGTTGTCAATTCTCCTGAACTTATGAGTTCTTTGTGCCGCTTGAGGGAATCTTTGAGGATGGGCATATAGATGACCATTACCCTTTGGCATGACGGGTTTTGGTTGTCTCATTTTATTGTGCCTATAAGGAGAGTTGTCCTTAGGTCTGTTCAGCTGAGGTTGCCTCAGTAGAGTTGGCCTAGGCTGAACATACCTTGGAAAACCTCTCTGAGTGTTGTTCAGATGAGTTGCCCTTCCATTGGGTCTACTCTGCTGAACATCATTCCTCTTGTATTCAGGGACTTTGGCCATTTCCTTAGGTATGGGCCTTTTTCCCTGAAATACTTGAGTGGACACTTCTTGCATTTTGCCCTTTCCTTTGTTCAGTGGCTGAATTAATTCATTTTCAGCTTGTTGTGCCACTGACTTAACAAAGCTCCTCTTAGTGTTACTTGTTGAAGCAACACTATGACAAGGTGAAGATTCGAATGGTTCATATCCCAATCCACTCTTTTGAGCCATAGGTCTTTGAAAGCTTTGAATTTCCTCTATTGCCTTAGAGGATTTATTCATTGCAGACATCTTATTTTTCAGGCTCTCTTCACTTGATTTAAGAACATCATACTCATGTGAGAGGTTTTCAAATTTAGCTTGAAGAATTTTAAGTTCAAAATCCTTTCAACAATATGCTTTTGTTGGTCAACTATCCTAAGAGATGCTTCATCAAGTTCTCTCAAGACTTGTTGATACAACTCAGTAGATTTGACATCAATCACAAATTCAGAAGGTTTTGCAAGTTCAAGAGATAATCTTTCATTTTCCCTCACACAATTATCATGAATTTCTTGCAACCTAGTGAAATCTTCCATCAACTTTCCAAAAGAAAGTTTTAGGTTGACATCACTAGTGTTCAGTGATTGAATTGATGGTGAGCTAGAAGTAGAAGATACCTCATCATCTTCTATGGCCATGTTGCACACATCATCATCATCACTGTTGGAAAACAGTCCATCATCAGAAAAGTTGAAGCTTTCAGCACTCTGAGACTCATCACCAGCCATCATGGCTTTTCTGTTGGTGAATCTTTTGTCTCTTTTAGCTTGTCTCTCCTTTCTTTCTTTTGAGCTGAGTTCAGGGCAGTCATATTGAAAATGCCCCTTCTTTTGGCAATTGTAGCACAAGTCTTGTTGGTCCCTGAACGAGTAGTGAATGGGATTAAAGTCTAGAGGGGAGGGGTGAATAGACTTTAAAACTTTTTCAAGAGAGTTGGGAACCTCTTCTGATTACTATGTCAACTGGACTACAAGTCTGCTGGTCCAGATGACTATAGTGATCTGAATGAAGAGATTATATGCGGAATTATGGTAGGCCTTGTTTAGACTCGTTCTTTTAGTTTCTTTTGAAAGTGCTAACTTGTTTACTTAAAGAAAATACTCAGCTGATGATGGTTTGAAGGTTATGGCCTTGTTTTGAAGATTGTTGAAAACACAGTATGCACTATATAAAATATACGGAAATGACAGTAATGTAAAGTGCAGAAAGATAAATAACACCAGGTTTATAGTGGTTCGGATATACGTTCCTACGTCCACTCTCACGTCCTAACGTGATGTTTAATCCCTTTAATTTACCAAAAATTACAAGGGCTTGTCCTTTATAGTCCCAAGGGTAGGACTTTGAGATCGGAGCAGTCCTAACTGCTACGGTCTCCACAAGTGATTGTAAGCACTTGCACTTTGCAGGGGTTCAAAAACTTTAACCTTTCGGTGAGGGTTTGGGGTTTTTGAATGTTTCCAACTAATGGTTCAAGCTTATAATTTGCTTAACCACTATGCCTAAATCAATGGATATACAATAAGAATAGGATTCAGGTTCTTTGGTTGGATAGAAATCACTTAAGAGCTAGGGATGTTCTTATGGTTTCTGGCTCTTGGAGAACTCTTAAAACAGTATGGCTTTTTGCTTGATTGCTTGCTTAGCTTGTTGAATTCTCTCGTTGTGACTTCGTGTTTGTGATTTCTCATCCTCTTGTATTTATAATGGTGATTGCTTGCAACTAGCCGTTGGAGTTGACTAGCCGTTGGGGCAATCTTTCCATAATAGCTTGATTCCTTGATTCCAGCCGCTTGATTGCTTCAATCCTGGGATCATGTCAATCTTCTAAATAAGGTAGGTCTTCATTTGAATTGTAAGAAGACTTCTGGGAATCAGCCGAGTCCTGGAAGAGTACATAGTCTTCTGATCTGCACTACTAGTCTTCTGACTACTCTTCTGGCCTTATGTCTTCTGTCTTCTGATATCAGTCGAGTAATACTCTTCTGATCTGGCAATTCTTTGTGCTGCTTTAGGCCATCTTCAATCTTGGACTCCATCAGATAAGTAGGTATACAAGCACCTTACTTAACTGGTCTTCAAGGATCTTCTAGTCTTCATGTCTTCTACTCTTCTCATCTTGAGGATAGGCATGTAAGCCAGGGCTGTGCTGATCAGCTGATATCAATACAGTTGATCACACAAGACTAGTCTAAGCTGTTCTATACAAAGTCAGCTGATCCTATTACATTTATAAACTCTAAGTGTTTTGGCCATCAAAACTATTCTAACATCAAGTGGGGCTTAGGGTGAATTTATATCCCAACAAGTCTTCATCATCATCTTTCCTTGAATCATCTCTTCTTCTAGATGATGAAGGTTCAGCTCTGCTGGACTTTCTCCTATCAGAGTATTTATCCTCTGATTTTCTTTCTTCAGGCCTTTTGTCCTCAGCCTTGGCTTTAGGAGAGTTGTAACTTCTCCTGGCCTTGTTATCTTGGTAGAATTTCTTGTATCTACCAAACCTTGAGTTGAGTTTGTCAAACCTTCCAGCCATGAGGGCTAGCTCTTCCTTCATTTCAGCTTTAGAGACTGACTTTGATGATCTTGGAGTGGACTGCATCTCTGGTACAGCAGCTTTGGCCTTAAATGCCACTCCTTTGGTTGGTAAGGAAGTTTCTTCAGCAGTCTTTCTTCTGTTGAGGTCAAACTCATAAGCTTTGAGTTCAGGGAAGACTTGTTGCATGGGCATGGTGGAGAGATCTTTAGTATTCTGCATCATTACAGAATATACATCCCACTTTGGAGTGAGACTTCTTAGTATCTTGAGTGCAATTTCTCTCCTGGAGTACACCTTGCCCAATGAGTTGATCTCATTCATTATATCAGTGAATCTACCAGCAAATTTGTCAATGGACTCTTCAGACTCCATTGTGAAGTGTTCAAACTTCTGCACAACAACTTGGAGCTTGTTCACCTTGATCTTGTCTGTACTCTCACACATTTTAGCAAGGGTGTCCCAAATTTCTTTGGCTGTTGTACAGTGGTAGACTCTCCCCATTACTGCATCTGGAATTGTCTGATGAAGAGTATTCATTGCTAGATAGTCGAGATTATGTCTCCTTCTCTCTTTAGTGGTGAGGTCATCTTCATCTTTGGGAATCTCCTCCCTTATGTCATCCCTTTGAGCTTGAGTAATTCTGGGGTTAACTTGAGTAAATATGAATGGACCCCTTGTGATGACTCTCAGCATCTCATTATGGAGACAAGCAAGATGAGCTCTCATCCTGATTTTCCAGAAGTCATAGTTCTCAATTGAGAACATAGGCAGCTTATGATGAGATATGTGATTGACTGGATCTGGAGCCATATTGTTGATGTTATCCACAACATTGTGGGGAACAGCAGCATTGTTGATGTTGTCTGCCATATCTCAGATAAAGGGGTTGGATAACAGTATGTTAAGATTTCAGAAAGACCAGTTCAGTGACCACACTAAAATATGTTTTTGAAAATCAAAATGGATTTTCAGAAGTAGTGGTCTTTGAACCCCTGCTCCGATACCACTTGTTGGTCTTAAATATGTTTTTGAAAATCAAAATGGATTTTCAGAAGTAGTGGTCTTTGAACCCCTGCTCCGATACCACTTGTTGGTCTTGAAAGGAGTATATAACAAGTGTATGAGGGGGGGGGGGATACACTTGTATGCAAATATTTTCAAACTTTAATCAAAACAGACCTTCAGCAAAGTTGTCCTGGACAACTCTTCTGATATGTATAACTTTCAGAAGATAATCAAACTACTAAGCACTATAGAGTACTTAGTTGAATAAATATCTAAATAAGTTATAAGTGCGGAATTATGGTTGACCCTTGTGTTTAAACTCCTTTTAATTATGAAATCTTCATCTTAACACTTAAACTGCTTTTCAGGGGACTTGTCCCAAAACAGTTTTGCACAACTTGTGAATTATGTATTTTGAAGATCAGTTTGTGTACAGTGTATGAATGTGTGTTTGAATGAAATAACTTTAAAGTAAACAACACAAGAGTTATAGTGGTTCAGAGACTCAAGCTCCTACATCCACTTTCCCTGATTTAACAGGATAATTCCTTCACTCTTGGAATTAACTTGTTTTATAGTGCCTAGGTGCACTGATCAACCACACCACTCCTTGGTGCCTTGATCCCTAGAAATTCAAAGTCCTAGTACTCTCTCTCAACTCAGAACTTAATTGTTCTTCTCTCAACAATCAGTTCCTTACACTTCTACTACAACAATCCTTCTAACTTTCTCTTGAAAGGTTTAAGGGTTGATGTTGGTTCCAACTAGGTGAGATATCCTTTACAATTAAGCACTGTGTATAGGATATGATATCTCTCTAAGCTTTGAATGTTTTACAATAAGGTTCAGCTTAGAAGAAGTGTTATGGAAACTAAGAATGTTCTTAGAAAGCTTGAAGGCTTATGAGCTTCTAGTTTCCTTTGAATTGCATGATGGTTGGATTAGTTGGATTACTAGTTGGTTGCCTTCAAATGGTTTTCACACTTCTGTATTTATAGAGCAAATTGAGGTTATGTCCGTTGGAGAGACAACCTTAAAATCTCTATATATGTTTTCCTTGAACTTTGCAACTGGAAGACAGTTTCTTGAAAGTGACATGTCCTTAATTTGGGAAGTAAACGACTATAAGCTCTTTGTCTGACTTTGAAGCACTCTTCCCAATGTCTGACTTGAAGATTCACTTGATCAAACATGGACATTACTTCTGATCATTGGTCTTATGATAAGGACAACATTCCTTATAATCTGGACAAGTCTGCTTATCAGATTCAGCATACTTGGCTTATCAGCAGTGTTGGCATAGCTCTTTCAGATGACTTGGCTCTTTCTCTTTGTGCATCATTTCTTGATGGTTCTTGAGCATTCATGCTTCCATATCAGTGGTTTTGGCCCTATCAGCACAGTTGGCCTTTGCCTTAGTGCATTCAAGGTTTAAGTGCTTGGTCAAATCTGCTTGTACAACTCCTCTGATCTTTGCCATTCACATAAGTAGACTTGATCTTCTTGATGTGTTCTAATCATTGATTCTTCACGGAGATTGTCCTGCTAGTGAGCTGACTTGATCAGCACAGTTGGTCAGTTGTGTATTTCAGCAGACTTGAGGTCAATTTGATTCTGAGCCTTGAGGGGACTTGATTCTTGTAATCTTTTAAACATGTGTTCCCCCTCAACTTATGCATCTAAATACAATAAGAGCTGCCTAAAATACCAGCTTCTCAACAAGCCTGATCTACATGTTCCAATATTCCTGAAACATGTTCATTCAATTTGACTTGTCTATTTGGCATGTCTTAAGGGGTTTTGGTATCTTAAACAAAATTCTCATTTTATTCCCAACAAATCCTATTATCGTGCGCTAATTGGTTCTTTACTCTATTTAACTGCTAGTAGGCAGTATATTGCATTTGCAGTAGGTGTATGTGCTAGATTTCAGGCCAACCCCAAAGAAAGTCATGTGGAAACTGCTAAAAGGATATTGAAATATCTAAAGGGTACCATTAATCGAGGATTGTGGTATTCTGCAGATGATGATCTATCCCTAAGTGTTTATTCATATTCTGACTTTGGTGGTTGCAAGATAGATAGAAAATCAACTTCTGGTTCATGCCAATTCTTAGGTACTAAGCTCATATCATGGTTTTTAAAGAAACAAACGAGTGTAGCAACATCTACCACTGAAGCAGAATATATGGCCGCAGGAAGTTGTTGTAGTCAGCTTCTTTGGCTAATGCAACAACTTAGAGACTACAATATTGTGGAATCTAATGTACCTATATTCTGTGACAGCAATAATGCCATTGCTATCACTCAGAATCCCGTTTTACACACTAGATGCAAGCATGTAGATGTTAGGCATCATTTTATTAGGGATCATGTTGAAAAGAAAAATATTAGGATGGAAAAGATCCATACTGATATTCAGAGAGCTGACATTTTCACAAAACCTTTGGCTGAAACTAGATTTAGAGAGCTTTGAATAAGTTTAGGATTGATAGACATGGATCCTGCATGTATATAGAACTGTACTAACATTTCAGGTACTGTGCTGATATCAAAGAGAAGATCAACAAACCAAGAAGAGTATACCAAAAAGGGTAATTCAAAGGAATAAGACCATACAGAGACCACTACATTCATCACAATCAAGTAAAAAGGTTACTAAGGTGCCTAATCCCGATGAGGAAGCTGGTAAAGCTGAGGGAATTGAGAATATACATTTAAGGGGGAATCTATGATTTCTTAAATATCCTTTATGTTGACTCAGAGCACTAGTCACTTTAGAACAAACCTTGCATTTACCTTATTTTAATTATTCTTTTCTATTATGTACTGTATTTCACCCATATTACATGAACTAACACTTCTACCATGGTGAAACAGGCACAGAAGAAGAGTTCTCTACTGAAGGGGGAACTGATCTGAGTCACAGTACTATGCTGATGACAAAAGTGCTCAAAACATCGAGAAAGTAACAATCAGAAAAGTTGGAGAATTGATCTGATGTTACTGTGTTGACCCGAATAACTGATTTGATCCTCAAGAAAATGGTACTCAGCTGATCACAGTACTCAGTTGAACCCAGGTAAGTAAATTTCATTATTTTAAAAGCAAGAAAATGAAGAAAGTGTGTTTAGAAGCAATTGTGCTGATATACATCAGAACAGTATTTTGCCTTAGAAATTTCTAAGTCAAGCTTTGTTCAAAATTAGATTACTAATAGAGAAGATTAATACACTCATCTATTTTTGACCTAATTTTATGGTGTATTTATCAAAAGCAGATTGGCTCCAAATTGGAAAGGGTTTTGAATACGGAACGTTTTTTTAGAAATCTCACATCTAAAGACTCGATCCAAACCACACATCGTGCCAAATTAATTCAATCCAAGCCTTAGATTTTCTTTGAATTCGATATCCACGATCTCAACACTTCATCTTCTTCACTTTTACGTTTCTGAAAGCTTACGAACTCTAAAATTCTTCAAAACACTCATATTCTATCTTCTACATTTCTATACTTCCATCAATGTCTATTATCGAAGTTTTAAACGACACTAACGAAGTTGTAGGCACCTTTAACCCTACGAAGTGGATCAAAGAAAATGGCGTATTTGTTGAAAATGTCGTCTACTTCATCGGAAGGCAAAAGGAAGAGAATCAACCCATTCTTACTATGTGCGAAGAATGCGGTTTGAGGAAGTACCTAGAATCCTTTCCCAAGAAGGTTTTTGAACCTGAGGTAATGGAATTCTATCTACAACTCAATGGCGACACCAATGCTGTAAAGTCGTTTCTTTCGGGAAACAGAGTGTCTTTGGCAAGAGACCTTCTCGCCAATGCTTTTGACCTACCCGACGGTCCTGTTCATATTTTGAGTTATATGGAAGGGCAAGAAAAGATGTGTGTTGGCAGATGGACCGGAGAGGAACTAAAGACGTTGCTGAACCTGAAGAAAACAATTCTCCCGGAGCCCCTTCGTCTATTAATGGATATTGCCGGAAAGAGTTTGTTAGGGCAACATCACAGTCAAGATGCTCTTTTAAATCTAAAAATTCGTGTTATGGCTGCGATAATTGATCGAGTAGATGGAGATTGGCAAGGATTTTTTCTTGAAATGTAGCTGAATGAGAAAGATAAAATTTTGTTCGATGAGGAGTCTAAGGTGTTTTCTGTGAAGGCAATGGTTGGTTTTGGAAACAAATTAAGCATTCTACTGCTAACTCTTGCGAGCAGTAAGGTTGATTGGAGTACACCCAAGAGATTCCATCAAGGAAAGTTTCTTTTTAAGAAATAATCGATGGAATTCGAGCAACAACAAGAATCTGGTGGATCTATGTTTAGATCAGATGATGATGAACCGAAAGTTAGATCAAAGACAAGGCATGATCCACACCGAGTGAGATCCAAGAAGATCATGACTGGAAAGCTGACCCCGGAGCAATCAGAACAGTCAGTGGCAATTGTGGAGAAGGAGTCAGAATCGTAGAAAGAGATAAGTTCTCCAAGCCTTGTTGTTATACATAAAAGAACAAAGGGTAGAGGTCTTACTGGACCTAGGAGAAAGCCTAAGAACACTTCTTCCACCCTTTCAAACTCTGATCCTATCCCAGCCCAACCCATTGATCAACATTCTACCCATTCTGATGAATCAGTTCACTACTCACCCATTCATCAGAATAGTCCTTATTCATCATCGCAAAACACTACCCCTCAACCTACCCCTCATTCGAGTCCTCAACCTAATCAACCCACTCCCCATTTATCTGTTGAACCCATTTTTGAACACACTTCTGAACCTATTCATTCTCATTCATCTCCTAAACCTGAATATATTGAACCCCAACCTGCATTTTTGATGCAATACCCTATTTGTGACAAAGAAGAGCAGATTAGAATGAATCTGAGGAATGTCATTCTGAAGGAATTTCCTGGCATTGATGAAAACTCTACTGCTTTTGAGCAAATTCTTAGGATAGTCACTTGGGTTTATCTAAGAAGAGTAGATTTGGATGAGCTCTTAGTAGTCATGGAAGGTATGGGTGGTTCTTCAGTTTTTAAGGAATGGGAACAAGAACAGAAAGATGTTGTTGGTGTTACCTCGTTTACTAAGCTGCTAACTCCAGATTCTATTGTTCAAATGGTGGAGAGAATTACTGGTTTTTCTTATGTTGTTGTGAATATTGAAACCAAGGAGAATGTTGATGCTGATATCAACATGGATGAGCATGTTGAAGAGGAAATTGTTATAGAAGTTGATGATACTACTGAGGTGTTTGAGAACATAGTAGTAATTGAGAACATTGAGGTGTTGGAGGAGCAAGAATTAATTGTACATGAGGTGCAGAGCACACCTGTCATTGTTGCTGAAAATATTAATGTTCCTGATACTATTCAAGATGAAATCAGAACAGGCCCTGCTAAACAAGCTCAAGATAAATCCAGCTTTGAATTGTTGAAAAAGCATAATGAGGAGTTGCAAGCCAAGCTGGAAGCCACAGTGAAGCAATTTCAGGATGCTACTGAGAAGCTTACCAAGTTGACTGCAGAATGTGCTTATGAACAGATCATGGAGCACACTATGTCAAAGATTTATGATCTTCATAGGCTGCAAGAGAAAAAGCTATCTCAAAAGTTTCATAGTAAGTTGGAGCAACATCTCGTACCCTTACAGAAATGGCAGGATGAAGCCAAAAAGGGGAAAGAGAACATATTGAGAGTTATGGAGCAGGCCCAGACACAACAAGCTCAGTTGATTGTGAGTCAAGATGAGCTAAAGCAAGAGATTGAAAATATGAACTAGAAAATCAAGCTCAGAAAACAACAAGCACATGTAGTTGTTGAGAAACTTGTTGTTGAAGCTGAGAACATTGCTGAGAGTTCTGGAAAAAGAAAAAGGAAAGTCATCTTAAGTGATGAGGAAACAGAACAAGAAGCTGAAGAGACTGGTAGGGTAACCAGGTCAAGAAGCAAGTTGAATCATGTAGTTGCAAGTGCTCTGCCAAGTGAAGGACAGATGGTTGAAGCTGCTGATACTTGTAAGTTTATGTTAGCTCAGAAGAAAGTTGAGTTACAAGAAAAGAAGAAAGATGATGCAGATATTAAAAAGCAAAAATTGAAGGATGCTGAAGCTGCAAAAAAGAAATTTGAGAGGACAATCTCAATGCTCAAGAAGAAAAAGAAAGTGAATGAAATCTGCAATGATACATATCTTGATTTCATTGTGCATCTAGATCAAATTGCATACTGGGATGATATCAAGAAAAGATGGAAGATAGCAAACTTTATTGTGAGGAAATTTGGTGTTCACTCAACCAAAGAAGAAGAGTTCTCTGACTTTGAAGATTTTATGATGAATATTGCAAGAGAATTTTGGGAAGATGTGCTATTAACAACCAGTGCTGTTGGAATTAGTATTCTATGCCCAGAAGAACCTGTTTGGGAACCTCCAAGATTAAAGAATGGAGAACCTGATTACAATGAGATTGCTAACATCATTAAGAAGATCATTAAGGATGAAGGCATCACAGATCCTCAACATATGATGGACATCAAAGCAAGGATGTGTGTAGCACACAGAATTTGAAGAATGAAGATGACGGACTCATGCTTACAAGATAACATTTCTTACCTTATCTTTATTTCTTTATTTCATATTTTCATATTTTGTAATTATGTGAATTATCTGATCTTATATGAATATGAATCTGAGATTTTGACTTGATGAACTGTTATGATTGACTAATTACTTAACTACTGATTTATTAACATTTAAATAGTTTTGGCTTCATCAAAAAGGGGGAAATTGTTGGGATATGAATCCTTGAAACAATATTCTAGTTGATGATTGTATGTTTTGATGGCCAAAAGCAACTTGAAGTTAATGATATATGTGGTTGGAAGTCATATTAACTAAGTCATTTAAGAAGTCATGAAAACTGAGTTTACTGATCTTATGAGTTACTGATCTGATATGTGAATATATTGTAAACTGTTAGGAACTAAGCTGATAATGTATTGTATAGACAGCTTATAGTATATGACTAAGATATACTCTTCTGTATGTAGTTCAGTTGAAGTATAAATAGGTTTTATATGTGTAAGTTTGTATTCTTGTAATCAGCATTGTAAAAGTTCAGAACAGTAGAATGGAACAAGATCAGAAGACTAAAGAAGACTCAGAAGAAGACTACTTAGAATAAGAAGAGTAATATTAGAAGAGTATAAAGGAAGCACAAAGTATTCTGGAGATGTTCAGAACAGAAGTTGAGAACTGTGTTGACTGGCTCAGAACAGTAAAAGTCAGAACAGTATTTTACTGTGCTGAGTTGAAGTAGTTGAAGAATAAGTTTGAAAAACTTATTTAAAGCGTAACCTAATATATCTGAAGAGATGCTGACTTGGAGATAAGTTTAAAGAAGTTGGTTAAAAAGGATAAGTTACAAAAACGGTTAAGAGTTAGTTTCATAAATTGCTAACTGTCATACTAAGTTCTATAAATACCGTGTGATCTTCTACTTGAAAAGACTACTGCTATTACTGCTATTCGAAGTATTCAAAGAGAGCATTCAAGTATTCAAGAACTCATAGAGTTGAAGGAGATCAAATCAAGAGAAGAAGCCACTGCATTGAATTGAAGAATCAAAGGCTACTACTCAGAGAAGTTTTACTTTACATTTTAGTTTGTAATTTGTTGTAAACAAGTGTGCTAGTTACTTGTGAAATTACTAGTCGATTGAAGATACACTTGGGAGTGTAACCGAAAAGATCAAAGTCTTAGTCTTGGGACATTAAGCCACAAGAAACTCAAGAAGGAGGAGTTAATAAAATATCACGACTGGAGTTGTGAGAGTGGATGTAGACATTTGTCGAACCACTATAAATCTTGTGTGTTGATTTACTTACTGTTTGATATTTGTTTAAGTGTTTAAACATATTAAAGATCTAAATCAAAGTTGAATATAAAACTTGAAACTGGAAGTACTGTGTTGACTGAGTAAGAACAGTATTATTCAGAACACTATTCCGCATTATTTACTCTGATATTTTGAAAGATTTTAAAAAGTCTATTCACCCATCCCCTCTAGACTTTTTCTAGCTTAATCAATCTTAACTCAACTTGGGACCAACACCTGAGATTAAAATTTACCAACATTATCAAGACGGTTTGTCTTAATTGCATTATCAAGAAACTGTTCTCTCAATCGTATTATTTGTCCCAATAATTTTACAAAAGCCAAATTGCGAGATGATAATAATCATACATGTGACCACTTAGTCGATGCATCAATTAAAACCATAAAATACCTAAATGGTCCACTTAACGGATGTATAGGTCCGCATATATTCCCTTGAATTCGTTCAAGAACATAAGATTTTCATGCTCAACTTTAGCTGGTGACGGTCTTACAATTAATTTCCCTTATGAACAAGCAACACATGAAAATTCATTGGGATGTAGCATTTTTCGATTTTCCAATGGATGCCCACATGAATTTTCTACAATTTTTCGCACCATTATGGAATTGGGATGGCCAAATCGGTCATGCCAAACATTAAATTCGGTAGTAACCTTTTGATTTACTACGACATAAATTTCAATTGTTCTTATGCTCTTGCAATACAAACTCGAGTACAAAGCGGGTAACTTCTCCAACATACATTTATTTCCCGCAAAAATTGTAGTAATATTAAGATACTCAATATTGCCTTCATTCGTAGTCTCAAGATGATATCCATTCAAACAAATATCTTTTAAACTCAATACATTTCTTTGAGACTTTCTAGAGAATAAGACATCATTGATAATGAATTTTGTCCCTCCGAGTAATAGAATAGTGGCTCTTCCAAAGCCTTCAATTATTTTTGTACAACCAGATATTGTATTTACATTAGCTTCTCCCCATTTCAAATTTGAGAAGAAATTTTTATTGTTGAATATAGTGTGCATAGTAGCACTATCCACGAGACATAGATCTCTGTCTTCTTCCTTGAAGGTTGATGTTACCATACCATTTTTCATTTCTTATATATATAAAAAAAAAATATACATAGTAAACATTTAAAATCTAATTATTTTTATTTTATTTTTAAGGTAAATGAAAATATAATAGCCATTCATATTATAAAGGATAAAATACTAAGACATTGCATAACATAAGAAAACAAACATTACATAATAGATTATCGAAAGTAAATTATGATTGAGTATTATAACACTATAATTGTCACCTTCAGGGTGGGTAAGGTAATCAACAACATCCAATTGTGTTATGTCAAACATCTCATTATCGAACTCACTATTCACAAAATTTCCTTGATCGATTCTTGATATAGGCTAATGAGATGCTTAGGCGTGCACTTTCATTAAATCTAACACCATAAAAACAAATAAAGGCTGAAGATAAAAACGATTGATTATCAGGTAGATCCAGAGACGGCCCTGAAATCAGAAACAGTGTCCAAAAGATGGTGTGACTCTTTCTCAAAGTTGATGAATCCCATGAACCAGAATTCATGACCATCCGTTGTTACCACATGAATATAATTCTCCGGTGGATCTTGTTTCATCGTAACAGGGTTCACATTCTCTATTTGCCCCAATGGTATTGTCACCTGCACAAATTCCAAATACAACTATTTGGTTGTTTGCAACTTGAAAAGGAGGGGGTCGAATCACTTTCACTATTCATTAGTGCTTGAAAACACACCCTAAATACATCACAAGGGCAGTAGGAGAATTGAGTGAACATAAATAGTTGTATGTGGAATCGTAGGACAGTCCCAATCCCAGGTATTTGAGTGGCATGGCCGCATTTTATGGTGATTTGTTGTTACTTAAATAAATATTTTGATCTGGGAAGGGCGTACAACTTTTTTGTAAGTTACATATTCTCAGGTGAAATAAATTAAATAATTAGAGTCTGGGCTCTAAAAAAAAAAAAAGAATTGAAGTCTTAATTTATTTATTTTAATGGAAAAAGATGAATATATTAATGTAGTACAACAGTAGAGATGTCTATCGGGCTGGCCCTAGCCCTATAGGGTCAGCCCTACAGGGCCACGGGCTAAACGGGGTAGGGCCTTAACCGGTTCATACTTAACGGTCCTACAATTGTTGGGACCTAACCCTAATTCTAGCGGGCCACCAGCTAAACGGGCTACAATAATTTTTTTAATTTTAAAATTAAATGCCCCATTTGACACGTCCAACAAGCAAATAAAATAGAAAAATATATAATTAGTTAATGATCAATAAATGAGAAAATAAAATTATGATTTAAACACAATTCTAAAACTCATTGATTAATATGACCAAATAAATATCATAATCTAATAAAAAAAATAATGACTAATTTATGGTAATTGACTACTTATTGCTTATAGTTATTGATATGGGTCAAATGACCCAAAATTTGTTCACAAGTTATTTATTAAAAAAAAAAAGGTAACAATCCAAGCTAGAGGGCTGGCCCGGTTTAACCCACGGGCTAACCGGTCCGGGTAAAAAAAGTTCGGATTTAAACGGGTCTACGATTCATGAACCCTAACCCTGTATTTTTAAGGGTTAAACGGGCCAGCCCGATTAGCCCGGCCCGGATAAATATCTCTAAGTACAAGGGGTATTAAAAAAACGTTTACAAAACAGGTGATACAAATAAAAGTGTGAAATTGTAGAGATGTGTTGAATCCAATAAGATTAAAAAACTAGAATCCGGTGTAATAAAAAATTTCGTGAAATTAATATAAAACACGAAAGTGCAATACAATTTTATTTCTTTTCGGATTAAACCTATAAATTGTGGATTTACAATTTCTATTTAATTCTCCTCTTATTCTTCTCTTCGAATGATTTTCGAACCAAATCCTTACTTCGATCTTGATTGAGGTTGGACTTGAGACTTAGTCACGCTTAATACAAGGGCTATGAACAAGAGGCGGATTGTACCCCCGAAATGAAAAAAAAAAATCTACTACTATCAATACTATATCACATAACACGCTTTGGAAAAAATAACTATTGGGCTTGGGCCCCTTAGAATAACTTTTCTTGAAGGTATTTTTTTTATTTTGTACGTATTTGGTGTTTAGTTGTAAATTAGTACTTTTTTTTTTCTCCTATTTATTTGTCATATTATAAATATTAAAAAAATTATAATTATAATTTATTTAAAAAAATCTTATATGTAATTTAATAAATATGCAATTTAATTTTAAATGATTTAGGTATATTTTCAATTGTCCAATTAAAATTTTAATCCATCAAATTAAAATCATGTCAAAATTGTGACTCAATTGCATCGATACCATGCAATTGAGTACACACAATTGTAACTCTTTTTTTAAATATTACTCATTTCAATTTCATTATTCTCATTCTCCTTTTGGAAATAAATTTATTCACAATTTTACATTATTTTATCTTCACTTTTTAACATTAGTAATGTTGGGTTTTAGAGGTACGAACACCATGCTCGTAGCAGCGGAAGTTGAAAATTTTGTTCACCAACACAGATTTCTGATATGACTGTATAACATAATTGAAGTATAGTTAAAGCGTTAAATAATTCTTACAGTGATTCGTATGCGAGATCCTCTACTACGGTATCCACGTAATCCTCGTCTACGAACTTGTGATCCAGATTGGAATTCTCTAAAAGAATTCGCTAGGAGAATTCTATAGAGAGAACCGGAGAAATATTATGAGTGGTAAAATTGTTACGGTTGTCACACTCAGAACCTCTAACCCTAGAGGTATTTATATAGTAAAGTAGAAACCCTATCTGTGCACATAGGCTTGAGCCCAAGTATATATTTTATTTTATTGGCAAATCCAATATATAATAAAATATCTTTTACCATATTTATGATATACCTAATATATCATCTTATTAATTAAATCTAATTTAATTAAATAAACTATAATTTATCCAATAGAATTATTCTATATTTCTCCATAAATTAAATATCTTGATCAAATCAAATAATTAATTCATCCAACTTTAATTTGTAAATTAAGAGTACTTGTTGTGTGACCCATATGCCCTCACATATCAAGCGATTAGTCAAACTAACGGTTTTAGCAGAACCCTGGACAATGAACCAGACAATCTCAATATGTGAGGTACGTTGCGAGGAAATAGCAACAACCTGTAATGTGAAGCTCACAATGATATGATCCTTTCATTCACGAATACTCCGATTAAATCTAGAACATGATTTTGTGTCTATTCCAATAATTTAATCACGTTATCTCATTCTACTAATTGATCACAGTGTCGCATTTGAACACCATTCCAAATGTGACGTGCATTGGCCAATGACTAACGATCCAATTAGTTATGAGAAGACGAGTATTCTCTCTAAATCTTTTTTTTTTAAGTCTCGGGTATCCGGTTCAAGGCCGACTAATCCCGGGGGACCAATCCCACCGTCCACTTGCGGGGGTCCCGTTTAAAGCCAGAGCTTTGCGCTCTGTATGGACATGGCCCCATAGAAATTGTTGGCTCTAAATCTATTTGAGGAATGAATCTTATTCTTGGCTCAACTACCGCGCACATGTACTTTATGGTGTGCCCAAACACATGTCTAATCTACCCCGTTACGAGTGCAAGCGTCGGTCATGGTCAAAGCCCATCACGCCATACATGTCGCGTGTATTGACCTCAAGTCGAAGGACATTACATTGCTCCACAAATCGATATTCCCGTAGACACGTAAATAGAATACACCAAACGGTTTCTCGATTGGACAAGCCAATACTCTTAAAGTATCTGTGCATCCATCATGAGATACCTAGTATCTCGTAGTTGTGAGAACCACTACATCCTCTAAGGATATGATGCAGATCGCACACCAATCTCAATCGCATCATCGATATCCCAATCTCGATGATCCTTGATTGGGGCTACTTTAAGAACCATGAGATATCACATCTCAATGACATCATTGGTTCATGGGAACACATATAAAAATAAATGCAAACAATCAAACATAACATTCTATAAGTGTATCACCGAATATTATTACTAACGTCAATAATACTTAAATAACTGAATATGATCAAGTACAATGTCCTTATAATGATTGTCTCTAGAACATCTATACTAACAAGTAACTCTTTATTTAAGTAGATCTCGCCATACTTAATCTTATCCCCAACATATCTATTTTATCCATAAATTAATTAATATGTTAACCTTTTTCAAAGTGTTGTAATAATATAGACTTTAAATATTAAATATATTATAAAAATTATTTGATTACTGTACTGTACCCCTAAATTTGAATTCCTGGATCCGCCACGGCTATGAATCTTATTTTGATCAATTCAAGGGCTATTAACCTTATTTTGATCAATTAAATGCCACTTTTATGGAGAATTCGCGAAGAATACAATTACACTTGTCAAGAATGCCTTTAAATTTGACTTGACGAATGCCGAAATAAAAAAGTTTAGCACCTTAATTTCTGATCGAACATTATTTTTTATCGATTTGTACAATCGCCTTTGAAGCTAGCCTTGAATTTTTATTTGTGTGTGTGTGAAGTGAATGAGTGTAGGGTGAGGGAGTGAAGATTTTCTCTCCTAGGAAAGTCACGTGGCGCCTTCTAATTGAAGGAAGCCGATTTCATAAACATTATTTATTTTAATTTAATTCTGACCCATTTTTGAAGTAATAACGAGATGCGGCGCCGGGCTTGGGTAAAACAGGCGACATGAGTTCGACGACGTGGTAGCTTCTGGCGGTTGTGGGGGTAATGGTGACGTGGACGATGGTGTGAATTTTCTGGGTGATTTCAAGCGGCGTTGCTTCGGTGAAATGGGCATATATATACTTCTCGTCAGCGGGAGACGGCGCCGGCATGTTGGAAGCGCTGTGTGCGTGACGACAGATCGATGGCAGGGGGAATTTGACGACGACAACGGCTTCGCCGAAGGATTTGGCTCTTGTGCTGGAAAGACGTAGCAACTTCGACGGTCTTGTGCACGGCGGCGGAGAGTGATTCAAGGAGGAGTGTGTGATGTGTGTTTTCGGCATGAATGGCGGTTTTGGAAGTGATGAGACAGGGCATTATCCTAAACCTTTTCTTGTGGGCTTGATTTTAAACACGACCCTATATTGATTGGGGGAAGTGGGCTGCTCTTCAGGCTTTATTTGACAAGGCACTTCCATTGTCATGTTTTGGCTGCCTAAAATTAATAGGAGGCCTATTTATTGTCTAAACAAATTTAGAACATGAGAATTGAACTTTCAATTTTCGCAAGCACTCCATTTTTTTTCAACTCATTTTTTTAATGCACTTCAATTTTCTATTAAGTCCATAAACTTAACTGGATAATTGAATCATGACTGAACTTCGAGAATTTTTAAATTGCCTACAAACCACATTAAAGAGGATCAAATCATAATATTATAGTTCAAAGTGAACAAAATTTAATTTGGGACATACACTTTATGGTCGTGGATTAAGGATTTTTACAATTTGAATTTATAGATATTTTGTAATCATATCAAGGAGCTTTAATTTGAATGAGTTGATTTGAAAGTTTTGAACAGTTTATTCTCTTATTAAGGAACTTTGATATGATGACTCGATTTGAGAATCTTGAACAATTTATTCTTTTGTTGAGGAGATTTTTACTTGAAGAATTTTAAATAGTTTTTACTCGTATCAAGGAGTTTTGATTTGAATGACCCGATTCGAGAGTGTTGAACAATTTATTCTCTTGTTAGCACTACTACACATTTGGCTTTGTAGAGCTTTAAAAAATGGTCTTGTAGAGCTTTTAAACGAGCTCTCCAAGTGGGAGTTATGCAAGTGAAATTGCACTTGGAGAGCTCTTTTTAAAGGCTGTGCAAGAGAGGTCTTAGACACCGGTTTCGAACCGCTGTCCAAGTAAAGTCACTTGGACAGGTGTATTTTTTTTTTTTTTGTTTTTTGACTTGGACAGCGGTTCATAACCGCTGTCTAAGTGAATTTTTTTTTTAAATAATTATTTTATATTTTAAAAATCAATTTTATACAAAACCAAATTTATTTATATACCAATAAATAAATTTTATATTTTAAAAATCCATTTTATATACACGTCAAATACCAAAAAATTAAATAAATAAACGTACACTAACGTACGTTCAATTAATATAAACACCAAAAAATATTAAATATCATCACAAATGTATAAGTTAATATATTAAATGCAACAAAAGTTATACTAGCTACTTAAATTAAAGGGTTAATTGCAAAAAAAAATCACGACCTTTAGTAGATTTATCAATTACAACATAAATTTTTTTTCTTTGCAATTCGATACACCAACTTTTTTAATTTTACAATTTAATGCACCAACAAATTTTTCGATCAATTTTAAATTGATGTGGCGCCAAAAAGATCAAAATCGCCACATTGACGTCAAGTAAAACTGCCGACTAATTAATTATTACTATTTTTTAATGGAAAAAAAAAACAATTTTAATACTTAAAAAATACAAAATTAAACAAACCCTTATTAATAATTATTCTAAATGAACACGCACACAAAGACATAATTATATTCACTCAGAATTTGCAACCCCTATAATTACATGGAGTATTTTTTATTTTTCTTGTTTATGCTATTGGTGTGTTTTTAGGAAAAATTAAGTCAAATAGAAAAAATAGAATTGTGATTAGTTAATAAAATTGGTTTCTCATGCTCTCTTCCCAAATTGGAGAATAAGAGCACCGCAAATCTAAGCCCATCATAAACAAACAAATCGATTGAAGGATTGACGAATTGAAGAATGTGATTAAAATTTATGTGCAAATAAGGGCTTGTTTAATTTTTTTTTATTTTTTTTTGAGTTGTAAAATTATTTTTTTCATTAAAAATAGTAATAATTAATTAGTTGGCAGTTTTACTTGGTGCCAATATGGATATTTTGATTTTTTCGGCCCCACATCATTTTAAAATTAATCGAAAAATTTGTCGGTGCATTAAATTGTAAAACTAAAAAAGTTGGTGTATCGAATTGCAAAGAAAAAAAGTATATGTTGTAATTGATAAATCTACTAAAGGTTGTGATTTTTTTTGCAATTAACCCTAAATTAAACCTATACAAAAATCGATTGTACAGGTACCCGATCCAATCTTTTTTCCATTTGTCCATTCTTTTGTCTTTGTAAGAGTTGAGCGGACGAGCATAGACAAACTGCAAACAACGATCAATCAATATAGTTAGATATATAGTATATGAATTTTTATTCAATCAATAATAATTTAAATAAATCAATAAATTGACTTACAGTGTTAGGATTAATCTCCAATCCAGAAAAATTGATTATATCCTCAATATAACAACATACAAAATGTCCACAATGGTCTCCATCATGTTGCCTCGGAACCTGTTCAATTATTGGTTGATTAGCAGAGTGTTGATGGCTTAAGTATCTTTTATGCCAGAGAAGAACACTTTGATCAGAAATCGGAAGAGAAGAACACTTTGATGGCTTAAGTATCTTTTATGCCAGAGAAGAACACTTTGAAAATAATATTGTTGAGGTAGAGTTTGATCAAAGTGTTTGATCAGAGTTGAGGTAACATCTGCATCTCCGAGTTCAATTATTGGTTGATTAGCAGAGTGTTGATGGCTTAAGTATCTTTTATGCCTTAAAAATAATAATTATCCATTCCTGAAGGGTATGCTACAATGAAGGAGCTTTTTCAACAGAGCTATCGAAATTCTGCATTTCTTTATATATATGCATCTCAGAGTTCAATAATTGGTGGTAATACGTACTACAAAAGCAACAGATTAGCAAAATGCTGATAACTTAAGTATCTTTTTATGCTTTAAAAATAATAATTATCCATTCCTGAAGAGCATGCTACAAGGAAGGAGCTTTTTCAACACAGTTATCCAAATTCTGTATTTCTTTACATATATCCCCCTACAGATATAGAATTCTAGCTAATATCTGATCAAGGGTCATTCAGTTACTTGAACATACAGTACTCTTAAAATAACTTGTATGAGCTCACACCCATATATTGCTAAATCATAATGCTCAATATGTCTATCTACAAAGAAACACTCCATAATCATTGGTCATTAACAGATATAGAAAGATGAGCATTTGGGGTATAGCTTGTTATGGTTGATGGAAGAAAACAGTGGCTAGGTTGGCCCATCCCAAATCCATATATGAGTAATGATCATGAAAGGGGGTGGATTTGGGGATAAATAAGAAAACAATTGGAAAATTTGGAACAGCAGAGAGCATTATAACACTAAAAGATTCAATGACAAACCTATTGCAAAATTCAGTGCAAGCTCATCTATAGAGAAAGATCAGTTGGAAAATCAATTGTATATCCAATATCTAGCCATTTCTGACTTTAAATTGAAACACAAAGTAGGGCCAGTAACTCCAGGTATAACTTGTACAGACATAGGTAGTTAGGACGGTGATTGTGGATCTAAAGGAAGCATAAAAAAGTACTAGCACTTGTGGTGGTTAGAATGACATCATGGTAGGTATACTGTATACATTTAATAAATAACAGCCAGATCATAAGGAGTCAAACCATCAAAGAGTGATCTGGTACATAAAGTATCAATGAGGATTTGATCTTATAATTAAATTGCAAGATATCCAGTAGTCACTCCTAGTCTTATTAATTCATGCTCTATAGTGAAAAGAGTGCCAAGGTAGTAAATTTTACAAATTTATGCGTCGAAGAATAATTAAAATTACTTTTATCGAAGGGTAGATATCAGCCACAGGTAAATGACAAATATAAAAGAATGAAGCAGTACATGTGGCAAGTGAACTTTGATAGAGGTAATTAGATTTAAAAACAATTACAGTATATATGGAAATGGCACTAATGATAAGTGGCAAGTGTAACTCTTTGGAAATCTATTTGTACTATTAAGAAAGCAGGGGAATTTGATGGATTCTTTGGAATTTATTTATCAATTTTATCTGGCAAAGAGAGAAGGATCTAAGCATATAGCAAGTATCACACATATTTATGCTCATTTACCTCCAAATCTTTCCTCTGGTACCACTTGCCCTTCAGCATAAACTCTTGATCTAATAAATCATTTTTCGGATTGTATTCTGCCCTGTAATCCAAAAAGAAAAGCCAGGTTGGTCATTTACATTTAACCCATTCATTACATTTAAATCCAGTTGGTACTTTAGTTAGGTATATTATACTTATGCACACTGTCTATTATCCTTCAAATCAGATAAACTGCAATGTATAGGCACAAAAGGTTGGCAATTCTCAACTAATAAACAATGCTCATAGCAAAAGAAACCTTCTGATCAAAATAACCAAAATAAGGAAGTACAGCAAAATTCAGTGCAAGCTCATCTATAGAGAAAGATCAGTTGGAAAATCAATTGTATATCCAATGGTCATTGGGGATAAATAAGAAAACAATTGGGAAATTTGGAACAGCAGAGAGCATTATAACACTAAAAGATTCAATGACAAACCTATTGCTGAGGTATTGCAGGATAAGATTGATAACTCTGTCAGGCAAATAGCCACCAACTCGGATAACATTCAACAAATTTAGATGGCACTCCAAAATCTTCCCTGCAAAATTCTTCTGGAACATTTGAGCGAAAGCTTTGTTTTCTGGGTTTTGAAGTTTCACATCCCCAAATCTGGGTGAAGAACCAAGGAGTATCAACCAAATCAGGACTAGTTCAGCGTATAAGAACTATTTGATGAAAATAAATTAAGTAAACAACTAATAACCTAGTATATAGGCGGTTTAGTATGTGAACGGTCCACTTCTTCACTTTCCACCATCCCCATGATTTTCTCAGCTCAGGATCAGTAGGTTGGCCTTCTGCAGGAACAGCCCTCTCCGACAAAGTGGGATAACTCAAGTGGTTAGAGCACCACTACCTAGGCCTTAGGTCCTGGGTTCGAGTCATGGGGAGGGGAATGGGATGGGTATTTAACTTGTAATCAAAAAAAAAAAAAGGAACAGCCCTCTCCAATATATTCAAGAAAAGAATCATCCAAGCATTAAACACGTTTGGATCAAATAACTGCTTAGGAACCTCCAACTGCACAGTTTACAACAAATTAGTTTTAAATTGACATACAACCATGTGATGGAATTATATGTATAAAGCTTGTCTTAACTTGAGTATTTTTTAGTAGGCTTCTACAGAGACACGACATCAAAGACAACTATCACACAACTAAGTCTATCAAATGCTTCATGAAACCCCATGCACAAGAATTTATAGAGGATAAAAATAATTGACTACAAGAGATAGCATGGAAATCAACGAATACTTCTGTAATGCAAAAGGGTTCTTATCTTAAAAATCAATTGGTCAAAAACACCTAGAAAAAATTGATACTGCTCAAAGTGAACAGCTTTCCAAGTGAATACTTTCCAAGTGAATACTTGGAGAGCGGTTCTAAACCGCTCTCTACGTTCTACTTGCAATGCGGTTCTCAACCACTGTCCAAGAGCTTCACTTGGACAGCGGTTTTGAACCGCTCTCTAAGTATTTTTTTTTTTTTTTTAAAACCGCTCTCCAAGTGCTAAATTGGGGAGCTTTTCGAAAAAATAGCTCTCCAAGTGCTATCTTGGAGAGCTTTTCGAAACAAGAGCTCTCCAAGTGCAGCTCTCCAAAGCCAAATGTGTAGTAGTGTAGGGGGATTTTAGTTGAGTAATTTTAGAAAGTTTTCACTCTTATCAAGGAGCATTGATTTGAAATACTCAGTTAGAAAGTCTTGGACAATTTAGTCTCTTGTCGGTGAGATTTTACTTGAGAAACTTTAGACAATTTCCTCTAGCACAATTTTCCCATGTTGGACTAATTGCATGACATTTTCCTTAAACGTGATTGATTCGGTTGTAAATTGCATAAGATTTCATGTGTTTTAGTGATAAACTTTGAGGGTTTTTCATGCATTTTCACACCAATATGCTTGATTTAATTGAGAAAGGTGTTTGAGCTCGTTTTGTAGTAATACAATGTGAATTAGGCATTAAAATTGCAAAAACGAGTGTTCAATCATCATTTTCACTCACTGGACTGAAGAGAGGATTGCACCATTGGATTCGCCTCGAAAAATGGAATGGAATGAAAAAAAGAATCAAGTCAATCGGAGGTCGAAAGCTCGAGATATGAAGGGATGAAGACGGAGGACGGAAGTTGGGCCGAAGTATCCGCCCGACCGGGCCAAAGTATCTGAACCCACCTTTTTGATAAGTTCACCATCTGCGCGTATTTTTGGCCCAGATCAACTTACGAAGTTTCCGCCCGGCCGGGCCACCTGTTCCAGCCCATTTCACGCACCCAACTTGTCTGCCCGGCCACGCCACTTACCCACCCGGCCGGGTGGACCCATTTTCGGGGGTTTTGGCCTATTTTCTCCATATTTCAAGGGCTTAATTGCAAAATTAATTCAAGACTTCTACCCCAACTTTAAATAGACCAAATTTGAGTTTTAAAGGGGGCTTACTCCTTTTACAAGCTATTCTCACACACATTCACGTAGTAGGTGTTATTCATAGTTTAGTTTAATTTCTTCATTAGATTAGATAGAATAGTGGTTTTTACTTCGAATCAAGCTACGATTATCATCGGATATCGTCTATTACATTGGTTTGTAGCTAAATTCTCATGATCAAGGTGATATTACTCTATTTTGCAATTCAATTTGGTATTTTCTTAATTTCTTCAATCTCTTGTTATTCTACTATGAGTTTGATGTTATTTGTTGTTGTAGCCATGGGATTCTCTTCTAGAACCATGGGCTAAGTTCTAATTGCCTAGGGTGTGGAAGTTTTGGTGGTTAAGTGGTGTAATTATGGATTAATTGCATAATTAGCTTAGGAATTGGGTGTATATGTTTCTAGTGTTGTGTTTTGCATGATTCAATTGATTAATTCACCCTAGCTAACATTGTTGGTTTTGTTGACTTCAACGACCGCATTGGGTTGCATGATTAAGAATGTGTGTGTGAGCTTGAATTAATCGATTAGAATTAACATAGTAATTAGCTACACCGACCGGGGGTTGATTGCTTAGATCGACGACACTAGACACTAGTCGATTAGATGTCGTTTATTAGATTAGTGAGAGAGCGTCTCATAAACATTAGTAACCGTGTTGAACGTGTTTATGAGACACTATCATAGGAGCTTATGGTATTGATTAAACTATATAATTGCTAATTGATGCACGTGTTCACCTAAGCCTCACAAGGGATTGGTTGACACACACGAGTGATAGCCTTTAGCTTTACCCAATACCTTAGGTTTAATTTGTGTAATTTAGTCCATTAATTCACCACATAACCTACAAAATGGATACACCCGAGGCAATACTCTCTCACCTTGCACTTTCGAATGAAAGTTAGATAACTTGTTACTTCTTTTGTTATTTCTCATACTTGTGTCTATAATTTTCGAAAATCCAAACAAACCCGTGTAGTTACTACAATAACATGCATACTCGTAACTTTAGGGATTCGCTTGCACTCAATTAAATCCTTGGAACGAACAAACTACTTGGTCGTACTTACGTACTACAATCGGACCCATACGCTTGTGGGGATCGAATTGTTAAGTGCTTAAAAAGTGTTAAAAAACGAGACAAATCAGTGATACAATCATGAATCGAATAACCTATTAGTCGATGATACTTGCAATACTTCGAGTCATCAGTTTTTTGTCCAACTCGATCTTCTGGTCATTTCATCTTAGGCAACTCAATGAGCTTTGCATCTAGCAAATCATCAAATATCCCAGAGACATCAGAATCCATAAATGGATATTTTTTTGGCGCATATCTTCCAAAGTCAACCCACTTTGCTCCTCTCTCGAGGCATGTATGTAATGTATACCTTATGTGAAGGTTTAACATAAGCTTTACTACAAGACTCATAAATCGGTGGTGGTGCAACTCCAGTAGCAAACATTTATAGCTCCATGTTATGAGTTCTTGTTGCTAAATCTTTGAAAGTATTTGACCGGATTTCTTGTAGGATGTATCAGAGGCCTCATTGCATTCCTTGAATGCATATTTCGATTGCAGAAGATTCAGTCTACCTATCTTTACAGTTATAAGTTGGAGTTCTCAGATTGCTGCAGAAGAAATGAAAGCGTGAAAATAGCTTCCAAATACTAACAAAATAATTTTTTTTTGCACAACATTACAAAATTATAAATCAAGAACTAATTCTATGATTAAAAATAAATATTGGTCAAAGTTGATCTGCAAGTAACTTTCACAAACATAAATGGTTTTCAAGAATTTTGGAAGAAAGAACTATGTTCCATGCATTGGAGGATGTTTTTCACTTTTCATGATTTTTTAGAAAGAATTAATCGAAGCAGTGGAGGTAGAAGATAAAAAATTTAAAAAATATATTCAAATAAAAAAGATTTGTATCAAACTTTAAATATAAGAGTTGGTCTCCTGCGCATAGGGTGCACGTGCACACTAATGCACAGATCAACACCCTATATATTAATAAAGACGAAAATCTACAACTAAATAGTTATTGCTCTAATGGTTTTAATACATATCTATGAGGTCACAGCCTCACGGGGTCGAATCCTGACTGTTACAATTTGTAATTTTTTAAATTACCTTTTTTTTTTTCCACTTCTGTGACCATTTTTTAACCATTACAATTTGTAATTTTTAAATTACATTATTTTTACCTTTTTTTTTTTCACTTCTGTGACCATTTTTTAACCGTTACAATTTATAATTTTTTAAATTACATTATTTTCCCTTTGTGACCACTTTTTAACCATTACAATTTTTAATTTTTTCTTGTTTAATTTTTTTTAAATACAATTTTTCAATAATAATAATTATCACTTTTCAATAATAATAGTTACCACTTTCAGGAACAAAATTACCACTTTTCAATAATAATAGTTACCAAAATGTAACAAAATTACCACTTTTCAATAATAATAGTTACCACTTTTTAGTAACAAAATTACCACTTTTCAATAAGAAAGAACTACACTTTTCAATAACAAAATTACCATTTTTCAATAGGGGAAATTATTGTTAAGGTCATTTCACTAAGAGTTTTATCTAATAGGGAATAGGTTTTTTTTTTAAATCTATTAGAGTCAAAATGGCACCTAATAAGACATAGTTGCCCTTTACCAATTTAAATAATTTGAAATTAATAAAAATTAATTGGATTTACATCAAATCTTTTGAATTAATGCAGTTCCTGGTTATACGCATATTCCTAAAATTAAGCAATTCGAATTAATTGTTAATTATTCAAAAAAATAAAGTTAAAAAATCTGCATTTTATGATCCAGAAATAAGCTTCTATCACCTTCCAATTATTCAAATATTTCTAAAATTAAGCAATTCGAATTATGGGGTAATTAGTATATAGGACATTTCACCTATAGAAACTCGAAATAAAGACAAAATTTTTAAAAGTTAGGAACAAGGACAATTTGGTTTACAAATGTCCAATTATACCCTTCCTATATATTTAAAATCAAAAGGTGCATATTCAATTAATATATAATATTAAATTCAAATTAGGAGTTGGTAAATTAAGAAATTATAGGAAATCACGGTCATTAATGCGTTCGAAATTCAAACCTTCCTAAAATGAGAATCACATTAATCACGGTGGTTCTGAATTGAATTCAAAATTCAAAATTCATATCGAGAAATTCATCATCTTCGAGTGTGCTGAACCAGAAAATTTCGTACTAACATTACCAAGGACAAATTTCAAACATAAATAAAATTTCAAACGACAAAGCACAAAAATTCCAATAAAAAGTAAGAAAATCGAGAAAATGGAAACATAAATCAAATGTGCAACAAAAACTCACTTGACAAGATCGCCAAGCTGGCGAAGAACACCGACTAATCCAGCGATGGCGACACCCTGAAGCAAAGCCTCCAGATCATCATTGTCGGCAGCTTGATACAGTTCCGGATCGACTAGGTTGTACTCATTACTTATCTCGTATGCAAAAATTGATTATGTCAAATCAACCATTTTCATTAATTAGATTATACTAATTGGTTATGTGGATATGCCTATAATTGATTTATTTCCAAATTTGAAAACTAATTAATAAATCAACCATTAAAAAAGGAAATCTGGAAAACAATCTTATCCTACTAATTAAAATTCAAATTTGTTACGCCAAATCATTATACATAATCATTTACTATAATTTAAAACAAATAATTTAAATTTATTAATATATTTTAAAGATATAAATCCATGATACATAATCATTTACTATAATTTAAAATAAATAATTTAAATTTATTAATATATTTTAAAGATATAAATCCATTGGTGACAACTCACTAATTCCATAAAAAACAGATAGTTGGTTCTATATCATTACTCTATATGCAGATTTGAAAAACATATATGCAAAAATTGTTACGACATATGCAAAAATATGTTGCATATAACTCAAAATACGTGATAAATATGCAATAAAACAATATATTTGTAATAAAATATTAAAAAATATTAATTTTATTTTAAAAAATTAATATAGAATATATAATTCAATAATTACATATCATTAGTGATAGAGATGATTATTTGGGTTTAAACGAGTCAATTTAAATCTAGTGTTGGTGTGATGTGATTCAGATGATTATTTGAGTTTGAACTATTCAATATAATATTATATTATAAATAAAATTAATAATATAAAATTATTTCACAGTTTATTTATATTTTAAAAATGATTATTTAAGTTTGAACTGATCAATATAATATTATATTATAAATAAAATTAATAATATGATGTCATCAATATAAAATATGCAAATTATACAAGCATATATGTAAAAAATTGTTGCATATGGTCAATAATATATGCAAATATTTTGTTGCATATGGGATTTGAATGTTTTGAAATGGAAAATGATACGAGGGAGAAGTGGAGGATTTCCTCCATGTCAGCCGCGGAGAGGGCGCACGCCGGAGGTGAACAGAGATCGGCGAGATCATGGTTGGTGCGTGAGGAAGAAGATCGACGGCGCCCTCGACCGGGGAGGGTCGACAATCGGAAATGGTACGTCGGAAGGTCAACGACCGGCAGTCTGAGGAAGAAGACGGTGTTTGACAAAAGTTCATTTCCTCGGTCCCCAAGAAACTAAATCTGCATCCATCGCAAAATCGAAACAATGCAATAAACCTTGTCTATTTTAAGTGAACCCAATAAGGGAAGACATTATAGTTGGAAAGAGTACATATTCATATACATCCACAAAACTAGATGGTTATCCCAAAATCAACAACTCTAAAGGCAGGCAAGGGAATGAGAAAGATGAAAACTTTCTTATTTTCTGGACAACATCATGTTGGAGGTGATTACAAACTTAATACCAGCAATATTTTCAACAGCAAGGTTGATGAAGAACCCAAGGAGACCAACACTCAGTCCAATAAGAAAGCACAATGTCCATTTCATTGTTGTATACTGGCATATCTGAGTCATTCCCCTACTTCTCCAGTCTGGCTTGAGAAAATCATTCTCTACTATCCTGCAAATAAAAGCTTCACATCATTCAGATTTCGAGTAGTTACTGAATTGCCACAAGTCAGAGGGGATCAAGGTTAATATTTTACACAAAACCTGTCCATTGAATTACGGCTGTCCAATTTTTCAGTTGGAAAGAAATTTGATATTTCCAACTGAATAGAAGTGAAATTTGAGGACAAAACAAACCAAACATAGTATATAGCAACAAATTTAATTCAAGATTAAGAAAGCTAGTATAAATCAAAATATACAGTCCATCAACTGTGATCCACAAAAACAAACGCAATTCATACCAAAAAGTAACACAACAGAGCAATACATGATAAAACCTCAATCAGACTCACTCATAATCAAGGCTTTTGATGGGGCAGACATTGGAACCGACAATGGCGACCTGAGACGTCGTATTGGAGGAGGTGCGGCGGAGGCGCAGCGGGTACTGATGCTACTGTGGCAACAACAGCACGTGCAGCAACGCCGCCTCCTCATCCACCGCCTCCAGTGCCGGAGCGAAGGCATTCTGATGCGGCGTTGACATGGCGCCGGAGATTCGGTAACGATAACCAAGATTAGAGAACCAATATCCCTCAAATCGTCGGATGAACCTAATTGAGCGATTAAATGTGTGAATCAATTAAATCAAATTTGAAAAGGAAAGTAAATTAGGTTAAATCAATTTCTGCATTTTAAGAAAGTTTCGAAATTGAAGGACAAATGGATTTTAAATTTCAATTATAATTTAAATTTCAATTTGAATAATAAATGCGTGAAAAATAGTATTTCAAATTCGAAATTTATTATATTAATGAATTAATATTGTTTTAAGACCAAGGGGCATAATTGTATATTACCACATCAATTTGACCTTAATCCTAATACTATAATTTTTTGTCTCTATTCCTAGTTGTGTCTTTAGGATTGTCTCTATTCCTAGTTAAACTCTCGAATTAATTGTTAATTATCCAAACAAATAAAGTTAAAAAATATGCATTTTATGATCAGAAAATAAGCGTGTCATAGAGTATACAATTCCCCATATGTTGAATATGCATATATATATATATATGAAATAGATTATGAATTTTAATATGAACAGTGAAATGAATTTTGGTATGTAGAAATGGGTTATGAAGACATATGTTCATTTCAATATGAAGTTTAAAACGGCATACAAGACTGAATTTTTTGGTATGCATAAAATAACATGAACCAATGTGCACAGAGTGACATGCATATCAATATGCAAAATAGATGTGCACATTTGTAAATGACATATTCAAAAAGCGGTTTGTTGTGATGTAGGGATTTCATACTTAATTCTGTTAATATCACTGAAAAGAATTGTTCAGAATAATAAGACGAAGACATAAAATGATAATGCCTACATCGGTATCCATGTTTCATATTGAAAGTTCATTTTGATATGAAGTTGTAGGAGTAGTATATGCACCTTTCAGATGCACTGCGAATAGCAATTGAATAATCAGTCTATCGAAATTCAAGCTGGAAAAGCTGATTGTAAACCAAACAACATGTGAATAAAAATAAAGGTCGTTTCAATTTTGATGAATTTCCAGCAAGTACATACTACAAAAAGAAATACAGTTTAGTATGTAACCTGAAAATGTAACAGGCATCCAATTCTGGAAAATTCTCTGTATCTATAGTTTCTTGCTATTAACTTTCAATTACAGATTTCAAAAAATTTGTTCAACTATATTCATCTTCTTTGTCCATGGACTCCACGCTCTGATTATCCAATGCAGCTAATAGATTCTTGAGAACAAATAAATGTTTCAATTTCTCTGCAAAATGAAAAATATTCTGTCAATTTAAAATTACAATAAACCAGAGTGATGATTTACACTTGCATATATAAATTAAGCTGCACAAATCAAGGCATATATCCAGAATAACAATGAATCAGATGATAATTGGCATCAATAAACACACAATGTGATACGCAGAAGAAATCAAGAAAGTTTAAAAGTTGTAGGTTTTAGTTGCTTAAGAGGCTATAGAAATGACTATATTAGGGAATTTTGACATCCAAAAGTCGATCTATGTTACCATCTCAAGCCATTTAACAAGAAAATTTACAACAAATGGGTTAGGTAGCTAGTGTGGGCGAATTTCACCTACTGAAGGTGCGATTTTTGGCAGATGAGTTTTTTCCTTTTTCTTAAACTTTCTCTCTCATCCCGTTTTACTAGACACGCACAGATTTAACTTCGCCGGAAAAATTGACCTTCAAATCGGAGGCCGATCGTTAATACAAGAGAGGGGTTTGGCTTCTCTCGTTGAGAGCTTTCTTTCTGTACCGACATTGAGACCAATGATGCGACGAAGCAACGTCAGTACGATGGCTCTGTAAGTTTTTTCGTCATCGTGTGTATACCCAGCGCCACCGTTTTTCGCCAACCGTGTGTACCTAGCGCCACCGTGAGTGCTTTCATATCTGTCTCCTCATCGACGTGTTTTTGCCTACGCCGTAGTGAGCCCGGCCGCGCCAGAAAGAGTGTGGATTTTGAGAAAGACTGCTGGAAATATTCATGGCCCATTGCTTCATTTATGAAGGCTAAGGTTTTTCCGACTACACGAAAAGTCCATAGGCAATCGAGTGAAATTTTTGTATGAAGTTCTATCCACGGGTTATATTACAAAGGTTAGCTTGCTTGTTTCATTCAAGGCAAGGTGGTGTTCTGTCCCGCTTGAATAAATGAGTATCTTGATATGGAATGCGCGAGGATTGCGAGGGAACCATGCAGTCCAGAACCTTCAACGGCTTGTAGCCGAAAATAACCCTCTCATTGTGTTTATTGTTGAATCTAAGCTTGTGGTGTCTGCTGCTAGGAGATGCTTGTCTAATTTGTGTTTTAATGTTTGCTTGGGGTATGATGCGAATGGATGTAGTGGGGGTATTTTGCTATTGATCAATGAAAGAGTTCAGCATTTCCTCTACTCCTTGTCTGCTGGTCATATTGATGTTCTTCTTAATTTTGATGGCTTGGAATTTCGATTTACGGGTTTCTATGGGCACCCAAACACACAGCTTAGACCTCAATCTTGGAATTTGCTACGTAGGATTAAAGATAGTGTCTTTAATCAAGATCAACCTTGGGTTCTTGCTGGGGATTTCAATGAAATTATAACTCAAAATGAAAAGCAAGGGGCTGAATGTAGTAGATTGAGACCTGTGTCTCAGATGGATGACTTCTCCAAAGTATTGGATGAATTAGACATGAGAGAAATCAAAGCAAAAGGGCCCTTCTATACTTGGACAAACAAGAGAACTGGTCAGGGGTTTGTGCAAGAAAAATTAGATCGCTTCTTTGGGAATTCAGAATGGTTTGATCTGAATATTGAATTTAATGCCCATAACTTGGGCTTCTTTGGGTCCGACCATAGAGCGGTCTTGCTCCGATTCAAAAATCAACGAGAACAATACCACACTCGTACTAGTAAACAATTTGTCTTTGAAAGATCATGGGTGGTGGAAAGTGAGTATGGGGACGTTGTGAAACAGAGCTGGAACGAGGGGGCCTCCGACCAGTCGTTACCTTCACGGCTGGCCAAATGCGCGACATACTTAAATAATTGGGCTAAGTCGAAAAAAGGCACTTATGCAACTCAGATTAAGGCATATAGTGATGAACTGGAGAGGAAGCTCGCTCGGGTGAGCCCTTCCACTGATTGGGAGGAAATAAAAAATTTGGAAATAAAACTTGAACGATTGCATTTTCAAGAAGAGCTGAAATGGAAACAACGATCCCGAGTCACTTGGATGATTGAGGGGGATAGAAATACCAAATTTTTCCACCAAAGAGCTTCTTAACGACGCAAGAAAAACTGGATCAAAGGTTTGAATAGTGAAGCTGGGGTGTGGCACACAAAACATGATGATATTATAAAGATTGTGGAGGACTTTTTCTCCAAACTTTTCACTACTAATAACCCGACGAATGAGAGCATTGATCAAGTTACGAATGGGCTAAGCAGAGTCGTCACAGACCAGATGAATAGTGTGTTAATGGCCCCTTTTTCTAAGGATGAAGTGAAGGTGGCATGCTTTGACCTTCACCCATCTAAGGCGCCCGGGCCTGACGGCTTCTCAGCGGCCTTCTACCACCAATCATGGGAGGTTATTGCTGAAACTGTTATGCGAGATGTTTTGGGAATTCTCAATGAAGGGAGGGATATTGCCAGCTGGAACACAACTTGGATTACTTTGATCCCCAAAACGGATGAACCGAGGTCAGTGAGGGATTTCAGGCCTATTAGCCTCAGCAATGTGTGTTATCGTATTGTTGCTAGGGCTATTACTAATAGGCTCAAGAAGATAATGCACCAGATTATCGATGAAAGTCAGAGTGCTTTCATACCGGGTAGACTAATCACGGACAACATACTTGTTGGATATGAATGCATGCATTGGATTAGACAAAACAAAAGCAAAAGTGGATATGCAGCGCTGAAACTCGACATGAGTAAAGCGTACGACAGGGTGGAATGGAGATACTTAAAGAGAGTTTTGGAGAAAATGGGTTTTAACGAGAGATGGGTAGCACTGATATTGAGATGTGTGTCTACGGTGAGCTATAAGTTTAAGATCAATGGGAGGATTGCTGGGAGGGTCAACCCAACTAGAGGCTTGAGACAAGGAGACCCACTGTCTCCCTTCCTTTTTGTGCTTTGTACTCAATGCTTCTCTTCGATCCTGAATAAAATGGCAAATGAAGGAGATATTAAGGGGGTTCGGATTGCAAGAGAGGCTCCAACAGTTACTCACTTATTCTTTGCCGACGACAGCCTCTTGTTTTTCAAAGCTGATATTTGTGGAGCGACAAATCTTAAAGATGGTCTTGAACAATATGAACGTGCTTCAGGTCAGTTAATTAATTTCGATAAATCGGCTATTGTTTTTAGCCCGTTTGCCACACAAGCAGTGAGAAATCAAATCAAGGCTATCTTTCAGGTTAAAGTTAGACAAGCACATGATCTATATTTGGGGCTTCCGACTTTTTCGCTTAGAGAAAAGAGGTTTCAATTCGGCTACTTGAGAGATAGATTGGCTACGAAATTGAGATCATGGACTAATAAAACTTTCTCTGAAGGCGGTCTGTCAGGCAATACCTACTTACGCTATGTCAGTTTTTAGAATTCCATCCTCCATATGCCATGAAATGGAGAGACAAACAACGCACTTTTGGTGGGGCCAACAAGATAATAAAAGAAGGATGCATTGGAAAAAATGGGATACCCTGTGCAATCCAAAGTCAGAAGGAGGTATGGGATTTCGACAATTGGAAGCTTTCAATAAAGCCCTATTGGCTAAACAAATCTGGCGTTTTATTTGTCAACCTTCTTCCCTTGTGGCACGAGTTTTTAAAGCACGGTATTTCTCTCGGTGTGATGTTATGGATGCGGATATTGGACATGCCCCTTCCTTTGTGTGGCGATCCCTTTGTTGGAGCAGGGATCTGATTGACATTGGGCTTTTGTGGAAGATTGGCATGGGTCATGATATCCTGATTCATAGAGACGCTTGGATCCCATCTTTGGAATCAAGTAGAACTAGCTCCAGAATTGCAAGCGGTTCGAATGTACAAAGATTTATTAATGAGCGAGATGAATGGGACACAAAGTTGGTGAATCAGGCCTTTCTGCCTTTCGAAGCTGCTGCGATTGTTAAAACTCCAATTGGAGGGCAAGGAACAGTGGATGCCAGGTATTGGAAACTGAGCAAGCAAGGGGATTTTACGGTCAAAACCGGGTATTGGGCGATGATTAGAAAGCTACGAGCACAAGAGATGAGACCTTCGACGTCGGGTGTTAAAGAGAATCGACGAAGATGCACAAGAATATGGGAACTAAATATGCCACAAAAGATGAGAATTTTTGTGTGGAAGATAGCTTGGGACATATTGGCAACCGAGGCCAACCTAGCTCGCCACCATGTTCCAATAGAACCAAGATGCTCACTGTGTGGAATGGTAGAGGCGACTACGAGGCATGTGCTTTTTCACTGCTCGACTGTGAAACCTGTGTGGAAGAGACATGGATTATGGGGAGTTTTAAAAGATGGGAGGGAGCTTGACACAGAACAATTACTGCAATTTCTTTGGGATTCGCTTGGATCAGATAAATTCGAGCAAACTATGGCGATAGCGTGGGGAATTTGGAAGGAGAAATGCACGATGCTACATGACAAAAGAGTTGACCAAAGAAGGCGTACAAGTGCAACCCTATCTACCATGGACTGGGTTGTGAACTTCCTTGCGGAGTTTCAAAGTACACGACGAGCGACACTAGGGAAGGAAGCAAATAATGGTCGAACAGGCGTGGAGATGCGGGCGGATGATGCACGAGGGACTGATCGTGTGCTACGAGTAGACGCCAAGTTTGATGAAATGAGAGGCAAATTTGGAATCGGCGCAGCTCTCTTTGCTGATGGGTGTCGAGAGACCAATTCCATGTCTATGAAGATCCGAAATCCAGGTACTGTTCTAGGAGCAGAGCTTCGAGCCATCGAGGAAGGGTTAAAATGGGCGCTCGACCAAGGAGACAATAATATTAGGGTTGAATCTGACTCATTAGAGGCAATAGGGGCCGTCAAACATAAGAAAACCTTTTTCGGCCCGGAAGGAATCACGATTGAAAGAATATTAAACATGATCGGACAGATGCCCACAATCACCTTTTATCATATTAAGCGGGATTGTAATCGTGTGGCGCATGAGTTGGCAAAAAGAAGCTGTGATCGGGACTGAGTGGGCTCTCCAATTTCTCTAGAATGGAATGGAGTAGACGCTGGTCTGTTTTCTTAGGAAGCATTGCTGGGACGTCATGAGATTAGGCTTTGCCTGTTTATTATGTTTGCTTTGCTCTCCTCTCAAAAAAAAAAAAAAAAAAAAAAAAAAAAAACAACAACAACAACAAGAAAATTTACAACAAATTATACCTTTTGATTTTCCATTAGAAACATGAAATCAAATCCAATTGTCTCCTAAGTCCTATCCTATGCATAACCATCGGAAGAAGAATAATGATAGAAAAACAATTTGCCATTGCTTATTACTAAAACAAAAATAAATGTCTTAATTACAAATTTAATCTGTATCATTGAATTATAAATCAAATTCTGCATACAGGTGTAAAAACAAGACAAGTTAGGCCACAAAATAGTTTGGTTAAGATTTAAACATAAGAACTCACTCCTATGGAAGAAGGAAGAATCAATTAATCAAATAATTGCTGCATATTAAAATAATGGGAAGCATTATGAGATACAATCTCAAAGCAGATTGATTAGCTTTTGGATTTATGCGATAAATTACCTTTGATCCGTTCGTTCCAAAATAAATTATCAAAATCCAGTAACAACAACTTCTACAGAATGACCAGGAATAAGAGAGAATTTAAAACATGAATAAATATTTACCCAATGAACGAACAACTTTGACTGATGAATACTTTTCAATTGGAAGATTCGCAGGGGACAAACAGACTCCAATTCCCTGCGAGAAACTCTTCTCAGAATCCCCAAATCTCACAAATCCATGCCTCATCTTCGTCTTCGTAGGTTTGCAGACGATGATGGGCGGCGGCCATGGAGCTTCGAGGGATGGCTTCTTAGAACGACGGCCATGGGTTCGCGGCCTCCATCTTCCTTGGCCCGCTCCCGATTTCGCAGATCTGAGCTTGAACGGTCAAGAGTCGATGGGGGTGACTCGTCGACGAACGGTGGCCATGGTTGGTTTCTGCAATGAGCGATTTGATTAAATGACATTTAAGGTTTTTTGACACTAATTTGACCTTATTAGGAAATTTTAAAAGTTGTAGGTTTTAGTTGCTTAAGAGGCTATAGAAATGACTCTATTAGGGAATTTTCTCTTTTCAATAATAATAGTTACCACTTTTTAGTAACAAAATTACCACTTTTCAATAAGAAGACCATTTTTCAATAATAATAATTATCACTTTTCAATAATAATAGTTACCACTTTCAGTAACAAAATTACCACTTTTCAATAATAATAGTTACCATTTTTCAGTAACAAAATTACCACTTTTCAATAATAATAGTTACCACTTTTTAGTAACAAAATTACCACTTTTCAATAACAAAATTACCATTTTTCAATAATAATAGTTACCACTTTTTAGTAACAAAATTATCACTTTTCAGTAACAAAACTACTACTTTTCAATAATAATAGTTAGCATTTTTCAGTAACAAAATTACCACTTTTCAATAAGAAATAACTACACTTTTCAATAATAATAGTTACCACTTTACAGTAACTTTTCAATAAAAACGAACTACACTTTTCACCTTAACAAAATTACCAATAAGAAATAACTACATTTTTAAGTAATAAAATTACACTTTTCAATAAAAAATAACAACATTTTTTTAGTAATAAAATTAACAATTTTCTACACTTCATTAATCACAATTACTACTTTACAATAAGAAATAACTACATTTTCCAATAACAAAATCACACTACTATATAAACTTTGTAAAAAAATAACGAGAAATTGTTCCTTAATTATTATCACAAATCAAAAAGCAACCCAAAAAGCACTCCAATTGAACGTAAAAGGAGCAAAAACACACAACAAATGCAAAGCAGTTACCACCCCCACTGCTGTCAAATCTGGAGAATTCCAGTGTCTACCCCTAAATACATTCGTCTTTTTACTCTTCACCATCACATCGGATAACATGATTCTTCAATCTTCCTCATCCCCCGGAAACTGCACCTCACTTTTGTAAAATACACCAAATTTGTAGCAACAACGTGCAAATCTTCTTGTGTTAGATGGAAAATGCAATAAAATTCAGCAGCAGTCGTCTTGGGAAGAACATAGCATCTATGCTTTCTATGATGGAGTTGTTTTAGATCAGATAGTTACAATAAATTTGTAGAAGAAGAAAAACAGAGCTTCAACACGAAAATAAATCTTGGGGTGGGAGTAGGTGGTCGGAACTGAGGAAGGCGGTGGCAGAATTAGTGCAGGCGCCGGTTACTATGTGAAGACGCACAGTGGTAGATGTGGACTTTTTATTTTTATTTTTAGGGTTTCTCCATTACATATTTTCTCTTAAAGAAACAGAAAAAAAATAAAGAAGAAGAAATAAGTAGAATATAGCGGTAAAAAAAATTCGTGTGATTTAGGTGACAACTCACTATTGATTTTAAATCACTGCTCTCTGTATATATATCTTCCATATTAATCATAATTACTGTTATAAAACAACTTAAACTTATAACTTTGTATGTAAGAGAGAACAATATGTAAAAGGAGTATATAAATATTTGATTCAACTTCAAGTGATTACTATAACATTTGCACCCCTATTTATAGGTCTCAATACAAGCTTGAGAAGATGAAATGAGAGGTGCATTATAAATGTAGGTACATGAACAACCAAAGGGCACATAGTGGATATTAAGGAGGAAGTAGTGGACATTCATACAAATAAATATTATTCATAACACTCCCCCTTGAATGTCCATTAGATAAAATTATGCCTCGTTAAAATCCAATGAGAAGAAACGCGTATTAACTCCCCCTGATGATTACATCACTTCACATCCTTAACACGACGCACTCAAATTTTGTACCTCAATTTCTCAAACGTTGAAGTAGGTAAAGACTTGGTAAATAAATCTGTCAAATTATCACTTGAACGAATTTGTTGCACACTAATGTCACCCTTTTGCTGAAGATCGTGAGTAAAGAAAAATTTAGGATCAATATGTTTTGTCCTATCACCTTTGATAAATCCTTCCGTTAGTTGGGCAACACATGCAGCATTGTCTTCATATATCACCGTTGGATTATCTTTCACTGAGTTTAATCCACACTGTCTGCAAATATGGTGTGTGACGGAACGCAACCAAACACATTCACGACTTGCCTCGTGAATTGCTAGGAACTCTGCATGGTTAGATGAAGTAGCAACTAGAGTTTGTTTAACAGAACGCCATGAAATAGCTATACCTCCATATGTGAACAAATAACCTGTTTGTGTGGGTCTAATAAGTAGCCTGCATCTGCATAACCAACTAAACAAGGTTCTGATGAGTTTGAAAAATATAAACCCATATCCATTGTTCCTCTAAGGTATCGAAAAACATGTTTGACACCATTCCAATGCCTACGAGTTGGAGAAGAACTATATCTTGCTAATAAATTAACAGCAAATGATATATCGGGCCTTGTGTTGCTAGCAAGATACATTAGTGCACCTATTGCACTCAAATATGGTACTTCTTGACCAAGCAATTCTTCATTTTCTTCGCGGGGTCGAAATGGATCTTTCGCTACATTCAGTGACCGCACAACCATAGGTGTGCTTTATCCATATAAAACCGTTGCAACACTTTCATAACATAAGTGGATTGATGCACAAAAATCTCATTATCAAAGTGTTCAATTTGAAGACCCAAACAAAATTTTGTTTTACCAAGATCCTTCATTTCAAATTCCTTCTTGAGGGAAGCCACGGCCTTTGATAACTCTGTAGGAGTTCCAATGATATTCAAATCATCAACATATACAGCAATAATCACATATTCACATCCACATCTTTTAATAAAAACACAAGGGCATATAGGATCATTGTTATACCCCTCCTTAATCAAGAATGCACTCAACCAATTGTACCACATGCAACCAGATTGCTTTAATCCATATAAGGATTTGCTCAACTTGACTGAATATATGTTTTGAGAATTCTCGTTTTTCATTAAAGGTACCTTTAATCCCTCAGGGATTGTCATGTAAATATCTTTCTCTAATGAGCCGTACAAATAAGCTGTAACGACATCTGTTAGACGCATTTCAAGTTTTTCTTGCACTGCCAGACTTATTAAATAACGAAAAGTTATTGCATCCACCACAGGAGAGTAAGTCTCCTCATAATCAACACCTGGCCTTTGGGTAAAACCTTGTGCGACAAGCCGGGCTTTATACCTCACGATTTCATTTTTCTCATTTCTTTTTCGCACGAAAAGCCATTTATGCCCCATGGGTTTTATACCATTAGGTGTACGGACAACAGGTCCAAAAACTTTTTGTTTAACAAGAGATTGCAATTCTACACTTATTGCGTCTTTCCACATTGGCCAATCATCTCGTCTCCTACATTCATCAATAGACGTAGGTTCAGGATCCTCATCATCTTCCATTATATTGAGCGCTACATTATATGCAAAGATATCGTCGACGTCGATTTCATTTCGGCTCCATCTCTCTCCTGTTCTGACATAATTGATCAATATTTCATCATTTCTAGGCGCCTGAAATTTATCAATGACTTCAATATCATTTTCTGGGACTTTAAGTAGTGTGTCAGATTTTTCAACAGGAGTGTTCACATTATGGCCATCCTCATTTGCTCCTTTTCTTTTTCGAGGATTTTTGTCTTTGGAACCGAGAGGTCTACCACGCTTCAGGCGTGCCGTAGACTCATTTGCAATGGAAGATGGTCCTTCAGGGACATCAATTCTGTTAGGAGCATTAGCAGCTGGAATATGAGATTTTGTAACTCTTTTAAGGTCAGTAAATGCGTCTGGCAGTTGATTCGCAATCTTTTGCAAATGAATTATCTTTTCAACTTCAAGTTCACATTGCTTTGTACGAGGATCCATGCAATTCAATGATAATTCATTCCAAGAAATATTCTTTGCCAGCTGCTTACTTTCCCCCCCTAATGTTGGAAAAATTGTCTCATCAAAATGACAATCGGCAAACCTTGTCGTGAATAGATCTCCGGTCAATGGTTCTAAATATTTAATAATAAACGGAGATTCATACCCAACATATACCCCCATTCTCCTTTGGGGACCCATCTTTGTGCGTTGTGGTGGAGCAATCGGTACATATACAGCACATCCAAAAGTTCTTAGATGGGAAATATTTGGTTCCTGACCTTGAACCATTTGTACGGGGGAAATGCTATGATAACTTGTTGGTCTGATGCGCACAAGTGCTGCCGCATGCAATATAGCATGACCCCAAGCTGAAATGGGGAGTTTAGATTTCATCAATAATGGTCGGGCAATCAATTGAATACACTTTATAAGCGATTCAGCAAGACCTTTTTGTGTATGGACATGAGCAACTGGATGCTCAATATGTATTCCAATTGATAAGCAATAATCATTGAAAGCCTGGGATGAAAATTCACCAGCATTATCAAGACGAATTGTCTTAATTGCATTATCAGGAAACTGTGCTCGCAATCGTATTATTTGTCCCAATAATTTTGCAAAAGCCAAATTGCGAGATGACAATAAGACCATAAAATACCTAAATGGTCAACTTGGCGGATGTATAGGTCCGCATATATCCCCTTGAATTCGTTCCAAGAATATAAGATTTTCATGCTCAACTTTAGCTGGTGACGGTCTTACAATTAATTTCCCTTGTGAACAAGCAGCACATGAAAATTCATTGTGATGTAGTATTTTCCGATTTTTCAATGGATGCCCACATGAATTTTCTACAATTTTTCGCATCATTATGGAACCGGGATGGCCCAACCGGTCATGCCAAACATTAAATTCGGTAGTAACCTTTTGGTTTACTACGGCATAAATTTCAATTGTTCTTATGCTCGTGCAATATAAACCCGAGGACAAAGCGGGTAACTTTTCCAACATACATTTATTTCCCGCAACAATTGTAGTAATATTAAGATACTCAATATTGTCTTCATTTGTAGTCTCAAGATGATATCCATTCAAACGAATATCTTTAAAACTCAATAAATTTCTTTGAGACTTTCCAGAGAATAAGGCATCATTTATAATGAATTCTGTCCCTCAAAGTAATTGAATGGTGGCTCTTCCAAAGCCTTCAATTATTTTTGTACAACCGGATATTGTATTTACATTAGCTTCTCCCCATTTTATATTTGAGAATATTTTTTTATTGTTGAATATAGTGTACGTAGTAGCACTATCCACGAGACATAGATCTCCATCTTCTTCCTTGAAAGTTGATGTTGCCATACCATTTTCCATTTCTTATAAAAAAAAACAAAAGAAATATATTGTAAGACATTTAAAATCTAATTATTTTTATTTTATTTTTAAGGTAAATAAAAATGTAATAGTCACTCATATTATAAAGGACAAAAATACTAAGACATTGCATAACATAAGAAAGACAAACATTACATAATAGATTATTGAAAGGAAATTATGATTGAATATTAGAACGATCTAATTTCCACCTTCAGGGTGGGTAAGGTAATCAACAACATCCAATTGTGTTATGTCAAACATCTCATTATCGAACTCACTATTCACAAAATTTGTTTCAACCTTTTTCTCTTTTCCCTTGATCGATTCTTAATATAGGTTAATGAGATGCTTAGGCGTGCGACATGTCCTAGACCAATGTCCATTCGCCCCACATCGATGACAAGTGTCATATTTGGGCTCTGTATCAATTGAGTCATTTTCTTTCCTTTGATATTCAAAAAATTGTTTTCCTTTGTGGGGGCCTTTAAAGTTCTGACGGGAATTATAATCATTTTGAAATCTGCCTCGGCCAAATCCACGTCCTCGGCCACGTCCAAGTCCATGTCCGCGTCCCCGACCCCGTCCACGTCCCCTTCCACGACCATTATAAGAATCGTGATTATTATAGAACGAGACAACATTCATTTCGGGGAGTGGAGCAGAACCAGTTGGACGAGATTCATGATTTTTCATCAAAAGCTCATTATTTTGCTCAGCCACCAAGAGACATGAAATTAGTTCAGAATATTTAGTAAAACCCTTCTCACGATATTGTTGTTGCAAAAGCACATTAGAAGCATGAAATGTGAAGAATGTCTTTTCAAGCATATCATCATCAGTAATATTTTCTCCACATAATTTTAATTGAGAAGTGATTCTGAACATAGCTGAGTTATACTCACTCACTGATTTATAATCTTGCAATCTTAAATGCAACCAATTATAACGAGCCTTTGGCAAAATCACTGTTTTTTGGTGATCATACCTTTCTTTAAGATTCGTCCACAATTCAAGTGGATCTTTCACAGTGAGGTACTCAGTTTTTAATCCTTCATCAAGATGGTGGCGAAGGAAAATCATGGCTTTAGCCTTATCTTGATTAGATGCTTGATTTGCCACTTTTATGGAATCTCCAAGACCCATGGCATCCAAATGAATTTCAGCATCAAGAATCCATGACAAATAGTTTTTTCCGGTAATATCAAGAGCCACAAATTCAAGTTTTGTCAAATTCGACATGATGGAAACTATCAAATAAACAAGAGATTGATTAAATTCAAGAACAAATGATCATCAAAATATTAATAAAATAAAAGGTGAATATTGTTAGATAATATATTCTAAATATTTCAATACATAACTTCGTACAATACCTGAAATTGGTCACGATCTGAATTTCGTCGGTAGGAATGTTTTACGAGCCTTCGTGCTGATATCGTGTTATAAAACAACTTAAACTTATAACTTTGTATGTAAGAGAGAACAATATGTAAAAGGAGTATATAAATATTTGATTCAACTTCAAGTGATTACTATAACATTTGCACCCCTATTTATAGGTCTCAATACAAGCTTGAGAAGATGAAATGAGAGGTGCATTATAAATGTAGGTACATGAACAACCAAAGGGCACATAGTGGATATTAAGGAGGAAGTAGTAGACATTCATACTAATAAATATTATTCATAACAATTACGAAATAGTATAATCCTTGATAGTGGCTAACCGTAGTCATTCTTAACAAATTTTTGTATTCTTTCCTTTTATTTCTACTCCCTCCATCCCATAATAAATTTCATAGATAGATGAACACGTATATTAAGTAAATATAACAATAAATGGAGTTTTAAGTAATAATTTTTTAAACTTTTATGTATAAAGCAAACAAAATGAATTGACTTATGTGAATGTGTGAAAAAATAAATAATTGCACTTTGTATTATTTCCTTTGATTCCTATTATTTTTTTCTCCATCAACTAAAAGTTAAATTCGCAACAAAATCAAACTCATAATCCATATACGAGACAACCTGGGTAGTGTATAAAACCAGCAAGGCTATAAGAATGATCCATTTAGACTTGAGACTTGGTTGTTTTAGAGGCAGAGAAAACGTGAGCATATCAAATCATAAACATCAAGAAATACAGAAGCAATGCTTAGCTAGCTACTTATATACAAACTGAAATATTTGAAGTATACACACAATAACAAGAAGAGAAACCAGACAACAAACACAAATCTAACACCATAAAAACAAATAAAGGCTGAAGATAAAAACGATTGATTATCAGGTAGATCCAGAGACGGCCCTGAAATCAGAAACAGTGTCCAAAAGATGGTGTGACGCTTTCTCAAAGTTGACGAATCCCATGAACCAGAATTCGTGACCATCCGTTGTTACCACGTGAATATAATTCTCCGGTGGATCTTGTTTCATCGTAACAGGGTTCACATTCTCTATTTGGCCCAATGGTATTGTCACCTGCACAAATTCCAAATACAACTATTTGGGTGTTTGCAACTTCAAAAGGAGGGGGTCGAATCACTTTCACTATTCATTACTTGAAAACACACCCTAAATACACCACAAGGGCAGTAGGAGAATTGGGTGAACATAAAACATCATATAAATGTTTAGAAAGCTCTTAAAATTCTTAGTACCAAATTAATTTTAACTTATACTCCCACTGTCCCACAATAATTTTTACACTTTCCCTTTACGATCCCAAAATAACTTTCACACTCTTAAAATGAAAAACTCTTTATAAACTCTATCCTCAAAATATTCTCAATTTTACACAAACGTCGTTACTTTTTCTCCACACATACATCATTTCTTTACTTTATACATAAAGTTTTACAAAATTACCCCTTAAAACTCCACTCATTATTACACTTTCTTAATATACGAGTTCATCTACCTATGAAAGTTATCTTGGGACAGGAGGAGTAAGATTTTTAAAGCCCTTCGCATGAGCTTCAAGAAAACAAACTATCAGCCGTTGACAACTCCAACTTGTTTTTCTAAAATCTTTTAAACTACACCTAATAATAGTAGATTTTTTTACAAATATTACATTCACACCCGTACAATCATTTAAAGCCCTTCGCATGTTTAATTTATGTTTCATCCATTCTAATGGATCTTTAACACATGTCGTCAATCCAAACGCATGTTAGTAAATACACATAACTTGTCATTTTTTAGAGAATGGTTTTCCTACTCTCTAAATGAATCATGAGGGAGGAATTCAGTTTCGGCCTAGTATCACACCCAAATCCAATACAATAAACGCTTTAAGTTTGATATATATTTTAGCATGCTCAATTAAAAATGAAAAATATAGTAACTGTTTTATATTTAAATTAAAATTGAAAAATAATTTTCTCAAATGATCAAATAGGGCGAATAATGGAGTAGTTAATTACCTTGTAGTAACTCCATGTGTCTTGGCCGGAAGGCGCTCTGAAAGAGAGGGGACGATCGCTGCAGAAAGCGACTCGGGCTGTTGACAGGTAGAGGGTTCCGGCGACAGGCCCCGTCTGGTGGAAAGGTAACAGGCGAATGTCTTCTTCAGCTTCTCATTCGGATCTGCTGTGAATATCTGCTTGAAAAGCGATTCGAATCCCCCTTCTGTGATCGCCTTCGCTGTCAGATTAACTTTCCCCCACGCTGCCTCCGATACTGACGGCCCCGTTTTCACTGCAAACAGATGAAATTTAAATTTCTAATTGGAACCGAACAACAATCAATTGATAATTACAAGCTTACGATTGTGCCATAAATTGCGTGCAATATCCTCAGCTCGGTGACTCCATGAATTGAAGACGTTGATGACGTATTCGACGGGATTGTCGGCGGGCTTTTCGACAGGGGAATAAACGACGTAAGGCTGGTGCAGGGCCGATCCTTGGGCTTGGGCTTGCCAGAGGGCTGTTTGCTGATTTTCGGGGTGAACTGTTGGAGCTGCCGGTGCGCCCATTAGGTGAGTGCCCCATTTCTTCGTTTCTTCTTCCGATTGTGAACCCGCCGCCATGATCGATGATTATAAAGAAAAACACTAATAATCAAAGGAGAATGGATTTGGAGGAATACAGATTTCAGAGGCGTATAAATAAAATAATAGTGCAGCTGTAGAAAGAAGAAAACTTAGCCGAGTAAACCAGAATGTTCCAGATGGAAGTAATGCACAATATCAATTTGAAACAGAGAAAATGTAATCAAAAAGGAAAAATAGTTTATTTTAGAGGGAATTACAAAGTCTTTATTGGGCCTACGTTCTTGACCCAACATACAATCAAACTCATAAAAGGCGTGGGTTATATGCACCTTCAGATATGTTAGATACACACACTCCCCAAACACAGATTTAAAATAGATGCACTCCCCCTGAATAACCTTTTATACTCTTTTCTCTCAAAATTCACTATTATAAATATACTCCCACAAAAACCCTAATTTTCACACTAAACCCCTAATTATTTTTCATTTTTTCTTCAATTTCTTCCACTCTTCTACCTCTTCAATTCATGATCACCGTCATCTGCCTCAACGCCACCGCTGCCTGACGACGCCACCCTTCGCCCATGTCGCCTGCTTGCCGCCCCCACCCTTCGCTTCACCCAAGCCGCTCGCCTCCCGCCGCCCCTTTCCCTTTTTTTTATTCCTTCTATAACAGTGATGGCGGCGTCGACCGTCCTCCCTATGCTCAGCGTTCCCGCCGCCCTCGCCCCACCCCAAGCCGTCCATCTAGCGCCGCCCCTCCCCCTTCATTTTCTTTTTAAAATTTCTACAACAACGGCACCACGGGCTGCCTACTCCTCCACCGCACAGCCTTCATCCGCCCTTACGCTTGTTTTTTTTCTATCAATAACGTATCAACCAAAAACATTCTCGTTGACGAGGAGGGTGTTTTTGGTCGATTCCTTATTGTCAATTTTTTTAATTTTGATCGACAAACAAGTGTCAACGGGAATGTTTTTGGTCGACCAACCAATGTCGACGGGAGTGTTTTTGGTCGACTCTAGTTAATAAAAAATAAGGTTTTTTTTTTTTTAAAAATCTAAGTTTTTCTTTTTAATTTCTAAATTTATTTGGGTTGGTGGTGGCTGCCGGAGGTGGGTGACGGTGGTTGTCGGAGGTGGGGCGGTGGCGACAGCTGCTTCTTTTCCAATTAGGGTTAGAGTTAGAATTAGGGTTAGGGTTAGGGTTAGAATTTTAGGGGAGTGTATCTATCTTGTAATTTATTGTATTTTTACTAAAAGGGCAAAAAAAATATTTTACATAAATATTTAATTAATAAAAGTGGAGGTAGAGTGCATCTAACATACTTGGAGGGGCCCTCATAAAATTGACAGGCTCTTAATTTTATAACTATTCGAGCCATCTTATAATTGATTTCATGAATCAAATGTGGTGTTTGGTTCGGGATTGACCAATTCGAACTTCTCAATCCAATCTCTCTTAATACAAATACAAATACAAATTCAAATACCAATCAATTTCTATAATACACCTACACACCAATATTTATACAATCACATCACTATTTTTTTTTTAATCTCATTATCTTTTTTACTTTTCTTTCACACACTCATTTTCTCTCTTATTATTTTCTCAAACACAATTTAAATATAATTATTATTCATGGATCGCCCCAATTCAGGTTTTTCAATTTCAACCTCAATCTCAATTCAATCCACCACAATATCTAGTCAAACACAACCAAAGGTTATAATAGAAAGGTAATGAAAGACTGAAAAATATAAACACATCATCTACAAGGTTTACTAGTTACGTCCACAAGTAGAAAAAAGAATTTTGTATATTATTCAAAATACGACTACAGTGACACAGACTGACGTTAAATTATATAAATAAGTTAACAGTGGGATTGCAATGAGGTGAGGACCAATAAAAATGTATGGAATATAAAAGAAAAAAGAAAACTTAAAACCATAAACTCACAAGTCGAGCCAGAGGTCGGAGTGCCGTTAAAACCTTGACTGGGAAAACTCTCCTTAGGGACAAAATCCAGGCGAAGGAAAAAGGTAAACTCCTCTAACAATCAATGTCTGTAAAAGACGGTATACAAATCTCTATGCAAGAAAGTAAGTAAGAAATTTGGAGGATAGCCCCTCCAAATGCAGTTGAGCTTCGTCTTGGCCACTGCGTCAGCCGCCTGGTTGGCCTCTCTAAAAGTGTGAGAATATCGAATGTGCATGTCTGTGGTAAGAGGATGAACCTAACTCCATAGACCCTACAGACGCTAAGGGACAGTAGGTGTAAAGCTCATCAAAGTGCTAACTGAATGAGTATTGTGGTGAACCACTTGGTAAAAATAGAAAGTTTAACTTCTTAACTAGTAATGTATTTAGATTTCTTAGTATAGATGAAGAAGCTGGAATTTAGGCAAATAAACATATTCCTCATTGAGAATTTGTTATATATATTGATGTTGAAGTTGATGATGATTATGTGGTGGATAATAAAGAGGTTGGTCATAATGTGGATAGTGATAGGTAAAGGTTGTGGAGAAGGGTAAGGGGAAGAGTGATATGGATGATAGTGAACTTGAATATTTTTCTAATTCTAATTACTCTATGACAAAAGAGAGTGAGAGCGATGATGATGATTTATTTGAAAAAAAAAAAGTATGCCAAGATGACGAGGCTAAGGTTGTGGATGATAGTAATGTGATGTTGTAGTTGGAGACAGGGATTTTGACGAGTCTAAAGGCTCTAACTCTGAACAAACGGGACCTAACTACCATATTTTCAATCCTGATGTTATGTATGAGTCACCTGAGTTTGAACTAGACATGATCTTTAGTAATAGACATGACTTCAAGAAGATAGTGCAAGAATCAAATAGGTCAATTATATATACTAAGAATGCACCTAAAAAAGTGTATGTAGTGTGTAGGGGTAGAAATTGTCAATTGAAATTGACATTATTGAAAGTTTTAGATTAGGAAGACTTATAAAATTAGTGATTAAGCTTTTAAAGCTTAGGAAAAAACTAGAGGGTAATTCTGATGCTCAATATAGTAAGCTAGGAAATTATGCAGATGAGCTAAAAAGAAACAATCTTGGTTCTACAATAATGTGGATTCTAAAAATGATGATAATAGTGAAGGTGAAAATAGGTTTAATAGATTATATCTTTGTTTAGATGTAGCTAATAATGGTTTTGCTCCAGGGTTTAGGCCTATAATTGGGGAAGGTGGATGTCATTTCAAGGTACCCATAAGGTAATACTTTTAACAAGTATAAGTGCTCATGCAAATAATTGTTTATACCCCTTGCTTGGGCTGCAGTAAACATTGAATCAAGTCTCATTTCAGTGAGCATCCCAATCGTCACATGCTTGTAAATAATGTGTGTGAAAGTTTTAACGAGTAATAATGTGAGAGAAAGTCTAGAGGGGCGGGGGTGAACAAACTTTCATTCCCTTTTTTAAAATAAACTCTTTTTGTGATCAGATGAGTAACAAACTTAGTGATTGACTAAGTTGTTTGAACAAGTAACTGATCTGACAGAGTGCGAGTGTAAATCAGTCGAGTAAACAAAAATTTTGTCAGCTGATAGTGCGGAAATGTGTAGGCCTTAAGCTTAGACTCGTTCATTTATGAAAACCTTTGATAATGCAATGCAAACAATGGTCTTATGATTATGGAGTACTTGTGATTTTGACTCTTTTAAAGATATGTTTATCAATAAAAGTATGTATAAACAGTTGGTAAGCAATAAGCAGTATAAAGCAAGTAAATAACACAAGTATTTATAGAGGTTTGGATCACAGTCCTACGTCCTCTCTCACAAATTGGTAAGCAATAAGCAGTATAAACAGTTGGTAAGCAATAAGCAGTATAAACAGTTGTGAAGTTTCAATTTATTTCACAAAAGGTCCTTGCTACTTTAAAGTCCCAAGAGAAGACTTTGAACACGATACACTCTCTTAGTGTAGTTGGTTCTACTTGTTATTATAAGAACATATACTTTTACAATGGTAGTTGTATAAACAACAAACTTAAACTTCTAGGGGTGATAAGAAGGGTTTGGGGTTTACAAGATATACTAACTTGTGTGATGAGACAAGCTTCAATCAACACAATTTCTAAGTTTAAGATATGTATAAGAAATACAGGCTTAGATGGGAAAATTAGAGCTATGGAAAGATAATCAAATCTGGCTCTAAAAGAACTCTAAGGATTCAAATCATTTCTAACTTTTCAACACGTCTGGTGAGTTCTTGCTTACGTATAGTTTCCGTGTGTTATCACTTGGATAATGTCTTGTATTTGTAGATGATTTGCACTTCAACTAGCCGTTGGTTGAACTAGCTAGCTGTTGTAAAAAAATCATTTAAGCGTGTTTGTTGATCCGCATGCTTGTTCTTCCAGTCGGTTGTTGGATGAACATCTTCATGAAAAGCAGTATGCATTTAATGGATATGTTGGATCCGCGTGCTCTTTGTAATTAATGACTCTAGGGCTGACTTGGCATCTTCGCATTGGTCAGTATCAATCGAGTGCATTTGACTTGGATCTTGTCTTCTGTTGGAGTACATCAGATGAGATCTGATGTCTCTAATCTTCTGATGATGTCGTCTGATCAATCAGACAAGCATCTCTTGTGTTACTTTGTCTTGACAAGATTCTTCTAAGTCTTAAGTCCATATCAGTTGGGGTCTTCATGAGAGTTGATCTTCTTAAAGCTATTATCAGATGACTTAGGTATACAAGTACCTTATCATCTAATTTCACTTATGGACTTCATAGGTCTTCTTAGTCTTCATATCTTGATGTCTTCTGATCTTTAAGCAGGTCCAATGTAGACTAGACTAAGTCCTATTACAAATTATACTAAACACCTGGATTATATGATTCGTTTTGACCATAAAAACATAAACGTAAACAACAGCTTAGGGGTAGGATACATATCCCAACATGCCTATTTTGGAAATGCTTAGGTGGATAGATGAGTGGTTCATGATCCGTTTCAACACAATAGAGATGTTGCAGCAACAAGTGGAAATGGACGATTTGTCATATGATTAGGAAGATCATTAATAAATGAAAACTAGCCTTGCATTCCCATCAAGCGTGAATTTTATTTGAGCACACAAAATTATATGTGCAGAGATTTAGAGTGTTCTTGAGTATTCGAATGAGCTTTACAAATCGATCAAAAGTAACGTTTGTTGGGAAATAAATAAAGATTTTGATTAAGATACCAAAACCCCTGATGAAGTGTCTTAGTAAAAGTCAGTTGTTAGTCTAGATATGTTTCAGTTATGTTGGAACATATAGATTAAGTTAGTTGAATAACTGAATTGTTAGGCAACTAATAAACTAAGTAGCTGAGGGGGAACTCGAATCTCAAATAGTTTCTGTCATGTTCCCTGAAGTGAAGATCAACAGAATTAGAAGCCTCAAATGCACAAATGGTCAAGTATGCTGAAGATATAAGTTGAGGCAATCAAAACAAAGATATGCAACGAGGCGAGTATCAACTATGTTGATCAAGACAAATCAACTAATGGAATGTCTACACTTAACGAACAACTTCCATGTATTAATCAGTGAAGATGGAAGTTCAAGTTAACTGAAGTATGAAACCCAACCATACTGAAGTCAAATCAGCTGACAAGGAATCAACATAATGGAATGAAGATTAGATCCGTTAGTACAGGGAATGTTCCTAAAAAGACAAGAAACTACTTTCAGAAAGTTTATCCCTGGCCTATACTACCTGTTAGATATATAAGTATGTTATCTTGGGCTAAGTGCAAGACTGCAACAAAAGACAAAATAAATATGGCAGCCGTTTTTCCTAAAGTGAAGACATGTCACTATCAAAGTACTAGGAAGATCATTGCCTCATTCTAGAAATGCTGAAAAATAGAATTATTTGAACATAGTCTCTCCAACGAACAAATGATCAAATTACTCTATAAATACTGAAGGTATTTGAACTAAAGAGACTACGAAAACTATAAGCAATCAAACATTAATCAAGCATTCAAGTTATTATTCTACACAAGCAACTATCAAATTTTCCATCACTTTAGATCCTAAGTTAAGCCTAAACATACCATATATCAAAGCTTAGAGAAATATCTTATCCGTTTTATTGTACTCCATTGTAAAAGATATCTCAAATTAGTTGAAACTAGCCTCAACCTCAAACATTTCATAGAGAGAAAGTGAGAAATGATAGGAATTAAACTATCAAGTGAAGAATAATTTAATTCACTAAAGTTGAGTACTAAGACTCAAATTTCCTAAGGATCAAAGCACTTAGAAGTAGTGTTCTTGATCAGTGCTTCTTGACACTATAAACAAGTTAATTTCAAGAGATAAGGAATCTGTTCAATCAGGGAAAATGGACATATGAGCTTGAGTCTCTAAACCACTATAAATTGTGTGTTCTTTACTTTCAGTATCTCATCATTCAAACACACTCATACACTACACACTCATACCAATATAATACTTGTGTTAACAAGCTTTTCAGAATATAAAAATAGTTTAAACTAAAGGGTGTTGGGAATAAAATGAGATATGTTTTGATTCAATACCAAAACCCCCCTGAGACTTGCCTAAGTCAAGATGATTATGTTCTAAGAATGTTAGAACATATAGAATAAGGCTAGATGAGGAGCTGATATGTTAGGCAGCTCTTAGTTGAATAGATGCACAATTTGAGGGGGAACATATGCTTTGAAGACTATCAAGAACAAGTCCCCTCAAGGCTCAAATTCTGGAACAGTCACCAAGTCCTTTGAAGGACAAGTATGCTGATCAGGAGAGTTGTCCAGAAGAGTTGTCTCAGCACAATTAATCAAGAACAAGTGTTCTGAAGCAAAAGGTCAACTATGCTGAAGAGATCAAGACAACTATACCCTAAAGAATTTCAAAGAATCATACTAAGATCACTTCTAAGTGAAGCAAAGGGAAAGAGCCAAGTCATCTGAAAAGAGCAGACCAACCATGCTGATAAGCAAGTCTGCTGATAGTGATAAGGAGAGTTGTCCATTTGATAAGGAATGTTGTTCTATCACTGGAACAACCTTCAGAAGCCATGTCCAAGTCTTAACAAGAGAATCTTAAAGTCAGACATTGGGAAGAGTGCTGCAGAATGAAGACAAAGTCTATACAGCCGTTTATTTCCCAAATGAGGACATGTCACTATCAAGAATCTGTCTTCTAAGTTGAAGAACCAAAAGAAGACATTTATGGACATTTGAGGCTGCCTCTCCAACGGGCAAATCCTTCATTTGTCTATAAATACAGAAGTGTGAAGACCATTTTGAAAGCATCCAACTGAATCTCAACTTGACAACTATCCTACAAGCAAGAGTGCTTTCAAGCTTTCAAAAGACTATCTTAGTCTTCAAACACTTCTTCTAAGTTAAACTTCATTGTATATCCATACAAAGCTTAGAGAGATATCCTATCCTTATACACTGAACTTCATTGTAAAGGATATCTCATTAGTTGGAACCTTACTTCAAACCTTACCCCTTTCAAGTGAGAAAGTGAGAAGGTTGTAGTAGTAGAAGTGGTAGGAGCTGACAGTTGAGAGAAGAACAGTTCAGTTCTGAGTTGAGAAGAGGGTACTAGGACTCTAGACATCCTAGGGATCAATCCACCAAGGAGTGGTGTTCTTGATCAAGTGCACCTTGACACTATAAAACAAGTTAATTCCAAGAGTGAAGGAATTATCCTGTTAAATCAGGGAAAGTGGATGTAGGAGCTTGAGTCTCTGAACCACTATAACTTCTTGTGTTGATTTGCTTTCAAGTACTTACATACATTCAACACTGCACACAAAACTGATCTTTCAAAGAACTTATACTCAAAGACTGTGCAAAAGACATTTGGACAAGTTCCCTGAAAACTGGACTGTATTGATTGCCTAAAGTGATTTCAGAAATTAAAGGAGTTTAAACTAAAGGACCACTAATTCCGCACATATAACTCCCTTAGATAGTTATACAACTAAGTACTCAATAGTACTTAGTAGTTTGATTATCATCTTCAGCAGAGCTGTCCAAGACAACCTTGCTGATCTCTGGTTTGATCAAAGTTTGAAAAGAATTGCTTACAAGTGTATTCCCCCCCCCATACACTTGTTATATACTCCTTTCAGGACCAACAAGTGGTATCAGAGCAGGGGTTCAAAGACCACTGCTTCTGAAAATCCATCTTGGTTTTCAAAATCATATATTTGGTGTGGTCACTGAACTGATCAATCTGAAATCCTACTTGATTGTTGACTAACTGTTTGCTCTTGAGATATGGCCAACAACAATGCTGCTGTTCCACCTCCTGCTGTTCAAGGATTGGACAACATGGCCACAAATCCAGTCAACCACATCTCACATCACAAATTGCCTATGTTCTCAATAGACAATTATGACTTCTGGAAGATCAGAATGAGGGCTCATCTTGCATCTCTACACACTGATATGTTGAGAGTAATCACAAGAGGTCCTTTTGTGTTTACTCAAATCAATCCCAGACTCACTGAAGCTCAAAGAGCTGATATAAGGGAATTGATTCCTAAGGATGAAGATGACTTCACTACTGATGAAAAGAGGAAAGATAATTTGAATTATCTTGCTATGAACACCCTCTACCAAACAATTTCAGATGCAATCATGGGTAGAGTCTACCACTGCACAACTGCCAAAGAAATTTGGGATACCCTTGCTGAAATGTGTGAGGGTACTGAAAAGATAAAGGAGAACAAGCTCCAAGTGGCAGTGCAGAAATTTGAACAGTTCACAATGGAGTCTGAGGAATCCATTGACAAGTTTGCTGGTAGATTCACTGATGTGATGAATGAGATCAACTCATTGGGCAAGGTGTACACCAAGAGAGAAGTTGGTTTGAAGATCTTGAGAAGTCTCACTCAAAAGTGGGATGTATATGTTGTTATGATGCAGAACACCAAGGATCTCTCCACCATGCCCATGCAACAAATCTTCTCTGAACTCAAGGCTTATGAGTTCGATCTCAACAGAAGAAAGCCGGTTGAGGAACCTTCAAATCCTACAAAAGGAGTGGCATTCAAAGCCAAAACTGCTGAACCAGAAATGCAGTCCACTCCTAGATCATCAAAGTCAGTCTCCAAGACTGAAATGAAGGAGGAACTAGCCTTGATGGCTAGAAGGTTTGAAAAGTTAAATTCAAGGTTTGGTAGATACAAGAAATTCTACCAGGACAACAAATTCAGGAGAAGGTACAACTCTCCTGAAGCTCAGGCTGAAGTCAAAAAGCCTGAAGAGAAAAAGATCAGAGGACAAGTACTCTGATAGGAGAAGGTCTAGTAGAGCTGATCCTTCATCATCTAAAAGAAGAGATGAATCCAAGAAGGATGATGATGAAGACTTGTGATATAATTTCAAGAAGAAAGGGCACTTCCAGTATGACTGCCCTGAATTGAGCTCTAAAGAAAGAAGAGAAAGGCAAGCAAAAAGAGACAGAAAGTTCACCAATAGAAAGGCCATGATGGCTGGTGAAGAATCTGACAGTGCTGAAAGCTTCAACTCTTCTAATGGACTGTTCTCAAACAGTGATGATGATGATGATGTATGCAACATGGCTATAGAGGATGATGAGGTATCCTCTACTTCTAGTTCACCATCATTCATTTCACAAAACACTAGTGAAGTCAACTTGAAACTTTCTCTTGGGAAGTTGATGGAAGATTTCACTATGTTACAAGAATTTCATGATAATTGTGTGAGAGAGAATGAAAGATTGGCAATTGAGCTTGCTAAAAACTCTGAGCTAACTGTTGACGTCAAGTCTACTGAGTTGTATCAACAAGTCTTGAGAGAGCTTGAGGAAGTAAATCTCAGGATAGTTGACCAACAAAATGAGATTGATGATCAACTCTTATCTCAGAAGAGAAAAGACTTTGAACTAAAAATCCTTCAAGCTAAATTTGAAAACCTCTCATATGAATATGACATTCTTAAATCAAGTGAAGAGAGCCTGAAATTTAAGATGTCTGCTCTGAGAAGATCCACTAAATCAATAGAGGAAATTCAGAGTTACCAAAGACCTATGGCTCAAAGAAGTGGATTAGGCTTTGATCCATTTGAATCTTCACCTTGTCTTAGTGTTGCTTCTACAAGTAACACTAAGAGAATCTTTGTCAAGTCAGTGGCACAACAAGCTGAAAATGAAATAATTCAGCCACTGAACAAAGGAAAGGGCAAAATGGATGATTTGCCAACTCAAGTGCTTCAGGAGACTAGGCCCAAACCTAAGGAAATGGCCAAAGTCCCTGAACACAAGAGGAATGTTGGTCAGCAGAGTAGACCCAATGGAAGGGCAACTCTCCTGAACAATGTTCAGAGGAGTTATCCAAGGTATAATCAGCCAAGGCCAACTCTACTGAGAATGCCTCAGCTGACTAGACCAAAGGACAACTATCCTCAAAGGCAAAATAAAATGAGACAACCAAAACCCTTCATGCCAAAGGGTAATGGTCATAAGAATACCTTTCCTCAAAGATTCCCCCAAGTAGCACAAAGAACTCATAAGTTCAGGAGATTTGACAACTCTCCTGAAACTTACAGAGTTAACACTTTCACACATACTTTCCCAAAGGCATTCAAAGGAAAGACAGTGTATGTAGATGCTAGAGAAAAACAACTTAGCCACCTTGAATCAATCAGGGTCATTAGGCAAGTTTGAGTTCCTAAAGGTACAGCTAACCTCTCAGGACCCAAAACTCAAAGGGTACCTAAACCTATCTAATTGCAGGTACCAATGGGCCGCAAGAAGAGGAGCATGAGCAAAAAGTCAGCATGGTACCTTGACAGTGGATGTTCAAGGCACATGACTGGAAACAAGGAACTCCTCACTGATTTTATTGAAAAAGAAGGCCCAAATGTCACATATGGAGACAACTCACAAGCAACAACAAAAGGTTATGGTACTTTGATGATTGGTAACATCAAAGTATCCAATGTATCTTATGTGGCTGGTCTCAAATATAATCTCCTAAGTATCAGTCAATTCTGTGATAAAGAGTTTAATGTTGAGTTTTCAAGTGGAAAATGCTTAATCAAAGATAAGACTCAACAAATTCTATTGACTGGAACTAGGAAAGGAAATGTGTATTTTGCACACTGGGAAAAGTCTACTGATGCTGCATGTTTCATTGCTAAGAGTTCTAGTGAACAAAGTTGGTTATGGCATAAGAGACTAAACCACTTGAACTTCAAAACAATGAACAAAATTGCTAGAAATGCATTAGTTAAAGGACTACCTAATGAGGTTTTCATTAAAGAGCATGTTTGCAAACCATGCCAAGAAGGAAAACAGATTAAAGCCTCATTTAAGGAAAAACCAGTCATCTCTACTGAAAGGGTACTTGAACTATTACATATGGACTTATTTGGACCAATTACCCCTGCAAGCATAAATGGTAGAAAATACACATTGGTGGTAGTAGATGACTTCTCTAGGTTCACATGGGTAGTATCTCTCCTTAATAAGAAGGAAACTCAAGTCAAACTGCCTGAACTACTTAAGAGACTGTCAAATGAGAAAAGCCTTAGCATTATCAAGATAAGATCTGATAAAGGCACTGAGTTCATAAACTCTTACATCAATGAGTATTGCACATCAAATGGAATAGCACATGAAACCTCAGCAGCTAGAACTCCTCAACAAAATGGAGTTGTAGAGAGAAGGAATAGGACTTTAAAAGAAGCTGCTAGAACCTTAATTGCTGATTCTAATCTACCTAAGAGGTTTTGGGCTGAAGCTATAAACACTGCATGCCATACTCAGAATAGATGTTTGATTACTAAGGGGCAAGGCAAAACCCTCTATGAACTCTGGAAAGGAAGAATGCCTAAAGTGTTATACTTTCACATATTTGGTTGTAAGTGTTTCATTCACAACAATGGGAAAGATCAGTTGAAAGCTTTTGATAGCAAAGCTGATGAGGGAGTATTTCTGGGATATTCCCAAATCAGTAGAGCTTTCAGAGTCTACAACAAGAAAACCCTTGTTGTGGAGGAAACACCTCATATTGTGTTTGATGAATCTATTCATGAGTTCAGGAATGAGAACTTAGAACTAGAAGAAATCACACAAAGGACAACCAGATTGAGTATAAAAGACAAAGACACTGAATTCATAGATGTTGTCCAAGCCAATCTCCCTGAAAATATTACACTGGACAACAATCCTGAAGACAACCTTCCTGAGGCAAACCCCACTAAAGGAAATGGTGAACTGAATGATCCAATCCCAGTTCACATCCAGGTAACAACTACCAATGAAGAAGCAGTCCCTGCTGAGGTAGTTAATGGGTCAAATAATCAAGGGGCAACTCAAAGTGTTGAGAATGCCAATATCCCTGATATTGAGGACAACACCCCTGATTATGATCCTGAATTAGATCCTGCATTTAATTATCCTGAATTCTATGATCAAAATGACTCAACTTCAGTAGAGGACAACTCTACTGAAGAGATCAGAAAAAGAAGGACTTGGTTGTCTGACCATCCTATTGATCTAATACTTGGTGACCCAAGTATAGGAGTCAAAACTAGAAGATTTCATGGTGAAAGTGCTTTATTTTGTTGTTTCTTGTCAGAACAAGAACCAAGTGACATTGAAGAAGCACTTCAAGATGCCAATTGGATCACAGCCATGCAGGAAGAACTGAACCAATTCAACAGAAATGAAGTTTGGGAGCTGGTGAATAAACCTTCACATCAAGATGTTATTGGAACCAAGTGGGTGTTCAAGAACAAGAAGAATGAAAATGATGTGATTGTCAGAAACAAAGCAAGACTAGTGGCAAAGGGCTACTGCCAACATGAAGGCATTGACTATGATGAGACAGTTGCACCTGTGGCAAGGCTAGAAGCAATAAGACTTTTTCTAGCCTATGCAGCCCACAATAGGTTCAAAGTGTACCAAATGGATGTCAAGAGTGCCTTTCTGAATGGAGTCTTGAAAGAAGAAGTCTATGTGGAGCAACCACCTGGTTTTGAGGTTGGAAATCAAGTTTACAGACTAAAGAAGGCTCTATATGGACTCAAGCAAGCCCCTAGAGCTTGGTATGATACACTGTCACAATTCCTCTTGGATCATGGATTCATCAAGGGAACTGGGGACATAACACTCTTCAGAATCACTGAAGGAGAGGACATCTTGCTTGTTCAAATTTATGTGGATAACATAATCTTTGGATCCCCCAATGAGAGGCTATGTGAGAAGTTCTCAAAGCTTATGCAAAGCAAGTTTGAGATGTCCATGATGGGGTTGATGAACTTCTTTTTGGGACTTCAAGTCAAGCAATCTAAAGAAGGGATCTTTATCAACCAAGCTAATTACACCAGAGAAATGATCAAAAAGTTTGGGTGTGCAACTAGCAAGCTAGTAAGGATCCCAATGAACACTAATTGGAAGATGGATCCTGATGAGAGTGGTGTTCCAACCAACTCTACTGAGTATAGGGGAATCATTGGTTCACTCCTCTATCTCACTGCCAGCAGACCTGACATCACCTTTGCAGTAGGTGTTTGTGCAAGGTTTCAAGCAAATCCTAAGAAAAGCCACCTTGGGGCTGCAAAGAGGATCTTGAGGTATCTCAAAGGCACTGAAAATCTAGGCCTTTGGTACCCTGCTGATGACAACATTGAGTTAACTGGCTACTCAGATGCTGACTATGGAGGATGTAGAATTGACAGAAAGTCCACTTCAGGGACTTGTCAATTCTTGGGCAACAAACTCATATCATGGTTCTCCAAGAAGCAGAACACAGTGGCCACTTCCACCACTGAAGCTGAATATGTAGCAGCTGGGAGTTGTTGTGCTCAAATCTTATGGTTGAGACAACAACTAAGAAACTACAATATTAACTCTACTAAAGTGCCAATCTTCTGTGACAACAATAGTGCAATTGCAATATCACAAAATCCTGTATTGCACACAAGATGCAAACATGTAGACATCAAGCATCACTTCATTAGAGATCATGTGGAGAAGAAGGACATAAAGTTGGTCAAGATCCACACAGATCATCAAAAAGCTGATATATTGACAAAGCCACTTGCAGAGGCAAGATTTCTAGAGTTATCAGCAGAATTGGGATTACTTGATCCAGGGAAGTTGGACAAGTAAATCAATTGGAGTTATTGAAAAAAGTATTCAGGAGACTTGGTCAAGTCTACTGAAACTCAGAAGAGATGACCTCAAGGCTTCAGGACTCTTGTCCATTGACTCTCAGGACACTTGTCCACATCTTTTCAGGACACTTGTCCAAGTGGGGTCAGATAAGTTGTCTTGGCTATCAAACTATTTTCTTGGTTTGATAAGCACCTATTTTGGGCAATCATTGCCTACTTTGATATCTGTCCCATTCCTTTTACAGATATCACCTTTTTGGGATTTTAATTTGTCTCCGACCCAAAAGGTCACTTTCCACGCATTAAATGCCAAGATTTAACTCTTGTTTGCATTAAACATTTCAAGCCATTATCTATCTCGAAAACTCCCCAAGCATTAACCAATGTTTAATAACTTCCACTTTTGAATAGAAAACAGTTTTTCACTATTTCATTGGTTTTTGACCATTGGATCAAAACTGGCCAACTCCCCTGAAATCAATCTTGGTCGTCCAAATTGAAATTTCCATTTTTATCCATCGTTGAAAACTCTTGAGACTCACCAACTCATTGACAAACATTCTTTTTAGAATATTCACAAGTCTTAAGAACCCCCACAAACACTTCTTCCCCAAGTATTCGAAACCCTAGCCTTCATCTTCTTCAAACACTCTCAAACTTACTCAAATTCATTTCTGTAACCTTCAATGGCTCCTAAAATCAGACCTGAAATGATCATTGATTTCTCCAACAAGGCTCTAGACCTTGATTTTGGCTATCTAAGCAACAAAAACAGCCTTCACTTTGAGCCAATAGCCTCCTTTGAAAGTGAAGATCCTGAAATCACTACAACTCTTAGATGGCTGAGAAGAGCTGGACTCAAGAAGTTCATGGAGGAAAGACCAAGCTCTTGTTTGGAGAGCTACATGGCTGAGTTCTTTGCTTTCCTCAAGTGGAGAGGTAAGCCTGAAGATGGTGAAGTTGCCACCAGATTGTCTTATGTGGCAGAAGGAGAAGAGGAAGAGAGATTTCACAGGGTGAAATTCTCTGCAGAAGACCTTGAAGGAGCTTTTGGATTGCCTTCTAAGGGAAGGAATCCAGAATTCTATGGTGCAGGCCATGAAGATGAAATTGCTCAAGAATGGCTATTAGTTCCAGGTCCAATCTCCTCAACTCAACCTAAGAAGACTCTCAAGCCAAAATTTCTCAACCTTTATGAGGTAGTTGCCAAAAGTCTTTTGAGCAACACTGGAAGCTTGGAGCAGGTCAGCCATCCAAGAATAAGGATTATGGCTACAGTTATTGATGCTAGTGACAAGGGCATCAAGTTTGATTGGAGGACCTTCATCTTGTCTGAGATGATGAAGGAAAAGGCCAAGTTTAAGGTGAAAGTTCATAATAAGGTTGTGCTAGAAGGGAAACTCAAGTATTGCACCAGGGCAAGCTTGTTGATTGAGAGATTTTCCCACTATTCTCAAATGCAAACCTTTGCAAAGCCCCTCCCTGCCCAGATAATGTTCAGAAAGCTCAGCAAGAAAACTGAGCAAAGAAGGATGCAACTGGCCAATCCTGCTGAAGAAAAGGTTGAAGAGAAGCCTAAGTTGAAGAAGAGAACTAAGGCCAGAGTGGTGAAAACAAGGAAGGTGTCTCAAATCCCTTCAGAAGAGAATTCAGGAGCCTCAACTGAGATTGAAGAGGTTGCTGAAGAGGGAGTGAATGTGCCTTCTGACCACTCGGAAGAGTTGAGACGGAAATACAATGAGACTAGACAAAAGTCTAAGGGTGATAAGAGGCCCAGGGAAGTTGTCCCTGAGAAGGATGGAGAAGGCAGTGGGAGCAGTAGGGCTAGCAAGAGAAGGGCCAAGCCTACTGAAAAAGTGTTGGAGCTTCAAGAAGCAAAATCACTCCAACTAGCTCTAAGGGAGAGCAGGGCTGAAAGCAGGACAAAATCCAAGTCTAGTGGAGATGAGGAGGAGTATACTTATGAAAGTATGCTCAGAGGTGGAGCCAAGGCTACTGTGGACAGTTTGTATCCACAACTTGCTGAATTTCCAAGAATTCAGAAAATGTTCCATGATTTGAGGATGATTGTGGATGTGAAAGATAAAACCATCATGGAGATATCACAAGTCATCCAAGATAAGGGTGCAAACTGGTGGCAAGTGGAGGAAAGCAGACTGCTACACTTTGCTGGTGTGTTAAAGACTAGACTCCTCATTGATGAGGAGGTTTTTGCAAAGTTAGTGGATGAGAAGATCATTGAGGAGAAAGAGAGAAAAGCTAAGGGCATCAAACACCCTGAAAGTAGCTCAAATGATGATGATTCCCCTGATGATCCCTCAAACCCCTCAAATCCCAACCCTCCTGAAACCAATCCCAACCCTCCTGAAACCAAATTGCCTTCAACTCCTCTCTTAACCTATCATAGAAAAGGCTCTGTGTCATCAGAGGTGTTGACCAAGGGTGGTAACACAACCAAATATACATCTGCCAATGAAGGTTCTTCTGAACCCAAGGCACAGCCTAAAGATGTTGAGGTTCCTATCGCAGAGGCTGGTTTGATTAAGGCCTATTCAGTGTCAGAAGAGTTGGACACTGATCAACCCTTAATCATTCAGGATGACTCAGTGGCTACTGAAATAAGCACTGTGATCTCCCCAAAAAGGCCATCTTTGAACCTTGTTGAAGGTGGATATTTTGCAGGTCTAGGTGATGGTGTTGAAAAGGAGAGCTTAGTTGAAAAATCAGAGGGAGTAGAGGATGAAAGAGAGGTTATGATCACTAAGATAGTGATTGTACCACAAAATGAGGGTGGTATAAGTGAGGAAGGACAGGTTATTCTTGAAGTCAAATCTGAACTTCAAGAATCCCTTGATGAAAGGAGGCCTGATTCCTTGTGTGAGGACATTATTAATGAAGGGAGAAAAGAAAGAGTTCAAAATGAGAAGAAGACTGTTGATGTATCAGAGTCTTATGAAAAAGAAACTGAGGGTGTTGAGTGTGTTTTCACTAACCCTTTTGATTTTTCTGAATTTGCAGGTATTTCCTTTGACCAAATTTTTACAGATGATCTCTTAACAGATGCTCCCATCCATGTTGATTCTGGATCAGCACAAGCCCTACTTGGCTTACAATCAACAAAGTTGGACTCCTTGGCTCATCAAGTCCAATCAGCTCATGCAGAAACTTCTGGAGCCTTGGATGAGCATGGAAGAACTTTAGCATCTGTAGAAATGAGGCTAACTGGCTCAGAAGATGTGGTGTTACCCACTTTGGAAGCAAGAATCAGTGGAGTTGAGACTGGTTTGCAAACCATCTCTACTGAAGTCATCAAAGCCAAAAAATACTATGAAGTCAGTGTCAAAGGATGTCAAGAAAGAGCAAACCTTGCTAAGGAATAACCACAACAGGAATGTGAAAACCTTGAGATCAGTGGTTAAGCAAGCTCTTGGAAGAAAGACAGCCCTGCAGAGGAAAAGAGCTGAAGAACAAAGGTTTGCAATGGTGAAAGCAGTCTCAGAAAAGTTTTCCCAAGAGGTAATGGCCAACATTACTGAAGGTGCAGTGGCCAATCTCACTGAGCTTCTTAAGGCCCAACTTGATGCATCTCTGAAAGCAACCTTGGAGGAGGTTGTCCAACAAAAGATGAAGCCTGTTCTAGCTTTCCTGAGCTTGAGCAGTGACAGAATGCAAAATATACATGATGAGAATGTATACTTGTTGGAGGAGATGAAGTCTCTAACCCAAGCCCAGTCCTTGATGGCATCAACTATGAGTGAACTCAAGCCTGAATGTTTTGATGCTGCCAAAAAGGGGGAAAGGGAAAGAGCAAGGGCAAAAGGTGCCTTGGTCATTGGAAGCCCAGTCAAGGGAAAGGATAAAATTGCTGAAGGAAAAGGAAAAGAGTCAGCACTGCTGAACTTGGAAGATTTGGATGAAGAAGAGCAACTAGCCATAGCCTTAAAGAACTCAATGGCCTCAGCTCAAGAGTAAAGAGTTAGGCTACAACAAAGACCAGGAGGAGAGGTGTCTGGTTTGGACAAAGATGCTGAAGGTGTCCAAACTAGAGGAAAGATTAAGAAGGCCAAGGGAAACAAAAGAAAGGCTGAAACATTCATTGATTTTCCCAACAGCCTTGAACTGCCTCCTGAGTTCAGAATTGATGATGATGAGCATATCTCCAAGAAGACCAAAAATGCTAAAAAAGACAAGACTGCTGAAATGTCCAAAGTTGGTGAAAAGGACAAATCCTCTGAGAAAGAAAAGTCTACTGAGACTAAGTCCACTGATGGTACCAAAGCTACTGAAGATGTGGAGGAGTTGTATGAAGAAGGCTTTGGACCAGGACCAAAGAAAAAGAAAGTTGTGTTGCTAAATGATCCATCAAAGTTGTTTCATGAAGGGTATGGCAAAGACCCTGAAACTCAACAGAAGTTGGCCATGATGAGGGCCCAAGAGAAGATGGACTTGATGGATGAGGCAAATAGAGCAAGAGACAAAAGAAGAGAAGACTTCCAAAAGCCTAGAAGGAAAAGAGCAACATACAACAAGTTGAAGCCTCAGCTACTGATCCCCATGGACACCAAATATCCTCACTTGAATAAATGGGTGCCAATTCAGCTGAATGACTCATGGGAGGAAGCCAAAAGGGAGTTTGTCTATGACTTTTATGTCATTGACAGATGGAATGGAAAAGATGCCAACTCCACTTTTGCTGAGTTCATGATAGAGTATCACAGAGAACTTTATCAACAACTACTTGCAGCTGCTGATATTGCAAGATTTGAACTCACTGCCCCCAAGCCAATTATATACATGCCTCCAAAGCTTGATGGATGGATTGATGTGACGCCCCAATTTTAATTATACAAAAAAAATTAAAATGAGACATTACAAATTAATGACAACCTAAATTTTTTTTTTTTTTTCTCTCTTTTTTTTTTCTATAAGTGACATATCATGTATTATCGTTTAGCTCTTGCATAATAAATTATCTTGATCATGAATATGTATTGAGGTGCAGCGGAAATATGTTAATTAAGCATAAATTCGAAAACATCTGGATCATGGCTTAGACCCGACATATCTATTACAAAGTTTAAATTGTCTTCTCGAAATAGCTAGATAATTTAAATAACGTAGTAGTAGTTTATTTTAATTATATCATTATTTCTTCGGCCACTGCATCCTGGATTACCCTTCCTTGTCAAATTCCTGCACTGAAAATATTTAAAATAAAGGGTGAGTATGAAATCACTCAGTGGGGGTTACTCCATAATTGCGCAAACTAAATTTCACAAGTGTAAATAATGTGCTTGTAGAACTTGTAAGTGTGCTGGCAGTGCCAGACTTAACGTGAAAATGCTGGCTAAGCCAGACGTAACTTGAATTTGCTGGGTGGACCAGTCTTAACATGAGAATGCTGGCTGGGCCAGGCGTAACTTGTAATTTGCTGGTTGGACCAGACTTAGCATGAGAGTGCTGGCTGGGCCAGACGTAACTTGTAATTTGCTGGTTGGACCAGACTTAGCATGAGAGTGCTGGCTGGGCCAGACGTAACTTGTAATTTGCTGGTTGGACCAGACTTAGCATGAGAGTGCTGGCTAGGCCAGACGTAATCTTGTAATTAAATACATAGTAAGATTTAATAAGAGCAATTATAACACTTGATCGTTATAACTCGATGAAGAGTTGAAGAAAATCCCCACCTTCTGAAGTGTAAACCTTAAAGATTTTTCGGCGCCTTGTAACCTACAACGTGCATTTATTATTAGATCCTATGCAACATAAGAGAATAAAATAGTTTATTTAGTGGGCATTTGTCGGAAATGGTTGGAGTTAAATAAAATTTAATTACGATTTTGGTGAATGAGTGTGTGTGGAGTAGACAGTAGGACTTCGTCGATATTTGACTAGGAAGAAAATATCAAAGTATGATAAAGAGAAAAAGAAGAAGAACAAAAAAAACTTTAAAGCCTTTGATTAGAGCCTTACCCCTTTCTTTCAATTGAATTTTTCGTTTCCTGCTTTATTTCACCCACTTGCTATTTATAGCAAATTATTCATCATCACTACCCTACCTAATTATTACGCCTAGGATAGTAGCCATGTTAACATACATAGCTAAAGGAATGTAAGTTGTAGATATAATTTAATTTTTAGCAAGTTGGTGGCTAGTGAGTTTTTTTTTTTTTTTTTTTAACATGTAGCTAACCTTACGTGTTGTATGTATATTTAATCAATAGTAATATTCATATATTTACATGGTAACTCATAGTTATCTCTTTTCTTCTACGTGCGTGTCCAAATATATATGTTGATATATGGCTTGTACATTTAATTACATGCATATATATATATATAGTGTGTACGTTGAACTTAGTTTAATAATTATCTTGAACTAAACATATATATATATGAATAATAATAATATATGTATAGTATTTTTTTTTTTTTACATACGTGTATATATATATAAATATAAATATACCTATATTACTAATATATGTATATATTACTAGTAAGTGTTTAGGGGTGTTATATCCTGCCCCACTACGAAAAATTTCGTCCTCGAAATTATATTTTACCTTGACCAGGGAGGTTCGGGTGTTTAGCTAGTATTTCATCTTCTCGTTCCCATGTCGCTTCCTCTTGACCATGTTGGCTCCATTGTACTTTAATTAATGCGATGTCGCGATTTCGCAGTCTTTGCACTTTCCTTTCGAGGATAGCTACGGGGGTTTCTACATACGTCATGTCATTGTCAATTTCTATCGCATCCTGATTAACTACATGACTGGGATCGGGTATATATTTGCGTAGCATAGACACGTGAAATACGTTGTGTACTTTATCTAGCTCTGGCGGTAGAGCTAGTCTATATGCTAACCCCCCTACTCGTTCAAGTATCTCGTATGGACCGATAAACCTTGGACTCAGCTTTCCTCGTTTTCCGAAGCGAATGACGCCCTTTGTTGGTGACACTCTTAAGAATACTTTCTCTCCAACCTCAAATTCTAGATCCCTTCGCCGTTTGTCTGCGTACGACTTTTGTCTGTCTTGTGCCGCGCGTATTCTTTCCCGGATTTTCTTGATTACTCCAGTAGTTTCTTCGACTATTTGGGGACCCAAAATTTTCTTCTCTCCAACGTCGTCCCAATATAAAGGTGATCTGCATTTTCGACCGTAGAGCGCCTCGTAGGGTGCCATACCAATAGTTGCCTGGTAGCTATTGTTATATGCGAATTCGACCAAGGGTAGAAATTTCTCCCAATTTCCATAAAAATCGAGAGTACATGCCCTCAACATATCTTCCAATGTTTGGATGGTTCTCTCTGACTGTCCGTCAGTTTGAGGGTGGAACGCAGTGCTGAAGTTTAACTTAGTTCCCATTGCATCTTGTAAGCTTTGCCAGAATTTCGATGTAAATCGTGTGTCTCTATCTGACACTATTGAGACAGGCACTCCATGTAGTCTAACGATCTCCTCCAGGTACATTTGAGCCAACTTATCTAACCCGAAGGTCATTTTTATGGGTAGAAAGTGTGCCGATTTCGTCAGGCGGTCGATTATGACCCATATGGCTTGATTTCCTCGAAACGATCTTGGCAATCCCACTACGAAGTCCATCGCTATGTGCTCCCACTTCCACTCAGGAATCTCGAGTGGCTTAAGCAATCCTGACGGCCTTTGGTGTTCAGCTTTCACCTGCTGACATGTCATGCATCTTTGTACAAAGGCTCCAATGTCCCCTTTCATGTTCCTCCACCAGAATAATTTTCTTAGGTCTCGATACATCTTCGTTCCTCCTGGGTGAGCAGTGTATGGCGTGCAATGTGCTTCTTCCATAATTTCCCTTCTAAGAGCTTCAACTTTTGGTACACAAAGCCTTCCTTCGTAGACTAATGTACCCTCGCCGGTTAGGGAAAAACCTCGTATTTTTTCGCTTTCAACCTTTTTCTTTATTTTCTCCAGGAACTTGTCTCCTTTCTGAGCTCCCATGATCGTTTCCTTTAGCGTAGGCTTTACCACCATTGTTGCTACTCTCGCTTGGATTGTATTTGGTGGTAAGATCACCTCTATCTTCATTCTTGCGAACTCATCAACTAACCTTAGTTGGCTGGTTATACAAGTTAATTTGTTTCTCTCCTTCCGACTCAATGCGTCAGCAACTACGTTCGCCTTTCCTGGATGGTAGAGTATTGTGCAGTCGTAGTCTTTCACCAACTCTAGCCATCTTCTTTGCCTCATGTTTAGTTCCTTTTGTTCGAAGAAGTACTTCAAACTTTTATGGTCGGTGTAGATTTCACACTTCCCACCATACAGGTAATGTCGCCAAATCTTTAAGGCATAGATCACTGCGGCGAGTTCCAGATCGTGAGTGGGGTAATTCTTCTCATGAGTCTTCAATTGTCTTGAGGCATATGCGACTACCTTTCCCTTCTGCATTAGTACGCATCCTAAACCTTGCTTTGAGGCGTCGCTATAGACAACAAATCCTTCTGCACCATCTGGAATGGTTAGGACAGGCGCGGTGGTTAGTCTCCTCTTCAATTTTTGGAAGCTGTCCTCGCACCCTTCTGACCAGTGGAATTTCACCTCTTTTCTCGTTAGTTGTGTTAACGGCCTTGCAATTTTCGAAAAACCCTCGATAAATCTTCGATAGTATCCTGCCAATCCTAAAAAGCTCCGCACCTCATTCACGTTTGTTGGGGATCTCCATTGGCTTATGGCTTCGACTTTGGTTGGGTCGACTTCAATACCACGAGCTGAGACGATATGGCCGAGGAATACGACTTGATCTAGCCAAAATTCACATTTTGTGAATTTAGCGTAGAGTCTTTCTTTTCGCAGCACCTCTAAAGTGGTTTTGAGGTGTTCCTCGTGTTGTTCTTGGTTCTTTGAGTATACAAGGATATCGTCGATGAATACGATCACGAACCTATCTAGATATGGGTGAAATACTCGATTCATTAGGTCCATGAAAATCGCCGGCGCGTTGCTGAGTCCGAATGGCATTACAACGAATTCGTAATGCCCATAACGCGTCCTGAAGGCCGTCTTTGGGATGTCGCCTTCCTTGATCTTCACTTGGTGATATCCAGACCTCAAATCTATCTTTGAGAACACGCTGGCACCCTTTAATTGATCGAACAAGTCTTCGATCCTTGGTAGCGGATATTTATTTTTGACGGTGAGCTTATTCAATTCTCGATAATCGATGCACATTCTAAATGTACCATCCTTCTTTTTCACGAACAGTACTGGTGATCCCCATGGCGAAACGCTAGGTCGTATGAAACCTTTATCCAGGAGTTCTTGTAGTTGCACTTTTAGTTCTTGTAGTTCCTTTGGCGCCATTCTGTATGGTGCCTTTGAGACTGGTGCTGCTCCTGGCACTAAGTCGATAGTGAACTCCACTTGTCGTTCTGGGGGTAGGCCGGGTAGGTCTTCTGGGAAGACATCCTTGTACTCTCGTACAATGGGCACTTCTTCGATCGATCGATCACCTGGTTCGGATCGCACGATGTTCACAAGGAGAGCCGTGCAATTCCCTTTCCTTAGTATCTTCATTGTTTTTATTGCGGACAAAATGCGAGGTATCACTCCCACCCTAGCTCCATAGAATGTGTAGTCCCCAGTTTCGTTGTGGCTGAGTGAGACTTTCCTCTCGTGGCACGTAATGATAGCTTGGTTGGTCGTAAGCCAGTCCATTCCCAAGATTACATCGAAATCTTTCATGTCGATGACATGCAAGTCGGCTACTAAGTTATTATTACCAAAACCAATCATTATGCCCTTGCATAGTTGAGTGGTTTGGATAATTGTTCCCGACGGGATACTTACTTCAAGAAAATCTCTATCTACTCTTGTGTTATTATTCCTTATTTTGTCAAACATCTTTCTGGAAATGAAAGAGTGGGTAGCCCCGGTATCGAATAATACTAAAGCAGGTATACCAGAAATGGTCAACATACCTGCCATGATTCCTGGTTCATCGGTGGCCTCTTCATGCGTCATTGCAAAGACACGAGCGGGTCCCGCGTATTGTTTTCCCTTGTCTCTGAGCAATGGGCAATTGCTCAGTCCGTGACCCGGCTCCTTACAGTGGAAACACAACCCCGACCCGTACAAGCATTGTCCGTTGTGGTTTTTCCCACACTTGGGGCACGTTGGCTTGGTTTTTTGTGTGGCTTGGCTTGTGTTTCCTTCCCTGTGGATGTTCTTATTGTGGTTGTAGTTCCTCCCTTGATTTGGATTTACCAATTTTCTCTTATTTGGAAATTCAGCAACTCTCTTTTCCGAAATCTCGAGCTTTAGCCGAGAGGCAATTTCCTGAGCTTTGGAAAAAGCTTCAGCATATGTCAACATCCCTTGCCCTGCTAAAATGCTGCTGATCTCAGGTCGTAGATTTTTCTCGAAGCGCCGAGCCTTTTTTTGTTCGGTGTCCACCAGATGAGGAGCATATCTACTGAGTTGGCTGAATTTTCGCTCATATTCAAGCACAGTCGTGGCACCTTGCTTGAGGTGGATGAATTCCGTTTCCTTTTGATCGTGGAAGGATTGGGGCATGTAATTTTGAATTACTGCTTCCTTGAAGTCTTCCCAGCTAATAGTAGTTCTTTGAGTTACCGTCATTGTTCGGCAATAGGCTTCCCACCAGTAGTCTGCTTCATCTGTCAATTGGAAGATAGCGCATGAAACCTTTTGCTCGTCAGTGCATACGATATGAGCAAATATTTTCTCAAGTGCTCTCAACCAGGTTTCAGCTTCTGCAGGATTCTCCTTGCCGCTGAAAGTAGGTGGACGGTAGCGTCGGAATTGTTCCACCACAGTGCTCATTTCGTTGCGATGAGTGGGTAGAGGTGGTGTGGTCGGCGTGGGCACGGTTGCGAAGTGTCGCGCAAGACCTTGAAGGACGGTTGCGAGGTCATTTCCCAAGCCTTCATCATTCGATAGGGAGGGTTCTTGGACGGGGATTTGTGTGCGGCGGGGTCGTCCACGACTCATGATCTATTCAACCAATTTAAATCATCAAAAGGGGGTTTTGTTTTATAACTTATTACAATTTTTAAAATATTGAGGTAAAGTTGGGAAACTAAAGTAACTTAGTATATTATTGTATAATATCATATATACGTATTTATTTAACATATGACCCCTCTCTTTTTTTTTTTTTTTTTTTTTTTTTACACTGGTGGTTATCGAATACTGAAATATATAACATATGATTTTTTTTTTTTTTATAAGCACGCGTACTCCATAACAAAACGGGACCTATCTCTAAGGTGACAGCGGATATAAGCATTTATATTGTACATCCTATGCCTAGGACAAAAAGAAAATCCAGGGTTATCCTGGACGGACGCTGTTAGGTAATACTGATACAAAATGATAGGTCCATGCCCTTATTTGGGCTTCAACATGGTCCGGTGAAGGGGTGTTGGTCCCTCCCCTCGTATTGAGGATCCACTACAATGGGTTCCTCTATCTCAGGAGATTCCACAACTTCAGCTTGAACTTGTTCCAGATAGAATTGTTCGGGTTCCGCGGGGTGCCCTTCACTGACCCACTGCCAGTACAGACCGGCCGAGAAGCATGGATAACACACCTCACCGTGCTGGCCAGCTAAATTAAGGTAAAGGTTATAGGCGTAAAACCTCCAAACTTCGGGCAACGTGTTGATGAGCATCCAACATGCTTCCTGTCCATCAAACGGAACCCCCATTTGGTGAGAATTCCTCCAGATGGCTGCCATTTCTCCGATGTGAGCTCCTACGTCATCGTTTTCATTTCGTTCGGTTAATACACATCGACGTAGGCGGGCATTGACGTAAGCCTCGTAGTTATCCATCTAGATACCAATGTTTTTCTCAAACGTGAGTTTGATCTTAATTCAACAAGATTCTCACTTAATTGTAAAAATTATTTAGTAAGTGGTGATGAAAAATGTACTAGTTTATACACTTACTTGAATCGTAGAGGAATTGTCGCGGAGGGATAATCGCAGGTGCAGCCTTGTAAATATTTATATATATATATATATATATATTTTTATTTTTTCTTTGCTTTCTACTATGTCGTATTTTGCTCTTATGGTTTATAAGCAGATGTGTTTGTAAGGTATACGTATATATATATAGTAGGCTTCCCCTAATTACTTAATTCCTAATTGTTTATAAATTACACATACCTATTCTTAGTAAACACGCCTACTCCTAGTTAACCATCATTCACAATTTACTATTGTAAACATTTAGTATGCCCACATATACATATATATATATTTTTGTCCATTTACGTGTGTTACTCTGTACATATATATATATATATTTTTTTTTATTATTATTACATGTATTATATATATACATATATATCAAATAACCGAGCAAGTCTACAGAACCAGACCCGCTCTGATACCACACTGTGACGCCCCAATTTTAATTATACAAAAAAAATTAAAATGAGACATTACAAATTAATGACAACCTAAATTTTTATTTTTTTTTTCTCTTTTTTTTTTCTATAAGTGACATATCATGTATTATCGTTTAGCTCTTGCATAATAAATTATCTTGATCATGAATATGTATTGAGGTGCAGCGGAAATATGTTAATTAAGCATAAATTCGAAAACATCTGGATCATGGCTTAGACCCGACATATCTATTACAAAGTTTAAATTGTCTTCTCGAAATAGCTAGATAATTTAAATAACGTAGTAGTAGTTTATTTTAATTATATCATTATTTCTTCGGCCACTGCATCCTGGATTACCCTTCCTTGTCAAATTCCTGCACTGAAAATATTTAAAATAAAGGGTGAGTATGAAATCACTCAGTGGGGGTTACTCCATAATTGCGCAAACTAAATTTCACAAGTGTAAATAATGTGCTTGTAGAACTTGTAAGTGTGCTGGCAGTGCCAGACTTAACGTGAAAATGCTGGCTAAGCCAGACGTAACTTGAATTTGCTGGGTGGACCAGTCTTAACATGAGAATGCTGGCTGGGCCAGGCGTAACTTGTAATTTGCTGGTTGGACCAGACTTAGCATGAGAGTGCTGGCTGGGCCAGACGTAACTTGTAATTTGCTGGTTGGACCAGACTTAGCATGAGAGTGCTGGCTGGGCCAGACGTAACTTGTAATTTGCTGGTTGGACCAGACTTAGCATGAGAGTGCTGGCTAGGCCAGACGTAATCTTGTAATTAAATACATAGTAAGATTTAATAAGAGCAATTATAACACTTGATCGTTATAACTCGATGAAGAGTTGAAGAAAATCCCCACCTTCTGAAGTGTAAACCTTAAAGATTTTTCGGCGCCTTGTAACCTACAACGTGCATTTATTATTAGATCCTATGCAACATAAGAGAATAAAATAGTTTATTTAGTGGGCATTTGTCGGAAATGGTTGGAGTTAAATAAAATTTAATTACGATTTTGGTGAATAAGTGTGTGTGGAGTAGACAGTAGGACTTCGTCGATATTTGACTAGGAAGAAAATATCAAAGTATGATAAAGAGAAAAAGAAGAAGAACAAAAAAAACTTTAAAGCCTTTGATTAGAGCCTTACCCCTTTCTTTCAATTGAATTTTTCGTTTCTTGCTTTATTTCACCCACTTGCTATTTATAGCAAATTATTCATCATCACTACCCTACCTAATTATTACGCCTAGGATAGTAGCCATGTTAACATACATAGCTAAAGGAATGTAAGTTGTAGATATAATTTAATTTTTAGCAAGTTGGTGGCTAGTGAGTTTTTTTTTTTTTTTTTTTTTAACATGTAGCTAACCTTACGTGTTGTATGTATATTTAATCAATAGTAATATTCATATATTTACATGGTAACTCATAGTTATCTCTTTTCTTCTACGTGCGTGTCCAAATATATATGTTGATATATGGCTTGTACATTTAATTACATGCATATATATATATATAGTGTGTACGTTGAACTTAGTTTAATAATTATCTTGAACTAAACATATATATATATATGAATAATAATAATATATGTATAGTATTTTTTTTTTTTTTACATACGTGTATATATATATAAATATAAATATACCTATATTACTAATATATGTATATATTACTAGTAAGTGTTTAGGGGTGTTATAATTGACCAGTCAAAAATTCTGAAGGAGTTTCTGGAAATCCTCAAGCTAAACAAGATGGTTCTTGGACCCAAGGGAACAAACCAAGAGGCCATGGAGCTGAAAAGAAGAGTGTGGGCACAATATGGGATGGTGCCACCTCCTTTAGGATGATCTCTGAAATGGCTAAGTCTTCTGACCTTTTTATGGATGAAAACTTATCTTACCTGAAGATATGTTTTTAATTGGTGATCTATGCTGAAGTTTGCTCAAGTATGCTGATGTGATGTGCTCTGATAATCTGAATGCTCTGATATGCTCTGACATAAGTTTAGTGCTCTGATACTTGAAGATCTAGATATTATTAAGTGTTTAGTTTTTGCTCTGATACTCTAGATCTTACAATTAATATATGCTCTGAATATTTTGTAATGAAATGATCTAATGTAATAGTGTCTTGGATTCATGCTCTGATATGTTAACTTCAACTATCAACATGCATGTAATGATTTTCAAATGAATGATAGTTGAACTTATGTTGAATCAAGAAACATTATTGCAGAAACCTCTCTATGCCTATCTTTGAAACCTATTTGCAACATGAATGGTGAGTACACTAACACATTGTTTTTCAGGAAAACTGACTCTAGTCATGTCTTCTGAAGATAAATGTAATAGGTATAGCCAAGTCACTTTTGCATAAAATGTATAGGTTTTGGCATCATCAAAAAGGGGGAAATTGTTGGGAATAAAATGAGATGTGTTTTGATTCAATACCAAAACCCCCCTGAGACATGCCTAAATCAAGATGATTATGTTCTAAGAATGTTAGAACATATAGAATAAGGCTAGATGAGGAGCTGATATGTTAGGCAGCTCTTAGTTGAATAGATGCACAATTTGAGGGGGAACATATGCTTTGAAGACTATCAAGAACAAGTCCCCTCAAGGCTCAAATTCTGGAACAGTCACCAAATCCTTTGAAGGACAAGTATGCTGATCAGGAGAGTTGTCCAGAAGAGTTGTCTCAGCACAATTAATCAAGAACAAGTGCTCTGAAGCTAAAGGTCAACTATGCTGAAGAGATCAAGACAACTATACCCTAAAGAATTTCAAAGAATCATACTAAGATCACTTCTAAGTGAAGCAAAGGGAAAGAGTCAAGTCATCTAAAAAGAGCAGGCCAACCATGCTGATAAGCAAGTCTGCTGATAGTGATAAGGAGAGTTGTCCATTTGATAAGGAATGTTGTCCTATCATTGGAACAACCTTCAGAAGCCATGTCCAAGTCTTAACAAGAGAATCTTAAAGTCAGACATTGGGAAGAGTGTTGCAATATGAAGACAAAGTCTATACAGCCGTTTATTTCCCAAATGAGGACATGTCACTATCAAGAATCTGTCTTCTAAGTTGAAGAACCAAAAGAAGACATTTATGGACATTTGAGGCTGCCTCTCCAACGGGCAAATCCTTCATTTGTCTATAAATACAAAAGTGTGAAGACCATTTTGAAAGCATCCAACTGAATCTCAACTTGACAACTATCCTACAAGCAAGAGTGCTTTCAAGCTCTCAAAAGACTATCTTAGTCTTCAAACACTTCTTCTAAGCTGAACTTCATTGTATATCCATACAAAGCTTAGAGAGATATCCTATCCTTATACACTGAACTTCATTGTAAAGGATATCTCATTAGTTGGAACCTTACTTCAACCCTTACCCCTTTCAAGTGAGAAAGTGAGAAGGTTGTAGTAGTAGAAGTGCTAGGAGCTGACTGTTGAGAGAAGAACAATTCAATTCTGAGTTGATAAGAGGGTACTAGGACTCTAGACATCCTAGGGATCAATTCACCAAGGAGTGGTGTTCTTGATCAAGTGCACCTTGGCACTATAAAACAAGTTAATTCCAAGAGTGAAGGAATTATCCTGTTAAATCAGGGAAAGTGGATGTAGGAGCTTGAGTCTCTGAACCACTATAACTTCTTGTGTTGATTTGCTTTCAATTACTTACATACATTCAACACTGCACACAAAACTGATCTTTCAAAGAACTTATACTCAAAGACTGTGCAAAAGACATTTAGACAAGTTCCCTGAAAACTGGACTGTATTGATTGCCTAAAGTGATTTCAGAAATTAAAGGAGTTTAAACTAAAGGGCCAACCACTAATTCCGCACATATAACTCCCTTAGATAGTTTTACAACTAAGTACTCAATAGTACTTAGTAGTTTGATTATCTTTAAAGAGTTAATCATCTTCAGCAGAGTTGTCCAAGACAACCTTGCTGATCTCTGGTTTGATCAAAGTTTGAAAAGAATTGCTTACAAGTGTATTCCCCCCCATACACTTGTTATATACTCCTTTCAGGACCAACAAAGGGTCAACCACAAAATTAATTTCACGAAATTAATATGTGGAATTTGTAACAACAAATTTCATGAAATTAATATAAAAACACGAAATCACACATAAAAAAAAAAAAAAAAAACATTCAACACTCTAGAATTCTCTGCAGATATTTAGAGTGGTCTTGAGCATTCGAAGGAGCTTCAAAGGCGTTCTTTATACAAATCGACTAAAAGCAACGTTCGGTCGAGAGGTGCTAAACCCTTCATTTCAGCATTCTTCAAGTCGAATTTAAAGGTGTTTTTTCGCGGGTTCAAAGACGTTCTTCGCGAATTCTTTGCAAAAGTAACATTTGATCCAAAACAAGGCATCCGACCCTTTCTCAAGTCCAACATCAATCAAGATCAAAGCAAGGATTTGGTCTAAAAACCATTCGATTCAGAATCAGATTTCGAATAGAATAATCAAAGGAATAAATTAGAGATTTGTAACCCACAAATTTATCTGTTTAATCTGAAAAGAAATAAAATTATATTGCAATTTTGTGTTTTATATTTATTTCACGAAATTTATTGTTACACCTTACGATCGAACCACGCAAATTCTTTTGTGTGCTAGTGTTTGTTCTCTTATTTATCGTTCATTTGATTTCTTGTGAATATCTTTGGGTTATTGAATTCTTTTACGGTTAACATTTATGTTTTCACCTTCATCTTCCACTAGAAATTTTATATTTTTTCACCTACATCTTCCACTAGAAAATTTACATTTCCATTGTTGATTTTTGCTGAATGGTACATCCGTTGGTCTCGGGGTGAAGAGAATTTCTTTGTATTTGTTCTTTGTTTATATACGGAGTATAACAAGTTTTTTGGTGAATTGTCAAAATTTTGTTTTATTATGCATTACATGATTTTTTTGTAATTTTTGCTGAATAAGTCTTTTTTTTTTTGTAAGAAGAATTTAATGGATCTTTTTCATCTGTTCGTTCTTTATATAAGACCTTATTTAGGGTTTTTTGAATTATATTGTTTCATATTTACTAGGTTCTCATGCGTATTTTTTTTCCCACTATACAACAATGGAAAGCTAGGGTAATTCAATGTTGGAATTAATGAGTGAGAAATTAATTTGGATTCTCAAATGTAATGGTCAAGAGCCACCTCCCACGTGTGCGTGAATTTAGGCGCAAGTATCTCCACAATTCTCTCCAACCTCCAGGCCTAATATTTGTCTATAAATACAGACTCTTCCCTCATTCCTCATTTACGCTGAAATTCGCCCCTCTGCTCTTTTACTCTCCTCTCGTCTCTCTGCAGTGTTGTGCTCCCAAAAGCCATACACTGTTCTTTCTCGTGCCGGATTTATTTCCGTGTGTTGCCGGAATTCTTTTCCGTGTGCATTCAGTTCGTACCTAGTACGTTCGTTGAGGCTTCGTCTACAGTGGTGCTACTATTTACGAAGTAGAAGTCGTTTTACCTTTGGGAACGGAACGCCATACCAGTCGAGCACTACCTGGACGTATTCTGTTCTGCGGGAAAAGGTTTTCCCTTGACTCGACTTTCTGGTTTCAATATTTGATATTGCAGTTACCCAGCGTAATGTTTCCAACAATCACAGAACAGAATATTATTAATCTACTTTCGAACTTAATTAATTAAATTTTTTTTCGGACCTAATTAATACGCTGCAATATCGAATAATATCGAATATTTGATCATTAATTATTGAATTTAATTAATTACTGGACAATATATTGATTAATTAATTACTGGGTCGATATATAAATATCAAAGCACGCTCTTCTGGATATCTAGAAAGAGAGAGAAAACAGATTTTAATTGGTGGATTAATTTCTGTTGATGAGACTGGATATTAATTTCTGTTGAGATTGATATCATGGAGAGCAATCGGGTGGTGAAGGAATTGGAGCATGGCTTCGTTGGAGCATGGCTTCGTCGATATAGAGCATGGCTTTGTTGATATGGAGCATGGCTTCGTGGATAACATCTCCGGCTTGGGCAGAATTGATGTATTCGGATAACATCTCCGGCTTATCGGCGCAGCTTGGACCGAGTATTCTGAGAACAGAATTGACTTTGTCAATTAATTACAGAATAAAATAAAGATTAATTAATTAATTAATTTAATTGATAATTAATTAATTAAATTTTGGATAATTACTGAGTAATATCCAAATTTAATTATTAATTATCTCTTGGGATTGATATTATTTCTGGGAGTTGGTCTAAGGCTCTAGATTAAAGTTCTGGGAGTTGATCTAAGGCTCCAGATTAATTCTGGCAGATTAAAGTTGGGAGTTGATCTAAGATTAAAGTTCTGGTAAGACTCCAGATTAAAGTTCTGGTCTAAGGCTCCAGATTAAAGTATGAATACCCTGTTATGCAGGATTTTGAGATCCAATTAAATTGGAATTGTACATGTGCTACAAAATGTAATCACGTCATTTAATCAAGAGGATTAAATTGGAATTGCACCTGAGTTGGCAAATTAAAAGGGAGAATTGGAAGAGGATGTCATTTCTCCTATTTTCAAATAAGTCATATATTATTTGAAAATTGATCAAATACTAGGAAGTTATCACAACTGCAGTATACGACAACCATTTCAGAAGAAGTGGCAAAGTTTAGATTGAATTTTGGGTTGTAAGCCATCAATTCATGATTGATTCAAATTGACTGGATCTTAGGCTGTTAACAAAAATTAATTAATTAATTTTTGTGCTCAAAGAAGGAGTGTCAAATTATATTTGATATGGAATTAAATATTTGTGCTCGAGAGCATAAATTTGTTTTGAATTTAGTTCAAAAGATTTTGACTAGTATAATTTGATCGAAAATTATGCTTGAGTCACGGGTGACAATAAAAGTCACATTTGAAATTAAATTTAATTTTGGTATGTTGACCAAAGATTAAATTAATTTTGAAGTTGGAAATAATTCCAATAAAAGAAAAATCAAAGCTCGATTTTTAAATGTATCGAGGCTGTGTCCAAATTTGGTGAATAAGAGACATTCACAAATTAAAGTGGCAAGCAACTCGAATGTGGGGAAACGCATCTCCTCACATGGATACATTCGAATGTGAGGGAGAGAGGTCTCCGTCGACATGTTTGAATGAAAATTGGTAGCTAAGGTGTGACCTTAAAGCTAAATATGGAAAAAACCTAAATTGGTTGAATTAAGTGGAATGTTTTCCACAAGCTATGTGGATTTGTTCATCTTGGAAAATCACATTCGAGTAAAAACTCCACACGAGGAGTGGAAAAGTACTTTATTAATTTTATTAATGATTGTACAAAATTCTGCTACGTCTATCTTTTAAGAAGTAAAGACGAAGTTATAGAAGCTTTTAAACGTTATAAAAGTGAAGTAGAGAATCAATCAGACACTCGAATTAAATCAATCGTAGTGATAGAGGTGGATTGTACGTAGCTCCGTTTGAACAATTATGTGTTGAAACATGAATAATTCATCTAACGACAGCCCCATACTCACCTCAGTTTAATGGTGTTGCGGGAAAGGAAAAACCGAACACTAAAGGAGATGATGAACGCTATGTTGATTAGCTCTGGTCTACCTCAGAACTTGTGGGGGGGAAGCCATTCTGTCGGCTAACCACATTCTGAATAAGATTCCACATAAAACTAAGGATCAAACTCCTTATGAAGTATGGAGGAAACGAAAACATTCATACAAATACCTCAAAGTGTGGGGGTGTTTGGCAAAGGTCGAAGTACCACTTCCTAAACAAGTTAAAATCGGCCCTAAAACAGTCGATTGCATCTTTATAGGATACGCTTCAAACAGTAGTGCCTATCGATTTCTGATTTACAAATCTGAAATACTTGATATGACAGAAGGTACTACAATTGAGTCAATGAATGCAGTATTCTTTGAAAACATTTTCCCGTTTAAGGAAAAAGAGGAAGTGAGCTCGAATAAAAGAACTCATGAAACAACGGATGACACTGCTGGTCCTTCCACTCAAGAGAGTGAAGAACCAAGACGCAGTAAGAGAGCTAGAATTGATAATGACTTTGGTTCAGACTTCATTACTTATGTATTGGAAGAGGATGAACCCAAAACTATCAAAGAAGCAATGGCAAGACCAGATGCACCCCTTTGGAAGGAAGCCATAAAAAGTGAATACGATTCAATTTTGTTAAATCACACATGGGAGTTGGTCGACCTCTCTAAAGGTTGCAAGCCCTTAGGATGCAAGTGGATCCTTAGAATAACGTACAAAGCAGATGGATCTGTTGAAAAGTACAAAGCTCGTCTAGTTGCAAAGGGTTTTAAACAAAAGGAAGAGTATGATTTCTTTGATACATATTCACCAGTGACAAGAATCACCTCCATTCGTGTATTAGTCGCTATTGCTGCATTGCACAATCTCGAAATACACCAAATGGACGTTAAGACTGCGTTTCTTAATGGTGAAATGGATGCTGAAATATACATGCATAAATTTGAAGGTTATGTTGCACCTGGAAACGAGAAAAAGGTGTGCAAACTTGTTTGATCACTGTATGGACTTAAGCAAGCTCCAAAACAGTGGCATTTGAAATTTGACAATACGATGTTGTCAAATGGGTTTCGAATTAACGAATGTGATAAGTGTGTATATGTGAAAGATACACCGAATGGATTTGTTATCGTATGCTTATATGTCGATGACGTGTTAATCACGAGTAACAATCACAATATCATAGTTAATACGAAGAACATGTTAAGTAGAAACTTTGATATGAAAGACATGGGATTAACAGATGTGATTCTTGGAATCAAGATAGAGAAAACGTCTAATGGAATTTCCTTGACACAATCTCACTATGTGGAGAAGGTACTAAAGAAATTTAATGCCTTTGACGATCCACCTGCTAAGACACCTTTAGAACTCAATGTTCACTTGAAAAGGAACAGAGGAGAACCAGTGGCTCAACTGGAATACGTAAGGATCATTGGAAGTGTGATGTACATCACGAACTGTACACGCCCTGATCTTGCATGTTCGGTAAACAAGTTGAGTCAATACACGAACAATCCAAGTCAAGAGCACTGGAAAGCACTGAAAAGGGTATTAAGATACTTGAAGTACACCCTTGATTATGGGCTTCACTACACGAGACATCCAGCTGTAGTCGAAGGATACAGTGATGCAAGTTGGATTTCAGACACTAAAGACTCGTTATCCACTAGTGAAATCAGAATTTATCGTTTTAGACCTAGCCGTTGCAGAGGCTGAATGGGTGCGTAACTTTCTGGAAGATATTCCATGTTGGAACAAACCAGTACCTTCTGTGACGGTACACTGTGACAGTCAAGCTGTCATTGGCAGAGCTACGAATGTCATGTACAACGGAAAGTCGAGACACATACGTCGTCGACACAACTCCGTTAGAGAATTGATCTCAACTGGAGTAATGTCCATTGATTATGTGAAATCAAAGGACAATATAGCGGATTCGCTCACGAAGAGCATAAATCGAGATCAATTGAACAAGCTGGTAGAAGGAATGGGTCTAAAACCCACAAGAAAAACCAAAGCAGTGGAAACCCTACCATGATGACTGGAGATCCCAAGAACTTGGTTCAATGGGAAAACGAAACTGTGGAAGTTAGTGATAAAACACTTGAAAAACACGACTATTCCTGATAGCACTATCTCAAGTGTTAGCGACCCGTAAAATGTGGTAAAGGTTGAGTCTTCGACTCTTAATGATTCCTAGAGTATAACGGGATACTCGAAAGGAGGTTACCTATATAAATGAGAAGTGAGGGCCGCTTCGACCAAACATTTATGAACACAAAGGACGTCCATGATTTTTTTGTAATTTTTGCTGAATAGGTCTTTTTTTTTAAGAAGAATTTAATGGATCTTTTTCATCTGTTCGTTCTTTATATAAGACCTTATTTAGGGTTTTTTTTTTTTAACTTTTTTGAATTATATTGTTTCATATTTACTAGGTTCTCATGCGTTTTTTTTTTCACTATACAATTTCATGGTATTAGAGTCTAAAGGCTCATATGCTTACACATTTTGTGTTCGATTCCAACTGAAAACAACTTTATCAATTTAAATTGTCCACTCGATTAGTCTTCTTTTTGGAGGATAAAAGGTGATAATTCGGTTTACGAGTGAAGTCGAGTATTAAGAATTAATATATACTCCCTCCGTCCCACAACTGTTTGCACACTTGCCTTATTTGTCCGTCCCACAATTGTTTGCACACCCATAAAAGGAAATACTTTCATAAACCCCACCCTCACAATATTCACATATTTACACAAAATGCCATTACTTTTACTCTCTTTTCAATCACTTTTTTACTTTATCCATATAACTTTACAAAATTACCCTTCACACTCCACTCATTACACTTTTTTCTTAAAAAGTGTGTCCAATTTGTGGTGCAAACACTTGTGGGACGGAGGGAGTAAGAATTAATTTTCTCCAAAGTAAGTAAGTAGTGAGTAGACATTCATAAATGGACTAAATAGTAACCCAAATACATATCTAATGTTAACGGAGGTTTACTTGTCGATGCCACCAAACGGGCCCCTCAAGGACCTAATATTTTATATCTAGATGCAATTATTCCTTGATTAAAATGAGACGTACTCGTATGATCCATTATTAAAGTAGGACAAACAATGCACAATAATTTGAATAATAATAATATATTTAACCTCATTTAACATTTTCCTCGTGCTTTTCATTTAGTAAAAAACAGTATTCTCTGTTCCCTCCTCTGACCATATCAAGTACTACAAACTACTGTTCACCATTTATTCATATCTATATAAAAGACTACACTGCCTTAATTATAACCATCCCTTCGTCTTCTTTATTTCTTTCAAGAAAAGAGTTCCCCAACCATGGTGAAATCTGAGCTTGATTTTTTCAGCATGGACAAGGAATCTAAGCCCTCTATTCAACGCCGTAGAAGCTTTCGCGGTTTGTTTTTCTCTCCTTTTCAGATGATACAACTTTTGTTATTTATTCTATTTCACTTTTCGTACTTCATCTCGACTATGTTTGTTTTGAGATTATGTAGGACGAGAGAAATTTGAATAGAAAAATCATGATAAATAGTGATTATGTGTGTTTGTTTTGAAATTTTGAGATAGAATAGGATGTTCCTACGGTGAGTACCAAAACAATCATGCAGTTTATATTTCATTTTTAGATTGTCAAACAAAAAACTAAATAATTTCATTGGTTGACTTGTATTGTGTTTTTTGTTTGTTTATACGCAGATATACAATTAGGTGTTATATCCAAGATGAATCCAGAGGTAGTGAAGAGTGTTATCGAAAGTGGGTCTGTTCCTTGTACACCAAACGGAGCTCAAACATACTCATCATCTCCCATGCCACGCCATCATCCTAAACTTAGGTAAACGTTTCCAATACCATATCCCTTTTTTTAATTTTTGTTTTCTTGATTTAGATGTTATGGTTTTACTTTCAAAAAAAAAAAAAAAAGATGTTCTGATTTTCAATAAACAATATTAATTGTTGTAATTAAATGTAAGTACTTCATTCGTACAATTAAAAAATGTATACAAATTTTTGACAAAGAAATTAAAAAATATAATAATGTGTCTACGAAAAGTATTCATGTTTTTTTTTTTTTGCACAATTATTAAGCAACAATATTATTTATTTATGTATAAAGTAGATAAAATATATCTTCCGTCTTATTATTAATTGAACATTTACTTTTTGATGAGATAATTTTTTTTGACAAATGTTTAAATAATAATGAGATGGGGAAGCTAGTAATAAATGAGATGAAGTAGAGATGAGATAAAGTAAGAGGATGTTTGTTTTGAGATTTTGAATTTTGGATTTTAAAATCTAGTGAATTTTGAAATTCAAATAACTGTATATTTTGTGTTTGTTTTGGAATTTAAGTAGAGTATGATTTAAATTTATAGTATAAAATTTATAGATGTTTATATTGAATTTGTATATATTTATAGAGTTTACTTTTGTAGGATTTATATGTATTTTATAGGGTGAGGTTTTAAATCTAAACTCTAAATTTCAAAGTAGAAAAAACATTTCAAATTTTCAAGTTTAGATTTTACATCTCAAAACAGACATCCTCTAAGTGTTTCTTAATATATTTTTTTAAAAAGAAATAAAAGAACACTTTATGTAGAACGAAAGAGTATTAAAAATATAGTAATTAATTAAGATAGAGATATTGAAAATGTAAACTCTAGAATTTAGATGGATAAAAAAGAAAAACTTTGGAGGGTTGGAGGTAGTTATTAATTGTGTTCTCTCCCTCCCTGGTTGCAGACTCCGTAAAAACAATGCTGAAATTACTAGAAGAGCTCCAATGACGATATTCTACAAGGGAAGGGTTTTGGTTTATGACGTGTCTCCTCATCAGGTTAATTTAATTGTGTTTATCAATACTCAAAAGTGATTTAGGGGAATATTTACATTACATATATTGGAAATTGGAACAGGCACAAGATATTCTCAATGTTGCTGAGGAAATATTTCCAAAGTTTGTTGACAAAAATGGAGGTTCAATATTAAATTTATTTCAATATAATTTTAGATGTTTTGCTTTCATTAAACTTACTTTCTTGACATGTGCAGATTTTCCTATCTTAAGGACAAATTCTTTGCAGAGGTTTTTGGAGAACCGAAAACAAAGGTAGTAGTAGCATGTCTTCTATTGTTATTTTGGTGGAAGATTTTTGCTCCAAATTTCCTTATCATCTTCAAAGTGTAATTCATGTTTTATCTTGACATTCTTACTTAAAATAAGGCTGAAAGCGAATTTTGAATTTTTTTGAACACTAGAGTACTCCCTTTTCTGTCCATTAAGGTCTTGTTTGCTTGATGGGTTGATGATTGAACCTTCTCCCATGTTTGATAACATTTAAGTTTTATATCCATTGGTGAAAAGGTGAATAAATATGAGATGAGTTCATAAATCCAAAGTTTACATATTCAACCCACCTTAATCCAACTCACCAAACAAACAAGGCCTAAAAATATGCTCATACCTTTGATACAAGTTTTAAGAAAAAATAAATAAAGTAAAGAGAATTGTGGAATTATTAATGAAATAAAAATAAAATTATTGTTTCTATTTTTTTTTTGGACAAAAAAATAGTAAAAAAAGTGAGTATATACGAAATAATCAGATTTCTTAATTTTAGTTTTAAAAAGGGAAGTATCTAGTTTTAAATTGTCCTTTTAGATGTATTGGATCTAGTCCAAATTCTTTAAATTTTAAATTAATAGTAATTCAAGTTGAATTATTTACGTGTTATAATCTAATGCCATATGAGTTGTGAGTTATATTTAATTAAATTTATTTTGCCCAGTTTTTTTTTTTTGACGGGAATTTATTTTGCCCAGTTACTCACTCTTAAAGCTACTGAATTTGTTTACTTTTATTTTTTATTAATACGTGAATTTTTATTTGCATATATTAAATGAGACAATTTCATTAGAAAATGCGCGTGAATATTTTTTAAGTGTTGAAGTATAATGTTGCAGATAATGTTGCAGCATTATCTGCAACATGGAATGTAGCAATGCAGCAACACACACATACGTGCAACACATACATACACACACTTAAGAAGTGTCTAGAAGAAGAGTAGTTGTATTCTTGTTATAACTAACTAATAGTTGTTAGATGGAAGACTCTAGAAGTGAGTCTTCTCTATATATATTGTACATACTACACATTAGAACTTTGAGTTGAATATACACAAATTTAACATGGTATCATAAGGCCTACTCCTTGATTTTGTTTCTGATTTTGCAACTACACTTGTTCTTCACATTTTCTTCACATCTTCTTCACATCTTCTTATCATCTCCTTCGTATCTTCAACACTCCATCATCCATAACTGTTTTGTTCTTCAAATAACTGCCGTGTTTACTCAGTTTTCGATCTTCTGTTCACAGCTTCTTCACATCTTCTTCACATCTTCAAATCTTCATCTTTGTAACTGCTCTGTTCATAGTATAACTGCTATGATCATCTCTACCTTCTGAGTTGTTTCTCTATTCAGCTCATTTCAGCTTCGATCCTTAGTTTCTGCTTCCGCTTCCATCTGAATTCATGGCTACTCAATCAAATTCAGCTCCTACTCTTCCTCGATTCATTACTTTGTCTATTCGATTGGATAATGACAATTATCCATTCTGGAGAAATCAGGTTCTAGCATCTGTTCGAGCACATTGCTTTGAGGATGTGCTTCTTTGCAAGGCAGTTCCTCCTAACTCAGCTGAGTCCACATCTGAGTCTATATCTTGGCAGAGGAAAGACCAATTTCTCCTGAGTTGGTTGTTAAGCTCAGTTTCTGACACAATGCTTGGTCATGTCAGTAGGTGTGAGCACTCTTATCAGCTATGGCTGGTTTTTGAATCATTGTTTCAGTCACAATCTGGTGCAAAAGCTATGATACTACGATTGCAGCTTCAGACTTTGCAGAAAGGAGATCTAAGCATTGATGCTTATATTCTGAAGATGAGGTCCATTGCAGATGGATTGCATCATGCTGGACAGGTGGTAAATGATTCAGAATTGGTGTTGTATATCCTTGGAGGATTGGGTGCTGCTTATGATGCTGTGGTGGTAAATCTGACAACAAGAGGCACACTACCGTCCATAGCAGAGGTGCAGTCTATTTTGCAGGCCTATGAAGTGAGATTGATCTCTCACACCTCACACTTTATTCAGCTATCTGGAGGTAACATATCTACTCCATCTGCACATCTTGTGTCTAGAGATAGTGGTGCTACTCCTAGACAATCACACAAAGGCAAGGTGTTTCCAAAACCTAGAATTGTATGTCAGTTGTGTGGTAGAAAATATCATGTGGCAGCTAAATGTTATAAGAGATTTGATCAGTCATTCACTGGCCTTGAAACCACTCAGCACAGATCACAGAACTCCAACATTAGACCTCCCTCTTTTCAGGCTCATCTCACTTACACCAATCCAAACCAATCACATGCCTACTATCCATCTGTTTCCACTTCAAATCATTCTCCTTCTTACTATCCTTCTGTGTCTCACTATCAACCTACTACTCCATCTCCTATTGCCCTTACCAATCACATGGATTTTGGTACCTCATCTACTCACACTTATCAGCCTCAGAATTCTACATGGTGTGTTGATAGTGGTGCAACTCACCATGTGACATCTCAACTAGCTAATCTGCAAGTTAACTCTCCATACCAAGGTATGAATGCTCTTGTTGTTGGTAATGGTGAATCTACCCCTATTGTTAGCACAGGATCTCTTTCTATACCTGTCACTGGTGCTCCAGATTTGGTCATGAATAATGTATTGCATGTACCTGCCATTACTAAGAATCTTATGAGCATTTCACAGTTTCTTAAGGATAATGATGCAGTAATTGTTTTCCATGCTGACTGTTGTATTGTTAAGGATCTCAAGTCCAACAAGATACTCTTGAGAGGGGTGCTTAAAGATGGTTTATACATTCTGGACTTTGGAGGCTTGGACATTCATAAAGCTTCAAGCTCACACTGGAATAAAGGAAACTTCTCTGCTGCTGCTGTTAATAAAACTAGGAATGGTGATGTTGCTAGTAAAAATAAGTCCATATGGAGATTATGGCATTGTAGATTGGGTCATCCTGGTGATTCAGCTCTCTCTACTGTCTTGAGGAGCTTGAATATCACTTGTAAGGATTCCAACATTGGTTTTTGTGATGAATGTAAGCTTGGCAAGTTACACATGAAACATTTTTCTTCTGTGCATCATCACACTTCCCATGCTTTTGATTTAATACATATGGATGTCTGGGGTCCTGCTTCTAGTGTTTCTATTGAGGGGTATAGATATTATCTGTCTATAGTAGATGATTACACAAGATATGTTTGGGTGTTTCCTCTAATGGCAAAGTCTGAGGTGGTAACTGTCTTCTCACAGTTCATGAACACAGTAGAGAGGTCTTTTGGGGTGTCTATCAAGGCTATTCAACATGACATGGGCACTGAATTTCTACCAGTAGCTAAGCTAGTAAAGCCTCTTGGCATTCAAGTTAGGCTCTCTTGTGCTTACACACATCCTCAGAATGGATTGGTTGAGAGAAAACACCAACACATTACAGAATTTGGGCTAGCCATGCTTGCTAGATCCAGGCTCTCCATGGCATTTTGGTGGCATGCCTTCTCCACTGCAGCACATTTGATCAATATGCTCCCTTCTCCAGTGATACAGCAACACTCCCCATTTGAGCTTCTTCACAAGAGATCTCCAGATTATCACTCCCTCAGAGTTTTTGGCTGTGCATGCTTCCCTTTCCTCAGGCCATATAACTCATCTAAGCTTCAATTCAGGAGCTCAAAGTGCATCTTTTTGGGATACAGTCACTCTCATAAAGGCTACAAATGTCTACATGAGTCTGGAAAGATCTTCATTTCAGCATCAGTTCAGTTTAATGAAGAGGAATTTCCACAGTTCTCCCAGCTCCCTCAAACACATCCATGTCCTCAACCTCTCTTCAAGTTCTCAGCACAGATACCAACTAACCTTGATCATCCCTCACATCCTCCATCTCCATCTCAATCTCCCCATTCTAATCATGAATCTGCTTCCCATATATCCACACCCTCATATAACAACTCTCCACCACCTAACAATGTCCAACCAAACTCATCATCTACTCATCATGACTGTTCTTCATCAAGTTCCTCCAGATATATGCTCAATCCATCTTCTGTCTCTATATCTACTCCAGCTGCCCCTCCTCCTACATCCCATCCAATGCAAACTAGATCAAAATCTGGCATATACAAACCCAAAGCCCTCCTCTCTACACTCCCTATCCCTGAGCCTAACACTGTTTCAGAAGCTATTCTCAGTCCAAAATGGAAAGATGCAATGCAGTTAGAATATGATGCTTTAATACAGAATGGGACATGGGCTCTGGTGCCTCCTTCCTCTGATATTCACCCTATTACTACCAAGTGGCTTTTCAGAGTAAAATACAATAAGGATGGCTCTGTGGAAAGATACAAAGCTAGATTGGTGGCTAGGGGGTTTCAACAGCAAGCTGGAATTGACTACTTTAGCACATTCAGTCCTGTGATTAAGCCAGTTACACTCAGAATTGTATTCACCCTTGCAGTCTCCAAAGGGTGGGCTATACAACAGGTTGATATCAACAATGCTTTTCTCAAGGGAGTGCTTCATGAGACAGTTTACATTGCTCAGCCTGAAGGATTCATTGACTCACAACACCCTCAGTATGTTTGCAAGCTTAAAAAGGCTTTGTATGGTCTAAAACAGGCACCAAAGGCCTGGTATGATACCCTCAAGGCTTTTCTGGTTCAGCAAGGGTTTACTCACTCATCTTCTGATCACTGCCTGTTCCACAAATTTCTACATGGACACACTACACTCTTGCTTGTCTATGTAGATGACATTTTGGTCACTGGTGATAACTCCACTCTCATTCAGAATCTCATTAATGATCTCCACTCTCAGTTCTCTCTCAAACATCTTGGGGAGATCAACTACTTCTTGGGCATTGAAGCTCATTCCACCTCCTCTCATATCAAACTCACACAAGCCAAATATGCCAAAGACATCATATCCAAAGCACATCTTTCAACCTGCAAACCATGTCCTTTCCCTATATGTCCTTCTTCTAAACTTTCCACATTAGACAGCCCTCTCTTTGACAATCGCACATTATACAGGAGCATTGTTGGTGCTCTTCAGTACCTCACTCTAACCAGACCTGACATCTCTTTCAGTGTGAACAAGTTGTCTCAGTTCTTGCAAAATCCTACACAAAATCAGTGGAAAGCCTGTAAGAGGGTTCTTAGATATCTTCAAGGCTCTCTTACTCATGGTATCTCTTTTTCTCCCGTTTCAGATTACAGGATACAAGGATTCGTGGATGCTGATTATGCTTCAAGCATTGATGATAGGCGCAGCACTTCTGGATTTTGCATCAAACTTGGCAACAACCTGATTTCATGGAGTTCTAGGAAGCAATCAGTGGTGGCACGTAGCAGTACTGAGGCAGAATATCGAGCTTTGGCCAGTGCTACCACAGACATCATGTGGATTGCTAGCCTATGCACAGAACTACACATTCCAATTACCACTCCTTGCTTGCTGTGGTGTGATAATCAAGGGGCCATAACACTTGCTTTCAGCCCAGCATTTCATTCACGGACAAAGCATATTGAGATAGATGTTCACTTCTTGAGGGAGAAGGTACAAAATGGCTTTCTTGATGTACGTTTTATTGCTTCTGAAGAGCAGCCTGCAGACCTACTAACCAAACCTATTGCTCCAATTCGTTTTCTGCACTTACTTGACTGGTTTGAGCTTACATCGCGTGGTGGTCCAACTTCTTCCGGGGCATGTTGAAGTATAATGTTGCAGATAATGTTGCAGCATTATCTGCAACATGGAATGTAGCAATGCAGCAACACACACATACGTGCAACACATACATACACACACTTAAGAAGTGTCTAGAAGAAGAGTAGTTGTATTCTTGTTATAACTAACTAATAGTTGTTAGATGGAAGACTCTAGAAGTGAGTCTTCTCTATATATATTGTACATACTACACATTAGAACTTTGAGTTGAATATACACAAATTTAACATTAAGTTTTGTTTATAAATATATTTAACACAAATTTCGAATTTATTTGCAGGCTGACCACGGTTTCCCCTTACAAGTTACTACGTCCCACCCAAGGGCCCTCTCACCTCAAATAATTTTCAGATAATTTACAAACAAATAAAAAGGAAAACAAAATACTCTTGCTTGTTTTATTCAACTTAGGAAGATTTTTGCTGCGTCATTTCATTTGATGGATGCAGTTGCACATTTTAGTCACGTGTTGTTTTTATTTTCTATTGTAACTAATCATATTTATTTATTTATTGCAATTGAGTTTGACTTTGTTGTGGTGTTAGGTCAAAGAAAGAAAGAGTATATAATTGGAATTGACTGATTCAATTTTGTAGAAATGTGGAATGTTTCAAGATTATGAAACATGTGTTTGTTGACAAGTCAGTCATAACAGTTGTCCCAATTTTAGATTTTAAATTACTTTCTATATCCCAATTTTATTTTATCACGAATAAAAAAAAAAATCTTCATTAATATGAACAATTCATGACGACAAGAAAGAAATTTGGTGACAATACTCTACAAAAATAATTTTCTAATTATGACGATGCTGATATGCTTTATCATTAATTTTTTTAAAATAATTAGCTACACAATTATTTCGTCACAATATTATTTGTTTGTTGTAATTAGTGACAATCATATTTATCATATAATATAATATATTCATGACGAAATTATGTTTCATCATTAATTTTTCAGAATAATTAGTGACATATTCGTTTGTCACAAATATTTTTATATAGTGACGACTAATGACCATTTGTCACTTTTCAAAAAAAATAAAAAATCATAAATTTCATAACATTTTCTTGTGACGCATGAATTTTATTATCATTTGTTACACAAACGTGATAAATTTGAATTTATTCATTAAAAAATTATATATGTGACAAATTTTGTTGTTGTCATTATTAATAATTTTATTTGTCACTTATTAATATATTTCACAGCGAATTTATTATATGCATCACAAAATTAAACACTTTATTCAATTAAAGAATTTCATGGTATTCAAACTTTTTCCATCTAACGTAAATGAGAGACTCATACCAACTAAACTAGATAATATCATAATACTAATAATAAATATTTAAAATTTTATATTTATTTATATATAAAACATGTTAAAATCAAATCAAATCAAAATAATAAACACCATACTAAAATAATGGACATCCCTAGGGTTCAAACCGAACATCCCCTAATATACTAATGGGGAGTTCAATATGATGATGTATCGATTTGAGATTGATTATGTCTCTAAACTTATGTTTTGTAATTATTTTTTTAGGATTTCCTTTTCAATTCATGTTTTTAAATCTAAATGTATGTTTATCCACTTTGATTAAATGCAAATGTTAAAAAAAACAGCACAGGGTTAAAAAAAATATGCTCATCCCCCACCGCCCCCTCCCTTTTCCGATCATCCCTACCAAGTGCACTAGCCCTATTTCTCTCTTGTAGTAAGGTAGATTGGTGGCCGTCCGTTCCCATCTGTATCGTCGTACATCTCCGCCTACACCGTCGTTTGTCAAATCCGTCGACATTGCCTTTTCTCATATCTATCTATGGGTTAGCAATTTTTTAGTGCGTGTTTTAGTGCCACGGTGACCAATCGGAGAGCTACCCAGTGACCTTAGTTTTTTATTCCCTGTTTTTTTATTGTTTTTGTAGTTTGTAGTTTTCTAGTTGGCTTGTGCGTTTTCTGCTTAGTTTGGTTTATTTTTCAGTTTGTATCTTCCTATGTATAGTGCGATCCTCCCCTGTAACGTGGCTTCTTCTCCTGTGTGGGACTCTTTTTCCCGTGTATGGGACTTTTTTTTCTTGTGTGGGACTCTTTTTAGTGGTTTGTTAGTTCGGTAGATCTCGATATTTGGTGGAGTTTTGTTCATTTTTTATGTTTCCTACTTTTTGATACAAGTATACCTTAATGTAGGGTTGTCTCGTATTGATAATGGAGACATGTACATTCATGTGGAGCAAAGGGTACACTCGTTTTCCTTTTCCTCACGATTGGAGGAGGCAACGACCGTGATGATCTGTCTTGGGTTGAAAATCATTAGTTCTGAGCCTATAATTGTATTGTCAATTTGACTTTGATCTTGTAAACCTCTCAAAAAAAAAAAATTAAATTAAATGCAAATGTTAGTTCTTTTGAAATATCAATTGTAAATTTTTCTTACACAATATTTCTGCATGTTCGAACATTAGTTGTGTTGATGTAGAAAGGTCAAATTTGGGGAGATTGTTGATATTGAAATAAGTGTTTCTTATGATGATCCAACACACATGGCGATATTATGTCAGTGTTGTACTTTTTTATTCCAACACTTATGACAACATCAGTATTTTCCCTTTCTTTTCTCACTAACTCCACCTTACACTTGTTGCTCATAATGTCCCTAGTTCAGTTTGAAGACATGGACAACATCCAGTCATGCGGTTGCATAGGAGAGAGAAGTTATTGAGCATAAACCAACAAGTTCCTATTTTCAAGGAGTTGAGGGAAGAAGTTTATTCCTACATTCTAGGCAATCTCGATCAGAGGATTTTAGAGCTGTTGGAGTCCAGAAATCTATATAAAGATCGACTACCTCAACACATGAACTATCAAGAAGAAAAGCTAAATTAGATTATTAGTCTATTGAATGCAAACTCGCTTCTAGTTAGAAATATTTTTTATTTCTTCTTGTAGATTGATACATTGTTGTATACCCTATCAATTAATGTATCTATCGTGTTCATCTACTAGATTATATGTATAGATTTATGACGGATATAGTTTCATAGAATCGAAGTAGATTTTTCAAACTTTTCTAAAGTTGTAGTTTTCCAAACCTCTAAGAGGTTGTAGTTATTTGTGTCACTAGTTTGTTATAGTGCACCGTGTAGATTTATTTATAATCTACGCAAATTTTGAATATCTCCATTTGTAAAGTGTCTATTTATTTTCGCTGTACACTGAATTGTGCTATCACAATAGACAACATCTTTGTTTACACTTACACACGCACTTTCAGTTGATATCAGAGCCAACTACTTGATACACTAAGTAGAGATTCTGCCTATAGTGTATGTATTTTCAATGGGAATATCCTCTTTCCTCTGCACTTAGACCTCTTATTCCAGATGGCACAAATTATGCCTTCTGTAAACCAAAGATGAGGGTGTACATCAAATCCATTGATGAACGAGCGTGGAGAAGTTTCTTGGATGGTTGGATAAAACCAGAGATTGAAGCTGATGAAGATAATGAATCAAGGGTGAAGAAAGAACTGGATTTGACTAATGATGAGCTTATAGCTCAAGCTACAACTCAAAGGCATTAAATGCAATATTCACCTCAGTTGATTCATCAATGTTCAAGATCATCTCCACTTGCATAACCTCAAAAGAAGTTTGAGATCGATTGCAAGAACACTGTGAAGGATCTGACAGTGTTAGAAAGACAAGACTTCAGATGCTTGAACCAAATTTGAGAATTTAAAGATGAAAGAAGATGAAACTATCATTTCTTACAATGAGAAAGATAAGTGAGATTGTTAATGAATCTCATGCTCTTGGTGATCCTATATCCAACACAAGGTTAGTACATAAAATTCTTAGAATTGTTCCTAATCATTTTGATGCTAAGATATGTGCTATAGAAAAACCTAAAGATACTAATGTTTTAAGTCAAAATGAGTTAATTGGTATTTTGAAAACTTATGAAATGATTTTTTCTGAAAAGAATGACAATGATAAGAAAGTTTTAGTATTAAAGGTGGTGATCACCATCCAGTACTGGAAAGTCCTCATATGTAACTGAAGTAGAAACCGATGATGAATTTGAAGAATGTTTCAACAATCCTGACAACATGACCCTTATTACTAAACAATTCAGGTCTTTTAATTTCTTAGAAACAAAAATAACTAGTTTAAGGATAATGTTCAACCTAAAGTTCAAATCAACAATACTCAACAATTGTCGGTTAGGAAGAATACTTTCAATCAGTATAGACAATTGGATAAGTGTAACAAATTCAGATCTGATCAAGAATACAAGAAGAATGTTAAATGTGATGCTTGTTCTGTATATGATCATTATGCTAATGAATGTGTCAACAACTTATTTAAAAGAAAACTTAATTTCAGTGCTACCTTAAGTGATGAGTCTGATGTTGAAAATGAGTTTGAAAAGAATGTTGAAAATGCTTTTTCTGCTAGGATAGTTTAGGACGATACTTTTGATGATGATCTGGATGATAATTATGATGATGAGATCTCAAATGTTCTAACATTTGATAACTTAGTGAGTAATAATATTTCAAAATTTAACTGTTTTGCTAGTTCTATCTCAAAGACAAGTACATCAAATAACTTAGATTTATCCAGAAAATATACTAATATCAAGGACTTAACTAAAACTGTTTCTAAATTAGAAACTCTGCTGACTAAGAAAGATCTTGAAATCTCTAAACTTAAAGACAGGCTAGATGTTTCTTTTTTAGATTTCAAAAAATATTCTTATGATAAACCTTTAACTAATGAAAAGTTTTTCAAAATGTCTTCTTGAGAAACTTAATCAAATTATTAAATCAATGACCTTTGAAAATTCTGACTTAAGAGAGTCAGTCACTAAGCTTGAAAGTATTTTGACTAAAAAGAATTTTGAGATCTCCAAAGTGGAAGAAAAGCTAAGGAAAGCCTCACCGAGCTTTAAAAAATTATCTGAAGGCAAAGAGAATGAAACCTTGTTTACTAATAATTCAAGGAAGACATGTATTGGTTATCAATTTAAGTCTTCTAAATCTTCTGAAGACAAGAAACCTATTGTGTTTATTAAAGCTGAAATTAGAAATGGTTTTAATACTACCGCTAAAACACAGATTAGTATGAAAGATATTACATGTAATTACTACTTTAAAAAAGGTCACAAAAGTCCATATTGTTCCCTTCTTTGATTATTATTCACAGTCCTTGTAGATCTTGCTCCCCTTGTAATTGCTACAAAATTCTCTACAATATTGTACGTATTAACAAATTATGTAGTTCATAGAAACTTGTTAAAGAAACTTTTGGTATCCAGTAACTACAGAAGACTGTGACAGTTCAAGAAAGAAAAAAAAACAAAGAGTCTTTTCATACCTTGAGGATCAACATGCTGATCACGTGCTTTGTCAAGCAATTCCAGTCGATTAGACGTCTCCAACCAGGTAGAATACTTGAAGATAGAAGAAATAACTGCTCTAGGATAGTAATTCAAAAAGTAATCAACGAGACAAACAACACACAAAGAATTTAAGTGGTTCGATCAATGTGATCTACATCCACTGGACCAGACGAGTACTTCTTTGATTGATAAAGAATGTTTACACACTCATTCACTCGGAATAGGATATTTCCTCACTTCACTCGTGAACTCACACAACTCAAACATTACAAAACGTACTACAATTCTTTCCAAAAATCCAATCTTATATAATAAAAGGAGGATGAGACTCTCCTGCTTCTGCCATGTGGCTATTCTCCTTGTGCCATGTGTAATCTGAGTCATGTTCATTACTTGTCACTTGGCATGCTCATGTGTCATAATAATTAAGCAAACTTATAATTAAAGAGTCTGTCTAACTTCTGACCCTTTAACATTCCCAACTTTAAGAATTATGAAAATAAATGCAGAAACGGAAGAGATAGAAAATGGATTCGGTAAATGATTCTCCTGCAACCCACAAGATAATGGTTTTGCTCATCAGACAGATCGACAACAGAGAGACAGGCGATCAACGATTGTGAGAAGCAGATTGTGGTGCGGGCCGAAGAGAGCTTGCGCCCGATACGGCGGAAATCGAAACGCTAAGCAACGAAGAATTTCGGCGAAGGGTCGATGCTTTCATTGATAAACATTGGAGTAGAAAGACGGCGGCGTCGTTTCAGTTGGAAAATTGCCAATTACAGAAAACTGCATCGTTTCTGTAAGGGAAAAAAAATACTACTATCTGTTAAATCTTTTGTTAAATATTTAGCTATTTCGCAAAACACTGTTTTTTTAGAGGGTTAAATTGTCGAATTCTCTGGTTTTTTTTTCGTGGAATCAGATGCCAAATTAAAACCCCCTAGAAAACCTCATCGAGTTGGTTTTTGCACTCAAGGTTGCCACCCTTTATCTATAGTCCTCGCTGGTTTTTTTGCAGACATATCATCAATAGGTTATTACTCGGATGAAGGACAGAAGATGGTCGAGATCATTATGTAAATAAGAGAATCGACCTTTCTGGTCCCTTTAACGCAGTTTATGTCAAATGGTTTATTTTTTTACTTGTATAATATTTCCAATATTGTTGGTTGGATGACCCAAATTCATGTTGTAATTAAACTACTTTGATTTTGGTGCAGTTATTCAGAAAATTAACGAGAAATGTGAGATCATATTCAGAAGATTTCCTCCTGATTAGAAAGCATAGTTTAGATTAAACAATTTGTTTCTAGATAACTTTGAGGTTTTCGGTAATTTTAGTTGATGTGAATGCAACAGTGGGAATGTGTTGGGAATAAAATGAGATATGTTTTGATTCAATACCAAAACCCCCTGAGACATGCCTAAGTCAAAGATGATTATGTTCTAAGAATGTTAGAACATATAGAATTAGGCTAGATGAAGAGCTAACATGTTAGGCAGCTCTTAGTTGATTAGATGCACCATTTGAGGGGGAACATATGCTTTGAAGTCTATCAAGAACAAGTCCCCTCAAGGCTCAAATTCTGGAACAACCACCAAGTCCTTTGAAGACCAACTATGCTGATCAGGAGAGTTGTCCAGAGGAGTTGTCTCAGCACAAATTATCAAGATCAAGTGCTCTGAAAGCTTGAGGTCAACTATGCTGAAGAATTAGAGACAATCATACCCTAAAGATCATTAATGAATCATGCTAAGATCACTTTCAAGTGAAGCAAAGGGTAAGAGCCAAGTCATCTGAAGAAGAGCAAGCCAACCTTGCTGATAGTGATAAGGAGAGTTGTCCAGTTAATAAGGAATGTTGTCCTATCATTGGAACAACCTTCAGAAGTCATGTCCATGTCCTAGCAAGAGAATCTGAAAGTCAGATATTGGGAAGAGTGCTGCAGAATGAAGACAAAGCTTAAACAGCCGTTTATTTCCCAAATGAGGACATGTCACTATCAAGATTCTGTCTTCAAAGTTGAAGAACTAAAAGAAGACATTTATGGACATTTGAGGCTGCCTCTCCAACGGGCAAATCCTTCAATTGTCTATAAATACAGAAGTGTGAAGACCATTTGAAAGCATCCAACTGAACTCAACTTTGACAACTATCCTACAAGCAAGAGTGCTCTCAAAGCTTTCAAAGACTATCTTAGTCTTCAAACACTTCTTCTAAGCTGAACTCAATTGTATATCCATACACAAGCTTAGAGATTTATCCTAATCCTTATACACTGATCTTCATTGTAAAGGATATCTCATTAGTTGGAACCTTACATCAATCCTTACCCCTTTCAAGAGTGAAAGTGAGAAGATTGTTGTAGTAGTAGTAGTAGAAGTGGTAGGAGCTGACTGTTGAGAGAAGAACAGTTCAATTCTGAGTTGAGAAGAGGGTACTAGGACTCTAGACATCCTAGGGATCAATTCACCAAGGAGTGGTGTTATTGATCAAGTGCACCATGGCACTATAAAACAAGTTAATTTCAAGAGTGAAGGAATTATCCTGTTCAATCAGGGAAAGTGGATGTAGGAGCTTGAGTCTCTGAACCACTATAAACTCTTGTGTTGATTTGCTTTTCAAGTACTTTCATACATTCAAACACTGCACACATAACTGATCCTTCAAAGAATACATATTCAAAGACTGTGCAAAACCTATTTGGACAAGTTCCCTGAAAACTGGACTGTATTGAATTGACTAAGTGATTTCAGATACTTTAAAGGAGTCTAAACTAAAAGGGCCAACCACTATTCCGCACATATAACCCCTTTAGATAGTTATTCAACTAAGTACTTAATAGTACTTAGTAGTTTGATTATCTTAGAAGAGTTAATCATCTTCAGCAGCGTTGTCCAAGACAACCTTGCTAAGCTCTGGTTTGATCAAAAGTTAAAAAGAATTGCATACAAGTGTATTCCCCCCCATACACTTGTTATATACTCCTTTCAGGACCAACAAGTGGTATCGGAGCAGGGGTTCAAAGACCGCTGCTTCTGAAAAACCATCTTGGTTTTCAAAATCACATATTTGGTGTGGTCACTGAACTGATCTATCTAAAATCCTTGATATCCATTGTCTAACATCTTTCTTGAAGAAATGGCAAGAGGAAACAACAACAACAACAATCAGAACCAGCAACAAAATCCTGACCAGAACATTAATGCTGCAGTTCCACCTCCTGCTGTTCAAGGATTGGACAATATGGCCACAAATCCAGTCAATCACATATCTCATCACAAATTGCCCATGTTCTCAATTGATAATTATGATTTCTGGAAAATCAGAATGAGGGCTCATCTTGCATCTCTTCACACTGACATGCTGAGAGTGATCACAAAAGGTCCTTTTGTGTTCACCTTTGTCAATCCCAGAGTCACTGAGGCTCAAAGGGCGGATACAAGAGATGTGCTCCCCAAAGATGAAGATGACTTCACTGCTGATGAAAAGAGGAAACATAATTTGAATTATCTTGCAATGAATACCCTCTATCAAACAATTCCAGATGCAATCATGGGAAGGGTCTACCACTGCACAACTGCCAAGGAGATATAGGATACTCTTGCTGAAATGTGTGAGGGTACTGAAAAGATCAAGGAGAACAAGCTCCAAGTGGCAGTGCAGAAGTTTGAACAATTCACAATGGAGTCTGAGGAGTCCATTGACAAATTTGCTGGTAGATTCACTGATGTAATGAATGAGATCAACTCATTAGGCAAGGTGTACTCCAAAAGAGAAGTTGGATTGAAGATCTTGAGAAGTCTCACTCAAAAGTGGGATGTCTATGCTGTCATGATGCAAAATACCAAGGATCTTTCCACCATGCCAATGCAACAAATCTTCTCTGAACTCAAAGCTTATGAGTTTGACCTCAATAGAAGAAAGCCTGTTGAGGAACCTTCAAATCCTACTAAAGGAGTGGCATTCAAAGCCAAAACTGCTGAACCAGAAATGCAGTCCACTCCAAGATCATCAAAGTCAGTTTCCAAGACTGAAATGAAGGAAGAACTAGCCTTGATGGCTAGAAGGTTTGATAAGCTAAACTCAAGGTTTGGTAGATACAAGAAATTCTACCAAGACAACAAATTCAGGAGAAGGTACAACTCTCCTGAAGCTCAGGCTGAGGTCAAAAAGCCTGAAGAGAAAAGATCAGAGGACAAGTACTCTGATAGGAGAAGGTCCAGTAGAGCTGAACCCTCATCATCAAAAAGAAGAGAAGAACCAAAGAAGGATGATGATGAAGACCTATGCTATAACTGCAAGAAGAAAGGGCACTTCCAGTATGACTGCCCTGAATTGAGCTCTAAGGAGAGAAGAGTAAGGCAAGCTAAAAGAGACAGAAATTTCACCATTAGAAAGGCCATGATGGCTGGTGAAGAATTTGAAAGTGCTGAAAGCTTCAACTCTTCTGATGGACTGTTCTCCAACAGTGAAGATGATGATGATGTTTGCAACATGGCTCTTGAGGATGATGAGGTATCCTCTACTTCTAGTTCACCATCATTCATCTCACAAAACACTAGTGAGGTCAACCTGAAACTTTCTCTTGGAAAGTTAATGGAAGATTTCACTATGTTACAAGAATTTCATGATAACTGTGTGAGAGAAAATGAAAGATTGGCAATTGAACTTGCTAAAAACTCTGAGGTAGCTGTTGATGTCAAATCTACTGAGTTGTATCAACAAGTCTTGAGAGAGCTTGAGGAAGCAAATCTCAGGATAGTTGACCAACAAAAGGAGATTGATGATCAACTTCTATCTCAGAAGAGAAGAGATTTTGAACTGAAAATCCTAAATGCTAAATTTGAAAACCTCTCACATGAGTATGACATTCTTAAAAAAAGTGAAGAGAGCCTGAAACTAAAGATGTCTGCTCTGAAGAAATCCTCTAGAGCAATAGAGGAAATTCAGAGTTATCAAAGACCTATGGCTCAAAGAAGTAGATTAGGTTTTGATCCATTTGAATCTTCACCTTGTCTTAGTGTTGCTTCTGTAAGTAACACTAAGAGAATCTTTGTTAAGTCAGTGGCACCAACTGAAAACGAAAACAAACAGCCACTGAACAAAGGAAAGGGCAAAATGGATGACTTGCCTACTCAAGTGCTTCAGGAGACTAGGCCAAAACCTAAGGAAATGGCCAAAGCTCCTGATCACAAGAGGAATGTTGGTCAGCAGAGTAGACCCAATGGAAGGGCAACTCTCCTGAACAATGTTCGGAGGAGTTATCCAAGGTATAATCAGCCTATGCCAACTCTTATGAGAAAGCCTCAGCTAACTAGACCTAAGGACAACTATCCTCAAAGGCAAAATAAAATGAGACAACCAAAACCCTTCAGGCCAAAGGGTAATGGTCATAAGAAAACCTTTCCTCAAAGATTCCCTCAAGTAGCACAAAGAACTCATAAGTTCAGGAGATTTGACAACTCTCCTGAAACTTACAGAGTTAACACATTCACACATACTTTCCTCAAGGCATTTGAGGAAAAGACAGTGTATGTAGATGCTAGAGGAAAACAACTTAGCCACCTTGAATCAATCAGGGTTATAAGGCAAGTTTGGGTTCCCAAAGGTACAGCTAACCTCTCAGGACCCAAAACTCAAAGGGTACCTAAACCAATCTAATTGCAGGTACCAATGGGCCACAAGAAGAGGAGCATGAGCAAAAAGTCAGCATGGTACCTTGACAGTGGATGTTCAAGGCACATGACTGGAAACAAGGAACTCCTCACTGATTTTATTGAAAAAGAAGGCCCAAATGTCACATTTGGAGACAGTTCACAAGCTACAACAAAAGGTTATGGTACTTTGATGATTGGTAACATCAAAGTATCCAATTTGTCTTATGTGGCTGGTCTCAAGTATAATCTCCTAAGTATCAGTCAATTCTGTGATAAAGATTTCAATGTTGAGTTTTCTAGTGGAAAATGCTTAATCAAAGATAAGGCTCAACAAATTCTATTGACTGGAACTAGGAAAGGAAATGTGTATTTTGCAGACTGGGACAAGTCTACTGATGCTGCATGCTTCATTGCTAAGAGTTCTAGTGAACAAAGCTGGTTATGGCATAAGAGATTAAACCACTTGAACTTCAAAACAATGAACAAGATTGCTAGAAATGCATTAGTTAAAGGACTACCTAATGAGGTTTTCATTAAGGAGCATGTTTGCAAATCATGCCAAGAGGGAAAACAGATTAAAGCCTCATTTAAATGAAAACCAGTCATCTCCACTAAAAGGGTACTTGAATTACTACATATGGACTTATTTGGACCAATTACCCCTGCAAGCATAAATAGTATAAAATACACATTGGTTGTAGTAGATGACTTCTCTAGGTTCACATGGGTAGTATTTCTCCTTAATTAGAAGGAAACACAAGTCAAACTGCCTGAACTTTTAAAGAGACTGTCAAATGAGAAAAACCTTAGCATTATCAAGATTAGATCTAATAAAGGCACTGAGTTCATAAATTCATACAACAATGAGTATTGCACATCTAATGGGATAGCTCATGAAACCTCAGCAGCTAGAACTCCCCAACAGAATGGAGTTGCAGAGAGAAGAAACAGAACTTTAAAAGAAGCTGCTAGAACCTTAATTGCTGATTCAAATTTACCTAAGAGGTTTTGGGCTTAAGCTATAAACACTGCATGCCATACTCAAAATAGATGCGTGATTACTAAGGGGCAAGGCAAAACCCCCTATGAACTCTGGAAAGGAAGAATGCCTAAAGTGTCATACTTTCACATCTTTGGTTGCAAGTGTTTCATACACAATAATGGGAAAGAACAGTTGAAAGCCTTTAATAGCAAAGCTGATGAGGGAGTATTCCTTGGATATTCTCAAATCAGTAGAGCTTTCAAAGTCTACAACAAGAAAACCCTCATTGTGGAGGAAACACCTCATGTTGTGTTTGATGAATCTATTCATGAGTTCAGGAATGAAAACTTAGAACCAGAAGAAATCACACAGAGGACAACCAGACTGAGCTTAAAAGACAAAGACACTGAATTCATAGAAGTTGTCCAAGCCAATCTACCTGAAAAACTCCCATTGGACAACAACCCTGAAGGCAATCTTCCTGAGGCAAATCCCACTGAAGGAAATGGTGAACTGAATGATCCAATCCCAGTTCACATCCAGGTAACAACTACCAATGAAGAAGCAGTCCCTGCTGAGTTAGTTAATGGGACAAATAATCAAGGGGGAACTCAAAATGTTGAAAATGCCAATGTCCCTGACATTGAGGACAACCCCCCTGATTATGATCCTGAATTAGATCCTGCATTCAATTATCCTGAATTTTATGATCAAAATGACTCAACTTCAGTAGAGGACAACTCTACTGAAGAGATCAGAAAAAGAAGGACTTGGTTGTCTGACCATCCTACTGATCTAATTCTTGGTGACCCAAGTATAGGAGTCAAAACAAGGAGATTTCATGGTGAAAGTGCTCTTTTCTGTTGTTTCTTGTCAGAACAAGAACCAGGTGATATTGAAGAAGCACTTAAAGATGCCAATTGGATCACAGCCATGCAGGAAGAACTGAACCAATTCACCAGAAATGAACTATGGGAGATGGTGGATAGACCTTCACATCAAGATGTTATTGGAACCAAGTGGGTATTCATGAACAAGAAGAATCAGAATGATGTGATTGTCAGTAACAAAGCAAGACTAGTGGCAAAAGGTTATTGCCAACATGAAGGCATTGACTATGATGAGACCTTTGCACCTGTGGCAAGGCTAGAAGCAATAAGGCTCTTTCTAGCCTATGCAGCCTAAAAGTGTGTGTGCGTTGGAAATCGGAGATGTTGTCTGTTGTGTTGGAACAATATAGACAACACTATGCAGCGGAAATTAAATTGCACGTACCGAAAATAGAAGTATTCAAAATTTGCATAGATTATAAAGATTTACTAGATCCTATGAAACTATCTCCCTCATAGATCTAATCACACAACCTAGTAAATAAGACTATATTCTAACACACTACTATTCGGGTTTATAATAATGTGAAGAACTACAAGAAGAAACAAAGGTATTCCTAACTAGAAGCGTATATAGCGTTCAATAGAGTAGTAATCGTTTTTAGCTTTCCTTCTTGTGTATCTTGTGTTGAGGGCAGCTTCTGTATTTATAGGCTTCATTCACGAACTGCCATCAACTCCCATGATCGCCTCAACCTTGAGATCATGCGGTTTATAGAACTTCTCTCCACCACTCCTAGAATTTAGGGACTTGTTATACCATGGCCTAATAACTTCTCACTCCCACGCAGTGGCATGACTTGGTGTTGCCCATGTCTTCTAACTGCTCTGGGGACATCATTAGACAACAAACGTAAGATAAGAGTTAGTGAGAAAAGGAAGGGCAAATTCTGATGTTGTCATGAGTGTTGGGAACATTAAACACAACACTCGGCTGTCAGTGTTGGATCATTAAACATAACACTCATATCAACATCAACACAGCCCACAAGAGATTCAAAGTGTACCAAATGGATGTCAAGAGTGCCTTTCTGAATGGAGTCTTGAAAGAAGAAGTCTATGTGGAGCAACCACCTGGTTTTGAGGTTGGAAACCAAGTTTACAGACTGAAGAAGGCTCTATATGGACTCAAGCAAGCCCCTAGGGCTTGGTATGACACATTGTCACAATTCCTCTTGGATCATGGATTCACCAAGGGAACTGTGGACAGAACTCACTTCAGAATCTCTGAAGGAGAGGACTTCTTGCTTGTCCAAATTTATGTGGATGACATAATATTTGGATCCCCCAATGAGAAGCTGTGTGAGAAGTTTTCCAAGCTAATGCAAAGCAAGTTTGAGATGTCCATGATGGGGTTGATGAACTTCTTTTTGGGTCTTCAAGTCAAGCAATCAAAAGAAGGAATATTCATCAACCAAGCTAAGTACACAAGAGAAATGATCAAGAAGTTTGGGTGTGCTACTAGCAAGCCAGTAAGGATCCCAATGAACACAAATTGGAAGATGGATCCTGATGAGAGTGGTGTTTCAACCAACTCCACTGAGTATAGAGGAATCATTGGATCACTCCTCTATCTCACTGCCAGCAGACCTGACATCACCTTTGCAGTAGGTGTTTGTGCAAGGTTCTAAGCTAATCCTAAGAAAAGCCATCTTGAGGCTGCAAAGAGGATTTTAAGGTATCTCAAAGGCACTGAGAATCTAGGCCTTTGGTACCCTGCTGATGACAATATTGAGTTAACTGGCTACTCAGATGCTGACTATGGAGGTTGTAGAATTGATAGAAAGTCCACTTCAGGGACTTGTCAATTCTTAGGCAACAAACTGATATCTTGGTTTTCCAAGAAGCAGAACACAGTGGCTACTTCCACCACTGAAGCTGAGTATGTTGCAGCTGGAAGTTGCTGTGCTCAAATCCTTTGGTTGAGACAACAACTCAGAGACTACAAAGTCAACTCTACCGAAGTGCCCATATTTTGTGATAACAACAGTGCAATTGCAATATCACAAAATCCTGTCTTGCACACAAGATGAAAACATGTGGACATCAAGCATCACTTCATTAGAGATTATGTGGAGAAGAAAGACATAAAGTTGGTCAAGATCCACACAGATTATCAAAAAGCTGATATTCTAACAAAGCCACTTGCAGAGGCAAGATTTCTGGAGCTATCAGCAGAGTTGGGATTACTTGATCCAGGGAAGTTGGACAGGTAAAACTCATTGAAGTTAATGGGGTAAGGTAACTGAATTGGTCTTCAGCAGATTTGGTCAAGTCTACTGAAGTTCAGAAGAGATGATCACAATTACTCAGGACACTTGTCCATTGAATCTCAGGACACTTGTCCACATCTTTTCAGGGCATTTGTCCCAGTGGGGTCAGATAAGTTGTCCTGGCTATCAAACTATTTCCTTGGTTTGATAAGCACCTATTTTGGGTAATCATTGTCTACTTTGATATCTGTCCCAATTACAGATATCATCACTGTGGGATTTAATTTGTCCCCCACCCAAAAGGTCACCATCCATGCATTAAATGCCAAGATTTAACTCTTGTTTGCATTACACTTTTCAAGCCATGATCTATCTCGAAAACTCCCCATCCATTAACTAATATTAAATAACTTCCACGTTTTGAATAAAACCAATAACTCACTGTTACATTGGTTTTTGACCATTGGATCAAAACTGGCCAACTCCCCTGAAATCAATCCTGGCCGTCCAAGTGTGTTTTCCATTTTTGACAACAGTTGAAAACTCACAAAACTCAGCAACTCATTGACAAGCATTCTTTTTAGAATATTCTCAAGCCTTAAGATCCCCCACAAACACTTCTTCCCCAAGCATTCGAAACCCTAGCTCTTATTTCTCATCAAACACTCTCAAACTCTCTCAATTTCATTTCCGTAAACCTTCAATGGCTCCCAAAGTTAGACCAGAAATGATCATTGATTTCTCCAACAAGGCTCTAGACCTTGATTTTGGATACTTAAGCAACAAAAACAGCCTTCACTTTGAGCCCATAGTATCATTTGAAAGTGAAGATCCTGAGATTACACCAACCTTGAGATGGTTGAGAAGAGCTGGATTGCAGAAGTTTATGGAGGGAAGACCAAGTTCCTGCTTGGAAAGCTACATGGCTGAGTTCTTTGCCTTTCTCAAGTGGAGAGGTAAGCCTGAAGATGGTGAAGTTTCCACCAGACTTTCATATGTAGCAGAAGGAGAGGAGGAAGAGAGATTTCATAGAGTGAAATTCTCTTCAGAAGATCTTGAAGGAGCCTTTGGATTGCCTTCAGAGGGAAGGAATCCAGAATTTTATGGTGCTGATCATGAAGAGGAGATAGCACAAGAATGGCTTTTAGTTCCAGGTCCCATCTCTTCAACACAAAACAAGAAGACTCTCAAGCCAAAATTTCTCAACCTCTTTGAGGTAGTTGCTAAGAGTCTCTTGAGCAATACTGGAAGCTTGGAGCAAGTCAGCCATCCAAGAATCAGAATCATGGCTGCAGTTATTGATGCCAGTGACAAAGGCATCAAATTTGATTGGAGGACCTTCATCATGTCTGAGATGATGAAGGAAAAGGCAAAGTTTAAGGTGAAAACTCACAATAAGGTTGTACTAGAAGGGAAACTCAAGTATTGCACCAGGGCAAGCTTGTTGATTGAGAGATTTTCCCACTATTCTCTAATGCAAACCTTTGCAAAGCCTCTCCCAGCCCAAAAGATTATGTTTAGAAAGCTCAGCAAGAAAACTGAGCAAAGGAAGATGCTTATGGCCAAACCTGCTGAAGAGAAGGTGGAGGAAAAGCCAAAATTGAAAAAGAGGACAAAGGCCAGAGTGGTGAAGACAAGGAAAATGTCTTAAATCCCCTCAGAGGAGAATTCAGGAGCTTCAACTGAGATTGAAGAAGTTGCTGAAGAGGGAGTAAGTGTGCCTTCTGATCATTCAGAAGAGTTGAGACGGAAGTATAATGAGACTAGACAAAAGTCTAGAGGTGATAAGAGGATCAGGGAAGTTATCCCTGAGAAGGATGGTGAAGGAAGTGGGAGCAGTAGGGCCAACAAGAGAAGGGCCAAGCCTACTGATAAAGTGTTGGAGCTTCAGGAAGAAAGGTCTCTCCAACTTGCTCTAAGAGAGAGCAGAGCTGAAAGCAGGACCAAATCCAAGTCAAGGACCAACTCATCTGGTTCTGGAACTCCAGAATCCAAGGTCCCTGAAGGTCAACCAATAGAGGCCAACATCCCTGACATTCAGAATCTTGAGCCCAACTCCCCTGAAACCCACATAACCCCAACCAACCAACCAACCTATCACCCCCATAAACCTTACAAAGAGATATTCTCCAGAAGGGAGTGTGCAAAGGAGTGGGATAGATGAGACAAGATTGCAATCTCCCCTTGACTCATCTATGCTCAATTACTCAAAGCTTTTAGAAGCTGCACTCTTTGAACCAACCCCCTTGAGCAAAGCCCCTTCAGATCCATTTCTCTCAAAAGCAACTGAAGTTCCTTCAATTGCAACCAATCCTTCTGAAGCCAATATCCCTGAACTCAACCTTCCTGAAGCCACTTTAGGAGAACCCAGAGCCAACTCCCCTATAACCCAAAGTCCCCATTCTAGTGGAGATGAGGAGGAGTATACTTATGAAAGTATGCTCAGAGGAGGAGCCAAGGCTACTGTGGACAGTTTGTATCCACAACTTGCTGGATTTCCAAGAATCCAGAAGATGTTCTATGATCTAAGGATGCTTGTTGATGTGAAGGACAAGACTATTATGGAGATATCACAAGTCATCCAAGATAAGGGTGCAAACTGGTGGCAAGTAGAGGAAAGCAGATTGCTACACTTTGCTGGTGTGATGAAAACAAGATTCCTTACTGATGAGGAAGTTTTTGGATACACTTCATAAGAACCTGTTCATATCTATAGCTCTTAAGTGATTTCTATCCAACCCCTAAGAACCTGAAACCTGTTCATATTGTATAATCATTGTTTTAGGCATAGTGGTTAAGCAAATTATAAGCTTGAACCATTAGTTGGATACACTTCAAAAACCCCAAACCCTCACCGAAAGGTTAAAGTTTTTGAACCCCTTAAAGTGCAAGTGCTTACAATCACTTGTGGAGACCGTAGCTGTTAGGACGGCTCAGATCTCAAAGTCCTAACCTTGGGACTATAAAGGTCAAGACCCTTGTAATTTGTGGTAAATTAAAGGGATTAAAGATCACGTGTGGACGTGAGAGTGGACGTAGGAACGTATATCCGAACCACTATAAATCTGGTGTCATTTACCTTCTGCACTTTACATTTCTGCCTTTACATATATTTTTTTATAGTGCATACTGTATTTTCAACTGTCTTCAAAACAAGGCCATAACTTTCAAACCAGCATTAGCTGAGTACTTTCATAAAGCAAAACAAGTTAACACTTTCATAAGAAACTAAAAAGAACGAGTCTAAACAAGGCCTACCATAATTCCGCATATAACCTCTTCAATCAGATCACTATAGTCATCTGGACCAGCAGACCTGTAGTCCAGCTGACATAGCAATCAGAAGAGGTTCCCAACTCTGTTGAAAAAGTTTTAAAGTTTATTCACCCCTCCCCTCTAGACTTTAATCCCATTCACTACTCGTTCAGGGACCAACAAGTGGTATCAGAGCAGTGGTTCTAACGGACTACTGTCTCTAGATTATCAGAAGACTTGAGGGAGTCTTTCAGTAGTCCTCTTGAACAGATCTATTCTTTTGAAAAACTTATTTTTGAAAACTCATACAGCATGAGTGCTAATATGCGAAAGTTGCCTAAGTTTTCAGTTGAGGATTATGATTACTGGAAGATCAGGATGAGGAAGAATCTCACATCAGTCCACTACAAGATGTGGTCAGTAATCACCGAAGGCCCAATCACCATCATGTCAGTCAACACTGCAAATGGTGATCCAGAAATTCCAGTTGGAGAACTTGCCCCCAAGCCTATGAAGGACCTCACTCCAGAAGAGATGAAGCAATCCAATCTTGACAGCATTGCTCAAGATTACATAATGCAAACTCTTCCAAATGAGTACATTGCAAAGGTAATCCACTGTGACTCAGCCAAAGAGATGTGGGATGCATTGGCTCTTCTCTGTGAAGGAACTGAGCTGATCAAGGAGAGCAAGTTGTCTACAGCAGTCAAGAAGTTCGAACACTTCAAGATGCAACCAGAAGAGTCTATTGATCAGCTAGACAATAGATTTACCAAGATCATCAATGAGATAGAATCTCTGGGCAAGAATTTTACAAATAGAGAGAAAAATCTAAAGATCTTAGACTCTCTAACCAAGAAATGGAGACTCAAGAAGACCATCATCAAAGATACTCAAGATATCAAGAAGTGGTCTGCTCAAACTCTATTTCAGAACCTAAAAGCCCATGAATATGATCTGGAAAGAGAAGAAAACTCAGGAAGTGATGAGCCAACTGCAACACCATCTACTTCAAAGACTGTAGCCTTCAAAGCAGCCAATACAAAAGCTGCAAGTACCTCATCTGGCAAGACCTCACTGAAAACAGAAGACTGTGAAGGATCAGACATGAGTCTGAAAGAACAAATGGCTCTTATGATCAAGAGATTCGAAAGGATGAACACTCTCAATAGCAAATATAGAAAATTCTATAGAAACTACAAAGATAGAAGGGCAAGTTCACCCTCCAGAGGTTCTAGAGAAAGAACACCAGAAAGACATCCTAGAAAGGATGTGGAGTCATCTGACAGCCGAGGATCTAGAGAAAGAAGAGATGCCACTCCTCCAAGGAAAGGCAACTTAAATCAGAAATCTGGATCATGCTTCAATTGTCGCAAACCAGGACATTATGTCTATGAATGTCCTGAGCTGAATTTAGATGACAAAGAAGAAAAAGGCCAAGAAGAGACAGAAGAAATTCAGACAAGCAAGCAATGGTGACTGAAGAATCTGAATATCAAAGTGATGAACTCCCCACATCACCAGACTGTCAAATCTTCTCAGATGATTCAGATGATCTAGCTATGATGGCCATAGGTGAAAATGAGGTAAACTCCTATACTACAACTTTCCATTCACCTATTTTTTCACAATCAGATGAGATAAACTCATCTGAAGGCGAATCAGAAGACACCTATTATCAATCTTTAAGAAAGGTAAAAGGTGATCTGGATATTGCCACTAGAGCTTTTATAGAAGTGGAAGAGAAGAACAAGGATCTAAGGAAAGAAATTACTAAGTTGAAAAAGACTAAGTTTGATAACACCCCTGAGTTGGTCACAATGAATGAAAGATTGACCAGAGAAGTGGAACTTCTTAAGGAAGAAAATACCACAATAACTCAGTTGTATGAGGGGATGTTAGAAACTCAAGCTTTAGAAACTAAGGAATTTCGTTCACTACAATCCAAGTTCGATGACCTCTTCCAAGCACACAAGCTCTTAGAAAAGGAGAAGGAATGCCTAAATCAAAAGATATCAGTGTTCAATAAAGCTTCTACTACTATTGAAAGTATCTCTGAGTATTATAGATCAAATGGCAATAAGATGGGTTTTGGCTTTGAACTTAATCCATCTACATCCTCTCCAGCTGGGGGTAGTACACCTAACAAGTGCACTACTCAGACACATGAAAAGGGTGAGTGTTCTAAACACAATGAACCTAATATGAACCAAAAGGCATCTGTACCAGCTAAGGCTAACTATCCCAAAACCAAAAAGGGTAAAGGACAAGCTAACCCCAAGCCTGTACAGAGGAACAACAAACAGCCTAGACCATCTCGTTTGAGACAGTCTCAGCTGTATGCTGCTCCAGCCAAGAAGAAGAAGTCTTCTTCCAACAAATCTGTTCACTTTGCACCCCCTATCTCTTATGATATTGTGAGAACAGAAGAGTATGGTCCATATAATCGTGTGCATCGTCCAGCTAATGCACCCAGGCCGAATGTAACTAGTCAAAAAATCATGTATGTACACTCCTATAAAGGGAAACCATTTGACTATTACTTAGCTGACACAAAGAACAAATCAGATCAGTCCAAGGTGTTAACTGGTAAGATTTGGTTCTGTGATGCCCGAGGGAAACAACTCAAGTGTTCAAGGTTGTTCAAACGACCAATGTATATGTGGGTTCCCAAGGGTAGTACTAACACCCAAGGACCCAAAACAAAATGGGTACCTAAGACTTAACCTTTCTTGCAGGAAAGGAGGGACCTATACAGAAGAGGAGGTCTAGCAGGAGAAACATGGTACATAGATAGTGGATGCTCAACTCACATGACAGGAACCAAATCCCTGCTGACCAACTACATAGAGAAGAAAGGTCCAAAAGTCTTCTTTGGTGATAACGCGCACGGTAACACAAAAGGATATGGCACCTTTAAAAATGGTGACATTGAGGTACATGATGTATCATATGTAGAAGGTCTTAAGTTTAATTTGTTATTTGTTTTTCATTTTTGTGACACTGGTTATTCAGTTAAATTCTCTAAAGATGAGTGTCTCATAAGTGATAAAAGAACAAAATAAAACCTTCTAACAGGATCTAGAAAGGGAAGTATGTATCTTGCAAATTGGAACAGCTGTCCTAAGGATACATGTCTGCTTGTGAAGAGCCCTAAAGATGTCAGCTGGCTATGGCACAAACGTCTTAGTCATCTGAACTTTAAGACTATGAACAAGCTAGCAAGGGAATCCTTAGTTGATTGTCTGCCTAATGAACTCTACTGTAAAGATCAGGTATGTGATGCATGTCAACAAGGAAAGCAAACAAAGGTCTCCTTCAAGACCAAGAAGACAGCATCAACAAGCAGAGTTCTAGAATTGCTTCATATGGATCTCTTTGGACCAATCACTCCAACCACTCTAACAGGAAGAAAGTACACTCTCATTGTTGTAGATGACTACTCCAAGTTTACTTGGGTTATCTTCTTATACAAGAAGAGTGAGACACAGCAGAAGCTCCCTGAACTATTGAAGAGAATCCAAGTAGAGAAAGGAGAACCAATTGTGAAAATTAGAAGTGACAAAGGCACTGAATTCATTAATTCTTATATTATTGCCTATTGTACTTCTAATGGTATTCAGCATGAGACAAGTGCAGCAAGAACACCACAACAGAATGGTGTAGCTGAAAGAAGAGTCAGAACACTCAAAGAAGCTGCCCGAACACTCCTTGCTGAATTCTCCACTCCTAAGAAGCTATGGGCAGAAGCCATCAACACAGCTTATCACACTCAAAACAGGTCAGGTATTCATAAAATCCGTGAGAAAACCCCATATGAACTGTGGAAAGGAAGAAAACCTAGGGTATCTTACTTTCATATATTTGGTTGTAAGTGTTTCATTCACAACAATGGGAAAAGTAAGTTGAATGCTTTTGATGCCAAAGCAGATGAGGGGATATTCTTAGGATACTCCTCTACTAGCAAAGCATTTAGAGTACTCAACAAACGAACCCTTCTTGTGGAAGAAACACCTCATGTTGTTTTTGATGAATCTTGTGAAAAGAGTGCAGTAGAAACAAACTCAGCTGCAGATCAGATGAGACAACTAGTGATCAAATCCAGACCAGATGAGTTCATTGAAGTCAATGAACCTTTTCCTGAAGAACTAGAGGAAGATAAGCCTCATAGACCTGTCACTAGATCTCAAACTCAAGTAGTGCAAGCTGACCAGAATCAAGATGCAACAATCCCAAATGCCAGGGGGAATGATCTCTTTGACACACAAGATACAGATGATGATCGACCTAATCAAGTCAACCCTCCTGATGGCACTAGATCACATGAGAATCCAAGCTCATCCAATGCAGATACTCCTGTGAGGCATACATGGAGAAACAATCATCCATCAAACCTCATCTTAGGAGGAGCAGACTCAGGTGTCAAGACCAGAAGACAACTGAATCAGAACTCACAATCATCTATGTTCTGCTGGTGTGCCATCCTATCCAACGTTGAACCAGCTGACATAGAAGAAGCAATGACAGATAGCAATTGGATCACTGCTATGCAAGAAGAACTAAACCAATTCGAAAGAAATGAAGTATGGGAATTGGTAGATCGTCCTGAAAACCACAATGTAGTAGGAACAAAGTGGGTATTCAAGAACAAAAAGGACGAAAATGATGTGATAACTAGAAATAAAGCAAGGCTAGTTGCAAAAGGATATTCACAATCTGAAGGGATTGACTATGATGAAACCTTTGCTCCAGTAGCCAGACTAGAAGCTATTCGACTATTTCTAGCTTATGCATCATATATGGGCTTCAAGGTATATCAAATGGATGTCAAGAGTGCTTTTCTAAATGGTATTCTGGTAGAAGAAGTATATGTAGAGCAGCCTCCAGGATTTGAAAAAGGTGATCAAGTATATCGACTGAAGAAGGCTCTCTATGGTCTAAAGCAAGCCCCTAGAGCTTGGTATGACACATTGTCACAATTCCTACTTGACAATGGATATACAAAAGGCAAAGTTGATAGAACTCTTTTCAGAATACAAGAAGGAGAAGACATTCTAATGGTGCAAATATATGTAGATGATATTATATTTGGATCACCCAATCAAGAGATGTGCAAGAAGTTCTCTGAACTTATGCAAGGAAAGTTTGAAATGAGCATGATGGGTGAGATGAATTACTTCCTAGGACTTCAAGTCAAGTAGAGTCCAGAAGGGATCTTCATCAACCAGTCCAAGTATACCAAAAGCCTATTAGAAAGATTCAAAGCTCTACAAAGCAAGTCTGCAAGGATTCCAATGATGACATCTTTCAAAATGGAACCAGATGAGTCTGGAAAGGCAGTTGATCAAGTTGAATATAGAGCACTGATTAGATCCCTACTATACCTTACAGCTAGCAGACCAGACATAACATTTGCTGTAGGAGTATGTGCTAGGTTTCAAGCAAACCCAAAGCAAAGTCATCTAGAAGCAGCAAGGAAGATTCTCAAGTACCTAAAAGGAACAGTCAATCTAGGACTATGGTACCCTGCTCATGACAATCTAGAATTGAGTGGCTATTCTGACTCAGACTATGTAGGATGTAGAATTGATAGGAAATCCACATCTGGAACCTGTCAATTTCTAGGCAACAAGCTGATATCATGGTTCTCTAAGAAGCAAACCTCAGTTGCAACCTCCACCACTGAAGCAGAATACATGGCAGCTGGTAGTTGTTGTAGTCAGCTGCTCTGGCTAGTTCAACAACTCAAGGATTACAATGTAGAGGCAAGAGAAGTCCCTATCTATTGTGATAGCTGCAGTGCCATTGCCATCACTCAAAATCCAGTCCTCCACACAAGGTGCAAGCATGTCGACATTCGACACCACTTCATAAGAGACCACCTTGAAAAGAAGGACATCAAGATGGAGAAAATTCACACAGATATCCAAAGAGCAGACATCTTGACTAAGCCCCTAGCTGAAGAAAGATTCAAGACCCTATGCTACAGCTTAGGACTCCTGGATACAAGCACATGAAGAGCAAAGATCAGCTGAAGACCTCAGCTGATACAATTGCAGCAGACTAGGAGGATCAGATGAGGTGAATAGACACCCTCATCTTCAGGTAAGTTCTCTCCCGATGAAGACAAATAAAGCTGAGGGAAAACATAGAGTTATCTAATCAAGGGGGAATCAATGATACCTTAAGAATATCAAGGGGGAAAACTTCTTCCTCTCTTCTTTCAACCTTGCTGCCTCAGCAAGAGCTTCCTTCCTTAAGTAATACTTGGAGATGTGGAAGGTCTTATGAGGTCCCATCTTGTACTTCTTTGGGAGAATATCTGGAAGGATGATACTCAGCTTGTTGACAAAGCTGACTGTAGACTGGTATCATTGATTCCCCCTTGATTAGATGACTCTATGTTTTCCCTCAGCTTTATTTGTCTTCATTGGGAAAGAACTTACCTGAAGATGAGGGTGTCTATTCACCTCATCTCATGCTCCTAGTCTGCTGTAATTGTATTAGCTGAGGTCTTCAGCTGATATTTGCTCTTCATGTGCTTGGATCCAGGAGTCCTAAGCTGTAGCATAGGGTCTTGAATCGTTCTTCAGCTAGGGGCTTAGTCAAGATGTCTGCTCTTTGGATATCCGTGTGAATTTTCTCCATCTTGATGTCCTTCTTTTCAAGGTGGTCTCTTATGAAATGGTGTCGAATGTCGACATGCTTGCACCTTGTGTGGAGGACTGGATTTTGAGTGATGGCAATGGCACTGCTGCTATCACAATAGATAGGGACTTCTCTTGCTTCTACATTGTAGTCCTTGAGTTGTTGAACTAGCCAGAGCAGCTGACTACAACAACTTCCAGCTGCCATATATTCTGCTTCAGTGGTGGAGGTTGCAACTGAAGTTTGCTTCTTTGAGAACCATGATATCAACTTGTTGCCTAGGAATTGACAGGTTCCAGATGTGGATTTCCTATCAATTCTACATCCTCCATAGTCTGAGTCAGAATAGCTACTCAATTCTAGATTGTCATCAGCAGGGTACCGTAGTCCTAGATTGACTGTTCCTTTTATGTACTTGAGAATCTTCCTTGCTGCTTCTAGATGACTTTGCTTTGGGTTTGCTTGAAACCTAGCACATACTCCTACAGCAAATGTTATGTCTGGTCTGCTGGCTGTAAGGTATAGTAGAGATCCAATCAGTGCTCTATATTCAGCTTGATCAACTGCCTTTCCAGACTCATCTGGTTCCATTTTGAAAGATGTCATCATTGGAATCCTTGCAGTCTTGCTTTGCAGAGCTTTGAATCTTTCTAATAGGCTTTTGGTATACTTGGACTGGTTGATGAAGATCCCTTCTGGACTCTGCTTGACTTGAAGTCCTAGGAAGTAATTCATCTCACCCATCATGCTCATTTCAAACTTTCCTTGCATAAGTTCAGAGAAATTTTTGCACATCTCTTGATTGGGTGATCCAAATATAATATCATCTACATATATTTGCACCATTAGAATGTCTTCTCCTTCTTGTATTCTGAAAAGAGTTCTATCAACTTTGCCTTTTGTATATCCATTGTCAAGTAGGAATTGTGACAATGTGTCATGCCAAGCTCTAGGGGCTTGTTTTAGACCATAGAGAGCCTTCTTCAGTCGATATACTTGATCTCCTTTTTCAAATCCTGGAGGCTGCTCTACATACACTTCTTCTACCAGAATACCATTTAGAAAAGCACTTTTGACATCCATTTGGTATACTTTGAAGCCCATATATGATGCATAAGCTAGAAACAGTCGAATGGCTTCTAATCTGGCTACTGGAGCAAAAGTTTCATCATAGTCAATCCCTTCAGATTGTGAATATCCTTTTGCAACTAGCCTTGCTTTATTTCTAGTTATCACATCGTTTTCGTCCTTTTTATTCTTGAATACCCACTTTGTTCCTACTACATTGTGGTTTTCAGGACGATGGTTGCTGAAAGAAGAAACAGGACCTTGAAAGAGGCAGCAAGAACATTGATTGCTGAATCCAAACTGCCTAAAAGGTTCTGGGCTGAAGCCATTAGCACTGCATGTCACACTCAAAACAGGACCTTAATCACCAAAGGACAAGGTAAAACCCCATACCAAATATGGAAAGGTAGGTTGCCCACTGTTGCTTATTTTCACATATTTGGTTGTAAGTGTTTCATTCACAATAATGGGAAAGAGCAATTGAAAGCTTTTGATAGTAAAGCTGATGAAGGAATATTTGTTGGATATTCACAAATCAGCAAGGCTTACAGAGTTTACAATTGCAAAACTCTTATTGTGGAAGAAACACCTCATGTTGTGTTTGATGAATCTATTGATGAGTTCAGGGAGAGAAACCTGAATATTGATGAGATAACACAAAGAACAACCAGACTAAGGCTTCAAAGCAAGGAAACAGTGTTTGTAGATGTTGCCCAGCCTGAATTGCATGATAATCAAAAACTGGACAACCTGCCTGATGGCAATCAACCTGAAGTCAACCAACCTGAAGGTGAAATTGAACTGACTGATCCCATCCCAGTTCAAAACCAGGTAACAACTACCAATGAAGAAGCAGGCAATGCTGAGGTAGTAAATGGATCCAATATTCAAGGGGGAACCAATGAAAATGTCAACTTATCTGACAATGAGGACAATACCCCTGAATATGATCCTGAACTTGATCCTTCAATTAACTTTCCTGAATTTAATGAATCTAGTGATCCAACTTCAGATGAGGACAATCCTCCTGAAGGGATCAGGTCTAGAAGGACTTGGTTGCAAGACCACCCATCTAGCCTGATACTTGGCAATCCAAGTGAAGGGATCAAAACTAGAAGATTTCATGGAGAAAGTGCTTTGTTTTGTTGCTTCCTTTCAGAACAGGAACCAAAAGACATTGAGGAAGCACTACAAGATACCAACTGGATCATAGCCATGCAAGAGGAGCTGAACCAGTTTACCAGGAATGAAGTTTGGGAGCTGGTAGATAGGCCAACTCATCAAGATGTCATTGGAACTAAATGGGTGTTCAAAAATAAGAAAAATGAAAATGACATCATTGTGAGGAATAAAGCAAGACTGGTGGCCAAGGGATATTGTCAATCTGAAGGGATTGATTATGATGAGACCTTTGCCCCAGTGGCCAGACTTGAGGCAATCAGACTCTTCTTAGCATATGCAGCTCACATGAGGTTCAAAGTGTATCAAATGGATGTGAAGAGTGCATTTCTCAATGGGGTGTTCAAAGAAGAAGTATATGTTGAACAGCCCCCAGGTTTTGAAGAAGGAGACAAGGTGTACAGATTAAAGAAAGCTCTCTATGGCTTGAAGCAAGCTCCAAGAGCTTGGTATGACACCTTATCACAGTTTCTCCTAGATCATGGTTTTGTCAAAGGCACTGTTGACAGAACCTTGTTCAGAATCTGTGAAGGAGATGATATCTTGTTAGTCTAAATCTATGTGGATGACATTATATTTGGATCTCCAAATGAGAGGTTGTGTGAGAAGTTCTCCAAACTCATGCAGAGCAAATTTGAGATGTCCATGATGGGATTGATGAATTTCTTCTTAGGACTTCAAGTCACTCAATCAAAGAAGGGAATATTCATCAATCAGGCCAAGTATACAAGGGACATGATCAAGAAATTTGGATGTGCTACAAGCAAGCCAGTCAGAATTCCTATGAATACTAACTGGAAAATGGATCCTGATGAAAGTGGAGAGTCAACAAACTCCACTAACTACAGAGGAATCATAGGATCCTTGCTATATCTCACTGCAAGCAGGCCTGATATCACATTTGCAGTTGGAGTATGTGCAAGATTTCAAGCCAATCCAAAGAAGAGCCATCTTGATGCTGCCAAGAGAATCCTAAGATATCTCAAGGGATCTGAGAATCTTGGATTGTGGTATCCAGCTGATGATAACATTGAGCTCACTGGATATTCAGATGCAGATTATGGAGGATGCAGAATTGACAGAAAATCCACCTCAGGAACATGTCAATTCTTGGGCAGCAAGCTTATCTCATGGTTCTCCAAGAAGCAAAATACAGTTGCAACTTCAACAACTGAAGCAGAATATGTAGCAGCTGGAAGTTGCTGTGCTCAGATACTTTGGCTCAGGCAGCAACTTAGAGACTACAAAGTCATCACAAATGAAGTGCCAATATTCTGTGACAACAATAGTGCAATTGCCATCTCACAGAATCCAGTGCTCCACACCAGATGCAAGCATGTGGATATCAAGCATCACTTCATAAGGGATCATGTGGAGAAGAAAGATATCAAGCTTGTCAAAATTCACACTGATAAGCAAAAAGCTGATATCTTGACTAAGCCTCTAGCTGAAGCAAGGTTCTTGGAATTGTCAGCTGAATTGGGCTTACTTGATCCAGGCAAGATGGAGAAATGAGGAAAGAAAGCTCATATGAAGGGGGAAGTTCATCAAGTTGAACTTCAGCAAAGTTGACCAACCTCACTGAAGCAGTCAGCCAAAGAGGAAAACTCAGCAAGGTTGTCCCTATGTTGATCAGCAATGTTGGTCAGGAGCCTTGTCCAAGTGGGACCTAGTCAGCAACTTTAGGACCCACACAGGCAAGTTCATCAGGCAGTTTGACCATCACAGAAATCAAAGCACATCTCAGGATGTTTGTCCGAGTTAATTGGATAATCATTGCTATTTTTAGCATTGATTAGACATTTAAAAGATTTCTTGGTCTAAGAGTAGGCCATTTTAGGATTGAGTGTGCTATAAAGATTTTTACCACCAAAAAGGCAAATCAGCATTTAATGCAAAATCTTAATTGGGATTTCATGAATTCTTGAACCATCATCAAGACCATTGATTTGCATTAAACTTCCATCAAACCGCCTAAAGCCCACTACCCCACTTTATCCAATTGGTTCTTACTTTTAATCACTGTTATTCTCTATTAACCAGCGGTTAATAAACTCTCCACATATATAAACTCCTCAGTTTTTACTTCCATCCTTACGCACTCATAATTTCCAAAACACTCAAGTTTTTTCAAAACCTCTCAAACCCTGCAACTCATCTTCATAAACCTACCCAATTCTCATATTATCCATGGCACCCAAAATCAAAAGAGAAGAACTTGTAGATTTCAATGACTCCTCCTTGGACATTGATTTCTCCTATCTCAGCAATCCAAGCTCTCTTTGGTTTGAAAAATTAGTGGCTTTTGATAGCCCAGATACAGAAGTACATCCTGTACTCCATTGGCTTAGGGAAGCAGGCCTAGAAAAATTTCTTGGCACCAAACCTGATTCATGCCTGAATCCATTCATGGCGGAGTTCTTTGCCCATCTCAGATAGAAGGGCAAAAAGGGAGATGTGTGCACCAAGCTCACATATGCTGAAGAAGATGAAGATGAAGAAAGCCAACACACCATCATCTTCACTGCTGAGGATTTGGATGCTAGCTTTGGGCTACCTTCAGAAGGCCAGAATCCAGAAATGTACAAGGAAGGAGATGATCAGGACTTCTACTATCCATGGATGATAGAACCAAAGAAACTTGTAAGTGCTCGGAACAAGAACACATTAAAGCCTGTTTATAGGCATTTGTTTGATTGTGTTGTGAAAAGCTTGTTGAGCCATTCTGGAAGTGTTGAACAAGTCAGTATGCCAAAACTGAAAGTGATGGCTGCTTTGATTGACTCTGCTGAGAAGAGAGTCAAGTTTGACTGGAAAAGTTTTATCTTGGACAAAATGATGAATGAGAAATTCAAGTTTAAAGAGGTGAAGCACCACAAGGTGGTGGTAGATGGAAGACTTCAGTTCTGCACAAGAGCCAGCCTGCTCTTGGAAAGATTTGCTCATTACACCCATCTACAAGCAAAGCCAAAACCTTTTCCTGCACAAAAGGTGATGTTCAGAAAGCTGTCTTCCAAGACAGAAAAGAGGAAGCAGGAGGCTGCCTCCAAGAAAGCTGTTGCAGCTGTTCCAGCAACCAGCGCCTCTCCAAGAAAGAGGAAAGCCCAACCACCAAAAGTTCAGCCAAAGATGAAGAAGATGAAGAAGATTCTGAGTGAATCTTCATCAGAAAGCCAGTCAAGAAGTGGAGGAGCCACTTCTGAGGAGATTGAGAAGGTTGCTGATGAAGGAGTCAACCCCCCTGAAGAGGGTGAAGAATTCAGAGAGGTTGTCCCCTTACAGCCTGAAAGTGTAACAGAATTCAGGGATCTTGATCAGCCCACAAGATCTGAAAGGAGAAGAAGGATAATCAAAACTTCTGAGAAGCAGAAGTTGATAGAAGAGGAGAAGAAGAAAGAGTTCCTCAAGGAGATTAGACAAGCAAGTAGGTCTAACTCCAAGTCCAACAGCCCTGAAGCCAACTCTCCTGATATTCAATCAGAAAAAATATCTCCATCAAGGCATGAAGAAGAGGAGTGCAAGACTCCTGAAGATGCCCCAATCATTGCCAAGAAGGTTTACTCCCCTGAAGGTGCCCCTGACAGAGCAGGTATTGATGTACTAGCAGATTTGGTCAATCTTGAGGATAGACCTTTTTCCCCACTTGATCCAAGACCTCTCTCTTATACCAAACTTCTTGAAACTGTTCTTCAAGAAGGTGATCAAGTTGTTCTCCCACCCATTCAAGCCATTCCAGTTACCTCTTCAGGCTCATTGCTCTCAAAAGCACCTGAATCCCAACTTGTCTTAAGCTCTTCTGAACCCAACCCCTCTGCATCCAACCTACCTGAAATCCAGCCAAGCCTACCTGAATCACAATCCAACCCTCCTGAATCCCAAGCCAACTCTTCTGAAGATGAAAGTGGTGAAGAATACACTTATGAGGGGATGCTGAGGCAGATTGCCAAGGCTAATGTGGATGAGTTGTATCCTGGATTGAAGGCTTATCCTAGGCTGCAACAACAGTTCTATGATCTCAGAGCTCTTGTTGAGATCAAAGATAGAACAATTGTGGAGATAGCTCAAGCTATCAAGGATAAGGGAGCTAACTGGTGGCAGGTTGAAGAGAACAGGCTCTTACACTTTGCAAATGTGAAGAAATCCAGTGTTTTAACCACTCAGGCCTTGTTCTGCACCATTGTTCATGAAAAGGTGCTTGCTGAAAGAGAAATAATTGCACAGGGAATCAAACATCCTGATAGCCCACCTGATGATGATAATGATGATGATGATGATAACACCAATCCCAACCCTCCTGGCCTCAACTCTGCTCAGGTACATTACTTGACCTATCATTATGTTAGGGACTCTGATCATTCAGAGGAGTTGACCAAGGATGGTGACTCAGTCCAAGATGCATTGGCCAAGGATGGTTCTTCTGAACCTAAGGCACAGCTTGACAATGTTGAGACTTCCATGGGAGAAGCTAGTTTGGCTAAAGCCTCATCAATGTCAGGACAGTTGGACATTGACCAGCCTTTAGTCATTCAGGATGACTCAGTGGCCTTGGGATGCCCAAGCACTGTGATCTCCCAACAACTGCCCTCTTTGGATCCTGTTGAGGATATAGAGGTGTCAGGTTTAGGAATGGAAGGAGTTGAAAAGGCTGATAGTGGTGAAAATTCTGAGGGAGATGATGGTGAGGATTGTGTGATTACAGGTTCCCTGAGTGCACCACAAATAGAGGGAGATGAAGTAGAAATATTGGGTGCAGCCCAATATGAGAGTCAGGCAATTCTTCAAGTCAAATCTGAACTTGATGAATCCCTTGGTGAAAGGAGGCCTGATTCTCCAGTGAATGTGAGTCCATCTGAAATGAATATTGAAGAAAAGAATTTAGTTGAAAATGAGAGAGAAGGTGCTGATGTATCAGGCCTTATGGGAGAAAGAAAAAATGAGGGTGTTGAAGGAGATTTTACTAACACTCTTAGTTTTGCAGATTCTGTTGCTGTTACAATTGAGCAAATTTTTGCAGATGCCTCCCTTACAGATATTCAAGTTGATACTGATATTGATCTTGAGGCAGTATCAGCCAATGTATCCACCTTGAATAAGTTGTACTTTGAGCAAGCCAACACCACTGAAGCTGGCTTTCAGATTGCTACTCAAACTGCATCTATCATTGAAGAACAATCAGAGAAGTTGGATACTTTGGTCAGGGAAGTTGGGAAGGCACATGCAGCAACAATTGATACTCTGGATGGCCAAGGAAAGACTCTAGCCTCTGTGGAGATGAGGCTAACTGGCTCAGAGGAGGTGATCCTGCCCACATTAGATGCAAGAATTTGTGGAGTTGAAACTAGACTGCAAACAGTTTCAACTGAAGTGACAAAGGCCAAGGATGCTATGGGGAAATTCACAAGATTTGTGAAGAAAGAGCAGCAGGGTCTCAAAGATTTGTACAAGCATAATGTGAAAGCCTTGAGAAAAACAATCAAGGATGCTTTAAGGCAGAGGACAGCAGCCCAGAGAAGGAAGGCTGAAGAATTGAAAGCTGCTATGGTGAAGGAGGCTGCTGAGAAGTTCACTGTTAAACTTATGGCCAAAGTGTCTGATCAAGTTGTGGCCAATCTCACTGAACAACTTCATGCCAAACTTGATCAATCACTGAAAGCCACATTGGATGCAATTGTTACTCAAAAGATGAAGCCAGTTCACACTTTCTTAAGCATGGCAGATGACAAAATACAAAACATTCATGATGAGAATGTTTATCTACTGCAGGAGTTGAAGTCCCTCACTCAAGCCCACTCGCATCTCTCAGTCTCTATGAGTGAATTAAAGCCCCAGTGTTTTGATAATGCCAAAAAGGGGGAAAGAGAGAGAGCAAGGGCAAAGGGAACCTTGGTGATTGGTGAACCTAAGGGAAAGGAGAAGGTCCCTGAGATTGAGGAGGAGGCAGTAGAAGACATTGGGAAAGGCAAAGGCCCAATGGATATTGAAAGCTTGACTGAGGAAGAGCAGATTCAAATTGCTGTTAAAGAGTCCATGATGTCTGCAATGGAGAGTCAGGCAAGGAAGCAACAAAGGCCTGGTGGTGAGTCAGCAGGACTTGACCCCAAAGAGAAGGTTGCTGAAGTAAGGGGGAAGGTGACAAGGTCATCTGAAAGAAAAAGGAAGGAATTGCAAGCCTTCAATGAATTCCCAACTAGCCTGACTTTGCCATCAGAATTCCAGACTGAAGAAACAACTCCATTGAGACAATCTAAGAGATTGAAGAAAGCAGCCAACCTGCCTGCCATTGAAGAAGTAGAGGTTGAAGAAGAAGAACAGGACTGAGAGCCTGAAGTTAAACTGCCCAAGCTTGCTGATGATCCTTCCAAATTGTTTGAAGAAGGATTTGGGAAAGATCCAGAAACACAGGAGAAGCTAGCTCTTCAAAGAGCTAAAGAGAGGATGGATCAGTTGGTTGAGGCCAACAAAGAAAGAGATGAGAGAAGGGCAAACTTCAAAGCTCCAAGAAGGAGGGCTTCTTACAGAAGGCTCAAACCTCAGATGCTGCAAAGATGGGACACTCAGTACCCTCACCATGATAAGTGGGTTCCAATCTCACTAAATGATGCATGGGAGGAGGCCAAGAGAAGTTTTGTATATGACTTTTATGTCATTGGAAAGTGGCTTGAAGAGAGTGTAGATGAAGTCTTTGTCCAGTTCATGTTTGAGAACCATAGGGACCTCTACCAAAAGCTGTTTGCAGCAGCTGAGATGGCAAGAGTTGAATTCAAGGCCCCTGGTCCAATTCTGTACATGCCTCCTAAGTTCAATGGGAACTTAATTGATGAGGGAAAGATTCTGGAGGAGTTCATCAACATCATGAAGATGGAGAAGATGAAGATTGGCCCTAGAGGCTCCAACAAGGATGTTTGGGAGCTGAAGAAAAGGGTCTGGGCTCAATATGGCATTGCTCCTCAAGATGATGGAACTCTCTGATGGATAAGTCTATCTCTTCCCTATCTGGTTTTTATGATTGCTTATGATGTTGTTATTCTGTTTTCTTTGTATCAGTCTTGTTGTCCTTTTTGATTTTTTGATCTGTAATGCTTGATGATATATAAAAGGACCACTGATTTTCTATCAAGAGATAACAACTCATTATCTCAACTAACCTGACATTACATATATACTTGATTTATTGTGCTAACAGTTTCTCTCAGGAAAGTTGACCAGTTCTCTCATCCTGAAGGTAAAGTATAGTATAAGTCAAGTTCCCTTTGTAATAGGTTTTGGCATCATCAAAAAGGGGGAAATTGTTGGGAATAAAATGATTTTGATCTAGATACCAAAACCCCTAATTGATGATGTTCAGATCAGTTGAGATAAGCTCAAGTCTAGTTCAGGCAAGTTGTCTCAGAACACTTGAGATAGTAGAATGCTTAAGTCTAAAAATCTCAGGAATGTTGTGAGACTTTAGTGTTCAGGATAGTTGTCCAAAGCTGGAATGTTAGGCAGCTTGATAAGTGTTAAATGTCTAGGCCAAAGTTGCTGAACTTTCAAGACAAGCTGACCAAGTGGACAACTGAGCTGAAGAGATCAAAGAACAGTGAAGCAATGCTCATAAATGCAAATGATCAAGAGCATTGAATGCCAAAGCTTACAGAAGACACAATCAATGAAGCATTAATTGCCAATCATGACTGAACCAAGCATTGAAGACTTAGAGCATTAAAGAGTGAAGCATTGAATGAATGTTGGAACATTCTAAATTGCAGCAGGAATGTTCAGGGAGCTTGTCCCATCTGACCGTTGGTTGAGTGTAGAGTTTGCTACAAATCAACCTTGGGAGATGTGCATATTTGGAATCTGACACAAGTCTTCTCAGCCGCATTTTTCAGAAGTCAACACATTCATTCAAGCAACCATTGAAGAGCCCTTTTACACAGTGGATAAAAGGATGCCAAGCTTCATAGCCGTTTCAATGGTGCTGAAAATAGACATATTTGAATTGATATCCCTCCAACGGTTAGTTGTTCAAACTTGTCTATAAATACAGAAGTGATCAAAGGGATTCAACATCCAACAACAAGCTATCAAACTATCATCAAACTTTCAAAGGAAACCAAGCTGTTCTTCAGAATCCCAAGTTTCCTGAATCACTTCATTTAGCTAAGCCAATCTTTGTAAACATCCAAATCTTAGCATTGAGATATCCTAAGCCTTTACACTGTTCTTATTGTAAAGGATATCTCTACTAGTTGGAACCAAACCTCAAACCTTGTCTCATTTAGTGAAGAGAGTGTTTGTTGTAGAAGTGAGGAGTTAAGGACTGTTAGAGTGAAACACAGTCTTAACTCAGAGAGATTGAGCACTAGAACTCAGATTATCCTAGGGATCAAAACACTAAGAGAGTGTTGTTGATCAGTGCACCTTGGCATTATAAAACAAGCTAATTCCATTGTGAAGGAATTATCCTGTTCAATCAGGGAAAGTGGATGTTGGAGCTTGAGTCTCTGAACCACTATAAACTTGTGTGCCATTTACTTACTGCTTTCTTTATTACACTTTCATTCAATCATATTTTGAAAGAAACAAAAGTCAGTAAGTGAGAAAATCTGTTTTGGACAAAGTCCCTGATAACTGTATCTTTTCAGAAATTAACTTGGAGTATTTCTTTATGTCAAAGGCCAACCACATTCCGCACTTAGTAACTCTTTTAGATATTTAGCCAACTGATCACTCAATAGTAATCAGTAGGACAAGTATCTATCAAAGCTCACACTCAGGCCAGTTGTAAGACAACTTGCCTCATAAGACCAGTTTTGTTTTAAAAGAAAAGAATTTGCATACACAAGTACATTCCCCCCCCCCCCCCATACACTTGTGTCATACTCCACCAAGGACCAACACAACCCATGTGCTATGTTATTGCCCAACTGAAATGGTAGTTATGCCCTCAAGTAGTTGTAACTGTAATACAGTTAGTTAAACTAACTAACTTTCATATCAGAAGACTTGTTCATAAAGATCAGAACACTACTTAGTGATCTGATACTCAACTCTTCTGTTTTAGTGATCAAAAGCTGACTCTGCTGATAGACTTCTACTGTGCTGATTTTACTGTGCTGATATACTCTGCTGAAGTATTGTGTTTGGTATACTCTACTGAAGTATTGTGCTGATCTAGTACTGTGCTGACCCAGTACTGTGCTGACCCAACCAACTGTGCTGAAATCTAAGCATCACCTCCTCAGCTGATTGAAAACCTTCAACTCATCTGATTTCGGCCTAAGTCATCTTATCTGATCCTATCAGCTCATTACTTACTTAGTGTGCTGATTCTGAGATTATGAGATAACACTCACAATTCTCCACCTTTAGCTCATAATCGAACTAATCTCCACCTCAAACAAAAAAACACCAACACTATCCTCCTCAAAGAATAGCCTCCACTACTGATCTTCTCCCACAAGAACAATAGTCTTCTCCTCAGAGGAATTAATGCAGTCCAATAAGTCTAAGACACAAGCCAAACTTCTCTTTTGGCAATGCCTTGGTGAACGCATCAGCAGGGTTCTCCTATGTAGCAATCTTCACTACCTGGACCACCCTCTTCTCTACAATATCTCTTACAAAGTACAGCTTTACATCTATATGCTTAGTTCTCTCATGATACCCCTGATGCTTTGCAAGATGTATTGCACTTTGGTTATCACAGAAGATAGTCACACTTCTTTGTGATATACCAAACTCCTTCAAGATTCCCCTAAGCCACATGCTCTCCTTAACTGCTTCAGTCAAGGCTACCTATTCTGATTCTATAGTAGATAATGCAACTACGGACTGATGTATTGACCTCCATGATATAGCTGTACCAAATAAGGTGAATACATACCCTGTTAAGGACTTTCTTGTGTCTACATTGGCTGCATAGTCGGCATCAACATAACCCACAAGTGCTTCTCCCTCATCTGATATCTTCTGAAATTTCAGACCTTTCTCAGCTGATCCCAGAACATATCTCATGACCCACTTCACTGTCTCCCAATGACTTAAGCCTGGATCACTCATGTATCTGCTGATTACACTCATTGCATGAGTTAAATCTGGTCTACAACACACCATAGCATACATTAAACTCCCTACTGTACTGGCATAAGGAACCTTACTCATTTGAGTTCTTTCTTGGCTGTTCTTAGGACACATCTGATTGGATAGCTTCTGATGCTAGCCAATTGGTGTAGAAACTGACTTAGCTTGATTCATCCTTGATGCGGCCTAAAAATGTCATCCGATAAGAAGTCGACACGTGTATAGAGGATAGGATAAAAGTGGAAGTATTGGATGATGGAATACTCTCTAGATAAAGAATCTCTTCTGGAGGTCCCTCTGGAAGGAGCTCCACCCGGAGAGAAACATCGGGAAGAATTAGTCTTGATATGAACTCGTGGACCGTAAATATAGGGGAACTCCGCCATTATCGGTCCAGGCTTGGTGGAAGAAAGACTTCTTCCTCCTTTATCTTAGTAGATGAAGTCCACTAAGAAGGAGTACTTCCGGTTCTTCAGGGAGCGGAAAGAGTGGAGGACTTTGTCAACTCAGCAGGGCTAAGTCCAAGAAGCAGCTCCGAGATAGGAGGAAGCTCTAACTTCCTCTTAAGAGGAAGTCCTCTATAAATAGGTAAAGCAAGGTATATTTTCGGGGTTAGACTTTTCACTTTTGATAACACTGATTACATTTCATACTATACACTGCGAGATCCTTTGAGAACTTGATCTGATACATCAAGGACTTTGAAGTCCTTGCAATATATTGAGAGCCCTATACTGACTTAGGCATCGGAGTGTCCGCACCGGACCCCCCTCCGGCGTGTTCTTTACAGGTTCTAGAGGATCCTACTGAAGGCAGCAGCATATTCGTATTGCTTATACGCGTTCGGGAAGTCAGATATCCAACTTGGAGGATATCCAATCTCTCCGTGCAATTTTTAGCACATCAACTGGCGCCGTCTGTGAGAAAGAGTTGAAAGATTTTCTCACGAATTTCTATCTGTTCGAGTAATGGGTGGTGGAAATAACACGGTCACATCTACTTCGGGAAAGAAGGCTCTTTCAGGGGAGAATCCCCCTTTGCCGACTGATCCCACACCAAAAGGAGGCCGAGGGAAGGATCCAGTTCATACCCCTTCCCGATCAAATCCACCATTGACGCCTACCACAGGCCTGGGTGACGAAAACCATCCCCTCCCGATCGAAGAAGGGATAACGGCGAACATTGAAGCCCCAGCGGTCCGAACTTCGGATCCCCAACGGGAGGATATTCCAAATTCAGAACGATGCCTGGTTTCTCCCGATCAATTGAATGCCCTCATCAAGCAGGCTGTAGAGAGAGCTTTCGCGGCTCAAGGAGATCGAGCCCCCAGAGCTACACCGGGGAATGTGGAGATACCTACCCCGAGACCCCAGGAAGAGGCACCAGGAGCCTCCCAAGTGTTATCCAAAGAAGTAGGGATGTGGGTAGAAGGAGATGATAAGGTGCCCTCCCGAGCGGAAAGAAGCATTCCCCTTCGGAATGCAAGAAGGAATACAGATTTAGCACCCCGAGAAACAGAGCTCCCTGAAGCAGAAGAAAGCACCGATGATACCTACGGAGGGCCCGTCAGCGACCAATTACAGGCCCTACAGAAGGAGATGAGGGATATGAGGAAACAAATGAACAATCGAGCAAGTAGATCCGCTTATGTTTCTGGATGTCAGTTCTCTCCTAACATATTACAGGATGAACTGCCATTCAACTTTAAGCCCCTCAATTTTGAATACGATAGTACGGCAGACCCGTATGAACACCTAGTAAGGTTCGAGAACGCTGCGTTATTACACCGCTACGGAGAGGGAATCAAGTGCAGGGTGTTCCTGACCACCCTAGCAAAAGCGGCACATCAGTGGTTCACCCAATTGGAACCCAATACGATCCTATCCTGGGAGGAATTCAGTGAGTTATTCCTCCATCAATTTGCAAGTGCCCGGAGACAGCCGCGGGCCACTTTGACCCTCTTCAATCTGAGGCAGGGGGAAAGCGAGAGTTTGAGAGCTTTTCTCCGGAGGTTCAATCAAGCAGCTCTGGAGGTCCCTACAGCCTCTCCGGAGGTGAAGATCAACGCTCTTACTAACGGATTACGGGATGGAGACTTCTTCTCCTCCTTAGCTAAGAAGCCGGTTAAGAACTTTGATGAGTTGCTACATAGAGAAGAGAAGTACCTCACCCTGGAGGAGGTTCGAAAAGCCAAGAGTTTGGAGACTAGGCCACAAGATCGAGAGAGAAGAAGGGAGGGCCCCTCCAGGCGTTCCAGTCTAGAGGTCCCTCGGACTTCCGGGTCAACAAGAGACAGTAATCCATCTGGAGGTTCCCGGTCCGGCCCTCGCGGAAGGTCCGAAGTACTGGAGGTGGCAGGAGATCATCCTGACTTGAAATTCCCATATTCCAGAAGTCGAGGACCTCAGAAGCCCAAGTCCGATCGATTCTGCAGATTTCATAATGAGTATGGACATGACAAGAATCAATGTTATCACCTGAAAGACGAGATTGAAAGGATGATCCAGGAAGGGCATCTGAAAGAATTTATATTTAGAGACAGGCAGGGCCCTCGGGGGCAGAAGCGGAAGGAACATGAAAGGAAACCAGAAGAGAAGGAAACCAAGGAGGCGGCCGAAGATATGCCCCCTCCACCGCCGAAGAGAGGAATAATCCACATGATTGTGGGAGGACCAGCAGATGGGGATTCCTTCCGAAAGAGAAAACAAAGTGTTCGAGCTCTAAAAGCGGGACAAGGAGGTCAATTGAAATAAGTAGGACGTATGACAGAGACGCCCAATATCAGATTTGGGCCGGAGGATGTGAAAGGAGTTAAGGAAGATCACAACGACGCCTTGGTGATCACTACCGACATAGCTGGGTTCGACGTTGCCCGAATCTTTGTAGATACGGGAAGCTCAGCTGATATTATGTTTTTTGAGTGCTTCAAGAGGATGGAGCTGAGTGTGAAGTTGCAACCTGTAGATACCGCCCTGTATGGTTTCTCTGGAGGTGCCATCCAACCCTTGGGATCAGTGGTGTTACAGGTAGGATTGGGGGACGCTCTAGCTCGAAAGGTCCACCTGGTGGAGTTCCTCATCGTGGATATTCCCTCATCATACAATGTAGTAATGGGACGACCTAGCCTGAACCTCTTTCAGGCGATCATCTCCACATTTCATATGAAAATGAAATTCCCTACAGCTACAGGAGTGGGAGAAGTAAGAGGAGATCAATACCAAGCACGAAAATGCTATGCAGAGTCCGTAAAGATGGCGGACAGAGCTTTAACCAAGGGCCTGGAGAGGACGAGAGGAGACGACCCTGAGATAAAGAAAAATAAAGTGGAAGGAGTGACACCTGAGCAAGTAAATGTTAAAACAGATGAGGAGCTGATGAATGTGGAGCTCTTCCCATGGAAACTTGGCTTTTCTACTAAGATAGGTACCCAACTGGGACCTGAACTCACAGAGAAGGTAATCTCTACATTACGTCGAAATTCCGATATATTTGCATTCTCTCCAGCTGACATGACAGGTATCCCTCCGGAGATAGCAATACATTGCCTTAATGTTGATCCAAGGCAAGGCCAGTGAAACAAAAGTTACGAAACTTTGGAGTTGAAAAGAATAGTATTGTGAAAGAGGAAGTAGAGAAGTTATTGAAAGCAGGACACGTGGTGAAAGTACAATTCCCGGAATGGCTTTCCAATTCAGTGTTAGTGCCTAAAGGAGGAGGGAAGTGGAGAATGTGTATCGACTTCAGGGACCTCAACAAGGCGTGTCCCAAAGACCACTATCCGCTGCCAAGGATAGACCAGTTAGTGGATGCGACTTCTGGATTCGAGCTACTAAGCATGATGGATGCATACCAAGGATACCACCAGATCCGGCTGAACCCCTCAGATGTCCCCAAAGTGTGCTTCATAGCAGCGTGCGGAACGTTTGGCTATGTTCGAATGCCATTCGGATTGATCAATGCCGGAGCGACATATCAAAGGATGGTCGATGCTTTCTTCCGAGGACAACTAGGAAGAAACATGGAAATATATGTGGATGATATGCTGGCCAAGAGTGTGAAAGCAGATCAGCATGTGGAGGACCTGGAGGAGATTTTCCAGGTAATTCGAGAAAACGGTATCAAATTGAACCCGGCCAAGTGCTCCTTTGGAGTGAAGTCGGGGAAGTTCCTTGGATACATGGTTACTCAAAGAGGGATAGAAGTGAACCCAGCTAAGGTGAAGGCTGTACTGGACATGCAGCCACCAAGGAACGTGAAAGAGCTCCAGACGCTCAACGGGAGGATCACAACGTTGAGTAGATTCATAGCCAGGTCCGCCGAGAAAAGTCACCCCTTCTTCAAGATTCTCAAGAAAGGGGCCAAGTTCGAATGGAATGAGACATGCCAGAAGGCCTTTGAGGACTTGAAATGTCACTTGTCCTAGCTGCCGAAGTTGATTAAACCCTCTCTGGGAGATACTCTCATTTTGTATCTCTCTGTAGGGGAATTCTCATTAAGCACAACCTTAGTTAAAGAAGAAGGATCTATCCAACATCCTATCTATTATGTTAGTAAAGTCATTCAAGGAGCTGAAGCCCGATACTCGGAAATCGAGAAGGCTGCTCTGGCCGTGGTATTTACGGCGCGGAGATTACGCCCATATTTCCTCTCTTATAAAATACTAGTCCGCACTAATTACTTATTGAAACAGGTCATTGGCCGAGCAGACCTCTCAGGAAGGATGGTGAGATGGGCAATAGAGCTCCAAGAATATGATGTGGACTTCGAGCCACGGAGGGCCATAAAAGCCCAAGCTTTGTCTGATTTCATCCAAGAATCTACCAAACCAGAAGAAGCAGAGGGATGGAAGATATACGTAGATGGCTCAGCGACTCTGAACGGATGTGGAGCAGGGATAGTGCTAGTGAGCCCTCAAGGAGAGGACCTACAATTTGCAGTGAGGTTTCAATTCATGACCTCAAATAATGGAGCAGAGTACGAAGCTTTGATTAGGGGAATGGAGATGGTAGTGGAATTGGGAGCTCTAAAGGTAACTCTATACTCCGATTCCCAATTAGTTGTTCAACAGGTGAATGGAGAATATGCAGCCAAGGATAACAGAATGGCTGCTTATCTAGAACGAGCCAAAGAAGTGATGGGCAAGTTCCAAGATTGTAAGGTGGTCCAGGTACCTCGAGAGAAAAACATGCAGGCGGATAGCCTCTCCAAACTTGCCAGCTCCACAGAGTTTGATGGACAAGGAACAGTGACCTTGGTAGTAGCAGAAAGAGAGACTCTAGGAAACCCCATTGGTTCCATTGAGGAAGGAGATGATTGGAGAAAAGCTATATGGGTGGAACTCACCAAGGAAGCAGGTGCCCCTACCACCCGAGAAGCCCGAGCCCTTCGGATCAAATACTGTATTATCGGAGGACACTTATACAAGAAGTCGTTCACTCAACCATATTTGAGGTGCATATCAACCCGAGAAGCAAGGTACGCACTCAAAGAAATCCACGAAGGAAATGCAGCTAGTCATGAAGGATATAAAACAGTGGTAAAGAAAGCCTTAAGAGCCGGATTATATTGGCCCTCCATGACAAAGGACGCCAAGGAGTTCGTAAAGAAATGTGTCAAATGTCAAAAGAATGGTCCCCTGATAAGGACTCCTGCGGAAGAGATGGGAGCTATGCATTCTCCATGCCCCTTCGCTAAGCGGGGGATCGATCTGGTAGGACCCTTCCCCCCAGCCTCGGGAGGAAGAAAATTTCTGATAGTAGCAGTGAATTATTTTAGCAAATGGGTGGAAGCCGCCCCTCTGGCTACAATAGATGAAGAGAATGTGATCAAATTCTTGGGAAAACAGATTTGTTGCAGATTCGGAGTACCCAGAATATTGGTCTCTGACAATGGAACACAGTTCAATGAAGAAAATGTAAGAGGATGGTGCGCAAGATTAAACATAGTACAGAGATTTACCTCCGTAGCTCATCCTCAAGCTAACGGACAAGTGGAAGTTACTAATCGAACAATAGTAGATGGTATTCGGACAAGGCTGACGAAAATAGAAGGGGGATGGGTGAATGAGTTAGACACTGTGCTATGGTCATACAGAACTAGCCCAATGACAGCAACTGGAGAATCTCCCTTCCAGTTGGTCTACGGAGCTGCGGCGGTGATACCTCCAGAGGCCGTGCTGCAGTCCCACCGAATTGCCCAATTTGAAGAACATCAGAATGAGAGGTTGATGAGAGAGGCCCTGGATTTAATGGAAGAAGAAAGGGAGATGGTTAGAGTACGTGCGGAAAGATACAAGAGCAGAATTAAAGTTGCGTAAGACCGAAGGGTGATCCCGAGGTCCTTTAGAGTGGGGGACCTAGTGTTAAGGAGAGCTGATGCCCTAAAGAACACGGGAAAGTTAGAGCCCAACTGGGAGGGGCCTTACAAAATCACACAGGTATTGAAGGGAGGAGCCTATAGACTGCAGAGTATGGAGGGAGTCGATATATCCAGACCCTGGAACGTTTGCCATTTGAAGAGGTTCTTTGTTTGAAGAGAATGTAAGGTCTTGAGACCGTTTATGATTTTTTGCTTTAAGATTTTTGCATTAATTCATATTTCTGTTTAATGTATTTAGTGGCTTCACCGGAGCTCTTTTTCCCTCTTTACGGGTTTCCCCTTTGGGGTTTTTCCGTAAAGAGGTTTTTAATGAGACCGGCGTAGGTTATCTATGGCCTATGTTGAAAACTGACAATAAATCAATGAAGCTTTATCCCTTTTTGAAAAAGATTTATACAGAATTATCGTGTCTTGATTATCTTTCTCATATTTGAATATACGATGTATGAATACAAAAATTGCGAGAGTGAGAAACACTCAGAGGCCTAGAGGCCGAGGTGCTCCAGAGAGCCCTCACCATATTTGAGACCCAAAAGGGTTAATCAATTAAATGAGAAGATTTTATGAATTAAAATCTTTTAAGAATAAGAGTGAGAAACACTCAGAGGCCTAGAGGCCGAGGTGCTCCAGAGAGCCCTCACCATATTTGAGACCCAAAAGGGTTAATCAATAAAATGAGAAGATTTTATGAATTAAAATCTTTTAAGAATAAGAGTGAGAAACATTCAGAGGCCTAGAGGCCGAGGCGATCCAGAGAGCCCTCACCATATTTCAGACCCAAAAGGGTTAATCAATGAAATGAGAAGATTTTATGAATTAAAATCTTTTAAGAATAAGAGTGAGAAACATTCAGAGGCCTAGAGGCCGAGGTGCTCTAGAGAGCCCTCGCCATATTTGAGACCCAAAAGGGTTAATCAATGAAATGAGAAGATTTTATGAATTAAAATCTTTTAAGAATAAGAGTGAGAAACATTCAGAGGCCTAGAGGCCGAGGCTCTCCAGAAGCCCTCACCATATTTGAGACCCAAAAGGGTTAATCAATGAAATGAGAAGATTTTATGAATTAAAATCTTTTAAGAATAAGAGTGAGAAGAAAACATTCAGAGGCCTAGAGGCCGAGGTGCTCCAGAGAGCCCTCGCCATATTTGAGACCCAAAAGGGTTAATCAATGAAATGAGAAGATTTTATGAATTAAAACCTTTTAAGAATAAGAGTGAGAAACACTCAGAGGCCTAGAGGCCGAGGTACTCCAGAGAGCCCTCACCATATTTGAGACCCAAAAGGGTTAATCAATAAAATGAGAAGATTTTATGAATTAAAATCTTTTAAGAATAAGAGTGAGAGACACTCAGAGGCCTAGCGGCCGAGGAGCTCCAAAGAGCCCTCACCATACTTGAGAACCAGAAAGATTAGTTAATGAAAAGACAGGTTTTATGATTCAAGAGAAAGACAAACAGAAGCTCAGAAGCCAAGGAAAGATGGAGAACATCTCCCCATAACCAAGATCCAAGATGGTTATTTAGAGACGTACACTTCGCCAAAACTCCGTCTAAAGAATGACGCAAGAGATAGACAAAGGCATAAAGATCAAGGAAAATCCCCTCAAACCACCTGAAACCAGAAGATTATGCAACCAAGAGACGATTATGGTATAACCTACAAGACCAATAAAAGGGGGGAGAAGAGCACACCACCAATATATTCTTTACTGGTCTTATAGGTTACTCATGCAAGCAGAAAGGAAAGGCACGCCAATAAACAAGCAATATGAAGCTAACGCGATTACTACAAAAAGCCCCCACATATCCAGGAGTGTGGGGTCCCCTATAGAGTATAAGAAAGCAAGTAACATGAGCGAGAAATTAAAAAAGTGTAGCAAGACAAAAGAAAGGTAAAATGTTTGTTATGACCATGCAAATATGAATTTTAAACTGTTTTTTCATCAGCAGCCCCCTCAGCAACAACTCCCTCGACCACAGCTCCTTCAATGGCAACCTCCTCCTCAGCAGCATGGCTGCTAGATCCTCCGCCTTCCTTTGGGCCCTCTTCACCTCTTAAGGTAGCCTCCGCACCTTTCTCTCCATCTGCTCCCGCTATCATATTGGGGGCAGAGATGTAAGGATAAACCAACTGCTCCAAAGGTTTTAGCTCAGCCATACCCACCTTGGTCGCTTGTAACTTGGCGATGGCCTGACCCATTCCGGGTAGCCACCAAGGACTGTCGGGGCTCTCCTTAGGATCCCCTAAGAATTTTGGAGGAGTAGCGAGTTGGTCCAAACGAAAAGCACGAGAGTAGGTCCCATCGAACCCCGGGGCTGAATGCTCGGCCACGGCATTGCTGAAGCCGTGGTCGATGAAATGAGGAATATGTGGCCCCATGGCGCATAGGAAGCTCGAGCTCTTTAAAAAGCTAGATAGCCACTGAGTATGAAGAGTCCCCAAGAATTTTTGACCCAAGGAAGAAGTGAACAAGGATTTAAGGCAGGCTTGCACTCCAACATCTGGCAATTCGCGCTCCATTCTCTTCACCTCCTCTTCCAGATGCTTAATCCTAGCTGCATCCTGTTGGCTTTGAGCCCGGAGAAGAGGCAACTCCTCAGCCAGAGCTTGAGCTCGCTTATGAGCTTTATCCTTCTCCGCGATGGCACCCTTGAGAGTTGACTGGAAAGAGGAGGCCTCAGCTCGAAGAAGCTCGATCTCAGCAACCATTTCAACGCCCTGGTCAAATATCTTAGCATAGACGAGGCCAAACTGCATGAAGGAAAGAAATAATGTTTAAGATGTAAAAAAAAAAAGGTAAACGCTATGAAAATAAGGGAAAATACCTCTGAAAAAAGATGAGCACCACGAAGCAGTTGATCCTCAGGGAGAGGCTTGTCGGAAAGCCCAAGGTTGGAGGGAGGAGGACATTGGCTGATGAGGCACTGAAGAGGTTCGTAAGAGGCAGAAAGGGGAGCTCCTTTCTCAGCAAGAGCCTGAGCAGTTTTCCCCTTCTTCTTCTTAGAAGTGCCGCAGTCAGAGAAGAAGGCATTGGTAGCTGAACGAGTCCTCCTGGCAACAGAACCGGGGACTTGGGCAGAAGAGCTTGGGAGAGGAGGAATCTTTGAAGGACTCTCTGGAGCCGAGGTCTTTGCTAAGCTTTCTAGAGCAGGAGATTGAGGAGCCTTTGGAAGATCTTCAGGGGCAGTCAATGCAGGGGCCTTTACTATTCCGAGAGCAGGGGCATCCCGCGAGATATAAGTTAACCAACTCATTGCTGCAAATAACCAAGAAGATTTTCAGAACTTAGAAAAGTAACCACATGCAAGAAATGAAATGCAAAAATAGGGGATTTTTTACCATCTCGAGGATCTAAAGGTAAATCTTGAGGACAGAAGCTAAAGTGGGAGAGGATGCGAGGATTTTTGCAGATACCGAGAACATCGAAAAAATCATGTTGACGGACATGAGTATTGAGACTAGTCATAAAGGCGTAGTCTGAAGCAGAATAAGCTTTTAGGGGAGGAGGAGGTACTCCCGGGTTATGATATATCCAGTTTTCATGGGGGAACGGCCAATCAGTGGGGTTAGTAACGAAAAGGTAATAATCTCTCCAAGATGACTCTTCTTCATGGAGTTTTATCATGAACTTGCAGACACGAGTTCTTCTCCCAGATACATAGAAGAAGCCATCGTTCAATTTACAAGAATGTTGGCTCAGAAATAGTTCGGCGGAAGGCTCACCGCCATTTCCCTTCACTAAAATGAAAAACCCTATCATAGTACGGAGGGCATTCGGACTGAATTGATTAAGAGGAATCTGCATGCGAGTAGATATGGCGGCCAAATAGGGTGAACCGGGAATCGAAGACCTGCCCTAATTTGAGCTTCGAAAAAAGCTAGGGTTCGAGATTCAGGAGAATCAGGGCGTTCATCTGAGCGGGGGATTCGGAGAGTGTACTCTGGAGGGAAAACCTGGGCTTGGATGAGGCTGGCTAAGTGAGTATGAGTGAGTAAAGAGGAAGTGGAAATCCTATTTTCAGGGCTCTCCATCGGAAGCGGGGTGGACTCAGAATGGTTTCGGCTAGAAGATTTAAGCGGAGAAGAAGGGTGAGACATTTACCAAATAGTGTTAATGAAAGAGAAGAAGAAAGCTAGATTACCTTGATGGGGAGAACTACGAAGTCAGTCGGGGCGACCGGCGATGGCGAGACTCGGGAGGAAAAACGCCTGAGAAGAGAAGTAGAGACAACAAGTGAATTTTCGAGAGATTGAGATTTGCAGAAAAGAAAAGAAAAGGTTGCGTGGAGTGAATGAGAGAAGAGGGGGTAGATGGGGTAGAATCGAGGTTTTTTCCTCGGGAAGTTCACAAGAGAGAGAAAAAGGCGACTGCGTGGGGCCCAAACACGGAAGCCGAAACGTCTTCAGGGCCAGAGGCGGGAAAAGTCTTTGAAGATGAGCGTTTTTGAAATTTTCTCTCCAAAGTAGGAATAATACACGTCTCTCTAGAAACGCCTTTGTACTAGGCTCATTGGAATTTTCTACTCTCACAAAAGATATCCCCCTTTTACGAGAGTAGGGGGGAGTAGATGATGCGGCCTAAAAATGTTATCCGATAAGAAGTCGACACGTGTATAGAGGATAGGATAAAAGTGGAAGTATTGGATGATGGAATACTCTCTAGATAAATAATCTCTTCTGGAGGTCCCTCTGGAAGGAGCTCCACCCGGAGAGAAGCATCGGGAATAATTAGTCTTGATATGAACTCGTGGACCGTAAATATAGGGGAACTCCGCCATTATCGGTCCAGGCTTGGTGGAAGAAAGACTTCTTCCTCCTTTATCTTAGTAGATGAAGTCCACTAAGAAGGAGTACTTCCGGTTCTTCAGGGAGCGGAAAGAGTGGGGGACTTTGTCAACTTAGCAGGGCTAAGTCCAAGAAGCAGCTCCGAGATAGGAGGAAGCTCTTACTTCCTCTTAAGAGGAAGTCCTCTATAAATAGGTAAATCAAGGTATATTTTCGGGGTTAGACTTTTCACTTTTGATAACACTGATTACATTTCATACTATACACTGCGAGATCCTTTGAGAACTTGATCTGATACATCAAGGACTTCGAAGTCCTTGCAATATATTGAGAGCCCTATACTGACTTAGGCATCGGAGTGTCCGCGCCGGACCCCCCTCCGGCGTGTTCTTTGCAGGTTCTAGAGGATCCTACTGAAGGCAGCAGCATATTCGGATTGCTTATACGCGTTCGGGAAGTCAGATATCCAACTTGGAGGATATCCAATCTCTCCGTGCAATTTTTAGCACATCAATCCTGAATCTCTCTAACACCTTCTTCAGATAGGTAGGCTGACTAAGCTGAATTGCTTCCTCAACTCTACTGATCTCCATCCCAAGGATCACTTTAGCTTCACCAAGATCTTTCATCTCAAACTCCCTTTTGAGAATCTCTTTCACCTGATTGATACTATTAATAGACTCTCCTACTATTAACATATCATCTACATACAACAGAAAATAGGTAATTGAACTCCCAACTCTTCTGAAGTAAACACAGTTGTCATACAAGCTTGTTGCAAAACCAGCTGAGCAAATGTACTCATCAATCCTTAAGTACCATTGTCCAGGGCTTTGTTTGAGGCCATAGAGTGATTTTCTGAGTAAGCACACTTTGTCTTCTCCATCTTCTATGTCCAACCCTTCTGGTATTTTCATGTAGATCTTCTCATCTAAGGTCCCATGAAGAAATGATGTGGTCACATCCATCTGATGCAGCTCCAACTCATATTGAGCAACCATAACCAATAAGATTCTGATGCTACAACGCTTTACAACAGGTGAGAAGATTTCATTAAAGTCAATACCTTCTTTCTGTGTAAATCCTATAGCTACAAGTCTTGCCTTGTACCTAATCTTGCCTTCTCTATGAGCCTCCACCTTCTTCTTGTAGATCCACTTACACCCAATAAGTTTCTTGTTCTTAGGTCTCTCAAAAATCTCCCATGTCTGGTTTTTGTTAAGAGATAACAATTCTTCCTCCATAGCAACTAACCATTTCTCTTTGTCATGGCAGTTGATGGCTTCTGTGTAAGTTTTAGGCTCCAGAGACTCCACCTCAAGAGCTGCACATAATGCAAATGATACAATGTCAGCTTGACCATAGCTCTGAGGTGGGTGGACTTCTCTTCTGGTTCTGTCCCTAGTCAGCTGATAGTCATGAAGCTCAGTATCACTATGAGTAGTCTCCTCCTCATCTGGATCAATCTGATCTTCAGTTACTGTTCTGGTTTCAACATGCTCCACCTCAACCTGTGTCTCATTTGGTCTGTTTTGTGCTTTACTTGAACTTACCTCTTCTTTCAATGGCATTTTACTTTCATCAAAAGTTACATCTCTGTTGATAATACACTTCTGCATCTCAGCTTCAAGGCACCACAACCTATACCCTTTCACTCCTGAAGGATACCCTACGAACACACATTTCAAGGCTCGAGGCTCAAGCTTATCTTGCTTGACATGGGTATATGCTGAACAACCATAAACCTTCAAATTACTGTACTCAGCTGCATGGCCAGACCATAATTCTTCTGGGGTTTTAAATTGCACAGCTGAGGAAGGGCTTCTGTTTATCAAATAGGCTGTTGTTGACACTGCTTCTCCCCAAAATACTTTAGGCAATCCAGAGCTGCTCAACATGCATCTAACTCTCTCAAGCAAAGTCTGGTTCATTCTCTCAGCTACTCCATTCTACTGAGGTGTACCTGGTACTGTTCTATGCCTCACTATACCCTTCTTCTTGCAGAAAACATTGAACTCTTCTGATATGAACTCCAGCCCATTATCAGTTCTCAAATGCTTGAGCTTCTTTCCAGAGACATTCTCAACCTCAGTGAGCCATTCCTTGAACTTTTCAAATACTTCTGACTTGGATTTCAGGATAGTGATCCATACCTTTCTTGAGTAGTCATCTATGATAGACATGAAGTATCTCCCACCACTTCTGGTCTGATTCCTAGTTGGCCCCCATAAATCTGAATGGACATAGTCCAAAATTCCTTTGGTAGAGTGTGAACTCTTGCCAAACTTCAATCTCTTGGATTTCCCAAGAATGCAGTGCTCACACAAATCAAGCTTTGTGATCTTGTCACCACCTAGTACTCCTTGCTTACTTAGCTCAAGTAGGCCTTTCTCTCCTACATGACCTAATCTTCTGTGCCACAACATTGAGTTGTCTTGCACCCTTGCCACATCTGATCTCCCAATTACTGTTCCTCCCTTAAGAAAGTAGAGATCTTGCCTTCTCTCACCTTTAAGAACAGTAAAACCCCCCTTTGAAACTCTGAGCTCTCCATCTTCTGACTGGAATTTGTAGCCAATTGAATCCAGCATACCAAGAGATATCAAATTTCTCTTGAGTTCAGGAACATACCTGACCCTCTTGAGAATCCTCACTACTCCATCATACATCTTCAAGTGTACTGTACCTTCACCTTTGACTTTGCAAGTGTGATCATTCCCTAACAACACAGAACCTCCATTTTGATGCTTAAAATCATGAAACCAATCTCTCCTTGGAGTCATGTGGAAAGAACACCCTAAATCTAAAATCCAATCCTGCTGTTCTTTAGTGGAAGTGATGGATAGGGACTGCGCTGACTCATAGCCTTTCTGCTCCTTATCTTCTTGGGTTGGATTTGCTTGATTCTTATCAATAGGTTTCTTGGGACCAGATTTTCTCATAAGCTGTCTGTACTTGTAAAAAGTATTCTTAAAGTGCCCAGGTTTGTTGGAGTGGTGACACACTACTTCCCCTTGATTTGGCACTGCTGATTTTCCCTTATCAGCTCCCTTAGGTTGACTAGACCCCTTCTTGGAGACAGGCTTCTTCTGACCTCCCTTGATTGCCAATCCTTCTCCACTATAGCTCTTATCTCCTTGAGATGTTTTATTGTGTAGCAGCTTGGACTTGACAGCCAAGATCACATCCTCTAATGTGATTGCCTCCTTTCTACCATACAAGATGGTGTCCTTTAGGATTTCAAAGGACTTAGGAAGAGCACTCAACAAGATAAGAGCATTATCCTCTTCTTCAAGCTTGACATCTAAATTCTGCAAATCATCAAGAATCTTGTTGAACTCATCTAGCTGCTCCGTAATGGGTTTGTCATCTCCCATTCTAAAGGCATACAGGTTCTGTTTCGAATAGAGTCGGTTAGCAAGAGTTTTCACCATATATAACTTCTCAAGCTTATCCAAAACCTCCTTCGTTGACTTCTCTTTAGCAACCTCCCTCAAGACCTTATCTCCAAGGCAGAGTAGGATCGTGCTTCGAGCTTTTTTGAGCAACTTGCTCCTTTCAGCCGCAGCTGCTGCAGTTTCTTCTTCTGCAGTCTCTTCGGATTCTTCGAGAGCCTCGAATAATCCTTGCTGTTCAAGAAGGGCCTGCATCTTGACCTTCCACATCCCAAAATCTCCCGTGCCTGTAAACTTCTCTATGTTGTACTTGGTAGAATTCCCCATCTTAGATCTGCAGCTACTTTAGTTTCCCACAGACGGCGCCAATTGTCAAGCAATTCCAGTCGATTAGACGTCTCCAACCAAGTAGAATACTTGAATATAGAAGAAATAACTGCTCTAGGATAGTAATTCAAAAAGTAATCAACGAGACAAACAGCACACAAAGAATTTAAGTGGTTCGATCAATGTGATCTACATCCACTGGACCAGACGAGTACTTCTTTGATTGATAAAGAATGTTTACACACTCATTCACTCGGAATAGGATATTTCCTCACTTCACTCGTGAACTCACACAACTCAAAGATTACAAAACGTACTACAATTCTTTCCAAAAATCCAATCTTTACAATATACACATACAAGTGTTTATAAAGACCAAAGGTAGTTGCTGTTGTTAGGAACTGCTTGAGTAGTTATCAACCGTTTGCAACCGCTTGTAACAACCAATGTGCTCTGTTATTGCCCAATTGAAATGGTAGTTATGCCCTCAAGTAGTTGTAACTGTAATACAGTTAGTTAAACTAACTAACTTTCATATCAGAAGACTTGTCCATAAAGATTAGAACACTACTCAGTGATCTGATACCCAACTCTTCTGTTTTAGTGATCAAAAGCTGACTCTGCTGATAGACTTCTACTGTGCTGATTTTACTGTGCTGATAGTACTGTGCTGATATACCCTGTTGCAGTACTGTGCTGATATACTCTGCTGAAGTACTGTGCTTGGTATACTCTGTTGAAGTACTGTGCTGATCCAGTACTGTGCTGACCCAACCAACTGTGCTAAAATCTAAGCATCACCTCCTCATCTGATTGAAAACCTTCAACTCATCTGATTTCGGCCTAAGTCATCTTATCTGATCCTATCAGCTCACTACTTACTTAGTGTGCTGATTCTGAGATTATGAGATAACACTCACATGCTTCATCATCAATATTATGACACCTCTGTTGGTCTGTACCAAAAGAGACTTGTTCGTTTTCACAGTCCTTGTAGATCTTGCTCCCCTTGTAATTGCTATAAAATTCTCTACAATATTGTACGTATTAACAGATTATGTAGTTCATAAAAACTTGTTAAAGAAACTTTTGGTATTCAGTAACTACAGAAGACTGTGACAGTTCAAGAAAGAAAAAAAAAACAAAGAGTTTTTTCATACCTTGAGGATCAACATGTTGATCACGTGCTTCATCATCAATATTATGACACCTCTGTTGGTCAGTACCTAAAGAGACTTGTCCGTTTTCAATTCGCACATGATTTGCACTTCTTTGGCCTTTTAACATTGCTATAATGACAAAATATTATAAATGTTAGCTAATATGCTTTTTCACACCTTGAGGATTAACACTATAATAGTAAAAACATGGAAACACACAAAGTATGTACATTAATATACCTGGAGGGTCGACATGTAGCTCAGTGACAACCTTATCAATACTTATTTGGGGATGACTATAACCCGCAGTAATTATTTGTCCCCGCGTCAGTGATAAAATATTATCTTTAAGATATAGTTACGATTAACAAAATTAAAGCGTTCAAGTAAGTTATAAGATAACTTTGATACGGAGAAATGAGAAGTATAAATAGTGATGTACGGTACCTTGACGGCGATCATGTTTCTCAATAACAACCTCATTCAAAGGTTGTGGCAACATACTTTTGCCACTATTCGCATGGACACTTTTTCGTTCTCTAGCCCTTGCTTGAAGATCATTTATAGTAATAGCTTTTCTCTTTACCATCTTCCTACAATCACAATTCTATTAAGAGTAATAATAACATGCTAAAATATAAATACAACCAATAATTCATTTTGGATAAACATCAAACTAATTAAAATATAAAATTGAGAATTAGAACAAATAATAAATAATCATAAAACAAACAAGAAATAAATTGACTATCCTAAACTGAAAATAATCACTCCTAGACATTTAACAATTGAACGATGGCCTTCTATCCTCTAATCTGCAAGAGTGGGGGGTGCCCCTTCGCGAACCAAAGGAATTTCATCAATCTCATCACTTGGTGGTTCAATGTATGGTGAACCTTGCACAAAAGTCTCAGTATCGCCTGTTATCAAATCATCTCTATCCTCAAATTTCCCTCTTGATTTAGTTTTTATCACAACATACCAATCTTTGTCAGAAAGATCCTCCACATAGAAAACCTGCTCTACTTGAGATGCAAGAACAAAAGGCTCATTCTGACTCTTTATATTTGCAAAGTTCGCTAAGGTGAACCCATCACTATCTTGCACGAGTCTTCTACCTTTCGTTACCTAATCACACTCAAATAGTACAACTCTTCTTTCTTTAGTATAACATAACTCAATTACGTCTTTCATAATCCCATAATATGTCAAATCACAAGAGACGGACCTTTTATCTTTTTTTCTTGCAAAGCTAGTCGTTACTGCACTAACCACAACCCCACAGTTTTGAGTTTTTCTTTTACGCTTTATTTTCCTAGTGTGGAATCTAAAACCGTTGATAACAAATCCTTATATCTTTTCCCTGAATGAATCGGTCCTTTCGCAAGACATGCAATATCACTTTGGCACGTCTCCTCTGTCTCATTAACCTAGTAAAGAATGGATGTTATTAAACAAAAATTGATAAGATAATAAATAAAGACAAATAATTTATTTAACTTACTTGGCTAAAGAACCATGAAGCAAAACTTTCACAATGTATTCGTCTAATCTCATGTTCTGGACAACGACGTTTTTTACGTCTAACCATTAACTCATGTTCACTGCAAATCATAAATATATGAATCATGAATGGTAAAATGAATGCAGATTTTTTATAAGTGAAAACTTTATGCTTACTCTATTTTAGACTTGATCTCCTCGCAATTGAAAAGCACGTATCTATGTGCTTTTTCTAATTTTTTATTGTCTAGAACAAATGGTTCTCCATTCCACAAAGGGCGATCAGCCATTGAGAAGACTTTTAGTCCCTCATTATTCATGCAATCTCCATCCTCATTTCGACCAACTCGATTATGCCTTATTTCTACACTCTCATGAAGGCATCGTGAACAAAACGATAAACACTCTTCTGCAAGATATCCTTCAGCAATAGAGCCTTCAGACCGGCCTTTGTTGCGAACATAAGATTTAAGTGTGCACAAGTACCTTTGGCAATATAGAAAAACACATATATAAGTAAGTATTATATGTTTATCTTATAATATAATAAATAAATTAAAAAGAAAATTACCTTTCAACGGGATACATCCAACGATGGCAGACATGACCTCCTAATTTAGCCTCAGTAACCAAATGTATAGTTACATGAACACTAAGATCAAAAAATGCAGGAGGAAATATTTTTTCAAGCTGACAGAGTATAATTGTTATATCATTTTCATTCGAACCAAATCACTGTGATGAAGTGTCTGTTGGGAATAAAATGAGATTTTGATTAAGATACCAAAACCCCTTAAGACATGGCAAGTAAGATAAGTCAAATTGAATGAATATGTTTCAGGAATGTTGGAACATATAGATCAGGCTAGTTGACAAGCTGACATGTTAGGCAGCTTATAGATGCTATAGATGCATAAGTTGAGGGGGAACACAAGCTTAAAAGATTACAAGAATCAAGTTCCTCAAGGCTCAGAATCAAGAATATCCCAACCCTCCTGATGGACAAATACTCAACTGTGCTGATAAGCTAATTCAGCAATGTGAAGAGACAACCTCCCTGATGATCAATTCAGAAGAATACATTAGTTAGACCAAGTCTACTGACATGCAAACAATCAGGGTCAAAAGAGATGTCCAGCAGAGTTGATCAACACAAGTGTTCAAATCCAGTCTAAGTTAAGAGACAACCATGCTGATAAGGTCAAGTCCACTGATATGGAAGAATGCATACTTAGAAGCTATCAACTATGAAAATGTAGAGCCAACTCAACTGAAGAAGCTAGCCAACATTGCTGAAAGGTCAAGTCAGCTGATAAGCTTGAGCACAGATCAGTCCTGATGATAAGGAAAGTTGTCCTTTATCATGGAATCAATGATTAGAAGGAATGTCTAGTGTTTGACTACTGAATCTTCAAGTCAGACATTGGGAAGAGTGCATCAAAGTCAAGACAAAGAGCTACAAGCCGTTTACTTCCCAAAACAAGGACATGTCACTTTCAAGAATTTGTCCTCAAGATGCTAAGTCCAAGGAGGACTACAATAGACAATTTGAGGTTGTCTTTCCAACGGACATAACCTCACTTTGCTCTATAAATACTGGAGTGTGGAAACCATTTGAATGGAATCAACTTAAGTGGAAACTACAAGCATTCAAAGCCAACAAGCCTTAAGCTCTTAAAAGAATACTTCATTCTTAGAGTTTTCATACACTTCCAGTTCCATCTAAGCTTGAAACACATTGTAAATCAATCGAGCTTAGAGAGACATCCTATCCTTACACAGAGCTTCATTGTAAAGGATATCTTACCCTAGTTGGAACCAACCTCAACCCTTAAACCTTTCAAGGAAAGTTAGAAGAGTTGTTGTAGAAGTGTGAGAACTAGAACTGTCAAGAGAAGAACAGTTTAGTTCAGAGTTGAGAGTGAGTACTAGGACTCAGAATTCCTAGGGATCAAGCCACTAAGGAGTAGTGTGGTTGATCAGTGCACCTTGGCACTATAAAACAAATTAATTTCAAGTGAAGGAATTATCCTGTTAAATCAGGGAAAGTGGATGTAGGAGCTTGAGTCTCTGAACCACTATAAACTCTTGTGTTATTTACTTTCAAGTCATTTCATACAAGTAACACATTCATACACTGCACACAAACTGATCTTTAAAAGATATACTTCACAAGTTGTGCAAAACAGAATTGGGACAAGTCCCCTGAAAAATTGTTTATGTGTTAAGAAAAATTTCAGAATTAAAAGGAGTTTAAAGATAAAGGGCCAACCATAATTCCGCACATATAACTTACTTAGATAGTTATTCAACTGAGTACTTTATAGAATTCGGTGGTCTGATTATCTGAACAAAGTTATACATACTCAGAGAAGTTGTCCAAAACAAATCTGCTGATAACCTGATTCGTTTAAAAAGAAAAAGATTTGCATACACAAGTGCATTTCCCCCTCCCCCCCCCAATACACTTGTGTCATACTCCTTTCAGGACCAACAGTGTCTTAGAACACAATTCTCTAAAGTACTTGCACAAACGAATAATAGGTGAACGAACATAACTCGACAAAAGTTGGCGCAATGCTACAAGTAATAATTGTTGCATTAGGATATGACTGTCATGGGTCTTACTAATAAAAATCTTCGGAGGCTTTAACTGCACATTCTTAGACATATTTGATGCATAACCATCAGGTACTTTTACGCTTTTCAACACCTTGCATAATTGTTGTTTCTCACGTTTATCTAGTGCAAAACAAGCCGCAGGTAACCATTCCTTACCATTTTCATCTACAAAAGGATGAAGCCCTGGTCTTATGCCTTTATCTTTCAAGTCTAGGCATGAATTTATATTGTCCTTGGAATTATCAGAACCCAACAATGTGTATAAAATCTTATCGAACACATTATTCTCTATATGCATAACATCCAGATTGTGTCGTAGCAGATTACTTTTCCAATATGGCAACTCAAAGAAAATGCTTTTCTTTTTCCAATTATAAGGCAGACCTTGATCACCCAATTTTTCCCAAATTTATTCTGGATGTTCTTCACATTATCAAACACCTCCAAACTTCTCGGATAAGGAGGGGACTCTCTATGCTCCTCCTTTTCGAAAAACGAACGTGTGTCATTTCGGTACGGATGATCATTAGGCAGGAATATTCGATGGCACATGTAACATTGTTTATGAGAGTTTTTCAAATACTCTGAGTTCGTATGTTTTAGACACACAGGACATGTATATTTTCCTTTAGTACTCCAGCCAGACAAGTTTGCAAGACCAGGAAGGTCACTGATAGTCCACAATAATGTTGCACGCATTCTGAAATTTTATTTCCGTGAAGCATTATATATGTCAACACCTACATCCCATAGTTCTTTTAGCTCTACAATTAAAGGTTATAAGTACACATCAATGTTGTTTGCAGGTTCATTAGGACCCGATATAAGTGTAGACAACATAAAATATGACTTCTTCATGCACTCTCCAGGTGGTAAGTTATAAGGCATTAAAATGACTGGCCAAGTACTATAGTTAATCATAATGCTTCTGAATGGACTAAATCCATCACCTGACAAACCCAACCTTACATTTCAAGGCTCCTTAGCAAAATCAGCTGGACTAAATCCATCACCTGACAAACCCAACCTTACATTTCAAGGCTTCTGAATGGATGATTGTAGTCAAACGTGTGCCAAGCTGGAGAATCAGCTGGGTGTCTCATGATATCATCCTCTGTGCGCTCTTTGGCATGCCAAGTCAAGTGAGATGCGGATTCCGCTGTCATGCACAATCTTTGTAGCCTTGTCTTTAAGGGAAATGCCAAAATGATTTGGCTGCCACTTTATTTTCCTGTTTTTTACTCTTAGAATTATAAACACCTGGAATATCACTACCATTCAGTACTTTCCAACGAGATTCACCACAAGTGTCACAGTTTGCCTTACTTTTATTTATGCATGAATCTATCTTTTGGTAATCAAGACCTAAATCTCTTAATATTTTCCGTGTTGTATGATAGGTCTTAAGAAGTTGGACTCCATCTGGAAAAGATTCCCTTAGTAAATTTAGCATCATACCAAACGAGTTATTGGTCCAATTTCCAAGACACTTGATTTGAAACATTCGGACAATGAATGACAGCTTTGGAAACTTACTGCACCCAGGGTATAGCTCTTGTTTAGCATCTTTAAGAAGCCTGTAAAATTTTCGGCTTCTTCATTTGGCGTTTTGTCTTCAGTGTGTGATGTATATCCCACATGGTTATCTTCATTATGCATTAGAAAATGATCATGAAGCAACTCCATCATGTTATCAGAAGTACCCACACCACTAGCAAAAGAATCAACTACCGGCACACTATATGAAAGTGACTCACCATGGAACACCCATTTAGTGTATCCTTTCACAAAACCTTGAGTTATTAGATGTGCTTCAACAATTTTTCGTTCTCTACATATGCCATTTTTACACACTTTACAAGGACACAAGATCAACCCATCATTAGAATTAGAAACTGCAAAATTAAAAAAAAAAAAAAAACTGCACTCCATCCTTGTAGGCATCCATTAACCTTGGCAAGTCCATCCAACTCTTATCCGCATTCATAATTTCATATACTAATTCACTTTTGCAAATTCTAAAGAAATTCAGAACGTAAAAATATAAGTATAATAAGTACTGAACTAAAATTCAGAAATATAAGTATAATAAGTATATAAGTATAAGAAATAATTTTTTGCTGTACAAAAATAATTTTCAGCTGTAAAAATATTGTTTTGCTGTAAAAAAAAATTTTTCTGCTGTCAAAACAACTTTACTAGCTGCTGTTAAAAACAACTCTCTTCTGCTGTTCAAAACATCTCTTTAACTTCCCAATGCTATATATATAACATATACATCATCTTCAAGTAGCAACCAATTGTTACCAACATTAGTATTGCATACATTCAGAGATGAATTATTAAACTTTGCAAACATCATAATCAACTAATTAAATAATAATAGCAGGATAATTCAAATATCATACTCCCTCCGTCCCGCGATTATCTTCACATGTGAAGTGGCACGCGGAATAAGAAAAGTGAATTTAGTGGGGATTTTAAGGGGTAATTTTGTAAATCTTTATGTATAAAGTAAAGGAATGAGTTGACTTTTGGGTATGTGTGGAGAAAAAGTAATGGCATTTGTGTAAATTTGAGAATATTGTGAGGGTAGAGTATATAAAGGGTTTTCCATTTTAAGGGTGTGAAAGTAATTGTGGGACGTCCTAAAAAGGAAAGTGTGAAAGTAATTACGGGACGGAGGGAGTAATTGGTTTGGAAAACACGTTTTTTTTTTTCAAAAAAATGAGTTAACTATCATGTTAAAAGAAAGGTACTAATTGATATGAAACAAAACAAGTGTCAACTAGTGGGAAAAAATACCTTCAAAATAGTAGTCAAGTGAAATGATAGCACCTGTCAAGAGAAACCAAATTAATCATTTTGCACATAAAACCTAAAAAGCAGTTTTGTCATGTATCCTTGTATCAGCTGAAGATAATATATCAAGTTTTTGAATAATGTAAAATTAATCATGCCAAATTAATTTGAAATGATCAGAATATACACATTCTTATGTACAATTCAATTAACAGCAAAAATACTCATGTATAATTTAGTTTCTGGATTTATTACAACCAACACATTAACATCACAAGATTTTAAAATCTTAAACCACCAAGGTTTTCAAGAAATTAAATCACAAGACCTATATCAAATCTTCCACTAAAACTAGATTATGGTTATGTTATGAACGATAAACACCAATCACTTACAGACATAAGAAACAGAGATTTCATTACAATGTCTTTTCATTATGAAGTTGGGTACAATGGGTATTAACCCATATAATTAAAAGGAAAAAATTCATAGCAACACTAGTTATGGAAAAACAGAGACTATGGGGCTTAGAAGCTCATATGGGATTAATTTACTCATAATAAAAAAAGCAGAAAATTTCATCAACAGACCCAAACCATCTGCCATAAGCCCTCCATTCCTCCACTGCACTCCCTCATTCTTTTAAATCTTGCCATGAACCAAGCTCTCATATTTCCTTTAAAAATATTCAAGGTCTTGTGTAGATTTAACGGGTATGTTATGTTATGCACAATAAAACTCATCTCAACACCAATCATACATAAAGTGCAGAAAGAACAATTTATGATATTAAAATCAGTTTTCAGCTGTTAAAAACAACACTTTCTACTGTTACTCAGGGTATGTAATGTAAGCTAAAATTTATCTCAAACAAAAATCATACACCAAATTACTCAGGATTTGTAATGTAAGCTAAAATTTGTCTCAAAAAAAAATCATACACCAAATACCAATCATAAATTAAGAGAGGAAATAAAATAACATAAATCATGCGTTAAGTCAAGGATTCCAAGAATTTTCTCATAATACTCCAGTTTTTTGGTCTTATCTTGGAATTCACCCTAAATCATATTACTGGGGCCAGAATTATAAATCCAGATTATAGGTTATAATGAAATTAGGCGTTCTCACCAATACTCAACAATTGTAGACGCACAAAATTATATTTTCGGGGCCAAAATTATAAATCCAGATTATAGGTTATAATGAAATTAGGCGTTCTCACCAATACTCAACAATTGTAGACGCACAAACTTATATTTTTGGGGCCAAAATTATTAATCTTACCTTCAGGAACGGTGATGAGGGGCAACAAATTAACAACCGATTGACAACACAAGCATAACGTATCGTGATGAGGCCTTCAGAACCGTTGATTGACAATCGATTGATTGATAACAAACACTTTTCAGGAACCGTGAGGGCTTCAGGAAGGAAGGCTTTGGGAACCGATTAAGAAGAATATGCGTGCGTTGTCTTTGGGAATCCAATTGGGAAGAATATTCAAGCGTAGCCTTTGGGATCTGATTGAGAAGAATATCGTGCGCGCTTTGGAAAGATTAGGGTTGAAGAAGATTTTTTGAATTAGTAAGGTTGAAGAAAGATTTTGAGGGTGATTATATTTCCTACTCTGAATTAGGGCCGAGTGTGAGAAGAGAGAGGGAATTATTTCTTATGCGAAAATTAGAGCGGTTTAATTATTTTGAGAGAATTAATTAGGCAGCTTAATTTTGGTTAATTTTGGATATGGAAGGAATTAATTAAGGAACGCCTCACTATAAATAAGTAAATTATGATAGGGTCATTTTCGGCATAATTTGTGACCCTTATTTAAACGCGTCATTATGCAAGGGTCACTATATGGGATATTTTTTAGTAGTGTCGATCAACCAATTAAAGCATACAAATTACAACATTAGAAACATTTAACCAATAAGACATAGCCTAATCATGTAATTACTCCATTAATCCACTAATCAACCACTAAACATTCACACCCACTACTACAAAAACGGGCTTTAGAGACGCTCAAAAGGGTCACTAAAATATAATTTAGTGACGCTTTTGCTATAGTGACGCTTTGGGTAAGTGTCACCTGATTTGGCGTTTCTATTGGTTATTTTTGTGACGCTTGAAAGCATCACCGTATATGGTCATTGTGACTCTTTTACCCATCATAATAACATTATTTGGTGACGCTAATTGACGTCACAATGATCTGCTCTAGTGATGCTTTTTCGGGTCACAAAAATATCATAACTAACTTAACCACCTTGTTTAGTGACCCCTTTATGTGTCATGGTAAAAATATTTGGTGACGCTAATCGGCATCACCAAGGTGAGCTTTAAAGACGTTTTTTTCACGTCACAAATATGTTATAACTAACTTAACCGCCTCGTATATTGGCAATTTCATGTGTCATAGTAACATTATTTAGTGACGCTAACTTGCATCACACAATGTGCTTTGGAGATGTTTTGTCACATCACATAAAAAATATAACAATCTCATCTAAATGTGAATCAATAATTAAACAATTTTTAATACATTAAAATTTCATACAATACCAACTAATCAACATCAAGTTCAAATGTATTACACATCCATCTGTGGATTCAATTATAATTAATAATGCATATCCAAAAGATAGTCGAAACAGTGTCAATAATACACAATAGACTATAGTAAACTACCACGAGACCATGTTTTCATTTCTCTATTAAAATCGATCAGATCACATCACCTGCCCTGCACATTCCATAAAAGCATATATAAATAGGATGGAGTTTAGATCTGCAAATCCGCACAAAAATAATTGTGTAGAAAATAAACAAAGTGTTGTTGGCATAAGCAATATAATATTATAATCACAGTCTACTTCTATTTAACATTACAGGTAAATAATTAAGTTTGTTATTTCAAGACAACTAGTTTTATAGGAAAAACATGTTTATAGAGTATGATAGTAATACAAAAGATGGATTATATACTCAACCCCAATGTAGTGGAAATTTGAGGAGGTGTGTGTAAATAAGGCGAAAAGTGAACAGGAATTATCAGCAAAGTTAATGCCACAAATAGCCTGAATATTGGTTTTAATAAAAACTAATAAAAAATACTTGAGAGCCAACATTATAACTTGATTACTAATAAACATAGATGCACACAAAGAACTACCTGAAAAAATATATATAAAACACAGACCTATAGAAAGAGATTTTTTAAGCACAACAATGCATCAAATCATACCTCAAAACACGACATTGTCTGAAAGATTCAGTATAAACAGATTTTTGTACTTCAATGTTCAAACATTAAAAGGAAAAAAAAAAATTATGTAAGAAACAAGTTAATTTGTTTATGATGAATTAATGACAAAACACGAAAAGTTAGGTGGACATTTTCAGCCAGTTACCTAACTTTTGGTGAATTAATACCTAGTCTTCTAGTGATTAGGAACTTACATATCAAACAATAAATGTTCGTGAATGAACGCCAAAAATCAATTTAAGTTGCATCTATATCATTTCAAGCTAAAGCATAAGGATGGTTACCAGTAACTCGATGGCATTCATCTGGGATTAAAAAGAAAAATACTTCCAAACTTAGATATGCATTTCTCAAAGTGTCCAACAAAATTGAGGATTCATAACCATCACCTGAAAGAACAAGAAACTGATTATGGATCCATTTTCCAACAGAAGCATTGATACATAAATAAAAACATCAAGGTGTGCTCGTTCGACTAAGCCACCCAGAATACAATAATAGAGATTATCCCATAGTATATCTACACCAGTGCAATGGACTGAACACATGTTCTTGATTGAAGAACTCAAAATAGAGATTATCGAAAACTTTGCCTCCAAAGAGATTTAACCGCTCTTGAGGTTCATATAAAATTTGGTTTAATTGTGACTTGTTGACATGGGATATTATATATAGTGAAAGACAAAAATAATTTTACCTTTACCTTTTCAATTTTATTCTTAATCTCTTCCCCCAATTTAGCATCATCAATGACCCTCTAAGTTTTCTTTTTTGGGTCTTCTCTTAGTGCTGGAAAAAGACAGAGGACAATAAAAATAAATTGAAGGTTAGTTCGAGTTCAGACCAATTCCAATTTGAACAGAGGGATGCATGTGATCGATCCGAATAGGAATGGAAGAAAAATAAAAAACATGCTTGAATTAACAATTCTATTCACCAGTAACTAACATAAAAGTACACTGTTTCTATTTTATTTTTTAAAAATCAATTAAACTGGACTAGATTAATAAGGTGGTGTAGCAGCTAACCACGTGTATAATTATTACAACAAATGTTTAGAAAATTAGGTAGAGCAACTTGAACACCACTTATCTGGGAATAAATTGGTTAGGCTAGACTGTTGTATTCTTCATTACTCTCTGTAATATTCAGAGCTTCATTCTAAAACTTGTCACTATGATTGAAATTAACATTTTACCTCCACTAGCTTCATTAGTGTGGTCAGATAAAAATACTAGTATTTAGCCTTAGATACTAATCTTGCATTTAATACATAATTAAACAAACAGATTATTGATGTTCTTTAACTAACTTACATTTCCACAAGAAAATTATCATTACATAGTCTATTTACTTTGCTTCATTCGGATACAGGCATTCATCATATAGATCATTAAATATTTCAGAACTTATATAATCTTCAATTAAATTATTAAAATTCCTTGTGTTGTTGGGTTTCGGCTAGTAATCAACTTTCATGTGACTACACCTGCAGGTTGAATATCATAATCAAATGTTTTTCCTAAAAAGTGATGGACCTTGTAGTAAATGTGGAAGAGTGGCCTTCTTAGCAGTAACAAAAGAATAGAAATGGATAAATTAATTAAGGCCCCAGCTCAATCAAATTAGAAACATGAACACGACAAAAGGCGTATACATTCTAATGAAAATTCAAGAAAAAAATAAAAGAAGCTGAAACATAAATCCAAAAAGTAGTAAAACTTACTCCTCCCCAGGAAAATAATGTTAGCAAAGCAGAACCCCCTTATACAACACACCAAAATAAATAACAAAATAAATAAATAGAGAACATACCTGCATAGGTTTTCTCAGCACTTTCAACCGATACGGTGTGAAATCTGATGCTTGGGGTTGTGATTCATGTTCTATTGATCTCTCCATCAGATTCTACCTCCATTAGAAGACATCAATCAGCAACACGTTAACCCTAAAATTCTCCCCAAAAGGCATGGATTCCTACAATAAAATTCTTCTACTTGACGCATGTGTGATATACATGTAATACCACAAACACTACAAATATACGATATAGATTTTATTATATAAGGACAAATGAAATTGCGAATTGAGAAGTAAATCTGAACTGCCGAAACCGAATAGAGAAAAAAAATAAGAAAACTTACCGAAAATTTGAAGAACAAGAAGTCTGATGAAGAACGATTATAATTAGGGCTCCTCCAAATTTTTGGAGTAGAGGAGAAGAGTGTTGAGATGGGGGAGGATCCGAGGGAGCGATTGAAATTAGGGGGGCGCAGGTTTAATTTTTTTTTTTTTTTTTTTTTTAAGGAAGTGGGCTGGATATTTCTTTTAAAGGAAGGGGCACAAGATTAAATTATGGGCCCCGCGCTCCATAAAAATTGAGCGTCACCAAACATAATTGAAAATTAAGATCGTCATTATACTAATAAATGGTGACGCTTAGCCAAGAGTTTGACTAACAAAGCGTCACTTTAAGGGGTATATTTTAGTAGTGACCCAAAGCAATTTAAGGTTTAGCTCATGATATTAGATGAAAATCCCATGAAAACAACAACACAAATCATCAAACTCATAATGGAATGCAAGAAATTGAAGAAATGAAGAATTTACCAAAATAAACTTGCAATAAAAATAAATATCACCTTAATTGTTGAAATGAAGCTTCAACTTGAAGTAATCAACAAAGCCCAACCTTTATCCTTGCTTGAAATGAAAATCTATCCACTAGTCTATGCTAATTTGTGAATTAAAAGTGCAAAAATTGAAGAACACCACTAACTATGTGCTACTATCTGAAATGATCTTCAAAAGGGGCAGGAAGATGAGTTAAATCCGAAAATGTGGCCTTAAATAGGGTTCTAAATGTGTCCCTAGGTCAAAAACAGGGGTTGATTCAGCCGAGTTGTCTTTGGCTTGGTCACAGGTCTGAATGATAGCTCGATCGATTCTGCACTCGGCCGTGACACCCATTTGTCTTGTTTTGTGCATAACTTTTGGTTTCGAACTCCGATTGACTCAGTCCTTTTTTTCATTCCACTATATTTTTCGAGACGAATTCAATGGCGCAATCCTCGTTTTGATTCAGTGAGATGTAGGTATGTGTTTTGCTCCTAAAAGACTCATTTTACGTGCAAACATCAACAACACCATACCTTTCTTCTAATTAAGATAATTTATCAATAATTGATCACTTCCACATGAATTTACAAGAAATATAAGCTCCAAATTTGCACTAAAATCATGTAATTTCCACCCGAATCAATCGTCCTCCACATGTTCCTCGGGTAGGACATCGGCAGCCTCCTTGTCGAACATTGACGGGCCAACATAAATTGTTGTTTCCCACTTGTCCATCATGAGGGTACGTTGCCGAGCACGAGGATAAGCCGAATGACGATGCCCAGCCTCATCGCAGCCAAAATAGCGAGTAGACAAGGAGTCGGTTTCAAGTTGGTTGGTCGGCTGGATGGGTGGGGGTTGGCGAGGAGAAGAAGGCGTGCCCACGGTCGAGGGTGTGTAGCGAGGGGAAAAACCCCTTGAACCCGATGGTCGGCGTGCCTGTTGTTGTTTCAACAAAAGCGCCCGCTTTTGGGCCTCTAAGATCGAGATCGGGGCCAACAACGTAAGGATGTCCTGAAGAGCAGGTTTCAAGCCCCTAGGTAGCGGGACACCAATTGGGCCTAAGAATCGTGAACATCAATCCGCAAAAAGAACTGATAGAATTCCTCCGTGTACGCATCAACAAGTCGGGAACTTTGACACAGAGTGTGGAGGCGTTGGTACAAGGTGCTCTCAAAATTTTAGGGCATAAATTCGCGCTCCAAATACTTGTGAAATTTCCCCCACGAAACAATACGGGCCTTACCCTCATGATTTCTTGAGTTGTTTCCACCATGACGATGCACAATTACGAAAGCGAGTAGCGACCAAAGCAACCTGACGTGTGTCCGAGACGACTTTAAAATTTAGAGTATCCTTCATGGTGGAGATCCAATCAAGAACGTCACACGGGTCAAGGCCACCCCTAAATTCAGGGATTTGAAGTTTGGAACCCATCTCCCAACGACGATCATGGTGTCCTCGCGCGGCCTGATCGCAAGCCAAAGGGGAGAAAGGGTTGACGTCGGACATCGTTTCATCCCCATCGAAATCTTCATTGCTCGGAGAAGGACAACGTCTTGATACTACATGTTGGTCCTTTAGCCCAGGGGCTATATAAGACAAGTGTTTGATAAGTGTAATAAAAACTAACTCTTTAATGTGACTTGGTCAGCTGATTTCACTAGGGGCCTAAGACTAGCTCGTCTGCTGATTAGTAACCTTTTAGAGTCAAGTGCGGAATTGTAGGGTGCCCATAAAATTATACTCGTCTATTGCTTACAAATAAATTATTTTCATGCATATACACTTTTGGGGTATCAGCTGACTTGATGTCAGTTGATCATGATAGTTCGAAATAGTAACTGATTTTGTATCAGCTGATACAATACGTTTTTCTCTTAAAGTTTGTGCTTATGAAAGTATGCATGTACGATTGTCATTTAATATAAATTAAGTAAGCAACACACCATCATTTATAGTGGTTTGGACGTCCTTGTCCTACATCCACTCTCACAACCCAACTATGATATTAATCCCTTCCATGGTACACTTTCAAAGTGCAACTGTCTCCACTAGTCATTGTGAGGGGCTAGCACTCTTACAATGATTAACACTGACTTAACTTCTAGGGGTTTAGGATAGAAGGTAGGTTTCGTGTGTATGAACTAGGATGAGAATTTCCCTTACAATCAGATTTAGCCTTAAGTTATGATTGGGAAATTCTCTATAAGATTTGGATATATATGAGTAACAATTCTAGCTTAGTGATTATTGTTGATGTTGAGATGAGTGTTATGTTTAATGATCCAACACTGACAGTCGAGTGTTGTGTTTAATGTTCCCAACACTCATGACAACATCAGAATTTGCCCTTCCTTTTCTCACTAACTCTTATCTTACGCTTGTTGTCTAATGATGTCCCCAGAGCAGTTAGAAGACGTGGGCAACACCAAGTCATGCCACTGCGTGGGAGTGAGAAGTTATTAGGCCATGGTATAACAAGTCCCTAAATTCTAGGAGTGGTGAAGAGAAGTTCTACAAAGCAAGACTGCAAGGATTCCAATGATGACATCTTTCAAAATGGAACCAGATGAGTCTGGAAAGGCAGTTGATCAAGCTGAATATAGAGCACTGATTGGATCTCTACTATACCTTACAGCTAGCAGACCAGACATAACATTTGCTGTAGGAGTATGTGATAGGTTTCAAGCAAACCCAAAGCAAAGTCATCTAGAAGCAGCAAGGAAGATTCTCAAGTACCTAAAAGGAACAGTCAACCTAGGACTATGGTACCCTGCTGATGACAATCTAAAATTGAGTGGCTATTCTGACTCAGACTATGGAGGATGTAGAATTGATAGGAAATCCACATCTGGAACCTGTCAATTTCTAGGCAACAAGCTGATATCATGGTTCTCTAAGAAGCAAACCTCATTTGCAACCTCCACCACTGAAGCAGAATACATGGCAGCTGGTAGTTGTTGTAGTCAGCTGCTTTGGCTAGTTCAACAACTCAAGGATTACAATGTAGAGGCAAGAGAAGTCCCTATTTATTGTGATAGCAGCAGTGCCATTGCCATCACTCAAAATCCAGTCCTCCACACAAGGTGCAAGCATGTCGACATTCGACACCACTTCATAAGAGACCACCTTGAAAAGAAGGACATCAAGATGGAGAAAATTCACACAGATATCCAAAGAGCAGACATCTTGACTAAGCCCCTAGCTGAAGAAAGGTTCAAGACCCTATGTTACAGCTTAGGACTCCTGGACCCAAGCACATGAAGAAGGAAAGATTAGCTGAAAACCTCAGCTAATCCAAGTGCAGCAGACTAGGAGGATCAGATGAGGTGAATAGACACCCTCATCTTCAGGTAAGTTCTTTCCCAATGAAGACAAATAAAGCTGAGGGAAAACTTAGAGTCATCTAATCAAGGGGGAATCAATGATACCTTAAGAATCCTTGATGAAATACTCTAAGATCTGCATTGCATATCATATATATATATATACAGCAGACTTGAACAAAGTTATTTGATTTCTTTACTCTAAGCAATGTATAGTATGTATAATAATAAACTATTCTTCATAAAATACTTTATTTATATACATACATACAGTATACTATTGAGTTATACTTGGTTGGATTAATACACCATCCTCACCGACTCAACAGTATGCATGCACTGTACGGATTTCAAATAACTCTTGCTCAAAAATTTATAATTTCTGCAATACATAAGATAAAGTCTGAATATCTTTAAATTTGAACCCTTAGATCAAGAATCTCTCTGTTGATCTTAAGAAGTAACTTTTCAGAAATTCAAACCTATCAACTCTATAGTTTTGTCATCTTTCACTCCACTACCTCATTTCTACCCCTATAAAAGGAGGAAGTTATGAGAACACCTAAGAACACAAATCACTAACTATTATTTTCTGTTTCAGGAATGGAGACAATCGAAAGAAGAGATGAAATGGAGATCATCCTTCAACCAAGGTCTTGGGTGAAGGAGATGAAGCTTTGTCCAGAAGATGAAGATGATGCAGATCAACACACTTGGCTTACTCAACATGAGTTTGCCTATGAAAACTAGAGGAAAGAGAGACGTCCTTATTGAAAACTAGAGGAAAGAGAGATGGAGAAGACAAAGTAGCAAGCAAGCAGAGCTTCTTCTCCAGGGGGATGTTCTACATGGAGAGCTTGTTATCAAAAGCTACTGTGTCTAAACAGAACATGAAGGCTAAGTCCATGGCCCTCTCTTCAGACTCCATTGAAGCCTCTTCCAATCTTCCTTCTCCTTCAAGAGAAGCGAAGAAATTCAAAACGGACACATTTGATGCTACAACCCATCTGATGATGAGGAACATCAGATGGTAAGGGCAACCTGAACCAGTGGGATATCATCCAGGCTGATCATCATATTGATTTGATGGTCCTACTTGATTCAGAGATAGAGCTGGAAGATCCATCAAACCAGGTTGGATCACCACTCACAATAAAGCTGGAAGATCCATCATCCAGGTTGGATCATCACAGCAACAACGAAGGATCCATCAAGCCAGGTTGGACCTTCAAAGCACAGAAGATTTACTCAGCAAATCTCAATCCTCCACTCAGCTGATCAGAAGACCAACTCAGCTGACCAGAAGACTTTCAAGGAAAATCAGCAGACCTCTTGAAGAAATCAGAAGACTTCACTCTGCTGACCAGATCACTTGATTTTAGAGTTTAAATGACTATCTTTGATCATGTAATTCATTCTAGATTTATTCCTGAATGTAATTAAACAAATTCGCCTATATAAGGAATGCAATTCGCTTATAAAAAACGGTCTTGATGATCAATTCTTGCCACAAAATTAGTCACAACAGCTATTTTTGGTAATGATGTCATTAATACTCAATTACCAAATTGCCAGCAAATCAACTGTTGCCACATGGCAAATTCAGCCGGCAAATTTAGAGAAAGGCCCGAAATCAAAGAAGGAAAATCTTGGGCTCTACTCCACAATTACACCCAAATCTGACCGTTAGATCAAGAATCGTTGGAGTATATATACACACCCTTAAAACTCTCCCAAACCCTTTCGCTCACATTACTCAATTGCTCTCAATACTCTCTCGTTCTGCAAATTCCTTTTAAGCTCTCAAAACCTAACACTCAAACTCTACTATGGCAATCATTGAAATTTACGACGAGAAGACCAAGAGCACAGGCACCTTGGATGCTGCAAAGTGGTCCAAGGAAGGGAAGATGTTCACAGAGAATGCTCTGTTTTTCAAGGGCAAACACAAAGCAGAAAACAAGGAGATCCTTCTTCGCTGCATCAACCTCAACCTGCGAGATTTTCTGGAAGCAGCACCCACCAATGTTTACGAACAAGATGTGCTGGCTTTCTATGCAAACACTGTGATGAAGGGATCTTATGTCGAAAGTGTCATGGGTGGACACAAGGTCAAGGTAACAAGGGAAATTCTTCAAGAATTGTTTGGCTTGTCAAGGGGGAATGTAAATATCTCCACCTACATCATGGGTAGAGAAAAAGAGTACATGGAGATGTTTACTAATGGAAGAATAAAGGCTATTGATGCCACTGGGCTCAAGAAATCCCAACTTGAACCTAAGTTCCAAACTCTAATGGATATAGCAGGCAAGATGCTGCATGGTAACACCTTCAGCCATGATGCTGTTACCACTCTGAAAGTTCGAGTTATGGCTGCAATCTGGGATCAGATTGATGGAGATTGGCAAGGACTGTTTCTGGATAGAATTGCTCTTGAGGCCAAGAAAGTGACCTTGGACTTACAGTCAAGAGAATGGAAGGTGACATCAACAGTCAGCTTTGTCAACAAGCTGAGTATCATCCTTCCAGAAGTACTCCCCAGAAAGTACAAGATGGGACCTCATAAGACCTTTCACATCTCCAAATACTACTTAACGAAGGAAGCTCTTGCTGAGGCAGCAAGGTTGAAAGAAGAGAGGAGGAAGTTGTTAGCTGAAGCATCTTCCAAAGACGTTGTTGAAGAGGCAGAAGAGTCTGCTCATGACTCTGCTGCTGAAGAAGAAGAGGAGCCATCCAAAGAAGAGGCTCAAAAGAAGGCTGCTGAGGATGATGATGATGACAATCAGACCTTAGCACAAAGAAGATATCTGATCAGATCAGGGCTCATCTCCCCATCTGACTCAGATGCCACTCCCACTGCCTCTCCTTTGAAAAAGGCAGGTACTTCTAATCCCTCTCTCACTTTCACACCTTCTAAGCTATCAAAGGGTCAGAAGAGAAAGAAGAACACTTCTTCTTTCACAAAGAAAACCAAGAAATCCAGGCTCCCTACTCCAATGAGCATAGCCCCTATTTCATCCTTCAACCCTTCTGATGAGTCCAACCCATCTGAGCCTCTAAACACTGATATCCAAATCCCTGCTGATACTCACACAGCAGAGGAACAAACTCAGCCACAACTACCCATTGAACCCCAATTGCCTAACCCTGCTGATGTTCAACCAGCAGACAACCAAACTCAGACCACCTCCACACCCCCTACTGATGATCAAACTCAGATTATATCCACAATCCTTGCTGATATTCAAACAGCAGATATCCAAGATCATCAAGCTCAAACATCTACTGATCTTCAAGTAGAAACTGAACCAGACCAGCAAACCCAAAACCCTGCTGAGGAACAAATCACTGAAGATCAATCTCAACTTCCTACCCAACAAGAAGAAATCACTTCCCAAATCCCTGCTGATACTCACACAGCAGAGGAAAATGCCCCAGCTACCCAAACTCCTACCATCACTGTCCCTTCTGCTCCAGTTGACATGGCACCAGAAGACCTGGTTCAAGATGGACCTTCTCAATCTCAGTTCAGAATGGTGCACTACCCCATGTGCCAAACAGAAAAGATAATGAGGATGAAGATAGCCAACCTGCTCAAGTCCACTACCCCTGGAGTTGATGAGAATTCAATCCAGTTTGAACAAGTGCTTAGGGTATGCACTTGGATTGAACTCAGAAGAGATGATGTAGATGACCTTCTTGAGGTCATGGAAGGAATGGGAGGAAAGGAAAACTTCCTCGACTGGGAAATGGAGCAAAAGGAAGTTGCTCAAGTTCGATCTTTTGCTCAGCTGCTATCAGATGAGGCACTAACTGTAGTTTGCAATCGGATTTTAGGAATCCCCACTGCTGATGTCTCTATCCCAGAAGGCTCATCGGATCAGCAGACAGCTGAACAAGCAAAATTGAAGGAATCAGCTGCACCAGCCTTGGTGGAAGACTCAGCTGCACCTGCAGAAGACTCAGCTGCATCAGCTGACAAAGAAGAGATTGACAAAGAAGTAGTCAGAGTACCAGCTCACTTCAAACCTTCAGACGATCTGACTCACTTCATTGACAATCAAGAGGATGCAGGCAGACGAATCATGACCCATCTGACTAAGGCCACTACCTGCTACCTCAATGAGGAGTACCTATCAGCCGAAGAAAGAGGCAAAGCATTAATTGTTCATCCAAAGCCTCAAGGTACACCCTCTACTTCTACCCCATCTGTTGACCATACATCAGACATCTGCTCCCAGATCAAAGCTGCAATAGACTTGCACTTTGAGAAAGGTTTAGGCCTGCAGCTAGGAAGATATGTTGAGAAAGCTGCAAGGGAACAGAAGACTCGTCTTCATGACCAGATTCTTGACGTTGAAGACAAGTTTGGTGAAGCACTTCATCAGCAGATAGGAGAATACTTGAGTACCTATCAGAAGTTGTCAGCTGACACCTCCAAAAGGTTTGCTGATCTTTACACTGATGAGATGCACCGCATGGAGATAACCTACACGTCCAGAATTGAAGAAGCTGAAGCAAGAGCCAAAGAAGGTCAAGCCCTTCTTAAGGCAGCTGCAGAGGAGAATGAGAAATTGCAGACTCAGCTGAAGGAGACAGCAGCCAAGTTGGAAGCTCTTACAACTAGATTTGAAGCTGCCTCCTCCTCCAATTCACATGCTGAAGTTCTAGAGCACAGCATAACCCATCTGACCCAAGTTGCCAAGGTCAATGCCATGGCACTGAAACAAACTCTGAAAGTGGAAATCATGAATTCCATGAAGCCTTTTGCGGCTGCACTTGCTGAAGCCAAAAAGGGGGAAGATATGTTGATAAAGGCTCTAGAGAAGTCTACTGCCCAGCAAGCTGAACTGGTAGTAGCACAAGATGACTTGACTGAAACCTTGGGTGGTTTAAAGAGCAAAATCAAGAACACGCAAGGCAAAGACAAAGAAATTGCTCTAGAAGATACTCAAGCACCCACTCAAGCTCCTGCCAAGAGTCTACAGATCACTGCTCCTGTAGAACAAGTTCCTGAAAAGAGAATGACAAGGAAAAGAAAGGCAGATGAGCAAGCTCAGTCAGCTCAGACCAGCAAGAAATCAGCTCCAGCAGAGCCTACTGCAGAAGAGAAAGAGGCTCTAAAGTTGAAGAAAAAGTAATTGCTTGAAGCTCAAGAGCTTAAGCAAAAGAAGCTGAATGATGCGAAGGCAGTCAAAGCCAAATTTGAAAGAAGAATTGCCAAACTCAGGAAAGCAATGAAGGACAAAGCACAAGAAGACAGTGTCCTAGTGTTTGACAGCAATTATGTGGATTACTTAGCCCTTCAAGATGAGCTACCAAGATGGTATCCCCTGAAGAAGAAGTGGCAAATTCAACACCACATAGTAAGGAAATTTGGCCCTCTCCCTTCTTATGGAGAAGAATTTCTTCAATTCTCCCAGTTCATGAACATTGAAGATCCAGAGTTCTGGGAAGAAATTGTCAAGACAGCCAAAGGACTTGACAACTGCATAATCCTAACTCCTGAAGAACCCAAATGGGATGCACCCCTTCTGGATTCAGGAAGAGCCAACATGATAGAAATCAAGAAGATTCTGTACAAGATCTATGAAGAGGAGAATGTTACAGATGTACAGCACATGGAAGAAGTTCGAGCTCGTCTGTACCTTGCCTACCGCGTTTGAAGCACAAGAAGACCTGATGAAGACTACTTTAGAAGTTTAAAGAAACTATTACTTGTAATCTGTAAAAGCTCTATATATATTCAAGTTATAGTTCTTTTTGCTTACAAGACAAATTCTCATTGTCTTCATCAGATACTTCAGTCTTAGCATGTTATAAACTCTTATCTTATTTCATTAAGAGCATTTATCAAGTATAGTTTTGGCTTCATCAAAAAGGGGGAAATTGTTGGGATATAAATTCACCCTAAGCCCCACTTGATGTTAGAATAGTTTTGATGGCCAAAACACTTAGAGTTTATAAATGTAATAGGATCAGCTGACTTGTATAGAACAGCTTAGACTAGTCTTGTGTGATCAACTGTATTGATATCAGCTGATCAGCACAATAATCCAAATACATGCAAGTATGATTTTTATGAAAACAGAATGCATGCAAAACAGTTTTTCAAAAATGGATCTATTCAGGTGACCATTGAAAACAGTAAAACGTGTTTTTTATGGGTCAAACGATGGAATTTGGCCAAAAATTATTACACGTCACTGCTAAGCAGTGAGTTCGATTCAAAACATAAATTCCACTTTAAAAAGTGTACTCACACGTTAAATTCTGAAAGCAACAGAAAAAGTGCAGATTTTCGAAAATCAAAAATTCAAAGCAATGGTCTTTTGAACACACGGCTCTGATACCACTTGTTGGTCCCTGAGACGAGTGTAAGATCAGCTGACTTGATGTCTGCTGATTGTGTGGAAAATAAACTAACTCTTCAAAGTAACTAGTCCGCTGATTTCACTAGGGGCCTAGGACTAGTTAGTCGACCGATTAATTACTTATCGGAGTTAAGTGCGGAATTGTAGTGTGCCCATAAATATTATACTCGTCTATTTAATAAATACAGTGTGTAAAACAGTTTATGCCCAAATATGTATGAAAAGACTTGAAATGTAAAGTGCAGAAATGTAAATAACACATTGATTTATAGTGGTTCGGATAAACGTTCCTACGTCCACTCTCACGTCCACACGTGATGTTTAATCCCTTTAATTTACCCAAAATTACAAGGGCCTTGTCCTTTATAGTCCCAAGGGTAGGACTTTGAGATCTGAGCGGTCCTAACGGCTACGGTCTCCACAAGTGATTGTAAGCACTTGCACTTCCTCCACAAGTGATTGTAAGCACTTGCACTTGCACTCCACAAGTGATTATAGAGCACTTGGACTCTTTACAGTGACGAACACTCAACTTGACTTCTAAGGTTTTATGGTAGAAGGTGGGTTTTGTGTATATGAACTAGGTGAGAATTTCCCTTACAATCTGTTTTAGCCTCATGCTAGGATTGGGAAATTCTCTCTAAGCTATGGATATATATGAGTGGTTGCACTAGCTTAGATGGTATGAGTTCACTCACTGGGGATGAGGTGATGCGTGTTGAATCTTCATGAATGATCTTCTTGAGCTCTTCTTATTTCTGGAGTTTATGACCTTTGCTCGACCTTTGCATCTCACACCTCTTCACTTCTCCCAATGATGTATGAGCTCATTTATATAGTGTTGATGTTTGAATGTTACCGTTGGATGATAGCAATTCAAATCTCCACTAATTGAGGAATTGACAATCTCTTGATTTGATATGATTGAATATTACCATTGTCATGTAATTTCAATCATATCTTTGACTTTCCTTTCTTGTGCACATATCTTGTCAATCCTTGATTTCAGCTGTGATTGGTCTTCCTTTAATCGTGTAAGAAGACTTCTACTCTGCTGGTAAGAAGACTTCACTCTGCTGGTAAGAAGACTTCACTCTGCTGGTAAGAAGACTTCTACTCTGCTAGTAAGAAGACTTCACTCTGCTGGTAAGAAGACTTCTACTCTGCTGGTAAGAAGACTTCACTCTGCTGGTAAGAAGACTCCACTCTGCTGTCTTTACTCAGCTGTCTTTACACAGCTGCTGTTTCTTCTCAGCTGCTGTCTTTACTCAGCTGGCTTTACACAGCTGCTGTTTCTTCTCAGCTGCTGTCTTTACTCTGCTGTCTTTACTCAGCTGGTTGTAAGATGACTTCTACTCAGCTGATGTAAGACGACTTCTACTCAGCTGATGTAAGATGACTTCTGGTCTTGGTCTTCTCTTCTCTTCTTGAGCATTGACATGTCTTCTCTTCTAACCAGAGTCCTATCTATTACAAGATGTATAATAAAGTTGTCTATACAATACAACTTATCCTATTACATGTTTGATTTGGTTTATCAAAACTAAACTAAGGATATTCATATCCCAACAGTTTTGATGGCCAAAACACTTAGAGTTTTTAAATGTAATATTTCCTACGTCCACTCTCACGTCCACACGTGATGTTTAATCCCTTTAATTTACCACCAATTACAAGGGTCTTGACCTTTATAGTCCCAAGGATAGGACTTTGAGATCTGAGCCGTCCTAACAGCTACGGTCTCCACAAGTGATTGTAAGAACTTGCACTTTAAGGGGTTAAAAACTTTAACCTTTCGGTGAGGGTTTGGGGTTTTTGAAGTGTATCCAACTAATGGTTCAAGCTTATAATTTGCTTAACCACTATGCCTAAAACAATGATTATACAATATGAACAGGTTTCAGGTTCTTAGGGGTTGGATAGAAATCACTTAAGAGCTATAGATATTCTAATGGTTTCCTGGCTCTTGGAGAACTCTTAGAACAATATGGCTATTTGCTTGCTTAGCTTGTGAATTCTGTCTTGTGACTTCCTTGTTTGTGATTTCTCATCCTCTTGTATTTATAATGGTGATTGCTTGCAACTAGCCGTTGGAGTTGACTAGCCGTTGAGGCAACCTTTCCATAATGGCTTGATTCCTTGATTCCAGCCGCTTGATTGCTTCAATCCTGGGATCATGTCAATCTTCTAAATAAGGTAGGTCTTCGTTTAAATTGCAAGATGACTTAGGAATCAGCCGAGTCCTGGAAGAGCACATAGTCTTCTGATCTGTACTTCTAGTCTTCTAACTACTCTTCTGGCCTTAGGTCTTCTGTCTTCTGATATCAGCAGAGTAACACTCTTTTGATCTGGTAATTCTTTGTACTGCTTTAGGCCATCTTCAATCTGGGACTCCATCAGATAAGTAGGTATACTAGCACCTTAACTTATCTGGTCTTCAAGGATCTTCTAGTCTTCATGTCTTCTACTCTTCTCATAGTTGATCACACAAGACTAGTCTAAGCTGTTCTATACAAGTCAGCTGATCCTATTACATTTATAAACTCTAAGTGTTTTGGCCATCAAAACTATTCTAACATCAAGTGGGGCTTAGGGTGAATTTATATCCCAACAATTTCCCCCTTTTTGATGAAGCCAAAACTATACTTGATAAGTGCTCTTAGTGAAATAAGATAAGAGTTTATAACATGATAAGACCGAAGTATCTAATGAAGAAAATGAGAATTTGTCTTGTAAGCAAAAAGAACTAGAACTTGAATATATATAAAGCTTTTACAGATTACAAGCAATAGTTTCTTTGTACTTCTAAAGTGGTCTTCATCAGGTCTTCTGATCTTCAAATGCGGTAGGAAAGGTACAGACGAGCTCGAACTTCTTCCATGTGCTGCACATCTGTAACATTCTCCTCTTCATAGATCTTGTACAGAATCTTTTTGATTTCAATCATGTTGGCTCTTCCTGAATCCAGAAGGGGTGCATCCCATTTGGGTTCTTCAGGAGTTAGGATTCTGCAGTTGTCAAGTCCTTTGGCTGTCTTGACAATTTCTTCCCAGAACACTGGATCTTCAATGTTCATGAACTGATTGAACTGGAAGAATTCATCTTCATAAGTTGGGAGAGGGAAAAATTTCCTTACTATGTGGTGTTGAATTTGCCACTTCTTCTTCAGGGGATACCATCTTGGTAGCTCGTCTTGAAGGGCTAAATAATCCACATAATTGCTATCAAACACCAGGACATTGTCTTCTTTTGCTTTGTCCTTGATTGCTTTTCTGAGTTTGGCAATTCTTCTTTCAAATTTGGCTTTGACTGCCTTCGCATCATTCAGCTTCTTTTGCTTAAGCTCTTGAGCTTCAAGCAACTTCTTTTTCTTCAACTCTAGAGCCTCTTTCTCTTCTGCAGTAGGCTCTGTTGGGGCTGATTTCTTGCTGGACTGAGCTGACTGAGCTTGCTCATCTGCCTTCCTTTTCCTTGTCATTCTCTTCTCAGGAACTTGTTCTGTAGGGGCAGTGATCTGAAGAGTCTTGGCAGGAGCTTGAGTGAGAGCTTGGGTGCCTTCTTGAGCAATTTCTTTGCCTTTGCCTTTTTCTTGCCTGCTCATGATTTTGCTTTTCAAACCACCCAAGGTTTCATTCAGCTCATCTTGAGATACTACCATTACAGCTTGTTGTGCAGCTGATTTCTAAAGAGCTCTTATCAACATATCTTCCCCCTTTTTGGCTTCAGCAAGTGCAGCCGCAAAAGGCTTCATGGCATTCATGTTTTCCACTTTCAGAGTTTGTTTCAGTGCCATGGCATTGACCTTGTTGACAGCAGTAATATGGGAGATACTGTGCTCCATGACATGAGCAAGTGAGTTGGTGGAGGAGGCAGCCTCGAGCTTTCCTGTAAGTGCTTCCAACTTGGCTGCTGTCTCCTTCAGCTGAGTCTGCAGTTTCTCATTCTCCTCTGCAGCTGCCTTAAGAAGGGCTTGACCTTCAGAGGCTCTTGCTTCAGCTTCTTCAATTCTTGACTTGTAGGTGGTCTCCATGCGGTGCATCTCATCAGTGTAAAGATCAGCAAACATTTTGGAGGTGTCACCTGACAATTTCTGATAGGTACTCAAGTATTCTCCTATCTGCTGATGAAGTGCTTCACCAAACTTGTCTTCAATGTCAAGGATCTGGTCATGAAGACGAGTCTTTTGTTCCCTTGCAGCTTTCTCAACATATCTTCCTAGCTGCAGGCCTAAACCTTTCTCAAAGTGCAAGTCTATTGCAGCTTTGACCTGGGAGCAGATGTCTGCTGTAAGGTCAACAGATGGGGTAGAAGTAGAGGGTGTACCTTGAGGCTTTGGATGAACAATTATTGCTTTGCCTCTCTCTTCGGCTGATAGGTACTCCTCATTGAGGTAGCAGGTAGTGGCCTTAGTCAGATGGGTCATGATTCGTCTGCCTGCATCCTCTTGATTGTCAATGAAGTGAGTCAGATTGTCTGAAGGTCTGAAGTGAGCTGGTACTCTGACTACTTCTTTTGCAATCTCTTCTTTGTCAGCTGATGCAGCTGAGTCTTCTGCAGGTGCAGCTGAGTCTTCTGCAGGTGCAGCTAAGTCTTCCACCAAGGCTGGTGCAGCTGATTCCTTCATCTTTGCTTGTTCAGCTGTCTGCTGATCCGATGAGCCTTCTGGGATAGAGACATCAGCAGTGGGGATTCCTAGAATCCGGTTGCAGACTGCAGTTAGTGCCTCATCTGATAGCAGCTGAGCAAAAGATCGAACTTGAGCAACTTCCTTTTGCTCCATTTCCCAGTCGAGGAAGTTTTCCTTTCCTCCCATTCCTTCCATGACCTCAAGAAGGTCATCTACATCATCTCTTCTGAGCTCAATCCAAGTGCATATCCTAAGCACTTGTTCAAACTGGATTGAACCCTCATCAACTCCAGGTGTAGTAGATTTGAGGAGATTAGCTATCTTCATCCTCATTATCTTCTCTTTTGTGCATATAGGGTAGTGCACCATTCTGAACTGAGGTTGAGAAGGGCCAGCTTGATCCAGGTCTGCTGGTGCCATGTTTTCTGGAGCAGATGGGTCAGAGAGGATAGGGGATTGGGTAGCTGGGGTATTTTCCTCTGCTGTGTGAGTATCAGCAGGGATTTGGGAAGTGATTTCTTCTTGTTAGGTAGGAGGTTGGGATTGATCTTCAGTGATTTGTTCATCAGCAGGGTTTTGGGTCTGCTGTTCTGGTTCAGTTTCTTGAAGATCAGTAGATGGTTGAGCTTGATGATCTTGGACATCTGCTGTTTGAATGTCAGCAGGGGTTGGCAATTGTGATTCAAGGGTTAGTTGAGGCTGAGTTTGTTCCTCTGCTGTGTGAGTATCAGCAGGGATTTGGGTATCAGTGTTTAGAGGTTCAGATGGGTTGGAATCATCAGAAGGGTTGAAGGATGAAATAGGGGCTATGCTCATTGGAGTAGGGAGCCTGGATTTCTTGGCTTTCTTTGTGAAAGAAGAGGTGTTCTTCTTTCTCTTCTGACCTTTTGATAGTTTAGAAGGTGTGGAAGTGAGAGAGGGATTAGAAGTACCTGCCTTTTTCAGAGGAGAGGCAGTGGGAGTGGCATCTGAATCAGATGGGGAGATGAGCCCTGATCTGATCAGATATCTTCTTTGTGCTAGGGTCTGATTGTCATCATCATCCTCAGCAATCTTCTTTTGAGCCTCTACTTTGGATGGCTCCTCTTCTTCTTCAGCAGCAGAGTCATGAGTAGACTTTTCTGCCTCTTCAACAACATCTTTGGAAGATGCTTCAGCTAACAGCTTCCTCCTCTCTTCTTTCAACCTTGCTGCCTCAGCAAGAGCTTCCTTCCTTAAGTAATATTTGGAGATGTGGAAGGTCTTATGAGGTCCCATCTTGTACTTCTTTGGTAGAATATCTGGAAGGATGATACTCAGCTTGTTGACAAAGCTGACTGTAGCTGTTACCTTCCATTCTCTTGATTGTAAGTCCAAAGTTACCTTCTTGGCTTCAAGGGCGATTCTATCCAAGAACAACCCTTGCCAGTCTCCATCAATCTGATCCCAGATTGCAGCCATAACTCTAACCTTGAGAGTAGTAACAGCATCATGACTGAATGAGTTACCTAGCAGCATCTTGCCTGTTATATCCATCAGGGTTTGAAACTTAGGTTCAAGTTGGGATTTCTTGAGCCCAGTGGCATCAATAGCCTTTATTCTTCCATCAGTAAACATCTCCATATACTCCTTTTCTCTACCCATGATGTAGTTGGAGATATTTATTTTCCCCCTTGACAGGCCAAACAATTCCTGAAGAATTTCCCTTGTTACCTTGACCTTGTGTCCACCCATGACACTTTCGACATAAGATCCCTTCATCACAGCGTTTGCATAGAAAGCCAGCACATCTTGTTCATAGACATTGGTGGGTGCTGCTTCCAGAAAATCTCGCAGGTTGAGGTTGATGCAGCGAAGAAGGATCTCCTTATTCTCATCTGTATGTTTGCCCTTAAAGAACAGAGCATTCTCAGTGAAAATCTTCCCTTCCTTGGACCACTTTGCTGCATCCAAGGTGCCAATGCTCTTGGTCTTCTCGTCGCAAATTTCAATGATTACCATAATAGCGTTTGAGTGTTAGGTTTTGAAAGCTTGAAAGAAATTTGCAGAACGAGAGAGTATTGAGAGCAATTGAGTAATGTGAGCGAAAGGGTTTGGAAGAGGTTTAAGGGTGTGTATATATATTCCAACAATTCTTGATCTAACGGTCAGATTTGGGTTTAATTGTGGAGTAGAGCCCAAGATTTTCCTTCTTTGATTTCGGGCCTTTCTTTAAATTTGCCGGCTGAATTTGCCATGTGGCAACAGTTGATTTGCTGGCAATTTGGTAATTGAGTATTAATGACATCATTACCAAAAATAGCCGTTGTGACTAATTTTGTGGCAAGAATTGATCATCAAGGTCGTTTTCTATAAGTGAATTTCATTCCTTATATAGGCCAATTTCTTTAATTACATTCAGGAATGAATCTAGAATGAATTACATGATCAAATATAGTAATTAAACTCTAAAATCAAGTGATCTGATCAGCAGAGTGAGGTCTTCTGATTTCTTCAAAAAGTCTGCTGATTTTCCTTGAAAGTCTTCTGGTCAGCTGAGTTGGTCTTCTGATCAGCTGAGTTGAGGATTGAGATTTGCTGAGTAAATCTTCTGTGCTTTGAAGGTCCAACCTGGTTTGATGGATCCTTCAGTGCTGCTGTGATGATCCAACCTGGATGATGGATCTTCCAGCTTTATTGTGAGTGGTGATCCAACCTGGTTTGATGGATCTTCCAGCTCTATTTCTGAACCATGTAGGGCCATCAAATCAATATGTTGGTCAGCCTGGATGATATCCCACTGGTTCAGATTGCCCTTACCATCTGATGTTCCTCATCATCAGATGGGTTGTAGCATCTGAAGTGTCCTTTTTGAATTTCTTCGCTTCTCTTAAAGGAGAAGGAAGATTGGAAGAGGCTTCAATGGAGTCGAAGAGAGGGCCATGGACTTGGTCTTCATGTTCTGTTTAGACACAGTAGCTTTTGATAACAAGCTCTCCATGTAGAACTTCCCTCTGGAGAAGAAGCTCTGCTTGCTCGCTACTTTCTCTTCTGCATCTCTCTTTCGTCTAGTTTTCAATAAGGACGTCTCTCTTTCCTCTAGTTTTCATAAGCATACTCATGTTGAGTAAGCCAAGTGTACTGATCTGCATCATCTTCATCTTCTGGACAAATCTTCATTTCCTTCACCCAAGACCTTGGTTGAAGGATGATCTCCATTCCATCTCTTCTTTCGATTGTCTCCATACCTGAAACAGAAACTAATAGTTAGTGATTTGTGTTCTTAGGTGTTCTCATAACTTCCTCCTTTTCTGAAAAGTTACTTCTTAAGATCAACAATGAGATTCTTGATCCAAGGGTTCACATTTAAAGATATTCAGACTTTATCTTATGGAATGCAGAAATTATAAATTTTGAGCAAGAGTTACTTGAAATCCGTACTTTGCATGCATACTGTTGAGTCGGTGAGGATGGTGTATTAATCCAACCAAGTATAACTCAATAGTATACTGTATATATGAATATGAATAAAGTATTTTATGAGGAATAGTTTATTAATATACATAGTTATACATTGCTTAGAGTAAAAATGTCAAATAACTTTGTTCAGGTCTGCTGGATATATATATATATATGTATGAATATACAATGCAGATTGTAGAGTATTTCATCAAGGATTCTTAAGGTATCGTTGATTCCCCCTTCAGTAGATAACTCTATGTGTTCCCTCAGCTTTATTTGTCTTCATTGGGAAAGAACTTACGTGAAGATGAGGGTGTCTATTCACCTCATCTGATCCTCCTACTCTTCTGCAATTGTATCAGCTGAGGTTTTCAGCTGATCTTTGCTCTTCATGTGCTTGGATCCAGGAGTCCTAAGTTGTAGCATAGGGTCTTGAATCTTTCTTCAGCTAGGGGCTTAGTCAAGATGTCTGCTCTTTGGATATCTGTGTGAATTTTCTCCATCTTGATGTCCTTCTTTTCAAGGTGGTCTATTATGAAGTGGTGTCGAATGTCGACATGCATGCACCTTATGTGGAGAACTGGATTTTGAGTGATGGCAATGGCACTGCTGCTATCACAATAGATAGGGACTTCTCTTGCCTCTACATTGTAATCTTTGAGTTGTTGTACTAGCCAGAGCAGCTGACTACAACAACTTCCAGCTGCCATATATTCTGCTTCAGTGGTTGAGGTTGCAACTGAGGTTTGCTTCTTAGAGAACCATGATATCAGCTTGTTGCTTAGAAATTGACAGGTTCCAGATGTGGATTTCCTATCAATCCTACATCCTCCATAGTCTGAGTCAGAATAGCCACTCAATTCTAGATTGTCATCAGCAGGGTACCATAGTCCTAGGTTGACTGTTCCTTTTAGGTACTTGATAATCTTCCTTGCTGCTTCTAGATGACTTTGCTTTGGGTTTGCTTGAAACCTAGCACATACTCCTACAGCAAATGTTATGTCTGGTCTGCTAGCTGTAAGGTATAGTAGAGATCCAATCAGTGCTCTATATTCAGCTTGATCAACTGTCTTTCCAGACTCATCTGGTTCCATCTTGAAGGATGTCATCATTGGAATCCTTGTAGTCTTGCTTTGTAGAGCTTTGAATCTTTCTAATAGGCTCTTGGTATACTTGGACTGGTTGATGAAGATCCCTTCTGGACTGTGCATGACTTGAAGTCCTAGAAAGTAATTCATCTCACCCATCATCCTCATTTCAAATTTTCCTTGCATAAGTTCAAAGAACTTCTTGCACATCTCTTGATTGGGTGATCCAAATATAATATCATCTACATATATTTGCACCATTAGAATGTCTTCTCCTTCTTGTATTCTGAAAAGAGTTCTATCAACTTTGCCTTTTGTATATCCATTGTCAAGTAGGAATTGTGACAATGTGTCATACCAAGCTCTAGGGGCTTGTTTTAGACCATAGAGAGCCTTCTTCAGTCGATATACTTGATCACCTTTTTCAAATCCTGGAGGCTGCTCTACATAAACTTCTTCTACCAGAATACCATTTAGAAAAGCACTCTTGACACCCATTTGGTACACTTTGAAGCCCATATATGATGCATAAGCTAGAAATAGTCGAATAGCTTCTAGTCTGGCTACTGGAGCAAAGGTTTCATCATAGTCAATCCCTTCAGATTGTGAATATCCTTTTGCAACTAGCCTTGCTTTATTTCTAGTTATCACATCATTTTCGTCCTTTTTGTTCTTGAATACCCACTTTGTTCCTACTACATTGTGGTTTTCAGGACGATCTACCAATTCCCAGACTTCATTTCTTTCGAATTGGTTTAGTTCTTCTTGCATAGCAGTGATCCAATTGCTATCTGTCATTGCTTCTTCTATGTCAGCTGGTTCAATGTTGGATAGGAAGGCACACCAGCAGAACATAGATGATTGGGAGTTCTGATTCAGTTGTCTTTTGGTCTTGACACCTGAGTCTGCTCCTCCTAAGATGAGGTTTGATGGATGATTATTTCTCCATGTATTCCTCACAGGTGTGTCTGCATTAGATGAGCTTGGATTCTCATTTGTTCTTGTGCCATCAGGAGGGTTGACTTGATTAGGTCGATCATCATCTGTATCTTGTGTGTCAAAGAGATCATTCCCCCTGGCATTTGGGATTGTTGCATCTTGATTCTGGTCAGCTTGTCCTGTTTGAGTTTGAGATCTAGTGACAGGTCTATGAGGCTTATCCTCCTCTGGTTCTTCAGGGAAAGGTTCATTGACTTCAATGAACTCATCTGGTTTGGACTTGATCACTAGATGTCTCATCTGATCTGCAACTGAGTTTGTTTCAACTGCACTCTTTTCACAAGACTCATCAAAAACAACATGAGGTGTTTCTTCCACAAGAAGGGTTCGTTTGTTGAGTACTCTAAATGCTTTGCTTGTAGAGGAGTATCCTAAGAATATCCCCTCATCTGCTTTGGCATCAAAAGCATTCAACTTACTCTTCCTATTGTTGTGAATGAAACACTTACAACCAAATATATGAAAGTAAGATACTCTAGGTTTTCTTCCTTTCCACAGTTCATATGGGGTTTTCTCATGAATTTTGTGAATACCTGACCTATTTTGAGTGTGACAAGCTGTGTTGATGGCTTCTGCCTATAGCTTCTTACGAGTGGAGAATTCAGCAAAGAGAGTTCTTGCAGCTTCTTTGAGTGTTCTGACCCTTCTTTCAGCTACACCATTCTGCTGTGGTGTTCTTGCTGCACTTGTCTCATGCTGAATGCCATTAGAAGTACAATAGGCAATAATATAAGAGTTGATAAATTCAGTGCCTTTGTCACTTCTAATTTTAACAATTGGTTCTCCTTTCTCTACTTGGATCCTCTTCAATAGTTCAGGGAGCTTCTGCTGTGTTTCACTCTTCTTGTATAAGAAGATAACCCAAGTAAACTTGGAATAGTCATCTACAACAATAAGAGTGTACTTCCTCCCTGTTAGAGTGGTTGGAGTGATTGGTCCAAAGAGGTCCATGTGAAGCAATTCAAGATCTCTGCTGGTTGATGCTGTCTTCTTGGTCTTGAAGGAGACCTTTGTTTACTTTCCTTGTTGACATGCATCACATACCTGATCTTTACAGTAGAGTTCATTAGGCAGACCATCAACTAAGGATTCCCTTGCTAGCTTGTTCATAGTCTTAAAGTTCAGATGACTAAGGCGTTTGTGCCATAGCCAGCTGACATCTTTAGGGCTCTTCACAAGCAGACATGTATCCTTAGGACAGCTGTTCCAATTTGCAAGATACATACTTCCCTTTCTAGATCCTGTTAGAAGGTTTTGTTTTGTTCTCTTATCACTTATGAGACACTCATCTTTAGAGAATTTGACTGAGTAACCAGTGTCACAAAAATGAGAAACAGATAATAAATTAAACTTAAGACCTTCTACATATGATACATCATGTACCTCAATGTCACCATTTTTAAGGGTGCCATATCCTTTTGTGTTACCATGCGCGTTATCACCAAAGAAGACTTTTGGACCTTTCTTCTCTATGTAGTTGGTCAGCAGGGCTTTGGTTCCTGTCATGTGAGTTGAGCATCCACTATCTATGTACCATGTTTCTCCTGCTAGACCTCCTCTTCTGTATAGGTCCCTCCTTTCCTGCAAGAAAGGTTAAGTCTTAGGTACCCATTTTTTTTTGGGTCCTTGGGTGTTAGTACTACCCTTGGGAACTGTTGGCATATAAATTCACCCTAAGGCCCACTTGATGTTAGAATAGTTTTGATGGCCAAAACACTTAGAGTTTATAAATGTAATAGGATCAGCTGACTTGTATAGAACAGCTTAGACTAGTCTTGTGTGATCAACTGTATTGATATCAGCTGATCAGTACAGTCTTGGCTTACATGCCTATCCTCAAGATGAGAAGAGTAGAAGACATGAAGACTAGAAGATCCTTGAAGACCAGATAAGTTAAGGTGCTTGTATACCTACTTATCTGATGGAGTCCCAGATTGAAGATGGCCTAAAGCAGTACAAAGAATTTCCAGATCAGAAGAGTGTTACTCTACTGATATCAGAAGACAGAAGACCTAAGGCCAGAAGAGTAGTCAGAAGACTAGAAGTACAGATCAGAAGACTATGTGCTCTTCCAGGACTCGGCTGATTCCTAAGTCATCTTGCAATTCAAACGAAGACCTACCTTATTTAGAAGATTGATATGATCCCAGGATTGAAGCAATCAAGCGGCTGGAATCAAGGAATCAAGCTATTATGGAAAGATTGCTCAAACGGCTAGTCAACTCCAACGGCTAGTTGCAACCAATCTCCATTATAAATACAAGAGGATGAGAAATCACAAAAAAGGAGTTATAAGAGAGAATTCAACGAGCCAAGCAAGCAATCAAAGCTAAAGCCATACTATTCTAAGAATTCTCAAAAGAGCCAGAAACCATTAGATTATCTATAGCTCTTAAGTGATTTCTATCCAACCCCTAAGAACCTGAAACCTGTTCATATTGTATATCAATTGTTTTAGGCATAGTGGTTAAGCAAATTATAAGCTTGAACCATTAGTTGGATACACCTCAAAAACCCCAAACCCTCACCGAAAGGTTAAAGTTTTTGAACCCCTTAAAGTGCAAGTGCTTACAATCACTTGTGGAGACCGTAGCTGTTAGGACGGCTCAGATCTCAAAGTCCTAACCTTGGGACTATAAAGGTCAAGACCCTTGTAATTTGTGGTAAATTAAAGGGATTAAACATCACGTGTGGACGTGAGAGTGGACGTAGGAACGTATATCCGAACCACTATAAATCCGGTGTTATTTACTTTCTGCACTCTACATTTCTGTCTTTACATACATTATAATATAGTGCATACTGAGATTTCAACATTCTTCAAAACAAGGCCATAACTTTCAAACCAGCATCAACTGAGTATTTTCATTAAGCAAAACAAGTTGAACACTTTCATAAGAATTACAAGAACGAGTCTAAACCAGGGCCACCATAATTCCGCATATAACCTCCTCAGTCAGATCACTATAGTCATCTGGACCAGCAGACTTGTAGTCCAGTTGACATAGCAATCAGAAGAGGTTCTCAACTCTGTTTGAAAAAGTTTTAAAGTCTATTCACCCCTCCCCTCTAGACTTTAATCCCATTCATTACTCGTTCAGGGACCAACAAACCGCATGATCTCAAGGTTTAGGCGATCATGGGAGTTGATGGCAGTTCGTGAATGAAGCCTATAAATACAGAAGCTGCCCTCAACACAAGACACACAAGAAGAAAAGCTGAAATCGACTACTACTCTATTGAACGCTATATACGCTTCTAGTTAGGAAAATCTTTGTTTCTTCTTGTAGTTCTTCACATTATTATAAACCCGAATAGTAGTGTGTTAGAACATAGTCTTATTTACTAGGTTGTGTGATTAGATCTATGAGGGAGATAGTTTCATAGGATCTAGTAAATCTTTATACACTTTCGTAGTGTAATTATACACCTCAAAGAGGTTGTACTCGTTTCACATATTTTTATATAGTGAACAGCATAGATTATTTTATAATCTATGCAAATTTTGAATACTTCTATTTTTAGTACGTGCAATTTAAATTCCGCTGCATAGTGTTGTCTAGATTGTGCCAACACAACAGACAACATCTCTGATTTCGCACGCACACACACTTTTAGTTGGTATCAGAGCTAACTACTTGATACACTAAGTAGAGATTCTGCTTAGAGTGTGTAAAATCTGAAATGGAGTATCCACTTTCACCCGCACTAAAGCCTCATATTCTAGATGGCACGAATTATGCTTTCTGGAAACCAAAGATGAGGATGTACATCAAATCCATTGATGAACGAGTCTGGAGGAGTGTTCTTGCTGGTTGGACTCAACCAAGAACTGCTGCGGATGAAGATAATGAAGCTCGAATCAAGAGAGAGCTCGATTGGACGGCTGAAGAAATCACAACGGCGAGTTACAATTCAAAGGCATTGAATGCAATCTTCACCTCAACAGATGCCTCAATGTTCAAAATCATATCAAACTGCATTTCTTCGAAGGATGCATGGGATCGACTGCAAGAAAATTGTGAAGGATCAGATAGTGTACGAAGAACCAGACTACGTATGCTTGGAACCAAGTTCGAAAACCTGAGGATGAAAGAAGATGAAACCATTTCATCTTACAACGAAAAGCTGACTGAGATTTCAAATGAAGCTCATTCTCTTGGAGATCCAATATCAAATCAAAGGTTAGTACATAAAATTCTTAGATCTGTTCCTAAACGTTTTGAACCTAAGATATGTGCTATAGAAGAAGCTAAGGATACTAATGTGATAAGTCAAAATGAATTAGTTGGTATTTTGAAAACTTATGAGATGAACATTTCTGAAAAGACTGATAATGAAAAGAAAGTTCTTGTTTTCAAAGGTGATGCCTCATCATCTGTATCATCAGGTTCTGGAAAGTCTCCTTATGTTACTGAAATTGATTCTGATGAAGATGATATTGAGGAATACCTTAACAATCCTGATTATATGGCTTTTATTACTAAACAGTTTAAGACATTTATGAAGAACAAGAATAATAGGCTTAAGGACAACATTCAACCTAAGGTTCAGATTAATAATACTCAACAATTGCCTATTAGGAAGAACAATTTTAATCCTTCTAGACAATTAGAAAGAGGAAACAGGTTTAGATCTGACCAAGAGTATAGGAAGAATGTTAAATGTGATGCATGTTCTGGATATGGTCATTATGCTAATGAATGTGCTAACACCATTCTCAAAAAGAAACTTAATTTCAGTGCTACCTTAAGTGATGAGTCTGATGTTGATCATGATCCTGAAAAAGATATTGAAAAAGCTTTCTCTGCTAGAATTCTGTATGATGATACTTTTGATGATGATCTGGACGATTATTATGATGTGAGGACAAATGAGCCATCATTTGAGAAATCACTAAATAATAATGTACCAGAATTTAATTGTTTCACAAGTTCTGTTAATGAGACAGGTACATCAAATAAAGCAGGTTTATCCAGAAGAGATTCTGACATTCAAGACTTGTCTAATACTGTTTTCAAACTGGAAAGTCTTTTAACAAAGAAGGATAAGGAAATTTCTAAACTCAAAGAAAGGCTAGATGTGTCTGTTCTTGATTTTAAGAAATATTCCTATGAAAAACCTTTAACTAATGAGAAAGTTTCCAAAATATCTTCTGAAACTGAGAAACTTAATCACATCATTAAGTCTCTGAACTTTGAAAATTCTGATTTAAGAGAATCTGTTACTAAGCTTGAAGGCATTCTAACAAGAAAAGATGTGGAGATATCTAAACTTGAAGAGAGATTGAAGGAAGCCTCTCTAAGCTTCAAAAGATTTTCTGATGGAAAGAACAAACTGGAAGACTCTCTTATGACCAACAATTCAAGAAGAACAGGTATTGGCTACGAAGGTAAGAACTCAAAGAAGTCTGAATCTAAGAAACCTACTGTTTTTGTAAAAGCTGAAGTGAATTACAATCCTAGTGTTTCTACTAAGACTCAGATTATTGCAAAAGATGTTATATGCCATTACTGTTTCAAAAAGGGTCATAAAAGTCCTCAATGTTTGAAGAAGAAAAATGATTTGAAACAGTCTGTATTGCCTGGAATGACTCAACATTCAAGATCACATAGTAATTCTGCATGGACTCCAAAAGAAAATACATCTTGTAATGTTGTTCATATGTCTCTGAAAGCATGTATACCTGGATTATGGTACTTTGATAGTGGCTGTTCTAAACACATGACAGGTCAAATTGATTATCTTACTGATTATACTGTTTACAATGGTGGTAATGTCACTTATGGTGGTGGATCAAAAGGGAAAATTATTGGTAAAGGGACATTGAATGTTCCTGGTTTTCCTAAGTTATCCAATGTTTTGCATGTTGATGGATTACTGGCCAATCTTATAAGTATTAGTCAATTATGTGATGATGATTTGCATGTTAAGTTTGATAAGAACTCATGTTATGTGCTAGACAAAAACTCTAAATGTATCATGATGGCAAAAACTCATAATTGTTATCTTATTGAATCTGAACTTATCTGCAATAAGGCTAAAGTTGATGACAGTATTTTGTGGCACCATAAACTTGGACATGCTAACTATAGACAACTTGATAAACTTGTTAGATTAAAAGCTATTACAGGTTTACCAGATCTGAAATTCTCAGATAACAAGGTATGTGGACCTTGTCAAAAAGGAAAACAGATCAAGGTGTCTCACAAAATGTTGGGACATTGCTCAACTAAACATTGCTTCGAATTACTGCACATGGATCTTATGGGTCCTATGGAAACAGAAAGTATTGGACGTAAAAGGTATTCTTTAGTTGTCGTTGATGATTACTCTAGATTCACATGGATTGAATTCTTAAAAGATAAATCTGAAACTTTTTCCATTTTCAAAATTCTGTATAAAAGATTTAAGAATGTTTTCAATTCTAAAGTATGCAGAATTAGGTCAGATCATGGAAGAGAATTTGAAAACAGTTCTTTTACTGAGTTTTGTGAATCAAAAGGTATAATTCAAGAGTTTTCTTCTCCCAAAACTCCTCAACAAAATGGCATAGCAGAAAGAAAGAATAGAACACTTCAAGAAATGGCTATGAAAGTGTGCGGTGGTGTATGTATATGAAGTGTTTAAGTTTAAGTAGAATAATGTTGTACTAAATGTTGAGACAATTGATACAACACTCACTCTAACAGAATATCAGAAATTAAGATTCACACAGCGGAAGACTTGAAACACTAAAAACAAACATGACACAATGGAAATAATTTTTAACATAGATTTTATAAATAAAAATCTATGCTAGCCTTACGGCGAAATTCAATACTTATCTTCAAGTACAAATGTTGTGTGAAATGTTACATCATTAACATTCACAACAGAAACTACAAACGAGGCAGGTGCCTTGTTCTAAAAACGAACTAAGTGTATCAGGTATACACTGTCGAAATGCCTAGTCTATCTAATGATTACACTCTCAATAGATAAGAAGACACACAGCCATACGGGTGGGATACGAACGTATGATCTAAAAGGTAGTTCTACTGGCCACAATTCCTAACAGGGATATACGCTCGGTCTAGGAAGTTGATCGAATAGATTACACTGATTTGAGAAGCCTTCCATCGGTATTTATAGTAGTGGGGTGCTGATTCTAGAGGCTTCCACAATGAGATCCTATTTTTTAGGAACTCAACTTCCATGATCTTTCTAGATCATTCTTGAATGCTCCAGGTCGTTCTAAATGGTTCCAGGCCGTTCTAGCATGTTCTCCAATGTTCTGGAATCTTCCAGGTTCCAGATCCTTGTAGAAGCTTCTAGATCCTGCCAGAAATACGACAACATTTAGATCAACATTTAATGTAGCATTTCAGAAAAGACTTAGAAAAAATCTCGGAAGGTCAAATTAAGATGTTGTTGATAATGTTAAGGCATTAAGGATTAACAACATCTACAATCTCCCCCAATTTGAACTTTCGACTACAACACACTTGATGCACATATATTTCTATACATACTCAGTATTATGTACTTAGTTGAGGTTAACATCATTGCTAAGCACTAGTCAAGACAATACCTGTTGTAACCGTTGGATCAAATCGAATGAAGATCAAAGATAATTTTACAATGATCCGTGCCATAAGATCAAGATAAATTTTATCCAAAACAGAACAAGTATAACACTACACTTATTCACAACATAAGTAACTTTACTTAAGATCATAAGTTGAACTGGAAGAATTAACTTAGAATCTAAGTAAGACACTAACAAAAACAAAACAAAAAAAATCAGGGCAAAACATAATGTAAAAAGAATATAAACAAAAACAGACACTAATACTATACACAACCTGCTATAGTAGACACAAGACAATCTGCAAACAAATTAAGCAAGGCAGTAAACAAATATCAAGTGGAACCATAAAGCAAGTTGCAGTAATAAACATCCTATCTTCTAGAAAAATAAACAACAAGTGTATCAGAATTTCAGAATTTCGACTTAAACATTAATTACAAAGGTTGAACTGAATGAATGGCTTATATTGCTGTGGTAACAGCTGCAGCATCATCTTCCTGCACCATAGCCATTTTTGGAATTCAGGTCTCCCCCTGTCTAACAGCTTTCTCCAGGAAGATCACCATACAAGGTGTCCATCTCATCAGCATCATCATCATCTCCTTCATCAACAAAGTAAGTAGATGCAAGGTGTGCAACTACATCAGTAACAGCAGCATCTCCTCCAGCATCAGGTACAGCACCAGCATCAGCAGCAGCTGGAACTCCATCTTCATTTATCTCCTCAATGACCACATTGGAGTTGGATGGTGGTGGTACTCCCCCTGTTGTAGGTGAAAGGAGGTTGGTCCACCTGTCCTTCAGGAACTGAAGTTCATCTATTGTTTCCTGCAAGTGTTGGAGTTGGAGTTTGATGAATTCCTGTGAAAGATACACATTACCAGAAATGTTGATACGGATGTTCTCAACATTTGGGGTTGCATTTCTGTGTCTTGGTCTGGATGATTCAGGATGATCAGTAGTTGAGGGTCTGGTTGGTTCTGGTTGTGCAGAAGTAGAGGGTCTGTGCTGATGTTCAGTACCATGAGCAAGTAAAGGCAGATCAATTACTCTATCCCCAGTGAGTAAGGCAGGAGTTATGGCCAATAATGGAACTCTCCCCCTCAACACATCAGTGTTCTTGGCAACAAATCCATGATGTCTCAAATAATTGGAAATCAGAACAGGATAGGGTAAATTGCCTTTTTCAGAAACTCTCCCAGTAAATCTCATCATATGTTGAAAAATTGTAAGACCCAAATTGAACTTCTTAAGCACAGAAATCCTATATATCAAAACAGCTTGATCCTTTGTGATCTTGTTAGTATTTGTGGTGGGAATCCAATTGTAGATGATGAGTTTGTATAACACAGAGTGTAGGGAAGTGAGGTCTTTGGCTAGCATGTGTCTAGTCCATTTAACTACCCTACCAGCAGTTATAGCAGAAATGACCACATCCATGTCAGGTTCTTCATCAACCTCAACATTGGGAATTTCTAAAAACTCATTTATCAATTCAGGAGTAAAAGGTACATCCCTCCCCCTAAAATTAACAGTCCCATACCACTTAGAAGATCTCCTACCAGTGCTCTTTTTCAAACATGCATAGAATTCATATGCCCAGTTTGTCAAGAAAGATTCACCAAAATTCACAGCATGCATCAAATTCCTTTCTTCTAAGAAACTAATCATGCCTTTACTATCAAAATCAGGTATATTGATCCTCTTCTCTATCAGCAGTTTTCTCTTAGAATAAATGGCTAATCTATTCTCTAGAGTATCAAGAGAATCAGAAATACCTTCCTCTTCAGAAGAAAGGGCATCTGAGCTTGGTGTAGAGCTTTTAGCAGAGCTCTGTTCAGGGCTGCTTGCTGCACTGGATTTCGAGAGGATTTGTGTGAGAGTGAGATGAATTTTTCGAATCAGAGTGAGATTGTGAGTGGGATTGAGGTTGGTTTCCAGCCATTTAAGGGACAGTTGGATTTTCAAGGTAGGTTTGAGGAGTGTATACACAAACTTTGAGAGATACACGGCCAAAAAACAGTTTCTTCAAACTTAGTACTCAACAAAATCAAAAATCACAATTAGCAAATAAATGACATCTTATGTTCGATATTTATAGAGAGAATAATGTAGTTGGAGATAAGAAAAAATAAAACAGAAGAATTAATCTAGAATTTTCGAAAGTGCTCCACATTTTTAGCCACAACCTATATCATGGTTAATTAGTGGGAAAAATCAATTAATTAAATTAATTAAATTAATTAGATAATTAAGAAGCTTCCAGAATTAATTAAAGTCGCATAATCTGAAAAAAAAAATAAAGATGTGTGTCAGTAATTAATTAAATAAATAAAAATGAATTTCAATAAATAATTAAATAATTACACAGATAAAAATAAATTCGAATCAGGCAATGTTGTGCTCAAAACTGTTACAAACACCTCAACACGGTTTTTACATGAATTTGCTTCATTTGTGTTGCACCATATTTTTTTCTTTTTGTGTTATAGCATCTAATTTATATTGATCCATTGTTCCTGTAGAGTACATCGTAGTAGCGAACTCCGTGCCCCATACTTACTTAATGGATTACAAATATGTTGATGTTTTTACCAAATATCACATTTTGAAAAGAAGGCATTGTAGTAGTGAACTCCGTGCTCCATAGTTACTCAGTGATTTGGTACATCTTTTAGTATGCTAATAACATTCTCATTTTTATGCATTTGAGAGGTGTAAGACAAGTTTATTTTTGCACTCCAAGGTTCTTAGATTCGTAGATATTTTACAAAGGAATTATTTAACTAAGTAAGAAATAAATTCAACTTATAAAATTTATACAACCCATGATGTTGTCCCAAATGCTGACGCCGAATTCTTTTCAGATAGTGCTCATGCCAAGAGATTTCCTCAAAATAGAGAATCTCTCATGGTCTAAGGCTTTTGTAAAAATATCAACATTCTGTTTTTCAGTAGGTACATACTCCAACTTAACAATATTCTTCTCTACTAAATCTCTCATAAAATGGTGTCTTATGCTAATGTGCTTTGTGAGTGAGTGTTGTACAGGATTTTTAGAAATGTTAATGGCACTTGTATTATCACAAAAGATAGTAAGTATACCATTCTCAATACCATAGTCATGGAACATCTTGCTCAGCCACAAGAGTTGTGTGCAACAGCTTCCAGCAGCAATATACTCAGATTCTGCAGTGGATTGTGAAACACAATTCTGTTTCTTGCTGTGCCATGATACAAGATTGTTTCCCATATAGAAACATCCTCCACTCGTACTCTTTATATCATCTATGTCTCCAGCCCAATCAGCATCACTATAGCCAATCAAAATGTTGTTGGTGTCCTTAGTATACCAGATTCCAAGGTCACTTGTTCCTGAAACATACTTGATGATTCTCTTCACAGCATTCAGGTGTGATTCCTTTGGATTTGCTTGGTACCTAGCACAAACACACACACTGTACATAATATCTGGTCTACTAGAGGTTAAATACAATAAACTACCTATCATGGATCTGTAAAGTGTTGGATCAACATCTGTTCCAGCACTATCTTTGCAAAGTTTCAAAGTAGATCCCATAAGAGTTTTCATTGGTTTTGAATTCTCAAGACCAAATCTTTTAACCAAGTTCTTAGCATACTTACTCTGGGAGAAGAAAATACCATCACTGCACTGTTTGATTTGAAGACCTAGAAAATAATTCAAGTCTCCAACCATACTCATTTCAAATTTTGCAGTCATTGCCTCAACAAAATTACTCAACATTTTATCACAAGTAGAACCAAACACAATGTCATCAACATATATTTGTGCAATAAGTAAATCTCCTTCAGTGTGCTTAATGAACAAAGTTCTATCAGCTTCTCCTCTAATAAATCCATATTCCAAAAGAAAGTCAGTAAGCCTACCATACCATGCTCTAGGAGCTTGTTTAAGACCATACAATGCTTTCTTAAGTTTATATACATGATCAGGATATTGTGGATCTTCAAATCCTTTAGGTTGTTCAACATATGCTTCTTCATTCAATATGCCATTTAGAAATGCAGCCTTTACATCCATTTGATGAAGTTTAATATCAATAAAACATGTAATAGCTAGCAGTAATCTAATAGATTCTATCCTAGCAACAGGTGTAAAAGTCTCATCAAAATCAACTCCTTCAACTTGGGTGTAACCTTGTGCTACTAACCTAGCCTTGTTTCTAACAATATTACCAGATTCATCAGTTTTATTCTTGAATATCCACTTTGTTCCAATGACATTAGTATGACTAGGTCTTGGAACAAGTGTCCACACTTCATTTCTTTCAAACTGACCAAGTTCTTCATGCATAGCATTAATCCAGTTTTCATCAGTTAAGGCTTCTTTAGCACTCTTAGGTTCAATTTCAGATAAATAGCATTCAGCATTTACAATGTTACACATAGAAGACATGCATATTGTTCTTACCACATCTACCTTGTTTGATCTTACTCTTCCTCTTGTTTGCACTCCAACTGTAGCATCGCCTATGATCTGGTCAGAAGGATGACTTTTACCTATTCTTGAAGAAGGATTCGTTTTGGGAATGTACTGGTCATTCTGTGAAGTTACAACTGTCTGTTCTGTCGATGTTGACCCAGATGTGTTAACATTTGGTGCAACATTCTCAGACTTCAGTGTATTCTCAGAAGTGTCAGTAACCTGTGATACATCTTCTTCATCTTTGTCATCTGTAAGACCTTTATCATCATCAAACACAACATTAACAGATTCTTGAACAGTGTTAGTTCTAAGGTTATATACTCTATAAGCTTTACTATTTCTAGAATAGCCTAAAAAGAAACCTTTATCACTTTTAGAATCAAACTTATGAAGTTGATCCCTATCATTCAAAATATAACACACACAACCAAATACATGAAAATATTTCACACTTGGTTTTCTGTTGTTCAAAATCTCATATGGTGTTTGACTTGTGCCAGAACGAATAAAAACCCTATTAATAACATGACATGCAGTATTCAATGCTTCTCCCCAAAATTTCTTAGCAAGACATTTGGATGTTAGCATAACTCTAGCCATTTCTTGTAAAGTTCTATTCTTTCTTTCAACAATTCCATTTTGTTGTGGAGTTTTAGGAGATGAATATTCTTGCAAGATACCCTTTTTATCACAAAAATCATTAAACATGTTGTTTTCAAATTCCCTACCATGATCAGTTCTAATACGGCCAACTTTCAAGTTAAACACATTTTTGAACCTTTTATAAAGAATTTTAAATGCAGCAAATGCTTCAGATTTGTCTCTTAAGGACTCTACCCAGGTATATCTAGAAAAATCATCTACCACAACTAAGGAATACCTTTTTCCTCCAATGCTTTCAGTTTCCATAGGACCCATCAAGTCCATGTGCAGTAATTCAAAACATCGATGTGTAGTACAATGTGACAGCATTTTGTGCGACATTCTTACCTGCTTACCTTTTTGGCATGGTCCACATACAGTTTTGTTGTGAAGACTTAGTTTTGGAATTCCTTTTACTGCATCTGCTTTGATTAGTCTATTCATTGCTCTGTAATTTGCATGACCCAATCTTTGATGCCATAAGACATTTTCATCATATTTTGACAAGTTACACATATTTGTTCCAATAAGATAGCAATTATCAGCTGACCTAGTACCAGTCATAACACAAACTTCATCTTTATTAAGAACATAACATGAATCTTTATCAAATTTCACATGCAAATTATCATCACAAAGTTGACTAATGCTAATCAGATTTGCAAGTAAGCCATCAACATGTAAGACATTTTTAAGCTTAGGAAAACCTTTAACATTTAAAGTTCCTTTACCAAGAATCTTTCCTTTAGAACCTCCACCATATGTAACACTACCACTATTTAAGGTCACATAATCAGATAAGAAATCAGTACGACCTGTCATATGTCTAGAACAACCACTATCAAAATACCATGAATCTGGTAAACATGCTTTTAAGGAGGTATGAGCAACATTACAGGTAGTTTTTGGTTTCCATGTAGATTTCATAAACTGTTTACCAGAATGTGACAGTTTTTTATGCAGCATTTTCAAAGTTCTCTGTTCTTCAAACAATTTTATGCAGTAAGGACGAATATGACCAACTTTAGCACAGTAATGACAGATATACTTCCTTTTAACCTTGTGAGGATCTGATTGTGCAGATGTTGCATCAGATGTGACAACATTTGCCTTCACATATTTCACAGGTTTTCTAAATTTATCAAAAATAGAAGCAGTAGTACCATCATAACCTAAACCATGAGTATTAGACTTACCAGTAGCTATAGCATTATTTACCTCAGAAGCACTCTTGGAATATTTCTTAAAACATAAGGTGGAATTTATCAATTTCTCCTTTAAGTTACAGATTTCCAGATCTCTTTTGGTAAGAATAACCTCTAGCTTGGTGATTGTGTCTTTCAGATCCTCATTCTCTTTATTCAAGAAATTAAGAGTGAGTTTCTGATTGTTCCACTCATCTACCAGCTTTTGATGTTCATTGTCATCAGTCCTTTTTCCTGCATCATCAACCAAACCATTAAAACAGTTCAAATCTGGGTGACTCTGTTCTGATGTTGCTGTAGATGTTGAAGCATCAGGTACAGCATCAGAATCAGTTTCATCCAGATCATCATCAGAGGAATCATTATAATCAATTCTGGTAAAATTAGAATATTCATTCTGATTTAATTCATCAAGATCATCATCATCAGATTCATCACTCAAGGTAGCACTAAAGTTCAGCTTTTGCTTAAGTCTAGTGTTGGCACATTCATTTGCATAATGGCCATAACCAGAACAAGCATTGCATTGAACTGATTTTCGAAATTCAGGATCATACCTTGGTTTACCTTCACTCTTTGATGGTCTTGGTGTGAATTGACCTTTCCTCCTTTCTGGTTGAGGTGTTGATGTGTTGATTTGAATCTTAGGCTGAATGTTTCTAGATTTGTTCACAGATTTCTTAAGAAACTTATTAAAGTGCTTAGTGAGCAAGGCAACATTGTTAGGATTTTTGAGGCATACATCAAGCAATTCTTCATCAGAGTCAACTTCAGTAATGATGGGTTGAGCTTCAGAAGTGTTTGATGTTTCCCCTTTAAAAACCACAACTTTCTTATCAGCATTAGCTTCATCATCTTGATTAGTGTTTATCTCATAAGTTCTAAGAATACTTACTAATTCATTTTGACTTAACTTATCTGTATCTTTTGCCTCTTCAATAGCACAAATTTTAGCATCAAATCTTTTAGGAACAGATCTTAATATCTTATGAACTACTCTAACATTAGAAATAGTGTCACCAAGAGAATGTGATTCATTGATAATCTCACTTAACCTTTCATTGTAGGCTGTAATTGCTTCATCTTCCTTCATTCGGAGATTCTCAAATTTTGTCCCCAACATTCGAAGCTTAGTTCTTCGAACACTTTCTGAACCCTCAAAATGCTCTTGCAACCTGTCCCATGCATCTTTAGAAGTAGAACAGTTAGATATAATTTTAAACATTGAAACATCAACAGAAGTAAAAATAGCATTTAAAGCTTTAGAATTGTAGCTTGCTGTTGTTATTTCATCAGCCGTCCAGTCAACTTCTCTCTTGAGTTGTATTTCACCATCTGCGTCTGCTGGTCTTTTTGGAGCCTCCCAACCTGTAAGTACAGTCCTCCAAGCACGTTCATCAACTGACTTGATGTACATACGCATCTTAGGCTTCCAATATGCATAATTCGAACCATCTAAAACGGGTGGCCTAAGTGCCGTGGATATGTGATGTGTTTCCATTGCTAACCTACACTAAAAACACACTTGACCAAAGATCTAACCTAGTGTCGTCAGGTATCAGCTCTGATACCAACTGAAAGTGTGCGGTGGTGTATGTATATGAAGTGTTTAAGTTTAAGTAGAATAATGTTGTACTAAATGTTGAGACAATTGATACAACACTGACTCTAACAGAATATCATAAATTAAGATTCACACAGCGGAAGACTTGAAACACTAAAAACAAACGTGACACAATGGAAATAATTTTTAACATAGATTTTATAAATAAAAATCTATGCTAGCCTTACGGCGAAATTCAATACTTATCTTCAAGTACAAATGTTGTGTGACATGTTACAACATTAACATTCACAACAGAAACTACAAACGAGGCAGGTGCCTTGTTCTAAAAACGAACTAAGTGTATCAGGTATACACTGTCGAAATGCCTAGTCTATCTAATGATTACACTCTCAATAGATAAGAAGACACACAGCCATACGGGTGGGATACGAACGTATGATCTAAAAGGTAGTTCTACTGGCCACAATTCCTAACAGGGATATACGCTCGGTCTAGGAAGTTGATCGAATAGAGTACACTGATTTGAGAAGCCTTCCATCGGTATTTATAGTAGTGGGGTGCTGATTCTAGAGGCTTCCACAATGAGATCCTATTTTTTAGGAACTCAACTTCCATGATCTTTCTAGATCATTCTTGAATGCTCCAGGTCGTTCTAAATGGTTCCAGGCCGTTCTAGCATGTTCTCCAATGTTCTGGAATCTTCCAGGTTCCAGATCCTTGTAGAAGCTTCTAGATCCTGCCAAAAATGCGACAACATTTAGATCAACATTTAATGTAGCATTTCAGAAAAGACTTAGAAAAAATCTCGGAAGGTCAAATTAAGATGTTGTTGATAATGTTAAGGCATTAAGGATTAACAACATCTACAGGCTAGAGTCATGCTATGTTCTAAGAACTTATCTAAAAGATTTTGGGCTGAAGCTCTTAATACTGCTTGTCATATTGCTAATAGAGTTTATATTAGAACAGATTCTACTAGAACTCCATATGAAATTCTGAACAATAGAAAGCCAAATCTAAAATATTTCCATGTTTTTGGTTGTGTATGCTATATCTTGAATGACAGGGATCAGTTACATAAGTTTGACTCAAAGAGTGATAAAGGCTTCTTTCTTGGTTACTCAAGAAACAGCAAAGCCTATAGGATTTATAACTTTAGGACTGATACTGTACAGGAATCTGTAAATGTTGTTTTTGATGATGATACAAGCATTACAGGTAAAAGCATTGAAGATGAAGACATTTCAGACTTGATTAATGTACCAATCATTACTGAAAATGTTGAACAGGTTCAGAATGTTGAGAAGAATGATGACATACCAGAGGAAACATCTGATAATACAGATCCTGAAAATCTGTATAATCTCCAGAAAACTCCTTCCATAAGGATTCAGAAATATCATCCACAAGACCAAATTATTGGTGAACAGTCTACAGGTGTTCAAACCAGAAGAAGAATGGGGATGAATTCAAAGGATGTGGTAAGATCAATATGTATGTTATGCATGTGTAGTAAGGTAAATCATGAATGCTATCACTCTGAGATTGAACCCAAATCTGTTAAAGAAGCATTAGATGATGAGAATTGGATAGAAGCTATGCATGAAGAACTTAATCAATTTGTTAGGAATGATGTGTGGACATTAGTTCCTAGACCAGAACATATTAATGTTATAGGAACTAAATGGATTTTCAAAAACAAGACTGATGAAATGGGAAATATTATTAGAAACAAAGCTAGGTTGGTTGCTCAAGGATATACTCAGGTAGAAGGTGTAGACTTTGATGAAACATTTGCTCCTGTTGCTAGAATAGAATACATTAGGCTCTTACTTGCCATTGCATGCTATATTGATATAAAACTGCACCAAATGGATGTTAAAGCTGCTTTTTTAAATGGTATTCTAAATGAAGAAGCTTATGTTGAACAACCTAAAGGCTTTGAAAACCCTGACTTTCCTGATCATATCTATAAATTGAAAAAGGCTCTATATGGCTTGAAACAAGCACCTAGAGCATGGTATGAAAGGTTAACAGATTTCCTAATTGAGTTTGGTTTTGTTAGAGGAGAAGCTGATAGAACACTATTCATCAAACATGATAAAAATGATATTATGATTGCTCAAATCTATGTTGATGATATAGTATTTGGTTCTACTTGTGACAATATGCTTAAAAACTTTGTGAATGAGATGACATCTACCTTTGAAATGTCCATGGTTGGTGACTTAAATTACTTTCTAGGACTGCAAATCAAACAGCAAAAAGATGGGATTTTTATCTCACAAAGTAAGTATGCTAAAAATCTTGTAAAAAGGTTTGGATTAGAGAGTGCTAAACATATGAAAACTCCTATGGGATCCACTCAGAAACTGAGTAAGGACAGTGTTGGCCAAAATGTTGACTCAACACTGTACAGGTCTATGATTGGCAGTCTGTTATATTTGAGTTCCAGCAGACCTGACATTATGTTCAGTGTTTGCTTATGTGCTAGATACCAAGCTAATCCTAAAGAATCACATATGAATGTTGTTAAAAGAATCATTAAGTATGTTGCAGGTACATGTGATTTAGGTATTTGGTACAGCAAAGACACAAACTGCACCTTAATAGGTTACAGTGATGCAGACTGGGCAGGAGACTGTGATGATAGGAAAAGCACAAGTGGTGGCTGTTTTTATATGGGGAACAACTTAATCTCTTGGCACAGTAGAAAACAGAATTGTGTGTCTAAATCAACAGCTGAATCAGAATACATTGCAGCAGGGAGTTGTTGCACTCAATTACTTTGGTTGCAAAAAATGTTTCATGATTATGGCTTACCTAGTGATGTTCTAACTGTGTACTGTGATAATACTAGTGCTATAAATATCTCAAAAAATCCAGTGCAACATTCATTAACAAAGCATATAACTATTAGACATCACTTTATAAGAGATCTTGTTGAAAAGGAAGTTGTTAAGATGGAGTACATATCTACTGAAAAACAATTAGCTGATATTTTCACTAAAGCTCTTGATGACAAGAGGTTTTCATCTCTTCGAAAATCTCTTGGTTTATGCAATATCTGAAAATATGATCAAGGGTGTTGTATCAAATGCGACAACATTTGAGACAACACTAAGATAAGTCACTTATGTGTTTCCCTGCTTTAATTTTCGTAATTATTGAATTAATGAAATTCCTTGTGATTGATATTTGAATTATGAATGACTTGTGAAAAATACTAAAAAGCCTATACACCTCTCAAATGCTACAAAAGAAAAATCACATATTAGATGCTTTATAAATCACTGAGTAACTATGGGACACGGAGCTCGCTACTACGATGATCTCTTTTCAAAAGGTGATATAAATTGCATCAATATATTCACAAATCCATTGAGTAACTATGGGGCACGGAGTTCGCTACTACGATGCACTCTTTTCAAAAGATGGATCAATGTGAAGTGTGATAAAAAGAAAAAGAAATTAGAGCAACACATATGATGAAAAATCATGAAAAAACTGTGTTGAGGTGTATAGAATGCCAACAATAGTCAAAACACTCGTTAATTCAGATTCTTATCCCAATTTTCATGGAATTAGTTATTTTTGATAATTATTAAATATTATTCTCTGAAATATTTAATTTGACTTAATCTTGCCTTGTTTTATTATTTCAGTTATTCCGCTTTTATTTAATTTTGTTTTTCCAGAATTTCTTAATCTCCCTGTTAACCACGATCATTTAGTGGGGAAGTTACTTCCACTACTTCACTTCCCTCACACTCCATAAATCGTGTAACTTCTTCATCTCAACTCTCCATATAAGATGAATCTCCATTACAGTGTTGGAAAATACTTGAAAAGCCTTGTTAACACAATTAAACCTGGTAATTACAGATATTAATTATATTTGTAGCACTCAAGTATATCCAGTTCCCTTGGACTCACACTATTTGAATTCTAACTAACATTGTGTATATAGAATTCGAAAGGTCTCAAAATTAATTTTTGCTGTCTTGTTTTGTGTGAACAGGTTCCAATATGTCCACTCCATCGATCACTGCTGCACACTCAAACCCGAATTCAAGCAACAAAATTTCTCCAGACCCTCTCAATCTCCTTGCTGATATGGCGTCATCAAACTCACCAAACTCACCGTCGTTCACCGTCGGAACCATAGTGGTTCCCTTCGCTTCTGAAGAAGATCCCACTCAAACAACCCCTCTTGATATCGTACCTTACAATCCATACGATATTCGCACTGAAATCGCGAACGCAAATGCCAATGCAGAAATTCCAACCTCCAACCCACCAGATGAGCCCTCATCTGAAGCTCCCGTACCAGAAAATACCCAGTCACCTTACACTTCCCTCTGGGCACCCCGTTCAACACATTAAAAGAAGTTTTTGAAACCCTAAGCCTGAAAACAAATCACCTTGTTTTAGTGCTTGAGGGAGAAACGCTGGATAATGCCATGTTCAAAGGGGATATGGACATGCAAACTCAGCTGGAGTCCTCGGATGAAGAAGTCCTGGCCGCAAAGTTCGAAAGAATTCATCGGAACAAAAAGGGCAAAAAGAAAGCTGCTACTGTTCCACCTGCACGAAAATGGCCTGGTGGTAAGAGAAAGTCCCAAAGGAATATGGGCAAAATTGTTGATTACACTGGAAAGGGGAATAAACCCAGAACGGATGGGAATGCCTCTGAGCCAATTGCTGTATCTGATTCTGAACCAGAACCAGAAACAGAGGCTGAACAACCTGCTCCTTCAATGGAAGAAGAAGTGGCTGTTAATGAAGAGGATGTGGACGAAGTTGCTGAGGAAATGGAGGAGGAAAGTGAACCAACTCCACCAGTTCGACGATCGAAAAGGCTTCGAGAGCCCGAAAGTGTTGCCTCTCCGATGGCAACACCAGATCAATCAGAACCCGAACAGTCATCCAATTCGTCAGATGAGGATGAACATGAGGTACTTTTCTCTTCTGATGATAGGAATAGTGATTCTGATGAAGATTACAATGATAAGTCAAGCATACAGTATAGAACCATAAGAACTAGGCAGATTATAAGTGAAAGACTGATTAAAACTTCTGATTTTGAGGATATGAATCTGCTTGATTGATTTAAAGAAAGATCTTTACTGCATGCTTTGCAATTTGCTTGTCCCTATATTGTTGATTGGGTGTATGAATTTTATGCAAACATCCCTCAATTTGCTGGTGATCCCAACTCTACAAGATATGGTACTTTTTGGTTTAGAGGAAATAGGCATATGATTACCCCTAGGAGGATCAATATTTTACTTAAAACTAAGATTATGGAGGATCCTGTTGTTACTGATCATGATGTGATGATAAGCATCTTGACTGGGGGAGTAATCACTAAATGGAGAAGAAGAATTTTGGCCTCTAAACTCACTAGTCTATATTCTGTTTTACATAAGTTGGTGTGTTTTAATTGGCTGCCTACTACAAACAACACCACTCTCACCTTAGAACAAGCTGTTCTGATGTACAAGATTGGACACTTGAAAAAATTTAACCTAGGACAGGTTATCTTCACCAACATGATGACCTTTAAATCTGACATGACTGGGAGAGGTATCCTGCCTTACCCATGCCTTGTGTACACATACATGTTGGACAAAGCATTTGAAAGAATTGAAGATGAGGTCATAAGCACATATGTCCCAAGTTTTAGCATCTCAAATCAGTTCCTCATCCAAGGTGAAAGGGTGGTTGATCTTCCTTTGAGAAGGAATGATGATGAAGCAGGCCCCAGTAGTGTTCCAGCAAATGATCCCTTCCATAATACCACACTGCCTCCAGAAGGAGCTGCCTCCTCAATCTATTTGTCTTCACATTATATTATGAGGCAGATTGATATTTTGCAGGGTTCTATTCTTAACTTGCAGCATTCTGTGGAGGATCTTCTAGTCCAAAAGAAATTTTGGATGGATCTTCTTTCCACTTCAACAGGGGGAGTAGCTGACAGTTCACACAATCAGTCCACTAACATTGTTGACATTGTTGCTCCTACTGTAGATGAACAACCGGATTCAGTTCCTGGCCGAGCTGATGAACCTGCTGTGGACACTGAAATGACAGAGGGAGATGCACAGGATATCCAGGATCTCTATGGTGATCTGGATAAATGATGAGCTTGAAGACAGGGGGAGAGCTTACACAATGGGGGAGTAAATGCAGATTATGGAGATGCAGCTGATACATTTCAGCCCAATCCTTTCCCTTGTGTTAATTTCAGTTCTTTCCTTGTTGTAAAAGCTTTGTACTTATGTTGAGTAAATGCAGATTATGGAGATGCAGCTGATACATTTCAGCCCAATCCTTTCCCTTGTGTTAATTTCAGTTCTTTCCTTGTTGTAAAAGCTTTGTACTTATGTTTTTTTTTATTTTCTCAAACTCTGTTTTTATTACATTCTGTAATTATTTAGGATTTATTTTTGCTTTAGTTATTTAAATCTAAACAAGTTTTTTGGTTTAGATGTTGTTTACTTTAATTTGATCTTATACAGATTGTTACTTCAATTTTTTTTTAATATCAATTGTGTAAACTTCTTAATCAATATCTCTGTTGTGTGAACTTCAGTTGTGTTGATGTAGAAAGGTCAAATTGGGGGAGATTGTTGATGTTGAGATGAGTGTTATGTTTAATGATCCAACACTGACAGCCGAGTGTTGTGTTTAATGTTCCTAACACTCATGACAACATCAGAATTTGCCCTTCCTTTTCTCACTAACTCTTATCTTACGCTTGTTGTCTAATGATGTCCCCAGAGCAGTTAGAAGACGTGGGCAACACCAAGTCATGCCACTGCGTGGGAGTGAGAAGTTATTAGGCCATGGTATAACAAGTCCCTAAATTCTAGGAGTGGTGAAGAGAAGTTCTATAACCGCATGATCTCAAGGTTGAGGCGATCATGGTAGTTGATGGCAGTTCGTGAATGAAGCCTATAAATACAGAAGCTGCCCTCAACACAAGACACACAAGAAGAAAAGCTTAAATCGACTACTACTCTATTGAACGCTATATACGCTTCTAGTTAGGAAAATCTTTGTTTCTTCTTGTAGTTCTTCACATTATTATAAACCCGAATAGTAGTGTGTTAGAACATAGTCTTATTTACTAGGTTGTGTGATTAGATCTATGAGGGAGATAGTTTCATAGGATCTAGTAAATCTTTATACACTTTCGTAGTGTAATTATACACCTCAAAGAGGTTGTACTCGTTTCACATATTTTTATATAGTGAACAGCATAGATTATTTTATAATCTATGCAAATTTTGAATACTTCTATTTTCAGTACGTGCAATTTAAATTCCGCTGCATAGTGTTGTCTAGATTGTGCCAACACAACAGACAACATCTCTGATTTCGCACGCACACACACTTTCAATTATGAGTTCACTTATTGTTTGGAAGATGATGCTTGTTGGATCTTCATTGAAGTTCTCTTGAGCTGTTCTTGATGGTGAACATTTATGCTCTTTTGCTCGACCTTTTACATCCCATTCTTGTGTACTATGTTGTGTCAGAATCTTGGTGTCTGCTGTCGTCTTCCTATTGCGCCACGTCAAATTTGATTGATCCTTCAATATATACGAACATATGACATTTTCCTCAGCTGACTGACTCACCTGATCTTGGGTTCTACTCTTTTGATTTTAACACTTGGCATCTTGATTGTTTCCCCCAACTGTATGGACCTCGTTTGTCTAATAACCAGCCTGGTCCTCAACTGTGTTTGGTCATCAGCCGTTTGATACCCAGTTGACTAGACCTCAGTTGGTCAGTCGAGTTCCCCCTCGACTGATTCTTCCTCTTTTGGTCTTCTTCTTCTCTTCTCTTCTTGAGCATACGCGTGTCTCTCCACTGTATCGGTTGGGTTCCCCCTTGGCTGATACTATCAAAAGGTAATATATTACAATGTATATAATGAAGTGGTCTATACAATACAACTTATCTTATTACAAGTAGTTTAACTTATCAAAACTAAACATAAGGGATATCAGCTGGTCTGAATATCACAACAATTTCCTCTTTTTTGATGTAGTCAAATCCTCTAACAAACAATACCGAAGAATGAGTGTTAGTGAACAAGTAATAGTGCAGAAGAGTAAAAACAAGTTACTTTTATAAGATGACAATGAGAAATTGTCATCAGATGAGATAACTAGATGTTATCTCCTAAAGCTAAAAAAGATGAGTTTTATTGATAAATGCACAATTCAAGCACGAACTCACCTAATCAGCTATTACAAAAACCTTATTTCTACCCTCAGTTGATATGTTGCAATACAGACGACTCCCACAGAAAGCTTGCTTGTCTTCAGGCCTTCACACAACTAGATCGCCTTGATCTTCTTATCTTGCTCATACGCGTGTAAATCTAGATAGGGCTAGAACTCAGCTGAGATGATGTTCCCCCTTAGTTGTTGACCTGTTCTGTATCACAAAGATTCAAAAATATGCACATATGATTTTATGAAATATTATGCATGTGAAAAGCAGTTTTTCAAAATGGATCTAATCAGGCGACCATAGAAAAATAAAATTTTATGAATATTTAAAAAAAAAAAAAAAAAGATATACAAAGCAATGGTCTTTTGAACAACTGCTCTGATACCAATTGTTGGTCCCTTAGCCCGGGGGTTATGTTTTTATTTTTTGCAACAATTTTCAATTTCAGTCCTTTTTTCCTTTTTAGTTATAAGCTCACGATAGTGTTGGGACATAGTGTTAGGGTTTGATGTTTGCAGCATACTTATATTGGTTTTTGTGGAGTTTTGTGGGACTTGAATTTGATATTGAATAAAACTTGTGAGATCGCCACCTAGTATATGTAGTGTTGTGATATTCAGACCAGCTGATATCCCTTACGTTTAGTTTTGATAAGTCAAACCACTTGTAATAGGATAAGTTGTATTGTATAGACAACTTCATTATATACCTTGTATAGATTAGCTTCCGGTAATATCAGTCAAGGGGGAACCTAGCGGATACAGTGGAGAAACACGCGTATGCTCAAGAAGAGAAGAGAAGAAGAAGACCAGAAGAGGAAGAATCAGTCGAGGAAGAACTCGACTAACCAGCTGAGTATGATCAGTGGAGGACCAAACACAGTTTAGGTCTAGGCTGGTTATTAGACAGACGAGGTCCATACAGTTGGGGAAACAATCAAGATGCCAAGTGTCAAGATTAAAAGAGTAGAACCCACGATCAGTTGAGTTAGTCAGTTGAGGCAAAGGTCATTTGTTCGTATATATTGAAGGATAAATCAGAGCTGATGTGGACCAATAGGAAGTCAACAACAAACACCAAGATTCTGACACAGCATAGTACACAAGAATGGGATGCAAAGGTCGAGCAAAAGAGCATAAGTGTTCATCATCAAGAACAGCTCAAGAGAACTTCAATGAAGATCCAACAAGCATCATCTTCAAAACAGTGAGTGAACTCATAATCACTAAGCTAGAATTGTCACTCATATATATCCAAAGCTTAGAGAGAATTTCTCAATCCTAGTTTAAGGCTGTCATGCCCCATTTTTCATAAAAGTAGAATTTACGAAAATACTTGACAAATTTAAAATAAAGTGGCATGAACTAAAGTTTTAACCTAAGAAATGCTTTTATGAATTTATTTAGCAATAAAATTACTTGAATAACAGTGAAAGACTCAATGAATAAATAGTTCCTTAAAAGAAATCTAGAATATTAATTTAATCAAGTTTCATCATCTCATAAAAAGTTTAATACATGAAATGAAATAACTTAATTACTTTACTAAATATTAATAGATTTGTCATCCACCACTCCTTCTCGCCATCAGCTCCTTAACCTATAATGTTAAAATGAAGGGGTGAGTAATGCAAGCACACTCAACTCCATAAACTTTGTTGCCACATCACTACCACTATAAGATAGAGAAAAAAAAGATAAAGGATCTCCCTGTCTTAATCCTCATTTCAATTTGAATTAATCAATCGAACTTTCATTTACTAGTATTGAAGCACTTGCCAAAGAGATGCATTCCTTCATCCATAATCTCCATTTTGTTCTATTGCTGAATTTATCTTACATTAAATACAAGAACTTACAATCCACTGAGCCGTATGTCTTGGCGAAATTGATTTTGAAGAATACTCTCTCAATTTTCCTCTTCTTAGCTTCGTCTACAACTTCATCATTTATTGTACGCGCAAAGTATAATGCATTAGTTCTTTATACATATTAAATGAGATAAAGTAAAGGGTATAAAAGTTTTTTGAGTAATAAAATATTGTGAATAATAAAATAGAGTAATAAACTAATGATATGTGGTGTAATTTTGAGATGTTTGAACAGTGTAGTTTAAAGTGAAAATTTTGTTTTATAACATATAGAAAAACACCCTTTCGTATTCTATTTGAAAAGAAAAGAAAGTTTGTACCCGAATAGTTACAAAGAAAGGCCAAACATAATAAATAAATAAAAAAAGCCTGGCCCAACAGCATTTTAGGCACAATATTAACAAACAAAGGCCCAACTCAATATGATCAATCACTCTCACCTTGCAAGTTCCACCTTCACTCATTCAAGTTCAAGGTATTTTCTTTTAATAACTAGTAGTAGTAGTTTAATAATTAAATTTGTGCTTATTATTTGGTTTAACTGTTGAGATAGTTAATAAATTTGGTTTGAACTTGTTGGTTTTTTTTCCCACAACCAACTCTTTTATTCATTAATGTATGAACAGTTGTTTGGGAAAGTCCAGTCACAAAATTTGGTGAATCTTCCTAACAATGAGCTAGTACTCTCATACGAACGAGAAGCCCTAGTGATAGCGTGTAAATAAGTATTGACACTACGCCTTACAAAAGAGATAGAACAACTATTATTGGAATTCAAAAGATGACGACAAATTTTAATGAAATCACCAAATGAGGAGTCATCCTCCGCGCTCTTGAAGCAATGGCATCCGTAACCCAGCTCTTCAAGGCCTTCAACCGTCAATTGCAAGTCATGTATCCACGATAGGGCCTCAACAAAACCCATCGCCTCAACAATCTCCACTTCTACGCAGCCCAAAAATTACACCAATGCTCCCCCACTTCTTCTCTAATGACCATTTCGATACCTGTTTCAAGCGTATCAGAAAAAAATGCCGCTTCCACGTTGATCTTGGCCATCCACGTTTGAACTTGTTGGTTATGAACTATTGTTTAAGTTATTCTGACTACATGTATGTAAAATTAAAACTGAGATAAATAAATTATTTATCGCGTCCTTCCGATTGTGAATTTTTTGTTGTAAAATTATAATAACAATTGTAGTATTTTTATAATTTACTATCATTTCAATAAGAAAATCACGAAAAATACACCTAAATTAAAGAAACTCATGTTACGGCAAAGCAACTCGATCATGGAATTGAACTTTATTTAAACGTTAATTTTAAAGTTGGAGGTACAAAAGATAATTAATGGAGTACTATATTTGTCTGTGAATGTAATTTATATGTAATCCATCAACAAGTACCAAGATTTTTTTATTAGTTAATTGTTAGTATTTGAATGTACGTTAATTTTAAATTATTAATTGATGTCATTAAATTATCACAATTTGAATTTAGTACAAATGCAAATTATCACCATGATGGACTTATATATAGCTATTAATGACAAAACACAGTAAACCGAAATCTTTGTTTTTTTTTATGGAAGTTAAATACCCATCCCTTTTTTTCCCCTTCCCATGACTCGAACCCAGGACCTAAGCCCTAGGTAGTGGTGCTCTAACCACTCGAGCTATCCCACTTTGTCGAAATCTTTGTTGTGTAAGATTTTGCTATTTGGAGCGATTATTTCAAAATTGTCAATATAGTCTTATATAGTTATATATATAACTACATTAATTAAAATACTAGTACACTATATATGTGTATATTATTTTCTACTATAATATATAAATTGGTATTTTCTACTTTAATATATAACTTGGTATCTTTGAGAGAATTTTTGTTTTCAAAAAAATAATAATACAAAATTGATAATGTTTTCATGACATTACTTGAAATCTAAGATGACATGTAATTCAGACATAAATTATTAAAGTATATGCGTGTTTAGGATATAAATTTCATGATGCACTTTAACAAGGTCTAGTGTTAGAAATTTAGAATAATGTCTTGCATGTAACGATAATGGCCGAGGTTCAATTCTTGATTAAAAAAAGGTTTGATAATTAAGGGGTGTTAATGTGTTATACAATATTGGGATAGTCTTTTGTGAAATATTGCATACATACATTTCATTTCAATTAGACCAAGTCAAAATCCTAAATTCATTTAGTCCAAAAGTCAAATTAAGATAATTTTAAAAAATTTACGGGTCATAAGTTCGGATCCAAGTTTCCCAAAAAATTCGCGGGTCGCAAACATGTGGTTTACTACATGACCAAAATATTGTTACTATAAGGTCAAAATATTACCACTACAAGACCAACAATTTAATACTACATGTAGAGCCGGCAATTTGGGCCCGACCCGATGGGCCGGCCCGGCCAACCCGAAACCTAGTATGGGCTGGGCTCTAAAATTAGAGGCCCATATAAAACTGGGCCTATTTGGCCCGACCCGATGGGCCCGACGGGCCTAATGGGCTAGGCTGAATTTGGCCCGCCGGCCCATGGGCAGCCCATTTGGCCCGATTAATTATTTTCTTTAGACAAATAAATAATTAAAATAAGTAAAGTACATTATTTTTAAATATTATTGTGTTTTTTTATTTTATTTTGACTTTGAAATTTGAACTTATAAATTATTTATATAGTGTAATGTTATACTTTATGACCGTTTATGAATTATCTATAATTAATACATTAGTAATATATATTTTTAATTATATTTTTTGCTAAAAATATTATTTTTTAAAAAATATTTCATGGGCTGGGCCGGCCCGCTAGCCCAGCGGGCTAGGGTGGGCTAGGCTGGGCTCAAATTTTATAGGCCCGAATAATTCATGGGCCGGCCCGACCCAGCCCACGAACATCGCTTGGCCCGATGGGCTAGGCTGGGCTGGGCCGGGCGGCCCGATTTGCCAGCTCTAACTACATGTCAAAACATTCCGATAAATTTACCCAAAAAATTAAGTGTCCAAAATATTTTTGGACATGTAGTAATACACTTTTTACCTTGTAGTGATAAAATTTTAGTCTTGTAATAACATTGTTTTAGTCATGTAGTATCCGAATAAGTCAGATTATTTTAGTAATTTTGCCAATATATATAAAAGTGTCCAGAATATTTTTGGACATGTAGTAATACACTTTTGGTCTTATAGTGACAAAATTTAGGTATTGTAGTAACATAGTTTTGGCCATGTAGTAAGATAATATTTTAGAGAGAAAATAAACATTTTAATTAAGGTTGATCCGCTTTGACCCGCGTTGACCCGTGTTTGACCCACAAATTTTAACCTAATTTACCTTAATTGATCAATATTGCATATATACGATATTGCATATAAATTTTTGTATACAATATTTCATATAAATCTTAATTTGGTTTCAGATAATTAATTAACTCAATATTGAAGCACTGAAAAATTCAATATCCAGTGTACGGACTCAAGGTCCAACCCAAATCGATAAAAAAAAGAGGCAAAATACATCTAAAGACCCCTAAACTATCAACATTTGTTTCATAAGGCCCCTGATTAATTTTTATTTTAAAAAGCCTTCAAACTATACAAAACATGTTTCACGAAGCCCTTTTTTAACCGTCCGTTAACAAGTGTTTTTCAGATTTGACTTCAGATTATTTTTTGTTTTAAATAACCATTTAAAAAAAAAAAAAAAACATAATGCACAACTTGACTTCAGATTTGAATAGCGCAACTTCAGTAAAGCACAGAAAACGGAGTAGAATTTGTGTGATTTATATGGTTGCTAATGGGGGCTGATTTTATCATTTTATTTGTTAGAAACCGATTTGAATAGTTATTTTAAATTAAATTAATGCTGAAAATATTGGGTTTTTTTTTTTTTTTTTTGGACCTTAATATTGAATGGAGGGAATAATGTCTTTATACTAGTCCCATTTGAAAAAAAAAAAAAAAAAAAGCATTGAATAATCTCTTATTGAGGTGTTGGTGATGGTGTCGGATTCAAAGAGACTCATCTACACATTGTGTTGGGGATTTTATTGTCGTATTTCTGTGGTATCATCGATGACATTCACACCCGTTACCGGGGGATTTCAAGGATGAGTTTATTGTTGCTCATTTCTTAACAAAGGAAGCTAATAAAATGAGATTCAATAAATAAAATAATAAAATCATCCCTCATTTGCAACCATACAAATCACACAAATTCTGCCCAATGTTATGTGCTTTAGAAATCTGAAATCTCGACGACATCGAGCCTATGTTTTAAAAAAGAAAAAATCTAATGAATTTAGAAAAAGAAGGATTATTTATCTATATATGTGGCTATTTTAATCATAATTGTCATATTAAATACACGACCACTCACACAAATATGCATGTGAAAAACACTTGTTAACTGATTGTTAAAAAAGGACTTTGTGAAATATGACTTTTACAGTTTGAGGGTTCTTTAAAATAAAAAATAGTCCAGGGGCCTTACGAAATAAATGTTGATAGTTTAGGGGCTTTTAGATGTATTTTGCCAAAAAAAAAAAAATATATATATGTACAATATTGCAAATGCAATATCATGATAAATTATAAAAGTGATAGAAAAATTCATAGATCGAACTATATTATTTTCAAAAAGTCGGCGCAAGATAAAAAGAAAAATTCGCTCCAAGTCTATATTACTATAAGGATAAATATATATATATGTTATTATAAATTCAAGTTACACATACTTATCCTTACATTAACACACATTTTTCTTTAGAGTAATATAGACTAGAAACAAATTTTAATATTACAAAATTTTTAAAAAGTTCCAATCAGTCCAATTTCTACCCAAAATCGATTTACAAATTTCTACGCCCCTCATGTATATAAGATTACATCAAAAATTTCAACCGTAACAATGAGTTTCCAATATTCCACTTTTGTGTACTTGAAAAGTCACAAAACAATTGTAATGATTGTGAGCAAAAGAAAAAGAATTACATGTCCCACACCCCACAACGTAAATTAAGTTTGAAATGAGGCAATAAAAATATATAAAAAAATAGTGGAGGTAAAGTATGATTAAAAAGGTTAATTAAGATTAGTAAGAGAAGGTAATGATGGATGGGAAGAATAATATATGTAGTACGTGGGTGGGGAAGGGTAGGGCCCGCAAAGGGTTTGCACGCGTTGTGAGGGCCCAAAAGCTCAGCCATGCAACAGGCGTGGAATTTTATGGCCCCCTGCATTGTCGGGTTGTACGCCGTTTTCTATATATGCTGCTGCTTCTTCTTCCGCGTGACTCTTCCCTTTACCTTCTACGAGGCACCTCCTCATTCCGTTTATCCTAAACCTAACGGAGTACTCTTCGAAAGGGTGTTTGTAAATTCAATTAGATAAGGTAAAATCACTTTTTTTTTTTTTTTAAGCTATTCACTCACAGTTTTATCATCTAATAATTACTTCTAAACTGTTAATAGAGTTTGCAAACACCATCTTCACATATCTAAAATATTTTTATTTCTTTTATACAAATTTAACAATATTATTTATTTATATATAAAGTACATTAGAAACACTATAAATTAATACTCGATTAATTAATAAACTCTCTAAGACAATATATTTTATTAGTTTCAATACGAGAATAGGGTGCTAAATTAATATTTCGCTAAAATACATTTTGATAATTTCTATAGACAACATATAAATATAAATTAATACTCCCTTCGTCCGCCTATAAATGTTACGTTACTTTTTGACACAGAAATTAAGAAAAGTGATTAAATAATAGATATAGTACAAGTGATGTGATTGAGAGAGGAGAGAGATAGAGAGAAAAAGTAAGATATAAAGTGAAGTGTAAGAAAAAGTACTTACCAAAAAAGGTATGAGAAGCTTATATGCGGACGGACCAAAATGGTAAAATGGGAAGCTTATAGGCGGACGGAGGGAGTAATTCTTTGTATACTACATACTGCATGAATGATTTAGGAGGAACACTTCTATGAAATATTTCATGTGAAATATTAGTTTATTTAAGGAAGGATAAAAAATTCGCAGATCTTTTGCGGGTCTGACCGGGTCAAACAGATATTTTAAAAAAAATAACGTAGAAGGCTAACAGAAAAACGGGTTCACTACTATGGAGGTAATTATATGTTACTGTAAGGATAAATATGTGTTATTGTAAGTACAAATAACACATAACTTGACTTTTCACTTGAAATATTACTACAATTAATTTAAGGAAGGATAAAAACTTGCAGATTTTTTGCAAGTCGAAGTCATACCAAATCAAACAAATCTTTAAAAAAATAATAACTCAAAAGACTCATAAGATCAGTTAAGTAGTTATCTTATATAATAACCATCAAAAGTTTTCCAAGTTTATATTGAATGTAAACAGATCAGATCGATTACATTTCCTTAGACAATATAAGCAAAAAAAATATCAAAACAAAATACAAACCATCTTACACGATACTACCTTCTCCATTGCCTTCTATCTCATCTTCAGGAATTTGTAGTGTAATGAGAAGTCTTATGTGGATATCACTCATGTGATCCTCATCTGATATATTCTCATCATGTAATATCTTCTCTTCAATCTTCTTCCCTTTGTTAAAATCTGTACTTCCAGATGACAAGACTAGTTTTTCCCATTTCAGAACATCTGGTGATAAAATATTAGATCCAGCAGCAGTTGCAATCCTCATGGTCAGCTTCCATAGCTCACCATCTTCAACTTCTATGAATTTTTCAAACTATATAAATTCATCTTGTTTGGTTGGAAGATCACCATACCTTCTCACTATCTGTTGGTCCCTGAACGAGTAATGAATGGGATTAAAGTCTAGAGGGGAGGGGTGAATAGACTTTAAAACTTTTTCAAGAGAGTTGGGAACCTCTTCTGATTGCTATGTCAACTGGACTACAAGTCTGCTGGTCCAGATGACTATAGTGATCTGACTGAAGAGGTTATATGCGGAATTATGGTAGGCCTTATTTAGACTCGTTCTTTTAGTTCTTATGAAAGTGTTAACTTGTTTTGCTTAATGAAAATGCTCAGTTGATGCTGGTTTGAAAGTTATGGCCTTGTTTTGAAGACAGTTGAAAATACAGTATGCACTATATAAAGATAGATGAAATGACAGAAATATAAAGTGCAGTAAGTAAATAACACCAGGTTTATAGTGGTTCGGATATACGTTCCTACGTCCACTCTCACTTCTCAACGTGATGTTTAATCCCTTTAATTTCCCAAAAATTACAAGGGTCTTGTCCTTTATAGTCCCAAGGTTAGGACTTTGAGATCTGAGCCGTCCTAACAGCTACGGTCTCCACAAGTGATTGTAAGCACTTGCACTTTGAGGGGTTCAAAAACTTTTAACCTTTCGGTGAGGGTTTGGGGTTTTTAAAGGATATCCAACTAATGGTTCAAGCTTATAAATTGCTTAACCACTATGCTTAAAACAATGAGTATACAATATGAACAGGTTTCAGGTTCTTATGGGTTGGATAGAAATCACTTAAGAGCTATAGATATTCTAATGGTTTCTGGCTCTTTTGAGAACTCTTAGAACAGTATGGCTTTAGCTTTGATTGCTTGGTTGACTTGTTGAATTCTCTCTTGTGACTTCTTCTTTGTGATTTCTCATCCTCTTGTATTTATAATGGTGATTGCTTGTGACTAGCCGTTGGAGTTGACTAGCCGTTGGGGCAATCTTTCCATAATGGCTTGATTCCTTGATTCCAGCCGCTTGATTGCTTCAATCCTGGGATCATGTCAATCTTCTAAATAAGGTAGGTCTTTGTTTGAATTGTAAGATGACTTTGGAATCAGCCGAGTCCTGGAAGAGCACATAGTCTTCTGATCTGTACTACTAGTCTTCTGACTACTCTTCTGGCCTTAGGTCTTCTGACTTCTGATATCAGTCGAGTAGCACTCTTCTGATCTGATAATTCTTTGTACTGCTTTAGGTCATCTTCAATCTTGGACTCCATCAGATAGGTAGGTATACAAGCACCTTAACTTATCTGGTCTTCAAGGATCTTCTAGTCTTCATGTCTTCTACTCTTCTCATCTTGAGGATAGGCATGTAAGCGAGGACTGTGCTGATCAGCTGATATCAATACAGTTGATCACACAAGACTAGTCTAAGCTGTTCTATACAAGTCAGCTGATCCTATTACATTTATAAACTCTAAGTGTTTTAGCCATCAAAACTATTCTAACATCAAGTGGGGCTTAGGGTGAATTTATATCCCAACACTATCCAATGGGCAGTCTCCCATCTTTCCTCCAGAACTAACCATCTAGCTGTGCTTTCAGGATCGATAAACACATCGATATAAGCATCTTCAGTGGCTTCCTCATCTTTCTTATTAGCCTTCAAATCTTTGATATATCAGGTTAAAGCTTTCTTCTTGGCTTTCTTCTCATCAACAACCTTCTACTTTTTTCGAATAGCTTCCTCTAATTTCTTTCAACTCTCCAGTCGGTTCATTGATTTCTAATTTCTTCTTTCCTTGTCTAATCTGAACGGGAACATCTTCTTGTTCAATTACTTTTCATTTTCCTTTAAGCAATCTCTTCTGTTCTGCTTCACTTGGTTTAGTTTTCTCATATTGCTTTACGAGCCTTCTTCTTGTCTGAGCAACAACTGTTCAACTAACTTCAACCTTACTTCCCTATCTTCCCCTTTTTGGCTTCATCAGATGCCTTAAAGGTATAGGTCGAAGTAAATATAGTCATCTCTTCTTTCATGGCTTGCTTCATTAGACCAGTAGCCTTCTCAATTAATTTCTAATGATTATGTTCAACAGATATCTTCTCCAGCCTATCAATAGTGAACTCAAGTTTTCTTGAAGTGAAAGAAAATTCATTCTTGTAACGTGTAGCCAATCTTTCCAGCATCACATTGTGTTCTTTCATAGCTTTTAATTGAGATCTTGCTTCCAACAGTTGTTCATATGCTTCTCTTCTCTACTCATCTGCAATCTCAATCTTAGTTCTATATATAAACTCTTTCAAGCTTCCTTGATTCAGTAGCCAAAGATCGTGCAAAGTCTACAGAGCTCTTTTCAGTATATGACAAATGATCTTAATTTCAAAAAAACTTTCAACATATTAAACAAGGGTAAAATGTAAGTTTAACCCCAAGAGAATTATTTGAAAACAGTTTTAGTCTCACGTTCTTTTTTGGTCCCATTTTTTACAAATAAAGTCCCAACTGTCAAATATTTAACAGTTTCTATTAAATAACAGTCTGAAAATTATAAAAATTAAATATAGAATTTGTTTTTTTTTTTTTGAAACCCAATAATCTGAATATAATTTAAAATTACCAAATTTTTAAATAAATTTTTAATAAAAAAGTTTAGTATTAAAATTGAAATAATCTGAAGATACAAAAAAATTCCGAAATTTAAATAAATTTTTAATAAAAAAGTTTAGTATTAAAATTGAAATAATTTGAAGATACAAAAAAATTGAAGAATTATACAATCCATATTTAAATATAATCTGAAAATCCAAATTAATTTTATAGAATTTGGATATAATTTAAAAATGCAAAATAATAAAAATTTCACAAACCAAATTAATTTATGTAAAATCAGGAAGTTAAAAAAATATTTATAGAATTGGAATATAATTAAAAAAATACTAAAGTAATTTTTTTAAATCAAATAATAATCTAATAGTATAAATTATGAAATTACTCAAAATAATTTTTGAATAAAATTCTATATTAAAACAAAAATAAAAAATATTTATATAAAATTTAATTTGAAGATACAAAATATAATTCATATAAAATCTGATTAACAAATTAATGGAATTTAAAATCTAATTAACAAATGATTAAAAATATGATTAACAATTGATTAAAATCTGATTATCAAATAATTCATATAATTTGAAGATACAAAGTATAATTCATTTAAAAAACGTTTATATTTAAAATGATTAACGAATGGAATTAAAAAATATTAATTACAATAATTTTAAATATAAAAAAAATCAAATTAAAAAGTAAATATAACAAATAAATTAAGCAAACATCTACGCACATATATGACCTCCCCGCCCGTGCTCTTCTTCTTGCCGGCGAACTTGCCATTCCCCATTCCGATCGCTGTCAACGCCGTCACTTTAGCCCCATTCTCGTCACCACCTTGCCGCCACCAGCCACGACACCTCAACATCACCGCCACCACCGTATACTTTCCAAAACCTCATAAAAATTCGGCTACAAAATTCGAATCTGGTCACGAAATTCATAAAGGCTACCCACTCTAACCCCGTCTCAGTGTCAGGAATCAATGCCCCTTATCAATTTAAAATTTCCATCACTCCTTCATGTCCAATTTTATTATTTTTTATCGTGATTATTCACGATTATTTTACAGTTTTTTTAACTTTGTTTTTCTCATTTTTTGTATTCGTGTTGGTGTTTGGGAGTGGGGTTGATGGCGTGGGGTGACATTGGATGGTGTTTCTAGCGACGGGTGTGGCGAGGGTTTGAGATATTGGTGCGATGTTGGAGGAAAACAACCCATAGCAGGCTCGTGAATGTTTTTTTTCTCAGTGCTTTGGAAATTTCTGGCGAATGGAGCAGGGGGAATGACGGGTTTGGGACAACATATATGGGAGGAGCAGTGGTGGATCGGGAAGTCACTAGCAATTTATGGGGAAAATGCCAGAAATTTCCGGGGAATGTGTTAGATGGGTGGGTTTGATATTTTAGTAATGTTGTAATTTTATATTACAGTATAATATTTTAATTGAATTAAATTATAAAAAAAAATTGTAGTTAACAATGCGTGAGGCTCACTCATATTTTCTGTTAGCATTTAACGGAAGAATTTTAATGCGACCAAAATTGTTGAAAAAAGGACCAAAATCGTGGGAACATATTCTCTTGGGACCAAACTTGCATTTTACCCTATTAAACAATTTTTGTCTATAACCAGCGTCCATCTGGTTTACTTCATTATATATGGCTTTCTTAGAATCTTCCACAAGCTTACTGTTCTGCTCCAACATGGCTTTCTCACTTCTGAATTTAAATAAGTATCAAGAGACAATTTCAGTACCTTTTCAAGATCATCCTTCCAGTGGTCTATCAAAATACTCTGAATAGGATGAGCAACAACTTCAACCTCCATCTGAACTTGTTCTTCTGCAATAACAACTTCAACCATTCTTTCCTCGGCTATGACTTCTTCATCAGCTGGCTCAACACTTCCTGCGATTGCCTTCAAATTTAGTTCAGAATAAGGAACATTTGCTAACTTGGCTTCCTTACCTCGTCTTTCAGCTTCATCACTATCCTTCTTAACCATTTGAACAAGCTTAGCAACATAGGCACACGTCTGTTTTGGAAACTCCCTTTCCAAATGCCTTGAAATTTTTCCAGCATTCATTCTTGGACCATGAGCATGTTCACTTGATATTCAAACACCAATCCTCTGAGATGATCAAATGGATTATCCAAGTCAATTATAGGATCAGAACATTCCAACTCAACTTTTTCTGCTTCCTGCTCTTGCTCATCTAGTACTTGAATACCTATACTTTGATGTGTCTCAACATCATCTTTAGGAGCTTCAAGTTCTGGTTGTGCAACATCTTCAACAACTTCATCTGGTAAGTTCAACATTTTTCTTACCAGTGCCGTTAATGCGTTTGATGGCAACAGATTAGCAAATTTCTTCACTCCACTTACTTCCTTCTGCTCTAATTCCCAATCTTGGAAATTAGTTATGCCTCTCATACTAACTATCACCTCGTACATATCTTCAACAGGTCCATTACGCAATGTAACCCATGTACAAATCCTTATCAGCCTTTCAAAATCTTCAGTGTTGGTATCAATCTCTATTGGTTTCAACAATTTCTTCAAATTTCGAGTCATCCTTGCTCGAAGCATTTTCTCTCTCATACAAACAATATAATTTACCATGGTTGGAAATCGATTTGGTTGGGGGGTTTGAGGAGTCTTTGTGTGTGGAATACTCATCTCAGCTGAAGAGTTATCTGGTGGGGTTTCAGAAATAGTGGGATTAGGATCAACATATTCTGTTGAGGGTAAGGCTAAAATTTGGGTGGTGGTTTCTGTGGGAAACAATGTGGCTTGGTTTATGTCTTCAGTTGTCGGAGTATCAGCCGATGTATATATAGTAGTGTCTGGGCGAAGTAATGCACTAAAATGTTGTGCAAATACTGGTGGGGTTTGGGGACTTGGTTTAAAACGAGATCTTGAAGATCTGGGTCTAGTTTGAATTGGAATAGAGGTGGGAGATACAACAAAAATAGAAATGATAGGGTATATAACCTTCTTCCTCTTGGCTGGTGGAGGAGATGAATTTGAGTCATCTTGTGGAGGATAGTCTCCGGACTTGATCAATTTTATTCTGGCTTGCAGTTCCTCCTCTGTCTCGACTAGTTGAGTCGACTCTTCTGAATCAGTTCGTCCAGAATCCTCCTCGGACTTGATCATTGCATCGTCTGATCATACTAACCAATAGGTCCAGCCTCATGAACCTCTTCTTCTAACCTTGACTCTTCATCAAAAGAGTTGTCTTCAATAATCGCATCCTCTGGGTTAATTTCAACCCTTTTCTTTGCCAACTTTTCCTGAGTATATCTTTCAGTGGTATCCTTATTCAGATAGATCTTTGAAAAATGAAAAACTTTACCCTTGCTCCAGTATGATCTTGAGGGTAATAGTTTGGGCAACAAAACACTGAGCTTGTTCCCAAAGCTGACAGAAGCAACAACTACCCATTCTCTTGCATCAACATCAACTTTAACATTTCTTGCAAAATACACCAGTCTCTCCATAAACAACCTTTGCCAATAGGGGTGGGAATGGGCCAGGCTACCCGACAGGGGCCTACGGCTCGGCCTACTAAAGCTCGGCTCGGCTCGTTTAATAAACAAGCCGGGCTCAAACTTTTTTAAAAGCCCATTTAATTAAAGAGGCCAGGCCTAAGCTTTTTTATAGGCCTTTTAGGCCCAACAGACCGGCCTATTTAAATTAATTTATATATATATATATATATAATATTATTAATATATAATTTATAAAAATATAATATAATATATGAGATAGCGCCGCTTACAACTTAGAGAAACCCTAATTCCGATCTCAAACACGTTCAATCGTTTATAAGTTATAACAAAAAAAAAAACTCTCTGCATACTTTTTGCACGCTCGTTGCACACTCGATCGAAGCACGGTCGCTGCACACTCAATCCAAATCTAGGTTAACATTCTGCCGCTGCACACTCAATCCAGGTTAACATTCTGTAATTTATATTTTGTTTTTATTGTTTGTTCATTCTTAAGTCTCATGAGTATTATTAGTATGAAGTATTCTCAAATTGTTGATAATATGTAATCTACCATATTGAGCAAGATACCATATAGAGAATGGCGCGTTTCCATCATTTTGATTTTTTTTCTGTGTTTCTCTATTTTTATATTTGCACAGTGGTTGTGATTTGAACACTCTCTTTGAGATTATCTTGAAGAATTGAAGATGAGATTATCTTGAAGAATTGATATATTTTTCTTTGTAATTGTTGAAAAGAACATTCTGCTATTTTTTTTAAACATTTGTTATTATTTTTTATGATTCGGTGGTATTGGTAATTCAATTTATGTATTTTATTTTATTTTGAAATACACTTAAAAAGGCCTTTAAAAGGCTTTCGGGCCAGGCCTATTTATTAAAAAGGCCAGGCCAAGCCTTTAAAAAAAGCCTATGAGAGGCTATAGGCCAGGCTTAGGCCTAAATATTATATACCAGGCCCAGAATTTTTTTCTTAAGGCCTGGCCTGGCCCATTCCCACCCCTATTTGCCAATCACCTTCAACCTCATCATAGATCGCAACCCTCTTTTAAGTGTTTACACATATTAAAGTTCGAAATCAAAGTTGAGTATAAAACTTAAAACTGAAAGTATTGTGCTGATTGAGTAAGAACAATACTAATCAGAACACTATTCCGCATTGTTTACTCTGATATTTTGAAAGATTTTAAAAAGTCTATTCACCCCTCCCCTTTAGACTTTTTCTAGCTTAATTAATCTTAACTCAACTTGGGACCAACAGAGAACCATGATATCATTTTGTTGCCTAGAAATTGACATATTCCTGATGTGGATTTTCTATCTATTCTGCATCCACCATAATCAGAATCTGAATATCCACTTAGTTCTATGTTGTCATCAGCAGGGTACAAAAGTCCTAAGTTGACTGTTCTTTTTAGGTACTTTAGAATCTTCCTTGCTGCTTTCAGATGACTTTGTTTTGGGTTGGCTTGGAACCTAGCACTAACACCTACATCAAAGGTTATGTCTGGTCTGCTGCCTGTAAGGTATAGGAGAGATCCAATGAGTGCTCTATACTCAGACTGGTTAAGTGCTTTTCCAGTCTCATTTGGTTCCATCTTGAAGGATGTCATCATTGGAATTCTTGCAGTCTTGCTCTGTTGAACTTTAAATCTTTCTAGTAAGCTTTTAGTATACTTGGATTGATTTATGAAGATCCCTGCTGGACTTTACTTTACTTGAAGTCCAAGGAAATAGTTCATTTCACCCATCATGCTCATCTCAAACTTGCCTTGCATTATTTTAGAGAATTTATTGCACATATCTTCGTTGGGTGATCCAAATATGATGTCATCCACATAGATTTGTACCATTAGGATGTCATCTCCTTGAATTCTGAACAGGGTCCTATCCACCTTGCCCTTAGTGTACCCATTGTCAAGAAGGAACCGGGATAAAGTATCATACCAAAACCTTGGTGCTTGCTTCAGGCCATAGAGTGCTTTCTTCAGCCAATATACTTTATCTCCTTTTTCAAAGCCTGGAGGTTGTTCTACATACACTTCTTCCACAAGTATACTATTTAGAAATGCACTCTTGACATCCATTTGATATACTTTAAATCCCATATAGGATGCATACGCTAGAAATAGCCTAATGGCTTCAAGTCTGGCGACTGGAGCAAAGGTTTCATCATAATCAATCCATTATGATTGTGAATATCCCTTAGCTACCAGTCTAGCCTTGTTTCTAGCTATCACATCATTATCATCCTTTTTGTTCTTGAACACCCACTTTGTTCCAACTACATTGTGGTGTTTAGGACGATCTACTAGTTCCCACACTTCATTTCTTGTGAACTAGTTCAATTCTTCTTGCATGGCAGTGATCTAGTTGCTATATTGCATTGCCTCATCTATGTCAACTGGTTCTGTGTTGGACAAGAAGGAACACCAGCAGAACATGGAGGTTTGGGGATTTTGAGTTAACTGTCTTCTGGTTCTAACACCTGAGTCTACTCCTCCTAAGATGAGAGTAGATGGATGATAAGATTTCCATGTATTTCTTACAGGTGTCTCAACACCAGATGAGTTATGGTCCTCATCTGTTATAGTGTTGTCAGAAGAGTTGACTGGATTTGCTCGATCGTCATCTGTATTTTGAGTGTCGAACATCTCATTCCCACTTGCATTTGGAATTGGTGCTTCTTGATTTGGGGTTGTTTGTTCAACTTGAGTCTGTGATCTAGTGACAGGTCTATGAGGTTTGTCTTCTTCTGGACATTCAGAGAAAGGTTCATCAACTTCAATAAACTCTTCTGATTTTTCTTTTGACTTGATCACTAGTCTTCTCTTCTTTTCTGCATCTGAGTTTGTGTCAACTGTACTCTTTTAACAAGATTCATCAAATACAACATGAGGTGTGTCTTCCACAAGAAGGGTTTGTTTATTGAATACCCTAAATACTTTGCTAGTTGAAGAGTATCCTAAGAATATCCCCTCACCTGCTTTGGCATCAAAAGCATTCAATTTACTCTTCCCATTGTTGTGAATGAAACACTTACACCCAAATATATGAAAGTAAGATATTCTAGGTTTCCTATCTTTCCACAGTTCATAAGGGATTTTCTCATGAATTTTATGAATACCTGACCTGTTTTGAGTATGACATGCTGTGTTGATGGCTTCTGCCCATAGTTTCTTGGGAGTGGAGAACTCAACTAGAAGGGTTCTTGCAGCTTCTTTAAGTGTTCTGACCCTTCTTTCAGCTACACCATTCTGTTGAGGTGTTCTAGCTGCACTTGTTTCATGGTGAATGCCATTTGAAGTACAATAAGCAATAATATGAGAATTTATGAATTCAGTGCCTTTGTCACTTCTAATTTTGACAATAGGTTCTCCCTTTTCTATTTGGATTCGTTTGAGCAATACAAGAAGCTTTTGCTGAGTTTCACTCTTCTTGAATAGAAAGATGACCCAAGTGTACTTGGAGAAGTCATCTACTACTGTTAGAGTGTATTTTCTTCCAGTCATTGTTGTTGGAGTGAATGGTCCAAATAGATCCATTGTTGTTGGAGTGTACTTGGATTCGTTTGCTTCCCTTGTTGACATGCATCACATACCTGATCTTTACAGTAGTGTTCATTAGGCAGACCATCAACTAGAGATTCCCTTGCTAGCTTGTTTAAAGTCTTAAAGTTCAAATGACTAAGACGTTTGTGCCATAGCCAGCTGATATCTTTAGGGCTTTTTCACAAGCAGACAAATATCTTTAGAAAAGTTGTTCCAATTAGTAAGATACATACTGCCTTTTCTAGAGCCTGTTAGAAGGGTTTGATTTGTACGTTTATCACTTACGTGACAATTATCCTTAGAGAACTTACTGAGTATCCTGTGTCACAGAAATGAGATACTAAAAGTAAATTGAACTTCAAACCTTCAACATAAGATACATTGTGTACCTCAATGTCACCATTCTTTAAGATGACATATCCTTTTGTGTTACCGTGCGCGTTATCAACAAATAAGACTTTTGGACCTTTCTTTTCTGTATAGTTGGTCAAAAGGGTTTTGGTTCCTGTCATGTGTGATGAGCATCCACTATCTATGTACCAAGTTTCTCCTACCGATCCATCCTTTCTATATAGATCCCTTCTTTCCTGGAAGGTAAATTAAGTCTTAGGTACCCATTTTGTTTTGGGTCCTTGGGTGTTAGTAGTAGTACCCTTGGGAACCCACATATACATTGCTCTTTTGAATAACCTTGAGCATTTGAGTTGTCTCCCTCGGGCGTCACAGAACCAAATCTTACCAGCTGACACCTTAGCATGGTTTGACTTGTTATTTGTTTCGGCTAGGTAACTGTTAGATCACTTCTTTTGATAAGACTGAGTTAGGATGGTCTTCTGACTAGTTACATTCGGCTTGGGTGCATAAGCTGATCGTACGTGAGTATATGGACCATACTCCTCTGTTCTTACAATATCTCATATGAGATAGGGGGCGCAAAGAGAACAGATTTGTGGGAAGAAGACTTTTTCTTCTTGGCTGGAGCAGCATACAACTAAGACTGTCTCAGACGAGATGGTCTAGGCTGTTTGTTGTTCCTCTGTGCATGCTTTGGCGTACTCAGCTGAGTTGGACCCAGATGAGGTTGCCTTGGCTGTACTGGCTTAGGGTTAACTGGTCTTTTACCATTTCTGGTGTTAAGAGAGTTAACCTTAGTTTGTACTAGCACATATGCCTTTTAGTTCATATTAGGTTCATTAGGTTTAGAACATTCACCAGTCTCATGTACTTGAGTAGTAGACTTGTTAGGTGTACTACCCTCAGCTGGAGAAGATTTTGATGAGTTGGGTTCAAAACCATGACCCATCTTGTTGGCATTTGATCTATAAAATTCAGAGATATGTTCTATAGTAGCCGAGGCTTTATTAAACTCTGATACTTTTAGATCTAGGCCATTCTTCTCCTTTTCTAAGAGCACTTTTGCATGAAAAAGATCATCGAACTTGGATTGAAGTGTTCGAAATTCCAAGGTTTCTTTGGCTTGAGCTTTGAGCATCCCCTCGTATAGGTGAGTTATTGTTGTGTTTTCTTCTTTAAGAAGTTCAATTTCCTTATTTAGTCGCTCATTCATAGTTAATAACTCAGGGGTGCTTTCAAACTTAGCCTTTTTCAGCCTTGCAATTTCTTTTCTTAAATCCGCGTTCTCTTCTTCCACTTCTATAAACGCTCTTGTTGCGATATCAAGATCACCTTTTACTTCCTCCAAAGATTGGTAATAGGTGTTCTCGATCTCGCCTACAGACGAGTTACCCTCATCTGTGTATGAGGAAGCAGGTAAATGATAAGTTGAAGTATAGGAGTTTACCTCAGTTTCGGCTTTGGACATCATAGCTAAATCATCTGAGTCGTCATTTGAGAAAAGTCCAGAATCAAGTGATGAGGGCAGGTCATCACTTTGATACTCAGATTCTTCAATCACCATTGCTTGCCTGTCTAAGTTCCTTTTGTCTCGTCTAGACTTCCTTTCTTCTTTGTCTTCTGAACTCAGATCTGGACATTCATATACGTAGTGTCCGGGCCAATAAAAAGGTATGGAATATAAAAGAAAAAAGAAACCTAAAACCATAAGCTCACAAGTCGAGCCAGAGGCCGGAGTACGTGCTGTTAAAACCTTGCCTGGGAAAACCCTCCTTAGGGACAAAACTCAGGCGAAGGAAAAAAGGTAAACTCCTCTAACAATCAATGTCTGTAAAAGACAGTATACAAATCTTTATGCAAGAAAGTAAGTAAGAAATCTGGAGGGTATCCCCTCCAAATGCAGTTGATCTTCGTCTTGGACACTGCGTCAGCCGCCTGGTTGGCCTCTCTAAAAGTGTGAGAATACCAAATGTGCATGTCTGTGGTAAGAGGATGAACCTGACTCCAGAGACCCTGCCGACGCCAAGGAACAGAAGGAGTAGAGCTCATCAAAGTTCTAACTGTCAGACTGGAGTCCGACTCGATCCATAAGAATCGCCACCCTTGGGAGTGTGCATACTGAATAGCAATGAGTGCCGCTGCTAACTCCGCCTCAAATGGAATACCCCAACCAACCTCTTGGGAAATAGCCGCAACAAAGAACCCCCTGAAGTTCCTACACACCGCCCCTGCATGCAAACTACATGGAGAGGATGTTGCACTGCCGTCTGTGTTGATCTTGTACCAATCCGGATCCGGTGGGATCCATCTAACAGAAGAACCCTGACGAGTCGGCTTGTGCCTGCCCAATACACCAAGAGACCTGGCAATCAAGAGATCCCGAACTGAACCGTCAGAGTAACCCCGAGAGATGCTATTGACTTCCCTAATACCAGCAACGATTTGCGCAATGCATCGTCTGACTGAAGGATAGACCCCATCAAAGACCACCCTGTTCCGCAGAGCTCAAATAGCCCTGTTGGGATATAAATTCACCTTAAGCCCCACTTGATGTTAGAATAGTTTTGATGGCCAAAACACTTAGAGTTTATAACAGCCTAGACTAGTCTTGTGTGATCAACTGTATTGATATCAGCTGATCAGCACAGTCCTGGCTTACATGCCTATCCTCAAGATGAGAAGAGTAGAAGACATGAAGACTAGAAGATCCTTGAAGACCAGTTAAGTTAAGGTGCTTGTATACCTACTTATCTGATGGAGTCCCAGATTAAAGATGGTCTAAAGCAGTACAAAGAATTACCAGATCAGAAGAGTGTTACTCTGCTGATATCAGAAGACAGAAGACCTAAGGCCAGAAGAGTAGTCAGAAGACTAGAAGTACAGATCAGAAGACTATGTGCTCTTCCAGGACTCGGCTGATTCCTAAGTCATCTTGCAATTCAAACAAAGACCTACCTTATTTAGAAGATTGACATGATCCCAGGATTGAAGCAATCAAGCGGCTGGAATCAAGGAATCAAGCCATTATGGAAAGATTGCCTCAACGGCTAGTCAACTCCAACGACTAGTTGCAAGCAATCTCCATTATAAATACAAGAGGATGAGAAATCACAAACAAGAGGTCACAACAAGAGAATTCAACAAGCTAAGCAAGCAATCAAGCAAAAAGCCATATTGTTCTAAGAGTTCTCAAAGAGCCAGAAACCATTAGAATATCTATAGCTCTTAAGTGATTTCTATCCAACCCATAAGAACCTGAAACCTGTTCATATTGTATATTCATTGTTTTAGGCATAGTGGTTAAGCAAATTATAAGCTTGAACCATTAGTTGGACACACTTCAAAAACCCCAAACCCTCACCGAAAGGTTAAAGTTTTTGAACCCCTTAAAGTGCAAGTGCTTACAATCACTTGTGGAGACCGTAGCTGTTAGGACGGCTAAGATCTCAAAGTCCTATCATTGGGACTATAAAGGACAAGACCCTTGTAATTTTTGGGAAATTAAAGGGATTAAACATCACGTTGAGACGTGAGAGTGGACGTAGGAACGTATATCCGAACCACTATAAACCTGGTGTTATTTACTTACTGCACTTTATATTTCTGTCATTTTATCTATCTTTATATAGTGCATACTGTATTTTCAACTATCTTCAAAACAAGGTCATCTATCTTTATATAGTGCATCAGCTGAGCATTTTCATTAAGCAAAACAAGTTGAACACTTTCATAAGAACTACAAGAACGAGTCTAAACAAGGCCTACCATAATTCCGCATATAACCTCTTCAGTCAGATCACTATAGTCATCTGGACCAGCAGACTTGTAGTCCAGTTGACATAGCAATCAGAAGAGGTTCCCAACTCTGTTGAAAAAGTTTTAAAGTCTATTCACCCCTCCCCTCTAGACTTTAATCCCATTCACTACTCTTTCAGGGACCAACAAGCCCAAACTGTAGTGACAAATGCCGCTCTCCATAACTCCATGGACTGCGGACCCAAGCGAACTCTGGTAGCCTGGAGAAAGATATCAAGAAAGCTGATCCCCATGTGGATCGTAACTCCAAAAAGCTGAGTCAGATGCTGAAGAAGTGAGCAAACAAGTGGTCTAAAGACTCAGAGTCTCTACGACAGAGCATACACATCGAAGGACCGTGAATCCCAAATGAGACCAGCCAATCAGAAGTAGAGAGCTTGCCCCATATTGCCCTCCAAATAACCGTAGAACGACACATCGGAATGAAGGAACTCCAAATCCACGACGACCAGCCAAGACGAGGGAGAGGAGATCTGAGCATGTCATAGGCTACTGAAGAGGTTAGCTCCCCTGAGGTAGTACCTTCCCAAATACGTTTGTCAGGGCCATGAAGAACCCGAATCTGGAGGATATCTCTAACAATATCTGTGAAGTCTGTGACGAAGCACTCCTCAAAGTGCCAACAATCGTCATAGAAGAAGTCCCCAACCGTGCTCTTCAGGGTAGCCGCAAACCAATCCGGGAGGCCAATCTTATCAGAAATAGTGTATCCCAACCAGTTATCATGCCAAAAGCTGACTGTCGAACCCCTACCAATCAGCCACCTTGACCCATCAGAAAGCCTCAAAACGTGAGGATGAATACCTGGCCCAATAGATGAGATCCTCCCATGGGGACGCAATCTGCCATCCGAGGAAAAGTTAAAGCATGTACCTAATGATAGCTAAAGCATGTACCTAATTTTTGGTTTGAGGCACTTCTTCTTGGAGGTGTGGCAACCCTTCTTCTATATCCTCTACTACCAGATGACTCCTTGTCCTTCCTTGGATTCCTTTCTAGAGTCTTTTCTCTCACTTGTCTGGTAGATGTACCTGCATTTTTATCTCTATAATTTCTATAGAATTTTCTATACTTGATGTTCCTGTTATTATTCATTCGCTCGAATCTTTTGATCATCAAGGCCATCTGCTCTTTCAAGCTCATCTTTGACCCTCCTACTTCTTCAGTGTTTTGAGAAGTTTTGCTAGATGAGGTGCTTACGGCTCTTGCACTGGTTGATGCTTTGAAAGCTACGGTTTTGGTGAAGGATGGAGTCAGAGCTTTTTCTTCAATTTCTGAATTTTCTTCTCTGTCTAAATCATATTCATGAGCCTTGAGATTCTGGAATAAAGTCTGAATAGTCCAGTTCTTGATATCTTGTGTATCTTTGATGATGTTCTTCTTGAGTCTCCACTTCTTAGGCAAGGAGTCCAATACTTTCAATTTTTTCTCTCTATTCGTGTATTTCTTACCTAGGGACTCATTCTCATTGATAATATTGGTGAATCAATTATCTAGCTGATCTATATTCTCTTTTAATTGCATCTTGAAGTGTTCAAACTTTTTGACTGTAGTTGAGAGTTTGCTTTCTATGATTAGCTCTGTCCCTTCACACAAAAGAGCAAGAGCATCCCACATCTCTTTGGCTGACTCGCACTTGAGTACCTTCCCTATGTACTCATTTGGTAGAGTCTGCATAATGTAATCTTGAGCAATACTGTCAAGATTAGTTTGCTTCATCTCTTCTGGAGTGAGATCCTTCATAGGTTTGGGAGCAAGTTCACCAACTGGAATCTCTGGATCACCATTGGCAGTATTTAGAGCCATGATTGTGATTGGCCCCTCTGTTATCACAGACCACATCTTGTAATGGATTGAACTGAGATTCTTCTTCATCCTTATCTTCCAGTAGTCATAATCTTCAACCGTAAACTTTGGAAGCTTACGCATATTAGCACTCATGCTGTATGATTTTTCAAAAATATATAGATCTGTTCAAGAGGACTACAGATAGACTCCCTCAAGTCTTCTGATATTCTAGAGACAGTAGTCCGTTAGAACCACTGCTCTGATACCACTTGTTGGTCCCTGGACGAGTAGTGAATGGGATTAAAGTCTAGAAGAGATGGGTGAATAGACTTTAAAACTTTTTTCGAGTATAGGTTATAACTCGTCTGGCTCACCAAGTCAGCTGGACTACAAGTGTGCTGGTCCAGATGACATCAAGTGTGCTATTGAGTTTATGTATGCGGAAATGTGTAGGCCCTTTTATTTAAACTCGTTCACTTATCTTTTAGGAAAGCTTCAATTAATACTTGAATGAAATACTCAGATGATGCTGGTTTGAAAGATTAATGGCCTTCTTTATAAAACAGCTTAAAACGCAATATGCACTATTGATAAATATATATGAAATACTTGAAAGTAAAGTGCAGATAATGTAAATAACACCGTAGATTTATAGTGGTTTGGATTGCAGGTCCTACGTCCCCTCTCACGAATCGATTGTGATGTTAATCCCTTAAATTCTCCAAATTTACAGGGGATTGTCCTTTAGAGTCCTAAGAGAAGGACTTTGAGATCTGAGTAGTTCCAAACTACTACAGTCTCCACAAGTGATTGATGAGCACTTTCACTCTTACAGTGAATAAAAAACTTAACCGTTTAGGTGTAGGGTTTTGGGGTTTTGATGTGATCCATCTAATGGTTCAAGAAAATATGTATGCTTAACCACTATGCCCAAATCAATATGTATACAATGATGATTTGGATTCATGTTCTAGTTGGATGAGGAAAAACTTAAGAGCTAGGGTTGATCTAAGATTTTATAGGCTCTTGAGAACTCTTTTGATATGTAGCTTTTGCTTGTTTGCTAGTATGTAGCTTGATAGTATAACTTACTTTCTGTCTCACAATTCTGTGATAGGGGATATAAAGTCCAATTTAAAAGTAAAAAATGTGAAATAATCGACAAAAGAACACACACTACTCTACTTGTCGGTGTCAGACAAGGCAGCGTCTACATTGTGAATTGGAATAGTTGTCGTAGAGATGCTTGCCTTCTTACTAAAAGTTCTAAAGAAATCAGTTGGTTATGGCATAGACGCCTATGCCATATGAACTTTAAGATTATTAATAAGATAGCAAGAGACTATCTTGTTGAAGGTATTCCCAATGACATCTATTACAAGTCACAAGTGTGTGATGCATGCCAAAAAGGTAAACAAGTAAAGGGTTCTTTCAAATCTATTCCAACTCTCTAAACCAGTAGAGTCCTAGAACTTCTACATATGGATCTTCATGGTCCTATTAAACCTCCAACATTAAATGGTAGGAGATACACTGTTGGGAATAAAATGAGAAATGTTTTGATTTAAATACTAAAACCCCCTGAGACATGCCTGAGTCAAGGATGATCATGTTCTAAGAATGTTAGAACATATAGCTTAAGGCTAGATGAGAAGCTGAAATGTTAGGCAGCTCTTAGATATACAGATGCACTAGTTTAGGGGGAACATATGCCTTAAAGTCAACTAAAAGGCTCAAGTCAAATGTGTCCCAAGTTTGCTGAAAGGACAAGTATGCTGATCAAGAGTGAATGGATTGTGGAACAATCTCTATGAAGATCAAGCATGATAAATGGATCATCTAGACACAACCTACTAAAGCATTCTTGCTCAGGAGGTTTGTCCAGAAGAGTTGACTCAGCACACTTGTACCAGAACCATGACAAGGAGATCCCAACCTTGCTGATATGGTCAAGAATACTAATTCAATGGCATGGATACATAAGTTTCATCAATCATGCATAGAGTCATTCATGCAAAGGGAAATAGCCAAGTCATCTGAAGAGAGCAAGCCAACTATGCTGATAAGAAAAGTCTACTGATAGTTATCAGCAGAGTTGTCCAAGTGATAAGGAATGTTGTCCTTATCTTAGGACTAATCTTCAGAAGCCATGTCCATGATTAATCAAGTGAATCTTGAAGTCAGACATTGGGAAAAGTGCTGCAGAATGAAGACAAAGTTGTTACAGCCGTTTATTTCCCAAATGAGGACATGTCACTATCAAGAATCTGTCTTCCAGTTTGAAGAAGCTAAAGGAAGACATTTATGGACATTTGAGGCTGCCTCTCCAACGGGCAAATCCTTCATTTGTCTATAAATGCAGAAGTGTGAAGACCATTTGAAAGCAACTATCACCAATCCAACTATACTACAAGCAAGAGTGCTTTCAAGCTTCCAAAGAGACTACCTTAGTCTTCAAACACTTCATCTAAGCTGAACCTAATTGTATATCCATACAAAGCTTAGAGAGATATCCTATCCTTATACACTGATCTTCATTGTATAGGATATCTCATTAGTTGGAACCTTACTTCAACCCTTACCCCTTTCAAGTGAGAAAGAGAGAAGGTTGTAGTAGTAGAAGTGGTAGGAGCTGACTGTTGAGAGAAGAACAGTTTAGTTCTGAGTTGAGAAAGGGTACTAGGACTCTAGACATCCTAGGGATCAATTCACCAAGGAGTGGTGTTCTTGATCAAGTGCACCTTGGCACTATAAAACAAGTTAATTCCAAAAGTGAAGGAATTATCCTGTTAAATCAGGGAAAGTGGATGTAGGAGCTTGAGTCTCTGAACCACTATAAACTCTTGTGTTGATTTACTTTTAAGTACTTACATACATTCAACACTGCACACAAAACTAATCTTTCAAAGGACATATACTCAAAGACTGTGCAAAACATATTTGGACAAGTTCCCTGAAAACTGGACTGTTTGACTAAGTGATTTCAGAATTTTAAAAGGAGTTTAAACTAAAGGGCCAACCACTAATTCCGCACATATAACTCCCTTAGATAGTTATTCAACTAATTACTCAATAGTACTTAGTAGTTTGATTATCTATAAAGAGTTAATCATATCAGCAGAGTTGTCCAGGACAATCTTGCTGAACTCTGGTTTGATCAAAGTTTGAAAAAGAATTGCATACAAATGTATTCCCCCCTATACACTTGTTATATACTCCTTTCAGGACCAACAAGTGGTATCAGAGCAGGGGTTCAAAGACCACTGCTTCTGAAAATCCATCTTGATTTTCAAAATCACATATTTGGTGTGGTCACTGAACTGATCTATCTGAAATCCTATTGATTGTTGACTAACCGTTTCTTCCTGAGATATGGCTAACAACAATGCTGCTGTTCCACCTCCTGCTGTTCAAGGATTGGACAACATGGCCACAAATCCAGTCGACCACATCTCACATCATAAATTGCCCATGTTCTCAATAGACAATTATGATTTCTGGAAAATCCGAATGAGAGCTCATCTTGCATCTCTTCACACTGACATGCTGAGAGTGATCACAAGAGGAACTTTTGTGTTCACTCAAGTCAATCCCAGAATCACTTAAGCTCAAAGAGCTGATACAAGGGAGATGATCCCTAAAGATGAAGATGACTTTACTTCTGATGAAAAGAGTAAAGATAATCTGAATTATCTTGCTATGAACACCCTCTACCAAACAATTCCAGATGCAATCATGGGAAGGGTCTACCACTGCACAACTGCCAAAGAAATTTGGGATACTCTTGCATAAATGTGTGATGGTACTGAAAAGATTAAGGAGAACAAGCTCCAAGTAGCTGTGCAGAAGTTTGAACAATTCACAATGGAGTCTGAGGAGTCCATTGACAAATTTGCTGGTAGATTCACTGATGTGATGAATGAAATCAACTCCTTGGGCAAGGTGTACTCCAAGAGAGAGGTTGGATTAAAGATCTTGAGAAGTCTCACTCAAAAGTGGGATGTATATGCAGTAATGATGCAGAACACCAAGGATCTCTCCACCATGCCCATGCAACAAATCTTCTCTAAACTCAAAGCTTATGAGTTCGATCTCAACAGAAGAAAGCCTGTTGAGGAACCTTCAATACCTACAAAAGGAGTGGAATTCAAAGCCAAAACTGCTGAACCAGAAATGCAGTCCACTCCCAGATCATCAAAGTCAGTCTCCAAGACTGAAATGAAGGAAGAACTAGCCTTAATGGCTAGGAGGTTTGAAAAGCTAAACTCAAGGTTTGGTAGATACAAGAAATTCTACCAAGACAACAAATTTAGGAGAAGGTACAACTCCTCTGAAGCTCAGGCTGAAGTCAAGAAGCCTGAAGATAAAAGATTAGAGGACAAGTACTCTGATAGGAGAAGGTCCACTAGAGCTGAACCTTCATCATCTAGAAGGAGAGATGAGCCTAAGAAGGATGATGATGAAGACATGTGCTACAATTGCAAGAAGAAAGGGCACTTCTAGTATGACTGCCCTGAACTCAGCTCTAAAGAAAGAAGAGAAAGACAAGCAAAGAGAGACAGAAAATTCACCAATAGGAAAGCCATGATGGCTGGTGATGAGTCTGATTCTGCTGAAAGCTTCAACTCTTCTGATGGACTGTTCTCAAACAGTGAAGATGATGATGATGTGTGCAACATGGCCATTGAGGATGATGAGGTATCCTCTACTTCTAGCTCACCATCATTCATTTCACAAAACACTAGTGAAGTCAACCTGAAACTTTCTCTTGGAAAGTTAATGGAAGATTTCAGTATGCTATAGGAATTTCATGACAACTGTGTGAGAGAAAATGAAAAGTTGTCAATTGAACTTGCTAAAAACTCTGAGTCAGCTGTTGATGTCAATTTTACTGAGTTGTATCAACAAGTCTTGAGAGAGCTTGAGGAAGCAAATCTCAGGATAGTTGACCAACAAAAGGAGATTGATGATCAACTTCTCTCTTAGAAGAGAAAAGACTTTGAACTTAAAATTCTACATGCTAAGTTTGAAAACCTCTCACATGAGTATGATATTCTTAAATCAAGTGAAGAGAGCCTAAAATTAAAGATGTCTGCTTTGAAGAAATCCTCTAGGGCAATAGAGGAAATTCAAAGTTATCAAAGACCTATGGCTCAAAGAAGTGGATTAGGTTTTGATCCATTTGAATCTTCACCTTGTCTTAGTGTTGCTTCAACAAGTAACACTAAGAGAATCTTTTTTAAGTTAGTGGCTCAACAAGCTGAAAATGAAATAATTCAGCCATTAGACAAAGGAAAGGGCAAAATGCATGAATTGCCCACTCAAGTACTTCAGGAGACTAGGCCCATACCTAAGGGAAAGGCCAAAGTCTCTGAGTACAAGAGGAATGTTGGTCAGCAGAGTAGATCCAATGGAAGGGCAACTCTCCTGAACGATGTTCAGAGGAGTTATCCAAGGTATGATCAGCCAAGGCTAACTCTACTAAGGAAGCCTCAGCTGAACAGACCTAAGGACAACTACCCTGTTGGAAATAAAATGAGATATGTTTTTATCTAATACCAAAACCCCCTGAGACATGCCTAAGTTAAGTTGAGTATGTTCTAGAGATGTTAGAACATATAGTATAAAGGCTAGATGAGGAGCTAATATGTTAGGCAGCTCTTAGTTGATTAGATGCACAATTTGAGGGGGAACACATGCTTTGAAGTCCATCAAGAACAAGTCCCCTCAAGGCTCAAACTCTGGAAACAACACTAAGTCTTTTGAAGACCAACTATGCTGATCAGGAGAGTTGTCCAGAGGAGTTGTCTCAGCACAATTAATCAAGATCAAGTGCTCTGAAAGCCTGAGGTCAACCATGCTGAAGAGCTAGAGACAATCACACCCTAAAGAACTACAATTCAACATGCTAAGAGCACCTTGAAGTGAAGCAAAGGGTATGAGCCAAGTCATCTGAAGAAGAGCAAGCCAACCTTACTGATAAGAAAGACTGCTGATAGTGATAAGGAGAGTTGTCCAAATGATGAGGAATGTTGTCCTATCATTGGAACAGCTTTCAGAAGCCATGTCCAAGTCCTAACAAGAGAATCTGAAAGTCAGACATTGGGTAGAGTGCTGCAGAAAGAAAACAAAGTCTTAACAGCCGTTTATTTCCCAAATGAGGACATGTCACTATCAAGAATCTGTCTTCAAAGTTGAAGAACTAAAAGAAGACATTTATGGACATTTGAGGATGCCTCTCCAACGGGCAAATCCTTCAATTGTCTATAAATACAGAAGTGTGGAGACCATTTGAAAGCACCTCAGCTAAGCACCTCAACAGAATCCAACTACACAAGAATTCTGAAGTTCATAGAATTTCCATAGCTTTCAAAGACTATCTTAGTCTTCAAACACTTCATCTAAGCTGAACTCATTGTATATCCATACACAAGCTTAGAGAGATATCCTATCCTTATACACTGATCTGCATTGTAAAGGATATCTCATTAGTTGGAACCTTACTTCAACCCTTACCCCTTTTAAGTGAGAAAGAGAGAAGGTTGTAGTAGTAGAAGTGGTAGGAGCTGACTGTTGAGAGAAGAACAGTTCAGTTCTGAGTTGAGAAAGGGTACTAGGACTCTAGACATCCTAGGTATCAATTCACCAAGGAGTGGTGTTCTTGATCAAGTGCACCTTGGCACTATAAAACAAGTTAATTCCAAAAGTGAAGGAATTATCCTGTTAAATCAGGGAAAGTGGATGTAGGAGCTTGAGTCTCTGAACCACTATAAACTCTTGTGTTGATTTACTTTCAAGTACTTACATACATTCAACACTGCACACAAAACTAATCTTTCAAAGGACATATACTCAAAGACTGTGCAAAACATATTTGGACAAGTTCCCTGAAAACTGGACTGTTTGACTAAGTGATTTCAGAATTTTAAAAGGAGTTTAAACTAAAGGGCCAACCACTAATTCCGCACATATAACTCCCTTAGATAGTTATTCAACTAATTACTCAATAGTACTTAGTAGTTTGATTATCTATAAAGAGTTAATCATATCAGCAGAGTTGTCCAGGACAATCTTGCTGAACTCTGGTTTGATCAAAGTTTGAAAAAGAATTGCATACAAATGTATTCCCCCCTATACACTTGTTATATACTCCTTTCAGGACCAACAAGTGGTATCAGAGCAGGGGTTCAAAGACCACTGCTTCTGAAAATCCATCTTGATTTTCAAAATCACATATTTGGTGTGGTCACTGAACTGATCTATCTGAAATCCTATTGATTGTTGACTAACTGTTTCTTCCTGAGATATGGCCAACAACAATGCTGCTGTTCCACCTCCTGCTGTTCAAGGATTGGACAACATGGCCACAAATCCAGTCGACCACATCTCACATCATAAATTGCCCATGTTCTCAATAGACAATTATGATTTCTGGAAAATCCGAATGAGAGCTCATCTTGCATCTCTTCACACTGACATGCTGAGAGTGATCACAAGAGGACCTTTTGTGTTCACTCAAGTCAATCCCAGAATCACTTAAGCTCAAAGAGCTGATACAAGGGAGATGATCCCTAAAGATGAAGATGACTTTACTTCTGATGAAAAGAGTAAAGATAATCTGAATTATCTTGCTATTTACACCCTCTACCAAACAATTCCAGATGCAATCATGGGAAGGGTCTACCACTGCACAACTGCCAAAGAAATTTGGGATACTCTTGCATAAATGTGTGATGGTACTGAAAAGATTAAGGAGAACAAGCTCCAAGTAGCTGTGCAGAAGTTTGAACAATTCACAATGGAGTCTGAGGAGTCCATTGACAAATTTGCTGGTAGATTCACTGATGTGATGAATGAAATCAACTCCTTGGGCAAGGTGTACTCCAAGAGAGAGGTTGGATTAAAGATCTTGAGAAGTCTCACTCAAAAGTGGGATGTATATGCAGTAATGATGCAGAACACCAAGGATCTCTCCACCATGCCCATGCAACAAATCTTCTCTAAACTCAAAGCTTATGAGTTCGATCTCAACAGAAGAAAGCCTGTTGAGGAACCTTCAATACCTACAAAAGGAGTGGAATTCAAAGCCAAAACTGCTGAACCAGAAATGCAGTCCACTCCCAGATCATCAAAGTCAGTCTCCAAGACTGAAATGAAGGAAGAACTAGCCTTAATGGCTAGGAGGTTTGAAAAGCTAAACTCAAGGTTTGGTAGATACAAGAAATTCTACCAAGACAACAAATTTAGGAGAAGGTACAACTCCTCTGAAGCTCAGGCTGAAGTCAAGAAGCCTGAAGATAAAAGATTAGAGGACAAGTACTCTGATAGGAGAAGGTCCACTAGAGCTGAACCTTCATCATCTAGAAGGAGAGATGAGCCTAAGAAGGATGATGATGAAGACATGTGCTACAATTGCAAGAAGAAAGGGCACTTCTAGTATGACTGCCCTGAACTCAGCTCTAAAGAAAGAAGAGAAAGACAAGCAAAGAGAGACAGAAAATTCACCAATAGGAAAGCCATGATGGCTGGTGATGAGTCTGATTCTGCTGAAAGCTTCAACTCTTCTGATGGACTGTTCTCAAACAGTGAAGATGATGATGATGTGTGCAACATGGCCATTGAGGATGATGAGGTATCCTCTACTTCTAGCTCACCATCATTCATTTCACAAAACACTAGTGAAGTCAACCTGAAACTTTCTCTTGGAAAGTTAATGGAAGATTTCAGTATGCTATAGGAATTTCATGACAACTGTGTGAGAGAAAATGAAAAGTTGTCAATTGAACTTGCTAAAAACTCTGAGTCAGCTGTTGATGTCAATTTTACTGAGTTGTATCAACAAGTCTTGAGAGAGCTTGAGGAAGCAAATCTCAGGATAGTTGACCAACAAAAGGAGATTGATGATCAACTTCTCTCTTAGAAGAGAAAAGACTTTGAACTTAAAATTCTACATGCTAAGTTTGAAAACCTCTCACATGAGTATGATATTCTTAAATCAAGTGAAGAGAGCCTAAAATTAAAGATGTCTGCTTTGAAGAAATCCTCTAGGGCAATAGAGGAAATTCAAAGTTATCAAAGACCTATGGCTCAAAGAAGTGGATTAGGTTTTGATCCATTTGAATCTTCACCTTGTCTTAGTGTTGCTTCAACAAGTAACACTAAGAGAATCTTTGTTAAGTTAGTGGCTCAACAAGCTGAAAATGAAATAATTCAGCCACTAGACAAAGGAAAGGGCAAAATGCATGAATTGCCCACTCAAGTACTTCAGGAGACTAGGCCCATACCTAAGGGAAAGGCCAAAGTCTCTGAGTACAAGAGGAATGTTGGTCAGCAGAGTAGACCCAATGGAAGGGCAACTCTCCTGAACGATGTTCAGAGGAGTTATCCAAGGTATGATCAGCCAAGGCTAACTCTACTAAGGAAGCCTCAGCTGAACAGACCTAAGGACAACTACCCTGTTGGGAATAAAATGAGATATGTTTTGATCTAATACCAAAACCCCCTGAGACATGCCTAAGTTAAGTTGAGTATGTTCTAGAGATGTTAGAACATATAGTATAAAGGCTAGATGAGGAGCTAATATGTTAGGCAGTTCTTAGTTGATTAGATGCACAATTTGAGGGGGAACACATGCTTTGAAGTCCATCAAGAACAAGTCCCCTCAAGGCTCAAACTCTGGAAACAACACTAAGTCTTTTGAAGACCAACTATGCTGATCAGGAGAGTTGTCCAGAGGAGTTGTCTCAGCACAATTAATCAAGATCAAGTGCTCTGAAAGCCTGAGGTCAACCATGCTGAAGAGCTAGAGACAATCACACCCTAAAGAACTACAATTCAACATGCTAAGATCACCTTGAAGTGAAGCAAAGGGTATGAGCCAAGTCATCTGAAGAAGAGCAAGCCAACCTTACTGATAAGCAAGACTGCTGATAGTGATAAGGAGAGTTGTCCAAATGATGAGGAATGTTGTCCTATCATTGGAACAGCTTTCAGAAGCCATGTCCAAGTCCTAACAAGAGAATCTGAAAGTCAGACATTGGGTAGAGTGCTGCCGAAAGAAAACAAAGTCTTAACAGCCGTTTATTTCCCAAATGAGGACATGTCACTATCAAGAATCTGTCTTCAAAGTTGAAGAACTAAAAGAAGACATTTATGGACATTTGAGGCTGCCTCTCCAACGGGCAAATCCTTCAATTGTCTATAAATACAGAAGTGTGGAGACCATTTGAAAGCACCTCAGCTAAGCACCTCAACAGAATCCAACTACACAAGAATTCTGAAGTTCATAGAATTTCCATAGCTTTCAAAGACTATCTTAGTCTTCAAACACTTCATCTAAGCTGAACTCATTGTATATCCATACACAAGCTTAGAGAGATATCCTATCCTTATACACTGATCTGCATTGTAAAGGATATCTCATTAGTTGGAACCTTACTTCAACCCTTACCCCTTTCAAGTGAGAAAGAGAGAAGGTTGTAGTAGTAGAAGTGGTAGGAGCTGACTGTTGAGAGAAGAACAGTTCAGTTCTGAGTTGAGAAGAGGGTACTAGGACTCTAGACATCCTAGGGATTAATTCACCAAGGAGTGGTGTTATTGATCTAGTGCACCTTGGCACTATAAAACAAGTTAATTCCAAAGTGAAGGAATTATCCTGTTCAATCAGGGAAAGTGGATGTAGGAGCTTGAGTCTCTGAACCACTATAAACTCTTGTGTAGATTAGATTTCAAGTACTTTCATACATTCAACACTTCACACAAAACTGATCTTTCAAAGGATAAACATTCAAAGACTGTGCAAAACCTATTTGGATAAGTTCCCTGAAACTGGACTGTATTGCATTGACTAAGTGATTTCAGAAACTAAAGGAGTCTAAACTAAAAGGGCCAACCACTATTCCGCACATATAACTCCCCTAGATAGTTATTCAACTAAGTACTCAATAGTACTTAGTAGTCTGATTATCTTAGAAGAGTTAATCATCTTCAGCAGAGTTGTCCAAGACAATCTTGCTGAGCTCTGGTTTGATCATAGTAAAAAAGAATTTGCATACAAGTGTATTCCCCCCCCCCCCCATACACTTGTTATATACTCCTTTCAGCACCAACAAGTGGTATCAGAGCAGGGGTTCAAAGACCACTGCTTCTGAAAAACCATCTTGGTTTTCAAAATCACATATTTGGTGTGGTCACTGAACTGATCTATCTGAAATCCTTTGTATCCATTGTCTAACCCTTTCTTGAAGAAATGGCAAGAGGAAACAACAACAACAACAACCAGAACCAGCAACAAAATCCTGATCAGAACATAAATGCTGCAGTTCCACCTCCTGCTGTTCAAGGACTAAACAACATGGAAACAAATCCAGTCAATCACATATCTCATCACAAATTGCCCATGTTCTCAATTGATAACTATGACTTCTGGAAAATCAGAATGAGGGCTCATCTTGCATCTCTTCACACTGACATGCTGAGAGTGATCACAAGAGGTCCTTTTGTGTTCATCTTTGTCAATCCCAGAGTCACTGAGGCTCAAAGGGCAGATACAAGAGATGTGCTCCCCAAAGATGAAGATGACTTCACTGCTGATGAAAAGAGGAAGGATAATTTGAATTATCTTGCAATGAATACCCTCTATCAAACAATTCCAGATGCAATCATGGGAAGGGTCTACCACTGCACAACTGCCAAGGAGATATGGGATACTCTTGCAGAAATGCATGAGGGCACTGAGAAAATCAAGGAGAATAAGCTCCAAGTAGCAGTGCCGACGTTTGAACAGTTCACAATGGAGTCTGAGGAGTCCATTGATAAATTTGCTGGTAGATTCACTGATGTGATGAATGAAATCAACTCTTTGGGTAAGGTCTACACCAAGAGAGAAGTTGGATTGAAGATCTTGAGAAGTCTCACTCAAAAGTCGGATGTCTATGCCGTAATGATGCAAAATACCAAAGATCTCTCCACCATGCCCATGCAACAAATCTTCTCTGAACTCAAAGCTTATGAGTTCGATCTCAACAGAAGAAATCCTGTTGAGGAACCTTCAAATCCTACTAAGGGAGTGGCATTCAAAGCCAAAACTGCTGAACCAGAAATGCAGTCCACTCCAAGATCATCAAAGTCAGTCTCCAAGACTGAAATGAAGGAGGAACTAGCCTTGATGGCTAGAAGTTTTGACAAGCTAAATTCAAGGTTTGGTAGATACAAGAAATTCTACCAGGACAACAAATTCAGGAGAAGATACTACTCTCCTGAAGCCCAGGCTGAGGTCAAAAAGCCTGAAGAGAAAAGATCAGAGGACAAGTACTCTGATAGGAGAAGGTCCAGTAGAGCTGAACCTTCATCATCAAAAAGAAGAGAAAAATCAAAGAAAGATGATGATGAAGACATGTGCTATTATTGCAAGAAGAAAGGGCACTTTCAGTATGACTGCCCTGAACTGAGCTCTAAGGAGAGAAGAGAAAGGCAAGCTAAAAGAGACAAAAAGTTCACCAATAGAAAGGCAATGATGGCTGGTGAAGAATCCGATAGTGCTGAAAGCTTCAACTCTTCTGATGGACTGTTCTCCAACAGTGATGATGATGATGATGTCTGCAACATGGCTCTTGAGGATGATGAGGTATCCTCTACTTCTAGTTCACCATCATTCATCTCACAAAACAATAGTGAGGTCAACCTGAAACTCTCCCTTGGAAAGTTGATGGAAGATTTCACTATGTTACAAGAATTTCATGATAACTGTGTGAGAGAAAATGAAAGATTGGCTATTGAGCTAGCCAAAACTTCTGAGGTAGTTATTGATGTCAAAACTACTAAGTTGTATCAATAAGTCTTGAGAGAGCTTGAGGAAGCAAATCTCAGGGTAGTTGACCAACAAAAGGAGATTGATGATCAACTACTCTCTAAGAAGAGAAAATATTTTGAACTAAAAATTCTAAATGCTAAATTTGAAAACCTCTCACATGAATATGATATTCTTAAATCAAGTGAAGAGAGCCTGAAATTAAAGATGTCTGCTCTGAAGAAATCTTCTAGAGCAATAGAGGAAATTCAGAGTTATCAAAGACCTATGGCTCAAAGAAGTGGATTAGGTTTTGATCCATTTGAATCTTCACCTTGTCTTAGTGTTGCTTCCACAAGTAACACAAACAGAATCTTTGTTAAATCAGTGGCACAAACTGAAAATGAAGTAATCCAGCCACTGAACAAAGGAAAGGGCAAAATAGATGATCTGCCTACTCAAGTGCTTCAGGAGACTAGGCCAAAACCTAAGGAAATGGCCAAAGCTCCTGAACATAAGAGGAATGTTGGTCAGAAGAGTAGACCCAATGGAAGGGCAACTCTCCTGAACAATGTTCAGAGGAATTATCCAAGGTATAATCAGCCTAGGCCAACTCTTCTGAGAAAGCCTCAGCTGACTAGACCTAAGGACAACTATCCTCAAAGGTAAAATAAAATGAGACAACCAAAACCCTTCATGCCAAAGGGTAATGGCCATAAGAAAACCTTTCCTCAAAGATTCCCTCAAGTAGCACAAAGAACTCAAAAGTTCAGGAGATTTGACAACTCTCCTGAAACTTACAGAGTTAACACATTCACACATACTTTCCCAAAGGCATTTAAGGGAAAGACAGTGTATGTAGATGCTAGAGGAAGACAACTTAGCCACCTTGAATCAATCAGGGTTATTAGGCAAGTTTGGGTTCCTAAAGGTACAGCTAACCTCTCAGGACCCAAAACTCAAAGGGTATCTAAACCTATCTAATTGCAGGTACCAATGGGCCACAAGAAGAGGAGCATGAGCAAAAAGTCAGCATGGTACCTTGACAGTGGATGTTCTAGGCACATGACTGGAAACAAGGAACTCCTCACTGATTTTATTGAAAAAGAAGGCCCAAATGTCACATTTGGAGACAGCTCACAAGCTACAACAAAAGGTTATGGTACTTTGATGATTGGTAACATCAAAGTATCCAATGTGTCTTATGTGGCTGGTCTCAAATATAGTCTTCTAAGTATCAGTCAATTTTGTGATAAAGATTTTAATGTTGAGTTTTCAAGTGGAAAATGTTTAATCAAAGATAAAACTCAACAAATTCTATTGACTGGAACTAGAAAAGGAAATGTGTATTTTGCAGACTGGGACAAGTCTACTGATGCTGCATGCTTCATTGCTAAGAGTTCTAGTGAACAAAGCTGGTTATGGCATAAGAGATTAAACCACTTGAACTTCAAAACAATGAACAAGATTGCTAGAAATGCATTAGTTAAAGGACTACCTAATGAAGTTTTCATTAAGGAGCATGTTTGCAAACCATGCCAAGAGGGAAAACAGATTAAAGCCTCATTTAAAGGAAAACCAGTCATCTCTACTGAAAGGGTACTTGAACTCCTACATATGGACCTATTTGGACCAATTACCCCTGTAAGCATAAATGGTAGAAAATACACATTGGTGGTAGTAGATGACTTCTCTAGGTTCACATGGGTAGTATTTCTCCTTAATAAGAAGGAAACTCAAGTCAAACTGCCTGAACTTCTAAAGAGATTGTCAATTGAGAAAAGCCTTAGCATTATCAAGATAAGATCTGATAAAGGCACTGAGTTCATTAATTCATACATCAATGAGTATTGCACATCTAATGGAATAGCTCATGAAACCTCAACAGCTAGAACTCCCCAACAAAATGGAGTTGCAGAAAGAAGGAATATAACTTTAAAAGAAGCTGCTAGAACCTTAATTGCTGATTCAAATTACCTAAGAGGTTTTGGGCTGAAGCTATAAACACTACATGCGATACTCAGAATAGATGTTTGATTACCAAGGGGCAAGGCAAAACCTCCTATGAACTCTGGAAAGGAAGAATGCCTAAAGTGTCATACTTTCACATCTTTGGTTGTAAGTGTTTCATACACAATAATGGGAAAGAACAGCTGAAAGCCTTTGATAGCAAAGCTGATGAAGGAGTATTCCTTGGATATTCTCAAATCAGTAGAGCTTTCAGAGTCTACAACAAGAAAACCCTTATTGTGGAGGAAACACCTCATGTTGTGTTTGATGAATCTATTCATGAGTTCAGGAATGAGAACTTGGAATCAGAAGAAATCACACAAAGGACAACCAGACTGAGCCTAAAAGACAAAGACACTGAATTCATAGAAGTTGTCCAAGCCAACCTACCTGAAAAACTCCCATTGGACAACAATCCTGAAGGCAACATTCCTAAGGCAAATTCCACTGAAGGAAATGGTGAACTGAATGATCCAATCCCAGTTCACATCCAAGTAACAACTACCAATGAAGAAGCAGTTCCTGCTGAAGTAGTTAATGGATCAAATAATCAAGGGGGAACTCAAAATGTTGAAAATACCAATGTCCCTGACATTGAGGACAACACCCCTGATTATGATCCTGAGTTAGATCCTGCATTTAATTATCCTGAATTTTATGATCAAAATGACTCAACTTCAGTAGAGGACAACCCTACTGAAGAGATAAAAAAAAGAAGGACTTGATTGTCTGACCATCTCACTGATCTAATACTTGGTGATCCAAGTATAGGAGTCAAAACAAGGAGATTTCATGGTGAAAGTGCTCTTTTCTGTTGTTTCTTGTCAGAGCAAGAACCAAGTGATATTGAGGAAGCACTTCAAGATGCCAATTGGATCAAAGCCATGCAGGAAGAACTGAATCAATTCACCAGAAATGAAGTATGGGAGCTGGTGGATAGACCTTCACATCAAGATGTTATTGGAACAAAGTGGGTGTTCAAGAACAAAATGAATGAGAATGATGTGATTGCCAGAAAAAAAGCAAGACTAGTGGCAAAGGGTTATTGCCAACATGAAGGCATTGACTATGATGAGACATTTGCACCTGTGGCAAGTCTAGAAGCAATAAGGCTCTTTCTAGCCTATGCAGCCCACAAGAGGTTCAAAGTATACCAAATGGATGTCAAGAGTGCCTTTCTGAATGGAGTCTTGAAAGAAGAAGTCTATGTGGAGCAACCACCAGGTTTTGAGGTTGGAAACCAAGTTTACAGACTGAAGAAGGCTCTATATGGACTCAAGCAAGCCCCTAGGGCTTGGTATGATACACTGTCACAATTTCTCTTGGATCATGGATTCACCAAGGGAACTGTGGACAGGACACTCTTCAGAATCTCTGAAGGAGAAGACATCTTGCTTGTCCAAATTTATGTGGATGACATAATATTTTGATCCCCCAATGAAAAGCTGTGTGAGAAGTTTTCCAAGCTAATGCAAAGCTAGTTTGAGATGTCCATGATGGGGTTGATGAACTTCTTTTTGGGTCTTCAAGTCAAGCAATCAAAAGAAGGAATCTTCATCAACCAAGCTAAGTACACCAGAGAAATGATCAAGAAATCTGGGTGTGCTACTAGCAAGCCAGTAAGGATCCCAATGAACACAAATTGGAAGATGGATCATGATGAGAGTGGTGTTCCAACCAACTCTACTGAGTATAGAGGAATAATTGGTTCACTCCTCTATCGCACTGCCAGCAGGCCTGACATCACATTTGCAGTAGGTGTTTGTGCAAGGTTTCAAGCAAATCCTAAGAAAAGCCATCTTGAGGCTGCAAAGAGGATTCTGAGGTATCTCAAAGGCACTGAAAATCTAGGCCTTTGGTACCCTGCTGATGACAACATTGAGTTAACTGGCTACTCAGATGCTGACTATGGAGGTTGCAGAATTGATAGAAAGTCCACTTCAGGGACTTGTCAATTCTTAGGCAACAAACTTATATCTTGGTTCTCCAAGAAGCAGAACACAGTGGCAACTTCCACCACTGAAGCTGAATATGTTGCAGCTGGAAGTTGTTGTGCTCAAATCCTTTGGTTGAGATAACAACTCAGAGATTACAAAGTCAACTCTACTGAAGTGCCAATATTTTGTGATAACAACAGTGCAATTACAATATCACAAAATCCTGTTTTGCACACAAGGTGCAAACATGTGGACATCAAGCATCACTTCATTAGAGATCATGTGGAGAAGAAGGACATAAAGTTGGTCAAGATCCACACAGATCATCAAAAAGCTGATATTCTAACAAAGCCACTTGCAGAGGCAAGGTTTCTAGAGTTATCAGCAGAGTTGGGATTACTTGATCCAGGAAAGTTGGACAAGTAAAATACAGTGAAGTTAGTGGGAGTAAAGTAACTGAATTGGTCTTCAGCAGACTTGGACAAGTCTACTGAAGTTCAGAAGAGATGATCACTATTACTCAGGACACTTGTCCATTGAATCCCAGGACACTTGTCCACATCTTTTCAGGACACTTGTCTTAGTGGGGTCAGATAAGTTGTCTTCGCTATCAAACTATTTCCTTGGTTTGATAAGCACCTATTTTGGGTAATCATTGTCTACCTTGATATCTATCCCAATTACAGATATCATCATTGTGGGATTTAATTTGTCCCCCACCCAAAAGGTCACCATCCATGCATTAAATGTCAAGATTTAACTCTTGTTTGCATTACACTTTTCAAGCCATGATCTATCTCGAAAACTCCCCATCCATTAACTAATATTAAATAACTTCCACGTTTTGAATAAAACCAATAACTCACTGTTACATTGGTTTTTGACCATTGGATCAAACTGGCCAACTCCCTTGAAATTCATCCTGGCCGTCCAAGTGTGTTTTTCCATTTTTGACAACCGTTGAAAATACACCAAACTCACCAACTCATTGACAAACATTCTTTTTAGAATATCCCCAAGTTTTAAGATCCCCCACAAACACTTCTTCCCCAAGTATTCGAAACCCTAGCTTATTTTCTTCAAACTCTCTCAAAACTCTCTCAAATTCATTTCTGTAACTCTCAAATGGCTCCCAAAGTTAGACCAGAAATGATCATTGATTTCTCCAACAAGGCTCTTGACCTTGATTTTGGATATTTGAGCAACAAAAACAGCCTTCACTTTGAGCCCATCATATCATTTGCAAGTGAAGATCCTGAAATTACACCAACCTTGAGATGGTTGAGAAGAGCTGGCCTTCAGAAGTTCATGGAAGAGAAGCCAAGCTCTTGTCTGGAAAGCTACATGGCTGAGTTCTTTGCCTTTCTCAAGTGGAGAGGTAAACCTGAAGATGGTGAAGTTTCCACCAGACTTTCATATGTAGCAGAGGAAGAGGAGGAAGAGAGATTTCATAGAGTGAAATTCTCTTCAGAAGATCTTGAAGGAACTTTTGGATTGCCTTCAGAAGGAAGGAATCCAGAATTTTATGGTGCTGATCATGAAGAGGAGATAGCATAAGAATGGCTTTTAGTTCCAGGTCCCATCTCTTCAACACAAAATAAGAAGACTCTCAAACCAAAATTTCTCAACCTCTTTGAGGTAGTTGCTAAGAGTCTCTTGAGCAATACTGGAAGCTTGGAGCAAGTCAGCCATCCAAGAATCAGAATTATGGCTGCAGTAATTGATGCTAGTGACAAAGGCATCAAATTTGATTGGAGGACTTTCATCATGTCAGAGATGATGAAGGAAAAGGCCAAGTTCAAGGTAAAAACTCACAATAAGGTTGTGCTAGAAGGGAAACTCAAGTATTGCACCAGGGCAAGCTTGTTGATTGAGAGATTTTCCCATTATTCCCAAATGCAAACCTTTGCAAAGCCCCTCCCAGCCCAAAAGATTTTGTTCAGAAAGCTCAGCAAGAAAACTGAGCAAAGGAGGATGCTTATGGCCAAACCTGCTGAAGAGAAGGAGGAGGAAAAGCCAAAATTGAAGAAGAGGACAAAGGCCAGAGTGGTGAAGACAAGGAAAATGTCTCAAATCCCCTCAGAGGAGAATTCAGGAGCTTCAACTGAGATTGAAGAAGTTGCTGAAGAGGGAGTAAGTGTGCCTTCTGATCATTCAGAAGAGTTGAGGCAGAAGTACAATGAGACTAGACAAAAGTCTAGAGGTGACAAGAGGATCAGGGAGGTTGTCCCTGAGAAGGATGGTGAAGGTAGTGGAAGCAGTAGGGCTAGCAAGAGAAGGGCCAAGCCTACTGACAAAGTGTTGGAGCTTCAGGAGGAAAGGTCTCTCCAACTTGCTCTAAGAGAAAGCAGAGCTGAAAGCAGGACCAAGTCCAAGTCTAGGACCAACTCATCTGGCTCTGGTACTCCAGAATCCAAGGTCCCTGAAGGTCAACCAATAGAGGCCAACATCCCTGAAATTCAGAACCCTGAGCCCAACTCCCCTGAAACCCACATAACCCCAACCAATCAACCTATCACCCCCATCAGTCTGACAAAGAGATATTCTCCAGAAGGGAGTGTGCAAAGAAGTGGGATAGATGTGCTAGCAGATATAGCAGTAGATGAGACAACATTACATTCTCCCCTTGACTCATCTATGCTCAATTATTCAAAGCTTTTAGAAGCTGCACTCTTTGAGCCAACCCCCCTAAGTAAAGCCCCTTCAGATCCATTGCTCTCTAAAGCAAATGAAGTACCTTCAATTGCAACCAACCCTTCTGAAGCCAACGTTCCTGAACTCCTCCTGAAGCCACATTAGGAGAACCCATAGCCAACTCCCCTATAACCCAAAGTCCCCATTCAAGTGGAGATGAGGAGGAGTATACTTATGAAAGTATGCTCAGAGGAGGAGCCATGGCTACTGTGGACAGTTTGCATCCACAACTTGCTGAATTTCCAAGAATTCAAAAGACATTTCATGATCTAAGGATGCTTGTTGATGTAAAAGACAAGTCTATGATGGAGATATCACAAGTCATCCAAGATAAGGGTGCAAACTGGTGGCAAGTAGAGGAGAACAGATTGCTACACTTTGCTGGAGTCTCAAAGACAAGATTTCTCATTGATGAGGAAGTTTTTGCAAAGTTGGTAGTTGATAATATTAATGAGGAGAAGGAGAGGAAAGCTAAGGGAATCAAACACCCTGAAAGTATCTCTAATGATGATGATTCCCCTGATGATCCCTCAAACCTCTCAAAACCCAACCCTCCTGAAACCCCTCAAGCCAATCTCCCTAAACCTTCTGTATCAGAAAGACTCTCCAACCCTCCTAGAACCTATCATAGGAAAGGCTCTGTATCTTCAGAGGTGTTGACCAAGGGTTGTAACACAACCAAAGACACATCTGCCAATGAAGGTTCTTCTGAACCCAAGGCACAACCTAAAGATGTGGAGGTTCCTATACTAGAGGCTGGTTTGGTTAAGGCCTATTCAGTGTCAGATAAGTTGGACACTGATCAGCCCTTAATCATTCAGGATGACTCAGTGGCTGTTGATATAAGCACTGTGATCTCCCCACAACTGCCATCTTTGAACATTGTTGAAGGTGGAGATGCTGCAGGTCTAGGTGAAGGAGTTGAAAAGGAGATGATAGTGGAAAAACCAGAGGGAAAAGTAGATGAGAGAGATGTGGTGATCACTAGGATAGTGAGTGTACCACCAAATGAGGGTGACATAAGTGAGGAAGGGCAGGCTATTCTTGAAGTCAAATCTGAACTTCAAGAATCCCTTGATGAGAGGAGGCCTGTTCCTTTAAGTGAGGAAATTTTTAATGAAGGGAGAAAAGAAATAGTTGAAAATGAGGAGAAGACTGCTGATGTGTCAGAGTCTTATGAAAAAGAAATTGAGGGAGATAAGTGTGTGTTTACTGACTCTTTTGATTTGTCTGACATTGCAGGAATAAGCTTTGAACAAATATTTGCAGATGACCTCTTGACAAATGCTCCCATTCAAGTTGACACTGGATCAGCACGAGCTTTGCTTGGGATGCAATCAGAGAAGTTGGATTCCTTGGCCCAACAAGTTCAAATTGCTCATGCAGAAACTTCTGGAGCATTAGATGAGCATGGAAGAAGTCTAGCTTCTGTTGAAATGAGATTAACTGGCTCTGAAGATGTGGTGTTACCCACATTGGAAGCAAGAATTGAAGGAGTGGAATCTGGTCTTCAAACCATTTCCACTGAAGTTCACAAAGCCAAAGTCAGTATGGAAAACATCTCCAAGGAGGTCAAGAAGGATCAAAAGATGTTGAGAGACAACCATAATGCAAATGTTCAAGCTATCAGATTGACCATCAAGCAAGCTCTTGGCAAGAAGACAGCCTTGCAGAAGAAAAGAGCTGAAGAGCAAAGGCTAGCTATGGTGAAAGCAGCCTCTGAAAAGTTTTCCCAAGAGGTATTGGCCAACATTGTTGAAGGTGCAGTGGCCAACCTCACTGAGCTCCTTAGAACCCAACTGGATGTATCTCTAAAGGCAACCATGGAGTACGTTGTTCAACAGAAAATGAAGCCTGTTCTAGCCTTCCTTAGCTTGAGCAGTGATAGGATGCAAAATATACATGATGAGAATGTATATCTGTTGGAGGAGATGAAGTCTCTAACCCAAGCCCAGTCCTTATTGGCATCTACTATGAGTGAAATGAAGCCCGAATGTTTTGATGCTGCCAAAAAGGGGAAAAGGGAAAGAGCAAGGGCAAAAGGTGCCTTAGTGATTGGAAGCCCAGTGAAAGGGAAAGACAAAATTGCTGAAGGAAAGGGAAAGGAGCCAGCAGTGCTAAACTTGGAAGAACTGGATGAAGAGGAGCAATTAGCACTTGCTTTGAAGAATTCAATGGCCTCAGCTCAAGAGGAAAGAGTGAGGTTACAGCAAAGACCAGGTGGTGAAGTATCTGGTTTGGACAAAGATGCTGAAGGTGTCCATACTACAGGAAAGATCAAGAGGGAAAAAGGAAAGAAAAGACAAGCTGAGACATTTACTGATTTTCCTAACAGTCTTGATCTTCCACCTGAATTCAGAGTTGATGATGATGAGCTTATCTCAAAGAAGGCCAAAGCTGCTGAAGAGCCGAAGAATGCTGAAGAGGACAAGTCTTCTGAATCTGCCAGAAATGCTGAAGGTACCAAGTCCACTGAAGATGTTGAAGAGCTATTTGCTGAAGGATTTGGACCTGAACCCAAGAAGAAGACAACTGTCCTAGCTAATGATCCATCAAAGCTGTTTCATGAAGGGTTTGGCAAAGACCCTGAAACCCAACAGAAACTGGCCATGATGAGGGCCCAAGAAAAGATGGATTTGATGGATGGAGCACAAAGAGCAAGAGGTAAGAGAAGAGCAAACTTCCAGAAGCCAAGAAGGAAGAGAGCAACTTATAACAAGATGAAGCCACAACTACTGATCCCAATGGATACCAAATATCCTCACTTGGATAAATGGGTGCCAATTCAGCTGAATGACTTATGGGAGGAAGCCAAAAGGGAGTTTGTCTATGATCAATATGTCATTGACGGATGGAATGGAAGAGATGCCAACTCCACTTTTGCTGAGTTCATGATAGAGTACTACAGAGAACTCTATCAACAACTGCTTGCAGCTGCTGACATTGCAAGATTTGAACTCACAGCCCCCAAGCCAATCATATACATGCCTCCAAAGCTTGAAGGATGGATTGACCAAGCAAGAATCCTGATAGAATTCACTGAGATCCTCAAGCTAAACAAGATGGTTCTTGGACCTAAGGGAACAAACCAAGAAGCCATGGCCTTGAAAAGAAGAGTGTGGGCACAATATGGGATGGTGCCACCTCCTGAGGATGATCTTTGAAATGGCTAAGTCTTCTGACTTTTCTTGATTGATCAACTATGCTGAAATATGGTCAAAGATTGCTGATGTGGTGTGCTATGATAATCTGTTTGCTCTGATATGCTCTGGATTGCTCTGATATAAGCATTGTGCTCTTATACTAAAAATCATGTATATGCCTTGAATTGTTATAGTGAAATGCTCTGATGTATTTAGTGTTAATGATTCATGCTCTGATATGTTAATTTCAACTATCAACATGCTTGTAATGATTTTCAAATGAATGATAGTTGAACTTATTTTGAATCAAGAAACACTCATCTCTCTATGCCTATCTATGAAACCTATGTGCAACATGAATGGTGAGTACACTAACACATTGCTTTTCAGGATAATTGACCTTAGTCATGTCTTCTGAAGAAAAATGTAATAGGTGTAGTCAAGTCACTTTTGCATAGAAGTATAGGTTTTGGCATCATCAAAAAGGGGGAAATTGTTGGGAATAAAATGAGATATGTTTTAATCTAATACCAAAACCCCCTGAGACATGCCTAAGTCAAGTTGAGTATGTTCTAGAGATGTTAGAACATATAGTATAAAGGCTAGATGAGGAGCTAATGTGTTAGGCAACTCTTAGTTGATTAGATGCACAATTTGAGGGGGAACACATGCTTTAAAGTCCATCAAGAACAAGTCCCCTGAGGCTCAAACTCTGGAACCAACACTAAGTCTTTTGAAGACCAACTATGCTGATCAGGAGAGTTGTCCAGAGGAGTTGTCTCAGCACAATTAATCAAGATCAAGTGCTCTGAAAGCCTGAGGTCAACCATGCTGAAGAGCTAGAGACAATCACACCCTAAAGAACTACAATTCAACATGCTAAGATCACCTTAAAGTGAAGCAAAGGGTATGAGCTAAGTCATCTGAAGAAGAGCAAGCCAACCTTACTGATAAGCAAGACTGCTGATAGTGATAAGGAGAGTTGTCCAAATGATGAGGAATGTTGTCCTATCATTGGAACAGCTTTCAGAAGCCATGTCCAAGTCCTAACAAGAGAATCTGAAAGTCAGACATTGGGTAGAGTGCTGCAGAAAGAAAACAAAGTCTTAACAGCCGTTTATTTCCCAAATGAGGACATGTCACTATCAAGAATCTGTCTTCAAAGTTGAAGAACTAAAAGAAGACATTTATGGACATTTGAGGCTGCCTCTCCAATGGGCAAATCCTTCAATTGTCTATAAATACAGAAGTGTGGAGACCATTTGAAAGCACCTCAGCTAAGCACCTCAACAGAATCCAACTAAACAAGAATTCTGAAGTTCATAGAATTTCCATAGCTTTCAAAGACTATCTTAGTCTTCAAACACTTCATCTAAGCTGAACTCATTGTATATCCATACACAAGCTTAGAGAGATATCCTATCCTTATACACTGATCTGCATTGTAAAGGATATCTCATTAGTTGGAACCTTACTTCAACCCTTACCCCTTTCAAGTGAGAAAGACAGAAGGTTGTAGTAGTAGAAGTGGTAGGAGCTGACTGTTGAGAGAAGAACAGTTCAGTTCTGAGTTGAGAAGAGGGTACTAGGACTCTAGACATCCTAGGGATCAATTCACCAAGGAGTGGTGTTATTGATCAAGTGCACCTTGGCACTATAAAACAAGTTAATTCCAAAGTGAAGGAATTATCCTGTTCAATCAGGGAAAGTGGATGTAGGAGCTTGAGTCTCTGAACCACTATAAACTCTTGTGTTGATTAGATTTCAAGTACTTTCATACATTCAACACTGCACACAAAACTGATCTTTCAAAGGATAAAACCTATTTGGACAAGTTCCCTGAAACTGGACTGTATTGCATTGACTAAGTGATTTCAGAAACTAAAGGAGTCTAAACTAAAAGGGCCAACCACTATTCCGCACATATAACTCCCCTATATAGTTATTCAACTAAGTACTCAATAGTACTTAGTAGTCTGATTATCTTAGAAAAGTTAATCATCTTCAGTAGAGTTGTCCAAGATAACCTTGCTGAGCTCTGGTTTAATCATAGTCAAAAAGAATTTGCATACAAGTGTATTCCCCCCCCATACACTTGTTATATACTCCTTTCAGGACCAACAAGTGGTATCAGAGCAGGGGTTCAAAGACCACTGCTTCTGAAAAACCATCTTGGTTTTCAAAATCACATATTTGGTGTGGTCACTGAACTGATCTATCTGAAATCCTTTGTATCCATTGTCTAACCCTTTCTTGAAGAAATGGCAAGAGGAAACAACAACAACAACAACCAGAACCAGCAACAAAATCCTGATCAGAACATTAATGCTGCAGTTCCACCTCCTGCTGTTCAAGGACTAGACAACATGGAAACAAATCCAGTCAATCACATATCTCATCACAAATTGCCCATGTTCTCTATTGATAACTATGACTTCTGGAAAATCAGAATGAGGGCTCATCTTGCATCTCTTCACACTGACATGCTGAGAGTGATCACAAGAGGTCCTTTTGTGTTCACCTTTGTCAATCCCAGAGTCACTGAGGCTCAAAGGGCAGATACAAGAGATGTGCTCCCCAAAGATGAAGATGACTTCACTGCTGATGAAAAGAGGAAGGATAATTTGAATTATCTTGCAATGAATACCCTCTATCAAACAATTCCAGATGCAATCATGGGAAGGGTCTACCACTGCACAACTGCCAAGGAGATATGGGATACTCTTGCAGAAATGTGTGAGGGCACTGGGAAAATCAAGGAGAATAAGCTCCAAGTAGCAGTGCCGACGTTTGAACAGTTCACAATGGAGTCTGAGGAGTCCATTGATAAATTTGCTGGTAGATTCACTGATTATCTTAGAAGAGTTAATCGTCTTCAGCAGAGTTGTCCAAGACAACCTTGCTGAGCTCTGGTTTGATCATAGTCAAAAAGAATTTGCATACAAGTGTATTCCCCCCCCCCCCCATACACTTGTTATATACTCCTTTCAGGACCAACATATCCTCAAAGGCAGAATAAAATGAGACAACCAAAACCCTTCATGCCAAAGGGTAATGGTCATAAAAATGCCTTTCCTCAAAGATTCCCTCAAGTAGCACAAAGAACTCATAAGTTCAGGTGGTTTGACAACTCTCATGAAACTTACAGAGTCAACACTTTCACACACACTTTCCCAAATGCATTTAAGGGAAAGACAGTGTATGTTGATGCTAGAGGAAAACAACTTAGCCACCTTGAATCAATCAGGGTTATTAGGCAAGTTTGGGTTCCTAAAGGTACATCTAACCTCTCAGGACCCAAAACTCAAAGGGTACCTAAACCTATCTAATTGCAGGTATATATGGGCCACAAGAAGAGGAGTATGAGCAAAAAGTCAGCATGGTACCTTGACAGTGGATGCTCAAGGCACATGACTGGAAACAAGGAACTCGTCACTGATTTCATAGAAAAAGAAGGCCCAAATGTCACATTTGGAGACAACTCACAAGCTACAACAAAAGGTTATGGTACCTTGATGATTGGTAACATCAAGGTATCCAATGTATCTTATGTGGCTGGTCTCAAATATAACCTTCTAAGTATAAGTTAGTTCTGTGATAAAGACTTCAATGTTGAGTTCTCTTGTGGAAAATGCTTAATCAAAGATAAGACTCAACAAACTCTACTGACTGGTACTAGAAAAGGAAATGTGTATTTTGCAGACTGGGACAAGTCTACTGATGCTGCATGTTTCATTGCTAAGAGCTCTAGTGAACAAAGTTGGTTATGACATAAAAAGGCTAAACCACCTGAACTTTAAGTCAATGAACAAACTTGCCAGAAATGCATTAGTAAGAGGACTACCTAATGAGGTTTTCATTAAAGAACATGTGTGTAAACCAAGTCAAGAAGGAAAACAGATAAAAGCCTCATTCAAAGGAAAACCAGTCAAGATAAGATCTGATAAAGGCACTATTTGGACCAATTACCCCTGCAAACTTGCCAGAAATGCATTAGTAAGAGGACTACCTGAAAGGGTACTTGAACTGTTACATATGGACCTATTTGGACCAATTACCCCTGCAAGCATAAATGGTAGAAAATACACATTGGTAGTAGTTGATGATTTCTCTAGGTTCACTTGGGTAGTATTTCTCCTTAATAAGAAGGAAACTCAAGTCAAACTCCCTAAACTTCTAAAGAGATTGTCAAATGAGAAAAGCCTTAGCATTGTCAAGATAAGATCTGATAAAGGCACTGAGTTCTTAAATTCATACATCAATGAGTATTGCACACTGAATGGGATAGCTCATGAAACCTCAGCAGCTAGAACTCCTCAGCAGAATGGAGTTGCAGAAAGAAGAAATAGAACTTTAAAAGAGGCTGCTAGGACCTTAATTGCTGATTCTAACCTACCTAAGAGGTTTTGGGCTGAAGCTATAAACACTGCATGCCATACTCAGAATAGATGTTTGATAACCAAGGGGCAAGGCAAAACCCCCTATGAACTCTAGAAAGGAAGGTTGCCTAAAGTATCTTACTTCCACATATTTGGTTGTAAGTGTTTCATTCACAACAATGGGAAAGAATAGTTGAAAGCTTTTGATAGCAAAGCTGATGAGGGAGTATTCCTTGGATATTCTTAAATGAGTAGAGCTTTCAGAGTCTACAACAAGAAAACCCTTGTTGTGGAGGAAACACCTCATGTTGTGTTTGATGAATCTACTCATGAGTTCAGGAACAAGGACTTAGAGACAGAAGAAATCACACAAAGGACAACCAGGCTGAGCCTAAAAGACAAAGGCACTGAATTCCTAGATGTTGTCCAAGCCAACCTCCCTGAAAATGTACCACTGGACAACAATCCTGAGGCAAACCCCACTGAAGGAAATGGTGAACTGAATGACCCAATCCCAGTTCACATTCAGGTAACAACTACTAATGAAGAAGCAGTCCCTGCTGAGGTAGTTAATGGATCAAATAATCAAGGGGGAAATATTAATGTTGAAAATGCCAATGTCCCTGACATTGAGGACAACATCCCTGATTATGATCCTGAATTAGATCCTGCATTAAATTTCCCTGAATTCTATAATCAAAATGACTCAACTTCAGTAGAGGATAACTCTACTGAAGAGATCAGAAAAAGGAGGACTTGGTTGTCAGACCATCCTACTGATCTGATACTTGGTGACCCAAGTATAGGATTCAAAACTAGGATATTTCATGGTGAAAGTGCTCTATTTTGTTGTTTCTTGTCAGAACAAGAACAAAGTGACATTGAGGAAGCACTTCAAGATGCCAATTGGATCACAGCAATGCAGGAAGAGCTGAACCAATTCACCAGAAATGATGTATGGGAGCTGGTGGATAGATCTTCACATCAAGATGTTATTGGAACCAAGTGAGTGTTCAAGAACAAGAAGAATGAGAATGATGTGATTGTCAAAAACAAAGCAAGACTAGTGGCAAAGGCCTATTGCCAATCTGAAGGCATTGACTATGATGAGACATTTGCACCTGTGGCAAGGCTAGAAGCAATAAGGCTCTTTCTAGCCTATGCAGCCCACAAGAGGTTCAAAGTGTACCAAATGGATGTCAAGAGTGCCTTTCTGAATGGAGTCTTGAAAGAAGAAGTCTATGTGGAGCAACCACTTGGTTTTGAGGTTAGAAACCAAGTCTACAGATTGAAGAAGGCTCTATATGGACTCAAGCAAGCCCCTAGGGCTTGGTATGACACACTGTCACAGTTCCTCTTGGATCATGGATTTATCAAGGGAACTATGGACAGAACGCTCTTCAGAATCTCTGAAGGAGAGGACATCTTGCTTGTCCAAATTTATGTTGATGACATAATTTTTGGATCCCCCAATGAGAAGCTTTGTGAAAAGTTCTCAAAGCTCATGCAAAGCAAGTTTGAGATGTCCATGATGGGGTTGATGAACTTCTTCTTGGGTCTTCAAGTCAAGCAATCAAAAGAAGGAATCTTCATCAACCAAGCTAAGTACACAAGAGAAATGATCAAGAAATTTGGGTGTACTACTAGCAAGCCAGTAAGGATCCCAATGAACACCAATTGGAAGATGGATCCTGATGAGAGTGGTGTCCCAACCAACTCTACTGAGTATAGAGGAATCATTGGTTCACTTATATATCTCACTGCCAGCAGACCTGACATCACCTTTGCAGTAGGTGTTTGTGCAAGGTTTAAGCCAATCCTAAGAAAAGCCATCTTGAGGCTGCAAAGAGGATCTTGAGGTATCTCAAAGGCACTGAAAATCTAGGCCTTTGGTACCCTGCTGATGACAATATTGAGCTTACAGGCTACGCAAATGCTGATTATGGAGGATGCAGAATTGACAGAAAGTCCACCTCAGGGACTTGTCAATTCTTGGGAAACAAGCTCATATCTTGGTTCTCTAAGAAGCAGAACACAGTGGCTATTTCCACCACTGAAGCTGAATATGTTGCAGCTGGAAGTTGTTGTGCTCAAATCTTATGGTTGAGACAACAATTAAGAGACTACAATGTCAACTCTGCTGAAGTACCTATTTTATGTGACAACAATAGTGCCATTGCAATATCACAGAATCCAGTTTTGCACACTAGATGCAAACATGTGGACATCAAACATCACTTCATCAGAGATCATATGGAGAAGAAGGACATAAAATTGGTCAAAATCCACACAGACCATCAAAAAGCTGATATATTAACAAAGCCACTTGCAGAGGCAAGGTTCTTGGAACTATCAGCAGAATTGGGATTACTTGATCCAGGGAAGTTGGACAAGTAAATCAATTGGAGTTAATGAGTGAAGGGGGAACTAAAAGTGATGTTCAGCAGACTTGGTCAAGTCTACTGAAACTCAGAAGAGATGACCTCAAATATTCAGGACACTTGTCCATTGAAATTCAGGACACTTTTCCACACCACTTCAGGACACTTGACCATGTGGGGTCAGATAAGTTGTCTTGGCTATCAAACCAATCCTTGGTTTGATAAGCACCTATTTTGGGCAATCATTGCCTATTTTGATATCTGTACCATTCCTTTTTTCAGATATCACCTTTTTAGGATCTATTTTGTCTCCCACTCAAAAGGTCACTTTCCATGCATTAAATGCCAAGATTTAACTCTTGTTTGCATTAAACATTTCAAGCCATGATCTACCTCGAAAACTCCCCAACCATTAACCAATATTAAATACTTCCCACATTTGAATAAAAACAGTTTTTCACTGGTACATTGGTTATTGACCATTGGATCAAGATTGGCCAACTCCCCTGAAATCAATCCTGGCCGTCCAATCTTGATTTCCACTTTTGTTAACCATTGAAATCTCATAAGACTCACCTACTCATTGACATACATTCTTTTTAGGATATTCACAAGTCTTAAGAACCCCACAAGCTCATTTCTCCCCCACGCATTCAAACTCTTTTGAAACCCTAGCTTTCACGTTCTTCAAACTCTCTCAAATTTCTTACTGAATCTTCAATTGCTCCCAAAGATAGACCTGAGATGATCATTGATTTCTCCAACAAGGTTCTTGACCTTGATTTTGGCTATCTCAGCTACAAAAACAATCTCACATTTGAGCCTATAGTCTCCTTTGAGAGTGAAGACCCTGAAATCACTCCAACACTTAGATGGCTAAGAAGAGCTGGTCTTAAGAAGTTTATGGAGGAAAGACCAAGCTCTTGTCTTGAAAGCTACATGGATGAGTTCTTTGCTTTCCTCAAGTGGAGAGGCAAGCCTAAGGATGGTGAGGTTGCTACAAGACTGTCATATGTAGCTGAAGGTGATGAGGAAGAGAGATTTCACAGGGTGAAATTCTCTGAAGAAGACCTTGAAGGAGCCTTTGGATTGCCCTCTGAGGGAAGGAATCCAGAATTCTATGGAGCTGACCATGAAGAAGAAATAGCTCAAGAATGGTTATTGGTCCCAGGTCCCATCTCTTCAACCCAACACAAAAGAACTCTTAAGCCACAATTTCTCAACCTCTTTGAGGTAATTACAAAGAGCTTGTTAAGCAATACTGGAAGTCTAGAGCAAGTCAGCTTTCCAAGGATCAGAATAATGGCTGTAGTGATTGATGCCAGTGATAAGGGCATCAAATTTGATTGGAGGACCTTCATCTTGTCTGAGATGATGAAGGAAAAGGCCAAATTTAAGGTAAAATCTCACAACAAGGTTGTGTTGGAAGGGAAGTTGAAGTACTGCACCAGGGCAAGCTTGTTGATTGAAAGATTCTCCCACTATTCTCAAATGCAAACATTTGCAAAGCCCCTCCCATCTCAGAAGATAATGTTCAGAAAGCTTAGCAAAAAGACTGAGCAAAGGAGGATGCTTTTGGCCAAACCTGCTGAAGTAAAGGTTGAGGAGAAACCTAAGTTGAAGAAGAGGACTAAAGCAAGGGTGGTCAAAACAAGAAAGGTGTCTCAAATCCCTTCAGAAGACACTTCAGGAGCATCTACTGAGGTAGAGGAAGTTGCCAAGGAAGGAGTGCAAGTGCCTTCTGATCATTCAAAAGAATTGAGGCAGAAGTACAATGAGACAAGGGAGAAGAAGAAAGGTGATAAGAGGCCCAGGGAAGTTGTCCCTAAGAAAGAAGTGGAAGGAAGTGGAAGCAGTAGGGCTAGCAAGAGAAGGGCCAAGCCTACTGAGAAAGTATTGGAACTTCAGGAGGATAGAACTCTCCAACTTGCCTTGAAGGAGAGTAGGGCTGAGAGTAGGACTAAATCCAAGTCCAGGACCAACTCTTCTGGTTCTGGAACCCCTGAGTCCAAAATCCCTGAAGGTCAACCCAAAGAGCCCAACCTTCCTGAAACCCAAAATCCTGAGCCCAACTCCTCTGAAACACATGTTACCCCCACAAACCAACCTATTACCCCTCTTAACCTTACCAAGAGATATTCTCCAGAAGGGAGTGTGCAAAGAAGTGGAATTGATGTGCTAGCTGATCTTGCAGTAGATGAGACAAAACTGCAATCTCCACTTGACTCATCTATGCTCAATTACTCCAAATTCTTAGAAGCTGCACTTCATGAGCCAACCCCCCTGAGCAAAGCCCCTTCAGAACCATTGCTCTCAAAAGCAACTGTTGGTCCCTGAACGAGTAGTGAATGGGATTAAAGTCTAGAGGGGAGGGGTGAATAGACTTTAAAACTTTTTCAAACAGAGTTGAGAACCTCTTCTGATTGCTATGTCAACTGGACTGCAAGTCTGCTGGTCCAGATGACTATAGTGATCTGACTGAGGAGGTTATATGCGGAATTAAGGTGGCCCTGGTTTAGACTCGTTCTTGTAATTATTAAGAAAGTGTTCAACTTGTTTTGCTCAATGAAAATACTCAGCTGATGCTGGTTTGAAAGTTATGGCCTTGTTTTGAAGAATGTTGAAATCACAGTATGCACTATATTATAATGTATGTAAAGACAGAAATGTAGAGTGCAGAAAGTAAATAACACCGGATTTATAGTGGTTCGGATATACGTTCCTACGTCCACTCTCACGTCCACACGTGATGTTTAATCCCTTTAATTTACCACAAATTACAAGGGTCTTGACCTTTATAGTCCCAAGGTTAGGACTTTGAGATCTGAGCCGTCCTAACAGCTACGGTCTCCACAAGTGATTGTAAGCACTTGCACTTTAAGGGGTTCAAAAACTTTAACCTTTCGGTGAGGGTTTGGGGTTTTTGAGGTGTATCCAACTAATGGTTCAAGCTTATAATTTGCTTAACCACTATGCCTAAAACAATTGATATACAATATGAACAGGTTTCAGGTTCTTAGGGGTTGGATAGAAATCACTTAAGAGCTATAGATAATCTAATGGTTTCTGGCTCTTTTGAGAATTCTTAGAATAGTATGGCTTTAGCTTTGATTGCTTGCTTGGCTCGTTGAATTCTCTCTTGTGACTCCTTTGTGATTTCTCATCCTCTTGTATTTATAATGGAGATTGGTTGCAACTAGCCGTTGGAGTTGACTAGCCGTTTGAGCAATCTTTCCATAATAGCTTGATTCCTTGATTCCAGCCGCTTGATTGCTTCAATCCTGGGATCATGTCAATCTTCTAAATAAGGTAGGTCTTCGTTTGAATTGCAAGATGACTTAGGAATCAGCCGAGTCCTGGAAGAGCACATAGTCTTCTGATCTGTACTTCTAGTCTTCTGACTACTCTTCTGGCCTTAGGTCTTCTGTCTTCTAATATCAGTAGAGTAACACTCTTCTGATCTGGAAATTCTTTGTACTGCTTTAGGCCATCTTCAATCTGGGACTCCATCAGATAGGTAGGTATACAAGCACCTTAACTTATCTGGTCTTCAAGGATCTTCTAGTCTTCTACTCTTCTCATCTTGAGGATAGGCATGTAAGCCAAGACTGTGCTGATCAGCTGATATCATTACAGTTGATCACACAAGACTAGTCTAAGTTGTTCTATACAAGTCAGCTGATCCTATTACATTTATAAACTCTAAGTGTTTTGGCCATCAAAACTATTCTAACATCAAGTGGGGCTTAGGGTGAATTTATATCCCAACAATTTCCCCCTTTCTGATGAAGCCAAAACTATACTTGATAAATGCTCTTAATGAAATAAGATAATAGTTTATAATATGCTAAGACTGAAGTATCTGATGAAGACAATGAGAATTTGTCTTGTAAGCAAAAAGAACTATAACTTGAATATATATAGAGCTTTTACAGATTACAAGTAATAGTTTCTTTAAACTTCTAAAGTAGTCTTCATCAGGTCTTCTGATCTTCAAACGCGGTAGGCAAGGTACAGACGAGCTCGAACTTCTTCCATGTGCTGTACATCTGTAACATTCTCCTCTTCATAGATCTTCTACAAAATCTTCTTGATTTCTATCACGTTGGCTCTTCCTGAATCCAGAAGGGGTGCATCCCATTTGGGTTCTTCAGGAGTTAGGATTCTGCAGTTGTCAAGTCCTTTGGCTGTCTTGACAATTTCTTCCCAGAACTCTGGATCTTCAATGTTCATGAACTGGGAGAATTGAAGAAATTCTTCTTCATAAGAAGGGAGAGGGCCAAATTTCCTTACTATGTGGTGTTGAATTTGCCACTTCTTCTTCAGGGGATACCATCTTGGTAGCTCATCTTGAAGGGCTAAGTAATCCACATAATTGCTGTCAAACACTAGGACACTGTCTTCTTGTGCTTTGTCCTTCATTGCTTTCCTGAGTTTGGCAATTCTTCTTTCAAATTTGGCTTTGACTGCCTTCGCATCATTCAGCTTCTTTTGCTTAAGCTCTTGAGCTTCAAGCAATTTCTTTTTCTTCAACTCTAGAGCCTCTTTCTCTTCTGCAGTAGGCTCTGCTGGAGCTGATTTCTTGCTGGTCTGAGCTGACTGAGCTTGCTCATCTGCCTTTCTTTTCCTTGTCATTCTCTTTTCAGGAACTTGTTCTATAGGAGCAGTGATCTGTAGACTCTTGGCAGGAGCTTGAGTGGGTGCTTGAGTATCTTCTAGAGCAATTTCTTTGTCTTTGCCTTGCCTGTTCTTGATTTTGCTCTTTAAACCACCCAAGGTTTCAGTCAAGTCATCTTGTGCTACTACCAGTTCAGCTTGCTGGGCAGTAGACTTCTCTAGAGCCTTTATCAACATATCTTCCCCCTTTTTGGCTTCAGCAAGTGCAGCCGCAAAAGGCTTCATGGAATTCATGATTTCCACTTTCAGAGTTTGTTTCAGTGCCATGGCATTGACCTTGGCAACTTGGGTCAGATGGGTTATGCTGTGCTCTAGAACTTCAGCATGTGAATTGGAGGAGGAGGCAGCTTCAAATCTAGTTGTAAGAGCTTCCAACTTGGCTGCTGTCTCCTTCAGCTGAGTCTGCAATTTCTCATTCTCCTCTGCAGCTGCCTTAAGAAGGGCTTGACCTTCTTTGGCTCTTGCTTCAGCTTCTTCAATTCTGGACGTGTAGGTGGTCTCCATGCGGTGCATCTCATCAGTGTAAAGATCAGCAAACCTTTTGGAGGTGTCAACTGACAACTTCTGATAGGTACTCAAGTATTCTCCTATCTGCTGATGAAGTGCTTCACCAAACTTGTCTTCAACGTCAAGAATCTGGTCATGAAGACGAGTCTTCTGTTCCCTTGCAGCTTTCTCAACATATCTTCCTAGCTGCAGGCCTAAACCTTTCTCAAAGTGCAAGTCTATTGCAGCTTTGACTGCTGTATGGTCAACAGATGGGGTAGAAGTAGAGGGTGTACCTTGAGGCTTTGGATGAACAATTAATGCTTTGCCTCTTTCTTCGGCTGATAGGTACTCCTCATTGAGGTAGCAGGTAGTGGCCTTAGTCAGATGGGTCATGATTCGTCTGCCTGCATCCTCTTGATTGTCAATGAAGTTAGTCAGATTGTCTGAAGGTTTGAAGTGAGCTGGTACTCTGACTACTTCTTTGTCAATCTCTTCTTTGTCAGCTGATGCAGCTGAGTCTTCTGCAGGTGCAGCTGAGTCTTCCACCAAGGCTGGTGCAGCTGATTCCTTCAATTTTGCTTGTTCAGCTGTCTACTGATCCGATGAGCCTTCTGGGATAGAGACATCAGCAGTGGGGATTCCTAAAATCCGGTTGCAAACTGCAGTCAGTGCCTCATCTGATAGCAGCTGAGCAAAAGATCGAACTTGAGCAACTTCCTTTTGCTCCATTTCCCAGTCGAGGAAGTTTTCCTTTCCTCCCATTCCTTCCATGACCTCAAGAAGGTCATCTACATCATCTCTTCTGAGTTCAATCCAAGTGCATACCCTAAGCACTTGTTCAAACTGGATTGAATTCTCATCAACTCCAGGGGTAGTGGACTTGAGCAGGTTGGCTATCTTCATCCTCATTATCTTTTCTGTTTGGCACATGGGGTAGTGCACCATTCTGAACTGAGATTGAGAAGGGCCATCTTGAACCAGGTCTTCTGGTGCCATGTCAACTGGAGCAGAAGGGACAGTGATGATAGGAGTTTGGGTAGCTTGGGCATTTTCCTCTGCTGTCTGAGTATCAGCAGGGATTTGGGAAGTGATTTCTTCTTGTTGGGTAGGAAGTTGAGATTGATCTTCAGTGATTTGTTCCTCAGCAGGGTTTTGGGTCTACTGGTCTGGTTCAGTTTCTACTTGAAGATCACTAGATGTTTGAGCTTGATGATCTTGGATATCTGCTGTTTGAATATCATCAAGGATTGTGGATATAATCTGAGTTTGATCATCAGTAGGGGGTGTGGAGGTGGTCTGAGTTTGGTTGTCTGCTGGTTGAACATCAACAGGGTCAGGCAATTGGGGTTCAATGGGTAGTTGTGGCTGAGTTTGTTCCTTTGCTGTGTGAGTATCAGCAGGGATTTGGATATCAGTGTTTAGAGGCTCAGATGGGTTGGACTCATCAGAAGGGTTGAAGGATGAAATAGGGGCTATGCTCATTGGAGTAGGGAGCCTGGATTTCTTGGTTTTCTTTGTGAAAGAAGAAGTGTTCTTCTTTCTCTTCTGACCCTTTGATAGCTTAGAAGGTGTGAAAGTGAGAGGGGGATTAGAAGTACCTGCCTTTTTCAAAGGAGAGGCAGTGGGAGTGGCATCTGAGTCAGATGGGGAGATGAGCCCTGATCTGATCAGATATCTTCTTTGTGCTAAGGTCTGATTGTCATCATCATCATCCTCAGCAGCCTTCTTTTGAGCCTCTTCTTTGGATGGCTCCTCTTCTTCTTCAGCAGTAGAGTCATGAGCAGACTCTTCTGCCTCTTCAACAACGTCTTTGGAAGATGCTTCAGCTAACGACTTCCTCCTCTCTTCTTTCAACCTTGCTGCCTCAGCAAGAGCTTCCTTCCTTAAGTAGTATTTGGAGATGTGAAAGGTCTTATGAGGTCCCATCATGTACTTTCTGGGGAGTACTTCTGGAAGGATGATACTCAGCTTGTTCACAGAGCTGACTGTTGATGTCACCTTCCATTCTCTTGACTGTAAGTCCAAGGTCACTTTCTTGGCCTCAAGAGCAATTCTATCCAGAAATAGTCCTTGCCAATCTCCATCAATCTGATCCCAGATTGCAGCCATAACTCGAACTTTCAGAGTGGTAACAGCATCATGGCTGAAGGTGTTACCAAGCAGCATCTTGCCTGCTATATCCATCAGAGTTTGGAACTTAGGTTCAAGTTGGGATTTCTTGAGCCCAGTGGCATCAATAGCCTTTATTCTTCCATCAGTAAACATCTCCATGTACTCTTTTTCTCTACCCATGATGTAGGTGGAGATATTTACATTCCCCCTTGACAAGCCTAACAATTCTTGAAGAATTTCCCTTGTTACCTTGACCTTATGTCCACCCATGACACTTTCGACATAAGATTCCTTCATCACAGTGTTTGCATAGAAAGCCAGCACATCTTATTCGTAAACATTGGTGGGTGCTGCTTCCAGAAAATCTCGCAGGTTGAGGTTGATGCAGCGAAGAAGGATCTCCTTGTTTTCTGCTTTGTGTTTGCCCTTGAAAAACAGAGCATTCTCTGTGAACATCTTCCCTTCCTTGGACCACTTTGCAGCATCCAAGGTGCCTGTGCTCTTGGTCTTCTCGTCGTAAATTTCAATGATTGCCATAGTAGAGTTTGAGTGTTAGGTTTTGAGAGCTTGAAAGGAATTTGGAGAACGAGAGAGTATTGAGAGCAATTGAGTAATGTGAGCGAAAGGGTTTGGGAGAGTTTTAAGGGTGTGTATATATACTCCAACGATTCTTGATCTAACGGTCAGATTTGGGTGTAATTGTGGAGTAGAGCCCAAGATTTTCCTTCTTTGATTTCGGGCCTTTCTTTAAATTTGCCGGCTGAATTTGCCATGTGGCAACAGTTGATTTGCTGGCAATTTGGTAATTGAGTATTAATGACATCATTACCAAAAATAGCCGTTGTGACTAATTTTGTGGCAAGAATTGATCATCAAGGCCATTTTTTATAAGTGAATTGCATTCCTTATATAGGCCAATTTATTTAATTACATTCAGGAATAAATCTAGAATGAATTACATGATCAAAGATAGTCATTTAAACTCTAAAATCAAGTGATTTGGTCAGCAGAGTGAAGTCTTCTGATTTCTTCAAGAAGTCTGCTGATTTTCCTTGAAAGTCTTCTGGTCAGCTGAGTTGGTCTTCTGATCAGCTGAGTGGAGGATTGAGATTTGCTGAGTAAATCTTTTGTGCTTTGAAGGTCCAACCTGGCTTGATGGATCCTTCGTTGTTGCTGTGATGATCCAACCTGGATGATGGATCTTCCAGCTTTATTGTGAGTGGTGATCCAACCTGGTTTGATGGATCTTCCAGCTCTATCTCTGAATCAAGTAGGACCATCAAATCAATATGATGATCAGCCTGGATGATATCCCACTGGTTCAGGTTGCCCTTACCATCTGATGTTCCTCATCATCAGATGGGTTGTAGCATCAAATGTGTCCTTTTTTAATTTCTTCGCTTCTCTTGAAGGAGAAGGAAGATTGGAAGAGGCTTCAATGGAGTCTGAAGAGAGGGCCATGGACTTAGCCTTCATGTTCTGTTTAGACACAGTAGCTTTTGATAACAAGCTCTCCATGTAGAACTTCCCCCTGGAGAAGAAGCTCTGCTTGCTTGCTACTTTGTCTTCTCCATCTCTCTTTCCTCTAGTTTTCAATAAGGACGTCTCTCTTTCCTCTAGTTTTCATAGGCAAACTCATGTTGAGTAAGCCAAGTGTGTTGATCTGCATCATCTTCATCTTCTGGACAAAGCTTCATCTCCTTCACCCAAGACCTTAGTTGAAGGATGATCTCCATTTCATCTCTTCTTTCGATTGTCTCCATTCCTGAAACAGAAAATAATAGTTAGTGATTTGTGTTCTTAGGTGTTCTCATAACTTCCTCCTTTTATAGGGGTAGAAATGAGGTAGTGGAGTGAAAGATGACAAAACTATAGAGTTGATAGGTCTGAATTTCTGAAAAGTTACTTCTTAAGATCAACAGTGAGATTCTTGATCTAAGGGTTCACATTTAAAGATATTCAGACTTTATCTTATGTATTGCAGAAATTATAAATTTTTGAGCAAGAGTTATTTGAAATCCGTACAGTGCATGCATACTGTTGAGTCGGTGAGGATGGTGTATTAATCCAACAAAGTATAACTCAATAGTATACTGTATTTATGTATATAAATAAAGTATTTTATGAAGAATAGTTTATTATTATACATAGTATACATTGCTTAGAGTAAAGAAATCAAATAACTTTGTTCAAGTCTGCTGTATATATATATATATGATATGCAATGCAGATCTTAGAGTATTTCATCAAGGATTCTTAAGGTATCATTGATTCCCCCTTGATTAGATGACTCTAAGTTTTCCCTCAGCTTTATTTGTCTTCATTGGGAAAGAACTTACCTGAAGATGAGGGTGTCTATTCACCTCATCTGATCCTCCTAGTCTGCTGCACTTAGATCAGCTGAGGTTTTCAGCTGATCTTTCCTTCTTCATGTGCTTGGGTCCAGGAGTCCTAAGCTGTAACATAGGGTCTTGAACCTTTCTTCAGCTAGGGGCTTAGTCAAGATGTCTGCTCTTTGGATATCTGTGTGAATTTTCTCCATCTTGATGTCCTTCTTTTCAAGGTGGTCTCTTATGAAGTGGTGTCGAATGTCGACATGCTTGCACCTTGTGTGGAGGACTGGATTTTGAGTGATGGCAATGGCACTGCTGCTATCACAATAAATAGGGACTTCTCTTGCCTCTACATTGTAATCCTTGAGTTGTTGAACTAGCCAGAGCAGCTGACTACAACAACTACCAGCTGCCATGTATTCTGCTTCAGTGGTGGAGGTTGCAACTGAGGTTTGCTTCTTAGAGAACCATGATATTAGCTTGTTGCCTAGAAATTGACAGGTTCCAGATGTGAATTTCCTATCAATTCTACATCCTCCATAGTCTGAGTCAGAATAGCCACTCAATTTTAGATTGTCATCAGCAGGGTACCATAGTCCTAGGTTGACTGTTCCTTTTAGGTACTTGAGAATCTTCCTTGCTGCTTCTAGATGACTTTACTTTGGGTTTGCTTGAAACCTAGCACATACTCCTACAGCAAATGTTATGTCTGGTCTGCTAGCTGTAAGGTATAGTAGAGATCCAATCAGTGCTCTATATTCAGCTTGATCAACTGCCTTTCCAGACTCATCTGGTTCCATTTTGAAAGATGTCATCATTGGAATCCTTGCAGTCTTTCTTTGTAGAGCTTGGAATATTTTTAATAGGCTCTTGGTATACTTGGATTGGTTGATGAAGATCCCTTCTGAACTCTGCTTGACTTGAAGTCCTAGGAAGTAGTTCATCTCACCCATCATGCTCATTTCAAACTTTCCTTGCATAAGTTCAGAGAACTTCTTGCACATCTCTTGATTGGGTGATCCAAATATAATATCATCTACATATATTTGCACCATTAGGATGTCTTCTCCTTCTTGTATTCTGAAAAGAGTTCTATCCACTTTGCCTTTTGTATATCCATTGTCAAGTAGGAATTGTGACAATGTGTCATACCAAGCTCTAGGGGCTTGTTTTAGACCATAGAGAGCCTTCTTCAGTCGATATACTTGATCACCTTTTTCAAATCCTGGAGGCTGCTCTACATATACTTCTTCTACCAGAATACCATTTAGAAAAGCACTCTTGACATCCATTTGATATACCTTGAAGCCCATATATGATGCATAAGCTAGAAACAGTCGAATGGCTTCTAATCTGGCTACTGGAGCAAAAGTTTCATCATAGTCAATCCCTTCAGATTGTGAATATCCTTTTGCAACTAGCCTTGCCTTATTTCTAGTTATCACATCATTTTCGTCCTTCTTGTTCTTGAATACCCACTTTGTTCCTACTACATTGTGGTTTTCAGGACGATCTACCAATTCCCAGACTTCATTTCTTTCGAATTGGTTTAGTTCTTCTTGCATAGCAGTGATCCAATTGCTATCTGTCATTGCTTCTTCTATGTCAGCTGGTTCAATGTTGGATAGGAAAGCACACCAGCAGAACATAGATGACTGTGAGTTCTGATTCAGTTGTCTTCTGGTCTTGACACCTGAGTCAACTCCTCCTAAGATGAGGTTTGATGGATGGTTGTTCCTCCATGTATGCCTCACAGGAGTATCTGCATTGGATGAGCTTGGATTCTCATCTGATCTAGTGCCATCAGGAGGGTTGGCTTGATTAGGTCGATCATCATCTGTATCTTGTGTGTCAAAGAGATCATTCCCCCTGGCATTTGGGATTGGTGCATCTTGATTCTGGTCAGCTTGTCCTGCTTGAGTTTGAGATCTAGTGACAGGTCTATGAGGCTTATCTTCCTCTGGTTCTTCAGGAAAAGGTTCATTTACTTCAATGAACTCATCTGGTTTGGGCTTGATCATTAGATGTCTCATCTGATCTGCAGCTGAGTTTGTTTCTACTGCATTCTTTTCACAAGATTCATCAAAAACAACATGAGGTGTTTCTTCCACAAGAAGGGTTCGTTTGTTGAGTACTCTAAATGCTTTGCTAGTAGAGGAGTATCCTAAGAATTTCCCCTCATCTGCTTTGGCATCAAAAGCATTCAACTTACTCTTCCCATTGTTGTGAATGAAACACTTACAACCAAATATATGAAAGTAAGATACTCTAGGTTTTCTTCCTTTCCACAGTTCATATGGGGTTTTCTCATGAATTTTGTGAATACCTGACCTGTTTTGAGTGTGACAAGCTGTGTTGATGGCTTCTGCCCATAGCTTCTTAGGAGTGGAGAATTCAGCAAGGAGTGTTCTGGCAGCTTCTTTGAGTGTTCTGACTCTTCTTTCAGCTACACCATTCTGCTGTGGTGTTCTTGCTGCACTTGTCTCATGCTGAATACCATTAGAAGTATAATAGGCAATAATATAAGAGTTAATGAATTCAGTGCCTTTGTCACTTCTAATTTTCACAATTGGTTCTCCTTTCTCTACTTGGATCCTCTTCAATAGTTCAGGGAGCTTCTGTTGTGTTTCACTCTTCTTGTATAAGAAGATAACCCAAGTAAACTTGGAATAATCATCTACAACAATAAGAGTGTACTTCCTCCCTGTTAGAGTGGTTGGAGTGATTGGTCCAAAGAGATCCATGTGAAGCAATTCAAGAACTCTGCTGGTTGATGCTGTCTTCTTGGTCTTGAAGGAGACCTTTGTTTGCTTTCCTTGTTGACATGCATCACATACCTGATCTTTACAGTAGAGTTCATTAGGCAGTCCATCAACTAAGGATTCCCTTGCTAACTTGTTCATAGTCTTAAAGTTCAGATGACTAAGACGTTTGTGCCATAGCCAGCTGACATCTTTAGGGCTCTTCACAAGCAGACATGTATCCTTAGGACAGCTGTTCCAATTTGCAAGATACATACTTCCCTTTCTAGATCCTGTTAGAAGGTTTTGTTTTGTTCTTTTATCACTTATGAGACACTCATCTTTAGAGAATTTGACTGAGTAACCAGTGTCACAAAAATGAGAAACAGATAATAAATTAAACTTAAGACCTTCTACATATGATACATCATGTACCTCAATGTCACCATTTTTAAGGGTGCCATATCCTTTTGTGTTACCATGCGCGTTATCACCAAAGAAGACTTTTGGACCTTTCTTCTCTATATAGTTGGTCAGCAGGGCTTTGGTTCCTGTCATGTGAGTTGAGCATCCACTATCTATGTACCAAGTTTCTCCTGCTAGACCTCCTCTTCTGTATAGGTCCCTCCTTTCCTGCAAGAAAAGTTAAGTCTTAGGTACCCATTTTGTTTTGGGTCCTTGGGTGTTAGTACTACCCTTGGGAACCCACATATACATTGGTCGTTTGAACAACCTTGAACACTTGAGTTGTTTCCCTCGGGCATCACAGAACCAAATCTTACCAGTCAGCACCTTGGACTGATATGATGTGTTCTTAGTGTCAGCTAAGTAATAGTCAAATGGTTTCCCTTTATAGGAGTGTACATACATGATCTTTTGACTAGTTACATTCGGCCTGGGTGCATTAGCTGGTCGATGCACACGATTATATGGACCATACTCTTCTGTTCTCACAATATCATAAGAGATAGGGGGTGCAAAGAGAACAGATTTGTTTGAAGAAGACCTCTTCTTCTTGGCTGGAGCAGCATACAGCTGAGACTGTCTCAAACGAGATGGTCTAGGCTGTTTGTTGTTCCTCTGTACAGGCTTGGGGTTAGCTTGTCCTTTACCCTTTTTGGTTTTGGGATAGTTAGCCTTAACTGGTACAGATGCCTTTTGGTTTGTAGTGCTTGGAAGAGGTCATCGAACTTGGATTGTAGTGAACGAAGTTCCTTAGTTTCTAAAGCTTGAGTTTGTAACATCCCCTCATATTGTGGTATTTTCTTCCTTAAGAAGCTCCACTTCTCTGGTCAATCTTTCATTCATTGTGACCAACTCAGGGGTGTTATCAAACTTAGTCTTTTTCAACTTAGTAATTTCTTTCCTTAGACCCTTGTTCTCCTCTTCCACTTCTATAAAAGCTCTAGTGGCAATATCCAGATCACCTTTTACCTTTCTTAAAGATTGATAATAGGTGTCTTCTGATTCGCCTTCAGATGAGTTTATCTCATCAGATTGTGAAAAAATAAGTGAATGGAAAGTAGTAGTATAGGAGTTTACCTCATTTTCACCTATGGCCATCATAGCTAGGTCATCTGAATCATCTGAGAAGATTTGACAGTCTGGTGATGTAGGGAGTTCATCACTTTGATATTCAGATTCTTTAGTCACCATAGCTTTCTTGTCTGAATTTCTTCTTGGCCTTCTTTCTTCTTTGTCATCCAAATCCAGCTCAGGACATTCATAGACACAGTGTCCTGGTTTGCGACAATTAAAGCATGATCCAGATTTCTGATTTGAGTTGCCTTTCCTTGGAGGAGTGGCATCTCTTCTTCTAGATCCTCGGCTGTCAGATGACTCCACATCCTTTCTAGGATGTCTTTCTGGTGTTCTTTCTCTGGAACCTCTGGAGGGTGAACTTGTTCTTCTATCTTTGTAGTTTCTATAGAATTTTCTATATTTCTGTTGAGAGTGTTCATCCTTTCGAATCTCTTGATCATAAGAGCCATTTGTTCCTTCAGACTCATGTCTGATCCTTCACAGTCTTCTGTTTTCAGAGAGGTCTTGCCAGATGAGGTACTTGCAGTTTTTGTATTGGCTGCCTTGAAGGCTACAGTCTTGGAGGTAGATGGGGTTGCAGTTGGCTCATCACTTCCTGAGTTTTCTTCTCTTTCCAGATCATATTCATGAGTCTCCATTTCTTGGTTAGAGAGTCTAAGATCTTTAGATTTTTCTCTCTATTTGTATATTTCTTGCCCAGAGATTCTATCTCATTGATGATCTTGGTAAATCTATTGTCTAGCTGATCAATAGACTCTTCTGGTTGCATCTTGAAGTGTTCGAACTTCTTGACTGCTGTAGACAACTTGGATTCCTTGATCAGCTCAGTTCCTTCACAGAGAAGTGCCAATGCCTCCCACATCTCTCTGGCTGACTCACAGTGGATTACCTTTGCAATGTACTCATTTGGAAGAGTTTGCATTATGTAATCTTGAGCAATGTTATCAAGATTTGATTGTTTCATCTCTTCTGGTGTGAGATCCTTCATGGGCTTGGGAACCAGTTCTCCAACTGGGACTTCTGGATCACCATTTGCAGTGTTGACTGTCATGATGGTGATTGGGCCTTCTGTGATTACTGACCACATCTTGTAGTGGACTGATGTGAGATTCTTCCTCATCCTGATCTTCCAGTAATCATAATCCTCAACTGAAAACTTAGGCAACTTTCGCATATTAGCACTCATGCTGTATGAGTTTTCAAAAACAAGTTTTCCAAAAAGATCTGTTCAAGAGGACTACAGAAAGACTCCCTCAAGTCTTCTGATAATCTAGAGACAGTAGTCCGTTAGAACCACTGCTCTGATACCACTTGTTGGTCCCTGAACGAGTAGTGAATGGGATTAAAGTCTAGAGGGGAGGGGTGAATAGACTTTAAAACTTTTTCAAACAGAGTTGAGAACCTCTTCTGATTGCTATGTCAACTGGACTACAAGTCTGCTGGTCCAGATGACTATAGTGATCTGACTGAGGAGGTTATATGCGGAATTATGGTGGCCCTGGTTTAGACTCGTTCTTGTAATTCTTATGAAAGTGTTCAACTTGTTTTGCTTAATGAAAATACTCAGTTGATGCTGGTTTGAAAGTTATGGCCTTGTTTTGAAGAATGTTGAAATCTCAGTATGCACTATATTATAATGTATGTAAAGACAGAAATGTAGAGTGCAGAAAGTAAATAACACCGGATTTATAGTGGTTCGGATATACGTTCCTACGTCCACTCTCACGTCCACACGTGATGTTTAATCCCTTTAATTTACCACAAATTACAAGGGTCTTGACCTTTATAGTCCCAAGGTTAGGACTTTGAGATCTGAGCCGTCCTAACAGCTACGGTCTCCACAAGTGATTGTAAGCACTTGCACTTTAAGGGGTTCAAAAACTTTAACCTTTCGGTGAGGGTTTGGGGTTTTTGAGGTGTATCCAACTAATGGTTCAAGCTTATAATTTGCTTAACCACTATGCCTAAAACAATTGATATACAATATGAACAGGTTTCAGGTTCTTAGGGGTTGGATAGAAATCACTTAAGAGCTATAGATAATCTAATGGTTTCTGGCTCTTTTGAGAATTCTTAGAATAGTATGGCTTTAGCTTTGATTGCTTGCTTGGCTCGTTGAATTCTCTCTTATAACTCCTTTTTTGTGATTTCTCATCCTCTTGTATTTATAATGGAGATTGGTTGCAACTAGCCGTTGGAGTTGACTAGCCGTTTGAGCAATCTTTCCATAATAGCTTGATTCCTTGATTCCAGCCGCTTGATTGCTTCAATCCTGGGATCATATCAATCTTCTAAATAAGGTAGGTCTTCGTTTGAATTGCAAGATGACTTAGGAATCAGCCGAGTCCTGGAAGAGCACATAGTCTTCTGATCTGTACTTCTAGTCTTCTGACTACTCTTCTGGCCTTAGGTCTTCTGTCTTCTGATATCAGTAGAGTAACACTCTTCTGATCTGGAAATTCTTTGTACTGCTTTAGGCCATCTTCAATCTGGGACTCCATCAGATAAGTAGGTATACAAGCACCTTAACTTATCTGGTCTTCAAGGATCTTCTAGTCTTCATGTCTTCTACTCTTCTCATCTTGAGGATAGGCATGTAAGCCAAGACTGTACTGATCAGCTGATATCAATACAGTTGATCACACAAGACTAGTCTAAGCTGTTCTATACAAGTCAGCTGATCCTATTACATTTATAAACTCTAAGTGTTTTTGGCCATCAAAACTATTACATAAGGTGCATGCATGTCGACATTCGACACCACTTCATAAGAGACCACCTTGAAAAGAAGGACATCAAGATGGAGAAAATTCACACAGATATCCAAAGAGCAGACATCTTGACTAAGCCCCTAGCTGAAGAAAGATTCAAGACCCTATGCTACAACTTAGGACTCCTGGATCCAAGCACATGAAGAGCAAAGATCAGCTGAAAACCTCAGCTGATACAATTGCAGAAGACTAGGAGGATCAGATGAGGTGAATAGACACCCTCATCTTCACGTAAGTTCTTTCCCAATGAAGACAAATAAAGCTGAGGGAACACATAGAGTTATCTACTGAAGGGGGAATCAACGATACCTTAAGAATCCTTGATGAAATACTCTACAATCTGCATTGTATATTCATACATATATATATATATATCCAGCAGACCTGAACAAAGTTATTTGACATTTTTACTCTAAGCAATGTATAACTATGTATATTAATAAACTATTCCTCATAAAATACTTTATTCATATTCATATATACAGTATACTATTGAGTTATACTTGGTTGGATTAATACACCATCCTCACCGACTCAACAGTATGCATGCAAAGTACGGATTTCAAGTAACTCTTGCTCAAAATTTATAATTTCTGCATTCCATAAGATAAAGTCTGAATATCTTTAAATGTGAACCCTTGGATCAAGAATCTCATTGTTGATCTTAAGAAGTAACTTTTCAGAAAAGGAGGAAGTTATGAGAACACCTAAGAACACAAATCACTAACTATTAGTTTCTGTTTCAGGTATGGAGACAATCGAAAGAAGAGATGGAATGGAGATCATCCTTCAACCAAGGTCTTGGGTGAAGGAAATGAAGATTTGTCCAGAAGATGAAGATGATGCAGATCAGTACACTTGGCTTACTCAACATGAGTATGCTTATGAAAACTAGAGGAAAGAGAGACGTCCTTATTGAAAACTAGACGAAAGAGAGATGCAGAAGAGAAAGTAGCGAGCAAGCAGAGCTTCTTCTCCAGAGGGAAGTTCTACATGGAGAGCTTGTTATCAAAAGCTACTGTGTCTAAACAGAACATGAAGACCAAGTCCATGGCCCTCTCTTCGACTCCATTGAAGCCTCTTCCAATCTTCCTTCTCCTTTAAGAGAAGCGAAGAAATTCAAAAAGGACACTTCAGATGCTACAACCCATCTGATGATGAGGAACATCAGATGGTAAGGGCAATCTGAACCAGTGGGATATCATCCAGGCTGACCAACATATTGATTTGATGGCCCTACATGGTTCAGAAATAGAGCTGGAAGATCCATCAAACCAGGTTGGATCACCACTCACAATAAAGCTGGAAGATCCATCATCCAGGTTGGATCATCACAGCAGCACTGAAGGATCCATCAAACCAGGTTGGACCTTCAAAGCACAGAAGATTTACTCAGCAAATCTCAATCCTCAACTCAGCTGATCAGAAGACCAACTCAGCTGACCAGAAGACTTTCAAGGAAAATCAACAAACTTTTTGAAGAAATCAGAAGACCTCACTCTGCTGATCAGATCACTTGATTTTAGAGTTTAATTACTATATTTGATCATGTAATTCATTCTAGATTCATTCCTGAATGTAATTAAAGAAATTGGCCTATATAAGGAATGAAATTCACTTATAGAAAACGACCTTGATGATCAATTCTTGCCACAAAATTAGTCACAACGGCTATTTTTGGTAATGATGTCATTAATACTCAATTACCAAATTGCCAGCAAATCAACTGTTGCCACATGGCAAATTCAGCCGGCAAATTTAAAGAAAGGCCCGAAATCAAAGAAGGAAAATCTTGGGCTCTACTCCACAATTAAACCCAAATCTGACCGTTAGATCAAGAATTGTTGGAATATATATACACACCCTTAAACCTCTTCCAAACCCTTTCGCTCACATTACTCAATTGCTCTCAATACTCTCTCGTTCTGCAAATTTCTTTCAAGCTTTCAAAACCTAACACTCAAACGCTATTATGGCAATCATTGAAATTTGCGACGAGAAGACCAAGAGCATTGGCACCTTGGATGCAGCAAAGTGGTCCAAGGAAGGGAAGATTTTCACTGAGAATGCTCTGTTCTTTAAGGGCAAACATACAGATGAGAATAAGGAGATCCTTCTTCGCTGCATCAACCTCAACCTGCGAGATTTTCTGGAAGCAGCACCCACCAATGTCTATGAACAAGATGTGCTGGCTTTCTATGCAAACGCTGTGATGAAGGGATCTTATGTCGAAAGTGTCATGGGTGGACACAAGGTCAAGGTAACAAGGGAAATTCTTCAGGAATTGTTTGGCCTGTCAAGGGGGAAAATAAATATCTCCAACTACATCATGGGTAGAGAAAAGGAGTATATGGAGATGTTTACTGATGGAAGAATAAAGGCTATTGATGCCACTGGGCTCAAGAAATCCCAACTTGAACCTAAGTTTCAAACCCTGATGGATATAACAGGCAAGATGCTGCTAGGTAACTCATTCAGTCATGATGCTGTTACTACTCTCAAGGTTAGAGTTATGGCTGCAATCTGGGATCAGATTGATGGAGACTGGCAAGGGTTGTTCTTGGATAGAATCGCCCTTGAAGCCAAGAAGGTAACTTTGGACTTACAATCAAGAGAATGGAAGGTAACAGCTACAGTCAGCTTTGTCAACAAGTTGAGTATCATCCTTCCAGATATTCTACCAAAGAAGTACAAGATGGGACCTCATAAGACCTTCCACATCTCCAAATATTACTTAAGGAAGGAAGCTCTTGCTGAGGCAGCAAGGTTGAAAGAAGAGAGGAGGAAGCTGTTAGCTGAAGCATCTTCCAAAGATGTTGTTGAAGAGGCAGAAAAGTCTACTCATGACTCTGCTGCTGAAGAAGAAGAGGAGCCATCCAAAGTAGAGGCTCAAAAGAAGATTGCTGAGGATGATGATGACAATCAGACCCTAGCACAAAGAAGATATCTGATCAGATCAGGGCTCATCTCCCCATCTGATTCAGATGCCACTCCCACTGCCTCTCCTCTGAAAAAGGCAGGTACTTCTAATCCATCTCTCACTTTCACACCTTCTAAACTATCAAAAGGTCAGAAGAGAAAGAAGAACACCTCTTCTTTCACAAAGAAAGCCAAGAAATCCAGGCTCCCTACTCCAATGAGCATAGCCCCTATTTCATCCTTCAACCCTTCTGATGATTCCAACCCATCTGAACCTCTAAACACTGATACCCAAATCCCTGCTGATACTCACACAGCAGAGGAACAAACTCAGCCTCAACTAACCCTTGAATCACAATTGCCAACCCCTGCTGACATTCAAACAGCAGATGTCCAAGATCATCAAGCTCAACCATCTACTGATCTTCAAGAAACTGAACCAGAACAGCAGACCCAAAACCCTGCTGATGAACAAATCACTGAAGATCAATCCCAACCTCCTACCTAACAAGAAGAAATCACTTCCCAAATCCCTGCTGATACTCACACAGCAGAGGAAAATACCCCAGCTACCCAATCCCCTATCCTCTCTGACCCATCTGCTCCAGAAAACATGGCACCAGCAGACCTGGATCAAGCTGGCCCTTCTCAACCTCAGTTCAGAATGGTGCACTACCCTATATGCACAAAAGAGAAGATAATGAGGATGAAGATAGCTAATCTCCTCAAATCTACTACACCTGGAGTTGATGAGGGTTCAATCCAGTTTGAACAAGTGCTTAGGATATGCACTTGGATTGAGCTCAGAAGAGATGATGTAGATGACCTTCTTGAGGTCATGGAAGGAATGGGAGGAAAGGAAAACTTCCTCGACTGGGAAATGGAGCAAAAGGAAGTTGCTCAAGTTCGATCTTTTGCTCAGCTGCTATCAGATGAGGCACTAACTGCAGTCTGCAACCGGATTCTAGGAATCCCCACTGCTGATGTCTCTATCCCAGAAGGCTCATCGGATCAGCAGACAGCTGAACAAGCAAAGATGAAGGAATCAGCTGCACCAGCCTTGGTGGAAGACTTAGCTGCACCTGCAGAAGACTCAGCTGCACCTGCAGAAGACTCAGCTGCATCAGCTGACAAAGAAGAGATTGCAAAAGAAGTAGTCAGAGTACCAGCTCACTTCAGACCTTCAGACAATCTGACTCACTTCATTGACAATCAAGAGGATGCAGGCAGACGAATCATGACCCATCTGACTAAGGCCACTACCTGCTACCTCAATGAGGAGTACCTATCAGCCGAAGAGAGAGGCAAAGCAATAATTGTTCATCCAAAGCCTCAAGGTACACCCTCTACTTCTACCCCATCTGTTGACCTTACAGCAGACATCTGCTCCCAGGTCAAAGCTGCAATAGACTTGCACTTTGAGAAAGGTTTAGGCCTGCAGCTAGGAAGATATGTTGAGAAAGCTGCAAGGGAACAAAAGACTCGTCTTCATGACCAGATCCTTGACATTGAAGACAAGTTTGGTGAAGCACTTCATCAGCAGATAGGAGAATACTTGAGTACCTATCAGAAATTGTCAGGTGACACCTCCAAAATGTTTGCTGATCTTTACACTGATGAGATGCACCGCATGGAGACCACCTACAAGTCAAGAATTGAAGAAGCTGAAGCAAGAGCCTCTGAAGGTCAAGCCCTTCTTAAGGCAGCTGCAGAGGAGAATGAGAAACTGCAGACTCAGCTGAAGGAGACAGCAGCCAAGTTGGAAGCACTTACAGGAAAGCTCGAGGCTGCCTCCTCCACCAACTCACTTGCTCATGTCATGGAGCACAGTATCTCCCATATTACTGCTGTCAACAAGGTCAATGCCATGGCACTGAAACAAACTCTGAAAGTGGAAAGCATGAATGCCATGAAGCCTTTTGCGGCTGCACTTGCTGAAGCCAAAAAGGGGGAAGATATGTTGATAAGAGCTCTTTAGAAATCAGCTGCACAACAAGCTGTAATGGTAGTATCTCAAGATGAGCTGAATGAAACCTTGGGTGGTTTGAAAAGCAAAATCATGAGCAGGCAAGAAAAAGGCAAAGGCAAAGAAATTGCTCAAGAAGGCACCCAAGCTCTCACTCAAGCTCCTGCCAAGACTCTTCAGATCACTGCCCCTACAGAACAAGTTCCTGAGAAGAGAATGACAAGGAAAAGGAAGGCAGATGAGCAAGCTCAGTCAGCTCAGTCCAGCAAGAAATCAGCCCCAACAGAGCCTACTGCAGAAGAGAAAGAGGCTCTAGAGTTGAAGAAAAAGAAGTTGCTTGAAGCTCAAGAGCTTAAGCAAAAGAAGCTGAATGATGCGAAGGCAGTCAAAGCCAAATTTGAAAGAAGAATTGCCAAACTCAGAAAAGCAATCAAGGACAAAGCAAAAGAAGACAATGTCCTGGTGTTTGATAGCAATTATGTGGATTATTTAGCCCTTCAAGACGAGCTACCAAGATGGTATCCCCTGAAGAAGAAGAAGTGGCAAATTCAACACCACATAGTAAGGAAATTTTTCCCTCTCCCAACTTATGAAGATGAATTCTTCCAGTTCAATCAGTTCATGAACATTGAAGATCCAGTGTTCTGGGAAGAAATTGTCAAGACAGCCAAAGGACTTGACAACTGCAGAATCCTAACTCCTGAAGAACCCAAATGGGATGCACCCCTTCTGGATTCAGGAAGAGCCAACATGATTGAAATCAAAAAGATTCTGTACAAGATCTATGAAGAGGAGAATGTTACAGATGTGCAGCACATGGAAGAAGTTCGAGCTCGTCTGTACCTTGCCTACCGCATTTGAAGATCAGAAGACCTGATGAAGACCACTTTAGAAGTACAAAGAAACTATTGCTTGTAATCTGTAAAAGCTTTATATATATTCAAGTTCTAGTTCTTTTTGCTTACAAGACAAATTCTCATTTTCTTCATTAGATACTTCGGTCTTATCATGTTATAAACTCTTATCTTATTTCACTAAGAGCACTTATCAAGTATAGTTTTGGCTTCATCAAAAAGGGGGAAATTGTTGGGATATAAATTCACCCTAAGCCCCACTTGATGTTAGAATAGTTTTGATGGCCAAAACACTTAGAGTTTATAAATGTAATAGGATCAGCTGACTTGTATAGAACAGCTTAGACTAGTCTTGTGTGATCAACTATGAGAAGAGTAGAAGACATGAAGACTAGAAGATCCTTGAAGACCAGATAAGTTAAGGTGCTAGTATACCTACTTATCTGATGGAGTCCCAGATTGAAGATGGCCTAAAGCAGTACAAAGAATTACCAGATCAAAAGAGTGTTACTCTGCTGATATCAGAAGACGGAAGACCTAAGGCCAGAAGAGTAGTTAGAAGACTAGAAGTACAGATCAGAAGACTATGTGCTCTTCCAGGACTCGGCTGATTCCTAAGTCATCTTGCAATTTAAACGAAGACCTACCTTATTTAGAAGATTGACATGATCCCAGGATTGAAGCAATCAAGCGGCTGGAATCAAGGAATCAAGCCATTATGGAAAGGTTGCCTCAACGGCTAGTCAACTCCAACGGCTAGTTGCAAGCAATCACCATTATAAATACAAGAGGATGAGAAATCACAAACAAGGAAGTCACAAGACAGAATTCACAAGCTAAGCAAGCAATCAAGCAAATAGCCATATTGTTCTAAGAGTTCTCCAAGAGCCAGGAAACCATTAGAATATCTATAGCTCTTAAGTGATTTCTATCCAACCCCTAAGAACCTGAAACCTGTTCATATTGTATAATCATTGTTTTAGGCATAGTGGTTAAGCAAATTATAAGCTTGAACCATTAGTTGGATACACTTCAAAAACCCCAAACCCTCACCGAAAGGTTAAAGTTTTTGAACCCCTTAAAGTGCAAGTGCTTACAATCACTTGTGGAGACCGTAGCTGTTAGGACGGCTCAGATCTCAAAGTCCTAACCTTGGGACTATAAAGGTCAAGACCCTTGTAATTTGTGGTAAATTAAAGGGATTAAACTTCACGTGAGGACGTGAGAGTGGACGTAGGAAATACGTTCCTACGTCCACTCTCACGTCCACACGTGATGTTTAATCCCTTTAATTTACCACCAATTACAAGGGTCTTGACCTTTATAGTCCCAAGGATAGGACTTTGAGATCTGAGCCGTCCTAACAGCTACGGTCTCCACAAGTGATTGTAAGAACTTGCACTTTAAGGGGTTAAAAACTTTAACCTTTCGGTGAGGGTTTGGGGTTTTTGAAGTGTATCCAACTAATGGTTCAAGCTTATAATTTGCTTAACCACTATGCCTAAAACAATGAATATACAATATGAACAGGTTTCAGGTTCTTATGGGTTGGATAGAAATCACTTAAGAGCTATAGATATTCTAATGGTTTCCTGGCTCTTGGAGAACTCTTAGAACAATATGGCTATTTGCTTGATTGCTTGCTTAGCTTGTGAATTCTGTCTTGTGACTTCCTTGTTTGTGATTTCTCATCCTCTTGTATTTATAATGGTGATTGCTTGCAACTAGCCGTTGGAGTTGACTAGTCGTTGAGGCAACCTTTCCATAATGGCTTGATTCCTTGATTCCAGCCGCTTGATTGCTTCAATCCTGGGATCATGTCAATCTTCTAAATAAGGTAGGTATTCGTTTAAATTGCAAGATGACTTAGGAATCAGCCGAGTCCTGGAAGAGCACATAGTCTTCTGATCTGTACTGCTAGTCTTCTGACTACTCTTCTGGCCTTAGGTCTTCTGTCTTCTGATATCAGTCGAGTACCACTCTTCTGATCTGGCAATTCTTAGTGCTGCTTTAGGTCATCTTCAATCTGGGACTCCATCAGATAAGTAGGTATACAAGCACCTTAACTTATCTGGTCTTCAAGGATCTTCTAGTCTTCATGTCTACTACTCTTCTCATCTTGAGGATAGGCATGTAAGCCAGGGCTGTGCTGATCAGCTGATATCAATACAGTTGATCACACAAGACTAGTCTAAGCTGTTCTATACAAGTCAGCTGATCCTATTACATTTAAAAACTCTAAGTGTTTTGGCCATCAAAACTGTTGGGATATGAATATCCTAAGTTTAGTTTTGATAAACCAAATCAAACATGTAATAGGATAAGTTGTATTGTATAGACAACTTTATTATACATCTTGTAATAGATAGGACTCTGGTTAGAAGAGAAGACATGTCAATGCTCAAGAAGAGAAGAGAAGACCAAGACCAGAAGTCATCTTACATCAGCTGAGTAGAAGTCGTCTTACATCAGCTGAGTAGAAGTCATCTTACAACCAGCTGAGTAAAGACAGCAGAGTAAAGACAGCAGCTGAGAAGAAACAGCAGCTGTGTAAAGCCAGCTGAGTAAAGACAGCAGCTGAGAAGAAACAGCAGCTGTGTAAAGCCAGCTGAGTAAAGACAGCAGCTGAGAAGAAACAGCAGCTGTGTAAAGACAGCTGAGTAAAGACAGCAGAGTGGAGTCTTCTTACCAGCAGAGTGAAGTCTTCTTACCAGCAGAGTAGAAGTCTTCTTACCAGCAGAGTGAAGTCTTCTTACTAGCAGAGTAGAAGTCTTCTTACCAGCAGAGTGAAGTCTTCTTACCAGCAGAGTGAAGTCTTCTTACCAGCAGAGTAGAAGTCTTCTTACACGATTAAAGGAAGACCAATCACAGCTGAAATCAAGGATTGACAAGATATGTGCACAAGAAAGGAAAGTCAAAGATATGATTGAAATTACATGACAATGGTAATATTCAATCATATCAAATCAAGAGATTGTCAATTCCTCAATTAGTGGAGATTTGAATTGCTATCATCCAACGGTAACATTCAAACATCAACACTATATAAATGAGCTCATACATCATTGGGAGAAGTGAAGAGGTGTGAGATGCAAAGGTCGAGCAAAGGTCATAAACTCCAGAAATAAGAAGAGCTCAAGAAGATCATTCATGAAGATTCAACACGCATCACCTCATCCCAGTGAGTGAACTCATACCATCTAAGCCAGTGCAACCACTCATATATATCCATAGCTTAGAGAGAATTTCCCAATCCTAGCATGAGGCTAAAACAGATTGTAAGGGAAATTCTCACCTAGTTCATATACACAAAACCCACCTTCTACCATAAAACCTTAGAAGTCAAGTTGAGTGTTCGTCACTGTAAAGAGTCCAAGTGCTCTATAATCACTTGTGGAGTGCAAGTGCAAGTGCTTACAATCACTTGTGGAGGAAGTGCAAGTGCTTACAATCACTTGTGGAGACCGTAGCCGTTAGGACCGCTCAGATCTCAAAGTCCTACCCTTGGGACTATAAAGGACAAGGCCCTTGTAATTTTGGGTAAATTAAAGGGATTAAACATCACGTGTGGACGTGAGAGTGGACGTAGGAACGTTTATCCGAACCACTATAAATCAATGTGTTATTTACATTTCTGCACTTTACATTTCAAGTCTTTTCATACATATTTGGGCATAAACTGTTTTACACACTGTATTTATTAAATAGACGAGTATAATATTTATGGGCACACTACAATTCCGCACTTAACTCCGATAAGTAATTAATCGGTCGACTAACTAGTCCTAGGCCCCTAGTGAAATCAGCGGACTAGTTACTTTGAAGAGTTAGTTTATTTTCCACACAATCAGCAGACATCAAGTCAGCTGATCTTACACTCGTCTCAGGGACCAACAAGTGGTATCAGAGCCGTGTGTTCAAAAGACCATTGCTTTGAATTTTTGATTTTCGAAAATCTGCACTTTTTCTGTTGCTTTCAGAATTTAACGTGTGAGTACACTTTTTAAAGTGGAATTTATGTTTTGAATCGAACTCACTGCTTAGCAGTGACGTGTAATAATTTTTGGCCAAATTCCATCGTTTGAGCCATAAAAAACACGTTTTACTGTTTTCAATGGTCACCTGAATAGATCCATTTTTGAAAAACTGTTTTGCATGCATTCTGTTTTCATAAAAATCATACTTGCATGTATTTGGATTATTGTGTGTTAAGAACAGGTCAACAACTAAGGGGGAACATCAGCTCAGCTGAGTTCTAGCCCTATCTGGATTTACACGCGTATGAGCAAGAAGAGGAGATCAAGATGATCAAGTTGTTAGAAGACCTGAAGGCAAGAAGAGCTTAATTGGAAGTCGTCTAATTTGCAACATATCAGCTGAAGAGTAGATAAGAAGACCTTTGTAATAGCTGATTAGGTGAGTCCGTGCTTGTAAAGTGCAATATTAATAAAACTCATCTTTTTAGCTTTTGGAGATAACATCTAGTTATCTCATCTGATGACAACTTCTCATTGTCCTCATACAAAAGCCTTCTGTTTTTACTCTTCTGCACTATTATATGGACTCTAGCACTGTCTGTTCTTTATTGCTTCAGTTAGTGTTAGATGATTTGGTTATATCAAAAAGGGGGAAATTGTTGGGATATGAATATCCTTAGTTTAGTTTTGATAAACCAAATCAAACATGTAATAGGATAAGTTGTATTGTATAGACAACTTTATTATACATCTTGTAATAGATAGGACTCTGGTTAGAAGAGAAGACATGTCAATGCTCAAGAAGAGAAGAGAAGACCAACACCAGAAGTCATCTTACATCAGCTGAGTAGAAGTCGTCTTACATCAGCTGAGTAGAAGTCATCTTACAACCAGCTGAGTAAAGACAGCAGAGTAAAGACAGCAGCTGAGAAGAAACAGCAGCTGTGTAAAGCCAGCTGAGTAAAGACAGCAGCTGAGAAGAAACAACAGCTGTGTAAAGCCAGCTGAGTAAAGACAGCAGAGTAAAGACAGCAGCTGAGAAGAAACAGCAGCTGTGTAAAGACAGCTGAGTAAAGACAGCAGAGTGGAGTCTTCTTACCAGCAGAGTGAAGTCTTCTTACCAGCAGAGTAGAAGTCTTCTTACCAGCAGAGTGAAGTCTTCTTACCAGCAGAGTAGAAGTCTTCTTACCAGCAGAGTGAAGTCTTCTTACCAGCAGAGTAGAAGTCTTCTTACACGATTAAAGGAAGACCAATCACAGCTGAAATCAAGGATTGACAAGATATGTGCACAAGAAAGGAAAGTCAAAGATATGATTGAAATTACATGACAATGGTAATATTCAATCATATCAAATCAAGAGATTGTCAATTCCTCAATTAGTGGAGATTTGAATTGCTATCATCCAACGGTAACATTCAAACATCAACACTATATAATTGAGCTCATACATCATTGGGAGAAGTGAAGAGGTGTGAGATGCAAAGGTCGAGCAAAGGTCATAAACTCCAGAAATAATAAGAGCTCAAGAAGATCATTCATGAAGATTCAACACGCATCACCTCATCCCCAGTGAGTGAACTCATACCATCTAAGCCAGTGCAACCACTCATATATATCCATAGCTTAGAGAGAATTTCCCAATCCTAGCATGAGGCTAAAACAGATTGTAAGGGAAATTCTCACCTAGTTCATATACACAAAACCCACCTTCTACCATAAAACCTTAGAAGTCAAGTTGAGTGTTCGTCACTGTAAAGAGTCCAAGTGCTCTATAATCACTTGTGGAGTGCAAGTGCAAGTGCTTACAATCACTTGTGGAGGAAGTGCAAGTACTTACAATCACTTGTGGAGACCGTAGCCGTTAGGACCGCTCAGATCTCAAAGTCCTACCCTTGGGACTATAAAGGACAAGGCCCTTGTAATTTTGGGTAAATTAAAGGGATTAAACATCACGTGTGGACGTGAAAGTGGACGTAGGAACGTATATCCGAACCACTATAAATCAATGTGTTATTTACATTTCTGCACTTTACATTTCAAGTCTTTTCATACATATTTGGGCATAAACTGTTTTACACACTGTATTTATTAAATAGACGAGTATAATATTTATGGGCACACTACAATTCCGCACTTAACTCCGATAAGTAATTAATCAGTCGACTAACTAGTCCTAGGCCCCTAGTGAAATCAGCGGACTAGTTACTTTGAAGAGTTAGTTTATTTTCCACACAATCAGCAGACATCAAGTCAGCTGATCTTACACTCGTCTCAGGGACCAACAAAAACTATTCTAACATCAAGTGGGGCTTAGGGTGAATTTATATCCCAACAATTTCCCCCTTTTTGATGAAGCCAAAATTATACTTGATAAGTGCTCTTAATGAAATAAGATAAGAGTTTATAACATTTTAAAACTGAAGTATCTGATGAAGACAATGAGAGTTTGTCTTGTAAGCAAAAAGAACTAGAACTTGAATATATATAGAGCTTTTACAGATTACAAGTAATAGTTTCTTTAAACTTCTAAAGTAGTCTTCATCGGGGCTTTTGATCTTCAAATGCGGTAGGCAAGATACAGACGAGCTCGAACATCTTCCATGTGTTGTACGTCTGTAACATTCTCCTCTTCATAGATTTTATACAAAATCCTTTTGATTTCAATCATGTTGGCTCTTCCTGAGTCCAGAATGGGTGCATCCCATTTGGGTTCTTCAGGTGTTAGGATTCTGCAGTTGTCAAGTTCTTTGGCTGTCTTGACAATTTCTTCCCAGAACACTGGATCTTCAAAGGTCATGAACTGATTGAACTGGAAAAATTCATCTTCATAAGTAGGGAGAGGGCCAAATTTCCTTACTATGTGGTGTTGAATTTGCCACTTCTTCTTCAGGGGATACCATCTTGGTAGCTCATCTTAAAGGGCTAAATAATCCACATAATTGCTATCAAACACCAGGACACTGTCTTCTTTTGCTTTGTCCTTGAGTGTTTTCCTGAGTTTGGCAATTTTCTTTTCAAATTTGGCTTTGACAGCCTTCGCATCATCTAGGTTTCTTTGCTTAAGCTCTTGAGCTTCAAGCAACTTCTTTTTCTTCAACTCTAGAGCCTCTTTCTCTTATGTAGTAGGCTCTGCTGGAGTTGTCTTCTTACTGGACTGAGCTAACTGAGCTTGCTCATCTGCCTTCCTTTTCCTTGTCATTCTCTTCTCAGGAACTTGTTCTACAGGAGCAGTGATCTGTAGACTCTTGGCAGGAGCTTGAGTGGGAGCTTGGGTGCCATCTTGAGCAATTTCTTTGCCTTTGCCTTTTTCTTGCCTGCTCTTGATTTTGCTTTTTAAACCACCCAAGGTTTCATTCAGCTCATCTTGAGATACTACCATTACAGTTTGTTGTGCAACAGACTTCTCAAGAGCTCTTATCAACATATCTTCCCCCTTTTTGGCTTCAGCAAGTGCAGCCGCAAAAGGTTTCATGGCATTCATGAGTTCCACTTTCAGAGTCTGCTTCAGGGCCATGGCATTAACCTTGCTGACAGCTGTTATGTGAGAGATACTGTGCTCCATGACATGAGCAAGTGAGTTGGTGGAGGAGGCAGCCTCGAGCTTTCCTGAAAGTGCTTCCAATCTGGCTGCTGTCTCCTTCAGCTGAGTCTGCAGTTTCTCATTCTCCTCTGCAGCTGCCTTAAGAAGAGTTTGACCTTCATTGGCTCTTGCCTCAGTATCTTTAATTCTTGATTCGTAGGCGGCCTCCAATTGGGAAATCTCATCAGCAAACATCTTGGAGACAACACCTGCTCTTTTCTGAATGGTACTCAGGTACTCTTCTATCTGATGATGAAGTGCCTCACCAAACTTGTCTTCAATGTCAATAATCTGGTCATGAAGACGAGTCTTCTGTTCCCTAACAGCTTTCTCAACATATCTTCCAAGCTGTAGGCCTAAACCTTTCTCAAAGTGCAAGTCTATTGCAGCTTTGACCTGGGAGCAGATGTCTGTTGTATGATCAACAGATTGGGTGGAGGTGGAGGCAGTACCTTGAGGTTTGGGATGGACTATCAATGCTTTGCCTCTCTCTTCAGCTGAAAGATAGTCTTCATTAAGGAATGAGGCAGTGGCCTTAACCAGATGGGTCATGATCTTTTCTCCTTTGTCAATGAAGTGAGTCAGGTTTTCTGAAGGCATGAAGTGAGCTGGTACTCTGACTACTTCCCTTTCAATTTCTACCCTGTCAGCTGGTTCAGCTGAGTCTTCTGCACGGGCTGTTGCAGCTGAGGCTTCCACCAAGGCTGGTGCAGCTGAGTCATCCACCTTTACTTTTTCAGCTGTCTGCTGATCTGATGATCCTTCTGGAACAGAGATATTGTTGGTCCCTGAACGAGTAGTGAATGGGATTAAAGTCTAGAGGGGAGGGGTGAATAGACTTTAAAACTTTTTCAAACAGAGTTGAGAACCTCTTCTGATTGCTATGTCAACTGGACTACAAGTCTGCTGGTCCAGATGACTATAGTGATCTGACTGAGGAGGTTATATGCGGAATTATGGTAGGCCTGGTTTAGACTCGTTCTTATAGTTCTTATGAAGGTGTTCAACTTGTTTTGCTTAATGAAAATACTCAGATGATGCTGGTTTGAAAGTTATGGCCTTATTTTGAAGAATGTTGAAATCACAGTATGCACTATATAATAATGTATGTAAAGACAGAAATGTAAAGTGCAGAAAGTAAATAACACAGTAATTTATAGTGGTTCGGATATACGTTCCTACGTCCACTCTCACGTCCACACGTGATGTTTAATCCCTTTAATTTACCACAAATTACAAGGGTCTTGACCTTTATAGTCCCAAGGTTAGGACTTTGAGATCTGAGCCGTCCTAACAGCTACGGTCTCCACAAGTGATTGTAAGCACTTGCACTTTGAGGGGTTCAAAAACTTTAACCTTTCGGTGAGGGTTTGGGGTTTTTGAAGTGTATCCAACTAATGGTTCAAGCTTATAATTTGCTTAACCACTGTGCCTAAAACAATTGATATACAATATGAATAGGTTTCAGGTTCTTGAGGGTTGGATATAAATCACTTAAGAGCTATAGATAATCTAATGGTTTCTGGTTCTTTTGAGAATTCTTAGAACAGTATGGCTTTAGCTTTGATTGCTTGCTTGGCTTGTTGAATTCTCTCTTGTGACTTCTTTTTTTTTTTTTGTGATTTCTCATCCTCTTGTATTTATAATGGAGATTGGTTGCAACTAGCCGTTGGAGTTGACTAGTCGTTTGAGCAATCTTTCCATAATAGCTTGATTCCTTGATTCCAGCCGCTTGATTGCTTCAATCCTGGGATCATGTCAATCTTCTAAATAAGGTAGGTCTTCGTTTGAATTGCAAGATGACTTAGGAATCAGTCGAGTCCTGGAAGAGCACATAGTCTTCTGATCTGAACTACTAGTCTTCTGACTACTCTTCTGGCCTTAGGTCTTCTGTCTTCTGATATCAGTAGAGTAACACTCTTCTGATCTGGAAATTCTTTGTACTGCTTTTAGGCCATCTTCAATCTGGGACTCCATCAGATAAGTAGGTATACAAGCACCTTAACTTATCTGGTCTTCAAGGATCTTCTAGTCTTCATGTCTTCTACTCTTCTCATCTTGAGGATAGGCATGTAAGCCAGGACTGTGATGATCAGCTGATATAAATACAGTTGATCACACAAGACTAGTCTAAGTTGTTCTATACAAGTCAGCTGATCCTATTACATTTATAAACTCTAAATGTTTTGGCCATCAAAACTATTCTATCATCAAGTGGGGCTTAGGGTGAATTTATATCCCAACAATTTCCCCCTTTTTGATGAAGCCAAAACTATTCTTGATAAGTGCTCTTAATGAATTAAGATAAGAGTTTATAACATGCTAAGACTTGAAGTATCTGATGAAGACAATGAGAGTTTGTCTTGTAAGCAACAAGAACTAGAACTTGAATATAGATAGAACTTTTACAGATTACAAGTAATAGTTTCTTTAAACTTCTAGGGTAGTCTTCATCAGGTATTCTGATCTTCAAATGCGGTAGGCAAGGTACAGACGAGCTCGAACTTCTTCCATGTGCTGCACATCTGTAACATTCTCCTCTTCATAGATCTTGTACAGAATCCTTTTGATTTCTATCATGTTGGCTCTTCCTGAACCAGAAGGGGTGCATCCCATTTGGGTTCTTCAGGAGTTAGGATTCTGCAGTTGTCAAGTCATTTGGCTGTCTTGACAATTTCTTCCCAGAACACTGGATCTTCAATGTTCATGAACTGATTGAACTGGAAGAATTCATCTTCATAAGTTGGGAGAGGGCCAAATTTCCTTACTATGTGGTGTTGAATTTACCACTTCTTCTTTAGGGGATACCATCTTGGTAGCTCATCTTGAAGGGCTAAGTAGTCCACATAATTGCTATCAAACACCAGGACATTGTCTTCTTTTGCTTTGTCCTTCATTGCTTTCCTGAGTTTGGCAATTCTTCTTTCAAATTTGGCTTTGACTGCCTTCGCATCATTCAACTTCTTTTCTTAAGCTCTTGAGCTTCAAGCAACTTCTTTTTCTTCAACTCTAGAGCCTCTTTCTCTTCTGCAGTAGGCTCTGCTGGAGCTGATTTCTTGCTGGACTGAGCTGACTGAGCTGCTCATCTGCCTTCCTTTTCCTTGTCATTCTCTTCTCAGGAACTTGTTCTTCAGAATCAGTGATCTGAAGAGACTTGGCAGGAGCTTGAGTAAGAGCTTGGGTGCCTTCTTGAGCAATTTCTTTGCCCTTGCCTTTTTCTTGCCTGTTCTTGATTTTTCTCTTTAAACCATTCAAGGTCTCATTCAGCTCATCTTGAGATACTACCATTACAGCTTGTTGTGCAGCTGATTTCTCAAGAGCTCTTATCAACATATCTTCCCCCTTTTTGGCTTCAGCAAGTGCAGCCGCAAAAGGCTTCATGGCATTCATGATTTCCACTTTCAGAGTTTGTTTCAGTGCCATGGCATTGACCTTGTTGACAGCAGTAATATGGGAGATATTGTGCTCCATGACATGAGATAGAGAATTGGTGGAGGAGGCAGCTTCGAGCTTTTCTGTAAGTGCTTCCAACTTGGCTGCTGTCTCCTTCAGCTGAGTCTACAGTTTCTCATTCTCCTCTGCAGCTGCCTTAAGAAGGGCTTGACCTTCAGTGGCTCTTGCTTCAGCTTCGTCAATTCTTGACTTGTAGGTGGTCTCCATGCGGTGCATCTCATCAGTGTAAAGATCAGCAAACCTTTTGGAGGTGTCAGCTGACAACTTCTGATAGGTACTCAAGTATTCTCCTATCTGCTGATGAAGTGCTTCACCAAACTTGTCTTCAACGTCAAGAATCTGATCACGGAGACGAGTCTTCTGTTCCCTTGCAGCTTTCTCAACATACCTTCCTAGCTGCAGGCCTAGGCCTTTCTCAAAGTGCAAATCTAATGCAGCTTTGACCTGGGAGCAGATGTCTGCTGTTTGATCAACAGATGGGGTAGAAGTAGAGGTTGTACCTTGAGGCTTTGGATGAACAATTACTGCTTTGCCTCTTTCTTCGGCTGATAGGTACTCCTCATTGAGGTAGCAGGTAGTGGCCTTAGTCAGATGGGTCATGATTCGTCTGCCTGCATCCTCTGATTGATCAATGAAGTGAGTCAGATCTTCTGAAGGCTTGAAGTGAGCTGGTACTCTAACTACTTCTTTATTAGCTGGTGCAACTGAGTCTTCTGCAGGGGCAGCTGAGTCGTCTGCAGGGGTAGTTGCAACTAGGTCTCCCACTAAGGCTGGTGCAGCCGAGTCTTTTGCCAAGGTAGGTGCAGCTGAGTCATCTACCAATGTCTTTTCAGCTGTCTGCTTATCCGATGAACCTTCTGGGACAGAGACATCAACTGTGGGGATTCCTAGAATCCGGTTGCAAACTGCAGTCAGTGCCACGTCTGATAGCAGTTGAGCAAAAGATCGAACTTGAGCAACTTCCTTTTGCTCCATCTCCCAGTCGAGGAAGTTTTCCTTTCCTCCCATTCCTTCCATGACCTCAAGAAGGTCATCCACATCATCTCTTCTGAGCTCAATCCAAGTACAAATCCTAAGCACTTGTTCAAACTGGATCGAATCCTCATCAACTCCAGGTGTAGTAGATTTGAGCAGATTGGCTATCTTCATCCTCATTATCTTCTCTTTTGTGCACATAGGGTAGTGCACCATTCTGAACTGAGGTTGAGAAGGGCCAGCTTGATCCATGTCTGCTGGTGCCATGTCTTCTGGAGCAGATGGGTCAGAGAGGATAGGGGATTGGGTAGCTGGGGTATTTTCCTCTGCTGTGTGAGTATCAGCAGGGATTTGGGAAGTGATATCTTCTTGTTGGGTAGGAGGTTGGGATTGATCTTCAGTGATTTGTTCATCAGCAGGGTTTTGGGTCTGCTGGTCTGGTTCAGTTTCTACTGGAAGATCAGTAGATGGTGGAGCTTGATGATCTTGGATATCTGCTGTTTAAGTGTCAGCAGGGGTGTTGGATGTAATCTGAGTTTGATCATCAGTGGGGAGAGTGGTCTGTGTTAGGCTGTCTGCTGGTTGAACATCAGCAGGGTTAGGCAGTTGGGGTTCAAGGGTTAGTTCAGGCTGAGTTTGTTCCTCTGCTGTGTGAGTATCAGCAGGGATTTGGGTATCAGTGTTTGGAGGTTCAGATGGGTTGGACTCATCAGAAGGGTTGAAGGATGAAATAGGGGCTATGCTCATTGGAGTAGGGAGCCTGGATTTCTTGGCTTTCTTGGTGGAAGAAGAAGTGTTTTTCTTTCTCTTCTGACCCTTTGATAGTTTAGAAGGTGTGAAAGTGAGAGAAGGATTAGAAGTACCTGCCTTTTTCAAAGGAGAGGCAGTGGGAGTGGCATCTGAATCAGATGGGGAGATGAGCCCTGATCTGATAAGATATCTTCTTTGTGCTAAGGTCTGATTGTCATCATCATCCTCAGCAGTCTTCTTTTGAGCCTCTTCTTTGGAGGGCTCCTCTTCCTCTTCAGCAGCAGAGTCATGAGCAGACTCTTCTGCCTCTTCAACAACATCTTTGGAAGATGCTTCAGCTAACAACTTCCTCCTCTCTTCTTTCAACCTTGCTGCCTCAGCAAGAGCTTCCTTCCTTAAGTAATATTTGGAGATGTGGAAGGTCTTATGAGGTCCCATCTTGTATTTCCTTGGGAGCACTTCTGGAAGGATGATGCTCAGCTTATTGACAAAGCTGACTGTTGATGTCACCTTCCATTCTCTTGATTGAAGGTCCAAAGTTACCTTCTTGGCTTCAAGGGCGATTCTATCCAAGAATAACCCTTGCCAGTCTCCATCAATCTGATCCCAGATTGCAGCCATAACTCTAACCTTTAGAGTAGTAACAGCATCATGACTGAATGTGTTACCTAGCAGCATCTTGCCTGCTATATCCATCAGGGTTTGAAACTTAGGTTCTAGTTGGGATTTCTTGAGTCCGGAGGCATCAATAGCTTTGATTCTTCCATCAGTGAATATCTCCATGTATTCTTTCTCCTTACCCATAATATAGTTGGAGATATTGATCTTCCCCCTTGACAAACCAAACAGTTCCTGAAGGATTTCCCTTGTTACCTTGACCTTGTGTCCACCCATGACACTTTCTACACAAGATCCCTTCATCACAGCGTTTGCATAGAAAGTCAGCACGTCTTGTTCATAAACATTGGTGGGTGCTGCGTCCAGAAAATCTCGTAGGTTGAGGTTGATGCAGCGAAGAAGGATCTCCTTGTTTTCTTCCTTGTGTTTGCCATTGAAAAACAGAGCATTCTCTGTGAACATCTTCCCTTCCTTGGACCACTTTGCAGCATCCAAGGTGCCAGTGCTCTTGGTCTTCTCGTCATAAATTTCAATGATTGCCATAGTAGAGTTTGAGTGTTAGGTTTTGAGAGCTTGAAAGAAATTTGGAGAACGAGAGAGTATTGGGAGCAATTGAGTAATGTGAGCGAAAGGGTTTGGAAGAGGTTTAAGGGTGTGTATATATACTCCACCAATTCTTGATCTAACGGTCAGATTTGGGTTTAATTGTGGAGTAGAGCCCAAGATTTTCCTTCTTTGATTTCGGGCCTTTCTTTAAATTTGCCGGCTGAATTTGCCATGTGGCAACAGTTGATTTGCTGGCAATTTGGTAATTGAGTATTAATGACATCATTACCAAAAATAGTCGTTGTGACTAATTTTATGGCAAGAATTGATCATCAAGACCGTTTTTTATAAGTGAATTACATTCCTTATATAGGCCAATTTGTTTAATTACATTCAGGAATAAATCTAGAATGAATTACATGATCAAAGATAGTCATTAAACTCTAAAATCAAGTGATCTGATCAGCAGAGTGAAGTCTTCTGATTTCTTCAAGAGGTCTGCTGATTTTCCTTGAAAGTCTTCTGGTCAGCTGAGTTGGTCTTCTGATCAACTGAGTGGAGGATTGAGATTTGCTGAGTAAATCTTCTGTGCTTTGAAGGTCCAACCTGGCTTGATGGATCCTTCAGTGCTGCTGTGATGATCCAACCTGGATGATGGATCTTCCAGCTTTATTGTGAGTGGTGATCCAACCTGGTTTGATGGATCTTCCAGCTCTATTTCTTAACCATGTAGGACCATCAAATCAATATGTTGATTAGCCTGGATGATATCCCACTGGTTCAAATTGCCCTTACCATCTGATGTTCCTCATCATCAGATGGGTTGTAGCAACTGAAGTGTCTTTTTTGAATTTCTTCGCTTCTCTTAAAGAGAAAGAAAGATTGGAAGAGGCTTCAATGGAGTCGAAGAGAGGGCCATGGACTTAGCCTTCATGTTCTGTTTAGACACAGTAGCTTTTGATAGCCAGCTCTCCATGTAGAACTTCCCCCTGGAGAAGAAGCTCTGCTTGCTTGCTACTTTGTCTTCTCCATCTCTCTTTCCTCTAGTTTTCAATAAGGACGTCTCTCTTTCCTCTAGTTTTCATAGGCATACTCATGTTGAGTGAGCCAAGTGTGCTGATCTGCATCATCTTCATCTTCTGGACAAAGCTTCATCTCCTTCACCCAAGACCTTGGTTGAAGGATGATCTCCATTCCATCTCTTCTTTCGATTGTCTCCATTCCTGAAACATAAAATAATAGTTAGTGATTTGTGTTCTTAGGTGTTCTCATAACTTCCTCCTTTTATAGGGTTAGAAATGAGGTAGTGGAGTGAAAGATGACAAAACTATAGAGTTGAAAGGTCTGAATTTCTGAAAAGTTACTTCTTAAGATCAACAATGAGATTCTTGATCTAAGGGTTCACATTTAAAGATATTCACACTTTATCTTATGGAATGCAGAGATTATAAGTTTTGAGCAAGAGTTATTTGAAATCCGTACAGTGCATGCATACTGTTGAGTCGGTGAGGATGGTGTATTAATCCAACCAAGTATAACTCAATAGTATAATGTATATATGTATATGAATAAAGTATTTTATGAAGAATAGTTTATTAATATACATAGTTATACATTGCTTAGAGTAAAGAAATCAATTAACTTTGTTCAAGTCTGCTGTATATATATATATATGATTAGATTACTCTAAGTTTTCCCTCAGCTTTATTTGTCTTCATTGGGAAAGAACTTACCTGAAGATGAGGGTGTCTATTCACCTCATCTGATCCTCCTAGTCTGCTGCACTTGGATCAGCTGAGGTTTTCAGCTGATCTTTTCTTCTTCATGTGCTTGGGTCCAAGAGTCCTAAGCTGTAGCATAGGGTCTTGAACCTTTCTTCAGCTAGGGGCTTAGTCAAGATGTCTGCTCTTTGGATATCTGTGTGAATTTTCTCCATCTTGATGTCCTTCCTTTCAAGGTGGTCTCTTATGAAGTGGTGTCGAATGTCGACATGCTTGCACCTTGTGTGGAGGACTGGATTTTGAGTGATGGCAATGGCACTGCTGCTATCACAATAGATAGGGACTTCTCTTGCCTCTACATTGTAATCCTTGAGTTGTTGAACTAGCCAGAGCAGCTGACTACAACAACTACCAGCTGCCATGTATTCTGCTTCAGTGGTGGAGGTTGCAACTGAGGTTTGCTTCTTAGAGAACCATGATATCAGCTTGTTGCCTAGAAATTGACAGGTTCCAGATGTGGATTTCCTATCAATTCTACATCCTCCATAGTCTGAGTCAGAATAGCCACTCAATTCTAGATTGTCATCAGCAGGGTACCATAGTCCTAGGTTGACTGTTCATTTTAGGTACTTGAGAATCTTCCTTGCTGCTTCTAGATGACTTTGCTTTGGGTTTGCTTGAAACCTAGCACATACTCCTACAGCAAATGTTATGTCCGGTCTGCTAGCTGTAAGGTATAGTAGAGATCCAATCAGTGCTCTATATTCAGCTTGATCAACTGCCTTACCAGAGTCATTTGGTTCCATTTTAAAAGATGTCATCATTGGAATCCTTGCAGTCTTGCTTTGTAGAGCTTTGAATCTTTCTAATAGGCTCTTGGTATACTTGGACTGGTTGATGAAGATCCCTTCTGGACTCTGCTTGACTTGAAGTCCTAGGAAATAATTCATCTCGCCCATCATGCTCATTTCAAACTTTCCTTGCATAAGTTCAGAGAACTTCTTGCACATCTCTTGATTGGGTGATCCAAATATAATATCATCTACATATATTTGCACCATTAGAATGTCTTCTCCTTCTTGTATTTTGAAAAGAGTTCTATCCACTTTGCCTTTAGTATATCCATTGTCAAGTAGGAATTGTGACAATGTGTCATACCAAGCTCTAGGGGCTTGTTTTAGACCATAGAGAGCCTTCTTCAGTCGATATACTTGATCACCTTTTTCAAATCCTGGAGGCTGCTCTACATATACTTCTTCTACCAGAATACCATTTAGAAAAGCACTCTTGACATTCATTTGATATACCTTGAAGCCCATATATGATGCATAAGCTAGAAACAGTCGAATGGCTTCTAATCTGGCTACTGGAGCAAAAGTTTCATCATAGTCAATCCCTTCAGATTGTGAATATCCTTTTGCAACTAGCCTTGCCTTATTTCTAGTTATCACATCATTTTCGTCCTTCTTGTTCTTGAATACCCACTTTGTTCCTACTACATTGTGGTTTTCAGGACGATCTACCAATTCCTAGACTTCATTTCTTTCGAATTGGTTTAGTTCTTCTTGCATAGCAGTGATCCAATTGCTATCTGTCATTGCTTCTTCTATGTCAGCTGGTTCAATGTTGGATACGAAGGCACACCAGCAGAACACAGATGATTGTGAGTTCTGATTCAGTTGTCTTCTGGTCTTGACACCTGAGTCTGCTCCTCCTAGGATGAGGTTTGATGGATGATTGTTTCTCCATATATGCCTCACAGGAGTATCTGAATTGGATGAGCTTGGATTCTCATCTGATCTAGTGCCATCAGGAGGGTTGACTTGATTTGGTCGATCATCATCTGTATCCTGTGTGTCAAAGAGATCATTCCCTCTGGCATTTGGGATTGGTGCATCTTGATTCTGGTCAGCTTGCCCTGCTTGAGTTTGAGATCTAGTGACAGGTCTATGAGGCTTATCCTCCTCTGGTTCTTTAGGAAAAGGTTCATTTACTTCAACGAACTCATCTGGTTTGGGCTTGATCACTAGATGTCTCATCTGATCTGCAGCTGAGTTTGTTTCTACTGCATTCTTTTCACAGGATTCATCAAAAACAACATGAGGTGTTTCTTCCACAAGAAGGGTTCGTTTGTTGAGTACTCTAAATGGTTTGCTAGTAGAGGAGTATCCTAAGAATATCCCCTCATCTGCTTTGGCATCAAAAGCATCCAACTTACTCTTCCCATTGTTGTGAATGAAACACTTACAACCAAATATATGAAAGTAAGATACTCTAGGTTTTTCTTCCTTTCCACAGTTCATATGGGGTTTTCTCATGAATTTTGTGAATACCTGACCTGTTTTGAGTGTGGCAAGCTGTGTTGATGGCTTCTGCCCATAGCTTCTTAGGAGTGGAGAACTCAGCAAGGAGTGTTCTTGCAGCTTCTTTGAGTGTTCTGACTCTTCTTTCAGCTACACCATTCTATTGTGGTGTTCTTGCTGCACTTGTCTCATGCTGAATACCATTAGAAGTACAATAGGCAATAATATAAGAGTTAATGAATTCAGTGCCTTTGTCACTTCTAATTTTCACAATTGGTTCTCCTTTCTCTACTTGGATCCTCTTCAATAGTTCAGGGAGCTTCTGCTGTGTTTCACTCTTCTTGTATAAGAAGATAACCCAAGTAAACTTGGAATAGTCATCTACAACTATAAGAGTGTACTTCCTCCCAGTTAGAGTGGTTGGAGTGATAGGTCCAAAGAGATCCATGTGAAGCAATTCAAGAACTCTGCTGGTTGATGCTGTCTTCTTGGTCTTGAAGGAGACCTTTGTTTGCTTTCCTTGTTGACATGCATCACATACCTGATCTTTACAGTAGAGTTCATTAGGCAGACCATCAACTAAGGATTCCCTTGCTAGCTTGTTCATAGTCTTAAAGTTCAGATGACTAAGGCGTTTGTGCCATAGCCAGCTGACATCTTTAGGGCTTTTCACAAGCAGACATGTATCCTTAGGACAACTGTTCCAATTTGCAAGATACATACTTCCCTTTCTAGATCCTGTTAGAAGGTTTTGTTTTGTTCTTTTATCACTTATGAGACACTCATCCTTAGAGAATTTAACTGAATAACCAGTGTCACAGAAATGAGAAACAGATAATAAATTAAACTTAAGACCTTCTACATATGATACATCATGTACCTCAATGTCACCATTTTTCAGGGTGCCATATCCTTTTGTGTAACCATGCGCGTTATCACCAAAGAAGACTTTTGGACCTTTCTTCTCTATGTAGTTGGTCAGCAGGGCTTTGGTTCCTGTCATGTTAGTTGAGCATCCACTGTCTATGTACCAAGTTTCTCCTGCTAGACCTCCTCTTCTGTATAGGTCCCTCCTTTCCTGCAAGAAAGGTTAAGTCTTAGGTACCCATTTTGTTTTGGGTCCTTGGGTGTTAGTACTACCCTTGGGAACCCACATATACATTGGTCGTTTGAACAACCTTGAACACTTGAGTTGTTTCCCTCGGGCATCACAGAACCAAATCTTACCAGTCAGCACCTTGGACTGATCTGATTTGTTCTTAGTGTCAGCTAAGTAATAGTCAAATGGTTTCCCTTTATAGGAGTGTACATACATGATCTTTTGACTAGTTACATTCGGCCTGGGTGCATTAGCTGGTCGATGCACACGATTATATAGACCATACTCCTCTGTTCTCACAATATCATAAGAGATAGGGGGTGCAAAGAGAACAGATTTGTTTGAAGAAGACTTCTTCTTCTTGGCTGGAGCAGCATACAGCTGAGACTGTCTCAAGCGAGATGGTCTAGGCTGTTTGTTGTTCCTCTGTACAGGCTTGGGGTTAACTTTTCTTTTACCATGTTTGGTGTTGGAATAGTTAGCCTTAGCTGGTACAGATGCCTTTTGGTTCATATTAGGTTCATTGTGTTTAGAACACTCACCCTTTTCATGTGTCTGAGTAGTGCACTTGTTAGGTGTACTACCCCCAGCTGGAGAGGATGTAGATGGATTAAGTTCATAGCCAAAACCCATCTTATTGCCATTTGATCTATAATACTCAGAGATACTTTCAATAGTAGTAGAAGCTTTATTGAACTCTGATATCTTTTGATTTAGGCATTCCTTCTCCTTTTCTAAGAGCTTGTGTGCTTGGAAGAGGTCATCGAACTTGGATTGTAGTGAACGAAGTTCCTTAGTTTCTAAAGCTTGAGTTTGTAACATCACCTCATACAACTGAGTTATTGTGGTATTTTCTTCCTTAAGAAGCTCCACTTCTCTGGTCAATCTTTCATTCATTGTGACCAACTCAGGGGTGTTATCAAACTTAGTCTTTTTCAACTTAGTAATTTCTTTCCTTAGATCCTTGTTCTCCTCTTCCACTTCTATAAAAGCTCTAGTGGCAACATCCATATCACCTTTTACCTTTCTTAAAGATTGATAATAGGTGTCTTCTGATTCGCCTTCAGATGAGTTTATCTCATCTGATTGTGAAAAAATAGGTGAATGGAAAGTAGTAGTATAGGAGTTTACCTCATTTTCACCTATGGCCATCATAGCTAGGTCATCTGAATCATCTGAGAAGATTTGACAGTCTAGTGATGTAGGGAGTTCATCACTTTGATATTCAGATTCTTCAGTTACCATAGCTTTCTTGTCTGAAGTTCTTCTTGGCCTTCTTTCTTCTTTGTCATCCAAATCCAGCTCAGGGCATTCATAGACATAGTGTCCTGGTTTGCGACAATTAAAGCATGATCCAAATTTCTAACTTGAGTTGCCTTTCCTTGGAGGAGTGGCATCTCTTCTTCTAGATCCTCGGCTGTCAGATGACTCCACATCCTTTCTAGGATGTCTTTCTGGTATTCTTTCTCTGGAACCTCTGGAGGGTGAACTTGCTCTTCTATCTTTGTAGTTTCTATAAAATTTTCTATATTTGCTGTTGAGAGTGTTCATCCTTTCGAATCTCTTGATCATAAGAGCCATTTGTTCCTTCAGACTCATGTCTGATCCTTCACAGTCTTCTGTTTTCAGAGAGGTCTTGCCAGATGAGGTACTTGCAGCTTTTGTATTGGCTGCCTTGAAGGCTACAGTCTTGGAGGTAGATAGGGTTGCAGTTGGCTCATCACTTCCTGAGTTTTCTTCTCTTTCCAGATCATATTCATGAGCTTTTAGGTTCTGAAATAGAGTTTGAGCAGACCACTTCTTGATATCTTGAGTATCCTTGATGATGGTCTTCTCGAGTCTCCATTTCTTGGTTAGAGAGTCTAAAATCTTTAGATTTTTCTCTCTATTTGTATATTTCTTGCCCAGAGATTCTATCTCATTGATGATCTTGGTAAATCTATTGTCTAGCTGATCAATAGACTCTTCTGGTTGCATCTTGAAGTGTTCGAACTTCTTGACTGCTGTAGACAACTTGGATTCCTTGATCAGCTCAGTTCCTTCACAGAGAAGTGACAATGCTTCCCACATCTCTCTGTCTGATTCACAGTGGATTACCTTTGCAATGTACTCATTTGGAAGAGTTTGCATTATGTAATCTTGAGCAATGCTATCAATATTTGATTGCTTCATCTCTTCTGGTGTGAGATCCTTCATGGGCTTGGGAACCAGTTCTCCAACTGGGACTTCTGGATCACCATTTGCAGTGTTGACTGTCATGATGGTGATTGGACCTTCTGTGATTACAGACCACATCTTGTAGTGGACTGATGTGAGATTCTTCCTCATCCTGATCTTCCAGTAATCATAATCCTCAACTGAAAACTTAGGCAACTTTCGCATGTTAGCACTCATGCTGTATGAGTTTTCAAAAACAAGTTTTTCAAAAGAATAGATCTGTTCAAGAGGACTACAGAGAGACTCCCTCAAGTCTTCTGATAATCTAGAGACAGTAGTCCGTTAGAACCACTGCTCTGATACCACTTGTTGGTCCCTGAACGAGTAATGAATGGGATTAAAGTCTAGAGGGGAGGGGTGAATAGACTTTAAAACTTTTTCAAACAGAGTTGAGAACCTCTTCTGATTGCTATGTCAACTGGACTGCAAGTGTCACATCCCAAATTTTTGGACCTAGATGAAAACACCATATTTTAACTATTTGACTAACAATTAAATTTATTGAAATTAAAATCAACTTTTGAATTTGTAATAAGATTTGCAGCGGAAGTAAAAATTGAAACACAATCCATTTTTGAAGATTTAGCATAAACTACTCAAAATAAATTAATTTGTTTTAAAGACCAACCCAAACTAAATGAATAAGAAGACGTGAATTTGTTTAAATAAATTAAATCAATCTCAAAGTTTAATAGTTTAAACGTGAGGTACATGAATTAACTTTCAAAATTAAATAAGGGTTTAAAATAAAATTTATGTAACCACTTGAGGCAATCCACCGACCCTCCCTCCACCGTAACTCCTTTAATCTTTTTAATCTGTACAAATGGTAATGGATTGGGGTGAGCAAACAACTAGCTCAGTGGGGACCCGTTTGTCAATGCTAAATACAAATCATGCGAATTCATCATCGAATACTACAACACACTGTAATTTTAGCAAGGACCCACAACTGATCCAAGCTACTATAGAAACTGTTGCACATATCATAGCATATAACTGTAGCTGTTGACTATTGACTATGGAATGTCGCATTTAGACAATAACAATTTACATTCAAAGCATTTAATAGAGACAAACATATTGAATAGAAATCCCCACTTTAATTCTTGAGTAGTCTCGTAAATGCGTAATCTGAATTTTATGCGAGAGTCTCACATCGCACCTAAACCAGATAATAAATTACGTAATTTGTCTTAAAATCATTACATCTATACTAACAGATATAACATAATCTTACCATTAAGTAATTAATTCATAATATTATAATACTGGACTGATGTTCCTAAAACTTAGGATTTTAGCATTTCGAAATTAAATTGGCCTTTGGTCAATTGAAAAATTAATTAAAGAATATTTGATAAAAAATTTATAGCAACATTAGTAGTAAAATGACTTATGTTTAAGGGGTAGATTTAGGCTACCGGCAATTGGCTAACGTAGAAACCACAATTCAAAACATATGGTTTAAGCATATTAAAATAGGGTATTATAATTCTAAGTAAATCTTCAAAATATCCAAATTCCAGAAATTCTCGACAACAATTTGGATTTTCTTTTTTTTTTTAAAAGTTAAAAGGCCCATATGATTTGAGCAAACAAAATCATTCAATTGTTCTAGAATTACAACTATTTTTGAAAATCAAATATTAGAAGAAATAGATTTCGCGCAAAAGATTAACTGAAATTTAAGAAGAAAAGAAGTACCGTGTGTTTGTTTTTCTTGGGGGTGGCCGCTGGATTTGGAATATGAGGTGTGTAAAATTTTAGGGCAAAAATTATTTATATAGAGATTAAAATTGGGCTTAGGGTTTAAAATCTCAATGGCCTAAATTTAAATGGGCTTTAAATATTATTTTAAAACACTAGAAATTATAATATAAACTTAAAACAAATTAAGTGAATAATTGAATATATATATATATTATTAAATTTACGGGTGTTACAGCAAGTCTGCTGGTCCAGATGACTATAGTGATCTGACTGAGGAGGTTATATGCGGAATTATGGTAGGCCTGGTTTAGACTCGTTCTTATAGTTCTTATGAAAGTGTTCACCTTGTTTTGCTTAATGAAAATACTCAGCTGATGCTGGTTTGAAAGTTATGGCCTTGTTTTGAAGAATGTTGAAATCACAGTATGCACTATATAATAATGTATGTAAAGACAGAAATGTAAAGTGCAGAAAGTAAATAACACAGTAATTTATAGTGGTTCGGATATACGTTCCTACGTCCACTCTCACGTCCACACGTTATGTTTAATCCCTTTAATTTACCACAAATTACAAGGGTCTTGACCTTTATAGTCCCAAGGTTAGGCCTTTGAGATCTGAGCCGTCCTAACAGCTACGGTCTCCACAAGTGATTGTAAGCACTTGCACTTTGAGGGGTTCAAAAACTTTAACCTTTCGGTGAGGGTTTGGGGTTTTTGAAGTGTATCCAACTAATGGTTCAAGCTTATAATTTGCTTAACCACTGTGCCTAAAACAATTGATATACAATATGAACAGGTTTCAGGTTCTTAAGGGTTGGATAGAAATCACTTAAGAGCTATAGATAATCTAATGGTTTCTGGCTCTTTTGAGAATTCTTAGAACAGTATGGCTTTAGCTTTGATTGCTTGCTTGGCTTGTTGAATTCTCACTTGTGACTTCTTTTTTTTTTTTTGATTTCTCATCCTCTTGTATTTATAATGGAGATTGGTTGCAACTAGCCGTTGGAGTTGACTAGCCGTTTGAGCAATCTTTCCATAATAGCTTGATTCCTTGATTCCAGCCGCTTGATTGCTTCAATCCTGGGTCATGTCAATCTTCTAAATAAGGTAGGTCTTCGTTTGAATTGCAAGATGACTTAGGAATCAGCCGAGTCCTGGAAGAGCACATAGTCTTCTGATCTGAACTACTAGTCTTCTGACTACTCTTCTGGCCTTAGGTCTTCTGTCTTCTGATATCAGTAGAGTAACACTCTTCTGATCTGGAAATTCTTTGTACTGCTTTTAGGCCATCTTCAATCTGGGACTCCATCAGATAAGTAGGTATACAAGCACCTTAACTTATCTGGTCTTCAAGGATCTTCTAGTCTTCATGTCTTCTACTCTTCTCATCTTGAGGATAGGCATGTAAGCCAGGACTGTGCTGATCAGCTGATATCAATACAGTTGATCACACAAGACTAGTCTAAGCTGTTCTATACAAGTCAGCTGATCCTATTACATTTATAAACTCTAAGTATTTTGGCCATCAAAACTATTCTATCATCAAGTGGGGCTTAGGGTGAATTTATATCCCAACAGATATCATCAGTGTGGATTCCTAGAATCCTGTTGCAAACTGCAGTCAGTGCCTCGTCTGATAGCAGCTGAGCAAAAGATTTAACTTGAGCAACTTCCTTTTGCTCCATTTCCCAATCGAGGAAATTTTCCTTTCCTCCCATTCCTTCCATGACCTCAAGAAGGTCATCCACATCATCTCTTCTGAGCTCAATCCAAGTATATATCCTAAGTACTTGTTCAAACTGGATTGATTCCTCATCAACACCAGGAGTAGTGGACTTGAGCAGGTTAGCTATCTTCATCCTCATTATCTTCTCTTTTGTGCACATAGGATAGTGCACCATTCTGTACTGAGGTTGAGAGGGGCCAGCTTGATCCAGGTCTGCTGGTGCTAAGTCTTCTGGAGTAGATGGGGCAGTGAGGATAGGGGATTGGGTAGCTGGGGCATTTTCCGCTGCTGTGTGAGTATAAGCAGGGGTTTGGGAAGTGATATCTTCTTGTTGGGTAGGGAGGTGAGATTGATCTTCAGTGGATTGTTCATCAGCAGGGTTTTGAGTCTGCTGGTCTAGTTCTGTTCCTACTTGAAGATCAGTAGATGGTTGAGCTTGATGTTCTTGAACATCTGTTGTATGAATGTCAGCAGGGGATGAGGATGTGATCTGAGTTTGATCATCAGCAGGGGTTGTTAAGGTGGTCTGTGGTTGGTTGTCTGCTGTTTGAACATCAGCAGGGTTAGGCTGGGCTTGTTCCTCTGCTGTGTGAGTATCAGCAGGGATTTGGGTATCAGTGTGTGAGGGTTCAGGTGGGTTGGAATCATCAGAAGGGTTGAAGGATGAAATAGGGGCTATGCTCAAGGGAGTAGGGAGCCTGGATTTCTTGGATTTCTTTGTGAAAGAAGAAGTGTTCTTCTTTCTCTTCTGACCCTTTGACAGTTTAGAAGGTGTGAAAGTGAGAGAGGGATTATAAGTACCTGCCTTTTTCAAAGGAGAGGCAGTGGGAGTGGCATCTGAATCAGATGGGGAGATGAGCCCTGATCTGATCAGAAATCTTCTTTGTGCTAAGGTCTGATTGTCATCATCATCATCCTCAGCAGCCTTCTTTTGAGCCTCTTCTTTGGATGGCTCCTCTTCTTGTTCTGCAGCAGAGTCATGAGCAGACTCTTCTGCTTCTTCAACAACATCTTTGGAAGATGCTTCAGCCAATAACTTCCTCTTTCAACCTTGCTGCCTCAGCAAGAGCTTCCTTCCTTAAGTAATACTTAGAGATGTGGAAGGTCTTATGAGGTCCCATCTTGTACTTCTTTGGGAGTACCTCTGAAAGGATAATACTCAGCTTGTTGGCAAAGCTGACAGTAGAGGTTACCTTCCACTCCTTAGATTGTAAATCCAAGGACACCTTCTTGGCCTCAAGAGCAATTCTGTCCAAGAAAAGCCCTTGCCAGTCTCCATTAACCTGATCCCAGATTGCAGTCATAACTCTAACCTTTAGAGTAGTAACAGCATCATGACTGAATGTGTTACCTAGTAGCATCTTTGCTGCAATGTCCATCAAGGTCTGAAACTTAGGGTCAAGTTGGGATTTCTTGACTCCAGAGGCATCAGCATCCTTGACTTTTCCACCAGTAAACAACTCCATGTATTCCTTTTCTCTTCCCATAATGTAGGTAGAGATGTTGACTTCCCCCCTTTGTAGATCGAACATGTCCTTAAGAATTTTCCTTGTGATCTTGACCGGGTGTCTACCCACGACACTTTCAACCTGTGAACCATTCATCACAACATTTGCATAGAAAGCCAGCACATCTTGTTCATAAACATTGGCAGGTGCTGCTTGTAGAAATTCTTTGAGATTAAGGTTGAGGCATCGAAGTAATATTTCCTTGTTCTCAGCTGTGTGTTTGCCCTTGAAAAACAGAGCGTTCTCCGTAAAAATCTTCCCTTCCTTGGACCACTTTGCAGTGTCCAAAGTGCCTGTGATCTTGGTCTTCTCATCAAAAATTTTAATGATTCCCATTCTGAGTTTGAGAGTTAGGTTTCGAGAGTGCGAAAGAAACTTGCAGAACGAGAGAGTATAGTAAGCAATTGAGATTTGTGAGCGAAAGGGTTTTTGGAATGGTGTAAGGGTTGTATATATACTCCAGCAATTCTTGAGAATTGTATAATCCAACGGTCAGATTTGGTTTAATTGTGGAGTAGAGGCCAAGATTTCCTTCTTTGATTTCGGGGCTTTCTTTAAATTTGCCGGCTGAATTTGCCATGTGGCAATTTTTGATTTGCTGGCGATATGGTAATCAAGTATTAATGACATCATTACCAAAAATACCCGTTGTGACTAATTTTGTGGCAAGAATTGATCATCAAAGTCGTTTTCTATAAGTGAATTTCATTCCTTATATAGGCCAATTTCTTTAATTACATTTAGGAATAAATCTAGAATGAATTACATGATCAAACATAGTCATTAAACTCTAAAATAAAGTGATCTGATCAGTAGAGTGAGGTCTTCTGATTTCTTCAAAAAGTCTGTTGATTTTCCTTGAAAGTCTTCTGGTCAGCTGAGTTGGTCTTCTGATCAGCTGAGTAGAGGATATGGGTTTGCTGTGATGATCCAACCTGGATGATGGATCTTCCAGCTTTATTGTGAGTGGTGATCCAACCTGGTTTGATGGATCTTCCAGCTCTATCTCTGAACCATGTAGGACCATCAAATCAATTTGATGATCAGCCTGGATGATATCCCACTGGTTCAGGTTGCCCTCACCATCTGATGTTCCTCATCATCAGATGGGTTGTAGCATATAATGTGTTCTTGTTGAATTTCTTCGCTTCTCTTGAAAGGGAAGGAAGATTGGAAGAGGCTTCAATGGAGTGTGAAGAGAGAGCCATGGACTTGGTCTTCCTGATATGTTTTGAACTAGTAGCCTTTGATAACAAGCTCTCCATGTAGAACTTCCCCCAGGAGAAGAAGCTCTGCTTGCTTGCTACTTTGTCCTCTGCATCTCTCCTTCCTCTAGTTTTCAACAAGAACGTCTATCCTTCCTTTAGTTTTCATAGGCATACTTATGTTAGATAAACCAAGTATGCTAATCTGCATCATCTTCATCTTCTGGACAAATCTTCATCTCCTTCACCCAAGACCTTGGTTGAGGGATGATCTCCATTCCATCTCTTCTTTCGATTGTCTCCATACCTGAAACAAGAATAATAGTTAGTGATTTGTGTTCTTAGGTCTTCTCATAACTTCCTCCTTTTATAGGGGTAGAAATGAGGTAGTCGAGTGAAAGATGACAAAACTATAGAGTTGATAGGTCTGAATTTCTGAAAAGTTACTTCTTAAGATCAACAATGAGATTCTTGATCTAAGGGTTCACATTTAAAGAGATTTAGACTCTATCTTATGGAATGCAGAATTTTTAAATTTTGAGCAAGAGTTATTTGAAATCCGTACAGTGCATGCATACTGTTGAGTCGGTGAGGATGGTGTATTAATCCAACCAAGTACAACTCAATAGTATGCTGTATGTATGTATATAAATAAAGTATTTTATGAAGAATAGTTTATTATTATACATAGATATACATTGCTTAAGCATGGATCCCAATTAACTTTGTTCATGTCTTCAGAATATATATATATAATATGCAATGCAGATTGTAGAGTATTTCATCAAGGATTCTTAAGGTATCATTGATTCCCCCTTGATTAGATGACTCTATGTTTTCCCTCAGCTTTATTTATCTTCATCGGGAAAGAACTTACCTGAAGATGGGGGTGTCTATTCACCTCATCTGATCCTCCTAGTCTGCTGCAATTGTATCAGCTGAGGTCTTCAGCTGATCTTTGCTCTTCATGTGCTTGGATCCAGGAGTCCTAAGCTGTAGCATAGGGTCTTGAATCGTTCTTCAGCTAGGGGCTTAGTCAAGATGTCTGCTCTTTGGATATCTGTGTGAATTTTCTCCATCTTGATGTCCTTCTTTTCAAGGTGGTCTCTTATGAAGTGGTGTCGAATGTCAACATGCTTGCACCTTGTGTGGAGGACTGGATTTTGAGTGATGGCAATGGTACTGCTGTTGTCACAATATATAGGAACTTCTCTTGCCTCTACATTGTAATCCTTGAGTTGTTGAACTAGCCAGAGCAGCTGACTACAACAACTTCCAGCTGCCATATATTCTGCTTCAGTGGTGGAGGTTGCAACTGATGTTTGCTTCTTAGAAAACCATGATATCAACTTGTTGCCTAGGAATTGACATGTTCCAGATGTGGATTTCCTATCAATTCTACATCCTCCATAGTCTGAGTTAGAATAACCACTCAATTCTAGATTGTCATCAGCAGGGTACCATAGTCCTAGATTGACTGTTCCTTTTAGGTACTTGAGAATCTTCCTTGCTGCTTCTAGATGACTTTGCTTTGGGTTTGCTTGAAACCTAGCACATACTCCTACAACAAATGTTATGTCTGGTCTGCTAGCTGTAAGGTATAGTAGAGATCCAATCAGTGCTCTATATTCAGCTTGATCAACTCCCTTTCCAGACTCATCTGGTTCCATTTTGAAAGATGTCATCATTGGAATCCTTGCAGTCTTGCTTTGTAGAGCTTTGAATCTTTCTAATAGGCTTTTGGTATACTTGGACTGGTTGATGAAGATCCCTTCTGGACTCTGCTTGACTTGAAGTCCTAGGAAATAGTTCATCTCACCCATCATGCTCATTTCAAACTTTCCTTGCATAAGTTCAGAGAACTTTTTGCACATCTCTTGATTGGGTGATCCAAATATAATATCATCTACATATATTTGCACCATTAGAATGTCTTCTCCTTCTTGTATTCTGAAAAGAGTTCTATCAACTTTGCCTTTTGTATATCCATTGTCAAGTAGGAATTTTGACAATGTGTCATTCCAAGCTCTAGGGGCTTGCTTTAGACCATAGAGAGCCTTCTTCAGTCGATATACTTGATCTCCTTTTTCAAATCCTGGAGGCTGCTCTACATACACTTCTTCTACCAGAATACCATTTAGAAAAGCACTCTTGACATCCATTTGATATACCTTGAAGCCCATATATGATGCATAAGCTAGAAACAGTCGAATGGCTTCTAATCTGGCTACTGGAGCAAAAGTTTCATCATAGTCAATCCCCTCGGATTGTGAATATCCTTTTGCAACTAGCCTTTCTTTATTTCTAGTTATCACATCATTTTCGTCCTTTTTATTCTTGAATACCCACTTTGTTCCTACTACATTGTGGTTTTCAGGACGATCTACCAATTCCCAAACTTCATTTCTTTCGAATTGGTTTAGTTCTTCTTGCATAGCAGTGATCCAATTGCTATCTGTCATTGCTTCTTCTATGTCGGCTGGTTCAATGTTGGACAGGAAGGCACACCAACAGAACATAGATGATTGGGAGTTCTGATTCAGTTGTCTTCTGGTCTTGACTCCTGAGTCTGCTCCTCCTAAGATGAGGTTTGATGGATGGTTGTTCCTCCATGTATGCCTCACAGGAGTATCTGCATTAGATGAGCTTAGATTCTCATCTGTTCTAGTGCCATCAAGGGGGTTGACTTGATTTGGTCGATCATCATCTGTATCTTGTGTGTCAAAGAGATCATTCCCCCTTGCATTTGGGATTGGTGCATCTTGATTCTGGTCAACTTGCCCTGCTTGAGTTTGAGATCTAGTGACAGGTCTATGAGGCTTATCTTCCTCTGGTTCTTCGGGAAAAGGTTCATTGACTTCAATGAACTCATCTGGTCTGGACTTGATCACTAGCTGTCTCATCTGATCTGCAGCTGAGTTTGTCTCTACTTCACTCTTTTCACAAGATTCATAAAAAACAACATGAGGTGTTTCTTCCACAAGAAGGGTTCGTTTGTTGAGTACTCTAAAAGCTTTGCTAGTAGAGGAGTATCCTAAGAATATCCCCTCATCTTCTTTGGCATCAAAGGCATTCAACTTACTCTTCCCATTGTTGTGAATGAAACACTTACAACCAAATATATGAAAGTAAGATACTCTAGGTTTTCTTCCTTTCCACCGTTCATATGGGGTTTTCTCATGAATTTTGTGAATACCTGACCTGTTTTGAGGGTGACAAGCTGTGTTGATGGCTTCTGCCCATAGCTTCTTAGGAGTGGAGAATTCAGCAAGGAGTGTTCTTGCAGCTTCTTTGAGTGTTCTAACTCTTCTTTCAGCTACACCATTCTGCTGTGGTGTTCTTGCTGCACTTGTCTCATGCTGAATACCATTAGAAGTACAATAGGCAATAATATAAGAGTTAATAAATTCAGTGCCTTTGTCACTTCTAATTTTCACAATTGGTTCTCCTTTCTCTACTTGGATCCTCTTCAATAGTTCAGGAAGCTTCTGTTGAGTATCACTCTTCTTGTATAAGAAGATAACCCAAGTAAACTTGGAGTAGTCATCTTCAATAGTTCAGGAAGCTTTCCTTGTTTGCATGCATCACATACCTGATCTTTACAGTAGAGTTCATTAGGCAGACCATCAACTAAGGATTCCCTTGCTAGCTTGTTCATAGTCTTAAAGTTCAGATGACTAAGACATTTGTGCCATAGCCAGCTGACATCTTTAGGGCTCTTCACAAGCAGACATGTATCCTTAGGACAGCTGTTCCAATTTGCAAGATACATACTTCCTTTTCTAGATCCTGTTAGAAGGTTTTGCTTTGTTCTTTTATCACTTATGAGACACTCATCTTTAGAGAATTTTACTGAGTAACCAGTGTCACAAAAATGAGAAACAGATAATAAATTAAACTTAAGACCTTCTACATATGATACATCATGTACCTCAATGTCACCATTTTTAAGGGTGCCATATCCTTTTGTGTTACCGTGCGCGTTATCACCAAAGAAGACTTTCGGACCTTTCTTCTCTATGTAGTTGGTCAGCAGGGCTTTGGTTCCTGTCATGTAAGTTGAGCATCCACTATCTATTTACCATGTTTCTCCTGCTAGACCTCCTCTTCTGTATAGGTCCCTCCTTTCCTGCAAGAAAAGGTTAAGTCTTAGGTACCCATTTTGTCTTGGGTCCTTGGGTGTTAGTACTACCCTTGGGAACCCACATATACATTGGTCATTTGAACAACCTTGAGCACTTGAGTTGTTTCCCTTGGGCATCACAAAACCAAATCTTATCAGTTAACACCTTGGACTGGTCTGATTTGTTGTTTGTGTCAGCTAAGTAGTTGTCAAATGGTTTCCCTTTATAGGAGTGTAGATACATGATCTTTTGACTAGTTACATTCGGCCTGGGTGCATTAGTTGGACGATGCACAAGATTATATGGACCATACTCCTCTGTTCTCACAATATCATAAGAGATAGGGGGTGCAAAGAGAACAGATTTGTTTGAAGAAGATTTCTTCTTCTTGGCTGGAGCAGCATACAGCTGAGACTGTCTCAAACGAGATGGTCTAGGCTGTTTGTTGTTCCTCTGTACAGGCTTGAGGTTAGCTTGTCCTTTACCATTTTTGGTTTTGGGATAGTTAGCCTTAGCTGGTACAGATGCCTTTTGGTTCATATTAGGTTCATTGTGTTTGGAGCACTCACCTTTTTCATGTGATCGAGTAGGACATTGATTAGGTGTACTACCCCCAGCTGGAGAGGATGTTGATGGATTAAGTTCATACCCAAAACCCATCTTATTGCCATTTGATCTATAATATTCAGAGATACTTTCAATAGTAGTAGAAGCTTTATTGAACTCTGATATCTTTTGATTTAGGCATTCCTTCTCCTTTTCTAAGAGCTTGTGTGCTTGGAAGAGGTCATCGAACTTGGATTGTAATGAACGAAATTCCTTAGTTTCTAAAGCTTGAGTTTCTAAAATCCCCTCATACAATTGAGTTATTGTGGTATTTTCTTCCTTAAGAAGTTCCACTTCTCTGGTCAATCTTTCATTCATTGTGACCAACTCAGGGGTGTTATCAAACTTAGTCTTTTTCAACTTAGCAATTTCTTTCCTTAGATCCTTGTTCTCCTCTTCCACTTCTATAAAAGCTCTAGTGGCAATATCCAGATCACCTTTTACCTTTCTTAAAGATTGATAATAGGTGTCTTATCTCATCTGATTGTGAATAAATAGGTGAATGGAAAGTAGTAGTATAGGAATTTACCTCATTTTCACCTATGGCCATCATAGCTAGATCATCTGAATCATCTGAGAAGATTTGACAGTCTGGTGATGTAGGGAGTTCATCACTTTGATATTCAGATTCTTCAGTCACCATTGCTTGCTTGTCTGAATTTCTTCTGTCTCTTCTTGGCCTTCTTTCTTCTTTGTCATCTAAATTCAGCTCAGGACATTCATAGACATAATGTCCTGGTTTTCTACAATTAAAGCATGATCCAGATTTCTGATTTGAGTTGCCTTTCCTTGGAGGAGTGGCATCTCTTCTTCTAGATCCTCGGCTGTCAGATGACTCCACATCCTTTCTAGGATGTCTTTCTGGTGTTCTTTCTCTGGAACCTCTGGAGGGTGAACTTGCTCTTCTATCTTTGTAGTTTCTATAGAATCTTCTATATTTGCTATTGAGAGTGTTCATCCTTTCGAATCTCTTGATCATAAGGGCATTTGCTCCTTCAGACTCATGTCTGACCCTTCAAAGTCTTCTGTTTTCAGAGAGGTCTTGCCAGATGAGGTACTTGCAGCTTTTGTTTTGGCTGCCTTGAAGGCTACAGTCTTGGAGGTAGATGGGGTTGCAGTTGGCTCATCACTTCCTGAGTTTTCTTCTACTTCCAGATCATATTCATGGGCTTTTAGGTTCTGAAATAGAGTTTGAGCAGACCATTTCTTGATATCTTGAGTATCCTTGATGATGGTCTTCTTGAGTCTCCATTTCTTGGTTAGAGAGTCTAGAATCTTTAGATTTTTCTCTCTATTAGTATATTTCTTGCCCAGAGATTCTATCTCATTGATGATCTTGGTAAATCTGTTGTCTAGCTGATCAATAGACTCTTCTGGTTGCATCTTGAAGTGTTCGAACTTCTTGACTGCCGTAGACAACTTGGATTCCTTGATCAGCTCAGTTCCTTCACAGAGAAGTGCCAATGCCTCCCACATTTCTCTGGCTGACTCACAGTGGATTACCTTTGTAATGTACTCAGTTGGAAGAGTTTGCATTATGTAATCTTGAGCAATGCTATCAAGATTTGATTGCTTCATCTCTTCTGGTGTGAGATCCTTCATCGGCTTGGGAACAAGTTCTCCAACTGGAACTTCTGGATCACCATTTGCAGTGTTGACTGTCATGATGGTGATTGGGCCTTCTGTGATTACTGACCACATCTTGTAGTGGACTGATGTGAGATTCTTCCTCATCCTGATCTTCCAGTAATCATAATCCTCAACTAAAAACTTAGGCAACTTTCGCATATTAGCACTCATGTTGTATGAGTTTTCAAAAACAAGTTTTTCAAAAGGAATGGATCTGTTCAAGAGGACTACAGAAAGACTCCCTCAAGTCTTCTGATAATCTAGAGATAGTAGTCCGTTAGAACCACTGCTCTGATACCACTTGTTGGTCCCTGAACGAGTAGTGAATGGGATTAAAGTCTAGAGGGGAGGGGTGAATAGACTTTAAAACTTTTTCAAGAGAGTTGGGAACCTCTTCTGATTGCTATGTCAACTAGACTACAGGTTTGCTGGTCCAGATGACTATAGTGATTTGAATGAAGAGATTATATGCGGAATTATGGTAGGCCTTGATTAGACTCGTTCTTTTAGTTTCTTATGAAAGTGGTAACTTATTTTGCTTAGTGAAAGTACTCAGCTGATGCTGGTTTGAAAGTTGTGGCCTTATTTTGAAGAATGTTGAAATCACAGTATGCACTATATAATAATATATGTAAAGACAGAAATGTAAAGTGCAGAAAGGTAAATAACACCAGATTTATAGTGGTTCGGATATACGTTCCTACGTCCACTCTCACGTCCTCACGTGATGTTTAATCCCTTTAATTTACCACAAATTACAAGGGTCTTGACCTTTATAGTCCCAAGGATAGGACTTTGAGATCTGAGCCGTCCTAACAGCTACGGTCTCCACAAGTGATTGTAAGCACTTGCACTTTAAGGGGTTCAAAAACTTTAACCTTTCGGTGAGGGTTTGGGGTTTTTTAAGTGTATCCAACTAATGGTTCAAGCTTATAATTTGCTTAACCACTATGCCTAAAACAATGAATATACAATATGAACATGTTTCAGGTTCTTATGGGTTGGATAGAAATCACTTAAGAGCTATAGATATTCTAATGGTTTCTGGCTCTTTGAGAACTCTTAGAACAGTATGGCTTTAGCTTTGATTGCTTGCTTGGGTTGTTGAATTCTCTCTTGTGACTTCTTGTTTGTGATTTCTCATCCTCTTGTATTTATAATGGTGATTGCTTGCAACTAGCCGTTGGAGTTGACTAGCCGTTGGGGCAATCTTTCCATAATGGCTTGATTCCTTGATTCCAACCGCTTGATTGCTTCAATCCTGGGATCATGTCAATCTTCTAAATAAGGTAGGTCTTCGTTTGAATTGTAAGATGACTTTGGAATCAGCCGAGTCCTGGAAGAGCACATAGTCTTCTGATTTGTACTGCTAGTCTTCTGACTACTCTTCTGGCCTTAGGTTTTCTGTCTTCTGATATCAGTCGAGTACCACTCTTCTGATCTGGCAATTCTTAGTGCTGCTTTAGGCCATCTTCAATCTGGGACTCCATCAGATAAGTAGGTATACAAGCACCTTAACTTATCTGGTCTTCAAGGATCTTCTAGTCTTCATGTCTACTACTCTTCTCATCTTGAGGATAGGCATGTAAGCCAGGGCTGTGCTGATCAGCAGATATCAATACAGTTGATCACACAAGACTAGTCTAAGCTGTTCTATACAAGTCAGCTGATCCTATTACATTTATAAACTCTAAGTGTTTTGGCCATCAAAACTATTCTAACATCCAGTGGGGCTTAGGGTGAATTTATATCCCAACAACAGGAATGTAAAGGCATTAAAGTTAGTGGTTAAGCAAGCCCTTGGGAAGAAGACTGCCTTGCAAAAGAAAAGAGCTGAGGCAATGAGGCTAGCAATGGTGAAGGCTGCCTCAGAAAAGTTCTCCCAAGATGTTATGGCCAAAATTGATGAGAGTGCAGTGGCCAACCTTACTGAGCTTCTAAAGGCACAACTTGATGCATCCCTCAAGACAACCATGGAAGAGGTTGTGGAGCAAAAGATGAAACCTGTCTTGGCTTTCTTAAGCCTCAGCAGTGACAGGATGCAAAACATTCATGATGAGAATGTTTACTTGCTCGAGGAGATGAAGTCCCTGAACCAAGCCCAATCCTTGATGGCATCTACTATGAGTGAGCTCAAACCTCAGTGTTTTGATGCTGCCAAAAAGGGGGAAAGGGAAAGAGCAAGGGCAAAAGGTGCCTTGATTATTGGTGGCTCAGATAAGGGCAAGGACAAAATTGCTGAATATAAAGGAAAGAAGCAAGCAGTGCTGATTTTGGATGATTTAGATGAAGAATAGCAGTTAGCCATAACATTGAAGAACTCAATGGCATCAGCACAGGAAGAAAGAGTGAGGCTACAACAAAGACCAGGAGGAGAAGTTTCTGGTTTGGACAAAGATGCTAAAGGTGTCCAAACTAGAGGAAAGATCAAGAAGGCCAAGGGAAATAAAAGAAAGGCTGAAATATTCACTGACTTTACCAATAGCCTTGATCTCCCCCCTGAGTTTAGAATTGAAGAAGATGAGCCTACTTCCAAGAAGGCCAAGAGTGCTGAAAAGGTCAAATCTGCTGAAGTCACCAAAACTGCTGAAGTTGGCAAGTCTTCTGAAATTGTCAAAGATGCTGAAGGTCCCAAAGATGTTGAAATACTATTTGAAGAAGGCTTTGGACCTCAACCTAAGAAGAAGACAACAGTGCTGATCAATGATCCATCAAAGTTGTTTCAAGAAGGATATGGCAAAGATCCTGAAACACAGCAGAAGTTAGCCATGATGAGGGCTCAAGAAAAGATGGACCTGATGGAAGAAGCAAACAGAGCTAGAGACAAGAGAAGAGCTGATTTTCAGAAACCAAGAAGAAGAAGAGCCACATATAGCCAGTTGAAGCCACAACTACTGATTCCCATGGACACCAAATATCCACACCTGGATAAATGGGTGCCAATACAGCTGAATGACAAATGGGAAGAGGCCAAAAGGGAGTTTGTCTTTATGTCATTGACAGTGGAATGGAAAGGATGATAACTCCACTTTTACTGAGTTCATGATTGAGTATTACAAGGAGTTATATCAGCAACTTCTTGCAGCTGCTGATCTTGCAAGAGTTGAATTCATTGCCCCTAAGCCAATCATTTACATGCCTCCTAAGATGGATGGATGGATTGACCAGTCAAAGATTCTCAAAGAGTTCCTAGAGATCCTCAAGCTGAACAGAATGGTGCTTGGACCTAAGGGAACCAACCAAGAGCCCATAGAGCTAAAGAAGAGAGTGTGGGCACAATATAGGATGGTGCCACCTAAGGAGGATGATCTCTAAATGGCTAAGTTTTTCTGATCTTTATGTGCTGAAATGGATGAAAACTTATCTTGGTTGCTGATCTGTTTGAAATTGGTCATCTATGCTGAAATTGCTCAAGAATGCTGATAGTCTTGCTCTGATACTCAAAGATCTAGTCTGGAAAAGTATCTTAATCTTTAGTTTATGCTCTGAAGTATTGTGAATGTATGCTCGGATGTAATGTTTCTATGATTCATGCTCTGATAAGTTAATTTAACTATCAACATGCTTGTAATGTCAAAATTATTTGAATGATAGTTGAATCCTTCTTATGAATCAAGAAACAACATACAATTATCTCACTATGCCTATCCTTGAAACCTATTTGCAGTATGAATGGTGACTACACTAACACATTCTTTCTTTCAGGAAAATTGACTCTAGTCATGTCTTCTGAAGATAAGTGTAATAGGTGTAGTCAAGTCACTTTTGCATTAAATGTATAGGTTTTGGCATCATCAAAAAGGGGGAAATTGTTGGGAATAAAATGAGAAGTGTTTTGATTTAAATACCAAAACCCCCTGAGACATGCCTGAGTCAAAGATGATCATGTTCTAAGAATGTTAGAACATATAGCTTAAGGCTAGATGAGAAGCTGAAATGTTAGGCAGCTCTTAGATATACAGATGCACTAGTTTAGGGGGAACATATGCCTTAAAGTCTATCAAGATCAAGTCCCCTCAAAGGCTCAAGTCAAATGTGTCCCAAGTTTGCTGAAAGGACAAGTATGCTGATCAAGAGTGAATGGATTGTGGAACAATCTCTATGAAGATCAAGCATGATAAATGGATCATCTAGACACAACCTACTAAAGCATTCTTGCTCAGGAGGTTTGTCCAGAAGAGTTGTCTCAGCACACTTGTACCAGAACCATGTCAAGGAGATCCCAACCTTGCTGATATGGTCAAGAATACTAATTCAATGGCATGGATACATAAGTTTCATCAATCATGCATAGAGACATTCATGCAAAGGGGAAGAGCCAAGTCATCTGAAGAGAGCAAGCCAACTATGATGATAAGCAAAGTCTACTGATAGTGATAAGCAGAGTTGTCCAAGTGATAAGGAATGTTGTCCTTATCTTAGGACTAATCTTCAGAAGCCGTTGGGAAAAGTGCTGCAGAATGAAGACAAAGTTGTTACAGCCGTTTATTTCCCAAATGAGGACATGTCACTATCAAGAATTTGTCTTCCAGTTTGAAGAAGCTAAAGGAAGACATTTATGGACATTTGAGGCCGCCTCTCCAACGGGCAAATCCTTCATTTGTCTATAAATACAGAAGTGTGAAGACAATTTGAAAGCAGCTATCACCAATCCAACTATCCTACAAGCAAGAGTGCTTTCAAGCTTTCAAAGAGACTACCTTAGTCTTCAAACACTTCATCTAAGCTGAACCTAATTGTATATCCATACAAAGCTTAGAGAGATATCCTATCCTTATACACTGATCTTCATTGTAAAGGATATCTAATTAGTTGGAACCTTACTTCAACCCTTATACCTTTCAAGTGAGAAAGTGAGAAGGTTGTAGTAGTAGAAGTGGTATGAGCTGACTGTTGAGAGAAGAACAGTTCAGTTCTAAGTTGAGAAAGGGTACTAGGACTCTAGACATCCTAGGGATCAATTCACCAAGGAGTGGTGTTCTTGATCAAGTGCACCTTGGCACGATAAAACAAGTTAATTCCAAGAGTGAAGGAATTATCCTGTTAAATCAGGGAAAGTGGATGTAGGAGCTTGAGTCTCTGAACAACTATAAACTCTTGTGTTGATTTACTTTCAAGTACTTACATACATTCAACACTGCACACAAAACTGATCTTTCAAAGGACATATACTCAAAGACTGTGCAAAACATATTTGGACAAGTTCCCTGAAAACTAGACTGTTTGACTAAGTGATTTCAGAATTTTAAAAGGAGTTTAAACTAAAGGGCCAACCACTAATTCCGCACATATAAATCCCTTAGATAGTTATTCAACTAAGTACTCAATAGTACTTAGTATTTTGATTATCTATAAAGAGTTAATCATATCAGCAGAGTTGTCCAGGACAATCTTGCTGAACTCTGGTTTGATCAAAGTTTGAAAAAGAATTGCATACAAGTGTATTCCCCCCCATACTCTTGTTATATACTCCTTTCAGGACCAACATACACCCTTGTTGTGGTGGATGATTACTCAAAATTCACTTGGGTAGTCTTCTTGCACAAGAAGAGTGACACTCAGACTCAACTACCAGAATTGTTGAAGAGGTTACAAGTTGAGAAAGGACAACCCATTATCAAGATTCGTAGTGATAAATGGACTAAATTCATTATTTCTTATATAAATGAATTTTGTTCTAAAAGTGGTATCCAGCACTTGACTAGTGCAGATAGGACTCCACAACAGAATGGTGTAGCTAAAAGAAGAAACCGAACTCTTAAAGAAGCATGTAGATCCATGATAGCAGAGTATAACACTCCACAAAAGTTTTGGACTGAGGCATTCAATACTGCTTGCCATACCCAAAACAGATGTGCTCTCAACAAGGTTCATGGTAAGTGAAAGTGTGCGTGTCATACCCAGAACAGAAGTGTTATCAACAAGGTACTTGGTACGATACCGTATGAGGTATGGAAGGGTAGAAAACCTCGTGTATCGTATTTTAATATATTTGGATGCAAATGCTTCATCCACAACAATGGGAAGAGCAAGTTAAATGCCTTCGATGCTAAGGCAAATGAGGGGATATTCTTAGGATACTCCTCTACTAGCAAGGCATTTAGAGTGATTAACTACTCTACTCTCTGTGTGGAATAAACACCACATGTTGTTTTCGATGAATCTATACAAGACTCGTCTACCCACTAGATCAGTAAGAAAGTAAGTGAGTTAAAGCTTCAATCCGATGACAAAACATAAGTGTACGAATCTGTACAAGCCTACAATCCGTTCCTGAATATTCTTCATAACTCTGAAGATGTGGTGAAGGTAACTGACAAAGGTAAGTCCACTAGACCAGTTGACATGCTTTCTCTTGTTAACTCGTCTCCTCCTAATAAATCTGCTAGTATAAATGATGTAGATGTGCATGATGTTGTAAATGACTTAGATAATGAAAGTGTGCCTATTAAAACTAGAAAGACCTGGAAATCAGCCCATTCAACTGATCTTATATTAGGTAATTCCAGTAACGGTGTCAAGACTAGACGACAACTCTTTGAGTCGCAAGAAGGGACTAATCCATCTCTCTTTTGCTGGTGCTGTTTCCTCTCCTCTATTGAGCCTAAGACTGTCAATGAATCCTTGGCTGATAGCAATTGGATAATAGCCATGTAAGAGGAGTTGAATCAGTTCGTTTGAAACGATGTATGGGAACCTGTCGATAGACCAGATAACCATAATGTAGTTGGTACTAGGTGGATCTTTAAAAAAAAAAAAAAGGATGAGAATGACTTAGTTGTAAGAAATAAGGCTAGACTAGTAGCTTAAGGTTACTCTCAAGCAGAGGGTATATGCTATGATGAAACCTTCGCTCCTGTCACTAGACTAGAAGCCATAAGACTATTTCTTGCATATGCAGCTAACATGAAGTTTACAGTGTTTCAAATGGATGTTAAAAGTGCATTTCTTAATGGTATACTTGCTAAAGAAGTGTATGTAGAACAACCTCCTGGCTTTGAAGTCAAAGGAAATCAAGTTTACAGGTTGAAGAAAGACCTCTACGGATTGAAACAAGCTCCAATAGCCTGGTATGATACTCTTTCTCTCTTTCTACTTGAAAATGGTTTTACTAAGGGCAAAGTCGATCGCACTTTGTTCAGAAGACAAGAAGGGAAAGACATCATCCTTGTTCAAATTTACGTGGATGATATCATTTTTGGTTCACCTAACAAAAGCATGAGTGGAAGTTTTTCAAAACTTATGCAAACTAAATTTGAAATGTCTATGATGGGAGAGATGAAATACTTTCTTGGTCTTCAAGTAAAACAATCTTCTGAAGGCATTTTCATTAACCAAGCCAAATACACTCGTAATCTACTTGATAAATATGGTATTAAAACTTGTAAAACCGTTGGAGTACCTATGCTACCCCTCTACAGAATGGATCTAGACGAAAGAGGTAAGTGTGTTGATCAATTATACTATCGTGGTTTAATTGGTTCTTTACTCTACTTGACTGCTAGTAGACCGGACATAACATTCGCAGTGGGTGTATGTGCTCGGTTTCAGGCCAACACCAAGGAAAGTCACCTGGAATCTGCTAAAAGGATTTTGAAAAATCTGAAGAGAACCATTAATCGAGGATTATGGTATCCTACACATAATGATCTATCCTTAAGTGGTTATTCAGACTTGAACTTTGGTGGTTGCAGGATAGATAGGAAATCAACATCTGGTTCATGTTAGTTCTTAGATTCTAAACTCATTTCATGGTTTTCAAAGAAACAGACAAGTGTAGCAACCTCACTATTGAAGCAGAATACATGGCTGTAGGTAGTTGTTGTAGTCAGCTACTATGGCTTATGTAACAACTCAGAGACTACAACATTGTAGAATCTAATGTACCAATATTCTGTGAAAGCAATAGTGCCATTGCTATTACTCAAAATTCCGTCTTACATACTAGGTGCAAGCATTTAGATGTTAGGCATCATTTCATTAGGGATCATGTTGAGAAAAAGAACATTCGCATGGAAAAGATACATACTGACATACATCGAGCTCATATTCTTACAAAACCATTAGCTGAAGGACGATTTAGAGAATTATGCATTAGCCTAGGATTGATTGATGTTGGGAATAAAATGAGAATTTTGATTAAGATACCAAAACCCCTTAAGACATGCCAAATAGATAAGTCAAATTAGAATGAACATGTTTCAGGAATATTGGAACATGTAGTTCAGGCTAGTTGAGAAGCTGGTATGTTAGGCAGCTCCTAATGTATTTAGATGCATAAGTTGAGGGGGAATACATGCCTAGAAGATTACAAGAATCAAGTCCCCTCAAGGCTCAGAATCAAATTGATCCTAAGTCTGCTGAAATGCATAAGTGACCAACTGTGCTGATCAAGTCAGCGCAGTAAGAAGACAACCTCTCTGAATATCAATTGAATAGACTACATCAACAAGACCAAGTCTACTGAAGTATATATCAAGGTTCAGAAGGAATGTGCAGCAGAAATGTCTCAGCACACTTGAACCAGAACAGTTCTAAGGAAAGGCCAACTGTGCTGATAAGGTCAAAGCTACTGATTTGATAGCTTGAATGATCAAGAACTATCAAGACATGATCAACAAAGAGAAAGAGCCAAGTCAGCTGAAGGAGCAATGCCAACACTGCTGATAAGCCAAGTATGCTGATTCTGATAAGTAGTCTTGTCCAGATGATAAGGAAAGTTGTCCTTATCATAGGACCAATGATCAGAAGTGATGTCCATGTTTGATCAAGTGAATCTTCAAGTTAGACATTGGGAAGAGTGCCTCAAAGTCAAGACAAAGAGCAAACAACCGTTTACTTCCCAAATTAAGGACATGTCACTTTCAAGAAACTGTCTTCAGACATATATAGACATTTTGAGACTGTCTCTCCAACGAACATAACCTCAATTTGCTCTATAAATACAGAAGTGTGGAAACCATTTGAAGGCATCCAACAATCCTGCAATTAAGAGGAAACTACAAGCTCATAAGCCTTCAAGCTTTCATAGAACATTATTAGTTTCCAGAAACACTTCAACCTAAGCTGAACCTTATTGTAAATCATACAAAGCTTATAAAGATATCCTATCCTATACCCTGAGCTCATTGTAAAGGATATCTCACCTAGTTGGAACCAACATCAACCCTTATACCTTTCAAAAGAGAGATATAATGTTGTTGTAGTAGAAGTGTAAGGAACTTACTGTTGAGAGTACTAGGACTCTGAATTCCTAGGGATCAAGGCACCAAGGAGTGGTGTGGTTGATGAAGTGCAACTTGGAACTATAAAACAAGCTAATTCCAAGAGAAAGGAACTATCCTGTTAAATCAGGGAAAGTGGATGTAGGAGTTTGAGTCTCTGAACCACTATAACTCTTGTGTTGATTTACTTTCAAGTTCTTTCATACAACCAACACATTCATACACTGCACACAAACTGATATTTAAAAGACATACATTCAAGATTGTGCAAAACTGTTTTGGGGCAAGTTCCCCTGAAAACAGATCAAGTGTTAAGAAGATTACAGAATTAAAAGGAGTTTAAACATAAGGTCCAACCATAATTCCTCACATATAACTTACTTAGATAGTTATTCAACTAAGTACTCAATAGTACTTATTAATTTGATTATCTTCTGAAAGTTATTCATATCAGAAGAGTTGTCCAGGACAACCTTGCTGAAGCCTAATTTGCTAAAGTTGAAAAAGATTTGCATACAAGTGTATCCCCTGATTCAGGTGGAATTTACACACTTTAGATGCACATTTGAAGCTCATTTTGATGTTGATTTCATTGATTTATGGGGTGATTCTCATTTTTTGGTCGAAATAAGAGAAAGATAGTGTTTTGTCGATTTTGTAGGAAATACGATGGAATTTGGAGCAAAACACCAACCATACTTTACTGGATCAAAAGGAGGAGTGAACCATTGAATCCGGCTCGAAAAATGGAGTGGAATAGCAAAAAGAATCGAGTCAATCGGAGGTCGGAAGCTCAAGATACGGAGGGACGAAGTTGGAGGACGAAAGCGAAGGAGGGACGGGCGGCCAAATCCAGAATTTCACTATTTTACGAAGGTTTGGCTCGGCCGGGCCATATTACCCGCCTGGACGGGCGCTAAAATGATGGAATTTTGGCCATTTACGAAGGTTTGGCCCGGCCGGGCCACATTACCCGCCCGGCCGGGAGATAAAATGCGAATTTTGGGTCCAAATACGAAGGTTTGGCCCGGCCGGGCCAATCACCCCCTGTTTTTGCAACTTTTGTCCAACACTCCCACCCGGCCGGGCCAACCCATTTTCGGTTCCAAACTCATATTTTCTCCATTTTCAAGGGACCAACTTGCAATTCTTACACCCAAACCTTACCCCAACACTATAAATACCTCCATTCTTAAATTCAAAACCATCCTACCCCTTTCTCAAGAAGTTCTACACACAATCCCACACATTTGGAGGTTTTCATCATCTACTTCTTCAATTCTTCATCAATTCATGCAAGGAAGCCACCATTAGCTTGGGAATTTCATTCCTCACCATACAATAGTCTAAGCTTTCTCTTCTCTTCACTTTTATCTTAGAGTTCTTTGTATTTGGATTATGTTGTTGATTGGCTAGAACACTTTTGGTTCTAGAGCCTTGTAAATACTCTTGTTGAAGTTTATGAATTAATATTTTGCTTATTTGGTGTTTGTGTGGCTTAATTCTATTTGAATGCTTGATTTTAATTGCAAAGCATGTCATTAGTGTACAATGGTGATATGTTAATCTTAGTTAATTGAATTAGGTTGAGAAATCTATTTTGATTAATTGATTGCAAGCATTTAACCTAATTTTATTGTGAGATTGAAAGGTGATCAATGATTAGGAAGATGTGTGATGATCCTAGGAGCTTGATTGGGTTGTATTGTGCAATTTAGGTAGAGATACTAAGTTGTGTGATATTTCCTTTGGATTACTTGGATTGAAGAAACTTTTAATACATTATTTTGTGATCAATGTTATAGACAAAGCATGAACACCACTTAAGTAGATAGTTAATCATAAATAGATTCATTAGTATTACATGTGCTTTAGGACCTACCTTCTCATACTTGAGTTTTCATTCGTTTTCCATACCGTTTTCTTGATTTTCATATTCATTGATCGATTTTACATTACTCTTTAATGCTTATTCGTGACAATTGGTAGGCAATCTTAGGGTAATTCACCATTTTCACTTAATCGATCACGTCTATTTATAATTCCGTCAACAAACTTCACTTTTATACTATACCTCCTCGTGGGATCGACCTCGTACTTATCACATTACAATATACACCGTATACTTGCGGTCGTGTATTTTAGAGTTGTTAAATACGTGAATCAAGTTTATGGCGCCGCTGCCGGGGAGGTTTTGTAGTCCTAGAGTGTAGGTTGATAGAATTTTAGTTTAGACATTTTAGTTGCTTTCTTTATTTGCAAAAATCCAAAAATATTTGTGTGTTTTACTTTGATTCCACTTGCAATTCTCAATTTCTCTTTAACTTTTGTCTAGACATGGCCTACGATCACCCGAGATAGGAGAGATCAACAAGTTTTGCTACCTCTAGACCCGGAAATCGAAGCTCGTTGTCGAAGACAAAACGCCGAAAGAAGAAGAATTGATTTAGAAGCCATGAATAGAAGAGAGAATCCAATTTTGGAAGAGGTTGAGGAAGAAGTTGAGAATCAAGGGGAAAATGTAGAGGAAAGAGATAGAGCACCAAGGGTGAATGAGGAACATGGACTTCAAAGAGTTTTGAGGGATCACTTTCGTCCTATTCCAAAGCCGTACGGAGGAGCGGGTAGGGAACTCGTAGACGCTCATAACTTTGAGCTCAAACCGGCATTGATCATGATGGTCCAAAACAACCAATTCGGAGGGTTGTCAAAAGAGGATCCCAACCTCCATTTATCTCAATTCTTAGAGATAAGTGGGACGGTGAAGATAAACTGGGTCCCTCAAGACTACATTCGTCTCCAATTGTTCCCCTTCTCACTCCGTGATCGTGTAAAACAATGGTACATGTCTCTTTATCTAAGGACGATAGAGAATTGGAATGATTTGGTGGATGCTTTCTTAATGAAGTATTTTCTCCCAAGCAAAACCATTCAAATACGGGGGGAAATATCTTCATTTCGACAAGATGAGGATGAATCGTTGGCCGAGGCATGGGAGCGCTTTAAGGATCTCATAAGAAGTTGTCCTCAACACGGGTTTTCAAGGGATCAAATCATTTGTTATTTCTATAACAGAATGGATCACCGTACAAGAGGGATGGTAAACGCTTCGGCCGGTGGAGGGTCTTTGTTGGGAAAGACGACGGATGAGGGTTATGTGCTCTTAGAGGAGATGGCGAAAAACGGGAACCAATGGCCATCCGAGAGAAGGCAAACCCGGAAAGTTGCTTCCACTCGAGAATCAGAGGATTTTGCTACTCCATCCAACAAGATGGATAAATTGACTTCGACGATGATGGCCAAGGCATTAGTGGGACCGAGTGATGATCAATATGAAGAGGCCCACTACATGAACAATCAACGGGACCGGAATTTTCGAGAAAGAGGTTGGAACGAGAGGCAAAATCGTGAAAATCCTCCTAATCCGAATCAATATCACCCCGGTTTGAGGCAACACGAGAACTTTTCCTATGCAAACCCAAGGAACGCCATCCAACCACCTCCGAATTTCAATGTAAGAGATGGAATGATTGTGGAGCCTTCCTCAAAGCCATCGTTGAAAGACATGTTCGGCGCTTTTATGGGTGAAATGAAGAGCTACATGGTAAAGACATGGCAAAGGCTTGATGAACAAGGAGAGATGATCAAGGATGTGACTACTCTCTATTATTGGGCCAACTCTCTAATATTGTGGGAAGTCAACACACTCCGGGGAAATTCCCTTCAAACACGGAGATAAACCCCAAGGAACAATGCAAGGCTATCAAACTAAGGAGTGGGACAAGTTATGAGGGGCCAAAGATGCCACAAGAGGAGGAAATGGTAAGGGCTCCCGAAGGTGTTGGCAAGGAAGAAGGTCAAGAGAAAGAAAGACAAGATGAGATAGTGAGGGAAGAGGAAATAGAAGGGGAGAAGAAGAGTGAGGAGGCAATCCCTCACCAAGACAAAGGAAAAAATGAAGTACCTCTTCCATACCCTCAAAGATTGAAGAAGAAAGGGTTGGACAACAAATTTGCTAAGTTCGTGGAAATGTTCAAGAAGATTCATATTAACATTCCCTTTGCCGAAGCTCTTGAGCAAATGCCTCACTACTCCAAATTCCTAAAGGAAATCATGTCAAATAAGAGAAAGATGGTGGAGTACGAAACGGTACATTTGACCGAGAAGTGTAGCTCGATCATCCAAGACAAGTTGCCTCAAAAACATAGAGACCCCGGATCTTTCACCTTACCATGTGTTATCGGGGATGGAGTTATATTTCGAGCCTTGTGTGATTTGGGAGCTAGCATAAATCTCATGCCTTTGTCCATATTCAAAACTCTTGGTTTGGGGAAGCTCACACCGACCACGATGAGCCTTCAATTGGCGGATAGATCAATGACGTACCCTTTGGGTATAGTAGAGGATGTGTTGGTTAAGGTCGACAAATTCATTTTTCCGGTAGACTTTGTAGTGTTGGATATTGAGGAAGACAAATACATTCCATTAATCTTGGGAATGCCATTTTTGGCAACTGGTGGGGCTATCATAAATGTGAGGAAAGGGGAGTTATAGCTTCAAGTGAAAAATGAGAAAGTCTTGTTCAACATCTACAAAGCCATCAAGTTTCGGGATGATGAGGATGAGGTCTTCAAGTGCAACATGATCAATAGTGTGCAAGCTTGTGTGGATATGCACATGGAGAAGAGCAACTCAAAAGATCCACTTGAATTTTGCATAAGAAACTCTCTTACTTCACCTTCTCTTATTCCTTTTGATTTTAATTATGATGAACTTGATAATATAGAATTGTTTGAATACATGTGTTCTCTTGATGTTTTAAAGGAGCTCCCAATCAAGAAGGAAGAGAAATTCATGGAGATACGACGAGAAGCCAAGTTTGGGGGGTTTTTCTTGAAGAGTTTCAAAGATTTTCTAACAAAAATCTTGACACTTGGCCCTCATGTTTCTCGTTGGAGGCACAAAAGGAGGAAGCTAAGGAGGAACTGAAAGCTCAAGAGAAAGGGAGGAAGCTAGACTTGAAACCACTTCTGGATCACTTGAGATATGCATATCTTGAACAAGGTGACCTCTTTTCGGTTATTGTTTCTTCACACTTGCATGATATTGAGTTAGAAAAATTGCTTAGGGTGCTTAGAACTTATAAATCGGCTATTGGTTGGGATATTTCGGATTTGAAGGGTATACCAGCTCATATTTGCATGCATAAAATTAGACTAGATGAGTCTATTAAGCCTAAAGCCCAAGGTCAAAGAAGGTTGAATCCCATCATGCAAGAGGTAGTGAGAAAAGAGGTGTTGAAGTGGTTAGATAATGACATAATTTTTCCCATAAGTGATAGTGAGTGGGTGAGTCCAACATAAGTGGTACCTAAGAAGAGGGGGCATGACTATTGTTACAACCGACGCCATAGAGGCAATTGCTACTAGGACCATTTTGGGGTGGAGAGTATGCATTGATTATCGTGTGTTGAATAATGCCACTAGGAAAGATCATTTCCCTTTGCCTTTTATTGATCAAATGTTGGATAGGATGGTGGGATACGAGTATTATTGCTTTCTTGATGGCTACTCGGGATACAATCAAATTTTGATTGATCCTAAGGAACAAGAGAAATCAACTTTTACTTGCCCTTATGGTACTTTTGCTTTTAGGAGAATGTCATTTGGATTGTGTAATGCTCCCGCCACCTTTCAACGATGTATGATGGCTATATTTCATGGCATGATTGAAAACATAATGGAGGTGTTTATGGATGACTTTTCCGTATTTGGTTATTGTTTTGATACATGTCTACATAACCTCTCTTGTGTTTTGCAAAGATGCATAGATACTAACTTGGTGCTCAATTGGGAGAAGTGCCACTTCATGGTGAAGGAAGGAATTGTGCTTGGGCACAAGGTTTCGGCTAAGGGACTTGAGGTGGATAGAGCAAAAATTGTGGCAATCGAGAAGTTACCTCCAGCAACCAATGAGAAGGCGGTGAGAAGTTTCCTTGAGCATGCCGGGTTTTATAGAAGATTCAAAAAAGATTTTTCAAAGATAGCCAAGCCCATGTGTTCATTGTTGGAGAAAGGTGCTACTTTCATCTTTAGTGAAGAGTGTGTGAAGTCAATTGAGATATTGAAGGAGGCTTTGATCAAAGCTCCCGTGTTGGTGACACCCGATTGGAGTCAACCGTTTGAGGTCATGTGTGACGCTAGTGATTATGCCATTGGAGTAGCTTTGGGTCAAAAGAGACACAAGCTCTTTCGTATGATCTACTATGCAAGCAAGACCTTGAATCTGTCTCAAAAGAATTACACCACAACGGAGAAGGAGATGCTAGCCGTGATCTATAGCTTTGACAAGTTTAGAGCATATTTGGTGGGAGCTAAGAGCATAGTGTACACGGATCACACGGCTCTCAAGTACTTGATTGAGAAGAAAGAGGCTAAATCGAGATTGATACGATGGGTGCTCCTTTTGCAAGAGTTTGATGTGGAGATTAGAGATAGAAAAGGGTGTGAGAATGTGGTGGCGGATCATCTCTCAAGACTTGAGAATGTGGAGGAAAAAGATGTCCAAGTCCCTATCAAGGAGTGGTTCCCCGATGAGAAAATTCTTGCTATCAAAGAAGCATGTTCATGGTTTGTCGACTTTGTGAATTACATAGCCACCGGAACACATCCACCAAACCTCTCATTCCATCAAAAGAAGAATTTTTATCATGATGTCAAGTTCTATGTTTGGGAGGATCTATTCCTCTATAGATGGTGCTCAGATATGATCATGAGGAGGTGCTTAGCGGAAGATGAGTATGAGAAAGTGATTGAGGAGTGTCATTCATCCCCTTATGGAGGACACTTTGGAGCAAACTGGACGGTCCACAAAGTTCTTCAAAGTGGTTTCTATTGGTCATCCATCTTTAGAGATTGTGAAATTTTTGTGAAGAAGTGTGATAAGTGTCAAAGGATGGGAAATATCTCAAAAAGGCATGAGATGCCTATGAAGAATGTGATTGAAGTGGAGCTCTTTGATGTGTGGGGAATAGACTTTATGGGACCTTTTCCAACTTCTCATGGATTTTCCTACATCCTTTTGGCCATTGACTATGTCTCTAGATGGATTGAGGCCATTCCAACCACTACAAATGATGCCAAGGTGGTCCTCAACTTTTTGAGGAAGAACATCTTCACTCGTTTTGGCACTCCAAGAGCACTAGTGAGTGATGGTGGTTCACACTTTTGCAACCGATGGTTAGATCAACTTTTGACAAAGTATGGAGTGAACCATAGGGTGACCACACCTTATCACCCTCAAGCTAATGGATAAACGGAGCTTGCTAATCGAGAAGTAAAGCAAATTTTGGAGAAGACCGTTGGGTTAAAGAGGAAAGATTGGGCCATCAAGTTAGATGATGCTCTTTGGGCATATCGAACCGCCTACAAGACACCTTTGGGCACATCTCCTTATCAACTTGTGTATGGTAAATCTTGTCATCTACCCGTGGAAGTGGAGTTTAGAGCTCGTTGGGCTATTAAGGAGTTGAATCTTGATCTTAAGGCATCCGGAGAAAGTAGAAAGATGATGCTCAATGAGCTTGATGAGTTTAGGAATGTAGCTTTTGAGAACTCCAAGTTCACAAAGAAAGGGCCAAGAAGTTTCATGACAAGATGATTGAAAGGAGAGAGTTCCAAGTTGGAGAACAAGTCTTATTGTTCAACTCAAGGTTGAGACTATTTCCGGGCAAGTTGAAGTCAAAGTGGTCGGGGCCCTTTGTGATTAAGAATGTGACGCCCATGGGAAATGTGGAACTTATTGGTAAAGATGGAACAACCTTTGTGGTGAACGGTCAAAGAGTGAAGCACTATTTCGGAAATGAGCAACTTCGAATGGTGGAGTCGTTTCGCTTGGATGAGGCTTGAAAGTAGAAAGAAACCGTCCGGCATAGGACGTTAAAAATAGCGCTTCTTAGGAGGCAACCCAAGGTTTAATTGCTTTCATGTTTTTATTGCTTTGATAGTTTTGATAGCTTAGTTTGTTTTGTAGGTATGGATGAGGAGCATTGTGGACATCATATCTTGGAGAATGAAGAAGAAGCAAAGCCAGCTTTGGAAGGAGGGAACAAGTGGTACAATGGTTATCTTTGAAGAGCATTGGATGTGCAAGGAGGGAGGTAACAACTTGTAGCCCCAAACTTAGAATTTTTACATAGTAAAATTCTAAGTTTGGGGGAGTTATTTTTCTTTTATTTTTCTACTAGTTGTTACCCTTGCACCGGTTCATCATTCTACTTGTGTTTCATTTTGCACCGGCGCACACTTTGCTTTCATATGTTTATATTGTTTGAGTTGGCTTTGATCATGTGTTGGGTAGTGAATTTATGGTGAAATGTGAGCAATGGTAATCATTGGAATCCATAGTTGAGTAGTTGTGGTGATGTCTATTAGCTTTGAATGTATGCATGATTGGTGATGGGTAGTAGTATCATGTTGTGTTCGTATTTGTAATCTTTGATGGCATGAATGCATGATGTGTTGTTGTTTGGGGACATTTGATGAATGTGAGAGTCTTATTGAATAAACCGGTGAGAATTGAGCCCTAAATCAAACATGTAATCCGGTTTAGTTCATTTGAGAGTGGATTAGGTTATTGCTAGTGATCCTAGAACTTTCCTAGGTTCTTGTTTGAAAGCATAATTGTGTGAAACTTTGTGATATGATATAGGCCATCTTGTTCTAAAGAGTCACTTAGCCAAAATTTCCTAAAACCGAAGTAATCTTCCGTAGTTAGCCCCTTTGAGCCTAATTCCTCATTTTATTGGCAAACTACAATGTTAACCACTTAGCCTTTTGAGCCTTTGATACCTATATCTAGTGGGGGATAAAAGACAAAGTGGATAAACATGTGCTTAAATATCTTTGGTAAAAGGAGAAATTGGAAAAGTTGAAAGAAAAGGAGAAAAGATGAAAATAAAATCAATGGAAATGAAAAGAGGGACAAAGAGCCCCAAAAGCTTGAAAAGAGAAAAATGGCTCAAAAAGATGAGGTGATGAATGTTTGAAAAAGAAAAGGAAATGAAAAGTGAGGATAGAGTTTGTAAATTTTGAAGGTGAAAGCACAAATTGTAAAACAACAAACTTTGTCTTCCACTAGAAGAGTCACAATTCCCAAATTCATCCTACCTTGTCCAAAGAGTCAATGTTACATCCTTGATTAAGCCATATTGATCACATTGTTGAACATTTGAGTGTTATAAAAAGTAGAATGTGGGCAAACATATGGTGATTGCATAGCATAAATTGATTGATGAGTGCATTAATATCCTCAATTTGTTTGTGTGTTTGAGAGAAACACTTTATCATGTGAGTAGAGGAGTTGAGCATTCGGATTATGTTTCCCATTCACAATGTGTTGTGTGTTTGTGCATTCCTTGGTCTATGAATGTGAATTGCAATAATGAGTCTGTGATCTTCATTGAGAAAGCACTTTGAGAAAGAGGTATCACTACACTTTACTTTGCATGTGTGATTTGCATTGAATATTCCATGATGATCATTTCACCTTCATTGCTTTAAGTGCTTAGTTGTTTGAGGACAAACAACATTTTAAGTTTGGGGGGGTTTGATTCGGGTGGAATTTACACACTTTAGATGCACATGTGAAGCTCATTTTGATGTTGATTTCATTGATTTATGGGGTGATTATCATTGTTTTGGTCGAAATAAGAGAAAGGTAGTGTTTTGTCGATTTTAAAGGAAATACGATGGAATTTGGAGCAAAACACCAACCATACTTTACTGGATCAGAAGGAGGAGTGAACCATTGGATCCGGCTCGAAAAATGGAGTGGAATAGCAAAAAGAATTGAGTCAATCGGAGGTCGGAAGCTCAAGATACGGAGGGACGAAGTTGGGACGAAAGCGAAGGAGTCAATACGAAGTATTGGCCCGGCCGGTCGGCCAAATCCAGAATTTCACTATTTTACGAAGGTTTGGCCCGGCCGGGCAACATTACCCGCCCGGCTGGGCGATAAAATGATGGAATTTTGGTCATTTACGAAGGTTTGGCCCGGCCGGGCCACATTACCCGCCCGGTCGGGCGATAAAATGCGAATTTTGGGTCCAAATACGAAGGTTTGGCTCGGTCGGGCGGCACCACTCGTCCGACCGGGCCACTTACCCCCTGTTTTTGCAACTTTTGTCCAACACTCCCACCCGACCGGACCACTTTTCCACCCGGCCGGGCCAATCCATTTTCGGTGCCAAACTCATATTTTCTCCATTTTCAAGGGACCAACTTGCAATTCTTACCCCCAAACCCTACCCCAACACTATAAATACCCCCATTCTTAAATTCAAAACCATCTTACCCCTTTCTCAAGAAGTTCTACACACAATCACACACATTTGGAGGTTTTCATCATCTACTTCTTCAATTCTTCATCAATTCATACAAGGAAGCCACCATTAGCTTAGGAATTTCATTCCTCACCATACAATAGTCTAAGCTTTCTTTTCTCTTCACTTTTTATTGCTTTTATCTTAGTTTTCTTTGTATTTGGATTATGTTGTTGATTGACTAGAACACTTTTGGTTCTAGAGCCTTGTCAATACTCTTGTTGAAGTTTATGAATTAATGTTTTGCTTATTTGGTATTTGTGTGGCTTAATTTTATTTGGATGCTTGATTTTCATTGCAAAGCATGTCATTAGTGTACAATGGTGATATGTTAATCTTAGTTAATTGAATTAGGTTGAGAAATCTATTTTGATTAACTGATTGCAAGCATTTAACCTAATTTTATTGTGAGATTGAAAGATGATCAATGATTAGGAAGATGTGTGATGATCCTAGGAGCTTGATTGGGTTCTATTGTGCAATTTAGGTAGAGATACTAAGTTGTGTGATATTTCCTTTAGTTGAAGAAACTTTTAATTCATTATTATGTGATCAATCTTATAGACAAAGCATGAACACCACTTAAGTAGATAGTTAATCATAAATGGATTCATTAGTATTACATGTGCTTTTGGACCTACCTTCTCATACTTGAGTTTTCATTCGTTTTCCATCCCGTTTTTTTGATTTGCATATTCATTGATCGATTTTACATTACTATTTATTGCTTATTCGTGACAATTGGTAGGCAATCTTAGGGTAATTCACCATTTTCACTTAATCGATCACGTCTATTTATAATTCCGTCAACAAACTTCACTTTTATACTATACCTCCTCGTGGGAACGACCTCGTACTTATCACAATACAATATACACCGTATACTTGCGGTCGTGTATTTTAGAGTTGTTAAATACGTGAATCATCCCCCCATACACTTGTTATATACTCCTTTCAGGACCAACAACTGGTATCAGAGCAGGGGTTCAAAGACCACTGCCTCTGAAAATCCATTTTGATTTTCAAAAATATATTTTAGTGTGGTCACTGAACTGATCTTTCTGAAATCTTAACATACTGCTATCCAACCACTTTTGATTTATGCTTCAACGCCGGATCCTTTAAGTGCGGGTATGTAACACCCCTAAAAAAATCTAAAGTTAGTTATTCTATATATGTATTTAAATTTTTTTGTTAATAAAATATTAATTTCACTCGATTTTAAAAACATACCGATTATTCTTATCTCTTAAAATTTTATAAATGATTATTTATAATTAATTAATATATATACGTGATTTTAAATGTACATATAATCATATTTGATATATATATTTTTTTTTTTGAATTTTTTCAATAAAATATATAAATATATAGATATGCATACTTGTCCGTTTGAATTTAACTTTAGGAATAAAGATTCTTCAAATCTAGATTGATTTCAAAATTTATATTCGGTCGCCAATTATTATTATTTTTTATCTCAAATGATATATAAGGGGGGTGTATTGGTTGTGGATTCTGTAGGATTTTTTTGTACTTTCAAAGTCCGGGGGTATTCAATTCGAATTTTAAAAAGTCTTTTAAAATTCTGAAGTATTCAATACGGATTTTAAAATGTCTTTAAAAATCTTTAGGTATTCAAAAGTCTATGGATTTTAATACTCTATGGATTTTGTTAGATTCTGCCCCAAAAATATAAATAAATTGCACTATCCAAAATCTCTTCTAAAAATAAGAGATTTCAACGGATTCTCTCAGAGAACTCTGAAGACGAAAGATCAGAAGTAAGAATGACAATATTGACCCGACCCGTGGATACCCACCCCACCCGCGAGCTTTGGATCAGGTCAGATTCGCCCCGTATTAAGTATGTGTCGGGTTTGGGTCTTATGCTCGACCCGCAAGTATCCGACTCGTCTGAATTAATATATAAATTATATATATATATACATATATATTTTTATTGATAAAATACTTTATATATATATATTATTGATAAAATGTTTTATATAATACTCCCTCCGTCCAATTTTATTATGTCCACTTCTCTGAGCACGGGTTTTAATGAATATTGATTAGTTTATTCATAAAGTAGATAAGTTGAGGGTATAATGAAGTATTGTGGGGCCCATTTATAAATAAATTATTGTTTATGAATAAAGTGAATGGTAAAGTGGGTAAATAAGTGATGATAGGAGGGTGGAGATAAAGTAGTATGAATAGTATTGTTTCCAAAAAGGGTATGGCATAATAAAATTGGACAACCAAAAAAGGAAAGTGGGAATAATGAAATTGGACGGAGGGAGTATTAATTTAAAAAAAAAACACTTCATATTAAAAAAAAAAACTATTTGCATCAATATCGGACTTTATGAGATTCAATGTAAATCAATAAAAAAAATATATTCTACAATCCTGTCAAATCTATGAAAATTCATATAAATCAATAAAAAAAGTCAGTCAAACTCTGCTATGGATTTTATAAATCCACCTAAATTTTAAAGTCCAAAAAAATCCAATAGAATCTCAATTGAATACATCCTCCTCAATTTCAAGATAAGCAACCAAATCTGAATTTAAATTTATACAACACTTCCCGTATTAACATAATTTTAAAATTCTTTATTTTATTAATGCGTGAAATAAGATATATTATGAAAATATATATTAAAACTTTCATCTACATCTAAGAGAAATATTTTAAGTAAATTTGTATGATAGAATCAAATTCCTAACTCGTCTCACAAGAAAAACTATATTCTCTCCTATAAATAGAGGACTCAAGTTGTAAAATAAAAGACACATAAAAAGAAACGTTCTCACACAAAAATCATAGATATATTTATTCTACTCACGATTCATGGAAGTCGATTCCAAGAGGATTAAAGCTATTTTTCATTGCATAAAATTGAGGTGGGATTTTATTACTTATGTATTCACTTTGTCACCTTTAAATGTTATTTGTGAATTTAATTGTTGCTTAGCTACATAATCCTATGTTTATGATTATTATGGGTTATTTCGACGGAAAGATCGTTATAGGTAGTGGGGACTACGGTCCGGGATGGTAAGATCATTGGGGGCAACTCCACCGTATACAGATTGGCCAATTTAATTGGTCAATATATGGAAGACTTATGTTATGGAACACTTATACTATGGAAGACCTATTTACGCATGTTTGTGAGTTGATGGTTATTTTTGCATTGATATTTAACTGTGACAAAGGGGATCCCACTGAGCTAGTTGTTTTGCTCACCTCAATCATATTAACATTTTTTCAGATTAAAAAGGGGAGTTGCGGTGGAGGGACGGTGTGGATGCGTGTCAAGAAATTAATTATTATTTTAAAACTTACAAAAGACACATCTGTTTTGTTGTATTACAAGTTGAGTTTACCTTTAAAGTAAATTTACTTATTTTCAAGTGATTGATGTTAACTTTTTCAAAATTGTCATTATTTTAATATTTACTTCCGCTGCAAATATTTTTGTAAATTAATAAATTTATCTACATATGCCCTTTGAAAATCAAGATAAGACGGTATTTTATTTAGTTAACCTTAAAAAAAGTAAAAATATGGTGTTTTCATCTAGGCCCTAAAATCGGGATGTGACAGGGTAAGAGTGGATATTCCATGTGTGTGTGCGCGTGCGTAATCAGAAGTAGTTGGCTCTGATACCAACTGAAAATGTGTGTGCGTGCGTAATCAGAAGTATTGTCTGTTGTGTTGGCACTACCCAAACAACAATGTGCAGCGGAAAATTAATAATCTACATGGTTCACTATATCAAATATATGTGAACCTGACTACAACCTTTTAGAGGTTTGAAAAACTACAACTCGAATGAGTTTGCAAAATTCACTGGATCATATGAAACTATCTCCCTCATAGATCTATACATATAACCTAGCAAATAAGACACGATAGACACACTAGTTGTTCGGGTCACAATAGTGTATCGATCGACAAGAAGAAACAATATTTTTCCTATCTAGAAGTGAGTGTGCATTCAATAATGTAGTAGTCTATTTTAACTTTTCTTCTTGTCTATCTTGGAGTTGAGGCAACCTCTTTGTTCATATACTTCATAATTCGAACTACTCTCAACTCCCTTGATCAAATATACCTTGATCACGGGCATAACTTCTTTCCTCAAATCCTTGAATTTAGGAACTTGTTATATCATGCTCATAACTTCTCACTCTTGTGCAACTGCATGATTTGGATGATGTCAACATCTTCAAACTGTACTAGAGACATTATGAACAACAAGTGTAAGATAGAGTTAGTGAGAAAAGAAAGGGCAAATTATGATGTTATCATGAGTGTTGGGGAACATTAATTACAACACTAGGCGAATATTGTCATGTGTGTTGAATCATTTTACAAAACACTTATTTCAACATCAACATTTGCATTTATTAATCAACCTGAAGTAGTTGGAGGAAGAAGCAGAGTACATGCCTATGTAATGAACATTGTTAGAGATTACTTACAAGGTAGTAGTTTGAATATTTGTACCGGTAGTATTATGTAATTTGTCTGGTGCACGGTCACTCTGAATCTGAAATCTTCCTTGCTTATTTTGATTGACGTTTTAATTTTAATCTTCCCACTTTCTTTTCCCAAAATTTTCAGTTGGCCTTCGATTGGTTCTCTTAGGTCGTTGACCTACAACATTTTTCCCCGCTCTCCTCACTAAGTCATTGACAGGCATGTCCCCATGACCCGCAAGGATACTGCGTATTTCAGAACGCAGCCCTTTTTTAAATTTCTAGGCTTTCTTTCGTTCGGTATCCACCATATGTGGTGAGAAGCGGGCCAACCTACAAGGATAACTCCCTCTCATATTCCTCCACATTTAAGACTTCCTTTTAGAATTCAAAGAATTCCGAATCCATCTGTTCCCGATAGGTCTCGGGGAAAAATCTTTCCATGACAATCTCCTTAAACTTATCCCATGCTAGTAGCCCATCACGTTCTTCCTCCGTCCTCAACCTCCAGTAGCCTTCCCACCAATGGTCGGCGTCTTCTACTAGTTGGAACTCAACGCAGGTCACACGCTAATGAGTCGTGCATTTGATGAGGTGGAAGATGCGCTCAAGGGCTCGAAACCACATCTCAACGGCAGTGGGTCCAACGCATCCATTGAAAGTTGGGGGCTTATAGCGACGGAACTACTCCACTATGCTCACATTATTTTGAAAGTTTTGAGCCTCAGTGCCTTGATTCTGGTTGGGGGCATTTTGTGCAGGTAACACCCCTGCTACCGGAATACCTTCATCGTTGTGCTGATTTTGATTTCCCCTTGCCGGATTACGGTTAATTAGGTTGTCGATGTGCCGAAATCCTATATGTTTCATGTATCGGGTGATCATCTTTTTATGATCAATATCAAATAAAAATTGTATTTCAAACCTTTTTAGAGTCGTAGCGGTGGGCGGTGGATGTCATAATAGATACACTATAATGCATGATTTAAATTCGATTTTTTGAAAATGTATTTTCTTTACTCAAAGGAATATAACAAGTATAAATAATATATATGTATATATGTGTACGTATGTGTAATTTTTTTTCAAGTCTACAAGAACGTAGACCTGCTCTGATACCACTCTGTCACACCCCAATTTTTCCGAATAAGAGATTTTACGAAAACAATTAATGAGATGAAAATAAGAAGACATGATCTAAAATTTAACACAAAAAAAGAGACTTATGAATTTATTTATCAATAAAATTAAATGGCGATTGATGGAACTTTAAAGATCAAATTATGTCTCTGTAATAAGTTAACTCAAAATGTCAATTGAACTAGGAATTAACCAAAAAAAAAACATGACAAAGAGATGAAATAGTTCAAATGAATTTATATCAGCTCCTCAATCTGAAATGTTGAAATTAAAGGAATGGGTATACAAGTACACTCAGTGGAGATATGTTTGTCAACTAAATATAAAATGAAATTAAACTTAATCAATCAACTTGATATATAATTATTAGTATCGCCTCGTTTATAAAGGTCAGAAGACCTATCCTCGTTTATAAAGGTCAAATGACCTATCCTCGTTTAATAATGAAAATGTAATAAGATAGAAATCCACACCTCGTAATAAATATCGTAGGTGAAGCAGGTGCAAACGTCCTTAGTTTACTCCTCGTGAATACCGTCACCTAGCATATAATTAATTCTAGTTAGCAAATAAATTGCATAACTTAATATTATAATCACTAAATCAAAGAATCTTATTAACCGAAGTAACCAAATATATTATAGACTATCACTGAAGCTTCTACTAGAAATCATCCAACATGGGTTAAGTATCAAATTAAATAGTAATTATACTAGCATGTGTATTTAATAAAAATGAGAGCACGGTGGGGGTATGAAACACATACACTGTCTTGGGTTTTTAATTAATAGGAAATCTAATTTTCAAATTACTATTCATATTTAATTAAAAATTAGTACAATAGTGAAACAGTTAAAATACTAGAATATATAAATAAATAGATAAACAAATAAAGAAAATGGAATCATAACAGAAGTTATTTTGGTTAGGTCTATACAAATAGTGATAATTATGATTTTCAAAATGGTTTTCCATTCTCAAAACATAAATAACACAGTAACTAACATAGAGATTATAATAGTAAGAGACAAAAAAAACCATAGGCTTAAATCTATGTCGGCTGCCGCCATTAAGAAAACCAAAACTCAACACTAGTCATAAACATGAATTGAAGGAATATATTATTAACATAACTTTAAACATCAGAAAAATATGGTGTCGGTTACTAAGAATTAGCACAAATGATTTTCTTCATCAGATTGAGCGAGAAGGAAAGAAGGAGAAAATGAACTGGCACTAAAACTCAAAAGGACTAACCTTGAATATGTAGATAATGGGAGAAATTTAACTCTTCGTCGTAAATGGAGATAGAGTACAATACGTGAGAAATGTAAGAAGACGCTACGCACATTTTCGTCTTGAGTAAGATTTGAGGAAATTTTAAAGACAGATTTCTATAATGGAGAGGAAATGGGAAGAAGGCATTTCAATGTTAGACTTATGAATATCCTTCATGATGAATAGTCATTAGGGAGTAATGGTGAGTAATTGAGAGTTGATTAAATTGTAACGTCCAGAATTCAAATGGACTTAAATATGGGATAAAATTAAGAATTGGTGAAGGATAAACATAGGTTAAATATTCCATCAAAAAAAAAAAAAAAACATAGGTTATATATATATTATTAAACTAGATTAAAAATATATAAGTAAATAAAGTCCTAATAAAAATTTCGGGTATTAAAATCAAGCACAACACCTCTCATCTCTTTGCCGATTCTGAGGCAAGAGGTACGTGACGTTGTGACGGATTCTATTGATTCCTATCTTGAGAGAGGAATGGGGTTGAGGTTGATGAAGATCCAAGAAGATGATGTCAAGGATTAGAAGAGAACTGTTCTCAACCAAATCAATGAGATGGAAGACACTTTCAGAGAAGAGCTAAGGGGGAACAAGTAAGAGTGTTGCAGTTCCAGCTATCATAGCTGAGCCTGAAGTCATTACAGTTGAGCCTGAAGCTGAAATTGTTACAAGGACAAAGACTAAGAAGAGAAAGTCAGCTGACATGGTTGATCCAGAAAAGGCTAAGGAGGAAGAAGCTCTTAAGAAGAACAAGCTTAAGGATGCTACTATAGTGAAGAACAAGTATGAGAGAAAACTTGCCCAGCTGAGGAAGAAGAAAAAGGATGAAAATATTGTTGAAGACACCTACATGGACATGGTTGTGGACTTAGATGAGCTATAAAGATGGTATGACATCAAGAGAAGTGAAAATTGCACACTTCATAGTAAGGAGATTTGGCCCACTACCAGAAAAGAAGGATGAGTTATTTTAGTTTCAATAATTCATGGAAGTAGAAGACAATGAACTTTGGGACTGAAAGAATTCCGTCTCATCTAAAAGTCCGAACTTGTAGAGAGGGTGGGAATTAATTCTTGTATATTAATTCCTAACACTCCCCCTCACTCGTGGGCCGGATTAACACCTCTTACCCTTTTTGGGGAGGAGGCCCATCGAGTGGACAATTTAAATGGGTGGGGTGCTTTCAACAGGAATCGAACCCAGGTCGTTTGCCCGGTTTGCTCTGATACCATGAAAGAATTCCGTCTCATCTAAAAGTCCGAACTTGTAGAGAGGGTGGGAATTAATTCTTGTATATTAATTCCTAACAGGGACAATGCAATGAAGTCAGCATCTGATGTTGGTTTCAATATTTTAGTTCTTGAAGAACCAGTAGGGGAAGCACTAAAGACTGATTCTAGAAGGAATGATTATAGAGAGATCAAGATGATGGAGACCAGAATCATCGAGGAGGAAAGAGTTACAGACTTGGACCATATGAGAGAAATTCACAATCGTCTATATCTTTCTATCTGAATCGCATGAAGACCTAGAAGAAGATGAAGACTACATTTATTAGCTGATAGGAAAACTTGTAATCTATACTGAATGCTCATTATTAATAAAAGTATTTTTTTTCCTTCGGCTTATAAGACAACTTCTCATTGTCTCATCTAAGCCTTATGTGTGTTTATTTGCTTTATAAACTGTTTTAATGTTTCTGCTTGTTTAGCTTGATAAGTTAGATTAAGTGGTTTTGGTTTCATCAAAAAGGGTGAAATTGTTGGGATATTCACCCACCCCCAAGGGTGGCAATGTAATTTATGTAATAAGTTTTGATGGCCAAAACACTTAATAGTTTATTTGGTAAGCTTATGTTATTTGATAGGATAAGTTGAGTTGTATAGAACAACTTATAGTTTCTTAGTCTAGTCATTGTGAGATTAGTTGTATGTATATCAGCTGAGATCACATCTTGAATTTACACGTGCTCACTCAAGACTTAAAGAGTAGAAGACTAGAAGACTAAGAATACTTTGAAGATAGCAAGAAGACCATGTTCGAAAATTAGATGAGAAAGCCCGTGTATGCCTTATCAGCTGATATGGGCTTCTGAAGATGTCTACTGACTTAAAGCCTCAAGACTTATAAGATATCAAGACAAGAAGAGGAAGTTTAATCAAGACTAAGATGAGTTGGACTCATTTATATCCAAGTCAGATGATAAGACATCAATCATGCTAGAAGGTTGTTGTATCGACCTAGATCAGAAGACTAGAAGTCAGCCGATTAGAAGCCGAGCATGAATTATCCTAAGTGTGGAATCTCGGTCAACAAGCAATAATGCATATTTCATATCCAAAGAAGGCAAGTCCCATATTTGGTGGAATCAGATCAATCAAGATTAAATCAAGGGATCACACTACAATTAAAGATGATTTACAACGGCTAGTCACTCCAACGGCTAAGTGATTGGAAATCATGCCTATATAAGACAATCTTCATTTGTGAAGATCACGAAAACTATACGCAGGAACTCACCGAATTGACTTAAGCACAAGCATTCGAAGCAATCTTCAAGAGTGTTCTCAAGAGCCTACATAGCTTTTACATCATTTCAAACTCTTGAGTTTCCTACCAACATAGAAACCGAACCCAATTTGTTATCATAAATATCATTTGGTTTAGGCACAATGATTAAGCAGTTTGTTGCTTGAATCACTAGTTAATGATAGATAAACAAACAAACAAACCCATACACTCTAATCAGTATAAGGTCAAAGTTGTTAACCATTGTAACGAGTACAAGTTCCCACAAAAACTTGTGGAGACCCTAGCACTTTGGATGTTGCTCAAAGTCCTTTACTTAGGACTACAAAGGGCAAGACCCTTTATTGTGTTTAAAGGATTAATACCACGAGTGAATTGTGAGGGTGGACGTAGGATTTGGAAATTCAAACAACTATAAATTATGGTGTTATTTACTCTTCTGTAGTTACATTTTTGTCAAATTACTTATTACTAGTTTTTGCCCGTGCGATGCACGGGTCTATTTGTTGTTGTTTGTGAAAAAATATATGAATTTTATATATATTAACACACTGACACAAACATAGTTTGAACTTTATTTTTCTTCATTAAAAGACTTCTTTTTATGGAACCCTTTTTTAAGCTCTTCTTATTCATAAACTCATTATTCACCGTTCATTTTTTCCACAAAACCTTATTCTTTGGACAATTCAATTACAAAACCAATGAATCAGTAATTTGAGACTGATGTTGACGGGAGAACAACCTTCTATCGATGTTTATAGTGGTGGTTGTGGTGGCCGTGAAAGGAGAGGTGAATAATTGTTTTCTCAATTATTGTGAAATTGATTGAGTACTAATTGTTTGAGAGTCTCTCTATCTCTACTTCTAACGAACATGGCACAGTACTTCAAAATTACACCTGGCAAAATAGTTTTTTTAGGAGAGCCCCATTCCCATTTTATATAATAAGATTCATTTTACATCAAACTCTTGTAAGGATGAATGTTGATGTAGAAATATGGCACAAAAATAAATGATTTGGGCATCACAATTTTTCCACTCAGATTCCTTTGGACTTTGGGAGCAACACATTTCTTTAGACAACGAAATAGGACGTGCTCAATTAGGGATAAATTTATCCGTAAACTTTATTCGAGAACCAATTTTTTTTAAGACAACAAACTAAATCTGAAAAATAGAATTCTCACCATCCACATCACATCTAATAAATTTATTACCAAAATAACAATATTTGCACATTTAAAAGTCATCCCATAATAAAGAAGTTGATAACACATCGATTCAAAGAAATCTAAAAAACGAAATATGTATATACAACAAAGTCGTTCTTGAAATGGAAAAACATTCAACGCCTAATTTTTGCATTCCAAGAAAATAAAAATTGAGCAGTTATGCTACCCAGTGCACCAGATAGAACATCGATCTTCACAAGAACTGATTCTCTCACCCATAAAAAAAAGAAAAGCAAAACAATAAATTAAAAATCAACTAACTCAATTTATTAACAACAGAAATTAATGATAATGCATTGTTTCTCTTACGATTCTTGAAGTGGATTTTGAGTTTGACATCAAAGTTGACTACAATAGAAAAAAGAGCATCATCTCCGGTCAAAGAAAACAAATTTCTTCCACCTCTTATTCTTTTCAATCTCCTGGTACTTGTACAATCAGATTAATTGATATGGAATGATGAGAATTAAGAACAAAAACAATAGATTAAGAGATAATTCAATAGAACCAAAAAATTTAACAAATATATTAAAAATTTGAAAAAACTACATATTCATTTTCTTAAAGTCTTCTTTTCGAATTCAGTAAGAGCTTCACTTAACCCCAATAATATATCATTATAAGAATTAGCCGTATTTGATAATGGAGGGAGACTTGGTCTCTCCATCTCCCTACTCTTAATGCACATGTGGAAGTCTCTCCATCTCCTTATTCTTTTAATGCACATGTGACAAGTCTCTTCGTCTCCCTATTTCAGTTACGTTAATTAAGGTTTATAATAACCAATTGGTTTAACACTTAACACGATAAATTAATACCGCAGAAAATGAACAAAATGTGACCTTTCACTTCATTTACCGCACTAATTTTTTTATAAATTAAGTAAATGAGTTGTCTTAATTGAAACAATAGTATGTGACACGCGCTTGGAACGACACATGGCCAGACGTGGAAAAATGTGACACGTAGAACGACACATGGCAAACCTTAGCATGTATAAAACGACACATGGCGAAACCAGGAGAGCCACTTCCTCCTTTTATTGAAGAAAATGAACAACATGTGACCTTTCACTTTATGTACAACACTAAATTTTTATAAATTAAGTAAATGAGTTGTCTTAATTTCAACAATAGCATGTGACACGTGGAACGACACATGGTCAGATGTGGAAGAATGTGACATGTAGAACGACACATGGCGAAACCTTAGTATATATAAAACGACATTTAAAAAAAAAATTGTATAGCAATTTTTCATTGTTTTATATAGGTTGAATGTTAATTCTAATTTTGTTTGATTAATCTAAAATTCATCTATAAAAGAAAAGAAAAATACTAAGAAACATTCAAGTTGAACGACACAATAGGTATACTCCCTGTGATTAGATATAGCGATATAACTCATTAAACAAATAAAAATTGGTAAAAGAAATTACATCAATATAACAATAAACTATGTAACGAATCTAGAATTATGAATAATTCTACCCTTGTTTATAATGTGTTTGTTTCAAATATGTTGATTAAGGATGCATGAAGTGTTCTGTATTATAGTCATAAGATGAATATGAAACATCTACACCAATCCTTAAAAAAATTAAAATGTTTTCACTCAAATCTTCTAAAATATTATAAATTATAATGATTAATATAAAAAAGCATAAGATGAAAGTATCACCGAATATAATTAACATTAACTTAAAAATATTTAATTCAATTTAATTTCTAAACAATGTCTGACAAATTTCAGAAAAAATGCCGAATATAATCTCATGGTAAGAAAGCGCTTTGAGAGGCAAGAAACACGACAATAAATTAAGGAAATCAAAGCATAAAATTAACCAGGAATGCTAAAGGAACTTTTGTTATGATTTTAGAGTAAAATCATTAACAAAATGCTAGCAAAAGAAATGATTGACACAATTTCTAATCAACAAACCCTTCATTTACATTCAGTGTCATAAGAACGTTGTCTTGCATCATTGAAGTTCAAAAAATGTGGTTAGTAAAATATTATTCGCCTAAACCTAAATAAAATACATACGTACCATGTTTAGAGTACAAAATGGAAAACTATAAAAATGTAGAATAAACATAAAAATTTCAACATTAAAAAAAAGGTAATACAATCTCGCAGGATGACCGAGGGCATCCAATTTTTTTTTATTTTTTGCATTATCGTGGCCTTGTAATATACATGGAGCCGCTTACTGACAGGGGTAAATGAAATCAAAACCTCTTTCATATTTTTCTTCATTATTTGACGTAGTGAAAAGGACAATTAACTAAGAAATAATATATATTTTACCAATACAATCTGATTCAAAATTTCATTCTATTAACAATTTATTTATCAGATGGAGAAAACGTTAAAAAAATTATACACGCCCTCTCATGTCACCATCGTTGTAAACAATAATGTCCTTATACACCTCTCATGTCACCTATCATGAGATGAAACATGAAAATCCTTATATCATATAAAATAATAAAATGAAAAGTGTACATGTAAATAACAAAATGAAAGCTCTCAAAGAAAAAATGGAATAATCAACAATTGACGACTAATTGAATAGAAGGAAATGGAAAAGTAAAACTATAATTACCTTGACAGTATGTAGGATTGGAAAGAGGACTAATGAGAGAAAATCACAATTGTCAAAAGATGAATGAATGAGAGGTAGGTGGAAGACAACTTATTTATAGGAGGAAGAAGATCAATGGTTGATTTTTTTGTTGGAAGATGAAGAACTCAGCGGTTTTTTTAGAAAATAAAGAACATGATGTATTAAGAATAAAATTAATGGTTTCACATCAATGGTTAATATTTTGGTGGAAGATGAAGAACTTGGCGGTTTTCTTTTTCCATAAGATAAATAACATGTATTAAGACACATAGATTGACATGTGGGAAATGACATGACTTACACATGGAAGAAGGAGGAGGGGTCTCAAATGCACACGTGGCGAAAGCAGGAGAGCCCTCATCCTCCTTTTATTATATAAGATTATCCATATTGCATACTGTGATTTTTTTTATTTCGAAAAGTTACCAACATAATATTTGAAACAAGTAGACACCAAGTCAGCCGAGTAGTTTTAATTTGGCAAAGCAATGCGAGTCTAAATAAAAGGGCCTACACTATTCCACAAATCTACCTAGTTGAGTACCTAGTAAGTTGGATCAGTAGACTTGCCAATCCAGTAGACTAAGTATGCAGCTGAGTGACCCATTCTGATAGAAAAAGTTTTAAAGTCTATTCACCCCTCCCCTCTAGAATTTAATCCATTCACTACTCATTCAGGGACCAATAGTTTCAATTTTTCAGAAAGGATTTAAATTGTTTAGTGATGGTCCTTGGTGGAGTATGACACAAGTGTATGGGGGGGGGAATGCACTTGTGTATGCAAATTCTTTTTCTTTTCAAACAGTTGGTCTTATCAGGGAGGTTGTCTCACAACTATCCTGAGTGTGAACTTCAATAGATACTTGTCCTACTGAAAACTATTGAGTGATCAGTTGGATAAATATCTAAGAGAGTTGCTAAGTGCGGAATGTGGTTGGCCTTTTTCTTAAAAGAATAGTCCAAGTTAATTTCTGAAAACACAGTGATCAGGGACTTTGTCCAAAACAGATTTTCTAAACTTACTGAGATAAAATCTTTGAAATATGATTGAGTGCAAGTGCTATAATGAATGTCGTAAGTAAATGACACACAATTTATAGTGGTTCAGAGACTCAAGCTCCTACATCCACTTTCCCTGATTGAACAGGATAATTCCTTAACAATGGAATTAACTTGTTTTATAGTGCCAAGGTGCACTGATCAACAACACTCTCTTAGTGCTTTGATCCTTAGGATAATCAGAGTCCTAGTGCTCAATCTCTCTGAGTTAAGACTGTTTTTCTCAATAACAGTCCTTAACTCCTCACTTCTACAACAAACACTTTCTTCACTTAATGAGATAAGAGTTTGAGGTTTGGTTCCAACTAATAGAGATATCCTTTACAATAAGAACAGTGTAAAGGCTTAGGATATCTCAATGCTAAGCTTGGTTTATTACAAGAATTGGCTTAGCTAATTGAAGTGATCAGGAAACTTGGGATTCTTAAGAACAGCTTTGGTTTCCTTTGATTGCTTGATGATAGTTTGATAGCAAGTAGTTGGATGCTTGAATCCTTTGACCACTTCTGAATTTATAGGAAAATTTGATCAACTATCCGTTGGAGAGATAGCATTTCAAACTTGTCTATTTGCAGCACCATTGAAACGGTTGAGAAGCTTGACATCCTATTATCCACTATGTAAAAGCTTCTTCAATGGTTGCTTGAATGAATGTGTTGACTTCTGAAAAATGCGGCTGAGATGACTTGTGTCAGATTCCAAATTTGCACATTTCCTAAGGTTGATTTGTGGCAGACTCTACACTCAACCAACGGTCAGATGGGACAACTCCCCTGAACATTCCTGCTGCAAACTAGAATGTTCCAACATTCATTCAATACTTCAGTGTTTAATGCTTCTAAGTCTTCAATGCTTAGTTCAGGCTTGATGGCAATAAATGCTTCAATAAATGTATCTTCTGAGAGTATAGCATTCAATGCTCTTGATCATTAGCACTTCAATTGATCTGAAACAGTTCTTACCAATGCATGAAGCTTTGCCTTATCACTCTTGATCTTTCAGCTATGTTGTCCACTTCAGTCAGCTTGTTTTGAAAACTCAACAACCTTGTCCTAAAGCACTAACACTTATCAAGCTGCCTAACATTCCAGCTTTGGACAACTATCCTGAACTATAAACCTCACAACATTTCTGAGATTTAGACTTAGGAAATAGGTCATGTCAGGTTAGTTGAGATAATGAGTTGTTATCTCTTGATAGAAATATAGTGATCCTTTCATATATGTCATAGATCATTACAATGCAGAAAAAATAACAAAGGACTCACTAAACTGATACAGATAAAACAAGATAACAATAAGGACAGAAATCAAGATAGAAAGGAAGGAATGGACTTATGCTTCAGAGTGTGCCATCATCTTGAGGGGCAATTCCATACTGAGCCCAAACCCTTTTCTTCAGCTCCCAAATATCCTGATTGGTTCCTTTGGGGCCAGGCTTCATCTTCTCCATCCTCATGATTGAGATGAACTCCTCCAGAATCTTCCCTTCATCAATCAAGTTCCCATTGAACTTGGGAGGCATGTACAGAATAGGACTAGGGGCCTTGAACTCAATTCTTGCCATATCAGCTGCTGCAAACAACTTCTGGTATAGTTCCCTGTGATTTTCAAACATGAATTGTACAAATACCTCATCAACACTCTCTCCAAGCCACTTTCCTATGACATAGAAGTCATACACAAAGCTCCTTTTGGCCTCCTCCCATGCATCATTCAGTGAGATTGGAACCCACTTGTCATGGTGAGGGTACTGAGTGTCCCATCTTTGTAGCATCTGAGGCTTGAGTCTTCTGTAAGATGCCCTTCTTCTTGGAGCTTTGAAGTTTACCCTCCTTTCATCTCTTGCTTTGTTGGCCTCAACCAACTGATCCATCCTCTCCTTAGCTCTCTGAAGAGCTAGCTTCTCCTGAGTTTCAGGATCCTTTCCAAATCCTTCTTCAAATAACTTTGAAGGATCATCAGCAAGCTTGGGCATTCTGACTTCAGGCACTTTGTCCTGTTCTTCTTCTTCAGCTTCTTCCTCTTGGATTTCAGGCAATCTGGCTGCTTTCTTCAGCCTCTTTGACTTCCTCAGTTGAGTTGTCTCTTCAGATTGGAACTCAGATGGTAAGGTCAGGCTGGTTGGAAATTCAGTAAAGGCTTGTTCCTTTCTCTTTCTTTCAGAAGCTCTGGTCACCTTCCCCCTTACTTTAACAATCTTCTCCTTGGGGTCAAGGCCTGCAGATTCACCACCAGGTCTCTGTTGCCTTCTTGCCTGACTTTCCATTACTGAAGCCATGGACTCCTTTACAGCAATCTGAATTTGCTCTTCTTCAATGAGATCTTTAATGTTCATTGGGCCTTTGCCTTTCCCAATGTCTTCTTCTTCCTCCTCCTCAACCTCAGGGACCTTTTCCTTTCCCTTGGATTCACCTATCCTCAAGGTTCCCTTTGCCCTAGCTCTCTCTCTCTTTCCCCCTTTTTGGCATTATCAAAACATTGGGGCTTCAATTCACTCATAGTGACAGAGAGATGAGAATGAGCATGAGTGAGGGACTTCAGTTCTTGCAGCAAATAAACATTCTCATCATGAACGTTCTGCATCCTATCATCAGCCATACTCAGAAAGGCATGGACTGACTTCATTTTCTGAGCAACAATAGCATCAAGTGTGGCCTTCAAGGATTGATCAAGTTTGGCTTGCAGTTGGTCAGTGAGGTTGGACACAACTTGACAGAGACCTTGGCCATAAGTTCCACTGTGAACTTTTCAGCAGCCTCCTTCACCATTGCAGCTTTTAGCTCCTCAGCTTTCCTCCTCTGAGCTGCTGTCCTTTGCCTCAATGCATCCTTTATTGTTCTTCTTAAGGCCTGCACATTGTGCTTGTAGAGATCCTTTAAACCTTGCTGCTCCTTTTTCACAGTCTTTGTGAATTTTGCCATTGCATCCTTGGCCTTGGTAACTTCTGTTGAAACTGTTTGCAGACCAGTTTCAACACCACTAATTCTGGCATCCAAGGTTGGCAAAACCACTTCTTCTGATCCTGTAAGCCTCATCTCCACAGAGGCTAGAGTTTTTCCTTGGCCATCAAGGGTGTCAACAGTTGCAGCATGTGCTTTTCCAACTTCTCTGACCAATGTGTCCAACATCTCTGATTGCTCCTCAATGGAGGTGGCAGTCTGTGTAGCAATCTGCAATCCAGCTTCAGTGGCATTGGCTTGCTCAAAGTAGATTTTGTTCAGAGTGGACACATTTGCTGAGATTGCTTCAAGATCAATGTCAGCATCAACTGGAATATATGTGAGGGAAGCATTTGCAAAAATTTGTTCAAGTTTCAACTAGATTATTTTCTACTCATTTTCAACTAGATTATTGACTCACCCTCTCTCTCATTTTCAACTAGATTATTTTCTTCATTCATAGATAATGGACTCACATTCACTGGAGAATCAGGGCCTCCTTTCACCAAGGGATTCATCAAGTTCAGAATTGACTTGAAGAATAGCCTGACTCTCATATTGGGCTGCACCCAATATTTCAACTTCATCTCCCTCTATTTGTGGTGCACTCTTACTACCGGTAATTACACAATCACCACCCTCTCCCTCTGATTTTTCCATACTATCATCATTTTCAACTCCTTCTTGTCCTAGACCTGACACCTCCATATCCTCAATGGGAAAATTGAACTTTTGGTCCTGTAAGAATGGGTTCAAATCACTTTCGGTCCTTCTTCATGCACTTTTGGTCCTGTAGTTTATTTCCTTTAGTTTTAACGGATGAAAATTGCATAAACCGTTAAATATTTTACCTTTGATCCTGTAAGAATAAGATTAAACCACTTTCGACCCTTTTTCATATACTTTTAGTCTCATATTAAATTTATGTTTGTTTTAACAGAAGAAAATTGCGTGAAAGTCACATCCCTTAAAACACAACCAAAAGCTTAATATCGAATTAAAATTTTGGTAATATCACTAAAATTATAAAATTACCAAATGTATTTTAACAATTTATTTAAATAATTATTTAAAATTGGTAAATTTACTAAAAATAATTTTATAATCTAAAAATTCAATCATTATATATAAAATGAAAATTAAATCTAAAACTGATCTCAAATCAATGCAAAAAAATTAAAAGTACTATTTGGCTTGATTTCAATTGTTGTATTTTTAAATTATATCCAAATTATATGGAGTTAAAAATTAATTTAAATTTGAAGATTATATTTGAACATACATTGTATATTTTTAATTTAATATTTTTGTATATTCAAATTATTTTTCAAAATTTACTTTTAAATTTGTATTTTTTTTTTTTTTTTGTATATTTCAGTTTTAATACAAGAAATTACTTAAAAAGTTATTTAAATTCAAATTACATTATTTTTTTAGTAAATTTTAATTATATTCAAATTCTTGAATTAAAAAAATATATATTTAGATTCTATAAAAAAAATTCAAATTATATAACTTAGTGAGATTTCGTTGGTCAACTAACGGTTTCAATTCATAAGCTATCTTACAGGACCAAAACTGCAATAAACAGGACCATTTACAAACCTCAGGACCAAAAGTGATTTTGTAAAATTCCTACAGGACTAAAAGTGCAATTTTCCCTATCCTCAATAGGATCCATAGAGGGCAGTTGTTGGGAGATCACAGTGCTTGGGCATCCCAAGTCCACTGAGTCATCCTGAATGACTAAAGGCTGGTCAATGTCCAACTGTCCTGACATTGATGAGGCTTTAGTCAAACCAGCTTCTCCTATGGAAGTCTCAACATTGTCAAGCTTTGCCTCAGGCTCAGAAGAACCATCCTTGGCCAATGCATCTTGGACTGAGTCACCACTCTTGGTCAACTCCTCTGATTGATCAGAGTCCTTAATTGAATGATAGGTTAAGTAATGTACCTGAGCAAAATTCAGGCCAGGGGGATTGGGGTTTGTGTTGTCATCGTCATCATCATTATCATCAGAGGTGCTGTCAGGATGCTTTACTCCTTTTGCAATCCTCTCTCTCTCAGCAAGCACCTTCTCATGAACAATTGTACAAAACAAGGCCTCAGTGGTCAACACACTGGACTTCTTCACATTTGCAAAGTGCAAAAGCCTGTTTTCTTCAACCTGCCACCAGCTTGCTCCCTAATCCTTGATAGCCTGAGCTATCTCCACCATTGTCCTATCTTTGATCTCAACAAGTGCCCTGAGATCATAGAACTGTTGTTGCAGCCTAAGATAATCCTTCAATCCTGGGTACAGCTGGTCCACATTGGCTTTGGCAATCTGCCTTAGCATTCCCTCATAAGTATACTCTTCATCACTATCATCTCCATCAGAAGAGTTGGCTTGAGATTCAGGAGGGTTGGATTGGGATTCAGGTAAGTTGGGCTGGGGCTCAGATAGGTTGGGTTCAGATGGGTTGGGTTCAGAGGAACTTAAAACAATTTGGGATTCAGGTGCTTTTGAGAGCAATGTTCCTGAGGAGGTTATTGGAGTGGCTGGAATGGGTGGGTGAAGAACTTGATCACCTTCTTGAAGAACAGTTTCAAGAAGTTTGGTATAGGAAAAAAGTCTGGGATCAAGGGGGGAGAATGGCTTATCTTCAATATCAACCAAATCAGCCAGCACATCAATACCTGTCCTGTCAGTAGCACCTTTAGGATAGTAAGTCTTTTTGGCCACTATGTGGGCATCTTCAGGAGTCTTGCACTCCTCTTCTTCATGCCTTGATTCATCATGTGTTGGTGATATTCTTTGAGATTGAATATCAGGAGAGTTGGCTTCAGGGCTGTTGGGCTTGGACTTTGATTTGGAGTCAAACCTACTTGCTTGTCTAATCTCCTTGAAGAATTCCTTTCTCTGCTTCTCTTCCTCCATCAACTTCTGCTTCTCAGAAGTCTTAATTATCCTTTTCCTTCTTTCTGACCTTGTTGGCATATCAAGGTCCCTGAACTCAGTCACAGACTCAGGTTGCAGGGGGACAATTTCCCTGACTTCTTCACCTTCTTCAGGAGGATTGACTCCTTCTTCTTCCACTCTGTCAATTTTCTCAGAAGTGGCACCTCCACTTCTAGACTGGCTCTCTGGAGAAGATTCACTGAGAATCTTCTTCATCCTTTTCATCTTGGGCTGACTTTTTGCTGGTTGAGCTTTCCTCTTTCTTGGAGAGGATCTGATAGCTGGTGCAACAGTTAATGCTTTCTTGGATGTTGCTCCCAACTTCCTCTTCTCAGTCTTGGATGACATCTTTCTGAACATCACCTTCTGGGTGGAAATGGCTTTGGCTTAGCTTGAAGGTGTGTGTAATGGGCAAATCTTTCCAAGAGCAAGCTAGCTCTTGTGCAGAACAAAAGTTTCCCATCCACCACCACCTTGTGATGCTTCATCTCCTTGAACTTAAATTTTTCATTCATCATTTTTCCAAGAATGAACCTTTTCCAATCAAATTTGACTCCCTTTTCAGCAGAGTCAATCACAGCAACCATCACTCTCAGTTTTGGCAAACTGATTTGTTTAAGACTCCCAGAATGGCTTAACAAGCTCTTCACAACACAATCAAACAAGTGCTCATAAACTGGTTTCAGTGTTTTCTTATTTTGTGCACCTGCCAGCTTCTTAGGTACCTTCATCCATGGGTCAGAGAACTCTTGCTCCTCTCCTTCTATGTAGAGTTCTGGATTTAGGCCTTCAGAGGGTAGCCCAAAGCTAGCATCAAGGTCCTCAGAAGTGAAGATGATGGTGTGTTGACTCTCTTCTTCTTCATCTTCTTCTGCATAAGTCAACTTGGTGCACACATCACCTTTGTTGCCCTTCCATCTGAGATGGGCAAAGAATTCTGCCATAAATGGATTTAGGCAAGAATCAGGCTTGGTGCCTAAGATTTTTTCAAGCCCTGCCTCCCTAAGCCATTGGAGGACTGGATGAACATCTTTATCAGGACTGTCAAAGGCCACCAACTTCTCAAACCATAGAGAATTTGGATTACTGAGATATGAGAAATCAATATCCAAGGATGGATCATTGAAGTCTACGAGTTCCTCTCTTTTGATTTTGGGAGCCATAGATAAGTTTATGAGAGAGATGGGTTTAGAGAAATTGCAGGTTTTGAGAGGTTTTTCAAAAAGCTTAAGGGTTGGAAAATATGAGTGCGTAAGGAAAGGAGGTAAAAACTAAGAGTTTTTATATGTGAGGGATTTATTAACCGTTGGTTAATAGCTTTTGAGGGTGGATAAAATTTAAAACCAGATGGATATTGTGGGGTAGTAGGCTTTGGGGCGGTTTGATGAAGGTTTAATGTAAATCAATGGCTTTGATGATGGCACAGTAATTAATGTAATCTTAAAGGAGATTTTTGCATTAAATGCTGATTTGCCATTTTGGGGGCAAAAACCTTAATATCACACGCCATCCTAAAATAGCCTACTCTTAGCCCAAGAATCCTTTTAAATGTCCAATCAATGCTAAAAATAGCAATTATCACCCTATTAACTCGGACAAACCTCCTGAGATGTATTTTTACTTCTGTTTTGGTCAAAATACCTGACAAACATGCCTGAGTGGGTCCCAATGTTGCTGAGTGGGTCCCACTAAGACAGATATCCTGACGAACATTGCTGAATACTATAAGGACAACTCCACTGAATTTCCCTTTTTGACAGACAGCTTCAGTGAGGTTGGTCAACCTTGCTGAAGTTCAACTTAATGAACTTCCCCCTTCATGTGAGCTTCCTTCCTTCATTTTTCCATCTTCCCTGGATCAAGTAAGCCCAATTCAGCTGAAAGTTCCAAGAACCTTGCTTCAGCTAATGGCTTAGTTAAGATATCAGCTTTTTGCTTATCAGTCTGGATTTTGACAAGCTTGATATCTTTCTTCTCCATATGATCCCTTATGAAGTGATGCTTAATATCAACATGTTTGCATCTGGTGTGTAGCACTGGATTCTGTGAAATGGCAATTGCACTATTGTTGTCACAGAATATTGGAACTTCATTGGTGATGACTTTGTAATCTCTAAGTTGCTGCCTGAGCCAAAGTATCTGAGCACAGCAACTTCCAGCTGCTACATATTCTGCTTCAGTTGTTGATGTGGCAACTATATTTTGCTTCTTGGAGAACCATGAGATTAGCTTGCTGCCCAAGAATTGACATGTTCCAGAGGTGGACTTTCTGTCAATTCTACATCCTCCATAATCTGCATCTGAATATCCAGTGAGCTCAATGTTGTCATCAACTGGATACCATAATCCAAGATTCTCAGATCCCTTGAGATATCTTAGAATTCTTTTGGCAGCATCAAGGTGACTCTTCTTTGGATTTGCTTGAAATCTTGCACAAACTCCAACTGCAAATGTGATATCAGACCTACTTGCAGTGAGATATAGCAAGGATCCTATGATTCCTCTGTAATTAGTGGAGTTTGTTGATTCTCCACTTTCATCAGGATCCATCTTCCAGTTTGTATTCATAGGAATTCTGACTGGCTTGCTTGTAGCACATCCAAATTTCTTGATCATGTCCCTTGTATACTTGGCCTGATTGATGAATATTCCTTTCTTTAATTGAGTGACTTGAAGTCCTAGAAAGAAATTCATCAATCCCATCATAGACATCTCAAATTTGCTTTGCATGAGTTTGGAGAATTTCTCACACAGCTCCTCATTTGGAGATCCAAATATAATGTCATCCACATAGATTTGGACTAACAAAATATCATCTCCTTCACAGATTCTGAACAAGGTTCTGTCAACAGTGCCTTTGACAAAACCATGATCTAGAAGGAACTGTGATAAGGTGTCATACCAAGCTCTTGGTGCTTGTTTTAAGCCATAGAGGGCTTTCTTTAATCTGTACACCTTGTCACCTTCTTCAAAGCCTGGGGGCTGTTCAACATATACTTCTTCTTTGAGTACCCCATTTAGAAATGCACTCTTCACATCCATCTGATACACCTTGAACCTCATGTGAGCTGCATATGCTAAGAAGAGTCTGATTGCCTCAAGTCTGGCCACTGGAGCAAATGTTTCATCATAATCAATCCCCTCAGATTGACAGTATCCCTTGGCCACCAGTCTTGCTTTGTTCCTCACAATGATGTCATTTTCATTTTTCTTATTTTTGAACACCCATTTGGTTCCAATGACATCTTGATGAGTTGGCCTATCCACCAGCTCCCATACTTCATTTCTGGTGAACTGGTTCAGCTCTTCTTGCATGGCTATGATCCAGTTGGTGTCTTGAAGTGCTTCCTCAATATTTTTTGGTTCCTGTTCTGAAAGGAAACAACAAAACAAAGCACTTTCTCCATGAAATCTTCTAGTTTTGATCCCTTCACTTGGGTTACCAAGTATCAGGCTAGTTGGGTGGTCATGCAACCAAGTCCTTCTAGACCTGATCCCTTCAGGAGGATTGTCCTCATCTGAAGTTGGATCACTAGACTCATTGAATTCAGGAAAATTAATTGAAGGATCAAGTTCAGGATCATATTCAGGGGTATTGTCCTCATTGTCAGATAAGTTGACATTTTCATTGGTTCCCCCTTGAATATTGGATCCATTTACTACCTCAGCATTGTCTGCTTCTTCATTGGTAGTTGTTACTTGATTTTGAACAGGGATGGGGTCAGTCAGTTCAAATTCTACTTCAGGTTGGTTCACTTCTGGTTGATTGCCATCAGTAGAGTTGTCCAGTTTTTGATAGTCATCAAGTTCAGGCTTGGCAACATCTACAAACACAACATGAGGTGTTTCTTCCACAATAAGGGTTTTTCAATTGTAGACTCTGTAAGCTTTGCTGATTTGTGAATATCCAACAAATATTCCTTCATCAGCTTTGCTGTCAAAAGCTTTCAATTGCTCTTTCCCATTATTGTGAATGAAACACTTACAACCAAATATATGAAAATAGGCAACAGTGTGCAATCTACCTTTCCATAATTGATATGGGGTTTTACCTTGACCTTTGGTGATTAAGGATCTGTTTTGAGTGTGACATGCAGTGCTAATGGCTTCAGCCCAGAACCTTTTAGGCAATTTGGATTCAGCAATCAATGTTCTTGCTGCCTCTTTCAAGGTTCTGTTTCTTCTTTCAACAACTCCATTTTATTGAGGTGTTCTTGCTGCTGAAGTCTCATGAGTGATGCCATTCTTGCTGCAGTACTCATTGATGTATGAGTTTATGAATTCAGTGCCTTTGTCTGATCTGATCTTGACAATATTTAGGCCCTTTTCATTGCTCAATCTCATCATCAATTCAGGTAGCTTGACTTGGGATTCCTTTTTGTTCAGAAGAAATACCACCCAAGTGTACCTGGAAAAATCATCAACCACTACTAGAGCATATTTTCTTCCATTTATACTTACTGGGATAATTAGACCAAACAAATCCATATGCAGTAGTTGAAGAACTCTCTCAGTTGAAATGACAGGCTTTCCTTTGAATGAAGCTTTGATCTGCTTTCCTTCCTGACATGGCTGACATATATGTTCCTTATTGAACACTTGATTAGGCAGCCCTTTAACTAGAGAGTTTCTTGCTATCTTGTTGATGGTTTTGAAGTTCAGGTGGTTTAGTCTTTTGTGCCATAGCCAACTTTGCTCACTTGTGCTTTTGGCAACAAGACAAACTGCTTCAGGGGATCTGCTCCAATCTGCAAAATAGACATTTCCCTTTCTCACCCCTGTTAGTAGCACCTGTTGTGTTGAATTATCTTTGATAATGCATTCATTTGGTGCAAATTCAACATTGTATCCTCTATCATAAATTTGACTAATGGACAGCAAATTATATTTTAGGCCTAGAACATATGAAACATCAGTAATTTTGACACTACCAATGCTTAATGTACCATAACCTCTTGTGATCCCTTGAGAGCTGTCTCCAAAGGTTACTGAAGGACCATTCTTTTCAATGAATTCTAAGAGAAGCTCCTTGTTTCCAGTCATGTGTCTTGAACATCCACTGTCCAAGTACCATGCTCTTTTCTGGTTGATGCTTCTCCTCTTCTTGTGATCCTTGCAGTCCTGCAAAGTCAAATTTTAGGTACCCTTTGAATGTTGGATCTAGAGGGTTAGCTGTACCTTTTGGAACCCAAATCTGCCTGATTACTCTGATTGACTCAAAGTGACTGACTTTGTTTCCATTTACATCTACATACACAGTCTTACCCTTAAATGCCTTGGGTGATTTCTGTGCATAAGTGTTAGTCTTGTAGGGTTCAGGAGAGTTGGTGAATTTCTTTGGGGCATGTCTCCTGAAGTTACTAGACTTAGGTGCAGCTTGGTAAGAGCTTTGAGGATAGGGGTTTGGATGGTCTTTTCCCTTTGGCATGAAAGGTCCAAGCTTCCTGAAGCTGTTATACCTTTCAGTGGGGTTTGGGGCATGCCTTAATTTGTGTTAACTCATCAATATTCAGGTTTCTATCTCTGAATTCACTAATAGATTCATCAAACACAACATGAGGTGTTTCTTCCACAATAAGGGTTTTTCAATTGTAGACTCTGTAAGCTTTGCTGATTTGTGAATATCCAACAAATATTCCTTCATCAGCTTTGCTGTCAAAAGCTTTCAATTGCTCTTTCCCATTATTGTGAATGAAACACTTACAACCAAATATATGAAAATAGGCAACAGTGTGCAATCTACCTTTCCATAATTGATATGGGGTTTTACCTTGACCTTTGGTGATTAAGGATCTGTTTTGAGTGTGACATGCAGTGCTAATGGCTTCAGCCCAGAACCTTTTAGGCAATTTGGATTCAGCAATCAATGTTCTTGCTGCCTCTTTCAAGGTTCTGTTTCTTCTTTCAACAACTCCATTTTATTGAGGTGTTCTTGCTGCTGAAGTCTCATGAGTGATGCCATTCTTGCTGCAGTACTCATTGATGTATGAGTTTATGAATTCAGTGCCTTTGTCTGATCTGATCTTGACAATATTTAGGCCCTTTTCATTGCTCAATCTCATCATCAATTCAGGTAGCTTGACTTGGGATTCCTTTTTGTTCAGAAGAAATACCACCCAAGTGTACCTGGAAAAATCATCAACCACTACTAGAGCATATTTTCTTCCATTTATACTTACTGGGATAATTAGACCAAACAAATCCATATGCAGTAGTTGAATAACTCTCTTAGTTGAAATGACAGGCTTTCCTTTGAATGAAGCTTTGATCTGCTTTCCTTCCTGACATGGCTGACATATATGTTCCTTATTGAACACTTGATTAGGCAGCCCTTTAACTAGAGAGTTTCTTGCTATCTTGTTGATGGTTTTGAAGTTCAGGTGGTTTAGTCTTTTGTGCCATAGCCAGCTTTGCTCACTTGTGCTTTTGGCAACAAGACAAACTGCTTCAGGGGATCTGCTCCAATCTGCAAAATAGACATTTCCCTTTCTCACCCCTGTTAGTAGCACCTGTTGTGTTGAATTATCTTTGATAATGCATTCATTTGGTGCAAATTCAACATTGTATCCTCTATCATAAATTTGACTAATGGACAACAAATTATATTTTAGGCCTAGAACATATGAAACATCAGTAATTTTGACACTACCAATGCTTAATGTACCATAACCTCTTGTGATCCCTTGAGAGCTGTCTCCAAAGGTTACTGAAGGACCATTCTTTTCAATGAATTCTGAGAGAAGCTCCTTGTTTCCAGTCATGTGTCTTGAACATCCACTGTCCAAGTACCATGCTATTTTCTTGTTGATGCTTCTCCTCTTCTTGTGGTCCTTGCAGTCCTGCAAAGTCAAATTTTAGGTACCCTTTGAATGTTGGATCCTAGAGGGTTAGCTGTACCTTTTGGAACCCAAATCTGCCTGATTACTCTGATTGACTCAAAGTGACTGACTTGGTTTCCATTTACATCTACATACACAGTCTTACCCTTAAATGCCTTGGGTGATTTCTGTGCATAAGTGTTAGTCTTGTAGGGTTCAGGAGAGTTGGTGAATTTCTTTGGGGCATGTCTCCTGAAGTTACTAGACTTAGGTGCAGCTTGGTAAGAGCTTTGAGGATAGGGGTTTGGATGGCCTTTTCCCTTTGGCATGAAAGGTCCAGGCTTCCTGAAGTTGTTATACCTTTCAGTGGGGTTTGGGGCATGCCTTAATTTGTGTTAACTCATCAATATTCAGGTTTCTATCTCTGAATTCACTAATAGATTCATCAAACACAACATGAGGCGTTTCTTCCACAATAAGGGTTTTTCAATTGTAGACTCTGTAAGCTTTGCTGATTTGTGAATATCCAACAAATATTCCTTCATCAGCTTTGCTGTCAAAAGCTTTCAATTGCTCTTTCCCATTATTGTGAATGAAACACTTACAACCAAATATATGAAAATAGGCAACAGTGTGCAATCTACCTTTCCATAATTGATATGGGGTTTTACCTTGACCTTTGGTGATTAAGGATCTGTTTTGAGTGTGACATGCAGTGCTAATGGCTTCAGCCCAGAACCTTTTAGGCAATTTGGATTCAGCAATCAATGTTCTTGCTGCCTCTTTCAAGGTTCTGTTTCTTCTTTCAACAACTCCATTTTGTTGAGGTGTTCTTGCTGCTGAAGTCTCATGAGTGATGCCATTCTTGCTGCAGTACTCATTGATGTATGAGTTTATGAATTCAGTCCCTTTGTCTGATCTGATCTTGACAATATTTAGGCCCTTTTCATTGCTCAATCTCATCATCAATTCAGGTAGCTTGACTTGGGATTCCTTTTTGTTCAGAAGAAATACCACCCAAGTGTACCTGGAAAAATCATCAACCACTACTAGAGCATATTTTCTTCCATTTATACTTACTGGGATAATTAGACCAAACAAATCCATATGCAGTAGTTGAAGAACTCTCTCAGTTGAAATGACAGGCTTTCCTTTGAATGAAGCTTTGATCTGCTTTCCTTCCTGACATGGCTGACATATATGTTCCTTATTGAACACTTGATTAGGCAGCCCTTTAACTAGAGAGTTTCTTGCTATCTTGTTGATGGTTTTGAAGTTCAGGTGGTTTAGTCTTTTGTGCCATAGCCAGCTTTGCTCACTTGTGCTTTTGGCAACAAGACAAACTGCTTTAGGGGATCTGCTCCAATCTGCAAAATAGACATTTCCCTTTCTCACCCCTGTTAGTAGCACCTGTTGTGTTGAATTATCTTTGATAATGCATTCATTTGGTGCAAATTCAACATTGTATCCTCTATCATAAATTTGACTAATGGACAACAAATTATATTTTAGGCCTAGAACATATGAAACATCAGTAATTTTGACACTACCAATGCTTAATGTACCATAACCTCTTGTGATCCCTTGAGAGCTGTCTCCAAAGGTTACTGAAGGACCATTCTTTTCAATGAATTCTGAGAGAAGCTCCTTGTTTCCAGTCATGTGTCTTGAACATCCACTGTCCAAGTACCATGCTGTTTTCTTGTTGATGCTTCTCCTCTTCTTGTGGTCCTTGCAGTCCTGCAAAGTCAAATTTTAGGTACCCTTTGAATGTTGGATCCTAGAGGGTTAGCTGTACCTTTTGGAACCCAAATCTGCCTGATTACTCTGATTGACTCAAAGTGACTGACTTGGTTTCCATTTACATCTACATACACAGTCTTACCCTTAAATGCCTTGGGTGATTTCTGTGCATAAGTGTTAGTCTTGTAGGGTTCAAGAGAGTTGGTGAATTTCTTTGGGGCATGTCTCCTGAAGTTACTAGACTTAGGTGCAGCTTGGTAAGACCTTTGAGGATAGGGGTTTGGATGGCCTTTTCCCTTTGGCATGAAAGGTCCAGGCTTCCTGAAGCTGTTATACCTTTCAGTGGGGTTGGGCCTTAATCTGTTCAGTTGAGGTTGCCTCAGATGAGTTGGCCTTTTCTGAGCAGATTTTGGACAACTCCACTGATGAGTGTTCAGATGGTTTAACCTTCCATTGGTTCTTCCATTCTGAACCTCATTTCTCTTGTATACAATGTTCTTAACCTTTTCCTTTGGTTTGGGTTTAGAAGCATTGTTTACTTAAGTAGGTATAAAGATTCCTTTACCCTTTTCCTTGATCAGTGGTTGATTTACTTACATTTCATTTTGTTGAGCCACTGATCTTACAAAGGTCATCTTAGAATTTCTTGTTGAGGCAATACTAAGACCAGGTGAGGGTTCAAATGGATTATAGCCTAGTCCACCTTTTTTAGCAAATGGTCTTTGAAACCATTGAATTTCCTCTATTGCTTTAGCGGATTTGTTCAAGGCAGACATCTTTATTTTTAAGCTCCCCTCACTCAATTTAAGAGTATCAAATTCATTTGAGAGATTGTCAAATTTAGCTTGAAGGGTTCTAAGATCAAAATCATTTTTCCTCAAGGCCAGTTCTTGTTCATCAATCAACTTTTGTTGTTAAGTGACTTTGAGAGACATTTCATCATGTTCTCTCACAGTCTGTTGATACAACTCAGTTGATTTAAAGTCAAACTCTGGTTCAGGAAGATTGGGAGTTTGAACTTTAGAATTCAATAGCTCATTTTCTCTCAATGCCATATTGCATACTTCTTGTAGTCTGGTGAAATCCTCAAGTAACTTCCCAAAGTTGAGTTTCAAGTGGATTTCACTGGACTCATGTGTGTTATTAAAAGAATTGGAAGATGAACATACCTCTTCATTTTCAAAAGCCATTTAACAGTCATCATCACTGTCACTGTTGGAGAATAGCCCATCATCAGAAGAGTACACACTCTCTTCACTTGCTGATTCCCCAGCTACCATGGCCTTCCTGTTGTTCAACCTCTTGTCTCTTTTGTTCTGCCTTTCTTTTCTTTCCTTTGAACTTAGGTCAGGACAATCATACTGAAAGTGACCCTTTTTCTGGCAGTTGTCACACACATCTTCATCATCATTCTTCTTGCTTGAGGACTCCTTCCTCCTTGATGATGATGGTTCAGCTTTGCTATACTTCTTTTTGTCAGCATATCTATCTTCTTTCTTCTCATCAGAGACTTTGTCCTCTGATTTGTTGTCAGGAGAACTGAATCTCCTTCTGGTTCTGTTGTCTTGGTAGAACTTTTTGTATCTACCAAATCTGGAGTTGAGCTTCTCAAATCTCCTAGCCATGAGTACCAGCTCCTCCTTCATTTCAGACTTGGAAACAGTTTGAGATGATTTTTGAGTATTCTTCTTTTCTGTTTCAGCGGCTTTGAAAGCAACACCTTTTCTTGAGGAGGATGGCTCATCATGCACTTTCTTTCTGTTCAAATCAAACTCATATGCTTTGAGTTCAGAGAACACTTGTTGCATGGGCATGTTGTCAAGATTGCTGGTGTTTTGCATCATGACAGAGTATATGTCCCACTTGGATGTGAGACTTCTCAGAATTTTCAAAGCAACTTCTCTTTTGGCATAGAACTTGCCAAGAGAGTTTATCTCATTCATGATGTCAGTGAATCTGCCATCAAGATGATCAATAGTTTCATTGGGCTCCATAGAAAATTGTTCATATTTTTGGATAGCCACTTGAAGCTTGTTTTCTTTTATCTTTTGGGTACCTTCACACATGAGTGCTAAGGTGTCCCAAATCTCTTTTGCTGTTGTGTAGTGGTATACTCTTCCCATCACTGCATCTGGAATGGTCTGGTACAAGGTATTCATGGCAATGTAGTTTAGGTTGTGCCTTTTTCTCTCTTCAGCTGTAAACTCATCCTCATCCTTTGGCAGCAATTCCCTTGGATCTGCTTTCTGTGCATCGGTGAGTTTGGGATTTTCTTTGGTGAATGTGAAGGGCCCTCTGGTGATGACTTTGAGCATTTCAACATGCTGGCAGGCAAGATGTGCTCTCATCCTGATCTTCCAGAAATCATAATTCTCAATTGAGAATATTAGCAATTTGTGATGAGAAATATGATTGACTTGGTTTGGACCCATGTTGTTGATGGTATTGACAGCATCTCCTGGTACTGCATTGTTAGCCATTTCTATAGAAATAGTTTAGGTAAACACAATTAGGCTTTTCAGAAATTTGGATCAGTTCAGTGGCCACAGAAATAGTGTGTTTTGAAAATCAGTTGGATTTTCAGAGGCAGTGGTCTTTGAACCCCTACTCTAATACCACTTGATGGTCCTTGGTGGAGTATGACACAAGTGTATGGGGGAGGGGAATGCACTTGTGTATGCAAACTCTTTTTCTTTTCAAATAGTTGGTCTTATCAGGGAGGTTGTCTCACAACTATCCTGAGTGTGAACTTCAATAGATACTTGTCCTACTGAAAACTATTGAGTGATCTGTTGGATAAATATCTAAGAGAGTTCCTAAGTGCGGAATGTGGTTGGCCTTTTACAATAAGAACAGTGTAAAGGCTTAGGATATCTCAATGCTAAGCTTGGTTTATGACAAGAATTGGCTTAGCTAATTGAAGTGATCAGGAAACTTGGGATTCTTAAGAACAGCTTTGGTTTCCTTTGATTGCTTGATGATAGTTTGATAGCAAGTAGTTGGATGCTTGAATCCTTTGATCACTTCTGAATTTATAGGCAAATTTGATCAACTATCCGTTTGAGAGATAGCATTTCAAACTTGTCTATTTGCAGCACCATTGAAACGGTTGAGAAGCTTGACATCCTATTATCCACTGTGTAAAAGTTTCTTCAATGGTTGCTTGAATGAATGTGTTGACTTCTGAAAAATGTGGCTGAGATGACTTGTGTCAGATTCCAAATTTGCACATTTCCCAAGGTTGATTTGTGGCAGACTCTACACTCAACCAACGGTCAGATGGGACAACTCCCCTGAACATTCCTGCTGCAAACTAGAATGTTCCAACATTCATTCAATACTTCAGTCTTTAATGCTTCTAAGTCTTCAATGCTTAGTTTAGGTTTGATGGCAATAAATGCTTCAATAAATGTGTCTTCTGAGAGTATAACATTCAATGCTCTTGATCATTAGCACTTCAATTGATCTGAAACAGTTCTTATCAATGCATGAAGCTTTGCCTTATCACTCTTAATCTTTCAGCCATGTTGTCCACTTCAGTTAGCTTGTTTTGAAAACTCAGCAACCTTATCCTAAAGCACTAACACTTATCAAGCTGCCTAACATTCCAGCTTTGGACAACTATCCTGAACTATAAACCTCACAACATTTCTGAGATTTAGACTTAAGCATCCCTACTTACTCAAGTATCCTGAGACAACTAGACTGATCTAAACTTGAGTGTATCTCAACTAATCTGATCATCATCATTCAGGGGTTTTGGTATCTAAATCAAAATCATTTTATTCCCAACATTTAGTGAATAAGGCCATGTTGTCAAGATTATTGAAACATTCCTCAAACTCCTCATCGATTTCAACTTCAATCACATAGGAAGACTTCCCAATATTGGACGATGAAGCATCGCCTTTAAAAATAAGAATTTTCTTATCATTTTCAGTCATTTCAAAAAAGTTCATTCATAAGTTTTCAAAATGCCAACCAATTCATTTTGATTTAAAACATCAGTATCTTTAGCTTCTTCTATAGCACATATCTTAACATCAAAACGTTTAGGAACAATTTTAAGGATTTTATGTATTAACCTCGTGTTGGATATTGGATCACCAAGTGCATGAGCTTCATTAGCAATCTCAATTATTATTTCATTGTGCGAAGAGATAGTCTCATCTTCTTTTATCCTAAAATTTTCAAACTTGATTTCAAGCATTCGAAGTCTTGTCTTTCGAACACTATCAGATCCATCACAGTGTTCTTACGATCGATCCCTAGCTTCCTTTTAGGTTATGCAAGTGGAGATGATCTTGAACATTGAGGCATCAACCGAGGTGAATATAGCATTCAATGGCTTTGAATTGTAGCTTGCGGCTACGAGGTCATCATTGGTCCAATCCAATTCTTTCTTTACCCTTGATTCATTATCTTCATCAGCTTCAGTTTTTAGTTGAATCCAACTAGCCAAGACACTTATCCATACTCGTTCATCAATGGATTTGATGTACATTCTCATCTTTGATTTCCAGAAGGCATAGTTTGTGCCATCTAGAATATGAGGTCCAAGTGCAGGGGAAAAAGGATATTCCATTGCAAATAACACACACTCTAAGCAGAATATCTACTTAGTGTATCAAGTAGTGGGCTCTAATACCAACTGAAAGTGTGTGTGCGTGCGTAATCAGAAGTGTTGTCTGTTGTGTCGGCAATATCCAGAAAATAATGTGCAGCGAAAATTAAATAAACAATTTACACGGTTCACTATAAAAAAGTAGTGACACAAACTACAACCTCTTAGAGGTTTGAAAAACTACAAGCTTAGTAGGTTTGGAAATTCTACTCGATTTTATGAAATTATCTCCCTTATAGATATATACATATAATCTAGTAGATGAACATAATAGATACAATAATTGTTCGGGTTACAACTATGTACAAATCTACAAGAAGAAACAATAATATTTTTGTTGGTCCTGAAAGGAGTAGTAACAAGTGTATGGGCAGGGAGGGGAATACACTTGTATATGCAAATCTTTTTCAAATCAATCAAAACAAACCTTCAGCAAGGTTGTCCTTGACAACTCTTCTGATATGTATAGCTTTCAGAAGATAATCAAACTACTAAGCAATATAGAGTACTTAGTTGAATAACTATCTAATTAAGTTATAAGTGCGGAATTATGGTTGGCCCTTATGTTTAAACTCCTTTTAATTCTGAAATCTTATCTTAACACTTAATACAGTTTTTCAGGGGACTTGCCCCAAAACTGTTTTGCACAACTTGTGAAGTATGTCTTTTGAAGATCAGTTTGTGTGCATTGTATGAATGTGTTTTTTGAATGAAATAGCTTGTAAGTAAATAACACAAAGAGTTTATAGTGGTTCAGAGACTCAAGCTCCTACATCCACTCTCCCTGATTTAACAGGATAATTCCTTCACTCTTGGAATTAACTTATTTTATAGTGTCAAGGTGCATTGATCAACCACACCAGTCCTTGGTGCCTTGATCCCTAGGAATTCAGTTAGTTCCTTACACTTCTACTAGAACAATCCTTCTAACTTTCCTTGAAAGGTTTAAGGGTTGATGTTGGTTCCAACTAGGTGAGATATCCTTTACAATTGAGCACTGTGTATAAGATATGATATCTCTCTAAGCTTTGTTTGATGTACAATGAAGTTCAGCTTAGATGAAGTGTCTGGGAAACTAAGAATATTCTTATAAGGCTTGAAGGCTTTGTAGTTTCCTTTGATTCTCAAGATGATTGGATTGTAGTTGTATGCCTTCAAATGGTTTCCACACTTCTGTATTTATATAGCAAGATGAGGTTATGTCCGTTGGAGAGACAGCCTCAAAATGTCTATATATGTCTTCGTTGAACTTTGCAACTGGAAGACAGATTCTTGAAAGTGACATGTCCTCAATTTGGGAAGTAAACGTCTGTAAGCTCTTTGTCTTGACTTTGATGCACTCTTCCCAACGTCTAACTTGAAGATTCACTTGATCAAACATGGACATCACTTCTGATCATTTGTCCTATGATAAGGACAACTTTTCTTATCATCTGGACAAGTCTGCTTATCAGATTCAGTATACATGACTTATCAGCAGTGTTGACATAGCTCTTTCAAATGACTTGGCTATTTAACTTCATTGGTCTTTACTTGATGGTTCTTGAGCATTCATGCTTCTATATCAGTGGTTTTGACCCCATCAGCACAGTTGGCCTTTGCCTTAGAACATTTCAGGTTCAAGTGTGCTTGGTCAATTCTGCTGTTCAACTCCTCTGAGCTTGTAATGCATATCAACAGACTTGATCTTCTAGATGTGTTCTTGTCATTAGATCATCAGAGAGGTTGTCCTACTACTGAGCTGACTTGATCAGCACAGTTGGTCAGTTAAGCTTTTCAGTAGACTTGGGATCAATTTGATTCTGAGCCTTGAGGGGACTTGATTCTTTTAAGCATATGTTCCCCCTCAACTTGTGCATCTAAACAAACTAAGAGCTGCCTAACATACCAGCTTCTCAACTAGCCTGATCTACATGTTCCAACATTCCTGAAACATGTTCATTCAATTTGACTTAACTATTTGGCATGTCTTAAGGGGTTTTGGTATCTTAATCAAAATTCTCATTTTATTCTAAACAATTTCCCCCTTTTTTATGATGCCAAAACCCATACAATCTATGCAAAGGTGACTTGGCTATACTTATTACATATAACTTCAGTAGATGTGATTAAGGTCAAACTTCCTGAATGAACATGTTAGTATAATCACAGTTTAAGTGCATATAGGTTTAAGTCAGGCAAGTTGAGACAATGAGATATTATCTCTTGATTCAAAAGGAATTCATATATCATTTGAGCATTACAAAGCATGTTGATAGTCAAATTAACTAATCAGAGCATGTGATCAGAGCAAATTCATCTTAACAAAGGATGTGATCAGAGCAATTACATAACATAGAATTTAAATCAGCAGCAATGAGCAATTAAGCATCCATATCAGCAGTCGTGGTCAAATAAGGGACAAAGAGACTTAGCAGTTTCAGAGGTCTTCTTCAGGAGGTGGCAGCATCCCATACTGTGCCCAGGCCCTCTTCTTTAGGCCCATTGCCTCTTTGTTTGTTCCCTTAGGTCCAAGTTTCAGCATCTCCATCTTCAGTATCTGAATGAACTCTTAGAAAATTTTTGACTGATCAATGTAGCCTTGTTCCTTTGGAGGCATGTAGATGATGGGACCAGGAGCATTGAACTCTACCATTGTTATATCTGCAGCAGCAAGAAGTTTCTGATAAAGCTCTCAATGGTTGTCAAACATAAACTGAGTGAAAATGGATTCAATGTCTTCATCCATCCATCTGCCTATGACATGAAAGTCATAAACAAACTCTCTCTTGGCTTCCTCCCATTCATCATTCAGCTGAATTGGAACCCATTTATCCAAGTGTGGATTTTGGTGTCCATCTGAATCAGCAGCCGAGGCTTCAATTTGTTGTAAGATGCTCTCCTTCTCCTTGGCTTCTGAAAAATTTATCTTCTCTTATCTCTTGCTCTGTTTGCTTCCATCAATTGCTCCATCTTCTCTTGAGCTCTCATCATGGACAACTTCTGCTGAGTTTCAGCATCCTTTCCAAATCATTCTTCAAACAATTTGGAGGGATCATCAGCAAGAACTGGAACTCTCTTCTTCTTTTCGGGGCTCTTGGCCACTTCTTCTTCAGTAGAGTCTTCAGCAGTCTTAGTCCTTTTTTATGTAGGCTCATCTTCAACTCTGAATTCAACCGACAAATCTAAACTGTTAGGAAAATCATTGAATGTCTCAGCTTTCCTCTTGTTCTTTTTTACTTTCTTGATATTCCTCCTGACTTGGACAACTTCAGCACTTTTGTCCAATCCTGCTGATTCACCACCAGGCCTTTGTTGCCTTCTTACACCTTCTTCTTATACTAAAGCCATAGAGTTCTTCAGGGCAATTTCCAATTGCTCTTCTTCATCCAAATCCTCTATGATCAGCACTTCTTTCCCTTTTCCTTTAGGCTCAGGCATTTGCTCCTTTCCCTTGCTACCTTCTCCTATCTTGAAGGCACCTTTGGCTCTAGCTCTTTCTCTTTCCCCCTTTTTGGCTTCATCAAAACATTGGGGTTTGAGATCACTCATTGTAGTAGCAAACAAGGATTGAGCCTAGTTCAGGGACTTTATCTCATCAAGCAAGTAGACATTTTCATCATGGATATTCTATATCCTATCACTGCTCATGCTAAGAAAAGCAAGAACATGTTTCATCTTTTGCTCCACAACCTCCTCCATTGTTGATTTCAGGGATGCATCAAGACTTGCTTTGAGTAGTTCAGTAAGGTTGGCCACTGCAGATTCAGAAATTTTGGCCATCACCTCTTCAGAGAACTTGGCTGATGCCTCTTTCACCATTGCCAATCTCATTTCTTCTGCCCTTCTCTTCTGAAGAACACTCTTTTTGCCAATAGCTTGCTTCACAACCAGTCTGAGAGCCTTGACATTCTTGTTGTGGTTGTCAAGAAACAACTTCTGATCCTTCTTCACTGCCTTGGTGAATGTATCCATGCTTTCCTTGGCCTTTTGCACTTCAGTAGATATGGTTTGCAATCCAGTCTCAACACCACTGATCCTTGCTTCAATAGTGGGTAGGACCACTTCTTCTGATCCAGTGAGTCTCATTTCTACTGAGGCAAGTGTTCTGCCATGTTCATCCAATGCTTCTGAAGTATGTGCATGGGCAGTTTCGACTTGTTAGACCAAGGTGTCCAACTTTGCTGAATGCTCCTCAAGAGCAATCTGTGATAGACCTCAATCAACTTGTACAGGAGCATCTGTAAAAATATCAGCAGCAAAAATTTGATTTAGAGTGATACCTGCAATATCAGAGAAAATAAACTTGTCATCAAAATCACCCTCATCTCACTCTAATTCTTTTTCACAAGGCCCTGATTCATCAGCAACCTTCTTCTCATTTTCAACTAGTTCTTTTCCATCTTTCTCATATGTAATCTCATATTCATGAAGGTCAGGCCTCCTCTCCTCAAAAGATTCTTGAAGTTAAGATTTTACTTCAAGAATAACTTGTCCTTCCTCACTTATTCCTTCATCTCCCTCTATGTTTGGTACACTCACTATCTTAGTGATAACTACCTCACTTTCCTCCTCAACTCCCTCTGATTTTTCAGGACTAGTCTCTTTTTCAACTCCAACACCTAAACCTGCAGCTTCTACATCCTCAATAGGATTCATAGAAGGCAGTTGTTGGGAGATCACAGTGCCTGGGCATTCCAAGGCCACTGAGTCATCCTGAATGGTTAAGAGCTGGTTAGTGTCCAACTCTGCTGACACTGATGAGGTCTTAACCAAACCAGCTTTTAATTGGGAGGCATCAACATCATTAAGCTTTACCTCAGGCTCAATTGAACCTTCATGGGCTGATGCATCTTTGGTTGTGTTACCTTCTTTGGTCAACACCTCTGAAGAGACAAAGCCTTCCTATGGTAGGTTAGGTAGTGGATAGTGGGTTCTTTAGGACCAGGAGGGTTGGGATTGGTGGAATCATCATTGTTATCATCATCATTTGAGCTGCTATCAGGGTGTTTGATCCCTTTAGAAATTCTCTCCTTCTCTTCAGCAACTTTTTCTGCCACCAATTTTGCAAAGACTTCCTCATCTGTCAGGAACCTTGTCTTTTGCACACCAGCAAAATGTAGCAATCTACCCTCCTTAATTTGCCACCAGTTTGTACCTTTATCTTGAATGACTTGAGCAATTTCCATGATGGTTTTATCTTTGATTACTACTAGAGCTCTCAAATTATAGAAATTCTTCTGAAGTCTTGGAAATTCATCAAGAATGGGGTACAAACTATCCACGGTTGCCCTTGCTCCACCTCTGAGCATACCTTCATAGGTATACTCCTCCTCATCTCCATTTGACTGGAGACTTTGGGTTATATGGGAGTTGGCACTAGTTTCAGTAGGGTTGGCTTCAGGGGCAGTTTCAGGAACATTGGGCTCAACAAAGGATTTTTCAGGTGTTGTAGAGAGCAATGGTCTTGAATGGGTTTTGATTAAGGGAGTGGGTTCTAGTAGTGCAGCTTCAAGGAATTTGGAATAATTGAGCATAGATGAATCAAGGGGTGAAAGCAATCTTAATTCATCAACTGCAATATCAGCTAACACATACCTCTCTGAGCATCTCCTTCAGGGGAGTATCTTTTGGTGAGGTCTAATGGGGTAATGGGTTGGTCTTGGGGGGTTTTGTGGGTATCAGGAGAGTTGGGCTCAGAATTGTGGGCTTCAGGATATCTGGACTCTGGAGTCCCAGTTTCAGGAGAGTTGGACTTGGACTTAGTCTTGGCCTTAGATCTACTTTCAACTCTACTTTCCCTTAGAGCAATCTTCAAAGTCTTCTCTTCCTGCATCTCCTGCATCTTTTCAGAAAGATTGGCCCTTCTTTTTCTTGCCCTTGAGCTCCCACTTCCTTCTTCAGGGACAACTTCATTGACCCTCTTCTCTCCCTTTTTCTTTTTCACAATTTCCATTGGGAACTTTACCCTTAGCTCCTCAGAGTCTGATGGCACATCCACACCCTCTTCAACAACCTTTTCCACTTCTGCTGAAGTATCAGAATCCTCTTCTAAAAGGATTTGAGTCTTTTTCCTTGTTTTTACATCCCTTGCCTTTGTCCTAGGCTTCATCTAGGGCTTCTTTTCAATCACCTCTTCAGCAGGTTTGTACACCTGCTGTTTTCTCTTCTCAGATTTCTAGGATAACTTCCTGAACATTATCTTCTGAGCGGGTAGGGGCTTTGCAAAAGTCTGCATCAGGGAGTAGTGGGAAAATCTTTCAATCAAGAGGCTTGCTCTTGTGCAGTATCTGAGTTTCCCTTCCAACACCACCTTCATGTGGGCTTTCACCTTGAACTTGGCCTTTTCCTTCATCATTTCTCCTAGTTGAATTTGATGCCTTTGTCACTGGCATCAATCACAGCAGCCATTATTCTTATTCTTGGTGAGCTTACTTGCTCCAATCTTCCAGTATTGCTCAGAATACTCTTAGTCACCACCTCAAATAGAGTAAGAAACTCAGGTTTGAGAGTGTTCTAGTGCTGTGTGGACGAAATGGGACCTGGAACCTTGAGCCAATCTTCAGCCACTTCTTGCTCATGTCCAGCACCATATGTGTCTGGATTCCTTCCTTCTGAGGCAATCCAAAGGCTCCTTCAAGATCCTCCTCTGTGAACTTGACCATATGTGGGCTCTCCTCTTCATCTCCTTCATCCACATATGACAGCCTTGTTGACACTTCTCCTCCAGTTTCTTTACCTTTCCATTTCAGAAAGGCAAATAACTCAGCCATGTACTGCTCCAAGCATGAGCTAGGCTTGTTCTCCATGAACTTCTGAAGATCAGCTCTTCTAAGCCATCTAAGGGTTGGAGTAACCTCAGGGAGTTCACTCTCAAAGGATATGATAGGCTCAAAAGTGAGATTGTTTTTGTGGCTAAGATACTCAAAGTATATTTCCAACTTCTTGTTGGAGAAGTCAACAATCATGTCTTGCCTGATTTTGGGTGCCATGGATGAGTAGTAAGAAAGCTTAGGAAATTTTAGAAAGTTAGGGTTTGGAAGTGAAAGTATGTGTGGGGAAGAATGAAAGGCTTTGGGGGCTTCTTAAGACTTAGAGTATATTCCAAAATGAATGTATGTCAATGAGTTGGTGAGTCTTAAGGTAATTCAACAGTTTACAAAAAGGGAAATCAACTTTGGATGGCCAGGATTAATTCAGGGGAGTTTGCCAAAAGATGATCCAACGGTTGAATTTGATTTGAGTGTTTCAAAACTGTTTTAATGAAACGTGGGGAATGAAGTTAAGGTTTATTATGGCTGGGGAGTTATCAAGATGGATTGAGGGCTATAATTGTTTAATGCAAACAAGAATTGAATCTTTACATTAAATGCTTCGAAAGTGACCTTTTGGGTAGGGGACAAATTAAATCTTTGTAGAGGTAAAGCTTTAAAGGGAATGGGACACCCAACAGTATAGGCAATGATTACCCAAAATAGGTGCTTATCAGACCAAGATTTGGTTTAATAGCCATCTCAACTTATCTGGCCCCACATGGACAAGTGTCCTGACCCAAAACTCCTGAAGTGAGCCATGCCCAACTTCTCTGATCAAATCTGGGTCAATTCTCCTGAATTTCAGTAGACTTTGCCCAAGTCTGCTGAAGAACAATTCTTGTTCCCCCTTGAATGTTTAGCTCCATTGGGCTTACTTGTCCATATTCCCTGGATCAAGAAGTTCCAACTCTGCTGATAGTTCCATGAACCTTGCTTCAGCAAGAGGTTTGGTCAATATATCAGCTTTTTGATGATCTGTGTGAAGTTTCACCAATTTGATGTCCTTCTTCTCCACATGATCTCTTATGAAGTGATGTTTGATGTCCACGTGTTTGCATCTTTTGTGTAACACTAGATTTTGTGATATTGCAATAGCATTGTTGTTATCACAAAATATTGGCACTTCAGTAAAGTTGACATTGTAGTCTCTAAGTTATTGTCTCAACCAAAGGATTTGAGCACAACAACTTCCAGCTGCAACATACTCAGCGTCAGTAGTTGAAGTTGCCACAGTGTTTTGCTTCTTTGAGAACCAAAAGATGAGCTTGTTTCCCAAGAATTCATATGTTCCTGAAGTGGACTTTCTATCAATTCTACATCCTCCATAATCTGCATCTGAGTAGCCAGTTAGCTCTAAATGAGTCTTCTTAGGATTTGTTTGGAACCTTGCACATACACCTACTGCAAAGGTGATGTCAGGTCTACTGGCTGTGACAATAACATCTCTCGGGGTTATGCTGACGGTTCAGTTCGAGATCTCTTGATTGCCAGATGTCTTGGTGTTTTGGGCAGGCACAAGCCGACTCGACAGGGTTCGTCTGTTAGATGGATCCTCCCGGGCCCGTATTGGTACAAGATCAACACAGACGGCAGTGCAACATCCTCTCTAGGTAGTCTGCATGCAGGGGCGGTTTTTAGGAACTTCAGGGGGTTCTTTGTTGCGGTTATTGCCCAAGAGGTTGGTTGGGGTATTCCTTTTGAGGCGGATCTAGCAGCGGCACTCATTGCTATTCAGTATGCCTATGCCCAAGGGTGGCGATTCTTATGGATCGAGTCGGACTCCAGTCTGACAGTTAGCACTTTGATGAGCTCTACTCCTTCTATCCCTTGGCGTCTGCAGGGTCTCTGGAGTCAGGTTCATCCTCTTACCACAGACATGCATATTCGGTATTCTCACAAATTTAGAGAGGCCAACCAGGCGGCGGACGCAGTGGCCAAGACGAAGATCAACTGCATTCTGAGGGGCTATCCTCCAGACTTCTTACTTACTTTCTTGCATAAAGATTTGTATACCGTCTTTTACAGACATTGATTGTTAGAGGAGTTTACCTTTTTCCTTCGCCTGGGTTTTGTCCCTAAGGAGGGTTTTCCCAGGCAAGGTTTTAACGGCACTCCGGCATCTGGCTCGACTTGTGAGCATATGGTTTTATATTTTATTTTCTTTTTCTTTTATATTCCATAACTTTTTATTTGCCAGGTCTACTGGCTGTGAGATAGAGGAGAGATCCAATGATTCCTCTATACTCAGTAGAGTTGGTTGGAACACCACTCTCATCAGGATCCATTTTCCAGTTTGTATTCATAGGGATCCTCACTGGTTTGCTTATAGAACATCCAAACTTCTAAATCATCTCTCTTGTGTACTTAGCTTGATTGATGAAGATTCCTTCTTTTGATTGCTTGACTTGGAGTCCCAAGAAGAAATTCATCAGCCCCATTATTGACATCTCAAACTTGCTTTGCATGAGCTTTGAGAACTTTTCACAGAGCTTCTCATTTGGTGAACCAAATATAATGTCATCAACATATATTTAGTCAAGCAAGATGTCATCTCCTTCACATATCCTGAACAAGGTTCTGTCCACTGTCCCTTTGACAAAACCATGATCTAGCAAGAATTGAGGCAAGGTGTCATACCTGTTGATGTCTTTATGTGTATACTAAAAGTTAAGCTTTAGTATAAGTGAGAGATTGTTGGTGTATACTGTAAAGCAAACTTTTAGTGGGCTTTTGTGACGTATATTCGATTTCCTTTTATCTGAAATAAATGGTTTTTCACATTATTGCATTCTTTGTGATTACTTGTATGTCTGCTTATCTTGCATTGTAGACGATGTGGTGGGTTTGTAGTCACACAGAATATCACATTGTCAGTTCCTTGTAAGATATAAACAGTATTCACAACTGAGATAGTTATGGACAAAACTATTGGTTTAAGTTGTAGTATAAACTTGTTAGTGGTTTGTCTTGGCCATTAGTTTATACTAGTGCGCTGTGGCGTATTGAATGGATCACAGATAAGACATGTTCTTCTGTTCTGACTGTTATGAAGAACTAGAAGTCTTGGTGACTTTTATGATTCTTAACCCTAAGTGTGATATTTAGATGTGTGGGGTGCTTGTTCACTACTTTGATGTACCATAGGTGAGAATCTTGATAGATTCTTCACGCTCTGTATTTTGGGTAGTGGCATCGCTCGCATGATGTCTACTTATTGGCATTAGGGCACCGTGTCCTGTACATCCAGGCTGATGATGTCCCCTTGAGGAAACTCATAAAGGATTGTCGTATTAAACCCTGCAGGTGGATTTAATCCGTACGACAACAAGGTTGAGTGGTACTACTCAAGGAATTATAGTAATTAATTATTTAAAGAAGTCGGGAGCTTTAATAATTAATGGACGTGCGATATCTTAAACACGGGGAATTATAAAGTCTAATAGAAGCCCTGATTCGGTTCGGGATAGGACGGGAGTGCAACATTAATTCTCTAGTGGAATGAATCAATGTTCTCGGGCCAAATTATATGTTCTGGGCTGAACATAAGAGTATTTGGGCCTGTAAGAAGCCCAAGCCCTATACCTTCCAATGGATCCCTAGTCTGGCCCATGAAACTTATGGAAATTATAAATAGGAGCCCTAATTCAGTTTTGAAACCCTAGCACACACGAAATAGAGAAAAACGGCTAGGGTTTCAAGGAGACGAAATTGAGGCACCTTCTCCACGTTTGATAGCACGCCGTCCACCCGGTGTTCGAGCGAAGTTGGGAGACAGACTAGAAGATCTGTAGATTGGAATCAACGCCTCGATCTTCAAGGGTAACGGATCTAAACTATGTTTTAGAAGCATGTTTAGGTTTTATTTATTTATTTATACGTTTGGCATCCGACAACGATCCTGGTGACGGACCGCCTTCGCCGGCGTGTTCCAGCAATTGGTATCAGAGCCTGGATTCGTGGATTGTTGGCTCTGCCTGAAACGTATGATTGTATGATTCAATTTATTTAGTTTCATGTATGTATGCGTTTCTGTTGGTTAATTTTTTTTTTCTTCTATCGCAACCCTAGTGTTATGTAATCGTTTTTCCCACCAGATAATAAGTGTGGGTAGTATAGGACTATTTCATAGATCACTATAGTAGGGTTTTGCTCGTTTATATTGTAATTTTTGATCGTGAGAACGGGCGGTGTCGATGGAAGATCTGAAAATAGTAATCTGAGTTTTTCGGGTTATGGCCTTGGATGGTGAAAACTGTTTTGGCCATAACTTTTGACTCGGGTGTCCGTTTTCAGCCCACAAGACCTTTTCGGAAACGTCTCGACGAGATCTACAGGAATCTCAGCTATGCTGAGACGACGAGTGGCGAGGCCTAATTCAAACGTCTTGATGAAGTTTTCTGCCAGTTTTAGTCGGTGGACGCGTATTCGAGTTTTTTGCATTGCGTGAGAGGCCGATGCGAGACATCCGTCCGCGCCACTGTTTTATCATTGTAATAGCTTATTGTAGGCTGTTTTTTGATAGGTTTTTCAAGGGGTTGCGATAGATGTGCATTTATTTATTTATTTTTACCTCTATTTATCGCATCTTGTTATGATTGGCATGCTTTTATTATTTAGTTAATTTGTTATGCCTGTGAATAATCTTCAAAGTTTAAATGACTAAGTGAGATAATTGAATTTTAATTAATTTATAGGCCTCCACAATTGGTCTTTAAGTAAGGTGTATGTTGCTCGTGGGACCTTGGGAGTCTTCCCCTAACGGGTGCAACATTCACGAGCTTACTAGTTAAGACTTCTAATAAAACTGTTTTAATCTTTAGATGAAGTGTGTGATCTTCCCTAACGGATGTGTCATCCATGAGTTCATCAGTAAAGAATAATTCAAGATAACTGTTGTTAAATTGTGGTCATCACTTAGATGTGAATTTGAATATAACCCCCCAACGGGGTCACTGTTCTAGTTCACATGGCCAGTTAAAGTTCGACTGTTAATTTCATTCGTCATAAGGATAAGTTGACGTGATATTGAAATTAAAGACTGAATGTCTGGTCGATGAATACATGTGTAAACGACCACCCTAACGTGGCTTGCATATGTGTTTGTTGGGCTGTTGGAGGTTGTGTTGAATGTTGGTTTTGAAGGTTTCCAATGTTTTATGCTTCAAACTTATGTGATTTATTCCTTGCATTTTATTTATTTCAGATACATTATGGTGACATTCAACCCACTTATGGTTATCTTAAATCAAAATAAGCTTATTGGTCAAAATTACTTGGATTGGAAAAGAAATCTGGACATTGTCCTTGTTGCAGATGAGTACAAGTTTGTGCTTGACACACCTGCTCCTGCCCCTTTGGGACCCGAATCTACTGAAGAGCAAAAGGAGGCTCATAAGAAGTGGCACAAGGCTGATGAGATGGCTCGTTGTTACATTTTGGCCTCGATGTCAAATGTTTTACAACAACAGCATCAAACTATGCCTAGTGCCGCAGCTATGATGTTGAGCCTCAAAGAGCTTTTTGGTGAGAAAGATAGGGCTGCCCGCTTTGAGGATATGAGGAAGATCATGTCAACCTCTATGCCAGAGGGAGCGTCCGTGAGGGACCACGGTCTCAAGATGATGGAATATCTGAATGAGATTGAGGTCCTCGGAGGGTTAATCGATAATGACACCAAGATCGATATGATCCTACACTCGCTCCCAAAGTCTTTTGAGAACTTCCGTGTAAACGCGATCATGAGTAAGAAGGATTATACTTTAACCGAGCTTCTTACGGAATTGGTCGCGGTGGAGGGTCTCATGGGTAAATGACCACAAGCCAATGTTACTGTCCAGGCTGGACCTTCTTCGTCTAATGGCAAGAAGAAGAAAAAGCCTTTACAGAAAAAGGGTGGTGGTGAAAGCAGTGGGAGCAAGAAACTGGCGCCTTCTGGTGGCGTTAAAAAGCCGAAGGGCAAATGTTTCAAGTGCAACAAGACAGGACATTGGAAGTCTGATTGTCCCCTTCTGAAAAAGGAAAACTCTGGTACGTCTCTCGCTTTAGTTGTTGAAACATGTTTTGCGGCTTGTTCTGCCTTTTCTTGGGTAGTAGATACAAGAGCCACTGACCATGTTTGTTATACCTTGCAGGGGTTTCTGCAGACAAGGGAACTGAGTGAGGGCGAGATTACTATTAGTTTGGGCAATGCTTCGATAGTATCGGTGGTTGCAGTGGGAGACGTGCACTTATGTTTATCTAATTATGTTTTAGTATTAAAGAACGTTTTATACGTGCCGAATTTTCGGAGAAATTTAATTTCTGTTTCGAAGTTATTTTTGGATGGATACTCGGTTATTTTTAATGACAATGTTGTTATTATGAGAAATGACTCTTTAATCTGTTCTGGCACGTTAGAAAACAATCTTTATACTATTACGTGTGCATATCATACTGTGACTGAAGCTCATTCATCATCATCATTAAATAAGAGAAAGGAACCTTCTAAGTTGAATCAAACATACCTTTGGCATCTAAGATTGGGTCATGTCAACCTAAGAAGGATTCAAAGACTAGTAAGTAGTGGGTTTTTGGAGTCTCTCCAAGTGGAACCATTCTCAGTCTGCGAATCCTGTTTGGAAGGCAAGATGACCTCGAGGCCTTTTAAGGCCAAGGGTAATAGGGCTAATGATGTGTTGGAATTGATTCACTCTGATTTGTGTGGGCCTATGACTGTTCAAGCTAGAGGAGGTTTTGAGTACTTCGTCACTTTCATTGACGATTACTCAAGATATGGATACATCTACCTGATGCGCCACAAGTCTGAATGCTTTGGCAAGTTCAAAGAATTTAAGGCAGAAGTGGAGAACCGTCATGGTAAGAGTATCAAGTCACTGCGTTCTGATCGTGGTGGCGAGTACCTTAGCAACGAATTTAGGCAATACTTATTAGAGAACGGGATTAGATCCCAGCTCTCCGCGCCTGGTACTCCGCAACAAAATGGCGTGGCTGAGAGAAGGAATAGGACTCTATTAGATATGGTGAGATCGATGATGAGTTATGCTTCATTACCTACCTCTTTTTGGGGTTATGCCTTGGAAACAGCAGCGTACCTTCTAAATTATGTACCTTCTAAAGTGGTTCCAAAAACCCCGATTGAATTGTGGTCTGGGCGAAAGCCCAGTCTAAACCACATTCGGATTTGGGGTTGTCCAGCACATGTGCTGAACAAGGAAGCTGATAAGTTGGCACCTAGAACTGAAGTACGGTTGTTTGTAGGATACCCTAAGGGAACGAGAGGTGGTTATTTTTATAGTCCTAATGATCAGAGGGTGGTGGTGAGTACCAATGCCCGATTTTTAGAAGAAGACTATATGAATGAGCATAAGTCCAATACTGAGATCATTCTAAATGAGTTGAGAGGAGACAATGGCACACCGAGTGTGCAAGAGGAAATACCACAAGAGACTGCACAACGTGGCGACTCTGATGAACCTTTGTATACATTGCCTCGTCGTAGTGGGAGGGTTGTTCGCCAACCTGATCGTTTCATGTTTGTGGGAGAGTCTATTGACTTGATTCCAAGCGATGAACATGATGATAACGACCCCTGGACATACAAGGAGGCAATCAAAGACAAAGATGCAGAGTCTTGGCACAAGTCCATGGATTCAGAAATTGAATCTATGGATGCTATGGAAGTGTATGACCTAAGTGAACTTCCCCACGACAAGAAAGTTGTTGGGTGTAAGTGGGTCTACAGACGTAAGAGAGGGTCTGATGGGCAGATTACTGCTTTTAAGGCACGGTTGGTGGCAAAGGGTTTTACCCAGAAAGAAGGAATCGACTATGACGAGACCTTCTCACCAGTAGCCATGCTAAAATCGATCCGGATTCTCTTATCCATAGCTAATCACATGAACTATGAGATTTGGCAAATGGATGTCAAGACAGCTTTCCTTAATGGAAATTTGGATAAGGACATCTATATGCAGCAACCCGAGGGTTCACTACTAAAAAATACCCTCTGTAGTGACCCTATTTTAATGACCATTTTAAATAAACGTCATAATTTAATATATATAAAGACGCTGCCACTTATATGTATTGATCTAGTGACGCTCAAGTGGTTATACTTCTTATTTTTAGGTAGTAGGTCACGGGTTCAAGTCCTACTAGGGGGATTCTTTTTTTTTTTTAATTATTAAATTCCAGCCAATAATCTGCTTCTCTTTTTTTTCCATAATTTTATTTCTAATTAATCTTTCCCCAAATTTCCAATTTACTCACCCCGCCCATTATATCCCGCTCATAATTTTTCCTTAATCTAATCTTTCCAGTAGCCCTAAAATATTTTTCTCCGTCTGTCAATTGTGCGAGTGAGCCCTAGAATCTTTCGACTCGGCTGCATCAAGTTACTGTTCTAGATTACGCTGCCCACCACCACGATTCTCTTTTCTTATGAGAACCCAATTTGAAGATGTGAGAGACTGGGTTCTAGCGAGAGTCTGAACCCCAATTTTGAGATCATACTAATTAAAGTTGGTTTCTACTTAAGAGCTTGGCATCGGTAATTTTTGTATGTTCCTTGATATTTAATTTTATTTGTTAATTTCAAATTCGTATTAAGTTTTTTATATTAGATGCTTTGATGATTTCGCTAAAGCGAATTTGGGTCAACTGTTTAGCTAATTGTGTTAACGGTTCTATATTCAGTGGTTTATTTAATATGTGTGTGTTCTTCTTTTGTACGTATGAATTAAAGAGAATCATGTGGGACTTGCTAATTTCATTTAGGATTAATGTGGATTTTCAATGTGAAAACACTGTGATTCTTGTGAAATATTAAGCTGAGGCCAGATGTATTTTTTTTCCAATATTGATTGAATATGCTAGCTATAATAGATGGAATTTAATTAATGAAACCTATCAATATGTATATTTGTTTTTTAATATTTGAGTTAACTTCCATTAATATCTGATTTATAGTTCTATACAAGTGTTCTAACATTTTGTTGTTGAACTCCTATATAATGAAGCTCCGGGTTATTGGCAGCTTTGGAGCCTCTTGCTGTCTTTTTTATGCTAAACACCATGATCTGTATTTTTAATGGGTCATTGTTAGTTGAAAAAAATGAGTATTATCATTGTACTGGATTTTGGAAGTCTTTTAACAGTTTCCATGATCTATTTATTGATCATTAATTCAGATGTTTTTGTTAATTATGATATTCGTCTTGATTGTGTTGTGTTCGTGCATGGTTTATCAGCGAAGGAAGAAGAAGACGGGCTAGGCCCATTGCTTATCCTTCATTCTTATTATTATTAGTATTTCTATTTCTTATTTCATAATTAAGTTTCTGGTTTAGACTTTCTTGTTAATGCAGAAGGTTTTTAGTTTCTACATAGAAGAATATCCAAAGGATATATGCAATTGATTACTCTGTTCATTCTCTTGAAGTTTTCTGATTTTATGAGTAACCTAAAGTGAGCTAGAGATAATGACAATTATTCTGCTTTTGATGTACTTTTAGTTTTATACTTATAATTATTTTGTAAAGTTAGCAAGTAAAGAACTAATATGAAATAACCTACTGCCCTTCTACTAGTTTCTATTATTTTCTCATTTTTTTTAGGAGTGTGCACAAATCACCTTGAATGTTTTCACCATGCTACGAAATTGCGCTTTAAAAAATTGACCGGTCAAATACCAGATTCATTCAAATTCTTTTCTTCATTACACTACATGTATGTGAGCAATTGCTTCTCAATATGAACATAAAGTTAAAGACATATGTATATGAGCATTGGACTTCTGAATTTCTTTCAGATATCTAGGAAGTAGGAAGTAATAATCGGATTGGGGACCTACATTCCTGCATTATGGTGTCAACATTATTGCCTTGTACAAAATTCAACTTCAATTAGGAGTTTTATTACACTCTTTGATTTTTTCTTGCTTGAATAGGTTGACATTTCAGATTGATCTAGAAACAATATACTATGCATTATATCTTTTAGAATTATTTTTAGTTTTCCTAATATGATTTTCAATATACGGTATTTCATAGTGACTAGACTTATATGCATGTTTTCATGTTGTTTGAGTTCTCACAGATGTCAATTGGCGTTGCTGTAAAATTTTGTTTTAGTTTTCTGTTGGTTTATGGTTACTTATGAAAAATTCTCCTAATTTTAGGTCTTCATCAAATCACAAAACTCAAGAGCGTACTTCAAGCGATATCAGGTCAATTTCATGAGAAGGAGAGGTATGTAACGATACATTTATTTTGGATTCAAGGTACTCTAACATCAGGTCTTCAATGTCATGTTTTTAATGGGTTTTCTGATTATTTTATAATTGATTTTTCTAATCAATATATCCAGAGGGAAAGACTGATTTTAGGCCTAGAATTCTTCTAATAAGTCAGGACAAAGACAAGTACAATGCACCCCAAGAACAGATTCATCATGAGATTTGCATTCTCATTTTGCAAGGAATGGTAATTCAAAGATATTAATGTAGGAATTGCTGCATCTAAACCAAAATTATGGTTTGGTCCAAATTCGAGAATACCTTGCCCTAGTTGAAGGGGAAAAGGTTACACCCTGTGTACAAAATATGGAATAGAAAGATCTAAATGACAATTAAATTGTTCATTCTGTAGTGGAAAAGGAACCTGTATCTAATATTTATTTTTGTGAATGAAGAACACTTAGGGACTTAACTATCACTAATATAGTTTAACAAATCATTGCTTGGATGTCCTGTTTCTGATTTTTTTTTCGTTACATTCTCTATAGGTAATATGGTACAATTACCTTAAATCAGTGCCTTGAAGAGGTGTAATATAGAAAAAGTCAATTGAGGAACAACCATGGGTGAAAGCCTACTCGGTGTAAGCATCTGTTTTTTTTTTTTAGATAAGTTTGGTTGTGTAGACTTATTTTTCTCTCATCTTAATTGTCGTCATCGATTCAGAGAGTAGCTCGAAGAATATGGAAGGTATGTGCTGAAGTAGTGACCAACTACCTATGTTGGAGTAATTATGTATTTTATTTTGTTTGAAGGCCTATTATAAGATATTGATTTCAATATATTAATTCAAATGAATATCAATATGAATTCCTCGATGGTTGAAGAAATCACTTTTTGTTTTCTATTGCACGTACATGAAAATAGAGGAGTATTTCGAGCTAACCTGAGCAGATATATTCTCAAAATGTTATTAACGAGAAGAGAATACATCTAATCCTAAAATTGCAAATGCATTGGTGAGGCTCCTTTTTTTTTAACTTCTCTTATTTTGTTCTTATTACAATATTAAATATAGCATACTCTCTTGTGATAATTTTATTGTATAAAACTTGTATACAGAAAAAAATGTAACAATTGAAGAGCCAGTTTTCATCTGGTGCACGAGACATAGGCCCAAAGGCTATATATCCTCAAGTCCTTGGCAAAGATAAAGGTAGACGATTGTGCTTGTGTGGGTATGGAGTAATTGTGGATCAGGTATATAGCAGTCATTCACATAGCCTGGATGATATCCATCACATTGCCATGGAAAAAGAAGGAACGAATATTGTCACGCGTAATTTAGGTGCAATTTATCTCTTTGAACTGAAATTTTTTATATTTTTATTGGGAATATTAGATTTGATAGTTATGTGCTTAATCCTAGAGTTGAGATGTTTTAAACCTTGGTTGTTTCTGTTTAGTAATGTGATAATATTATATTTTCATATATTTGATTGTTTTTATTTTAGAAGTGATGATATTTTTTTATTATATTTGGTTGTTTCTGTTTCAGCACTACTAAATAGTCTTACTATGACGTATAAAAACGTCACTAAATGAGGTGGTTAAGTTAGTTATAATTTTTTTTGTGATGCGGAAAAACATCACAAAAGTACACCGTCGTAAGACTCGTAACGACGGTTAGTGTCACCAAATAGTCTTACTATGATGCATAAAAACATTACTAAATGAGGTGGTTAAGTTAGTTATAAGCTTTTCATGACGCAAGATAGCGTCACTAAAGAACAAAGTTGCGACGCTGGTTAACATCATCAAATAGTGTTACTATGACGCGTAAAAGCATCACAATGACAATTTGCAATGACGCTTTTTGAAGCGTCACAATAACAAACTATTGAAACGCCAAATCAGGTGACGCTTGACCAAAGCGTCACCATAGTACATGCGTCACTAAACACAATTTTTAGTGACACTTTTGAGCGTCTCTAAAGCCCATTTTTGTTGTAGTGGTTATGTGAAGAAAGGCCAAGAGCATCTAGTCTGGAAGCTGAAAAAGTCTCTTTATGGGCTAAAACAAGCTTCCAGGTCTTGGAACATTCGTTTTGACGAGGTGATCAAATCTTTTGGATTTGAACAATGTCAAAATGAAAGTTGTGTGTACAAGAAGAGTGACAGAGACGTAGTGGTATTCTTAGTATTATACGTAGATGATATTCTTCTTATTGGCAACAATGTGAAAGTATTATCAGACGTAAAGGTGTGGCTTTCAGAACAGTTTCAAATGAAGGATATGGGAGAAGCAGCGTACATTCTTGGTATTAAGGTCACTCGTGATCGAAAAAGGAGAATGTTGTGTTTATCTCAAGCGTCTTACATTGATACTGTGATTGCTCGTTTTGGCATGCAGAATTCCAAGAAGGGTGTACTACCTTTCAGACATGGAGTCCCTCTATCTAAAGATATGTGTCCTAAGACACAGAAGGAGATAGAGGAGATGGCTAAGGTTCCTTATGCTTCGGCTGTAGGAAGCCTTATGTATGCGATGCTGTGTACGAGGCCTGATATTTGCTATGCAGTCGGCATGGTAGCAAGATATCAGTTTAACCCTGGTCAAGGACACTGGACTGCTGTTAAGCATATTCTCAAGTACTTGAAAAAGACTCGAGATTATATGCTAGTATACCAGTCAAATAGTTTGATTCCTTTGGGTTATACCGATTCAGATTTCCAAGCTGATCGAGATGAACGGAAGTCAACCTCGGGTTATGTGTTTATGCTGGGAGGCGCATCCATATCTTGGAGAAGTGTGAAGCAGAAATGCATCGCAGACTCCACTATGGAAGCCGAGTACGTAGCTGCCTCAGAGGCCGCAAAGGAGGCTGTCTGGCTGCGTAATTTCTTTCTGTAATTAGGGGTATCTCAGAGTATGCCGATGTGTATCACTGTTTATTGTGATAACGCGGGTGCAGTGGCAAACTCGAAAGAACCTAGAGCCCACAGAGCAAGTAAACACATAGAGCGAAAGTACCACATTATACGAGATATCGTAAATCGAGGAGACGTGGCTATAGCTAAGATTGCATCGTTGGATAACTTGGCTGATCCTTTCACAAAGACGCTGGCAATAAAAGTCTTTGAGAAACATGTAGAGGGCCTTGGTTTACGATGTATTACAAGCTAGACTTTGAGTATAAGTGGGAGAAATGTTGATGTCTTTATGTGTATACTAAAAGTTAAGCTTTAGTATAAGTGAGAGATTGTTGGTGTATACTGTAAAGCAAACTTTTAGTGGGCTTTTGTGACGTATATTCGATTTCCTTTTATCTGAAATAAATGGTTTTTCACATTATTGCATTCTTTGTGATTACTTGTATGTCTGCTTATCTTGCATTGTAGACGATGTGGTGGGTTTGTAGTCACACAGAAGATCACATTGTCAGTTCCTTGTAAGATATAAACAGTATTCACAACTGAGATAGTTATGGACAAAACTATTGGTTTAAGTTGTAGTATAAACTTGTTAGTGGTTTGTCTTGGCCATTAGTTTATACTAGTGCGCTGTGGCGTATTGAATGGATCACAGATAAGACATGTTCTTCTGTTCTGACTGTTATGAAGAACTAGAAGTCTTGGTGACTTTTATGATTCTTAACCCTAAGTGTGATATTTAGATGTGTGGGGTGCTTGTTCACTACTTTGATGTACCATAGGTGAGAATCTTGATAGATTCTTCACGCTCTGTATTTTGGGTAGTGGCATCGCTCGCATGATGTCTACTTATTGGCATTAGGGCACCGTGTCCTGTACATCCAGGCTGATGATGTCCCCTTGAGGAAACTCATAAAGGATTGTCGTATTAAACCCTGCAGGTGGATTTAATCCGTACGACAACAAGGTTGAGTGGTACTACTCAAGGAATTATAGTAATTAATTATTTAAAGAAGTCGGGAGCTTTAATAATTAATGGACGTGCGATATCTTAAACACGGGGAATTATAAAGTCTAATAGAAGCCCTGATTCGGTTCGGGATAGGACGGGAGTGCAACATTAATTCTCTAGTGGAATGAATCAATGTTCTCGGGCCAAATTATATGTTCTGGGCTGAACATAAGAGTATTTGGGCCTGTAAGAAGCCCAAGCCCTATACCTTCTAATGGATCCCTAGTCTGGCCCATGAAACTTATGAAAATTATAAATAGGAGCCCTAATTCAGTTTTGAAACTCTAGCACACACGAAATAGAGAAAAACGGCTAGGGTTTCAAGGAGACGAAATTGAGGCACCTTCTCCACGTTTGATAGCACGCCGTCCACCCGGTGTTCGAGCGAAGTTGGGAGACAGACTAGAAGATCTGTAGATTGGAATCAACGCCTCGATCTTCAAGGGTAACGGATCTAAACTATGTTTTAGAAGCATGTTTAGGTTTTATTTATTTATTTATACGTTTGGCATCCGACAACGATCCTGGTGACGGACCGCCTTCGCCGGCGTGTTCCAGCAATACCAAGCTCTTGGAGCTTGCTTAAGTCCATAAAGGGCTTTCTTGAGTCTGTATACTTGATTTCCTTCCTCAAATCCTGGGGGTTGCTCAACATAGACTTCTTCTTTGAGCACTCCATTTAGAAAAGCACTCTTGACATCCATTTGATAGACTTTGAACCTTTTGTGGGCAGCATAAGCTAAGAATAGCCTTATAGCTTCAAGTCTTGCCACTGGAGCAAAAGTCTCATCATAGTCTATGCCTTCTAATTGACAATATCCTTTAGCAACCAATCTGGCTTTGTTTCTAACTATCACATCATTTTCATTCTTCTTGTTCTTGAACACCCAATTTTTTCCAATAAAATCTTGATGTGATGGTCTGTCAACCAGCTCCCATACATCATTTCTTGTGAACTGGTTCAACTCCTCTTGCATGGCTGTAATCCAGTTTGCATCATGTAGTGCTTCCTCAATATCTTGAGGTTCCTGTTCTGATAGGAAAAAAAAAAAAAAAAGCAATTTCACCATGAAACCTTCTAGTTTGGAATCCTACACTTGGGTCACCAAGTATTGTTCGAGTATTTTACAACACTAAAATAAACGACCACAAGTATACGGCGTAAATCGTAGTGAGGTAAGTACGAGTCGATCGCACAGGAAGGGGGAGTGTAAAAGTGGCGTTTGTTGATCGAGTTCTAAATAAACAATGATCGAAATTTTGAATGTTGAATTACCCTAAATTGCCTACCAAATTTGTCACAAGTAAACAATTAGAAAGCAATAATAAAATTTGATCAAAAGCAAACTCATGCAAATCAAAAAAATAAGAGAAATATGGATTAAGCTCAATTAAGAGAAGGTAGGATCAAAGGCATATGTCACAATAATGGGTCAATTTATGATAAAATTTATTTAAATGGTGTTGTGTTTGTTCCTATAGGGTTGATCACTAAATAATGAATTAAAAGTTCTTTCGATCCAATTAATCCAAGAGAAATTTTATACAAACTAGTATTTGTACCTAGCATGCACAATAAAACCCAAAAAGGCTCCTAAGATCATCACACACCCTTCTAATAGTTGAGCCTATCTCGAGCTCACAATAAATTAGGTGGAATGTTTGAGTTCGATTAATGAAAAAGATCTCTCAATCAAATTTCAATTAACAAAAAATAAGCATATCACCATGTACACTAATGACATACTTGCAATGAAAATCAAACATTCAAATAGGAGTAATAACACAAACACCAAATAAACAAGAAATTAATTCATAAATATCATTCAAAGTGTAGACATAGCCCTAGAACCAAAATGGTTCTAGCCAAATACCAACATTATCTAAACTATTACAAAATAAATATCAAAAGCTAAATAAATTAAAGGGGAAGAAAAGCTTAGTCTAAGTAGATGGTGGAGAAAGAAATCACAAAGCTAATGCTCCAACTCTTCTTCAAAGTGTGAAGAAAATGAAGAAAGTGGAAGTAGAACACATTCAAGTGTATGTTTGTATGTGAGGGTTTTTGGTGGCTTGGGGTGGAATGCTCTCAAAAATCTGATAGGAGTACTACTTAAAGTGTAGGGAGGAAATTTATAAATTTTTCCGCACAGAAAAGGCGTTGACTCGGTCAACCGAGTGACTCAAATCGGTCAACCGAGTAGTATGGGGTTACAGAAGGTTTTCTGGAGTTAGTATTCACTCGGTTGCCCGGTTGAAGTTAAACGGCTGTCTGAGTGAGTTTGCTTTCCTTCTCACACATTGGGTAATTGATTGGACAGTTGTTCATAATTGACTGATATTGGTAGCTGAAAATGGGTAAGGGGACAGATGGTGCGCGGCTCGATGCACATGAGCATTAATTCCATTCCTCCAATCCAATTTGGACAACAACTTCATTTCTTTTTACCCTTTTCTCAAAAAAAAAAAAAAAACTTCATTTCTCTCTCTTGAAAACGCAGCATGCTTCTCTCTCCTATGCATGCATTAATTAACGTGGACAACAGATTGTACTTCTCCAATTACTTTGGATGCTGCATTGATTCATAAGAATGGGTGGGCCTCAATTAATTTCTTAATGGACCTTGTTTGCTAAAGTGGGCCGTCCACTCTTAATTAAATGGGCCAACCGATTTAATTGTTGGCCTAAATAATTTCTCTCCTACTCGTTTTGCTCTCGATCACGATTTATTTTTTCGTTGGCTTCACCAAAAATTAGGTAGATATTTTTGCATTCAAAATATTCATTTTTCCTACAAAATGCATAAAACACCACATTTCTCCAAATCAAGTGAATTTATCCAAATTGAGCAATAAAACCATAGAATTATAAGAAAATTGAGGTAAAAGTGTGCACAAAATCATGCAAATTCCACCTGAATCAAACTCCCCCAAACTTAAAATGTTGTTTGTCCTCAAACAACGAAACAACTAGAACATGAGGGTGGAATGATGGTAAGAAAATTCCCAATGAAAAATCACACATAAAACTTGAAATGTGGCAAATTTCATTCCTTAAAATGCATGTTAATAATTGATCACAAGCTTATTAGTGAACCTCAAATTTATTGGCCAAAACACTAAAGCACAAAACAAATTGTGATGAAGCAAACAATATACAAATGTTCAAGTTACCTACTCATACGGTGAAGTGTTTCTCTCAAACACTCAAACAAAATTAAGGATGTGTATGCACTCATCAATTGAATCATGCTTTGCAATCACCATAAGCTTGCCCAAACTCTACTCTCTCCACCACAAAAAATGTTCAACAATGAGATCAATAGGACTTTATCATGGACGTAACATTGGCTCTTTGGAAAAAGTAGGATGAATTTGGATGAAGTGACTCGTATTAGTGGAAGACAAAGATTATTATTTCACATTTCATGCTTTCTTCTCAAGGTTAACAACCTTCATCCTCACTTTTCAAATTCATTTTCTCAAATGTATTCACCACCTAATATTTTTTAGACAAATTTTTCTTTTATGCTCTTAGGGATTATTGTCCCACTTTTCTTTCTCATCATTTTCTTTTTCACAATTTTCTCTTTTCCATCTTTTTTTTTTCTCAACGCATGCCATTTTTTTTCAAACCAAAGACATTCAACCACATGTTTTACCACTTCATCTTTTATCCTCCACTAGATATGGACATCAAAGGATCAAAAAGGCTAAGTGGTTAAACATTGTAGGTTGCCAAGAAAAATGAGAAATCAAGCTCAAATGGGCTAACTACGGAAAATTACTTTGGTTTTCGGAAAAAATTGGCTAAGTGACTTTTTAGTACGAAATATGGCCTAAATCATATCACAAAGTTTCACAAAATTATGGTCTCAAGCAAGAACTTGGGCAAGTTCTAGAATTACTAGCAATGACTCAATCCACTCTCAAATGAAATAAACCGGTTTAATGTTCGATTCAAGGCTCAATTCTCACTGGCACATTTAATGTAACTCAAACATCCATCAATTATCTCTCCAACAACCACAAGTTATGCACTAATAGAGTCAAAAGCCAACAAATATGAAAGACAACATAAACATCATAATCCATTAGAAATCATGCACACATTCAAGGAATACGAATCACCACAAATTCTCAACCATTAATTCAAAGGATAATCCATGCTCAAATTTCACCACACATATACACCACAAACCAATTATGTGATCAAAAGTAAACTCAACCAAATTAAACACATGAGATGCAAATTGTGCGCCGGTGTAAAATGTGACTCAAGTAGAATGACGAACCGGTGTAAGGGATAACAAACTAGTGAAATGATAATGACAAAAATAACTCCCCCAAACTTAGAATTTTACCACGTAAATATTCTAAGTTTGGGGCTACAATTTGTTACCTCCCTCCTTGCACATCCCAAAGCTTCTCTAAATGATCACCATTGCAACAATTGCTCTCCATCTCTGTGGTTGACTTTTAATTATTTTCTCCATCTACCAAGAAATTGGATCCAAATTTCCATCCTCCACACCTACAAAATCAACTAAGTTATCAAACTGCAACTAACAACAAAGCAAAAATAAAAGAAAGCAATAAAATCTTGGTTTGCCTCCCAAGTAGCGCTATTTTTAACGTCCTTTGCCGGACGGATTCTCTTGAGATTGATTTTTCATGTCACCCCACCATTATCCTTTTCCTTATACTTCTTCACTCCTCCATTGTACCTAGATCCTTTGAAACAACTCCAAGGTACCCCACCCGGTTTTTCAATCTTCTCATAACACCTTGACTTCTCTTTCCCTCCATCACTTGCATAAGTGACTTTTCTTGAGTTGGGGGAGTTTTTTTAAAAAAACTCCCCCAAACTTAGCTCTTTTGCCCATCTCTAGATCTTTGGTTTCCACGTTGGGGTTTTCTTCTACAAGATTGATGTTAAACTCTTCTTCAATATTCTTTTTCACGGGTGTTAGATTGTTCTCTCTCTTAGGGCACTTAAACTCTTCCACTTCATCATCATTGAATTTTATGGCTCTATAAATGTTGAAAGATATCTTTTCATCACCAACATTTAATTCAAGCACTCTATTTCGCACATTGATGATAGCTCCCCCGGTTGCTAAGAACCGTTTTCCCAAGATCAAGGGGATTGCCCTATATTCTTCTATGTCAAGCACCACAAAATCAACCGGAAAGATGAATTTTCCTACTTTTACGAGTACATCCTCGACTATGCCTAAGGGATATGCCATGGAGCGATCCGCCAATTGAAGATTCATAGTATTAGGCTTCAATTCTCCCAAGCCAAGTGATTTGAAAAGTGATAACGACATTAGGTTTATGCTTGCTCCAAGATCACACAAAGCACGATAAGTTCCCTCCTTGCCAATTACACATGGTAATGTGAATGAACCGGGATCCCTTAACTTTGGAGGTAACTTGGCTTGAATGATTGCACTACACTCTTCGGCGAAGTTCACGGTTTCAAATTCTACCATCTTTCTCTTGTTGGACATAATCTCCTTCAAAAACTTGGCATAGTGAGGCATTTGCTCGAGAGCCTCCGCAAAGGGAATGTTGATGTGAATATTTTTGAACACCTCCAAGAATTTGACAAATTTTGCATCCTAACCTGTCTTCTTAAATCGTTGAGGATATGGAAGTGGAGGTTTGTATGGAGGTTGAGGTTTGTAGACATCATTCTCTTTCTCATTTCTTTTCTCGTTTTCTTCTTCAAAATCTTTCTCCTCAACTTTTCTTTCTTGTTTATCCTCTTCTTCATCTTCCTTTGGCATTATAGGTCCTTCATAGCTTGTGCCACTTCTCAACTTAATTGCCCTGCATTGCTCTTTGGGGTTCAATTCCGTGGTTGAGGGAAATTGACCCGACTTGTGTTGATTTCCAACCATGTTAGCAATTTGACCCACTTGAATCTCAATGTCTTTCACCTCATTCTTGATTCCCATCACCTCATTTTCCAAATGATCAATTTTCTCATCTTGACTTGCAATCTTTTGCCAAGTTTTTATTATAAAATTCTTCGTCTCTTCCATAAAATTCTTGGTTTCTCCCATGAATGTTGTAAACATTTCTTCCATGGTAAGCTTTGAGGAAGACTTTTCGATCATACCATCTCGTACATTGAATTTCGACGGTGGTTGAATGGCATTGCGTGGGTTGGCATATGACAAGTTTTCATGATGTCTCAATCCAGGATGGTATTGGTTTGGATCAGGAGGTGGATGGTTTACACGATTTTGTCTATCACCCCAACCTCTTTCTCTAAGATTTCAGTCTCTTTGGTTGTTCATGTAATGGGCCTCTTCGTATTATGCATCGTTAGGCTCCACTAGTGCTTTTGCCGACATCAAAGAGGTCAACTTATCCATTTTGTTAAATAAATTGGCAAGTGTTTTCGAATCTTGAGTTGAAGCTACTCTTCTATGTTTCCTTCGTTCGGATGGCCATTGAATTCCATTTTTAGCCATCTCCTCCAAGAGAACATATCCTTCCTCCGTGGTCTTTACCAACAATGACCCCCCTCCGGCCGATGCATCCACCATACTTCTAGTACGGTGGTCCATCCCATTGTAAAAGTAGAAAATGAGTTTGCCTCGGGAGAAACCGTGTTGTGGGCAACTTCTAATCAAATCCTTGAATTTTTCCCATGCTTCGGCTAGAGACTCATCATCTTCTTGTCTAAACGAAGATATTTCCCCTCGAATTTGGATGGTTTTACTTGGAGGAAAATACTTCATCAAGAACGCATCAACTAAGTTGTTCCAATTCTCGATGGTCCTTAAGTCAAGGGAGGGGTACCATTGCTTAGCACGGTCTCGAAGAGAGAATAGAAACAATTGTAGACGAATGTAGTCTTGAGGGACTCGATTGATCTTCACCGTTCCACTTATCTCGAGGAATTGAGATAAATGGAGGTTAGGATCCTCTTTTGACAACCCTCTTAATTGGTTGTTTTGGACCATCACGATCAATGCCGACTTGAGTTCAAAATTATGGGCATCTACGGGCTCTCCACACGCTCCTCCATATGGCCTTGGTATTGGGCGAAAGTGATCCCTTAATACTCTTTGCGGTCTATTTGCTTCATTCCAAACCAACACCTCGTTTCATCCATCATTTTCATTGTCTCTAACTCCTTCTTCGACCTCATTAACTACAGGATTCTCTTCTTGATTCATGTCTTCTAACTCTCTTCTTCTCCTCTCGGCGTTTTGCCTTCGACAACGAGCTTCGATTTCCGAGTCTAGGGGTAGCAACGCTTGTCGTTCTCTCCTAGCTCGGGTGATCATAGGCCATGTCTAAACAAGATTTCAAAGAAGAATAAGCGAGTATCAACAAACAAGATATCAAAAAGTAAAACAAATATTTTTGGGTTTTTTGCAATAAAGAAAAACAAGTAAGGTGTCTAAACTAAAACTCTATCAACAACCACTCTAGAACTACCATGCCCTCCCCGGCAGCGGCGCCATAAACTTGTTCGAGTATTTTACAACACTAAAATAAACGACCGCAAGTATACGGTGTAAATCGTAGTGAGGTTAGTACGAGTCGATCCCACAAGGAGGGGAGTGTAAAAGTGGCGTTTGTTGATCGAGTTTTAAATAAACAATGATCGACATTTTGAATGTTGAATTACCCTAAATTGCCTACCAAATTTGTCACAAGTAAACAATTTGAAAGCAATAATAAAATTTTATCAAAAGCAAATTCATGCAAATCACAAAAATAAGAGAAATATGGATTAAGCTCAATTAAGAGAAGGTAGGTTCCAACGCATATGTCACACTAATGGGTAAATTTATGATAAAATCTATTTAAATGGTGTTGTGTTTGTTCCTATAGGGTTGATCACTAAATAATGAATTAAAACTTCTTTCGATCCTATTAATCCAAGAGAAATATTATACAAACTAGTATTTCTACCTAGCATGCACAATAAAACCCAAAACGGCTCCTCATATCATCACACACCCTCCTAATAGTTGCGCCTCTCTCGAGCTCACAATAAATTAGGTGGAATGTTTGAGTTCGATTAATGAAAAAGATTTCTCAATCAAATTTCAATTAACAAAAAATAAGCACATCACCATGTACACTAATGACATACTTGCAATGAAAATCAAACATTCAAATAGGAGTAATAACACAAACACCAAATAAACAAGAAATTAATTCATAAATATCATCCAAAGTGTAGACATAGCCCTAGAACCAAAATGGTTCTAGCCAAATACCAACATTATCTAAACTATTACAAAATAAATATAAAAAGCTAAATAAATAAAAGGGGAAGAAAAGCTTAGTCTAAGTAGATGGTGGAGAAAGAAATCCCAAAGCTAATATTCCAACTCTTCTCCAAAGTGTGAAGAAAATGAAGAAAGTGGAAGTAGAACACCTTCAAGTGTGTGTTTGTATGTGAGGGTTTTTGGTGGCTTGGGGTGGAATGCTCTAAAAAATATGATAGAAGTACTACATAAAGTGTAGGGAGGAAACTTGGTTCGAATTTGCAAGTTAGTCCCTCGAATATGTGAAATTTATAATTTTTTCCGCACAGAAATGGCGTTGACTCGGTCAACCGAGTAACTCAAATCGGTCAACCAAGTAGTTTGGGGTTATAGAAGGTTTTCTGGAGTTAGTATTCACTCGGTTGCCTGGTTGAAGTGAAACGGCTGTCCGAGTGAGTTTGCTTTCCATCTCACACATTGGGTAATTGATTGGACAGTTGTTCATAATTGATTGATATTGGTAGCTGAAAATGGGTAAGGGGACAGATGGTGCGCGGCTCGATGCACAGGAGCATTAATTCCATTCCTCCAATCCAATTTGGACAGTAACTTCATTTCTCTCTCTTGAAAACGCAGCATGCTTCTCTCTCCTATACATGCATTAATTAACGTGGACGACAGATTGTACTTCTCCAATTACTTTGGATGCTGCATTGATTCATAAGAATGGGTGGGCCTCAATTAATTTCTTAATGGGCCTTGTTTGCTAAAGTGGGCCGTCCATTCTTAATTAAATGGGTCAACCGATTTAATTGTTGGCCCAAATAATTTCTCTCCTACTCGTTTTGCTCTCGATCACGATTTCTTTTTTCGTTGGCTTCACCAAAAATTAGGTATATATTTTTGCCTTCAAAATATTCATTTTTTCTACAAAATGCATAAAATACCACCTTTCTCCAAATCAAGTGAATTTATCCAAATTGAGCAATAAAACCATAGAATTATAAGAAAATTGAGCTCAAAGTGTGCACTAAAATCATGTAAATTCCACCTGAATCAAGTATCAGGTCAATTGAATGGTCAGATAACAAGGTCCTTCTTTTCCTGATCCCTTTAGTAGAGTTCTCCTCTGCTAAGGTTGAGTCACTAGGATCATAAAATTCAGGAAAATTTAATGCAGGATCTAATTCAGGATCATATTCAGGGGTGTTGGCCTCAATGTCAGGGACATTGGCATTTTCAACATTTTCATTTCCCCCTGGAATATTTAATCCATTAACCACCTCAACATGGTGTGCTTCTTCATTTATAGTTGTTACCTGATTATGAACTGGGATTGGGTCATTCAAGTTCATCATTTCCTTCAGTGGGGTTTGCCTTAGGGAGACTGCCTTCATGAGTGTTGTCCACTGAGATGGTTTCAGGAGGATTATCCTGGACAACTTCAGTGAATAGAGTATCTTTCTCTTTTAGGCTTAATCTGGTTGTTTTTTGTGTGATGTCATCCACATTCAGGATTGTATCCCTGTTCTAAAAAATAGCTTCATCAAACACAACATGAGGTGTTTCTTCCACAAGAAGGGATTTACAATTGTAGACCCTGAAAGCTCTACTGATTTGGGAATATCCAAGAAATATCCCCTCATCAGCTTTACTATCAAAGGCTTTCAATTTTTCTTTCCCATTGTTGCGAATGAAACAATTAAAACCAAATATATGAAAATAAGATACTTTAGGCAGTCTTCCTTTCCAGAGTTCATAAGGGGTTTTGCCTTGGCCCAAAATCTATTTTGAGTATAGTATGTAGTGTTTGTAGCTTCAGCCCAAAATCTCTTAGGCTGATTTGAATCAGCAATTAAGGTTCTAGCAGCCTCTTTAAGAGTTCTATTTCTTCTTTCAGCTACCCCATTCTGCTGAGGGGTTCTAGCTGCTGAAGTTTCATGAGCAATTCCATTTTCAGTGCAATACTAATTGATGTATGAATTTATGAACTCAGTGCCTTTATCAGATCTTATCTTAATGATATTAAGGTTTTTCTCATTTGACAGTCTCTTTAGCAGTTCAAGGAGTTTGACTTGAGTTTCCTTCTTATTAAGGAGAAATACTACCCATGTGAACCTAGAGAAGTCATCTACAAAAACCAATGTGTATTTTCTTCCATTTTTGCTTGCAGGGGTAATTGGTCCAAATAAGTCCATATGTAATAGTTCAAGTACCCTTTCAGTAGAGATGACTGGTTTTCCTTTAAATGAAGTTTTAATCTGTTTTCTTGATATGGTTTACAAAAATGTTCTTTAATGAAAACTTCATTAGGTAGTCCTTTAACTAATGCATTTCTAGCCAGCTTGTTCATGGATTTAAAGTTCATGTGGTTTAGCCTTTTATGCCATAACCAACTTTGTTCATTTGACTTGTCCCAGTCAGCAAAATACACATTTCCTTTCCTAGTTCCAGTCAGTAGAGTTTGTTGAGTTTTATCTTTAATTAGACATTTATCCTTGGTGGACTCAACATTATATCCTTTATCACAGAACTGACTTATACTTAGAAGGTTATATTTGAGACCAGCCACATAAGACACATTGGATACCTTGACATTACCAATTATCAAGGTACCATAACCTTTTGTAGTTGCTTGTGAACTGTCTCCAAATGTGACATTAGGTCCTTCTTGTTCAATGAATTCATTGAGGAGTGTTTTTTTTCCAGTCATATGCCTTGAACATCCACTGTCCAAGTACCATGGTGTCTTTTTATTCAAGCTCCTCATCTTCTTGTGGTCCTTTGGTACCTCCAATGATCAAGTTTTAGGTATCCTTTGAATTTTGGGTCCTGAGAGGTTAGTTGTACCTTTAGGAACCCTTTGAATTCAAGGTGGCTAAGTTGTTTTCCTCTAGCATCACCATACACAGTTTTTCCCTTAAATGCCTTTGGGAAAGAGTGTGTGAAAGTGTTGACTTTGTAAGTTTCAGGAGAGTTGACATTTCTCCTGAACTTATGAGTTCTTTGTGCAGCTTGAGGGAATCTTTGAGGATGTGCATATAGATGACCATTACCCTTTGACATGTAGGGTTTTGGTTGTCTCATTTTATTGTGCCTATAAGGAGAGTTGGCCTTAGGTCTATTCAGCTGAGGTTGCCTCAGGGGAGTTGGCCTAGGCTCAACATACCTTGGAAATTCTCTCTGAAAGTTGTTCAGATGAGTTGCCCTTCCACTAGGTCAACTCTGCTGAACACCTTTTCTCTTGTATTCAGGACTTTGGCCATTTCCTAAGGTCCACGCCTAGTTCCCTGGAATACTTGAGTGGGCACCTCATGCATTTTTCCCTTTCCTTTGTTCAGTGGCTGAATTAATTCATTTTCAGCTTGTTGTGCCACTAATTTAACAAAGATCCTCTTAGTGTTACTTGTTGAAGCAACACTAAGGCAAGGTGAAGATTCGAATGGATCATATCCCAATCCACTCTTTTGAGCCATAGGTCTTTGGAAGCTTTGAATTTCCTCTATTGCCTTAGAGGATTTATTCATTGCAGACATCTTAATTCTCAAGCTCTCTTCACTTGATTTAAGAACATCATACTCATGTGAAAGATTGTCAAATTTAGCTTGTAGAATTTTAAATTCAAAGTCCTTTCTCTTCTGAATAAGCAATTGCTCATCAAACTGCTTTTGTTGATCAACTATCCTGAGAGATGCTTCATTAAGCTCTCTCAAGAGTTGTTGATACAACTCAGTAGATTTGATATCAACTGCATATTCAGCTTGAGAAGTTTTTGCAAGTTCAATGCTTAATGTCTCATTTTCTCTCACACATTTGTCATGAAGTTCTTGTAGTCTAGTGAAATCTTCCATCAACTTTCCAAGTGAAAGTTTCAGGTTGACATCACTAGTGTTCAGTGATTAAATTGATGGTGAGCTAGAAGTAGAAGATACACCATCATCTTCAATGGCCATGTTGCATACATCATCATCATCACTGTTGGAAAACAGTCCATCATTAGAAGAGTTGAAGCTCTCATCAATCTGAGACTCATCACCAGCCATCATGGCTTTTCTGCTGGTGAATCTTTTGTCTCTTTTGACTTGCCTCTCCTTTCTCTCCTTTGAGCTGAGTTCAGGGCAGTCATATTGAAAGTGCCCCTTCTTTTGACAGTTGTAGCACAAGTATTCATCATCATCTTTCTTTGACTCATTTGTTCTTCTAGATGATGAAGGTTCAGCTCTGTTGGACTGTCTCCTATCAGAGTACTTGTCCTCTGATTTTCTTTCTTCAGCCCTTTTGTCCTCAGCCTTGGCTTCAGGAGAGTTGTACCTTCTCCTTACCTTGTTGTCTTGGTAGAATTTCTTGTATCTACCAAACCTTGAGTTGAGTTTATCAACCCTTCATTTCAGCCTTAGAGACTGACTTTGATGATCTTGGAGTAGACTACATTCCTGGTTCAGCAGCTTTGGCCTTAAATGCCACTCCTTTGGTTGGTAAGGAAGGTTCTTCAGTAGGCTTTCTTCTGTTGAGATCAAACTCATAAGCTTTGAGTTCATAGAAGACTTGTTGCATGGACATGGTAGAGAGATCCTTGGTGTTCTGCATCATTACAGAGTATACATCCCACTTTTGAGTGAGACTCCTTAGAATCTTGAGTGCAATTTCTCTCTTGGAGTACACCTTGCCCAATGAGTTAATCTCATTCATTATGTTAGTGAATCTACCAGCAAAATTGTCAATGGGCTCTTCATGCTCCTTTGTGAATTGCTCAAACTTCTGCACTGCCACTTGGAGCTTGTTCCCCTTGATTTTATCAGTACCCTCACACATTTCAGAAAGGGTATCCCAAATTTCTTTGGCTGTTGTGCAGTGGTAGACTATCCCCATTACTGCATCTGGAATTGTTTAGTAGAGAATGTTCATTGCTAGATAATTGAGATTATGTCTCCTTCTCTCTTAAGTAGTGAGATCATCTTCATCTTTGGGGATCTCCTGCCTTATATCAGCTCTTTGAGCTTCAGTAATTCTGTGATTAGCTTGAGTGAATAAGAAAGGACCCTTTGTGATGACTCTCAACATCTCATTGTGAAGGCATGCAAGATAAGCTCTCATCCTAATTTTCCAGAAGTCATAGTTCTCAATTGAGAACATAGGCAGCTTATGATGAGATATGTGATTGACAGGATCTGAAGCCATATTGTTGATGGTCTCCACTGCATCACCAAGAACAGCAGCATTGTTGTTGTTGTTGTTGTTGTTTTTGTTCCTTGCCATATCTCAGATAAAGGGGTTAGACAACAAGATGTTAAGATTTCAGAGAGATCAGTTCAGTGAGCACACTAAAATATGTTTTTAAAAATCAAAATGGATTTTCAGAAGCAGTGGTCTTTGAACCCCTCCTCTAATACCACTTGTTGGTCCTGAAAGGAGTAGTAACAAGTGTATGGGAGGGGGGGAATACACTTGTATATGCAAATCTTTTTCAAATCAATCAAAACAGACTTTCAGCAAGGTTGTCCTGGATAACTTTTCTGATATGTATAACTTTCAGAAGATAATCAAACTACTAAGCACTATAAAGTACTTAGTTGAATAACTATGTAATTAAGTTATAAGTGTGGGATTATGGTTAGCCCTTATGTTTAAACTCCTTTTAATTCTAAAATCTTATCTTAACACTTAATACAGTTTGTGTGCAGTGTATGAATGTGTTACTTGAATGAAATAACTTGTAAGTAAATGACACAAAGAGTTTATAGTGGTTCAGAGACTCAAGCTCCTATATCCACTCTCCCTCATTTAACAGGATAATTCCTTCACTCTTGGAATTGATTTATTTTATAGTGCCAATGTGCACTGATCAACCACACCACTCCTTGGTGCCTTGATCCCTAGGAATTCAGAGTCCTAGTACTCTCTCTCAACTCAGAACTGAACTATTCTTCTCTCAACAGTTAGTTCCTTACACTTCTACTACAACAATCCTTCTAACTTTCCTTGAAAGGTTTAAGGGTTGATGTTGGTTCCAACTAGGTGAGATATCCTTTACAATTGAGCACTGTGTTTAGGATAGGATATCTCTCTAAGCTTTGAATCCTTTACAGTTCGTTTCTTAGAAGGCTTGAATGCTTTGTAGTTTCCTTTGATTCTCAGGATGATTGGATTGTAGTTGGATGCCTTTAAATGGTTTCCACACTTCTGTATTTATAGAGCAAGATGAGGTTATGTCCGTTGGAGAGACAACCTCAAAATGTCTATATATGTCTTCCTTGAACTTTGCAACTGGAAGACAGATTCTTGAAAGTGACATGTCCTTAATTTGGGAAGTAAACGGCTGTAAGCTCCTTGTGTTGACTTTGATGCACTCTTCCCAATGTCCAACTTGAAGATTCACTTGATCAGACATGGACATCACTTCTGATCATTGGTCCTATGATAAGGACAACTTTCCTTATCATCTGGACAAGTCTGCTTATCAGATTCTGCCTACATGACTTATCAGCAGTGTTGGCATAACTCTTTTAGATGACTTGGCTATGTAACTTCACTGATCTTTACTTGATGGTTCTTGAGCATTCATGCTTCCATATCAGTGGTTTTGACCCCATCAGCACAGTTGGCCTTTGCCTTAGAACATTTCAGGTTCAAGTGTGCTTGGTTAATTCTGCTGTTCAACTCCTCTGAGCTTGTAATGCACATCAGCAGACTTGATCTTCTAGATGTGTTCTTGTCATTAGATCATCATCAAGCTATGTGACTTACACAAATATGTACAACCGCAATTTTCAGAAGTCAACACCAAGCATTCAAGCAACCATTGAAAAACCTTCTATACACAATGGATAATAGAAGAATGTTGAAGAAGTCGTTTCAATAGAGCTGCAAATAGACAATTTGAATGTTTTTCTCTCCAACGGATAAATGTTTAAATTGCTCTATAAATACAGAAGTGATTCAAGGAAACAAGTATCCAACCAACTGCTATCAAACTAAAATCAAGCAATCACAAGGAAACTCAAGCTATCAAACATTCTAGCAATATCCCAAGTTTCCTATTCACTTATAGCTAAGCCTAAATTGTAATATCCTAAGCTTAGCAAAGAGATATCGTATTTATTTACATTGTTCTTATTGTAAAGCATATCTCATCTAGTTAGAACCAAACCTCAAACCCTTACCTCTTAGAGAAGTAGAGTTTGTTGTAGAAGTGAGGAGTTAAAGGTTGTTAAGATAAAAATGCAGCTTTAACTCAAAGAAGTTGAGGACTTGGACTCTGAAATCATAGGGATCAAAGCACTAAGGATAGTGTTGTTGATCAGTGCACCTTGGCACTATAAAACAAGTTAATTCCAGGATCTTGAGTCTCTGAACCACTATAAATTTGCTGTGTTATTCACTTATTGCATTGCTCTTCCTTGACCATATTCACACATTGCACTCAGAGCTTTATTGAAAGAGCTTATATCTTAATAGTTAAGGAAAACCTGTTTTGGACAAAGTTCCTGATAAAACTGTTTTCAGAAATTAACAAGGAGTTTTCTAAGTAAAAGGGCCAACCACATTCCGCACTTCATAGCTTAATTAGATAGTTGTCCAACTGATTACTTCATAGTTTTCAATAGGTTGATTATCTACCAAAGTTATCACTCAGAGAAGTTGTCAGACAACTCTCCTGATAGGTCAAACTGTTTGAAAAGAAAAATTTACATACACAAGTGCATTCCCCCCCCCATACACTTGTGTCATACTTCTTCAAGGACCAAAAAGTGGTATCAGAACAGGGGTTCAAAGACCACTGCTTCTGAAAATCCATATGATTTAAAAAAAAAAATCATATTATCTTTGGTCACTGAACTGATCCATTTCTGAAAACCTATTTGTGTGTTTTATCTAACCATATAGTGCAAAAATGCTTAACAATGCAGTTCCAGGTGATGTTGTTGAAACCATCGACAACATGGGTCCTAACCAATTAAACCACAACCACAAGCTGCCCATGTTCTCAATTGAGAATTGTGATTTTGGAAGATAAGGATGAGAGCTCACCTTGTTTGTCAACATGATGAAATGTTTAAAGTTGCCACAAAGGGACCATTCATCTTCACCAAGGTAAATCCCAAGCTCACTGATGAACAGAAAGCATATCCAAGGGAGTTGCTGCCAAAAGAAGAATATGACCTTACTGCAGAAGAGAGAAAGAGACATAATCTGAATTATGTTGCCATGAATACTCTCTACTAGACAATTCCAGATGTAGTGATGGGAAAAGTATAAAACTGCACCACAACAAAGGAAATTTGGGATACTCTAACACTTATGTGTGACGGTACCCAAAAGATAAAGGAAAACAAGCTCCAAGTGGCAATTCAGAAATATGAGCAATTCACCATGGAGCCCAATGAAACCATTGATCATCTTGATGGCACATTCACTGACATCATGAATGAGATCAATTCTTTGGGAATTTTTTATGCCAAAAGAGAAGTGGCATTAAAAAATTTGAGAAGTCTCACATCTAAGTGGGATATTTATTCAGTCATGATGCAAAACACAAGCAACCTACACAACATGCCCATGCAACAAGTGTTCTCTGAACTCAAAGCTTATGAGTTTGACCTAAATAGAAAGAAGGTACATGAGGAGCCCTCCACCTCTAGAAAAAGTCTTGCATTCAAAGTGATTTGTCGTGAGATTGCTCGAATTTGTGGATGAATTGTGCTTTAAATATCAAGTTATTCTTGCAAGAGTAATGTGATTGTGGGTTAATTCTCGAAATTTTGATACACGGACATTATTGCTTTATTTCTAGGTAATACAAGAAGTTTCGAAGCAAACCACGAAGAATCCAGACGTTGGATCAATCCAAAGATTATACATGAAAGGCATCGAAGAGAGGATCGTAACAAGACAAGAATCTAGTCGATCGGGCATTGGGAGTGAAAGTTATGCATGAAACAAGAAGGGGAGGTGGCCACTCGGCCGAGTGCTCAGACTCGGCCGAGACAGAGACTTTTGCAAAAAAACTGAGCACTCGGCCGAGTTGAAGGCAGAATCACAGTTTCTGGAATTGAGGGACCACTCGGCCGAGTGAGCCAACTCGGTCGAGTGAGCCAACTCGGCCGAGTCAAGGCCAAATACGTAGCCACTGGAATTGAGAGATCACTCGCCCGAGTGAGCCAACTCGGCCGAGTCACTGATGGATAAAAGCGTGGCACGCTTTTTACTTAGTCCACTCGGCCGAGTCACAGTGCAATTTTTGCCCACTCACACTTTTGACCTAGGGACACGTGCCAAGCTTGATTGGAAGAGTATAAAATGCCACAAATTCATTTTTCACAAGGAGGCAGCCATTGGAAGAGTTCTCAAGCTCCCCAAATCCAAATTTCACCATTATTTGCTCATTTTACTTAGTTTTAGCCATAGAACTTAGTGAATTTCCATAGCTAGTTTATCTTTGATGTTGTAATTTCATTTTCAAGGTAGAGATTGAAGATTGTGTTGAAGGTTTGAAGGTTTATTTCATATTTGTAAGACAAGAGGTGATATCTTAATTTAATTTGAGTATTTTGTTATTATTAAGCATGGGTATGTTTGTTTTCTCACTTATCTTACTCAATTTCCCTAAATTAGTCATGGGCTAAGCATATTTGTGTTTGGGTGTTGTATAATTGTGATGAAATTAATGTTTTAGCTTGATTTTGATTGTGGAATTCATTGGTAGGTTCATTGGTTAGGTTTATGGGTTTTGATAGATCATTTATTAGAACTCAATTAATAGGTTGTATTGGAAAATCAATTAATGCAACGAGAGTTGGTTAATCGGGGTAGATAGTATAATCGAGGGTTGAGAATCGAGTGAATCAGTTAATATTAGTTTATCGCAACGAGAGTTGGGTAAATTTCATTAGAACCCCATTTATCTACATTAATTGCTTGAATTAACATTTGAGTGATTAGTGAGAAGGCCATAAGAGCTTGGTTGTTAGTATTCAAGTGGAAAAGCATAACTAGAGATTAGTTTAGTATAATTTATGTCACGCCCCAATTTTCATAAAAGTAGATTTTCGAAAATATAACTTAGAAAGTAAAAATAAAAGGGCGTGACCTAAAGATTTATTAATGTTTTAGTACAATATACCTTAAAAGGGTCAACTGAATGTATAATTTTCTTATAGAAAACTTAATTAAAAAAACACTTGATAATAGAACTAATGTGTTCAATAAATTTTAGTCACAATTACTTGACATCCACCGCCTCTCCACGTCATCAACTCCTAAATCTGAAATATTAAAATAAAGGGGTGAGCAAACCACAACTCAGCGGGGACAAGCTTGTCAAACTAAATACAATAAGCAATTAAATTATCACAAACGTAAACATGCATTTAATGTATTGTCACTTCTCAACTTCTCGTTTATAAAGGTCAGAAGACCTACTTCTCAACTTCTCGTTTATAAAGGTCAAATGACCTGTTTGTCTCAACTTCTCGTTTATAAAGGTCAGAAGACCTACTTCTCAACTTCTCCATATTTTTCAATACATAATTCACATGAGTAACAATAAAATCACAGATCACATTTAATAATGACAAACAATTTAGATAGAAAATCCCCACCTCAAAGTCAATTGAAGAAAGTGTTGCTTTAATCCTTCTCTCGTAATTATAGTCAGCCTACATAATTAAAATAGCATATCTCAATGTTATAAATAATAAATAAATAAAGGGTTAATTCTAAATAAATACACCACCTTTTATCTCAGTATCAATTTAATCACGACCTTTACGATTATTGTAAAAAATCCCAACCTTTCATCCTGTTGCAATTAGATACACATTTTTTTTCTCCGGCCAACAATTGATGATGTGATTTGCCGGAGCTTGCCACGTCAGATTACCCATATTGTTTTTTATTTTTTTTATTTTCCAAATCAGATTCAATTTTATATAAATAAAAATAAAAATAAAACTTCCGCTTCTTCTGCGTCTTTCTCAACTTCTCAAACTCAATACAATTCTTCTCTTTTAACCCTTAAAAATCAAAATCATAAGGATAGAATTAACACTAAACATGGCAAAAAAAATTGTAAAAAATCCTTAAAAAAAAATTCTGGGTACTACACTGTTGATAGATCAAGCATGCATGGTAGAAGGATGTGGAAGATGAAGAAGAGAGGTCCTGAGGAAATTACTAGAAATTCTACAAAATTGACAAGACATGGAATACAAATGACTTGCTCTGTATGTAATGTAGTGGGCACAACAAAGAAAAGTTGTTCCCGTGCAAAGGACTTCAAAAGACCAGAGAAATATGGAAGAATGAAAATAACAATATAGTTATAAGAAATATACAAATATTTAATAAAATAAGAAACTTACCCTCATATAATAGTGTCAAAGGTTTCGAAAATCAATACACTCATGTCTTGATTTGCCATTTTTCTTCAAACATGACAAACATATAACATGACATTTTTTTAAATCACTATATGTTGCTAAAAAAATTAGTATAAATGACCAAAAACACAATCTTACATGCAATTTCTCTGGTCTTTTCAAGTCCTTTGCACGGGAACAACTTTTCTTTGTTGTGGCCACTACATTACATACAGAGCAAGTCATTTGTATTTCATGTCTTGTCAATTTTGTAAAATTTCTAGGAATTTCCTCAGGACCTCTCTTCCTTATCTTCCCTTATCTTCCACATCCTTCTACCATTCAAGGGTTAAATGCTTGACCTATCAACAGTGTAGTACCTAGAATTTTTTTTAAAGGATTTTTTACAAATTTTTTTGTCATTTTTAGGGTTAGTTCTATTCTTATGATTTTGATTTTTAGGGTTAGAAGAGAAGAATTTATGGTGAAATAAGCTCTAATTTAATTTGGAATTTGAGATTTGTGTGGAATAAAATTTAGGGCAGAAATCTTATATATAGATATATGGAAATTGGGCTTGGGCTTTAAGTGAATTAAAAGAATCTTAGAAGTTTAAATTTAAATGGTTTTCAATATTTATCTTAATAAACTTACAATTATAATGTAACTAAAAAATTTATAAATATTAACCCATATAAACTTATATTATAAATTTTAGGGGTGTTAAAATTTAGGTAGATTCGAACCCCCTAGTCGTGTGATTACCCGGGTAAGAAAGCCTCTATTCATCCTTTCGATCCTAGGTGCTTTACTCGATATATGCTTAGTGATTGCTTCTACCAAATTTCATCCAATGAATTACACATAGAATTCAACTATTAAAATCGATTCCACACAAGGACGAACACCCGAACACTACCTCTCTCCACTTGATTTCTATCATTATCTTTTTTAGTTATTGCTTATCATTAATTGTTAATTGAGAATTTCATTTACATTTCTTAGCACAAACCATGAATTTCCACTATATTCAAAGATCAAGGCATAGCACTAAGGCTACTTTTACATACTAGTCTCGCGGATCGATAATTTAACCGGGCCTTACTCTTATTACATACGAACCTCTTATACTTGAGGGGAACGTGTTGGTAAAATTACGTGTCAAGTTTTTTGGCACCGTTGCCGGGGACTAGTTTTGTTGTTAAGTAACTTAGTGTTTGTTGGTCTTGAGTACTAGTGATTTTATTTTCTTGTTAGTAAGTTCTTTGTTTGTCTTGTCTTTGGAAATTGATACTTGGTTGATTCTATAGGTGCATGAACACAAGAGGAAGTGGGATCGATCCAATTCCTATTGATTTGGAAATTGAAGCTACCGCTAGAAGAAGAAATCGAGATCGGAATCAAAGACTTGCACAAGAGAGAGCAATGGCGGAGAACCAAGGAAACAACAACAATCAAAACATCAATCCACCCCCGGTTGACAACCGAATCATTGGAGCGGGGAATGAGGGTGGAGTTGGTCGCGAGGAAGAGAGAACCATTCGGGATTACTTTGAACCCCCGGTTCAAAGGTACTATGATGGAATCGAGCGCCCTCCTATTGCGCCTAACAACTTCGAAATTAGCCCGAGCCTAATTCGAATGCAAGAGAAGAGACAATTTGGAGGTGAGCCACTTGAAGATCCTAATCAACACTTGTCCCGGTTTTTGGAGTATGCGGATACGGTCAAGATCAATGGGGTACATGAGGATACTTTGAAGATGAGGCTCTTTTCTTTCACATTGAAAGATAAAGCTAAGGAATGGCTTACCTCAATGATCAACAACCGGGTAACCACATGGGACGAGCTTAACAAGAGGTTCTTATTGAAGTTCTTTCCACCATTCAAGACTTTTCAATGCAAGACCGAGATCACTCAATTTCTCCAAAGGTAGAATGAAAGTATTTATAGTGCATGGGAGAGATTCCAAAGTCTTTTGAGGAGATGTCCTCAACATGGATTTGCGGAAGAGCAAACGATTAGCTTCTTCAACAATGGATTGGGGCTTTCTTCAAGGCAATACATTGATGCATCCACGGGTGGGCAATTTTTTACAAAGAGTGCAAGGGTAGCAAAAGAGATCATCGAAGCAATTGCTACAAACAACTACGATTGGCCTATTGATGGAAATAGACCCAATAGAGTTGCTCAAATTGGGAATAACTCAACAACATTGGGTGTTACAATCAAGATGCTCTTGGACAAGGTTGATTTGATGGAAAACAATCAAAGGAGAGAAAATTTTGGTGGGGGAATGGAAATACGTAACATGTTGAACCAAGTGGAGGATGCTAACTACATGGGAAGGCCCCAATACCAACATGGGAATTTTTAAGGAAATTTTCACCAACCCTTCCCAAACCAAGCTCCAAATCAAAACCGCTTCCAAAAACATGCCCAAACCCAATTCCAAGGAAATCCTCCTTACAATCCAAATGTTCGTAAACATGAAAACTTCTCTTATGGAAATCCTAAAGCCGCTCTCACTCTCCCTGCAGGATTTGATCCAGGTGCTCGTGCACCAAACAACGAGGGGAGACCTCAATTGGAAGACATGTTGTATACCTTCATAAACATGAACAAAGAAAAAATGGACAAAGTGGAGGAGCAAATGGTCTCACTTACTAATAAAATGAAGAACATGGAGTTTCAAATGGGACAAATGGCTTCTTCAAGTGGTGCAAATCAAAAGGGTAAGTTTCCTTCCACTACGGAAACTAATCATAAAGAGCATTGCAAGAAAGTTGAGCTAAGGAGTGGGAAGAGTTATGAGAGCCCAAGTATGCCAATTGAGGAAGGGTAGAAGGTTGATGAAGAGGAGGGAAATGGAGAAGACTTTGTGATTGTGGAAGAGGAAGTTGGGATTGAAGACACCAAGGAAAATGAAGAGTTGAAGAAAGAAGAGAGGATCCCTAAGTGGAAGAAAGCCAAAGAGGCAAAGTTGCAAGAAGAGAAGATAGAGTGTGATGCTTTGGGAATTCCAAAAACACTTGATCCACCACCTTTCCCTCAACGTTTCATGAAGAAGAAACTTGATGAGAAGTTCTCAGAAAAGAAGTTCTGAGCAATCTATTATGCTTCCAAGACCTTTAATCCGGCCCAAGCAAATTACACCACCACGGAGAAAGAGCTATTGGCGGTCGTGTATGCTTTTGATAAATTTCGCCCCTATTTGGTGTGGGGGAAAATAATTGTGTATACGGACCATTCAGCCATTCGCTACCGCATGTGCAAGAAAGATGCTAAGCCTCGATTGATCCGTTGGGTGTTGCTTCTCCAAGAGTTCGACATAGAGATCCGTGACAAGAAAGGGAGTGAGAATGTGATAGCGGATCACTTGTCACGTCTTGAGAGAGAAGAGGATTTTGAAGAGAAAGATGGTGAGGTAAAGGAAGAGTTTCCGGATGAAAAGCTCTTTGGGATAGAGGAGATTGACTATGTTAAGATGAACCCGATGATGGAAGTTGATGTGAGCACCCCTTGGTATGCGGACTTTGCCAACTTCTTGGCTTGTGGGAAGATACCTGAGGACATCCAAGGTATGCTAAGAAGAAGTTTCTTAGAGATGTTAAATGCTACATTTGGGATGATCCTATTTTATTGAAAAGAGGAGTGGATTCTATTCTTAGAAGGTGTGGTCCACAAGAGGAGGTTGAAAACATTTTGACACATTGCCATTCAATGCCTTGTGGTGGGCATTTCGGGGTTTCCAAGACGGTGATGAAGATCCTACAATCGGGTTTTTATTGGCCTACTATTTTCAAAGATAGTAGAGAGTTTGTACAAAGGTGTGACCGATGTCAAAGAATGGGGACGATCACAAAAAGAGATGAGATGCCACTAACAATCTTCATTTAAGTGGAAGTATTTGATGTATGGGGAATCAATTTCATGGGTTCATTTCCCCCATCATTTGGGTGTAGTTACATACTCGTGGGAGTTGACTATGTCTCAAAGTGGGTGGAAGCTATTGCCACAAAGACTAGTGACTCAAAAGTCGTGATCCAATTTCTCAAGAAGACTTTGTGATTGTGGAAGAGGAAGTTGGGATTGAAGACACCAAGGAAAATGAAGAGTTGAAGAAAGAAGAGAGGATCCCTAAGTGGAAGAAAGCCAAAGGGGCAAAGTTGCAAGAAGAGAAGATAGAGTGTGATGCTTGGGAAATTCCAAAAACACTTGATCCACCACCTTTCCCTCAACGTTTCATGAAGAAGAAACTTGATGAGAAGTTCTCAAAGTTCTTGGAGGTGTTCAAGAAGGTGACTATTAATGTCCCCTTGATGGAAGCTCTTGAAGAAATGCCCACTTATGCAAAGTTTCTAAAGGACTTGATCACGAAAATAAGGAAGGCGGGTGATAGTGAAGTGGTGAATCTCACCTTGGGATGTAGTGCAATACTACCAAAGAATCTCCCTCCAAAGATCAAGGACCCGGGAAGCATAACTCTTTTGTGTGAGTTGGGTAACAATGAGAAAAGAAGAGCATTGTGTGATGTGGGGGCAAGTATCAACCTCATGCCTCTATCCATCTTCAACCGATTGAAGGATGGAGAGTTGAAACCTACTTCCATGACCCTCCAACTTGCGGATCGATCTATCACATATCCGGAGGGGATTGTTGAGGATGTATTAATCAAGATTGGGGATTTTGTTTTTCCCGCGGACTTCGTGGTGATGGACATAGAAGAGGATGAGAGTGTTCCATTGATTCTAGGAAGGCCTTTACTAGCTACGACTAGAGCGGTGGTGAACACTTACTCGGGTGAAGTCACATTGGAGCTTGGCAAAGAAAAGCTCGTTGTCAAATCATATGAAGCCATGAAACATACACCCGAGGAGTTTGAATGCAAATCAATTGATGTTGTGGAACTTTGTGTCCAAGAGACACTTGAAAATTCTCTTGACCCTTTCTCTCCTAATATTTTTGATACTCCTATTTTTTATATTATGAATGATGAATTTTCACTTGATTGTGTTGATGATAGGAAATCTTGTGAGAAGAAGGATGTCAATGAAGTTTGGGGAAGAAAGAAGTTTCCAACACCACCTTTAAGGGAACCCGTGGAAGGAGTAGAGAAATCGGAAGGAAAGAAAGAAGGCTTGAAACCTCTACCGGATCATCTCAAATATGCCTTTCTTGAAGATGATGGAAAGTGTCCGGTAATCGTTTCTTCCCTTTTAAATGATAGTGAATTGCATGATCTTCTTGTTGTCATTAAGAAGCATAAGTCGACTTTAGGGTGGTCTATTGAAGATTTAAAAGGCATAAACCCCTCGATTTGCATGCATAAAATTCGTTTAGAAAAAGATAAGAAGCCCATTGTGCAAAATCAAAGAAGAGCGAATCCTATCATACAAGAGGTAATTAGGAAAGAGGTGATTAAGTTTCTTGATTCGGGAATGATCTTCCCCATTTCAGATAGTCCATGGGTCTCACCATTACATGTAGTGTCTAAGAAGGGTGGAATGACGGTCATACATGGGGATAATAATGAATTGATTGCTACTAGGGTTGCCACGGGATGGCGGGTGTGTGTTGATTACCGTGAACTTAACAAGGCCACATGCAAGGACCATTTTCCATTGCCTTTTCTTGATCAAATGCTAGATAGATTGAGTGGATTTGCAATTTATTGTTTCTTGGACGGATACTCCGGGTATAATCAAATCATGATTGCCCCGGAGGATCAAGAAAAGACAACATTTACTTGTTCATATGGTACTTTTGCATGGAGAAGGATGCCATTTGGGCTTTTTAATGCCCCGGCTACCTTCCAAAGATGTATGATGGCAATTTTTCATGGACTTATTGAGAATATTATGGAAGTGTTTATGGACGACTTTTCCGTTTTCGGAGAGTCGTTCACTTCTTGCATACATAATGTTGAGCTTGTTTTACAGAGGTGTGAAGATACTAATCTCGTTTTAAATTGGGAGAAGTGCCATTTCATGGTAAGAGATGGGATTGTTCTTGGACACCACGTGTCATCAAAGGGGTTGCAAGTGGACCGTGCTAAGGTGGTAGCCATCGAGAAATTACCACCACCATCTAGTGAAAAGGGATAAGATCATTCCTTGGTCATGCCGGATTCTATCGTCGGTTCATCACGGATTTCTCTAAGCTTTCTAAACCCTTATCTCACTTACTTGAGAAAAATGTGCCTTTTGAGTTAACTAATGATTGTTTGATTTCTTTCAAGGCTCTTAAGGAGGCATTGATCACCGCACCTATCCTAGTGAGTCCGGATTGGAATGAACCATTTGTGCTAATGTGTGATGCAAGTGATTTCACTATGGGAGTAGTGCTCAGACAAGTCCGAGAAAAGAAGTTCTGAGCAATCTATTATGCTTCCAAGACCTTTAATCCGGCCCAAGCAAATTACACCACCACGGAGAAAGAGCTATTGGCGGTCGTGTATGCTTTTGATAAATTTCGCCCCTATTTGGTGTGGGGGAAAATAATTGTGTATACGGACCATTCAGCCATTCGCTACCTCATGAGCAAGAAAGATGCTAAGCCTCGATTGATCCGTTGGGTGTTGCTTCTCCAAGAGTTCGACATAGAGATCCGTGACAAGAAAGGGAGTGAGAATGTGATAGCGGATCACTTGTCACGTCTTGAGAGAGAAGAGGATTTTGAAGAGAAAGATGGTGAGGTAAAGGAAGAGTTTCCGGATGAAAAGCTCTTTGGGATAGAGGAGATTGACTATGTTGAGATGAACCCGATGATGGAAGTTGATGTGAGCACCCCTTGGTATGCGGACTTTGCCAACTTCTTGGCTTGTGGGAAGATACCTGAGGACATCCAAGGTATGCAAAGAAGAAGTTTCTTAGAGATGTTAAATGCTACATTTGGGATGATCCTATTTTATTGAAAATAGGAGTGGATTCTATTCTTAGAAGGTGTGGTCCACAAGAGGAGGTGGAAAACATTTTGACACATTGCCATTCAATGCCTTGTGGTGGGCATTTCGGGGTTTCCAAGACGGTGATGAAGATCCTACAATCGGGTTTTTATTGGCCTACTATTTTCAAAGATAGTAGAGAGTTTGTACAAAGGTGTGACCGATGTCAAAGAATGGGGACGATCACAAAAAGAGATGAGATGCCACTAACAATCTTCATTTAAGTGGAAGTATTTGATGTATGGGGAATCGATTTCATGGGTCCATTTCCCCCATCATTTGGGTGTAGTTACATACTCGTGGGAGTTGACTATGTCTCAAAGTGGGTGGAAGCTATTGCCACAAAGACTAGTGACTCAAAAGTCGTGATCCAATTTCTCAAGAACAGCGTGTTCTCACGTTTTGGAGTCCCAAGATGCTAGATAAGCGATGGAGGCTCCCACTTCGTGAACAAATTGTTGGGAAAGTTGCTTGAAAGGTATGGGGTGAAACACAAAGTTACTACGGCATATCATCCCCAAACGAATGGATTGGCGGAAGTTTCTAACCGTCAAATCAAGCAAATCTTGGAGAAGACGGTGAAGGTCAATAGGAAAGATTGGGCCATCCAACTCGATGACGCATTGTGGGCCTATCGTACGGCTTACAAGACTCCTTTGAACATGTCACCATATCAACTTGTTTTTTGAAAGTCGTGTCACTTGCCCGTGGAGTTAGAGCACAAAGCACATTGGGCAATTCGTAAGATGAACTTGGATAGTAAATAGGTGGGGGAGAAGATGCTTCTTCAACTTCATGAACTAGAAGAGTTTAGGGAGAATGCTTATGAAAATTCTCGTATCTTCAAGGAGAAGACAAAGAAGTGGCACGACCAAAGAATCAAGAAGAAACATTTTCAAGTGGGGTGACAAAGTGCTTCTCTTCAACTCACGATTGAAGCTTTTTCCCGGGAAACTCAAGTCAAGATGGAGTGGACCCTTTGAGATAGTGAAGATTTTTCAAAATGGAGTGGTTGAGTTGAAAAACACCAAGGATGAGCATTTCACGGTGAATGGGCATCGGATCAAGAAATACCTTTCCCCTACTCAAATCGGGGATGTGAATGTGGATTACATTGAAGATAGTTGAGTGACTTAAGCTCTGTCCGGCTTGAAGACGTTAAATTTAGCGTTAAATGGGAGGCAACCCATTTTTACTTGTTTTCATAATGTAGTTTTCTTTTATTTTGTTAGATGATGCTTTTGATGGTGGGTGAGCTTGATTTTTGTAGGTACATTCGTATGGACGTGTTGGTCCTGAAATGAGTATATAACAAGTGTATGGGGGGGGGGGGGGAATACACTTGTATGCAAATTCTTTTTAACTTTGATCTAACCAGAGATCAGCAAGGTTGTCTTGGACAACTCTGCTGAAGATGATTAACTCTTCTAAGATAATCAAGCTACTAAGTACTATTGAGTACATAGTTGAATAACTATCTAGGGGAGTTATATGTGCGGAATAGTGGTTGACCCTTTTAGTTTAGACTCATTTAGTTCTGAAAATCACTTAGTCAATTCAATACAGTCCAGTTTCAGGGAACTTGTCCAAAGCTGCACTTATAGTGCCAAGCTGCACTTGACCAATAACACCACTCTTGGTGAATTGATCCCTAGGATGTCTAGAGTCCTAGTACCCTCTTCTCAACTCAGAACTGAACTGTTCTTCTCTCAACAGTCAGCTCCTACCACTTCTACTACTACAACAACCTTCTCACTTTCTCACTTGAAAGGGGTAAGGATTGAAGTAAGGTTCCAACTAATGAGATATCCTTTACAATGAAGATCAGTGTATAAGGATAGGATATCTCTCTAAGCTTGTGTATGGGTATACAATTAAGTTCAGCTTAGAAGAAGTGTATGAAGACTAAGATATTCTTTGAAAGCTTTGAAAGTTCTATGAGCTTTGAGCTTCAGAATAGTTGATGTAGTTGGATGCTTTCAAATGGTCTTCACACTTCTGTATTTATAGACAATTGAAGGATTTGCCCGTTGGAGAGGCAGCCTCAAAAGTCCATAAATGTCTTCTTTTAGTTCTTCAACTTAGAAGACAGAATCTTGATAGTGACATGTCCTCATTTGGGAAATAAACGGCTGTATAAGCTTTGTTTTCATTCTGCAGCACTCTTCCCAATATCTGACTTTAAGATTCTCTTGATAGGATTTGGACATGGCTTCTGAAGATTGTACCAATGATAGGACAACATTCCTTATCAAATTGGACAACTCTCCTTATCACTATCAGCAGTCTTGCTTATCAGAGGTTGGCTTGCTCTTCTTTAGATGACTTGGCTCTTATCCTTTGCTTCACTTCAAGGTGATCTTAGCATGTTGAATTGTAGTTCTTTAGGGTGTGGTTGTCTCTAACTCTTCAGCATAGTTGACCTCAAGCTTTCATAGCATTTGATCTTGATTAATTGTGCTGAGACAACTCCTCTGGACAACTCTCCTGAACAGCATATTTGGTCTTCAAAAGACTTAGTGGTTGTTCCAGAATTTGAGCCTTGAGGGGACTTGTTCTTGATAGACTTCATAGCATATGTTCCCCCTTAACTTGTGCATCTAATCAACTAAGAGCTGCCTAAACATGTTAGCTTCTCATCTAGCCTTATTCTATATGTTCTAACATTCTTAGAACATAATCATCTTTGATTTAGGCATGTCTCAGGGGGTTTTGGTATTGAATCAAAACATATTTCATTTTATTCCCAACAATTTCCCCCTTTTTGATGATGCCAAAACCTATACATTCTATGAAAAAGTGACTTAGTTACACCTATTACATTTATCTTCAGAATGCATGACTAAGGTCAATAATCCTGAAAAGCAATGTGTTAGTGTACTCACTGTTCATGTTGCACATAGGTTTTAAAGATAGGCATTGAGAGATTTCTGTAACAATGTATCTTGATTCAAAGTCAGTTCAACTATCATTCATATGAAAATCATTACAAGTATGTTGATAGTTGAAATTAACATATCAGAGCATGAATTCAAGACACTATTACAATTGATCACTTCATTACAACTATTCAGAGCATATACTAAACATAAGATCTAGAGTATCAGAGCTTAAACAACTAATCACTTCAAACATGTCTAGATCTTCAAGTATCAGAGCATCTTCTAGTATCAGAGCAAACACCAAAGCACTTAATAGTATTTGGATCTTCAAGTATCAGAGCAAAATCAGATATCAAAGCAGATACTTGTATCAGAGCAACCAATGCATATCAGAGCAGTTAGATTATCACAGCACACCACATCAGCAGTCTTGACCAAATTTCAGCACAATTGGCTAATCAAAAAGGGTCATAGGACTTAGCCATTTCAGAGATCATCCTCAGGAGGTGGCACCATCCCATATTGTGCCCATACTCTCCTTTTCAAGGCCATAGCTTCTTGGTTTGTTCCCTTGGGTCCAAGAACCATCTTGTTCAGCTTAAGGATTTCAGTAAATTCATTAAGAATCTTTGACTGATCAATCCATCCATCCAGCTTTGGAGGCATGTATATGATTGGCTTGGGGGCAGTGAGTTCAAATCTTGCAATATCAGCAGCTACAAGCAGTTGTTGATAAAGCTCTCTGTGATACTCAATCATGAACTCAGCAAAAGTGGAGTTAGCATCTCTTCCATTCCATCTGTCAATGACATACTGATCATAGACAAACTCCCTTTTGGCTTCCTCCCATGAGTCATTCAGTTGAATTGGCACCCATTTATCCAAGTGAGGATATTTGGTGTCCATAGGGATCAACAGCTGTGGCTTCATCTTGTTGAAGGTTGCTCTCTTCCTTCTTGGCTTCTGGAAATCTGCTCTTCTTTTATCCTTGCTCTTTGTGCTTCATCCATCAAGTCCATCCTTTCTTGGGACCTCATCATGGCCAACTTCTGTTATGTTTCAGTGTCTTTGCCATACCCTTCATGAAACAGCTTTGATGGATCATTTAGCACTACCACTTTCTTCTTTTTAGGTCCAGGTCCAAAGCCTTCTTCATATAGCTCCTCTACATCTTCAGAAGCTTTGGCACCTTCAGTGGACTTAGTTTCAGTAGACTTTTCCTTCTCAGAAGACTTGTCTTTTTCAGCAATCTTGGACACTTCAGCATTCTTGTCCTTTTCAGCAACTTTGGTCTTCTTGGAGATAGGTTCATCATCATCAATTCTGAATTCAGGAGGCAAATCAAGGCTGTTAGGAAAGTCAGTAAATGTCTCAGCTGATCTTTTCTTTCCTTTGGCCTTCTTGATTTTTCCTCTAGTTTGGACACCTTCATCATCTTTGTCCAAACCAGACACCTCTCCTCCTGGTCTCTGCTGTAGCCTCACTCTTTCCTCTTGGGCTGAGGCCATTGAATTTTTCAAAGCAAGTACTAACTGCTCCTCTTCATCTAATTCTTCCAAGTTAAGCACTGCTGGTTCGTTTCCTTTTCCCTCAGGAGCTTTGTCCTTACCCTTGACTGGGCTTCCAATCACTAAGGCACCTTTTGCCCTTGCTCTTTCCCTTTCCCCCTTTTCTGCATTCTGTCATTGCTCAAGCTTAGAAAGGATAGAACAGGCTTCATCTTTTGTTGGACAACCTCCTCCATGGTTGCTTTTAGAGATGCATCCAGTTGGGCTTTAAGGAGCTCAGTGAGGTTGGCCACTACACCTTCAGCAATGTTGGCCATCACCTCTTGGGAAAACTTTTCAGAGGCTGCTCTTACCATAGCTAGCCTTTGCTCTTCAGCTCTTTTCCTATGCAGGGCTGTTTTCTTGCCAAGAGCTTACTTAATAGTTAATCTGATAGCTTGAACATTTGCATTGTGGTTATCTCTTAGCATCTTCTGATCCTTCTTGACCTCCTTTGAGATTTTCTCCATACTGACTTTGGCTTTGTGAACTTCAGTGGAGATGGTTTGAAGACCAGACTCCACTCCTTCTATTCTTGCTTCCAATGTGGGTAGCACCACATCTTCAGAGCCAGTTAATCTCATTTCAACAGAAGCCAAAGTTCTTCCATGCTCATCTAATGCTCTAGAAGTTTCTGCATGAGCTGTTTGGACTTGATGAGCCAAGGAGTCCAACTTCTCTGATTGCATCCCAAGCAAAGCTTGTGCTGATCCACTATCAACTTGGATGGGAGCATCTGTCAAGAGGTCATCTGCAAAGATTTGTTCAAAAGTTATACCTGCAATATCAGACAAATCAAATGAGTCAGTAAAAACACACTTATCTCCCTCAATTTCTTTTTCCTAAGACTCTGATACATCAGCAGTCTTCTTCTCATTTTCAACTATTTCTTTTCTTCCTTCAGTAATGATGTCCTCACACAAGGAATCAGGCCTCCTCTCATCACGGGATTCTTGAAGTTCAGATTTGACTTCAAGAATAGCCTGTCCTTCCTCACTTATATCACCCTCATTTGGTGGTACACTCACTATTCTAGTAATCACCACCTCTCTATCATCCTCTACTCCCTCTGGTTTTTCCACTAGATTTTCCTTTTCAACTCCATCACCTAGACCTGCAACATCTCCACCTTCAATAAGGTTCAAAGATGGCCGTTGGGGGGAGATCACAGTGCTTATATCAACAGCCACTGAGTCATCCTGAATGATTAAGGGCTGATCAGTGTCCAACTCTCCTGACACTGAATAGGCCTTAATCAAACCAGCCTCTAATACAGGAACCTCAACATCTTTACGCTGTGCCTTAGGTTCAGAAGAACCTTCATTGGCAGATGTGTCTATGGTTGTGTTACCACCCTTGGTCAACACCTCTGATGACACAGAGCCTTTCCTATGATAGATTCTAGGGGGGTTTGAGAGTCTGCCTGATACAGAAGGCTTAGGTTGAAAAGTTTTAGGGAGGTTGGCTTGAGGGGTTTCAGGAGGGTTGGGTTTTGAAGGGTTTGAGGGATCCTCAGGAGAATCATCATCATTTGAGCTACTATCAGGGTGTTTGATGCCCTTAGCTTTTCTCTCTTTCTCCTCAATGATCTTATTATCTACCAACTTTGTAAAAACTTCCTCATCAATAAGGAATCTAGTTTTCATCACACCAACAAAGTGTAGCAATCTGCTCTCCTCCACTTGCCACCAGTTTGCACCTTTATCTTGGATGACTTGTGAAATCTCCATAATAGTCTTGTCCTTCACATCAACAAGCATTCTCAAGTCATGAAATGTCTTCTGAATTCTTGGAAATTCAGCAAGTTGTGGATACAAACTGTCCACAGTAGCCTTGGCTCCTCCTCTGAGCATACTTTCATAAGTATACTCCTCCTCATCTCCACTCGAATGGGGACTTTGGGTTATAGGGGAGTTGGCTCTGGGTTCTCCTAAAGTGGCTTCAGGAAGGTTAAGTTCAGGGATATTGGCTTCAAAAGGGTTGGTTGCAATTGAAGGTACTTCAGTTGCTTTTGAGAGCAATGGATCTGAAGGGGCTTTGCTCAAGGGGGTTGGTTCAAAGAGTGCAGCTTCTAAAAGCTTTGAGTAATTGAGCATAGATGAGTCAAGGGGAGACTGCAATCTTGTCTCATCTACTGCTATATCTGCTAGCACATCTATCCCACTTATTTGCACACTCCCTTCTGGAGAGTATCTCAATGTAAGATTGATGGGGGTGATAGGTTGATTGGTTGGGGTTATGTGGGTTTCAGGGGAGTTGGGCTCAGGGTTCTGAATTTCAGGGATGTTGGCCTCTATTGGTTGACCTTCAGGGACCTTGGATTCTGGAGTTCCAGAACCAGATGAGTTGGTCCTTGATTTGGATTTGGTCCTGCTTTCAGCTCTGCTCTCTTTTAGAGCAAGTTGGAGAGACCTTTCCTCTTGAAGCTCCAACACCTTATCAGTAGGCTTGGCCCTTCTGCTCCCACTTCCTTCACCATCCTTCTCAGGGACAACTTCCCTGATCCTCTTATAACCTCTAGACTTTTTTCTAGTCTCATTATACTTCTGTCTCAACTCTTCTGAATGATCAGAAGGCACACTTAATCCCTCTTTAGCAACTTCTTCAATCTCTGCTGAAGCTCCTGAATTATCCTCTGAGGGGATTTGAGACATTTTCCTTGTCTTCACCACTCTGGCCTTAGTCCTCTTTTTCAATTTTGGCTTCTCCTCCACCTTCTCTTCAACAGGATTGACCAGTAACATCCTCCTTTGCTCAGTTTTCTTGCTGAGTTTTCTACACATGATTTTCTGGGCAGGGAGAGGCTTTGCAAAGGTTTGCATCTCAGAATAGTGAGCAAACTTTTCAATCAGGAGACTTGCCCTTGTGCAATATCTCAGTTTGCCCTCCATCACAACCTTGTTGTGAGCTTTGACTTTGAACTTGGCCTTTTCCTTCATCATCTCAGACAGGATGAAGGTCCTCCAATTGAATTTGATGCCTTTGTCACTAGCATCAATCACAGCAGCCATGATTCTAATTCTGGGGTGGCTGACCTGCTCCAAGCTCCCAGTGTTGCTAAGCAAACTTTTAGCAACAACCTCAAACAGAGTAAGGAATTGTGGCTTGAGAGTTCTCTTGTGCTGTGTAGAGGATAGTGGCCCTGGAGTAATAAGCCATTCTTGGGCAATTTCTTTCTCAAGACCATTTCCATAGAATTCTGGATTCCTTCCCTCTGAAGGCAATCCAAAAGCAGCATCAACTTCTTCCACTGAGAATTTCACTCTATGAAATCTTTCCTCCTCTTCTCCCTCTGCAACCAAAGAGAGTCTTGTTGAAACTTCACCATCTTCAGGTTTGCCTCTCCATTTTAGAAAGGCAAAGAACTCAGCCATGTAAGATTCAAGACAAGAGTCTGGCTTCTCTTGCATGAACTTTTGGAGACCTGCTCTCCTCAGCCATCTTAGAGTTGGAGTAACTTCAGGTTCTTCACTCTCAAAAGAGAGGATTGGCTCAAAGGTAATGTTGTTTTTGTGACTTAGATACCCAAAGTCAAGGTCTAAGTCTCTATTGGTGAAATCAACAACCATTTCAGACTTAGCTTTGGGAGCCATTGAAGGTTACAGAGATGAATTTGAGAGAGTTTTGAGAGAGTTTGAAGAAGATGAGAGCTAGGGTTTCGAATACTTGGGGAAGAAGAGTTTGTGAGGGGTCTTAAGACTTGAGAATATTCTAAAAAGAATGTTTGTCAATGAGTTGGTGAGTTTTGTGTGTTTTCACCGGTTGTCAAAAATGGAAAACACACTTGGACGGCCAGGATTAACTTCAGGGGAGTTGGCCAGTTTTGATCCAATGGTCAAAAACCAATGTAACAGTGAGTTATTGGTTTTATTCAAAACGTGGAAGTTTTTTAATATTAGTTAATGGTTGGGGAGTTTTCAAGGTAGATCATGGCTTGAAAAGTGTAATGCAAACAAGAGTTAAATCTTGGCATTTAATGCATGGAAAGTGACCTTTTGGGTGGAGGACAAATTAAATCCTATAAGGATGATATCTGTAATTGGGACAGATATCGAAGTAGGCAATGATTACTCAATTTAGGTGCTTATCAAACCAAGAAAATGGTTTGATAGCCAAAACAACTTATCTGACCCCACTTGGACAAGTGTCCTGAAAAGATGTGGACAAGTGTCCTGAATGATTTAGGTCATTTCTTCTGAATTTTAGTAGACTTGACCAAGTCTGCTGAAAAACCTTTCTATTAGCCATTTCTCCCATTAACTTCAGTGAATTTTACTTGTCCAACTTCCCTGGATCAAGTAATCCCAACTCTGCTGATAGCTCCAGAAATTTTGCCTCTGCAAGTGGCTTTGTTAGGATATCAGCTTTTTGATGATCTGTGTGGATCTTGACCAACTTTATATCCTTCTTCTCCACATGATCTCTAATGAAGTGATGCTTGATGTCCACATGTTTGCATCTTGTGTGCAATACAGGATTTTGTGATATTGCAATTGCACTATTGTTGTCACAAAATATTGGCACTTCAGTAGAGTTGACTTTGTAGTCTTTGAGTTGTTGTCTCAACCAAAGGATTTGAGCACAACAACTTCCAGCTGCAACATACTCAGCTTCCGTGGTGGAAGTAGCCACTGTGTTCTGCTTCTTGGAAAACCAAGATATAAGTTTGTTGTCTAAGAATTGACAAGTCCCTGAAGTGGACTTTCTATCAATTCTGCAACCTCCATAATCAGTATCTGAGTAGCCGGTTAACTCAATATTGTCATCAGCAGGGTACCAAAGGCCTAGATTCTCAGTGCCTTTGAGATACCTTAAAATCCTCTTTGCAGCCTCAAGATGGCCTTTCTTAGGATTTGCTTGAAACCTTGCACAAACACCTACTGCAAAGGTGATGTCAGGCCTGCTGGCAGTGAGATAGAGGAGTGAACCAATTATTCCTCTATACTCAGTAGAGTTGGTTGGAACACCACTCTTATCAGGATCCATCTTCCAATTTGTGTTCATTGGGATCCTTACTGGTTTGCTAGTTGCACATCCAAATTTCTTGATCATCTCTCTGGTGTACTTAGCTTGGTTGATGAAGATCCCTTCTTTTGATTGCTTAACTTGTAGACCCAAAAAGAAGTTCATTAACCCCATCATGGACATCTCAAACTTGCTTTGCATTAGCTTTGAGAACTTCTCACACAGCTTCTCATTGGGAGATCCAAATATTATGTCATCCACATAAATTTGGACAAGCAAGATGTCCTCTCCTTCAGTGATTCTGAAGAGTGTTCTGTCCACAGTTCCCTTGATGAATCCATGATCCAAGAGGAATTGTGACAGTGTATCATACCAAGCCCTAGGAGCTTGCTTGAGTCCATATAAAGCCTTCTTCAGTCTGTAAACTTGGTTTCCTACCTCAAAACCAGGTGGTTGCTCCACATAGACTTCTTCTTTCAAGACTCCATTCAGAAAGGCACTCTTCACATCCATTTGGTACACTTTGAACCTTTTGTGGGCTGTATAGGCTAGAAAGAGCCTTATTGCTTCTAGCCTTGCCACAGGTGCAAAGGTCTCATCATAGTCAATGCCTTCATGTTGGCAATACCCCTTACCACAAGTCTTGCTTTGTTTCTGACAATCACATAATTCTCATTCTTCTTGTTCTTGAACACCCACTTTGTTCCAATAACATCTTGATGTGAAGGTGTATCCACCAGCTCCCATACTTCATTTCTGGTGAATTGATTCAGTTCTTCCTGCATGGCTGTGATCCAATTGGCATCTTGAAGTGCTTCCTCAATGTCACTTGGTTCTTGTTCTGACAAGAAACAATAGAAAAGAGCACTTTCAGCATGAAATCTCCTTGTTTTGACTCCTATACTTGGATCACCAAGTATTAGATCAGTAGGATGGTCAGATAACCAAGTCCTTCTTTTTCTGATCTCTTCATTAGAGTTGTCCTCTACTGAAGTTGAGTCATTTTGATCATAAAATTCAGGGTAATTGAATGCAGGATCTAATTCAGGATCATAATCAGGGGTGTTGTCCTCAATGTCAGGGACATTGGCATTTTCAACATTTTGAGTTCCCCCTAGATTATTTGACCCATTAACTACCTCAACAGGAACTGCTTCTTCATTGATAGTTGTTACCTGGATGTGAACTGGGATTAGATCATTCAGTTCACCATTTCCTTCAGTGGGATTTGCCTCAGGAGGATTGCCTTCAGGATTGTTGTCCAAAGTGAAGTTTTCAGGAAGGTTGGCTTGGACAACATTTATGAATTCAGTGTCTTTGTCCTTTAGGCTCAGTCTGGTTGTCCTCTATGTGATTTCCTCTGGTTCTAAGTTCTCATTCCTGAACTCATGAATAGATTCATCAAACACAACATGAGGTGTTTCCTCCACAATAAGAGTTTTCTTATAGTAGACTCTGAAAGCTCTACTGATTTGAGAATATCCAAGGAATACTCCCTCATCAGCTTTGCTATGAAAGGCTTTCAACTGTTCTTTCCCATTATTGTGAATAAAACACTTGCAACCAAAAATGTGAAAGTATGACACTTTAGGCAATCTTCCTTTCCAGAGTTCATAGGGGGTTTTGCCTTGCCCCTTAGTGACCAAACATCTATTTTGAGTATGGCATGCAGTGTTTATAGCTTCAGCCCAAAACCTCTTAGGTAAGTTTGAATCAGCAATTAAGGTTCTAGCAGCTTCTTTTAAGGTTCTATTTCTCCTTTCTGCAACTCCATTTTGTTGGGGAGTTCTAGCTGCTGAGGTTTCATGAGCTATTCCATTAGATGTGCAATACTCATTAATGTAAGAATTTATGAACTCAGTGCCTTTATCAGATCTTATCTTGATAATGCTAAGACTTTTCTCATTTGACAATCTCTTTAGTAGTTCAGGCAGTTTGACTTGAGTTTCCTTCTTATTAAGGAGAAATACTACCCATGTGAACCTAGAGAAGTCATCTACCACAACCAATGTGTATTTTCTACCATTAATGCTTGCTGGGGTAATTGGTCCAAATAAGTCCATATGTAGAAGTTCAAGTACCTTCTCAGTAGAGATGACTGGTTTTCCTTTAAATGAGGCTTTGATCTGTTTTCCTTCTTGGCATGGTTTGCAAACATGCTCCTTAATGAAAACCTCATTAGGTAGTCCTTTAACTAATGCATTTCTAGAAATTTTGTTCATTGTTTTGAAGTTCAAGTGGTTTAATCTTTTATGCCATAACCAACTTTGTTCACTAGAACTCTTAGCAATGAAGCATGCAGCATCAGTAGACTTGTCCCAGTCTGCAAAATACACATTTCCTTTCCTAGTTCCAGTCAGTAGAGTTTGTTGAGCTTTATCTTTGATTAAGCATTTACCACTAGAAAACTCAACATTGAATTCTTTATCACAGAATTGACTGATACTTAGGAGATTATACTTGAGACCAGCCACATAAGACACATTGGATACTTTGATGTTACCAATCATCAAAGTACCATAACCTTTTGTAGTTGCTTGTGAGTTGTCTCCAAATGTGACATTTGGGCCTTCTTTTTCTATGAAATCAGTGAGGAGTTCCTTGTTTCCAGTCATGTGCCTTGAGCATCCACTGTCAAGGTACCATGCTGACTTTTTGCTCATGCTCCTCTTCTTGTGGCCCATAGGTACCTGCAATTAGATAGGTTTAGGTACCCTTTGAGTTTTGGGTCCTGAGAGGTTAGCTGTACCTTTAGGAACCCAAGCTTGCCTAATAACCCTGATTGATTCAAGGTGGCTAAGTTGTCTTCCTCTAGAATCTACATACACAGTCTTTCCCTTAAATGCTTTGGGGAAAGTATGTGTGAATGTGTTGACTCTGTAAGTTTCAGGAGAGTTATGAAATCTCCTGAACTTATGAGTTCTTTGTGCTACTTGAGGGAATCTTTGAGGAAAGGCTTTCTTATGACCATTACCCTTTGCATGAAGGGTTTTGGTTGTCTCATTTTATTTTGCCTTTGAGGATAGTTGTCCTTAGGTCTAGTCAGCTGAGGCTTTCTAAGAAAAGTTGGCCTAGGCTGATTATACTTTGGATAACTCCTCTGATCATTGTTCAGGAGAGTTGCCCTTCCATTGGGTCTACTCTGCTGACCAACATTCCTCTTGTGTTCAGGAGCTTTGGCCATTTCCTTAGGTTTGGGCCTAGTCTCCTGAAGCACTTGAGTTGGCAAATCATTCATTTTGCCCTTTCCTTTGTTCAGTAGCTGAATCACTTCATTTTCAGCTTGTTCCACTGATTTAACAAAGATTCTCTTAGTGTTACTTGTGGAAGCAACACTAAGACAAGGTGAAGATTCAAATGGATCAAAACCTAATCCACTTCTTTGAGCCATAGGTCTTTGATAACTCTGAATTTCCTCTATTGCTCTAGAGGATTTCTTCAGAGCAGACATCTTTAGTTTCAGGCTCTCTTCACTTGATTTAAGAATATCATATTCATGTGAGAGATTTTCAAACTTGGCATTTAGAATCTTTAGTTCAAAATCTTTTCTCTTCTGAGAGAGGAGTTGATCATCAATCTCCTTTTGTTGGTCAACTATCCTGAGATTTGCTTCCTCAAGCTCTCTCAAGACTTGTTGATACAACTCAGTAGTTTTGACATCAACAACTACCTCAGAGTTTTTGGCAAGTTCAATAGCCAATCTTTCATTTTCTCTCACACAGTTATCATGAAATTCTTGTAACATAGTGAAATCTTCCATCAACTTTCCAAGGGAAAGCTTCAGGTTGACCTCACTATTGTTTTGTGAGATGAATGATGGTGAACTAGAAGTAGAGGATACCTCATCATCCTCAAGAGCCATGTTGCAGACATCATCATCATCATCACTGTTGGAGAACAGTCCATCAGAAGAGTTGAAGCTTTCAGCACTATCAGATTCTTCACCAGCCATCATGGCCTTTCTTTTGGTGAATTTTCTATCTCTTTTGGCTTGTCTCTCTCTTCTTTCTTTAGAGCTCAGTTCAGGGCAGTCATACTGGAAGTGCCCTTTCTTTTTGCAGTTATAGCACAGGTCTTCATCATCATCCTTCTTTGGTTCTTCTCTTTTTCTTGATGATGAAGGTTCAGCTCTATTGGACCTTCTCCTATCAGAGTACTTGTCCTCTGATCTTTTCTGTTGGTCCCTGAGACGAGTTTAAGATCAGCTGACTTGATGTCTGCTGATTGTGTGGAAAATAAACTAACTCTTCAAAGTAACTAGTCCGCTGATTTCACTAGGGGCCTAGGACTAGTTAGTCGACTGATTAATTACTTATCGGAGTTAAGTGCGGAATTGTAGTGTGCCCATAAATATTATACTCGTCTATTTAATAAATACAGTGTGTAAAAACAGTTTATGCACAAATATGTATGAAAAGACTTGAAATGTAAAGTGCAGAAATGTAAATAACACATTGATTTATAGTGGTTCGGATATACGTTCCTACGTCCACTCTCACGTCCTAACGTGATGTTTAATCCCTTTAATTTCCACAAATTACAAAGGCCTTGTCATTTATAGTCCCAAGAGTAGGACTTTGAGATCTGAGCCGTCCTAACAGCTACGGTCTCCACAAGTGATTGTAAGCACTTGCACTTGCACTCCACAAGTGATTTATAGAGCACTTGGACTCTTTACAGTGATAAACACTCAACTTGACTTCTAAGGTTTTATGGTAGAAGGTGGGTTTTGTGTATATGAACTAGGTGAGAATTTCCCTTACAATCTGTTTTAGCCTCATGCTAGGATTGGGAAATTCTCTCTAAGCTATGGATATATATGAGTGGTTGCACTGGCTTAGATGGTATGAGTTCACTCACTGGGGATGAGGTGATGCGTGTTGAATCTTCATGAATGATCTTCTTGAGCTCTTCTTATTTCTGGACTTTATGAACTTTGCTCGACCTCTGCATCTCACACCTCTTCACTCCAAATGATGTAAGAACTGAACTCATTTATATAGTGTTGAGTTTGAATGTTACCGTTGGATGATGACATTCAAAACTCCACTAATCGAGGAATTGACAATCTCTTGATTTTGATATGATTGAATATTACCATTGTCATGTAATTTCAATCATATCTTTGACTTTCCTTTCTTGTGCACATATCTTGTCAATCCTTGATTCCAGCTCTGATTGGTCTTCCCTTAATTGTATAAGAAGACTTCTACTCTGCTGGTATAAGAAGACTTCAAGAGGTCTGCTGATTTTCCTTGAAAGTCTTCTGGTCAGCTGAGTTGGTCTTCTGATCAGCTGACTTTACTCAGCTGTCTTTACTCAGCTGACTTTACACAGCTGCTGTTTCTTCTCAGATGCTGTCTTTACTCTGCTGTCTTTACTCAGCTGTCTTTACTCAGCTGGCTTTACACAGCTGCTGTTTCTTCTCAGCTGCTGTCTTTACTCTGCTGTCTTTACTCAGCTGGTTGTAAGATGACTTCTACTCAGCTGATGTAAGACGACTTCTACTCAGCTGATGTAAGATGACTTCTGGTCTTGGTCTTCTCTTCTCTTCTTGAGCATTTGACAAGTCTTCTAACCAGAGTCCTATCTATTACAAGATGTATAATAAAGTTGTCTATACAATACAACTTATCCTATTACATGTTTGATTTGGTTTATCAAAACTAAACTAAGGATATTCATATCCCAACATTTTCTCATCAGGCTTCTTGACCTCAGCCTGAGCTTCAGGAGAGTTGTACCTTCTCCTGAATTTGTTGTCCTGGTAGAATTTCTTGTATCTACCAAACCTTGAGTTTAACTTTTCAAACCTCCTAGCCATCAAGGCTAGTTCCTCCTTCATTTCAGTCTTGGAGACTGACTTTGATGATCTTGGAGTGGACTGCATTTCTGGTTCAGCAGTTTTGGCTTTGAATGCCACTCCCTTGTTAGGATTTGAAGGTTCCTCAACAGGCTTTCTTCTATTGAGGTCGAACTCATAAGCTTTGAGTTCAGAGAAGATTTGTTGCATGGGCATGGTGGAGAGATCTTTGGTATTTTGCATCATTACAGCATAGACATCCCACTTTTGAGTGAGACTTCTCAAGATCTTCAATCCAACTTCTCTCTTGGTGTAGACCTTGCCCAAGGAGTTGATTTCATTCATCACATCAGTGAATCTACCGACAAATTTATCAATGGACTCCTCAGACTCCATTGTGAATTGTTCAAACTTCTGCACTGCCACTTGGAGCTTATTCTCCTTGATTTTCTCAGTGCCCTCACACATTTCTGCAAGAGTATCCTATATCTCCTTGGCAGTTGTGTAGTGGTAGACCCTTCCCATGATTGCATCTGGAATTATTTGATAGAGGGTATTCATTGCAAGATAATTCAAATTATCCTTCCTCTTTTCATCAGCAGTGAAGTCATCTACATCTTTGGGTAGCACATCTCTTGTGTCTGCCCTTTGAGCCTCTGTGACTCTGGGATTGACAAAGGTGAACACAAAAGGACCTCTTGTGATCACTCTCAACATATCAGTATGAAGAGATGCAAGATGAGCCCTCATTCTGATTTTCTAGAAATCATAATTATCAATTGAGAACATGGGCAATTTGTGATGAGATATGTGATTGACTGGATTTGTTGCCATATTGTCCAATCCTTGAACAACAGGAGGTGGAACAACATCATTTATGTTGTGATCAGGATTTTGTTGCTGATTCTGATTGTTGTTGTTTCCTCTTGCCATTTCTTCAAGAAAAAGGTTAGACAGTGGATATCAAGGATTTCAGATAGATCAGTTCAATGACCACACCAAATATGTGATTTTAAAAAGCAAGATGGCTTTTCAGAAGCAGTGGTCTTTGAACCCCTGCTCTGATACCACTTATTGGTCCTGAAAGGAGTATATAACAAGTGTATGGGGGGGGGGGGGAATACACTTGTATGCAAATTCTTTTTAACTTTGATCTAACCAGAGATCAGCAAGGTTGTCTTGGACAACTCTGCTGAAGATGATTAACTCTTCTAAGATAATCAAGCTACTAAGTACTATTGAGTACTTAGTTGAATAACTATCTAGGGGAGTTATATGTGCGGAATAGTGGTTGGCCCTTTTAGTTTAGACTCTTTTAGTTCTGAAAATCACTTAGTCAATTCAATACAGTCCAGTTTCAGGGAACTTGTCCAAATAAGTTTTTCACATTCTTTGAGAGGTCAGTTTTGTGTGCAGTGTTGAATGTATGAAAGTACTTGAAAAGCAAATCAACACAAGAGTTTATAGTGGTTCAGAGACTCAAGCTCCTACATCCACTTTCCCTGATTTAACAGGATAATTCCTTCACTCTTGGAATTAACTTGTTTTATAGTGCCAAGGTGCACTTGACCAATAACACCACTCTTGGTGAATTGATCCCTAGGATGTCTAGAGTCCTAGTACCCTCTTCTCAACTCAGAACTGAACTGTTCTTCTCTCAACAGTCAGCTCCTACCACTTCTACTACTACAACAACCTTCTCACTTTCTCACTTGAATGGGGTAAGGATTGAAGTAAGGTTCCAACTAATGAGATATCCTTTACAATGAAGATCAGTGTATAAGGATAGGATATCTCTCTAAGCTTGTGTATGGGTATACATTTAAGTTCAGCTTAGAAGAAGTGTATGAAGACTAAGATAGTCTTTGAAAGCTTTGAAAGTTCTATGAGCTTTGAGCTTCAGAATAGTTGATGTAGTTGGATGCTTTCAAATGGTCTTCACACTTCTGTATTTATAGATAATTGAAGGATTTGCCCGTTGGAGAGGCAGCCTCAAAAGTCCATAAATGTCTTCTTTTAGTTCTTCAACTTAGAAGACAGAATCTTGATAGTGACATGTCCTCATTTGGGAAATAAACAGCTGTATAAGCTTTGTCTTCATTCTGCAGCACTCTTCCCAATATCTGACTTTAAGATTCTCTTGATAGGATTTGGACATGGCTTCTGAAGATTGTACCAATGATAGGACAACATTCCTTATCAAATTGGACAACTCTCCTTATCAATATCAGCAGTCTTGCTTATCAGAGGTTGGCTTGCTCTTCTTCAGATGACTTGGCTCTTATCCTTTGCTTCACTTCAAGGTGATCTTAGCATGTTGAATTGTAGTTCTTTAGGGTGTGGTTGTCTCTAACTCTTCAGCATAGTTGACCTCAAGCTTTCATAGCATTTGATCTTGATTAATTGTGCTGAGACAACTCCTCTGGACAACTCTCCTGAACAACATATTTGGTCTTCAAAAGACTTAGTGGTTGTTCCAGAATTTGAGCCTTGAGGGGACTTGTTCTTGATAGACTTCAAAACATATGTTCCCCCTTAACTTGTGCATCTAATCAACTAAGAGCTGCCTAAACATGTTAGCTTCTCATCTAGCCTTATTCTATATGTTCTAACATTCTTAGAACATAATCATCTTTGACTTAGGCATGTCTCAGGGGGTTTTGGTATTGAATCAAAACATATTTCATTTTATTCCCAACAGGACGTGTTGCCAAATGGTTGAAGAAATGGAAGTGGAATCATTGAAGAAATGGAAGTGGAATCATTGAAGAAATGGAGTGAGAATGAGAAAATGAGGTGATAACCATCATGGAAGGTACACCCTTTTCCAAACTTGGATTGCTTAGCAATTCTCAAGTTTGGGGGGGGGGGGGGGTAGGGAAATTTTTCTTTAATTTTTGTACTTGGAGCTTATTTCATATGAGCACATGCAAGTGGTGATTGAGATTTTCTTAGAATATTGGATTGTTGTGTGCTCTTGATTGGTTTTCATGATGGTGAATTTATGTGTGATATAGTGTTGGTTGTGAGTAATTGTTGGTACTTGGTGCAATTTAATTTTAACACTTATTTTCCAAACTTTTAATTGCATAGCAATTTTCCTCATTTTTCCACTCATTCCCACAAACCCTAACACCCAAAACCGCCTCCCTCCTCATTCTTACCAAAAAAATCGGCCAACACTCTCCATCTTACACCCAAAAATCGGCCAAAACTCTCCCCAAAACACCAAAATCAACCCCTTCTCCCTCCATTCTTCATCATACACCAAAGGGTTCGAAATTCTTGCACAAGGATAAAGGGAGTTCTTGATTTCTCACAACTTTGAGCTTAAATTTGTTGTGTTTCCTCACTCAAGGTATGTTTCCTATGTAAATTTATGCAAGGTGAAGCATTTAACTTTGAGTTTTGTGAATTAAAATTTTGTTGTGAGGAAAGTTAGAACTTTTATGAATTTTTGCTTGAAGGTGATGTGGGTTTGATTATTTGAGATGGATTTTGGTGATATTACATGTTTGGAATAGCTAGAAGTTCGAATTTGGTGTCAATTTTGAGAATTGAGTTACTACTTTCATGGAGGTATTTTCACAAAACAATTTTTGTGCACCAAAGTTGAATTTTTGCTTGAATTTATTGTGGGGATGGTTAATTGTGATGGGTTGTGGTGATTTTACATGATTAGAGTGGCTAGGAACTCAAATTTGGTGTCAATTTTGCATGGGTAGGTTGAATTTGTCTTCAATTTTGTGAATTGAACGACTACTTTCATTGAAGCATTTTCACAAACACTTGGTATGCACCAAAGTTTGAGTTCAAATTGATGATTTGTCTTGTAAATTCCACCATTCATTGTTAGAGCTTCATGTGAATTGATTACTTGTTGAGGATATTGTCTTGAAAATTTGCAAACAACATGTTTGTTGGGAAATTTTGTTGAAAATTGAAAGAATGCATAAATGTGAAGGAGCCTAAGTGAAGATGTCCGCTGAAGACGATGAGCATTACCTTGCAAACCGGGTTAACACTAAGAAAAGAAAAGTCACCCCATTCTCTTTGGGGATCGACTTTTCTCAGGAGGAGCTCGACCGTTTAGAACCATTATTCCTAAGGATAGTGGACGAGGTAGCATGTACAAGATTCTCCAATGACAGATGCATGAATGAAATGGGGATAGCAAGTGATGTATATGGGATGTTTGAAAAGGTTGTAATGGGGGATTTCATCATAAAAGAGCCAAAGACCTTCTCGAAGCTCACTGTTGAGGTTCTATGCACAATCAAGGTGGAAAACGAGGCAAGAACTCATGTCCCAACCCACATCACCTTCCGCATGTGGAATGAACCGAGAAACCTCCCCCTCGATGTGATCAATGAAATATTGGGAGCCCCAAGGGATGTGGAGAGGAGGTTGATAAATCAAAAGAAGGGGTACAAGGAGAAGGAATTTTGGAGGTTGATAACATCCTCCAATGACGTCTATTGCCCAACCCAGTTTAAGGCCACGCAAATCCGAAGCCCAGTTCTGAGATATATAGAGAAGATTCTCTCCAACACAATTTTTGCTAGGGCAGAAAGTGGGTCGGTGAATATGGATCAACTCTACGTTTTGTGGTGCTTAGTATACGGGCACAAGTTCAATGCCGCGTATTACTTTGTACACCAATTGGAGAGAATTAGGAACAGTTGGGCTACAAAATCAAAGGTCATGATTGGGGGTATGATCACTTTATTTGCCGACCACTTTGGCATCGATACCTCAGGATTAAAGGCAGTGAGGGGGGACGATTTGAGTATAAATGTGATCAAGAAGATGCACATTCTGAAAGAGGAAGGTGGGCGATTGTTTTTTATATGTGCAAATGGCAAAAACTTCCCTCTCCCTAACACAAGCCTGACCACTCTCATTGGGGGAAAGAAGAAGATGCTTGATAACCTTCGCCTTAATACCAATGCACACCTTCGAGCAATTCAAGAAGGATCAACTAATAATCAAGAAGAAGAAGATGAGGTGCTTGGAATAGAAGGTAAGGGTGCTCAAGAGCATGGAGATAATGCGGGTAATGAGGACGATGGAGCCGGTCCGTCCCGTTCACAATGGGAGAACTACATGAAGACTCAAGCGAACTTTGCAAGGGATCAAGAGCAAAGGTGGTTGGGGAAAGAGACCTTCATGAATGACCAAAGGGCTAGATGGATTGTGGAAGATGGTTATAGGAGAGATGATGAAGCAAGGTGGATAGCCGAGGCAGCCTTCCGAAGGAGCCAAGAAGAGCGTTGGACAAACGTGAACGATGCAATCCAACGCATGGAGGCGTGGCATATCGGTCAAAGCCACTACGAATTTCCACCACCTCCCGATCAGTAAAAGGGAGTTTTCTTCTCCATTCCTTATCCTTTATCTCCTTCAGAAGAAAAACTAAATTCTCATTTGATTTGGTTTGGTTTGTACTAATGATATTGATACTCCTCTATACTCTTTGTGGTTGATACTTTGTACCTCGTCATGGATGGATGAATGTATGCTTTCAGTTTCTTCTAGTTGTGGGATGATATTCTTTAATCTTGTTGGATGGGATGATTTAGTTTATGCTTGAATGTGGTTGATTGGTTGTATTGAGTGTGAAGTGATTTGAGTTTATGGACGAATATTGATTGAATGTTTGATTGTGTGAGTTTCTATGTGATTAAAATTTGACTCATGAATGAACTTATCATTTGAATGTGTGTTTGAGAAGAACTAGGCTTATAATGATGCTTGTATTCACATCTTTGAAAACCCGGTGAGAATTGATCCTTGAACCAATCATGATCCGGTTGTTTAATTGAGAGTGGATTGATCATTGTCCATAATTCTAGAACTTGCCATACGTCTTGCTTGAAACCACAAGTGTGTGAAACAATGGGATATGATATATGCCATCTTTTGTTATTAATAGTCACTTAGCCAAATATTCCCATACCAAAAAGAATTTTTCGTAGTTAGCCAATTTGAGCCTTAAAACTTGATCTATTGGCAACCTACAATGTTTGAACTCTTTAACTTTATAAGCCTTTGCCCTTACTAGTGGAGGACAAGTGAAAAGTGGAAAAACATGAGTTTTGAGTGAAATGTGTATTGGGATATGAATCCTAATACAAGTCCTAAATGATGAAAAAGATAATATGAGTTTTGATAAGCCAAAAAGAAGACTTGAATAATTTCTAAGTGTTGACTGATCTAGTCTAGTTATGGAGTCATCTTGAACAGATCAGTAAAGTGCATAAGAAGATTTCACAAGTAAAGTATGAAAAGATAAGTATAATTGAAATACAAGTACGTTTTATAAGTACTTTGTATATTAGATGTTACTGAGCTAGTTTAAAAGTTGTATAGAAGCTCATGATTTGCATTTGTATTTATGTATTCATTATATAGATCTTAAGTTGACTAAGCTGATTTATAAAGCTTAATGTAATGTAATAGTCTTGTTAAGATTAGATGATAGGACTAGATTAGGTCTATTCAGAAGTCTACTATTGAAGACTCGCTCAAGACAAGACAAGACAAGACGAGTAAGAAGAATACTGAAATTTGTCTAAGTATGGAGACTAGACAGGTGCGCAAGCAAAGAAGAATTTTGTTAAGTCAGAAATGCGTATTGAAGATAAAGATTGAAAAGTTAGTTATGGAATAACTAATTAACTGAAGAACCGCGTGAAAGGATAAGAAGAAAAAGTTAGAAGTCAGTTTTCAAGAAAAGTTAGTTACATAACAAAATGTTCTTGAAGTTGGAAATCTATAAATATCCCAAGGTATTTGACGGTTATGGTTAATCATCATACTGATATTCTACACATTATCGAAGTGAAAATTTACGACGTATTCATTGATGAGAAGAAACTCGCAGAGTTCAAGTTCAGAAAGTGAAGCCAGAAGACAAGTGAAGAACTCAAGAAGGCTACTACTGAACAAAGAGAAGTTTTATTGTTTTCTTTCAAGTTGCTAGTTACTTGTAAAATAGCTAGTTAGATCGAAGAAGCACTTGGTAGTGTTTTGAAGAAGATCTAAGTCTTATTTCTTGGGACTTAAAGCCACAAGAACACATTACTCGATTGGAAGAGTTAATGAGAATTTCACGACTGGAGTTGTGAGAGTGGATGTAGACAAGTTGTCGAACCACTATAAATCTCGTGTTTGATTTACTTTACTGTTTTATTTGTGTTTGATTGATTAACTGCTTAATTGATTGAATTTCATATAAGAACAAGACTAGTAGAGTGTTCATACAGAAGTTCGCGAATTGGTTGAGTATAAATTTGATTGGGCTCATTGTTAATTTGATAATTCCGCATTGTGTACTTTGATATATTGAAAGATTTTGAAAAGTCTATTCACCCCCCTCTAGACGTTTTCCTAGCTTACTCAATATTATCTAACTCAACTAGGGACCTACAAGTGGTATCAGAGCAGTAGTTTACGAACTGCTGTTTCTTGATAACCTACTTAAGACTTGGGTGAAGTCTTGGTTCTTGATCGTATTTGCTCATACGTGTTCTTGAATGCTATTCTTGATCACTATTCTTGATATATCTGTTTCTTTGATCCTAAAAACTGCTCATTACTAATCTTCTTGAAATCATGTCTCTCGAAATTAGTGCTAACAAACTACCGAAGTTCCAGGTACAAGATTACGACTACTGGAAGTTGAGGATGGAGGCGATATTCAGCTCCACTCACGACTTGATGATTTCAGTCGTCACCGAAGGACCAATCGTGACGATGATCCCTAACACTGCTGCTTTGGACAAGGACAAACTTGTTGGAGTCCTTGTTCGCAAACCCAGGTCAGAGCTAACATCTGAAGAGATGAGGCAGAATAACCTGGACAGCTTGGCCAAAAATTACATTTTACATACCCTTCCTAATGAGTATCTTGGGAAAGTATTAAAATGTAAGACAGCCAAGGAAATGTGGGACCGTCTTGCTATTATTTGTGAAGGGACTTCCCTAATCAAAGAAAGTAAGCTTTCTACTGCTGTACAGAGATTCGAATCATTCAAGATGAAAACTGGTGAAACAATTGACCAGTTGGATACTCGCTTTACAAAAATTATGAATGACTTGGAAGTTCTTGGCAAATCTTATACTGCTCGAGAAATTAATTTGAGAATTCTTAAGAGTCTTGATGCTAGATGGAAAATGGTGAAAATGCTAGTTAAGAATACTCAGGATATAGACGAGTGGTCTGCAGAGACGATGTTTCAAACTCTAAAGGCTCATGAGTTTGATCTATATGAAGAAGATCCCATTGCCAGTAGTGATAGAGAGAATGTCGTGTCGAAGAATGTTGCCTTTAAGTCTAGTTCGTCTAAGTGCTCTAGAGTAGGCAAGTCTAAGTCTAAGATTAAGTCTGCTTCTGTTAAAGACGAGTTAGATGGAATTGATCTAAGTCTGAAAGATCAGGTCAACCTTATGGTTAGAAAGTTCGACAGGTTAAACAAGCGCTTCGGTAGATATAAGAAGTTCTATAGAGATCATAGAGGGTCTGCTTCTAAGGACTCGTCTGAGACCAGACGAGACCGAAACACGTCCGAAAGGAGAGACGAAGTCTCGAAAGGAAACAGACGAGATAGAGAGTATGATGATAAGAAGATTAAGCGTTCTGATAGATGTGATAAGCGAAGGGACAATTCTCTTATTAAAAAGTCTACTAACGATCTTTTATGCTATAACTGTGAGAAACCAGGTCACTACATTTACGAATGTCCGGACCTGAGTACTGACGATCGTGAAGAACGCAAAGCACGAAGGGAACGAAGATACAACCGTGGCAAGAAGGCAATGATGGCCAATGATGACTCTGAGTCGGATTCAGACGAGTTGCCATCGTCTTCGTCTAGCTACCCGTCTAATCGAGATCACGATGAAGCGTTCATAATAGATGATGGCCTATGCTGCATGGCTAAAATTGATCAAGAGGTATCATCCGCAACTTCGTTTCAATCATGTAATGAATCGGACTATGATGAAAGTGATTCTGACGCTAGTGAAGTAGGGAGTAGTCTTCATCACTCGACTAGTGTGACTGAAGAAGACCTCCTACTTGCTAAAAAGGCATTCATTGAAGTCAGCGACGAGAACATCGCCTTAAAACAGGAAGTCATTGATCTTAAGGAAGCTCAGTCTAAAGTAGATCCTAATGTAAAAGTCCTAAATGAACGCTTGACTGAAGAGTTAAGACAACTCAAAGACAAGTGTGCATTGACAGACAGGTTATATCAAGACCTACTTAAGACACATGCTACTGAGACTAATGAGTTCAATGTTTTAAAAAGAAAATGCAAAAAGCTTGAAGAACGTAATAAGTTCTTAGAGACTGAGGTTGTCACTCTACACCTTAAACTTACTGATCTAGTTAACTCTTCAAAGGTTAACATTCAACTATCAGATAGGTATAGGGCTCCAGCTGACAAGACAGGGATAGGTGCTGATTCACCTAGCTCGTCTACTCAAGTCCTTAAGAACCCTACTACTTTCATCTCAAGTTCTTTGACAAATGATAAAGGAAAAGGACCAATGATATACGATATTGGGACGCCATTTGAAGGCACTGTACCTAAGCAGACTCGAGTTAACACTCTGATTACCAAGGGAGGTAAAAAGTATGTTAACAACAAGCCTGCTCCATTTAGAACTAGTCGAAACAGGACCACTAGTCGTGGATGACCCAATCAGGTAAGATACGAGGATTGGTATCTTGAGGAGACGAGTTCTAGACAAGTACATAATAGACGACAAGAGCCTAGACCTCCTTTTATAAGGCAGTCTCAGCTCTACTCGTCTAGGCCTAGGAAGGTTGCTCCAAAATATCGTACTCAACCTGTCCTATATCCTCCACCTTTGTCATATGATATCATAAGTGAGGAAAGACCTAAACGTGTCTATAAACCGTATGGCCCCAATGCTTACAAGCCCTATTCTGACTATCATAGACCAGTGCCTACTCAAGTAGAGATTAAGTCAAAAGGTTATCTCAGACGAGTAGACCCGAAATCAAATGATAGGCTAGACAAGGATGACAGGGTCTTATTTTGTAACAAGTATGGCAGGAAGCTTAAGAGATCAAACCTGTTCAGGACTCCGATGTACATTTGGATTCCCTTGAACTCGACTAACCCCCCAGGACCCCACTAAACAAAGAGGGTACCTAAATTATTGAATATCTTCATTGCAGGGTCGACTCGACTTGTATAAGAAGGGTGGCTCAGTAGGAGAAACTTGGTACATTGATAGTTGTTGTTCGCACCACATGACAGGTACTAAGTCTCTTCTATCGAGTTACCACGAGCAAGAAGGACCCAAGGTGATATTCGGTGATAGCTCGACTGCTGTTACGAAAGGCTTTGGTTACATCAGAAATGGAGATGTAGAGATATAGGACGTATCCTACGGAGAAGGTTTGAAATACAATTTACAATCTGTTTCTCAATTCTGTGACCGTGGTTATAAAGTGCAGTTTAAAAGCCGAAAGTGCGAGATCATAGACAAGAGGACTCACACTGTACTACTCGTCGGCATAAGACAAGGCAGTGTATACATTGTGAATTGGAATAGCTGTCCAAGGGATACTTGTCTTCTTAGTAAGAACCCTAAAGAGCTCGGTTGGCTTTGGCATAGACGCCTATGTCACATGAACTTTAAGGTAATTAATAAGATTGCAAGAGATTACCTAGTGGAAGGTTTACCCAACGAGGTTTATTACAAATCACATGTATGCAATGCGTGTCAGAAAGGTAAACAGGTAAAAGGTTCCTTTAAATCAATTCCTACTCTCTCAACAAGTAGAGTTCTAGAACTACTACATATGGATCTTCATGGTCCGATAACTCATCCAACCTTGAATGGTAGAAGATACACACTTGTTGGTGTAGACGACTATTCTAAGTTCATTGGGTAGTCTTCCTACACAAGAAGAGTGATACACAGACACTTCTACCTGATTTGTTGAAGAAGTTACAAGTTGAGAAGAATCAGTCTATTGTCAATATTCGTAGTGACAAGGGTACTGAGTTCATTAATTGCTATATCCAAGAATTTTGTGTTAAACGTGGTATCCAGCATCTTACTAGTGCAGCTAGGACACCACAACAGAACGGTGTCGCCGAGAGAAGGAATCGAACTCTCAAGGAAGCCTGTAGAACCATGTTGGCCGAATACAAGACACCTCAAAAGTTTTGGTCTGAAGCGATCAATACTGCATGCCACTCTCAGAACAGAAGTGCGATCAACAAGGTACTAGGTAAGACACCTTACGAGGTTTGGAAAGGTAGAAAACCCAGAATTTCATATTTCCATATATTTGGTTGTAAGTGTTTCATCCATAACAATGGGAAAAGCAAGTTGAATGCATTCGATGCCAAAGCAGACGAGGGGATATTCTTAGGATACTCCTCGACTAGCAAAGCATTTAGGGTATTCAACTACTCGACTCTTTGTGTGGAAGAAACACCACATGTGGTTTTCGATGAATCTTGACAGGACTCGTCTGCCGACCAGATCAGTGAGAAGGTGACTGATCTATCGATCGAATCTGATAAAGAATCAGAAGTTTACAAATTTATTCAAGCCTACAATCCATTTATGAAAGCTCTCGAGTCTGATGACAACGAGAAGGTAAGTGCTCAAGGTAAGTCTACTAGACCAATTGACATGCCTGCTCTAGTTGACTCGTTTACTCTTGTTAAAACTATTGATACGAAGGATGTTGAAATGCATGATGCAATACCTGAGGTAGATGATGATAGTATACCTGTTAAGAATAGAAAAACATGGAAATTTGCGCATGATACTGAGAATATCATTGGTGACTCTACTATTGGTGTGAAGACTAGACGACAACTCTTTGAGTCGCAAGAACAGCATAGTCCAACTATATTTTGCTGGTGTTGTTTCCTCTCTTCTATCGAGCCTACTACCGTTAAAGAGGCATTGGCTGATAGTAATTGGATCATCGCTATGCAAGACGAGTTGAACCAGTTTGTTCGAAACGACGTCTGGGAACTTGTCGATAGGCCGGAACATCATAATGTTGTTGGCACTCGATGGATTTTCAAAAATAAGAAAGATGAGAATGATGTAGTCGTTAGAAATAAGGCTAGACTTGTAGCCCAATCCATACACTATGATGAAACTTATGCTCTTGTTGCTAGACTAGAAGCCATTCGATTGTTTCTTGCATATGCTGCCTACGTGAAGTTTACTGTATATCAAATGGATGTTAAAAGTGCATTTCTTAACGGTATTCTTGCTGAAGAAGTGTATGTTGAACAACCCCCAGGTTTCGAAGTCAAAGGCAACCAGGTGTACAAATTAAAGAAAGCCTTATATGGACTAAAGCAAGCTCCAAGAGCATGGTATGATACACTCTCTCTCTTTCTATTAGAAAATGGTTTTACTAAGGGCAAGGTCGATAGAACCTTGTTCAGAAGACATGAAGGGAAAGATATTTTACTCGTCCAAATTTACGTATATGATATCATTTTTGGTTCACCTAACAAAAAGCTGAGTGAAAGTTTTTCAACACTAATGCAAAGTAAATTTGAGATGTCCATGATGGGTGAAATGAATTACTTTCTTGGTCTTCAAGTAAAACAGACCCCAGAAGGGATTTTCATAAATTAAGCAAAGTATACTAGAAATCTACTAGACAAGTATGGTATTAAGACATGCAAGTCTACTGGAGTACCTATGCTACCTACATACAGGATGGATCCAGACGAACATGGTAAGTGTGATGATCAAACATATTATCGTGGTCTTATTGGTTCATTACTGTACTTGACTGCTAGTAGACCTGATATTGCATTTTATGTTGGCGTATGTGCTCGTTTTCAAGCTAATCCAAAAGAGAGTCATATGGAAACCACTAAACGGATACTGAAATATTTGAAAGGAACCATCAATCGTGGTATATGGTATCCTTCAAATGATGATTTATCTCTAAGTGGCTACTTAGATTCTGATTTTGGTGGCTGTAGAATAGATAGGAAATCTACATCTGGTTCTTGTCAATTCTTAGGCACAAAACTCATTTCATGGTTTTCGAAAAAGCAGACTAGTGTGGCTACCTCTACTACCGAAGCCGAGTACATGGCTGCTGGTAGCTGCTGTAGTCAACTACTTTAGCTCATGCAACAGCTTAGAGATTACAACTTATATGAATCAAATGTTCCTATTTTCTGTGATAGTAACAGCGCTATTGCCATTTCACAAAATCCTATTTTGCACACACGTTGTAAGCATGTTGATGTGAAACATCATTTCATACGTGATCATGTAGAAAAGAAGGATATTCGCATGGAAAAGATTCATATTGATTTTCAAAGAGCTGATATTTTCACAAAACCATTACCTGAGGCTCGTTTTCGTGAATTATGCATTAGTCTAGGGCTAATTGATCTAGACCCTACTTGTCTATAGCTATGTACTAACCAGACAGGTACATCATATGAAATAAGGAGACAAGATCACTGAAACAGGGCACTCGTCTCCTCGCTCAACAGACAGGTATACAAGGTCAGACTAGATGATCAAACCACCCGATGAGGAAGCTGGTAAAGCTAAGGGTAATACTAAGGGAATAAACATTTAAGGGGGAATCTATGATTTCTTAAATATCCTTATGTTGACTCTTAAGTTTGTTAACAGTCATCTTGTTCGAAACCTTGACCATTGCATTAGATTGATATTCGAGTTAATTATTCTACTCTACTACGTGTGTCTACTCTCATGCGTCGCACAAGATGAGACAGGTACATGGAGTTGTTCGACTTTCAGACAGACTAGCACAGTCAAAGGGGGAACTCGTCTGGTGCGCATTAGTCTACTCGTCTGTTCTGAATAGACTCGAACAGACAAGATAAGTTCCTTCATGATTCAATTATATTCTAAGTGTTTAATCAGAAAGAATTAAGGGTATTAATGTAATTTGATAATGCAAAATTTGGAAAAACCTAGAATTGGATTTATACACTCCCTTTAATGAGGTGTATACACCCAGTTCACGCCTAAACTCTACTTCGCTAGGTCAGATGAGTACACTCCTCTGTCTTAACCAATAGAAAAGGCGGATTCCAAAATTTACAATACCAAATCACGTAATATTCTCGATTTTGTAACTGAATTCCAAAGGTCTTAACCGTTGGATCAAACCTCTTAATCTTGGCCGTTGATTCAAAATCAGTTTTGCAACAAAACCAAACAGTTCCACTTATCTCTCCTCACGTTTTCAACTCTTCTACTCCCAAACACTCAAGTTTTTCTTGTAATCTCTTGACTGTTTGATTTCTACAAATCTACTAAAATGTCGATCGTATCAATGTTCGATATAAAGACTAACATGCAGGCTAGGTTCGACCTAGGTAAGTATGCCTCGGAAGGCAAGGTGCATATAGAAGGTTCCGTGTTCTTCAAAGGAAATCACTCAGACGACAACAAGAAGATCTTGGTTAAGTGCTGTAGGTGCGGTTTGAGACCATGCTTGGAGGCTTTCCCAGAAGTGGTGTTCGAAGAGGAGGTTTTAGAATTCTATGCAACTGCCACCAGACAAGGCGACTCGATTGAAGCATTTATTGGCAGAAGCCGAGTGGAAATCACTCGTGAGTTGATGTTCGAAATATTGAAGTTACCCTATGGAACGATTAATGTGGAGATGTATAGCCAGGGACAAGATCTGAGGTATTTGAGTATCTTTTGCGGAAGGAAATTGAAGCTGAATCGAGATGGAAAGATCCCGTCTGTCAAGAAGAAGGATTTGTTAGACAAGTACAAGACCCTTCATGACATCGCCAGCAAGATGTTGCTTGGAGTTACGTGAAGTTATGATTTAGTGACTCTTCAGAAAGCAAGAGTGATGGTCGCAATCTGTGACGGCATCACAGAAGGAAATTGGTATGGACTCTTCTTGGATAGGCTGATGTACTTCGAGAAGAATGTGCGAGTTGACACTGATTCCGCTGAATGGATCGTGTCCGCGGCTGTTAGTTTTGGTAACAAGCTAAGCATCTTACTACCCGTCTTGCTACCGAACAAGACAAGTTGGAGCAAAGGCAAGCCATTCCATGCCTTAAAGCATTATCTAAAGAAAGAGGCTCTTGCTAAGCAAGCAGAAGGAAGGGCTATTGAACGAAGGCAAATTTAGATTGATCCTAGAGATTCCATGATCGAAGCCGTCTCGTCTAGTGATGAAGAAGACGAGTCGACGTCAGAAGCTGAGGCTGGTGTTGGAATGAGTGATGCATTAGTTCAGTATGTGTCAGATGAGGCAATGATTGAGCCGGCTGAAGATTCGGAAGAGACTCAATCTGATAATGAGTTAAAGAAGGAAGTCGAGGCTGCTGAAACATATCGACTGGTGAGAGTCGAGTCGAGTCCCTCGCCAGACAAGTCAACTGAAAAGGTTAGTACTTCATCACGTACTATTCCAATCCCTCTCAACCTTCCTGTCAAAACCAAGGCAAGATCACTTCGATCACGTGCCAGGCCTGTACCCCAATCCTCTGTGTTGGCAGTGCAACCACTGAGAGCCAACATTACCCAAGACACTACTATATTCGATACAACTGATACTCCGACAGTTGTCAAACCAAACCTAGCCACATCACAGCCCCCAGAAACCACCATCCAAATTCCCTCTACCTCAACAGAAAATGTTGAACCCATTAACCCAACTATTTCGGGAACCCCTCTAGTTGCCACTGCAACAACTGAGTTAAGGACCCCACTTACTCAGACCCATCCCGTTAATAGATTTGAATCCTTAGTCTATTATCCTATGTGTCTTCGAGAGAAAAGGTTGCGTGCAAAAATGACTAAAAAATTGAAGAAGATACTTCCAACAGTCGAGATCGACACATCTTCAGAGGTGTATGAAAAGCTATTGAGGATTTGCACATGGGTTGCTTTGAAGAAGGGCCCAACTGAAGATTTGTTCGAGGTAATTCTTGGAATGGGAGGCATTTCAAATTTCCAAGACTGAGAGATGGAACAGTGGAGTGAAAGATCACTCACAACTTCTCCTACCTCATGTCTTGACTGCTCTTGTCAAAAGGATGCTTCATATCTTTGATGATTTGCTGTCTTCGGAAGCAAAGTCAAGTGTTGGAATTCAAGTATTAGAGACTAATCTCGTTGAAGACGAGTTGATGCTTGAAGCAACTGAACCAGTAGAGGAAGTGCAGTCTACTGATCCGATTCTTAATCTGGAGAACGTTTCTGATCAACTGAGAGGAATAGTATTTGGTTTCCAAGTTGAACATGCACATGGCCCAAGGTGCAATGTTGGTCAGATCACCAGACAAGTGGAAAAGTATTTTCCATCTGACACTTGTGCTTACACAGCTAAGCTAGTAGAGTTGGTGAAGAAAGATTCCGATGAAGCTGAAAGAAAAGCTAAAGAAGCAAGGTTAGCAATTGTTCCTTACATTCCTCAACTCAATCTAAAATCCATTGCAGGAAGTGTGATTCCAGAAGAAGTTGAAACCGTTGGAGACTTGGTCTTGTCTACTGTGGTACAAGACAAGTTGGTTGAAGCTCAAATCTTGGTTGAAGATGAAGTTATGGCTGAACCTGAGGAAATGATGTCTGAAGTTCCTGATGTTCAAACAATTCAAATATTCCCCAGAAGGTTATCTAGACGAGTTGAAGATGGACCTGAAGCAAGTAGTTCAGTCGTCTATCGATGAATTCTTGAAGTCAGATATGAAGGAAGTTCTTGCTGAACAAAATCAAGCTCTAGTGGATAATTCGAAAGAATTAATTGTTGGTGAAGTCAATCAGATGGATTCGACGTTCAGAAAAGAGATGTATGCTCAACTAGAAGACTTCTTGAAGAGGCAAGTTGATTATTCTCAGAAGTGTTCTATTGATTTTGCAAGATCATTGGCTGAAGAATCAAAGAAAATGGAACGACTCTATCGTGTGAAGATTGAGATAGCTGATGAGCAGAGAAGAGAAGCACAAGATCAATTGGTGCAACCTAGAGATGTTCTACGAGAATTGACTGAAGAGAACAGATTGCTCAGACAGATTGCTACTCACTTCAAAGATGAGTTGATTTCGAGTTCGAGAAAGTTAGAGCTCACTGCTGATCGACTTGACAAGCTGAGTCATGATAAATCGCATCAAAGGCAGATTGAGATTGCTGCTGAAGCTATGAAGGAAGCGATGAAGCAAGAGATGACTCGTTTTACTTCTCTGTTTACTCTTAAGGCTAGTGATGAAGCCAAAAAGGGAGAAGAAACAGGATTGGTAAGTACTGAACCTGAAACTGCTACTCTGCCAGAAGAGACTAGTAGACCAAAGAGAAGAAGACTTGTCAAGAAAGCAGATCTTGAACAGATCGGTGCTAGTGCAGAAGAAGAGCAGAAGAGACTAGTGAAAGGCAAAGGCATTGCTATTCCTGAAGTTCCGATGAGAAGAAATGTTAAGAGAAAGTTGGTGATAGAAGAACCAAAAGTCAAAAAGTCAATAGGACAGATCATTGCTGATCTGGATGAGACTGCAATCTTGAAGAAGCAGAAGATTGAAGATGCTCACTATGCTAGTAAGAAGAAGGTTGGCAAGCATATTCGCAGATTGCAAAAGATGAAGACTAATCCAGAAGAGATCGAGGATGCTTACATTGACAACTTCATTGACAATGAACATATAAATGCATGGTTCAAAGTCAAGTTGAAGTGGGAGTTAGATCATTGGATTATTTGTAAGTTTGGAGATGTCGATAGCAAAGAAGAGTTGTATGCTGTATTTGACAAGTTCATGGAAGTGCAAGATCAGAAGCTATGGAACTTGGTCATGCGGATTGCAACTGCTGTAGGTTTTAATATTCTTGTTCCTATCTTTCCTAAGTGGGAAACTCCTATGGTAAGTTCAGGAAGGAGGATCGATTTCAATGTAATCAAGAAGTTTGAAGAAGAGCTGCTAGACAAGGTGAAGATCGAGAATGAAGATCATATCTCAGATATCCATAGAAGACTCCTTGATGCATTCTGTGTTCCTAACCTAGATGGAGGTAATATTAGTGAGTAATTGTAAATTCTTTACTTATTTTTTGTTTTGATTTAGTATGTGTAATCTACTGATCTTATGTGAATGAATGAAAAGATAACATATTTTGGTGAAAAACAAGATAACTACTTAACTAGTCTACTGTTGAGAAAATAATTCAAGTAGTTTTGGCTTCATCAAAAAGGGGGAAATTGTTGGGATATGAATCCTAATACAAGTCCTAAATGATGAAAAAGATAAGATGAGTTTTGATAAGCCAAAAAGAAGACTTGAATAATTTCTAAGTGTTGACTGATCTAGTCTAGTTATGGAGTCATCTTGAACAGATCAGTAAAGTGCATAAGAAGAGTTCACAAGTAAATTATGAAAAGATAAGTATAATTGAAAGACAAGTACGTTTTATAAGTACTTTGTATATTAGATGTTACTGAGCTAGTTTAAACGTTGTATAGAAGCTCATGATTTGCATTTGTATTTATATATTCATTGTATAGATCTTAAGTAGTTTAAGTTGATTTATAAAGCTTAAAGTAATGTAATAGTCTTGTTAAGATTAGATGATAGGACTAGATTAGGTCTATTCAAAAGTCTACTATTGAAGACTCGCTCAAGACAAGACAAGACGAGTAAGAAGAAAACTGAAATTTGTCTAAGTATGGAGACTGGACAAGTGTGCAAGCAAAGAAGAATTTTGTTAAGTCAGAAACGCGTATTGAAGATAAAGATTGAAAAGTTAGTTATGGAATAACTAATTAACTGAAGAACCGCGTGAAAGGATAAGAAGAAGAAGTTAGAAGTCAGTTTTCAAGAAAAGTTAGTTACATAACAGAATGTTCTTGAAGTTGGAAATCTATAAATACCCCAAGGTATTTGACGGTTATGGTTAATCATCATACTGATATTCTACACATTATCGAAGTGAAAATTTACGACGTATTCATTGAAGAGAAGAAACTCGCAGAGTTCAAGTTCAGAAAGTGAAGCCAGAAGACAAGTGAAGAACTCAAGAAGGCTACTACTGAACAAAGAGAAGTTTTATTGTTTTCTTTCAAGTTGCTAGTTACTTGTAAAATAGCTAGTTAGATCGAAGAAGCACTTGGTAGTGTTTTCGAGAAGATCTAAGTCTTATTTCTTGAGACTTAAAGCCACAAGAACACATTACTCGATTGGAAGAGTTAATAAGTGTTGGTCCCTGAACGAGTAGTGAATGGGATTAAAGTCTAGAGGGGAGGGGTGAATAGACTTTAAAACTTTTTCAATAGAGTTGGGAACCTCTTCTGATTGCTATGTCAACTGGACTGCTAGTCTGCTGGTCCAGATGACTATAGTGATCTGATTGAAGAGGTTATATGCGGAATTATGGTAGGCCTTGTTTAGACTCGTTCTCTAAGTGTTAACCTGTTGTTTTATGAAAGTACTCAGCTAATGCTGGTTTGAAAGTTATGGCCTTGTTTTGAAGACAGTTGAAAATACAGTATACACTATATAAGATATATGTAAAGGCAGAAATGTAAAGTGCAGAAGGTAAATGACACCAGATTTATAGTGGTTCGGATATACGTTCCTACGTCCACTCTCACGTCCACACGTGATGTTTAATCCCTTTAATTTACCACAAATTACAAGGGTCTTGACCTTTATAGTCCCAAGGTTAGGACTTTGAGATCTGAGCCGTCCTAACAGCTACGGTCTCCACAAGTGATTGTAAGCACTTGCACTTTAAGGGGTTCAAAAACTTTAACCTTTCGGTGAGGGTTTGGGGTTTTTGAAGTGTATCCAACTAATGGTTCAAGCTTATAATTTGCTTAACCACTATGCCTAAAACAATGATTATACAATATGAACAGGTTTCAAGTTCTTAGGGGTTGGATAAAAATCACTTAAGAGCTATAGATAATCTAATGGTTTCTGGCTCTTTTGAGAATTCTTAGAACAGTATGACTTTAGCTTTGATTGCTTGCTTGGCTTGTTGAATTCTCTCTTGTGACTTCTTCTTGTTGTGATTTCTCATCCTCTTGTATTTATAATGGAGATTGGTTGCAACTAGCCATTGGAGTTGACTAGCCGTTTGATCAATCTTTCTATAATGGCTTGATTCCTTGATTCCAGCCGCTTGATTGCTTCAATCCTGGGATCATGTCAATCTTCTAAATAAGGTAGGTCTTCGTTTGAATTGCAAGATGACTTAGGAATCAGCCGAGTCCTGGAAGATCACATAGTCTTCTGATTTGTACTACTAGTCTTCTGACTACTCTTCTGGCCTTAGGTCTTCTGTCTTCTGATATCAGCAGAGTAACACTCTTCTGATCTGGTAATTCTTTGTACTGCTTTACGCCATCTTCAATCTGGGACTCCATCAGATAAGTAGGTATACAAGCACCTTAACTTATCTGGTCTTCAAGGATCTTCTAGTCTTCATGTCTTCTACTCTTCTCATCTTGAGGATAGGCATGTAAGCCAGGACTGTGCTGATCAGCTGATATCAATACAGTTGATCACACAAGACTAGTCTAAGCTGTTCTATACAAGTCAGCTGATCCTATTACATTTATAAATTCTAAGTGTTTTGGCCATCAAAACTATTCTAACATCAAGTGGGGCTTAGGGTGAATTTATATCCCAACAATTTCCCCCTTTTTGATGAAGCCAAAACTATACTTGATAAATGCTCTTAATGAAATAAGATAAGAGTTTATAACATGCTAAGACTGAAGCATCTGATGAAGACAATGAGAATTTGTCTTGTAAGCAAAAAGAACTAGAACTTGAATATATATAAGGCTTTTACAGATTACGAGCAATAGTTTCTTTATACTTCTAAAGTGGTCTTCATCAGTTCTTCTGATCTTCAAATGCGGTAGGCAAGGTACAGACGAGCTCGAACTTCTTCCATGTGCTGCACATCTGTAACATTCTCCTCTTCATAGATCTTGTACAGAATCTTTTTGATTTCAATCATGTTGACTCTTCTTGAATCCAGAAGGGGTGCATCCCATTTGGGTTCTTCAGGAGTTAGGATTCTGCAGTTGTCAAGTCCTTTGGCTGTCTTGACAATTTCTTCCCAGAACACTGGATCTTCAATGTTCATGAACTGATTGAACTGGAAGAATTCATCTTCATAAGTTGGGAGAGGGCCAAATTTCCTTACTATGTGGTGTTGAATTTGCCACTTCTTCTTCAGGGGATACCATCTTGGTAGCTCGTCTTGAAGGGCTAAATAATCCACATAATTGCTATCAAACACCAGGACATTGGCTTCTTTTGCTTTGTCCTTGATTGCTTTTCTGAGTTTGACAATTCTTCTTTCAAATTTGGCTTTGACTGCATTCGCATCATTCAGCTTCTTTTGCTTAAGCTCTTGAGCTTCAAGCAACTTCTTTTTCTTCAACTCTAGAGCCTCTTTCTCTTCTGCAGTAGGCTCTGCTGGAGCTGATTTCTTGCTGGTCTGAGCTGACTGAGCTTGCTCATCTGCCTTCCTTTTCCTTGTCATTCTCTTCTCAGGAGCTTGTTCTTCAGGGGCAGTGATCTGAAGAGTCTTGGCAGGAGCTTGAGTGAGAGCTTGGGTGCCTTCTTGAGCAATTTCTTTGCCTTTGCCTTTTTCTTGCCTGCTCTTGATTTTGCTTTTCAAACCACCCAAGGTTTCATTCAGCTCATCTTGAGATACTACCATTACAGCTTGTTGTGCAGCTGATTTCTCAAAAGCTCTTATCAACATATCTTCCCCCTTTTTGGCTTCAGCAAGTGCAGCCGCAAAAGGCTTCATGGCATTCATGATTTCCACTTTCAGAGTTTGTTTCAGTGCCATGGCATTGACCTTGTTGACAACAGTAATATGGGAGATACTGTGCTCCATGACATGAGCAAGTGAGTTGGTGGAGGAGACAGCCTCGAGCTTTTCTGTAAGTGCTTCCAACTTGGCTGCTGTCTCCTTCAGCTGAGTCTGCAGTTTCTCATTCTCCTCTGCAGCTGCCTTAAGAAGGGCTTGACCTTCAGAGGCTCTTGCTTCAGCTTCTTCAATTCTTGACTTGTAGGTGGTCTCCATGCGGTGCATCTCATCAGTGTAAAGATCGACAAACATTTTGGAGGTGTCACCTGACAATTTCTGATAGGTACTCAAGTATTCTCCTATCTGCTGATGGAGTGCTTCACCAAACTTATCTTCAATGTCAATAATCTGGTCACGAAGACGAGTCTTCTGTTCCCTTGCAGCTTTCTCAACATACCTTCCTAGCTGCAGGCCTAAACCTTTCTCAAAGTGCAAGTCAATTGCAGCTTTGACCTGGGAGCAGATGTGTGCTGTAAGGTCAACAGATGGGGTAGAAGTAGAGGGTGTACCTTGAGGCTTTGGATGAACAATTATTGCTTTGCCTCTCTCTTCGGCTGATAGGTACTCCTCATTGAGGTAGCAGGTAGTGGCCTTAGTCAGATGGGTCATGATTCGTCTGCCTGCATCCTCTTGATTGTCAATGAAGTGAGTCAGATTGTCTGAAGGTCTGAAGTGAGCTGGTACTCTGACTACTTCTTTTGCAATCTCTTCTTTGTCAGCTGATGCATCTGAGTCTTCTGCAGGTGCAGCTGAGTCTTCTGCAGGTGCAGCTGAGTCTTCCACCAAGGCTGGTGTAGCTGATTCCTTCATCTTTTCTTGTTCAGCTGTCTGCTGATCCGATGAGTCTTCTGGGATAGAGATATCAGCAGTGGGGATTCCTAGAATCCGGCTGCAGACTGAAGTTAGTGCCTCATCTGATAGCAGCTGAGCAAAAGATCGAACTTGACCAACTTCCTTTTGCTCCATTTCCCAGTCGAGGAAGTTTTCCTTTCCTCCCATTCCTTCCATGACCTCAAGAAGGTCATCTACATCATCTCTCCTGAGCTCAATCCAAGTGCATATCCTAAGCACTTGTTCAAACTGGATTGAACCCTCATCAACTCCAGGTGTAGTAGATTTGAGCAGATTGGCTATCTTCATCCTCATTATCTTCTCTTTTGTGCACATAGGGTAGTGCACCATTCTGATCTGAGGTTGAGAAGGGCCAGCTTGATCCAGGTCTGCTGGTGCCATGTCTTCTGGAGCAGATGGGTCAGAGAGGATAGGGGATTGGGTAGCTGGGGTATTTTCCTCTGCTGTGTGAGTATCAACAGGGATTTGGGAAGTGATTTCTTCTTGTTGGGTAAGAGGTTGGGATTGATCTTCAGTGATTTGTTCATCAACAGGGTTTTGGGTCTGCTGTTCTGGTTCAGTTTCTTGAAGATCAGTAGATGGTTGAGCTTGATGATCTTGGACATCTGCTGTTTGAATGTCAGCAGGGGTTGGCAATTGTGGTTCAAGGGTTAGTTGAGGCTGAGTTTGTTCCTCTGCTGTGTGAGTATCAGCAGGGATTTGGGTATCAGTGTTTAGAGGTTCAGATGGGTTGGACTCATCAGAAGGGTTAAAGGATGAAATGGGGGCTATGCTCATTGGAGTAGGGAGCCTGGATTTCTTGGCTTTCTTTGTGAAAGAATAGGTGTTCTTCTTTCTCTTCTGACCCTTTGATAGTTTAGAAGGTGTGAAAGTGAGAGAGGGATTAGAAGTACGTGCCTTTTTCAAAGGAGAGGCAGTGGGAGTGGCATCTGAATCAGATGGGGAGATGAGCCCTGATCTGATCAGATATCTTCTTTGTGCTAGGGTCTGATTGTCATCATCATCCTCAGCAATCTTCTTTTGAGCCTCTACTTTGGATGGCTCCTCTTCTTCTTCAGCAGCAGAGTCATGAGCAGACTCTTCTGCCTCTTCAACAACATCTTTGGAAGATGCTTCAGCTAACAACTTCCTCCTCTCTTCTTTCAACCTTGCTGCCTCAACAAGAGCTTCCTTCCTTAAGTAATATTTGGAGATGTGGAAGGTCTTATGAGGTCCCATCTTGTACTTCTTTGGTAGAATATCTGGAAGGATGATACTCAGCTTGTTGACAAAGCTGACTGTAGCAGTTACCTTCCATTCTCTTGATTGTAGGTCCAAAGTTACCTTTTTGGCTTCAAGGGCGATTCTATCCAAGAACAACCCTTGCCAGTCTCCATCAATCTGATCCCAGATTGCAGCCATAACTCTAACCTTTAGAGTAATAACAGCATCAAGACTGAATGTGTTACCTAGCAGCATCTTGCTTGCTATATCCATCAGGGTTTGAAACTTAGGTTCAAGTTGGGATTTCTTGAGCCCAGTGGCATCAATAGCCTTTATTCTTCCATCAGTAAACATCTCCATATACTCTTTTTCTCTACACATGATGTAGTTGGAGATATTTACCTTCCCCCTTGACAAGCCAAACAATTCCTGAAGAATTTCCCTTGTTACCTTGACCTTGTGTCCACCCATGACACTTTCGACATAAGATCCCTTCATCACAGCGTTTGCATAGAAAGCCAGCACATCTTGTTCATAAACATTGGTGGGTGCTGCTTCCAGAAAATCTCGCAGGTTGAGGTTGATGCAGCGAAGAAGGATCTCCTTGTTTTCTGCTTTGTGTTTGCCCTTGAAAAACAGAGCATTCTCTGTGAACATCTTCCCTTCCTTGGACCACTTTGCAGCATCCAAGGTGCCAGTGCTCTTGGTCTTCTCGTCGTAAATTTCAATGATTGCCATAGTAGAGTTTGAGTGTTAGGTTTTGAGAGCTTGAAAGAAATTTGCAGAACGAGAGAGTATTGAGAGCAATTGAGTAATGTGAGCGAAAGGGTTTGGAAGAGGTTTAAGGGTGTGTATATATATTCCAACAATTCTTGATCTAACGGTCAGATTTGGGTTTAATTGTGGAGTAGAGCCCAAGATTTTCCTTCTTTGATTTCGGGCCTTTCTTTAAATTTGCCGGCTGAATTTGCCATGTGGCAATAGTTGATTTGCTGGCAATTTGGTAATTGAGTATTAATGACATCATTACCAAAAATAGCCGTTGTGACTAATTTTTTGGCAAGAATTGATCATCAAGGCCGTTTTTTATAAGTGAATTACATTCCTTATATAGGCCAATTTGTTTAATTACATTCAGGAATAAATCTAGAATGAATTACATGATCAAAGATAGTCATTAAACTCTAAAATCAAGTGATCTGATCAGCAGAGTGAGGTCTTCTGATTTCTTCAAGAGGTCTGCTGATTTTCCTTGAAAGTCTTCTGGTCAGCTGAGTTGGTCTTCTGATCAGCTGAGTGGAGGTTTGAGATTTGCTGAGTAAATCTTCTGTGCTTTGAAGGTCCAACCTGGCTTGATGGATCCTTCAGTGCTGCTGTGATGATCCAACCTGGATGATGGATCTTCCAGCTTTATTGTGAGTGGTGATCCAACCTGGTTTGATGGATCTTCCAGCTCTATTTCTGAACCATGTAGGACCATCAAATCAATATGTTGATCAGCCTGGATGATATCCCACTGGTTCAGATTGCCCTTACCATCTGATGTTCCTCATCATCAGATGGGTTGTAGCATCTGAAGTGTCCTTTTTGAATTTCTTCGCTTCTCTTAAAGGAGAAGGAAGATTGGAAGAGGCTTCAATGGAGTCGAAGAGAGGGCCATGGACTTGGTCTTCATGTTCTGTTTAGACACAGTAGCTTTTGATAACAAGCTCTCCATGTAGAACTTCCCCCTGGAGAAGAAGCTCTGCTTGCTTGCTACTTAGTCTTCTCCATCTCTCTTTCCTCTAGTTTTCAATAAGGACGTCTCTCTTTCCTCTAGTTTTCATAGGCATACTCATGTTGAGTAAGCCAAGTGTGCTGATCTGCATCATCTTCATCTTCTGGACAAAGCTTCATCTCCTTCACCCAAGACTTTGGTTGAAGGATGATCTCCATTCAATCTCTTCTTTCGATTGTCTCCATTCCTGAAACAGAAAGTAATAGTTAGTGATTTGTGTTCTTAAGTGTTCTCATAACTTCCTCCTTTTATAGGGGTAGAAATGAGGTAGTGGAGTGAAAGATGACAAAACCATAGAGTTGATAGGTCTGAATTTCTGAAAAGTTACTTCTTAAGATCAACAATGAGATTCTTGATCCAAGGGTTCACATTTAAAGATATTCAGACTTTATCTTATGGAATGCAGAAATTATAAATTTTGAGCAAGAGTTACTTGAAATCCGTACTTTGCATGCATACTGTTGAGTCGGTGAGGATGGTGTATTAATCCAACCAAGTATAACTCAATAGTATACTGTATATATGTATATGAATAAAGTATTTTATGAAGAATAGTTTATTATTATACATTGCTTAGAGTAAAGAAATCAAATAACTTTGTTCAAGTCTGCTGTATATATATATGTATATGATATGCAATGCAGATTTTAGAGTATTTCATCAAGGATTCTTAAGGTATCATTGATTCCCCCTTGATTAGATGACTCTAAGTTTTCCCTCAGCTTTATTTGTCTTCATCGGGAAAGAACTTACCTGAAGATGAGGGTATCTATTCACCTCATCTGATCCTCCTAGTCTTTTGCAATTGTATCAGCTGAGGTTTTCAGCTGATCTTTGCTCTTCATGTGCTTGGATCCAGGAGTCCTAAGCTGTAGCATAGGGTCTTGAATCTTTCTTCAGCTAGGGGCTTAGTCAAGATGTCTGCTCTTTGGATATCTGTGTGAATTTTCTCCATCTTGATGTCCTTCTTTTCAAGGTGGTCTCTTATGAAGTGGTGTCGAATGTCGACATGCTTGCACCTTGTGTGGAGGACTGGATTTTGAGTGATGGCAATGGCACTGCTGCTATCACAATAAATAGGGACTTCTCTTGCCTCTACATTGTAATCCTTGAGTTGTTGAACTAGCCAGAGCAGCTGACTACAACAACTACCAGCTGCCATATATTCTGCTTCAGTGGTGGAGGTTGCAACTGAGGTTTGCTTCTTAGAGAACCATGATATCAGCTTGTTGCCTAGAAATTGACAGGTTCCAGATGTGGATTTCCTATCAATTCTACATCCTCCATAGTCTGAGTCAGAATAGCCACTCAATTCTAGATTGTCATCAGGAGGGTACCATAGTCCTAGGTTGACTGTTCCTTTTAGGTACTTGAGAATCTTCCTTGCTGCTTCTAGATGACTTTGCTTTGGGTTTGCTTGAAACCTAGCACATACTCCTACAACAAATGTTATGTCTGGTCTGCTAGTTGTAAGGTATAGTAGAGATCCAATCAGTGCTCTATATTCAGCTTGATCAACTGCCTTTCCAGACTCATCTGGTTCCATTTTGAAAGATGTCATCATTGGAATCCTTGCAGTCTTGCTTTGTAGAACTTTGAATCTTTCTAATAGGCTCTTGGTATACTTGGATTGGTTGATGAAAATCCCTTCTGAACTCTGCTTGACTTGAAGTCCTAGGAAATAATTCATCTCACCCATCATGCTCATTTCAAACTTTCCTTGCATAAGTTCAGAGAACTTCTTGCACATCTCTTGATTGGGTGATCCAAATATAATATCATCTACATATATTTGCACCATTAGGATGTCTTCACCTTCTTGTATTCTGAAAAGAGTTCTATCCACTTTGCCTTTTGTATATCCATTGTCAAGTAGGAATTGTGACAATGTGTCATACCAAGCTCTAGGGGCTTGTTTTAGACCATAGAGAGCCTTCTTCAGTCGATATACTTGATCGCCTTTTTCAAATCCTAGAGGCTGCTCTACATATACTTCTTCTACCAGAATACCATTTAGAAAAGCACTCTTGACATCCATTTGATATACCTTGAAGCCCATATATGATGCATAAGCTAGAAACAGTCGAATGGCTTCTAATCTGGCTACTGGAGCAAAAGTTTCATCATAGTCAATCCCTTCAGATTGTGAATATCCTTTTGCAACTAGCCTTGCCTTATTTCTAGTTATCACATCATTTTCGTCCTTCTTGTTCTTGAATACCCACTTTGTTCCTACTACATTATGGTTTTCAGGACGATCTACCAATTCCCAGACTTCATTTCTTTCGAATTGGTTTAGTTCTTCTTGCATAGCAGTGATCCAATTGCTATCTGTCATTGCTTCTTCTATGTCAGCTGGTTCAATGTTGGATAGGAAAGCACACCAGCAGAACATAGATGATTGTGAGTTCTGATTCAGTTGTCTTCTGGTCTTGACACCTGAGTCAGCTCCTCCTAAGATGAGGTTTGATGGATGGTTGTTTCTCCATGTATGCCTCACAGGAGTATCTGCATTGGATGAGCTTGGATTCTCATCTGATCTAGTGCCGTCAGGAGGGTTGACTTGATTAGGTTGATCATCATCTGTATCTTGTGTGTCAAAGAGATCATTCCCCCTGGCATTTGGGATTGTTGCATCTTGATTCTGGTCAGCTTGTCCTGCTTGAGTTTGAGATCTAGTTACAGGTCTATGAGGCTTATCCTCCTCTGGTTCTTCAGGGAAAGGTTCATTGACTTCAATGAACTCATCTGGTTTGGACTTGATCAATAGATGTCTCATCTGATCTGCAGTTGAGTTTGTTTCTACTGCACTCTTTTCACAAGATTCATAAAAAACAACATGAGGTGTTTCTTCCACAAGAAGGGTTCGTTTGTTGAGTACTCTAAATGCTTTGCTAGTAGAGGAGTATCCTAAGAATATCCCCTCATCTGCTTTGGCATCAAAAGCATTCAACTTACTCTTCCCATTGTTGTGAATGAAACACTTACAACCAAATATATGAAAGTAAGATACTCGAGGTTTTCTTCCTTTCCACAGTTCTCATGAATTTTGTGAATACCTGACCTATTTTGAGTGTGACAGGTTGTGTTGATGGCTTCTGCCCATAGCTTCTTAGGAGTGGAGAATTCAGCAAGGAGGGTTCTTGCAGCTTCTTTGAGTGTTCTGACCCTTCTTTCAGCTACACCATTCTGCTGTGGTGTTCTTGCTGCACTTGTCTCATGCTGAATGCCATTAGAAGTACAATAGGCAATAATATAAGAGTTGATAAATTCAGTGCCTTTGTCACTTCTAATTTTCACAATTGGTTCTCCTTTCTCTACTTGGATCCTCTTCAATAGTTTAGGGAGCTTCTGCTGTGTTTCACTCTTTTTGTATAAGAAGATAACCCAAGTAAACTTGGAATAGTTATCTACAACAATAAGAGTGTACTTCCTCCCTGTTAGAGTGGTTGGAGTGATTGGTCCAAAGAGATCCATGTGAAGCAATTCAAGAACTCTGCTGGTTGATGTTGTCTTCTTGGTCTTGAAGGAGACCTTTGTTTGCTTTCCTTGTTGACATGCATCACACACCTGATCTTTACAGTAGAGTTCATTAGGCAGACCATCAACTAAGGATTCCCTTGCTAGCTTGTTCATAGTCTTAAAGTTCAGATGACTAAGGCGTTTGTGCCATAGCCAGCTGACATCTTTAGGGCTCTTCACAAGCAGACATGTATCCTTAGGACAGCTGTTCCAATTTGCAAGATACATACTTCCCTTTCTAGATCCTGTTAGAAGGTTTTGTTTTGTTCTCTTATCACTTATGAGACACTCATCTTTAGAGAATTTGACTGAGTAACCAGTGTCACAAAAATGAGAAACAGATAATAAATTAAACTTAAGACCTTCTACATATGATACATCATGTACCTCAATGTCACCATTTTTAAGGGTGCCATATCCTTTTGTGTTACCATGCGCGTTATCACCAAAGAAGACTTTTGGACCTTTCTTCTCTATGTAGTTGGTCAGCAGGGCTTTGGTTCCTGTCATGTGAGTTGAGCATCAACTTGGATTGTAGTGAACGAAATTCCTTAGTTTCTAGAGCTTGAGTTTCTAACATCCCCTCATACAACTGCGTTATTGTGGTATTTTCTTCCTTAAGAAGTTCCACTTCTCTGGTCAATCTTTCATTCATTGTGACCAACTCAGGGGTGTTATCAAACTTAGTCTTTTTCAACTTAGTAATTTCTTTCCTTAGATCCTTGTTCTCCTCTTCCACTTCTATAAAAGCTCTAGTGGCAACATCCAGATCACCTTTTACCTTTCTTAAAGATTGATAATAGGTGTCTTCTGATTCGCCTTCAGATGAGTTTATCTCATCTGATTGTGAAAAAATAGGTGAATGGAAAGTAGCAGTATAGGAGTTTACCTCATTTTCACCTATGGCCATCATAGCTAGGTCATCTGAATCATCTGAGAAGATTTGGCAATCTGGTGATGTAGGGAGTTCATCACTGTGATATTCAGATTCTTCAGTCACCATAGCTTTCTTGTCTGAAGTTCTTCTTGGCCTTCTTCCTTCTTTGTCATCTAGATTAAGTTCAGGACATTCATATACATAGTGTCCTGGTTTACGACAATTGAAGCATGATCCAGATTTCTGATTTGAGTTGCCTTTCCTTGGAGGTGTGGCATCTCTTCTTCTAGATCCTCGGTTGTCAGATGACTCCACATCCTTTCTAGGATGTCTTTCTGGTGTTCTTTCTCTAGAACTTCTGGATGGTGAACTTGCTCTTCTATCTTTGTAGTTTCTATAGAATTTTCTATATTTGCTATTGAGAGTGTTCATCCTTTCAAATCTCTTGATCATAAGAGCCATTTGCTCTTTCAGACTCATGTCTGATCCTTCACAGTCTTCTGTTTTCAGTGAGGTCTTGCCAGATGAGGTACTTGCAGCTTTTGTATTGGCTGCTTTGAAGGCTACAGTCTTTGAAGTAGATGGTGTTGCAGTTGGCTCATCACTTCCTGAGTTTTCTTCTCTTTCCAGATCATATTCATGGGCTTTTAGGTTCTGAAATAAAGTTTGAGCAGACCACTTCTTGATGTCTTGAGTATCTTTGATGATGGTCTTCTTGAGTCTCCATTTCTTGGTTAGAGAGTCTAAGATCTTTAGATTTTTCTCTCTATTTGTGTATTTCTTGCCCAGAGATTCTATCTCATTGATGATCTTGGTAAATCTATTGTCTAGTTGATCAATAGACCCTTCTGGTTGCATCTTGAAGTGTTCAAACTTCTTGACTGCTGTTGACAACTTGCTCTCTTTTATCAGCTCAGTTCCTTCACAGAGAAGGGCCAATGCATCCCACATCTCTTTGGCTGAGTCACAGTGGATTACCTTTGCAATGTACTCATTTGGAAGAGTTTGCATTATGTAATCTTGGGCAATGCTGTCAAGATTGGATTGCTTCATCTCTTCTGGAGTGAGGTCCTTCATAGGCTTGGGGGCAAGCTCTCCAACTGGAATTTCTGGATCACCATTTGCAGTGTTGACTGCCATGATGGTGATTGGGCCTTCAGTGATTACTGACCACATCTTGTAGTGGACTGATGTGAGATTCTTCCTCATCCTGATCTTCCAGTAATCATAATCCTCAACTGAAAACTTAGGCAACTTTCGCATATTAGCACTCATGCTGTATGAGTTTTCAAAAACAGGTTTTTCAAAAGAATAGATTTGTTCAAGAGGACTACAGAAAGACTCCCTCAAGTCTTCTGATAATCTAGAGACAGTAGTCCGTTAGAACCACTGCTCTGATACCACTTGTTGGTCCCTGAACGAGTAGTGAATGGGATTAAAGTCTAGAGGGGAGGGGTGAATAGACTTTAAAACTTTTTCAATAGAGTTGGGAACCTCTTCTGATTGCTATGTCAACTGGACTGCTAGTCTGCTGGTCCAGATGACTATAGTGATCTGATTGAAGAGGTTATATGCGGAATTATGGTAGGCCTTGTTTAGACTCGTTCTTTAAGTGTTAACCTGTTGTTTTATGAAAGTACTCAGCTGATGCTGGTTTGAAAGTTATGGCCTTGTTTTGAAGACAGTTGAAAATACAGTATGCACTATATAAGATATATGTAAAGGCAGAAATGTAAAGTGCAGAAGGTAAATGACACCAGATTTATAGTGGTTCGGATATACGTTCCTACGTCCACTCTCACGTCCACACGTGATGTTTAATCCCTTTAATTTACCACAAATTACAAGGGTCTTGACCTTTATAGTCCCAAGGTTAGGACTTTGAGATCTGAGCCGTCCTAACAACTACGGTCTCCACAAGTGATTGTAAGCACTTGCACTTTAAGGGGTTCAAAAACTTTAACCTTTCGGTGAGGGTTTGGGGTTTTTGAAGTGTATCCAACTAATGGTTCAAGCTTATAATTTGCTTAACCACTATGCCTAAAACAATGATTATACAATATGAACAGGTTTCAGGTTCTTAGGGGTTGGATAGAAATCACTTAAAAGCTATAGATAATCTAATGGTTTCTGGCTCTTTTGAGAATTCTTAGAACAGTATGGCTTTAGCTTTGATTGCTTGCTTGGCTTGTTGAATTCTCTCTTGTGACTTCTTCTTGTTGTGATTTCTCATCCTCTTGTATTTATAATGGAGATTGGTTGCAACTAGTCGTTGGATTTGACTAGCCATTTGAGCAATCTTTCCATAATGGCTTGATTCCTTGATTCCAGTCGCTTGATTGCTTCAATCCTGGGATCATGTCAATCATCTAAATAAGGTAGGTCTTCGTTTGAATTGCAAGATGACTTAGGAATCAGCCGAGTCCTGGAAGATCACATAGTCTTCTGATCTGTACTACTAGTCTTCTGACTACTCTTCTGGCCTTAGGTCTTCTGTCTTCTGATATCAGCAGAGTAACACTCTTCTGATCTGGTAATTCTTTGTACTGCTTTAGGCCATCTTCAATATGGGACTCCATCAGATAAGTAGGTATACAAGCACCTTAACTTATCTGGTCTTCAAGGATCTTCTAGTCTTCATGTCTTCTACTCTTCTCATCTTGAGGATAGGCATGTAAGCCAGGACTGTGCTGATCAGCTGATATCAATACAGTTGATCACACAAGACTAGTCTAAGCTGTTCTATACAAGTCAGCTGATCCTATTACATTTATAAACTCTAAGTGTTTTGGCCATCAAAACTATTCTAACATCAAGTGGGGCTTAGGGTGAATTTATATCCCAACAATAAGAATTTCACGACTGGAGTTGTGAGAGTGGATGTAGACAAGTTATCGAACCACTATAAATCTCGTGTTTGATTTACTTTACTGTTTTATTTGTGTTTGATTGATTAACTGCTTAATTGATTGAATTGCATATAAGAACAAGACTAGTAGAGTGTTCATACAGAAGTTCGCGAATTGGTTGAGTATAAATTTGATTGGGCTCATTGTTAATTTGATAATTCCGCATTGTGTACTTTGATATATTGAAAGATTTTGAAAAGTCTATTCACCCCCCTCTAGACGTTTTCCTAGCTTACTCAATATTATCTAACTCAACTAGGGACCTACAAGTGGTATCAGAGCAGTAGTTTACGAACTGCTGTTTCTTGATAACCTACTTAAGACTTGGGTGAAGTCTTGGTTCTTGATCGTATTTGCTCATACGTGTTCTTGAATGCTATTCTTGATCACTATTCTTGATATATCTGTTTCTTTGATCCTAAAAACTGCTCATTACTAATCTTCTTGAAATCATGTCTCTCGAAATTAGTGCTAACAAACTACCGAAGTTCCAGGTACAAGATTACGACTACTGGAAGTTGAGGATGGAGGCGATATTCAGCTCCACTCACGACTTGATGATTTCAGTCGTCACCGAAGGACCAATCGTGACGATGATCCCTAACACTGCTGCTTTGGACAAGGACAAACTTGTTGGAGTCCTTGTTCGCAAACCCAGGTCAGAGCTAACATCTGAAGAGATGAGGCAGAATAACCTGGACAGCTTGGCCAAAAATTACATTTTACATACCCTTCCTAATGAGTATCTTGGGAAAGTATTAAAATGTAAGACAGCCAAGGAAATGTGGGACCGTCTTGCTATTATTTGTGAAGGGACTTCCCTAATCAAAGAAAGTAAGCTTTCTACTGCTGTACAGAGATTCGAATCATTCAAGATGAAAACTGGTGAAACAATTGACCAGTTGGATACTCGCTTTACAAAAATTATGAATGACTTGGAAGTTCTTGGCAAATCTTATACTGCTCGAGAAATTAATTTGAGAATTCTTAAGAGTCTTGATGCTAGATGGAAAATGGTGAAAATGCTAGTTAAGAATACTCAGGATATAGACGAGTGGTCTGCAGAGACGATGTTTCAAACTCTAAAGGCTCATGAGTTTGATCTATATGAAGAAGATCCCATTGCCAGTAGTGATAGAGAGAATGTCGTGTCGAAGAATGTTGCCTTTAAGTCTAGTTCGTCTAAGTGCTCTAGAGTAGGCAAGTCTAAGTCTAAGATTAAGTCTGCTTCTGTTAAAGACGACTTAGATGGAATTGATCTAAGTCTGAAAGATCAGGTCAACCTTATGGTTAGAAAGTTCGACAGGTTAAACAAGCGCTTCGGTAGATATAAGAAGTTCTATAGAGATCATAGAGGGTCTGCTTCTAAGGACTCGTCTGAGACCAGACGAGACCGAAACACGTCCGAAAGGAGAGACGAAGTCTCGAAAGGAAACAGACGAGATAGAGAGTATGATGATAAGAAGATTAAGCGTTCTGATAGACGTGATAAGCGAAGGGACAATTCTCTTATTAAAAAGTCTACTAACGATCTTTTATGCTATAACTGTGAGAAACCAGGTCACTACATTTACGAATGTCCGGACCTGAGTACTGACGATCGTGAAGAACGCAAAGCACGAAGGGAACGAAGATACAACCGTGGCAAGAAGGCAATGATGGCCAATGATGACTCTGAGTCGGATTCAGACGAGTTGCCATCGTCTTCGTCTAGCTACCCGTCTAATCGAGATCACGATGAAGCGTTCATAATAGATGATGGCCTATGCTGCATGGCTAAAATTGATCAAGAGGTATCATCCGCAACTTCGTTTCAATCATGTAATGAATCGGACTATGATGAAAGTGATTCTGACGCTAGTGAAGTAGGGAGTAGTCTTCATCACTCGACTAGTGTGACTGAAGAAGACCTCCTACTTGCTAAAAAGGCATTCATTGAAGTCAGCGACGAGAACATCGCCTTAAAACAGGAAGTCATTGATCTTAAGGAAGCTCAGTCTAAAGTAGATCCTAATGTAAAAGTCCTAAATGAACGCTTGACTGAAGAGTTAAGACAACTCAAAGACAAGTGTGCATTGACAGACAGGTTATATCAAGACCTACTTAAGACACATGCTACTGAGACTAATGAGTTCAATGTTTTAAAAAGAAAATGCAAAAAGCTTGAAGAACGTAATAAGTTCTTAGAGACTGAGGTTGTCACTCTACACCTTAAACTTACTGATCTAGTTAACTCTTCAAAGGTTAACATTCAACTATCAGATAGGTATAGGGCTCCAGCTGACAAGACAGGGATAGGTGCTGATTCACCTAGCTCGTCTACTCAAGTCCTTAAGAACCCTACTACTTTCATCTCAAGTTCTTTGACAAATGATAAAGGAAAAGGACCAATGATATACGATATTGGGACGCCATTTGAAGGCACTGTACCTAAGCAGACTCGAGTTAACACTCTGATTACCAAGGGAGGTAAAAAGTATGTTAACAACAAGCCTGCTCCATTTAGAACTAGTCGAAACAGGACCACTAGTCGTGGATGACCCAATCAGGTAAGATACGAGGATTGGTATCTTGAGGAGACGAGTTCTAGACAAGTACATAATAGACGACAAGAGCCTAGACCTCCTTTTATAAGGCAGTCTCAGCTCTACTCGTCTAGGCCTAGGAAGGTTGCTCCAAAATATCGTACTCAACCTGTCCTATATCCTCCACCTTTGTCATATGATATCATAAGTGAGGAAAGACCTAAACGTGTCTATAAACCGTATGGCCCCAATGCTTACAAGCCCTATTCTGACTATCATAGACCAGTGCCTACTCAAGTAGAGATTAAGTCAAAAGGTTATCTCAGACGAGTAGACCCGAAATCAAATGATAGGCTAGACAAGGATGACAGGGTCTTATTTTGTAACAAGTATGGCAGGAAGCTTAAGAGATCAAACCTGTTCAGGACTCCGATGTACATTTGGATTCCCTTGAACTCGACTAACCCCCCAGGACCCCACTAAACAAAGAGGGTACCTAAATTATTGAATATCTTCATTGCAGGGTCGACTCGACTTGTATAAGAAGGGTGGCTCAGTAGGAGAAACTTGGTACATTGATAGTTGTTGTTCGCACCACATGACAGGTACTAAGTCTCTTCTATCGAGTTACCACGAGCAAGAAGGACCCAAGGTGATATTCGGTGATAGCTCGACTGCTGTTACGAAAGGCTTTGGTTACATCAGAAATGGAGATGTAGAGATATAGGACGTATCCTACGGAGAAGGTTTGAAATACAATTTACAATCTGTTTCTCAATTCTGTGACCGTGGTTATAAAGTGCAGTTTAAAAGCCGAAAGTGCGAGATCATAGACAAGAGGACTCACACTGTACTACTCGTCGGCATAAGACAAGGCAGTGTATACATTGTGAATTGGAATAGCTGTCCAAGGGATACTTGTCTTCTTAGTAAGAACCCTAAAGAGCTCGGTTGGCTTTGGCATAGACGCCTATGTCACATGAACTTTAAGGTAATTAATAAGATTGCAAGAGATTACCTAGTGGAAGGTTTACCCAACGAGGTTTATTACAAATCACATGTATGCAATGCGTGTCAGAAAGGTAAACAGGTAAAAGGTTCCTTTAAATCAATTCCTACTCTCTCAACAAGTAGAGTTCTAGAACTACTACATATGGATCTTCATGGTCCGATAACTCATCCAACCTTGAATGGTAGAAGATACACACTTGTTGGTGTAGACGACTATTCTAAGTTCATTGGGTAGTCTTCCTACACAAGAAGAGTGATACACAGACACTTCTACCTGATTTGTTGAAGAAGTTACAAGTTGAGAAGAATCAGTCTATTGTCAATATTCGTAGTGACAAGGGTACTGAGTTCATTAATTGCTATATCCAAGAATTTTGTGTTAAACGTGGTATCCAGCATCTTACTAGTGCAGCTAGGACACCACAACAGAACGGTGTCGCCGAGAGAAGGAATCGAACTCTCAAGGAAGCCTGTAGAACCATGTTGGCCGAATACAAGACACCTCAAAAGTTTTGGTCTGAAGCGATCAATACTGCATGCCACTCTCAGAACAGAAGTGCGATCAACAAGGTACTAGGTAAGACACCTTACGAGGTTTGGAAAGGTAGAAAACCCAGAATTTCATATTTCCATATATTTGGTTGTAAGTGTTTCATCCATAACAATGGGAAAAGCAAGTTGAATGCATTCGATGCCAAAGCAGACGAGGGGATATTCTTAGGATACTCCTCGACTAGCAAAGCATTTAGGGTATTCAACTACTCGACTCTTTGTGTGGAAGAAACACCACATGTGGTTTTCGATGAATCTTGACAGGACTCGTCTGCCGACCAGATCAGTGAGAAGGTGACTGATCTATCGATCGAATCTGATAAAGAATCAGAAGTTTACAAATTTATTCAAGCCTACAATCCATTTATGAAAGCTCTCGAGTCTGATGACAACGAGAAGGTAAGTGCTCAAGGTAAGTCTACTAGACCAATTGACATGCCTGCTCTAGTTGACTCGTTTACTCTTGTTAAAACTATTGATACGAAGGATGTTGAAATGCATGATGCAATACCTGAGGTAGATGATGATAGTATACCTGTTAAGAATAGAAAAACATGGAAATTTGCGCATGATACTGAGAATATCATTGGTGACTCTACTATTGGTGTGAAGACTAGACGACAACTCTTTGAGTCGCAAGAACAGCATAGTCCAACTATATTTTGCTGGTGTTGTTTCCTCTCTTCTATCGAGCCTACTACCGTTAAAGAGGCATTGGCTGATAGTAATTGGATCATCGCTATGCAAGACGAGTTGAACCAGTTTGTTCGAAACGACGTCTGGGAACTTGTCGATAGGCCGGAACATCATAATGTTGTTGGCACTCGATGGATTTTCAAAAATAAGAAAGATGAGAATGATGTAGTCGTTAGAAATAAGGCTAGACTTGTAGCCCAATCCATACACTATGATGAAACTTATGCTCTTGTTGCTAGACTAGAAGCCATTCGATTGTTTCTTGCATATGCTGCCTACGTGAAGTTTACTGTATATCAAATGGATGTTAAAAGTGCATTTCTTAACGGTATTCTTGCTGAAGAAGTGTATGTTGAACAACCCCCAGGTTTCGAAGTCAAAGGCAACCAGGTGTACAAATTAAAGAAAGCCTTATATGGACTAAAGCAAGCTCCAAGAGCATGGTATGATACACTCTCTCTCTTTCTATTAGAAAATGGTTTTACTAAGGGCAAGGTCGATAGAACCTTGTTCAGAAGACATGAAGGGAAAGATATTTTACTCGTCCAAATTTACGTATATGATATCATTTTTGGTTCACCTAACAAAAAGCTGAGTGAAAGTTTTTCAACACTAATGCAAAGTAAATTTGAGATGTCCATGATGGGTGAAATGAATTACTTTCTTGGTCTTCAAGTAAAACAGACCCCAGAAGGGATTTTCATAAATTAAGCAAAGTATACTAGAAATCTACTAGACAAGTATGGTATTAAGACATGCAAGTCTACTGGAGTACCTATGCTACCTACATACAGGATGGATCCAGACGAACATGGTAAGTGTGATGATCAAACATATTATCGTGGTCTTATTGGTTCATTACTGTACTTGACTGCTAGTAGACCTGATATTGCATTTTATGTTGGCGTATGTGCTCGTTTTCAAGCTAATCCAAAAGAGAGTCATATGGAAACCACTAAACGGATACTGAAATATTTGAAAGGAACCATCAATCGTGGTATATGGTATCCTTCAAATGATGATTTATCTCTAAGTGGCTACTTAGATTCTGATTTTGGTGGCTGTAGAATAGATAGGAAATCTACATCTGGTTCTTGTCAATTCTTAGGCACAAAACTCATTTCATGGTTTTCGAAAAAGCAGACTAGTGTGGCTACCTCTACTACCGAAGCCGAGTACATGGCTGCTGGTAGCTGCTGTAGTCAACTACTTTAGCTCATGCAACAGCTTAGAGATTACAACTTATATGAATCAAATGTTCCTATTTTCTGTGATAGTAACAGCGCTATTGCCATTTCACAAAATCCTATTTTGCACACACGTTGTAAGCATGTTGATGTGAAACATCATTTCATACGTGATCATGTAGAAAAGAAGGATATTCGCATGGAAAAGATTCATATTGATTTTCAAAGAGCTGATATTTTCACAAAACCATTACCTGAGGCTCGTTTTCGTGAATTATGCATTAGTCTAGGGCTAATTGATCTAGACCCTACTTGTCTATAGCTATGTACTAACCAGACAGGTACATCATATGAAATAAGGAGACAAGATCACTGAAACAGGGCACTCGTCTCCTCGCTCAACAGACAGGTATACAAGGTCAGACTAGATGATCAAACCACCCGATGAGGAAGCTGGTAAAGCTAAGGGTAATACTAAGGGAATAAACATTTAAGGGGGAATCTATGATTTCTTAAATATCCTTATGTTGACTCTTAAGTTTGTTAACAGTCATCTTGTTCGAAACCTTGACCATTGCATTAGATTGATATTCGAGTTAATTATTCTACTCTACTACGTGTGTCTACTCTCATGCGTCGCACAAGATGAGACAGGTACATGGAGTTGTTCGACTTTCAGACAGACTAGCACAGTCAAAGGGGGAACTCGTCTGGTGCGCATTAGTCTACTCGTCTGTTCTGAATAGACTCGAACAGACAAGATAAGTTCCTTCATGATTCAATTATATTCTAAGTGTTTAATCAGAAAGAATTAAGGGTATTAATGTAATTTGATAATGCAAAATTTGGAAAAACCTAGAATTGGATTTATACACTCCCTTTAATGAGGTGTATACACCCAGTTCACGCCTAAACTCTACTTCGCTAGGTCAGATGAGTACACTCCTCTGTCTTAACCAATAGAAAAGACGGATTCCAAAATTTACAATACCAAATCACGTAATATTCTCGATTTTGTAACTGAATTCCAAAGGTCTTAACCGTTGGATCAAACCTCTTAATCTTGGCCGTTGATTCAAAATCAGTTTTGCAACAAAACCAAACAGTTCCACTTATCTCTCCTCACGTTTTCAACTCTTCTACTCCCAAACACTCAAGTTTTTCTTGTAATCTCTTGACTGTTTGATTTCTACAAATCTACTAAAATGTCGATCGTATCAATGTTCGATATAAAGACTAACATGCAGGCTAGGTTCGACCTAGGTAAGTATGCCTCGGAAGGCAAGGTGCATATAGAAGGTTCCGTGTTCTTCAAAGGAAATCACTCAGACGACAACAAGAAGATCTTGGTTAAGTGCTGTAGGTGCGGTTTGAGACCATGCTTGGAGGCTTTCCCAGAAGTGGTGTTCGAAGAGGAGGTTTTAGAATTCTATGCAACTGCCACCAGACAAGGCGACTCGATTGAAGCATTTATTGGCAGAAGCCGAGTGGAAATCACTCGTGAGTTGATGTTCGAAATATTGAAGTTACCCTATGGAACGATTAATGTGGAGATGTATAGCCAGGGACAAGATCTGAGGTATTTGAGTATCTTTTGCGGAAGGAAATTGAAGCTGAATCGAGATGGAAAGATCCCGTCTGTCAAGAAGAAGGATTTGTTAGACAAGTACAAGACCCTTCATGACATCGCCAGCAAGATGTTGCTTGGAGTTACGTGAAGTTATGATTTAGTGACTCTTCAGAAAGCAAGAGTGATGGTCGCAATCTGTGACGGCATCACAGAAGGAAATTGGTATGGACTCTTCTTGGATAGGCTGATGTACTTCGAGAAGAATGTGCGAGTTGACACTGATTCCGCTGAATGGATCGTGTCCGCGGCTGTTAGTTTTGGTAACAAGCTAAGCATCTTACTACCCGTCTTGCTACCGAACAAGACAAGTTGGAGCAAAGGCAAGCCATTCCATGCCTTAAAGCATTATCTAAAGAAAGAGGCTCTTGCTAAGCAAGCAGAAGGAAGGGCTATTGAACGAAGGCAAATTTAGATTGATCCTAGAGATTCCATGATCGAAGCCGTCTCGTCTAGTGATGAAGAAGACGAGTCGACGTCAGAAGCTGAGGCTGGTGTTGGAATGAGTGATGCATTAGTTCAGTATGTGTCAGATGAGGCAATGATTGAGCCGGCTGAAGATTCGGAAGAGACTCAATCTGATAATGAGTTAAAGAAGGAAGTCGAGGCTGCTGAAACATATCGACTGGTGAGAGTCGAGTCGAGTCCCTCGCCAGACAAGTCAACTGAAAAGGTTAGTACTTCATCACGTACTATTCCAATCCCTCTCAACCTTCCTGTCAAAACCAAGGCAAGATCACTTCGATCACGTGCCAGGCCTGTACCCCAATCCTCTGTGTTGGCAGTGCAACCACTGAGAGCCAACATTACCCAAGACACTACTATATTCGATACAACTGATACTCCGACAGTTGTCAAACCAAACCTAGCCACATCACAGCCCCCAGAAACCACCATCCAAATTCCCTCTACCTCAACAGAAAATGTTGAACCCATTAACCCAACTATTTCGGGAACCCCTCTAGTTGCCACTGCAACAACTGAGTTAAGGACCCCACTTACTCAGACCCATCCCGTTAATAGATTTGAATCCTTAGTCTATTATCCTATGTGTCTTCGAGAGAAAAGGTTGCGTGCAAAAATGACTAAAAAATTGAAGAAGATACTTCCAACAGTCGAGATCGACACATCTTCAGAGGTGTATGAAAAGCTATTGAGGATTTGCACATGGGTTGCTTTGAAGAAGGGCCCAACTGAAGATTTGTTCGAGGTAATTCTTGGAATGGGAGGCATTTCAAATTTCCAAGACTGAGAGATGGAACAGTGGAGTGAAAGATCACTCACAACTTCTCCTACCTCATGTCTTGACTGCTCTTGTCAAAAGGATGCTTCATATCTTTGATGATTTGCTGTCTTCGGAAGCAAAGTCAAGTGTTGGAATTCAAGTATTAGAGACTAATCTCGTTGAAGACGAGTTGATGCTTGAAGCAACTGAACCAGTAGAGGAAGTGCAGTCTACTGATCCGATTCTTAATCTGGAGAACGTTTCTGATCAACTGAGAGGAATAGTATTTGGTTTCCAAGTTGAACATGCACATGGCCCAAGGTGCAATGTTGGTCAGATCACCAGACAAGTGGAAAAGTATTTTCCATCTGACACTTGTGCTTACACAGCTAAGCTAGTAGAGTTGGTGAAGAAAGATTCCGATGAAGCTGAAAGAAAAGCTAAAGAAGCAAGGTTAGCAATTGTTCCTTACATTCCTCAACTCAATCTAAAATCCATTGCAGGAAGTGTGATTCCAGAAGAAGTTGAAACCGTTGGAGACTTGGTCTTGTCTACTGTGGTACAAGACAAGTTGGTTGAAGCTCAAATCTTGGTTGAAGATGAAGTTATGGCTGAACCTGAGGAAATCATGTCTGAAGTTCCTGATGTTCAAACAATTCAAATATTCCCCAGAAGGTTATCTAGACGAGTTGAAGATGGACCTGAAGCAAGTAGTTCAGTCGTCTATCGATGAATTCTTGAAGTCAGATATGAAGGAAGTTCTTGCTGAACAAAATCAAGCTCTAGTGGATAATTCGAAAGAATTAATTGTTGGTGAAGTCAATCAGATGGATTCGACGTTCAGAAAAGAGATGTATGCTCAACTAGAAGACTTCTTGAAGAGGCAAGTTGATTATTCTCAGAAGTGTTCTATTGATTTTGCAAGATCATTGGCTGAAGAATCAAAGAAAATGGAACGACTCTATCGTGTGAAGATTGAGATAGCTGATGAGCAGAGAAGAGAAGCACAAGATCAATTGGTGCAACCTAGAGATGTTCTACGAGAATTGACTGAAGAGAACAGATTGCTCAGACAGATTGCTACTCACTTCAAAGATGAGTTGATTTCGAGTTCGAGAAAGTTAGAGCTCACTGCTGATCGACTTGACAAGCTGAGTCATGATAAATCGCATCAAAGGCAGATTGAGATTGCTGCTGAAGCTATGAAGGAAGCGATGAAGCAAGAGATGACTCGTTTTACTTCTCTGTTTACTCTTAAGGCTAGTGATGAAGCCAAAAAGGGAGAAGAAACAGGATTGGTAAGTACTGAACCTGAAACTGCTACTCTGCCAGAAGAGACTAGTAGACCAAAGAGAAGAAGACTTGTCAAGAAAGCAGATCTTGAACAGATCGGTGCTAGTGCAGAAGAAGAGCAGAAGAGACTAGTGAAAGGCAAAGGCATTGCTATTCCTGAAGTTCCGATGAGAAGAAATGTTAAGAGAAAGTTGGTGATAGAAGAACCAAAAGTCAAAAAGTCAATAGGACAGATCATTGCTGATCTGGATGAGACTGCAATCTTGAAGAAGCAGAAGATTGAAGATGCTCACTATGCTAGTAAGAAGAAGGTTGGCAAGCATATTCGCAGATTGCAAAAGATGAAGACTAATCCAGAAGAGATCGAGGATGCTTACATTGACAACTTCATTGACAATGAACATATAGATGCATGGTTCAAAGTCAAGTTGAAGTGGGAGTTAGATCATTGGATTATTTGTAAGTTTGGAGATGTCGATAGCAAAGAAGAGTTGTATGCTGTATTTGACAAGTTCATGGAAGTGCAAGATCAGAAGCTATGGAACTTGGTCATGCGGATTGCAACTGCTGTAGGTTTTAATATTCTTGTTCCTATCTTTCCTAAGTGGGAAACTCCTATGGTAAGTTCAGGAAGGAGGATCGATTTCAATGTAATCAAGAAGTTTGAAGAAGAGCTGCTAGACAAGGCGAAGATCGAGAATGAAGATCATATCTCAGATATCCATAGAAGACTCCTTGATGCATTCTGTGTTCCTAACCTAGATGGAGGTAATATTAGTGAGTAATTGTAAATTCTTTACTTATTTTTTGTTTTGATTTAGTATGTGTAATCTACTGATCTTATGTGAATGAATGAAAAGATAACATATTTTGGTGAAAAACAAGATAACTACTTAACTAGTCTACTGTTGAGAAAATAATTCAAGTAGTTTTGGCTTCATCAAAAAGGGGGAAATTGTTGGGATATGAATCCTAATACAAGTCCTAAATGATGAAAAAGATAAGATGAGTTTTGATAAGCCAAAAAGAAGACTTGAATAATTTCTAAGTGTTGACTGATCTAGTCTAGTTATGGAGTCATCTTGAACAGATCAGTAAAGTGCATAAGAAGAGTTCACAAGTAAATTATGAAAAGATAAGTATAATTGAAAGACAAGTACGTTTTATAAGTACTTTGTATATTAGATGTTACTGAGCTAGTTTAAACGTTGTATAGAAGCTCATGATTTGCATTTGTATTTATATATTCATTGTATAGATCTTAAGTAGTTTAAGTTGATTTATAAAGCTTAAAGTAATGTAATAGTCTTGTTAAGATTAGATGATAGGACTAGATTAGGTCTATTCAAAAGTCTACTATTGAAGACTCGCTCAAGACAAGACAAGACGAGTAAGAAGAAAACTGAAATTTGTCTAAGTATGGAGACTGGACAAGTGTGCAAGCAAAGAAGAATTTTGTTAAGTCAGAAACGCGTATTGAAGATAAAGATTGAAAAGTTAGTTATGGAATAACTAATTAACTGAAGAACCGCGTGAAAGGATAAGAAGAAGAAGTTAGAAGTCAGTTTTCAAGAAAAGTTAGTTACATAACAGAATGTTCTTGAAGTTGGAAATCTATAAATACCCCAAGGTATTTGACGGTTATGGTTAATCATCATACTGATATTCTACACATTATCGAAGTGAAAATTTACGACGTATTCATTGAAGAGAAGAAACTCGCAGAGTTCAAGTTCAGAAAGTGAAGCCAGAAGACAAGTGAAGAACTCAAGAAGGCTACTACTGAACAAAGAGAAGTTTTATTTTTTTCTTTCAAGTTGCTAGTTACTTGTAAAATAGCTAGTTAGATCGAAGAAGCACTTGGTAGTGTTTTCGAGAAGATCTAAGTCTTATTTCTTGAGACTTAAAGCCACAAGAACACATTACTCGATTGGAAGAGTTAATAAGTGTTGGTCCCTGAACGAGTAGTGAATGGGATTAAAGTCTAGAGGGGAGGGGTGAATAGACTTTAAAACTTTTTCAATAGAGTTGGGAACCTCTTCTGATTGCTATGTCAACTGGACTGCTAGTCTGCTGGTCCAGATGACTATAGTGATCTGATTGAAGAGGTTATATGCGGAATTATGGTAGGCCTTGTTTAGACTCGTTCTCTAAGTGTTAACCTGTTGTTTTATGAAAGTACTCAGCTAATGCTGGTTTGAAAGTTATGGCCTTGTTTTGAAGACAGTTGAAAATACAGTATACACTATATAAGATATATGTAAAGGCAGAAATGTAAAGTGCAGAAGGTAAATGACACCAGATTTATAGTGGTTCGGATATACGTTCCTACGTCCACTCTCACGTCCACACGTGATGTTTAATCCCTTTAATTTACCACAAATTACAAGGGTCTTGACCTTTATAGTCCCAAGGTTAGGACTTTGAGATCTGAGCCGTCCTAACAGCTACGGTCTCCACAAGTGATTGTAAGCACTTGCACTTTAAGGGGTTCAAAAACTTTAACCTTTCGGTGAGGGTTTGGGGTTTTTGAAGTGTATCCAACTAATGGTTCAAGCTTATAATTTGCTTAACCACTATGCCTAAAACAATGATTATACAATATGAACAGGTTTCAAGTTCTTAGGGGTTGGATAAAAATCACTTAAGAGCTATAGATAATCTAATGGTTTCTGGCTCTTTTGAGAATTCTTAGAACAGTATGACTTTAGCTTTGATTGCTTGCTTGGCTTGTTGAATTCTCTCTTGTGACTTCTTCTTGTTGTGATTTCTCATCCTCTTGTATTTATAATGGAGATTGGTTGCAACTAGCCATTGGAGTTGACTAGCCGTTTGATCAATCTTTCCATAATGGCTTGATTCCTTGATTCCAGCCGCTTGATTGCTTCAATCCTGGGATCATGTCAATCTTCTAAATAAGGTAGGTCTTCGTTTGAATTGCAAGATGACTTAGGAATCAGCCGAGTCCTGGAAGATCACATAGTCTTCTGATTTGTACTACTAGTCTTCTGACTACTCTTCTGGCCTTAGGTCTTCTGTCTTCTGATATCAGCAGAGTAACACTCTTCTGATCTGGTAATTCTTTGTACTGCTTTACGCCATCTTCAATCTGGGACTCCATCAGATAAGTAGGTATACAAGCACCTTAACTTATCTGGTCTTCAAGGATCTTCTAGTCTTCATGTCTTCTACTCTTCTCATCTTGAGGATAGGCATGTAAGCCAGGACTGTGCTGATCAGCTGATATCAATACAGTTGATCACACAAGACTAGTCTAAGCTGTTCTATACAAGTCAGCTGATCCTATTACATTTATAAATTCTAAGTGTTTTGGCCATCAAAACTATTCTAACATCAAGTGGGGCTTAGGGTGAATTTATATCCCAACAATTTCCCCCTTTTTGATGAAGCCAAAACTATACTTGATAAATGCTCTTAATGAAATAAGATAAGAGTTTATAACATGCTAAGACTGAAGCATCTGATGAAGACAATGAGAATTTGTCTTGTAAGCAAAAAGAACTAGAACTTGAATATATATAAGGCTTTTACAGATTACGAGCAATAGTTTCTTTATACTTCTAAAGTGGTCTTCATCAGTTCTTCTGATCTTCAAATGCGGTAGGCAAGGTACAGACGAGCTCGAACTTCTTCCATGTGCTGCACATCTGTAACATTCTCCTCTTCATAGATCTTGTACAGAATCTTTTTGATTTCAATCATGTTGACTCTTCTTGAATCCAGAAGGGGTGCATCCCATTTGGGTTCTTCAGGAGTTAGGATTCTGCAGTTGTCAAGTCCTTTGGCTGTCTTGACAATTTCTTCCCAGAACACTGGATCTTCAATGTTCATGAACTGATTGAACTGGAAGAATTCATCTTCATAAGTTGGGAGAGGGCCAAATTTCCTTACTATGTGGTGTTGAATTTGCCACTTCTTCTTCAGGGGATACCATCTTGGTAGCTCGTCTTGAAGGGCTAAATAATCCACATAATTGCTATCAAACACCAGGACATTGGCTTCTTTTGCTTTGTCCTTGATTGCTTTTCTGAGTTTGACAATTCTTCTTTCAAATTTGGCTTTGACTGCATTCGCATCATTCAGCTTCTTTTGCTTAAGCTCTTGAGCTTCAAGCAACTTCTTTTTCTTCAACTCTAGAGCCTCTTTCTCTTCTGCAGTAGGCTCTGCTGGAGCTGATTTCTTGCTGGTCTGAGCTGACTGAGCTTGCTCATCTGCCTTCCTTTTCCTTGTCATTCTCTTCTCAGGAGCTTGTTCTTCAGGGGCAGTGATCTGAAGAGTCTTGGCAGGAGCTTGAGTGAGAGCTTGGGTGCCTTCTTGAGCAATTTCTTTGCCTTTGCCTTTTTCTTGCCTGCTCTTGATTTTGCTTTTCAAACCACCCAAGGTTTCATTCAGCTCATCTTGAGATACTACCATTACAGCTTGTTGTGCAGCTGATTTCTCAAAAGCTCTTATCAACATATCTTCCCCCTTTTTGGCTTCAGCAAGTGCAGCCGCAAAAGGCTTCATGGCATTCATGATTTCCACTTTCAGAGTTTGTTTCAGTGCCATGGCATTGACCTTGTTGACAACAGTAATATGGGAGATACTGTGCTCCATGACATGAGCAAGTGAGTTGGTGGAGGAGACAGCCTCGAGCTTTTCTGTAAGTGCTTCCAACTTGGCTGCTGTCTCCTTCAGCTGAGTCTGCAGTTTCTCATTCTCCTCTGCAGCTGCCTTAAGAAGGGCTTGACCTTCAGAGGCTCTTGCTTCAGCTTCTTCAATTCTTGACTTGTAGGTGGTCTCCATGCGGTGCATCTCATCAGTGTAAAGATCGACAAACATTTTGGAGGTGTCACCTGACAATTTCTGATAGGTACTCAAGTATTCTCCTATCTGCTGATGGAGTGCTTCACCAAACTTATCTTCAATGTCAATAATCTGGTCACGAAGACGAGTCTTCTGTTCCCTTGCAGCTTTCTCAACATACCTTCCTAGCTGCAGGCCTAAACCTTTCTCAAAGTGCAAGTCAATTGCAGCTTTGACCTGGGAGCAGATGTGTGCTGTAAGGTCAACAGATGGGGTAGAAGTAGAGGGTGTACCTTGAGGCTTTGGATGAACAATTATTGCTTTGCCTCTCTCTTCGGCTGATAGGTACTCCTCATTGAGGTAGCAGGTAGTGGCCTTAGTCAGATAGGTCATGATTCGTCTGCCTGCATCCTCTTGATTGTCAATGAAGTGAGTCAGATTGTCTGAAGGTCTGAAGTGAGCTGGTACTCTGACTACTTCTTTTGCAATCTCTTCTTTGTCAGCTGATGCATCTGAGTCTTCTGCAGGTGCAGCTGAGTCTTCTGCAGGTGCAGCTGAGTCTTCCACCAAGGCTGGTGTAGCTGATTCCTTCATCTTTGCTTGTTCAGCTGTCTGCTGATCCGATGAGTCTTCTGGGATAGAGATATCAGCAGTGGGGATTCCTAGAATCCGGCTGCAGACTGAATTTAGTGCCTCATCTGATAGCAGCTGAGCAAAAGATCGAACTTGACCAACTTCCTTTTGCTCCATTTCCCAGTCGAGGAAGTTTTCCTTTCCTCCCATTCCTTCCATGACCTCAAGAAGGTCATCTACATCATCTCTCCTGAGCTCAATCCAAGTGCATATCCTAAGCACTTGTTCAAACTGGATTGAACCCTCATCAACTCCAGGTGTAGTAGATTTGAGCAGATTGGCTATCTTCATCCTCATTATCTTCTCTTTTGTGCACATAGGGTAGTGCACCATTCTGATCTGAGGTTGAGAAGGGCCAGCTTGATCCAGGTCTGCTGGTGCCATGTCTTCTGGAGCAGATGGGTCAGAGAGGATAGGGGATTGGGTAGCTGGGGTATTTTCCTCTGCTGTGTGAGTATCAACAGGGATTTGGGAAGTGATTTCTTCTTGTTGGGTAAGAGGTTGGGATTGATCTTCAGTGATTTGTTCATCAACAGGGTTTTGGGTCTGCTGTTCTGGTTCAGTTTCTTGAAGATCAGTAGATGGTTGAGCTTGATGATCTTGGACATCTGCTGTTTGAATGTCAGCAGGGGTTGGCAATTGTGGTTCAAGGGTTAGTTGAGGCTGAGTTTGTTCCTCTGCTGTGTGAGTATCAGCAGGGATTTGGGTATCAGTGTTTAGAGGTTCAGATGGGTTGGACTCATCAGAAGGGTTAAAGGATGAAATGGGGTTATGCTCATTGGAGTAGGGAGCCTGGATTTCTTGGCTTTCTTTGTGAAAGAATAGGTGTTCTTCTTTCTCTTCTGACCCTTTGATAGTTTAGAAGGTGTGAAAGTGAGAGAGGGATTAGAAGTACGTGCCTTTTTCAAAGGAGAGGCAGTGGGAGTGGCATCTGAATCAGATGGGGAGATGAGCCCTGATCTGATCAGATATCTTCTTTGTGCTAGGGTCTGATTGTCATCATCATCCTCAGCAATCTTCTTTTGAGCCTCTACTTTGGATGGCTCCTCTTCTTCTTCAGCAGCAGAGTCATGAGCAGACTCTTCTGCCTCTTCAACAACATCTTTGGAAGATGCTTCAGCTAACAACTTCCTCCTCTCTTCTTTCAACCTTGCTGCCTCAACAAGAGCTTCCTTCCTTAAGTAATATTTGGAGATGTGGAAGGTCTTATGAGGTCCCATCTTGTACTTCTTTGGTAGAATATCTGGAAGGATGATACTCAGCTTGTTGACAAAGCTGACTGTAGCAGTTACCTTCCATTCTCTTGATTGTAGGTCCAAAGTTACCTTTTTGGCTTCAAGGGCGATTCTATCCAAGAACAACCCTTGCCAGTCTCCATCAATCTGATCCCAGATTGCAGCCATAACTCTAACCTTTAGAGTAATAACAGCATCAAGACTGAATGTGTTACCTAGCAGCATCTTGTTTGCTATATCCATCAGGGTTTGAAACTTAGGTTCAAGTTGGGATTTCTTGAGCCCAGTGGCATCAATAGCCTTTATTCTTCCATCAGTAAACATCTCCATATACTCTTTTTCTCTACACATGATGTAGTTGGAGATATTTACCTTCCCCCTTGACAAGCCAAACAATTCCTGAAGAATTTCCCTTGTTACCTTGACCTTGTGTCCACCCATGACACTTTCGACATAAGATCCCTTCATCACAGCGTTTGCATAGAAAGCCAGCACATCTTGTTCATAAACATTGGTGGGTGCTGCTTCCAGAAAATCTCGCAGGTTGAGGTTGATGCAGCGAAGAAGGATCTCCTTGTTTTCTGCTTTGTGTTTGCCCTTGAAAAACAGAGCATTCTCTGTGAACATCTTCCCTTCCTTGGACCACTTTGCAGCATCCAAGGTGCCAGTGCTCTTGGTCTTCTCGTCGTAAATTTCAATGATTGCCATAGTAGAGTTTGAGTGTTAGGTTTTGAGAGCTTGAAAGAAATTTGCAGAACGAGAGAGTATTGAGAGCAATTGAGTAATGTGAGCGAAAGGGTTTGGAAGAGGTTTAAGGGTGTGTATATATATTCCAACAATTCTTGATCTAACGGTCAGATTTGGGTTTAATTGTGGAGTAGAGCCCAAGATTTTCCTTCTTTGATTTCGGGCCTTTCTTTAAATTTGCCGGCTGAATTTGCCATGTGGCAATAGTTGATTTGCTGGCAATTTGGTAATTGAGTATTAATGACATCATTACCAAAAATAGCCGTTGTGACTAATTTTTTGGCAAGAATTGATCATCAAGGCCGTTTTTTATAAGTGAATTACATTCCTTATATAGGCCAATTTGTTTAATTACATTCAGGAATAAATCTAGAATGAATTACATGATCAAAGATAGTCATTAAACTCTAAAATCAAGTGATCTGATCAGCAGAGTGAGGTCTTCTGATTTCTTCAAGAGGTCTGCTGATTTTCCTTGAAAGTCTTCTGGTCAGCTGAGTTGGTCTTCTGATCAGCTGAGTGGAGGTTTGAGATTTGCTGAGTAAATCTTCTGTGCTTTGAAGGTCCAACCTGGCTTGATGGATCCTTCAGTGCTGCTGTGATGATCCAACCTGGATGATGGATCTTCCAGCTTTATTGTGAGTGGTGATCCAACCTGGTTTGATGGATCTTCCAGCTCTATTTCTGAACCATGTAGGACCATCAAATCAATATGTTGATCAGCCTGGATGATATCCCACTGGTTCAGATTGCCCTTACCATCTGATGTTCCTCATCATCAGATGGGTTGTAGCATCTGAAGTGTCCTTTTTGAATTTCTTCGCTTCTCTTAAAGGAGAAGGAAGATTGGAAGAGGCTTCAATGGAGTCGAAGAGAGGGCCATGGACTTGGTCTTCATGTTCTGTTTAGACACAGTAGCTTTTGATAACAAGCTCTCCATGTAGAACTTCCCCCTGGAGAAGAAGCTCTGCTTGCTTGCTACTTAGTCTTCTCCATCTCTCTTTCCTCTAGTTTTCAATAAGGACGTCTCTCTTTCCTCTAGTTTTCATAGGCATACTCATGTTGAGTAAGCCAAGTGTGCTGATCTGCATCATCTTCATCTTCTGGACAAAGCTTCATCTCCTTCACCCAAGACTTTGGTTGAAGGATGATCTTCATTCAATCTTTTCTTTCGATTGTCTCCATTCCTGAAACAGAAAGTAATAGTTAGTGATTTGTGTTCTTAAGTGTTCTCATAACTTCCTCCTTTTATAGGGGTAGAAATGAGGTAGTGGAGTGAAAGATGACAAAACCATAGAGTTGATAGGTCTGAATTTCTGAAAAGTTACTTCTTAAGATCAACAATGAGATTCTTGATCCAAGGGTTCACATTTAAAGATATTCAGACTTTATCTTATGGAATGCAGAAATTATAAATTTTGAGCAAGAGTTACTTGAAATCCGTACTTTGCATGCATACTGTTGAGTCGGTGAGGATGGTGTATTAATCCAACCAAGTATAACTCAATAGTATACTGTATATATGTATATGAATAAAGTATTTTATGAAGAATAGTTTATTATTATACATTGCTTAGAGTAAAGAAATCAAATAACTTTGTTCAAGTCTGCTGTATATATATATGTATATGATATGCAATGCAGATTTTAGAGTATTTCATCAAGGATTCTTAAGGTATCATTGATTCCCCCTTGATTAGATGACTCTAAGTTTTCCCTCAGCTTTATTTGTCTTCATCGGGAAAGAACTTACCTGAAGATGAGGGTATCTATTCACCTCATCTGATCCTCCTAGTCTTTTGCAATTGTATCAGCTGAGGTTTTCAGCTGATCTTTGCTCTTCATGTGCTTGGATCCAGGAGTCCTAAGCTGTAGCATAGGGTCTTGAATCTTTCTTCAGCTAGGGGCTTAGTCAAGATGTCTGCTCTTTGGATATCTGTGTGAATTTTCTCCATCTTGATGTCCTTCTTTTCAAGGTGGTCTCTTATGAAGTGGTGTCGAATGTCGACATGCTTGCACCTTGTGTGGAGGACTGGATTTTGAGTGATGGCAATGGCACTGCTGCTATCACAATAAATAGGGACTTCTCTTGCCTCTACATTGTAATCCTTGAGTTGTTGAACTAGCCAGAGCAGCTGACTACAACAACTACCAGCTGCCATATATTCTGCTTCAGTGGTGGAGGTTGCAACTGAGGTTTGCTTCTTAGAGAACCATGATATCAGCTTGTTGCCTAGAAATTGACAGGTTCCAGATGTGGATTTCCTATCAATTCTACATCCTCCATAGTCTGAGTCAGAATAGCCACTCAATTCTAGATTGTCATCAGGAGGGTACCATAGTCCTAGGTTGACTGTTCCTTTTAGGTACTTGAGAATCTTCCTTGCTGCTTCTAGATGACTTTGCTTTGGGTTTGCTTGAAACCTAGCACATACTCCTACAACAAATGTTATGTCTGGTCTGCTAGTTGTAAGGTATAGTAGAGATCCAATCAGTGCTCTATATTCAGCTTGATCAACTGCCTTTCCAGACTCATCTGGTTCCATTTTGAAAGATGTCATCATTGGAATCCTTGCAGTCTTGCTTTGTAGAACTTTGAATCTTTCTAATAGGCTCTTGGTATACTTGGATTGGTTGATGAAAATCCCTTCTGAACTCTGCTTGACTTGAAGTCCTAGGAAATAATTCATCTCACCCATCATGCTCATTTCAAACTTTCCTTGCATAAGTTCAGAGAACTTCTTGCACATCTCTTGATTGGGTGATCCAAATATAATATCATCTACATATATTTGCACCATTAGGATGTCTTCACCTTCTTGTATTCTGAAAAGAGTTCTATCCACTTTGCCTTTTGTATATCCATTGTCAAGTAGGAATTGTGACAATGTGTCATACCAAGCTCTAGGGGCTTGTTTTAGACCATAGAGAGCCTTCTTCAGTCGATATACTTGATCGCCTTTTTCAAATCCTAGAGGCTGCTCTACATATACTTCTTCTACCAGAATACCATTTAGAAAAGCACTCTTGACATCCATTTGATATACCTTGAAGCCCATATATGATGCATAAGCTAGAAACAGTCGAATGGCTTCTAATCTGGCTACTGGAGCAAAAGTTTCATCATAGTCAATCCCTTCAGATTGTGAATATCCTTTTGCAACTAGCCTTGCCTTATTTCTAGTTATCACATCATTTTCGTCCTTCTTGTTCTTGAATACCCACTTTGTTCCTACTACATTATGGTTTTCAGGACGATCTACCAATTCCCAGACTTCATTTCTTTCGAATTGGTTTAGTTCTTCTTGCATAGCAGTGATCCAATTGCTATCTGTCATTGCTTCTTCTATGTCAGCTGGTTCAATGTTGGATAGGAAAGCACACCAGCAGAACATAGATGATTGTGAGTTCTGATTCAGTTGTCTTCTGGTCTTGACACCTGAGTCAGCTCCTCCTAAGATGAGGTTTGATGGATGGTTGTTTCTCCATGTATGCCTCACAGGAGTATCTGCATTGGATGAGCTTGGATTCTCATCTGATCTAGTGCCGTCAGGAGGGTTGACTTGATTAGGTTGATCATCATCTGTATCTTGTGTGTCAAAGAGATCATTCCCCCTGGCATTTGGGATTGTTGCATCTTGATTCTGGTCAGCTTGTCCTGCTTGAGTTTGAGATCTAGTTACAGGTCTATGAGGCTTATCCTCCTCTGGTTCTTCAGGGAAAGGTTCATTGACTTCAATGAACTCATCTGGTTTGGACTTGATCAATAGATGTCTCATCTGATCTGCAGTTGAGTTTGTTTCTACTGCACTCTTTTCACAAGATTCATAAAAAACAACATGAGGTGTTTCTTCCACAAGAAGGGTTCGTTTGTTGAGTACTCTAAATGCTTTGCTAGTAGAGGAGTATCCTAAGAATATCCCCTCATCTGCTTTGGCATCAAAAGCATTCAACTTACTCTTCCCATTGTTGTGAATGAAACACTTACAACCAAATATATGAAAGTAAGATACTCGAGGTTTTCTTCCTTTCCACAGTTCATATGGGGTTTTCTCATGAATTTTGTGAATACCTGACCTATTTTGAGTGTGACAGGTTGTGTTGATGGCTTCTGCCCATAGCTTCTTAGGAGTGGAGAATTCAGCAAGGAGGGTTCTTGCAGCTTCTTTGAGTGTTCTGACCCTTCTTTCAGCTACACCATTCTGCTGTGGTGTTCTTGCTGCACTTGTCTCATGCTGAATGCCATTAGAAGTACAATAGGCAATAATATAAGAGTTGATAAATTCAGTGCCTTTGTCACTTCTAATTTTCACAATTGGTTCTCCTTTCTCTACTTGGATCCTCTTCAATAGTTTAGGGAGCTTCTGCTGTGTTTCACTCTTTTTGTATAAGAAGATAACCCAAGTAAACTTGGAATAGTTATCTACAACAATAAGAGTGTACTTCCTCCCTGTTAGAGTGGTTGGAGTGATTGGTCCAAAGAGATCCATGTGAAGCAATTCAAGAACTCTGCTGGTTGATGTTGTCTTCTTGGTCTTGAAGGAGACCTTTGTTTGCTTTCCTTGTTGACATGCATCACACACCTGATCTTTACAGTAGAGTTCATTAGGCAGACCATCAACTAAGGATTCCCTTGCTAGCTTGTTCATAGTCTTAAAGTTCAGATGACTAAGGCGTTTGTGCCATAGCCAGCTGACATCTTTAGGGCTCTTCACAAGCAGACATGTATCCTTAGGACAGCTGTTCCAATTTGCAAGATACATACTTCCCTTTCTAGATCCTGTTAGAAGGTTTTGTTTTGTTCTCTTATCACTTATGAGACACTCATCTTTAGAGAATTTGACTGAGTAACCAGTGTCACAAAAATGAGAAACAGATAATAAATTAAACTTAAGACCTTCTACATATGATACATCATGTACCTCAATGTCACCATTTTTAAGGGTGCCATATCCTTTTGTGTTACCATGCGCGTTATCACCAAAGAAGACTTTTGGACCTTTCTTCTCTATGTAGTTGGTCAGCAGGGCTTTGGTTCCTGTCATGTGAGTTGAGCATCAACTTGGATTGTAGTGAACGAAATTCCTTAGTTTCTAGAGCTTGAGTTTCTAACATCCCCTCATACAACTGCGTTATTGTGGTATTTTCTTCCTTAAGAAGTTCCACTTCTCTGGTCAATCTTTCATTCATTGTGACCAACTCAGGGGTGTTATCAAACTTAGTCTTTTTCAACTTAGTAATTTCTTTCCTTAGATCCTTGTTCTCCTCTTCCACTTCTATAAAAGCTCTAGTGGCAACATCCAGATCACCTTTTACCTTTCTTAAAGATTGATAATAGGTGTCTTCTGATTCGCCTTCAGATGAGTTTATCTCATCTGATTGTGAAAAAATAGGTGAATGGAAAGTAGCAGTATAGGAGTTTACCTCATTTTCACCTATGGCCATCATAGCTAGGTCATCTGAATCATCTGAGAAGATTTGGCAATCTGGTGATGTAGGGAGTTCATCACTGTGATATTCAGATTCTTCAGTCACCATAGCTTTCTTGTCTGAAGTTCTTCTTGGCCTTCTTCCTTCTTTGTCATCTAGATTAAGTTCAGGACATTCATATACATAGTGTCCTGGTTTACGACAATTGAAGCATGATCCAGATTTCTGATTTGAGTTGCCTTTCCTTGGAGGTGTGGCATCTCTTCTTCAAGATCCTCGGTTGTCAGATGACTCCACATCCTTTCTAGGATGTCTTTCTGGTGTTCTTTCTCTAGAACTTCTGGATGGTGAACTTGCTCTTCTATCTTTGTAGTTTCTATAGAATTTTCTATATTTGCTATTGAGAGTGTTCATCCTTTCAAATCTCTTGATCATAAGAGCCATTTGCTCTTTCAGACTCATGTCTGATCCTTCACAGTCTTCTGTTTTCAGTGAGGTCTTGCCAGATGAGGTACTTGCAGCTTTTGTATTGGCTGCTTTGAAGGCTACAGTCTTTGAAGTAGATGGTGTTGCAGTTGGCTCATCACTTCCTGAGTTTTCTTCTCTTTCCAGATCATATTCATGGGCTTTTAGGTTCTGAAATAAAGTTTGAGCAGACCACTTCTTGATGTCTTGAGTATCTTTGATGATGGTCTTCTTGAGTCTCCATTTCTTGGTTAGAGAGTCTAAGATCTTTAGATTTTTCTCTCTATTTGTGTATTTCTTGCCCAGAGATTCTATCTCATTGATGATCTTGGTAAATCTATTGTCTAGTTGATCAATAGACCCTTCTGGTTGCATCTTGAAGTGTTCAAACTTCTTGACTGCTGTTGACAACTTGCTCTCCTTGATCAGCTCAGTTCCTTCACAGAGAAGGGCCAATGCATCCCACATCTCTTTGGCTGAGTCACAGTGGATTACCTTTGCAATGTACTCATTTGGAAGAGTTTGCATTATGTAATCTTGGGCAATGCTGTCAAGATTGGATTGCTTCATCTCTTCTGGAGTGAGGTCCTTCATAGGCTTGGGGGCAAGCTCTCCAACTGGAATTTCTGGATCACCATTTGCAGTGTTGACTGACATGATGGTGATTGGGCCTTCAGTGATTACTGACCACATCTTGTAGTGGACTGATGTGAGATTCTTCCTCATCCTGATCTTCCAGTAATCATAATCCTCAACTGAAAACTTAGGCAACTTTCGCATATTAGCACTCATGCTGTATGAGTTTTCAAAAACAGGTTTTTCAAAAGAATAGATTTGTTCAAGAGGACTACAGAAAGACTCCCTCAAGTCTTCTGATAATCTAGAGACAGTAGTCCGTTAGAACCACTGCTCTGATACCACTTGTTGGTCCCTGAACGAGTAGTGAATGGGATTAAAGTCTAGAGGGGAGGGGTGAATAGACTTTAAAACTTTTTCAATAGAGTTGGGAACCTCTTCTGATTGCTATGTCAACTGGACTGCTAGTCTGCTGGTCCAGATGACTATAGTGATCTGATTGAAGAGGTTATATGCGGAATTATGGTAGGCCTTGTTTAGACTCGTTCTTTAAGTGTTAACCTGTTGTTTTATGAAAGTACTCAGCTGATGCTGGTTTGAAAGTTATGGCCTTGTTTTGAAGACAGTTGAAAATACAGTATGCACTATATAAGATATATGTAAAGGCAGAAATGTAAAGTGCAGAAGGTAAATGACACCAGATTTATAGTGGTTCGGATATACGTTCCTACGTCCACTCTCACGTCCACACGTGATGTTTAATCCCTTTAATTTACCACAAATTACAAGGGTCTTGACCTTTATAGTCCCAAGGTTAGGACTTTGAGATCTGAGCCGTCCTAACAACTACGGTCTCCACAAGTGATTGTAAGCACTTGCACTTTAAGGGGTTCAAAAACTTTAACCTTTCGGTGAGGGTTTGGGGTTTTTGAAGTGTATCCAACTAATGGTTCAAGCTTATAATTTGCTTAACCACTATGCCTAAAACAATGATTATACAATATGAACAGGTTTCAGGTTCTTAGGGGTTGGATAGAAATCACTTAAAAGCTATAGATAATCTAATGGTTTCTGGCTCTTTTGAGAATTCTTAGAACAGTATGGCTTTAGCTTTGATTGCTTGCTTGGCTTGTTGAATTCTCTCTTGTGACTTCTTCTTGTTGTGATTTCTCATCCTCTTGTATTTATAATGGAGATTGGTTGCAACTAGCCGTTGGATTTGACTAGCCATTTGAGCAATCTTTCCATAATGGCTTGATTCCTTGATTCCAGTCGCTTGATTGCTTCAATCCTGGGATCATGTCAATCATCTAAATAAGGTAGGTCTTCGTTTGAATTGCAAGATGACTTAGGAATCAGCCGAGTCCTGGAAGATCACATAGTCTTCTGATCTGTACTACTAGTCTTCTGACTACTCTTCTGGCCTTAGGTCTTCTGTCTTCTGATATCAGCAGAGTAACACTCTTCTGATCTGGTAATTCTTTGTACTGCTTTAGGCCATCTTCAATATGGGACTCCATCAGATAAGTAGGTATACAAGCACCTTAACTTATCTGGTCTTCAAGGATCTTCTAGTCTTCATGTCTTCTACTCTTCTCATCTTGAGGATAGGCATGTAAGCCAGGACTGTGCTGATCAGCTGATATCAATACAGTTGATCACACAAGACTAGTCTAAGCTGTTCTATACAAGTCAGCTGATCCTATTACATTTATAAACTCTAAGTGTTTTGGCCATCAAAACTATTCTAACATCAAGTGGGGCTTAGGGTGAATTTATATCCCAACAATAAGAATTTCACGACTGGAGTTGTGAGAGTGGATGTAGACAAGTTATCGAACCACTATAAATCTCGTGTTTGATTTACTTTACTGTTTTATTTGTGTTTGATTGATTAACTGCTTAATTGATTGAATTGCATATAAGAACAAGACTAGTAGAGTGTTCATACAGAAGTTCGCGAATTGGTTGAGTATAAATTTGATTGGGCTCATTGTTAATCTGATAATTCCGCATAGTGTACTTTGATATATTGAAAGATTTTGAAAAGTCTATTCACCCCCCTCTAGACGTTTTCCTAGCTTACTCAATATTATCTAACTCAACTAGGGACCTACAATGTGTGTGGGGTGTTTGAGCAAAGGAAAAAAAGAAAAAAGAAAGAAACAATGAAAAGATGAGAAACAAAAGAAAATGATAAGAAAATGGGAGCCCCTAGAAAAGAAAGTGAAAATAATGAAAAATGAAAAAAATCAAAGAGGGGATCTCCCAAAAACATGTGCTTAAGAGCAAAAGTGGACTCTTGAAAAACAAAGGAAGAAAAATTCTTGAGAATGAAAAGAAAATTGAGGATGGTGGATGGTTTGTTTTGAATGAAATGAGAAAAATGAAAAAAATATTGTTCGTTGTCCTCCACTAGTCGAGTCACATTTTCCAAATTCTTCCCACCGTTTCCAAAGAGCCAACGTTACGTTCAAATCAAAGTCCTTTTGATCCTATTGTGAAGCATAACAAAGTGGTAGATAGATGAGATTTGTGGCAAGCTTATGGTGATTATGTGATGTGATTCAATTGATGAGCGAAACACTTCTTGTGAGGATTGTGAATCAAGTGCTTGATTTTGCTTTGTTTTAATCAAAACTTGCATGAAGATGGTAGGGGATTTCATGGTTGATAATGGTTCATTGGAAACTCACTTGATCATGTCATTGTTTTAGTTGAATCCATGGTTCAAATTCTTCACAATCACTCTCCTTTTGTTCTTTTCTTTCTTTGCTTGGGGACAAGCAAGTCTTTAAGTTTGGGGGGGTGATTTTTCGTGAGATTGCTCGAATTTTTGGATGAATTGTGCTTTAAATATCAAGTTATTCTTGCAAGAATCGTGTGATTGTGGGTTAATTCTCGAAATTTTGATACACGAACATTCTTGCTTGATTTCTAGGTAATAAGAGAAGTTTCGAAGCAAATCACGACGAATCCAGCCGTTGGATCAATCCAAAGATTCAACCACATGAAATGCATCGAAGAGAGGATCGTAACAAGACAAGAATCGAGTCGATCGGGCATCGGGAGTGAAAGTTATGCATGAAACAAGAAGGGGAGGAGGCCACTCGGCCGAGTGCTCAGACTCGGCCGAGACAGAGACTTTTGCAAAAAACTGAGCACTCGGCCGAGTTGAAGGCAAAATCACAGTTTCTCGAATTGAGGGACCACTCGGCCGAGTAAGCCAACTCGGCCGAGTCAAGGCCAAATACGTAGCCACTGGAATTGAGAGATCACTCGGCCGAGTGAGCCAACTCGGCCGAGTCACTGATGGATAAAAGCGTGGCACGCTTTTTACTTAGTCCACTCGGCCGAGTGGCATGACTCGGCTGAGTCACAGTGCAATTTTTGCCCACTCACACTTTTGACCTAGGGACACGTGCCAAGCTTGATTGGAAGAGTATAAAAGGCCACAAATTTGTTTTTCACAAGGAGGCAGCCATTGGAAGAGTTCTCAAGCTCCCCAAATCCAAATTTCACCATCATTTTCTCATTTTACTTAGTTTTAGCCATAGAACTTAGTGAATTTCCATATCTAGTTTATCTTTGAAGTTGTAATTTCATTTTCAAGGTAGAGATTGAAGATTGTGTTGAAGTTTTGAAGGTTTATTTCATATTTGCAAGACAAGAGGTGATATCTTAATTTAATTTGAGTATGTTGTTATTATTAAGCATGGGTATGTTTGTTTTCTCACTTATCTTACTCAATTTCCCTAAATTAGCCATGGGCTAAGCATATTGGTGTTTGGGTGTTGTATAATTGTGATGAAATTAATGTTTTAGCTTTATTTTGATTGTGGAATTCATTGGTAGGTTCATTGGTTAGGTTTATGGGTTTTGATAGATCATTTATTAGAACTCAATTAATAGGTTGTATTGGAAACTCAATTAATGCAACGAGAGTTAGTTAATCGGGGTGGATAGTATAATCGAGGGTTGAGAATCGAGTGAATGAGTTAATATTGGTTTATCGCAACGAGAGTTGAGTAAATTTCATTAGAACCCCATTTATCTACATGAATTGCTTGAATTAACATTTGAGTGATTAGTGAGAAGGCCACAGGAGCTTGGTTGTTAGTATTCAAGTGGAAAAGCATAACTAAGGATTAGTTTAGTATAATTTAGGTAGAGTCGAACCCCCTAGTCGTGTGATTACTCGGGTAAGAAAGCCTCTATTCATCCTCTCGATCCTAGGTGCTTTACTCGATATATGCTTAGTGATTCCTTCTACCAAATTACATCAAATGAATTATCATCATCTTTTTTAGTTATTGCTTATCATTAATTGTTAATTGAGAATTTCATTTACATTTCTTAGCAAAAACCATGAATTTCCACTATATTCAAAGATCAAGGCATAGCACTAAGGCTACTTTTACAAACTAGTCTCGCGGATCCATAATTTAATCGGGCCTTGCTTTTATTACATACGAACCTCTTATACTTGAGGGGAACGTGTTGGTAAAATCACGTGTCAAGTTTTTTTGCCATTGAACCAGAAAAGAAAAGTGTTCAGAGGTCATCAAAGTCAGTCTCTAAGACTGAAATGAAGGAGGAGCTGTCTCTCATGGCCATGAGATTTGAAAAGATAAATTCAAGGTTTGGTAGATATAAAAAGTTCTACCAAGATAACAGGAACATGAGAGGGTACAACTCTCCTGACAAAAAATCAGAGGACAAACACTCTGATGAAAACAAAGAAGATAAATATGCTGACAAGACAAAGTCCAGCAAAGCTGAGCCATCATCATCTAAAAGGAAGGAGTCCACCAGCAAAAATAATGATGATGAAGATGTGTGCTACAACTGTCACAAGAAAGGACACTTTCAATATGACTGTCCTGATCTTAGCTCAAAAGAAAGAAATGAGAGACAAGTTAAGAGGGACAAAAGACTAAGCAACAGGAAGGCCATGGTTGCTGGTGATGAATTTGGAAGTGAAGAAAGTGTCTACTCATCTGATGATGGATTATTGTCCAACAGTGACAGTGATGATGACTGTCAAATGTCCTTTGAGAATGAGGAGGTATGTTCATCTTCTAGTTCTTCAATTAACACACATGAATCAAGTGAATCCCACTTAAAACTTTCTTTTAGAAAGTTAATGGAGGACTTTACCAGACTACAAGAACTGCACAACTTAACATTGAGAGAAAATGAACTTCTGAGCTCTAAAGTCAATAATCCCAACCTGCCTGAACCTGATTTTGACATTAAATCAACTAAGTTGTTTCAGCAGACAAATAGAGAGCTCAATGAAGTATCTCTCAAGGTCTCTGAACAACAAATATTGATTGATGAGAAAAATCTGACTATGAAGAAAATGGATTTTGAATTTAGGACTCTACAAGCCAAATTTGACAATCTCTCACATGAGTTTGATGTTCTTAAATCAAGTGAGGAGAGCCTAAGAATTAAGATGTCAGCCTTGAACAAATCCTCTAAGGCAATAGAGTAAATTCAAGGATTTCAAAGACCAATGGCTAAAAAGAGTGGATTAGGTTATGATCCATGTGAATCCTCACTTGGTCTTACTGTTGCCTCAACCAGTAACACTAAGAGGACCTTTGTAAGGTCAGTGGGCTAATTAAAAGAAAATGAAATGGAAGTAAATCAGCCACTGGTCAACGATAAAGGCAAAGAAACCTTAGTACCAACTCGAGTAAACAACATCCCTACGCCCAAACCTAAGGAAAAGGCTAAGGTTGTTGAGTACAAGAGGAATGAGTTTCACAAAGGTAGATCCAATAGAAGGACAACCTATCTGAACACTCATTAGAGGAGTTGTCCAAAGTATGTCCAGAAGAGGCCAACTCATATAAGGCAACCTCAACTGTACGGACCAACTTCGCTGAAAGGTACAATGGTTTCAGGAAGCCTGGACCCTTTTATGCCCAAGGGAAAAGCCATCCAAGCACTTATCCACAGAGGTCTCACCAAGCTACACCAAAGTCCAATAAGTTCAGGAGACATGTCCCAAGGAAATTCTCACACCCCCTGACACTTATAGGACTAACATAAGGCATTTAAGGGTAGGAATGTATATGTATATGTTAATGGAAACCAAATCAGCCACTTTGGGTCAATCAAAGTAATCAGGCAAATCTGGGTTCCACAAGGTACATCTAACCCTATAGGACCCAACACTCAAAGGGTACCTAAAGTTTGAATTTTCAGGTAAGCAAGGACCACAAAAAGAAGAGAAGAATTAATAAAAGAACAACATGGTACGTGGACAGTGGATGCTCAAGACACATGACTGGAAAAAATGAACTTCTCTCTGACTTCATTGAAGAAGATTGTTGGTCCCTGAATGAGTAGTGAATGGGATTAAAGTCTAGAGGGGAGGGTGAATAGACTTTAAAACTTTTTCAAGAGAGTTGGGAACCTCTTTTGATCTCTATGTCAGCTGGACTACAAGTCTGCTGGTCCAGATGACTATAGTGATCTGATGAAGAGATTATATGCAGAAGGTAGTATGCCTGTTTAGACTCGTTCTTTAGTTTCTTTTGAAAATACCAACTTGTTTACTCAATGAAAAGCTCAGCTGATGCTGGTTTGAGGATTATGGCCTTATTTGAATATAGTTGAAAACACAGTATGCACTATAAAGATATAAGAATAGACAATAAAGTAAAGTGCAGAATGTAAAAGACACCGGATTTATTGTGGTTCGGATATACGTTCCTACGTCCACTCTCACGTCCTAACATGATGTTTAATCCCTTTAATTTACCAAAAATTACAAGGGCTTGTCCTTTATAGTCCCAAGGGTAGGACTTTGAGATCTGAGCAGTCCTTACTACTACGTGTTGGGAATAAAATGAGATATGTTTTGATTCAATACCAAAACCCCCTGAGACATGCCTAAGTCAAGTTGAGTATGTTCTAGAGATGTTAGAACATATAGAATAAAGGCTAGATGAGAAGCTGATATGTTAGGCAGCTCTTAGTTGAATAGATGCACAATTTGAGAGGGAACCTATGCTTTGAAGTTTATCAAGAACAAGTCCCCTCAATGCTCAAATTCTGGAACAACCACTAAGCCTAATGAAGGCCAAGTATGCTGATCAGGAGAGTTGTCCAGGAGTGTTGTCTCAGCACAATTAAGCAAGATCAAATCTTCTGAAAGCTTGAGGTCAACCATGCTGAAGAGTTAAAGACAACAAAGCCCTAAAGATCTTCAAAGAATCATGCCAAGTTCACTTTCAAGTGAAGCAAATGGCAAGAGCCAAGTCATCTGATATGAGCAAGCCAACCTTGCTGATAAGCAAGACTGCTGATAGTGATAAGGAGAGTTGTCCAATTGATAAGGAATGTTGTTCTATCATTGGAACAACCTTCAGAAGCCATGTCCAAGTCCTAACAAGAGAATCTTAAAGTCAGACCTTGGGAAGAGTGCTGCAGAATGAAGACAAAGCTTAAACAGCCGTTTATTTCAAACACTTCTTCTAAGCTGAACTCAATTGTATATCCTTACAAAGCTTAGAGAGATATCCTAATCCTTATACACTGATCTTCATTGTAAAGGATATCTCATTAGTTGGAACCTTACATCAATCCTTACCCCTTTCAAGAGTGAAAGTGAGAAGATTGTTGTAGTAGTAGTAGAAGTGGTAGGAGCTGACTGTTGAGAGAAGAACAGTTCAGTTTTGAGTTGAGAAGAGGGTACTAGGACTCTAGACATCCTAGGGATCAATTCACCAAGGAGTGGTGTTATTGATCAAGTGCACCTTGGCACTATAAAACAAGTTAATTCCAAAAGTGAAGGAATTATCCTGTTCAATCAGGGAAAGTGGATGTAGGAGCTTGAGTCTCTGAACTACTATAAACTCTTGTGTTGATTTGCTTTTCAAGTACTTTCATACATTCAACACTGCACACAAAACTGATCTTCCAAAAGATACATACTCAAAGACTGTGCAAAACCTATTTGGACAAAGTCCCTGAAACTGGACTGTATTGAATTGATTAAGTGATTTTCAGAACTAAACGAGTCTAAACTAAAAGGGCCAACCACTATTCCGCACATATAACTCCCCTAGATAGTTATTCAACTAAGTACTCAATAGTACTTAGTAGTTTGATTATCTTAGAAGAGTTAATCATCTTCAGCAGAGTTGTCCAAGACAACCTTGCTGAGCTCTAGTTTGATCAAAGTCAAAAAGAATTTGAATACAAGTGTATTCCCCCCCCCCCCCATACACTTGTTATATACTCCTTTCAGGACCAACAAGTGGTATCAAAACAGGGGTTCAAAGACCACTGCTTCTGAAAAGCCATCTTGGTTTTCAAAATCATATATTTGGTGCTGTCACTGAACTGATCTATCTCAAATCCTTTGTATCTATTGTCTAACCTTTTCTTAAAGAAATGGCAAGAGGAAACAACAACAACCAGAACCAGCAGCAAAATCCTGATCAGAACATAAATGTTGCAGTTCCACCTCCTGTTGTTCAAGGATTGGACAATATGGCAACAAATCCAGTCAATCATATATCTCATCACAAATTGCCCATGTTCTCAATTGATAATTATGATTTCTAGAAAATCAGAATGAGGGCTCATCTTGCAACTCTTCATACTAATATGTTAAGAGTGATCACAAGAGGTCCTTTTGTGTTCACCTTTGTCAATCCCAGAGTCACAGAGGCTCAAAGGGCAGACACAAGAGATGTGCTACCCAAAGATGAAGATGACTTCACTGCTGATGAAAAGAGGAAGGATAATTTGAATTATCTTGCAATGAATACCCTCTATCAAACAATTCCAGATGCAATCATGGGAAGGGTCTACCACTGCACAACTGCCAAGGAGATATGGGATACTCTTTCAGAAATGTGTGAGGGCACTGAGAAAATCAAGGAGAATAAGCTCCAAGTGGCAGTGCAGAAGTTTGAACAATTCACAATGGAGTCTGAGGAGTCCATTGATAAATTTGCTGGTAGATTCACTGATGTGATGAATGAAATCAACTCCTTGGGCAAGGTCTACACCAAGAGAGAAGTTGGATTGAAGATCTTGAGAAGTCTCACTCAAAAGTGGGATGTCTATGCTGTAATGATGCAAAATACCAAAGATCTCTCCACCATGCCCATGCAACAAATCTTCTCTGAACTCAAGGCTTATGAGTTCGACCTCAATAGAAGAAAGCATGTTGAGGAACCTTCAAATCCTACTAAGGGAGTGGCATTCAAAGCCAAAACTGCTGAACCAGAATTGCAGTCCACTCCAAGATCATCAAAGTCAGTCTCCAAGACTGAAATGAAGGAGGAACTAGCCTTAATGGCTAGGAGATTTGAAAAGTTAAATTCAAGGTTTGGTAGATACAAGAAATTCTACCAGGACAACAAATTCAGGAGAAAGTACAACTCTCCTGAAGCTTAGGCTGAGGTCAAGAAGCCTGATGAGAAAAGATCAGAGGACAAGTACTCTGATAGGAGAAGGTCCAATAGAGCTGAACCTTCATCATCAATGTTGGTCCCTGAGACGAGTGTAAGATCAGCTGACTTGATGTCTGCTGATTGTGTGGAAAATAAACTAACTCTTCAAAGTAACTAGTCCGCTGATTTCACTAGGGGCCTAGGACTAGTTAGTCGACTGATTAATTACTTATCGGAGTTAAGTGCGGAATTGTAGTGTGCCCATAAATATTATACTCGTCTATTTAATAAATACAGTGTGTAAAACAGTTTATGAACAAATATGTATGAAAAGACTTGAAATGTAAAGTGCAAAAATGTAAATAACACATTGATTTATAGTGGTTCGGATATACGTTCCTACGTCCACTCTCACGTCCACACGTGATGTTTAATCTCTTTAATTTACCCAAAATTACAAGGGCCTTGTCCTTTATAGTCCCAAGGGTATGACTTTGAGATCTGAGCGGTCCTAACGGCTACGGTCTCCACAAGTGATTGTAAGCACTTGCACTTCCCCCACAAGTGATTGTAAGCACTTGCACTTGCACTCCACAAGTGATTATAGAGCACTTGGACTATTTACAGTGATAAACACTCAACTTGACTTCTAAGGTTTTATGGTAGAAGGTGGGTTTTGTGTATATGAACTAGGTGAGAATTTCCCTTACAATCTGTTTTAGCCTCATGCTAGGATTGGGAAATTCTCTCTAAGCTATGGATATATATGAGTGGTTGCACTGGCTTAGATGGTATGAGTTCACTCACTGGGGATGAGGTGATGCGTGTTGAATCTTCATGAATGATCTTCTTGAGCTCTTCTTATTTCTGGAGTTTATGACCTTTGCTCGACCTTTGCATCTCACACCTCTTCTCACACTCCCAATGATGTATGAGCTCATTTATATAGTGTTGATGTTTGAATGTTACCGTTGGATGATAGCAATTCAAATCTCCACTAATTGAGGAATTGACAATCTCTTAATTTGATATGATTGAATATTACCATTGTCATGTAATTTCAATCATATCTTTGACTTTCCTTTCTTGTGCGTATCTTGTCAATCCTTGACTTCAACTCTGATTGGCCTTCCTTTAATTGAGTAAGAAGACTTCTACTCTGCTGGTAAGAAGACTTCACTCTGCTGGTAAGAAGACTTCACTCTGCGGGTAAGAAGACTTCACTCTGCTATTTTTACTCAGCTGACTTTACACAGCTGCTGTTTCTTCTCAGCTGCTGTCTTTACTCTGCTGTCTTTACTCAGCTGGCTTTACACAGCTGTTGTTTCTTCTCAACTGCTGTCTTTACTCTGCTGTCTTTACTCAGCTGGTTGTAAGATGACTTCTACTCAGCTGATGTAAGACGACTTCTACTCAGCTGATGTAAGATGACTTCTGGTCTTGGTCTTCTCTTCTCTTCTAGAGCATTGACAAGTCTTCTCTTCTAACCAGAGTCCTATCTATTACAAGATGTATAATAAAGTTGTCTATATAATACAACTTATCCTATTACATGTTTGATTTGGTTTATCAAAACTAAACTAAGGATATTCATATCCCAACAATCAAGAAGAAGAGAAGAACCAAAGAAGGATGATGATGAAGACCTGTGCTATAACTGCAAAAAGAAAGGGCACTTCCATTATGAATGCCCTGAACTGAGCTCTAAAGAAAGGAGAGAGAGACAAGCCAAAAGAGACATAAAATTCACCAATAGAAAGGCCATGATGGATGGTGAAGAATCTGATAGTGCTGAAAGCTTCAACTCATCTGATGGACTGTTCTCCAACAGTGAAGATGATGATGATGTCTAAAACATGGCTCTTGAGGATGATGAGGTACCAATGGGCCACAAGAAGAGGAGCATGAGCAAAAAGTCAGCATGGTACCTTGACAGTGGATGCTCAAGGCACATGACTGGAAACAAGGAACTCCTCACTGATTTTATTGAAAAAGAAGGCCCAAATGTCACATTTGGAGACAGCTCACAAGCAACAAAAAAGGTTATGGTACTTTGATGATTGGTAACATCAAAGTATCCAATGTGTCTTTTGTGGCTGGTCTCAAGTATAATCTCCTAAGTATCAGTCAATTCTGAGATAAAAATTTCAATGTTGAGTTTTCTAGTGGAAAATGCTTAATCAAAGATAAGGCTCAACAAACTCTACTGACTGGAACTAGGAAAGGAAATGTGTATTTTGCATACTGGGACAAGTCTACTGATGCTGCATGCTTCATTGCTAAGAGTTCTAGTGAACAAAGTTGGTTATGGCATAAAAGATTAAACCACTTGAACTTCAAAACAATGAACAAAATTGCTAGAAATGCATTAGTTAAAGGACTACCTAACGAGGTTTTCATTAAGGAGCATGTTTGCAAATCATGCCAAGAGGGAAAACAGATTAAAGCCTCATTTAAAGGAAAACCAGTCATCTCTACTGAAAGGGTACTTGAACTTCTACATATGGACTTATTTGGACCAATTACCCCTGCAAGCATAAATGGTAGAAAATACACATTGGTTGTAGTAGATGACTTCTCTAGGTTCACATGGGTAGTATTTCTCCTTAATAAGAAGGAAACTCAAGTCAAACTGCCTGAACTTCTAAAGAGATTGTCAAATAAGAAAAGCCTTAGCATTATCAAGATAAAATCTGATAAAGGCACTAAGTTCATAAATTCATACATCAATGAGTATTGCACATCTAATGGAATAGCTCATGAAACCTCAGCAGCTAGAACTCCCCAACAAAATGGAGTTGCAGAAAGAAGGAACAGAACTTTAAAAGAAGCTGCTAGAACCTTAATTGCTGATTCAAAATTACCTAAGAGGTTTTGGGCTGAAGCTATAAACACTGCATGCCATACTCAAAATAGATGTTTGATCACTAAGGGGCAAGGCAAAACCCCCTATGAACTCTGGAAAGGAAGATTGCCTAAAGTGTCATACTTTCACACTTTGTGTTGCAAGTGTTTTATTCACAATAATGGGAAAGAACAGCTGAAAGCCTTTGATAGCAAAGCTGATGAGGGAGTATTCCTTGGATACTCTCAAATCAGTAGAGCCTTCAGGGTCTACAACAAGAAAACCCTTATTGTGGAGGAAACACCTCATGTTGTGTTTGATGAATCTATTCATGAGTTCAGGAATGAGAACTTAGAACCAGAGGAAATCACACAGAGGACAACCAGACTGAGCCTAAAGGACAAAGACACTGAATTCATAAATGTTGTCCAAGCCAACCTTCCTGAAAACTTCACTTTGGACAACAATCCTGAAGGCAACCTTCCTGAGGCAAACCGCACTGAAGGAAATAGTGAACTGAATGATCCAATCCCAGTTCACATCCAGGTAACAACTACCAATGAAGAAGCAGTTCCTGCTGAGGTAGTTAATGGGTCAAATAATCAAGGGGGAACTCAAAATGTTGAAAATGCCAATGTCCCTGACATTGAGGACAACACCCCTGATTATGATCCTGAATTAGATCCTGCATTCAATTATCCTGAATTTTATAATCAAAATGACTCAATTTCAGTAGAGGACAACTCTACTGAAGAGATCAGAAAAAGAAGGATTTGGTTGTCTGACCATCCTACTGATCTAATACTTGGTGATCCAAGTATAGGAGTCAAAACTAGGAGATTTCATGGTGAAAGTGCTCTTTTCTGTTGTTTCTTGTCAGAGCAAGAACCAAGTGACATTGAGGAAGCACTTCAAGATGCCAATTGGATCACAGCCATGCAGGAAGAACTGAATCAATTCACCAGAAATGAAGTAAGAGAGCTGGTGGATAGACCTTCACATCAAGATGTTATTGAAACAAAGTGGGTGTTCAAGAACAAGAAGAATGAAAATGATGTGATTATCAGAAACAAAGCAAGACTAGTGGCAAAGGGTTATTGCCAACATGAAGGCATTGACTATGATGAGACCTTTGCACCTGTGGCAAGGCTAGAAGCAATAAGGCTCTTTCTAACCTATGCAGCCCACAAGAGGTTCAAAGTGTACCAAATGGATGTCTATGTGGAGCAACCACCTGGTTTTGAGGTTGGAGACCAAGTTTACAAACTGAAGAAAGCTCTATATGGACTCAAGCAAGCCCCTAGGGCTTGGTATGATACACTATCACAGTTTCTCTTGGATCATGGATTCATCAAGGAAACTGTGGATAGAACACTCTTCAGAATCACTGAAGGAGAGGACATCTTGCTTGTCCAAATTTATGTGGATGACATAATATTTGGATCCCCCAATGAGAAGCTATGTGAGAAGTTCTCCAAGCTAATGCAAAGCAAGTTTGAGATGTCCATGATGGGGTTGATGAACTTGTTTTTGGGTCTTCAAGTCAAACAATCAAAGGAAGGTATCTTCATCAACCAAGCTAAGTACACCAAAGAAATGATCAAGAAGTTTGGGTGTGCTACTAGCAAGCCAGTAAGGATCCCAATGAGCACAAATTGGAAGATGGATCCTGATGAGAGTGGTGTTTCAACCAACTCTACTGAGTATAGAGGAATCATTGGTTCACTCCTCTATCTCACTGCCAGCAGACCTGACATCACCTTTGCAGTAGGTGTTTGTGCAAGGTTTCAAGCAAATCCTAAGAAAAGCCATCTTGAGGCTGCAAAGAGGATCTTGAGGTACCTCAAAGGCACTGAGAATCTAGGCCTTTGGTATCCTGCTGATGACAACATTGAGTTAACTGGCTACTCAGATGCTGATTATGGAGGTTGCAGAATTGATAGAAAGTCCACTTCACGGACTTGTCAATTCTTAGGCAACAAAATGATATCTTGGTTTTCCAAGAAGCAGAACACAATGGCTACTTCCACCACTGAAGCTGAGTATGTTGCAGCTGGAAGTTGTTGTGCTCAAATCCTTTGGTTGAGACAACAACTCAGAGATTACAAAGTCAACTCTACTGAAGTGCCAATATTTTGTGATAACAATAGTGCAATTGCAATATCACAAAATCCTGTATTGCACACAAGATGCAAACATGTGGACATCAAGCATCACTTCATTAGAGATCATGTGGAGAAGAAGGACATAAAGTTGGTCAAGATCCACACAAATCATCAAAAAGCTGATATTCTAACAAAGCCACTTGCAGAGGCAAGGTTTCTGGAGCTATCAGCAGAGTTGGGATTACTTGATCCAGGGAAGTTGGACAAGTAAAATCCATTACAGTTAATGGGAGTAAGGGGAACTTGAATGACTTTCAGCAGACTTGGTCAAGTCTACTGAAATTCAGAAGAGATGGCCTCAAACATTCAGGACACTTGTCCACATCTTTTCAGGACACTTGTCCAAGTGGGGTCAGATAAGTTGTCTTGGCTATCAAACTAATTCCTTGGTTTGATAAGCACCTATTTTGGGTAATCATTGCCTACTTCGATATCTGTCCCAATTACAGATATCATCCTTATAGGATTTAACTCTTGTTTGCATTACACTTTTCAAGCTATGATCTACCTTGAAAACTCCCCAACCATTAACTAATATTAAATAACTTCCACATTTTGAATAAAGCCAATAACTCACTGTTACATTGGTTTTTGACCATTGGATAAAAACTGGCCAACTCCCCTGAAGTTAATCCTGGCCGTCCAAGTGTGTTTTTCCATTTTTGACACCCGTTGAAAACACACAAAACTCACCAACTCATTGACAAACATTCTTTTTAGAATATTCTCAAGTCTTAAGGTCCCCCACAAACTCTTCTTCCCCAAGTATTCGAAACCCTAGCTCATTTTCTTCAAACTCTCTCAAACTCATTTCTGAAACTCTCAATGGCTCCCAAAGTTAGACCAGAAATGATCATTGATTTCTCCAACAAGGCTCTAGACCTTGATTTTGGATACTTGAGCAACAAAAACAGCCTTCACTTTGAGCCCATCATGTCTTTTGAAAGTGAAGATCCTGTTATTACACCCACCTTGAGATGGTTGAGGAGGGCAGGCCTTCAGAAGTTCATGGAAGAAAGGCCAAGCTCTTGTTTGGAAAGCTTCATGGCTGAGTTCTTTGCCTTTCTTAAGTGGAGAGGCAAGCCAGAAGATGGTGAAGTTTCCACAAGACTTTCCTATGTGGCAGAAGGAGAGGAGGAAGAGAGATTTCATAGAGTGAAATTCTCTCCAGAAGATCTTGAAGGAGCCTTTGGGTTGCCTTCTGAGGGAAGGAATCCAGAAGTTTATGGTACTGGACTTGAAGATACAATAGCTCAAGAATGGCTATTAGTACCAGGCCCTCTCTCTTCAACACAAAACAAGAAGACTCTCAAGCCAAAATTTCTCAATCTATTTGAGGTAATCACTAAGAGTCTTATGAGCAATACTGGAAGCTTGGAGCAGGTCAGCCATCCCAGGATCAGGATTATGGCTGCAGTAATTGATGCTAGTAACAAAGGCATCAAATTTGATTGGAGGACCTTCATCATGTCAGAGATGATGAAGGAAAAGGCCAAATTCAAGGTAAAAGCCCACAACAAGGTTGTGCTAGAAGGGAAACTCAAGTATTGCACCAGGGCAAGCTTGTTGATTGAGAGATTTTATCACTCAAGTATTGCACTCAAGTATTGCACCAGGGCAAAGCCCCTCCCTGCCCAAAAGATCATGTTTAGAAAGCTCAGCAAGAAAACTGAGCAAAGGAGGATGCTTTTGGCCAAACCTGCTGAAGAGAAGGAGGAGGAGAAGCCCAAGTTGAAAAGAAGGACTAAGGCCAGAGTGGAAAAGACAAGGAAAGTGTCTCAAATCCCCTCAGAGGAGAATTCAGGAGCTTCAACTGAGATTGAAGAAGTTGCTGAAGAGGGAGTGAGTGTGCCTTCTGACCATTCAGAAGAGTTGAGACAGAAGTACAATGAGACTAGACAAAAGTCTAGAGGTGATAAGAGGATCAGGGAAGCTGTCCCTGAGAAGGATGGTGAAGGAAGTGGGAGTAGTAGGGCTAGCAAGAGAAGGGTCAAGCCTACTGACAAGGTGTTGGAGCTTCAGGAGGAAAGGTCTCTCCAACTTGCTCTAAGAGAGAGCAGAGTTGAAAGCAGGACCAAGTCCAAGTCAAGGACCAACTCATCTAGTTCTGGAACTCCAGAATCCAGGGTCCCTGAAGGTCAACCAATGGAGGCCAACATTCCTGAAATTCAGAATCCTGAGCCCAACTCCCCTGAAACCCACATAACCCCAACCAATCAACCAATCACCCATATCAACCTTACAAAGAGATATTCTCCAGAAGGGAGTGTGCAAAGGAGTGGGATAGATGTGCTAGCAGATATAGCAGTAGATGAGACAAGATTGCAATCTCCCCTTGACTCATTTATGCTCAATTACTCAAAGCTTTTAGAAGCTGCACTCTTTGAACCAACCCCCTTGAGCAAAGCCCCTTCAGATCCATTGCTCTCAAAAGCAACTGAAGTACCTTCAACTGCACCCAACCCTTCTGAAGCCAATATCCCTGAACTCAACCTTCCTGAAGCCACTTTAGGAGAACCCAAAGCCAACTCCCCTATAACCCAAAGTCCCCATTCTAGTGGAGATGAGGAGTAGTATACTTATGAAAGTATGCTCAGAGGAGGAGCCAAGGCTACTGTGGACAGTTTGTATCCACAACTTGCTAGATTTCCAAGAATCCAGAAGATGTTCCATGATCTAAGGATGCTTGTTGATGTGAAGGACAATACTATTATGGAGATATCACAAGTCATCCAAGATAAGGGTGCAAACTGGTGGCAAGTAGATGAAAGCAGATTGCTGCACTTTGCTGGAGTTTTAAAGACAAGATTCCTCATTGATGAGGAAGTTTTTGCAAAGTTAGTGGAGGATAAAATCATTGAGGAGAAGGAAAGGAAAGCTAAGGGCATCAAACACCCTGATAGTAGCTCCAATGATGATGATTCCCCTGATGATCCCTCAAACCCTTCAAAACCCAACCCTCCTGAAACCCCTCAAGCCAACCTCCCTAAGCCTTCTGTATCAGGCAGACTCTCAAACCCTCCTAAAACCTATCATAGAAAAGGCTCTGTGTCATCAGAGGTGTTGACCAAGGGTGGTAACACAACCAAGGACACATCTGCCAATGAAGATTCTTCTGAACCCAAGACACAGCCTAAAGATGTTGAGGTTCCTGTATTAGAGGCTGGTTTGGTTAAGGCCTATTCAGTGTCAGGAGAGTTGGACACTGATCAGCCCTTAATCATTCAGGATGACTCAGTGGCTGTTGATATAAGCACTGTGATCTCCCCACAACTGCCATCTTTGAACCTTGTTGAAGGTGGAGATGCTGCAGGTTTAGGTGATGGAGTTGAAAAGGAAAATCTACTGAAAAACCAGAGGGAGTAGAGGATTATAGAGAGGTGGTGATTACTAGAATAGTGAGTGTACCACCAAATGAGGGTGATATAAGTGAGGAAGGACAGGCTATTCTTGAAGTCAAATCTGAACTTCAAGAATCCCTTGATGAGAGAAGGCCTGATTCCTTGTGTGAGGACATTTTTACTGAAGGGAGAAAAGAAATAGTTGAAAATGAGGAGAAGGCTGTTGATGTATCAGAGTCTTGTGAAAAAGAAATTGAGGGAGATAAGTGTGTTTTTACTGACTCTTTTGATTTAACTGATATTGCAGGTATAAGTTTTGAACAAATATTTACAGATGACTTCTTGACAGATGCTCCCATTTAAGTTGACACTGGATCAGCACAAGCCTTGCTTGGGATGTAGTCAGAAAAGTTGGACTCCCTGTCTCACCAAGTCTAAACAGCTCATGCAGAAACCACTGGAACTTTGGATGAGCATGGAAGAACTTTAGCATCTGTTGAAATGAGGCTTACTGGCTCAGAAGATGTGGTTCTACCCACCTTGGAAGCTAGGATCAGTGGAGTTGAGACTGGTTTGCAAACCATCTCCACTGAAGTCATCAAAGCCAAGAATACCATGAAGTCAGTGTCAAAGGATGTCAAGAAATAGCAAACCTTACTAAGGAATAACCACAACAGGAATGTGAAAACCTTGAGATCAGTGGTTAAACAAGCTCTTGGAAGGAAGACAGCCCTGCAGAGGAAAAGAGATGAAGAGCAAAGGCTAGCTATGGAAAAAGCAGCCTCAGAAAAGTTTTCCCAAGAAGTGTTGGCCAACATTGCTGAAGGTGCAGTGGCCAACCTCACTGACCTCCTAAAGGCTCAATTAGATGCATCTCTGAAAGTAACCATGGAGGAGGTTGTCCAACAAAAGATGAAGCCTGTTCTAGCCTTTCTAAGCTTGAGCAGTGACAGAATCCAGAACACACATGATGAAAATGTATACTTGTTGGAGGAGATGAAATCTCTAACCCAAGCCCAGTCCTTGATGGCATCAACTATGAGTGAACTGAAGCTTGAATGCTTTGATGCTGCCAAAAAGGGGGAAAGGGAAAGAGCAAGGGCAAAAGGGGCCTTAGTGATTGGAAGCCCAGTCAAGGGTAAGGACAAAGCTCCTAAGGGAAAAGGAAAGGAACCAGCGGTGCTGAACATGGAAGAATTGGATGAAGAGGAGCAGTTAACACTTGCTTTGAAGAATTCAATGGCCTCAGCTCAAGAGGAAAGAGTTAGGCTACAGCAGAGACCAGAAGAAGAAGTGTCTGGTTTGGACAAAGATGCTGAAGGTGTCCAAACTAGAGGAAGGATCAAGAGGGTCAAAGGAAAGAAAAGATCAGCTGAGACATTTACTGACTTTCCTAATAGCTTTGATTTGCCCCCTGAATTCAGAATTATTGATGAAGGGCCTACTTCAAAGAAGGCCAAAAATGCTGGAAAAATCAAGACTTCTGAAGAGCCCTAGAATGCTGACAAGAACAAAGATGCTGAAGAGCCCAAGAATGCTGACAAGAACAAAGATGCTGAAGAGCCCAAGACTGCTGAAAAGGACAAGTCTTCTGAATCTTCCAGAAGTGCTGAAGGTCCCAAGTCCACTGAAGATGTTGAAGAGCTATTTGCTGAAGGATTTGGACCTGAACATAAGAAGAAGACAACTGTCCTAGCTCATGATCCATCAAAGCTGTTTCATGAAGGGTATGGCAAAGACCCTGAAACTCAACAGAAGCTGGCCATGTTGAGGGCCCAAGAAAAGATGGATTTGATGGATGAAGCACAAAGAGCAAGAGATAAAAGAAGAGCAGACTTCCAGAAGCCAAGAAGGAAGAGAGCAACTTATAACAAGATGAAGCCACAGCTGCTGATCCCAATGGACACCAAATATCCTCACTTGAATAAATGGGTGCCAATTCAGCTGAATGACTCATGGGAGGAAGCCAAAAGGGAGTTTGTCTATGATCAATATGTCATTGACAGATGTAATGGAAGAGATGCCAACTCCACTTTTGCTGAGTTCATGATAGAGTATTACAGAGAGCTTTATCAACAACTACTTGCAGCTGCTGATATTGCAAGATTTGATCTCACAGCTCCCAAGCCAATCATATACATGCCTCCAAAGCTTGATGGATGGATTGATCAGTCAAAGATTCTGAATGAATTTACTGAAATCCTCAAGCTGAACAAGATGGTTCTTGGACCTAAGGGAACAAACCAAGAAGCCATGGCACTGAAGAGAAGAGTGTGGGCACAATATGGGATGGTGCCACCTCCTGAGGATGATCTCTGAAATGGCTAAGTCTTCTGACCTTTTTTATTGGTCAACTGTGCTGAAATTTGGTCAAGATTGTTGATGTGGTGTGCTATGATAATCTAATTGCTCTGATATGCATTGGTTGCTCTGATTTAAGCATGTGCTCTGATACCTGATGTTTTTCTCTAATTCTTGAAGATCCAAATACTGTTAAGTGTTTTGGTGTTTGATCTGAAACTAGAAGATGCTCTGATATTTGAAGATCTAGATATGTTTGAAGTAATTAGATGTTTAAAACTCTGATACTCTAGATCTTATGTTTAGTATATGCTCTGAATAGTTGTAATGAAATGATCTATTGTAATGATGTCTTGAATTCATGCTCTGATATGTTAATTTCAACTATCAACATGCTTGTAATAATTTTCATATAAATGATAATTGAACTAACCTTGAATCAAGATACATTATTGCAGAAATCTCTCTATGCCTATATTTGAAACCTATGTGCAACATGAACAGTGAGTACACTAACACATTGCTTTTCAGGATTATTGACCTTAGTCATGTCTTCTGAAGATAAGTGTAATAGGTATAACTAAGTCACTTTTGCATAGAAGTATAGGTTTTGGCATCATCAAAAAGGGGGAAATTGTTGGGAATAAAATGAGATATGTTTTGATTCAATACCAAAACCCCCTGAGACATGCCTAAGTCAAGTTGAGTATGTTCTAGAGATGTTAGAACATATAGAATAAAGGCTAGATGAGAAGCTGATATGTTAGGCAGCTCTTAGTTGAATAGATGCAAAATTTGAAGGGAACCTATGCTTTGAAGTTTATCAAGAACAAGTCCCCTCAAGGCTCAAATTCTGGAACAACCACTAAGCCTAATGAAGGCCAACTATGCTGATCAGGAGAGTTGTCCAGGAGTGTTGTCTCAGCACAATTAAGCAAGATCAAATCTTCTGAAAGCTAGAGGTCAACCATGCTGAAGAGTTAAAGACAACAAAGCCCTAAAGATCTTCAAAGAATCATGCTAAGTTCACTTTCAAGTGAAGCAAAGGGCAAGAGCCAAGTCATCTGATATGAGCAAACCAACCTTGCTGATAAGCAAGACTGCTGATAGTGATAAGGAGAGTTGTCCAGTTGATAAGGAATGTTGTTCTATCATTGGAACAACCTTCAGAAGCCATGTCCAAGTCCTAACAAGAGAATCTTAAAGTCAGACCTTGGGAAGAGTGCTACAGAATGAAGACAAAGCTTAAACAGCCGTTTATTTCCCAAATGAGGACATGTCACTATCAAGATTCTGTCTTCAAAGTTGAAGAACTAAAATAAGACATTTATGGACATTTGAGGCTGCCTCTCCAACGGGCAAATCCTTCAATTGTCTATAAATACAGAAGTGTGAAGACCATTTGAAAGCACCTCAACAATTGACAAGAATATCCAACTATCCTACAAGCAAGAGTGCTCTCAAAGCTTTCAAAGACCATCTCAGTCTTCAAACACTTCTTCTAAGCTGAACTCAATTGTATATCCTTACAAAGCTTAGAGAGATATCCTAATCCTTATACACTGATCTTCATTGTAAAGGATATCTCATTAGTTGGAACCTTACATCAATCCTTACCCCTTTCAAGAGTGAAAGTGAGAAGATTGTTGTAGTAGTAGTAGAAGTGGTAGGAGCTGACTGTTGAGAGAAGAACAGTCCAGTTCTGAGTTGAGAAGAGGGTACTAGGACTCTAGACATCCTAGGGATCAATTCACCAAGGAGTGGTGTTATTGATCAAGTGCACCTTGGCACTATAAAACAAGTTAATTTCAAGAGTGAAGGGATTATCCTGTTCAATCAGGGAAAGTGGATGTAGGAGCTTGAGTCTCTGAACTACTATAAACTCTTGTGTTGATTTGCTTTTCAAGTACTTTTATACATTCAACACTGCACACAAAACTGATCTTCCAAAAGATACATACTCAAAGACTGTGCAAAACCTATTTGGACAAAATCCCTGAAACTGGACTGTATTGAATTGATTAAGTGATTTTCAGAACTAAAGGAGTCTAAACTAAAAGGGCCAACCACTATTCCGCACATATAACTCCCCTAGATAGTTATTCAACTAAGTACTCAATAGTACTTAGTAGTTTGATTATCTTAGAAGAGTTAATCATCTTCAGCAGAGTTGTCCAAGACAACCTTGCTGAGCTCTAGTTTGATCAAAGTCAAAAAGAATTTGCATACAAGTGTATTCCCCCACCCCCCATACACTTGTTATATACTCCTTTCAGGACCAACAAGTGGTATCAGAACAGGGGTTCAAAGACCACTGCTTCTGAAAAGCCATTTTGGTTTTCAAAATCATATATTTGGTGTGGTCAATGAACTGATCTATCTAAAATCCATTGTATCTATTGTCTAACCTTTTCTTAAAGAAATGGTAAGAGGAAACAACAACAACCAGAACCAGCAGCAAAATCCTGATCAGAACATAAATGTTGCAGTTCCACCTCCTGTTGTTCAAGGATTGGACAATATGGCAACAAATCCAGTCAATCATATATCTCATCACAAATTGCCCATGTTCTCCATTGATAATTATGATTTCTGGAAAATCAGAATGAGGGCTCATCTTGCATCTCTTCATACTGATATGTTAAGAGTGATCACAAGAGGTCCTTTTGTGGTCACCTTTGTCAATCCCAGAGTCACAGAGGCTCAAAGGGCAGACACAAGAGATGTGCTACCCAAAGATGAAGATGACTTCACTGCTGATGAAAAGAGGAAGGATAATTTGAATTATCTTGCAATGAATACCCTCTATAAACTCTAAGTGTTTTGGCCATCAAAACTATTCTAACATCAAGTGGGGCTTAGGGTGAATTTACATCCCAACAATTTCCCCCTTTTTGATGAAGCCAAAACTATACTTGATAAGTGCTCTTAATGAAATAAGATAGGAGTTTATAACATTTTAGACTGAAGTATCTGATGAAGACAATGAGAGTTTGTCTTGAAAGCAAAAAGAACTAGAACTTGAATATATATATTGAGCTTTTACAGATTACAAGTAATAGTTTCTTTAAACTTCTAAAGTAGTCTTCATCAGGTCTTCTGATCCTCAAATGAGGTAGGCAAGGTACAGACGAGCTCGAACATCTTCCATGTGTTGTACGTCTGTAACATTCTCCTCTTCATAGATTTTATACAAAATCCTTTTGATTTCAATCATGTTGGCTCTTCCTGAGTCCAGAATGGGTGCATCCCATTTGGGTTCTTCAGGTGTTAGGATTCTGCAATTGTCAAGCTCTTTGGCTGTCTTGACAATTTCTTCCCAGAACACTGGATCTTCAATGTTCATGAACTGGGAGAATTGAAGAAATTCTTCTTCATAAGAAGGGAGAGGGCCAAATTTCCTTACTATGTGGTGTTGAATTTGCCACTTCTTCTTCAGGGGATACCATCTTGGTAGCTCATCTTGAAGGGCTAAATAATCCACATAATTGCTATCAAACACCAGGACACTGTCTTCTTTTGCTTTGTCCTTGAGTGTTTTCCTGAGTTTGGCAATTTTCCTTTCAAATTTGGCTTTGACAGCCTTCGCATCATCCAGCTTCCTTTGCTTAAGCTCTTGAGCTTCAAGCAACTTCTTTTTCTTCAACTCTAGAGCCTCTTTCTCTTCTGCAGTAGGCTCTGCTGGAGTTGTCTTCTTACTGGACTGAGCTAACTGAGCTTGCTCATCTGCCTTCCTTTTCCTTGTCATTCTCTTCTCAGGAACTTGTTCTACAGGAGCAGTGATCTGTAGACTCTTGGCAGGAGCTTGAGTGGGAGCTTGGGTGCCATCTTGAGCAATTTCTTTGCCTTTGCCTTTTTCTTGCCTGCTCTTGATTTTGCTTTTTAAATCACCCAAGGTTTCATTTAGCTCATCTTTAGATACTACCATTACAGCTTGTTGTTCAGTAGACTTCTCAAGAGCTCTTATCAACATATCTTCCCCCTTTTTGGCTTCAGCAAGTGCAGCCGCAAAAGGCTTCATGGCATTCATGAGTTCCACTTTCAGAGTCTGCTTCAGTGCCATGGCATTAACCTTGCTGACAGCAGTAATGTGGGAGATGCTGTGCTCCATGACATGAGCAAGTGAGTTGGTGGAGGAGGCAGCTTTGAGCTTTCCTGAAAGTGCTTCCAATTTGGCTGCTGTCTCCTTCAGCTGAGTCTGCAGTTTCTCATTCTCCTCTGCAGCTGCCTTAAGAAGAGTTTGACCTTCATTGGCTCTTGCCTCAGCATCTTTAATTCTTGATTCGTAGGCGGCCTCCAATTGGGAAATCTCATCAGCAAACATTTTGGAGACAACACCTGCTCTTTTCTGAATGGTACTCAAGTACTCTTCTATCTGATGATGAAGTGCCTCACCAAACTTGTCTTCAATGTCAATAATCTTGTCATGAAGACGAGTCTTCTGCTTCCTAGCAGCTTTCTCAACATATCTTCCAAGCTGCAGGCCTAAACCTTTCTCAAAGTGCAAGTCTATTGCAGCTTTGACCTGGGAACAGATGTCTGCTGTATGATCAACAGATTGGGTGGAGGTGGAGGCAGTACCTTGAGGTTTGGGATGGACTATCAATACTTTGCCTCTCTCTTCTGCTGAAAGATAGTCTTCACTAAGGAATGAGGCAGTGGCCTTAACCAGATGGGTCATGATCTTTTCTCCTTTGTCAATGAAGTGAGTCAGGTTTTCTGAAGGCATGAAGTGAGCTGGTACCCTGACTACTTCTCTTTCAATTTCTACTCTGACAGCTGGTTCAGCTGAGTCTTCTGTAGGGATTGTTGCAGCTGAGGCTTCTACCAAGGCTGGTGCAGCTGAGTCATCCACCTTTGCTTTTTCAGCTATCTGCTGATCTGATGAACCTTCTAGAATAGAGATATCATCAGTGTGGATTCCTAGAATCCTGTTGCAAACTGCAGTCAGTGCCTCGTCTGATAGCAGCTGAGCAAAAGATTTAACTTGAGCAACTTCCTTTTGCTCCATTTCCCAATCGAGGAAATTTTCCTTTCCTCCCATTCCTTCCATGACTTCAAGAAGGTCATCCACATCATCTCTTCTGAGCTCAATCCAAGTACATATCCTAAGTAGTTGTTCAAATTGGATTGATTCTTCATCAACACCAGGAGTAGTAGACTTGAGCAGGTTGGCTATCTTCATCCTCATTATCTTCTCCCTTGTGCACATAGGATAGTGCACCATGTTGTAGTGAGGCTGAGAAGGGCCTGCTTGAACCAGGTCTGCTGGTGCCAAGTCTTCTGGAGCAGATGGGGCAGTGAGGATAGGGGATTGGGTAGCTGGGGCATTTTCCTCTGTTGTGTGAGTATCAACAGGGGTTCGGGAAGTGATATTTTCTTGTTGGGTAGGGAGTTGAGATTGATCTTCAGTGGATTGTTCATCAGCAGGGTTTTGAGTCTGCTGGTTTGGTTCTGTTCCTGCTTGAAGATCAGTAGATGGTTGAGCTTGATGTTCTTGGACATCTGCTGTATGAATGTCAGCAGGGGATGAGGATGTGATCTGAGTTTGATCATCAGTAGGGGGTGTTAAGGTGGTCTGTGGTTGGTTGTCTGTTGTTTGAACATCAGTAGGGTTAGGTTGGGCTTGTTCCTCTGCTGTGTGAGTATCAGCAGGGATTTGGGTATCAGTGTGTGAGGGTTCAGATGGGTTGGAATCATCAGAAGGGTTGAAGGATGAAATAGGGGCTATGCTCATGGGAGTAGGGAGCCTGGATTTCTTGGATTTCTTTGTGAAAGAAGAAGTGTTCTTCTTTCTCTTCTGACCCTTTGACAGTTTAGAAGGTGTGAAAGTGAGAGAGGGATTAAAAGTACCTGCATTTTTCAAAGGAGAGGCAGTGGGAGTGGCATCTGAATCAGATGGGGAGATGAGCCCTGGTCTGATCAGAAATCTTCTTTGTGCTAAGGTCTGATTGTCATCATCATCATCCTCAGCAGCCTTCTTTTGAGCCTCTTCTTTGGATGGCTCCTCTTCTTTTTCTGCAGCAGAGTCATGAGCAGACTCTTCTGCTTCTTCAACAACATCTTTGGAAGATGCTTCAGCCAATAACTTTCTCTTCTCTTCTTTCAACCTTGCTGCCTCAGCAAGAGCTTCCTTCCTTAAGTAATACTTAGAGATGTGGAAGGTCTTATGAGGTCCCATCTTGTACTTCTTTGGGAGTACCTCTGGAAGGATAATACTCAGCTTGTTGGCAAAGCTGACAGTAGAGGTTACCTTCCACTCCTTAGATTGTAAATCCAAGGACACCTTCTTGGCCTCAAGAGCAATTCTGTCCAAGAAAAACACTTGCCAGTCTCCATTAACCTGATCCCAGATTGCAGCCATAACTCTAACCTTTAGAGTAGTAACAGCATCATGACTGAATGTGTTACCTAGTAGCATCTTTCCTTCAATGTCCATCATGGTCTGAAACTTAGGGTCAAGTTGGGATTTCTTGACTCCAGAGGCATCAGCAGCCTTGACTTTTCCACCAGTAAACAACTCCATGTATTCCTTTTCTCTTCCCATAATGTAGGTAGAGATGTTGACTTCCCCCCTTTGTAGATCGAACATGTCCTTAAGAATTTTCCTTGTGATCTTGACCGGGTGTCTACCCACGACACTTTTAACTTGTGAACCATTCATCACAGCATTTGCATAGAAAGCCAGCACATCTTGTTCATAAACATTGGCAGGTGCTGCTTGTAGAAATTCTCTGAGATTAAGGTTGAGGCATCGAAGTAATATTTCCTTGTTCTCAGCTGTGTGTTTGCCCTTGAAAAACAGAGCGTTCTCCGTAAAAATCTTCCCTTCCTTGGACCACTTTGCAGCGTCCAAAGTGCATGTGATCTTGGTCTTCTCATCAAAAATTTGAATGATTCTCATTCTGAGTTTGAGAGTTAGGTTTCGAGAGTGCGAAAGAAACTTGAAGAACGAGAGAGTATAGTAAGCAATTGAGATTTGTGAGCGAAAGGGTTTTTGGAATGGTGTAAGGGTTGTATATATACTCCAGCAATTCTTGAGAATTGTATAATCCAACGGTCAGATTTGGTTTAATTGTGGAGTAGAGCCCAAGATTTCCTTCTTTGATTTCGGGCCATTCCTTAGATTTGCCGGCTGAATTTGCCATGTGGCAATTGTTGATTTACTGGCAGTATGGTAATCATGTACTAATGACATCATTACCAAAAATAGCCGTTGAGACTAATTTTGTGGCAAGAATTGATCATCAAAGGCCGTTTTCTATAAGTGAATTGCATTCCTTATATAGGCCAATTTCTTTAATTACATTCAGGAATAAATCTAGAATGAATTACATGATCAAAGCTAGTCATTATACTCTAAATTGAAGTGATCTGATCAGCAGAGTGAAGTCTTCTGATTTCTTGAAAAAGTCTGCTAATTTTCCTTGAAAGTCTTCTGGTCAGCTGAGTTGGTCTTCTGATCAGCTGAGTAGAGGATAGGGGTTTGCTGTGATGATCCAACCTGGATGATGGATCTTCCAGCTTTATTGTGAGTGGTGATCCAACCTGGTTTGATGGATCTTCCAGATCTATTTCTGAACCATGTAGGACCATCAAATCAATATGATGATCAGCCTGGATGATATCCCACTGGTTCAGATTGCCCTCACCATCTGATGTTCCTCATCATCAGATGCGTTGTAGCATCTAATGTGTCCTTGTTGAATTTCTTCGCTTCTCTTGAAAGGGAAGGAAGATTGGAAGAGGCTTCAATGGAGTGTGAAGAGAGAGCCATGGACTTGGTCTTCCTGATATGTTTTGACCTTGTAGCCTTTGATAACAAGCTCTCCATGTAGAACTTCCCCCTGGAGAAGAAGCTCTGCTTGCTTGCTACTTTGTCCTCTGCATCTCTCCTTCCTCTAGTTTTCAACAAGAACTTCTCTCCTTCCTTTAGTTTTCATAGGCATACAAAGTATGCTGATCTGTATCATCTTCATCTTCTGGACAAATCTTCATCTCCTTCACCCAAGACCTTGGTTGAGAGATGATCTCCATTCCATCTCTTCTTTCGATTGTCTCCATACCTGAAACAAGAATAATAGTTAGTGATTTGTGTTCTTAGGTGTTCTCATAACTTCCTCCTTTTATAGGGGTAGAAATGAGGTAGTGGACTGAAAGATGACAAAACTATAGAGTTGATAGGTCTGAATTTCTGAAAAGTTACTTCTTAAGATCAACAATGAGATTCTTGATCTAAGGGTTCACATTTAAAGGTATTCAGACTTTATCTTATGGAATGCAGAAATTATACTTTTTAAGCAAGAGTTATTTGAAATCCGTACAGTGCATGCATACTGTTGAGTCGGTGAGGATGGTGTATTAATCCAACAAAGTATAACTCAATAGTATACTGTATGTATGTATATAAATAAAGTACTTTATGAAGAATAGTTTATTATTATACATAGATATACATTGCTTAAAGTAAAGATGTCAAATAACTTTATTCAAGTCTGCTGGATATATATATATAATATGCAATGCAGATTTTAGAGTATTTCATCAAGGATTCTTAAGGTATCATTGATTCCCCCTTGATTAGATAACTCTATGTTTTCCCTCAGCTTTATTTGTCTTCATCGGGAAAGAACTTACCTGAAGATGAGGGTGTCTATTCACCTCATCTGATCCTCCTAGTCAGCTGCAATTATATCAGCTGAGGTCTTCAGCTGATCTTTGCTCTTCATGTGCTTGGATCCAGGAGTCCTAAGTTGTAGCATAGGGTCTTGAATCGTTCTTCAGCTAGGGGCTTAGTCAAGATGTCTGCTCTTTGGATATCTATGTGAATTTTCTCCATCTTGATGTCCTTCTTTTCAAGGTGGTCTCTTATGAAGTGGTGTCGAATGTCAACATGCTTGCACCTTGTGTGGAGGACTGGATTTTGAATGTTGGCAATGGCACTGCTGCTATCACAATATATAGGGACTTCTCTTGCCTCTACATTGTAATCCTTGAGTTGTTGGACTACCCAGAGCAGCTGAGTACAACAACTTCCAGCTGCCATATATTCTGCTTCAGTGGTGGAGGTTGCAACTGAAGTTTGCTTCTTAGAGAACCATGATATCAACTTGTTGCCTAGGAATTGAAAGGTTCCAGATGTGGATTTCCTATCAATTCTACATCCTCCATAGTCTGAGTCAGAATAACCACTCAATTCTAGATTGTCATTAGCAGGGTACCATAGTCCTAGATTGAGAATCTTCCTTGCTGCTAGATGACTTTGCTTTGGGTTTGCTTGAAACCTAGCACATACTCCTACAGCAAATGTTATGTCTGGTCTGCTAGCTGTAAGGTATAGTAGAGATCCAATCAGTGCTCTATATTCAACTTGATCCACTGCCTTTCCAGACTCATCTAGTTCCATTTTGAAAGATGTCATCATTGGAATCCTTGCAGTCTTGCTTTGTAGAGCTTTGAATCTTTCTAATAGGCTTTTGGTATACTTGGACTGGTTGATGAAGATCCCTTCTGGACTCTGCTTGACTTGAAGTCCTAGGAAGTAATTCATTTCACCCATCATGCTCATTTCAAACTTTTCTTGCATAAGTTCAGAGAACTTTTTGCACATCTCTTGATTGGGTGATCCAAATATAATATCATCTACATATATTTGCACCATTAGAATGTCTTCTCCTTCTTGTATTCTGAAAAGAGATCTATCAACTTTGCCTTTTGTATATCCATTGTCAAGTAGGAATTGTGACAATGTGTCATACCAAGCTCTAGGGCCTTGTTTTAGACCATAGAGAGCCTTCTTCAGTCGATATACTTGATCGCCTTTTTCAAATCCTGGAGGCTGCTCTACATATACTTCTTCTACCAGAATACCATTTAGAAAAGCACTCTTGACATCCATTTGATATACCTTGAAGCCCATATATGATGCATAAGCTAGAAACAGTCGAATGGCTTCTAATCTGGCTACTGGAGCAAAAGTTTCATCATAATCAATCCCTTCAGATTGTGAATATCCTTTTGCAACTAGCCTTGCCTTGTTTCTAGTTATCACATCATTTTCATCCTTCTTGTTCTTGAATACCCACTTTGTTCCTACTACATTGTGGTTTTCAGGATGATCTACCAATTCCCAGACTTCATTTCTTTCGAATTGGTTTAGTTCTTCTTGCATAGCAGTGATCCAATTGCTATCTGTCATTGCTTCTTCTATGTCAGCTGGTTCAATGTTGGATAGGAAAGCACACCAGCAGAACATAGATGATTGTGAGTTCTAATTCAGTTGTCTTCTGGTCTTGACACCTGAGTCAGCTCCTCCTAAGATGAGGTTTGATGGATGGTTGTTCCTCCATGTATGCCTCACAGGAGTATTTGCATTGGATGAGCTTGGATTCTCATCTGATCTAGTGCCATCAGGAGGATTGGTTTGATTAGGTCGATCATCATCTGTATCTTGTGTGTCAAAGAGATCATTCCCCCTGGCATTTGGGATTGGTGCATCTTGATTCTGGTCAGCTTGTCCTGCTTGAGTTTGAGATCTAGTGATAGGTCTATGAGGCTTATCTTCCTCTGGTTCTTCAGGAAAAGGTTCATTTACTTCAATGAACTCATCTGGTTTGGGCTTGATCACTAGATGTCTCATCTGATCTGCAGCTGAGTTTGTTTCTACTGCATTCTTTTCACAAGATTCATCAAAAACAACATGAGGTGTTTCTTCCACAAGAAGGGTTCGTTTGTTGAGTACTCTAAATGCTTTGCTAGTAGAGGAGTATCCTAAGAATATCCCCTCATCTGCTTTGGCATCAAAAGCATTCAACTTACTCTTCCCATTGTTCTGAATGAAAACTTACAACCAAATATATGAAAGTAAGATACTCTAGGTTTTCTTCCTTTCCACAGTTCATATGGGGTTTTCTCATGAATTTTGTGAATACCTGACCTGTTTTGAGTGTGACAAGCTGTGTTGATGGCTTCTGCCCATAGCTTCTTAGGAGTGGAGAATTCAGCAAGGAGTGTTCTAGCAGCTTCCTTGAGTGTTCTGACTCTTCTTTCAGCTACACTATTCTGCTGTGGTGTTCTTGCTGCACTTGTCTCATGCTGAATACCATTAGAAGTACAATAGGCAATAATATAAGAGTTAATGAATTCAGTGCCTTTGTCACTTCTAATTTTCACAATTGGTTCTCCTTTCTCTACTTGGATCTTCTTCAATAGTTCAGGAAGCTTCTGCTGTGTTTCACTCTTCTTGTATAAGAAGATAACCCAAGTAAACTTGGAATAATCATCTACAACAATAAGAGTGTACTTCCCCCTTGTTAATGTGGTTGGAGTGATTGGTCCAAAGAGATCCATGTGAAGCAATTCAAGAACTCTGCTGGTTGATGCTGTCTTCTTGGTCTTGAAGGAGACCTTTGTTTGCTTTCCTTGTTGACATGCATCACATACCTGATCTTTACAGTAGAGTTCATTAGGCAGACCATCAACTAAGGATTCCCTTGTTAACTTGTTCATAGTCTTAAAGTTCAGATGACTAAGACGTTTGTGCCATAGCCAGCTGACATCTTTAGGGCTCTTCACAAGCAGACATGTATCCTTAGGACAGCTGTTCCAATTTGCAAGATACATACTTCCCTTTCTAGATCCTGTTAGAAGGTTTTGTTTTGTTCTTTTATCACTTATGAGACACTCATCTTTAGAGAATTTGACTGAGTAAACAGTGTCACAAAAATGAGAAACAGATAATAAATTAAACTTAAGACCTTCTACATATGATACATCATGTACCTCAATGTCACCATTTTTAAGGGTGCCATATCCTTTTGTGTTACCATGCGCGTTATCACCAAAGAAGACTTTTGGACCTTTCTTCTCTATGTAGTTGGTCAGCAGGGCTTTGGTTCCTGTCATGTGAGTTGAGCATCCACTATCTATGTATCAAGTTTCTCCTGCTAGACCTCCTCTTCTGTATAGGTCCCTCCTTTCCTGCAAGAAAGGTTAAGTCTTAGGTACCCATTTTGTTTTGGGTCCTTGGGTGTTAGTACTACCCTTGGGAACCCACATATACATTGGTCGTTTGAACAACCTTGAACACTTGAGTTGTTTCCCTCGGGCATCACAAAACCAAATCTCACCAGTCAGCACCTTGGACTGATCTGATTTGTTCTTAGTGTCAGCTAAGTAATAGTCAAATGGTTTCCCTTTATAGGAGTGTACATACATGATCTTTTGACTAGTTACATTCGGCCTGGGTGCATTAGCTGGTCGATGCACACGATTATATGGACCATACTCTTCTGTTCTCACAATATCATAAGAGATAGGGGGTGCAATGAGAACAGATTTCTGGTGTTCTTTCTCTGGAACCTCTGGAGGGTGAACTTGCTCTTCTATCTTTGTAGTTTCTATAGAATTTTCTATATTTGTTGTTGAGAGTGTTCATCCTTTCGAATCTCTTGATCATAAGAGCCATTTGTTCCTTCAGACTCATGTCTGATCCTTCACAGTATTCTGTTTTCAGAGAGGTCTTGCCAGATGAGGTACTTGCAGTTTTTGTATTGGCTGCCTTGAAGGCTACGGTCTTGGAGGTAGATGGGGTTGCAGTTGGCTCATCACTTCCTGAGTTTTCTTCTCTTTCCAGATCATATTCATGAGCTTTTAGGTTCTGAAATAGAGTTTGAGCAGACCACTTCTTGATATCTTGAGTATCCTTGATAATGGTCTTCTTGAGTCTCCATTTCTTGGTTAGAGAGTCTAAGATCTTTAGATTTTTCTCTCTATTTGTGTATTTCTTGCCCAGAGATTCTATCTCATTGATGATCTTGGTAAATCTATTGTCTAGTTGATCAATAGACCCTTCTGGTTGCATCTTGAAGTGTTCAAACTTCTTGACTGCTGTTGATAACTTGCTCTCCTTGATCAGCTCAGTTCCTTCACAGAGAAGGGCCAATGCATCCCACATCTCTTTGCCTGACTCACAGTGGATTACCTTTGCAATGTACTCATTTGGAAGAGTTTGCATTATGTAATCTTGAGCAATGCTATCAAGATTTAATTGCTTCATCTCTTCTGGTGTGAGATCCTTCATGGGCTTGGGAACCAGTTCTCCAACTGGGACTTCTGGATCACCATTTGCAGTGTTGACTGTCATGATGGTGATTGGGCCTTCTGTGATTACTGACCACATCTTGTAGTGGACTGATGTGAGATTCTTCCTCATCCTGATCTTCCAGTAATCATAATCCTCTACTGAAAACTTAGGCAACTTTCGCATATTAGCACTCATGCTGTATGAGTTTTCAAAAACAAGTTTTCCAAAAAGATCTATTCAAGAGGACTACAGAAAGACTCCCTCAAGTCTTCTGATAATCTAGAGACAGTAGTCCGTTAGAACCACTGCTCTGATACCACTTGTTGGTCCCTGAACGAGTAGTGAATGGGATTAAAGTCTAGAGGGGAGGGGTGAATAGACTTTAAAACTTTTTCAAACAGAGTTGAGAACCTCTTCTGATTGCTATGTAAACTGGACTGCAAGTCTGCTGGTCCAAATGACTATAGTGATCTGACTGAGAAGGTTATATGCGGAATTATGGTGGCCCTGGTTTAGACTCGTTCTTGTAATTCTTATGAAAGTGTTCAACTTGTTTTGCTTAATGAAAATACTCAGCTGATGCTGGTTTAAAAGTTATGGCCTTGTTTTGAAGAATGTTGAAATCACAGTATGCACTATATAATAATGTATGTAAAGACAGAAATGTAAAGTGCATAAAGTAAATGACACCGGATTTATAGTGGTTCGGATATACGTTCCTACGTCCACTCTCACGTCCACACGTGATGTTTAATCCCTTTAATTTACCACAAATTACAAGGGTCTTGACCTTTGTAGTCCCAAGGTTAGGACTTTGAGATCTGAGCCGTCCTAACAGCTACGGTCTCCACAAGTGATTGTAAGCACTTGCACTTTAAGGGGTTCAAAAACTTTAACCTTTCGGTGAGGGTTTGGGGTTTTTGAGGTGTATCCAACTAATGGTTCAAGCTTATAATTTGCTTAACCACTATGCCTAAAACAATTGATGTACAATATGAACAGGTTTCAGGTTCTTAGGGGTTGGATAGAAATCACTTAAGAGCTATAGATAATCTAATGGTTTCTGGCTCTTTTGAGAATTCTTAGAACAGTATGGCTTTAACTTTGATTGCTTGCTTGGCTTGTTGAATTCTCTCTTGTGACTTCTTGTTTGTGATTTCTCATCCTCTTGTATTTATAATGGAGATTGGTTGCAACTAGCCGTTGGAGTTGACTAGCCGTTTGAGCAATCTTTCCATAATAGCTTGATTCCTTGATTCCAGCCGCTTGATTGCTTCAATCCTGGGATCATGTCAATCTTCTAAATAAGGTAGGTCTTCGTTTGAATTGCAAGATGACTTAGGAATCAACCGAGTCCTGGAAGAGCACATAGTCTTCTGATCTGTACTTCTAGTCTTCTGACTACTCTTCTGGCCTTAGGTCTTCTGTCTTCTGATATCAGTAGAGTAACACTCTTCTGATCTGGAAATTCTTTGTACTGCTTTAGGCCATCTTCAATCTGGGACTCCATCAGATAAGTAGGTATACAAGCACCTTAACTTATCTGGTCTTCAAGGATCTTCTAGTCTTCATGTCTTCTACTCTTCTCATCTTGAGGATAGGCATGTAAGCCAGGACTGTGCTGATCAGCTGATATCAATACAGTTGATCACACAAGACTAGTCTAAGATGTTCTATACAATTCAGCTGATCCTATTACATTTATAAACTCTAAGTGTTTTGGCCATCAAAACTATTCTAACATCAAGTGGGGCTTAGGGTGAATTTATATCCCAACAATAAGAATTTCACGACTGGAGTTGTGAGAGTGGATGTAGACAAGTTGTCGAACCACTATAAATCTCGTGTTTGATTTACTTTACTGTTTTATTTGTGTTTGATTGATTAACTTCTTACTTGATGTTAGAATAGTTTTGATGGCCAAAACACTTAGAGTTTATAAATGTAATAGGATCAGCTGACTTGTATGGAACAACTTAGACTAGTCTTGTGTGATCAACTGTATTGATATCAGCTGATCAGCACAGTCCTGGCTTACATGTCTATCCTCAAGATGAGAAGAGTAGAAGACATGAAGACTAGGAGATCCTTGAAGACCAGATAAGTTAAGGTGCTTGTATACCTACCTATCTGATGGAGTCCAAGATTGAAGATGGCCTATAGCAGCACAAAGAATTGCCAGATCAGAAGAGTGTTACTCCTCTGATATCAGAAGAAAGAAGACCTAAGGCCAGAAGAGTAGTCAGAAGACTAGAAGTACAGATCAGAAGACTATGTGCTCTTCCAGGACTCGGCTGATTCCTAAGTCATCTTGCAATTCAAACGAAGACCTACCTTATTTAGAAGATTGACATGATCCCAGGATTGAAGCAATCAAGCGACTGGAATCAAGGAATCAAGCCATTATGGAAAGATTGCCCCAACGGCTAGTCAACTCCAACGGCTAGTTGCAAGCAATCACCATTATAAATACAAGAGGATGAGAAATCACAATGAAGGAAGTCACAAGAGAGAATTCACAAGCTAAGCAAGCAATCAAGCAAATAGCCATACTGTTCTAAGAGTTCTCCTAGAGCTAGAAAACCATTAGAATATCTATAGCTCTTAAGTGATTTCTATCCAACCCCTAAGAACCTGAAACCTGTTCATATTGTATAATCATTGTTTTAGGCATAGTGGTTAAGCAAATTATAAGCTTGAACCATTAGTTGGATACACTTCAAAAACCCCAAACCCTCACCGAAAGGTTAAATTTTTTGAACCCCTTAAAGTGCAAGTGCTTACAATCACTTGTGGAGACCGTAGCTGTTAGGACGGCTCAGATCTCAAAGTCCTAACCTTGGGACTATAAAGGTCAAGACCCTTGTAATTTGTGGTAAATTAAAGGGATTAAACATCACGTGTGGACGTGAGAGTGGACGTAGGAACGTATATCCGAACCACTATAAATCTGGTGTTATTTACTTACTGCACTTTACAATTCTGTCATTTCATTAACTATTATATAGTGCATACTGTGATTTCAACATTCTTCAAAACAAGGCCACAACTTTCAAACCAGCATCAGCTGAGTACTTTCATTAAGGAAAACAAGTTAACACTTTCTTAAGAAACTATAAGAACGAGTCTAATAAAGGCCTACATTTCATTAACTATTATATAGTGCATACTGTGATTTCAACATTCTTCAAAACAAGGCCACAACTTTCAAACCAGCATCAGCTGAGTACTTTCATTACGGAAAACAAGTTAACACTTTCTTAAGAAACTATAAGAACAACTTAACACTTTCATTAAAGTCTATACACCCCTCCCCTCTAGACTTTAATCCCATTCACTACTCGTTCAGGGACCAACAAGTGGTATCAGAGCAGTGGTTCTAACGGACTACTGTCTCTAGATTATCAGAAGACTTAAGGGAGTCTTTATGTAGTCCTCTTGAACAGATCTATTCTTTTGAAAAACTTGTTTTTGAAAACTCATACAACATGAGTGCTAATATGCGAAAGTTGCCTAAATTTTCAGTTGAGGATTATGATTACTGGAAGATCAGGATGAGAAAGAATCTCACATCAGTCCACTACAAGATGTGGTCTGTAATCACAGAAGGACCAATCACCATCATGACAGTCAACACTACAAATGGTGATCCAGAAGTTCCAGTTGGAGAACTTGTTCCAAAGCCGATGAAGGATCTTGTTGGGAATAAAATGACTTATGTTTTGATTGAATACCAAAACCCCCTGAGACATGCCTAAGTCATGATTGAATATGTTCTAGAAATGTTAGAACATATAGTATAAAGGCTAGATGAGGAGCTAATATGTTAGGTAGATCTTAGATGATTAGATGCACAAATTGAGGGGGAACACATGCTTGGAAGTTCATTTGAATCAAGTCCCCTCAAGGCTCAAACTCTGGATACAACACTAAGTCTTTTGAGACTAACTATACTGATCAGGAGAGTTGTCCAGAGAAATTGTCTCAGTACAAGAAGTCAAGATCAAGTGCTCTGAAAGCCTGCAGTCAACTATGCTGAAGGGTTTTGAGACAATCATCCCTAAAGATCTTCAAAGAAACAAGCTAAGATCACCTTCAAGAGAAATAAAAGGGAAAGAGCCAAGTCATCTGAAGAAGAGCAAGACAATCTTGCTGATAAGTAAGACTGCTGATAGTGATAAGGAGAGTTGTCCAAATGATGAGGAATGTTGTCCTATCATTGGAACAACCTTCAGAAGACATGTCCACATTCTTACAAGAGAATCTGAATGTCAGATATTGGGAAGAGTGCTACAGAATGAAGACAAAGCTCTTACAGCCGTTTATTTCCCAAATGAGGACATGTCACTATCAAGATTCTGTCTTCAAAGTTGAAGAACTAAAAGAAGACATTTATGGACATTGGAGGCTGCCTCTCCAACGGGCAAATCCTTCATTTGTCTATAAATACAGAAGTGTGAAGACCATTTGAAAGCATCCAACTAGCATCCAACTTCAACCTCAACCAAACACATCCAACCTTAAGTTCTTACAAGCTAGAGTGCTTTCAAAGCTTTCAAAGACTATCTTAGTCTTCAAACACTTCATCTAAGCTGTACTACATTGTATATCCATACACAAGCTTAGAGAGATATCCTATCCTTATACACTGATCTTCATTGTAAAGGATATCTCATTAGTTGGAACCTTACTTAAATCCTCATATCTTTCAAGAGTGAAAGTGAGAAGGTTGTAGTAGTAGAAGTGGTAGGAGCTGACTGTTGAGAGAAGAACAGTTCAGTTCTGAGTTGAGAAGAGGGTACTAGGACTCTAGACATCCTAGGGATCAATTCACCAAGAGTGGTGTTCTTGATAAAGTGCACCTTGGCACTATAAAACAAGTTAATTCCAAGAGTAAAGGAATTATCCTGTTAAATCAGGGAAGTGGATGTAGGAGCTTGAGTCTCTGAACCACTATAAACTCTTGTGTTGATTTACTTTCAAGTACTTTCATACACTCAACACTGCACACAAAACTGATCTTTCAAAGGATAAACATTCAAAGACTGTGCAAAACTGATTTGGACAAGTTCCCTGAAACTGGATTGTATTGAATTGACCAAGTGATTTCAGAGTCTAAAGGAGTTTAAACTAAAAGGGCCAACCATTATTCCGCACATATAACTCCCCTAGATAGTTATTCAACTAAGTACTCAATAGTACTTAGTAGTCTGATTATCTTAGAAGAGTTGTCCAAGACAACCTTGCTGAGCTCTGGTTTGATCAAGTTAGAAAAGAATTTGAATACAAGTGTATCCCCCCCCATACACTTGTTATATACTCCTTTCAGGACCAACAAGTGGTATCAGAGCAGGGGTTCAAAGACCACTGCTTCTGAAAAGCCATCTTGGTTTTCAAAATCACATATTTAGTGTGATCACTGAACTGATCTATCTGAAACCCTAATTGTATATTGACTGACTGTTTGTTCTTGAGTTATGGCCAACAACAATGCTGCTGTTCCACCTCCTACTGTCCAAGGATTGGACAACATGGCCACAAATCTAGTCAACCACATCTCACATCACAAACTGCCCATGTTCTCAATTGATAATTATGATTTCTGGAAAATCAGGATGAGGGCTCATCTTGCATCTCTACACACTGACATGCTGAGAGTGATCACAAGAGGTCCTTTTGTGTTCACATTTGTCAATCCCAAAGTCACTGAGGCTCAAAAGGCAGACCCAAGAGAGGTACTCCCAAAAGATGAAGATGACTTTACCACTGATGAGAAGAGGAAAGATAACTTGAATTATCTTGCCATGAACACCCTCTACCAAACAATTCCAGATGCAATTATGGGTAGAGTCTACCACTGCACAACAGCCAAAGAAATTTGGGATACTCTTGCTGAAATGTGTGAGGGTACTGAAAAGATCAAGGAGAATAAGCTCCAAGTTGCTGTGCAGAAATTTGAACAGTTTGCAATGGAGTCTGAGGAGTCCATTGATAAGTTTGCTGGTAGGTTCACTGATGTGATGAATGAAATCAACTCTCTGGGCAAGGTCTACACTAAAAGAGAAGTTGGATTGAAGATCTTAAGGAGTCTCACTCAAAAGTGGGATGTCTATGCTGTGATGATGCAAAACACCAAAGATCTCTCCACCATGCCCATGCAACAAATCTTCTCAGAACTCAAAGCTTATGAGTTCGATCTCAATAGAAGAAAGCCTATTGAGGAACCTTCAAATCCTACTAAGGGAGTGGCATTCAAAGCCAAAGCTGTTGAACCAGAAATGCAGTCTACTCCAAGATCATCAAAGTCAGTCTCAAAGACTGAAATGAAGGAAGAACTAGCCTTGATGGCTAGAAGGTTTGAAAAGCTAAATTCAAGGTTTGGTAGATACAAGAAATTCTACCAGGACAACAAATTCAGGAGAAGGTACAACTCTCCTGAAAATCAGGCTGAAGCCAAAAAGCCTGAAGAGAAGAGATCAGAGGACAAGTACTCTGATAGGAGAAGGTCCAGTAGAGCTGAACCTTCATCATCAAAAAGAAGAGAAGAATCAAAGAAAGAAGATGATGAAGATCTGTGCTATAACTGCAAAAAGAAAGGGCACTTTCAGTATGATTGCCCTGAATTAAGCTCTAAGAAGAGAAGAGAGAGGCAAGCCAAAAGAGACAGAAAGTTCACCAACAGAAAGGCCATGATGGCTGGTGAAGAGTCTGATAGTGCTGAAAGCTTCAACTCTTCTGATGGACTGTTCTCCAACAGTGATGATGATGATGATGATGTCTGCAACATGGCTCTTGAGGATGATGAGGTATCCTCTACTTCTAGTTCACCATCATTCATCTCACAAAACAATAGTGAGATCAACTTGAAGCTTTCCCTTGGAAAGTTGATGGAAGATTTCACTATGTTACAAGAATTTCATGATAACTGTGTGAGAGAAAATGAAAGATTAGCTATTGAACTTGCTAAAAACTCTGAGGCAGTTGTTGATGTCAAGTCTACTGAGTTATATCAACAAGTCTTGAGAGAGCTTGAGGAAGCAAATCTCAGGATAGTTGACCAACAAAAGGAGATTGATGATCAACTTCTCTCTCAGAAGAGAAAAGATTTTGAACTTAAAATTCTCAATGCCAAGTTTGAAAATCTCTCACATGAATATGATATTCTTAAAGCAAGTGAAGAGAGCCTGAAATTAAAGATGTCTGCTCTGAAGAAATCCTCTAGAGCAATAGAGGAAATACAGAGTTATCAAAGACCTATGGCTCAAAGAAGTGGATTAGGATTTGATCCATTTGAATCTTCACCTTGTCTTAGTGTTGCTTCTGTGAGTAACACTAAGAGAATCTTTGTTAAGTCAGTGGCACAAACTGAAAATGAAATAATTAAGCCACTGAACAAAGGAAAGGGCAAAATGGATGATCTGCCTAATCAAATGCTTCAGGAGAATAGGCCAAAACCTAAGGAAATGGTCAAGGCTCCTGAACATAAGTTGAATGCTGGTCAGCAGAGTAGACCCAATGGTAGGGCAACTCTACTGAACAATGTTCAGAGGAAGTGTCCAAGGTATAATCAGCCTAGGCCAACTCTTCTGAGAAAGCCTCAGCTGAATAGACCTAAGGACAACTTTCCTCAAAGGCATAATAAAATGAGACAACCAAAACCCTTCATGCCAAAGGGTAATGGTCATAAGAAAGCCTTTCCTCAAAGATTCCCTCAAGCTGCACAAAGAACTCAAAAGTTCAGGAGACTTGACAACTCTCCTGAAACTTATAGAGTTAACACATTCACACACACTTTCCCAAAGGCATTTAAGGGAAAGACAGTGTATTTAGATGCTAAAGGAAGACAACTTAGCCACCTTGAATCAATCAGGGTTATTAGGCAAGTTTGGGTTCCTAAAGGTACAGCTAACCTCTCGGGACCCAAAACTCAAAGGGTACCTAAACCTATCTAATTGCAGGTACCATTGGGCCACAAGATGAGGAGCATAAGCAAAAAGACAGCATGGTACCTTGACAGTGGATGCTCAAGGCACATGACTAGAAACAAGGAACTCCTCACTGATTTCATTGAAAAAGAAGGCCCTAATGTCACATTTGGAGACAGCTCACAAGCATCAACAAAAGGTTATGGTACTTTGATGATTGGTAACATCAAAGTATCCAATGTATCTTATGTGGCTGGTCTCAAATATAATCTCCTAAGTATCAGTCAATTCTGTAATAAAGACTTCAATGTTGAGTTTTCCAGTGATAAATGCTTGATCAAAGATAAGACTCAACAAATTCTATTGACTGGAACTAGGAAAGGAAATGTGTATTTTGCAGACTGGGACAAGTCTACTGATGCTGCATGCTTTATTGCTAAGAGTTCTAGTGAACAAAGTTGGTTGTGGCATAAAAGATTAAACCACTTGAACTTCAAAACAATGAACAAAATTGCTAGAAATGCATTAGTCAAAGGACTACCTAATGAGGTTTTCATTAAAGAGCATGTTTGCAAACCATGCCAAGAAGGAAAACAGATCAAAGCCTCATTTAAAGGAAAACCAGTCATTTCCACTGAAAGGGTACTTGAACTTTTACATATGGATCTTTTTGGACCAATTACCCCTGTGAGCATAAATGGTAGAAAATACACATTTGTAGTAGTAGATGACTTCTCTAGGTTCACATGGGTAGTATTTCTCCTTAATAAGAAGGAAACTCAAGTCAAACTGCCTGAACTTCTAAAGAGATTGTCAAATGAGAAAAGCCTTAGCATTATCAAGATAAGATCTGATAAAGGCACTGAGTTCATTAACTCATACATCAATGAGTATTGTACATCTAATGGAATAGCTCATGAAACCTCAGCAGCTAGAACTCCTCAACAGAATGGAGTTGCAGAGAGAAGAAATAGAACTTTAAAAGAAGCTGCTAGAACCTTAATTGCTGATTCAGATTTGCCTAAGAGGTTTTGGGCTGAAGCCATAAACACTGCATGCCATACTCAAAATAGATGTTTGATCACTAAGGGGCAAGGCAAAACCCCTTATGAACTCTGGAAAGGAAGATTGCCTAAAGTGTCTTACTTTCACATTTTTGGTTGCAAGTGTTTTATTCACAATAATGGGAAAGATCAGCTGAAAGCCTTTGACAGCAAAGCTGATGAAGGAGTATTTCTTGGATACTCTCAAATCAGTAGAGCTTTCAGAGTCTATAACAAGAAATCCCTTATTGTAGAGGAAACACCTCATGTTGTATTTGATGAATCTATTCATGAGTTCAGGAATGAGAACTTGGAATCAGAAGAAATCACACAGAGGACAACCAGACTAAGTCTAAAAGACAAAGACACTGAGCTTGTAGATGTTGTCCAAACCAATCTACCTGAAAACTCTATGTTGGACAACCATCCTGAAGGCAACCCTCCTGAGGCAAATCCCACTGAAGGAAATAGTGAACTGAATGATCCAATCCCAGTTCACATCCAGGTAATAACTACCAATGAAGAAGCAGTTCCTGCTGAGGTAGTTAATGGGTCAAATAATCAAGGAGGAAATCAAAATGTTGAAAATACCAATGTCACTGACATTGAGGACAACACCCCTGATTATGATCCTGAATTAGATCCTGCATTCAATTATCCTGAATTCTATGATCAAATTGACTCAACTTCAGTAGAGGACAACTCTACTGAAGAGATCAGAAAAAGAAGGACTTGGTTGTCTGACCATCCTACTGATCAAATACTTGGTGACCCAAGTATTGGAGTCAAAACAAGAAGATTTCATGGTGAAAGTGCTCTTTTCTGTTGTTTCTTGTCAGAACAAGAACCAAGTGATATTGAGGAGGCACTTCAAGATGCCAATTGGATCACAGCCATGCAGGAAGAACTGAATCAATTCACCAAAAATGAAGTATGGGAGCTGGTGGATAGGCCTTCACATCAAGATGTTATTGGAACAAAGTGGGTGTTCAAGAACAAGAAGAATGAAAATGATGTGATTGTCAGAAACAAAGCAAGACTTGTGGCAAAAGGCTATTGCCAACATGAAGGCATTGACTATGATGAGACATTTGCACCTGTGGCAAGGCTAGAAGCAATAAGGCTCTTTCTAGCCTATACAGCCCACAAGAGGTTCAAAGTGTACCAAATGGATGTCAAGAGTGCCTTTCTGAATGGAGTCTTGAAGGAAGAAGTCCACTAGAGAATTAATGTTGGACTCCCGTCCTATCCCGAACCGAATCAGGGCTTCTATTAGACTTTATAATTCCCCGTGTTTAAGATATCGCACGTCCATTAATTATTAAAGCTCCCGACTTCTTTAAATAATTAATTACTATAATTCCTTGAGTAGTACCACTCAACCTTGTTGTCGTACGGATTAAATCCACCTGCAGGGTTTAATACGACAATCCTTTATGAGTTTCCTCAAGGGGACATCATCAGCCTGGATGTACAGGACACGGTGCCCTAATGCCAATATGTAGACATCATGCGAGCGATGCCACTACCCAAAATACAGAGCGTGAAGAATCTATCAAGATTCTCACCTATGGTACATCAAAGTAGTGAACAAGCACCCCACACATCTAAATATCACACTTAGGGTTAAGAATCATAAAAGTCACCAAGACTTCTAGTTCTTCATAACAGTCAGAACTGAAGAACATGTCTTATCTGTGATCCATTCAATACGCCACAGCGCACTAGTATAAACTAATGGCCAAGACAAACCACTAACAAGTTTATACTACAACTTAAACCAATAGTTTTGTCCATAACTATCTCAGTTGTGAATACTGTTTATATCTTACAAGGAACTGACAATGTGATCTTCTGTGTGACTACAAACCCACCACATCGTCTACAATGCAAGATAAGCAGACATACAAGTAATCACAAAGAATGCAATAATGTGAAAAACCATTTATTTCAGATAAAAGGAAATCGAATATACGTCACAAAAGCCCACTAAAAGTTTACTTTACAGTATACACCAACAATCTCCCACTTATACTAAAGCTTAACTTTTAGTATACACATAAAGACAACAACATTTCTCCCACTTATACTCAAAGTCTAGCTTGTAATACATCTCGTAAACCAAGGCCCTCTACATGTTTCTCAAAGACTTTTATTGCCAGCGTCTTTGTGAAAGGTTCAGCCAAGTTATCCAACGATGCAATCTTAGCTACAGCCACGTCTCCTCGATTTACGATATCTCGTATAATGTGGTACTTTCGCTCTATGTGTTTACTTGCTCTGTGGGCTCTAGGTTCTTTCGAGTTTGCCACTGCACCCGCGTCATCACAATAAACAGTGATACACATCGGCATACTCTGAGATACCCCTAATTCCAGAAAGAAATTACGCAGCCAGACAGCCTCCTTTGCGGCCTCTGAGGCAGCTACGTACTCGGCTTCCATAGTCTGCGATGCATTTCTGCTTCACACTTCTCCAAGATATGGATGCGCCTCCCAGCATAAACACATAACCCGAGGTTGACTTCCGTTCATCTCGATCAGCTTGGAAATTTGAATCGGTATAACCCAAAGGAATTAAATTATTTGACTGGTATACTAGCATATAATCTCGAGTCTTTTTCAAGTACTTGAGAATATGCTTAACAGCAGTCCAGTGTCCTTGACCAGGGTTAGACTGATATCTTGCTACCATGCCGACTGCATAGCAAATATCAGGCCTCGTACACAGCATCGCATACATAAGGCTTCCTACAGCCGAAGCATAAGGAACCTTAGCCATCTCCTCTATCTCCTTCTGTGTCTTAGGACACATATCTTTAGATAGAGGGACTCCATGTCTGAAAGGTAGTACACCCTTCTTGGAATTCTGCATGCCAAAACGAGCAATCACAGTATCAATGTAAGACGCTTGAGATAAACACAACATTCTCTTTTTTCGATCACTAGTGACCTTAATCCCAAGAATGTACGATGCTTCTCCCATATCCTTCATTTGAAACTGTTCTGAAAGCCACACCTTTACGTCTGATAATACTTTCACATTGTTGCCAATAAGAAGAATATCATCTACGTATAATACTAAGAATACCACTACGTCTCTGTCACTCTTCTTGTACACACAACTTTCATTTTGACATTGTTCAAATCCAAAAGATTTGATCACCTCGTCAAAACAAATGTTCCAAGACCTGGAAGCTTGTTTTAGCCCATAAAGAGACTTTTTCAGCTTCCAGACTAGATGCTCTTGGCCTTTCTTCACATAACCCTCGGGTTGCTGCATATAGATGTCCTTATCCAAATTTCCATTAAGGAAAGCTGTCTTGACATCCATTTGCCAAATCTCATAGTTCATGTGATTAGCTATGGATAAGAGAATCCGGATCGATTTTAGCATGGCTACTGGTGAGAAGGTCTCGTCATAGTCGATTCCTTCTTTCTGGGTAAAACCCTTTGCCACCAACCGTGCCTTAAAAGCAGTAATCTGCCCATCAGACCCTCTCTTACGTCTGTAGACCCACTTACACCCAACAACTTTCTTGTCGTGGGGAAGTTCACTTAGGTCATACACTTCCATAGCATCCATAGATTCAATTTCTGAATCCATGGACTTGTGCCAAGACTCTGCATCTTTGTCTTTGATTGCCTCCTTGTATGTCCAGGGGTCGTTATCATCATGTTCATCGCTTGGAATCAAGTCAATAGACTCTCCCACAAACATGAAACGATCAGGTTGGCGAACAACCCTCCCACTACGACGAGGCAATGTATACAAAGGTTCATCAGAGTCGCCACGTTGTGCAGTCTCTTGTGGTATTTCCTCTTGCACACTCGGTGTGCCATTGTCTCCTCTCAACTCATTTAGAATGATCTCAGTATTGGACTTATGCTCATTCATATAGTCTTCTTCTAAAAATCGGGCATTGGTACTCACCATCACCCTCTGATCATTAGGACTATAAAAATAACCACCTCTCGTTCCCTTAGGGTATCCTACAAACAACCGTACTTCAGTTGTAGGTGCCAACTTATCAGCTTCCTTGTTCAGCACATGTGCTGGACAACCCCAAATCCGAATGTGGTTTAGACTGGGCTTTCGCCCAGACCACAATTCAATCGGGGTTTTTGGAACCACTTTAGAAGGTACATAATTTAGAAGGTACGCTGCTGTTTCCAAGGCATAACCCCAAAAAGAGGTAGGTAATGAAGCATAACTCATCATCGATCTCACCATATCTAATAAAGTCCTATTCCTTCTCTCAGCCACGCCATTTTGTTGCGGAGTACCAGGCGCGGAGAGCTGGGATCTAATCCCGTTCTCTAATAAGTATTGCCTAAATTCGTTGCTAAGGTACTCGCCACCACGATCAGAACGCAGTGACTTGATACTCTTACCATGACGGTTCTCCACTTCTGCCTTAAATTCTTTGAACTTGCCAAAGCATTCAGACTTGTGGCGCATCAGGTAGATGTATCCATATCTTGAGTAATCGTCAATGAAAGTGACGAAGTACTCAAAACCTCCTCTAGCTTGAACAGTCATAGGCCCACACAAATCAGAGTGAATCAATTCCAACACATCATTAGCCCTATTACCCTTGGCCTTAAAAGGCCTCGAGGTCATCTTGCCTTCTAAACAGGATTCGCAGACTGAGAATGGTTCCACTTGGAGAGACTCCAAAAACCCACTACTTACTAGTCTTTGAATCCTTCTTAGGTTGACATGACCCAATCTTAGATGCCAAAGGTATGTTTGATTCAACTTAGAAGGTTCCTTTCTCTTATTTAATGATGATGATGAATGAGCTTCAGTCACAGTATGATATGCACACGTAATAGTATAAAGATTGTTTTCTAACGTGCCAGAACATATTAAAGAGTCATTTCTCATAATAACAACATTGTCATTAAAAACAACCGAGCATCCATCCAAAAATAACTTCGAAACAGAAATTAAATTTCTCCGAAAATTCGGCACGTATAAAACGTTCTTTAATACTAAAACAGAATTAGATAAACATAAGTGCACGTCTCCCACTGCAACCACCGATACTATCGAAGCATTGCCCAAACTAATAGTAATCTCGCCCTCACTCAGTTCCCTTGTCTGCAGAAACCCCTGCATGGTATAACAAACATGGTCAGTGGCTCCTGTATCTACTACCCAAGAAAAGGCAGAACAAGCCGCAAAACATGTTTCAACAACTAAAGCGAGAGACGTACCAGAGTTTTCCTTTTTCAGAAGGGGACAATCAGACTTCCAATGTCCTGTCTTGTTGCACTTGAAACATTTGCCCTTCGGCTTTTTAACGCCACCAGAAGGCGCCAGTTTCTTGCTCCCACTGCTTTCACCACCACCCTTTTTCTGTAAAGGCTTTTTCTTCTTCTTGCCATTAGACGAAGAAGGTCCAGCCTGGACAGTAACATTGGCTTGTGGTCGTTTACCCATGAGACCCTCCACCGCGACCAATTCCGTAAGAAGCTCGGTTAAAGTATAATCCTTCTTACTCATGATCGCGTTTACAAGGAAGTTCTAAAAAGACTTTGGGAGCGAGTGTAGGATCATATCGATCTTGGTGTCATTATCGATTAACCCTCCGAGGACCTCAATCTCATTCAGATATTCCATCATCTTGAGACCGTGGTCCCTCACGGACGCTCCCTCTCGCATAGAGGTTGACATGATCTTCCTCATAGCCTCAAAGCGGGCAGCCCTATCTTTCTCACGAAAAAGCTCTTTGAGGCTCAACATCATAGCTGCGGCACTAGGCATAGTTTGATGCTGCTGTTGTAAAACATTTGACATCGGGCCAAAATGTAACAACGAGCCATCTCATCAGCCTTGTGCCACTTCTTATGAGCCTCCTTTTGCTCTTCAGTAGATTCGGGTCCCAAAGGGGCAGGAGCAGGTGTGTCAAGCACAAACTTGTACTCATCTGCAACAAGGACAATGTCCAGATTTCTTTTCCAATCCAAGTAATTTTGACCAATAAGCTTATTTTCATTTAAGATAACCATAAGTGGGTTGAATGTCACCATAATGTATCTGAAATAAATAAAATGCAAGGAATAAATCACATAAGTTTGAAGCATAAAACATTGGAAACCTTCAAAACCAAAATTCAACACAACCTCCAACAGCCAAACAAACACATATGCAAGCCACGTTAGGGTGGTCGTTTACACATGTATTCATCGACCAGACATTCAGTCTTTAATTTCAATATCACGTCAACTTATCCTTATGACGAATGAAATTAACAGTCGAACTTTAACTGGCCATGTGAACTAGAACAGTGACCCCGTTGGGGGGTTATATTCAAATTCACATCTAAGTGATGACCACAATTTAACAACAGTTATCTTGAATTATTCTTTACTGATGAACTCATGGATGACACATCCGTTAGGGAAGATCACACACTTCATCTAAAGATTAAAACAGTTTTATTAGAAGTCTTAACTAGTAAACTCGTGAATGTTGCACCCGTTAGGGGAAGACTCCCAAGGTCCCACGAGCAACATACACCTTACTTAAAGACCAATTGTGGAGGCCTATAAATTAATTAAAATTCAATTATCTCACTTAGTCATTTAAACTTTGAAGATTATTCACAGGCATAACAAATTAACTAAATAATACAAGCATGCCAATCATAACAAGATGCGATAAATAGAGGTAAAAATAAATAAATAAATGCACATCTATCGCAACCCCTTGAAAAACCTATCAAAAAACAGCCTACAATAAGCTATTACAATGATAAAACAGTGGCGCGGACGGATGTCTCGCATCGGCCTCTCACGCAATGCAAAAAACTCGAATACGCGTCCACCGACTAAAACTGGCAGAAAACTTCATCAAGACGTTTGAATTAGGCCTCGCCACTCGTCGTCTCAGCATAGCTGAGATTCCTGTAGATCTCGTCGAGACGTTTCCGAAAAGGTCTTGTGGGCTAAAAACGGACACCCGAGTCAAAAGTTATGGCCAAAAGAGTTTTCACCATCCAAGGCCATAACCCGAAAAACTCAGATTACTGTTTTCAGATCTTCCATCGACACCGCCCGTTCTCACGATCAAAAATTACAATATAAACGAGCAAAACCCTACTACAGTGATCTATGAAATAGTCCTATACTACCCACACTTATTATCTGGTGGGAAAAACGATTACATAACACTAGGGTTGCGATAGAAGAATAAAAAAAAATTAACCAACAGAAACGCATACATACATGAAACAAAATAAATTGAATCATACAATCATACGTTTCAGGCAGAGCCAACAATCCACGAATCCAGGCTCTGATACCAATTGTTGGAACACGCCGGCGAAGGCGGTCCGTCACCAGGATCGTTGTCGGATGCCAAACGTATAAATAAATAAATAAAACCTAAACATGCTTCTAAAACATAGTTTAGATCCGTTACCCTTGAAGATCGAGGCGTTGATTCCAATCTACAGATCTTCTAGTCTGTCTCCCAACTTCGCTCGAACACCGGGTGGACGGCGTGCTATCAAACGTGGAGAAGGTGCCTCAATTTCGTCTCCTTGAAACCCTAGCCGTTTTTCTCTATTTCGTGTGTGCTAGGGTTTCAAAACTGAATTAGGGCTCCTATTTATAATTTCCATAAGTTTCATGGGCCAGACTAGGGATCCATTAGAAGGTATAGGGCTTGGGCTTCTTACAGGCCCAAATACTCTTATGTTCAGCCCAGAACATATAATTTGGCCCGAGAACATTAATTCATTCCACTAGAGAATTAATGTTGGACTCCCGTCCTATCCCGAACCGAATCAGGGCTTCTATTAGACTTTATAATTCCCCGTGTTTAAGATATCGCACGTCCATTAATTATTAAAGCTCCCGACTTTTTTAAATAATTAATTACTATAATTCCTTGAGTAGTACCACTCAACCTTGTTGTCGTACGGATTAAATCCACCTGCAGGGTTTAATACGACAATCCTTTATGAGTTTCCTCAAGGGGACATCATCAGCCTGGATGTACAGGACACGGTGCCCTAATGCCAATAAGTAGACATCATGCGAGCGATGCCACTACCCAAAATACAGAGCGTGAAGAATCTATCAAGATTCTCACCTATGGTACATCAAAGTAGTGAACAAGCACCCCACACATCTAAATATCACACTTAGGGTTAAGAATCATAAAAGTCACCAAGACTTCTAGTTCTTCATAACAGTCAGAACAGAAGAACATGTCTTATCTGTGATCCATTCAATACGCCACAGCGCACTAGTATAAACTAATGGCCAAGACAAACCACTAACAAGTTTATACTACAACTTAAACCAATAGTTTTGTCCATAACTATCTCAGTTGTGAATACTGTTTATATCTTACAAGGAACTGACAATGTGATCTTCTGTGTGACTACAAACCCACCACATCGTCTACAATGCAAGATAAGCAGACATACAAGTAATCACAAAGAATGCAATAATGTGAAAAACCATTTATTTCAGATAAAAGGAAATCGAATATACGTCACAAAAGCCCACTAAAAGTTTGCTTTACAGTATACACCAACAATGACAACATTGAATTAACTGGCTACTCAGATGCTGATTATGGAGGATGCAGAATTGACAGAAAGTCCACTTCAGGGACTTGTCAATTCTTAGGCAACAAGCTCATATCTTGGTTCTCCAAGAAGCAAAACACAGTGGCTACTTCCACTACTGAGGCTGAATATGTTGCTGCTGGAAGTTGTTGTGCTCAGATCCTATGGTTGAGACAACAACTAAGAGATTACAGAGTCAACTCTACTGAAGTGCCCATATTTTGTGATAACAATAGTGCCATTGCTATTTCACAAAATCATGTCTTGCATACAAGATGCAAACATGTGGACATCAAGCATCACTTCATTAGAGATCATGTGGAGAAGAAGGATATAAAGTTGGTCAAGATCCACACAGATCATCAAAAAGCTGATATACTAACTAAGCCACTTGCAGAGGCAAGGTTTCTGGAGCTATCAGCAGAGTTGGGTTTACTTGATCCAGGGAAGTTGGACAAGTAAAACTCATTAAAGTTAATGGGAGTAAAAGAGCTGAATTGATATTCAGTAGACTTGGACAAATCTACTGAAGTGCAGAAGAGATGATCATAACTACTCAGGACACTTGTCCATTGACATTCATGACTCTTGTCCACATCTCTTCAGGACACTTGTCCTTGTAGGGTCAGATAAGTTGTCCTAGTTATCAAACCTATTCTATTGGTTTGATAAGCACCTATTTTGGGTAATCATTGTCTACCTTGATACCTGTCCCAACTACAGATATCATTTCTGTGGGATTTAATTTGTCCCCCACCCAAAAGGTCGCTTTCCATGCATTAAATGCCAAGATTTAACTCTTGTTTGCATTACACCTTTTCAAACCATGATCTATGTCGAAAACTCCCCAACCATTAACTAATATTAAATACCTTCCACGTTTTGAATAAAACCAACAAGTCACTGTTACATTGGTTTTTAACCATTGGATCAAAACTGGCCAACTCCCCTGAAATTCATCCTGGCCGTCCAAGTGTATCTTTCCATATTTGACAACAGTTGAAAATACACAAAACTCACCAACTCATTGACAAACATTCTTTTTAGAATATTCTCAAGTCTTAAGAACTCCCCACACACTCTTCTTCCCCAAGCATTCGAAACCCTAGCCTATTCTCTTCAAACTCTCTCAAAACTTTCTAAATTTCATCTCTGCAATCTTCAATAGCTCCCAAAGTGAAACCAGAGATGATCATAGATTTTTCCAACAAGGCTCTTGACCTTGATTTTGGTTATTTGAGCAACAAGAACAACCTTCACTTTGAGCCAATAGTATCATTTACAAGTGAAGATCCTGAAATCACTCCAACCCTGAGATGGTTGAGAAGAGCAGGCCTTCAGAAATTCATGGAGGAAAGGCCAAGCTCTTGTTTGGACAACTACATGGCTGAGTTCTTTGCCTTTCTCAAATGGAGAGGCAAATCAGAAGATGGTGAGATTTCCACCAGATTGTCCTATGTTGCTGAAGAAGATGAAGAAGAGAGATTTCATAGAGTGAAATTCTCTTCAGAAGATCTTGAAGGAGCCTTTGGATTGCCTTCAGAAGGAAGGAATCCAGAATCTTATGGTGCTGGCCATGAAGATGACATAGCACAAGAATGGCTATTAGTGCCAGGCCCTCTATCTTCAACACAAAACAAGAAGACTCTCAAGTCTAAATTTCTCAATCTATTTGAGGTAATCACTAAGAGTCTCTTGAGTAATACTGGAAGCTTGGAGCAGGTCAGCCATCCTAGAATCAGAATCATGGCTGCAGTCATTGATGCCAGTGACAAGGGTATCAAATTTGATTGGAGGACCTTCATTATTTCTGAGATGATGAAGGAAAATGCCAAGTTTAAAGTGAGAGCTCATAACAAGGTTGTGCTAGAAGGGAAACTCAAGTATTGCACCAGGGCAAGCTTGTTGATTGAGAGTTTTTCCCATTATTCCCAAATGCAAACCTTTGCAAAGCCTCTCCCAGCTCAAAAGATTTTGTTCAGAAAACTCAGCAAGAAAACTGAGCAAAGGAGGATGATAGTGGCCAAACCTGCTGAAGAAAAGGTGGAGGAGAAACCTAAAATGAAGAAGAGGACAAAAGCAAGAGTGGTGAAAATAAAGAAAATGTCTCAGATCTTCTCAGAAGAGAATTCAGATGCTTCAACTGAGATTGAAGAAGTTGCTAGAGAAGGTGTACAAGTGCCCTCTGATCATTCAGAAGAATTAAGGCAGAAGTACAATGAGACTAGACAAAAGTCTAGGGGTGATTAGAGGATCAGGGAGGTTGTCCCTGAAAAGGATGGTGAAGGAAGTGGGAGCAGTAGGGCTAGCAAGAGAAGGGCCAAGCCTACTGACAAAGTGTTGGAGCTCCAAGAAGAAAGGTCTCTACAACTTGCTCTTAGAGAGAGCAGAGCTGAAAGCAGGACCAAATCAAAGTCAAGGACCAACTCATCCGGTTCTGGAACTCCAGAATCCAAGGTCCCTGAAGGTCAACCAATAGAGGCCAATATCCCTGAAATTCAGAACCCTGAGCCCAACTCCCCTGAAACCCATATAACCCCAACCAACCAACCTATAACCCCCATCAATCTTACAAAGAGATACTCTCCTGAAGGGAATGTGCAAAGAAGTGGGATAGATGTGCTAGCAGATATAGCAGTAGATGAGACAAGACTACATTCTCCCCTTGACTCATCTATGCTCAATTACTCAAAGCAATTAGAAGCTGCACTTTTTGAGCCAACCCCCTTGAGTAAAGCCCCTTCAGATCCATTGCTCTTTAAAGCAACTGAAGCACCTTCTACTTCACCCAACTAGGGCTGTTATTCGAGCCGAGCCGAGCCGAGTATTTGAGGTTCGAGCTCGGCTCGAGCTCTTATCGAGCCGAGCCGAGCTCGGCTCGATAAAATTGACGAGCTAAGAAACGAGCTCGGCTCGACTCGCTAAAGGGTCTAACGAGCCTATCGAGCCGAGCCGAGCCTAACGAGCCTAATGGAATTTAAAGAAAAAAAATAGATATCGAGCCTAACAAATTGAGCTCGAGCCGGCTCGTTAGTAAATCGTGTATCTAACGAGCTCGAGCTCGGCTCATTTAGCGAACGAGCCGAGCCGAACTCGAGCCGAGCCGAGCCGAGCTCACGAGCGGCTCGGTTCGTGTAACAGCCCTACACCCAACTCTTCTGAAGCCAACATTCCTGAACTAAACCTTCCTGAAGCCACTTTAGGAGAACCCAGAGCCAACTCCCCTATAACCCAAAGTCCCCATTCAAGTGGAGATGAGGAGGAGTATACTTATGAGAGTATGCTCAGAGGAGGAGCCATGGCTACTGTGGACAGTTTGTATCCACAACTTGCTGAATTTCCAAGAATTCAGAGGACTTTTCATGATCTAAGGATGCTTGTTGATGTAAAAGATAAGTCTATGATGGAGATATCACAAGTCATCCAAGATAAGGGAGCAAACTGGTGGCAAGTTGAGGAGAACAGATTGCTACACTTTGCTGGAGTCTCAAAGACAAGATTTCTCATTGATGAGGAAATCTTTGCAAAGCTGGTAGCTGATAAGATTAAGGAGGAGAAGGAAAGAAAAGCTAAGGGAATCAAACACCCTGATAGTAGCTCCAATGATGATGATTCCCCCAATGATCCCTCAAACCCCTCAAAACCCAACCCTCCTGAAACCCCTCAAGCTAATATCCCTAAGCCTTCTGTATCTGAAAGACTTTCCAACCCTCCTAAGACCTATCATAGGAAAGGCTCTGTCAATTCAGAGGTGTTGACCAAGGATGGTAACACAACCAATGAAACATCTGCCAATGAAGGTTCTTCTGAACTCAAGGCACAGCCTAAAGATGTGGAGGTTCCTGTTTTAGAGGCTGGTTTGGTTAAGGCCTATTCAGTGTCAGATGAGTTGGACACTGATCAGCCCTTAATCATTCAGGATGACTCAGTGGCTGCTAATATAAGCACTGTGATCTCCCCACAACTGCCATCTTTGAACCTTGTTGAAGGTGGAGATGCTGCAGGTCTAGGTGAAGGAGTTGAAAAGGAGATGATAGTGGAAAAACCAGAGGGAGAAGTAGATGATAGAGAGGTTGTGATCACTAGAATAGTGAGTGTACCACCAAATGAGGGTGATATAAGTGAGGAAGGGCAGGCTATTCTTGAAGTCAAATCTGAACTTCAAGAATCCCTTGATGAGAGGAGGCCTGTTCCTTTAAGTGAGGAAATCATTGTTGAAGGGAGAAAAGAAATAGTTGAAAATGAGGAGAAGACTGCTGATGTATCAGAGTCTTATGAAAAAGAATTGGAGGGAGACAAGTGTGTTTTTACTGATGCTTTTGATTTGTCTGATATTGCAGGTATAACCTTTGATCAAATCTTTGAAGATGAACTCTTAACAGATGCACCCATCCAAGTTGACAGTGGATCAGCACAAGCCTTGCTTGGGATGCAATCAGAGAAGTTGGATTCCTTGGCTCACCAGGTACAATCAGCTCATGCAGAAACTTCTGGAGCCTTGGATGAGCATGGAAGAACTTTGGCATCTGTGGAAATGAGGCTAACTGGCTCAGAGGATGTGGTGTTACCTACCTTGGAGGCAAGGATCAGTGGAGTTGAGACTGGTTTGCAAACCATCTCCACTGAAGTTATCAAAGCCAAAAACACCATGAGGTCAGTTTCAAAGGAGGTTAAGAAAGAGCAATATTTGCTAAGAATCAACCACAATAGGAATGTGAAGACATTAAGGTCAGTGGTAAAGAGTGCTCTTGGAAGAAAGACTGAACTGCAAAGACAAAGAGCTGAAGAGCAAAGGCTAGCTATGGTGAAAGCAGCCTCAGAAAAATTTTCCCAAGAGGTATTGGCCAACATTGCTGAAGGTGCAGTGGCCAACCTCACTGAGCTTCTTAAGGACCAATTAGATGCATCTCTTAAATCAACCATGGAGGAGGTTGTCCAACAGAAAATGAAGCCTGTTCTAGCTTTTCTTAGCTTGAGCAGTGACAGGATGCAGAATATACATGATGAAAATGTATATTTGTTGGAAGAAATGAAATCCCTAAATCAGGCACAATCCCTAATGGCCACAACAATGAGTGAGCTAAAACCCCAATGTTTTGATGTTGCCAAAAAGGGGGAAAGGGAAAGAGCAAGGGCAAAAGGTGCCTTAGTGATTGGAAGCCCAGTTAAGGGTAAGGACAAAGTCCCTGAAGGAAAGGGAAAAGAGCCAGCAGTGCTGAACTTGGAAGAATTGGATGAAGAGGAGCAGTTGGCACTTGCATTGAAGAACTCTATGGCCTCAGCTCAAGAGGAAAGAGTGAGGTTACAACAAAGACCAGGTGGTGAGGTATCTGGTTTGGACAAGGATGCTGAAGGTGTCCAAACTAGAGGAAAGATCAAGAAGGCCCAAGGAAAGAAGAGACAAGTTGAGAAATTCACTGACTTTCCCAATAGCCTTGATCTTCCACCTGAATTCAGAGTTATTGATGATGAGCCTATCTCAAAGAAGGCCAAAACTACTGAAGAGCCCAAAAATGCTGAAGAGGACAAGTCTTCTGAAGTGGCAAACATTGCTGAAGGTGCCAAAGTCACTGAAGATGTGGAAATCTTATATGAAGAAGGCTTTGGACCTGGACCAAAGAAGACAAAGTTTGTGGTACTCAATGATCCATCAAAGCTGTTTCATGAAGGGTATGGCAAAGACCCTGAAACACAACAAAAGCTGGCCATGATGAGGGCCCAAGAGAAAAGGGACTTGATGGAAGAAGCCAACAGAGCAAGAGATAAGAGAAGAACAGACTTCCAGAAGCCAAGAAGGAAGAGGGCAACTTACAACAAGATGAAGCCACAACTATTGATCCCAATGGACACCAAATATCCTCACTTGGATAAATGGGTACCAATTCAGCTGAATGACTTATGGGAGGAAGCCAAAAGGGAGTATGTCTATGATCAATATGTCATTGACAGATGGAATGGAAGAGATGCCAACTCCACTTTTGCTGAGTTCATGATAGAATACTACAAAGAACTCTATCAACAATTGCTTGCAGCTGCTGATATTGCAAGAATTGAACTCACAGCTCCTAAGCCAATCATATACATGCCTCCAAAGCTTGAAGGATGGATTGACCAAGCAAGAATTCTGAGAGAATTAACTGAGATCCTTAAGCTAAACAAGATGGTTCTTGGTCCTAAGGGAACAAACCAAGAAGCCATGGCATTGAAAAGAAGAGTGTGGGCACAATATGGAATGCTGCCACCTCCTGAGGATGATCTTTGAAATGGCTAAGTCTTCTGACCTATCTTGATTGATCAACTATGCTGAAAAATGATCAAGTTTGCTGATGTGGTGTGCTAATCTGTTTGCTCTAATTTGATATGGATTGCTCTGATACAAGCTCTGTGCTCTGATGTTGAAAGTCTTGTATATGTCTTGAAGTGTTAGTATTTGTTCTGATACAAGATTGGTGCTCTGATACAAGTTTATGCTCTGATACTGAAAAATCTTGTATATGTGTTGAACTGTTAGAATGAAATACTCTGATGTATTAAGTGTTGATGATTCATGCTCTGATATGTTAAATACAACTATCAACATGCTTGTAATGATTTTTGAATGAATGATAGTTGAACTTATTTTGAATCAAGAAACACTCATCTCTCTATGCCTATCTATGAAGCCTATATGCAACATGAATGGTGAATACACTAACTCATTGCTTTTCAGGATAACTGACCTTAGTCATGTCTTCTGAAGAATAATGTAATAGGTGTAGCTAAGTCACTTTTGCACAAGCTGTATAGGTTTTGGCATCATCAAAAAGGGGGAAATTGTTGGGAATAAAATGAGTTATGTTTTGATTGAATACCAAAACCCCCTGAGACATGCCTAAGTCATGATTGAATATGTTCTAGAAATGTTAGAACATATAGTATAAAGGCTAGATGAGGAGCTAATATGTTAGGTAGCTCTTAGATGATTAGATGCACAAATTGAGGGGGAACACATGCTTGGAAGTTCATTTGAATCAAGTCCCCTCAAGGCTCAAACTCTGGATACAACACTAAGTCTTTTGAGACTAACTATACTGATCAGGAGAGTTGTCCAGAGAAATTGTCTCAGTACAAGAAGTCAAGATCAAGTGCTCTGAAAGCCTGCAGTCAACTATGCTGAAGGGTTTTGAGACAATCATCCCTAAAGATCTTCAAAGAAACAAGCTAAGATCACCTTCAAGAGAAATAAAAGGGAAAGAGCCAAGTCATCTGAAGAAGAGCAAGACAATCTTGCTAATAAGCAAGACTGCTGATAGTGATAAGGAGAGTTGTCCAAATGATGAGGAATGTTGTCCTATCATTGGAACAACCTTCAGAAGACATGTCCACATTCTTACAAGAGAATCTGAATGTCAGATATTGGGAAGAGTGCTACAGAATAAAGACAAAGCTCTTACAGCCGTTTATTTCCCAAATGAGGACATGTCACTATCAAGATTCTGTCTTCAAAGTTGAAGAACTAAAAGAAGACATTTATGGACATTGGAGGCTGCCTCTCCAACGGGCAAATCCTTCATTTGTCTATAAATACAGAAGTGTGAAGACCATTTGAAAGCATCCAACTTCAACCTCAACCAAGCACATCCAACCTTAAGTTCTTACAAGCTAGAGTGCTTTCAAAGCTTTCAAAGACTATCTTAGTCTTCAAACACTTCATCTAAGCTGTACTACATTGTATATCCATACACAAGCTTAGAGAGATATCCTATCCTTATACACTGATCTTCATTGTAAAGGATATCTCATTAGTTGGAACCTTACTTTAATCATCATATCTTTCAAAAGTGAAAGTGAGAAGGTTTTAGTAGTAGAAGTGGTAGGAGCTGACTGTTGAGAGAAGAACAGTTCAGTTCTGAGTTGAGAAGAGGGTACTAGGACTCTAGACATCCTAGGGATCAATTCACCAAGAGTGGTGTTCTTGATCAAGTGCACCTTGGCACTATAAAACAAGTTAATTCCAAGAGTGAAGGAATTATCCTGTTAAATCAGGGAAGTGGATGTAGGAGCTTGAGTCTCTGAACCACTATAAACTCTTGTGTTGATTTACTTTCAAGTACTTTCATACACTCAACACTGCACACAAAACTGATCTTTCAAAGGATAAACATTCAAAGACTGTGCAAAACTGATTTGGACAAGTTCCCTGAAACTGGACTGTATTGAATTGACCAAGTGATTTCAGAGTCTAAAGGAGTTTAAACTAAAAGGGCCAACCATTATTCCGCACATATAACTCCCCTAGATAGTTATTCAACTAAGTACTCAATAGTACTTAGTAGTCTGATTATCTTAGAAGAGTTAATCATCTTCAGCAGAGTTGTCCAAGACAACCTTGCTGAGCTCTGGTTTGATCAAGTTAGAAAAGAATTTGAATACAAGTGTATCCCCCCCCCCATACACTTGTTATATACTCCTTTCAGGACCAACAGATCTCACACCAGAAGAGATGAAGCAATCAAATCTTGATAGCATTGCTCAAGATTACATAATGCAAACTCTTCCAAATGAGTACATTGCAAAGGTAATCCACTGTGAGTCAGCTAGAGAGATGTGGGAGGCATTGGCACTTCTCTGTGAAGGAACTGGGCTGATCAAGGAATCCAAGTTGTCTACAGCAGTCAAGAAGTTCGAACACTTCAAGATGCAACCAGAAGAGTCTATTGATCAACTAGACAATAGATTTATCAAGATCATCAATGAGATAGAATCTCTGGGCAAGAAATATACTAATAGAGAGAAAAATCTAAAGATTCTAGACTCTCTAACCAAGAAATGGAGACTCAAGAAGACCATCATCAAAGATACTCAAGATATCAAGAAGTGGTCTGCTCAAACTCTATTTCAGAACCTAAAAGCCCATGAATATGATCTGGAAAGAGAAGAAAACTCAGGAAGTGATGAGCCAACTGCAACTCCATCTACCTCAAAGACTGTAGCCTTCAAGGCAGCCAATACAAAAGCTACAAGCACCTCATCTGGCAAGACCTCTCTGAAAACAGAAGACTTTGAAGGATCAGACATGAGTCTGAAAGAGCAAATGACTCTTATGATCAAGAGATTCGAAAGGATGAACACTCTCAACAGTAAATATAGAAAATTCTATAGGAACTACAAAGATAAAAGAGCAAGTTCACCCTCCAGAGGTTCCAGAGAAAGAACACCAGAAAGACATCCTAGAAAGGATGTGGAGTCATCTGACAGTCGAGGATCTAGAAGAAGAGATGCCACTCCTCCAAGGAAAGGCAACTCAAATCAGAAATCTGGATCATGCTTCAATTGTCGCAAACCAGGACATTATGTCTATGAATGTCCTGAGCTGAATTTAGATGACAAAAAAGAAAGAAGGCCAAGAAGAGACAGAAGAAATTCAGACAAGCAAGCAATGGTGACTGAAGAATCTGAATATCAAAGTGATGAACTCCCTACATCACCAGACTGTCAAATCTTCTCAGATGATTCAGATGATCTAGCTATGATGGCCATAGGTGAAAATGAGGTAAACTCCTATACTACAACTTTCCATTCACCTATTTTTTCACAATCGGATGAGATAAACTCATCTGAAGGCGAATCAGAAGACACCTATTATCAATCTTTAAGAAAGGTAAAAGGTGATCTGGATATTGCCACTAGAGCTTTTATAGAAGTGGAAGAGGAGAACAAGGATCTAAGGAAAGAAATTACTAAGTTGAAAAAGACTAAGTTTGATAACACCCCTGAGTTGGTCACAATGAATGAAAGATTGACCAGAGAAGTGGAACTTCTTAAGGAAGAAAATACCACAATAACTCAGTTGTATGAGGGGATGTTAGAAACTCAAGCCTTAGAAACTAAGGAATTTCGTTCACTACAATCCAAGTTCGATGACCTCTTCCAAGCACACAAGCTCTTAGAAAAGGAGAAGGAATGCCTAAATCAAAAGATATCAGAGTTCTCCAAGAGCCAGAAAACCATTAGAATATTTATAGCTCTTAAGTGATTTCTATCCAACCCCTAAGAACCTGAAACCTGTTCATATTGTATAATCATTGTTTGAGGCATAGTGGTTAAGCAAATTATAAGCTTGAACCATTAGTTGGATACACTTCAAAAACCCCAAACCCTCACCGAAAGGTTAAAGTTTTTGAACCCCTTAAAGTGCAAGTTCTTACAATCACTTGTGGAGACCGTAGCTGTTAGGACGGCTCAGATCTCAAAGTCCTAACCTTGGGACTATAAAGGTCAAAACCCTTGTAATTTGTGGTAAATTAAAGGGATTAAACATCACGTGTGGACGTGAGAGTGGACGTAGGAACGTATATCCGAACCACTATAAATTTGGTGTCATTTACCTTCTGCACTTTACATTTCTGCCTTTACATATATTTTTATATAGTGCATAGTGTATTTTCAACTGTCTTCAAAACAAGGCCATAACTTTCAAACCAGCATTAGCTGAGTACTTTCATAAAGCAAAACAAGTTAACACTTTCATAAGAAATTAAAAAGAACGAGTCTAAACAAGGCCTACCATAATTCTGCATATAACCTCTTCAATCAGATCACTATAGTCATCTGGACCAGCAGACCTGTAGTCCAGCTGACATAGCAATCAGAAGAGGTTCCCAACTCTGTTGAAAAAGTTTTAAAGTCTATTCACCCCTCCCCTCTAAACTTTAATCCCATTCACTACTCGTTCAGGGACCAACAAGTGGTATCAGAGCAGTGGTTCTAACGGACTACTGTCTCTAGATTATCAGAAGACTTGAGGGAGTCTTTCTGTAGTCCTCTTGAACAGATCTATTCTTTTGAAAAACTTGTTTTTGAAAACTCATACAGCATGAGTGCTAATATGCGAAAGTTGCCTAAGTTTTCAGTTGAGGATTATGATTACTGGAAGATCAGGATGAGGAAGGATCTCACATCAGTCCACTACAAGATGTGGTCAGTAATCACTGTAGGCCCAATCACCATCATGGCAGTCAACACTGCAAATGGTGATCCAGAAATTCCAGTTGGAGAACTTGCCCCCAAGCCTATGAAGGACCTCACTCCAGAAGAGATGAAGCAATCCAATCTTGACAGCATTGCTCAAGATTACATAATGCAAACTCTTCCAAATGAGTACATTGCAAAGGTAATCCACTGTGATTCAGCCAAAGAGATGTGGGATGCATTGGCTCTTCTCTGTGAAGGAACTGAGCTGATCAAGGAGAGCAAGTTGTCTACAGAAGTCAAGAAGTTCGAACACTTCAAAATGCAACCAGAAGAGTCTATTGATCAGCTAGACAATAGATTTACCAAGATCATCAATGAGATAGAATCTCTGGGCAAGAAATATACAAATAGAGAGAAAAATCTAAAGATCTTAGACTCTCTAACCAAGAAATGGAGACTCAAGAAGACCATCATCAAAGATACTCAAGATATCAAGAAGTGGTCTGCTCAAACTCTATTTCAGAACCTAAAAGCCCATGAATATGATCTTGAAAGAGAAGAAAACTCAGGAAGTGATGAGCCAACTGCAACACCATCTACCTCCAAGACTGTAGCCTTCAAGGCAGCCAATACAAAAGCTGCAAGTACCTCATCTGGCAAGACCTCACTGAAAACAGAAGACTGTGAAGGATCAGACATGAGTCTGAAAGAGCAAATGGCTCTTATGATCAAGAGATTCGAAAGGATGAACACTCTCAATAGCAAATATAGAAAATTCTATAGAAACTACAAAGATAGAAGAGCAAGTTCACCCTCTAGAGGTTCTAGAGAAAGAACACCAGAAAGACATCCTAGAAAGGATGTGGAGTCATCTGACAGCCGAGGATCTAGAAGAAGAGATGCCACTCCTCCAAAGAAAGGCAACTCAAATCAGAAATCTGGATCATGCTTCAATTGTCGTAAACCAGGACACTATGTATATGAATGTCCTGAACTGAATCTAGATGACAAAGAAGAAAGAAGGCCAAGAAGAGACAGAAGGAATTCTGATAAACAAGCAATGGTGACTGAAGAATCTGAATATCAAAGTGATGAACTTCCTACATCACCAGACTGCCAAATCTTCTCAGATGATTCAGATGATCTAGCTATGATGGCCATAGGTGAAAATGAGGTAAATTCCTATACTACTACTTTCCATTCACCTATTTTTTCACAATCAGATGAGATAAACTCATTTGAAGGCGAATCAGAAGACACCTATTATCAATCTTTAAGAAAGGTAAAAGGTGATCTGGATATTGCCACTAGAGCTTTTAAAGAAGTGGAAGAGGAGAACAACGATCTAAGGAAAGAAATTACTAAGTTGAAAAAGACTAAGTTTGATAACACCCCTGAGTTGGTCACCATGAATGAAAGATTGACCAGAGAAGTGGAACTTCTTAAGGAAGAAAATACCACAATAACTCAGTTGTATGAGGGGATGTTAGAAACTCAAGCTTTAGAAACTAAGGAATTTCGTTCACTACAATCCAAGTTCGATGACCTCTTCCAAGCACACAAGCTCTTAGAAAAGGAGAAGGAATGCCTAAATCAAAAGATATCAGAGTTCAATAAAGCTTCTACTACTATAGATCAAATGGCAATAAGATGGGTTTTGGCTTTGAACTTAATCCATCTACATCCTCTCCAGCTGGGGGTAGTACACCTAACAAGTGCACTACTCAGACGCATGAAAAGGGTGAGTGTTCTAAACACAATGAACCTAATATGAACCAAAAGGCATCTGTACCAGCTAAGGCTAACTATCCCAAAACCAAAAAGGGTAAAGGACAAGCTAACCCCAAGCCTGTACAGAGGAACAACAAACAGCCTAGACCATCTCGTTTGACACAGTCTCAGCTGTATGCTGCTCCAGCCAAGAAGAAGAAGTCTTCTTCCAACAAATCTGTTCTCTTTGCACCCCCTATCTCTTATGATATTGTGAGAACAGAAGAGTATGGTCCATATAATCGTGTGCATCGTCCAGCTAATGCACCCAGGCCGAATGTAACTAGTCAAAAGATTATGTATGTACACTCCTATAAAGGGAAACCATTTGACTATTACTTAGCTGACACAAACAACAAATCAGATCAGTCCAAGGTGTTAACTGGTAAGATTTGGTTCTGTGATGCCCGAGGGAAACAACTCAAGTGTTCAAGGTTGTTCAAACGACCAATGTATATGTGGGTTCCCAAGGGTAGTACTAACACCCAAGGACCCAAAAAAAAATGGGTACCTAAGACTTAACCTTTCTTACAGGAAATGAGGGACCTATACAGAAGAGGAGGTGTAGCAGGAGAAACATGGTACATAGATAGTGGATGCTCAACTCACATGACAGGAACCAAAACCCTGCTGACCAACTACATAGAGAAGAAAGGTCCAAAAGTCTTCTTTGGTGATAACGCGCACGGTAACACAAAAGGATATGGCACCCTTAAAAATGGTGACATTGAGGTACATGACGTATCATATGTAGAAGGTCTTAAGTTTAATTTATTATCTGTTTCTCATTTTTGTGACACTAGTTACTCTGTTAAATTCTCTAAAGATGAGTGTCTCATAAGTGATAAAAGAACAAAACAAAACCTTCTAACAGGATCTAGAAAGGGAAGTGTGTATCTTTCAAATTGGAACATTTGTCCTAAGGATACATGTCTGCTTGTGAAGAGCCCGAAAGATGTCAGCTGGCTATGGCACAAACGCCTTAGTCATCTGAACTTTAAGACTATGAACAAGTTAGCAAGGGAATCCTTAGTTGATGGTCTGCCTAATGAACTCTACTGTAAATATCAGGTATGTGATGCATATCAACAAGGAAAGCAAACAAAGGTCTCCTTCAAGACCAAGAAGACAGCATCAACCAGCAGAGTTCTTGAATTGCTTCACATGGATCTCTTTGGACCAATCACTCCAACCACTCTAACAGGGAGGAAGTACACTCTTATTGTTGTAGACGACTATTCCAAGTTGACTTGGGTTATCTTCTTATACAAGAAGAGTGAAACACAGCAGAAGCTCCCTGAACTAATGAAGAGAATCCAAGTAGAGAAAGGAGAACCAATTATGAAAATTAGAAGTGACAAAGGCACTGAATTCATCAACTCTTATATTATTGCCTATTGTACTTCTAATGGTATTCAGCATGAGACAAGTGCAGCAAGAACACCACAACAGAATGGTGTAGCTGAAAGAAGAGTCAGAACACTCAAAGAAGCTTCCAGAACACTCCTTGCTGAATTCTCCACTCCTAAGAAGCTATGGGCAGAAACTATCAACATAGCTTGTCACACTCAAAATAGGTCAGGTATTCACAAAATCCATGAGAAAACCCCATATGAACTGTGGAAAGGAAGAAAACCTAGAGTATCTTACTTTCATATATTTGGTTGTAAGTGTTTCATTCACAAGAAGGGTGCAGTAGAAAACCCTTCTTGTGGAAGAAACACCTCATGTTGTTTTTGATGAATCTTGTGAAAAGAGTGCAGTAGAAACAAACTCAGCTGTAGATCAGATGAGACATCTAGTGATCAAGTCCAAACCAGATGAGTTCATTGAAGTCAATGAACCTTTCCCTGAAGAACTAGAGGAGGATAAGCCTCATAGACCTGTCACTAGATCTCAAACTCAAGCAGGACAAGCTGACCAGGATCAAGATGCAACAATCCCAAATGCCAGGGGGAATGATCTCTTTGACACACAAGATACAGATGATGATCGACCTAATCAAGTCAACCCTCCTGATGGCACTAGATCAGATGAGAATCCAAGCTCATCCAATGTAGATACTCCTGTGAGGCATACATGGAGAAACAATCATCCATCAAACCTCATCTTAGGAGGAGCAGACTCAGGTGTCAAGACCAGAAGACAACTGAATCAGAACTCACAATCATCTATGTTCTGCTGGTGTGCCTTCCTATCCAACATTGAACCAGCTGACATAGAAGAAGCAATGACAGATAGCAATTGGATCACTGCTATGCAAGAAGAACTAAACCAATTCGAAAGAAATGAAGTCTGGGAATTGGTAGATCCTCCTGAAAACCACAATGTAGTAGGAACAAAGTGGGTATTCAAGAACAAAAAGGACGAAAATGATGTGATAACTAGAAATAAAGCAAGGCTAGTTGCAAAAGGATATTCACAATCTGAAGGGATTGACTATGATGAAACCTTTGCTCCAGTAGCCAGACTAGAAGCTATTCGACTATTTCTAGCTTATGCATCATATATGGGCTTCAAAGTATACCAAATGGATGTCAAGAGTGCCTTTCTAAATGGTATTCTGGTAGAAGAAGTATATGTAGAGCAGCCTCCAGGATTTGAAAAAGGTGATCAAGTATATCGACTGAAGAAGGCTCTCTATGGTCTAAAGCAAGCCCCTAGAGCTTGGTATGACACATTGTCACAATTCCTACTTGACAATGGATATACAAAAGGCAAAGTTGATAGAACTCTTTTCAGAATACAAGAAGGAGAAGACATTCTAATGGTGCAAATATATGTAGATGATATTATATTTGGATCACCCAATCAAGAGATGTGCAAGAAGTTCTCTGAACTTATGCAAGGAAAGTTTGAAATGAGCATGATGGGTGAGATGAATTACTTCCTAGGACTTCAAGTCAAGCAGAGTCCAGAAGGGATCTTCATCAACCAGTCCAAGTATACCAAAAGCCTATTAGAAAGATTCAAAGCTCTACAAAGCAAGACTGCAAGGATTCCAATGATGACATCTTTTAAAATGGAACCAGATGAGTCTGGAAAGGCAGTTGATCAAGCTGAATATAGAGCACTGATTGGATCTCTACTATACCTTACAGCTAGCAGACCAGACATAACATTTGTTGTAGGAGTATGTGCTAGGTGTCAAGCAAACCCAAAGCAAAGTCATCTAGAAGCAGCAAGGAAGATTCTCAAGTACCTAAAAGGAACAGTCAATCTAGGACTATGGTACCCTGCTAATTGGCAATCTATAATTGAGTGGCTATTCTGACTCAGACTATGGAGGATGTAGAATTGATAGGAAATCCACATCTGGAACCTGTCAATTTCTAGGCAACAAGCTGATATCATGGTTCTCTAAGAAGCAAACCTCCACCACTGAAGCAGAATACATGGCAGCTGGTAGTTGTTGTAGTCAGCTGCTCTGGCTAGTTCAACAACTCAAGGATTACAATGTAGAGGCAAGAGAAGTCCCTATCTATTGTGATAGCAGCAGTGCCATTGCCATCACTCAAAATCCAGTCCTCCACACAAGGTGCAAGCATGTCGACATCCTCCACACAAGGTGCATAAGAGACCACCTTGAAAAGAAGGACATCAAGATGGAGAAAATTCACACTGATATCCAAAGAGCAGACATCTTGACTAAGCCCCTAGCTGAAGAAAGATTCAAGACCCTATGCTACAGCTTAGGACTCCTGGATCCAAGCACATGAAAGGCAAAGATCAGCTGAAGACATCAGCTGATACAATTGCAGCAGACTAGGAGGATCAGATGAGGTGAATATACACCCTCATCTTCAGGTAAGTTCTTTCCCAATGAAGACAAATAAAGCTGAGGGAAAACATAGAGTTATCTAATCAAGGGGGAATCAATGATACCTTAAGAATCCTTGATGAAATACTCTAAAATCTGCACTGCATATTACATATATATATATATATATATATATATATACAGCAGACTTGAACAAAGTTATTTGACATTTTTGCCCTAAGAAATGTATAACTATGTATATTAATAAACTATTCTTCATAAAATACTTTATACATATACATATATACAGTATACTATTGAGTTATACTTGGTTGGATTAATACACCATCCTCACCGACTCAACAGTATGCATGCACTGTACGGATTTCAAATAACTCTTGCTCAAAATTTATAATTTTTGCATTCCATAAGATAAAGTCTGAATATCTTTAAATGTGAACCCTTGGATCAAGAATCTCATTGTTGATCTTAAGAAGTAACTTTTCAGAAATTCAGACCTATCAACTCTATAGTTTTGTCATCTTTCACTCCACTACCTCATTTCTACCCCTATAAAAGGAGGAAGTTATGGGAACACCTAAGAACACAAATCACTAACTATTATTTTTGTTTCAGGTATGGAGACAATCGAAAGAAGAGATGGAATGGAGATCATCCTTCAACCAAGGTCATGGGTGAAGGAGATGAAGATTTGTCCAAAAGATGAAGATGATGCAGATCAGCATACTTGGCTTACTCAACATGAGTATGTCCATGAAAACCAGAGGAAGGAGAATTTCCATCAGATTGTCCTATGTTGCTGAAGGAGAAGAGGAAGAGAGATTTCATAGAGTGAAATTCTCTTCAGAAGATCTTGAAGGAGCTTTTGGATTGCCTTCTGAGGGAAGGAATCCAGAAATCTATGGCACTGGTCATGAAGAAGAAATAGCTCAGGAATGGCTATTGACACCAGGCCCTCTCTCCTCAACTCAAAACAAAAAGACTCTCAAGCCAGAATTTCTCAACCTTTTTGAGGTAGTAGCTAAAAGTCTCTTGAGTAATACTGGAAGCTTAGAGCAGGTCAGCCATCCAAGAATCAGAATCATGGCTGCAGTCATTGATGCCAGTGACAAAGGGATCCAGTTTGATTGGAGGACCTTCATTATGTCTGAAATGATGAAGGAAAAGGCTAAATTCAAGGTGAAATCTCACAACAAGGTGGTGCTAGAAGGGAAAATCAAGTATTGCACTAGGGCAAGCTTGTTGATTGAGAGATTTTCTCATTACTCCCAGATGCAAACCTTTGCAAAGCCCCTCCCAGCCCAAAAGATCCTATTCAGAAAGCTCAGCAAGAAAACTGAGAAAAGAAGGATGTTAATGGCCAAGCCTGCTGAAGCAAAGGTGGAGGAGAAGCCCAAGTTGAAAAAGAGGACAAAGGCAAGGGTGGTGAAGACAAGGAAAATGTCTCAGATAATCTCAGAAGAGAATTCAAATGCTTCAACTGAGATTGAAGAAGTTGCTAGAGAAGGTGTACAAGTGCCCTCTGATCATTCAGAAGAATTAAGGCAAAAGTACAATGAGACTAGACAAAAGTCTAGGGGTGATAAGAGGATCAGGGAGGTTGTCCCTGAGAAGGATGAGGAAGGAAGTGGGAGCAGTAGAGCTAGTAAGAGAAGGGTCAAGCCTACTGACAAGGTGTTGGAGCTTCAGGAAGAAAGGTCTCTACAACTTGCTCTAAGAGAGAGCAGAGCTGAAAGCAGGACCAAATCAAAGTCAAGGACCAACTCATCTGGTTCTGGAACTCCAGAATCCAGGGTCCCTGAAGGTCAACCAATGGAGGCCAACATCCCTGAAATTCAGAATCCTGAGCCCAACTCCCCTGAAACCCATATAACCCCAACCAATCAACCCATCACCCCCATTAACCTCACAAAGAGATACTCTCCTGAGGGAAGTGTGCAGAGAAGTATGATAGATGTGCTAGCTGACATAGCTGTAGATGAGACAAGGTTACAATCTCCCCTTGACTCATCTATGCTCCATTATTCAAAGCTTTTAGAAGCTGCACTCTTTGAGCCAACCCCCCTGAGCAAAGCCCCTTCAGATCCATTGCTCTCAAAAGCAACTGAAGATCCTTCTACTGCACCCAACCCATCTGAAGCCAACATTCCTGAACTTAATCTGCCTGAAGCCACATTAGGAGAACCCAGAGCCAACTCCCCTATAACCCAAAGTCCCCATTCAAGTGGAGATGAGGAGGAGTATACTTATGAAAGTATGCTCAGAGGAGGAGCCAAGGCTACTATGGACAGTTTGTATCCACAACTTGCTGAATTTCCAAGAATTCAGAAGGCCTTTCATGATTTAAGGATGCTTGTTGATGTGAAAGACAAATCCTTAATGGAGATATCACAAGTCATCCAAGATAAGGGTGCAAACTGGTGGCAAGTGGAGGAGAACAGATTATTACACTTTGCTTGAGTTTCAAAGACAAGATTCCTCACTGATGAGGAAATATTTGCAAAGTTGGTGAATGACAAGATCAATGAGGAGAGGGAAAGAAAAGCTAAGGGTATCAAACACCCTGAAAGTAGCTCCAATGATGATGACTCCCCAGATGATCCCTCAAACCCCTCTAAACCCAACCCTCCTGAAACCCCTCAAGCCAATCTCCCTAAGCCTTCTGTCTCTGAAAGACTTTCAAACCCCCCTAGAACCTATCATAGGAAAGGCTCTGTCATTTCAGAGGTGTTGACCAAGGATGGTAACACAACCAAGGACACATCTGCCAATGAAGGTTCTTCTGAACCCAAGGCACAGCCTAAAGATGTGGAGGTTCCTTCTCTAGAGGCTAGTTTGATTAAGGCCTATTCAGTGTCAGAAGAGTTGGACACTGATCAGCCCTTAATCATTCAGGATGACTCAGTGGCTGATGATATGAGCACTGTGATCTCCCCACAACTGCCATCTTTGAACCTTGTTGAAGGTGGAGATGCTGCAGGTTTAGGAGAAGGAGTTGAAAAGGAAAGTAGTTTTGAAAAATCAGAGGGAGTTATGGATGAAAGAGAGGTAGTTATCACTAAGATTGTGAGTGTACCAACATATGAGGGTGGTATAAGTGAGGAAGGACAGGTTATTCTTGAAGTCAAATCTGAACTTCAAGAATCCCTTGATGAGAGGAGGCCTGTTCCTTTAAGTGAGGAAACTTTTAATGAAGGAAGAAAAGAAATAATTGAAAATGAGGAGAAGACTGTTGATGTATCAGAGTCTTATGAAAAAGAAAATGAGGGAGATAAGTGTGTTTTCACTGATGCTTTTGATTTGTCTGATATTGCAGGGATAAGCTTTGAACAAATTTTTGCAGATGATCTCTTGACAGATGCTCCCATCCAAGTTGACACTGGATCAGCACAAGCCTTGCTTGGGATGCAATCAGAGAAGTTGGATTCCTTGGCTCAACAAGTTCAAACAGCTCATGCAGAAACTTCTGGAGCATTAGATGAGCATGGAAGAACTCTAGCTTCTGTTGAAATGAGATTAACTGGCTCTGAAGATGTGGTTTTACCCACATTGGAAGCAAGAATTGAAGGAGTAGAATCTGGTCTTCAAACCATCTCTACTGAAGTTCACAAAGCCAAAGTCAGTATGGAAAACATCTCAAAGGAGGTCAAGAAGGATCAAAAGATGCTGAGAGATAACCATAATGCAAATGTTCAAGCTATCAGATTGACAATCAAGCAAGCTCTTGGCAAGAAGACAGCCTTGCAAAAGAAAAGAGCTGAAGAGCAAAGGCTAGCTATGGTCAAAGCAGCCTCAGAAAAGTTTTCCCAAGAAGTGTTGGCCAACATTGCTGAAGGTGCAGTGGCCAACCTCACTGAGCTCCTGAAAGCCCAATTGGATGCATCTCTTAAGGCAACCATGGAGGAGGTTGTCCAACAGAAAATGAAGCCTGTTCTTGCCTTTCTCAGCTTGAGCAGTGACAAGATGCAAAATATACATGATGAGAATGTATATTTGTTGGAAGAAATGAAGTCTCTAACCCAAGCCCAGTCCTTATTGGCATCCACTATGAGTGAACTGAAGCTAGAATGTTTTGATGCTGCCAAAAAGGGGGAAAGGGAAAGAGCAAGGGCAAAAGGTGCCTTAGTGATTGGGAGTCCAGTGAAAGGTTAGGACAAAGCCCCTGAAGGAAAGGGAAAAGAGCCAGCAGTGCTGAACTTAGAAGAATTGGATGAAGAGGAGCAGTTAGCATTGGCATTGAAGAACTCTATGGCCTCAGCTCAAGAGGAAAGAGTGAGGTTACAACAAAGACCAGGTGGTGAAGTATCTGGTTTGGACAAGGATGCTGAAGGTGTCCAAACTAGAGGAAAGATCAAGAAGGCCCAAGGAAAGAAGAGACAAGTTGAGAAATTCACTGACTTTCCCAATAGCCTTGATCTTCCACCTGAATTCAGAGTTGTTGATGATGAGCCTACCTCAAAGAAGGCCAAAACTGTTGAAGATCCCAAAACTGCTGAAATACCCAAGACTGCTGAAGAAGACAAGTCTACTGAGACTAAGTCCACTGAAAGTACCAAAGCTTCTGAAGATGTTGAGGAACTATATGAAGAAGGCTTTGGACCTGGACCAAAGAAGACAAGGATTGTGGTACTCAATGATCCATCAAAGTTGTTTCATGAAGGGTATGGCAAAGACCCTGAAACACAACAGAAATTGGCTATGATGAGAGCCCAAGAGAAAATGGACTTGATGGAAGAGGCCAACAGAGCAAGAGATAAGAGAAGAACAGAATTCCAGAAGCCAAGAAGGAAGAGAGCAACTTACAACAAGATGAAACCACAGCTATTGATCCCAATGGACACCAAATATCCTCACTTGGATAAATGGGTGCCAATTCAGTTGAATGACTCATGGGAGGAAGCAAAAAGGGAGTTTGTCTATGATCAGTATGTCATTGACAGATGGAATGGAAGAGATGCCAACATCAATTTTGCTGAGTTCATGATTGAGTACTACAGAGAACTCTATCAACAATTGCTTGCAGCTGCTGATATTGCAAGATTTGAACTCACAGCTCCCAAGCCAATCATATACTTACCTCCAAAGCTTGATGGATGGATTGATCAATCAAGGATTCTGAGAGAATTCACTGAGATCCTCAAGCTGAACAAGATGGTTCTTGGTCCTAAGGGAACCAACCAAGAAGCCATGGCCTTGAAGAGGAGAGTGTGGGCACAGTATGGGATGGTGCCACCTCGAGAGGATGATCTCTAAATGGCTAAGTCTTCTGACCTATCTTAATTGATCAACTATGCTGAAAATTGGTCAAGTTTGCTGATGTGGTGTGCTAATCTGTTTGCTCTGACTTGATATGGATTGCTCTGATACAAGCTCTGTGCTCTGATGTTGAAAATCCTGTATATGTCTTGAAGTGTTAGTATTTGTACTGATATAAGATTGGTGCTCTGATACAAGCTCTGTGCTCTGATCTTGTATATGTCTTGAAGTGTTAGTATTTGCTCTGATATAATAAGATTAGTGCTCTGATACAAGTTTATGCTCTGATGCTGAAAAAATCTTGTATATGTGTTGAACTCTTAGAAGGAAATACTCTGATGTATTTAGTGTTGATGATTCATGCTCTGATATGTTCAATTCAACTATCAACATGCTTGTAATTTTTTTTTTTAATGAATGATAGTTGAACTTATTTTGAATCAAGAAACACTCATCTCTCTATGCCTATCTATGAAACCTATTTGCAATATGGATGGTAAATACACTAACACATTATTTTTCAGGATAATTGACCTTAGTCATGTCTTCTAAAGATAAATGTAATAGGTGTAGCCAAGTCACTTTTGCACAAATGTATAGGTTTTGGCATCATCAAAAAGGGGGAAATTGTTGGGAATAAAATGAGATATGTTTTGATCTAATACCAAAACCCCCTGAGACATGCCTAAGTCAAGATAAGTATGTTCTAGAAATGTTAGAACATATAGATTATAGGCTAGATGAGGAGCTAATATGTTAGGCAGCTCTTAAATGATTAGATGCACAAATTGAGGGGGAACACATGCTTTGAAGTACATCAAGAACAAGTCCCCTCAAGGCTCAAACTCTGGATTCATGATCAAGTCTGCTGAAAGACAAGAATGCTGATCAGGAGAGTTGTCCAGAGGAGTTGTCTCAGCTCAATTAATCAAGATCAAGTGCTCTGAAAGCCTGAGGTCAACTATGCTGAAGAGAAAGAGACAACCACACCCTAAAGATCACCAAAGAAACAAGCTAAGATCATCTTCAAGAGAGATAAAGGGAATGAGCCAAGTTATCTGAAGAAGAGCAAGCCAACCTTGCTGATAAGCAAGACTGCTGATAGTGATAAGGAGTGTTGTCCAAATGATGAGGAATGTTGTCCCATCATTGGAACAACCTTCAGAAGTGATGTCCAAGTCCTAACAAGAGAATCTGAAAGTCAGATATTGGGAAGAGTGCTGCAGAATGAAGACAAAGCTCTTATAGCCGTTTATTTCCAAAATGAGGACATGTCACTATCAAGAAACTGTCTTCAAAGTTGAAGAACTGAAAGAAGACAATTATGGACATTGGAGGCTGCCTCTCCAACGGGCAAATCCTTCATTTGTCTATAAATACAGAAGTGTGAAGACCATTTGAAAGCACCTCAACACAATCCAACTAAGCTCAAAGTTCTTACAAGCTAGAGTGCTTTCAAAGCTTTCAAAGACTATCTTAGTCTTCAAACACTTCATCTAAGCTGAACTTCATTGTATATCCATACACAAGCTTAGAGAGATATCCTATCCTTATACACTGATCTTCATTGTAAAGGATATCTCATTAGTTGGAACCTTACTTCAACCCTTACATCTTTCAAGAGTGAAAGTGAGAAGGTTGTAGTAGTAGTAGAAGTGGTAGGAGCTGACTGTTGAGAGAAGAACAGTTCAGTTCTGAGTTGAGAAGAGGGTACTAGGACTCTAGACATCCTAGGGATCAATTCACCAAGAGTGGTGTTCTTGATCAAGTGCACCTTGGCACTATAAAACAAGTTAATTCCAAGAGTGAAGGAATTATCCTGTTAAATCAGGGAAAGTGGATGTAGGAGCTTGAGTCTCTAAACCACTATAACTTCTTGTGTTGATTTACATTCCAAGTACTTTCATACATTCAACACTGCACACAAAACTGATCTTTCAAGGATAAACATTCAAAGACTGTGCAAAAACCTATTTGGACAAGTTCCCTGAAAACTGGACTGTGTTGCATTGACTAAGTGATTTCAGAAATTAAAGGAGTCTAAACTAAAAGGGCCAACCACTATTCCGCACATATAACTCCTCTAGATAGTTATTCAACTAAGTACTTAATAGTACTTAGAATATTGATTATCTTAGAAGAGTTAATCTTCTTCAGCAGAGTTGTCCAAGACAACCTGGCTGAACTCTGGTTTGATCAAGTTAGAAAAGAATTTGCATACAAGTGTATTCCCCCCCCCCCCCCCATACACTTGTTATCTACTCCTTTTCAGGACCAACATATGCCTCCAAAGTTGGATGGATGGATAGATCAGAACAAAATTCTCCAAGAGTTCATTGGAATCCTAAAGTTGAACAGGATGCAACTTGGACCAAAGGGCACTAATCAAGAGGCCATGGAGCTGAAGAAAAGGGTGTGGGCACAATATGGGATGGTGCCACCTTCTAAAGATAATCTCTTAAATTGGATAAGCCCTCTTGACCCTTTTCTGCTGATCTGATTGTTTTGATTGATGATTTACTGAAAAGTCATCTATGCTGAAATTTATCCAGACTGCTGATGTGCTTTGTCCTATGACTGTTTGCTCTGATACTTAAGGATCAATGCTCTGAAAGACTATCTTATCCAACATTGCTTTGATCATTAGATAGTTTATTGCTCTGATTATGTAACTTAGATATCTTATGCTCTAATGTAATGATTCATGCTCTGATATGTTTGCTCAACTATCAACATGCTTGTAATGATCTTATTTGAATGATAGTTGAACACATTTTGAATAAACATTACTGAAGCATAACTTGTCTAACCTATCAATCTCTATGCACTGAAAAACATAAAACTCATTAACACATTTTTTTTTTCAGAAAAATTGACTCTAGTCATGTCTTCTGAAGATAAATGTAATAAGTGTAGTCAAGTCACATTTTGCATAGACTGTATAGGTTTTGGCATCATCAAAAAGGGGGAAATTGTTGGGAATAAAATGAGAAGTGTTTTGATTTAATACCAAAACCCCCTGAGACATGCCTAAGTCAAAGATGATTATGTTCTAAGAATGTTAGAACATATAGCAAAAGGCTAGATGAGAAGCTGAAATGTTAGGCAGCTCTTAGATTATTAGATGCACAATTTGAGGGGGAACATATGCTTTGAAGTCTATCAAGATCAAGTCCCCTCAAGGCTCAAATTCTGGAATGATTACCAAGTCTACTAAAAGACAAGAATGCTGATCAGAAGAGTTGTCCAGCAAAGTTGTCTCAGCAAAGTTAAACCAGAACAAGTCTTCTGAAAGTCAAAGATCAACTATGCTGAAGAGATCAAGACAACTATACCCTAAAGATCTTCAAAGAATCATGCTAAGATTGCATGCAAAAGAAAGCAAAGAGAAAGAGCCAAGTCATCTCAAAAGAGCAAGCCAACTATGTTGATAAGCATCTCTACTGATAGTGATAAGCAAAGTTGTCCAAGTGATAAGGAATGTTGTCCTATCTTTGGATCAACCTTCATAAGCCATGTCCATGCTCAAACAAGTGAATCTTAAAGTCAGACATTGGGAAGAGTGCTGCAGAATGAAGACAAAGTCTATGCAGTCGTTTATTTCCTAAATAAGGACATGTCACTATCAAGAATCTGTCTTCTAAGTTGAAGAACTCAAAGAAGACATTTATGGACATTTGGGGCTGCCTCTCCAACGGGCAAATCCTTCATTTGTTTATAAATACAGAAGTGTGAAGACCATTTGAAGCACCTCAACCTTGACAAGAATATCCAACTATCCTACAAGTCAAGAGTGCTTTCAAGCTTTCAAAAGATTACCTTAGTCTTCATACACTTCTTCTAAGCTGAACTTCATTGTATATCCATACAAAGCTTAGAGAGATATCCTATCCTTATACACTGATCTTCATTGTAAAGGATATCTCATTAGTTGGAACCTTACTTCAATCCTTACACCTTTCAAGTGAGAAAGTGAGAAGGTTGTAGTAGTAGAAGTGGTAGGAGCTGACTGTTGAGAGAAGAACAGTTCAGTTCTGAGTTGAGAAGAGGGTACTAGGACTCTAGACATCCTAGGGATCAATTCACCAAGGAGTGGTGTTCTTGATCAAGTGCACCTTGGCACTATAAAACAAGTTAATTCCAAGAGTGAAGGAATTATCCTGTTAAATCAGGGAAAGTGGATGTAGGAGCTTGAGTCTCTGAACCACTATAAACTTTTGTGTTGATTTGCTTTCAAGTACTTTCATACATTCAACTCTGCACACAAAACTGATCTTTCAAAGGACAAATATTCAAAGACTGTGCAAAACAAATTTGGACTAGTTCCCTGAAAACTGGATTGATTGACTTACTGATTTCAGAACTTTAAAGGAGTCTAAACTAAAGGGCCAACCACTAATTCCGCACTTATAACTAACTTAGATAGTCATTCAACTAAGTACTCAATAGTACTTAGTAGCTTAGTTATCTTTAAGAAGTTATACATCTTCAGCAGAGTTGTCCAAGACAACCTTGCTGATCTCTGGTTTAATCAAAGTTTGAAAAAGAATTTGCATACAAGTGTATTCCCCCCATACACTTGTTATATACTCCTTTCAGGACCAACATAAGGTAATAATAATGGTTATGTATCTGATTTAGAAATTATTGTAATTAATAAATTAATTGGTAACCAATAAATTATGATTAGATTATTTAGTAATATTATATGTCTTGCGGCCCTTATTGGACTTAAAGCGGAAAATTGAAGTTAGAGTTTTATGACTACACAACCACATTCAACAACTAATTAAATAATATATGTGTATGATTATGAAAAACAGAAGCTTAGTAATTAACATTATGCATGCTGCATGAGAACCAAGATAATTTTTAAATGGTGTAAGTGTAGCTAAATTAATAGTTTGACATCATTTAAAGAGCAGAGTAATTAAAATTCCCGCACCATCAATATCAGATTTAAAATCATACTACCTACCCTAATTTAGTTTGGTTGATCTAGCTAGTCATTGATCATAAAATAATTATAGAAATTGGGCTTCTAAACCAAAACAGGGAATGGTCTGTTATATAGAGTAATCATTTGTGGACAATATCAGAATAAAAGTAGGTTCAAATATGACTGGAACGAAGTTTGGCAGCGACTTGGGTTTTAAAACAATTATTAACTCCAAAGACCATATATAGCCGCACAAACTCAGAACTAGGTGGGGAAAAATCAACAATGAAGAGTTAAAAATAAGATTAGGGAGCAATAAAACTTTACCGTACTCAAATGAGGAAGGAAACCGTAATAGCTCTCTGATCCAAAGAACACGGCGACGCAAATGGTAATGACTCGATCACTATGCGCTAGGCTTAGAGTGTTTAAGCTAAAAAGTTTTCGTAGGGAGGGAGTTTCTCTTTGTGGGTTTCTGGTGAAAACCACGGCATGATATGTACTAAGAGAGGGGATATGAAATCAGTCGAGATTAATCCGGGATTTGGAGAATTATACATAGGAAATTAGTCTCCCAATTTAATTTCTAATTACCAACAGAATAGCAAAACTTGAGGGATGATTTCGAAATTAGTGGGGAGTTAGTATCTATATAATAAAAGTCTAACGTATCTGACCTCAAAATCAAACAAATTCATTAAATTTTACATCTTAGAAATATATGGAAAGGACGGCGTTTATTTGAAACTATACTAATGATAATATTTCTAAAATAGATATATATGTAAAATCTTTAAATATAATATATACTACTCCTTAATGTATACTAAACGTCTTATATATATATATATATATATTCTATTTTAAAATAGTATCTTATACATTTTATAACTAATGGTGATAAAACATTGGGTGTTACGTCCTACTCCCCTTAAAGAAAATTGTGTCCTCGAAATTTAGTTACTTACCCTGATTTTGGTGCTCCATTGCAAAAAATAGAGCATTGCCTCCAGTTTCGGGATTTAGTCCTCTTCTATTTTTTTCGGACAATTTGCAAAGTTATGACCTGGTACTTTTCATCTGTAACAACGGTTTTGACCCAACAAACATTCACCATTATGTTTCTTACCACAGTTCTCACATGTCGGTCTCTCTATATGTCCCTTAGGCACTACACCTTCTGTATCTCGTCCTTTCTTGTTGTGTGTTTCCTCCTCCACATCACTCGATTTCTCCCACTTTTGTTTTTCCCGACTCCCTTCAATACTTTGTTTTGGTGCGTCTGTTGGGAATAAAATGAGATATGTTTTGATTCAATACCAGAACCCCCTGAGACATGCCTAAGTCAAGTTGAGTATGTTCTAGAGATGTTAGAACATATAGAATAAAGGCTAGATGAGAAGCTGATATGTTTGGCAGCTCTTAGTTGAATAGATGCACAATTTGAGGGGGAACCTATGCTTTGAAGTTTATCAAGAACAAGTCCCCTCAAGGCTCAAATTCTGGAACAACCATTAACCTTAATGAAGGCCAAGTATGCTGATCAGGAGAGTTGTCCAGGAGTGTTGTCTCAGCACAATTAAGCAAGATCAAATCTTCTGAAAGCTTGAGGTCAACCATGCTAAAGAGTTAAAGACAACAAAGCCCTAAAGATCTTCAAAGAATCATGCTAAGTTCACTTTCAAGTGAAGCAAAGGGCAAGAGCCAAGTCATCTGATATGAGCAAACCAACCTTGCTGATAAGCAAGACTGCTGATAGTGATAAGGAGAGTTGTCCAGTTGATAAGGAATGTTGTCCTATCATTGGAACAACCTTCAGAAGCCATGTCCAAGTCCTAACAAGAGAATCTTAAAGTCAGACCTTGGGAAGTGTGCTGCAGAATGAAGACAAAGCTTAAACAGCCGTTTATTTCCCAAAAGATACATACTCAAAGACTGTACAAAACCTATTTGGACAAAGTCCCTGAAACTGGACTGTATTGAATTGATTAAGTGATTTTCAGAACTAAAGGAGTCTTAACTAAAAGGGCCAACCACTATTCCGCACATATAACTCCCCTAGACAGTTATTCAACTAAGTACTCAATAGTACTTAGTAGTTTGATTATCTTAGAAGAGTTAATCATCTTCAGCAGAGTTGTCCAAGACAACCTTGCTGAGCTCTGGTTTGATCAAAGTCAAAAATAATTTGCATACAAGTGTATTCCCCCCCCTCCATACACTTGTTATATACTCCTTTCAGGACCAACAAGTGGTATCAGAGCAGGGGTTCAAAGACCACTGCTTCTGAAAAGCCATCTTGGTTTTCAAAATCATATATTTGGTGTGGTCACTGAACTGATCTATCTGAAATCCTTTGTATCTATTGTCTAACCTTTTCTTAAAGAAATGGCAAGAGGAAACAACAACAACCAGAACCAGCAGCAAAATCCTGATCAGAACATAAATGCTGCAGTTCCACCTCCTGCTGTTCAAGGATTGGACAATATGGCAACAAATCCAGTCAATCATATATCTCATCACAAATTGCCCATGTTCCCAATTGATAATTATGATTTCTGGAAAATCAGAATGAGGGCTCATCTTGCATCTCTTCATACTGATATGTTAAGAGTGATCACAAGAGGTCCTTTTGTGTTCACCTTTGTCAATCCCAGAGTCACAGAGGCTCAAAGGGCAGACACAAGAGATGTTCTACCCAAAGATGAAGATGACTTCACTGTTGATGAAAAGAGGAAGGATAATTTGAATTATCTTGCAATGAATACCCTCTATCAAACAATTCCAGATGCAATCATGGGAAGGGTCTACCACTACACAACTGCCAAGGAGATATAGGATACTCTTGCAGAAATGTGTGAGGGCACTGAGAAAATCAAGGAGAATAAGCTCCAAGTGGCAGTGCGGAAGTTTGAACAATTCACAATGGAGTCTGAGGAGTCCATTGATAAATTTGCCGGTAGATTCACTGATGTGATGAATGAAATCAACTCCTTGGGCAAGGTCTACACCAAGAGAGAAGTTGGATTGAAGATCTTGAGAAGTCTCACTCAAAAGTGGGAGGTCTATGTTGTAATGATGCAAAATACCAAAGATCTCTCCACCATGCCCATGCAACAAATCTTCTCTAAACTCAAAGCGTATGAGTTCGACCTCAATAGAAGAAAGCCTGTTGAGGAACCTTCAAATCCTACTAAGGGAGTGGCATTCAAAGCCAAAACTGCTGAACCAGAAATGCAGTCCACTCCAAGATCATCAAAGTCAGTCTCCAAGACTGAAATGAAGGAGGAACTAGCCTTAATGGCTAGGAGATTTGAAAAGTTAAATTCAAGGTTTGGTAGATACAAGAAATTCTACCAGGACAACAAATTCAGGAGAAAGTACAACTCTCCTGAAGCTCAGGCTGAGGTCAAGAAGCCTGATGAGAAAAGGTCAGAGGACAAGTACTCTGATAGGAGAAGGTCCAATAGAGCTGAACCTTCATCATCAAGAAGAAGAGAAGAACCAAAGAAGGATGATGATGAAGACCTGTGCTATAACTGCAAAAAGAAAGGGCACTTCCAGTATGAATGCCCTGAACTGAGCTCTAAAGAAAGGAGAGAGAGACAAGCCAAAAGAGACAGAAAGTTCACCAATAGAAAGGCCATGATGGCTGGTGAAGAATCTGATAGTGCTGAAAGCTTCAACTCTTCTGATGGACTGTTCTCCAACAGTGAAGATGATGATGATGTCTGCAACATGGCTCTTGAGGATGATGGGGTATCATCTACTTCTAGCTCACCATCATTCATCTCACAAAACAATAGTGAGGTCAACCTGAAGCTTTCCCTTGGAAAGTTGATGGAAGATTTCACTATGTTACAAGAATTTCATGATAACTGTGTGAGAGAAAATGAAAGATTGGCTATTGAGCTTGCCAAAATTTCTGAGGTAGTTGTTGATGTCAAATCTACTGAGGTGTATCAACAAGTCTTGAGAGAGCTTGAGGAAGCAAATCTCAGGATAGTTGACCAACAAAAGGAGATTGATGATCAACTTCTCTCTCAAAAGAGAAAAGATTTTGAACTGAAAATTCTAAATGCTAAGTTTGAAAACCTCTCACATGAATATGACATTCTTAAATCAAGTGAAGAGAGCTTGAAACTAAAGATGTCTGCTCTGAAGAAATCCTCTAGAGCAATAGAGGAAATTCAGAGTTATCAAAGACCTATGGCTCAAAGAAGTGGATTAGGTTTTGATCCATTTGAATCTTCACCTTGTCTTAGTGTTGCCTCCACAAGTAACACTAAGAGAATCTTTGTTAAGTCAGTGGCACAAACTGAAAATGAAGTAATTCAGCCACTGAACAAAGGAAAGGGCAAAATGGATGATCTGCCTACTCAAGTGCTTCAGGAGAATAGGCCAAAACCTAAGGAAATGGCCAAAGCTCCTGAACATAAGAGGAATGTTGGTCAGCAGAGTAAACCCAATGGAAGGGAAACTCTCCTGAACAATGTTCAGAGGAGTTATCCAAGGTATAATCAGCCTAGGCCAACTCTTCTGAGAAAGCCTCAGCTGACTAGACCTAAGGACAACTATCCTCAAAGGCAAAATAAAATGAGACAACCAAAACCCTTCATGCCAAAGGGTAATGGTCATAAGAAAACCTTTCCTCAAAGATTCCCTCAAGTAGCACAAAGAACTCATAAGTTGAGGAGATTTGACAACTCTCCTGAAACTTACAGAGTTAACACATTCACACATACTTTCCCCAAGGCATTTAAGGGAAAGACAGTGTATGTAGATGCCAGAGGAAGACAACTTAGCCACCTTGAATCAATCAGGGTTATTAGGCAAGTTTGGGTTTCTAAAGGTACAGCTAACCTCTCAGGACCCAAAACTCAAAGGGTACCTAAACCAATCTAATTGCAGGTACCAATGGGCCACGAGAAGAGGAGCATGAGCAAAAAGTCAGCATGGTACCTTGACAGTGGATGCTCAAGGCACATGACTGGAAATAAGGAACTCCTCACTGATTTTATTGAAAAAGAAGGCCCAAATGTCACATTTGGAGACAGCTCACAAGCAACAACAAAAGGTTATGGTACTTTGATGATTGGTAACATCAAAGTATCCCATGTGTCTTATGTGGCTGGTCTCAAGTATAATCTCCTAAGTATCAGTCAATTCTGTGATAAAAATTTCAATGTTGAGTTTTCTAGTGGAAAATGCTTAATCAAAGATAAGGCTCAACAAACTCTACTGACTGGAACTAGGAAAGGAAATGTGTATTTTGCAGACTGTGACAAGTCTACTGATGTTGCATGCTTCATTGCTAAGAGTTCTAGTGAACAAAGTTGGTTATGGCATAAAAGATTAAACCACTTGAACTTCAAAACAATGAACAAAATTGCAAGAAATGCATTATTTAAAGGACTACCTAATGAGGTTTTCATTAAGGAGCATGTTTGCAAATCATGCCAAGAGGGAAAACAGATTAAAGCCTCATTTAAAGGAAAACCAGTCATCTCTACTGAAAGGGTACTTGAACTTCTACATATGGACTTATTTGGACCAATTACCCCTGCAAGCATAAATGGTAGAAAATACACATTGGTTGTAGTAGATGACTTATCTAGGTTCACATGGGTAATATTTCTCCTTAATAAGAAGGAAACTCAAGTCAAACTGCCTGAACTTCTAAAGAGATTGTCAAATGAGAAAAGCCTTAGCATTATCAAGATAAGATCTGATAAAGGCACTGAGTTCAAAAATTCATACTTCAATGAGTATTGCACATCTAATGGAATAGCTCATGAAACCTCAGCAGCTAGAACTCCCCAACAAAATGGAGTTGCAGAAAGAAGGAACAGAACTTTAAAAGAAGCTGCTAGAACCTTAATTGCTGATTCAAAATTACCTAAGAGGTTTTGGGCTGAAGCTATAAACACTGCATGCCATACTCAAAATAGATGTTTGATTACTAAGGGGCAAGGCAAAACCCCCTATGAACTCTGGAAAGGAAGAATGCCTAAAGTGTCATACTTTCACATCTTTGGTTGTAAGTGTTTTATACACAATAATGGGAAAGAATAGTTGAAAGCCTTTGATAGCAAAGCTGATGAGGGAGTGTTTCTTGGATACTCTCAAATAAGTAAAGCTTTCAGAGTCTACAACAAGAAAACCATTATTGTAGAAGAAACACCTCATGTTGTGTTTGATGAATCTATTCATGAGTTCAGGAATGAGAACTTAGAACCAGAAGAAATCACACAGAGGACAACCAGACTGAGCTTAAAAGACAAAGACACTGAATTCATAGAAGTTGTCCAAGCCAACCTACCTGAAAAACTCCCATTGGACAACAACCCTGAAGGCAACCTTCCTGAGGCAAACCCCACTGAAGGAAATGGTGAACTGAATGATCCAATCCCAGTTCACATCCAGGTAACAACTACCAATGAAGAAGCAGTTCCTGCTGAGGTAGTTAATGGGTCAAATAATAAAGGGGGAACTCAAAATGTTGAAAATGCCAATGTCCCTGACATTGAGGACAACACCCCTGATTATGATCCTGAATTAGATCCTGCATTCAATTATCCTGAATTTTATGATCAAAATGACTCAATTTCAGTAGAGGACAACTCTACTGAAGAGATCAGAAAAAGAAGGACTTGGTTGTCTGACCATCCTACTGATCTAATACTTGGTGATCCAAGTATAGGAGTCAAAACTAGGAGATTTCATGGTGAAAGTGCTCTTTTCTGTTGTTTCTTGTCAGAGCAAGAACCAAGTGACATTGAGGAAGCACTTCAAGATGCCAATTGGATCACAGCCATGCAGGAAGAACTGAATCAATTCATCAGAAATGAAGTATGGGAGCTGGTGGATAGACCTTCACATCAAGATGTTATTGGAACAAAGTGGGTGTTCAAGAACAAGAAGAATGAAAATGATGTGATTATCAGAAACAAAGCAAGACTAGTGGCAAAGGGTTATTGCCAACATGAAGGCATTGACTATGATGAGACCTTTGCACCTGTGGCAAGGCTAGAAGCAATAAGGCTCTTTCTAGCCTATGCAGCCCACAAGAGGTTCAAAGTGTACCAAATGGATGTCAAGAGTGCCTTTCTGAATGGAGTCTTGAAAGAAGAAGTCTATATGGAGCAACCACCTGGTTTTGAGGTTGGAGACCAAGTTTACAGACTGAAGAAAGCTCTATATGGAATCAAGCAAGCCCCTAGGGCTTGGTATGATACACTATCACAGTTTCTCTTGGATCATGGATTCATCAAGGGAACTGTGGATAGAACACTCTTCAGAATCACTGAAGGAGAGGACATTTTGCTTGTCCAAATTTTTGTGGATGACATAATATTTGGATCCCCCAATGAGAAGCTATGTGAGAAGTTCTCCAAGCTAATGCAAAGCAAGTTTGAGATGTCCATGATGGGGTTGATGAACTTCTTTTTGGGTCTTCAAGTCAAGCAATCAAAGGAAGGTATCTTCATCAACCAAGCTAAGTACACCAGAGAAATGATCAAGAAGTTTGGGTGTGCTACTAGAAAGCCAGTAAGGATCCCAATGAACATAAATTGGAAGATGGATCCTGATGAGAGTGGTGTTTCAACCAACTCTACTGAGTATAGAGGAATCATTGGTTCACTCCTCTATCTCACTGCCAGCAGACCTGACATCACCTTTACAGTAGGTGTTTGTGCAAGGTTTCAAGCAAATCCTAAGAAAAGCCATCTTGAGGCTGCAAAGAGGATCTTGAAGTACCTCAAAGGCACTGATGACAACATTGAGTTAACTGGCTACTCAGATGCTGATTATGGAGGTTGCAGAATTGATAGAAAGTCCACTTCAGGGACTTGTCAATTCTTAGGCAACAAACTGATATCTTGGTTTTCCAAGAAGCCAAAACACAGTGGCTACTTCCACCACTGAAGCTGAGTATGTTGCAGCTGGAAGTTGTTGTGCTCAAATCCTTTGGTTGAGACAACAACTCAGAGATTACAAAGTCAACTCTACTGAAGTGCCAATATTTTGTGATAACAATAGTGCAATTGCAATATCACAAAATCCTGTATTGCACACAAGATGCAAACATGTGGACATCAAGCATCACTTCATTAGAGATCATGTGGAGAAGAAGGACATAAAGTTGGTCAAGATCCACACAGATCATCAACAAGCTGATATTCTAACAAAGCCACTTGTAGAGGCAAGGTTTCTGGAGCTATCAGCAGAGTTGGGATTACTTGATCCAGGGAAGTTGGACAAGTAAAATCCATTACATTTAATGGGAGTAAGGGGAACTTGAATGACTTTCAGCAGACTTGGTCAAGTCTACTGAAATTCAGAAGAGATGGCCTCAAACTTTCAAGACACTTGTCCACATCTTTTCAAGACACTTGTCGAAGTGGGGTCAGATAAGTTATCTTGGCTATCAAACTAATTCCTTGGTTTGATAAGCACCTATTTTGGGTAATCATTGCCTACTTCGATACCTGTCCCAATTACAGATATCATCCTTATAGGATTTAATTTGTCCCCCACCCAAAAGGTCACTTTCCCTGCATTAAATGCCAAGATTTAACTCTTGTTTGCATTACACTTTTCAAGCCATGATCTACCTTGAAAACTCCCCAACCATTAACTAATATTAAATAACTTCCACGTTTTGAATAAAGCCAATAACTCACTTGTACATTGGTTTTTGACCATTGGATCAAAACTGGCCAACTCCCCTGAAGTTAATCCTGGCCGTCCAAGTGTGTTTTTCCATTTTTGACACCCGTTGAAAACACACAAAACTCACCAACTCATTGACAAACATTCTTTTTAGAATATTCTCAAGTCTTAAGATCCCCCACAAACTCTTCTTCCCCAAGTATTCGAAACCCTAGCTCATTTTCTCAAAACTCTCTCAAACTCATTTCTGAAACTCTCAATGGCTCCCAAAGTTAGACCAGAAATGATCATTGATTTCTCCAACAAAGCTCTAGACCTTGATTTTGGATACCTGAGCAACAAAAACAGCCTTCACTTGGAGCCCATCATGTCTTTTGAAAGTGAAGATCCTGTTATTACACCCACCTTGAGATGGTTGAGGAGGGCAGGCCTTCAGAAGTTCATGGAAGAAAGGCCAAGCTCTTGTTTGGAAAGCTTCATGGCTGAATTCTTTGCCTTTCTTAAGTGGAGAGGCAAGCCAGAAGATGGTGAAGTTTCCATAAGACTTTCCTATGTGGCAGAAGGAGAGGAGGAAGAGAGATTTCATAGAGTGAAATTCTCTTCAGAAGATCTTGAAGGAGCCTTTGGATTGCCTTCTGAGGGAAGGAATCCAGAAGTTTATGGTACTGGACTTGAAGATGAAATAGCTCAAGAATGGCTATTAGTACCAGTCCCTCTCTCTTCAACACAAAACAAGAAGACTCTCAAGCCAAAATTTCTCAATCTATTTGAGGTAATCACTAAGAGTCTTATGAGCAATACTGGAAGCTTGGAGCAGGTCAGCCATCCAAGGATCAGAATTATGGCTGCAGTAATTGATGCTAGTGACAAAGGCATCAAATTTGATTGGAGGACCTTCATCATGTCTGAGATGATGAAGGAAAAGGCCAAATTCAAGGTAAAAGCCCACAACAAGGTTGTGCTAGAAGGGAAACTCAAGTATTGCACCAGGGCAAGCTTGTTGATTGAGAGATTTTCCCACTATTCATAAATGCAAACCTTTGCAAAGCCCCTCCCTGCCCAAAAGATAATGTTTAGAAAGCTCAGCAAGAAAACTAAGCAAAGGAGGATGCTTTTGGCCAAACCTGCTGAAGAGAAGGAGGAGGAGAAGCCCAAGTTGAAAAGAAGGACTAAGGCCAGAGTGGCAAAGACAAGGAAAGTGTCTCAAATCCCCTCAGAGGAGAATTCAGGAGCTTCAACTGAGATTGAAGAAGTTGCTGAAGACGGAGTGAATGTGCCTTCTGACCATTCAGAAGAGTTGAGACAGAAGTACAATGAGACTAGACAAAAGTCTAGAGGTGATAAGAGGATCAGGGAGGTTGTCCCTGAAAAGGATGGTGAAGGAAGTGGGAGTAGTAGGGCTAGCAAGAGAAGGGCCAAGCCTTCTGACAAGGTGTTGGAGCTTCAGGAGTAAAGGTCTCTCCAACTTGCTCTAAGAGAGAGCAGAGCTGAAAGCAGGACCAAGTCCAAGTCAAGGACCAACTCATCTGGTTCTAGAACTCCAGAATCCAGGGTCCCTGAAGGTCAACCAATGGAGGCCAACATTCCTGAAATTCAGAATCCTGAGCCCAACTCCCCTGAAACCCACATAACCCCAACCAATCAACCAATCACCCCTATCAACCTTATAAAGAGATATTCTCCAGAAGGGAGTGTGCAAAGGAGTGGGATAGATGTGCTAGCAGATATAGCAGTAGATGAGACAAGATTGCAATCTCCCCTTGACTCATCTATGCTCAATTACTCAAAGCTTTTAGAAGCTGCACTCTTTGAACCAACCCCCTTGAGCAAAGCCCCTTCAGATTCATTGCTCTCAAAAGCAACTGAAGTACCTTCAATTGCACCCAACCCTTTTGAAGCCAATATCCCTGAACTCAACCTTCCTGAAGCCACTTTAGGAGAACCCAGAGCCAACTCCCCTATAACCCAAATTCCCATTCTAGTGGAGATGAGGAGGAGTATACTTATGAAAGTATGCTGTTGGGATATAAATTCACCCTAAGCCCCACTTGATGTTAGAATAGTTTTGATGGCCAAAACACTTAGAGTTTATAAATGTAATAGGATCAGCTGACTTGTATAGAACAGCTTAGACTAGTCTTGTGTGATCAACTGTATTGATATCAGCTGATCAGCACAGTCCTGGCTTACATGCCTATCCTCAAGATGAGAAGAGTAGAAGACATGAAGACTAGAAGATCCTTGAAGACCAGATAAGTTAAGGTGCTTGTATACCTACCTATCTGATGGAGTCCCAGATTGAAGATGGCCTAAAGCAGTACAAAGAATTTCCAGATCAGAAGAGTGTTACTCGTCTGATATCAGAAGACAGAAGACCTAAGGCCAGAAGAGTAGTCAGAAGACTAGAGGTACAGATCAGAAGACTATGTGCTCTTCCAGGACTCGGCTGATTCCTAAGTCATCTTGCAATTCAAACGAAGACCTACCTTATTTAGAAGATTGACATGATCCCAGGATTGAAGCAATCAAGCGGCTGGAATCAAGGAATCAAGCTATTATGGAAAGATTGCTCAAACGGCTAGTCAACTCCAACGGCTATTTGTAACCAATCTTCATTATAAATACAAGAGGATGAGGAATCACAAAGCACAGGAAGTCACAAGAGAGAATTCAAAAGCTAAGCAAGCAATCAAGCAAAAGCCATACTGTTCCAAGAGTTCTCCAAGAGCCAGAAATCCATTAAATTATCCATAGCTCTTAAGTGCTTCCTATCCAACCCTTAAGAACCTGAAACCTGTTCATAGTGTATATCAATTGTTTTAGGCATAGTGGTTAAGCAAATTATAAGCTTGAACCATTAGTTGGATACATCTCAAAAACCCCAAAACCCTCACCGAAAGGTTAAAGTTTTTGAACCCCTCAAAGTGCAAGTGCTTACAATCACTTGTGGAGACCGCAGCTGTTAGGACGGCTCAGATCTCAAAGTCCTAACCTTGGGACTATAAAGGACAAGACCCTTGTAATTTGTGGAAATTAAAGGGATTAAACATCACGTTAGGACGTGAGAGTGGACGTAGGAACGTATATCCGAACCACTATAAATCCGGTGTTATTTACTTTCTGCACTTTACATTTCTGCCTTTACATTCATTATTATATAGTGCATACTGTTATTTCAACACTCTTTAAAACAGGCCATAACTTTCAAACCGGCATCAGCTGAGTATTTTCATTAAGTAGAACAAGTTACAAGAACGAGTCTAAACAAGGGCCACCAAAATTCCGCATACAACCTTAACAATCAGATCACTATAGTCATCTGGACCAGCAGACTTGCAGTCCAGTTGACATAGCAATCAGAAGAGGTTCCCAACTCTGTTTGAAAAAGTTTTAAAGTCTATTCACCCCTCCCCTCTAGACTTTAATCCCATTCACTACTCGTTCAGGGACCAACAAGTGGTATCAGAGCAGTGGTTCTAACGGACTACTGTCTCTAGATTATCAGAAGACTTGAGGGAGTCTTTCTGTAGTCCTCTTGAACAGATCTTTTTAAAAAAAAAAAAACTTGTTTTTGAAAACTCATACAGCATGAGTGCTAACATGAGAAAGTTGCCTAAGTTTTCGTTGAGGATTATGATTACTGGAAGATCAGGATGAGGAAGAATCTTACATCAGTCCACTACAAGATGTGGTCTGTAATCACAGAAGGCCCGATCACCATCATGACAGTCAACACTGCAAATGGTGATCCAGAAGTCCAAGTTGGAGAGCTGGTTCCCAAGCCTATGAAGGACCTCACACCAGAAGAGATGAAGCAATCAAATCTTGATAGCATTGCTCAAGATTACATAATGCAAACTCTTCCAAATGAGTACATTGCAAAGGTAATCCACTGTCAGTCAGCCAGAGAGATGTGGGAGGCATTGGCACTTCTCTGTGAAGGAACTGAGCTGATCAAGGAATCCAAGTTGTCTACAGCAGTCAAGAAGTTCGAACACTTCAAGATGCAACCAGAAGAGTCTATTGATCAGTTAGACAATAGATTTACCAAGATCATCAATGAGATAGAATCTCTGGGCAAGAAATATACAAATACAGAGAAAAATCTAAAGATCTTAGACTCTCTAACCAAGAAATGGAGACTCAAGAAGACCATCATCAAGGATACTCAAGATATTAAGAAGTGGTCTGCTCAAACTCTATTTCAGAATCTAAAAGCTCATGAATATGATCTGGAAAGAGAAGAAAACTCAGGAAGTGATGAGCAAACTGCAACCCCATCTACCTCCAAGACTGTAGCCTTCAAGGCAGCCAATACAAAAGCTGCAAGTACCTCATCTGGCAAGACCTCTCTGAAAACATAAGACTGTGAAGGATCAGACATGAGTCTGAAGGAACAAATGGCTCTTATGATCAAAATATTTGAAAGGATGAACACCCTCAACAGCAAATATAGAAAATTCTATAGAAACTACAAAGATAGAAGAGCAAGTTCACCCTCCAGAAGTTCCAGAGAAAGAACACCAGAAAGACATCCTAGAAGGGATGTGGAGTCATCTGACAGCCGAGGATCTAGAAGAAGAGATGCCACTCCTCCAAGGAGAGGCAACTCAAATCAGAAACATGGATCTTGCTTCAACTGTGGCAAACCAGGTCACTATGTCTATGAATGTCCTGAGCTGGATTTGGATGACAAGAAAGAAAGAAGGCCAAGAAGAACCTCAGACAAGAAAGCAATGGTGACTGAAGAATCTGAATATCAAAGTGATGAACTCCCTACATCACCAGACGATCAAATCTTTTCAGATGATTCAGACGACCTAGCTATGATGGCCATAGGTGAAAATGAGGTAAACTCCTATACTAGTACTTTCCATTCACCTATTTTTTCACAATCAGATGAGATAAACTTATCTGAAGGCGAATCAGAAGACACCTATTATCAATCTTTAAGAAAGGTAAAAGGTGATCTTGATATTGCCACTAGAGCTTTCATAGAAGTGGAAGAGGAGAATAAGGATCTAAGGAAAGAAATTGCTAAGTTGAAAAAGGCTAAGTTTGAGAACACCCCTGAGTTGGTCACAATGAATGAAAGATTGACCAGAGAAGTGGAGCTTCTTAAGGAAGAAAATACCACAATAACTCAGTTGTATGAGGGGATGTTACAAACTCAAGCTTTAGAAACTAAGGAACTTCGTTCACTACAATCCAAATTCAATGATCTCTTCCAAACACACAAGCTCTTAGAAAAGGAGAAGGAATGCCTAAATCAAAAGATTTCAGAGTTCAATAAAGCTTCTACTACTATTGAAAGTATCTCTGAGTATTATAGATCAAATGGCAATAAGATGGGTTTTGGTTATGAACTTAATCCATCTACATCCTTTCCAGCTGGGGGTAGTACACCTAACAAGTGCACTACTCAGACACATGAAAAGGGTGAGTGTTCTAAACACAATGAACCTAATATGAACCAAAAGGCATCTGTACCAGCTAAGGCTAACTATCCCAAAAACAAAAATGGTAAAGGACAAGCTAACCCCAAGCCTGTACAGAGAAACAGCAGACAGCCTAGACCATCTCGCCTGAGACAGTCTCAGCTGTATGCTGCTCCAGCCAAGAAGAAGAAATCTTCTTCAAACAAATCTGTTCTCTTTGCACCCCCTATCTCTTATGATATTGTGAGAACAGAAGAGTATGGTCCATATAATCGTGTGCATCGACCAGCTAATGCACCCAGGCCGAATGTAACTAGTCAAAAGATCATGTATGTACACTCCTATAAAGGGAAACCATTTTACTATTACTTAGCTGACACAAAGAACAAATCAGATCAGTCCAAGGTGCTGACTGGTAAGATTTGGTTCTGTGATGCCCGAGGGAAACAACTCAAATGTTCAAGGTTGTTTAAACGACCAATGTATATGTGGGTTCCCAAGGGTAGTACTAACACCCAAGGACCCAAAATAAAATGGGTACCTAAGACTTAACTTTTCTTGCAGGAAAGGAGGGACCTATACAGAAGAGGAGGTCTAGCAGGAGAAACTTGGTACATAGATAGTGGATGCTCAACTCACATGACAGGAACCAAAGCCCTGCTGACCAACTACATAGAGAAGAAAGGTCCAAAAGTTTTCTTTGGTGATAACGCGCATGGTAACACAAAAGGATATGGCACCCTTAAAAATGGTGACATTGAGGTACATGATGTATCATATGTAGAAGGTCTTAAGTTTAATTTATTATCTGTTTCTCATTTTTGTGACACTGGTTACTCAGTCAAATTCTCTAAAGATGAGTGTCTCATAAGTGATAAGAGAACAAAACAAAACCTTCTAACAGGATCTAGAAAGGGAAGTATGTATCTTGCAAATTGGAACAGCTGTCCTAAGGATACATGTCTGCTTGTGAAGAGCCCTAAAGATGTCAGCTGGCTATGGCACAAACGTCTTAGTCATCTGAACTTTAAGACTATGAACAAGCTAGCAAGGGAATCCTTAGTTGATGGTCTGCCTAATGAACTCTACTGTAAAGATCAGGTATGTGATGCATGTCAACAAGGAAAGCAAACAAAGGTCTCCTTCAAGACCAAGAAGACAGCATCAACCAGCAGAGTTCTTGAATTGCTTCACATGGATCTCTTTGGACCAATCACTCCAACCACTCTAACAGGAAGAAAGTACACTCTTATTGTTGTAGATGACTACTCCAAGTTTACTTGGATTATCTTCTTATACAAGAAGAGTGAAACAAAGCAGAAACTTCCTGAACTATTGAAGAGGATCCAAGTAGAGAAAGGAGAACCAATTGTGAAAATTAGAAGTGACAAAGGCACTGAATTCATTAACTCTTATATTATTGCCTATTGTACTACTAATGGTATTCAGCATGAGACAAGTGCAGCAAGAACACCTCAACAGAATGGTGTAGCTGAAAGAAGAGTCAGAACACTCAAAGAAGCTGCCAGAACACTCCTTGCTGAATTCTCCACTCCCAAGAAGTTATGGGCAGAAGCCATCAACACAGCTTGTCACACTCAAAATAGGTCAGGTATTCACAAACTCAGCTGCAGAACAGATGAGACATCTAGTGATCAAGTCTAGACCAGATGAGTTCATTGAAGTAAATGAACCTTTCCCTGAAGAACCAGAGGAGGATAAGCCTCATAGACCTGTCACTAGATCTCAAACTCAGGCAGGACAAGCTGACCAGAATCAAGATGCACCAATCCCAAATGCCAGGGGGAATGATCTTTTTGACACACAAGATACAGATAATGATCGACCTAATCAAGTCAACCCTCCTGATGGCACTAGATCAGATGAGAATCCAAGCTCATCCAATGCAGATACTCCCGTGAGGCATACATGGAGAAACAATCATCCATCAAACCTCATCTTAGGAGGAGCAGAATCAGGTGTCAAGACCAGAAGACAACTGAATCAGAACTCACAATCATCTATGTTCTGCTGGTGTGCCTTCTTATCCAACATTGAACCAGCTGACATAGAAGAAGCAATGACAGATAGCAATTGGATCACTGCTATGCAAGAAGAACTAAACCAATTCGAAAGAAATGAAGTCTGGGAATTGGTAGATCGTCCTGAAAACCACAATGTAGTAGGAACAAAGTGGGTATTCAAGAACAAGAAGGACGAAAATGATGTGATAACTAGAAATAAGGCTAGGCTAGTTGCAAAAGGATACTCTCAATCTGAAGGAATTGACTATGATGAAACCTTTCCTCCAGTAGCCAGATTAGAAGCCATACGACTGTTTCTAGCCTATGCATCATATATGGGCTTCAAGGTATATCAAATGGACGTCAAGAGTGCTTTTCTAAATGGTATTCTGGTAGAAGAAGTATATGTAGAGCTGCCTCCAGGATTTGAAAAAGGTGAACAAGTATATCGACTGAAGAAGGCTCTCTATGGTCTAAAACAAGCCCCTAGAGCTTGGTATGACACATTGTCACAATTCCTACTTGACAATGGATATACAAAAGGCAAAGTGGATAGAACTCTTTTCAGAATACAAGAAGGAGAAGACATTCTAATGGTACAAATATATGTAGATGACATTATATTTGGATCACCCAATCAAGAGATGTGCAAGAAGTTCTCTGAACTTATGCAAGGAAAATTTGAAATGAGCATGATGGGTGAGATGAATTACTTCCTAGGACTTCAAGTCAAGCAGAGTTCAGAAGGGATCTTCATCAACCAGTCCAAGTATACCAAGAGTCTATTAGAAAGATTCAAAGCTCTACAATGCAAGACTGCAAGGATTCCAATGATGACATCTTTCAAAATGGAACCAGATGAGTCCGGAAAGGCAGTTGATCAAGCTGAATATAGAGCACTGATCGGATCTCTACTATACCTTACAGCTAGCAGACCAGACATAACATTTGCTGTAGGAGTATGTGCTAGGTTTCAAGCAAACCCAAAGCAAAGTCATCTAGAAGCAGCAAGGAAGATTCTCAAGTACCTAAAAGGAACAGTCAACCTAGGACTATGGTACCCTGCTGATGACAATCTAGAATTGAGTGGCTATTCTGACTCAGACTATGGAGGATGTAGAATTGATAGGAAATCCACATCTGGAACCTGTCAATTCCTAGGCAACAAGTTGATATCATGGTTCTCAAAGAAGCAAACCTCAGTTGCAACCTCCACCACTGAAGCAGAGTATATGGCAGCTGGTAGTTGTTGTAGTCAGCTGCTCTGGCTAGTTCAATAACTCAAGGATTACAATGTAGAGGCAAGAGAAGTCCCTATCTATTGTGATAGCAGCAGTGCCATTGCCATCACTCAAAATCCAGTCCTCCACACAAGGTGCAAGCATGTCGACATCCGACACCACTTCATAAGAGACCACCTTGAAAAGAAGGACATCAAGATGGAGAAAATTCACACAGATATCCAAAGAGCAGACATCTTGACTAAGCCCCTAGCTGAAGAACGATTCAAGACCCTATGCTACAGCTTAGGACTCCTGGATCCAAGCACATGAAGAGAAGAGATCAGCTGAAGACCTCAGCTGATACAGGTGCAGCAGACTAGGAGGATCAGATGAGGTGAATAGATACCCTCATCTTCAGGTAAGTTCATTCCCGATGAAGACAAATAAAGCTGAGGGAAAACTTAGAGTCATCTAATCAAGGGGGAATCAATGATACCTTAAGAATCCTTGATGAAATACTCTAAAATCTGCATTGCATATCATACATATATATATATAGACAGCAGACTTGAACAAGGCTATTTGATTTCTTTACAAGCAATGTATAATTATGTATATTAATAAATTATTCTTCATAAAATACTTTATCTTGTATACATACATACAGTACACTATTGAGTTATACTGGTTGGATTAATACACCATCCTCACCGACTCAACAATATGCATGCACTGTACGGATTTCAAATAACTCTTGCTCAAAATTTATAAATTCTGCATTCCATAAGATAAAGTCTGAATATCTTTAAATGTGAACCCTTAGATCAAGAATCTCATTGTTGATCTTAAGAAGTAACTTTTCAGAAATACAGACCTATCAACTCTATAATTTTGTCATCTTTCACTCCACTACCTCATTTCTACCCCTATAAAAGGAGGAAGTTATGAGAACACCTAAGAACACAAATCACCAACTATAATTTTTGTTTCAGGTATGGAGAAGATCGAAAGAAAAGATGGAATGGAGATCATTCTTCAACCAAAGTCTTGGGTGAAGGAGATGAAAATTTGTCCAGAAGATGAAGATGATGCAGATCAACATACTTGGCCTACTCAACATGAGTATACCTGTGAAAACTAGAGGAAGGAGAGAAGTCCTTATTGAAAACTAGAGGAAAGAGAGATGCAGAGGACAGAGTAGCAAACAAGCAGAGCTTCTTCTCCAGGGGGAAGTTCTACATGGAGAGCTTGTTATCAAAAGCTATTGTGTCTAAACAGAACATGAAGGCTGAGTCCATGGCTCTCTCTTCGACTCCATTGAAGCCTCTTCCAATCTTCCTTCTCTTTCAAGAGTAGCGAAGAGATTCAATTAGGACACATTTGATGCAACAACCCAGCTGATGATGAGGAACATCAGATGGTAAGGGCAACCTGAACCAGTGGGATATCATCCAGGCTGATCATCTACATATTGATTTGATGGTCCTACTTGATTCAGACAGAGCTGGAAGATCCATCAAACCAGGTTGGATCACCACTCACAATGAAGCTGGAAGATCCATCATCCAGGTTGGATCATCACAGCAACAATGAAGGATCCATCAAGCCAAGTTGGACCTTCAAAGCACAGAAGATTTACTCAGCAAATCTCAAACCTCCACTCAGCTGATCAGAAGACCTACTCAGCTGACCAGAAGACTTCCAAGAGAAATCAGCAGACATTTTCAAGAAATCAGAAGACGTCACTCTGCTGATCAGATCACTTGATTTTTGAGTTTAAATGACTATCTTTGATCATGTAATTCATTCTAGATTTATTCCTGAATGTAATTAAACAAATTGGCTTATATAAGGAATGCAATTCTCTTATAAAAAATGGCCTTGATGATCAATTCTTGCCACAAAATTAGTCACAACGGCTATTTTTGGTAATGATGTCATTAATACTCAATTACCAAATTGCCGGCAAATCAACAGTTGCCACATGGCAAATTCAGCCGGTAAATTTAAAGACAGCCCAAAATCAAAGAAGGAAAATCTTGGGCTCTACTCCACAATTAAATCCAAATCTGACCGTTAGATCAAGAATTGTTGGAGTATATATATACACACCCTTAAACCTCTCCCAAACTCTTTCGCTTACAATTCACTTTTGCTCTCAATACTCTCTCGTCCTGCAAATTTCTTTCAAGCTCTCAAAACCTAACACTCAAACACTACTATGGCAATCATTGAGATTTACGACGAGAAGACCAAGGGCACTGGCACCTTGGATGCTGCAAAATGGTCCAAGGAAGGGAAGATGTTCACAGAGAATGCTCTGTTTTTCAAAGGCAAACACACAGCTGCAAACAAGGAAATCCTTCTTCGCTGCATCAACCTCAACCTTCGAGATTTTCTGGAAGCAGCACCCACGAATGTGTATGAACAAGATGTGCTGACTTTCTACTCCAATGCTGTGATGAAGGGTTCTCACGTTGAAAGTGTCATGGGTGGACACAAGGCCAAAGTAACAAGGGAAATCCTCCAAGAACTGTTCGGTTTGACAAGGGGGAAGATCAATATCTCCACCTACATCATGGGTAAGGAGAAAGAATACATGGAGATGTTCACTGGTGGTCAAATCAAGGCTGAAGATGCCTCCGCACTGAAGAAATCTCAATTGGAACCTAAGTTTCAAACCCTAATGGATATAGCAGGCAAGATGCTGCTTGGTAACACTTTCAGTCATGATGCTGTTACCACTCTGAAAGTTCGAGTTATGGCAGCAATCTGGGATCAGATTGATGGAGATTGGCAAGGACTCTTTTTGGACAGAATTGCTCTTGAAGCCAAGAAGGTAACCTTAGACCTTCAATTTAGAGAATGGAAGGTGACCTCTACTGTCAGCTTTGTCAACAAGCTGAGTATCATTCTTCCAGAAATACTCCCCAGAAAATACAAGATGGGACCTCACAAGACCTTCCACATCTCCAAATATTACTTGAGGAAGGATGCTCTTGCTGAGGCAGCAAGGTTGAAAGAGGAGAAGAGGAAGTTGTTGGCTGAAGCACCTTCCAAAGATGCAGTTGAAGAGGCAGAAGAGTCTACTCAAGACTCTGCTGCAGAAGAAGAAGAGGAGCCATCCAAAGAAGAGGCTCAAAAGAAGGCTGCTGAGGATGATGATGACAATCAGACCTTAGCACAAAGAAGATATCTGATCAGATCAGGGCTCATCTCCCCATCTGATTCAGATGTCACTCCAACTGCCTCTCCCTTGAAGAAGGCAGTTACTTCTAACCCCTCTCTCACCTTCACTCCTTCCAAGTTGTCAAAGGGTCAGAAGAGAAAGAAGAACACTTCTTCTTTCACAAAGAAATCCAAGAAATCCAGGCTCCCTACTCCCATGAGCATAGCCCCTATTTCATCCTTCAACCCTTCTGATGATTCCAACCCATCTGAACCCCCAAACACTGAAAACCAAATCCCTGCTGATGTTCAAACAGCAGACAAACAACCTCAGACCACCTCCACACAATCTGCTGATGATCAAACTCAGATTATATCCACAATCCTTGCTGACATTCAAACAGCACATGATCAGGATCATCAAGCTCAAACACCCACTGATCTTCAAGAAGGAACTGAACCAGACCAGCAGACTCAAAACCCTGCTGATGAAGAAACCACTATAGAAGAAATCACTCCCCAAATCCCTGCTGATACTCACACAGCAGAGGAACATACCCCAGCTACCCAATCTCCTATCCTCTCTGCCCCAACTGCTCCAGAAGACTTAGCACCAGCAGCCCTGGATGAAGCTGGCCCTTCTCAACCTCAATTCAAGATGGTTCACTACCCCATGTGTACAACAGAGAAGATAATGAGGATGAAGATAGGCAACCTGCTCAAATCCACTACCCCTGGAGTTGATGAGAATTCAATCCAGTTTGAGCAAGTGCTTAGGATATGCACTTGGATTGAGCTCAGAAGAGATGATGTGGATGACCTTCTTGATGTCATTGAAGGAATGGGAGGAAAGGAAAACTTCCTCGACTGGGAAATGGAGCAAAAGGAAGTTGCTCAAGTTCTTTCTTATGCTCAACTGCTATCAGACGAGGCACTGACTACAGTTTGCAACCGGATTCTAGGAATCCCCACTACTGATGTCTCTATCCCAGAAGACTCATCAGATCAGCAGACAGCTGAACAAGCACAGATGAAGGAATCAGCTGCACCAGCCTTGGTGGACGACTCAGCTGCCCCTGCTCAAGACTCAGCTGCCCCTGCTGAAGACTCAGCTGCACCAGCTGACAAAGAAGAATTTGAAAGAGAAGTAGTCAGAATACCAGCTCACTTCAGACCTTCAGACGAACTGACTCACTTCATTGAAAATCAAGAGGATCCAGGCAGACGAATGATGACCCATCTGACCAAGGCCACTACCTGCTTCCTCAATGAGGAGTACCTATCAGCTGAAGAAAGAGGCAAAGCAGTAATTGTTCATCCAAAGCCTCAAGGTACACCCTCTACTTCTACCCCATCTGTTGACCATACAGCAGACATCTGCTCCCAGGTCAAAGCTGCAATAGACTTGCACTTTAAGAAAGGCTTAGGCCTGCAGCTAGGTAGATATGTTGAGAAAGCTGCAAGGGAACAGAAGACCCGTCTTCGTGACCAAATCCTTGACATTGAAGACAAGTTTGGTGAAGCACTCCATCAGCAGATAAGAGAATACTTAAGTACCTATCAAAAGTTGTCAGCTGACACCTCCAAAAGGTTTGCTGATCTTTACACTGATGAGATGCACCGCATGGAAACCACCTACAAGCAAAGAATTGAGGATGCTGAAGCAAGAGCCACTGAAGGACAAGCTCTCCTTAAATCAGCTGCAGAGGAAAATGAAAAATTGCAGACTCAGCTGAAGGAGACAGCAGCCAAGTTGGAAGCACTTACAGCTAGATTTGAAGCTGCCTCCTCGTCCAATTCTCATGCTGAAGTTCTTGAGCACAGCATAACTCATCTGACCCACATTGGCAAAGCCAATGCCATGGCTCTAAAGCAGACTCTGACGGTGGAAATTCTGAATGCCATGAAGCCTTTTGCGGCTGCACTTGCTGAAGCCAAAAAGGGGGAAGATGTGTTGATAAAGGCTCTAGAGAAGTCTACTGCCCAGCAAGCTGAACTGGTAGTAGCACAAGATGACTTGACTGAAACCTTGGGTGGTTTAAAGAGCAAAATCAAGAACAGGCAAGGCAAAGGCAAAGAAATTGCTCAAGGAGATACCCAAGCACCCACTCAGGCTCCTGCCAAAACTCTTCAGATCACTGCTTCTGAAGAACAAGTCCCTGAAAAGAGAATGACAAGGAAAAGAAAGGCAGATGAGCAAGCTCGGACCAGCAAGAAGCCAACTCCAGCAGAGCCTACTGCAGAAGAGAAGGAGGCTCTAGAGTTGAAGAAGAAGAAGTTGCTTGAAGCTCAAGAGCTTAAGCAAAAGAAGCTGAATGATGCGAAGGCAGTCAAAGCCAAATTTGAAAGAAGAATTGCCAAACTCAGGAAAGCACAAGAAGACAAGGTCCTGGTGTTTGATAGCAATTATGTGGACTACTTAGCCCTTCAAGATGAGCTACCAAGATGGTATCCTCTGAAGAAGAAGTGGCAATTTCAACACCACATAGTAAGGAAATTTGGCCCTCTTCCTACTTATGAAGAAGAATTTCTCCAATTCTCCCAGTTCATGAACTTTGAAGATCCAGAATTCTGGGAAGTAATTGTCAAGACAGTCAAAGGACTTGACAACTGCAGAATCCTAACTCCTGAAGAACCCAAATGGGATCCACCCCTTCTGGACTCAGGAAGAGTCAACATGATTGAAATCAAGAAGATTTTGTACAAGATTTATGAAGAGGAGAATGTTACAGACATGCAGCACATGGAAGAAGTTCGAGCTCGTCTGTACCTGGCCTACCGCATTTAAAGAACAGAAGACCTGATGAAGACTACATTAGAAGTTTAAAGAAACTATTACTTGTAATCTGTAAAAGTTCTATCTATATTCAAGTTCTAGTTCTTTTTGCTTACAAGACAAACTCTCATTGTCTTCATCAGATACTTCAGTTTTAGCATATTATAAACTCTTATCTTATTTCATTAAGAGCATTTATCAAGTATAGTTTTGGCTTCATCAAAAAGGGGGAAATTGTTGGGATATAAATTCACCCTAAGCCCCACTTGATGTTAGAATAGTTTTGATGGCCAAAACACTTAGAGTTTATAAATGTAATAGGATCAGCTGACTTGTATAGAACAGCTTAGACTAGTCTTGTGTGATCAACTGTATTGATATCAGCTGATCAGCACAGTCCTGGCTTACATGCCTATCCTCAAGATGAGAAGAGTAGAAGACATGAAGACTAGAAGATCCTTGAAGACCAGATAAGTTAAGGTGCTTGTATACCTACCTATCTGATGGAGTCCCAGATTGAAGATGGCCTAAAGCAGTACAAAGAATTTCCAGATCAGAAGAGTGTTACTCGTCTGATATCAGAAGACAGAAGACCTAAGGCCAGAAGAGTAGTCAGAAGACTAGAAGTACAGATCAGAAGACTATGTGCTCTTCCAGGACTCGGCTGATTCCTAAGTCATCTTGCAATTCAAACGAAGGCCTACCTTATTTAGAAGATTGACATAATCCCAGGATTGAAGCAATCAACCGGCTGGAATCAAGGAATCAAGCTATTATGGAAAGATTGCTCAAACGGCTAGTCAACTCCAACGGCTAGTTGTAACCAATCTTCATTATAAATACAAGAGGATGAGGAATCACAAAGCACAGGAAGTCACAAGAGAGAATTCAAAAGCTAAGCAAGCAATCAAGCAAAAGCCATACTGTTCCAAGAGTTCTCCAAGAGCCAGAAATCCATTAAATTATCCATAGCTCTTAAGTGCTTCCTATCCAACCCTTAAGAACCTGAAACCTGTTCATAGTGTATATCAATTGTTTTAGGCATAGTGGTTAAGCAAATTATAAGCTTGAACCATTAGTTGGATACATCTCAAAAACCCCAAAACCCTCACCGAAAGGTTAAAGTTTTTGAACCCCTCAAAGTGCAAGTGCTTACAATCACTTGTGGAGACCGCAGCTGTTAGGACGGCTCAGATCTCAAAGTCCTAACCTTGGGACTATAAAGGACAAGACCCTTGTAATTTGTGGAAATTAAAGGGATTAAACATCACGTTAGGACGTGAGAGTGGACGTAGGAACGTATATCCGAACCACTATAAATCCGGTGTTATTTACTTTCTGCACTTTACATTTCTGCCTTTACATTCATTATTATATAGTGCATACTGTTATTTCAACACTCTTTAAAACAGGCCATAACTTTCAAACCGGCATCAGCTGAGTATTTTCATTAAGTAGAACAAGTTACAAGAACGAGTCTAAACAAGGGCCACCAAAATTCCGCATACAACCTTAACAATCAGATCACTATAGTCATCTGGACCAGCAGACTTGCAGTCCAGTTGACATAGCAATCAGAAGAGGTTCCCAACTCTGTTTGAAAAAGTTTTAAAGTCTATTCACCCCTCCCCTCTAGACTTTAATCCCATTCACTACTCGTTCAGGGACCAACATATGCTCAGAGGAGGAGCCAAGGCTAGTGATGCGTCGAAAAAGAACGCCTTCAGATATCAGCCGTTCCTCTACGAGCACTGCTAATCACGAATCGAATCACTCGTTTGTCTTTGGCAATCTTCACGTAAATCTCCTTGAGAGTCCAAAAATGACCTGCAAAAGCACACCGGAGGGGGGCTCCGGCGTGGAAGCTCCGACGCTCAAGTCAGATTCGATCGTAGGCGAAATTAGAGAGGAATTCCCCTGTATATCTAGGGAAATTCCGGCGAATACAGTGATGTTTCTTTTCAATTCAGTGTATGTTTAGTAAAAATGTATGTATATGTCCAAGAACGTAATTAAGAATATGGAAAGAACCTGCTTATATACCTGGTCCCCCTCTCAGGAGAGAGAAAGACTCTTTCTTCCTAGATTTGCTCATCCATTCCTGTAAATCCGGCCCAACCCCCTGAAGACCTGGTTTATACCCCTCACGACTTGGCCCTTCAATATACTGGCCCTATCTTCACGGGCTGACCTTTTCCTTTGACTCAACTAGGAGAAACTGGTCTATACTACGTATTCCCTTTGGGCCTGACCTCTGGGCTCAAAGGTTATTAGGCTTCGAACATGGGCTGAAAGCCCAACTATCCTCATTCCCCTCTTTGGGCCTAGGAGTGTACAAATCCAATCTTTAAGCCCGTTGACCTAATTGAGATTACTATAATTCATCCCGTTTCCACGTGTCGACTTTTCCAGGAGCGACATATTTATCTACATCAACCACTCCCCCCTCTTCTCGTAAAATACCTCAAATTTATGAGAGTAGGAAATAACAAGATGAATTAACCTGAACACCTCTTCGTACAGATCCTCGCCACCTTTCCTTCAATACTCTCTTCCATTCCTGGATACACCCAAGTTCAAGTTTCAGAGAGTGTATCATGTCGCCCTGGGAAATTATATCCCTCTCTGAAACCCTCGAGTCCTAGGGAGCTCAAAACTCTCTAAAATTTCCCCACTTCAGGGATATTAGGTGTTATGGCTCGTACTCTGAACCTTAAGGACTCTTAAGTGGCTAACACTTATCACTCAGAAACTCTCAGCCATATCCTGGCTCAATATGGTTTAGATCTCAAACCTCTCGAACTCTTTAAATGATTTACACTTCTCAAAATCTCCAGCTATACCTTGGCTAGGCCCCTATCCCTCTTTCCCCAGTGAAACCTTCCACTGGGTCAGTTACTAAGCATACCAGGTCCTCTACTGAGAAGGTTATGATTTCCTCGTTGCCTCTCACCTTTGATGCCTCTAAAAAGAAGAAGTCCAAAGTTAAGTCCTCTCTGCCCAATGTCGCTCCCAATGCACCTGGTGAGATTAATGTTGATCATCTCATAGCTTTCATAGAGCGTCACACTCCGACCCATGCCACGGAGGCGCTTAATGCTCTATCCTCGGACGAGCGAGTTGAACGCTTGGAGGCTACTCTCCCTTTAGCTGGGATGAAACTATGCATCGACTATCTTTTTACCTCCGCCATGGGTCAGAAGTTTTTGGGTACCCTGTATCAGGAATGGTTGGAAGCCTTTCTTAAGAGTACCAGCTTCTTAGGGGCAATGGGCACATATATCCCTCACTTCATAGATCATGGGTTTTCCAATGCCGTAGCTGAACACTCTGCTCCTGGATTCAATGGGCAGTACACCCGTGCTCTTCGTTTGGACGACCTTGTACCGGCGAAGGATATGACTTTCCCTATCCATGTGGCTAACCCAGATCCCGTGGCAGCCGGTGCTCTAGAGGAGAAGGCAGAGGGAGGTGGTTCCAGTGGGCAAGTTGATGAAGCAGGAGAAGGTTCCGAGGGGAAGAATGATGTTCCCCTCTCTTCATAACTTTATTTCCCTAATAACACTTTGGTACTTTTAAAACACTTTTTATTTTGTTAAGGCCTCTAAGGACCTTTTTTGGTATTTTCCGGAGACTCCACACTCCGGGGTTTTTCTGTGGAGGGCTTAGGCATGGTGCCTCAAGTCTTGAATATTTCTGCTTTCCTTCCGCTCAATATCGTACCTGCACATTTATCACTTGACATGCATATATATATATATATATATCTGACTATGTTATTAGATGTGTAACGTAATATCCGCCCTGCTTATGAATCTAGCATGTTTCCGGCGTTTTCTTGACACGTAAAGGCTCTAAAGCTCTTAGAGAAACCTTAATGAGGAGATAGGGTCGATATCCCGGTACCTACTTGGTGGTTTGCTAATGTTTCCAGTCTTTCTCTTAACACTAGAATTTTAGGGATTATCCTCTCCCCTAGGTCAGAATTCGTAGGGATTATACTCTCCCTTAAGTTGTTTATACTCGTGAGAGTTGTTTATACTCGTAAGAGTTAGTTTATACTCGTAAGAGTTAGTTTATACTCGTAAGAGTTGTTTATACTCGTAAGAGTTAGTTTATACTCGTAAGAGTTGTTTATACTCGTAAGAGTTAGTTTATACTCGTAAGAGTTAGTTTATACTCGTAAGAGTTAGTTTATACTCGTAAGAGTTGTTTATACTCGTAAGAGTTGGTTTATACTCGTAAGAGTTCTTAGGGATAGGGTTTACAGGCAAGTTAATTGTATCTTCTGCTTCTATACCCCCTACTCCCCCTAGCTTTAGAGGCTGTCGTGGATAGAAACTTTAGGAATTGTTCCTAGGCATTTTCTATTCGAATCTTTATGAGCTGGTGTAAGTCTCTTTATCTTGCAATATCTCTATCATGTTATGTTTTAGTTTCCAAAACACATTCGTTATTTCAGCACTCATTATGCGGACCCCTAACAGTTATCTCATGCAAAGAATCTCAGGAATATCTCAAAATATCATATCTTATTAAATTCACAAACAATAAATGCAAGTCATACCTGACTCATGCCAACCGCCCTACCCCCTCTACCGAGAGGGTAAAATTACCCATCGAATTTCTCAGGGACTCGGTGTCCCTCAACTTGTTCACACGTGTACTCTTATCTCTGATATACCTCAAGGTCTTGGATACTCAACTCAAGTTTAGGGAGCTCCTAAAGGGAAACTCCTTCATTATGTTCTGGTTCAGCTTAAGAGTGACATGTAAATCTTCAGGCTTACTCGTATATCAGTCTCAAATCAATCCTGTAAAAATACACCAAAAAAGGCTTCCTACATAGGCTCTCCAGTGCTCGGATAAGCGTCATAAGCATCAATTATATAGTTCAAACATGAAATAACCAAATAATATAAATAAAGTCTCCTTTGATCTCAAACCTGAGACCTGGACCCCCTCTAGGACCTCCTATCATGGCAAGACGATTAATTTCTCTAATCTCCAATCTCAGAAGGGGATCAACCTGTTCGGCCTTAAGGCTCGGGCCTCTCGGGACAGTGGAGTCCCTGGGTCTTTGTTCAGCTCTGTGAGGATTTCTCTCCAGTCTCCTCCAATCCTTCCATCAACTCTAGTTATTGGACTTATTATTTCGGTTACTTAGGGCTATTGGCCCTTAAGTACTTCAAAATGCTCAAATCATGTTTCATCACTTTAAAAGGATCATATCATGCAATATTAAAAATTCATTATCTTTTCAAAAATAAAACTTCATAGCATCGAACAAACAAATCAAATCAACTTCCACTCTAAAAATCATAAATAAAGTGGATCATGCTCACTCAAATAATCTCTTCGAATGAAAATTACAATGAATATTCAATTCTCCATGTTTCATCATAAATGAGTATTTCCAGTACATGCAAGCTTCAAGGTCCTAAACGAGGACATAACTCAAGACATATCCTTGTTTAAAGATAAAAAGGTAAGAAGTAGCACTTTTCATTTTTTGATCTCAAGGATCTGAATAAGCTCAATCTATAATTTGAAATCATATCTAAAGTACAGAAACATGTCAATCATACACAATTTGAAAATAGTTATGCTAGCTTTGGTTTCCAGAACCATAGTCATCATCAATTCTCCCACATGAAGTAGTCATAGAACTCAACATATGAATCACCTACTCATGCTTCTAAGATTTCAAGTAATTCTCAATTCCAATATCATTTATAAAACATCTACATAAATCAATCGTGTAAGCTTAAGGGGACCCTTCTTAATTCAACGGAAAAGAGTAGCCTCGTATCATATATGTCAATCTCTTAAAGACATGTTCATAATAATATCTACAAGAATTAACACTTGTACTAACCAGTGGTACTAATGTACTCAGCATATCTCTGCTAGCCCTCACGGACCTGGGCTCTTAGGTCCTGGCCAATTCATGTTCATATCTCTGGTAACCCTCATGGACTGGAATACTTTATATCTCTGCCAGCCCTGGGGGACTGGAATACTCCATATCGCTGCCAGCCCTCGGGGACCTGAATACTCTATATCTCTTCCAGCCCTCGGGGACCTGAATACTCTATATCTCTGCCAGCACTCGGGGACCTGAATATCCCTCCAGAACCTCTTGCGTTTTCAGCACTCCCAGAGTTCTTAAGGATTTCTGGGCTGGACCTCCTCAAAATTTCTCGAAACAAAAAGGTTAAATAACAATTTGTACCAAGATTTAGTACGTGTTTTGTCAATATTCTAATGCTCATTCAATAAAAGGTGTATTCTCGGGCGAATCTTTCCACATATACAATACGTCTCATATTTTCGCAACATATTGATTGAAACGATTAACATCCACGCTAAACTAAATGGATTTAAATCATTCTCCACAACATCTTAGTTAAGGAGTAGTCATTTATGCAAATCACAACATATGATAGTTTATCATGGTTCTATCTATCATAGGTAAATTATTCTTCTCACTCAAATTCATCGCATCGACGAGTCTCATTCAAGTATCAGATTAGTATCAATCAATTAGCCAAGACAATGCATGCTACCTCATATATCACATTTTTCAACATAATAGTCAGAAAATGACTGTTGATGCAAATATTATCACAATCACTTTTTATCAGACTACACACATGTTCTCATTATAGACTTATATTTCTCATACAAACTAATTTTTCAGAAGTACTTAACACTAGATCATCAACAAAAATGACTTTCAAGTGATATTTCAATTTCAATTTACATAAAGAGTGCAGAGATACCTCCCTTAAGTTATCAAATACTCGAAAAGACTTGTGAGATTCCAGGTATATGTTCACCAAACCCTCGAAAAGACTTGTGAGATTCCAAGTATATGTTCAGGTCATTTCTGACCTACAGCCTCAGTCGCCCTCGGGAAGGCTATAGGGACTGGAGCGCCCTGGACAACCATCACCTTCTCCCTGGATCGTGTTATTATAACATTCAGTTGTTCAGTAGTCAATACCAGCAATTCTGAACCTGTAGCTGCTGGAGGTATCTCCCTGCTAGGTCCACTCCCGAGGGCTCCAGACATGTCACCCTCAGTAGGGATAGGAGTGTCTAGAGTCTCTTCCCTCAGATTCTGGACTTCTATTGGTGTAAGGCGCGGATTTTCCCCTGAAGGAACGAATGCGAGTCATTTTCCCGAACTTTCAACCAAATTCTTCGGAGGGGGAGGAAGGAAAATAGGTAGTGGAGTTCTTCCTCCCACTGGAATTCCAAATTCAGGTCGTATAGGGGAGGAAAATATATTCTTTCCCTCTTTAGTAGTTCGTCTAACAAGCTCATGTTCACCTCCAATAGTTAGGAAATAAATCTCACGTCTTAGATCTAGTTTCCCACAGACGGCGCCAGTTGATGCGTCGAAAAAGAACGCCTTCAGATATCAGTCGTTCCTCTACGAGCACTGCTAATCACGAATCGAATCACTCGTTTGTCTTTGGCAATCTTCACGTAAATCTCCTTGAGAGTCCAAAAATGACCTGCAAAAGCACACCGGAGGGGGGCTCCGGCGTGGAAGCTCCGACGCTCAAGTCAGATTCGATCGTAGGCGAAATCAGAGAGGAATTCCCCTGTATATCTAGGGAAATTCCGGCGAATACAGTGGTGTTTCTTCTCAATTCAGTGTATGTTTAGTAAAAATGTATGTATATGTCCAAGAACGTAATTAAGAATATGGAAAGAACCTGCTTATATACCTGGTCCCCCTCTCAGGAGAGAGAAAGACTCTTTCTTCCTAGATTTGCTCATCCATTCCTGTAAATCCGGCCCAACCCCCTGAAGACCTGGTTTATACCCCTCACGAATTGGCCCTTCAATATACTGGCCCTATCTTCACGGGCTGACCTTTTCCTTTGACTCAACTAGGAGAAACTGGTCTATACTACGTATTCCCTTTGGGCCTGACCTCTGGGCTCAAAGGTTATTAGGCTTCGAACATGGGCTGAAAGCCCAACTATCCTCATTCCCCTCTTTGGGCCTAGGAGTGTACAAATCCAATCTTTAAGCCCGTTGACCTAATTGAGATTACTATAATTCATCCCGTTTCCACGTGTCGACTTTTCCAGGAGCGACATATTTATCTACATCAGCTAGTGTGGACAGTTTGTATCCACAACTTGCTGGATTTCCAAGAATCCAGAAGATGTTCCATGATCTAAGGATGCTTGTTGATGTGAAGGACAAGACTATTATGGAGATATCACAAGTCATCCAAGATAACGGTGCAAACTGGTGGCAAGTAGAGGAAAGCAGATTGCTGCACTTTGCTGGAGTTTTAAAGACAAGACTCCTCATTGATGAGGAAGTTTTTGCAAAGTTAGTGGAGGATAAAATCATTGAGGAGAAGGAAAGGAAAGCTAAGGGCATCAAACACCCTGATAGTAGCTCCAATGATGATGATTCCCCTGATGATCGCTCAAACCCTTCAAAACCCAACCCTCCTGAAACCCCTCAAGCCAACCTCTCTAAGCCTTCTGTATCAGGTAGACTCTCAAACCCTCCTAAAACCTATCATAGAAAAGGCTCTGTGTCATCAGAGGTGTTGACCAAGGGTGGTAACACAACCAAGGACACATCTGCCAATGAAGGTTCTTCTGAACCCAAGGCACAGCCTAAAGATGTTGAGGTTCCTGTATTAGAGGCTGGTTTGGTTAAGGCCTATTCAGTGTCAGGAGAGTTGGACACAGATCAGCCCTTAATCATTCAGGATGACTCAGTGGCTGTTGATATAAGCACTGTAATCTCCCCACAACTGCCATCTTTGAACCTTGTTGAAGGTGGAGATGCTGCAGGTTTAGGTGATGAAGTTGAAAAGGAAAATCTAGTGGAAAACCAGAGGGAGTAGAGGATGATAGAGAGGTGGTGATTACTAGAATAGTGAGTGTACCACCAAATGAGGGTGATATAAGTGAGGAAGGACAGGCTATTCTTGAAGTCAAATCTGAACTTCAAGAATCCCTTGATGAGAGGAGGCCTGATTCCTTGTGTGAGGACATTTTTACTGAAGGGAGAAAAGAAATAGTTGAAAATGAGGAGAAGGCTGCTGATGTATCAAAGTCTTGTGAAAAAGAAATTGAGGGAGATAAGTGTGTTTTTACTGACTCTTTTGATTTATCTGATATTGCAGGTATAAGTTTTGAACAAATATTTGCAGATGACTTCTTGACAGATGCTCCCATTCAAGTTGACACTGGATCAGCACAAGCCTTGCTTGGGATGCAGTCAGAAAAGTTGGACTCCCTGTCTCACCAAGTCCAAACAGCTCATGCAGAAACCACTGGAACTTTGGATGAGCATGGAAGAACTTTAGCATCTGTTGAAATGAGGCTTACTGGCTCAGAAGATGTGGTTCTACCCATCTTGGAAGCTAGGATCAGTGGAGTTGAGACTTGTTTGCAAACCATCTCCACTGAAGTCATCAAAGCCATGAATACCATGAAGTCAGTGTCAAAGGATGTCAAGAAAGAGCAAACCTTGCTAAGGAATAACCACAACAGGAATGTGAAAACCTTGAGATCAGTAGTTAAGCAAGCTCTTGGAAGGAAGACAGCCCTGCAGAGGAAAAGAGCTGAAGAGCAAAGGCTAGCTATGGTAAAAGCAGCCTCAGAAAAGTTTTCCCAAGAAGTGTTGGCCAACATTGTTGAAGGTGCAGTGGCCAACCTCACTGAGCTCCTAAAGGCTCAATTAGATGCATCTCTGAAAGCAACCATGGAGGAGGTTGTCCAACAAAAGATGAAGCATGTTCTAGCCTTTCTAAGCTTGAGCAGTGACAGAATGCAGAACATACATGATGAAAATGTATACTTGTTGGAGGAGATGAAATCTCTAACCCAAGCCCAGTCCTTGATGGCATCAACTATGAGTGAACTGAAGCCTGAATGTTTTGATGCTGCCAAAAAGGGGGAAAGGGAAAGAGCAAGGGCAAAAGGTGCCTTAGTGATTGGAAGCCCAGTCAAGGGTAAGGACAAAGCTCCTGAGGGAAAAGTAAAGGAACCAGCAGTGCTGAACTTGGAAGAATTGGATGAAGAGGAGCAGTTAGCACTTGCTTTGAAGAATTCAATGGCCTCAGCTCAAGAGGAAAGAGTGAGGTTACAGCAAAGACCAGGTGGAGAAGTGTCTGGTTTGGACAAAGATGCTGAAGGTGTCCAAACTAGAGAAAAGATCAAGAGGGCCAAAGGAAAGAAAAGATCAGCTGAGACATTTACTGACTTTCCTAATAGCCTTGATCTGCCCCCTGAATTTAGAATTATTGATTAAGGGCCTACTTCAAAGAAGGCCAAAAATGCTAGAAAAATCAAGACTGTTGAAGAGCCCAAGAATGCTGACAAGAACAAAGATGCTGAAGAGCCCAAGACTGCTGAAAAGGACAAGTCTTCTGAATCTGCCAGAAGTGCTAAAGGTCCCAAGTCCACTGAAGATGTTGAAGAGCTATTTGCTGAAGGATTTGGACCTGAACCTAAGAAGAAGACAACTATCCTAGCTCATGATCCATCAAAGCTGTTTCATGAAGGGTATGGCAAAGACCCTGAAACTCAATAGAAGCTGGCCATGTTGAGGGCCCAAGAAAATATGGATTTGATGGATGAAGCACAAAGAGCAAGAGATAAAAGAAGAGCAGACTTCCAGAAGCCAAGAAGAAAGAGAGCAACTTATAACAAGATGAAGCCACAGCTGCTGATCCCAATGGACACCAAATATCCTCACTTGGATAAATGGGTGCCAATTCAGCTGAATGACTCATGGGAGGAAGCCAAAAGGGAGTTTGTCTATGATCAATATGTCATTGACAGATGGAATGGAAGAGATGCCAACTCCACTTTTGTTGAGTTCATGATAGAGTATTACAGAGAGCTTTATCAACAACTACTTGCAGCTGCTGATATTGCAAGATTTGAACTCACAGCTCCCAAGCCAATCATATACATGCCTCCAAAGCTTGAAGGATGGATTGACCAGGCAAGAATCCTGAAGGAATTTACTGAAATCCTCAAGCTGAACAAGATGGTTCTTGGACCTAAGGGAACAAACCAAGAAGCCATGGCACTGAAGAGGAGAGTGTGGGCACAATATGGGATGGTGCCACCTCCTGAGGATGATCTCTGAATTGGCTAAGACTTCTGACCTTTTTGATTGGTCAACTGTGCTGAAATTTGGTCAAGATTGCTGATGTGGTGTGCTATGATAATCTAATTGCTCTGATATGCATTGGTTGCTCTGATTTAAGCATGTGCTCTGATACCTGATGTTTTTTCTTTGATTCTTGAAGATCCAAATACTGTTAAGTGTTTTGGTGTTTGATCTGAAACTAGAAGATGCTCTGATATTTGAAGATCTAGATATGTTTGAAGTGATTAGATGTTTAAAGCTCTGATACTCTAGATCTTATGTTTTGTATATGCTCTGAATAGTTGTAATGAAATGATCTATTGTAATGATGTCTTGAATTCATGCTCTGATATGTTAATTTCAACTATGAACATGCTTGTAATGATTTTCATATAAATGATAGTTGAACTAACCTTGAATCGAGATACATTATTGCAGAAATCTCTCTATGCCTATATTTGAAACCTATGTGCAACATGAACAGTGAGTACACTAACACATTGCTTTTCAGGATTATTGACCTTAGTCATGTCTTCTGAAGATAAATGTAATAGGTGTAACTAAGTCACTTTTGCATAAAAGTATAGGTTTTGGCATCATCAAAAAGGGGGAAATTGTTGGGAATAAAATGAGATATGTTTTGATTCAATACCAAAACCCCCTGAGACATGCCTAAGTCAAGTTGAGTATGATCTAGAGATGTTAGAACATATAGAATAAAGGCTAGATGAGAAGCTGATATGTTAGGCAGCTCTTAGTTGAATAGATGCACAATTTGAGGGGGAACCTATGCTTTAAAGTTTATCAAGAACAAGTCCCCTCAAGGCTCAAATTCTGGAACAACCACTAAGCCTAATGAAGGCCAAGTATGCTGATCAGGAGAGTTGTCCAGGAGTGTTGTCTCAGCACAATTAAGCAAGATCAAATCTTCTGAAACCTTGAGGTCAACCATGCTGAAGAGTTAAAGACAACAAAGCCCTAAAGATCTTCAAAGAATCATGCTAAGTTCACTTTCAAGTGAATCAAAGGGCAAGAGCCAAGTCATCTGATATAAGCAAACCAACCTTGCTGATAAGCAAACCAACCTTGCTGATAAGCAAGACTGCTGATAGTGATAAGGAGAGTTGTCCAGTTGATAAGGAAAGTTGTCCTATCATTGGAACAACCTTCAGAAGCCATGTCCAAGTCCTAACAAGAGAATCTTAAAGTCAGACCTTGGGAAGAGTGCTGCAGAATGAAGACAAAGCTTAAACGACCGTTTATTTCCCAAATGAGGACATGTCACTATCAACATTCTGTCTTCAAAGTTGAAGAACTAAAAGAAGACATTTATGGACATTTGAGGCTGCCTCTCCAACGGGCAAATCCTTCAATTGGCTATAAATACAGAAGTGTGAAGACCATTTGAAAGCACCTCAACAATTGACAAGAATATCCAACTATCCTACGAGCAAGAGTGCTCTCAAAGCTTTCAAAGACTAACTTAGTCTTCAAACACTTCTTCTAAGCTGAACTCAATTGTATATCCTTACAAAGCTTAGAGAGATATCCTAATCCTTATACACTGATCTTCATTGTAAAGGATATCTCATTAGTTGGAACCTTACATCAATCCTTACCCCTTTCAAGAGTGAAAGTGAGAAGATTGTTGTAGTAGTAGTAGAAGTGGTAGGAGCTGACTGTTGAGAGAAGAACAGTTCAGTTCTGAGTTGAGAAGAGGGTACTAGGACTCTAGACATCCTAGGGATCAATTCACCAAGGAGTGGTGTTATTGATCAAGTGCACCTTGGCACTATAAAACAAGTTAATTCCAAGAGTGAAGGAATTATCCTGTTCAATCAGGGAAAGTGGATGTAGGAGCTTGAGTCTCTGAACCACTATAAACTCTTGTGTTGATTTGCTTTTCAAGTACTTTCATACATTCAACACTGCACACAAAACTGATCTTCCAAAAGATACATACTCAAAGACTGTGCAAAACCTATTTGGACAAAGTCTCTGAAACTGGACTGTATTGAATTGATTAAGTGATTTTCAGAACTAAAGGAGTCTAAACTAAAAGGGCCAACCACTATTCCGCACATATAACTCCCCTAGATAGTTATTCAACTAAGTACTCAATAGTACTTAGTAGTTTGATTATCTTAGAAGAGTTAATCATCTTCAGCAGAGTTGTCCAAGACAACCTTGCTGAGCTCTGGTTTGATCAAAGTCAAAAAGAATTTACATACAAGTGTATTCCCCCCCCCATACACTTGTTATATACTCCTTTCAGGACCAACAGCGTCCATCGCAATGCTAGCGGCAATCTCTTCAGCTCGTTCGAACGTTTCAGCTAACGTCGCGATACCTTGGCCTGAGATGACGTTTCGAATTTCTGCACGAAGACCATACCTAAATCTTTGAGCCTTATTAGCCTCTGTGTCCACCAGATGTGGAGCGAAACGACTCATCTGACTAAATTTTCGCTCATATTCCGCCATTGTCATGTTTCCTTGCTTCAAATTGAAGAACTCTGATTCCATCTTTACCAGGTAGGACGGCGGATAGTACTTGACCTTTATGATGCGCTTGAACTCTTCCCATGATAATGCTTCCCGCTCAGCAGCTGGTCGCATGCCCCAATACGAATTCGACCATATCTGTGCGTCTTCTCGAAGTTGAAAGGACGCACAAGCTACTCTTTGCGCATCAGTGCACATAATAAGTCCAAGAATACCCTCGATAGTCTCCATCCACTCTTCAAGTGCAGCCGGTCCATCGCGGTCGTTAAATGTAGGAGGTTTGAATCTGTTGAACTACTCCACAACCTTAAGTTGGCTTGCTTGGGGTGGTGGATGGAGGTTCTGTGCATTCAGTGTTTGAATTAGGTTGACCAGATTTGCCAACAAGTCATTTCCCTCTTGAGGCTAGTTTTGTCCTCCAGTAGTTTGAGCCGAATCAGCAGCATTTCGGGCTAAGTAAATCATTTAGTGGAATATTGTCCTCATTTTGTTGATTTTGTTTATTATCATTGGTTACGCGCACACGATTGCTTTGATTACCACCCCGAGCCATATCCTATAAAAATCAAATTACCTTAGAACTAAGGAACGTCATCTAATTTTAAGTCCATCTTACTTATCAATCACCATGATTATTATAAATATATTTTCATACTTATTCTATCATAAATGTCTTAGCTAATCATATCAATCTCAACATAGTAAAATATCATAGCATACCTTATTGGAGTTGAAGCAGTGGACGATGGTGGATGTCATAACATATAACTTTATTTTGAATGCATGTTTCAACTTTATATGCAAAAAAAAATAAAAAATCCAAAATGACAATTTAAAAAATAATTGACACTAAAAGATTTTTTTTTTTCACAAGTCTACAAGAACGTAGACCTGCTCTAATACCACTCTGTCACATCCCAATTTTAGGGCCTAGATGAAAATACTATACACTCTAGTATTTGACTAAAAATATGCATATTTTTATAAAACTTGGCAGCGGAATTAATTTCGTAAATAAATACTCAAACACATTTAAAAAATTCATATTAAATTTAAATTCAAAAGACAAGACTCAAACACTTTTTCATAAGGAAATAAAGTAGCGCATTAATTAAGAATGTGTTTAACTCAAAATGCGACTAATTAATTAAAAACAAAAATAATATACAGAAAACTTTGCATGGCAAGACATCCACGTTCACCGTCCCTCCACCACAACTCCGTCAATCTGAAAATATTAAAATAGATTAGGGTGAGCAAACAACTAGCTCGGTGGGATTCCTTTGTGACGTAGCGGAAACGTAAAACACACAGAATGAACGGAATAACGATATATTGAGACGATCGTCTTGATACTACGTATACTAGACGTCTCTTGAAAGGGGATAAAACCCTAGAAATTCAATCAATATTCAACAACCAGCAAAAAGCCCAGAACTTCTACTTAAATACTCTTAATCCCGTAATAGGCCGAGATTAACAAACTAACAAAAGCCCAACAAAATAAAAGTTTGAATTAAAAGATCTGCTCGAATCATGCAGATTAATTGACAGCTCTTCTTTCTTCATTCATTCGCATGTATATTCCTCATCATTCTCCCCGGGTTCAAGAAGATTCGACCTTGAATCTGTATCTTCGGCAAGCACATCCGCATTATCGCCCATAAAAGGAATCAAATGTTTCACGTTAAAGACATCCGCCGTGCGTATGTGAGGCGGCAACTTAAGACGATAAGCATTTGGATTAATCTTCTCAACCACTTCCACAGGACCTATCTTGCGCGCCTTCAGTTTATTGTATTCGTGTGCCGGAAATCGTTCTTTAGTGAGGACAACCCACACCCAGTCTCGCTCCTGAAATTCCAAATGGCGTCGATGGCTGTCCGCGGCCAATTTATATAGGGTGTTAGCCTCTATGAGACGCAGCTGTGTTGTCGCATGGATTTAGCGAAGTGATTCAATCAAGTCAGCAGCTCCCTTATCCGCACACACTGGAGAAGGTAATGACACCAGGTCGACCGGACCACGAGGGGAAGTGGCATAAACAATTTGAAACGGAGACATTCCAGTGTTGCGATTAACTGCTGCATTATGGGCAAATTCTGCCTGGCCTAATTTTGAGTCCCATGAACGCAAATGGTCCCCAACCAAACATCGTAACAAGTTGCCCAACGACCTGTTCACGACTTCGGTTTGTCTGTCGGTTTGCGGATGATATGCGGTACTGAAATCTAAACGGGTATTTGCCATACGCCATAAACTCTTCCAAAAGAAGCTTAAAAACCGAGTATCCCTATCCGAAACAATGGACGTGGGAAGGCCATGAAGACGATAAATCTCTCTAAAAATAATTGTGCCACATTCACTGCATCTGTCGTTTTCTTACATGGAATGAAATGAACCATTTTCGAGAACCTATCCACCACCACAAAAATGGAATCAAACCCCCGTTGAGTTCGGGGGAAACCCAACACAAAATCCATGCTTATAGCTGACCAAGGGCGAGATGGAACAGGCAGTGGGCGGTACAGCCCGGTATTGGTCGCACCCCCTTTGGACAATTGGCATATCTGACACCTAGCAACATATCGAGCCACATCCCTCCGGAGTGTTGGCCAAAATAATGATCTTGCCACTAATTCCACTGATCTGTCGCGACCTACATGGCCTGCACCATGCAATTCTGCTATCAGCTGTAAGCGCAATGAAATATCTAGAATGCAAAGGTGAATCCCTTTGAATAAATAACCCTCTTTAATCACATAATCATCATAGGTAGCCACTTGCGTTTTAGCATAGATTGGGCCAAAATGTCCATCCGACGGGTAGGCGATGGTAGACATTCGAAACCAGTCACCGTGATGCGCAAGTCATTAAGTAACAACGTACGCCGGCTTAGCGCATCAGCCACTCTGTTAAACGCCCCTGAGCGGTGCTTCAAGACGAATGTAAACTACTGTAAGAATGTTGTCCATGATGTATGACGGGCGGAAATATTATCTTGTGTAGCCAAATGTCGCAAAGCTTCATGATCCGTGAAAAGAATAAATTCACGGTGGAACAAATAATGCCGCCAATGTCGCACCGCTCGAACAATAGCATAAAACTCCATGTCATACGCACTATAACGAATTCGAGGCCCTGTGAGTTTTTCGCTGAAAAAAGCTATCGGTCTCCCCTGTTGGCTTAAAACAGCCCCTATGCCCACCTTGGAGGCATCACAAGACAATTCAAATGGCTGATCAAAATCAGGAAGTAAGAGAATCGGGGCCGACGTGAGACGCCGCTTTATGTCCTCGAACGCGGCTGTTGCTGCATCAGTCCAAGCAAATGATTTACCGCTAAGGAAATCAGTAATAGGGGCCACCACGGTACTAAAGTGGGCTATAAAACGCCTATAGAACGATGTCAAACCATGAAAATGTCATGGTTAAATATAATTTGCAAATAAAATTATTCACTCACAAACATGCGTACAATTTCATAAGTTTGTTGGCAAGGCCAACCATAATAACATAGGCTTGTTGGGTAAAAAACCATAGGATTGTTTGATGAACCAACCATAATAACATAGGCTGTTCGATAAACCAACCATAATAACATAGGTTGTTGGATAAACCAACCATAATAACATAAGTTGTAAGATGTAGCAAGCAACAAAATTACTCACACGAAATATTTAAAAATGACAAAGTATCCAATCAGGAAAATCCCACCTTAATTCTTGAGTAGTCTCGTAAATGCGTAACTTGAATTTAATACAAGAGTTACTCGTCACCTATAATAATAAATATTATTTTAGAATTATTATTAACAAATTAATAATTCCTAGAGTTATTTACTAATAATAAAAGTAACAGGTGGTACATTAAGCTATTGTTTTATAACTTAAATGATTATTACTAATAAATGTATACCTATATTCAAATAACTAAATAATAAGGTAATAATAATGACTATGTATCTGATTTAGACCATATATAGCCGCACAAACTCAGAAGTAGGTGGGGAAAATTCAACAATGAAGAGTTAAAAATAAGATTAGGGGGCAATAAAACTTTACCGTACTCAAATGAGGAAAGAAACCGTAATAGCTCTCCGATCCAAAGAACACGGCGACGCAAATGGTAATGACTCAATCACTATGCGCTAGGCTTAGAGTGTTTAGGCTAAAAAGGTTTCGTAGGGGGGGAGTTTCTCTTTGTGGGTTTCTGGTGAAAACCACAGCATGATATGTACTAAGAGATGGGATATGAAATCAGTCGAGATTAATCCGGGATTTGGAGAATTATACGTAGGAAATTAGTCTCCCAATTTAATTTCTAATTACAGATAGAATAGCAAAACTTGAGGGATGATTTCAAAATTAGTGGGGAGTTAGTATCTATATAATAAAAGCCTAACGTATCTGACCTCAAAATCAAACAAATTCATTAAATTTTACATCTTAGAAATATATGGAAAGGACGGCGTTTATTTGAAACTATACTAATGATAATATTTCTAAAATAGATATATATGTAAAATCTTTAAATATAATATATACTACTCGTTAATGTATACTAAACGTCTTATATATTATCCTTATATATATATATATATATCATATATTTATTTTATTCTATTTTAAAATAGTATCTTATACATTTTATAACTAATGATGATAAAATATTGGGTGTTAGACAACTAGGGTGAGATATCTTTTACAATTAAGCTCTGTGTAAGGATAAGTTATCTCTCTAAGCTTTGTATGATTTACAATGAGTTCAGCTTAGTTGGTAACTGGAAGTGTATGGAAACTCTTAGAATGAAATATTCTTTGAGGGTGCTTAAGGTTTGCAAGGCTTGAATGCTTGTAGTTTCCACACCTTAAATGGTCTCCATACTCCAGTATTTATAGAGCAAGATGAGGTTATGTCCGTTGGAGAGACAGCCTCAAAATGTCTATTTTTGTCTTCTTTGAATCTCTGCAACTTGAAGACGGACTCTAGAAAGTGACATGTCCTTAATTTGGGAAGTAAACGACTGGAAGCTTCTTGTCTTGACTTTGATGCACTCTTCCCAATGTCTGACTTGAAGATTCAGTTGGTCAAACATGGACATTACTTCTGATCATTGGTTCCTTGATAACGGTCAACTTTCCTTATCATCAGGACAGATCTGCTTATCACTCTCAGGCTGATTTGTCTTATCAGCAGTGTTGGCTAGCTCTCTTCAGTTGAGTTGGCTCTTTAACTTCACTGATCATTAGTTGATAGCTCTTAAGCATCCTTTCTTCCATATCAGTGGACTTGACCCCATCAGCACAGTTGACTCTTGCCTTAGAACATTTCTGGTTTAAGTGTGTTTAGTCAATTCTCCTGGACATCTCCTCTGAGCTTTGATATATACATCAGCAGACTTGGTCTTCTAGATGTGTTCTTCTGAATTGATCATCAGGGAGGTTGTCTCTTTACTGAGCTGATCTGAATCTCAGCACAGTTGGTCATTTAGCATTTCAGCAGTGTTGGGATCAATTTGATTCTGAGCCTTGAGGGACTTGATTCCTGTAATCTTCTAAGCTTGTGTTCCCCCTCAACTTATACTTCTAAAACATCTATGAGTTGCCTAACGTGTCAACTTCTCAACTAGCCTGATCTATATGTTCCAACATTCCTGAAACATATTCATTCAAAATGACTTCCTCTTACCTGGCATGTCTCAAGGGGTTTTGGTATCTTAAGAAAAATCTCATTTTATTCCCAACAATTTCCCCCTTTTTGATGATGCCAAAACCTATACAAAGGTGACTTGACTATATTATTACATGTATCTTCAGTAGAGATGGCTAAAGTCAAATTTCCTGAAAAGAGATGTTAGTACAATTACAGTTTAAGTGCATATAGGTTAAGTCAGGCAAGTTGAGACAATGAGATATTAACTCTTGAACAAAATGATTGATTTTCATTGATATAGCATATAAGCATTACAAGGCATGATGATAGTCAAAATCAACCAATCAGAGCATGTAATCAGAGCATATACTAAGCATAATTATCAGCAGCCATGAGCTCTTGGAGAATCCTTTGCTGATCTATGTAGCCTTGAAGCTTTGTAGGCATGTAGATGATGGGACCAGGGGCTTTGAACTCCACTCTTGCTATATCTTCAACAGCAAAGAGTTTCAGATAAAGTTCCCTATGCTTATCATACATGAATTGAGTGAAAATGCACTCAATGTCTTCATCCATCTGCCTATGACATAGAAGTCATAAACAAACTCTCTCTTAGCTTCCTCCCATTCATCATTCAGCTAGATTGGGACCCATTTATCAAGATGAGGATACTTCGTGTTCATCTTAATCAGCAGTTGTGGCTTCAGCTTGGTGTATGATGCTCTCTTTCTTCTTGGCTTAACAAAATTTACTCTTCTCAAATCTTTGGCTCTGTTAGCTTCCATTGGTTCTTCCATCTTTTCTTGTGCTCTCATCATGGACAACTTTTGCTGAGTTTCAGCATCCTTTCCAAATCCTTCTTCAAACAGCTTTGATGGATCATCAGCTAAAACTGAGGTCTTCTTCTTTTCAGGGCTCTTGGCCACTTCATCTTCAGCAACATCTTCAGCAGTCTTGCTCTTCTTTAGACAGGGTTCATCATCCATTTCTAAACTCAGAAGGCAAATCCATGTTGTTGGGAAAATCAGTGAAGGTCTCTTCTCTTCTTTTGCTCTTCTTTACTTTCTTGACCTTCCCGCTAACTTGGACATCTTCAGCTGACTTGCCCAAGCCTGCAGATTCTCGATCTGGCCTTTGTTGCCATCTTGCACTGAGGCCATAGAGTTTTTCACGGCAATTGATAGTTGCTCTTCTTCTTCAAGATCCTCTATGTCCAAAACTTTCTTGCCTTTGCCTTCAGCCTCAGGCACTTGTTCTTTCCTTTTACTGTCTTCTCCAATCTTCAACGCACCTTTGGCTCTTGCTCTTTTTCTTTCCCCCTTTTTGGCAGCATCAAAGCATTGGGGCTTAAGATCACCCATAGTGGTAGCCAATAAAGATTGGGCCTGGTTCAGGGACTTAATCTCTTCCAGAAGATAAATATTCTCATCATGAATGTTTTGCATCCTATCATTGCTCATGCAAAGGACGCAGCCATAACCGCTCAATTACATCTTCCCGTCCAAATACTATCGTTTTGTTCTTTTCAAATACGCCAAAGTGTTATGGCCAGTAACTCAGTGTCTTCTGTACTCAATTCTAGGATCAATTCGAACACAAACTCGGCCATTGTTTTCACAGCCAACATAGTCCTACTCAGTTGAGCTCTAAAACTAACTGTGTTTCATACCACCATAACCATCTCACAACCCGCAAATGCATGCCACTCCGTTTCAATTTCCATGTTACAATGTGGGCAAAGCTGATCAACTATAACATGTGTTTGAAACAGACTGTGTCGGGTGGGGAGGAATCCTTTGCACAATCTCCACAAATATTGTCGCACCTTAGGCGAAACTCAGATTTTCCATAAAGATTTCCAGTCAACTCCTCCCAACTCGGTCCCTCTTACCAGCTCATTTGCTGATAAGAAGTCTCCATTCGGAAAATACTTGGCCTTAAGAACCCAGTAAACAAGCGCATCTGGGTCGTTCCGAAGTCGCCAAGCCGTTTTTCCTAGCATTGCTACATTAAAAAGGTAGAGATCCCTGAAACCCATACCTCTATTTGACTTGGGAGTGCAAATGTTCCCCCACCAATATGCCACGTCGACAATTTAATTCCTGTCGTGTCACCACCTGACCCCCACCAATATGCATTCATCATGTGTTGAAGTTCATCAAGAAATGTTGGAGGAATCAGGAAGACCACCATGCAGTAAGCTAGTATCGCCTGCGCAGCTGCCTTGATGAGAACCTCTTTCCCAGCCTTAGAAATTTTATTTTTCCTCCAACCTTGAATTCTTGCCCATAACCGATCCTTCAAGTATCGAAATATCTCTCTTTTAGATCGGCCCATAAGCGAAGGTAGGCCAAGGTACCTTCCCATTTTAAGTGCACTATATACCCCCAGGATATTTCCAATCTCTTCGCGTTGAGTCAACTCCACATTTTTACTATAAAAAGTGCCCAACTTGTCATAGTTTATGGCCTGACCAGAAATCGCTTCATACTCATTTAATAAATCTTTCAAGTTCATGGCCTCCTCTGTTATGGCCCGACAAAATAATAGGTTATCGTCAGCAAATAATAAGTGAGAGATAGTAGGTGCTCTACGACATACCTTATGTTTGTGCAATGTGCCTATCGAGTTAGCCCTCCTGATCAACGTTGACAAGACCTCCGCACAAAGATTAAATAGATATGGGGATAAAGGGTCCCCCTGCCTTAATCCTCTCTTCTATATCACGGGTCCCACCATATCATTATTCACTTGAAAAGAGTACTTTATCCTCGTAACGCAAAGCATCATCCATCTGATCCATATGTTAGAAAAAACTAATTTATTTAGGATCCCTTCCAAGTAGCACCAGTCCACTCTATCATACGCTTTGGATATGTCAATCTTCAACGCCACATCTCCTATCTTACCCCTCTGCTTGTTCTTCATGACATGGATGGTTTCGAAAGCTATCATCACATTATCATGGATAGACCTCCCACTAATGAAAGCAGACTGCGATTTATCCACTAAATCCGATAGCACCTCCTTCAATATGTTACAAAGCGCCTTAGATAATATCTTATAGACCACATTACAGAGCGATCTAGGTCGGAGATCCTTCATCGAATAAGGATTTTCGCACTTCGGTATCAATACTACGTGAGTTTCGTTCAATGATGTCAGGAACCGAAATTCACGAAGCTAAGAAACTAGAGCATTAAAAATATTATGACCCACCGTGCCCCCAAAATTTTTTATAGAATGCAGGATTGAACCCATCCGGCCCTGGTGATTTGTCTGGGTGCATTTGTGATACAGCCTTCTCAAATTCCACCATCGTAAATAGTGCAGTAAGCTCTTGATTTTGTCTTTCAGGAAATAATATCCTTCATATTACTAAGTATGTCATCCATATTGGAATTACCATTACCTACTCCAAATATGCCCATAAAATAATTATTAACAATCTGGCACATGCTTACTTGATCCTAATGAAGTATTCCATTTACATCCTTCAGATTAATCAACTTGTTAGTTTTTCGTTTGGTCGATGTCATTTGATGAAAAAACTCGATATTCATATCGCCTCTCTTTAGCCAATATATTTTCGCTCTTTGACGCCAATGGTTTTCCTCATTCACAAGGATTTTCGCAAGACTACGTCGGCACTCCAAATAGCGCGTAGCTGCTGCGGCATCCATCTGTTGCTGGAGGATCTCAATTTCAGACTCAAGATCTTTCTTATTTTTCTTCATAGCAGTTGCCAAGTGGCTCCCCCATAACTCAATTGTCTCTGATGTAGCTTTGAGCCGCTTAAGCACGTTGAAGTCTTGGAATCTATCCCAAGCTCTCCGAACTACCGACGACACATCTTTCTCGGAGAGCCACTGGTTCTCAAATCGAAATCGTTGTCTCGATATATTTATTTGAGCCGACTTTGTCATTAGAAGAATGGGATTATGGTCGCTCACGGGTGCAACTAAATTATGAAGTATCGCATTAGGAAGTATGCCAAGACAGCGTACCCATTGCTTGATCGAGACGTTCTTCCTCCACACTCGCAGTCCCCTTGCCTCTTTGCCATGTGAATTTCTGGCCCAACATTACAACGTCAGATAGCATGCAATCGACCACAGCCTCTCTGAATCCATTAAGTAGACAGTTGGGATGTGGCACCCTACCACTTTTATCGTCCTCCGAGAGAAGGTCGTTGAAATATCCTATACAAAACCAGGGCAAATCGTTCATGTCGGGGAGGTGGCGAAGGAGGTTCCAAGAAAGGTTGCGTTGACTTCTACTCGGAAAACTATAATATCTTGTGAGTCTCCACTCACTCGATACATCTAAAACAATGATATCCACGTGATTCGAGAAGTAGTTTAGCACCACTGCAATTATTCATTTCCTTCCATAGTATCGCAATACCACCACTGTGCCTGTTACAATCAACTTCTAAACATGATTGGAAATTGTCACATCCCGATTTTAGGGGCCTAGATGAAAACACCAACTAAATAATACTCCCTACGTCCAATTTTATTATGCCCATTTCTTCGGGCACGAGTTTTAATGAATATTGATTAGTTTATGTATAAAGTAGATAAGTTGGAGGTATGATGGAATGTTGTGGGGTCCATTTATAGATAAAGTGATTGTTTATGAATAAATTTAGTGGCTATTTGAGTAAATAAATAATGGTTGGAGGATGGAGATGAAATAATGTGAATAGTATTATTTCCAAAAAGAGAATGAGCATAATGAAATTGGACAACAAAAAAAGAAAGTGTGAATAATGAAATGGGACGGAGGGAGTATATTTTAAAAATGCTTTGAAATACTGACGTAGATCAGATTTGTTACTACTTTATAAAAATATCAACAGCGAAAGTAAATATTAAAATAACGACAATTTTGAAAAACATAAAGCGAATCACTCTAAATAAATTAATATGCTTCAAAGGGATGTGAAAATTCTAAGTTGAATGCACTTTACAATTTTAAATAATGAAATAAATTAACATAATGATTTTTTTTTTCTCGAATGATATGCCCCACATCCACCGTCCCTCCACCGCGACTCTTTAATCTGTAAAATGTTAATATGATTGGGGTGAGCAAAACAACTAGCTCAGAGAGGACTCTCTTGTCAATGTTAAATACAAATAATGCAAAATCATCATCGAGTACTACAACACGTTGTAAATTTGGCAAGGACTCACAAGTGATCCGATCTACTATAGAAACTGTTGAACATACCATATCATATAACTTTAGTTGTTGACTATTCACTATGGAATGTCGCATTTTGACAATAACAATTCACATTCAAAGCATTTAATAGAGACAAACGTAAACTGAATAGAAATCCCCACCTCGATTATATGTCGTGGATGCAATGAATGCAATTTATGAAATAGAAATGATTTTAATCCTCTTGAAGTTGACTTCCATGATTCCAAAGTAGAATAAATAATACTGTAATTTTTTGTGTGAGAATATATTTATGGCGTATTGTTTTGTAAATAAGATCCTCTATTTATAGGATAGGAAATAGATTTTCTTGAGAGGAAAGTTAGGAAATCTATTGCAAACATCTCGATATGATTAAATCTTATTTTATGCAACATTTATAATAATAATTATTATCATTATTATTGACGACAGAAGGTGGTAAATTTTGAAATCAATTCATATGACATTCGAATTTAATTTTTTTTTTAAGAATGTCGTACTATCGGTACAAGAAAATCAAAGCAATTGATTATTTTATTTAGGGAATGGAGTAGTAGTATTGAAGTTAGAGAATTTTACGCCAAAATCTAGTATCTTAAAATTTAAATTTAATTAAGCTAATATCCAAATTAAAACTATTTATGTATGATAATATCTTTAAATAATATTATTATATATTTATTCAAAATAATATTTATAACATAATTAATTCACGTACATTCGATAAGAATAATCTACAAATTTTCAAAATCACGCGAAATGTCTTTAATCAAAAGAAAATGAAAATTTAAATACATTTTTAAAATAACTAACTTGAAAATTTAGGGGGTGTTACATCATTTCCCCCTTGAAAAATTTTCGTCCTCGAAAATCAGATTTTATTCGATAAAATATGCATGCATGTGTTGAAATTTTAAAAAGTCGTGTAGTGCATGCAATTAATATCATGGTTTCATTGCTTTAAACTTGGAACGTACGTAGCATGTGATGCATGTATCATGTGATCATCTTTCTATAATCAATAACAATAGGTCAAATTAAATTGCATGTTATACCTTGTTGGAGTTGATGCGGTGGGTGGTGGTGGATGCCATAACTTATGCTCAATAATACATAATTTAAATTATTTTGCAAAAATATTTCCTTAACTCGAGAAGTAAAAAAAAATTATTTTAAACAAGTCTACAAGAACGTAGACCTGCTCTGATACCACTCTGTCACATCCCGATTTTAGGGGCCTGGATGAAAACACCAACTAAATAATATATTTTAAAAATGCTTTGAAATACTGACGTAGATCAGATTTGTTACTACTTTATAAAAATATTTGTAGCAGAAGTAAATATTAAAATAACGACAATTTTAAAAAATATAAAGCGAATCACTCTAAATAAATTAATTTGCTTCAAAGGGATGTGAAAATTCTACGAATCACTCTAAATAAATTAATTTGCTTCAAAGGGATGTGAAAATTCTAAGTTGAATGCACTATACAATTTTAAATAATGAAATAAAATAACATAATGATTTTTTTTTTCTCGAATGATATGCACCACATCCACCATCCCTCCACCGCGACTCCTTAATCTATAAAATGTTAATATGATTGGGGTGAGCAAAACAACTAGCTTAGTGGGGACTCACTTGTCAATGTTAAATACAAATCATGCAAAATCATCATCGAATACTACAACACACTGTAAATTTAGCAAGGACCCACAAGTGATCCGAGCTACAATAGAAACTATTGAACATATCTTATAATATAACTGTAGTTGTTGACTGTTGACTATGGAATGTCGCATTTAGACAATAATAATTCACATTCAAAGCATTTAATAGAGACAAATGTAAACTGAATAGAAATCTCCTCCTCGATTATATGTCGTGGATGCAATATGAATGCAATTTATGCAATAGAAATTATTTTAATCTTCTTGAAGTCGACTTCCATGATTCCAAAGTAGAATAAATAATTCTGTAATTTTTTGTGTGAGAATATTTTTATGGCGTATTGTTTTGTAAATAGGATCATCTATTTATAGGAGAGGAAATAGATTTTCTTGAGAGAAAAGTTATGAAATCTATCGCGAAAATCTCGATATGATTAAATCTTATTTTATCCAAGATTTATAATAATTATTATTATCATTATTATTGACGACAGAAGGTGGTAAATTTTGAAATCAATTCATATGACATTCGAATTTAATTTTATTTTTAAGAATGAAAATCAAACCAATTGATTATTTTATATAGGGAATGGAGTAGTAGTATTGAAGTTAGAGAATTTTACGCCAAAAATCTAGTATCTTAAAATTAAATTTAATTAAGCTAATATCCAAATTAAAACTATTTAGGTAGAATAATATCTTTAAATAATATTATTATATATTTATTCAAGATAATATTTATAACATAATTAATTTACGTACATTCCATAAGAATAATCTACAAATTTTCAAAATCACGCAAAATCTCTTTAATTAAAAGAAAATAAAATTTTAAATACATTTTTAAAATAACTAACTTGAAAATTTAGGGGGAGTTACAGAAATTGAGTCTCACTCTAATCTCCTTAACTTACTTGAAAGTGATAACATTTCTTTGAGAAAAATAATGTCTAGTCTACGAGTTCGAGACAACTGAGTTGTCTCAATCCTCTAAAATTCCAACTCAACACTGTCATCGCTTCCGTAATATTCAGACCCCTCTACTGTAATCTTATAAGTCTCACAGACCCAACCCTTAACTTCAAATGATAAGATCACAAGAGATACACAACATAGACTCCCGGTATAAGTTTCCCCTTTCTTTTGGGTGTTTAGATTAAGAAATATGATAAAATAATAGATATAGTAGTAGTGATGTGATGGTGAGAGAGAAAATAATAGATTAGTAAGAGATGAAGTATGATAAAATAATAGATAAAGTAGAAATGATGTGATTGGGAGAGAGAAAATAATTTGCCAAAAATGGAATGGGAAATTTATAGTGGGACATTCAAAAAAGGAAAGTGGAAAACTTATAGTGGGACGGGGGAGTATATTATAAGAACCTCAAGATCGAGGTGAAATAACATTGGCTCTCACAGGGGAGAGAAGGCAATCAATAGCTTCCAACAACGAGAAGAAAAACTTTGAAACAGGGGTGCTTAACTAACCAGAGGCAGTGGTGATCATCATCCGGCAGATATGTGATGGAGATGATCAGGACAGACGTCGGACGTTCGTAGGTGTCACGCCCCAATTTTCATAAAGTAGATTTTGCGTAAAAACTTGACAATTTCAAAATAAAGGGACATGAACTGAAATTTAAATGCAAGAAAGTGGGACCATAAATCGATTTAATAATAAAATTATTTAAATAACAGCGGAAGAATCCTAAAAATTTAAAATATAAACAAGTCTCATAAAAGTTTAATACAGAAAATGTACTAGCTCGATTGGTTTTACTAAATAATAATATTGTCATCCACCGCCTCTCCTTGCCATCAACTCGTCAATCTGAAATGTTAAATGTATGGTATGAGCAAAACCACTAGCTCATTGAAGTCACTTTGACAATATTAAATACGACATACAAATAAAATGTATAATCACATATAACATGTAATTCACATAACTTTTCATCATACTCTTAAATAATTCATAATTAAGTTTCACTTCACGGTTTTCTCAAGGATCTCTTTTAAATCCCACCGGGTCCCCCTCAAAGACCTATTTTCAGCCCCGAGTTCTTTTCTTGTGCACGGCGGATCCCCCAAAGATCTCTCTTCAATCCCGGGTTCACCGAGGACCTCTTTTCAGTCCCGCTTCAATCCCGGGTTCACCGAGGACCTCTTTTCAGTCCCGGGTTTTAAGCCCCTGGCCTTTCATAAACCTTTTACATTAAAATATTCACTCACATTCAAGTCATATCACAATGCACATAAACAGTCTATTCATACGAAACAATGATATATATATAACTTATTTTTATGGTGAAAATATTTCTATGATTTAATTGGTGGGAAAAATAATAGTAAAATCAATGTATATAAAATAAGAGAATACAATAGAATTTGTTGAGAGAAATATTAGGGAGTTGAGAAATATTAGGGAATATGGATTACTAAATATTTGACCTGCATTTAAGATTTTAATAAAACTTCCCGAGAAACTTGGAAAAATGATTTTCTTTGAATAATTATATTTTAAATATTATTTTTTTTATTTATATAAAAAATATATATAATAATAATACTAAGCATACGTGTGTTTATGTTTATATCAAATATTTCTATTAAAGTATTAAACCTACGTACAATATTTCTAACAATAAATAAATATATATATATATATATATATTTATTAAATAATATCTTATACATTTCTAATATTTTTAACAATATTTCTAATATTTTTTTATTAAATAATATCTTATACATTTTAATTTATAATTTATGATAAAATTTGAGGTATTTCATTCTACCATCCTTAAAATATTTTGGTCCTCGAAAATCAGAATATGCTCAATAAAATATATATGGACATAAAACATAATCATAACATAGTCTTGTCTCGTAACGTATAATGAAATTTATAATGTACATATCTTATGGAGCTGAAGCGGGAGGCAGGGAGGCAGTGATGGACGACCTTTAACTTTTTTTTTTTTACCTTTTTTCTTTTTTTAATTATCTCGTTAAACAAAGTTTGTTTTTAAAAAAATTGACACTTAAATATTTATTTTAAACAGGTCTACGTTGTGGTGGACGACCTTTAACCTTTTTTTTTTTACTTTTTTACTTTTTTTCTTTTTTTAAATATCTTGTTAAACAAAGTTTGTTTTTAAAAAAATTGACACTTAAATATTTATTTTAAACAAGTCTACAAGAAAGTAGACCCCACCATCATGCCCCAATTTTCATAAAGTAGATTTTAACTTGACAATTTCAAAATAAAGGGAGATGAACTGAAATTTAAATACAAGAAAGTGGGACCATAAATCGATTTAATAATAAAATTATTTAAATAACAGCAGAAGAATCCTAAAAATTTAAAATATAAACAAGTCTCATAAAAGTTTAATACATAAAATGTACTAGCTCGATTGGTTTTACTAAATAATAATATTGTCATTCACCGCCTCTCCTTACCATCAACTCGTCAATCTGAAATGTTAAATGTATGGTATGAGCAAAACCACTAGCTCAGTGAAGTCACTTTGAAAATATTAAATACGACATACAAATAAAATGTATAATCACATATAACATGTAATTCACATAAAGTCACATACACACTTTTCATCATACTCTTAAATAATTCATAATTAAGGAGGGTGTATTCAATTGAGATTCTGTTGGATTTTTTTGGACTTTAAAAAGTCAGTAGATTTAGAAAATCTATAGACTCTATGCAGAGTTTGACTGACTTTTTTATTGATTTATATGGATTTTCATAGATTTGACAGGATTTTAAAATACACATTTTTTTATTAATTTACATGAATTTTCATAAACTACGCCTCTAAAACTATGGGTGCAAACATATATCGAACACACTTGTATATAAAAAAAATTATATAAATTATTTAGAAAAAATACCAAAAATATATTAGTTAAAAAAAAAATTATTATTCATCATTATTATTCTCATCTTCATTTCCACGGTTATACCTCGGCTTCAGTTTTGTGTTGTAATTGGCTTTGAGAAAGCAATTCCAAAATTTCTCTTCCATGTCAAGATGTGGTGAATGTTGATCTTTTTCATATTCGATTGGAAATTCATGACATTCTTTCCGAAGAAAGTTATGTAATACAGTCAATACTAACTCTGCTTGTGTTTGAAATGAGAACAGAGGTGGGTTTTGAAAATTGTGAATGACAAATTGCATTTCTGGGGTAACGACCTTGACCACCAAAATCTTTTAGATGATATCGAACCCCACGTGCTAACTTTAAGATCGTGAATAAATGTTCTTGAGATCTTAAAGTTGGCAATGGTATAAATTAGGCGATCAAGAATATATTATTGCTAACCTAACGGGTCAACTGTGCCGATATACTATAATTTTTAAGGAGAGAACATAATTTTAAAATACAGAGATGTAATCTTTTTCACGATAATAATGATGGTGAAGAATATGTTATGCTTATTGAAGAACATAGTTACGTTTCTTGATATTATTTCGTTTGAAGAAGAGGGCTGTGCAAGAATGTCTGTGTGTGCTTTCGAAGGAGACTTTGAAATTTTGTTAGAAGAACAACAAAGTTTTTTTTTTTCTTCTCTTTCAGGGCCTTCTGAGAGAATCCGCTGAAATCTCTAGTTTTTAGAAGAGATTTTGAATAGTGAAATTTATTTATATTTTTGAAGGAGAATCCAACGAAATCCATAGAGTATTAAAATCCATAGATTGTTGAATACCTAAAAATTTCTAAAGACTTTTTAAAATCCGTATTGAATACCTCAAAATTTTGAAAGACTTTTAAAAATCCGGACCAGATTTTAAAAGTCCAAAAAAATCCAACAGAATTTCAATTGAATACACCCCCCTAAGTTTCACTTGTTTCCCAAGGATCTCTTTTAAATTCCACTGGGTCCCCCTCAAAGACCTATTTTCAGCCCCGAGTTCTTTTCTTGTTGATGCGTCGAAAAAGAACGCCTTCAGATATCGACCGTTCTCTTACGAGCACTATTAATCACGAGTCAAATCACTCGTTTTATCCTTGGCAATCTTCAAGGAAATCTCCCAAGAATCCAAGAATAACCTGCAAAAGTACGCCGGAGGGGGGCTCCGGCGTAGAAGCTCCGACGCTCAAGTCAGAATCGATCGTAGGCGAAATCAAAGAGGAATTCCCCTGTATATCTAGGGAAATTCCGGCGAATACAGTAGTATTTCTTCTCAATTCAGTGTATGTTTAGTAAAAATGTATGTATATGTCCAAGAACGTAATTAAGAATATGGAAAGAACCTGCTTATATACCTGGTCCCCCTCTCAGGAGAGAGAAAGACTCTTTCTTCCTAGATTTGCTCATCCATTCCTGTAAATCCGGCCCAACCCCCTGAAGACCTGGTTTATACCCCTCACGACTTGGCCCTTCAATATACTGGCCCTATCTTCACGGGCTGACCTTTTCCTTTGACTCAACTAGGAGAAACTGGTCTATACTACGTATTCCCTTTGGGCCTGACCTTTGGGCTCAAAGGTTATTAGGCTTCGAACATGGGCTGAAAGCCCAACTATCCTCATTCCCCTCTTTGGGCCTAGGAGTGTACAAATCCAATCTTTAAGCCGGTTGACCTAATTGAGATTACTATAATTCATCCCGTTTCCACGTGTCGACTTTTCCAGGAGCGACATATTTATGCACATCAACCACTCCCCCCTACTCTCGTAAAATACCTCAAATTTATGAGAGTAGGAAATAACAAGATGAATTAACCCGAACACCTCTTCGTACAGATCCTCGCCACCTTTCCTTCAATACTCTCTTCCATTCCTGGATACACCCAAGTTCAAGTTTCAGAGAGTGTATCATGTCGCCCTGGGAAATTATATCCCTCTCTGAAACCCTCGAGCCCTAGGGAGCTCAAAACTCTCTAAAATTTCCCCACTTCAGGGATATTAGGTGTTATGGCTCGTACTCTGAACCTTAAGGACTCTTAAGTGGCTAACACTTATCACTCAGAAACTCTCAGCCATATCCTGGCTCAATATGGTTTAGATCTCAAACCTCTCGAACTCTTTAAATGATTTACACTTCTCAAAATCTCCAGTTATACCTTGGCTAGTTCAATCAAGGTGGTTCATACACTGAACCTCAAAATCTCATAAGTGTTTCTCATTTACAATCTCATGAGTCTAGTCGCGCGATCTTAAATCGAAACAGTTCATCTCTTTGAATCTCAGAATTGTGAGGGGCTCTCTAATTCCCCTCGGCCTCACTCTCCAATCGTAAGAAACTTTAATCCTGCTTTTATACCTCTGAGTTTTTCTTTGGACGGCTAGGGTCCTATATCCCTAGTTTTGAAAACCTCTTATAACTCTGGATGTCATCTATTTCACTCAAGCCTCGAGGGATATAATGGGTAGAGCTTCTTCTTTAATCATTTTGGGAACTGGACACCTGTTGGGTCATAGAATTACAAACACCATTTCCTGTTTCATATCAAGGACTCTCGCAAATATATCAGGAGTTGGGTTCATATCAAGAACCCACGCAAATATCCCTCGTCTTGAACGTTTTTCGACTTTCAGTGTTTTATCTCCGGCCCCTGAAAGCTCCTCAAAGGCCCCTATCCCTCTTTCCCCAGTGAAACCTTCCACTGGGTCAGTTACTAAGCATACCAGGTCCTCTACTGAGAAGGCTATGATTTCCTCGTTGCCTCTCACCTTTGATGCCTCTAAAAAGAAGAAGTCCAAAGTTAAGTCCTCTCTGCCCAATGTCGCTCCCAATGCACCTGGTGAGATTAATGTTGATCATCTCATAGCTTTCATAGAGCGTCACACTCCGACCCATTCTGTATCAGGAATGGTTGGAAGCCTTTCTTAAGAGTACCAGCTTCTTAGGGGCAATGAGCGCATATATCCCTCACTTCATAGATCATGGGTTTTCCAATGCCGTAGCTGAACACTCTGCTCCTGGATTCAATGGGCAGTACACCCGTGCTCTTCGTTTGGACGACCTTGTACCGGCGAAGGATATGACTTTCCCTATCCATGTGGCTAACCCAGATCCCGTGGCAGCCGGTGCTCTAGAGGAGAAGGCAGAGGGAGGTGGTTCCAATGGGCAAGTTGATGAAGCAGGAGAAGGTTTCGAGGGGAAGAATGATATTCCCCTCTCTTCATAACTCTATTTCTCTGATAACATTTCGGTACTTTTAAAACACTTTTATTTTTGTTAAGGCCTCTAAGGCCCTTTTTGGTATTTTTCGGAGACTCCACACTCTGGGGTTTTTCTGTGGAGGGCCTAGGCATGGTGCTTTAGGTCTTGAATATTTCTGCTTTTCTTTCGCTTAATATCGTACCTGCACATTTATCACTTGGCATGCATATATACATATATATCTCTATCTCTGCTATAGGGTGCACTATCTGTCCTGCTTATGAATTTGGCATGTTTTCAGCGTTTTCTTGACACGTAAAGGCTCTAAAGCTCCTAGAAGAACCTTAATGAGGAGATAGGGTTTATATCCCTGTACTTACTTGGTGATTTGATAATGCTTCTAGTCTCTCTCTTAATACTAGAGTTTTTAGGGATTATATTCTCCCTTAGGTTAGAATTCGTAGGGATTATACTCTCCCTTAAGTTGTTCATACTCGTAAGAGTTAGTTTATACTCGTAAGAGTTGTTTATACTCGTAAGAGTTAGTTTATACTCGTAAGAGTTGTTTATACTCGTAAGAGTTAGTTTATACTCGTAAGAGTTAGTTTATACTCGTAAGAGTTGTTTATACTCGTAAGAGTTAGTTTATACTCGTAAGAGTTAGTTTATACTCGTAAGAGTTGTTTATACTCGTAAGAGTTGTTTATACTCGTAAGAGTTAGTTTATACTCGTAAGAGTTGTTTATACTCGTAAGAGTTAGTTTATGCTCGTAAGAGTTAGTTTATACTCGTAAGAGTTGTTTATACTCGTAAGAGTTAGTTTATACTCGTAAGAGTTCTTAGGGATTATACTATCCCTGAAGTTTAGAATGTTTAGGGATTATACTCTCCCAAAAGTTAGAATTCGTAGGGATTATACTCTCCCTTAAGTTGTTTATACTCGTAAGAGTTAGTTTATACTCATAAGAGTTAGTTTATACTCGTAAGAGTTTGTTTATACTCGTAAGAGTTTGTTTATACTCGTGAGAGTTTGTTTATACTCGTAAGAGTTTGCGAAAGTCGCTAGGGATAGGGTTTATTGACAAGTTAATTATATCTTCTGCTGCTATACCCCCTACTCCCCCTAGCTTTAGAGGCTGTCGTGGATAGAAACTTTAGGAATTGTTCCTAGGCATTTTCTATTCGAATCTTTATGAGCTGGTGTAAGTCTCTTTATCTTGCAATATCTCTATCATGTTATGTTTTAGTTTCCAAAACACATTCGTTATTTCAGCACTCATTATGCGGACCCCTAACAGTTATCTCATGCAAAAAATCTCAGGAATATCTCAAAACATCATATCTTATTAAATTCACAAACAATAAATGCAAGTCATACCTGACTCATGCCAACCGCCCTACCCCCTCTACCGAGAGGGTAAAATTACCCATCGAATTTCTCAGGGACTCGGCGTCCCTCAACTGTTCACACGTGTACTCTTATCTCTGATATACCTCAAGGTCTTGGATACTCAACTCAAGTTTAGGGAGCTCCTAAAGGGAAACTCCTTCATTATGTTTTGGTTCAGCTTAAGAGTGACATGTAAATCTCCAGGCTTACTCGTATATCAGTCTCAAATCAATCCTGTAAAAATACACCAAAAAGGGCTTCCTACATAGGCTCTCCAGTGCTCGGATGAGCGTCATAAGCATCAACTATATAGTTCAAACATGAAATAACCAAATAATGTAAATAAAGTCTCCTTTGATCTCAAACCTGGGACCTGGACCCCCTCTAGGACCTCCTATCATGGCAAGACGATTAATTTCTCTAATCTCCAATCTCAGAAGGGGATCAACTTGTTAACCTCTTATTTGTGGAACTCTAGGTGATCCTTGTATAACTGACCTTCCAGGGTGCAGTATTTCAGCCTTAAGGCTCGGGCCTCTCGGGACAGTGGAGCCCCTGGGTCTTTGTTCAGCTCTGTGAGGATTTCTCTCCAGTCTCCTCCAATCATCTCCATCCTTCCATCAACTCTAGTTTTCGGACTTATTATTTCGGTTACTTAGGGCTATTGGCCCTTAAGTACTTCAAAATGCTCAAATCATGTTTCATCACTTTAAAAGGATCATCTCATGCAATATTAAAAATTCATTATCTTTTCAAAAATAAAACTTCATAGCATCGAACAAACAAATCAAATCAACTTCCACTCTAAAAATCATAAATAAAGTGGATCATGCTCACTCAAATAATCTCTTCAAATGAAAATTACAATGAATATTCAATTCTCCATGTTTCATCATAAATCAGTATTTCCAGTACATGCAAGCTTCAAGGTCCTAAACGAGGACATAACTCAAAACATATCCTTGTTTAAAGATAAAAAGGTAAGAAGTAGCACTTTTCATTTTTTGATCTCAAGGACCTGAATAAGCTCAATCTATAATTTGAAATCATATCTAAAGTATAGAAACATGTCAATCATACACAATTTGAAAATAGTTATGCTAGATTTCAAGTAATTCTCAATTCCAATATCATTTATAAAACATCTACATAAATCAATCGTGTAAGCTTAAGGGGACCCTTCTTAATTCAACGGAAAAGAGTAGCCTCGTATCATATATGTAAATCTCTTAAAGACATGCTCATAATAATATCTACAAGAATTAACACGTGTACTAACCAGTGGTACTAATGTACTCAGCATATCTCTGCTAGCCCTCACGGACCTGGGCTCTTAGGTCCTGGCCAATTCATGTTCATATCTCTGGTAACCCTCATGGACTGGAATACTTCATAACTCTGCCAGCCCTGGGGGACTGGAATACTCTATATCTCTGCCAGCCCTCGGGGACCTGAATACTCTATATCTCTACCGGCACTCGGGGACCTGAATATCCCTCCAGAACCTCTTGCGTTTTCAGCACTCCTAGAGTTCTTAAGGATTTCTGGGCTGGACCTCCTCAAAATTTCTCGAAACAAAAAGGTTAAATAACAATTTGTACCAAGATTTAGTACGTGTTTTGTCAATATTCTAATGCTCATTCAATAAAAGGTGTATTCTCGGGCGAATCTTTCCACATATAAAATACGTCTCATATTTTCGCAACATATTGATTGAAACGATTAACATCCACGCTAAACTAAATAGATTTAAATCATTCTCCACAACATCTTAGTTAAGGAGTAGTCATTTATGCAAATCACAACATATGATAGTTTATCATGGTTCTATCTATCATAGGTAAATTATTCTTCTCACTCAAATTCATCGCATCGACGAGTCTCATTCAAGTATCAGATTAGTATCAATCAATTAGCCAAGACAATGCATGCTACCTCATATATCACATTTTTCAACATAATAGTCAGAAAATGACTGTTGATGCAAATATTATCACAATCACTTTTTATCAGACTACACACATGTTCTCATTATAGACTTATATTTCTCATACAAACTAATTTTTCAGAAGTACTTAACACTAGATCATCAACAAAAACGACTTTCAAGTGATATTTCAATTTCAATTTACATAAAGAGTGCAGAGATACCTCCGTTAAGTTATCAAATACTCGAAAAGACTTGTGAGATTCCAGGTATATGTTCACCAAACCCTCGAAAAGACTTGTGAGATTCCAAGTATATGTTCAGGTCATTTCTGACCTACAGCCTCAGTCGCCCTCGGGAAGGCTATAGGGACTGGAGCGCCCTGGACAACCATCACCTTCTCCCTGGATCGTGTTATTATAACATTCAGTTGTTCAGTAGTCAATACCAGCAATTCTGAACCTGTAGCTGCTGGAGGTATCTCCCTGCTAGGTCCACTCCCGAGGGCTCCAGACATGTCACCCTCAGTAGGGATAGGAGTGTCTAGAGTCTCTTCCCTCAGATTCTGGACTTCTATTGGTGTAAGGGGCGGATTTTCCCCTGAAGGAACGAATGCGAGTCATTTTCCCGAACTTTCAACCAAATTCTTCGGAGGGGGAGGAAGGAAAATAGGTAGTGGAGTTCTTCCTCCCACTGGAATTCCAAATTTAGGTCGTATAGGGGAGGAAAATATATTATTTCCCTCTTTAGTAGTTCGTCTAACAAACTCATGTTCACCTCCAATAGTTAGGAAATAAATCTCACGTCTTAGATCTAGTTTCCCACAGACGGCGCCAGTTGATGCGTCGAAAAAGAACGCCTTCAGATATCGACCGTTCTCTTACGAGCACTATTAATCACGAGTCAAATCACTCGTTTTATCCTTGGCAATCTTCAAGGAAATCTCCCAAGAATCCAAGAATAACCTGCAAAAGTACGCCGGAGGGGGGCTCCGGCTTAGAAGCTCCGACGCTCAAGTCAGAATCGATCGTAGGCGAAATCAAAGAGGAATTCCCCTGTATATCTAGGGAAATTCCGGCGAATACAGTAGTATTTCTTCTCAATTCAGTGTATGTTTAGTAAAAATGTATGTATATGTCCAAGAACGTAATTAAGAATATGGAAAGAACCTGCTTATATACCTGGTCCCCCTCTCAGGAGAGAGAAAGACTCTTTCTTCCTAGATTTGCTCATCCATTCCTGTAAATCCGGCCCAACCCCCTGAAGACCTGGTTTATACCCCTCACGGCTTGGCCCTTCAATATACTGGCCCTATCTTCACGGGCTGACCTTTTCCTTTGACTCAACTAGGAGAAACTGGTCTATACTACGTATTCCCTTTGGGCCTGACCTCTGGGCTCAAAGGTTATTAGGCTTCGAACATGGGCTGAAAGCCCAACTATCCTCATTCCCCTCTTTGGGCCTAGGAGTGTACAAATCCAATCTTTAAGCCGGTTGACCTAATTGAGATTACTATAATTCATCCCGTTTCCACGTGTCGACTTTTCCAGGAGCGACATATTTATCCACATCACCCTCAATTCCATAAACTAAATTACAAAAAAAATCGGTAAAAATGTGTACCCCATTTAAATAAGATATTAAAACGATTTTATTAAAAATTGATTGATAAAAAAAAATCAGTGTTTTACTTGCAAATATATCTATATATATATATATATATATATATATAATAACAGCCAAGTCCAATTTCCCGCCCATTTTTCACTCTTGCTGATATAATTTTTTTTTATTTAAATTTTATAATTTTAGAATTTTGAAGCAGTTCACGTGATTGCAGTTTTTTAGAGCCTATTTGGTTGTGATTTGACAGCCGGACAATTTTGAGGTGAGCGCAAAAGTCTCTCTCTAAAAAATTCTCTCTGCCTTCTCTCTAAAACCACCGCCCACCTTCTGCTTATCTAACCCACTATTTTTTCCATTTTCTTCAACAATCTCCTTGTCAATTGATTAAAGAAATTGAATCAAAAAAGAAGAAAAGAAAGTAGCTGCACCGTTTTGAGTGTCGCCGCCGCCGCACCGCTTTGAGCGGCGCCGCACCGCCGATTGTTTCGGGTTTAGTGGGATCAATGGGTCTTCCCTCCCTGATGGCGCTACGGTGGCCAATCGGGTGAGCGATCCATTGATCTCGTTTAATTTTCTGTTTGTTATTTCTGATTTCTTAGATTAGGTTGTTTAGTTCGATTTCTGTTTTGTCTTTTATGCTTTCTTAGACCAGATTGCTTTAGTTTTCTGTTTTTTGTTTCAAGTTTTTATGTTTTTCTTGGGCGCTTTTTGCGTTTTTCCCCTGTACCTTTGTGGAAGCCTGCCCCTTTGTGGAGTTCCCTTGTGAAGCCACAAGCCTGTCCTTGTGGAGTTTGTTTATGTCCCTCTATGGTGCTGGGATTGCATGTGACTTTTTGGTGCTTGGTGGTTGTTGTCCTATCATTTTCCCTGTTTACAATAAGACTACCTTAGTGTGGGTTTTGTCTTATTGTTAAAATAGTGGATTTGTGGTTTGTGCTTTTCTCATGGGCAACGAGTACACTCGCGTCCCCACTTCTCACGATTGGAGCGGGTAGCGACACCGGTTTGTCTCGTCTTGGTTTGAAGATCTGATGCTTTGAAAAAACATCTTTGTATTTGATTCTGATCTTGTAAACCTTCAAAAAAAAAAAAAAAAAAAAAGACAACCGGACAATTTATTTTTTTTAACAAATGAAGTTAATTTATTTTTACAGAACCTTTCATTTTCATCTTAATTTCAAAGTAATTGTATTAAATAGTCTTAGTTTCAACTGGATGCACGTCGCTGCCTCCAGCCCGAATCTACCGTCGCCGCCAGCCCAAGACGCCTGTTGCTGTCGCCCACAGTCGACCCGTCACCGCCAGCCCAGCCGCCCGTCGAGGTTCTTTTCTCTCTTTTATTTTTCCTTTTTGTTCAAATTCTTACAAATCTTGATTTTGTTCTTCTGCTCATATTTTTCATCTTGATTTTTTTTTTAAAATTTTATTTGGTGAAAGAATTATTATAGGAGTGAAAAATAAGTTAAATTTTGGTGTTTTCTGGTCGAGCGAATGCGGTTTTTCTTTATTTCTGAAATTTTGTCACATATTCAGAAAAAAATTCCCAAAATCTGTTATTTTTATTTTTATATAAGTATGAATCTGCTAAATTTTTTTGTAAGTATGGTTGACTCGGTGGAGACTCAATTACAGATTGTTAAAATATAAATGAATGTTAATTGTGTAATATTTCCTGATGTTATTTCTTCTCGATTTTCTTTGAAGTGTAGTATAACTTCTTCAATATTCTCTAAGAATAACAATGGAGTAGTCTTTGAATTACATTCTTCTCTGTAAATGGAATGCGTCCTTTGAAGTAACTGGTCTTCGTATCCGTCACTGAATCGTCGTCGTTACCATCGCACAGGCACAAAAAACTTGGTCGCCATGTCCCCTTCCACTCTCCGATCCCACGCACATGATAAAAATTTAGAGATTTGTCCGCAAAAGATACTGATTCAACCACCATGCAGGCCGCTGCACCCGCCGCAGTCACCACTCGGAGAGTGTTCACCTTCGCCGCCCGCAATCCCGACTCCTCCGTGAGTTTGCCGTTTTCAATTTTGTGTTTGTGAGTTTGCACATTTTGTGACCAATTTCAATTTCAATTTAAATGGCATATTTGTGGCTTCAATTTTAATTTTGATTATTGTAGAATTTTATAAATTTTCATTGCTTAGTGATAGTTAATGTTGACTAGATTTGTTACAGATTTTGATAAACAATAATCATATTTAAATGTATCTCACATAAACACATAATGAATTTTGACAGGAGTTGCGGCTAGAGAATACAACATATAAATGCAGGGTTTCCATGTTTTGACAATAAATGCAAGGGTTTTTTGGACCTATTTTCTCATGTCTTATATCCGATCTATTTTTGCTTTGGTCTTATCTTCTATTGCAATTTCGGGAGCTTTTTTAGTGTTTTTTCTACGGGTTTTCGATGTTTCGTTCTCGAAGCCCATAAGACTAGGATAAATAATTGAAAAACAAAGGATTAAAGGGCCCGACCCCTCACTTTTGTATGGAAATATACCTAAAATGAAGAGATTAATTCAACTTCAGTAGCCAGTGTCTAAAAAAACCCCTGAAAATTTGTTTTAAGCTTGGTTCTCCACCGTCTTCCCCCCTCTTGAGCAATAGAGAAATGAATATTGTAAGTGGATATCAGTTTGTTTTAAGTCCTCACAAAGATACTTGGTTGATTTATAAAAGGATGAAAAATTAATGGGCCATTGATTCTTTCATTTTTAAATGTTTTGCAGCTCATAACTGTACAACTGACCCCTTTATCTATGCTTGGTACTAAATCTAAAGTTGTAGTTACAATACTAACTGGGATCATCTTGAATTAAAGTTAACCAAGATATTACTTATGAGAATGTATTTACTAAGGGGCTGTTTGGTTAGGGATTGTGGTGGATGGGATGGGGATGGGGATTGGAAAAATGTGGATGGGGGTAATCCATGAATAGTAATTGAATAAAAATTGTGTTTGGATAGAGATTAAAAAATAGGTGTGGATGGAGAACTTTATGTCAAATCAATAGTGATGCTATATTATTTTATTATTGTTAGTTAGTAAAGTAATTAGTGTAAGGAAGAAAAGTAGGAAAGAGAATAAATGTGTGGAAGAAAAATAGGAGAGAGAAAAAATGTGTGGAAGAAAAGTAGAAGAGAGAATAAATGTATGGAAGAAAAAGTAGGAGAGAAAATGAGTAATTAATATAAAAATATGATGATGTAATTGTGACTGTCAACATGATTTCTGATGCTATCGAAATGCTTCTCCCTTTGATTTCTTTAACATCCAAAATTGTATTTCCAGTAATGGTGAAATTTAAATCCAAAGGTATATTACGTGACAGAAAAATATATGTGCCTTTTGAGTGTTCATATATATCATGGAGCACCTAGCTCTCAATCTAAAGACTGTATGTATATTATTACGTGAACCGAGAGTAGAGAGATGGTATCCTCTAATTCTCAAAAGAGATACGGAATCATCCACCGAGAGAATTGCCTTGATCACTTAATTAAAATATTTATGGATAAGATTTGAGCATATGTGTTTAATTAATAGGTGATAACTAAACGTTCGAAAGGTGTTGTGTATCACATTGGAGAGATTTGTTGTCTCTTTGCTGATTTTTTTTTTTGAATATATATGACTATGAGGTATTGATTGAGATGAATTATGTGTCATAAATGAATGATTCAGCGCATGGAACGAACAATAATGTGTTGAGAGTAAAAAGATCGAGGACACGACGCTGTCCAATATTTTATATGAATGATGGAACACGTAAATTCTTGTTAGTTTTACGTGATTAAATGGGCATTTAAAGTTGGAGAGCTGATAATAACCTATAATTTATAAGCTAATGTTGGTTCTTTCTATTGATCTATGCAAATTGGAGTTAACCATTTATACAGAAATGTGCATGATCTGGGATAAAATGTGGATTGCTAATTATTTGGTTTCTACCTTAACAATTTTTAAGTCGAGAGGGAGATATGCATATATACATTGCGTTATCTTTATTTTGGGAGCATTGAGTTTTTGTTTTTATTTCCTTTACAAGGAGAAATGGGATTATGGAGAATATTTGTCCTAGACAACAATTTTAGAATTTGTATACCTCAATTTATTTGCTTTTGCCAATGAAAAATATTGTAAGGCATTGGCAAAGATTATTTGGCTTTTGTTTAAAGAGTATTGTGATTTCAATTGTTCCATGTACATGATGAAAAATAAAATAGAACATTATATGATTTTAAAGATTGATGCCACAAAGAGTGGGGGCTCTGTGAAACCTAGATGAAATAGATTTATTGCTCTATCCTCTTGAATTTTCCATTTTATTGATGTTTTGGCTATGCCTTACAACTAGGAATGAGTAATGATTTGTAACGAGCATGACTGTGAAATGTTGTATACAATGACGTTGTGATGATCGATAGAATCCCTACGAGATCTATGAAACTCTCATACTAATGATGCAGCTTCTGGCAGAAATGTATATGGAGGAAATTTAGTTCAATAATCCAGACACCAAATTTGGAATTTATATTTAAATGAGAATATATCTTTTGAGTTCTTGATATGTTTAATTCGATTATCAAGACTGAATAATGATTTTATTTTCTTTTGCTGAGGAAAAACACTTGCGATTCTGATATTGAAAAAACTTCGATCATCGAGAGAATTGTGCGAACAAATGAATTTCGCTTCACAAAAAGGAGGGGGGAATGAATGCCCTCAACCGATGCATACTTGACAACTTAAGAGAGGTATCTCTGCACCTTTTATGTGAATCGAAATTAAAATATCGCTTGAAAGACATTTTTTGTTGATGATCTAGTGTTAAGTATTTCTGAAAAATCAGTTTGTATAAAAAGCATAAATTTAGCATGAGAACATGTGTTTAATCTGATAAAAAATGATTGTGCTAATATTTGCATCAACAGTCATTTCTTGACTATTGCGTTGAAAGGGTAAGTGAGATATATATTAAGACTTGCAGTAGTGTTCATCTCTTAGCTATTATGCTAGGAAAAATGTGATATATGAGGTAGCATGCATTGTCCTGGCCAGTTGATTCATATTAATCTGATATTTGAATGAGACTCGTCGATATGATGAATTTGAGTGAGAAGAATAATTTATCTATGATAGATAGGATCGAGATAAACTATTATATGCTGTGATTCGCATAATTGACCACTCCCCTAAGATGTCGTGGAGAATGATTTAGGTATATTTACTTCAGTGTGTATGTTAATCTTCTCGATCAATATGATGTGAAAATATGATATGTATTGAATGTGTGATAAAATTCGCATGAGAATGCACTTTTTATTGAATGAGCTCTAGAATATTGACAAAGCATGTACCAAATCTTGGTATAAATTATTATTTAACCTTTTTGTTGTGAGAAATTTCGAGAAGGTCTAGCCCAATGGCCTTTAAGAACTCTGGGAGTATTCTGGTCCCCAAGGGCTGACAGAGACAGGGAGTATTCTGGTCCCCGAGGGCTAGCAGAGATAGGGAGTATTCTGGTCTCCGAGGGCTAGCAGAGATATGATAAGTATATCGGTACCACATGTTAGTACACGTGTTTGATATAACCTAAAATATTAGATCTTTTGTATTAATTTGATATTACCATGAGTATGTCTTTAAGAGATTGACGTATATGATTCGAGCCTACTTTTTTTCGTTAAATTAAGCATAGTCCCCTTGAGCTTACATGATTGATTTATGTATATATTTTTAGAAACGATATTGGAATCGAGAATTACTTGAAATCTTAGAAGCATGGGTAGGTAATTCATATATCGAGCTCTGTGACTACTTAATGTGGGAGAATTGATAGTGACTATGGTTCTGGAAACAAAGGCTAGCATAGCTATTTTCAGATTTTGTATGATCGACATGTTTCCATACTTTATATATGTCTTCTGATTATAAATTGAGCCTATCCAGGTCCTTGAGATCAAAAAATGAAAAATGTTATTTCTTACCTTTTTATCTTTAAACAAGGATATGTCCTGAGTTATGTCCTTGTTTAGGACCTTGAAGCTTGCCTGTATTAGAAATACTCATTTATGATGAAGCGTGGAGGATTGAATATTCATTGTAATTTTCATTTGAAGAGACTATTTGAAAGAGCATGATCCACTTTATTCTTTATTTTCAGAATGGGAGTTGATTTGTTGTGTTTGTCCGATGCTATGAAGTTTTATATCTGAAAAGATAATGAATTTTTAATATTGCATGAGATGATTCTTTTAGAGTGATGAAACATGATTTGAGCGTTTTGAGGTATTTTAGGGCCAGCAGCCCTAAATGAGTGAAATAATAAGCCTGAAAATTAGAGTTGATAAACAATGATCCCATGAGGAGGAGTTGGAGATTCTAGAGGTGCTTGAGTAGCTCGAGGGAGCAGGATTACAAAAGAGAATAAAGATTGAGTTCTGGGGAACCTTGGAGGACCCCCAGATTATTATGAGATTTGAGATCCTAAAGAGCGAAACCAAACATCGTTGAGAGGCTGGAGGTTCAGGAAAAGACCATGTGCAATGAAGCTAAACCTCGACCTGCTCGAGGAGCTGTAGACGTATGAGAGATATGCGCAACTGCGAAGACAAATATTGAGGTAACAAGTTAGTTCATATTACTTGTGATTTTTATGCTCTGATAGCCAGGAAATTGATGGTTAAGATGCTAAGACAAAGATGGAGAATACTCGACTGGCTATGAAGTCAACTTAGTATATCTGTGGGGCAATACCTCTGAATGACCAAGGTCAAAAACCATATCCCTGGAGGACTGAAAGTAATATCCCTGAAAAGGGGACAGAATAAACCCACAGGTACCCTAATTCAGGAGCGAAAGACACTCTAAGACCACGAGGCCAAGAGAAGTTAGAGAAAATGGCGAGATTTATACAAACCTCACCCTGAGAAATTGCGAGGTTTACCTCACCCTGAAGATTGCGAGATTTATCTCACCCTGAAGATTGCGAGGTTTACCTCACCCTGAAGATTGCGAGGTTTACCTCACCCTGCGAGGTTTACCTCACCCTGAAGATTGCGAGGTTTACCTCACCCTGCGAGATTTATCTCACCCTGGGAGGTTTACCTCACCCTGAAAAAATTAGGAGGTTTATATAAACCTCATCGGATGAGACAGAAAGATTTACACCAACATGCAAAGGTTTAAGAGGGAAATGTCTAAGGATACGTCACTAAAGATCTTCATCCACGATAGCCTCTAAAGCTAGGGGGAGTAGGAGATATGGAGCGGAAGATATGATTAATCTGTCGATTATCAAAAATGGCTCTAAACTTCAGGGAGAGTATAATCCCTAAGAACTCTTACGAGTATAAACAACTTCAGGGAGAGTATAATCCCTAAGAACTCTTACGAGTATAAACAACTTTCGGGAGAATATAATCCCTGAGAACTCTTACGAGTATAAACAACTTTCGGGAGAGTATAATCCCTGAGAACTCTTACGAGTATAAACAACTTCAGGGAGAGTATAATCCCTAAGAACTCTTACGAGTATAAACAACTTTCGGGAGAGTATAATCCCTGAGAACTCTTACGAGTATAAACAACTTTCGGGAGAGTATAATCCCTGAGAACTCTTACGAGTATAAACAACTTCAGGGAGAGTATAATCCCTAAGAACTCTTACGAGTATAAACAACTTTCGGGAGAGTATAATCCCTGAGAACTCTTACGAGTATAAACAACTTTCGGGAGAGTATAATCCCTGAGAACTCTTACGAGTATAAACAACTTTCGGGAGAGTATAATCCCTAAGAACTCTTACGGGTATAAACAACTTTCGGGAGAGTATAATCCCTAAAAACTCTTACGAGTATAAACAACTTTCGGGAGAGTATAATCCCTGAGAACTCTTACGAGTATAAACAACTTTCGGGAGAGTATAATCCCTAAGAACTCTTACGAGTATAAACAACTTTCGGGAGAGTATAATCCCTACAAACTCTAACTTTTGGGAAAGTATAATCCCTACAAACTCTAACTTTTGGGAGAGTATAATCCCTGCAAACTCTAACTTTTGGGAGAGTATAATCCCTACAAACTCTAACTTTTGGGGGAAATTGAAAGCATTATCAAGTCATCAAGTAAGTACAGAAGTATAAACTCCCTATTTTCATCTAGAAATTTTCTCTAAGCCTTAGAGTCTATACGTGTCAAGAAGATACTAGAAACATGCAATGAAGCACAGTTAAGAAAAGCTGGACAGACAACGCATGATATGTCTAATATCTAAGATATAGTACATGGCATGCTTATAAAAAAAAAACAACACATATACATGCATGCAAGGAGATAATATGCAGGTATTGTAAGCTGTAAGAAGAGATGAGATAAAAACACGGAAAGTCGAAAAACATTCAAGACGGGGGATATTTGCGTGGGTTCTTGATGAACCCCACCCCGGAGAAATTTGCATGGGTTCTTGATATGAACCCAACTCCTGATGTATTTGCGAGAGTCCTTGATATGAAACAGGAAATGGTGTTTGTAATTCTATGAACCAACAAGTGTTCAGTTCCCAAAATGATTAAAGAAGAAGCTCTACCCATTATATCCCTCGAGGCTTGAGGGGAATAGATGACATCCAGAGTCATAAGAGGTTTTCAAAACTAGGGATATAGGACCCTAGCCCTCCAAAGAAAAACTCAGAGGTATAAAAGCAGGATCGAAGTTTCTTACAATCGGAGAGTGACCACAAGGCCGAGGGGAATTGGAGAAAGGCATATGAAGGGAAAAGAAACAAGAGAAGTTATGGAGAAGGCTAAGAAAAGCCTCAATTGAATGCGCTTGAAGACATACTTTCCAGGGTTATACGACATGCTTCCTGAAATTGAAAAATGATGGTGGCCAGGGCAAGGACACATTCTGCTTAATTCATCTTATCTTATCTTTCTACTCTCATAAAATTACGAACACTTTTACGAGAGTAGGGGGGAGTAGTTGATGCGGCCAAAATATGTCGTCCTCGAAGATAACGACACGTGGATATGAGATGAATTAAATCAGTCTTAGTAGGAGTAATAGTTTGAGGAACATGATTAATACACCCCCAAGCCCAAAGGGAGAAATAAGTGTAATTGGGCCTTGGGCCCATATTGAGGGTTTGGTGGTCCTTGGGCCGGATATTTCCAGCCCATGAGGGAAAGACTTAAGATTCGATTCTTGCTAGATAAAGCCGGAGGAGGAGTCAAAGCGAGAAAGGGGGAGGAGTCCACTAGAGGACCGAATCTTGCGGATAGTTGAGGAAAAAGAGGGAGAAAGAGTCTCCCTCTCTCCCACGAAATGAGAAGAGGTATTTAAGCAGGTTGGTTTTTAGATTATTGATGATGTTTTTGACATTAAGAACTCAAGATACAGGCTTTACATTAAGAAAACACATGATATACGATTTTACTGAAAAACACAAAAAAAAATATAGAAGAACTCCACGATACTTGATTCCTCTTTGATTCTCCTGAGACGGATTCTGACTTGAGCGTCGCCGGAGTTTTTGCAGGTCCTTAAGGAGCTTGAAAGAGGATTGTTCGTGAGAAAACTTGCGGAGAAGTGACGATCTAAGCCCGTAATTCTCATTATCCGCACGAGAAAATTCGGTATCCTTAGACGTTATTTTTTGACGCAACAAATAATATCTTATAGGAGTACATTTTAATTTATAATTTATGATAAAATTTGAGGTATTACAATAGATGAGCCGTTACGACATTGAGTACGACGTTAATGTCGTCGTGAGAGGCGGCGTGAAAAGCAGGAGTGTTTTTTCTCTCTTTCCAGTGGGCTTGATGACTTCTATAATCACTATTTATATAATCATTAATTAAACTTGAAACACTAACTAACAATTAACATTAAATAAAATACTCTACAAAAATTATTCCTAATCAGCAAATAAAATAACATTTATATACTACATTATAACACTAACATAACAATCCACCATTTGTCTAAAAAAACATAACAATCCACCATATCAACTAACTACATCAACTACATGCAATTCTATATTAAATTATAACTAAAATGCAATTTATATTACATTAACATAATTAATAAATTAAAAAAATGTACCGTATAAATTTTCAGAAAGGATGATCGGAGGAGATGGTCGAAGGGGACACTACAAGAAAATTGATTTTTAGCGATAACATCCTCTCATTATTGTTTCTCTAGCTAAAAGTTTTCAGCGTCACTAAAAACTTTTAGTGAGAGACCCAATAATGACAGAATTTTTGTCACTAAAAGTTAATTTTCTTGTAGTGGGATGCTCGGAATGCCTATAAATCAACTCGCTAAGACCTCTTCGGGTTCGAATTCACGAGATGAGACGAGACGAAAGAAGTATTTTTTTTCTTTCTTTCGAAAGAATACGTACTACATTTGAATTTATAAAAAAATGGTTACCGACGGATTTTTTCGTCGGTAATACATATATATTAATGGTACGCGTTCAGTTAGTGGCACAGGCTATCGAGGTGGTGCATTGAAACCGGGTCGGTTACCGACGAATTCGGTCCATCGATAATCAAATATTTTAATGCAGACGAAAAATCTTGGTCGGTAAACGGGTCAAAAACGACATTGTGTCATTGTGTCAACGAATCCATCGGTAGAGCGATCGGTAAACTCGGTGCCTTTTCAAATTTGTCAAATTTCGTCTGTATTCGATCGATAATACTAACCTATCTTGTTTTGTCGGTAATATTTCGTTGGTATTCAGCAGCGTTTTTGTAGTGAGAGAGGAGGGTCAAGTTTAAATACGGAGTATTTAATTTGGAAAAAAAAAAAAAGCTTAAACACTAATTTTTTATTAAGAGTATATTAGTCATCTTAGTATACATACAATTTAAAATAGAAAATGACTAAAACACTCTTTTTTTTGTTTTTTAATATTTAGAATCTAGATGTTTAGTATTGTATGCACCTCGATATTGATTTGTAGGGTATATATAACTTTTTCTTTGTAGTAATGAGCATTTATTTGCATGAGAATTGGGATTTGTGTTTAATTGAGTTATATTTGCATGGTTGTAACTAATGATTGTAATAGTGAAATTATTCCTTCTCAGTAAAAACTTATAAATTATTACTAAATTTTATGATAATTTTAATGAATGTTGTACGTGATGTTGCATAATTCCATAGGGTCCATATATCATTAGTGGTTGTAGGGTTGGAGAGATCCCTATGGTTGACAAAACAATGAATAAACACACCATGATGGTGCTAACATGTAATGATGTCATGGTAACCTAAAAGAAGAAATTGGGAATTGACACAAGCAAGGTAGAGAAATGCATGCTATTTTGGATATGCTTTTGGGGTTGGGTAAAATTAAGAATTAGAGAAAAAGTATACATTACATGAATTATTAATTAATTAATTCCGTTTATGAAACTCAAGAAGTTGATCGGTGTATGCTTGTGACTGAAGAACGTGCCCTTCTTTAGGTGGGATCTCCGCTAATGGATGGTGAGATTAGTCCCTCAAATTAATTGGTCATTGAATCGGATATCGAGACTTAAAAAAATTGTTTATAATAAATGAGTTTATATATATTTCCTCAGTCTCACAATAACTTTCACACTTTCTTTTTAAGGACGTCCCACAATAACTTTCACACATTTAAAATGAAAAACTCTTTATAAACTTCACCCTCACAATATTCTCAATTTTATACAAATGTCATTACTTTTTTTCTACACATACACAAAAGTCAACTCATTTATTTACTTTATACACAAATGTTTATAAAGTTATCTTTCAAAACTCCACTCTTTATAAAAAAAATTAATATATCTGTTCATCTACCTATGAAACTTATTATGGAACGGAGGGAGTATATATTAAGATAAATATGTAGTATTTTGACTTGTTTCGAGGGGTATTCTGTCATTTGTCATTACTCTAAAAGGCAAAACAATTTCGAATCGTAATTTTAGGGCTGGACCAGTTCCAAATTCAAATGAAGCTCGAAACCCAAAATCTTTGGGACCATATACGCCCTTAAGCATGCATGAAGCATATATATATATATATATATATATTATCATTTTAATGTGACTTTGTGTGTGAGGCATGCATGGGAAATAAGTGGATTTCATAAAGAAAGACAAACGTCAAAAAGATTTATGATTTCCCAAGTCAAATTTGTGGTAATCATGTTACTCTTGCACTAGGGATAAAAAAAATATATGCTTCTATTAAAAAATCTTTATTTTTGTCATTTAACAAGATATTTAAACGGAGATTCTAAATTAATTATAAATGTAGCAATTTAAAATTAAGGAAAATCCAACTCCAGTAAAATTTAATGAAAAAATCGTTCAAAATGAGAATTGTGAATTTATCATTGCATTATTTAATAAAAAGTTCAAACTATTTTAGAAATTAATGAATAAGATGGTGAAGCTCTTTCTAGGAGGCCGGTCAGTCCAAACAGAGTTAAGTTATGACTTTAAATGGAATTCCGTTAATAGACAATGGAATTAATCCATGCATCGAATTAATTGATCTTTGATTGAACCTGATACCGTAAGAAAAAAAAAATGGAAGCTCTTCAATCCCAAAATGATATGTATTCCTTTTTATACCTTACGAAAAAATCATTATATATAAAAAAGAGACCTAATTTTAATAAGAAAAGAAAAAATTATAATTGAAATAAATTAAACAATTGTTATGACTATAATTATTAAATAATGATTTGTTAAAAAATAAGTCATATATGAGACTGTATCCATCATGTCATCGATTAGTATCAAATTTCAATAAAAATGTTTTCACTTTTAAGGTAAAATGCACCACTTAAAATATGAGCAAAATGTATTGTGATTAAAATATTTGAAAACTAGTAATACATACATATTACCTTTAAAAATGATAATTTTAATTTCTATTAAAAGTGATACAGATCGTTTCCCATATATCTCTTAGGGCATGATTGACTGAATGAAAATGTGACTGAATGGAATGAACTCATGAATGGAATGAATGTCTGAATGAAATGAAAGTCTGAATGGTCATTCTCATGATTGGTATTGACAAGGAATGTAAAAATCATTCCTTGATTGATTCCATTCTCATGATTGGTATAATAAAATGAATGCAAAATAATGTAAAAAACTTATTTTAAATGACTAAAATACCCTTATACATATTTTATAGAAACATATTAAATTGATTAATATGCTATTATTTTAATAATAAAACTAAATATAAATAATCGTTCATTTAAAAAAAATGATATACATTTTTACCCATTATTATAAGATGTAATCATTAAATATATATATATATATATATGTATATATATATAAAAGCAAAAACGAAACATAGTATATATATATATATATATATTACAGCAAAAATGAAACATAGTAGTATATATATATATATAGAACAACAATACACTACTTGATTAGTTCTTCTCTTCTGCGTTTTTTCTCAGCGTTCTTCTCTTTTGCGTTTTTTTCTCAGCGTTCTTCTCTTCTGCGTTTTTTTCTTAGCGTTCTTCTCTTCTGCGTTTTTTTCTCAGCGTTCTACGTTTTTCCTCTTCTGCGTTTTTTTTCTCAGCGTTCTGCGTTCTTTCTCAAATCGTGGATTAAGGTTGGATAAGAGGGTTAATGAAAATCTATTTAATTGTTGATAAGGATAATTTTGTAAAAATATTTTTTTAATGATTTTTTTTTTTTAGAAAATAAAAATAATTTGATTTCACGTAGAATGGAATGGGTAAAGATAAGGGTATGGAGAGGAATCAAAATTCTTTATTTTTGGGAATCACCATTCCACGAGGAATCACGATTCCGTGTAAAAAAACATACCAATCATGAGATTAGGAATAGATAGATGAATGCTCATTTCATTCTAAGCCCATTACCCCATACCAATCATGCCCTTATTGTTAATTAATTTGTCACACCCTAAATTTTAAATCTTGAGCTCTTTGATGGATAAGTCAACCCACTTTTTATAAGTTTAATTTCATTTTTTTATACACGCTTTTATAAATAAAAATATATGTTCTCATATACTTAGGGGCGGACCTAGAATTGGCGTTGAGGAGGGCCAAATAGAATATTGTTCAACATTATTATATATTTAATTATATCATTATTCACTGTTAAATATATTAAAATAAATAAGTCTCAAAGACTATAATTTATAATCATCTTAACTGAAAATGGAAAAAATTAATGAATGGTAGATATATTAAAAATTGAGAAGAATTTGAAATCTTAAAGAACTGTGTATGTGTTTCTGCTACCTGTGTTGTGAATTTATTAAACGTGGAAAAGAAAATTAACTGATGAAAAATAAATTATAATCCCTAGTTCTAATCCTTAAAATATAAGAAATGAATTGAAATGAGTAGCTTTTACATTGTATTGTATGATGCAATTGAGTTGCAATAGAGTCACAATTTTAACTTAATTTTAAGGGTTGGTCTGCTATGGACTCGAGTGCATGTTGTGTACCCTAGTCCATGTTGCACTTTTCAGTTACTGACTTACACTTTTTGGTAAATGGTGTTGCACTTTTCAATTATTAAACTGTATAAGTAATAATTGAAAAGTGCAACATCATTTACCAAAAAGTGTAAGTCAGTAAACTGAAAAGTGCACATGGACTAGGGTGCACAGCATGCACTCGAGTGCATACTAGACTTTACCTAATTTTAATGTGATGGTTCAAACAATTGAGAATATATCATAATTTTTTAATTAAAAATATATATACTTGGATTAATTTGTATAGCAAAAATATAAAAGAATTGAAATATATGTTAATAATAATATTTGGACGTAAGGGTTGTGACTTAAAATGTGGAGAAGAATTTAATCAGTAGCCCCATTAATTATTAAAAATAAGCTAGAAGCTAATTTCAATAACAAATAAATTTATTAATTTAATAACTAATTAATATGTATATATATATATATATACTACAAAAAATGTTTAAATTAGAGACCAAAGTTTTGAGACCGTTATAAAACGGTCTCAAATAAAGACTGATTTGAGACCATTTTGAAAAAATTACGAATTTTGAGACCGATTTCATTTCAGTCTTTAATTTTATGTATTCAGACCGTTTAGAGACCGTATTGGCGTTCTCTAACCCGAAATTAAATTTCTGATTTTAAATTTTGTTTTGAGACCGCATTAGCGGTCTTTAATTGGTATTAAGAATTTCAATTCCCAAATTTTATTTTGATCGTCATTTTTGCCCGCTCATTTAGAGACCGTTTTGTGAATAGGGTCTCTAACCCGTTTATAAACCCCTTTGTAACCCGTCTATAAACCCTAATTCATTTGTATCGCCTCTTTCACTTTCACCCTATGCAATTTCTCACGGCCCTCGCGATTCTCTCTTGCTCTCTTGCAGCGACAAGAGTTGGCAAATTGGGTCGTCCGGCCCGGCCCATCTGGCCAAGCGATGTTCGTGGGTTGGGTCAGGCCGGCCCATAAATTTGTCAGGCCTATAAAATGTGAGCCCAACCTAGCCCACTAGACTAGCGGGCCAGCCCAACCCATGAAATTATATATATAAATGTTGTATTGGTCACATACTCACATATAATTTTTTTTATACAAATAATAATAATTAAAAATATGCAATACTAAAGTATTAACTATACATAATTCATAAACGGTCATAATCAGTATAACATTACACTCTATAACAACTTCAAATAAAATTATAAATAATTCACAAGTTCAAATTTCAAAGTCAAAATAAAATAAAAACACAATAATATTTAAATATAAAATATTTTACTTATTTTAATTATCTATTTGTTTAAAGAAAAAATATTGATCGGGCCAAACGGACTGTCCATGGGCCAGCAGGCCAAATTCAGCCTAGCCCATTAGGCCCACCGATTCCATCGGGTCAGGCCAAATAGGCCCAGTTCTATATGGGCCTCTAATTTTAGAGCCCAACCCATACTATGTTTTGGGTTGACCGAGCCAGCCCATCGGATCGGGCCCAAATTGTCGGCTCTAGCCGCGACGAATCCAACTCCGTCCCTGTTCTTAAGAAGATATCGCTGATGCCGCCTCTTCGCCGCCGCCTGTTGGTTATCAATCGTCTCCACCGAATTTAAGTTAAGGTAATTTTTGGGTTTTTCTATTTTGAGATTCTGTTTGAAAGAATTGATACTAGAATATTAAAAGATGAGAGAAATAAATTGATGAGAAAAAATATTAGATGAGTATGAGATTAAATATAATAAAATTATAAATAAAATATAAGCGATGTGATTGAGAAAAGAAAAAATAATATGAAAAAAAAAATTGAATGAGAAACTTATTGTGGAATTTATAGTGGAATAGAAAGAGTATATAATAAAGAAATTAATTAATATATATATATATATATATATATAATTAATTTTAAAAATTACACAAGATAATTACTTGTCAAAGTGGTGGGTGCCCATTACTGGGCACCCATCCACCCGGAGACCTAAAAAAACCTGTCTATAATTTGAGACCGATACATGAAAATGGTCTCAAAATATTTAAAACGAACCTAATAGTGACCAACCAAAAACGGTATATAATGCGTTTAGAGACCATTTTTACGGTCTCTAATTGGTTGTTAATTGAGGTGTTTTTTTATGGGTCATGGCCACCACAGTATATATATATAGAGAGAGAGAAAAAAATTGAGAGGGGCCATGGCCACCACAGTATAGGCATAGATCCGCCCCTGCATATACTAGTACGTACACTTTTAACTTGATGAAGTATTAATTTTGATGATTAGGCTCAAACATGTTGTAATATGGATTAAACTGAAATTGAATATATTAAATGTTATAGAATAGGACTTTGTATTAGGCAATCAGTTGAGTGAACGCAACTAGTCAGCTTAGCAAATCAGACCAGACATGCATGCGTATGCAAAAGATGAAGATTAATTCAATGGAGAAAAAACCTAGAAGACTAAAAAACGTTCAAGACGGAAGATTAGAAGAGGAAGGTTCATTGAGTATCCAAGTAGCTTAGAATTTAAGCTTAAGGTTGAAGACTCAGTTGAATAAGCCAAGTGTCTTTCAGTTGTTCTGATAATAACATCAGAGTTTGAGATGACTTATGACGGTTACATTTGAAAAGAGTAAGTGCTCATCCAAAAGTCAATTGGATATTCAGTTCAAGTGTCAAAATGAATCAAGTGTAAATATTAGTTAAAGGCGGAAAGGAGTTTAAAAAGATGATAAATGTCTTCTAATGTGACATAAAATTGAATTGATTAGAGCAACTGTGCAAAAGTACATGAGACAGATAGTAGGTTACCTAATCTGGAAAGATCAAATTTGAGATATAGCTCACAAAAAGCAGATCTACATCAAACACTATAAGGTTTTATATTAACTCTCCAATGACTGATATTTAAAATCCTACAATAAATACAAGGTCAAATTTTCAAAATAAGTTTACAAAAGTACTAGAAACGAACCCAAATCAACAAGCATTTGCTCAAGATTTTCAAAGTATTTTTAAGTATACTTCTAAAGTCCAATCCTTTAAGTGTTTGATCATCCTAGTAATTCTAAGTATACATATTCATTTCCTTTAGCTTAGAAAAATATCTCTCAAAGCCTACCTTGTAGGCAGGGGCGGACCCAGAATTGATGGTAAGAGGGGCCAATAGAACATTGTTCAACGTCGTTATATATTCGATAATATAATTAAAATATTTCATATTAAATTAAAATATTTCATATTAATATCACTATACGCGATTAAATATATCAAAATATATAAATTAATTCTCAAACCCTGCAATTTATAATTATATGAACGGAAAATGGAAAAAATTAATGAATGGTAAATAAAACAAATTTGAGAAGAATCTAAAGTCTTGAAGAATCGTGTTTGTGTCTTGTGAACTTATTACGAGATAAAAATAAACTTAACAGGTGAAAAAAATTATAATCTTTAATTCCAATCATTAAAATATAAGAAATTAATTGAATGTGACTAGTCAAAAATTCAATTAAATAATTAAAAATATATTAAAATCACTTAAAATTCAATTGTATAATATTAAATTGTAAACAAAAATTTGTTAATTGCAATATATATATTAATATTTGATATTTATCTTTTAAAAAATTGTTAATTTGTATAATTAGAATATATTTTAATATTTGGACCGGTGACTTAACGTGAGGATCAATCTAATCAGTAGCTCAACTTATAATTAAGAAAAATGGCCTTTTAAAAGTTAATTAAATAAGTAAAACTAATTAATACCTAGCTATAATATTAAAAAAAAAAAAAAAAAAAAAAAAATTGAGGGGGACCAGGCCACCCCAGGGTGTGCCTTGTAGGAGAGATTTCATACAGTACAACATACTAAACAAACCAGCCTACCTCTTAAGAGATCGTTAAGTCTATAAGTGTCCTTTAACACTTGAAAACCAATCATTTTGTTGAAGAAATTGATATCAACATTGAATTTGTAAGAGTAGATATAAAAGTTGAACTTTCGAATCACTATAAATCCTTGTGTTAGTTAATTGTTTTGATATTTATTTTCCGTACATCTATTATTTATCGAACTGAATTACATACTAAATCCGTTGAGCACCAAAACATAACTGATATAATTAATTAAGAGTTTTTTTCTAAGGGTATGTTTACTTTTGGTTTTAAAAACCAGGTTTTGGATTTCAAGATCCAAAACCCGTTTTACTTCGGGATTTAAAAACCGATTTTCAAAATCCACTCAAAACCACCCCTATCAAACATATTGATTTGACATAAAGTTATATCTATATAATATTACTTCAATCATTATATTCTTTCTCAACAATAATATAATAATACTATAATAATATAATAATACAATAATATAATACATTTAATCATTACACACTTAATTAATCATTACAATCTCATCAAACAATAATATAATAATACAAACTCATTCAATCTTACAACTTGATTTGACATAAAGTTAAATCCTTCACTATTCCAAAACCCAAAAGAAACACCATATTACTATTCATCGGGAAATCTGGTTTTTAAAACCACCCAAAGCCCAAAAGAAACACCCCCTAAGTGTAAAACACAGACTCCTCAAAATTCAAATGAGAGGTTTATATTTTACTTTTCTATGCTCAACGTATTTTGATAATTATTCAATAGACTAGCTATATCGTACTCGACAACCTTATCTATCAGCTTATTTTTTAAAAAGGTTTTGTTAAAAAGTCCATTCACTATCCTCCTCCCTACATTTTTTATCCCCACTAACTCATTTGGGGATCTACAAAATTAATATTCAGAAATAAATATGAAATAAAAAATAAGGAATGGGAAATAAGGGGGTTGCGGTAATGATGGGAAGTGGGGTTATCTATGAGCAACCGAACAAGAAAAAGAGTGGAATATTTGGGGGTTTGCGACATGCATATATATATATATTGGAAATGCATGCTATATTTCAGTTTTAGTGATACAAGCGTGCCTGCTATTTCTGCAATCAATAACCACACCCCTTAAATTTTGTCTTACCAATTTCACAAACTCATCAAGGTTTTATATATATAATATACTCCTATTATTGACAAGTAGTAAAACGTAGATAGTAGACATTATATAAATTGAGAAAGAGTGACGTGTAGTGTCACTGTGTCATTGAATGGTAAAAATTAATTTAATGATCCAGTCTGAATCTGCTATTTTTGTTTGTTTTTTTTTTTTGTGACAATACTGAATCTGCTGTTTCATTCCTGCTGCCCTAATTTAATTGTTAGGCTGTGTTTGGCAGGGGGTTAAAAGGGTCTGGAATTGTGCTATATGGTCGTTTGGTAGGGAAGATACATTTTCTTGAATCTTGATTATTAATAATTAATACTCCCTCCGTCCAATTTTATTATGTCCATTTTTCTAGACACGGATTTTAATGAATATTGATTAGTTTATTCATAAAGTAGATAAGTTGAGGGTATGATGGGGGTATTGTGGGGTCCATTTGTAAATAAATGATTGTTTATGAATAAAGTGAATGACAGAGTGAGTAAATAAGTGATAGTAGGAGAGTGAAGATAAAGTAGTATGAATAGTATTGATTCTAAAAAGGGTAAGGGTATGGGCATAATAAAATTGGACAACAAAAAAAGGAAAGTGGGAATAATAAAATTGGACGGAGGGAGTATACAATATAATGTAAATATTGGTAATTTTTGCACATGTTTCATTCTTCACTACAAAAAAAGGGCATTTTAGAGACGGATTTTCCGTCGGCCGCCGAGGTTACCGACGGAAAGTCGGCCGTCCCCTTTCTCGGCGTCAGCTTTTTTTGCCGACGGATTTTTGAATTCCGTCGGTATTTCCGACGGAAATACCGAGGGAAAATGTCTGTCATCCTTTTTCCGACGGAATGTCCGTCGGTATTCCGGACAACCCGTTTAACAAATCGGGTCAACATTCCGTCGGTAATTCCGTCGGAAAGATTGAATTAAAATAATTATAAAAGAAATTAGAATGAATTAAAATAATTATAAAAGAAGTTAAATGCCGTCGGAAATGTCGTCGGAAACCCGACTGAATTAAATTGATTTCGAAATTCACTTATCGACGGAATATCCGTCGGCATTTTACCGACGGAATATCCGTCACTAAAATAAAATATTAATAAAAAAAATATGGGTGGCCGGGGAGGCCCCGACCAGAATTACATTTTCCGACCAGAATAACAGTGGAAAATATTATGGTAAGAAAAAGTGCCATATTAGAGGTTGGGAATGTGAAGAAATTTCGTAAAAAATGTCATTATGTAAAAAGTGTCAAAATTAAAATATTATGTAATGAAACAATAATATTACATGAAATATTATGTTGGGAATGTGAAGAAATTGCCATTGTTTTTATTACATATCCTCATGCTTCAAAAAGTATTCTTCAATTCATCCACCTGCACCAGTAGTACAATCACATTGATCAAATTAAACCAATTTCTTTAATATATTATAATCAAATCAAATTAATACTAGTAATTAATTAGTAGCTTACTTGATCATTATCATCATCATCTAGTACTTCCAGAAACTGACGGTGGCTTCGTCTTCTTCCAGTCTCCGGCGAAGGGCGGCGACTTCGTCTACTTCAAGGAAACAACCAAAAAATTAAAAAAAAAAAATCGATCTTGAAGTTCAAAATTTTTCAATCTAAACTCAAAATCACTTACGTCGGAGTCGGAGTCGGCCCACTTATTCAAACGCCGGAGAAGCAAGAATGGAGACGATTGTAGAAGAAGGAGACGGTTGTGGCTGAACGGCGTCGACGAGGCAGTGGAAGCGGAAGGTCGGCCGGAGGAGCACATTGGGCGGCGACCATGCTTCACGGTGGAGAGAAATCGGCGCGGGAGAGACTGAAATAGAGAGAGAAGAGTGAAAGAAAACCCTAGGTTGAGGTTTTATATAAGGGCTTATATTCCGTCGGCATGTACAAATACCGACGGATATTCCGTCGGTATTTTTCAAAAAGTGAATTTCGACGGACATATATAAATACCGACGGATAATCCGTCGGTATTTTTCAAAAAGTAAATTCCGACGGAAAGATAATTCCGTCAGCATTTTGGCGGTTTTTTTTTTTTTTTTTTTAATTAATTCAATTTTTTCTATATACTAGACCTACTAAATTACCAAAATATTTTTTTAAAAAATCACAAAATTCATTTCTTCCACATATATTAAAGACTTCGACCCGCATTGGCACTCCAGAGGCGGAAGTAGTTCTCGAACGTTGCCATGACGTTCGGATCCGGGACGGCAGTGGAGGATACGGACGGTTGCGATGCACTCCGGGCCGACCGACCACTTGGTGTCCTCACGGCGTTGCTCATCCCACCAAGGCCAAGGACCCTTCCCTTGGAGGTCGGGGCAACGTCAAGGTAACACCGGTCCACGTCAACAGCCGGAGGGGTACCGCTGCTTCTGGATTCAGCAGTAGTTGCGGCGGCTTGCGTCTCGGCCTCTTCAATCCTCTGTCGGACGCTCAACTACATAATTAAAAAATTAAAATTAATTTAATTATCTATATATATAATTTAATTAATACATAAATTTAATTAAACTTACGTGGAGGTCAGTAGTGCGCCCGTAGGTGGACGTCTGTGTATCGGCATTAAACGGATGAAGAAGACTCATCCGATCCAAGTGGGTGTGTGGACGTCCAGTCTCCCGCTCCTATTACGTATCAAATAAACATATACAAATTAATTTAGATAACTAATATAAAATAATTAACTATAATTATTTAATTTTTAAAAATTAATGAAAACTTACGATAGCAAGTGATTGCTCGAGGACGGACCGAGCTCCCCCCCGATGCACTGCCATCCCGCCTCCAACGTCGGTTCTGCGGTTGGCCCGAGCTTTCTCACACTTCTCTTGGTAAGCCGGGTCCAACCACTTCTCAACCAACGACTCCCACAGGTCAACACCATCCTCTACCCCCAGAACACGATTCACGTCACGATCACGCCAGGCCGTTCTCCAGTCGTACATCATGTTCGTGTACCGAGTAGAACAAACACCGTACCACTTCTCGTAAATAGTGGCGTCCGAGTAGATCGCCGTATCCCAACGGGCCTTTTTCTATACAAATATTCAACATATTTATCAAATAATATGAATAATTAGTTATTTAATAAACTTTAATTATTGTAATTATATACCTGGAACTCCTCGAAGTATTCATACTTTTTAGGTTGTGGCACCATCAACCAAGTGATAGCACCCTTAGAAATCTTGCACTTCTTAAAGGCTTGTGTGCAGATCCTGGACACCTCATTACCGGGCACCAACCTGTAAAATTATTAACAAATTTAAAACTAACACATTATAAATAAATAAATAAAGTTAATCGTTATTGAATACTGTTAAACATTAGAATTATTGACTTACGCTCCTGAAATGATTTCAAGGGGTTGCCTTGTGTCTCTAACGGGATGCTGACGAGAAGAGGATGATGAACCAGCCGACATCGTAGTCGGCGGCGGCGGCGACACTGCCACAGGAGGAGGAGGAGGAGCCATCACAAGTACTGATTCATCCCGAGACCTCCTTGAACGACGTGACCAAAATGACGACCTACGTGAACCAGAACCCTAATTCGGTACTTGTTCACTCATCTGTTTCAATCAATAAAAAATACATAATTTTACTAATAATCAATTTAATGAACATATTCCTAATTTAAAATTTTTACTAATATAGCATATTCCTAATTTAATCAATTCCTAATTTAATCAACATATTCCTAATTTAAATCAAAACAATATATATATATAATCTAATTACAACGTGATACCACCGTCGAACCATCTAATTAACTAATTATTTAATAAATTGATTGAAACATGCATCACCTACATTAAAAATATTTCTAAATTAACATATTCCTAAATTAACAAATCTAAACATAATTAAAATAATACTTTTCTAATTGGAGTTTTCTAATTATCAATTTAATGAACATATTCCTAATTTAATTTTTTTACTAATATAGCATATTCCTAATTTAATTAATCAACATATTCCTAATTTAATCAACAATAACCTAATTTAATTATTATTTTTCTAATTATTATTTTTCTACCTAACTTAATCAATAATAAAAAATTGAACATATTCCTAAATTAACAAACCTAAAACTAATCAAAATAATAATTTTCTAATTGGGTCAATAATTATCAATTTAATGAACATATTCCTAATTTAAATTTTTTACTAATATAGCGTATTCCTAATTTAATCAACATATTCCTAATTACAACGTGATCCAACGGTCGAACTACTATATCTAAACTAATTTAAATTGATTGAAACATGCACTACCTACATTAAAAATATTCTATATCAAAATTACACCATTAAATTAAACTAGTAATTAACTATACATGCATATAACAATTAATTAATTAACCTTACAAAACTACTCTATCTTAATCAACAAATTAAATAACATACGTACTAATTAACATGATCATAATATTTTAACAACTAACCAAATCAATAACATGCAAATCAACATTAAATTATTCATATTTACATATATCCATGCATAAACATATATAAGTATTAAAACTAAGTAATAGAACTAATTAAGAAAACGTACCGTATCAATGTAATCGGAAAAATTTGCTTCAATAGCCTCGTCCTCGTCTTCGTCTTCCCCACCGAATCCTCACTCACGCACTCCCTTTTTTTTTTTTCTAAAACGCATTCTGATCATCGAGGCCCTTATATAAAAAAAAAAAAAAACAAATACCGACGGATATTCCGTCGGCATTTCCCTCGGTAACCGCCCACTTTTAATGCCGACGGTTACCTTATTGGAAAACGAGGCGGTGCGGATTCAACGGGTCAGATGCCGACGGATTATCCGTCGGCATTTCCGTCGGCATACATATTTCAAAATATCCGTCAGCATTTTCCCTCGGTAAATGCTGACGGGACGGAAATCCGTCAGCAAGCATGTTGACTTTTCAATCCGTCAGCATATCCATCGGAAATGCCGACGGACTATAATCCGTCGGCATTTGTCCGTCCCTATAACACGGGTTTTTTGTAGTGCTTGCTTCTGCGTTTGTTTCATTAGTTCTGGAAGATGCATGAAATTTTTTAAACTTAGATTTTGAGAAATTTCACGGCTCAAAACTCTTTCTCCGTTAGTCAATGACAGATTGACTAACGAGTGATCAATTTTGATAGAATATAATAACTGGGTGACTAATTTTGATAGTGACTAAATGTGAGTGACCAAATATAAAAAGAGGTAAAACTGGGTGACCAAAATTGATATTTTCCCTTAATTCTTTATCAATATACGAGTCTGAACCACTACTACATATTTGGCCTTGAAGAGCTTTTAAAAGAGCTCTCCAAGTGGGACCTATCCAAGCTAAATTGCACTTGGAGAGCCCTTAAAGGACTCTCCAAGTGCAATTTAGCTTGGACTGCTCCCACTTGAAGAGCTCTTTTAAAAGCTCTCCAAGGCAAAATATGTAGCTTTTAAATGAGACAAAAAAAATTTATGGTATTAGAGTTCATTTCTACTGAAAGCAACTACATTCATTTAAATTGTTCACTCAATAAGCCTCCTCTCCAAAGGGTAAGAGATGATAATCCGACCCACGAGTGAGATGGAGTATTAAAAATTAATATACAAGAATTAAATTCTCACCTCTCTACAAGTTTGAATTTTAGATGAGACGGAATTATTTAATTGATCAAATCGAATTATGTGGTCGGCCCAAAACAAAATACAATCATGCGCAAAAATTTATATGAAAGATAAGATATAAAATGAAGTGTAAGAACAAAAAATTAAAATATTTGCCAAAAAGGGTATGAAAAGCTTATAGGCGTACGAACCAAAATGGCAAAATGTGAAACTTATAGACGGACAGAGGGAATATTTTTTTTTACTTTTAAGTACTACATTCCACAATTGTTTGCACTATTTCCTTATTCGTCAATCCCACAATTATTTGCACACCTTAAAAGAAAACTTTTTCATAAAACGTACACTCACAATATTTATTTAAATATTTTCACAAAATGTCATTTACCCTCAATCCAATCATTTACTTTACTTTTTTCATAAAAGTTTATAAAATTACCCCTCAACACTCCACCCATTACACATTTTTCTTAGTTTGTGTGCCCACAAAGTGGTGCAAACATTTATGGGACAGAGTGAATATTGTTTTACTATATGACCAAAACTATGCTACTACATGATCAAAATATTGGCACTGCAAAGTTAAAAGTATGCTACTACAAACCAAAAAATATTCTGAACACTTAGTTTTTGGGCAAATTCTCCAAAATATTTTTTGAGATGTAATAGTACACTTTTTGTCTTATAGTAACAATATATTGTCATGTAGTAAACCATCTACCTGTGACTGTGGTTTTTTTTGGCGATCAAGGTCAAAGACCCGCGAATTTTGAAAAAATGTCTTAATTAAGACATATTTCATGTGTGAAATATTTCACACAAATATTGTTCTTTACATTATTCATTTTATTTATAAACAATTACGAAGTATTTTATTTATAATAGGATCCCAAAAAAGCCCTATCATATCTATTTTATACATAAATAAATTAATATTCATTAAAATGTGTACCTAAAAAAATAGGCATGTATGCATTATAAATTGACGTACAAAAACTTATATAAAATATTTCATACATGTAATTAAGGTAAATTTGAGATCAAAATTCACGGGTCAAACCCGAATCAAAACGAGTCAATGCAAATATTTCATACATAAGTGTTGCTTTTGTAAATTTGATAGGGAGAGTGTAAGGTATGTAAATATCAAAATATCCCTCCATCTCTTGTCTCGTCTTTATCTCTATACAAGTCAATAGAATTAGGTAATTTAACATTTTCAATTCAATACGACATTTAAAATAATATTGATATTTTATTTCTTATCTCATGTATCGACATATCACTTTAACTTTCAATATATACTTCATATATATCAAACAACTCTATATCAATCCATTTAAATTTCTAATTAACATTCAATGAAAACAATTCCAGGAATAGAAATGAGAAAATGGGTAATTATATTTAATTAGTAGAGTGGAGAATGAGTTGGGGCCACGAGGCATAATTTTGAAGAGCTATATATATATATGCATAAAAGTAGTAGATTGCTTGGTCGACGTTCTTGTTCACAAAGCCTTAACATGCAATGCAATGCAAAAGTGCAACTACAAAAAGAAGCACTTTTTTGTATAGTTTTTGCAAATTAACTCTCCTTTTCTTTATTTCTCTCTTCAACTTTAATTGAAATTAATTAATTATGATTTCCATCGGATTCATGTACAACAAATATATATACTTTATAACTTATCTATTTTATACGTAAATTAAATAATATTCATAATAAATTGTGCCCGGTGTAATGAATATAATGAATTTGAACGGATGAGTAACAATTTCTCTCGAATTCAGTGTTCGAATTTTCTCAATGTAATAATTCATTACTGAAGATGTAGCACAACGTGCATGATATGTAGATAAAAGTATAATCAAGCTGAACAAAGTGGACACATTATCAGATTAATTAATTTGAGTTCTACTAAACACTCAGGTTGGATTAATATGATAGGAGCTTTATTTTATGACAGAATATTGAAAATATATATTTTTTTGGTTATGAAAGACTTTTAACTAAAAAAAACTATAATAACAAAATTTATGTTATCAAAAATTAATTTGCACAACAGATTGGTATTAAGTACACGATCTTTCTATCAATTTTTATAATTTTCATTTTTAAGTGGTTCAATTTCATTATTTTCATTCTCTATTTAAAAATAATATTATTCACACTATCTTATCTCACTATCTTATCTGCACCCTCCGATCATCATTCTTTTTTTTTTTTTACTCAAATTATTATTATGTAATTCATAATACTCCATCATATTCACGATCTATCTACTTTATATATATAATTGTGCTGCTCCGCTTGTTGCGTACGCCCGTCCATGTGAAAGCAGTCTGTCAATGTGCATATCACGTCCACTAGCGATCTTCCTCTTTCTTTCTCTTCTTTGTATATACTCCCTCCGTCTCACAAAGATAGCTACATTTGACTTTACACACAAATTAAGAAAAATCAATAAATGTAGTCAAATTTAGCTAATGTGTCAATTTTGCCCTTAAAATTACATTCTCCAAAATCTGTTAAGCCTTAATTACTCTTATTAATTAAGGGTAAAATTGACAATAAAACATTTAATATTAAAGTAAAAAAGGAAATGAAGCTATAATTTGGAACATTCAAAAAAGAAATACATAACTATCTTTGTGGAACGGAGGGAGTATAAACTAATCAATATACATTAAAACTTGTAAAAAAATGATGAGCACAATGAATTGATGGAATAATAGTTTTGAGCTGTGCTCTTCGACCAATAAGCTGATAATTCACATGCAGAGACTGCCTCAATTAAATATTAGGCCGCATGCAGATTATACTTTACTTACTAGCTATTTATAAGTACAGAGCATCTTATTACTTTCATGCATGCTTTTCAAATTATACTCACTCAATTCTAAAAAAAATAAAATGTAACATTCTCATTTTTTTTTTCCTTTTTTAAAATCCCAAACAAAAGCTATTTTCATTACTAGCTAGAAGAGTGTAACTTTGGACCGGGTTAATTATGTTTATAATTTATTAAGGGCATATCCAGAAATTTGTAGGCTATTTCCAAATTTTTTATGCAATTTTTTCATTTTCAACACATACATCTTTTACATTTTCTAAAAAGCAAATAAAGCAATCATCGCATCTTTAACACTCCCTCAAACATCTTCGCACTACATAAATTTCTCATTACTTTTCTCAAACTAACTCAATACATTTTTTCCATTATTCTCTTCGATCACTACAAAAAAAAAAAAAAAAATTGTTTTTAAACACATGCAAAAATATTCTAATAAAATATTTATTGACACATTTTATCTATTACTACATTAAATTTATGTGTGGCCTAAAGTCGTGTGAGGATAGACTAGTAAGATATCCCCGCACCTCTCATCTCTTATATTCATGTTAATGACTATACCATTCTACTACAACTCATTTACTATAAAAAAAAAAGCCCAAGAATATAAATATATTATTTTAAATTATATTTAGTTGAAAATTAAAATGTTAGATTAAATTAAAAATGACGAATCGTGAAAAAAATAAAAAATGTTAGTTTAAAAAAATAGTTGATTGAGATTTTACGTAAGAAAAATTAAAATTGTGCGAATCATTAAAAAAAATATATAGTACTCCAACAATTAATTATTTATTCTATCAAAATTTTGTCAAGTAAAAAATAAATTTCAATAATAAAATATGTTCTTATATTTTTTTAATATATATTTTATCAGTCATATATAAAATGAAAATTAAAAGTTAATATATATAATTTGAGTTTTATAATTCTTAATACTATAGGGTGGTATTAGAGTTAATGTTAACGCTTTTTTTTTTTTTTTAGTGTGGTGAATTACATACTTATTAACACACTTAAAATATAATGTATTTAAAATGTACTTATAAACACATCTATTTTTAGTGTGATAAAAGAGATGTGACAATAAACAATTTGTATTATTATTGTGTGGTAATTGAGTATATATTCACACACCTAATATTTAGTGTATTTATAACATACATATTAACACACTAAAAAACTTACTGTGACTACATAATACATTTTACCACATTTATTTTATAGTGTGACAAAAGATGTGTGACTTTAAAAGCCTTTTTTCTTGTAGTGAATAGAGTAAACGAAGAAAATTAATTTTTAATAACAAAAATTATGTCATTATATTTTCTTTTGTTAAAAATCTTTAATGATAAAAATTGATTTTTAGTGATGGTTCTTATCATTATTCCTAATTTTCTGTTACTAAAAACTTTTAAATTAGAGAAGCAATAGTAAAAATATTTTATCATTAAAACTTAATTTTTTTTATAGTGAAAAAAGATCATATTACTCCCCACAAAAAACAACTTTAACACTTTAATATTAATAATCAATATTCTATTTGTCTTAAAATGATAGTCAATTATTTCTATTTTATTTGTCATTATAGTTCACATTTATTTCAACATTTTAGTGAAAAATACTCTTATTTAATAATTGTTGAGATTGATTTGTATATTGATTGATCATTAATATTAAATAGGAGCAGGATAAGATTGTAAGAGTAAAATTTTATATGTCAAAAATATTTTATTGATTTGTGTAAAAAAGAAACATAAACCATCTTTTTAAGATGAAGAGAGTAACTCATATATTAAAACATGTGTAAAAAGTAAACAATGAATTAAATAAGGGAGATGGAATTGTATTTTATTGATTTTTGTAACATCAAAGAGTGACTATTTGGCGGAGTACTATTTTGTTTAATTAATATTTTAACTGAAATAAATGGGTGTTTCATTGCCACTCCACTCCATTCAAATCATTTTTCCTTTTTCTATCACTGTATTTTGACTTTATTTAACGTATTTTGTCATTTGGCTTGCAAGAGTGAATGTTTACAATATCAAATCTATCAACGCTTTTTTAATCGAGCCTGATATACTAAGCATATATGTCTCTAATGAGTGTATTCTAAAATCACTTGAACATTTTGGTTTAACCCGCCGATCAATTCAAATTAACAATATAATTTCAAGTTCAAAATCTTCAAATCAATGCGAATCACCGTTCCCTTCAATTGTGAGAAGAGGAAAATGTGTGTACCTTTTGATCATAATCAGTGGCGGATCCAGGATTTAAAATTTAGGGGTACGAAAGTTATTAAATTTAGAATTGGGGGTACAATTTTGGTTATCAAATTTTTTTTTGAGGCATTATTAATTTTTTTTACATAAGAAAAAATAAAAAAATAATCAATTTGGGGGTACATGTGTACCCCCAAATTGTATGCTGGACCCGCCACTGATCATAATGAGACTCTGATCTTCATTCTCAAACTGAGACAACTCCACACTAAGGTGTTCTCATGTCTAAAAAAAAAAGAATAAAAAGAGAAACAAAGTTTCACCAAGTATCAGGCTCTAAGGACTATCAAGCCCATCTACAAAAGAAATCCACCACGGGGAAGGAGTCCCAAAGCAGGGGGAAAAAGACGCACATGGCAAAGAAAAACATAAAGAAAGACATAAAAACAGCAACAAAGGGATAACAACAACCAAAAAATTAAAAAACTATTTAAAAAATAGTAAATTGGGATCAGCGGATAACTTATCCGAACGGTGATTGTAGCTCTGTTAGAGATAATCTAACTATCGATCTCAACTACACACTAGAAAAATTGCATAAATTAAATACGGGTCTGATTAGGGAAAAACGGTCAAGCGACGACGACGGCACATCAGTGGTTTCTTGACAAATCAAAGTAGATCTGTTGGTTTATTATTTTTGTATGTTCGTGATTGGAGATGGTCAGAGAAACGAGGCGGTGCCAGATCAATAATTTTAGAGATCTTGTCATTCATGTTGATATTATAGTTTTTCTAGTTAAACGATTTTAGTGACAGAAAATGATCTATAATAACTTTTAATTAGAAAAATTATTATGATGGAATCATAGCAGTATCTCTATCATTATAGACCAATTTTTTAAACTTTATATATATTTCTTACGCCCCATAATAATTTTTACACTTTTTTTTTTGGTACGTTCTAAAATAATTTTCACATCCTTAAAATGAAAAATCTTGTATACACTACACCCTCACTGAATTTTTTTGTCTCATCCAAAAGCCCGAACTTGTAGAGAGGTGGAAAATTAATTCTTGTATATTAATTCCTAACACTCACAATATCCACAATTTCACAAAATGTTACTTTTACTTATGGTTTTACACATATACACATATCAATTCATTTTATACATTATATATATAATTTTATAAAATTATCCCTTAAAAATTTACATACTTATCATTACTTTTTTTTTAATATATGCCAATAAAAGTTATTGTAAAATGGAGGGAGCGACACTTTTAGGATCCAATGGCAAACTCCCCAAAATGGGAAAGAATTAAAAAGAAAAAAAATGGAATGGAATGGAATGATGAATAATAGTAGATGGGGCACTATGGTATGGTATGTATTTAAAAAAAAAGTGATGGTACTTATGATGCCATGATGACGAATAGCCCTAGCTTCCTTTTTATCCTGAATTGCTCTCAACTATGTAATAAAGTGGGAACCACACTTTCTCACTCCCATAAATTGACATGCATATTTTCTCCACAAAAACCAAAATAGGAATTGACACTTTGGTCCACTCTCTAATCCTATTGAATGAAAATGCATGTATGTATATATACCCCATGCAATGCATTATGCATGATTACGTACGTACGTGCTCTCAAGTTTGCTTCTCATATGTCGATCCATGATGATGATGATGCAATGCAAGCTTTGGCCCATATATTTATTGAACATCATCACTCCATAGATCAATACCAAAACAATTTATTATAATTAAATTTATCGATCGGGGGAGATCTCCCGACGCGTTTTGCAAAAATAAATGTTACTCCCTCCGTCCCGTATTAACTTTCATAGGTAGGTGGACACGTAAATTCAGAAAGTGTAATAATGAGTGGAGTTTTGAGGGGTAATTTTGTAAAACTTTATGTATAAAGTAAAGAATTAATTGACTTTTGTATATTTGTGGAGAAAAAGTAATGACATTTGTGTAAAATTGAGGATATTATAAGGGTGGAGTTTATAAAGGATTTTCCATTTTAAGGATGTGAAAGTTATTGTGGGACGTCCCGAAAAGGAAAGTGTGAAAGTTATTGTGGGACGGAGGGAGTATTTTATATAATTATGTTTGTTAAAAAATTAATACAAATATGAATTACTCTTTTTTAGAAACTTTTTATCATAAAAACTCGTCTCATATACAAAATAATTTCATACAAATTTTTGTTACACATGTAATAAAAGATACAACACCAAAATGTAACAGAATATCATATTTAATTAATTAACTAGTAGGGTTAAACTCTTAAATACATACTGAGTTGTGTGTATACAAGATACAAAAAGTGAAAGAACTATTTCATCTAAAAGTACGAAGTTGTAAAGAGGTGTAAGTTATTTATTTATTACATTAATTTTGTAACACTCCCCCTTAATCGTGGGTAGAATTATCACTTTTACTTTCATTGAGTGAACAATTTAATATGAGTGAAGATACTTTCAACCGTATTTGAATTAACTCCTTACCGGAAGAAGGGAACAAAGTATTCTTAACTACAGTTGTGCTTCTTTTTTTTTTTTTTCCACTTTTGGAGGAATCTTAAGGAAAAATATTGGGGGTGTTAGAAAAATTATATTTACATGAGAGAGAGATGTTTTTATTCTAATTAATGCTACTTTATATCATAACAAATACTAGCTACCTCTTTTTCACAACAACTAAATTTACTTTTTTTTCGTTAAAAATAGAATACCATTATGTCAAACCTGTACATATCCTCATCATTATTTACTATATATGAAGAATGTAACTTGCGAATTCTCATGTATAGGTACCTATTTATTATAGTTACATCATGCATGTGTGTTTTGAATAATAATTACAATACTTTAAAGTTTCATTTTTCTTATCACAACATGGGTGGGTAAAAAGCACAAAACTCTCATCTATTTTATTGGATGGTGCTGATTGTTCATAATTCGGACATTTAAAAGATTGTAAAATTGTAATATTTTTATTCAAAATATTTAAAATATTTATAACTGAAAAAATAAATGTTAAAATTCATTAAAGATTAAATATTCAATACACAATATTTTAAATGTCAGAATCTGAACAACTATTTATACCTTATTTTTATTAAAGTAGGCATGAAAAAATCTCATCCATCATATTATAACGTAACGTGTTTGTCACTTGCTCTTTGCGAGATTGAGAATTGATTCCAGATATGCACAAAACATCCTTCTATTTTATAAAATATGTACAAAATTCGATTTTGATTAAATTCTAATTCTTTAATTTATTTCAAACATTTAATATAATCGTATTTCAGCTTTTTTAAAATGAAATTGAATTCATATAATACACACACATACATATATAGTAATATAATTGCAATATCAACTAGAAAAATTTATAACGTATTCCAAATTAATAATTTAATATAGATGCATGAATAATCCAAAAAATTAAATGATGAATTAAAAAAGTATGATATATAACATCCTAAATATAAATATTAAATTCCCATCCTAAAAATTGTGATAAATTAAATTTTCATCACAAAAAATAAATAAAAAAGTTGTCCTAAAACCCATCGCAAAAAAGTAGCTAGTAAAATAAATTTAAAACAAATTAGATTAGACGTTCGCCTTTTTTAGTGATTGTTAAATGAAGAATGATATGTATTTTTGTGCATTTTTTATGAAACACACATGTGTCTTATGTTTTTACCCATCAAAAGATATATACATTATTTAATATTCTTAATTAGCTTATTGTTTACATGTACCGATCCATTACGTACCCACCATCCTCCTCCGGGTCCAACAGTTGAAAATTTATAAAAACCGAGACCTAATCACACCATAGGGTTCCCGGTTTAAAATCGTACCATATTTATTTTTTGTCCGTTCAAATTTAATGTGTATATTTTAAATTAAAAATAATCACTACAAAATATTGCCCAAAAGGCAACGGCAATTGGCAACGGCAGGCGGGCCGATGCAAAATGGCATCGGCATTTAATGGCCGATGCAAAATGGCATCGACAGTGGGCCCCGATGCGAAATGGCATCGGCATTTAATGGCCGATGCAAAATGGCATCGGCATTTAATGGCCGATGCAAAATGGCATAGGCAGTGGTCCCCGATGCCATTTGGTAACGGCCCCCCCGATGCAAAATGGCATCGGGCCCCGTCGCCCTAAAACCCTAAACCCTAAAAATCCTAAAACCCTGAAACCCTAAAATTGAAAATTATGATTTTTATTTTTAGAGTTTAGAGTTTATGATTTAGTTTAATTAATGTAGTCATTATTTTTCAATTAATTATTTTTATAACTTTAATTTTAATTTTTTTGTTATTAAAAAAATTATATATATAAATGTATGGTTTTTTTTTAATTTAATAATTATATACTGATAATAAACACGTTAATAAATAATTTTAAAAAATCTTAAAATAATTAATCTTGATTAATTAAAAAATCAAAATAATTAATCTTGATTAATTAAAAAATCAAAATAATTAGCATTGGTAATCTTGATTATGGTATCTTTGTCCTACGTTTCCTAATTTTATAGGAATATCCTTTAATTTTTTAAATTTCCATAAAATAGTGTTAATTATGTAAGTAAATATAATGATGTAGATAATGACTTATGAATTTAGCATTACTCCCGATCAGAGTGAAACGAACATTATATATAATATACTACAACAATTAGGAAATTAATCAAGCTTATTCTCTGCAATTAAAAAAAAAGAAAAAGTATTCACTAGTACTCCGTATTAGATAAGTGTATTTTAATTGAAAATGAACTAGAGAATAATTTTATAATAGATGAAAATATTTTTAATTAAAGGGATAAGTGAATTCATATTTTTAAATGGATAAGTGAAAATAATTATATATATTTAATGTTGTGAATTGAAAATTAGAATGAATTTAAATGATGTAGATAATGACTTATGAATTTAGCATTACTCCTGATCAGAGTGAAACGAACATTATATATAATATTCTACAACAATTAGGAAATTAATCAAGCTTATTCTCTGCAATTAAAAAAAAGAAAAAGTATTCACTAGTACTCCGTATTAGATAAGTGTATTTTAATTGAAAATGAACTAGAGAATAATTTTATAATAGATGAAAATATTTTTAATTAAATGGATAAGTGAATTCATATTTTTAAATGGATAAGTGAAAATAATTATATATATTTAATGTTGTGAATTGAAAATTAGAATGAATTTAAATGATGTGATTATAATAAATTTAAATGTATAAGTGAAAATAATTATATTCAATGTTGTATGTAATTATAATGTTGTGAAATTAAAAATTATAATGAATTTAAATGTTGTAAATTGAGGATTAGAATAAATTTAAATAGTGTGAAATGATACCGTAATTAAATTATTTAATTTGAAAAACATAATTTAGTTAATTTGAAAAACATAATTTAGAAATAATTATGATATGCTTTGATAAATAATTTAATAAGCAACAATTAAAGTTAGAATGGATTGAATTAATTAAAGAATTAAAAACTCAAATTAAATTGAATATATATTAATTGCATTCACAACATGTCGACTAAAAGCTCCTAGCCTAAACGACACACAGGGGGCGCTCAAAAGCCTTCGAGACCGCGAGGTCCCGAGTTCGAACCCCACAATTCGCGAAAAATGCCAGATTTCCGAGAATTGGGGTGGCCCAGCGGTGGGGGGTGGGTGTTGGTGGCCTCGATACCTGGGTTCGAAACCCAGATTCGTCTTTTTTAAATGTTAATAAAATGGCATCGGCAATGGGCCCCGATGCAAAATGGCATCGGCTGTCCCCGATGCGAAAAGGCATCGGCAGTGGGCCCGATGCAATTTGCCGATGCCATTTAAATAGCATCGAGCATATTGTGCCGATGCCTTTGCCGTTGCCTTCATCATTGGGGACGGCAGATCCGATGCCTTCCCCGATGCCATTTTCAAATTATTTTGTAGTGAATATGTTTATCATCATTCATCAAATAAACCATTACATATTTACTCAAATTATACAATTGGGTATTAATTGAGTTGATTCGAGTGTATAGAATAAGATAATCGTGTTAGTTGAACAACTCCACTGAGAGTGGACAAGTCGTCCGAAGACATCAGATCAGTTGAGTGAGTTTTGATCTGATAGTTGATCATCTCATCTGATCATGTTATGGAAACAACTCATTCGAGTCTAGTATAAGTCATCTGATTTTATCTCAGCTGAGGCCAAGTCAGCTAATGGCAAAAACAATTGAGAAGAGCTCAAGTCATCTGTATTAGGAATTAATATACAAAAATTAATTCTCCACCTCTCTACAAGTTCGAACTTTTAGATGAGACGAAATTCTTTCATTGTATCAGAGCCTAAAGGCTCACACGCCCATACATCCTGGGTTCGATCTTGCTGAAAGCAACTCCATCTATTTAAATTGTCCACTCGATGAGCCTCCTCCCCAAAGGGTAAGAGGTGATAATCCAGCCCACGAGTGAGGGGGAGTATTAGAAATTAATATACAAGAATTAATTCCCCATCTCTCTACAAGTTCGAACTTTTAGATGAGACAAAATTCTTTCAATCTGTTCGCAACAGTTTTTTAGAATCTAACTTTTAAACGATTAATTCGTTGCATGACAGTTAGAAATTAGTTATTGACAGTTCCATAGGCATTATTCATCCATAATTATACCGTTCAATGAGAAACGGTTGAATTTTTCATAGAATTAGATCATACTCAACAAAGCTAGATATGTAGTTTAGGGTTTCTTAGCTTGATCAGTACTTTTGAGTGATTGTAATCTATAATATTTTGTGTTAGGATTAATGCAATATTCGATGTCATATGTTCTAGCTATCACAAGAGTTGCAAGTCGTCTGATCTTGGAGTTCAGCAAAGTTGAGTAAGGTGTACTCAGCTGATAAGGTTTAGTAGTCTGATTAGGAGTCAACTAATCTGTTAAGAGTTTGGACAACTGAGTTGAAGCCAAGTCGTCTGATGATCAGATCAGTAGAGTTGGGTCCAAGTCTGCTGAAGCCAACTCAGCTGATCCCAAATCAGATGAGGTCAAGTCTGCTGAAGTTCTAGTTTTCAAGGTTAGTTAATTTTGTTATTTCTGTTAGTTAGTTAGTCGGTTAGTGGCAGTTATCCAATGCATTGTACATCTATAAATGCACCATCTAGTGCATAGGTTGTAGGTTAGCAAATTCAAAGAGTTTTGAGAGATATCAAGCTTAGTGAATACTTGTAAATCTGTAACTTTCATTTGTGATTAGTGAAGAGAGTCTTCTATCCTCCGTGGAAGTAGATCATTTGATCGAACCACGTAAATCCCGTGTTTTTCTTTGAGTTCTTTATTCATTTCAATTCTTTGTGTTTCTTTGTTGTCTTGATTTATCATTTGTGAGGAGTTGCTTTGTGGATACAATTCCATAACAATTGGCGCCGTTTGTGGGAAGTCGAAGATAAAGTCAAGAATAAAGAAATGGGCTTTGTAAGTTGGAAATAGAGAAATTCAATGGTAAGACAGATTTTGGTTTATGGAAAGCAAAGATGAAGGCTCTGTTGTCACACCATGGGCTGAAAGAGGCCCTTACTCCACTTAACCCTGCTGCATCTAATGCAGACAAGGCCAAGAAAGAGGAGTTTATGGAAAAAGCTTACAACATTGTTGCTCTGAGTTTAGGAGATAATGTTTTCAGAGAAGTTATGAAGGAGAAGGATGTTGCTGGAGTATTTGAAGCATTAGATGATCTGTATTTGACACAATCTTTGTCAAATCAGATGTTTATGGAAAGAAAGCTCAACAATTTCAAGATGACAGGTGATAAAACACTTGATGAGTAGTTAATAGAGTTCATGCAAGCAGTTGATGATCTTGAGAATGTTGGAATTACCTTGGAAGATCACAAGAAGTCTTTTCTACTCATAGAGGCATTACCACATATGAAGCTTCAAGGATGCTTTGCTGATTACCAAGGAGGGCAAGGCAAAATTCAAAGATGTCTTGTCTATACTGAAAATAAGAGTTTACATGTAGCAAACTCAACTAAGAAGACCAAGAACCAAGCTGAGGGTCTTAATATCAAACTCAAGAGTGACAAGAAAGGAGGGCAAGACAAGAAGTTCCATGCCAAGCCTGGTCAGAAGAGAAATGGATTTGTAGCCAAGAAAAAAGCTTGCTACAAATGCCATAAAGAAAGACATTTCATAAAAGATTGTCCAGAACACAAGAAGTCTACTGATGCTGCCAAAGCTGATGTAGCAGAGGCAAAAGGATATGATAGTGCTGAAGTGATGAGCATAACATATAACAAACTTGTTAATGAATGTGTGTTGGATTCTGGATATTCTTTTCACATGTGTCCTACCAAATCTTGGTTTCAAAACCTAGAAATGATGGATGGTGGATCAGTTCTGTTGGGTAATGATGAAAGTTGTAATGTGAGAGGAATTGGCACTGTGAGGGTGAAGATGTTTAATGATAAACATGTGATCCTGACCAATGTCAGATTTGTTCCAAATTTGAAGAGAAACCTTATATCTCTTGGCACACTAAATGCTTTGGGTTATGAATTCAAGACAGAAAGAGGATGTCTGCTTGTTACCAAAGCTGATAGAATAGTGATGCAAGGGAAGAAGTCTAATGAGTTATATTCTTTAATTGGTGAGACAATCACTAGTGCTGCTGATGTTACCATGAGTTCTGAGGATGCTATGCTTTGGCATAAGAGGCTGGCACATGTAGGAGAGAAAGGTTTGATGGAGTTATCCAAGTCCTTAAAACATTTGAGGACAGACAATGGCCTTGAGTATCTATCAGCTGAATTAAATGAATTTTGTAAAGAGAAGAGAATTTCTAGACATAGAATTGTCCCTCTTAATCCACAGCAAAATGGATTAGCAGAGAGAATGAACAGAACTATTCTAGAACGGGTCAGATGCATGTTAGCTGATGCTAAATTACCTAAAAGTTTTTGGGGAGAAGCTGTATGTACTGCATGTTACTTGATAAACAAAACCCCCTCATTTGCTTTAGAAGGTAAAACCCCAGATGAGATCTGGTATGGCAAGTTGTCTGATTATTCAAAACTTAAAGTGTTTGGATGTCAGGCATATGCACATATTAGACAGGATAAGCTTGAGCCAATGGCTCTGAAATGTATATTCATTGGCTATCCAATAGGTGTCAAGGGCTATAGATTGTGGTGCCTTGAACCATGTCATAAGAAACTGATAATCAGCAGAGATATTGATTTTAATGAGAAGGTAATGGGATATCCTCACAATGGAAATTCCCATGACCTAGATGAAAGAATTGTAAATGAGTCAAAAGAGAGTTTCTCAGCTGAGGTGGAGTTTCCCACATCAGAAGAGTTGGCACCAGAGGAGGTGGACAACTCTACTGATCTGGGAAATGACACACCAGATGAGGCTGTCCCAGAACAGGTACCAGAAGATGATCTAGAAGATCATTCAGAAGTTGATGTCATGGAGGACAACCCTGCTGATTTGAGAAATTACAGTCTTGCAAGAGATAGGCTCAGAAGGCAGATTCATCCCCCATCTAGGTTTGGTCAGGCTGATCTTGTGTCATATGCTCTGATCACAGCAGAAGAGGTGGAGCATTATGAACCAAGAAACTATAGGGAAGCTATCACCAGTCCTGAAAGAGAGCAGTGGATAGCAGCCATGTCAGAAGAGTTGCAATCCTTAGAGAAGAATAAGACCTGGACCCTTGTGGAGAAGCTAGACAACCAAAATTAGTCAGCTGCAGGTGGCTGTTCAAGAAGAAGCTTGAAGTTGGTTTTGGTGGTGCTAGAGAGCACATCAGATTCAAAGCTAGGTTGGTGGCAAGAGGATTCACACAAAGGGAAGGTATAGACTTCAATGAGGTATTCTCTCATGTTGTTAAACACTATTCCATAAGATTACTTTTGTCTAAGGTTGCTCAAGATGATCTTGAGTTACATCAGCTAGATGTTAAAACTGCATTCTTACATGGAGAACTAGCTGAAACAATATATATGCATCAACCAGAAGGGTTCATCTTGCCTGAAACTGAAAGTAAGGTATGCTTGCTTAAGAAATCATTGTATAGGCTCAAACAGAGTCCTAGACAATGGTATAGAAAGTTTGATACATTCATGCTTTCTTAAGAAGCAAATATGATGGGTGTGTATATTGGTAAACAAGATTATCTAGAGAGCACCTATCTACTGATCTATGTAGATGATATGTTAATAACTAACAAGAGTATGAGAAAGATTGCCCAGCTGAAGCAGCAGCTGAGTAGCAAGTTCGAGATGAAAGACCTAGGTGAAGCCTAGAGAATATTGGGGATGGATATTCTCAGAAACAGGAAATCAGGCAAGCTTTTTCTATCCCAGAAGAGTTACATCCAGAAAGTTCTGAAAAGATTCCTTATGCACCAGTCCAGACTAGTTAGTGCTTCATTTGGCCAACAATTCAAGTTATCAGTTAAACAATCTCCTCAAACAACTGAAGAGAAGAAGCAGATGCTTACTGTTCCTTATGCTAATGGAGTAGGAAGTCTCATGTATGCTATGATATGTAGTAGACCTGATCTTGCCTTTGTTAGTATGGTGAGTAGATTCATGGGAAATCCAAGGAAACTACACTGGGAAGATTTGAAGTGGATTCTAAGATATCTGAATGGATCAGAAGACTTAGGATTAGTGTTTGAAAAATCAGCTGTTACCAAGAGTCCTCTGTTTGGATTTGTGGATTCTGATTTTGCTGGAAACATAGATACAAGGAAGTCTTTATCTGGTTATGTGTTTACATTGTATGACACTGCTATCACCTGGAGAGTTGCTTTACAATCTATGGTGACTTTATCCACAACTGAAGTTGAATACATAGCATTGACAGAAGCTGTGAAAGAAGCAATGTGGTTAAAGGGCATTCTGAGAGATTTTGGCATAATTCAGAAGAGTGTTCATGTGCTGTGTGATAATCAGAGCACTATTCATCTAGCAAAACATCAAGTGTTTCATGAGAGGTCAAAGTACATTGATGTAAAGTTGCATTTTGTTAGAGACATCTTGGAGAAGAACATTTTTGAAGTTCAGAAGGTAGCTTCAGAAGAGAATGCAATTGATATGTTAACTAAGGCATTACCAAGCAATAAGTTCAATCATTGCATGGAGTTGGTAAACCTTAGCACCTGGAATGTTCATTAAGAAGAGAATGAACAAACAGCCTTGGGGAGGGTTGGGAAGAAGGCAATCTTGCATTAAGGTGGAGAATTGTTAGGATTAATGCAATATTGGATGTCATCTGTTCTAGCTATCAGAAGAGTTGCTAGTCGTCTGATCTTGGAGTTCAGCAAAGTTGAGTAAGGTGTACTCACCTGATAAGGTTTAGTTGTGTGATTAGAAGTCAACTAATCTGATAAGAGTTTGGACAACTCAGCTGAAGCCAAGTCGTCTGATGATCAGATCAGTAGAGTTGGGTCCAAGTCTACTGAAGCCAACTCAGCTGATCCCAAATCAGCTGAGGTCAAGTCTGCTGAAGTTCTAGTTTTCAGAGTTAGTTAATTCTGTTATTTATGTTAGTTAGTTAGCCGATTAGTGGCAGTTATCCAATGCATTGTACATCTATAAATACGTACACCATCTAGTGCATAGGTTGTAGGTTAACAAATTCAGAGAGTTTTGAGAGATATCAAGCTTAGTGAATACTTGTAAATCTGTAACTTTCATTTGTGATTAGTGAAGAGAGTCTTCTATCCTCCGTGGACGTAGATCATTTGATCGAACCACGTAAATCCCGTGTTTTTCTTTGAGTTCTTTATTCATTTCAATTCTTTGCGTTTCTTTGTTGTCTTGATTTATCATTTGTGAGGAGTTGCTTTGTGGATACAATTCCATAACATTTTGATTCAAATATAGTGGTGTGTGCCTCTATCCTCTGTAGACGCAGATCTTTACGATTAAACCACGTAAATTCTTGTGTGTTGATGTTTATTCTTTACTTTTGTACATTTCATTTGATTTATTGTGAGGTCTTATAAGGTTATTGAATTGTTTTTTTTTTTTTATAACAAAAGCATAATAATAAACAATTTATAATTCTTACAAATCGTTAAAAAAATTATAGACACAAAGTTTCGAGGAATAAAGTAATATTGCTCCTATATTGCTATATTGGTTTAAATTAACTGCGTTGATAGTTGCTAGATGATAATAAATTTCTAGTTGAACGATTTAGATGTGACAAAAAAAAAACATTTGCCAGAATTATTGAAAAAAAAAAATAAAAAAATGATCCAGTTATAAAATTTAAAGTTCCAAAACTATCCTGTTGGGGTGACACGTGCACCACACAATGATGTTTTCAGTGCAAAAAGTATTTTTCTGCAACATGCTTATTTTTTGGACAACTTAATTAAGGCTTTTCTTTTTTTATAAGAAAAAGAAAATTACGGACCAAATTTACATTTTTAACGTGCAAAAAACCCCTATGACACATTACGCGTGTGCATCCCTCCTCCAGCCAAAATTATTACTTTTTCAGTTCTAATTTTATTATGTTCGCTTTTTAAAATACGAATTTTAATGATCAGTAAATGAAAGGTATAATGAGGTATTGTAGTATCCATTCATAAATAAAGTGTATTTTTTTGAGCTAAAAAATTAAAGTGTATGTTCATAAATAAAATGAATGACAATTTAAGAAAACAAGTGATTGTTGAAAAGTGAAGATAAAATAATATAAATTATATTATTTCCTCAAAAAAAATTGAATAACTAAAATAAAAATAGAAATTGGATGAACTAATTATTATTATTATTATACTCCTCATGTTCATAAAAAATATGTTCATTTACCTTATTTATCCGTCCATCAAAAAGTTTGTTCGTAATTTTATGGAAATGTCCTTTTATCTTTATTTCGTCTTCACTCTCAAATCACAACTTAATTATTTAAATTGACACTCAAATTTACTTATAAAAATCACTTTATTATAATGAATTCACAATATTAATTTTTACAGTACTCTTACTTTATTTATTTATCTATTGTTTTTAAATTTGGGCTAAAAAATACGAGCATATATATTTTTAGTGGGAGGCAAGAGTAATACTAATAAATCATTTGGAGATTTATAAATTAAAATAGGTAGAGAGCACATGTAATGTGATGGGAGGATATCTTGAGGACGAGAGGCAAGCTATATAACACGCTCTGCCTCCCTATAAAATATTACTCTATTTCTAGTTTCCTATATATATATATTTCTTATTTTAAAAAAATACTAATAATATTTCATATTGTTCACGCTCTTGTTTAAAAGGTTATAAAATCAAAAATCAGATTAATTGATAAAAATGTGCAGGATGTTCACCCCAGTGTTTTCATAACCGGATCGAAGATCAAACCGGATTAGGCACCGGTTCACGGTCCAACCGATTGGACCAGTTAGATCGGCGGTTCAACCGGTAAAATGATTTTATATGTTTTTTTTATATTTTTATTACATTAAAAAATACATTTATAAAAATTATATTAAATTAAAATATTTCTAGCATGAATAATTTTTTTAGGCATTTAAAATTATATATTTTGTTTAGAATATTGTTAAAATAATAGTTTTTTATTCTTTGAAATAATGGAATTCATTATTAATTCTCAATCTAAATGAAAGAAGTTATACCCATGCTAAAAAAAAAAATGACAAACAAACATGTCTAAATAAAGAGTAGAAAAATATAAATAATGACAAACAAACATGTCCAAATAAAGAGTAGAAAAATATGAGAGGAAAAACAATATAAGACAACAGTACTGTTAGTAAAAAGATAAATATATGAGATTTATGCACCACATCTAATAAAAAGTAAAAGAAATATAGGAGGAAGCAAATAAATATAAGAAATTTGCATCCCACATATTTGTATGAGAGAAAATCATTATAAAAACAATAGTGTTAGTAACAAATAAACATATGAATTTTATTATGTCCCACCTCGAAAAAGTGGAAGAAGTATGAGAAAAAAATATTATAAAAGTAGTAGTGTTATTACAAACAAGCATAAAACTTTATGTCCCACATCGAATAAAAAGTGAAAGAAATATAGGAGGAATCAAATAAACACAAGATTTTTTCATCCCACATCGTATAAGGAGTAAATGAAATATGAGAAGAAATCATTATAAAAGCAATAATGTTAGTAACAAAGAAACATATGAATTTTATTTTGTCCCACATCGAAAAATTAAAATGAAATATGAGAAGAAATCATTATAAAAGTAATAGTGTTAGTAACAAACAAACATATGAATTTTATTATGTCCCACATCGAAAAAGTGGAAGAAGTTTGTGGAAAAAGTATTATAAAAGTAGTAGTGATTTCAAAATATAAAAAAAATAAAAATTTAAATAAAAAAAAAAAGTTGAACCAGGCAGACCGGTTTACTCAGTTTTGACCGGTTCAACTGGTTTTTGATCGGTTCAACCTGTTAAACTAGTAGAACGGTTTTGGGGCCTCTTCTGGGCCGGTATCGTGACCGGTTCACGGTTGAACCAGTCGAACCGGCCGGTCCGGTTTTAAAATCATTGGTTCACCCCACTCGAATGAATTCAACAGTGCAGTCCCATTTCAATGTGAGAAAAGTGAAGAGGCAAGTATTCATTTGCCCACACATGAAAATTAGCTCTCCATTCTTAGTACGTGATAAACCTCACACTAAAGTATTTTGGTACGAAAAAAATTAAAAACAAAACGAAAGACAAAGATCCACCAAAAAACCTTTAAAAATGGAAAAAAACAAGCCTGAAAAAGGGAGGGGAACCACACCAAATATGGAAAGGGAGGGAAACTAAATGAGACGAGAAAAGTCTCACCAAGGAGGCATAAAAACATAAACACCAAAAGAGATGCAATAAGCTAAAAGATAAAATAAAAAAAATAAAACAAAATCTAATACAAGAAGACTAGCATATCAACAAAGTAGAAAGGGTAGGGGTCAACGAATCGTTCTACCAATTGGCCACCATAAAAACGACGCTTTTTGAAAAGATCGAGTTGTTGGCTCGAACTAAAACAAAAACAAAATACTAAAGATATGGGACAGAGACAACAACAGACGGTGGGATGACGGTGCGACATGGCGGCGACCGGTGGTCAGTGGCGGATCCAAGATTTAGATTTGAAGGGTACAGAAGATATTAATTTGAAAATGGGGGTACAGTTTTAGTTGTCCAAATATTTTAACACAATTTTTTTAACCTAAGAAAAAAATATAAAATTTTCAAATTGTACCCCAAATTTATACATGGATTCGCCTCTGCCGATGGTGGTACTCGGTAGTAGTGTCTTCTAGAGAAAGAAATTATTTAAAAAAAAGAGAGTTAGAGAGAAGTAGGAGAATGAAAGGAGGAAGAGAAGAGATAGGTAGTGGTGGTGGAGGAGGAGTTTGAACATGGGGTACAATTTTAGTTGTCGAAAAAAATATTTTAAAGAAAAGAGAGTTAGAGAGAAGGAGAGTGTTGGGAAATAAATTGATTTTGATAAAAATATCAAAACCCCTGAATGATGTTGGTCAGCTTAGTTGAGATAGATAGAAAGTATATCAGTATAAGTGTCTCAGGATAGTTGAGACAGTGAAATTGCTTAAGTCTAAAGACTCAGAAATGTTGAGTTACTTAGTGTTCAGGTTAGTTGTCCAAGCTGGTATGTTAGACAGCTTATTAGTCTTAGTTTATTAGCTCAAGTTTGTTGAATACATGGAGATAAGATTACTGAAGAGAACAACATGGCTGAATGATCAAAGCTCAATCAAGTATGCTGAACTGATAATTAAAGAAAGGCACTGATAAGGGCTATGACATATCAAGTTGAAGTCTTAGAAGATCAAGAGCATTGAATGCTAATGTCTCAGAAGACAACATCAATGAAGCATTAAAGCCATCAAGCCTGAACAAGCATTGAAGACTTAGAAGCATTAAAGACTGAAGAATTGAATGTATTGAAGAACATTCCACCTGCAGCAGGAATGTTCAGAGAACTTGTCCCATCTGACCGTTGAGTAAAGTACAAGTTTTGCCACAATCTACATTGGAAAATGTGCAATTTTAGAAACTGGCACAAGTCTACTCAGCCGCATTTTTCAGAAGTCAACACATTCATTCAAGCAACCATTGAAGAACCTTCTTACACAGTGGATAATAGAAGAGTGTTCTTATAGCCGTTTCAATGGAGCTGCAAATAGACAATTTGAATGTCTATCTCTCCAACGGATAGATGATCAAATTGATCTATAAATACAGAAGTGATCCAAGGATTCAAGTATCCAACAATATTCTATCAAACTACTATCAAGCATTCAAGGAAACCAAAGTTTATATCTTAGAATCCCAAGTTTCCTGATCACTTCTAGCTAAGCGAATCTTGTAAAATCCAAGCTTAGCATAGAGATATCCTAACCCCTTTACACTGTTCTTACTGTAAAGGATATCTCACTTAGTTGAAACCAAAACTCAAACCCTTACCTCGTAAGTGAAGTAGTGTTTGTTGTAGAAGTGAGGAGTTAAGGAATGTTAAGAGTAAATACAGTCTTAACTCAGAGAAGTTGAGCACTAGGACTCAGATTATCCTAGGGATCAAAACACTAAAATAATGTTGTTGATCAGTACACCTTGGCACTATAAAACAAGCTAATTTTAGGAGTTAAGAAATTATCCTGTTCAATCAGGGAAAGTGGATGTAGGATCTTGAGTCTCTGAACCACTATAACTTGCTGTGTTATTTACTTATTGCATTCTTTTATTAACTCACATTGCACACAAAGACTTTCTTGAAAGTTAATTTCAGCAAAACTAAGTAAAACAACTTTTGAACAAAGTCCCTGATAAACTGGTTTTTCAGAAACTAACTAAGGAGTATTTTTCAAAGAAAAGGCCAACCACATTCCGCACTTAATAACTCTTTTAGATAGTTTTTCAACTGATCACTTCATAGTTTTCAGTAGGTGGATTATCTATTAAAGTTAAATCACTCAGAGAAGTTGTCAGACAACTATCTTGATAGATAAATCTGTTGAAAAAGTTAAAATTTCTATACACAAGTGCATAACCCCCATACACTTGTGTCATACTCCATAAAGGACCAACAGAGAGTGAAAGGTGGAAGAGAAGAGATAGGTGGTAGTGGAGAAGGAGGGAGAGAGTAACTTCTAAAGAATGTTAAAAAAATATGAGAAATAGGAGGAGAGCATGTTCCCGCTAAACCTTTGTACACTACAAAAATGTAAGAATTAGAAACGGACTAGAGACCGTAAAAACGACCTCTAAGCGCTTTAGAGATCGTTTGAGACCTTTTTCCCCCGTCCCTAAAAACCTCGTCTCAAATATTTAGAGAATGTTTTCATTAAACCATTTGAAATTATAGACATTATATTTTTCCGTCTCAAATTGTAAACGGTTTTTTCCGTCTAAAAAACGCGTCAAATCATGTATTAACCTATTTAGTATTCGGGTTAAATAACAGTCTCTAATCTGTCTCCAAATTAGAGATAAAGTTTTTCGTCCAAAAATCAACTCAAATCAAGAATTGACCTATTTAGTATTCAGGTAAAAAACAACGGTCTCAATTTCGTTTATAATTAGAGATGATTTTTTTTTTCATGTCTCTAAATTCAAATTTATATAATGGGGCTCAACCCAAAACGACAACACACATTCCCAACCTGATTTGCCCGTTTGTGCGCCATCAGATTTTGACTCATAAAAAATGCACTCTTATTATCACAAAACAAAATTAGGAAAGAGGAAGGAAGAGCACGTAATTCGCAAAGCAAGTTGGAGACCCAAACCATTTCAGGCGCAGTGGTTGCCATCGCACGATACCCAGATTCACAACTAGATCGGACAATAATAGGTTGCTTCTTTGCACTCCAAGAGACAAGATTACCTCAAAAAAAAAAAAATAGAATAACCATACTTAGACCGGAGGGTCTCAATACAACGAGCCCAATCAGCATCAGTATACCCAATAATGTCATGATCAACCCGAGAGACAAATGAAAGACCAAGATGAATGGAGTCTTTAACATAACGAAGAATTTTCTTTACAACTAGAAAATGTTTAGTAGTAGGAGCATGAAGAAACTGACTAACCAAATTTATTGCATATATGATAAATCTAGATGAGTGATAGTGAGGTACTGAAGTGCTCCACAGAGAGAACGATAAAGTGTAGGATCATAAAAGGGAATACCATCCGAAACCAAGACTTGGCCAGCCACCAAGGGCATAGAAACAAGTTTCGAGTTAGTGAGGGCTTCTCGATCAAGGATATCCTTGGCGTACTTCGCTTGACCCAAGAAAGAGGTCGCCAGGTGTGGGTGTGATCTCTAGCCCAAAAAAATAATTCAACGAACTGAGGTCTTTGATGTCAAACTCTTTATAAACAAGATTGATGAAGCGACAAAGATTTGGTGGATAATTTTCTATAATAATTATATCATCAACATATAACAAGAGATATATAATAAAGGTGCCAAAATGTAAAGTAAATAGCGAAGAGTCGGCGCGACTAGCAACGAAACCGATGGATAGAAAAAATGTGTTGAACCGATGAAATCAAGAAAATGGTTCCTGTCTCAAACCATAAAGTGCCTTTTTAAGACGACATACATAGTCAGGAATTTTAGGATCCATAAATCCCGGAGGTTGGGCCATGAAGACAGGCTTGGTTAAAACACTGTTAAGAAATGCATTCTTAACGTCCAACTGATGTAAAGAACAGTGATGATGAACGGCTAGAGCGAGAATTACACGAACAATGGCGGCTTTGACAACATGGCTGAATGTTTGTGAAAAATCCAGACCAGGAATCTGAGTGAAGCCTTTAGCGACGAGGCGAGCCTTGTGACTCTCAATAATATCATTACATGAAACTTAGTGCAGAATACCCCATTTAGACCCAACTATGTTTGCATCACAGGGGCGAGGGACCAAATCCTAAGGTGGTGTTTGTTTTGGGATTGGTCAATCCGAATTTGGATTGGCCCAAACCAATCTCTCTCAATCCATCTCAATCCAAATACCAATCCACCCATATAATACACATATACACCTATTTTCCTTTTCAATCATTCATTCTCTCTCCTACTTTATTCTCTCTCTTACTTTTCTTTCACACACTCATTCTCACTCCTATTATTTTTCTACCCACTAATTAACATTAATAAAATAATATATCATTCACTATTATCCAATCATTATCTCACTAACTAACAATAATAAAATATTGTAACATCACTTTTGATGTGACATAAAGTTACATCTACCCCTACTTCTCAATCATTAAACAAACACAACTTACAAACAATTATTATTCATGGATTACCCCAATCCACCTTTTTCCAATGTCAATCCCAATCAAATCCACCACAATCTCAAACCAAACACCACCTAAGTGTTGTTGTTGTGTAAGGCATCAATCTCATCTTGCATTGCAGATAGCCATTCAGGATGTTTTGCAGTGGACTTAAAACCCTTGGGAACAGTGGAGGAAACCAAGGCTGGTAGAAGACCAGTGGTGGCCAGATTTACCGGATATTTGGGCTTGAAATTCCTGATTTGGCGCGCGTGGTCATAGGATGAGATAAGGCAGTCGACACAGACGATCGAGCATGAGATGGAGGATGCGGCGCACAAGGCTCAGTAGTCGGCAAAACAGGGTGTTCGGCCAGCGGGGGAGTAGGAGGTCGGGCTATTGGAGGAGCAGAAAGCTTGGCAGGCGACAGAACGGGGTGTTTGGTCAGATTTAGGGCAGAAGGCGCATCATCTGGAAGACACGCTGAGCAAGGGGCCGAAAACCTGTATGATTCACTGAATGTGAAAATATCATTAGTGGAAGAAGCAGGAGATAAAGCACCAGAAAAAGGAAATAAGGTTTCGCCAAAAGTGACATGACGAGTAATAAACACCCGTGATGAATCAGAGTCGTAACATCTATATCCCTTTTGACTTCCACTGTAACCCATGAAAATACAAGGACGACTTATGGGCGATAATTTATGTTAAGCATAATCCCTAAGATAAGGATAAACTCGACAACCAAAGGGCTTTAAATTCTCATAATTCGGTAGCACATTATATAAAAGCTCAAAATGGAGATTTGTTACCCAAGAGGGAAGAGGGTAGACGATTAATAACATAAGTGGCAGTAGCAAATGCATCAAAACAAAAATGAGTAGGAGCATGAGCATGAAACATCATAAAAAGACCAGTTTCAGCAATATGATGATGTTTACGCTCGACACGACCATTTTGTTGAGGAGTATATGGACATGACACACGAGGATGGATGCCACGTTGTATAAAAAATTGACGAACTCGTGCACTTAAAAACTCAGTGCCACCATCACTTTGAAATTCCTTAATATGGCCATAAAACTGTGTGCACACAAATTTGTGAAACCGAACTAGAACATCATAGAAATCGGATTTCGCACATAATGGGTACATCCAAGAGAATCGAGAGAAATCATCCACAAATACGACATAAAAACAGTAACCATCCGGAGAGGTAATTGGAGCAGGATCCCATAAATCACAATGAATCAAATCAAGCACCTTAGAAGCACGTTTATAATTTAAATGAAATGATAAACGTTTACTTTTTGCAAATTGACAAGAGGAGCAAGGAATATGGTCTGGCAAAACTGAAGTGACCGAAAAATGGCCCAAAGTATTCAACAATTTAATAATCGAAAATTGAACATGCCTCAAACGTTAATGCCACAAAGTAAACGAAGCCTTAAAATTCTTTTTTTTGAGAGCAGCCCCAAGGCCGAATGGCTATGCTCTAAAATATAAAGCCTATTTTCACATCTGCCCCGAGCAAGAGTTGTGTTTGTGTCCCGAGTCTGAATAGTAAGCAACTTGTCCGAAAATACAATGTCAACAGGATAATAATTAAGAAGTGAGTTTGCTAATAGAGAAAAGGTTCTGGGTGATATGTGGAACCACCAAAACATGAAGTTGTTTCCCATTATGAGTTAAAGAGCATGTACCAATATGGAAAATATTTAAAGAAGTCCCATTTCCCACAGTAACGTTGCCAGTTCCAGAGTAAGGGTCACAAGAATCGAGAGTGCTCGGATCAGAAGTCATATGGGCAGAGGCTCCCATGTCAACACACCAATCAGGGGAGGATGAAGAAATATTGCACGCAGCTCTAAAGGCTTGCGCCAAGTTTGTTGAATTGTTATTAACGACATATTGTTGAAGCGTTACGGGCATTAGCTTGCTTAATGACCTTTCTCCCTACAAATCTGACATTTAGGGACGAATGGAGGGCGATCAGACTGCCTGCGATCTACAGTAGAGTTGCCACTACGAGAATGAGAGGAACCGCGAGGATTAGGGTTTTTTGCGGCTTTTGAGAAGAGAACGAGCGACCACCGGAGCGAGGGACACCATCTCTTCGCTGAATAGTAAAGGCAGTGGGGGAAGTGTCGTTCATAGCCGAATGAAGGCCATCAGGCCCATCATAACCTTTGGCCTAATGGACCAATTCGCGAAAAAGAAGGGATGGGCTCCATTGCAATGTGAACATCACAGAAGTTCATGAATTGAGGACCAATGCTGCGTAAAAAATAATGTCTTTTGTCAATTTCATCAACGGGTTTACCAATTGTCGAGAGTTGGTCAGAAATTTTCTTGAATTTTCGTTCGTAGTCGTCCATGGAGAGAGATCTTTCGCGAAGAGAGAGTAACTCGCCTTTTAGGTGTTGAGTACGAGAGGCCGAGGGGTAACTGAAGGCGGCATCAATTTCATCCCAAGCGGCATGAGAGGAAGAACAATCAATGACCTTCGCCATTGATTCTTCCATGAGAGAGGGGAGTATAAGGCTTAGGATACGTCGATCCTTTGCGAACCATTTAGCATACTCGAGATTAAGGACTGTCGTGTCCTTTTCGCCAGGAATAGTGTAAGAAGGTGCAGTGATAGATCCGTCGACGTAGCCAAAAAGTTCATGACTGGTGAGCATCAGTACAACTTGATTCGCCAGAGAAGAAAGTTTGTAGAAGAGAATTTGATTAGGTTAATATATGGCTGAGTTGATCCACAGGGAGGGAGTCCTTAGTAGCATCAACCATGATGAAGGGAAGGAAAAAAAAAGTGTCATGAGGGCAGTGAGGAGAAGTGTATAGGCGAAGAGGATCGGTGGTTAGGTTGATAGCATGAAATAATTTTATCTTATCTAAAAGTTCGAACTTGTAGAGAGGTGGAAAATTAATTCTTGTATATTAATTCTTAATACTCCCCCTCACTTATGGGCCTCTTACTTTTTGGGGAGGAGATCCATCGAATGGATAATTTAAATGGATAAAATTGTTTTCACCATAAGACACTACAAAAAATTGCTCAAATAACGAGGGAAGTTAAAGAGGGGGATTTAACCCTTGCTATTTGGCGAGGGATTTAAAGAGGGGCACAAATAAAGAGGAAATTAGCGAGGGGCGGAATCATACTCGCTAATTAGCGAGTGGAAAAAGATGCACTCGCGTATTGGGGATGGCCTTGGCGACGACGTGTTTTGCACTCGCTCATTGGCGAGTGCATTGTGGCCCTCGGAAACTGGCGACGGTTCCCCACTCGCTAATTGGCGAGGGGGTGGGGCCCTCGTTAGTGCCCTCGCCTAAGGCCCAATTAAAACCCCCTCCTCCTTCCCCAAATTCGTACAACTGTAGCTTCACCCCCAAAAATATACACTGCCGCTGCCTCCTCCACCGCACCACCGCCGCTGCCGGAGCTACAGATCGAGACTAATTTTTGGATATTTCTGTTCTACACTTCGAGGGGTGCATTTCTACGGTAAATTTATGCGTTTTTATTGATTAAATTAAAAGTGGTATATATATGTTTATATTATATTATATATGTATATATTGTGTATATATATATATATATATATATATATATGCATGTATGTTTTGTTGTGTAATGTTAAGAATGTAATTATGTTAGAAAAATATGTATATTAAGTGTTAATTAGGATTACTTAAGATTGTTAATTGATATTGAAAGTTATAAAAATTGTTAATTGTTATGAATGTGTTAATATAATTATTGTTATGTTTTATATATGCATGTATATATATGTGTTAATTATTAATTGGTGTGTTAATTGTTATGCATGAATGTGTTAATTGGGAGAATTAATGTTATAATTAATTGTTGGAAATAAGTGAAATTAAATCGATGTTGGAGGCCGGGATGAGTTGTTTGTTTGTTGTAGATTGTGCGTTCCGACTTGAGTAATTTTACTCGAGTCGGAAATGGATGCACTAGGAACCTAAATATTTGGTAATACGATAGATTTAGATGAAACTCTGCCGAATTTTTTTAAATATATATAAATTATATATATTTATATTAATTAGAACAGTATAGTAATCAATGTTTAAATTTCAAAATACATTTGAAACAGATCGATTAACATGAATTATTCAAGTCGTAGTTGGATGTATAGCCCAAGATTGGTCAATGGGATTATGAGCCCCGAATTTATTAGTGGAGTAAATGGATTTATTGAAGCTGCCACTAGTAATCCGAATTCGATTTGGGAAGGAAAAATTAGGTGTCCTTGCTCGAAAGCTAGATGTCGAAATGAGACTTATAGAGATCCTAATGAAGTGAAGTCTCATTTATATCGAAATGGGTTTACACGAAATTATTATAATTGGATTTATCACGGTGAAGAGAGTTGGGGTCCACGTCCATTTCAAAACACTAGTGAATTTGCGTCAACTTCAAATGAAGTTGACCCAATGGAACCTAGCTCGTACCACACTATGGTAGAAGACTTAATGGGTGACCCAAACATTGATTTTGGAATCAACGCGGAAGAGGAGGCACATAATGAAGAACCCCCTAACGAGAATGCGTCACAGTTCTACGACATGCTTCGTGCAGCGGACCAAGACTTGTATCCCGGTTGTGAATCTCATTCGTAGTTGTCGTTCAATTCCAGATTGTTGAATATTAAAACCAAAAACAGATTGTCTGAAAGGGGATACAATCAAGTCGTTGAGTTAATTCGTGAGATTTGTCCTACAGAAAATAACGTTCCCAAGAAATTTAACGACACCAAACACTTGATGAGTGGGATGGGTCTTCCGGTAGAAATGATTCATTGTTGTGCACATAACTGCATGTTATTTTGGGGTGCAGACAGCGAACTAGAGTCGACTTTGTTGCGTCGAAAAAGAACGCCTATGGATATCAACCGTTCCTTTACGAGCACTGCGAATCATGGGTTTGAATCGCTCTTTATCCTTGGCAATCCTCACGTACAATCTCCTCGAAGATCCTGAAATGACCTGCAAAAGCACGCCAGAGGGGATTTCGGCGCGGAATCTCCGACGCTCAAGTCAGAATCCTTCTTAGGAGAATCAAAGAGGAATTTCCCTGTAATTCAAGGGAAATTCTCGCAAGTATTTTGGAGTTCTTCGTGTTTTTGTGTATATTTCGCAAGAGCATATGTATTTTTCTGTAAAAAACGTGAATGAATAAAATGAACATAACCTGCTTTTATACCTGGCCCCCTCTCTCGGGAGAGAGGAAGACTTTTTCTCCCTATATTCTCTCGCACATTCCCGTAAACTCGACCCAGATCCCTGAAGACTCGGTCCATATCCCTGAAGACCTGGCCTTTCAGCATATTGGGCCTATCTTCTCGCTTTGACCCTATCTCTTGACTGGGCTAAGAGAAAATAGCTCGTGCCACGCGTTCCCTTTGGGCCAGATCCCTGGACCCAAAGGCTACTAATCCTCGGTATTGGGCTAAAAGCCCAATTATTCTTATTCCCCTCTTTGGGCCTAGGAGTGTATTAATCCAACCTTTAAGCCCATTGACCTAATTAAGACTATTATAATTTATCTCGTTTCCACGTGTCGACATTTCCAAGATCGACATATTTTGTCCGCATTAACTACTCCCCCCTACTCTCGTAAAAAAGGATAATTTTTTAAGAGAGTAGGAAAAAGTAATGAGATAAATTCTAAGAGAAATAATCTTTCCCTTTAATTACTCCTTCTTCACATTTCCCTCAAAATATGACGTATTCGGTTTTCAATAATTATCCCAGAATCCTCACGCCTTTTCCACTTCCACACGCCAACTTGGTTTTGAAATCTGCATCCAGGCGCCTGCCCGAGGACCAACATCCAGCCGTCTTTCTTCAGCCACGCGCCTTTTCATTGGGAGGCATTTACTTCTTCTCGGTTTTTCCCCCCATTCTCTCTTCATCATAATTAATTCAAAATTCCTTTCACTCCGAAAAAACCCTCCTCTTTCTTCAAACTTATCCATTCTCTCTGACTTTTGTTTCCACCTCTTCCTTACTGCAATTAACATCTCGCGCACGTCCACCGGCCACATCGTCGCTTTCGAAAACCGTCCTTGTTTCAGGTACCTCCTCTTCCTCTTCATTTTTCTTTTATTGTATCCTCATGTCATCTTCTGTTCCCCCTTCGTCGGACTCCATTTCCACGGAAAGTTCGGCCTCTGGTTCACTTTCTCTATTTCCCGTAACCAACCCCGCCCTAAAGGACAAGATCTCTGGTTCTTCTATCCTTCCTCCCGAGCGTGTCGCCGCTTTCCTCCGCTCGGGGATTTTCTCCTCCGATTACACAGTTAGGGCAGCCCATAGAAAAGAACGCCCCAACTTTCCAGGTCCTAATACTCTAGCCTTTTGGGAGGCCCAACTGAAGGCAGGCCTCCGCTTTCCAATCAACCCATACCTCTCCGAAATTTCCACTTACCTTCGCATACCCCTCAATCAATTTACCCCAAACGCCATTCGTGCTATGTTGGGTTTCTACATCTTGGTCAAGGGGAACGGTGGCGAGCCCTCAGCCCAACTTTTTCTAACTCAGTATATGTGCAAATTTGCGGACGGGTTTTTCTACACCTGCGGTCGTCCTTCTAGGACTGGAAAGTTCATGGAAAAGCTCCATGAAGGGGTCAGGGACTGAAAGGATTACTATTTCTTTGTTACTAGCCCTTCTCCTTGGGAGTTTCCCCATGAAAAATGGATTTACGAGAACCCTGGGGTGCCCCGTCCTCCTCTCTCTGTTTGTTCTTCTCTGATCCAGGCTCAATTCGCACTGAGGCTAATATGATGTGATCCACATGTGTTTTCCTCAACAACAAAACAAACAAATACAAACAAATGATTAGACTTCAGGGCCATTTTTGATAATTGACAAATTAATCATATCTTCTACTCCACATCTCCTACTCCCACTAGCTTTAGAGGCTATCGTGGATGAAGATCTTTAGTCACGTAACCTTAGGCATTTCCTTCTCGAATATTTGTGTGTTGGTGCAAATCTTTCTGTCTCATCCGATGAGGCTTGTATAAACCTCCTAATTTTTTCGGGGTGAGGTAAACCTCGCAGGGGGTGAGATGGATCTCGCAGTGTCTTTACATCTTATGTTTTAGCTTTCAAAACACATTCGTTATCTCAACACTATATGGACACATAGCGATCATCTCAGCATAGTATTTAATGTATGATAAACATCTCATCATAAAATAGGAATATAGTAATCATCTCATCATCACATTAACATGTATTAAGGGAAATCATTGAAATTTTTCCAAAAACGACGCTCCATTGATCAAAAGTGTTCATCAACATAGGCAAATAAGGAGAACCTATGCCGGCCTCATTAAAAACCTCTCCGTGGTAAAACCCTAAAGGGAAACCCACGTAGAGGGAAAAAGAGTGTCGGTGAAGCAATGTGTACAATTATTCGAGTGAGAAACAAACATTTAAAATTGTTCATAGAGGGAAAGATGATAAGGGAATAACACCTTCCTCAAACATAAAACCTCTTCAAGTGGCACACGTTCCATGGTCGCAGTATATCTTTCCCCATCATGTCCTGGAGTTTGTATGCTCCGCCTTTTAGTACCTGTACCACCTTGTACGGACCTTCCCAATTAGCTTCCATCTTTCCTGTATTTTTCAAGGCGTCCACTCTCCGAAGTACTAAATCTCCAGCTTTAAAGGAACGAGGAATCACTCTGCGATCATATGCTGCCTTGATCCTGCCTTTGTATCTTTCTGCTTTCAGCCTTGCCATCTCTCTCTCTTCCTCTACCTGATCCAAGGCCTCCCTCATCAACTCTTCGTTCCTCTTCTCTTCAAAATAGGTGATTCGGTGTGATCCTAGCCTGGCCTCGGGTGGTATTACTGCTGCTGCTCCATACACCAAATAGAAGGGGGACTCCCCCGTAGCTGTCTTGGGACTAGTCCTATAGGACCAGAGGACGTTGTCTAGCTCCTTCACCCATCCTCCTCCTATCTTTTGCAATCATGTTCGGATACCGTCCGCTAGAATTCTGTTTGTGACCTCCACTTGTCCATTGGCTTGTGGATGGGCCACCGAAGTGAATCTTTGCACAATATTCCATCTTTCGCACCATTTCCTCACTTTCTCTCCATTGAATTGTGTCCCATTATCGGAAACCAGGATTCTCGGCACTCCAAACCTGCAACAAATGTGTCTGGCTAGAAAAAGAATCACATTATCTTCCTCTATCTTGGCCAAGGGCATGGCCTCTACCCATTTACTGAAGTAGTCCACGGCCACGATCAAGAATTTCCTTCCTCCCGGTGCTAAGGGGAAGGGTCCTACTAGATCTATCCCCCATTTGGCAAAGGGGCAAGGCGAGTACATGTCACCCATCTCCTCGGCTGGTACTCGTATTAAAGGTCCATTCTTCTGACACTTCTCGCATTTCCTCACAAATTCCCTAGCATCTCTGATTATATTAGGCCAATAGAAACCTGCTCTAAACACCTTCTTCACCATAGTCTTATAACCCTCATGACTGGCCGCACATCCTTCATGGATATCCTTGATTACTAACTCTGCCTCTCTTTTCGAGACACATTTCAAATAGGGTTGAGTAAAGGATCTCTTGTATAATTGGTCCCCTAGGATACAATATTTTCTCCTCCAAGCTTTAGCCTCCCGGGACGGGGTTACCTGTTCTTTATTCAGCTCTTCCCATATCTCTTTTCTCCAGTCGTCCCCTGCTGTTATCTCTCCAACCAGAGTTTCAGTAGCTAACCGATCTGCCACTAGCAGGGTTATCTTTCCGTGTCCCTCGAACTCAGTGGAACTGGCTAGCTTAGACAACCCATCCGCTTTTACGTTATCTTCCCTTGGTACCTGTATCACTTCAAAAGTGTGGAATTTATTCTTTAACTTCTTTAACTGTTCTAGATAAGCGATCATCCTTTAGTCTTTGGCGAGGTACTCTCCCATAACCTGTTGCACTACCAGCTGTGAGTCAGAATATAAGGTGACTTTTTGTGCCCCCAACTCTGCTGCCATGTTGGCCCCTCTTATCAGGGCCTCGTATTCTGCACCATTATTTGAGGTTGAGAATCGGAACTTGACGGCAACCTGTACTTCTTGGCCTTCAGGATCAACCAACACTATCCCTGCTCCACATCCTAATGCAGATGCTGATCCATCAACATACACTTTCCAGCCTTGCACCTCTTCCGCCCTGGTGGACTCTTGAATAAAGTCTGTTAAGGCTTGGGCCTTAATGGCCTTTCTTGGTTCCTAATCAATATCATATTCCTGTAATTCCACTACCCATCTAACCATTCTTCCTGACAAGTTTGCTCTCCCTAGTGTCTGCTTTAAAGGGAAATTAGTCTGCACCATAACTTTATAAGACAAGAAATAGGGGCGTAATCGCCTAGCCGTCACTACCACCGCCAAGGCCGCTTTCTCCACCTCTGAATATCTGATCTCTGCCCCTTGAATGACCTTGCTCACATAGTATATGGGTTGTTGTGTGGAGCCTTCCTCTTTCATCAGGGCTGTGCTCAAGGAATGTTCCCCTACTGAGAGGTATAAGAGTAAGACATCTCCCTGAGAGGGCTTTGTCAGCTTCGGAAGCTGTTTAAGATGGAGCTTAAGTTCTTCGAAAGCTTTCTGACATTGCTCATCCCATTCGAACCTCGACCCCTTCCTTAACGTTCTGAAGAAGTGGTGGCTCTTCTCTGCTGACCTTGCTATGAATCTACTAAGAGTTGCAATTCTGCCGTTCAGGGTCTGTAATTCCTTCAGATTTCGAGGAGGTTGCATGTCGAGAACCGCCTTCACTTTAGCAGGGTTAACTTCTATCCCCCTCTGAGTCACCATATATCCCAGGAATTTTCCCGACCCTACTCCAAAAGAACATTTAGCTGGATTTAATTTAATACCATTTTCTCTGATTACCTGAAATATCTCCCTCAGGTCGTTAATATGTTCCTCTGCTTTGATACTCTTAGCTAGCATATCATCCACGTAGATCTCCATGTTCCTACCAATCTGTCCTCGGAACACCGAGTCTACCATTCTTTGATAGGTGGCTCCTGCATTTATTAGTAAAAAAAGCATACGTACATAACCGAAAGTACCACATGTCGCGATAAAACATACCTTCGGTATATCCAGAGGGTTCAACTGAATTTGATGGTACCCTTGATATGCGTCCATCATGCTAAGCAATTCGAATCCGGATGTAGCATCTACCAATTGATCAATTCTAGGCAGGGGATAATGATCCTTGGGGCATGCTTTATTTAGATCTCTGAAGTCAATACACATCCTCCATTTGTCGGCTCCCTTAGACACCAGCACTGCATTCGAAAGCCACTCAGGGAACTGCACCCTCTTCACATGCCCTGCACTCAACAGTTTGTCAATTTCTTCTTTCACAATGAGGTTTTTCTCCTTACCAAAATTCCTTAATTTTTGCTTCACTGGCCTAGCTCTGGGATCTACATTAAGGTGGTGCATCGCTATTTCTGGAGGGATACCCGTCATGTCTGTCGAGGTGAAAGCGAAGATATCCGAATTCTCCTAAAGGGTGAGTATCATCCTTTCTTGAAGTTCGGGATTCATGTGAGTACCTATCCTGGTTGTGAATCCCTCTTTTCCCGGGTAAAGCTCAATGTTCATTAATTCCTCATCTGCTTTGACCTTGGGTTGCTCCTGCACCAGCTCACCCACTTTCTGTTTTTTCAATTCAGGGTCTTCACCCTTGAATCTCTCCATCCCTCGGAACATGGCCCTGACCGCTATTTTAATCGATTCTACATAACATTTCCTTGCTTGGTACTGGTCCCCACATATCTCTCCCACACCTCCCGAGGCGGGGAATTTCATCTTCATGTGGAAGGTGGAAATCACTACCTGGAAGATATTCAAGCTTGGTCTTCCCATTACCACATTATACGAGGATGGAACGTCTACTATCAGAAACTCTATCACTTGCACGCGTCGGTTAGGGGCGGCTCCTAACCCTACTTATAGTAATGCCGAACCTAGGGGTTGAATGGCACCTCCTGAAAATCCATAGAGGGCGGTCTCCACTGGCCTGAGTTTTATGTTTAATTCCATCTTCTTGAAACACTCCAGGAACATGATATCAGCAGAGCTCCCCGTGTCTACAAAGATTCTGGCCACATCATACCCTGCTATATCTGTGGTAATGACCAATGCGTCATTATGGGTTTCTCTGGGTTCCCCAGCGTCTTCTGGCCCAAAATGAATATCAGGAACCTCTGTCATTTTTCCTATCTCGTGGCGTTCCGTATTCCTCTCACTCTTCAGCGATCTAACACTCTGCTTCCTCTGTCTAAAGGAATCCCCATCAGCAGGGCTTCCCATGATCATGTGAATAGTTCCCCTCTTTTGAGGAGGGGGTGGCTGATCCTCTGTGTTCTTCCTCTGTTCTCTTCTGTTATCCTCTGGCTTCCCCTCGGGGTCCTTCCTCTTTTGCCCTCTAGGGCCTTGTCGATCTCTAAAAATGAACTCCTTTAGATGGCCTGCTTGGATCATTCTTTCTATTTCGTCTTTCAGGTGCCAACATTGGTTTTTATCATGGCCATAGTCATAATGGAACTTGCAGAACCTGTCGGATTTGGGATTCTGAGGGCCCCTATTTCTTGAATAGGGGAACTTCATATCGGGGTGGTCCTCTGCTACTTCTAGAATTTCCGCTGGCTCTATCCTCAGAGGGGTATATCTCCCCGTCCTTCCCTTAGGACTCCAGCGCGCAGCTTCTTCCCCTTTTGCATTTCCCAGCCTCCTCGAGCTTTTGTGTTTCTCTGGACTAGGCCTCCTTGGCATTATTTCCCTTCTTCGTTCTCCATTCCCCACCATTGTTCTGGTTTCCGAACGCTTAGCCTTCCTTACCTCTTCCAGGGTGAGGTATTTTTCCGCTCTCCTTAATAACTCATCAAAGGTCTACACTGGCTTCTTGGCTAGGGACGTGAATAGGTCTCCGTCTCTTAGTCCATTGGTAAGAGCATTGATTTTGACCTCTGAAGAGGCTGTTGGTACCTCTAAGGCTGCTTGATTGAATCTTTTCAAGAAAGCCCGAAGGCTCTCATTCTCCCCTTGTCGCATGTTAAACAGGGTGAGGGTGGCCCTAGGTTGCCTCCTAGCGCTGGTTAATTGATGCAAGAACAATTCACTAAACTCTGACCATGAATGAATGGTATCCGGCCCTAGCTGTGTGAACCACTGTTGTGCAGCTTTGGATAAGGTAGTTAGAAATACCCTGCACTTGACGCCCTCCCCGTATCGGTGTAGTAGGGCAGCATTCTCGAATCTCATCAAATGCTCGTACGGATCCGTGGTGCCATCATATTCAAAATTTAAGGATTTAAAATTAGAAGGTAGTTCATCTTGTAAAATACTAGATGAGAATTGATAGCCAGTAACGTAAGAAGGTTTACTTACGTTGTCGGTCATGTGTTTCTGCATATCCTTCATTTCTTTGCGCAGGGCCTGTATTTGATCGCTAACTGCTCCCTGGTAGGTGTCATCCGTGCTTTCTCCTATTCCTGTATCCAGAGTGATATCACCAGGGATCCTCTCCATGTTCCTCTTGGGGGGGCGATCAAGGATGCTTCTCTCAGCTTGAGAGGGCACCTTTTCTTCCTGATTTGGGGGGGGGGGGGGGACCCTCATTCCTAGAGGGGACTGGAGCGGAATCGATGACATGTTTCAGGGAATTTTGCTTTGTACCCTCGTTGATTGGTGGAATGGGTCCAGGAGGGCGAAGTCCACGAGAGGTGACTATCCTTTCAACCGCTTGCGCAATCATCACGTCCAATTGATCTTGAGAAATGGTCAAGAGTTCCGGTTGAGCATTGGGATGAGGGGTATCCCTATTAGTCCCACTTCCCGAAGCTCCTGAGATACCCGTTACATTCCCATCTTGGGCGAGAGGGATATCTTCCGGTGTAGGGTTTGCAGGTTGTTTCCCTAGATTTCGGTTTAAGGGAAAACCTGGGGGAGGCGGAGGGAAAGGAAGAGGAGTGGAATCTCCTTTATCCTTAGTCTGCTTCGTCAGGTCTTTTTCTCCACCCATTTTAATATGGAACTTTTTCTCACTTCTTAGCTCGAAATGTTCCCACAGACGGCGCCAGTTGTTGCGTCAAAAAAGAACGCCTATGGATATCAATCGTTCCTTTACGAGCACTGTGAATCACGGGTTTGAATCGCTCTTTATCCTTGGCAATCCTCACGTACAATCTCCTCGAAGATCCTGAAATGACCTGCAACAGCACCCCGGAGGGGATTCCGGCGCGGAATCTCCGACGCTCAAGTCAGAATCCTTCTTAGGAGAATCAAAGAGGAATTTCCCTGTAATTCAAGGGAAATTCTCGCAAGTATTTTGGAGTTCTTCGTGTTTTTGTGTATATTTCGCAAGAGCATATGTATTTTTCTATAAAAAATGTGAATGAATAAAATGAACATAACCTGCTTTTATACCTGGCCCCCTATCTCGAGAGAGAGGAAGACTTTTTCTCCCTATATTCGCTCGCACATTCCCGTAAACTCGGCCCAGATCCCTGAAGACTCGGTCTATATCCCTGAAGACCTGGCCTTTCAGCATACTGGGCCTATCTTCTCGCTTTGACCCTATCTCTTGACTGGGCTAAGAGAAAATAGCTCGTGCCACGCGTTCCCTTTGGGCCAGATCCCTGGACCCAAAGGCTACTAATCCTCGGATATTGGGCTAAAAGTCCAATTATTCTTATTCTCCTCTTTGGGCCTAGGAGTGTATTAATCCAACCTTTAAGCCCATTGACCTAATTAAGAATATTATAATTTATCTCGTTTCCACGTGTCGACATTTCCAAGATCGACATATTTTGTCCGCATCAGACTTATATAAGTGAAGATAAATCCCGTGGTGAACAAGTTTATTTGCGATCTTTCTGCAGGTCCGTCTGGTCAAGTTCTTACGTACTCAGGGTATTACGTGAACGGGTACAAATTTCACACTATGGCTTATGGTGCATCTAGAGAAACATCAAACAGTGGGGTTTGTATCAAGGGAAAAAAACTATGATGCAGATGAAGAGGATTTCTACGGGAATCTCGAGGAAGTAGTCGAATTGGACTACCAGGGGTACCACGAGAAGAAAGTGGTTTTGTTCAAGTGTCAGTGGTTTGATAACTCAGCCAGTGGTACAAAAATTGATCCTAACTACAAGCTTGTGGATATTCATCAGACGTGACGATACGGTCGGTACGATCCATTCGTACTAGCAAGTCAAGCCACCCAAGTCTACTATTGTTCGTACCCTGGACCCCGTACTGATTGGATAAATGTATGCAAAATCAAGCCGAGATCCTTCTTGGACGCACAACAGTCATCCACTACTGACGATGAAGAAGATGTTCCCGCGTTCCAAGAGGAAAGCATAGAACATCAAATGATTGTGCAAGTAGACGATGATCCTGTTATATTAACTGATAACACCGGTACATTGATGGACGTAGCCGGAGACGAAGAACCAGAAGAAGAAGAAGGAGAAGAAGAAGAAGAAGAAGAAGATGAAGAAGATGATGAAGAAGAATATTACTAGAGTGTTCATGTATATGTTATATTATATAAAGAATGTTGATTATGACTCGGTTTCAGTGTTCTTAATGCACGTTTATGATTCAGTTTGAGTGTTCATAGATGTTATTATATCAAGAATATTAATTTATTAATTGTTTGAGTGTTCATACATGTTATTATATCAAGCATGCTAATTTTAATTTGTTATATTTTAATATTCATTTTTACAGATGAGTGGATATGGGGGTCATGGACATGGTTCTGGTGGACATGGTTCTGGTGGTCAGGGTTCTGGTGGTCAGGGTTCTGGTGGTCAGGGTTCTGGTACTGGTAGAGGTAGAGGTAGAGGTAGAGGTGAGACACCGCCTGTACCTATACCACATCATCCGAGTTTCTATTTGCCAGATATGACTGGGATCATCCAGATGCCCCAGATGCAGGGATCGACCCACTATCCGTACTACACACAGGTGCCCCAGATGCCCCACATGTATCCAGTGCAGCAGGATCCACCGATACCGGACCCAGTCGGACGTACGTCTGTCGAGACAGAGGCCAGCCAGGCGATAGACGCACCCGAGAGTCGTATTTTTCTTACGATCTATCGTGGAGCGTAAGTATTACATATCTTATAATTTTCATTATAATGAATTACATAATTATTAATTTTCAAATTAATTATGTGTAACAATAGGATGATGCCTTCGGGTCTAATCTCGACCACCATCAGACATATCATGTACCGGAATATGGAGGTTGGCGCACACACATTCGCCTTGGTATCCCCAGCTAGGCTTCAACGGTGGTGGGATACATTCCATGTATAATTTAATGATGTGTAACATATCTCTATTCATTCACATTTTGTTATAATTAATCAATTTTTTTTGGCAGACTGAGGTTACGTGGGATCCAGAGACTGTTGACACTGCATTAGTGTACATGCTCTTTCTTGAGAGAGCAGCAAATCGATACAGTGACATGTTGAACCACTACAAGACTAAGTGGGAGTTGAAGAAGAAGAAGCCGAGGTGGGACAACGATGTCTGGGACCACTTGGTTCGCCACTGGAATCATCCGGACACAATTAAGAAGAGCGAGCAGTGTCGGAAGAACCGACTATCAGAGTCTGGAGGCCCGGGTACCGGTTTTACTAGACATAAAGGGGGATCTCGTGGGGCAGCCGAGGTGGCCAGGCGGATTGTAAGTATTTATGTTCAATTATAAGTAATTTGAGTTCATTTTAATTAATTTTATTTTATATTCTTCAAAATATATGAGGAGAAGATGGGACGACCAGCTTACGACTGGGAGATTGTCGAATATTACCACCGTTACACTAACGGAACGTACACATACGGGCATATGGGTGATATTCTGGTAAGTGTATACATATATTATATTAAATATAATATTTAATTGTATTGACATGTATATTAACCAAATTTTACATATGCACATATAGGATCAGGTGCAAGAGGAATTGTCACATCTCACCCAACCGTCATCTGATCATGATCCTTCAGATGATGGTTCCAGCCAGACCCCACCCATGCCGGACATGTCTGAGTTGTTCGTGAAGAAAGTTGGAAGATCTCACGGTCGCGTGAAGGGTCTTGGGCAACTAGGAAAGAACAGACGTGTCACTTCTGGTCCTGGTGAGACATCTTCCGGTACGTCGTTTGGACGATTTAGCCAGGCCGACATCGACAATGCTCTTTTGGAAGAGCGGAGGGCTAATCAAGAGAGAGAGTGTCTCTTACGTGAAGAACTGCAACAATCAGTTACTCAGACGGAGGAGCGCTTATGTCAAGAGTTTGCGCTACAGATGACATCAATGATGAGCCAGTTCAGAGGGGGGTCGGGTAACGGGAAGGGTGCTAGGAATGATGATGATGATGATGATGATGATGATGACGCTGCTGATGGTCGATGATTGATACATTTTAAGTTATGTTGTCTTGTTTATTTTAAAAAATTGAAGTTGTTTGGAATTTTTTTTTATGTTGTGTACTTGAATTGAAGTGAACGAGACAATGTTTTATTTTAATGGTTTTAATTCATATTGCTTGTGTGTGATTAATTAAGTATTGATCTAATATATAAATTAATTGAGTTAATAGTATAGTTGGTAATTTATTAAATAAATTGAGTTAATAACATATAGTTGGTAATTGAGTTAATAAGTTATTAAATTCAGTAATGAAGGGCTTTTGTTAAATTAATTAAGTATTGAGCTAATATATAAATTAATTGAGTTAATAATTTATTAAATTAATTGACTTAATTAATAATAAAAGAATAAAATTGAGTTAATACATACATAAGTATAAATTATTAAATTTAGTATTAATGAAGGAATTTGTTAAATAAATTGAGTTAATTAATACATATATAAGTATAAGTTATTAAATTTAGTAATGAGGGGCTTTGTTAAATTAATTAAGTATTGAGCTAATATAATTAATTGAGTTAATAACATATACTAGTTGGTAATTTATTAAATTAATTGACTTAAAGAATAAAAACAGAAATTAAAAGGGATAAATATATAATGCATTTAAAACATTACGAGGGATAAATATATAATGCATTTAAAACATTACGACTAAAGCTCCTAGCCTAATTGGCACACAGGGGGCGCATAAACTCTTCACATCCGGGAGGTCGCGAGTTCAAAAAGACATTAATGGTGCCCTGGTGGTGAGGGGTAAGAGAAGTGGCCTTAGAGACCTGGGTTCGAAACCCAGATCTGTATTTTTTTTAAATACAACATATTGGCAAGGGGCCTCGCTCTCGGGAAAAGGCGACGGTCTTTGCCCTCGGGAATAGGCGAGGGTTTTGACTCTCGCTACTGGGCGACGGGACACACTCTCGCTAATGGGCGACGGCACGCGCCCTCTTTAATTAGCGAGTGGGTATGCCCTCTTTAATACGCGAGTGTGTTTGGCCCTCTTTAAATGGCGAGTGCGATTCTGTCCTCTATAATAGGCGAGGGTGCCCTCGCCAATAAATTAGCGAGGAGCACTTTGGCGACGGTGATTGCCCCTCGCCTCTGCTGTCGCCAAAACGCTTAAAGAGGGCAATTCCCTCGCCTTTGCCCTCTTTATATTGGCGTTTTTTTGTAGTGAGAGAATTGATAATCAATCACCATAATTTTGGTGTTGATGGAATATATTATTTATAATGATAAAGATTACAAAATTGAGATATATAATGAATATGGTTCCAAAGATATATACAAATATTCAAATATCAAATAGGTTTATCATTATCTCTATCGTATATACCTATAATACAGACATATGTTAACATATTGAACTTAGTTTTAAAAAAAATTTAGAACCACATACAGACGGAATTTGTAATGAAATGTGCAAATTTCGAGGAGCTTATTACTAGAAATATTGGAGTAGCACTTTACGAGTCGTAGTAATATAATATATATATATATATATATATATATAATGAAAATAATTAGTATTATTATATAAGTATATAATATTTTTGGGGGAAATGAGAGTGGAGTCAACTGTAGAGAAGAGAATGTTGCAGGGGGCACATGCATGCCTGTAAAACAGAATGTCTCTTAATTAACAAGACCACGTCGCTCTGTTCAATTCATATATTAATTTGCTTTCCAGGAAACACAATCATGCATGCCTAAACCCCTCATTCATTTCTTAATTATTATTGTTATTACCAATCTTATCATACTACCATCATATCTTAATCCCCCTATCTACCCTTTTCATTAATAATATATAACAAATATATATACTCTTGTTACAATTAATAATAATACATATAATTCTGCATTTTTTTATCAATGTGTTAAAAATAACTTCAGATTTGACCAAGTATATATATATATATATGTTTTCATATTTTGAATTTTTCATTAATGGTAAATAATAAATTAATAGATTTATTGTGAGACTCTGTCTCAATGGTCAATAATCATTTTAAAATAATAAGGTATGATCACTTGTTATATTCCATAATATTAATATGGTACCAACTACGGAACAACCAACCACTTTTGCTAATTAATATTAATGGTAAGATTATATTGCAGATTTATCATCAGTTTCCAACTTTCTTCAAGATAGAGCAATTCAAATTCATGATCACGAGCTAGGTTAATTATCATAAATATCTATAATTAAGTCTGAATATCTTAATGTTTCAAAATAAAACACAAATGATATGTTTTTTTAATCTTTTAGTATATATACACAACCAAGTATATTTGCGTACGTGGATAAAAAGTTTATTTTATGTCTGATAGCCAAAATATCATTTATCTACCCTAGTAGACTGGGTCATATTTACTAAAAATAACTATTCCCTGCTAATTTCATTATTTCTGTTTTTTTTATTTATTGTCAATTTCATTATTCATATTTCTTTGTTTGAAAATAATAATATTCTCACAATTTTATCTCTACCTTCAAATCATCACTTATTTGCTCAAATTGTCATCAATTTATTTATCACTTTATTTATAAATTGACTCCCCAATATTTTATCATACTTTTATTATATATATCTACTTTATATATAAACTAATCAATATATATTTATTTTTTGAAGTCTCGGGTATCCGGTTTTTGACCGACTAATATCGGGGACCAATCCCACCGCCCACTTGCGGGGTTCCCGTTTAAAGCCAGAGGGTTCGAACCTGAGACCTAGAGGGGAGCATACTCCTAAGTCCCAAGCTTATACCACTAGGCCAACTTCTTGGGGTTATAAACTAATCAATATTAATTAAAACTCGTGTTCATATATAGGCTCATGAATTTGAAAAGGAGAAAAGTATGTAATTTGGTGAAATTGTGGGTTAATTATAAAAACATGTACGTATTGGTGTTGCCTAGGGAAGTGAATTTGTAACCCTATGTAGTGAAAATGCAAGAGAAAGCAGAATGGTTGTACATGCAGCATGTCTGTTAATGTTATATACCTGAATCCGAGGAGGAAGCGTGGAAATAAGTAAAAATGCCATTATGCCCACTCCAATAATAACCCATCCATTTACATTTAATTTCATCCTTCATATTAGATGTGGGAATTAATGGTTTCCTACTTTGTTACACCAATGCATGGATTTACAAAAGATCCCTAAAAGATACGATTTATTATTGCCTTAAAATTAATATCTAATCGAATCTAAAATAATTTTTTTATTCAACACATAAAAATATATACATTCGATTGTACACTATTTACGATTCAATTTGTTTCAGTTGAGATATTTGAGTCTAACAATAGATATCTCAACATATATATTAAATGAAACATAAATGTATGAAATGATCCCTTTGAAAGTTTTGAAAGTTGTCAATTAATTTGTTTTTGACATAAATATTAAGAAATATAATATTAAATGTGTAGTTAGTTATTAAGGTAGAGTGAGATGGTATAGAGATGTAGAAAAAATAGAAAAGATAAAAGGTAGAGAAAGATAGTGAATATTAAAAAAATGGGTATTTTCGATGGAACGTCCAAAATGATAAAATCAATAACTTTCGAAATAACGGAGTCACGGACAGAGCATTTATTTATTTCCAAATTAAAAAATATGAATAACTACATAATGCTCCTTGTTATTTTTAATTTGCATTCTCGAATTAGTGCCCTTTTTTAAAATATAAAATTTACCTGAATAAAGCTCACGATTTCATATATTAATTATTACCTATTAATTTAAAAGGAATGTCATATAACATACAACCACTTTTTAGAGAAAAAAACTACAAAAATAAAGAAATTTAATTTAAAATTAGCGTTTATGTAGAATTAACTCATGCGTTTCAATAAAAAATTAAATAGAATATATTGGTGTTGGAGGAAACTTGAATTTACAGTATTGCCCTAATTCTAAAGCTGTGCAATTGAAACAGAATTATGTGTTAATCAAACTTAAAAGTTGCTCCTAACACGTTTCTACTTTCTAATTTGGTTTCACTCATGACTCATACACGTTAATTGCCTTCTAAAAGTGGAATCAATTTTTTTTGTTTTGAAAAATGTAAAACCCTTTTTAAAAGCGTGGTTATATAATTAGTGAAGTGATCAGCTTATAATTAATCGAGATATAAATTTAATTAATTATATTGCTTTTCAGCATTTCCAGATGAAAATGCATGAAGGATGAATTCCTTTCATATATAGTATCCAATGTCCCTAAAGGAGAGCTCAAAAGGGCCTTTTGTGCTATCTGAAAAGGAGAGTAACTTGTTTTGTAATTCTTGATTCTTGCAAACTCAATTTTAAAACAAGAGTAACGCGATTTAGAATGAACTCTTATTTTTTTAGCTTAATTGTTATACGAAGTGTCATTATTTAAAATAATTAAAGTACTTTCATTCACGTATAGTGTGATTATTTCTTTTTGTACAGATTTAAAGAATATTATTTATTTATGAATAAAATAGATACAATCTACTTTTCTTTTATACATATTCCACAATAAGTTTTTCATTCCATTTTTTACATATAATTTTCTTTCTCTCAATCAATAGCTTATACTTTATATATTATTTCATCATACACATTTATCATTTCTCTCTCATCATCCCATCACTTGTACTAAATTTTCAAAAAAAAAAAAAAAGTGTATGATTTTCAAAAAAGAAAACAAGTACACTTTATATGGACAATCCATAAAGGAAAGTGTATGATTTTTAAACTGTGACACTTTATATACATGTTAACAGTGATACTCCACGAAAACTATGTCGATATGGCTGGGCATAGGTTTTAAAAATATATATAAAGTAAGTGTGTTGTGGGGTTATTGTGAGATAAAAATAAAGTGATTGTTTCCATAAAATAAAATGAACATACTTTTTGGTGGATAGACGTCAAATAAGGAAAGTGAACATATTTTTTGTGGACGGAGGAAATATTAAAAAAAAAAGGTGAGTGAAAAAACAAAATTAATTAGTACATGATCATGAATTGTATGTTAAGAATAAAGTGAAGAATTAACTCAAGAAATATATATATAGATACATGTATGGCATTATAGCAATTAATATATATAACTGACTGACCACCATCTATGTATGTAGAGAGAGCTACCTTGCTGCAAACTATTTCATCCCACCCTCTCCAAACTCTATCTCACACATTAATTTCTAACTTTGATTCTCTACTCATTTTCCAACTATATATATAAATTAAATAATAAATTCTTGTCAAATGGGTCTTTTTGATTCCCTAGTTCCATCTTCTCTATGGATCTCCCTCTCCTAATTTCATGGCTAATTTTGTAATTTTCTCCATTCGGAGGCCCTTGCGATGACTATGTTTTCAGAGACACGGCAGCAGTTCTATGGCGGCGGCGAGGGTTTTATGAGGGGTAATTATGGTATTCCAGGATCTGATCTAGTGGTACCCATGGCTGAAGAAGATAGCGAATTCACAACAAATAGTTTAAACGAATTACAAGAATCCACCTCTAAGAAATTAGAAGATGATCAGGGCTGGTTGCAGCTCAGCATCGGCGGAGGCGGCACCCGAGATCTCGAAAACCCGAGAAAGAACAACGGGTCGGGCCTCCTCGAGCTCGACCTCATGCCTAGTAGTCATTTAGCCTCGGGGCCCGACTTTCGACCCCCAAGGCCCGTTACTAGCGCCTACGGTCCCCCCTCATTTTATCCTCATCCTCATCTTCATCTTCATAATAATAATAATAATCAAGAAATTAATTGGGCATTTAGGCCTATCCCGATTAGCATCTCTCCTTCTTCGTCAATGGCGTCGGGGTCTTACTTTCCGCGTCCGTTTCAAATCTACGACGTGGCGCAGGCGGGGCCCGGTGTGGATTTCAGAGTCATTCAACCTCCAAGAAGACCACATTCTGGGGTATGGTTCATGCTTCAAGCATCACAAAATCAGTAAGTCGATCTTGAGGGTTTTAATTAATTATATATAATTACTCATTTTCTTTTTTGTTAGATGATGATATATACTTGTAATTTGCAGGGAAAAAGAGCCATTCTTGCCTCAAATATCCAAGAGCTACTTGAGAATCAAGTAATTAATTTAATTACCAAAATATATTGATTTTATTTCCTTATTATTATTATTATTATCAAACTAGGTAAATATTTAATCTTTGTATGTACATGTCAACCTTTTTTAATTTAGGGATGGAAAGATGACAATTCGGCTGGTTATAAAGTACCTCGTTAACAAGCTTAGCTTGGAAAATGAATCCGAGGTATGTAATTTATTCATTCATTCTTTAAAAAATTAGATTATTTATTAATTTCATGAGTTTAATTAATTAATCATAGCTAGCATTGTGTCTCAAATATATATATACAAAAATTCAAAAACCATTAAACCACCAAAAAGATGGACATGTAATTATGAGGTAGTAAATGGATGCTATTTTGGGAGAATGGTGGGTGGTAAGAATTAATTAAGAAACATATATGATGTGAACCTCAGAACCATAAATTATGGCATGGCTTCCTTTTAATTAATTTGTTATTCTAAACTAACTAATTTATAACATCGTAAGTAGGTACGATGTACATTTGTAGCAATAGGTAGCTATCTATATATATCTTTATGTTGGTATAATTAGCTTAAAATGTTGATCAGTAATTACCAACAGTTAGTTATTATCCAAGTAAATTAATTAGGATTAGGATTAGGGCTGAAGTGACGAAACGTAGAAGAAATCTAATTCTAGTTGTCAATTTAATTATCTAATTTAATTTGTTTTCAAGAAAGTGATGCCTCGATTATCCCTCCGATAATTTAGTTGCATTTCCAACATACTAAGCTATATACTAGTATTAATTAAATTACTACTATTTGAAATGAAGTAATTATCAAGTATATATACATAATAAAAGCCTAGCTATATGTGTGTGAGTATATATATATATATATATATATATTAATAGCTGGAATTTACTGAGAAAATAAAGAAGTTTAATAGTTATAAATTTATTTTAAGACCGCCAAATTACAAGGAAATCTTTTTTTTTTTTACAAGAAAACTAAGCTGCACTGTAAAGTATTAATCTTAATTTAATTCCACTTTTGTTCATATCGTTTTCTATTAAGTTAATTACCTTACTCAAGTTGCTAATCTAATCTATTCATTTCATATGCCCCTCCTTTTTTAAGTTAAAAATAGAGCGCATGCATATACTTAAGTTTATTAATTTTTTAAAATTATTTTAGGCCAGCTTTCGAATATACAGTATTTTTTTAGGTCATATATCAGCCTAGCTAGTTAGTTGATACATCTTTGGATATTCATGAAAGATCTAGTTCACTCGTGCATAATTTTCTCAAAGAGTAATTTTACAATCGATTAGTTTTACAAGGTACTTTTGAATATATTCAACCATAATATATTTAGTGGTGCGTGATTGACTTTAATTTACACAGCATTGTAGATAAAATTCTTTAGGTCAATTCATAATCTTCCCTTTTATATATGAAAAAGAAAGAATTCATCCTAATCAAATATATAGGGTTACATACATACAAACCTTTTCTTCTATACAATTATATATATATGGGTTGGTCTAGTATGCACTCGAGTGCATGTTATGCACCCTATTCCATGTTGCACTTTTCAGTTTTACTGACTTACACTTTTTGGTAAATGGTGTTGCATTTTTCAATTATTAAACTGTATAATAATATTTTTAGTAATAATTGAAAAGTACAACATCATTTACCAAAAAATGTAAGTCAGTAAAACTAAAAAGTGCAACATGGACTAGGATGCATAACATGCATTACCCTATATATTTTAATTTTTAGTTAAAAATAATTAAACGTTAATTGCTCGACAGCAAAATTAAAGCTACATACATAGTTGATGAACAATCAATTGTCGAAGAAGGTAGTGTGTATTTGTTATTTAAGCTAGTCTAGCTGTGTATGTATATTATTTAAGCTAGTCTAAACACAAAATGTGACTTCACCAATTTAGGGCAAAAAAATCCTTCAAATTCATATATTGTTTGCTGCAGTAATTAGTGAGTTTCTTCATGATTAATTTTCATCCGTCTATTATTATAATTGCAACTTCATATAAAAAAGAATATTGAATGTATGTATATCTCATATATGTCATCTTAATTAATAAAAGATTAGAGAATATGGGGACTACCATCTGTATGGCATGTCAGGTGACATTAAGACTAAAACATCATTTATTTACGAACGGACTATATAATTATCGAATGAATTATTTAGATAAAAATTCCATTTTGCTCTTATAACTTTTAAAATCATATATTTAGATCCTCCCTGCAGCTAGCCTTAATTCCTGACATATTCTCCAACATTCCAATCAAATAAATTAGGTCAACGCTTTTATGATTAGATGCATACATAACCCTGTTTTGATTGCGATCATATTTCATATCTTAAAGTAAGAGGCAACAATTAGAATAAGAAAACGTCTTATTTTAATTACTTAATCCAATGTCTTATCAAACAGCCAAGTATTACCTAATTAACAAATTAAATTTAAAACAGCTATATATGTACAACCAACGAAATTCTAAATTAAGCTTTTTAAATAAAAGAACACATTACGTGCCACTCTTGAATGCACTATATGAAAGTTAAATAAGATATATATGTTTGACATGTTCGTTATAGAATTATTCTAAATGATATTAGAATTTATGTATGTCACTCAACATTCTCCTTATGTGATACCATGCATGTTTCTTAAGTCAGCCTCTTGATTCCCCTTTAATTTTTTTTTTTTTGTAATTTGGTTTAATTGGTAATTAATTTAGATGACCAAATTATAACCAAATTAATGCATCGCATGGAATTGACTTAATATGACCATAAAAATATAAACTAAAAAAGTGAGGCCCAGAATGCAAAAACTTTTCTTAGGCACGTCGGCATGCAACTTAGTGGCTAATCATTGAGATTATAAGTGGGTAGGGAATTTCCTTAGGAAAATACATGAAATTCAAATGATATCACTTGTGACCGTTTTTTTGTATTTCACTTTGTGTTCTGCGCGCATCTTGAAATATGAATAATGGATGGAAGAATACCAATGAGGTTAATTTATATTTCATGTCATCAACACATGTTAATGATTTAGCAATTGGAACACAGAGTGAATTGAAATACAAAAGTGACACGGAGAAATCAAACGATCATAAAATTCCATTAGATGATGAGATGTTGGGGAGATTTGATATGATGATATCAATTAAGCTACTTTTTTAAGGGTTTAGGATCTTTGTTTTCAAATCATATATATTGTAGTGTTGGTAGCATTGATAATGGAATATATATATGTCTCATAATGATTAATTATTACTACATACAATACGTGACAACCACTGATATAAATGATCAATGGGAATAGAATTCCATTGAATATATATGATCATTAATCATTGAACTTATAATTCCTATTTGATCATTTTATTACTTGTAATATTCCATGCAATAGTATAAATTACATTAGTTAGGAATTAAATTCAATTAAAAATAAAATTAGGTAATATTGGAATGAAGTTGACAAAATATCACACGTGGACCTGTCACCTGTCGTTGTCAAAACTAGGCTTGGTGCATGGGTTGTGGTTTGAATTCGTCATGCTTTCGTTGGTTTCAGCTCAGCTGATTTGAAGGCCCCAAATCGTCTTTTCCCCTCTTTTGTGCTTAAAAAAGACCCCTCAAATGTCTTAATTGGTGCGATTCCATGGTAATAAAAAGACATTTTTAAGTCATATACTCCATATTTTGATAAATATATTACTCCAATCAGTTTTCACATTTATTTAAGCATGAAAACTAAAATAAAAATGATAAGGTAAAGGTAAAGGTATTGGTCATTTTAACTTTTGTAAGGGGTAAAAATAAATGGTAATTTTGAAGGTAAGAGTTGAGAGAAAACTAATGTGAAACCCGGCCATAAAAAAAAGTGTAAAAATTGGTTTGAGACAAAGTGGGCACATACAGTTTCATTATTTTTTTCCCAAAAAAAAAAAATGTTATTGTGATGTTATTATATAGGAGTAGAATATATATAGTTTGAAACTTTCTTTTTCCTTGTATTGCAGCGTGAGGGTTATAGGACCAATTTTAGAGGTTGAAAAACTATATTATCCAGTATTTTGACTAATATCTTATTTGTTATTTTAGTGGTAAGGCATTTTCCTAAAATATATGTTCCAAATAAAACAAAAGATGATGAGCATGAGTCATCAAAAAAGGGAAAGAATTCTGAGCCTTTACTCATGAGGACAACTCATATATATATTTATATGTATGATTTAGAGAGAGAGAGAGAGAAAAGTGAATGGATGTTTTACGTTGGAGGAAAGCAATGCATGATAGATAATGCATAGCAGAATGATTTGTTGTTGTTGACAAGAAACAAACAAGAAACCCTGATTTCGATTGACGTGACAATATATATATATCAAAAATAAATAAATTAATACTCTAGTTCTAGTCGTATACACAATCGAATGGTTTCACATTAATTTATACCAATAATCGTATAGTATTATTATACATAACACGATAAGTAGGGTTATAGTGGAATTTAAGATATTACAGAATAGATATTTTGACTTATAATTAAAACTAATTTAATAACGATAAACTTCTAGTTGAATTAATGAATATTATATATTGTTGTTGGTAATATTATTGTCATCTAGTGCATACAAGGCTTTTGTCTACATATGTATATATATATATATATATATATGCGTGTAAGTTTTGATAAGAGGCAAAAATTCGTGACTAATATTTGCATGAAAGATGATATACTGAATATAGATAACATACACAATTAAGTTAGGTAAAGTGTAGTAATAATTTAGAATGAAAAAAGTGCTTAGTGCTCGGCGTACTTTGTGGATCCGTCAACCTTTATATTTGTATAAAATTCATGTATAATAATCATTAATAATAACGTTGATGGCTCATCTTATACGTACATATTGACTAGCACTATATATGATATATGATATGATGTCATCTAAAAAAAAGAATATAGAATATAGTAGTATTAATTAATTAAATAGATAGTATTCCAACATCAAATAACATGAAGTCTAAAGTATAATGATTTAGGCTTAGGAGCAAAGTCTGAATGGGTCCCTTTCATAATGATAATGGCAATGGGCGGCCTCTACCTCAATATTGGGTAGGTTTCATTGCATGCCTCTCTTCATCAATGGATGAGCTTACCCTCCTAAGCTTTCCCTTTGTTTTTTGTACGGAAATTAAGAAATATTGTATTATACGTGCAGTGAGTTGTTGAGATAAAAAGAGTTAAACAAATGAAAAGTAGAGAGTAGATCAATTTATATGTTGCACTTTTCGTGCTTCACTTGATCTTCTACTCTAATGCATTTTTAACACATGTCGTCCCAATTATTATGAGGCATTGATCATTTTTTAATATGATACATGTTAATAACGCTAAAACTAACTTATGTGATCACATACTGAGAGATGTAGAAAATAGAAAATATAGTGAATGTTGTCATAAAAATAGTTAAAGTTATTATACTGATATTATATTATTTAGTTCGACATATATATACCATTAGTTTATCCCCTTTTAAAGGTATATACGTGCGTTGAATAATTTATGTTACTTTTTTTATTGGAAAAGCATTTGATTTGTACTAGCATTTTCCTTATGGTCACATCAAAGAGGGAGCGGATCATGAGCATATATGTGACAATAGCATGACTTCACTATGATACATAAATATATAAAATTAACATGCTACTTTTGTGATTTGCCTTTTATTCTAAACTTGAAATAGTTCCCTATTTATTTTTTTAGGAAAATTGAAACAGTTCTTACATGTTATCGAAAAAAGATTACATGAGGTTGATTCTTTTATTTAATTAGCCTTAATTTGAAAACTCTTCATTATAACTATATGATGACTAGCTCTTTAGGGAGGTTATTTTGCAAACACAATTAAAAAATCATTTTTTATTCGGAATAGGTAAGAATGAACTTTAAAAATAAGTGATTATGGACAGATTAAAGGGGTGTTTGCAAATTCTATTCATAGCTTAAAAGTACTTTTTAGAAGCTAAAGTTGTGAGTGAGCCGTTTTAAAAAAAAAAGTGATTCTACCCCACCAATTGAGTTTGCAAACACCCCTAATATTGAAGAAGATTAAACTTATCCTTAAAGCCTTTTCATATATACCAAATATAACTAGTGTTTGATTTTGGTTCAATTCTCTTACACCTACCTACTACCAAGTATGATGTCGATATATTGATGGTGAGTATTGAGTAATAACCCACATGTTTGCATGGCACTTATGATTTTTGTTGCATCATTTCATATTAATTTATGATGAAAATATTATTAATGTGGATCATGATTATCATGATAAAGTGATGGATTAGCAAGTAATTAATAATCAAGGGTGTGTTTGGTTGTATGCATGGACTTCACTTTTAACATTTGTACCGTATATTACTTTAAAACATAATTCAGATAGAGTATAAATCTATTGATTATACAAATATACACATAATGAAAAGGGCAAATTTATGTATATTACCGTCTCATACAAATTAATTTTTTATGTTATTTTGCAGATAGAGATAAGATGTAAAGGGCAAAGGCTTGTACCTTTCTTGACATTGCAGCATGTGAGAGATAACATATGGAGTAGCCCAAGAGATTTCATGACTTTGCTTCCCAATTCCTCAACTACTCATCACATTATGGTGCTTCACTATGCTAGAACTACTTCCTCATCATCTAATTAATTTACCCTACCCTACCCTACCCTACCCATCACCAAAATTAACTTTTTTTTATTAAAAAAAAATTAAGTTATCAAAACTTTTCCCCTTTTTCTTTGTTGTCTTTTGATTTCTTTTTTTCCATTTTGATACTCTTAGGTAGTGGGTTTGTTGCTTTTTTTTTTCTTTTAAATTATTATTTTCCCCTTGCAATACTTATGTGGATTAGTTTCTCTAATCATGAAGAATAGGTTTGACGTGCTAAACCCCATATATGTAAAAGGTGTTTGGCCTCCCATGGCGCATAATAGCCTATGTTGGCTTGGATTTTCATTTAATCTTTAAGCCAATTTGATTATAAATTTGTTTTCGTATCAATGTAACTTCTTATATTTATGCTCTTTATTTCTTCTAGTCTTTCTTTTTATTTTATTCTTAGCAAATACTGTATGTGTATTATTCCAGCTTGCAGAAAAATAAAAAATAAAAAATTTTGGGCTTCATTCTAGTCCCACATACGTTTTCTGGGCCAATTTGTAGCCTAAACAGTTAAATACTTATTCTGGCCCATCAATAATTATTCAGAAAATGGATATGGGTTGGGGTATATACCCCCTCCAGCTTTGTTTAATACACTTCCCCTTCTCTTACATCACCTCTACTAAATCATGTAAAATACCAATTTTACCCTTTACTAAATCATGTTAGATACATACACTCCCCTCTAAAACTCTAAATCTAATGCATTAGTCCTAATTTTGCAGTCCAGCCGCCGCCGCTCCTCCGGCAACCACCATCACCTTCGGCGGTCACAATCACCTTCTCTTACATCCGCAAAAATTTAAAAAAAAAAAAAGAAATTCAACAACAAAACTTAGAAATAAACTTCCACTAATCCACAAAACTTAACAAAACTCAACAACAAACCCTAAACTCTAAATCAAAAATTTAAAATTCAACTAAAAAAAACTTATTTTCGACAAACCAGAGTCGACCAAAAAACAATCCGGTCGACTCTGGTTTATCGACCAAATTTTTTTTTAAAAAAATTAAAATTTTCGATAATATTGAGTCGACCAAAAATTATCCTGTCGACAATGGTTTGTCGACCAAAAACAATCAGGTCGACTCTGGTTTATCGACAAATTTTTTTTTAAAAAAAATTAAAATTTTCTATGATATTGAATCGACCAAAAACAATCTCGTCGACAAACCAGAGTCGATCAGATTATTTTTGGTCGACTCAATATTATTGAAAAAAAAAAAAAAAACATGGAGAAACCAGCACAGGCGGCGCTGCCAGCGAGAGGGGGGAGGGGGCACGGCGGGTGGGCGGCGCGGCCAGCTAGAGTGGGATGTGAACTCTCTATCAGTAGAAAAAATAAAACCGAAATAATCGACTTGATTCATTGGGCCAAATATTATGGGCTCAATAGATTTGGATCCAATAATTAATTATTTTATTAAATAAATAGATTTTAAAAGAAAAAAAAATATTAACCAAGTCTGTTAATTATTTTATAATTAATGGAGCTCAAGACAAATTTTCAACAAACATTTGTGGAATTTGGAAAGCAGATGGCCCTACAAATTCATGATGAAAATTGCTGATACAGAAAATGTGTGAGAGGCATGTTCTACAGATGTGAACTCTCTCTCAAATTATCTTTTTTAGCTTATGAAGTATTATCATTGGAAAAATGTATAAATTTTATACTCCACCTATGTTTATCACATAGTTTATTTCTTAATATGTGACCTCGTATGTTGTTACATCATACTACTTCACCATAAGTTAACCATAAAAATATTGCCTCTTTTGATGCCTTTATTCGTGGCTTAAACCTCATCGACTTTCCTCTCCACGGACGAAAATATACTTGGTATAAACCTGACGGGAGCTGCAAGAGTAGGCCCGACAAAATCCATGGTAAACAATCTATGGCTCTCTATATGGTCAAGAGGAGACCACTGCCCAATCATCTTGGAAATCAATGTTAATGATTGGAGATCGAAACCTTTTAGAACCGAACCTGCCTATTATTGTTGGACGGAGATAGTACTATAACTATTTTTGATATCCCTCTTTTATGGACTATTCAATGAATTTTTAACCCACACACTAGACTAGGTCAAAAATAAAACATGATTCAAAACAAAACATCTCTCGTAAGAAGCATGATAAATGCCCACCAATATAATTGTAACAAAACTGCAGAAACGTGTATGGTACAAAATTCATCCAACAAACCAAGACCAAAACCAAAAATAATACTAACATGCTTTCTATGTAGATATGAAATTTGACATAGAAAGCAGGCAAAAGATTTAGATATGTTATAAATTATTTCTTCTCTAAACTCTAGTGGATTAGCCATATTTCAATACCTGCTGCAACTGCAATGAATCTACATGAATCATTTATCTCATTCGGTGCAACCCAAAACCGACGGACCTTCACTAAGTTGAATAACTCGAATCTCAAACCAGCTCAAGTAGCACCAACATCCTTTTATTCTTTTATAAAGGGAATAAACTAACATGTAGACATGCCATATGCATGGGATATCAGATGCTCTATACAAAAAGTAACAGTCTTTTAATATACTAGATTATCACTTCAATTAACTACATTAAACCAGTACATTTGATACAATGCATACACTCTGTAAAATAGCACCAATACAACAATACAAATAACATAGAGGACAAGTAAGAAACACGAGCCATCCAGCATGGTCTGAGCTACTAAATCAGTTTTACACCCCTTTTTTTTCCCCATAATTATCTTAATTTATGCAATTAAATCTACCCCATGCAACCTACATTAATGAATACACATCCTAATAACAATCAGAAGGTATAACAACCCCAGCACATTATGTATCCAAGTGTTTTAGGACTTGAATCTTATTATTCTGCATCTACTGTAAAAGTAATCAATTGCATTTCCTGGCTCTTAATAAAACCCGTAATTGGAATTGAACTAAGTATCTCAAAGAGTTTTATTGCCTCGTTCTTATAGAATTTTTTTTCTAGAAACTGACTTAAAAATGGAACCTGCTTAGCTCAAGTACTAAAGCCAAAAACCACCCTAAGCTCAAGTAAAACCGAATGTGAATTGAACTAAATAACGCTATCTATTTCAGCATACTTAATTATAGGTACTTTTGCTTCTAAAATAAGTAAATGAACTTCATTCAAATTTGTCCTCTTCACTCATGGAGCTGAAGAAAGAAATAATTCACCTGCAGATATACATATTCCATCACCTCTATCACATAAGCTAGGCATCAACGACACGCTGTATGACAAAATATGGAATGTTCAATATAAAGATAAATTCTTCCTGTGATCTTAAATAAACCGTCTAAAGCCCTGCCTTCAACTGAGAGCTCTAGCCATATAAATCTCATGTATATGCTCCCACCAATCCATGTGTACTCTTTCAAGAATCATTTTGGCATTACAACATTCATCAACCAGATAACATAATGAGCAAGACAATATCAAACTACCAAAAGAACCTCATTAACACACTGAAATTCATCACCATAATACCTTAAATAAATAAAATATTGTTGTAAATATGAGAATGTAAGTAAGAACAGAAGCAGAATTGCAGATTTTATGAGCTCATAAACTTCCATCATATCAAAACCTTATGTAAAGGTCTCAAGGATTTATACTCTATCCCAAGTCTTAATAGCTTTGATTCCCATCTTCTGTACATCAAAACAGTTAATAGTACTTCACAAACAATATGAAGCATCAAAACCAAAATAAAGAAAAAAACTAAGTAACCACGGAAAAATTACTATCATTATTACTCAAGTTGTTAATATGAAAAGAAAAGAAAAATGCAAACTACTAAATCAATTAGTACAGCACAAAACAACTCACGAAAAGCCTTTTCGCAGTTTGAGAATGGAAGAATACATTTTCCTCCGTGAGCCAACAGCGTTGATCCCCATATCCTTAAGATCCTCCAATGTTAACATTGGTAAAACCTCATCATCAACCTCATGAATCTCGAAAACAGGGGCGTATCTTTCTAACCCTAATCCAATTAACCAATCCCTAACCCCTAAATTCCCCTCATTATGATGCTTCTCAGGCGAATTGACCTCATTATGATGCGCTCCATTAGTTCCTGAAAAGCGGAATCGTGTTCGAGTTCGCCCTCTCTGTTCATCCCAAAAGTGTAACCCCATGTTGTTCTCTGCGGAATTAATAGGGCTTTGCTGCTCCTTTAATGAAGGGCTCTCAGAACCCTCGGCCTCGAACTCTCTCAATTCGTCATTATTGTTATCATTCTCTTCCTGTACATGACTTGTGCTCTCAATTACCCCTCCCCCAACGCCGGCGGCGGCATTATTAACGGTGGTGGGGTCGAATTTATTCCAATTGGTGCGAGCCCTCTTAGTGGGCTTCTTAATCTTCGGCTTCCGGTGACTAAAATCGGCGAAATTCTCAGCGATTTCAACCGAATCTTGTAAATTGGAATCGCCGTTGACAAGGTTAGTTAGCGGGCGAGTCTTGGAGGTTTTGGCGGCAAAGGAGGGGTCTTTGTGGAAGCGCCAAGTTTTATTGGGGCGTCTATGGTGAGCTTCGTAGGGTGGGTCGCCTCCGATCTCGCCGAGGCGGACGCTGGGGCGGCGCTGTCGTTTGGAGGGATTGGTGGCGGCGGCGGTGGTAGTAGTGGGGTTTTCGAATGGCGGTGGGTCTGGAGGGTGGGCGAGGGCGAGGGCGGCGGAAGTGAGTGGTGGAGAAGTGGAGATTTGGGCGTCCGGCTGCTCATGCTCTGTTGCCATGTGTGTTGTGCTCGAGTGTGTGTGTGTGTGTGTGTGTTTTTAGAGTGAGAGAGTGTGTGTGATAAGGAGAAAGTGGAGTTGGGATGTGCTGTGAACGGGTGTAGGGATTTTTTGTGGAAGCTCGACCAGATTCTCTCTTGGGCTTCTATTTGGGCCTCATTTCTTAAGCCCAATCATCATTACCAAGTGTGATTGATTAAGACCACGGTTATACAGACAGACTTACTGAGGATATCCACTGTCAAAAAAAAAAAAAAACCCAACAAGAGTGTATTTAAAATGTCTCATATACTCTTGGATGAAATTTTGAAAAAGAACGGCAGATGAGTACACCCCTTCATTTCACGAAAGAATCCGTCCCAACCATAATATTAAAACAAAAAAACCAACAACAATCCAAAAAAAAATTCTTAGATTCGACAAAAACTTTAGAACAAATACAAAATTTTTGAAAAATAATTTAGAATAAAGTAATTGGTTTTGGCAAAAACTTTCGAAAAAATACAAAAAAATTGAAAACAGTAATTGAATCCGGCAAAAAAATTCGGACAAACACCAAAATTCGTATTTTTTTTATCTGATACAAAATTATACACACACATACCTATTTTACACAACACACATAATTATACACACACAAACCTAATTTTTTCTAAACCCTAACTTACAGGAAGGCGACGGTGAGGGGAGGAGGAGGGGCGCACGCGGGCGGCGAGGGGAGGGGAAGGGGCGGCCGCGGACGGTGAGGGGAGGGTCGATGGCGGCGTTCGCGTCTTGGGTGGGGGAGAGGGAAGGCGGCGCGACGGGGAGGGCCGATGGCAGCCTTTTTTTCTTCAAACGCGGCGGCCTTCAAGGTGGGCGACAGCGGATGCAAGGCGTTGCGAACAGGACGGGGAGGGGTTGCGACAACGGCGTGGCTAGCGTGGGCGGCGGTGAATGGAGATGAGAGAAAGAGAAAAAAATTGGACGGTTGTGTGAGTTGTGAGTGTACCCAAAAAAATGAAATTAGGGTTAAGAAGAAAGAGAAGGGTATTTTGGGTTTTTCCACGTGGGTCTCCTCATCTCACGGTGTGTGTGTTTAGCAAGTGGGTGTCCTCAATAACCCTGTGTGTGTATCTGTGGCCTTTGATTAATCAATAGACCACAGTTATTGAGGAAACACACTCACTTAGTACACACACCGTAGAATGAGTACACACCAAAAATACCCTTTTCCTCTTTAACCCTACTTCTTTAGCACACCCCCCATTCTTTTCATTTCTCATTCTGCAAAAAGACCTCCACCGCTGTTTATGTTTCTCTTCAACCCAACCTAGATAATGCGCCACCGTCGCCCCATTCGCCGCCTCCCCATTTGTCGCATTTTGGCCTCCCAGATCGCCGCGCCGCCGAACCGTTCGCTACCTTCCCCACCAGTCACGCCGCGTCGTCGTTCACAGCGGCGCCTCCCCAATTGTCATGCCGCCTTTCCGTTTGCAGCGGCTCATCCCCCAACCACGCCGCTTGGTTGCAGCACCGCCCGTTCACTCCCTTCCGCCACTGATCTGACATGCCTTCCTCCTTTCGTTTTTGAATTGGAAGAAGAGGCCCTAGAAACTAGATCTAAAATATACACGTAATCATATATTTTTTTGGATTTTAGTGTCTTTTTCGAATTTTTTGTTGATTTATTTGCCTTTGATTTTTTGTGAGACCTGAGTATTTGTCTCAGATTTTACCTCACTCGAAAAAAAATCATGAAATTTTTTATTTTCTTCACAATTTTTTTCGAGATTTAGGTATTTTTTCGAAATTTGTGTTATTTTCGAATTTATTTTTCAAAATTTAGTACTTTTTGATTATTTTTTTCGACACTAGACACTGGTAATTTGCATTTTGTTTGAAATGAATGGGTTGGAATGATTTGTTTTAGTATTTTTGCATTGATTTTTTTAGTTTTGTTTGTCTTTTTTTTTTCATGTCAATATTTCTGGTTGTTTTTTATTGATATAGTGGACACGATTTTGGCGTGGCGCTGATGGGAAATGAAATGGGTGGGTGTATTCATCTGCCTTTTTTTCAAAATTTCAATAAAGGGTATTGATGCGTCAAAAAAGAACGCACAACGATTAATAATCTCGCACCTGGGATTAGATGATCACAAGCTGGATTATAGTTGAGCTCTTCGTCTCCAAAAGGCTTCGACACCTGCAAAAAACTCGCAAGAGAGATCTCCGGCGCGGGTCCTCCAACGCTCAAGTCAGAACTGGCGATCTCAAGGAAAAAGTAAAGGGCAATCTATCTCTGAGAAAGCCCCTTGATAATATCAGTAGAATATTCCTGTTTCTCAGGAGTAATTCAGGTTTGTTTCAGCTTATAACAGTGCGCCGGAAAGTATTTTAGGGAACTTTTCGGTGGATAAGTGTATCAGATTAGTAGTTTTCTGGTTATGTAGTTAGATATCATAAATAACCCGCGAAATAGCGTATAAATAGTACCTTTGGGGAAAGGTTATCCACTTCACCTCTTTCTCTGAATTGCCCAAGTAGTGGGCTGAAGCCCAAGGCCAAATTTGCCTCCACTAGCTCGTCCGAGCACCGATAAAAGCGGGATACGTGTGATGTCTCCACACTCCTCTTACCCACGAAGTGGTGTCCATGCTTGATGCGCACGTTCCGCAATTTGAATCTCCAAGACCTGGAGGTACTCGAGAACCTCCAGGTTTGAATTCCGAAAATATGGGTCCAAGTCCAACAATTCCCCTAAAAATGTGGAAAGCTTATGACTTGTTCATCTCTAGGCCGATTCTCATTTTCATCTGGCCCATTGGTCTCAATCTCTGTGGGTTTGGGCCTGAACTAGGCCCAATCCATCATCTCAAATTTCCATTATCAATATATCAATAATTGTCATCATAATTATCGATATAAGTAAAGGAATAATTACGTAATCATATCCAAACCTCATCGGATATAATCATCCGGATGCCACGTGTAATATTCCCATAGGACGACATATTTTGTCCACATCAACCACTCCCTCTACTCTCGTAAAGTGGGTCACACATAGAAGAGTAGGCCAGGTGTCTAATCAAATCTTCGTATCTCCAGTACCTGTAGGACCTCGAGGTCCTAGGCATGGTTTCAAATTCAAATACAAGCAAATCCTGCTTCAAATATCAAAACACATATTCTGTGAGTGTAACATTCAAAATCAAACCCTTATTAAGGGCGTCATATCAAACCCTCATCAAGGGCGTCATTGAACATCTCTACATTTTCAGGACCACGAGGTCCTCGAGAATACCCAGGCTCGAGCCCGTATCAAGTAATTCTCGAATATCATATCAAGCCTTTTCACAGGCGTCACATTTTGAAACATATTCTTCACGAGTGTCAAACTTCAATATTATCACTTCAAAGTCTCATGTACCTCGAGGTACTCGAGGTTATTCGGACTCGAATCCGAATTTAATTCCGCCTAAGTCTCAAACCGTGTCCCACTTAGGCGTCTCTTCAAATTTCGCGTGATTCTCTATAACCACCCAATCAAATCGGGCGTCTTGGTACACGCTACCATCATTACGGCTTTTCTCTCTCTTCAGCCTTTGCATTACCTCGATCCTCTGAAACTTTTTCAGAGATTGAATAAGGCTTTGATCTGGTCCGTCCATCGAGCCCATCCAAATCTTCCACCGAACGATCTGAACCATCCAATTTTCTCATCTCATATTTTCGAATATATGACTCCTTCTTCAAGTCATTTCACCTTTTACCCATTTCGTATTTTTCTCTCGCTTGAACTTGTCTTCGACATTCAAACACTCCGGCCTGTCAGAAACCTATTCCGCAGCTTCTCCTCCGGCCACTCAACTCAGGTATTTTCTTCGTACCTTCTTCTCATCTTTTAGACTTTAGGGTTCTCAAACTCCCCATGTCTACCCTTTCTTGTAGCGACCCCTCAGAAGGTCCGTCCACCAGTAACTCCGAATCCGTGCTCGTTTTGCATTTCCCGGTCACCAAACTCCCCCTTCTCCTTGGAATTTTCCGCATGCTAGGTGGGCCTATGAGAACCCCAGAGTTCGAGGCCCTCATCCCACTTCTGGTTCATCTCTTAACATGTCTGTCATGTTTAATCTCAATGCTCATGCCCAACTCCACAAGCCTTTAGATGTTTCTCCCATTTGTAACAATCCACGAGCACTGTCCCATTTTGGTTTCAGCACCCAAGAATTCTCCCTTGGACCCACTGATGGTAACTCGTGCTCTTTTGGCTTTCTCTTCGTATTAAATCATAACTGTCTAAGTAAACAACTATCCGTATTTCTTTTTCACATATGGACTGGCTATCTCAAGTCACTCGTGATCCTGCTCCTGCAAGCTCAACTCAGACATGCCTTGTTCCTGCTCTTGAAAGTTCTTCAAAAGCTCTAGCACCAGAAGCATCTGTACCTCCAGCTCCCAGTTCGATTTCTAAGAGGACTTGATCCTCCTCTGGCAGAATGGTAAGTACGTGAGATCCTACTCCCTCTAACTCTGGTATCTCCAGGAAGAAGACTAAAGGAAAGCAAGTCACATCTCCGTCAGCCCCTATCGACCTCGATCCTGAGGTCGATGTTAGCTCAGATGTTGTCTCCCGGTTCGTATACCAATATCTTCCTTCGAATACCATTCGTTCTCTAGTGAGCCTCTCCACTCAAGACAAGATGATTCAGGCGGCCCACTCCTTTTCTAAGGTATGCTCACACCTTAGTCGTTTACAAAGTTTTTGCACTTTTATCATCTCTTAATTTTTCTTTAATATTCTCAGTTCGGCCTCCTCTTCTTTGGCCTTTTCGAGCATACCCTTAACTCCGTTCAACAGAACGAGGTGTTCCAGGCTCAGATAACTCAAGAACGCTCCCGGACCGAAGATCTTATGGCCCAGCTCACAGCAGCGAGGCAGGAGAGGGATAAGATAAAGGATCAAGCTCGTGCCCTCACCCAAGAAGTCCACCTTCTCCGTTCGAAAATTCAAAAGCAAGAGCAAGAACTCCCCTCCTCTGGGGTAAAAATCTACATCGACTATTTCTTTTTATCTCTTGCAGGGCAGCAATTCATGGGAACTCTTCACAAGGGCTGACTGGAAGCTTATCTCCGAAGCTCCAGCTTTTTGGGCGCCATGGGATGTTAGATCCCTCATTTCGTGGATCATGGCTTTAACAAAGCCATCGCTCAGCATCAGGCGGAGGGTTTCGATGGAGTATATAACAGGGACACCATCTTAGATGGCCTAACTCCTCCTCCAACATTCCTGGGCGATCCTAAACTGTTGATTACCACTCCCTGGTGGCTGCCTATCATGAGGAAGGCTGTTCAGGACCTGCGGAACTCGAATGTGAAGCTCGAGGACCTGAAAGCCATGGAATCTCCAGACTATCCGCTGAATGTGCCTTCCTCCAGCCCCTTGTCCGTAGCTGCCCCAGGTCATGAGGAGAACGAAGAGGAGGAGGTGGATCAAGTGATCAAGCTGAGGTAGATGAGGTTGCTGCTGAACACTTCCCCTTGTCTTGAAGACTTTTCTTTATCATGCATTTTACTTCCTGCAATATCACAAACAATTTCTTTTTTGCTTGTAACATTAAACAATTTCCAAGGTTTTTCATAACCTTGTGGTGGTTTTTGGAGCTGTTTGTGCTCCCGTTTTGGTGAGGCCTTCGTGCCTCTTTGAATGGTGGGGGATTTTCACATCCCCTGTTTTAACTCTGGATATCTAAGGCTTTCGAGCCTCGTAATCTCGTATCTGTTTTACTCTATATCTGTCATGCATTCTCTGCTCATATATTTGCTTACATTTACAGTACTTTGCAAGAAAGATATATATATATATATATATATATATATACATATATATATATATATACATATATATACACATATATATATATATATATATATATACATATATATATACATATATGCAGATACGAGATTACGAGCTTACATTTACAGTACTTTGCAAAAAAGATATATATATATATATATATACATATATATATATGCAGATACGAGATTACGAGCTTATATTTGCTTGTTTCTCACTTCTCTCGTCTTTCCAGCTGCTCAAGCTGTAATTTAATCTGAAGTGTTTCTCACTTCTCTCTTCGTTCCAGCTGCTCAAGCTGTAATTCCACGTGAAGTTTTTTTCACTTCTCTCGTCTTTCCAGCTGCTCAAGTTGTAATTCAATCTGAAGTGTTTCTCACTTCTATCTTCAATCCAGCTGCTCGAGTTGTGTCGTAAGTAAAAGTGTTTACTCATTACCATCATGCCCCTTCATCGGAAATTAACACATGTTCCTTGTACATCTGGAGGTCCTCGGTTAACTCGAGGTCCGGACCATGTCTTCCAGGAGCGTTAGCCTCCCACTGTATCCTTTAAGGATATCCAAGTCATACCCTTTATGGGTGTCAAGTCACACCTTTCTGAGGTGTTAAATCTCGTACCTTTTTGAGGTGTCAATTCTCATATCCGCTATGGATGTCGGCTCTCAAATCCATTAAGGATGTGAGTTAGCAAATCCGTTAAGGATGTCAATTTGCAAATCCATTGAGGATGTCAATTCTAAAATCCGTTAAGGACGTCAATTTGCAAATCCATTGAGGATCTCAATTCTCAAATCCGTTAAGGACGTCAATTATCAAATCTGTTAAGGATGTCAATTTGCAAATCCATTGAGGATGTCAATTCTCAAATCCGTTAAGGACGTCAATTCTCAAATTCGTTAAGGATGTCAATTTCAAATCCATTAAGGACGTCAGTTCTCAAATCCATTAAGGACTTCAATTTCAAATTCGTTAAGGACGTCAGTTCTCAAATCCATTAAGGACGTCAATTTTCAAATCCATTAAGGACGTTAATTTTGTGTAGCCTTGATTCTGACTGAATAATTGAAGGATTAGGCTCTATTTTGGCTAGAGGTCCTTGAGGTCCTGCAGGGACTCGAGGAGTTTTACCCAGATTTGCATATGTCTGAATTTCAAATGGTCATACAGACCTTAGTTTATCAATCAGAAAGCTCATAATAATCAATACTCCGAAGATATAATCTTTTCGAAAAGACAGCTTCATTGATTATTAACGTATGTCAACATAGGCCATAGAAAACCTATGTCGGTCTCATTAAAAACCTCCTTATAGTAAAACCATGGAGGGAAACCCATAAGGAGGGAACAAGAGCTCCGGTGAAGCACCTCAAGTACAATGTTCATAAGGAAATCGAATTCTATTCTAAGAATTGAAATAAAGTAAATCATGCTCTCTTAAGTAAAGAATTTCTTCAGGTGGCACACATTCCAAGGACGGGCTATCTCATTCCCTTTCATGTCCTGGAGTCGGTATGCTCCTCTCAATACATAATAACTCGGTATGGCCCCTCCCAATTGGGTTCGAGCTTTCCAGTGTGTTTCAATGCATCAGCCCTTCGAAGGACTAAGTCTTCCCCCTCAAATGACCTCAGGGTCACTCTCTTGTTGTATGCAACTCGTATTCTGCTCTTATATTTCTCGGCCTGCAATCGGGCCATCTCTCTTTTTTCTTCAAGTAAATCCAAAGCTTCTCTCATTAGCTCCTCATTTTGGTTCTCATTAAACTGAGCAATCCTGTGAGATTCTATCACAATCTCTGGTGGTATTACTGCCGTAGTACCATAAACAAGCTGGAAAGGCATTTCTCTAGTAGCTGCTCTTGGACTCGTTCTATATGACCATAGAATCGAGTCGAGCTCATCTATCCAATCTCCTCCTACTCTCATGAGCCGAGTTCGGATTCCATCTACACTTGGTCATTCTCTTGGGGATAGGCCACTGAGGTAAATCTCTGCGTAATCTTCTGGTCTAAACACCAAGACTGGATCAATGCTCCATTGAATTGTGTCCCATTATCAGACACTAGAATTTGAGAAATCCCGAATCTACAACAAATGTATTTTTCGAGAAAACGGATCACGTTTTCCTCATCAAACTTAGCAAGGGGGGCTGCCTCTACCTACTTACGAAAGTAATCAACAGCTACGATTAAGAATCGTCGTCTGCCTTGTGCCGGTGGAAAGGGTCCACGAGGTCTACCCCCCACTTTGCAAAGGGACAAGGCGAGTACATGACTCCCATTTCTTCAGCGGGGACCTGTATCAGGGGGCCATTTCTCTGGCATTTCTCACATATCTTCTCAAAATCTCGAGCATCTGGAGTCATGGTGGGCCAATAGAACCCAACTCTCAATGCTTTCTTCATAGTGGCTTTATAGGCTTCATGGTTAGCCGCACATCCTTCATGGATTTCTCGTATCACATAGTCTCCTTCACTCTTCGAGAGACATCTGAGGTAGGGGTGGGTGAGCGATCGTTTGTATAACCGACCACCCAAGATGCAATATCTCAATCGCATAGCTCGAGCTTCTCGAGATGCTGTAGGGGTTGGTTATCTATTCAGCTCCTCCATGATCTCTCTTCTCCAATCATCTCCTTCTTCAATTGTCCCAATCACGGGCTCGGTGGCCTCTCTTTATGCCACCACAAGTATTATCTTCCCTTGCCCTTCGAACTCAGTAGAGCTGGCAAGTTTGGATAGGCTATCTGCTATCATGTTTTCTTCTCTAGGAATTTGGAGCACCTCGAATATGTGGAACTTAACTACAGGAAATTTGAGAAATCGCGACGACAAAATTCGTCACAAAAACATCATTTTTCGTCACAAATTGTGTTTGGTGACAAAATTTTTTCGTCACAAAGAACGTCACTAAATGTGTGTCACCATAGGTAAATGTGACGTTATTTGAATTCGTTACCAAAAGTTATTATTTGGTGACGATAAAGGTCACTGTCACTATATCTTTTCATCTATAGTGACATATAAATCGTCACATTTGGCATTAAAATTTCGTCACTTAATATAATATTTCGTCACTAAAATTTCAATTTTACACGACGATTTGAGTTATTGTCACTAAAAAGTTGTTTTTTGTAACGATTATCCATATATTACTAATCTTGCCAAAGTTTTGTGACATCATTTTTGTCACAATTATATTAACAATTTCGTCATATTTTATATAAGTAGTCACAAAAGAGTTGTTGTATTGTGACGAAATGTTGATCGTTAGTATATGTGTATATATACAATGACAACAAAATACGTCACCAAAACGTAAGATTTAGGGACAATATATTTACCGTCACCAAATGATGTGAAAACAGTGACAAACTATTTATGTCACAATAATATACTATCTAATGACGAAATAAATATTTGTCACTAAAAGCTTAAATACAATGACAAATAATTTTGATCATATTTTAAATTTTTCGTCACTATAAATTATAGTGTGTCCATTTTTTTATCATATTATATATATATATATAGTAACAAACTAAAAAATAAAATTTTAGTGACATTACGCTTATTGTCATTAAAAGATGTGTAAATGGTGATGAAATGGTTTTGTAATAAGAAAATATTGTTCACTAACAAAGATGATAATCATTACAAAAAAAACTATAGATGGCAACAGAAAAAAGGAAAATAGCTTAAGTAAAACTATACAAAACAGTATAACACTGTTCTAATCTATATTATGTTAAATCTCTCTGCACATGCCTGAGTAACTTCCAAAACACATCAACTTCGATGAGGCTTCTGATGCTCCAAATCCTACAACAGGAATGTTCCAAAAACTGGTTCATGCCATCATTATTGTTGTACTCCAGTAAAAAGCACCCTACTTCAACCTAATTATAGATTGAAATATAAGAGCATGCGTGAGTTAATCCATTAACCTGAAACAAACAAATTAAGTTAAAAGTGAACAAGAGATTAAGCAAAGCATATAAAGACTTGTTATTTTTACGTACTTCACATTGAGTATGTCTAAAAGCTGCTTCAGTCTTCCAACCATCAGACGACCATTTACTTTGTCTAGAAGTCCATTTTTTTTTTTTTTTAGGGTATGTTTAGAAGTCCACTTGATCTAGCAATAACGGTGCATTTTTTCTCTAATTTTGTGAACATCAAGGAGCCATATCATAATAAACCTAGAAAGAAGCAACCACATTAAGAGAAAAACGATGTTTGTTAATGATTCTTTCACAAGAATTCACACATTATGCAATACATATTTCACAAGTTTAGTAGAGTGGATAAATAGAAACAAGAAATTATAACCTATTTAAAAAGGATTTAATATTCAGAAACTTAAAAACCAGAATATCTTTTCACCACTTAGTTATTCTCACTCAGTCACCCTTCTTCATAAACCAGCCTTCATTTCTCCATACTATTACTAGATTTCATATTATGAACTACACTAATTAAATACCATCATTTTCCCAAAACACAATTTCAAACCCTTTGTTTCTTTTATTTGCCTCCTACATCAATCACACATGCATATAAGAACATAGAAGGTGCAGCCCTTATGCTCCCAATCTTAAAACCAACACTGTAAACATATAAATTTGAAATTTTCCGAGGAAATGATAAAACATAGCTCATCACCGACTTCTTATTCACTTAACATTCATAATGAGATAGCTACAATAATCACAATTGCAAATAAAGGGTACTTACAACTGTCACAACTTTTGAAGTTATGAGATTAACAAGAACTATAAACACCACTGTTTTCCTCTTCATTCTTTGAAAATTGCAATACACAATACCAATCTTAAGAATAATTCTTAGCTCATATTTCCTTCAATTTGATAGAGCTCTATATTTCTATCGAGGATTTGTTACTTAATTCACTAGAACATAAACTCATTGTAATATTTGAATGTCATTATAGGTTCCCCTAATTTAAATATATCTGTAACTATCAATGCCCACCATCTACATAGATATACTAACTATGTGAATCCATGTCACCTACTGTTCTACTCAAGTTTGACAGATGTTATGTTAGTTTTTTAATCTTTCAACATGAGCTGCAATGTTCAAATTTCAAGACTTGATGAAAGAAGAGATCTTCAATGATTGATGAGCATTGATTATTAAACAAGTAGTTTTGTGTCAAATGTTATGAACCAATTAAGGGTGTGTTTGCAAACAATATTAGATGATTCAAAGTGATTAAAATTGATTTTTGTAGTAAAATTGAAAGTAGATAGTGTTTTAAAAATAAGCACTTCTAATCAATTTTTTAAATGTTGTGGGTATGTCATACAAATCACTTTTTTATAATTTTACAAAAAACACCCTTATTACATTTGAATAAATAATGGGTAAAAATAAAATATTGTTTAAATTGTGAGGGCAAAATTGTAAAATTAGTGAGTGTAATGATTAGAAGCACTTAGAAGTTGTTAGAAGCATGGGGAGAGGTGCTTGACCAAAAATGCTTTTAAGTAATTAATTTAATCACTTACTTGTGTTTACAAACACTTCAAAAGTGATTCTATTTAAAAAAGAAGTGCTTTTAAGCACATAGTTTTGTTTGCAAACACCCACTAAAACTGACTAGTACCTCTTCGATAATGAAGACTATTCCTAACTAAAAAATCTTAAAAGTAGAAGATTTAATATTGAATATTATAAACAATTTATGAGAAATAAAAAAAGATTAGTCTTCACAAAAATTAATTGAGGATGTACTAAGATTCTCTACCAAACAACCCAAGATTTCAAAACGGATGTTTAGGTTGTAATTGCCTTTCCAATTTTATTTTATTTTCATTTTCTAACCAAAACAATAATAAGATTGATTTTTAGGTTATGACCACCATTATTTCTTATTCACATTGAGTTAATATATTATCTATTTATCTCTACAACTAGTTTACATAAATGAACATTTTGATATCATATGGAGTGGTGGGGGTAGGAGGAGGGAGAGAGAGAGAGTGTGTAGGATTCCTCTGGCTCTGGAACAGTATGATACTAGTACTTAATAGCCTTTTAGACTAACAAAAATGGGGGAAATACAAGACATGATAAAAGGCTCTTTCTTGCGTAAGTAATGGAGTCATATCTCTCTAAATGGAGGAATGATCAGAAATCCTGGATTGATATCCAGGTATCAAAATATGATCAGAAGAAATCCTGGAGTCACATCTCTCTAAAATATTAGCTTTAAGAATCTAACACATGAGAAATGCAGGAGCAAGAGATAGAGTGACTAGGAGACATATTCAGATGAGATTTTTATTTTATTTTTCGAGTATAATCTTTTTGCTCAAAAACACAAAAAATAAAGCTAGATAACAATTTGAGGATCGGGGCAAAGATACTAATGTGATAAAGTAAGAGAAACATAGAGGTTTAAAACTCACAAACACAATACATTCAAACCAATGTAATTAGATGCAGTTCAAAACAAACATTGCGTTATATATTTGTGCAATTCCTAATAATGATATCCATAACCAATAAATGAGAGAAATAATCATTGAAATAAACATTTGATTCGGGGAACATTACCAAAAGGCAGTAGCGGAAAGCAAAAAACAACTATGAAAGTTGCCCTTGTATCCTTATTCGTCCTGATGCGAATCTGCCGTATGGCGCCGTACATCCCGAATATATTGTACCTCGTCGCTCGTTATATTGAACGACAAATTGTCCAAGTACAAAACTAGGTTCACCTCTGGTGGGAGGTTGCAGAGGCCGATGGCTGCCATTCCTCGAAAATTCGTAAAGTCTCTAAATTAGGGTTCTAGGGCTAAAGTTTGAGTATTGGGGCAATGGGGCTGCGGATGTGCAATGAGACATTGAGAATAAAAGGACAGAGGTATTTTTTTTCTTAAATCTACATCTTCCGGGATTTTTCTAAATTAAAATTTGAAATGCCGCCAATAATTTTGGCTCTAAATTTTAGTACTGAGTTAAATATTTATAATTTATTTGAATATAATATTTTTTAGTAGAATAAAATACTTATTTTGACGTGAAAGGAATAAAATATGGCTACACGAAATTATAATAAAAATAAAAATATGGCTATTTATTTTGTAGGTGTTACACGAAATTATAATAAAAATAAAAAAAATAAAAAATTAATACTTTTAATTAAATTATTCTTGAAATTATTAATCATTAAAATAAAATTAATGAATATATCTAGAATTGATAAATTGTTCTTGGTTTATGATTACAGCCCACCCTTTAATGTAGATCTGGTACAAACTTTCGTTTTGGAGGCATCCACCGCAGCCGAAGCTCTTCGGCACCGCCCAATTTCTCTCCTCTTCCTTCATCTTTTTGTTCATCCAGATTTCTCCTCAAGTAGTTTAGATCTACAAAATAGTTAGGAAAATAGGTAGATCTGATAAAGTTTTTTAATACAGAGTAGATTCGCCACCAGACCGCCGCCGGACCGCAGAAGAGCCGCCTCATCGACCCTCCTCTTCAAATCTTTCAGTGGGTTTAGGGGGTTTTCTTCAAATTTCAGTTGGGATCAATATGTAGATCCTCTCAGACGGAGCCACGGTGACCGTATGATTGAGTTTCTTCCGTTGATCCCATTTTAAATTCTCATTTTTACTTTTGTTGTTTACTTCACTTTGTTTTTCCCTGTTGTGGGTATCCTGCCCCTTTGTGGGTCTTTGTTGCGTTGACGGTGTGTTTGGTTGACACTGGTTGTATCTGTCCTTGGGGTCGTCTTCTATGATTTGGAAAGTTTGTAGCGCGAGTCGTAGTGAACGATAATTTGTTTCTTTTTTGAAGCAAATTTACTATCTTTATTGATCGAGGAACCTGGTGGATTGCTTGTGTGACTCTCCACTCTCTCAAAATTGAGTTTGGAATATGAGTCTATGGTAGATTTTATCTGTAATAGATAGGTGAGCGAGAGCTGTAATTTCAATATTCCTATCTTGTAATTTTACCCTAAAAAAAAAAACCACTAACTTTCCTTATAATAATATAAACATAAATAAATTGTGTGTGTATTTGTTTTTTTTTTTTTTTTCGTGAAATGACAAGTTTTACAGTATCATTTAATGATGGAGACAAAGCTTCATAACCTTATTTGTTTTTACAGTAACACACATTTGTCACTATAGTAACATAAATTTAGGATCAACTGCTTATTCCTTACCACTCACGAAAAAAGTTGGCCACACATATCTATTGCTTGTGATTAGTGAATTTTAAAAAAAATCATAAAAAAATATATTACATGTGTAAAATATTTCACATAAGTGTCATCTAATAAAAAAAAACTACAAAAATAGGTGTCATCTCAATCAAACATAAATTATTTTTATCGTATACTTGTAAGTTGTAACACAATAAAAAACGATATAATTAGTTTTAGTAAAATAATTTTTTTTATAAATAATATTTTGAAATGTTAGAAAAAAAAATTGTATAAAAATTAAATATTCACACTTCAAAATTGATAAATTACTTTAAAAAATTTGGAGCCAAAAAAGGTTTAGGCGCCCAATTTTTTTGGGTTTGGCGGTCTTCTTCATTTACTAAACTTTGGATTAGGAAAATACCTAAATATCAAAATGCTCCAATCTCTCAGCCACGGGATATCAAAGCTTCTCCACTTCTCCTCAATTTGATTAGAGATTTTCGAAGTTATGCTGAAATCGTTTTCTTTGAGCATGTCGCCTCCTTCGTCTATGCCATCTCCCAATTTTTCAGGCACTATTGTTTCAGCCCGACGTTTGCTGCCTCCTGCGATTTCCAAAATAAAGGTTCTGTTCATGTCCTTTAAACTCAATTCTGGATGTGTTTGCACAAATTGATTTGTTTGAATCGAAATTTTAAACCTTGGTTTTCAAACCCCAGTTGGAAAAGAATTTTGTGAAATTTGGGGATAATTATATGTGGTTAGGTATTCTTCTGAATTTATGTGTATAAGCTTCAGTTATTGTCTTAGTTTGTTGGCGGCAATTCCTTTTTATTTATAACACTTTCCCGGTAGCCTATTGCATGGATTGGTTGTGTACAATGGCACTCTATATTCCCTTCAAACAATTCTTTATCACTTTCTACATATATATAGCTATAAGCATGTAACTTGAACAGTCATATCCTGAGTAATTGTATTAGCTATATATTATTTTAGTTTGGGTTTATGATATTCTTATAGAGCCATCCCTTTCCAAAACTGTCATCTCAACTATGTTTGATATAAAAGATTTTCAACTAAATATAAGAAAATTGTTGTTTTAGGTTCTATTTTCTGTTTCTACATCAGGATGCTTATTTTCTGTTTATACATCAGGAAAAGTGTATGGTCCTGAAAAATGTTGTGTTTATTGGTTGTCTTTTCATTCTATCAGAAAGTTATCTTGTTACTTCTGCAAGACTAATGGAGTGTTATTTTTTTCTGCTGCTTTTGAACCTTATTTCGTTGATCTTTCACAGCAGTAATCAAGGAAGCCTTGTGTCCAGCAAGATTCAGGTTAGGTTCGTGAATCAAGGATTAGATATATCTCAATCTGGTTTTTAAATTTTGTTTATGGAACTTGTTCTGATATCTTGATACAGTTGGCCCATCTTAAAATAGTACTACTGCCCATGGTTCCCAGAATGAAGGATCAACACCACATTCAAATCAAACTATAACTATTGTGGCCATGCCAGCTGCAAGAATTCCTAGTCCTACCACTAACTTAAATTCTGGCATGGAGTATTGTGGTGCTGCCCATTCTTCTTCTTTTCCTAGTTCAAGGAAGAATGATCTCAACTGATATATTGAGATGACACTCAGTTGCAGCACTTAATACAGGTTGCCCTTTCTCTCTTTTATTCACATAATAATATTTCTTACATTTTTCCTTTGGCCCCAACAAATTTGGAAGCAAGATGATTATTCCTTCAACACTTCTGAAAAGTAATTTCTCCGGTTATGACCTTGTGGTGAAATGATGTAAAACAGTCAACATATTCTAGCTATCTCATGTCTTAACAATTGAAGACCTTTACGGTATGTTAGGCACCACTTTTTCACGTATCTAACAACTGCAATCAATTTTCATTTTTTATTTTAATTGGTTTGGAGAGGGGTTCACATTGATAAGTGCATAACCAAAGTTGATGTAGTAATACCATTTTGCATAATCTGATAATAGTTGTTCCAAAACTTAGAACATTTTTTACCGATGCTTTGAAATAATAGTGTGGTAGTGTGGCGTGCTTAGGGTGGCTTATTTTTCTTTTATTTCCATGTACCTATAAGTAGCTAATGGTGGTTGCTTGTTTCTATCAGTTCTCATGCAGATTGGATCATTTTCTATTAGTTGAACTAAGTTGGTTAACCTTTGAAATTAGGCACGAGTAATTGTTAGAAACATCTGGCATGCACCTGTTGACTTAATTCAGTACTTTACTGCAAATATCATCACAAATTTTATTTTATTTTTGGCTAAAGTCAAAAGATTTGTGGACTAAATCTAGGTTGCTAGATGCATATAATTATACATTAGATATCCCAGTTAAGGCATATTTTTGTGTCACTTTTATTGCTCAAATGACTGATACTTTCGTTGTTGCAGGGTTTTAAGCAAGTGTTTGTCAAACTAGGATCCAAAGGTTTTGGCTTTCCATAGCAGGTGAAGAGCTAATCAGACAACTTATTATATCAGCTCCCAAGGTAACTGATACCAAACAATTCCTTGAATTCGCTAGTATGCTACTATATTCTTATAAGCTCTACCTCACACATTTTTGTGAATTCTCAGTCGAAGTTAGTCTAGGATTTTAGATACTGAATTGGGTATTTTACAGAGATCTAGTGGTATATTATCGTATATTGATGATTTTCTTAGTTTAGTGAGAACATTTTTGGGGTTTTAGTTAATTGTGGCTCTGATTAAGAACGATAACATTGATGATACTTTATCAGATATACAAGAGTTCTCTAAGAATTCTTTCATTGTTTTCAGGTTATTAAGTCCTTAAGGTATATTAGTTTATAGATTTATTTCATTATATTGATTTGCATAGTAGTGTAAAGTTATAGAGTACTGATGTGCATCAGGCTTTGAACTTTGATTGCTTGTATGGGAGCTGGATTGCTTTAGTTGCTCTTACCGTTAACTTTTAGTCATTGAAGAACATTTAATGGTAGTTTTCAAATTTAAACCTTCTTTATTTTCTATTGCCCTTTTTGGTAGCATTTAATATTGATTGAGCTTATGGAGGATTTAAGACGAAAGGATGAATTACAAAGTATAATCTTTGACCAGTTTTTGAATTTGAGGATGCTTTTTAATTGGAGGACTTTGATATTGGAGTTATTAGTATTCAGAGATAAATAGACTGGTTCATTTTCTGCTTCTTCAATGAGCTTTATCACTTCTTTTTCCTTGTGTTTTGTGTTTACACTAAAATTTTGCAATTGAGATGTTTTGCAAAACAGAGCCAAAACTTGAGTTATACTTTTTCGCCTCTATTCCTATTGTGGATTTATTGTTATAAAATGGATGTAATGGATGGCTGTTTTCACTTATAGGGAGTGGTGTTCATTGTGTGAAAAATGTGTGAAAAATGTATCAGCTTAATTTTGTTCATACAAAGAAAAATAGAGAATGTGTTCTCCTTGAATAAATGTATCTTGTTTAATGAATTATTTGCTTATTTATCCGCTTGTCTCTTTTGCTTTGTTGTATCTTATTGTTTTATGATATTGTTTAATACTTAATCATTTATAATTGAAGTATCTATTGGTGTATAATACACTGATAAGAAATGAATTATGATGATGACCTTGAAAAAAATGATAAGGAAATTGAGAATAAAATGGAAGATCTCGTAGACCAGTAGTTGTCAAATCATTTTAACCCTTTGAACCCATGAAACTATAATCTTGGTACTCTTGTGGTGTAGATTATTTTTTACATTATCTTGCGGGAATAAATTTAATAATAAATAAAATAACAATGAAGGTGTAAATTATTTCATCATAAATATATTGATAATATATTTTATTATTATATTAATCATTAATATACTAATTAAATCCCATAGTAACAATTATTATTGCCACTAAAAAAATTAGTTACTGAGTAGTTCAAATGACTAATGATGAAAAATACAACTGTTCTTAAAATATTTTTTATTATGTCAAATATCGTCATCAATTGTTGCTGTGACAACATGATTTTGTCACTAATTATTTTAAATAATTAATGACGAAAAATAGTATCATCGTGAAAAATACTCTAAATAGTTTTATGATGTGGAATATTGTCATCAATTATTTTATTAAAATTGTCACCTATTATTATTGTGACTAAATAATTTTGTCACTAAATTATTTAATGACGAAAAATTACGTTGTCGTGAAAATACATTTTTTATGACACCAAATATCGTCACCAATTATTTTTGTGACAATATGTTTTGTGTCATTAATTATTTTAATTAATTAATGATGAAAAAATTACATCGTCACGAACATTTATTTTTTTTGACGTCGAATATCGTCACCAATTATTATTAAAATCGTTACAAATTATTATTGTGACAAAATAATTTTTGTCATTGATTATTTTAAATAATTAAAGACAAAAAATTGAATCGTTATGAAAATATATTTTTTATGACATTGAATTTTGTCGCCAATTATTATTAAAATCGTCATCTATTATTATCGTGACATATTTATTAATGTTGTTATGAAATTTACAAATTTATGACGAAAATAATAATTAATGGTGACGAAATAAAATTTTATCACAATTTTTAGTATTTTAATGACAAAATTAAAATTTGTCGCCTTTAAGTAACAAATTGTGACGATTTTTGTGTCGTCGAGAAATTTTTCGTCACGAAATGTGTGATTTCCTGTAGTCTTGTTTCTCAAGTTCTTGACTCTCTCCAGATATGCAATCATTCTTTCTTCTTTTGCCATATATTCTCCATTGATTTGTTACACGACCAACTGTGAACAGAGAATAGGGTAACCTTCTGGGCTCCCAGCTCTGCAGCCATTTCTGTTCCTCGAATCAGTGCCTCATATTCAGCTCCGTTGTTGGAGGTCCTGAATTGAAATTTAATGGCAAACTGCATCTCTAACCCGTGCGGGTCAATCATCAAAACTCCGGCTCCGCATCCATTCAATGATACAGAACCATCAACGTAGACTTTCCAACCTTCAATCTCCTCGAGTCTGGTAGATTCCTGTATAAAATCTGACAGAGCTTGAGCTTTAATCGCCTTTCGAGGCTCAAATTCCACACTGTATTCCTGTAGCTCTATGGCCCATCTGACTATGCGTCCAGACAAACCTGCTCTACCAATTACTTGCCTCAAAGGGTAATTAGTATGAACAATAATATTATATGATAGAAAATAAGGCCTTAACCTCCGAGCTGTGATCACCACCACAACCAAGGCCGCTTTCTCAATCTCTGAATAACGGACTTCCACACCCTGGATAATCTTACTGACGTAGTAGATCGGGTGCTGGACAGATCCGTCCTCCTTCATCAACGCGGTACTCAAGGAATGCTCCCCTACGGACAGGTACAAAAAGAGTGTATCACCGGGGAAGGGTTTGGTCAGCTTCGGGAGCTAAGATAGGTGGAGTTTGAGCTCCTCGAACACCTTCTGGCACTTATCATCCCACTCAAATCTGGATCCTTTCCTCAGGGTCCTGAAGAAATGGTGACTCTTCTCTACAGATTTAGCGATAAACCTGCTCAATGCTGCGATTCGACCGTTCAGGATTTGCAGCTCTTTCAAATTCCTTGGGGGCTGCATATCCAGTACAGCCTTCACTTTAGGAGGGTTAACTTCAATTCTTCTTTGAGTTACCATGTAACCCAAAAGCTTCCCTGATGTCACACCGAATGAGCATTTTGCTGGATTGAGCTTAATGCCATTCGCTCTTATCACCTGGAATATTTCCTCAAGGTCCTCGACATGACCCTCAACTTTAAGACTCTTGGCTAGCATATCGTCTACGTAAATCTCCATATTTTGACCGATCTGGTTATGGAATACCGCATCAACCATCCGTTGATACGTAGCTCCTGCATTGATGAGTCTAAACAACATTCTAACATAATTGAATGTACCACACGTAGCGATAAAACATACCTTACGGATGTCTGCCAAATTCAACTGTATTTGGTGATATCCTTGGTAGGCATCCATCATACTCAGCAACTCGAATCCCGAAGTTGCATCTACTAATTGATCGATCTGTGGCAAAGGATAATGATCTTTCGGGCATGCTTTATTTAAATCCCGAAAATCAATACACATCCTCCACTTTCTGTCTCCTTTTGATACCAACACAGCATTGGAAAGCCATTCAGGAAATTGGATTCGACGAACATGTCCAACTTCTAGCAGCTTCTCGATCTCTGCTTTTATGATCGCATTCTTCTCAGATCCAAAGTTTCTAAGCTTCTGCTTTACTGGCTTAGCTTTAGGATCCACGTTGAGGTGGTGCATGGCCACCTCCGGAGGTATTCCTGTCATATCAGAGGAAGAAAAGGCAAATATGTCTGCATTTTTTCTCAATGAACGGATTACCTCTTCAGCTACTCTAGGTTCCATCTGAACCCCTATTTTCGTCGTGAATCATGTTCTTCCAGGATACAGCTCCACGTTCATCAGCTCTTCATGAACTAGGATTTTGGGTAGCTCTCCAGTTTCCCTAACAACTTTCTACTTTTTCAGCTCGGGGTCGTCCCCTTTGACTCTTCCCAAGTCTCGAGTGACGACTTTATTAGCCATCTTAACAGACTCCACATAGCATTTGCGAGCCTGATACTGATCACTTCGAACTTCTCCAGTACCTCCAGGTGCTAGGAATTTCATCTTCATGTGAAATGTTGATACAATAGCCTGGAATAGGTTCAAGCTAGACCTTCCCATTATCACATTGTACGAGGACGGGACGTCCACAATGAGGAAGTTGATCATCATTACTCGTCTAGCTGGGGCATCTCCTAGCCCCACCTACAATGTCACCAACCCTAGAGGTTGGATATCTCCTCCAGTAAATCTATAGAGAGACGTCTCTACGGGCTTCAGTTTCGCGTTCAGATCCATCTTTCTAAAACACTCGAGGAACATTATATCCGTCGAGCTTCCAATATCCACAAATACTTAAGCTACATTATAGCCCGCAATATCTGTCGTTATCATCAGGGCATCATTGTGATGCGCTTGAGTTTCTCCTGCATCTTCAGGACCAAATTTAATGTCAAGGGTGGTCACCACGTGTCCCACTTCCTTATCTTTTTTCTGATGTTCGGCCCTCAAGGTCCGAACACTCTATTTCCTCTGTCTGAAGGAGTCTCCATCAGTTGGTCCCCCCATGATCATCTGGATCAAACCTCACTTCTGGGGTTGAGGAGGTTGATCTTCTACATTAGTCCGAGGCTCTATTTCTTTATCGTCTTGCCTCCGTTAAAACTCCTTCCTTTTCTGCCCTCGAGGGCCTTATCTATCTCGGTAGAAAAATTCTTCCAAATGACCCGCTTGGATCAGCCTTTCGATTTCATCTCTCAAATGGAAGTAGTTATTCGTATCGTGTCCATACTCATTATGGAAACGACAAAATTTATCGGACTTGGACCTCAGGGGGTCCTCTAGCTCGTGAATAAGGGTATTTCATCTCTGGATGATCTCCTGCTACCTCGAGCACCTCGGCAGGTTCAAGCTTCAGGGGTGTATATTTATCAAACATGGGTTTAGATCTCGATCCTCCAGGTCCCCTAGCAGCTCCAGAAACTCCAGTCTTCTTTAACGATTCTGGGTTGCCTCTCTTCGTCACTGGGTCTTTTGTTTTCTCATTCCCGGATAGCTTCGACTCTAACCTCTTAGCTGTCCTCACTTCCTCGAGGGTGAGGTATTTCTCAGCTCTGTGCAGCAACTCGTCGAAGGTCTGCACTCACTTCTTCACTAACAAAGAAAATAAGTCTCCGTCTCTCAGCCCGTTGATCAGGGCATTAATCTTGACCTCCTGTGAGGACGTAGGCACTTCCAAAGCAGCCCGGTTGAACCTTTTCAAAAAGGCTCTTAGACTTTCATTCTCTCCTTGCCTGAGGTTGAACAAGGTCAGAGTAGCTCGGGGCTATCTTCTTGCACTTGCGAACTGGTGCAAAAAGAGTTCACTGAATCCAACCCACAAATTGATTGTGCCTGGTTCCAACTGGGTGAACCATTGTTGAGCTGCTTTTGCTAGAGTTGTCAAGAAAACTCAGCATTTCACACCCTCTCCATATCGGTGCAAGAGGGTCGCGTTCTCGAACCTCACGAGAAGTTCGTAAGGGTCCGTCGTTCCATCGTATTCAAAATTCAAAGATTTGAAATTAGAAGGCAGCTCATCGTGTAATATCTCAGCGGAAAACTGACAGCCAGTAGTAGGAGTAGGTTTACTTATGTGGCTGGTCATGTGTTTCCTCACTGCCTTCATTTCTTTCCGTAAGGCCTGCAACTGGTCGCTCATAGCACCTGAGTAGGTGTCATCAGTACTCTCTTCAATCTCTGGGACTTCAGCTCGCCTAGTATCAAGATTCTTCTTCCTTCTCTCGTCCCGGGTAGGAACACTTCGTTCTGCCTGGGATGACACTTCCTCTTCTCTCTCTCTCTGACCTCCAACGTCTTTTGAAGGGGCTTGAGAGACTCCAGGTCCTCGAGGACCTCCAACATCTGCAGGCCGCGAGGGTACCGGGGGAGCCGACATTCCTTAAGCGGCCATCAAACTCTCCATGGCTTGTGCTACCAATGTATTCAGTTGTTCAGTGGTCATGATCATCATCTCAGCACCCATAGCAGCAGGGGGTGCTCTGTCTCTTCGCTCATCACTAGGCGCGCTGGATGTTCCAGCAACATCTCCATCTATTATGGGGGCAGTTCCTCCAGCCTCTCCTGGCAAAGTTTGAGACCCTACCGGTGTAGAGGACGGAGCTACCTCCGAAGGTGTACTCCTGCCGGTAGTAAGGCTTGTAACAACAGTAGGTGGAAAAGGTGTAGACGCAGGACCTTTTCCTCGATTCACGGATGAACCCACCAACGATGCCGGTGGGGGAATTGGCGGCGCAATCCCTCCACCTGTTGTGGTTCCAGTTTCAGTCGAAGCAGGGGGCGGCGGTACCCCTCTCCCGTCCTTCGTTTGTTGAGGAGTTTCCCGTTCGCCTCCCATAATCGGTGATCAAATTTCTCACGCCTTATACCTTCCCACAAACGGCGCCAAAAAAGAACGCACAACGATTAATAATCTCGCACCTGGGATTAGACGATCACATGATGGATTATAGCCGAGCTCTTCGTCTCCAAAAGGCTTCGACACCTGCAAAAAACCCGCCGGAGAGATCTCCGGCGCGGGTCCTCCGACGCTCAAGTCAGAACCGGCGATCTCAAGGAAAAAGTAAAGGGCAATCTATCTCTAAGAAAGCCCCTCGATAATATCAGTTGAATATTCTTGTTTCTTAGGAGTAATTCAGGTTTGTTTCAGCTTATATCAGTGCGCCGAAAAGTATGTCAGGGAACTTTCCGGTGGATAAGTGTATTAGAATAGTAGTTTTCTGGTTATGTAGTTAGATATCATAAATAACCCACGAAATGGCGTATAAATAGTACCTTTGGGGAAGGGTTCTTGGGATATGAACCCACCCCTTTAGGTTTGATTTGATTATGATGTAATTAGTTTTGATGGCCAAAACACTTAATCAGTTTAGTGATCTGATAGGATATGGTGAGATGTATAAAATAACTTATAGGTTCTTAGTCTAGTCTAAGTGAGATCACCTGTATGTGTATCAGCTGAGATCACATTTACACGCGCTCCCTCAAGATCTGAAGAGTAGAAGACTAGAAGACTAAGAATACCTTGAAGATTGAAGGAAGACCAAGTTTGAAGAATCGGATGAGAAGGCCCTTGTATGCCTTATCAGCTGATATGGACTTCCAGATATGTCTACTGATCAAGCTCTCAAGACTTAGAATATTTCAAAATCAGATGAGAAGACAAAGATCAAAATCATATGAGTTGGACTCAGCTGATTATCAAAATCAAATCAGAAGACAACTTCATGACAAATAGGCTACTACACTTACAAGATCAGACCAGATAAGTATTAGACGAGATCAAGTACTAAATTAGACGAGTATACAGATCGTACGAGTACCAAGATCAGACGAGTACGAGATCAGCCGACTAGAAATCTGCATGCAAGCTAAGTGTAAATCTCGACGGCATTGACTTTCCATATACAAAGAAGACAAGTTCCAAATTTGGTGGTATCAGTATCAATCAAGACACAAACAAGAGATTACGCTGCAATCAAGGATAATCACAACGGCTAGTCTCTCCTAACAGCTAGCTGATTGATTGATTAGTCCTATAACTACAAGATCGAACCAAAGTGAAGAACACGGAAAATATACGCAGTTATTAAGCTTTACGAAGAACATACCCAGTTGATTGAAGAAAAGAGTATTCGAAGAAAAGTTCTTCAAACGTGTTCAAAATTCATTAGTTTCCTCACCAACAAGAAACCGAACCATGTTTATCATTAGATATATTTATTGGTTTAGGCATAGTGGTTAAGAAATCTGTTGCTTGAACCATTAGTTAGAGATAGATCGAAAACAACCATTAGTTGCTTGAACCATTAGTCTGAGCTTCGAGAAAAGCGGGATACGTGTGATATCTCCACACTCCCCTTACCCACGAAGTGGGGTCCATGCTTGATGCTCACGTTCCGCGATTTGAATCTCTAGGACCTGGAGGTACTCGAGAACCTCAAGGTTTGAACTCCGAAAATATGGGTCCAAGCCCAACAATACCCCTAATAAGGTGAAAAGCTTATGACTTGTTCATCTATGGACCGATTCTCATCTTCATCTGGCCCATTGGTCTCAATCTTTGTGGGTTTGGGCCTGAACTAGGCCCAATCCATCATTTCAAATATCCATTATTAATATATCAATAATTGTCATCATAATAATCGATATAAGTACAGGAATAATTACGTAATCATATCCAAACCTCATCGGATATAATTCATTCGGACGCTACGTATCATTTTCCCATAGGACGACACATTTTGTCCACATCGGGTATATTGGACATCATGTACCCATTAGTTGAAAAAAATGATTAGGTGGGTGTCCTCAATAACCCCGTGTGTGTATAACAGTGGTCTAATCATTAATATAGTTAAGCAGTCGATGTTAAATGCACTCCCCCCTTCATTTATTTATTAAATATATATATGTATGTAAAATATCATATTTGTTCTTTTAATAAAATATTACAAATACATACACTCCCCCTCTGAAAACCCTAACCCTAATTTTGCAGCAGTCGCCGCCGACACCATCACCTCTGGCAGCCATCGCCCACCTCCTCCAGCAGCCGCCACCTCCGGCGCCACCCCATCCAAAATATATTTAGAAAATTAAAAAAAAAAAACTTAAAAAACTTTAGATTTTTTCGACCAACCAGTGTCGATCAACACTAGTTGGTCGACCATAGAAAATATATCTTCAACTATAATTTGTCGATGAAAAATACCCTTGTCGACAACATTTTATGGTGGAGCGGACTGGCCCAACGGGCTTAGCCCATTTTGACAGCTCTATAATCGTCGTTATCTCTCCCTCTACCGTCGATCTTTTGTTGTTCGCCCTTCTCCACATCTGAATATGTTTGGTGAGTTTTTCTTCAATTTTTAATTCGATTTCTGTTTTTAAGTTGTGCATTTGATGTTTAAGTCTGCTATTTTTTTTCTGGACATTTATCTTCAACCAAATGTGAAGGGCCATTTTTTTTTGGAGGGGGGAGGGATAGTGTGGAAATAGGTAGTCGGTAATCATGAGTAATTCAAAGTGTCAAGCCTTTTTCGCCAAAAGACTTCTCCATTTCAATCACGAAAAATGGTAGAGTCAGCTCCTTGCCGAGCCAAATTATGGGCCTCTGTAAGTTCAGATCTCGGAACGTGCTTGAATTTGCACACCACAAATTCTTGTGTAAGAGAATTAATTTCTCTAACGATGCACTCTTCCGGTCCAACGGTCAACTTATGCCGAAGGCAAAGGGCCACCGCTTGTTGTGAATCTGTTCGTACCTCTAAGTGACCAGTAAGCCATCTCCTAGCCTTTTTTATACCAATCAAAATTTCCATTAATTCTGCCCCAAGAGAAGGTAAAAGATATATTGGACATTTCATGTCGCACTCTTTTCGCAAAACTGTTCACCCGTGTTCCATCCACTGAACGTAAAATCCCCCCTACTCCGTAGCGTCTATCCTCTTCTTTGAAGGCCCCATCGACTTCTAGGGTAGGGGCAATAAATCTCTCCGCCATGTCATCATCAACACCGGCCTGATGTCGTGTTAGGAATTGGGCATGATAGTAATTATTGAGGAATTGAGCTCAAATACAACATTCTTTACTTCTGATTTTGTAAAAGATCATGTAAAAAAGGATGACATCCTTTCAGTAATGATTGGCTCAGTGTGTGACAAAATTTTCTCGCGATATTCCTTACTCGGGCTACTTGATGAAAAATGGGCATGATAGTAATTATTGAGGAGACCCGTTATACCTTCATGTGTTTACACCCAAGATCCGTCGTCTTTTTGCAATCGAGTAATAATGTTGCGACTTCTTCTTTCTATAGCCCATCGATGAAAGTACGTAGTATTCCCATCACCATTAATCATCCAGTTTGTTCGTGCCCTTTCTTTCCAATATTTTTCTTGTTGGGAAAGAAATTTTTCAAATTCCCATTCTAGTTGTACCATTGCTTCAATGTTGTATTCCAAATGGCTTTTATCATCATTTTTCAAGATCTTATCAAACAATTGTTTCACTCTCTTGTCTAAATTACCCACATTGTCCATCGCCCATTTATGCAGATAGTCAGCACATCATTTCAACTTATTTGGTAAGGCAGATTGCTTGTCCATAGATGCCCAACACTTATGAATTTCTGCCTCCAAATTAGATTCAAGAAGTCAAGCATTTTCGAACCTAAAATGACAATCACGATTTAACGTCCACCCCTCATAATCACGTCTGAATTGAAGTGATATGGTCTTATGATTCGAATCAAACCAATGTGAGTGGTTAAGTTGGTAGGAACTCCACATCTTAATCTAGTCAGTATTAGCCACAAATCGGCCGAGTCTCTCCTTAATTCGATAAGGTTACTTTCTTTTATTCTCCCAAGTGTGAATTGAGCCTTTGAATCCCAAATCGTTAAGCTCTAGTGTATTCAGAAGTGAACGAAAGTGTTCCATGTTTATGAGTGTTCGACCATCCCCCCCACCCCACTAGCCAAACATGAGCAGAAGAGTGTGTTGATTGAACCCTGTTGGGATATTCAGGCCAACTGATATCCCAATGCTTTGTATTGATAAACTAAATATGCTTGTAATAGGATAAGTTGTATTGTATAGACAACTAGATTATACACCTTGTAATAAGTTAGGTTTTGGTCAGCATCAGTTGATGGGGAACCCAACTGTTGTAGTGGAGAGACATGCCTATGCTCAAGAAGAGAATAGAAGATAAGAAGACTAAGACCAGAAGAGGAGAAACAGTCGAGGGGGAACTCGACTGATGACCAACTGAGGTCTTACCAGCTGAGTAACATTATCAGTTGAGTAGCCAAACACAGTTGATGACCAAACTGGTAACTAGACAAAAGAGGTCCACACAGCTGGGGAACCAATCAAAAGCCTAAGTGTCAAGAATCAGAAGAGGTGATCCCAAGATTAGCTGAGTCGGTCAGCTGAGTCAAAGGTCATTTGCATCTAAATAAGGAAGATCAATCAGAGTTGACGTGGACCAATAGGAAGACGACAACGGACACCTGACAGACAAGATTCTGATAATGCACAAAGCACAAGAAAGGAAATTCAATGTTGTATTAATTATTACTAGCCAACGATAATAATCAATAGTTGCAATTAACGAGATTGTGATTTCTGAAATAGTGAAAGATTTGATTATTACACATTCAAATCTTACACTATAAATATGAGATCATTATCATAACTCACATACTAGTGAAGGGGATGCAAAGGTCGAGCCAAAGTTCATAAGTTCCCAGAAATCAGAAGAGCTCAAGAACTCGTTCATGAAGATTCAACAAGCATCACCTTCCCAACAGTGAGAATGAGCTCATCAATCCTAAACTAGTATTGCCACATATATATCCAAATCTTAGAGAGAATTTCTTAATTCTAGCATAATGCTAAATAAGATTATAAGGGGAATTCTCACCTAGTCCTCATACACGAAACCCACCTTCTACCTTAAACCCATAAAAGTTAAGTTAAGTGAACCCATTGTAAAGAGTACAAGTTCTTATAATAACTTGTGGAGACCGTAGCACTTTGGAAGTTGCTCAGAGCTCAAAGTGTTAAAAAGCATTCCATACAAAAACTGTGTTACATCCCCCCATATGATACTGACTTTAGCCCTTCCCCTTTTTCCTAGGAAAGCCATGACCATCGTTGATCGCTACCGTAACGTAGTTCAGTATGCCCTGGAGTTGATTACGGCGTACGTCATTCACTTCCGTGAGTTGCGTGCGAACGCCGCTGCCGTAGATTTCTTTGATTCGGTCCTCGTCACAGCCACACGTTTTGCTAACGAGGTTAGTGAACCCTATCGCCTTATAGCACAGGGTATTCTTCACCGCATGACGATGTATGACCCAATCCCAGAGGGACACATCCACATAGAGGCCTTCTCTACTGAGATCATTCGAGGGATCACAACTTCCAGCGAAAGTTGGAGACTGTAGGAGGAGGCCACAACTGTCGCCCATGCCGATGCAGCCATGGGGAGAGTGTTTTGTGAGGATGCGGTACTAGGTCGTATGGGTGTAAATGTTCATAGGAACGACGTCATTACGTAGGAGTATATATCCATCGTCTCAGATGAGCGCGCGGATAGGAACTTTGAGTCAGCTAGACTCAACCACATTAGCGATGTTGCCCACTGGGAAGCTAGTGGATTAGTTGGAGGGCCTGTTGCCCCAGAACCGATTGGAGACCCTCATGAGCAGGATCAGGTACATGATGAGATACCGGATATCGAGATGCCACCAGACGATAAGAGCGATAGTGATGACGCACTTCTCGTCCCTGACTTTTATGCTCCATCTGAAGGAGCGGGACCCAGCCACCCTCCCAGTTTCTAGATGACCATCCTCATATATATATATATATACATATGTATATATATACATATATATATATATATATGAGGATATATATATGTATATATATGTATATATATATATATATGCCTATATAGTATATAGAAAACATAACCTACACATCACCTGACCTATAGTACTAGTCTGAAGTATGGCCTACATTCTGTAGCAGCCCTAGCTTACCCAATCCTTTTGACCACTCCTTTTGTCGCACGCATACCGTTTTGATGTGAGGATGCATTGTGTTAGCATTATGTTATGTGATGCCTATTGTAATCTATAATATGATGTAAGGAGTCTTTGATGTATATGTATCTACCGCTCTCACATCATGTGGGTTGCTTATTTCTACGTGTTATTTTTTCCTGATTATCACTTAAAATTTTGTGGGTCAATGGTTCCCGACCTTACAAAGGTTGAGTACCATCATTGTGCAGCTTATTGATCACAGTATGTTCCGATGCTATGTGTACTCCTAATGAATAACTGGTGCTAGTACCATATAAATTAATGATATTGGGTTCTGTTTTTGAATTTTCTCATACCTATATAATGTAAATATATGATCTTTCTCTTCATAATTTTACTACTTTTTAGTATGGCACCACCCAATGGACGTGGACGTGGAAGCGGACGACCTTGTATCGATCAACAGGCAGCCCAAGAACCATCTGAGAGTTCTGTTGGACAAGAGCAACCACCAAACGCTGAACAAGAACAACCACCTAATGCAGCATCTGGGGCTGACATAGCAAGAGAATTCTTTAATTCTCTACAGAACTACATGCAACAATAGACACCACCGCCACCGCCACCACCAAATGCACCGATGCCACATATGGTGCCTAGGGCCAATGACTACGTCGAACAGTTTCGACGACTGCAACCACCTAAGTTGAATGGAAGAGAAGGTCCCATGAACACAGAGGAATGGATTGCAAGACTGGAACGCATCTATCGACATATGACTCTGACAGATGCACATAAAGTATTTTGTGCACAGTTCCAGTTGATGGAAGATGCAGCCCAGTGGTGGGAATCATATGAAAGGACTCTAAATTCCGAAGGGCGACATGCTCTGACATGGGAAGAGTTTAAACGAGCATTTATGAAAAGATACTTTCCGCAAGTTATATGCGATCAGAAGGAACAGGAATTTGTCAACCTACGACAAGGGACTCTCTCGGTAACTGAATATGAGAGGAGGTTTAATCAACTGTTAAGGTACGCTCCACATCTGGTGGAAATTGATGAAAAGAAGGCAAGAAGGTTTGAACGGGGTTTAAGGCCCGAAGTCGGAGGAGTAGTAGTAGGACTGAAACTACTAAGCTATAATGAAGTCTTTGACCGAGCACTGATTATTTCAATCGGTTTGGGTTTGGAGTTCAAACAAACCCCGACAACTACATCAGTTAACCGGAACTGGTAGCCGAACTTCAAAAGGAACCCAAACCCACCACCAAGAGCAAAATAATTTTAAATCCCCAGCATTCATACCAAATTGTCCCAATTGTGGAAAGAAGCACGCCGGAATTTGTCACCTTAGAACCGTGACTTGTTACCGTTGCCATCAAGTGGGGCACAAGATCACTGAATGCCACATGCCACCAAAGGGCCAACCTCCGACGACGAACAATGCAAACTACCAACCTATGGGGAACAATTAGTACCGACCCCAACCTATGGGTAACTATCAAACCCAGCAGCCGCTCTTAGCGAACAACCGCCTGCCCGGACCACCGAGAAGAGGTCCACCCAACCAAGGCCAGAGAGGACGTGTTCAAGTAAATGCTATTCTCGAAAGTGAAGGAGATGGTGAAGGACCGATAATCGAACACCAGGAGCAATCCGAGCAGCACGAAACCCTAGTAGGTACATTACTTGTGCTTGAGGTGCCTGCGTCCGTATTATTTGATACAGGAGCATCTCACTCCTTTATGTCTGAAAGGTTTAGAAAGAAAGTTGGAATTTTCAAAACCACATATTTTGGTGTGGTCACTGAACTGATCTTTCTGAAATCTTGAATATCTATTGTCTAACCGTATATTTGAAGATATATGCAAGAGGAAACCACAACAACAACAACTATAACCAGAACCAGCAGCAAAATCAGAATATGAATCAGAACAACAATGCTGCTATTCCTCCTGATCTTGTTCAAGGGCTAAACAACATGGCTACTAATCCAGTCAACCACATCTCACATCACAAGCTGCCCATGTTCTCAATTGAAAACTATGATTTCTGGAACATCAGAATGAGAGTTCATCTTGCATCTCTTCACACTGATATGCTAAGAGTGATTACAAGAGGACCTTATGTGTTCACTCAAATTAATCCAAGAATAACTGAAGCTCAAAGAGCTGACACAAGGGAGGAGATCCCCAAGGATGAAGATAACTTCACCTCTGAGGAGAAAAGGAAGGATAATTTGAATTATCTAGCAATGAACACTCTCTATCAAACTATTCTAGATGTAATAATGGGAAGAGTCTACCACTGCACACCAAGGAAATATGGGATACTCTTGCAGAAACGTGTGAGGGTACTGAAAAGATCAAGGAGAATAAGCTCCAAGTGGCTGTGCAGAAGTTTGAACAATTCACAATGGATTCAGAAGAGTCCATTGACAAGTTTGCTGGTAGATTCACAGATGTGATGAATGAAATCAACTCCTTGGGCAAGGTGTACTCCAAGAGAGAAGTTGGTCTAAAAATCCTGAGAAGTCTCACTCAAAAGTGGGATGTATATGTTGTAATGATGCAAAATACCAAGGATCTCTCTACCATGCCCATACAACAAATCTTCTCAGAACTCAAAGCTTATGAGTTTGATCTCAACAGAAGAAAGCCTGTTGAGGAACCTTCAGTACCAATCAAAGGAGTGGCATTCAAAGCCAAAGCTGCTGAACCTGAAATGCAGTCCACTCCTAGATCATCAAAGTCAGTCTCCAAGGCTGAAATGAAGGAAGAACTAGCCCTCATGGCTAGAAGGTTTGACAAGTTAAACTCAAGGTTTGGTAGATACAAGAAATTCTACCAAGACAACAAGTTCAGGAGAAGATACAACTCTCCTGAAGCCAAGGCTGAGGACAAAAGGCCTGAAGAAAGAAGATCAGAGGACATGTACTCTGATAGGAGAAAGTCCAGCAGAGCTGAACCTTCATAATCTAGAAGGAGAGATGAGCCAAGGAAGGATGATGATGAAGATTTTTGCTACAACTGTAAGAAGAAAGGGCATTTCCAGTATGACTGCCCTGAACTTAGCTCCAAAGAAAGGAAGGAGAGGCAAGATAAGAGAGACAGAAAGTTCACCAATAGAAAGGCCATGATGGCTGGTGATGAGTCTGACAGTGTTGAAAGCTTCAACTCTTCTGATGATGGACTGTTCTCAAACAGTGATGATGATGATGTCTGCAACATGGCCATAGAGGATGATGAGGTATCCTCTACTTCTAGCTCACCATCATTTCTATCACAAAACACTAGTGAAGTCAACCTGAAACTTTCCTTTGGAAAGTTAATGGAAGATTTCACTATGCTACAAGAATTTCATGACAACTGTGTGAGAGAGAATGAAAGGTTGTCAATAGAGCTTGCAAAAACTTCTGAATCAGTAGTTGATGTCAAGTCTACTGAGTTGTATCAACAAGTCTTGAGAGAGCTTGATGAAGCCACTCTCAGGATAGTTGATCAACAAAAGCAGCTTGATGAACAACTGCTTACTCAGAAGAGAAAAGATTTTGAGCTAAAAATTCTTCAAGCAAAATTTGAAAACCTCACACATGAGTATGACATTCTTAAATCAAGTGAAGAGAGCCTGAAATTAAAGATGTCTGCTTTGAAGAAATCCTCTAGAGCAATAGAGGAAATTCAAAGTTACCAAAGACCTATGGCTCAAAGAAGTGGATTAGGATTTGATCAATTTGAATCTTCACCTTGTTTTAGTGTTGCATCTACAAGTAACACTAAGAGAATCTTTGTTAAATCAGTGGTTCAACAAGCTGAAACTAAAATAATTCAGCCACTGAACAAAGGAAAGGGCAAAATGCATGAAATGCCCACTCATGTGCTTCAGGGAACTAGGCCCATACCTAAGGAAAAGGCCAAAGTCCCTGAACACCAGAGGAATGTTGGTCAACGGAGTAGACCCAATGGAAGGTTGTCCAAGGTATGTCCAGCCTAGGTCAACTCCCCTGAGGAAACCTCAGCTGAACAGACCTTTGGTCAACCATCCTCAAGGGCATAATAAAATGAGAAACCAAAACCCTTCATGCTAAAGGGTAATGGTCATAAATATGCCTATCCTCAAAGATTCCCTCAAGTAGCACAAAGAACTCATAAGTTCAGGAGATATGACAACTCTCCTGATACTTACAGAGATAACACTTTCACACACACTTTCCCAAAGGCATTTAAGGGAAAGACTGTGTATGTAGATGCTAAGGGAAAACAACTTAGCCACCTTCAATCAATCAGGGTAATTAGGCAAGTTTGGGTTCCTAAACGTACAACTAACCTCTCAGGACCCAAAATTCAAAGGGTGCCTAAAGCTATCTATTTGCAGGTACCAATGGGGCACAAGAAGTTGAGGAGCATAAGCAAAAAGTCAGCATTGTACTTTGACAGTGGATGCTCAAGGCACATGACTGGAAACAAGAACCTCCTCACTGATTTTATTGAAAAAGAAGGCCTAAATGTCACATTTGGAGACAGCTCACAGGCAACTACAAAAGATTATGGTACCTTGATAATTGGTAATATCAAGGTATCTAATGTGTTTTATGTGGCTGGTCTCAAATATAATTTCCTAAGCATAAGTTAGTTTTGTGACAAAGGATTTAATGTTGAGTTTTCAAGTGGAAAATGCTTAATCAAAGATAGAACTCAACAAACTCTACTGACTGGAACTAGGAAAGGAAATGTGTATTTTGCTGACTGGGACAAGTCTACTGATGCTGCATGTTTCATTGCTAAGAGCTCAAATGAACAAAGTTGGTTATGGCATAAAAGGCTAAACCATCTGAACTTTAAATCAATGAACAAACTTGCTAGAAATGCATTAGTTAAAGGACTACCTAATGAGGTTTTCATTAAAGAGCATGTTTGTAAACCATGCTAAGAAGGAAAACAGATTAAAGCTTCATTCAAAGGAAAACCAGTCATTTCTACTAAAGGGTACTTGAACTTTTACACATGGACTTATTTGGACCAATTACCCCTGTAAGCGTAAATGGTAGAAAATACACATTGGTTGTAGTAGATGACTTCTCTAGGTTCACATGGGTAGTATTTCTTCTTAGTAAGAAGGAAACACAAGTCAAACTCCCTGAACTTCTAAAGAGACTGTCAAATGAGAAAAGCCTTAATATAATCAAGATAAGATGTGACAAAGGCACTGAGTTCATTAATTCATACATCAATGAGTATTGCACATAAAATGAAATTGCCCATGAAACTTCAGCAGCAAGAACCCCTCAGCAGAATGGGGTTGCTGAAAGAAGAAATAGAACTCTTAAGGAAGCTGCTAGAACTTTAATTGATGATTCAAATCTACCTAAGAGGTTTTGGGCTGAAGCTATAAACACTGCATGTTATACTCAAAATAGATGCTTGATAACTAAGGGGCAAGGCAAAACCCCTTATGAACTCTGGAAAGGAAGGTTGCCTAAAGTATCTTACTTTCACATTTTTGGTTGCAAGTGTTTCATTCACAACAATGGGAAAGAGCAGTTGAAAGCCTTTGATAACAAAGCTGATGAGGGGGTATTTCTTGGATATTCCCAAATCAGTAGAGCTTTCAGAGTCTACAACTGTAAAACCCTTATTGTGGAAGAAACACCCCATGTTGTGTTTGATGAATCTACTCTTGAGTTCAGGAACAAGAACTTGGACACTGATGAAATCACACAAAGGACAAACAGACTAAGCTTAAAAGGAAAGGATACCATGTTTATAGATGTTGTCCAGGCCAATCCTCCTGAAATCACTAGACTGGACAACACTCCTGAAGGCAATCTACCTGAAGCAAACCCCACTAAAGGAAATGATGAACTGAATGATCCAATCCCAGTTCATACTCAAGTAACAACTACCAATGAAGAAGCAGTCCCTGCTGAGGTAGTTAATGGATCAAATGTTCAAGGGGGAAACTTTAATGTTGAAAATACCAATGTCCCTGACATTGAGGATAACACCCCTGAATATGATCCTGAATTAGATCCTACATTAAATTTTCCTAAATTTTATGATTCTAGTGACTCAACCTTAGTAGAGGACAACTCTACTGAAGGGATCAGAAAAAGAAGGACATGGTTGTCTGACCATCCTACTGATCTGATACTTGGTGATCCAAGTATAGGAGTCAAAACTAGAAGGTTTCATGGTGAAAGTGCTTTGTTTTGTTGTTTCCTATCAGAACAGGAACCAAGTGACATTGAAGAAGCACTTCAAGATGCAAATTGGATCACAGCAATGCAGGAAGAGCTAAACCAATTCACCAGAAATGATGTATGGGAACTGGTGGATAGACCATCTGTTGGTCCTGAAAGGAGTATATAACAAGTGTATGGGGGGGGGGGGAATACACTTGTATGCAAATTCTTTTCAATCTTGATCAAACCAGATATCAGCAATGTTGTCTTGGACAACTCTGCTGAAGATGATTAACTTCTTAAAGATAATCAAACTACTAAGTACTATTGAGTACTTAGTTGAATAACTATCTAAGAGAGTTATATGTGCGGAATAGTGGTTGGCCCTTTAGGTTAGACTCCTTTAAAGTTCTGAAATCACTTAGTTAATCAAACAGTCCAGTTTTCAGGGAACTTGTCCAAATCAGTTTTGCACAGTCTTTGAATGTTTATCCTTTGAAAGATCAGTTTTGTGTGCAGTGTTGAGTGTATGAAAGTACTTGAAAGTAAATCAACACAAGAGTTTATAGTGGTTCAGAGACTCAAGCTCCTACATCCACTTTCCCTGATTTAACAGGATAATTCCTTCACTCTTGGAATTAACTTGTTTTATAGTGCCAAGGTGCACTTGATCAAGAACACCACTCTTGGTGAATAGATCCCTAGGATGTCTAGAGTCCTAGTACCCTCTTCTCAACTCAGAACTGAACTGTTCTTCTCTCAACAGTCAGCTCCTACCACTTCTACTACTACAACCTTCTCACTTTCACTCTTGAAAGATATGAGGATTGAAGTAAGGTTCCAACTAATGAGATATCCTTTACAATGGAGATCAGTGTATAAGGATAGGATATCTTTCTAAGCTTGTGTATGGATGTACAATGAAGTTCAGCTTAGATGAAGTGTTTGAAGACTAAGATAGTCTTTGAAAGCTTTGAAAGCACTCTAGCTTGTAAGAAGTTGAGCTTAGTTGGTTTGTGTTGAGATTAGTTGGATGCTTTCAAATGGTCTTCACACTTCTGTATTTATAGACAAATGAAGGATTTGCCCGTTGGAGAGGCAGCCTCCAATGTCCATAAATGTCTTCTTTCAGTTCTTCAACTATGAAGACAGTTTCTTGATAGTGACATGTCCTCATTTGGGAAATAAACGGCTGTAAGAGCTTTGTCTTCATTCTGCAGCACTCTTCCCAATATCTGGCTTTCAGATTCTCTTGTTAGAACTTGGACATCACTTCTGAAGGTTGTTCCAATGATAGGTGTTGGGATATAAATTCACCCTAAGCCCCACTTGATGTTAGAATAGTTTTGATGGCCAAAAAACTTAGAGTTTATAAATGTAATAGGATCAGCTGACTTGTATAGAACAGCTTAGACTAGTCTTGTGTGATCAACTGTATTGATATCAGCTGATCAGCACAGTCCTGGCTTACATGCCTATCCTCAAGATGAGAAGAGTAGAAGACATGAAGACTAGAAGATCCTTGAAGACCAGATAAGTTAAGGTGCTTGTATACCTACTTATCTGATGGAGTCCCAGATTGAAGATGGCCTAAAGCAGTACAAAGAATTTCCAGATCAGAAGAGTGTTACTCGTCTGATATCAGAAGACAGAAGACCTAAGGCCAGAAGAGTAGTCAGAAGACTAGAAGTACAGATCAGAAGACTATGTGCTCTTCCAGGACTCGACTGATTCCTAAGTCATCTTGCAATTCAAACGAAGACCTACCTTATTTAGAAGATTGACATGATCCCAGGATTGAAGCAATCAAGCGGCTGTAATCAAGGAATCAAGCTATTATGGAAAGATTGCTCAAACGGCTAGTCAACTCCAACGGCTAGTTGTAACCAATCTTCATTATAAATACAAGAGGATGAGGAATCACAAAGCACAAGAAGTCACAAGAGAGAATTCAAAAGCTAAGCAAGCAATCAAGCAAAAGCCATACTGTTCCAAGAGTTCTCCAAGAGCCAGAAATCCATTAAATTATCCATAGCTCTTAAGTGCTTCCTATCCAACCCTTAAGAACCTGAAACCTGTTCATAGTGTATATCAATTGTTTTAGGCATAGTGGTTAAGCAAATTATAAGCTTGAACCATTAGTTGGATACATCTCAAAAACCCCAAAACCCTCACCGAAAGGTTAAAGTTTTTGAACCCCTCAAAGTGCAAGTGCTTACAATCACTTGTGGAGACCGCAGCTGTTAGGACGGCTCAGATCTCAAAGTCCTAACCTTGGGACTATAAAGGACAAGACCCTTGTAATTTGTGGAAATTAAAGGGATTAAACATCACGTTAGGACGTGAGAGTGGACGTAGGAACGTATATCCGAACCACTATAAATCCGGTGTTATTTACTTTCTGCACTTTACATTTCTGCCTTTACATTCATTATTATATAGTGCATACTGTTATTTCAACACTCTTTAAAACAGGCCATAACTTTCAAACCGGCATCAGCTGAGTATTTTCATTAAGTAGAACAAGTTACAAGAACGAGTCTAAACAAGGGCCACCAAAATTCCGCATACAACCTTAACAATCAGATCACTATAGTCATCTAGACCAGCAGACTTGCAGTCCAGTTGACATAGCAATCAGAAGAGGTTCCCAACTCTGTTTGAAAAAGTTTTAAAGTCTATTCACCCCTCCCCTCTAGACTTTAATCCCATTCACTACTCGTTCAGGGACCAACAAGTGGTATCAGAGCAGTGGTTCTAACGGACTACTGTCTCTAGATTATCAGAAGACTTGAGGGAGTCTTTCTGTAGTCCTCTTGAACAGATCTTTTAAAAAAAAAAAAAAAAAAAAAAAAAAAAAAAAAAAAAACTTGTTTTTGAAAACTCATACAGCATGAGTGCTAACATGAGAAAGTTGCCTAAGTTTTCAGTTGAGGATTATGATTACTGGAAGATCAGGATGAGGAAGAATCTTACATCAGTCCACTACAAGATGTGGTCTGTAATCACAGAAGGCCCGATCACCATCATGACAGTCAACACTGCAAATGGTGATCCAGAAGTCCAAGTTGGAGAGCTGGTTCCCAAGCCTATGAAGGACCTCACACCAGAAGAGATGAAGCAATCAAATCTTGATAGCATTGCTCAAGATTACATAATGCAAACTCTTCCAAATGAGTACATTGCAAAGGTAATCCACTGTGAGTCAGCCAGAGAGATGTGGGAGGCATTGGCACTTCTCTGTGAAGGAACTGAGCTGATCAAGGAATCCAAGTTGTCTACAGCAGTCAAGAAGTTCGAACACTTCAAGATGCAACCAGAAGAGTCTATTGATCAGTTAGACAATAGATTTACCAAGATCATCAATGAGATAGAATCTCTGGGCAAGAAATATACAAATAGAGAGAAAAAACTAAAGATCTTAGACTCTCTAACCAAGAAATGGAGACTCAAGAAGACCATCATCAAGGATACTCAAGATATCAAGAAGTGGTCTGCTCAAACTCTATTTCAGAATCTAAAAGCTCATGATTATGATCTGGAAAGAGAAGAAAACTCAGGAAGTGATGAGCCAACTGCAACCCCATCTACCTCCAAGACTGTAGCCTTCAAGGCAGCCAATACAAAAGCTGCAAGTACCTCATCTGGCAAGACCTCTCTGAAAACAGAAGACTGTGAAGGATCAGACATGAGTCTGAAGGAACAAATGGCTCTTATGATCAAAAGATTTGAAAGGATGAACACCCTCAACAGCAAATATAGAAAATTCTATAGAAACTACAAAGATAGAAGAGCAAGTTCACCGTCCAGAAGTTCCAGAGAAAGAACACCAGAAAGACATCCTAGAAGGGATGTGGAGTCATCTGACAGCCGAGGATCTAGAAGAAGAGATGCCACTCCTCCAAGGAGAGGCAACTCAAATCAGAAACCTGGATCTTGCTTCAACTGTGGCAAACCAGGTCACTATGTCTATGAATGTCCTGAGCTGGATTTGGATGACAAGAAAGAAAGAAGGCCAAGAAGAACCTCAGACAAGAAAGCAATGGTGACTGAAGAATCTGAATATCAAAGTGATGAACTCCCTACATCACCAGACGATCAAATCTTTTCAGATGATTCAGACGACCTAGCTATGATGGCCATAGGTGAAAATGAGGTAAACTCCTATACTAGTACTTTCCATTCACCCATTTTTTCACAATCAGATGAGATAAACTCACCTGAAGGCGAATCAGAAGACACCTATTATCAATCTTTAAGAAAGGTAAAAGGTGATCTTGATATTGCCACTAGAGCTTTCATAGAAGTGGAAGAGGAGAATAAGGATCTAAGGAAAGAAATTGCTAAGTTGAAAAAGGCTAATTTTGAGAACACCCCTGAGTTGGTCACAATGAATGAAAGATTGACCAGAGAAGTGGAGCTTCTTAAGGAAGAAAATACCACAATAACTCAGTTGTATGAGGGGATGTTACAAACTCAAGCTTTAGAAACTAAGGAACTTCGTTCACTACAATCCAAATTCAATGATCTCTTCCAAACACACAAGCTCTTAGAAAAGGAGAAGGAATGCCTAAATCAAAAGATTTCAGAGTTCAATAAAGCTTCTACTACTATTGAAAGTATCTCTGAGTATTATAGATCAAATGGCAATAAGATGGGTTTTGGTTATGAACTTAATCCATCTACATCCTCTCCAGCTGGGGGTAGTACACCTAACAAGTGCACTACTCAGACACATGAAAAGGGTGAGTGTTCTAAACACAATGAACCTAATATGAACCAAAAGGCATCTGTACCAGCTAAGGCTAACTATCCCAAAAACAAAAATGGTAAAGGACAAGCTAACCCCAAGCCTGTACAGAGAAACAGCAGACAGCCTAGACCATCTCGCCTGAGACAGTCTCAGCTGTATGCTGCTCCAGCCAAGAAGAAGAAATCTTCTTCAAACAAATCTGTTCTCTTTGCACCCCCTATCTCTTATGATATTATGAGAACAGAAGAGTATGGTCCATATAATCGTGTGCATCGACCAGCTAATGCACCCAGGCCGAATGTAACTAGTCAAAAGATCATGTATGTACACTCCTATAAAGGGAAACCATTTGACTATTACTTAGCTGACACAAAGAACAAATCAGATCAGTCCAAGGTGCTGACTGGTAAGATTTGGTTCTGTGATGCCCGAGGGAAACAACTCAAATGTTCAAGGTTGTTTAAACGACCAATGTATATGTGGGTTCCCAAGGGTAGTACTAACACCCAAGGACCCAAAACAAAATGGGTACCTAAAACTTAACTTTCCTTGCAGGAAAGAAGGGACCTATACAGAAGAGGAGGTCTAGCAGGAGAAACTTGGTACATAGATAGTGGATGCTCAACTCACATGACAGGAACCAAAGCCCTGCTGACCAACTACATAGAGAAGAAAGGTCCAAAAGTTTTCTTTGGTGATAACGCGCATGGTAACACAAAAGGATATGGCACCCTTAAAAATGGTGACATTGAGGTACATGATGTATCATATGTAGAAGGTCTTAAGTTTAATTTATTATCTGTTTCTCATTTTTGTGACACTGGTTACTCAGTCAAATTCTCTAAAGATGAGTGTCTCATAAGTGATAAGAGAACAAAACAAAACCTTCTAACAGGATCTAGAAAGGGAGAACCAATTGTGAAAATTAGAAGTGACAAAGGCACTGAATTCATTAACTCTTATATTATTGCCTATTGTACTACTAATGGTATTCAACATGAGACAAGTGCAGCAAGAACACCTCAACAGAATGGTGTAGCTGAAAGAAGAGTCAGAACACTCAAAGAAGCTGCCAGAACACTCCTTGCTGAATTCTCCACTCCCAAGAAGCTACGGGCAGAAGCCATCAACACAGCTTGTCACACTCAAAACAGGTCAGGTATTCATAAAATACATGAGAAAACCCCATATGAACTGTGGAAAGGAAGAAAACCTAGAGTATCTTACTTTCATATATTTGGTTGTAAGTGTTTCATTCACAACAATGGGAAGAGTAAGTTGAATGCCTTTGATGCCAAAGCAGATGAGGGGATATTCTTAGGATACTCCTCTACTAGCAAAGCATTCAGGGTACTCAACAAACGAACCCTTCTTGTGGAAGAAACACCCCATGTTGTTTTTGATGAGTCTTGTGATAAGAATGCAGTAGAAACAAACTCAGCTGCAGAACAGATGAGACATCTAGTGATCAAGTCTAGACCAGATGAGTTCATTGAAGTAAATGAACCTTTCCCTGAAGAACCAGAGGAGGATAAGCCTCATAGACCTGTCACTAGATCTCAAACTCAGGCAGGACAAGCTGACCAGAATCAAGATGCACCAATCCCAAATGCCAGGGGGAATGATCTTTTTGACACACAAGATACAGATGATGATCGACCTAATCAAGTCAACCCTCCTGATGGCACTAGATCAGATGAGAATCCAAGCTCATCCAATGCAGATACTCCCGTGAGGCATACATGGAGAAACAATCATCCATCAAACCTCATCTTAGGAGGAGCAGAATCAGGTGTCAAGACCAGAAGACAACTGAATCAGAACTCACAATCATCTATGTTCTGCTGGTGTGCCTTCTTATCCAACATTGAACCAGCTGACATAGAAGAAGCAATGACAGATAACAATTGGATCACTGCTATGCAAGAAGAACTAAACCAATTCGAAAGAAATGAAGTCTGGGAATTGGTAGATCGTCCTGAAAACCACAATGTAGTAGGAACAAAGTGGGTATTCAAGAACAAGAAGGACGAAAATGATGTGATAACTAGAAATAAGGCTAGGCTAGTTGCAAAAGGATACTCTCAATCTGAAGGAATTGACTATGATGAAACCTTTGCTCCAGTAGCCAGATTAGAAGCCATACGACTGTTTCTAGCCTATGCATCATATATGGGCTTCAAGGTATATCAAATGGACGTCAAGAGTGCTTTTCTAAATGGTATTCTGGTAGAAGAATTATATGTAGAGCAGCCTCCAGGATTTGAAAAAGGTGAACAAGTATATCGACTGAAGAAGGCTCTCTATGGTCTAAAACAAGCCCCTAGAGCTTGGTATGACACATTGTCACAATTCCTACTTGACAATGGATATACAAAAGGCAAAGTGGATAGAACTCTTTTCAGAATACAAGAAGGAGAAGACATTCTAATGGTACAAATATATGTAGATGACATTATATTTGGATCACCCAATCAAGAGATGTGCAAGAAGTTCTCTGAACTTATGCAAGGCAAATTTGAAATGAGCATGATGGGTGAGATGAATTACTTCCTAGGACTTCAAGTCAAGCAGAGTTCAGAAGGGATCTTCATCAACCAGTCCAAGTATACCAAGAGTCTATTAGAAAGATTCAAAGCTCTACAATGCAAGACTGCAAGGATTCCAATGATGACATCTTTCAAAATGGAACCAGATGAGTCCGGAAAGGCAGTTGATCAAGCTGAATATAGAGCACTGATCGGATCTCTACTATACCTTACAGCTAGCAGACCAGACATAACATTTGCTGTAGGAGTATGTGCTAGGTTTCAAGCAAACCCAAAGCAAAGTCATCTAGAAGCAGCAAGGAAGATTCTCAAGTACCTAAAAGGAACAGTCAACCTAGGACTATGGTACCCTGCTGATGACAATCTAGAATTGAGTGGCTATTCTGACTCAGACTATGGAGGATGTAGAATTGATAGGAAATCCACATCTGGAACCTGTCAATTCCTAGGCAACAAGTTGATATCATGGTTCTCAAAGAAGCAAACCTCAGTTGCAACCTCCACCACTGAAGCAGAGTATATGGCAGCTGGTAGTTGTTGTAGTCAGCTGCTCTGGCTAGTTCAACAACTCAAGGATTACAATGTAGAGGCAAGAGAAGTCCCTATCTATTGTGATAGCAGCAGTGCCATTGCCATCACTCAAAATCCAGTCCTCCACACAAGGTGCAAGCATGTCGACATCCGACACCACTTCATAAGAGACCACCTTGAAAAGAAGGACATCAAGATGGAGAAAATTCACACAGATATCCAAAGAGCAGACATCTTGACTAAGCCCCTAGCTGAAGAACGATTCAAGACCCTATGCTACAGCTTAGGACTCCTGGATCCAAGCACATGAAGAGAAGAGATCAGCTGAAGACCTCAGCTGATACAGGTGCAGCAGACTAGGAGGATCAGATGAGGTGAATAGACACCCTCATCTTCAGGTAAGTTCATTCCCGATGAAGACAAATAAAGCTGAGGGAAAACTTAGAGTCATCTAATCAAGGGGGAATCAATGATACCTTAAGAATCCTTGATGAAATACTCTAAAATCTGCATTGCATATCATACATATATATATATAGACAGCAGACTTGAACAAGGCTATTTGATTTCTTTACAAGCAATGTATAACTATGTATATTAATAAATTATTCTTCATAAAATACTTTATCTTGTATACATACATACAGTACACTATTGAGTTATACTGGATGGATTAATACACCATCCTCACCGACTCAACAGTATGCATGCACTGTATGGAGAAGATCGAAAGAAAATATGGAATGGAGATCATTCTTCAACCAAAGTCTTGGGTGAAGGAGATGAAGATTTGTCCAGAAGATGAAGATGATGCAGATCAACATACCTGGCCTACTCAACATGAGTATGCCTGTGAAAACTAGAGGAAGGAGAGAAGTCCTTATTGAAAACTAGAGGAAAGAGAGATGCAGAGGACAGAGTAGCAAACAAGCAGAGCTTCTTCTCCAGGGGGAAGTTCTACATGGAGAGCTTGTTATCAAAAGCTATTGTGTCTAAACAGAACATGAAGGCTGAGTCCATGGCTCTCTCTTCGACTCCATTGAAGCCTCTTCCAATCTTCCTTCTCTTTCAAGAGTAGCGAAGAGATTCAATTAGGACACATTTGATGCTACAATCCAGCTGATGATGAGGAACATCAGATGTCAAAGCTGGAAGATCCATCAAACCAGGTTGGATCACCACTCACAATAAAGCTGGAAGATCCATCATCCAGGTTGGATCATCACAGCAACAATGAAGGATCCATCAAGCCAAGTTGGACCTTCAAAGCACAGAAGATTTACTCAGCAAATCTCAAACCTCCACTCAGCTGATCAGAAGACCTACTCAGCTGACCAGAAGACTTCCAAGAGAAATCAGCAGACATTTTCAAGAAATCAGAAGACGTCACTCTGCTGATCAGATCACTTGATTTTTGAGTTTAAATGACTATCTTTGATCATGTAATTCATTCTAGATTTATTCCTGAATGTAATTAAACAAATTGGCTTATATAAGGAATGCAATTCTCTTATAAAAAACGGCCTTGATGATCAATTCTTGCCACAAAATTAGTCACAACGGCTATTTTTGGTAATGATGTCATTAATACTCAATTACCAAATTGCCAGCAAATCAACAGTTGCCACATGGCAAATTCAGCCGGCAAATTTAAAGACAGCCCAAAATCAAAGAAGGAAAATCTTGGGCTCTACTCCACAATTAAATCCAAATATGACCGTTAGATCAAGAATTGTTGGAGTATATATATACACACCCTTAAACCTCTCCCAAACCCTTTCGCTTACAATTCACTTTTGCTCTCAATACTCTCTCGTCCTGCAAATTTCTTTCAAGCTCTCAAAACCTAACACTCAAACACTACTATGGCAATCATTGAGATTTACGACGAGAAGACCAAGGGCATTGGCACCTTGGATGCTGCAAAATGGTCCAAGGAAGGGAAGATGTTCACAGAGAATGCTCTATTTTTCAAAGGCAAACACACAGCTGCAAACAAGGAAATCCTTCTTCGCTGCATCAACCTCAACCTTCGAGATTTTCTGGAAGCAGCACCCACGAATGTGTATGAACAAGATGTGCTGACTTTCTACTCCAATGCTGTGATGAAGGGTTCTCACGTTGAAAGTGTCATGGGTGGACACAAGGTCAAAGTAACAAGGGAAATCCTCCAAGAACTGTTCGGTTTGACAAGGGGGAAGATCAATATCTCCACCTACATCATGGGTAAGGAGAAAGAATACATGGAGATGTTCACTGGTGGTCAAATCAAGGCTGAAGATGCCTCCGGACTGAAGAAATCTCAATTGGAACCTAAGTTTCAAACCCTAATGGATATAGCAGGCAAGATGCTGCTTGGTAACACTTTCAGTCATGATGCTGTTACCACTCTGAAAGTTCGAGTTATGGCAGCAATCTGGGATCGGATTGATGGAGATTGGCAAGGACTCTTTTTGGACAGAATTGCTCTTGAAGCCAAGAAGGTAACCTTAGACCTTCAATCTAGAGAATGGAAGGTGACCTCTACTGTCAGCTTTGTCAACAAGCTGAGTATCATTCTTCCAGAAATACTCCCCAGAAAATACAAGATGGGACCTCACAAGACCTTCCACATCTCCAAATATTACTTGAGGAAGGATGCTCTTGCTGAGGCAGCAAGGTTGAAAGAGGAGAAGAGGAAGTTGTTGGCTGAAGCACCTTCCAAAGATGCAGTTGAAGAGGCAGAAGAGTCTACTCAAGACTCTGCTGCAGAAGAAGAAGAGGAGCCATCCAAAGAAGAGGCTCAAAAGAAGGCTGCAGAGGATGATGATGACAATCAGACCTTAGCACAAAGAAGATATCTGATCAGATCAGGGCTCATCTCCCCATCTGATTCAGATGTCACTCCAACTGCCTCTCCCTTGAAGAAGGCAGGTACTTCTAACCCCTCTCTCACCTTCACTCCTTCCAAGTTGTCAAAGGGTCAGAAGAGAAAGAAGAACACTTCTTCTTTCACAAAGAAATCCAAGAAATCCAGGCTCCCTACTCCCATGAGCATAGCCCCTATTTCATCCTTCAACCCTTCTGATGATTCCAACCCATCTGAACCCCCAAACACTGAAAACCAAATCCCTGCTGATGTTCAAACAGCAGACAAACAACCTCAGACCACCTCCACACAACCTGCTGATGATCAAACTCAGATTATATCCACAATCCTTGCTGACATTCAAACAGCACATGTTCAGGATCATCAAGCTCAAACACCCACTGATCTTCAAGAAGGAACTGAACCAGACCAGCAGACTCAAAACCCTGCTGATGAACAAACCACTGTAGAAGAAATCACTCCCCAAATCCCTGCTGATACTCACACAGCAGAGGAACATACCCCAGCTACCCAATCTCCTATCCTCTCTGCCCCAACTGCTCCAGAAGACTTAGCACCAGCAGCCCTGGATGAAGCTGGCCCTTCTCAACCTCAATTCAAGATGGTTCACTACCCCATGTGTACAACAGAGAAGATAATGAGGATGAAGATAGACAACCTGCTCAAGTCCACTATCCCTGGAGTTGATGAGAATTCAATCCAGTTTGAGCAAGTGCTTAGGATATGCACTTGGATTGAGCTCAGAAGAGATGATGTGGATGACCTTCTTGATGTCATTGAAGGAATGGGAGGAAAGGAAAACTTCCTCGACTGGGAAATGGAGCAAAAGGAAGTTGCTCAAGTTCGTTCTTATGCTCAACTGCTATCAGACGAGGCACTGACTACAGTTTGCAACCGGATTCTAGGAATCCCCACTGCTGATGTCTCTATCCCAGAAGACTCATCAGATCAGCAGACAGCTGAACAAGCACAGATGAAGGAATCAGCTGCACCAGCCTTGGTGGACGACTCAGCTGCCCCTGCTCAAGACTCAGCTGCCCCTGCTCAAGACTCAGCTGCACCAGCTGACAAAGAAGAATTTGAAAGAGAAGTAGTCAGAATACCAGCTCACTTCAGACCTTCAGACGAACTGACTCACTTCATTGAAAATCAAGAGGATCCAGGCAGACGAATGATGACCCATCTGACCAAGGCCACTACCTGCTTCCTCAATGAGGAGTACCTATCAGCTGAAGAAAGAGGCAAAGCAGTAATTGTTCATCCAAAGCCTCAAGGTACACCCTCTACTTCTACCCCATCTGTTGACCATACAGCAGACATCTGCTCCCAGGTCAAAGCTGCAATAGACTTGCACTTTGAGAAAGGCTTAGGCCTGCAGCTAGGTAGATATGTTGAGAAAGCTGCAAGGGAACAGAAGACCCGTCTTCGTGACCAAATCCTTGACATTGAAGACAAGTTTGGTGAAGCACTCCATCAACAGATAAGAGAATACTTAAGTACCTATCAAAAGTTGTCAGCTGACACCTCCAAAAGGTTTGCTGATCTTTACACTGATGAGATGCACCGCATGGAGACCACCTACAAGCAAAGAATTGAGGATGCTGAAGCAAGAGCCACTGAAGGACAAACTCTCCTTAAATCAGCTGCAGAGGAAAATGAAAAATTGCAGACTCAGCTGAAGGAGACAGCAGCCAAGTTGGAAGCACTTACAGCTAGATTTGAAGCTGCCTCCTCGTCCAATTCTCATGCTGAAGTTCTTGAGCACAGCATAACTCATCTGACCCACATTGGCAAAGCCAATGCCATGGCTCTAAAGCAGACTCTGACGGTGGAAATTATGAATGCCATGAAGCCTTTTGCGGCTGCACTTGCTGAAGCCAAAAAGGGGGAAGATGTGTTGATAAAGGCTCTAGAGAAGTCTACTGCCCAGCAAGCTGAACTGGTAGTAGCACAAGATGACTTGACTGAAACCTTGGGTGGTTTAAAGAGCAAAATCAAGAACAGGCAAGGCAAAGGCAAAGAAATTGCTCAAGGAGATACCCAAGCACCCACTCAGGCTCCTGCCAAAACTCTTCAGATCACTGCTTCTGAAGAACAAGTCCCTGAAAAGAGAATGACAAGGAAAAGAAAGGCAGATGAGCAAGCTCAGACCAGCAAGAAGCCAACTCCAGCAGAGCCTACTGCAGAAGAGAAGGAGGCTCTAGAGTTGAAGAAGAAGAAGTTGCTTGAAGCTCAAGAGCTTAAGCAAAAGAAGCTGAATGATGCGAAGGCAGTCAAAGCCAAATTTGAAAGAAGAATTGCCAAACTCAGGAAAGCACAAGAAGACAAGGTCCTGGTGTTTTATAGCAATTATGTGGACTACTTAGCCCTTCAAGATGAGCTACCAAGATGGTATCCTCTGAAGAAGAAGTGGCAAATTCAACACCACATAGTAAGGAAATTTGGCCCTCTTCCTACTTATGAAGAAGAATTTCTCCAATTCTCCCAGTTCATGAACTTTGAAGATCCAGAGTTCTGGGAAGTAATTGTCAAGACAGCCAAAGGACTTGACAACTGCAGAATCCTAACTCCTGAAGAACCCAAATGGGATCCACCCCTTCTGGACTCAGGAAGACTCAACATGATTGAAATCAAGAAGATTTTGTACAAGATTTATGAAGAGGAGAATGTTACAGACATGCAGCACATGGAAGAAGTTCGAGCTCGTCTGTACCTGGCCTACCGCATTTAAAGAACAGAAGACCTAATGAAGACTACATTAGAAGTTTAAAGAAACTATTACTTGTAATCTGTAAAAGTTCTATCTATATTCAAGTTCTAGTTCTTTTTGCTTACAAGACAAACTCTCATTGTCTTCATCAGATACTTCAGTTTTAGCATATTATAAACTCTTATCTTATTTCATTAAGAGCATTTATCAAGTATAGTTTTGGCTTCATCAAAAAGGGGGAAATTGTTGGGATATAAATTCACCCTAAGCCCCACTTGATGTTAGAATAGTTTTGATGGCCAAAACACTTAGAGTTTATAAATGTAATAGGATCAGCTGACTTGTATAGAACAGCTTAGACTAGTCTTGTGTGATCAACTGTATTGATATCAGCTGATCAGCACAGTCCTGGCTTACATGCCTATCCTCAATATGAGAAGAGTAGAAGACATGAAGACTAGAAGATCCTTGAAGACCAGATAAGTTAAGGTGCTTGTATACCTACCTATCTGATGGAGTCCCAGATTGAAGATGGCCTAAAGCAGTACAAAGAATTTCCAGATCAGAAGAGTGTTACTCGTCTGATATCAGAAGACAGAAGACCTAAGGCCAGAAGAGTAGTCAGAAGACTAGAAGTACAGATGAGAAGACTATGTGCTCTTCCAGGACTCGGCTGATTCCTAAGTCATCTTGCAATTCAAACGAAGACCTACCTTATTTAGAAGATTGACATGATCCCAGGATTGAAGCAATCAAGCGGCTGGAATCAAGGAATCAAGCTATTATGGAAAGATTGCTCAAACGGCTAGTCAACTCCAACGGCTAGTTGTAACCAATCTTCATTATAAATACAAGAGGATGAGGAATCACAAAGCACAAGAAGTCACAAGAGAGAATTCAAAAGCTAAGCAAGCAATCAAGCAAAAGCCATACTGTTCCAAGAGTTCTCCAAGAGCCAGAAATCCATTGAATTATCCATAGCTCTTAAGTGCTTCCTATCCAACCCTTAAGAACCTGAAACCTGTTCATAGTGTATATCAATTGTTTTAGGCATAGTGGTTAAGCAAATTATAAGCTTGAACCATTAGTTGGATACATCTCAAAAACCCCAAAACCCTCACCGAAAGGTTAAAGTTTTTGAACCCCTCAAAGTGCAAGTGCTTACAATCACTTGTGGTGACCGCAGCTGTTAGGACGGCTCAGATCTCAAAGTCCTAACCTTGGGACTATAAAGGACAAGACCCTTGTAATTTATGGAAATTAAAGGGATTAAACATCACGTTAGGACGTGAGAGTGGACGTAGGAACGTATATCCGAACCACTATAAATCCGGTGTTATTTACTTTCTGCACTTTACATTTCTGCCTTTACATTCATTATTATATAGTGCATACTGTTATTTCAACACTCTTTAAAACAGGCCATAACTTTCAAACCGGCATCAGCTGAGTATTTTCATTAAGTAGAACAAGTTACAAGAACGAGTCTAAACAAGGGCCACCAAAATTCCGCATACAACCTTAACAATCAGATCACTATAGTCATCTGGACCAGCAGACTTGCAGTCCAGTTGACATAGCAATCAGAAGAGGTTCCCAACTCTGTTTGAAAAAGTTTTAAAGTCTATTCACCCCTCCCCTCTAGACTTTAATCCCATTCACTACTCGTTCAGGGACCAACAATAGGACAACATTCCTCAACATTTGGACAACACTCCTTATCACCATCAGCAGTCTTGCTTATCAGCAAGGTTGGCTTGCTCTTCATCAGATGACTTGGCTCTTTCCCTTTATTTCTCTTGAAGATGATCTTAGCTTGTTTCTTTGAAGATCTTTAGGGTGTGATTGCCTCTTTATCTTCAGCATAGTTGACCTCAGGCTTTCAGAGCCCTTGATCTTGATTAATTGAGCTGAGACAGCTCCTCTGGACAACTCTCCTGATCAGCATACTTATCTTTCAGCAGACTTGATCATGATTCCAGAGTTTGAGCCTTGAGGGGACTTGTTCTTGATGTACTTCAAAGCATATGTTCCCCCTCAATTTGTGCATCTAATCATCTAAGAGCTACCTAACATATTAGCTCCTCATCTAGCCTTTATACTATATGTTCTAACATGTCTAGAACATATTCAATCATAACTTAGGCATGTCTCAGGGGGTTTTGGTATTCAATCAAAACATAACTCATTTTATTCCCAACAATTTCCCCCTTTTTGATGATGCCAAAACCTATACAGCTTGTGCAAAAGTGACTTAGCTACACCTATTACATTAATCTTCAGAAGACATGACTAAGGTCAGTTATCCTGAAAAGCAATGTGTTAGTGTATTCACCATTCATGTTGCACATAGGTTTCATAGATAGGCATAGAGAGATGAGTGTTTCTTGATTCAAAATAAGTTCAACTATCATTCATTAAAAGACATTACTAGCATGTTGATAGTTGAATTTAACATATCAGAGCAAGAATCATCAACACTAAATACATCAGAGTATTTCTTTCTAACAGTTCAACACATATACAAGATTTTTCAGTATCAGAGCATAACCTTGTATCAGAGCACCAATCTTATATCAGTACAAATACTAACACTTCAAGACATATACAAGATTTTCAACATCAGAGCACAGAGCTTGTATCAGAGCAATCCATATCAAGTCAGAGCAAACAGATTAGCACACCACATCAGCAAACTTGACCAATTTTCAGCATAGTTGATCAATTAAGATAGGTCAGAAGACTTAGCCATTTAGAGATCATCCTCTCGAGGTGGCACCATCCCATACTGTGCCCACACTCTCCTCTTCAAGGCCATGGCTTCTTGGTTGGTTCCCTTAGGACCAAGAACCATCTTGTTCAGCTTGAGGATCTCAGTGAATTCTCTCAGAATCCTTGATTGATCAATCCATCCATCAAGCTTTGGAGGTAAGTATATGATTGGCTTGGGAGCTGTGAGTTCAAATCTTGCAATATCAGCAGCTGCAAGCAATTGTTGATAGAGTTCTCTGTAGTACTCAATCATGAACTCAGCAAAATTGATGTTGGCATCTCTTCCATTCCATCTGTCAATGACATACTGATCATAGACAAACTCCCTTTTTGCTTCCTCCCATGAGTCATTCAGCTGAATTGGCACCCATTTATCCAAGTGAGGATATTTGGTGTCCATTGGGATCAATAGATGTGGCTTCATCTTGTTGTAAGTTGCTCTCTTCCTTCTTGGCTTCTGGAAGTCTGTTCTTCTCTTATCTCTTGCTCTGTTGGCCTCTTCCATCAAGTCCATTTTCTCTTGGGCCCTCATCATGGCCAGTTTCTGTTGTGTTTCAGGGTCTTTGCCATACCCTTCATGAAACAGCTTTGATGGATCATTGAGTACCACAATCTTTGTCTTCTTTGGTCCAGGTCCAAAGCCTTGTTCATATAAGATTTCCACATCTTCAGTGACTTTGGTACTTTCAGTGGACTTAGTCTCAGTAGACTTGTCTTTTTCAGCATTCTTGGGCTCTTCAGCTGTTTTGGCCTTCTTTGAGATAGGCTCATCATCAATAACTCTGAATTCAGGTGGAAGATCAAGGCTATTGGGAAAGTCAGTGAATTTCTCAACTTCTCTCTTCTTTCCTTGGGCCTTCTTGATCTTTCCTCTAGTTTGGACACCTTCAGCATCCTTGTCCAAACCAGATACTTCACCACCTGGTCTTTGTTGTAGCCTCACTTTTTCCTCTTGAGCTGAGGCCATAGAGTTCTTCAATGCCAGTGCTAACTGCTCCTCTTCATCCAATTCTTCCAAGTTTAGCACTGCAGGCTCTTTTCCCTTTCCTACAGGAGTTTTGTCCTTCCCTTTCACTGGACTCCCAATCACTAAGGCACCTTTTGCCCTTGCTCTTTCCCTTTCCCCCTTTTTGGCAGCATCAAAACATTCTGGCTTCAGTTCACTCATAGTGGATGCCAATAAGGACTGGGCTTGGGTTAGAGACTTCATCTCCTCCAACAAATATACATTCTCATCATGTATATTTTGCATCCTGTCACTGCTTAAGCTAAGAAAGGCAAGAACAAGCTTCATTTTCTGTTGAACGACCTCCTCCATGGTTGCCTTAAGAGATGCATCCAATTGGGCTTTCAGGAGCTCAGTGAGGTTGGCCACTGCACCTTCAGCAATGTTGGCCAACACTTCTTGGGAAAACTTTTCTGAGGTTGCTTTGACCATAGCTAGCCTTTGCTCTTCAGCTCTTCTCTTCTGCAAGGCTGTCTTCTTGCCAAGAGCTTGCTTCATTGTCAATCTGATAGCTTGAACATTTGCATTATGATTGTCTCTTAGCCTTTTTTGATCCTTCTTGACCTCCTTTGAGATGTTTTCCATACTGACTTTGGCTTTGTGAACTTCAGTAGAGATGGTTTGAAGACCAGATTCTAATCCTTCAATTCTTGCTTCCAATGTGGGTAGCACCACATCTTCAGAGCCAGTTAGTCTCATTTCAACAGAAGCTAGGGTTCTTCCATGCTCATCTAATGCTCCAGAAGTTTCTTCATGAGCTGTTTGAACTTGTTGAGCCAAGGAATCCAACTTCTCTGATTGCATCCCAAGCAAGGCTTGTGCTGATCCAGTGTCAACTTGGATGGGAGCATCTGTCAAGAGATCTTCTGCAAATATTTGATCAAAGCTTATCCCTGCAATATCAGACAAATCAAAAGCATCAGTGAAAACACACTTATCTCCCTCATTTTCTTTTTCATAAGACTCTGATACATCAGCAGTCTTCTCCTCATTTTCAACTATTTCTTTTCTTCCTTCAATAAAAGTTTCCTCACTTAAAGAAACAGGCCTCCTCTCATCAAGGGATTCTTGAAGTTCAGATTTGACTTCAAGAATAGCCTGTCCTTCCTCACTTATACCACCCTCATATGTTGGTACACTCACAATCTTAGTGATAACTACCTCTCTTTCATCCACAACTCCCTCTGATTTTTCAAATCTACTTTCCTTTTCAACTCCTTCTCCTAAACCTGCAGCATCTCCACCTTCAGCAAGGTTCAAAGATGGCAGTTGTGGGGAGATCACAGTTCTCATATCATCAGCCACTGAGTCATCCTGAATGATTAAGGGCTGATCAGTGTCCAACTCTTCTGACACTGAATAGGCCTTAATCAAACTAGCCTCTAGAGAAGGAACCTCCACATCTTTAGGCTATGCCTTGGGTTCAGGAGAACCTTCATTGGCAGATGTGTCCTTGGTTGTGTTACCATTCTTGGTCAACACCTCTGAAATGACAGAGCCTTTCCTATGATTGGTTCTAGGGGGGTTGGAAAGTCTTTCAGAGACAGGAGGCTTAGGGAGATTGGCTTGAGGGGTTTCAGGAGGGTTTGGTTTAGAGGGGTTTGAGGGATCATCTGGGGAGTCATCATCATTGGAGCTGCTTTCAGGGTGTTTGATGCCCTTAGCTTTCCTTTCGCTCTCCTCATTGATCTTGTCATCCACCAACTTTGCAAATACTTCCTCATCAGTGAGGAATCTTGTCTTTGAAACTCCAGCAAAGTGTAACAATCTGTTCTCCTCCACTTGCCACCAGTTTGCACCCTTATCTTGGATGACTTGTGATATTTCCATCAAGGATTTATCTTTTACATCAACAAGCATCCTTAGATCATGAAAGGCCTTCTGAATTCTAGGAAATTCAGCAAGTTGTGGATACAAACTGTCCACAGTAGCCTTGGCTCCTCCTCTGAGCATACTTTCATAAGTATACTCCTCCTCATCTCCACTTGAATGGGGACTTTGGGTTATAGGGGAGTTGGCTCTGGGTTCTCCAAATGCGGCTTCAGGCAGATTAAGTTCAGGAATGTTGGCTTCAGATGGGTTGGGTGCAGTAGAAGGATCTTCAGTTGCTTTTGAGAGCAATGGATCTGAAGGGGCTTTACTCAGGGGGGTTGGCTCAAAAAGTGCAGCTTCTAATTGCTTTGAGTAATTGAGCATAGATGAGTCAAGGGGAGATTGTAATCTTGTCTCATCTACAGCTATGTCAGCTAGCACATCTATCATACTTCTCTGCACACTTCCCTCAGGAGAGTATCTCTTTGTGAGATTTATGGGAGTGATAGGTTGATTGGTTGGGGTTATATGGGTTTCAGGGGAGTTGGGCTCAGGATTCTGCATTTCAGGGATGTTGGCCTCCATTGGTTGACCTTCAGGGACCCTGGATTCTGGAGTTCCAGAACCAGATGAGTTGGTCCTTGACTTTGATTTGGTCCTGCTTTCAGCTCTGCTCTCACTTAGAGCAAGTTGTAGAGACCTTTCTTCCTGAAGCTCCAACACCTTGTCAGTAGGCTTGACCCTTCTCTTGCTAGCCCTACTACTTCCACTCCCTTCCTCATCCTTCTCAGGGACAACCTCCCTGATCCTTTTATCACCCCTAGACTTTTGTCTAGTCTCATTGTACTTTTGCCTTAATTCTTCTGAGTGATCAGATGGCACTTGTACACCTTCTCAAGCAACTTCTTCAATCTCAGTTGAAGCATCTGAGTTCTCTTCTGAGATAATCTGAGACATTTTCCTTGTCTTCACCATTCTTGCTTTAATCCTCTTCTTCATCTTTGGCTTCTCCTCCATCTTTGCTTCAGCAGGCTTGGCCATTAACATCCTCCTTTGCTCAGTTTTCTTGCTGAGCTTTCTGAATAGAATCTTTTGAGCTGGGAGAGGCTTTGCAAAGGTTTGCATTTGGGAGTAGTGGGAAAATCTCTCAATCAACAAGCTTGCCCTAGTGCAATACTTGAGTTTCCCTTCTAGCACAACCTTATTGTGAGATTTCACTTTGAATTTTGCCTTTTCCTTCATCATCTCAGACATGATGAAGGTCCTCCAATCAAACTTGATGCCTTTATCACTGGCATCAATGACTGCAGCCATGATTCTGATTCTTGGATGGCTGACCTGCTCCAAGCTTCCAGTATTACTCAAGAGACTTTTAGCTACTACCTCAAAGAGGTTGAGAAATTCTGGCTTGAGAGTCTTTTTGTTTTGAGTTGAGGAGAGAGGGCCTGGTGTCAATAACCATTCTTGAGCTATTTCTTCTTCATGACCAGTGCCATAGATTTCTGGATTCCTTCCCTCAGAAGGCAATCCAAAAGCTCCTTCAAGATCTTCTGAAGAGAATTTCACTCTATGTAATCTTTCTTCCTCTTCTCCTTCAGCAACATATGACAGTCTGGTGGAAACTTCACCATCTTCAGGCTTGCCCCTCCATTTGAGAAAGGCAAAGAATTCAGCCATGTAGCTTTCCAAGCAGGAGCTTGGTCTTTCTTCCAAAAACTTTTGAAGACCAGCCCTTCTCAACCATCTCAGGGTTGGAGTAATCTCAGAATCTTCACTTTCAAAGGAGATTATGGGTTCAAAATGAAGATTGTTTTTGTTGCTTAGGTATCCAAAATCAAGGTCTAGAGCCTTGTTGGAGAAATCTATGATCATCTCTGGTCTAACTTTGGGAGCCATTGAAGATTGCAGAGATGAAATTTAGAAAGTTTTGGGAGAGTTTGAAGAGAATAGGTTAGGGTTTCGAATGCTTGGGAAAGAAGAGTGTGTGGGGAGTTCTTAAGACTTGAGAATATTCTAAAAAGAATGTTTGTCAATGAGTTGGTGAGTTTTGTGTATTTTCAACTGTTGTCAAATATGGAAAGATACACTTGGACGGCCAGGATGAATTTCAGGGGAGTTGGCCAGTTTTGATCCAATGGTTAAAAACCAATGTAACAGTGACTTGTTGGTTTTATCCAAAACGTGGAAGGTATTTAATATTAGTTAATGGTTGGGGAGTTTTCGAAATAGATCATGGTTTGAAAAGGTGTAATGCAAACAAGAGTTAAATCTTGGCATTTAATGCATGGAAAGCGACCTTTTGAGTGGGGGACAAATTAAATCCCACAGAAATGATATCTGTAGTTGGGACATGTATCAAGGTAGGCAATGATTACCCAAAATAGGTGCTTATCAAACCAAGAGAATAGGTTTGATAACTAGGACAACTTATCTGACCCTACAAGGACAAGTGTCCTGAAGAGATGTGGACAAGAGTCCTGAATGTCAATGGACAAGTGTCCTGAGTAGTTATGATCATCTCTTCTGCACTTCAGTAGATTTGTCCAAGTCTACTGAATATCAATTCAGCTCTTTTACTCCCATTAACTTTAATGAGTTTTACTTGTCCAACTTCCCTGGATCAAGTAAACCCAACTCTGCTGATAGCTCCAGAAACCTTGCCTCTGCAAGTGGCTTAGTTAGTATATCAGCTTTTTGATGATCTGTGTGGATCTTGACCAACTTTATATCCTTCTTCTCCACATGATCTCTAATGAAGTGATGCTTGATGTCCACATGTTTGCATCTTGTATGCAAGACAGGATTTTGTGAAATAGCAATGGCACTATTGTTATCACAAAATATGGGCACTTCAGTAGAGTTGACTCTGTAATCTCTTAGTTGTTGTCTCAACCATAGGATCTGAGCACAACAACTTCCAGCAGCAACATATTCAGTCTCAGTAGTGGAAGTAGCCACTGTGTTTTGCTTCTTGGAGAACCAAGATATGAGCTTGTTGCCTAAGAATTGACAAGTCCCTGAAGTGGACTTTCTGTCAATTATGCATCCTCCATAATCAGCATCTGAGTAGCCAGTTAATTCAATGTTGTCATCAGCAGGATACCAAAGGCATAGATTTTCAGTGCCTTTGAGATATCTCAAGATCCTCTTTGCAGCCTCAAGATGGCTTTTCTTAGGATTTGCTTGAAACCTTGCACAAACACCTACTGCAAAGGTGATGTCAGGTCTGCTGGCAGTGAGATAGAGGAGTGAACCAATTATTCCTCTATACTCAGTAGAGTTGGTTGGAATACCACTCTCATCAGGATCCATCTTCCAGTTTGTGTTCATTGGAATCCTTACTGGCTTGCTAGTTGTACACCCAAACTTCTTGATCATTTCTCTGGTGTACTTAGCTTGGTTGATGAAGATTCCTTCTTTTGATTGCTTGACTTGAAGACCCAGAAAGAAGTTCATCAGTCCCATCATGGACATCTCAAACTTGCTTTGCCTTAGCTTGGAGAATTTCTCACACAGCTTCTCATTGGAGGATCCAAATATTATGTCATCCACATAAATTTGGACAAGCAAGATGTCCTCTCCTTCAGAGATTCTGAAAAGAGTTCTGTCCACAGTTCCCTTGGTGAATCCATGATCCAAGAGGAATTGTGACAGTGTATCATACCAAGCCCTAGGGGCTTGCTTGAGTCCATAAAGAGCTTTCTTGAGTCTGTAAACTTGGTTTCCAACTTCAAAACCTGGTGGTTGCTCTACATAGACTTCTTCCTTCAAGACTCCATTCAGAAAGGCACTCTTGACATCCATTTGGTATACTTTGAACCTCTTGTGGGCTGCATAGGCTAGAAAGAGCCTTATTGCTTCTAGCCTTGCCACAGGTGCAAATGTCTCATCATAGTCAATGCCTTCATGTTGGCAATAGCCTTTTGCCACAAGTATTGCTTTGTTTCTGACAATCACATCATTTTCATTTTTCTTGTTCTTGAACACCCACTTTGTTCCAATAACATCTTGATGTGAAGGCCTATCCACCAGCTCCCATACTTCATTTCTGGTGAATTGATTCAGTTCTTCTTGCATGGCTGTGATCCAATTGGCATCTTGAAGTGCCTCCTCAATATCACTTGGTTCTTGTTCTGACAAGAAACAACAGAAAAGAGCACTTTCACCATGAAATCTTCTGGTTTTGACTCCAATACTTGGGTCACCAAGTATTAGATCAGTAGGATGGTCTGATAACCAAGTCCTTCTTTTTCTGATCTCTTCAGTAGAGTTGTCCTCTACTGAAGTTGAGTCAATTTGATCATAGAATTCAGGATAATTGAATGCAGGATCTAATTCAGGATCATAATCAGGGGTGTTGTCCTCAATGTTAGGGACATTGGTATTTTCAACATTTTGAGTTCCCCCTTGATTATATGACCTGTTAACTACCTCAGCAGGAACTGCTTCTTCATTGGTAGTTGTTACCTGGATGTGAACTGGGATTGGATCATTCAGTTCATCATTCCTTTCAGTGGGATTTGCCTCAGGAAGGTTGCCTTCAGGATGGTTGTCCAACATAGAGTTTTCAGGTAGATTGGCTTGGACAACTTCTATGATTTCAGTGTCTTTGTCTTTTAGGCTTAGTCTGGTTGTTCTTTGTGTGATTTCTTCTGATTCCAAGTTCTCATTCCTGAACTCATGAGTAGATTCATCAAACACAACATGAGGTGTTTCTTCCACAATAAGAGTTTTCTTGTTGTAGACCCTGAAAGCTTTGCTGATTTGGGAGTATCCAAGAAACACTCCTTAATCAGCTTTGCTATCAAAGGCTTTCAACTGATCTTTCCCATTATTGTGTATGAAACACTTGCAACCAAAAATGTGAAAGTAAGACACTTTAGGCATTCTTCCTTTCCAGAGTTCATAGGGGGTTTTGCCTTGCCCCTTAATAATCAAACATCTATTTTGAGTATGGCATGCAGTGTTTATAGCTTCAGCCCAAAACCTCTTAGGTAATTTTGAGTCAGCAATTAGAGTTCTAGCAGCTTCTTTTAAAGTTCTATTTCTTCTTTCTGCAACTCCATTCTGTTGGGGAGTTCTAGCTGCTGAGGTTTCATGAGCTATTCCATTAGATGAGCAATACTCATTGATGTATGAGTTAATGAACTCTGTGCCTTTATCAGATCTTATCTTGATAATGCTAAGGCTTTTCTCATTTGACAATCTCTTTAGAAGTTCAGGCAGTTTGACTTGAGTTTCCTTCTTATTAAGGAGAAATACTACCCATGTGAACCTAGAGAAGTCATCTACTACAACCAATGTGTATTTTCTACCATTTATGCTTGCAGGGGTAATTGGTCCAAAAAGGTCCATATGCAACAGTTCAAGTACCCTTTCAGTAGAGATGACTGGTTTTCCCTTAAATGAGGCTTTGATCTGTTTTCCTTCTTGGCATGGTTTGCAGACATGCTCTTTAATGAAAACCTCATTAGGTAGTCCTTTGACTAATGCATTTCTAGCAATTTTGTTCATTGTTTTAAAGTTCAGGTGGTTTAGTCTTTTATGCCATAACCAACTTTGTTCACTAGAACTCTTAGCAATGAAGCATGCAGCATCAGTAGACTTGTCCCAGTCTGCAAAATACACATTTCCTTTCCTAGTTCCAGTCAATAGAATTTGTTGAGTCTTATTCTTGATTAAGCATTTTCCACTTGAAAACTCAACATTGAAGTTTTTATCACAGAATTGACTGATACTTAGGAGATTATACTTGAGACCAGCCACATAAGATACATTGGATACTTTGATGTTACCAATCATCAAAGTACCATAACCTTTTGTAGTTGCTTGTGAGCTGTCTCCAAAAGTGACATTTGGGCCTTCTTTTTCAATAAAATCAGTGAGAAGTTCCTTGTTTCCAGTCATGTGCCTTGAACATCCACTGTCAAGATACCATGCTGACTTTTTGCTCATGCTCCTCTTCTTGTGGCCCATTGGTACCTGCAATTAGATAGGTTTAGGTACCCTTTGAGTTTTGGGTCCTGAGAGGTTAGTTGTACCTTTAGGAACCCAAACTTGCCTAATAACCCTGATTGATTCAAGGTGGCTAAGTTGTCTTCCTTTAGCATCTAAATACACTGTCTTTCCCTTAAATGTCTTTGGGAAAGTGTGTGTGAATGTGTTAACTCTATAAGTTTCAGGAGAGTTGTCAAGTCTCCTGAACTTTTGAGTTCTTTGTGCAGCTTGAGGGAATCTTTGAGGAAAGGCTTTCTTATGACCATTACCCTTTGGTATGAAGGGTTTTGGTTGTCTCATTTTATTCTGCCTTTGAGGAAAGTTGTCCCTAGGTCTATTCAGCTGAGACTTTCTCAGAAGAGTTGGCCTAGGCTGATTATACCTTGGATACTTCCTCTGAACATTGTTCAGTAGAGTTGCCCTACTATTGGGTCTACTCCGCTGACCAATATTCCTCTTGTGTTCAGGAGCTTTGGCCATTTCCTTAGGTTTTGGCCTAATCTCCTGAAGCACTTGAGTAGGCATAACATCCATTTTGCCCTTTCCTTTGTTCAGTGGCTGAATTATTTCATTTTCAGTCTGTGCCACTGACTTAACAAAGATTCTCTTAGTGTTACTCACAGAAGCAACACTAAGACAAGGTGAAGATTTAAATGGATCAAAACCTAATCCACTTCTTTGAGCCATAGGTCTTTGATAACTCTGAATTTCCTCTATTGCTCTAGAGGATTTCTTCAGAGCAGACATCTTTAATTTCAGGCTCTCTTCACTTGGTTTAAGAATATCATATTCATGTGAGAGGTTTTCAAACTTGGCATTGAGAATTTTAAGTTCAAAATCTTTTCTCTTCTGAGAGAGAAGTTGATCATCAATCTCCTTTTGTTGGTCAACTATCCTGAGATTTGCTTCCTCAAGCTCTCTCAAGACTTGTTGATATAACTCAGTAGACTTGACATCAACAACTGCCTCAGAGTTTTTGGCAAGTTCAATAGCCAATCTTTCATTTTCTCTCACACAGTTATCATGAAATTCTTGTAACATAGTGAAATCTTCCATCAACTTTCCAAGGGAAAGCTTCAAGTTGACCTCACTATTGTTTTGTGAGATGAATGATGGTGAACTAGAAGTAGAGGATACCTCATCATCCTCAAGAGCCATGTTGCAGACATCATCATCATCATCACTGTTGGAGAATAGTCCATCAGAGGAGTTGAGGCTTTCAGCACTATCAGATTCTTCACCAGCCATCATGGCCTTTCTGTTGGTGAATTTCCTATCTCTTTTGGCCTGCCTCTCCCTTCTCTCCTTAGAGCTTAATTCAGGGCAATCATACTGGAAGTGCCCTTTCTTTTTACAGTTATAGCACAGATCTTCATCATCTTCTTTCTTTGATTCTTCTCTTCTTTTTGATGATGAAGGTTCAGCTCTACTGGACCTTCTCCTATCAGAATACTTGTCCTCTGATCTTTTCTCTTCAGGCTTTTTGACTTCAGCCTGTGCTTCAGGAGAGTTGTATCTCCTGAATTTGTTGTCCTGGTAGAATTTCTTGTATCTACCAAACCTTGAGTTTAACTTTTCAAACCTTCTAGCCATCAAGGCTAGTTCTTCCTTCATTTCAGTCTTTGAAACTGACTTTGATGATCTTGGAGTGGACTGCATCTCTGGTTCAGCAGTTTTGGCTTTGAATACCACTCCCTTAGTAGGATTTGAAGGTTCCTCAATAGGCTTTCTTCTATTGAGGTCGAACTCATAAGCTTTGAGTTCAGAGAAGATTTGTTGCATGGGCATGGTGGAAAGATCTTTGGTGTTTTGCATCATTACAGCATAGACATCCCACTTTTGAGTGAGACTTCTCAAGATCTTCAACCCCACCTCTCTCTTGGTGTAGACCTTGCCCAGTGAGTTGATTTCATTCATCACATCAGTGAATCTACCAGCAAACTTATCAATGGATTCCTCAGACTCCATTGCAAACTGTTCAAATTTCTGCACAACAACTTGGAGCTTATTCTCCTTGATCTTTTCAGTACCCTCGCACATTTCAGCAAGAGTATCCCAAATTTCTTTGGCTGTTGTGCAGTGGTAGACTCTACCCATAATTGCATCTGGAATTGTTTGGTAGAGGGTGTTCATTGCTAGATAATTCAGATTATCCTTCCTCTTTTCATCAGTAGTGAAGTCATCTTCATCTTTGGGTAGTACATCTCTTGTATCTGCCCTTTGAGCCTCTGTGACTCTGGGATTGACAAAGGTGAACACAAAAGGACCTCTTATGATCACTCTCAACATATCAGTATGAAGAGATGCAAGATGAGCCCTCATTCTGATTTTCCAGAAATCATAGTTATCAATTGAGAACATGGGCAGTTTGTGATGTGAAATGTGGTTGACTGGATTTGTGGCCATGTTGTCCAATCCTTGGATAGTAGGAGGTGGAACAGCAGCATTGTTGTTGGCCATAATTTAAGAACAAATAGTCAGTCAAAATACACTAAGGATTTCAGAGAGATCAGTTCAGTGACCACAGCCAATATGTGATTTTGAAAACCAAGATGGCTTTTCAGAAGCAGTGGTCTTTGAACCCCTGCTCTGATACCACTTGTTGGTCCTGAAAGGAGTATATAACAAGTGTATGGGGGGGGGAATACACTTGTATGCAAATTCTTTTCAATCTTGATCAAACCAGATATCAGCAATGTTGTCTTGGACAACTCTGCTGAAGATGATTAACTTCTTAAAGATAATCAAACTACTAAGTACTATTGAGTACTTAGTTGAATAACTATCTAAGAGAGTTATATGTGCGGAATAGTGGTTGGCCCTTTAGGTTAGACTCCTTTAAAGTTTTGAAATCACTTAGTTAATCAAACAATCCAGTTTTCAGGGAACTTGTCCAAATCAGTTTTGCACAGTCTTTGAATGTTTATCCTTTGAAAGATCAGTTTTGTGTGCAGTGTTGAGTGTATGAAAGTACTTGAAAGTAAATCAACACAAGAGTTTATAGTGGTTCAAAGACTCAAGCTCCTACATCCACTTTCCCTGATTTAACAGGATAATTCCTTCACTCTTGGAATTAACTTGTTTTATAGTGCCAAGGTGCACTTGATCAAGAACACCACTCTTGGTGAATAGATCCCTAGGATGTCTAGAGTCCTAGTACCCTCTTCTCAACTCAGAACTGAACTGTTCTTCTCTCAACAGTCAGCTCCTACCACTTCTACTACTACAACCTTCTCACTTTCACTCTTGAAAGATATGAGGATTGAAGTAAGGTTCCAACTAATGAGATATCCTTTATAATGGAGATCAGTGTATAAGGATAGGATATCTCTCTAAGCTTGTGTATGGATGTACAATGAAGTTCAGCTTAGATGAAGTGTTTGAAGACTAAGATAGTCTTTGAAAGCTTTGAAAGCACTCTAGCTTGTAAGAACTTGAGCTTAGTTGGTTTGTGTTGAGATTAGTTGGATGCTTTCAAATGGTCTTCACACTTCTGTATTTATAGACAAATGAAGGATTTGCCCGTTGGAGAGGCAGCCTCCAATGTCCATAAATGTCTTCTTGATAGTGACATGTCCTCATTTGGGAAATAAACGGCTGTAAGAGCTTTGTCTTCATTCTGCAGCACTCTTCCCAATATCTGGCTTTCAGATTCTCTTGTTAGAACTTGGACATCACTTCTGAAGGTTGTTCCAATGATAGGACAACATTCCTCAACATTTGGACAACACTCCTTATCACCATCAGCAGTCTTGCTTATCAGCAAGGTTGGCTTGCTCTTCATCAGATGACTTGGCTCTTTCCCTTTATTTCTCTTGAAGATGATCTTAGCTTGTTTCTTTGAAGATCTTTAGGGTGTGATTGCCTCTTTATCTTCAGCATAGTTGACCTCAGGCTTTCAGAGCCCTTGATCTTGATTAATTGAGCTGAGACAGCTCCTCTGGACAACTCTCCTGATCAGCATACTTATCTTTCAGCAGACTTGATCATGATTCCAGAGTTTGAGCCTTGAGGGGACTTGTTCTTGATGTACTTCAAAGCATATGTTCCCCCTCAATTTGTGCATCTAATCATCTAAGAGCTACCTAACATATTAGCTCCTCATCTAGCCTTTATACTATATGTTCTAACATGTCTAGAACATATTCAATCATAACTTAGGCATGTCTCAGGGGGTTTTGGTATTCAATCAAAACATAACTCATTTTATTCCCAACACCATCACATCAAGATGTTATTGGAACCAAGTGGGTGTTCAAGAACAAAAAGAATGAGAATGATGTGATAGTCAGAAACAAAGCCAGATTGGTGGCAAAAGGCTATTGTCAATCAGAAGGCATTGACTATGATGAAACATTTGCACCTGTGGCAAGACTAGAAGCAATAAGGCTATTCCTAGCCTATGCAGCCCACAAGAGGTTCAAAGTGTACCAAATGGATGTCAAGAGTGCCTTCTTGAATGAAGTTTTGAAGGAAGAAGTCTATGTAGAGCAACCACCTGGTTTTGAGATTGGAAACCAAGTTTACAGACTGAAGAAAGCTCTATATGGACTCAAGCAAGCTCCAAGAGCTTGGTATGACACATTGTCACAGTTTCTCTTGGATCATGGATTTGTCAAAGGAACTGTGGACAGAACTCTCTTCATAGTATGTGAAGGAGATAACATCTTGCTTGTCCAAATATATGTTGATGACATCATATTTGGATCCCCCAATGAGAGGCTTTGTGAAAAATTCTCAAAGCTTATGCAAAGCAAGTTTGAGATGTCAATGATGGGGATAATCAACTTCTTCTTGGGACTTCAATTCAAGCAATCAAAAGAAGGAATTTTCATCAACCAAGCTAAGTACACCAGAGAAATGATCAAGAAATTTGGGTGTGCCACTAGCAAGCCAGTAAGGATCCCTATGAACACAAATTGGAAGATGGATCCTGCTGAGAGTGGTGTTCCAACCAACTCTACTGAATATAGAGGAATCATTGGTTCACTCCTCTATCTCACTGCCAGCAGACCTGACATCACCTTTGCAGTAGGTTTTTGTGCAATGTTTCAAGCAAATCCTAAGAAGAGTCATCTAGAGGCTGCCAAGAGGATCTTGAGGTATCTCAAAGGCACTGAAAATCTAGGCCTTTGGCACCCTACTGATGACAACATTGAATTAACTGGCTACTCAGATGCTGACTATGGAGGCTGCAGAATTGACAGAAAGTCCACTTCAGGGACTTCCTCATGCATAGAATTTATCCAATTTTCATCAGTTAATGCTTCATGTTGGTCCTGAAAGGAGTATATAACAAGTGTATGGGGGGGGGAATACACTTGTATGCAATTCTTTTCAACTTTGATCAAACCAGAGCTCAGCAAGGTTGTCTTGGACAACTCTGCTAAAGATAATTAACTCTTCTAAGATAATCAATCTACTAAGTACTATTGAGTACTTAGTTGAATAACTATCTAAAGGATTTATATGTGCGGAATAGTGGTTGGCCCTTTAAGTTTAGACTCCTTAAGATTCTGAAATCACTTTGTCAATCCAAAACAGTCCAGTTAAGCTTCAGGGAACTTGTCCAAATCAGTTTTTGCACAGTCTTTGAATAGATATCTTAGAAAGATCAGTTTTGTGTGCAGTGTTGAATGAATGTAAGTACTTGTAAGGTAAATCAACACAGGAGATTTATAGTGGTTCAGAGACTCAAGCTCCTACATCCACTTTCCCTGATTTAACAGGATAATTCCTTCTCTCTTGGAATTAACTTGTTTTATAGTGCCAAGGTGCACTTGATCAAGAACACCACTCCTTGGTGAATTGATCCCTAGGATGTCTAGAGTCCTAGTACCCTCTTCTCAACTCAGAACTGAACTGTTCTTCTCTCAACAGTCAGCTCCTACCACTTCTACTACAACAACCTTCTCACTTTCTCACTTGAAAGGGGTAAGGATTGAAGTAAGGTTCCAACTAATGAGATATCCTTTACAATGAAGATCAAGGTATAAGGATAGGATATCTCTCTAAGCTTTGTATGGATATACAGTGATGTACAGCTTAGAAGAAGTGTATGAAGACTAAGATAGTCTTTGAAAGCTTTTTAAAAGTTCTATGGGCTTCAGAATACTTGAGTAGTTGGATTCTGTTGAGGTGCTTTCAAATGGTCTTCACACTTCTGTATTTATAGACAAAATGGAGGATTTGCCCGTTGGAGAGGCAGCCCCAAATTGCTATAAATGTCTTCCTTGAGTTCTTCAAACTGGAAGACAGGTTCTTGATAGTGACATGTCCTCATTTGGGTAATAAACGGCTTGTAAGACTTTGTCTTCATTCTCCAGCACTTTTCACAATGTTTGACTTCTTGTTAGGACTTGGACATGGCTTCTGAAGGTTGATCCAATGATAGGACAACATTCCTTATCAAGTGGACAACTCTTCTTATCACTATCAGTAGTCTTGCTTATCAGCAAGGTTGGCTTGCTCTTCTTCAGATGACTTGGCTCTTTCCCTTTATTTCACTTCACAGTGATCTTAGCATGTTGCATTGCATTTCTTTAGGGTATGGTTGTCTCTAAATCTTCAGCATAGTTGACCTTCAACCTTTAGAGCATCTGTTCTGATTCACTCATGCTGAGATAACTTTTCTGGACAACTCTTCTGATCAGCATATTTGGTCTTTTAGCATCAGAGCACTTATCACATAGATTTGGCTTCTATGGACAACTCTCCTGATCAAAACCTTTGAGTAGTCTTGTCCTTTTGAGCTAGGTAAACTTGTTCTTGCATATGGCTAGCTTCTTTGGACAACTCTCCTGATCAGAGTCATTAAGCTTGTCTTTTGATTTTACCAGTCTTGCATATGGACAGCTTCTCTGGACAACTCTCCTGATCAGAGCATCTTATTGGACTTGTCCTTTTGAGCTTTACAATCTTGTTTTTGCATAAGGACATCTTCTCTGGACAACTCTCCTGATCAGAGCATTTGATGTTTTATAGAGTGTCCTTGATCATAGGTGATAGTTCCAGAATTTGAGCCTTGAGGGGACTTGATCTTGGTCATCTTCAAAGCATAGGTTCCCCCTCAAATTGTGCATCTAATTGTTTAAGAGCTGCCTAACATTTCAGCTTCTCATCTAGCCTTATGCTATGTGTTCTAACATTTTTAGAACACTATCAATTTGACTTAGGCATGTCTCAGGGGGTTTTGGTATTTAATCAAAACATGTATCATTTTATTCCCAACAATTTCCCCCTTTTTGATGATGCCAAAACCTACATATTCTATGCAAAAGTGACTTGTCTACACCTATTACATATGTCTTCAGTAGATATGACTAAGGTCAATATTCCTGAAAAGATAATGTGTTAGTGTATTCACTGTTTTTTTTTTTTTTGTTGCAAGTAGGTTTCACAGATAGGCATAGAGAGATTTCTTGTTAAAAATGTATCTTGATTCAAAAGTGGTTCAACTATCATTCATAAATAAAATCATTACAAGCATGTTGATAGTTGAAGATAACTTATCAGAGCATGGAATCATTACAAATCAAGATATACATACTAAACATAAGATCAGAGCAAAATAGACTATTTCAGGTATCAGAGCTTTAACACCTAGAGCTGACTAATACAAGATATTCCAGATATTAAAGTAGAATGCATCAATTCTTGTATCAGATCATTCTAAACCATATCAGAGCAAACAACATGTCAATGCACATATCAGCAGGCTTGTCCAATTTCAGCAGATTTGACCACATAGCAAAAATATCTTCAGATAAGATAATTTTTCACCCAGAAAAAGTCAGAAGACTTAGCCATTCAAAGATCATCCTCAGGAGGTGGCAGCATCCCATATTGTGCCCACACTCTCCTCTTGAGTGCCATGGCTTCCAGGTTGGTTCCTTTAGGTCCAAGGGTCATCTTGTTCAGCTTCAGAATTTCTGTGAACTCCCTTAGGATCCTTGCTTGGTCAATCCATCCTTCAAGCTTTGGAGGCATATAGATGATAGGCTTGGGAGCATTGAGTTCAATTCTTGCAATGTCAGCAGCTGCAAGTAGTTGTTGATACAATTCTCTGTAGTATTCTAGCATGAACTCAGTGAAGGCAGAGTTTGCATCTCCTCCATTCCATCTGTCAATGACATAATAGTCATAGACAAACTCCCTTTTAGCCTCTTCCCATGTATCATTCAGTTGAATTGGCACCCATCTATCCAAGTGTGGATATTTGGTGTCCATTGGGATTAGAAGCTGAGGCTTCATCTTGCTGTAAGTTGCTCTCCTCCTTCTTGGTTTCTGAAAGTTTGCTCTTCTCTCATCTCTTGCTCTGTTAGCTTCTTCCATCAAGTCCATTTTCTCTTGGGCCCTCATCATGGCCAGTTTCTGTTGTGTTTCAGGGTCTTTGCCATACCCTTCATGAAACAGCTTTGATGGATCATGGGCTAGGACAGTTGTCTTCTTTTTGGGTTCAGGTCCAAATCCTTCAGCAAATAACTCTTCAATGTCTTCAGTGGACTTGGGACCTTCAGCACTTTTGTCAGATTCAGAAGACTTGTCCTTTTCAGCAGCTTTGGGCTCTTCAGCAGTTTTGGCTTTCTTGGATGTAGGCTCATCCTCATCAATTCTGAATTCAGGTGGGAGATCAAGGCTGCTAGGAAAGTTAGTGAATGTTTCAACTTGTCTTTTCTTTCCTTTTGCCCTCTTGATCTTTCCTCTAGTTTGGACACCTTCATCACCTTTGTCCATACCAGACACTTCACCACCTGGTCTCTGCTGTAACCTCATCCTTTCTTCTTGAGCTGAGGCCATAGAGTTCTTTAATGCAAGTGCTAATTGCTCTTCTTCATCCAATTCTTCCAAGTTTAGCACTTCAGGCTCTTTTCCTTTTCCTTCAGCAGCTTTGTCTTTTCCTTTGACTGGGCTTCCAATCACCAAGGCACCTTTTGCTCTAGCTCTTTCCCTTTCCCCCTTTTTGGCAGCTTCAAAACACTGGGGCTTGAGGTCACTCGTTGTTGAGGCCATCAGGGATTGGGCCTGGTTTAGGGACTTCATCTCTTCCAACAAATATACATTTTCATCATGTATATCTTGCATTCTATCACTGCTCAAGCTAAGAAAAGCTAGAACAGGCTTCATCTTTTGTTGGACAACCTCCTCCAAGGTTGCTTTCAGAGATGCATCCAGTTGGGCTTTAAGAAGCTCAGTGAGGTTGGCCACTGCACCTTCAGCAATGTTGGCCAATACCTCTTGAGAAAACTTTTCAGAGGCTGCTTTTACCATAGCTACCCTTTGCTCTTCAGCTCTTTTCTTTTGTAGTGCTGTCTTCTTTCCAAGAGCTTGCTTGACAGTGAGCCTGAGAGCTTTGACATTGGCATTGTCATTGTCTCTCAGCAGCTTTTGCTCTTTCTTGACCTCCTCTGAGATGGCTTCCATGGTTGATTTGGCATTTTGAACTTCAGTGGAAATGGTTTGGAGACCAGATTCCACACCACTGATCCTTGCTTCAAGGGTTGGTAGCACAACATCTTCAGAGCCAGTGAGCCTCATCTCCACAGATGCTAGAGTCCTGCCTTGCTCATTCAATGCTCCTGAAGTTTCAGCATGAGCAGATTGAACTTGATGAGCCAAGGAGTCCAACTTCTCTGATTGCATCCCAAGTAAGGCTTGAGTTGAGCCTGTGTCTACTTGGATAGGTGCATCTGTTAAGAACTCATCTGCAAAAATTTGGTCAAGAGAGATACCTGCAATATTAGACAGATCAAACAAGTTAGGAAATAAGCACTCATCTCCCTCAGTTTCTTTTGTATAAGAATCTGATACATCAGCAGTCTTCTTCTCATTTTCAACTTGTTCTTTTCTCCCTTCTTTAATAATGTTCTCACTCAAGGAATCAGGCCTCCTTTCATCAAGGGATTCTTGAAGTTCAGATTTGACTTCAAGAATAACCTGTCCTTCCTCACTTATTCCACCCTCATATGGTGGTACACTCACAATCTTAGTGATGACTACCTCTCTTTCATCCACAACACCCTCTGATTTTTCAACTATCCTCTCCTTTTCAACTCCTTCTCTTAAACCTGCAACATCTTCACCTTCAAAAAGGTTCAAAGATGGCAGTTGTGAGGAGATCACAGTGCTTATCTCAGCAGCCACTGAGTCATCCTGAATGATTAAGGGCTGATCAGTGTCCAACTCCTCTGACACTGAATAGGCCTTAATCAAACTAGCCTCTAATATAGGAACCTCAACATCTTTAGGCTGTGCCTTGGGTTCAGAAGAACCTTCATTGGCAGATGTGTCTTTGGTTGTGTTACCACCCTTGGTCAACACCTCTGATGACACAGAGCCTTTCCTATGGTAGGTTCTAGGGGGGTTGGAAAGTCTATCTGCTACAAAAGACTTAGGTTGAGAGGGTTCAGGGAGGTTGGCTTGAGGGGTTTCAGGAGGGTTGGGGTTTGAAGGATCTGATGGATCATCAGGGGAATCATCATCATTGGAGCTACTGTCAGGGTGTTTGATTCCCTTGGCTTTTCTTTCTTTCTCCTCCTCAATCTTATCAGCTACTAGCTTTGCAAAAATCTCCTCATCAATGAGAAATCTTGTCTTTGAAACTCCAGCAAAGTGTAGCAATCTGTTCTCCTCTATTTGCCACCAGTTTGCACCCTTATCTTGGATGACTTGTGATATCTCCATCATAGACTTGTCTTTTACATCAACAAGCATCCTTAGATCATGAAAGGTTTTCTGAATTCTTGGAAATTCAGCAAGTTGTGGATACAAACTGTCCACAGTAGCCTTTGCTCCTCCTCTGAGCATACTTTCATAAGTATACTCCTCCTCATCTCCACTTGAATGGGGACTTTGGGTTATAGGGGAGTTGGCTCTGGGTTCTCCTAGAGTGGCTTCAGGCAGGTTAAGTTCAGGGATGTTGGCTTCAGAAGGGTTAGGCTCAAATGAAGGTACTTCAGTTGCTTTAGAGAGCAATGAATCTGAAGGGGCTTTACTTAGGGGGGTTGGCTCATTGAGTGCATGTTCTAAGAGCTTTGAATAATTGAGCATGGATGAGTCAAGGGGAGACAGGAGTCTTGTCTCATCTACAGCTAAGTCTGCAAGCACATCTATGCCACTTCTTTGCACATTCCCTTCAGGAGAATATCTCTTAGTGAGATTTACAGGGGTAATGGGTTGGTTGGAAGGGGTAACATGGGTTTCAGGGGAGTTGGGCTCAAGGTACTGAGTTTCAGGGATGTTGGCCTCTATAGGTTGAACTTCAGGGACTTTGGATTCTGGAGTTCCAGAACCAGATGAATTAGTCCTTGACATGGATTTGGTCCTGCTTTCAGCTCTGCTCTCCCTTAGAGCCAATTGAAGAGACTTTTCTTCTTGCAGCTCCAACACCTTCTCATTAGGTTTGGCCCTTCTCTTGCTGGCCCTACTGCTTCCACTTCCTTCCTTTTCAGGGACATCTACCCTGATTCTCTTATCACCCTTCTTCTTTTGCCTAGTCTCATTGTACTTCCTCCTCAACTCTTCTGAGTGGTCAGAAGGCACACTCACTCCCTCTTCTGCCACTGCATCAACTTCAGCTGATGCTCCTGAGGCTTCTCTTGAGGACAATTTAGACATTTTCCTTGTTTTGATAGCCCTGGCCTTTGTTCTCTTTTTCATCTTAGGCTTCTCTTCCTCCTGTTCTTCAGCAGGTTTGGCCATGAGCATCCTTCTTTGTTCAGTTTTCTTGCTAAGCTTTCTGAACAAGATCTTTTGAGCTGGGAGGGGTTTTGCAAAGGTCTGCATTTGAGAATAGTGGGAAAACCTCTCAATCAACAAGCTTGCCCTGGTGCAATACTTGATTTTCCCTTCTAGCACAACCTTGTTGTGGGTTTTCACCTTGAATTTTGCCTTTTCCTTCATCATCTCAGACATGATGAAGGTCCTCCAATCAAACTTGATGCCCTTATCACTGGCATCAATAATGGCAGCCATGATTCTGATTCTTGGATGGCTGACCTGCTCTAAGCTTCCAGTGTTGCTTAAGAGGCTCTTAGCAACCACCTCAAAGAGGTTGAGAAATTCTGGCTTGAGAGTCTTTTTGTTTTGAGTTGAGGAGAGAGGGCCTGGTGTCAATAGCCATTCCTGAGCTATTTCTTCTTCATGACCAGTGCCATAGATTTCTGGATTCCTTCCCTCAGAAGGCAATCCAAAAGCTCCTTCAAGATCTTCTGAGGAGAATTTTACTCTGTGGAATCTCTCTTCTTCCTCTCCTTCTGCAGTATATGACAACCTTGTGGACACTTCACCATCTGCCGGTTGACCTCTCCACTTGAGGAAGGCAAAGAATTCAGCCATGTAACCTTCCAAGCATGAACTTGGTCTTTCCTCCATGAACTTTTGCAAACCAGCTCTTCTCAGCCATCTTAGAGTTGGTTTAATCTCAGGATCCTCACTCTCAAAGGATACTATGGGCTCAAAATGAAGGTTGTTTCTGTTGCTTAGGTAGCCAAAATCAAGGTCTAGAGCCTTGTTGGAGAAATCAACAAGCATCTCTGGTTTAACTTTGGGGGCCATTGAAATTTGCAGAGAAAGCTTTGAGAGAGTTTGAAGAAAATTTGAGCTAGGGTTTCGAATACTTGGGGAAGAAGTGTTTGTGGGGATCTTAAGACTTGTGAATATTCTAAAAAGAATGTTTGTCAATGAGTTGGTAAGGTCTTGATGCAATTCAAAGGTGAGCAAAAATGGAAATCCAAAATGGACGGCTAGGATTGATTTCAGGGGAGTTGTCCATTTTTGATCCCATGGTCAAAAACCAATGTAACAGTGAAAGAACTGTTTTATTCAAAATGTGGGTGGTTTTTTAATGTTGTTTAAGGCTGGGGGTTTTTCGAGATAGATCATGTCTCAAAAAGTTTAATGCAAACAAGAGTTAAATCTTAGCATTTAATGCATGGAAAGTGACCTTTTGAGTGGGAGACAAATTAAATCCCAGAAAGGTGAAAACTGTATTTCAATGGGACAGATTTCGAAATAGGCATTGATCACCAAAAATAGGTGCTTATCATACCAAAATTTGGTTTGATAGTTAGGACAACTTATCTGACCCTACATGGACAAGTGTCCTGAAAGGCTGTGGACAAGTGTCCTGAATTTCAAGGGACAAGTGTCCTGAAGAGGTAATGTCATCTTTTCTGAGTTTCAGTAGACTTGACCAAGTCTGCTGAAGTTTGAGTTTATTTCCCCCTTAGTCAATGAACTTCTTTGGACTCATTTGTCCAACTTCCCTGGATCAAGAAGACCCAACTCTGCTGATAATTCCAGGAACCTTGCCTCTGCAAGTGGTTTAGTTAGTATATCAGCTTTTTGATGGTCTGTGTGAATTTTCACCAACTTGATATCCTTCTTCTCCACATGATCTCTAATGAAGTGATGCTTGATGTCCACATGTTTGCATCTTGTGTGCAAGACAGGATTTTGTGATATAGCAATGGCACTATTGTTATCACAGAAAATTGGCACTTCAGTAGAGTTGACTTTGTAGTCTCTGAGTTGTTGTCTTAGCCAAAGAATTTGAGCACAACAACTTCCAGCAGCAACATATTCAGCTTCAGTGGTGGAGGTGGCCACTGTATTCTGTTTCTTGGAGAACCAAGATATGAGTTTGTTGCCCAAGAATTGACAAGTCCCTGAGGTGGACTTTCTGTCAATCCTACATCCTCCATAATCAGCATCTGAGTAGCCAGTTAGCTCAATGTTGTCATCAGCAGGGTACCAAAGGCCTAGATTCTCAGTGCCTTTAAGATACCTCAAGATCCTCTTTGCAGCCTCAAGGTGGCTTTTCTTAGGATTTGCTTGAAACCTTGCACAAACACCTACTGCAAAGGTGATGTCAGGTCTGCTGGCAGTGAGATAGAGGAGTGATCCAATGATTCCTCTATACTCAGTGGAGTTGGTTGGAACACCACTTTCATCAGGATCCATCTTCCAATTAGCATTCATTGGAATCCTTACTGGCTTGCTTGATGTACACCCAAATTTCTTGATCATTTCTCTGGTGTACTTAGCTTGGTTGATGAAGATTCCTTCTTTTGTTTGCTTGACTTGTAGACCTAAAAAGAAGTTCATCAACCCCATCATGGACATCTCAAACTTGCTTTGCATGAGCTTGTAGAATTTCTCACACAGCTTCTCATTAGGGGATCCAAAAATTATGTCATCTACATAAATTTGGACAAGCAAGATGTCCTCTCCTTCAGAGATTCTGAAGAGAGTTCTGTCCACAGTTCCCTTGGTGAAACCATGATCCAAGAGGAATTGTGACAGTGTGTCATACCAAGCCCTAGGGGCTTGCTTGAGTCCATATAGAGCTTTCTTCAGTCTGTAAACTTGGTTTCCAACTTCAAAACCTGGTGGTTGCTCCACATAAACTTCTTCTTTCAAGACTCCATTTAGAAAGGCACTCTTGACATCCATTTGGTACACTTTGAACCTCTTGTGGGCTGCATAGGCTAGGAAGAGTCTTATTGCTTCCAGCCTTGCCACAGGTGCAAATGTCTCATCATAGTCAATGCCTTCATGTTGGCAGTAGCCTTTTGCCACTAGTCTTGCTTTGTTTCTGACAATCACATCATTCTCATTCTTTTTGTTCTTGAATACCCACTTGGTTCCAATAACATCTTGATGTGAAGGTCTATCAACCAGCTCCCATACTTCATTTCTGGTGAATTGGTTGAGTTCTTCCTGCATGGCTGTGATCCAATTTGCATCTTGAAGAGCTTCCTCAATGTCACTTGGTTCTTGTTCTGATAAGAAACAACAGAATAGAGCACTTTCACCATGAAATCTTCTAGTTTTGACTCCAATACTTGGATCACCAAGTATTAGATCAGCAGGATGGTCAGATAACCAAGTCCTTCTTTTTCTGATCTCTTCAGTAGAGTTGTCCTCTACTGAAGGTGAGTCATTTTGATCATAGAATTCAGGATAATTTAATGCAGGATCTAATTCAGGATCATAATCAGGGGTGTTGTCCTCAATGTCAGGGACATTGGCATTTTCAACATTTTGAGTTCCCCCTTGATTATTTGACCCATTAACTACCTCAGCAGGAACTGCTTCTTCATTGGTAGTTGTTACCTGGATGTGAACTGGGATTGGATCATTCAGTTCACCATTTCCATCAGTGAGGTTTGTCTCAGGAAGGTTGCCTTCAGGGTTGTTGTCCAATGTGAGCTTTTCAGGTAAGTTTGCTTGAACAACATCTATGAATTCAGTGTCTTTGTCTTTTAGGCTTAATCTGGTTGTCCTCTGTGTGATTTCTTCAGGTTCCAAGTGATCATTCCTGATCTCAAATATAGATTCATCAAACACAACATGAGGGGTTTCTTCCACAATAAGGGTTTTCTTGTTGTAGACTCTGAAAGCTCTACTGATTTGAGAGTATCCAAGGAATACTCCCTCATCAGCTTTGCTGTCAAAAGCTTTCAATTGTTCTTTCCCATTATTGTGAATGAAACATTTACAACCAAATATATGAAAATATGACACTTTAGGCATTCTTCCTTTCCAGAGTTCATAGGGGGTTTTGCCTTGCCCCTTTGTAATCAAACATCTATTCTGAGTATGGCATGCAGTATTTATAGCTTCAGCCCAAAACCTCTTAGGTAGGTTTGAATCAGCAATTAAGGTTCTAGCAGCTTCTTTTAAGGTCCTATTCCTTCTTTCTGCAACTCCATTTTGTTGAGGAGTTCTAGCTGCTGAGGTTTCATGAGCTATCCCATTTGATGAGCAGTACTCATTGATGTATGAATTTATGAACTCAGTGCCTTTATCAGATCTTATCTTGATAATATTAAGGCTTTTCTCATTTGACAATCTCTTAAGAAGTTCAGGTAGCTTGACTTGTGTTTCCTTCTTATTAAGGAGAAATACTACCCATGTGAACCTAGAGAAGTCATCTACTACCACCAATGTGTATTTTCTACCATTTATGCTTGAAGGGGTAATTGGTCCAAACAAATCCATATGTAGAAGTTCAAGTACCCTTTCAGTGGAGATGACTGGTTTACCTTTGAATGAGGCTTTAATCTGTCTTCCTTCTTGACATGGCTTACACACATGTTCTTTAATGAAAACCTCATTAGGCAGTCCTTTAACTAATGCATTTCTAGCAAGTTTATTCATAGATTTGAAGTTCAGGTGGTTTAGCCTCTTGTGCCATAACCAACTTTGTTCACTAGAACTTTTAGCAATAAAACATGCAGCATCAGTAGACTTGTCCCAGTCTGCAAAATACACATTTCCTTTCCTAGTTCCAGTCAATAGAATTTGTTGAGTCTTATCTTTGATTAGACATTTTCCACTTGAGAACTCAACATTAAAATCTTTATCACAGAATTGACTGATACTTAGGAGATTATATTTGAGACCAGCTACATAAGATACATTGGTTACTTTGATGTTACCAATCATCAAAGTACCATAACCTTTTGTTGTTGCTTGTGAGCTGTCTCCAAAGGTGACATTTGGGCCTTCTTTTTCAATGAAGTCAGTGAGGAGTTCCTTATTTCCAGTCATGTGCCTTGAGCATCCACTGTCAAGGTACCATGCTGTCTTTTTGTTCATGCTCCTCTTCTTGTGGCCCAATGGTACCTGCATTTAGATAGGTTTAGGTACCCTTTGAGTTTTGGGTCCTGAGAGGTTAGTTGTACCTTTGGGAACCCAAACTTGCCTAATAACCCTGATTGATTCAAGGTGGCTAAGTTCATTTCCTTGTGCATCAACATACACTGTCTTTCCCTTAAAATGCCTTTGGGAAAGTATGTGTGAATGTGTTAACTCTGTAAGTTTCAGGGGAGTTGTCAATTCTCCTGAACTTATGAGTTCTTTGTGCAACTTGATGAAATCTTTGAGGAAAGGCCTTTTTATGACCATTACCCTTTGGCATGAAGGGTTTTGGTTGTCTCATTTTATTCTGCCTTTGAGGATAGTTGTCCTTAGGTCTATTCAGCTGAGGCTTTCTCAAATGAGTTGGCCTAGGCTGATTATACCTTGGATAACTCCTCTGAACATTGTTCAGGAGAGTTGCCCTTCCATTGGGTCTACTCTGCTGACCAACATTCCTCTTGTGTTCAGGAGCCTTGACCTTTTCCAAGGGTTTGGGTCTAGTCTCCTGAAGCACTTGAGTAGGCATTTCATTCAATTTGCCCTTTCCTTTGTTCAGTGGCTGAATTATTTCATTTTCAGCTTGTTGTGCCACTGATTTAACAAAGATTTTCTTAGTGTTACTTGTAGAAGCAACACTAAGACAAGGTGAAGATTCAAATGGATCAAAACCCAATCCACTTCTTTGAGCCATAGGTCTTTGATAACTTTGAATTTCCTCTATTGCTCTAGAGGATTTGTTCAAAGCAGACATCTTTAATTTCAGGCTCTCTTCACTTGATTTAAGAATATCATATTCATGTGAGAGGTTTTCAAATTTGGCATTCAGAATTTTTAGTTCAAAATCTTTTCTTTTCTGAGAAAGGAGTTGATTATCAATCTCCTTTTGTTGGTCAACTATCCTGAGATTTGCTTCCTCAAGCTCTCTCAAGACTTGTTGATACAACTCAGTAGACTTGACATCAACAGCTACCTCAGAGTTCTTGGTAAGTTCAGTAGCCAATCTTTCATTTTCTCTCACACAATTGTCATGAAATTCTTGTAATCTAGTGAAATCTTCCATCAACTTTCCTAAGTAAAGTTTCAGGTTAACCTCACTAGTGTTTTGTGAGATGAATGATGGTGAACTAGAAGTAGAGGATACCTCATCATCCTCAAGAGCCATGTTGCAAACATCATCATCATCTTCACTGTTGGAGAATAGTCCATCAGAAGAGTTGAAGCTCTCAGCACTATCAGATTCTTCACCAGCCATCATGGCCTTTCTATTGGTGAACTTTCTGTCTCTTTTAGCTTGCCTTTCTCTTCTTTCTTTAGAGCTCAATTCAGGGCAGTCATACTGAAAGTGCCCTTTCTTTTTGCAATTATAGCACAGGTCTTCATCATCATCCTTCTTGGATTCTTCTCTTCTCTTAGATGAAGAAGGATCAGCTCTACTGGATCTTCTCCTATCAGAGGACTTGTCCTCTGGTCTTTTCTCTTCAGGCTTTTTGTCCTCGGCCTGATCTTCAGGGGAGTTGTATCTTCTCCTGAATTTGTTGTCTTGGTAGAATTTCTTGTATCTACCAAACCTTGTGTTGATCTTGTCAAACCTTCTAGCCATCAAGGCTAGTTCTTCCTTCATTTCAGTCTTAGAGACTGTCTTTGATGATCTGGGAGTGGGTTGCATTTCAGGTTCAGCAACTTTGGCTTTGAATGCCACTCCCTTAGTAGGATTTGAAGGTTCCTCAACAGGTTTTCTTCTATTGAGGTCAAACTCATAGGCTTTGAGTTCTGAGAATATTTGTTGCATGGGCATGGTGGAGAGATCTTTGGTATTCTGCATCATTACAGCATAGACATCCCACTTTTGAGTGAGACTTCTCAGGATTTTCAATCCAACCTCTCTCTTGGTGTAGACCTTGCCCAATGAGTTAATCTCATTCATCACATCAGTGAATCTACCAGCAAATTTGCCAATGGTCTCATCAGACTCCATTGAAAATTGTTCAAACTTCTGCACAGCAACTTGGAGCTTGTTCTCCTTGATCTTTTCAGTGCCCTCACACATTTCAGCAAGGGTATCCCAAATTTCTTTGGCTGTGGTGCAGTGGTAGACTCTACCCATAACTGCATCTGGAATTGTTTGATAGAGGGTGTTCATGGCAAGATAATTCAAATTATCTTTCCTCTTTTCATCAGTAGTGAAGTCATCCTCATCTTTGGGAATCAATTCCCTTATATTTGCTCTTTGCTCATCTGTCAATCTGGGGTTAGTTTGAGTAAACACAAAAGGTCCTCTTGTGATTACTCTAAGCATATCAGTGTGAAGAGATGCAAGATGAGCCCTCATTCTAATTTTCCAGAAATCATAATTGTCTATGGAAAACATGGGCAGTTTGTGATGAGAAATGTGGTTGACTGGATTTGTGGCCATATTGTCCAATCCTTGAACAGCAGGTGGAGGAACAGCATTGTTGTTGGCCATATTTCAATAATAATCAGTCAGTCAATAAGTGATGGATTTCAGATAGAGATCAGTTCAGTGACCACACCAAATATGTGAGTTTTGAAAATCAAGATGGATTTTCAGAAGCAGTGGTCTTTGAACCCCTGCTCTGATACCACTTGTTGGTCCTGAAAGGAGTATATAACAAGTGTATGGGGGGGGGGAATACACTTGTATGCAATTCTTTTCAACTTTGATCAAACCAGAGCTCAGCAAGGTTGTCTTGGACAACTCTGCTAAAGATAATTAACTCTTCTAAGATAATCAATCTACTAAGTACTATTGAGTACTTAGTTGAATAACTATCTAAAGGAGTTATATGTGCGGAATAGTGGTTGGCCCTTTAAGTTTAGACTCCTTAAGATTCTGAAATCACTTTGTCAATCCAAAACAGTCCAGTTAAGCTTCAGGGAACTTGTCCAAATCAGTTTTTGCACAGTCTTTGAATAGATATCTTTGAAAGATCAGTTTTGTGTGCAGTGTTGAATGAATGTAAGTACTTGTAAGGTAAATCAACACAGGAGATTTATAGTGGTTCAGAGACTCAAGCTCCTACATCCACTTTCCCTGATTTAACAGGATAATTCCTTCTCTCTTGGAATTAACTTGTTTTATAGTGCCAAGGTGCACTTGATCAAGAACACCACTCCTTGGTGAATTGATCCCTAGGATGTCTAGAGTCCTAGTACCCTCTTCTCAACTCAGAACTGAACTGTTCTTCTCTCAACAGTCAGCTCCTACCACTTCTACTACAACAACCTTCTCACTTTCTCACTTGAAAGGGGTAAGGATTGAAGTAAGGTTCCAACTAATGAGATATCCTTTACAATGAAGATCAAGGTATAAGGATAGGATATCTCTCTAAGCTTTGTATGGATATACAGTGATGTACAGCTTAGAAGAAGTGTATGAAGACTAAGATAGTCTTTGAAAGCTTTTTAAAAGTTCTATGGGCTTCAGAATACTTGAGTAGTTGGATTATGTTGAGGTGCTTTCAAATGGTCTTCACACTTCTGTATTTATAGACAAAATGGAGGATTTGCCCGTTGGAGAGGCAGCCCCAAATTGCTATAAATGTCTTCCTTGAGTTCTTCAAACTGGAAGACAGGTTCTTGATAGTGACATGTCCTCATTTGGGTAATAAACGGCTTGTAAGACTTTGTCTTCATTCTCCAGCACTTTTCCCAATGTTTGACTTCTTGTTAGGACTTGGACATGGCTTCTGAAGGTTGATCCAATGATAGGACAACATTCCTTATCAAGTGGACAACTCTTCTTATCACTATCAGCAGTCTTGCTTATCAGCAAGGTTGGCTTGCTCTTCTTCAGATGACTTGGCTCTTTCCCTTTATTTCACTTCACAGTGATCTTAGCATGTTGCATTGCATTTCTTTAGGGTATGGTTGTCTCTAAATCTTCAGCATAGTTGACCTTCAACCTTTAGAGCATCTGTTCTGATTCACTCATGCTGAGATAACTTTTCTGGACAACTCTTTTGATCAGCATATTTGGTCTTTTAGCATCAGAGCACTTATCACATAGATTTGGCTTCTCTGGACAACTCTCCTGATCAAAACCTTTGAGTAGTCTTGTCCTTTTGAGCTAGGTAAACTTGTTCTTGCATATGGCTAGCTTCTTTGGACAACTCTCCTGATCAGAGTCATTAAGCTTGTCTTTTGATTTTACCAGTCTTGCATATGGACAGCTTCTCTGGACAACTCTCCTGATCAGAGCATCTTATTGGACTTGTCCTTTTGAGCTTTACAATCTTGTTTTTGCATAAGGACATCTTCTCTGGACAACTCTCCTGATCAGAGCATTTGATGTTTTATAGAGTGTCCTTGATCATAAGTGATAGTTCCAGAATTTGAGCCTTGAGGGGACTTGATCTTGGTCATCTTCAAAGCATAGGTTCCCCCTCAAATTGTGCATCTAATTGTTTAAGAGCTGCCTAACATTTCAGCTTCTCATCTAGCCTTATGCTATGTGTTCTAACATTTTTAGAACACTATCAATTTGACTTAGGCATGTCTCAGGGGGTTTTGGTATTTAATCAAAACATGTATCATTTTATTCCCAACACTTCATTTACATTTTTAGGTTCAATTTCACAATAGTAATACTCTGCATTCACAACATTGCAAATAGAAGACATGCATATTGTTCTTACCACATCTACCTTATTCTATCTTATTCTTCCTCTTGTTTGCACTCCAATTGTAGCATCGCCTATGATCTGGTCAGAAGGATGACTTTTCCCTATTCTTGAAGAAGGATTCGTTTTGGGAACATACTGATCATTCTGTGAGATTACAATTGACTATTCTGTAGAAGTTGCTCCAGATGTGTTAGCATTTGGTGCATCATTTTCAGGTTTCAGTGTATTCTCAGAATTGTCAGTGATTTGTGATACATATTCTTCATCTTTGTCATCTGTAAGACCTTTATCATCATCAAACACAACATTAACAGATTCTTGAACAGTGTTAGTCCTAAGGTTATAAACTCTATAAGTTTTACTATTTCTAGAATAGCCTAAAAAGAAACCTTTGGAGTTGATCCCTATCATTCAAAATATAAACTCTATTAATAATATGACATGCTGTATTAAATGCTTCGGCCCAAAATCTTTTAGAAAGACTTTTAGATAAAAGCATGACTCTTGTCATTTCTTGTAAAGTTCTATTCTTTCTTTCAACAATTCCATTCTGTTGTGGAGTTTTAGGAGATGAATATTCTTGCAAGATACCTTTCTTATCATAGAAATCATTAAACATGCTATTCTCAAATTCCCTACCATGATTAGTTCTAATACGGCTAACTTTCAAGTTATACACATTTTTGAACCTTTTATAGAGAACTTTAAAAGCAGCAAATGTTTCAGATTTATCTCTTAAAAACTCAATCCAAGTATATCTAGAAAAATCATTTACCACAACTAAGGAATATCTTTTACCTCCAATGCTTTCAGTTTCCATAGGACCCATCAAATCCATGTGCAACAATTCAAAGCATCGATGTGTAGAACAATGTGACAACATTTTATGCGGCACTCTTACCTGTTTACCTTTCTGGCATGATCCACATACAGTGGTATTCTGGAAACTCAGTTTTGGTAATCCTTTGATTGCATCTGATATGATTAGTTTCTTCACTGCCCTGTAATTTACATGTCATAACCTTTGGTGCCATAAGACATTCTCATCATGTTTTGACAAATTGCATACATTATTTCCAATAAGATAACAGTTATCTACAGACATAGTACCAGTCGTTAAACAATCATCATCTTCATTAAGAACATAGCAAGACTCTTTGTCAAATTTTACATGCAAATTATCATCACAAAGTTGACTAATACTAATCAGATTAGCAAGTAAGCCATCAACATGCAACACATTTTTAAGCTTAGGAAAACCTTCAACATTCAAAGTTCCTTTTCCTATAATCTTTCCTTTTGATCCACCACCATATGTAACATTACCACCATTCAAGGTCACATAATCAGATAAGTAGTCTATTTGTCCGGTCATATGTCTAGAACAACCACTATCAAAATACCATAGACCAGGTAAACATGCTTTCAAGGATGTGTGAACAACATTACAAGTAACTTTTAGTTTCCATGCAGATTTCATAGAATGTTTCCTAGGATGTGAAGACATTCTGGATAACATAAACTCATTTTTCATATCTTTAACCATTTGCAAGCAGAAGGGATGAATATGACCATATTTAAGACAATAATGACAAATATACTTCCTTTTAACCTTGTGAGAATCTGTTTGTGCAGATGTTACATCAGATGTGTTAACATTTGTCTTCACAAATTTCACAGGTTTTCTAAAATTTTCAGAAATAGAAGCAGTTTCACCATCATAACCTAAACCATAATTATTAGATTTACCAGTAACTATAGCATCATTCACATCAGAAGCACTCTTGGAAAATTTTCTGAAACTTAAAGTAGAGGTGATCAATTTCTCCTTCAGTTTACAAACTTCAAGATCTCTTCTGGTAAGTAAGACTTCTAGCTTAGTGATTGTGTCTTTCAGATCCTCACTCTCTTTATTCAAGGAATTCAGAGTGAGTTTCTGAGAGTTCCAATCATCTAACAATTTCTGATATGTCTCATCATCAATATTTTTTCCTGCATCATCAACAAAACCATTAAAACATTTCAAATCCGGGTGACTCTGTTTTGATGTTACTGTAGATGTGAAGACATCAGGTGCAACATCAGAATTTGTATCATCCAGATCATCATCTGAGGAATCATTATAATCAATTCTGGTAAAATGAGCACATTCATTTTCATTAAACTCATCAAGATCATCATTATCAGATTCATCACTCAAGGTAGCACAAAAATTCAGTTTTTGCTTCAGTCTGGTATTGGCACACTCATTTGCATAGTGGCCATAACCAGAACATGCATTGCATTGAACTGATTTTCTAAATTCAGGATCATACCTTGGTTTACCTTCACTCTTTGATGGTCTTGGTGTGAATTGACTCTTCCTCATTTCTTGTTGTGGTGTTGATGTGTTGATTTGGATCTTAGGCTGAATGTTTCCTTTAGATTTATGCATAGACTTCTTAAGAAACTTATTAAAATGCTTTGTAAGAAGAGCAATGTTGTCAGGATTGTTAAGGCATTCATCAATCAATTCTTCATCCGAATCAACCTCAGTAATAATAGGCTGAATCTCAGATTTGTTTAATGTTTCCCCTTTAAAAATAACAACTTTCTTATCATCTTTAGTTTCATCAACTTGATTAGTGTTTATTTCATAGGTTCTAAGAATACTCACTAATTCATTTTGACTCAACTTATCAGTGTCTTTTGCCTCTTCAATAGCACAAATTTTAGCATCAAATCTTTTAGGAACATACCTTAATATCTTATGTACTACTCTAACATTAGAAATAGGGTCCCCAAGAGAATGTGATTCATTGATAATCTCACTTAACCTTTCGTTATAGGATGAAATTGTTTCATCTTCCCTCATTCGGAGATTTTCAAACTTTGTCCCCAACATTCGAAGCTTTGTCCTTCGAACACTATCAGAACCTTCACAATGCTCTTGTAACCTGTCTCATGCATCTTTAGAGGTAGAACAGTTAGATATAATTTTAAACATAGAGGTATCAACAGAGGTAAAAATGGCATTTAAAGTTTTAGAATTGTATCCTGTTGTTGTTATCTCATCGGTTGTCCAATCAACTTTTTTCTTGAGTTGAATTTCACCATCGGCATCTGCTGGATTCTTTGGTGCGTCCCAACCTGTAAGAACAGTCCTCCAAGCACGTTCATCAATTGACTTGATGTACATACGCATATTAGACTTCCAATAAGCATAATTTGAACCATCTAAAACGGGTGGCCTAAGTGCAGTGGATATGTGATGTGTTTCCATTGCTAACATAAACTAAAACACATTTTAAGAAAGGATCTAAACCTAGTGTCGTTAGGTATCGGCTCTGATACCAACTGAAAGTGTGCGTGGGGTAGTATCTAGTGTTTTAAGTAAAAAAACAGAACAATGTTACACTAAATGTTGTGACAATTAGTGTAGCATTAAATCTAACAGAATACAAAAAGTAAACACAGTACACAGCGGAAGACTAAAACACTAAAACACAATAAGGACACGATGGAATAATTTTTAACATAGATTTTATTAATAACAAAACCTATGCTAATCTTTATTCAAACATATGCTAATCTTTAACATAGATTTTATTAATAAAAAAATCTATGCTAATCTTTATTTATAAATTTTTGGATATTCAGACTTAATTAAATTCCAAAAAATTAGGCATATTTTTCTCTACAATTCTAGAATTATATCTTATGAAGAAATTTTATATAAGGAACCAATCTTTATGGTATTAAATATATTGTATATTGCATTTATTCCCATTGAATTTAATTTCTAGATTTTATTTAGATCGTATATTCTTTTATATAATTTTTAAGTTCGGTATATTTTATTTTCCTTAATTTGCTTAATTATATTTATAAAATTCTCTAAAAACAAATTCTTATACATAACTATTTATATAAGAAACTTATTTTATTCAAATTAAAATATATTGTACAATTATCTATAATTTAATATTCCTAAATTAATTATATGACATTTATTTATTTTTTTGTTCAATTTCTTTATTTTATTTAAATCTTAATTTTTTATATAAAATTTGTTTAAAATTTATTGTTTACAATCATTTATTATCATTTATAATAATTACTTAATTTTTTCCACTTTCCAAACGTGAATTCTTTTGTGTGTATAAATAGATGTCTTATAACAAAAAATTTATTACATCTTCTTTCAACTTATAATTTCTTTTGTTTATCAATTACATTATTCAATGTCGTTTTCATTCATAAGAGATATTAATTCCAAAAAAACTGCTTGGGCTTTAAAATTACGTTGTGTACGTGTTTATGAAGCTCCGGCCTATGGAATGAAGAACCCATTAAAAAATCTAGAATGCGTCTTCCATGATTCGGAAGTATTTTCCTTCCGCTTCTTTTTCTACTAATTATTGCACTAATTTTTTAATTTATAGTTTAACCAAGTGTTATATATATTTTTACATCATGGAAGAATTCACGCAACAATCAAGCCTAACAGTATTGAAAACTATTGCAACACAGTTACCGAGGGTGACTTATACATGATTCGCAATTTTTTGGTTACGATGGACAAGTCATATTTTAAGTCAACTCCAAATAACCTGAAGATACAATTCATTTCAAACACTAGAGTATCAACTTTTGTTGATAATGATTTTCCAAGGGAAATGTGTATTTTTGCCCGTATTTCTGATTTTTCAAATGGGCATGCTCTCAATGAAAATCAATTAATCGGTATTTTTTAAATTTATAATATACATAATACAACTATCATTTTATGTTTATTACTTCTTATATATTTCCAAAACATAATTTTTTATATTCTTTAAAAAAAATTGCAGATGTTATTGGTAGGGTTTCTGAAATTGGTGAAATTCAGGATCGTCATGTTAATATGAAACCAACCGAACTTTTGGAAGTGTTTATTGAAGATAGATACTCAGTATGTGATTTATATTATTTTTTTTTTCATTAATGTTCTTTTTTAATTTTTAACGTATTTATATTATCTATTTTTTACGTTGTTATTTTCTAATAATTTCATTTTGTAGGGGTAATCGATTAAAGGTATCTCTCTGGGGTGATTTCATTAATCAACTCATAAATCTTCGATCTTCTGGCTGTTGTGATCCGCCCATATTAATATTTCAAATGTTTCGTCTGAAATTTTATAATGGTATGTATATTTATTCTCAACTATTTACGTTAATATCATTCTTTCTTGTACGTTTTAATTGCTAACATTTAATTATTTGTATTGAAAAGGGGGATATTCAATTTCGAATTCTTTCAACACATCCAAAATTCTTTTTGGTGATGATATTCAGGAAATACTTGATTTTCGAACTAGGTACGAATTTTTAACTTAATTTATTTTAATTATTCACATTTTCTTTATTTATTTTATATTATATAAATTTTCAATATTGTTTGATTTTAGTTTCGATGCTGTTTCAAAGAACAAACAAATATCTGGTTCTTTTTCTTGGTCATCTTTATCTGAAAGTCGAGGTGAAGTTGAAACTTGTGAATTGCAAGTTACATCTATTGATTCAATTCTTCAGAATCCCAAGGTTAATCTTATTAATTAATATTAGTATATTATTTATTAATTATTGTAATATTAATTTTCTTTATAAAATTCTAATTGTCTTATCTTATTTATTATATAACATTCAGGTTGGTTTCTATTGAATTTGTGGTAAAATTCTTGATCTTGCTTCTTATGATAACTGGTGGTACCGTTCATGCTCCAAATGTTTTCGCAAAGTTATTCATGATAATGATGATGTTTATTGTTCCATATGCGGGAAGGACAATGTTTCTCTGGTTATTAGGTGACTTTCGTCTTTAAATATATTTTTCATTTTTATTTACATCTTAAAATAAAATGACTACTTTGTTATTTATTTTACTTTAAAAATAGGGTTAATAAATTTTATTTAAAAAAAAAATGTTAGGTATGGAATGAAGGTGATTGTTATCGATGGTTCCAATAATATTACGTTGAACCTTTTGGATAATATTTGCAATGAATTGTTTCATAAGAGTGCATTTGAATTCTTGTAGAATAATGACAAGGTATATTCTTTTAGTTCATAGATATTATATGACATTAACCGTCTTTTCATTATATTTTAATAATTTACTTTTGTTTATATGATATCTTATTAATGTATATTGATAATTATTTATTGTAGGATGAATCTCGTGTTATTCCTTCTGAAATTCAGGACTTACTTGAACGCGTAATGTTGTTTAGGATTCAACTTAAATTTGAGGATGTTTTACGTCAGAATGGTTTTAATGTTGTCAAAGTCAATACCAGTTCATCTGTTGTTAACAAATATTATACATTTTTGGATGAACACCAAGTAAGTATTTTTATTTTTTTCTATATCAATTTGTTATTTTTTTTGTGTGTATTTTTTTTATTATAATATTAAATTTTTATTATATATATTTTTTAATAGGATACTCAAGGTACTCCCAAAAAGGAATCTGGTGATAGTTCTAAGGTAATGTTTATATTTTTATATTTACAATTTTATTTTCTGATTTGATGTTTTCATAATTTGAAATTATTAATTAATATTTTTCCTTTTTAACTTTTTTTTTATTATAGGTTGAATCTTCATATTATGATTTAACTTCTCCTAACAAGTTGATACCTTTTGGTCTAGATGAAATCGATGTTGATGAACCTGTTTCTGGTGTCAAGAGATTAATTTTCGATCATTCTTCCTCTAGCAAATCTCTAAAGAAATCTAAGTCCATCAAGAAGGAGGATATTGATAGAAAATGAGTTTTATGAGTAATTTAATAATCTGTTATTGTTTTTCAAATAATATGTTGGACGTTTTATTTTTTTTTTATTTAAAAAAATGGTTATGTATTTAATTTTATATTTCTTACAATTATGATCCATTTATTTTAGCGTTCCAATTAATAAATGGGCCTGGGCCCATATACAATTTAACCCTAAATTTATGGGTTTTTTTTTTTTTAATTTAAGGTGTTTTATACAACGCCTTCAAAAAAAATTCTTAATAAATTATATCAATATGTAAATTTAAAAATTTTATAATGTTAATTAGTTGATTTCAAAATTGACCTTAATAATATGATAAATTGACATACTGATTTCCTTTTGATTTTAAAAGATAATAAATTTAATGTGTGTATTTAGAAATTAATATTATTGACACTATTAACGAGTAATACTATCAAGTAAATATTGACTTATTTTACTTCAAAGATATTTAGTGATATTTATATTATAATTTGATTTTTTTTTATAGATCTAAATTTATGGATTTGTATTTTAGCAAGGAATTTTTAATCTCCATAGATTATAAAAAGAAAAAAAAAGAATAATATATTTCTTACAATAAATTATAATAAGTAAAGGTATAATTATTATTTATTATGAACACGTGATAATAATATTTTTGAATCATTATTATCTTTATTGGAAAATTTTCTAATATACGGATACATAATAAGATATAGTTATATATGGTATAAATGGATTAATTATTTTAGTCGTTTTCCATAAAATTAATTTTACCTTAAAAGTTTCTTTCTATTTCCCTCATTATTTAGAATCTTTTTATCTCCTTTCCATTTTACTCTAAAAGCATATCAATTTCAGACCCTAATTGTCTACCTAAGAATTTGAAAATTTGATTGAGATAATGTAACACCCGCAAATTTTATAATATAAATATATAAATATAGATTCGATTATCAAATTAATTTATTTAAATTTATATTATAATTTGTAGTATTTTAAAATAATATTTAAAGCCCATTTAAATTCAGGCCTTTGAGATTTTAAACCCTAAGCCCAATTTCAATCTCTATATATATAATTCATGCCCTAATTTTTACACAAAATCAAGCTGCCTTCCCAAGAAGCAAACACACGGTACTTATTTCCTCTGCAATTCTCATTAAATATTTTTTACGCCAAATCACGTTCCTCTAATATTTCTATTGTTTTGGTTTTGGTGTAATTTCAAAACCAATTGAATGATCTTTGTTTGCTCAAATCATATAGGCTGTAAAATTTTAAAAATCCAAATTGTATTAGACATATTGGTTTCTAAACGTGGACATTCATTTTTCAAGTAATGATAGTACTTTAGTAAATGATTTCAAATATTGGCAAATTCCTTATTTTTATTATTTTTAACTAATTTCTTAGTCCAGCATGTACAAATATGATTTATATTATTATATTGGTATAGTACTCAAATATTATTACTCTAGTGATAAGATTCTGATTATTTGTTAATTTATTTAAATATTCTTGTAAGGCTAGCAGGTTAGGTGGTTTAGTTTCTAAATAAGATACTCCCTCCGTCCCATATTAATCTTCATAGGTAGATGGGCACGAAAATTAAGAAAGTGTAATAATGAGTGAAGTTTTGAGGGGTAATTTTGTAAAACTTTAGGTATAAAGTAAATAAATGAGTTGACTTTTGTGTATGTGTGGAGATAAAGTAATGACATTTGTGTAAATTTGAGGTTATTGTGAGGGTGGAGTTTATAAAGGATTTTCCATTTTAAGGGTGTGAAAGTTATTGTGGGACGTTCCGAAAAGGAAAGTGTGAAAGTTATTGTGGGACGGAGGGAGTATAATTAATGATAGGTGATGAGTGATTCTTGCATTAATTAGAGCTACACATTTACGAAGTTAATCAAGACTTAAGGTGGGATTTTCTTACTATTTGATTGGATATATTTGTCACCTTTAAATGTTCATTTGAATGATATTGTTACTTGTTACATGAATTTTACAAGCTAATCGTTAACGCATGTTATGACTTTACAAGTTATTCGTTAACGCATGTTTTATTTCGCGGGAAACCGTGTATCGTTGGTTCAGTCAGCGCATCGTTGGTATAGCCAGCGCATGAGCGCATCATTGGTACGGTATAGCCAATGAAAAATAAGTATTTTATTTGCGGAAAACCGTGCATCGTTGGTTCAGCCAGCGCATCGTTGGTATAGCCAATGAAAAATAAGTATTTTAATATGCATGTTTGTGAGTTGATGGTTTTATTCATATGTTATATTTAACTGTGACAAAGTTAATCTCACTGAGCTAGTTGTTTTGCTCACCCCAATCTACTTAACATTTTACAGTTTTAAGGAGTTGCAGTGGAAGACCGGTGAATGTGGTTGTCTTGCCATGCAAAGTTTTCTCTATATTATTCTTGCTTTTAATTAATTAGTCGCATATTGAGTTAATCACATTCTTAATTAACACGCTACTTTATTTACTTATGAAACAAGTGGTTGAGTCTTATCTTTTGAAATTAAATTTTAATATGAATTTCTTAAATGTGTTTGAGTATTTATTTACGAAATTAATTCCGCTGCCAAGTTTTATAAAAATATGCATCTAGTTAGTCAAATACTAGAGTGTATGGTGTTTTCATCTAGGCCCCTAAAATCGGGATGTGACAGATAATTAAGAATTTGAAGATTTGATTTTTTGTATTCCAAAGCGTAATAGCCAAAGCAAGTTTCATTGTATATAAATCATTCTCATTCACATGAATATATCACTATCACAATTTTTAGCCCTATATCAAAGAAATTTTTAGCCCTATATCAAAGAAGAGAACTCCATCCATTTGAAATGGAGCCTGTTACCGTTAGTGTTAACTTTAAACCTAAGACTCTTTTGATTGAAGTTGTTAAGAAACTCAACTTTGTATTACCAAAGTTTCGTCATCGTAAAGAATGGTCAAATGATCGCCGAACTTTCAGTTCAACGACCATAATAGGGCATCCAGGAGGATTTCATTATGCATTCGAATCAGTTAAGAAAGAACTCGAATCGGTGAAGAAAGAATTCGAATTCGTGAAGAAAGAACTCGAATCGTTGAAGAAAAATTAGGCATTTAATAGTCATTGTGCAATAGTCGGTGTGCACTCTTTTTAATAAAATTACGATAATAGTATTTTATAATTTATTGTTATTGTTGGGAATAAAATGAGAAGTGTTTTGATTTAATACCAAAACCCCCCTGAGACATGCCTAAGTCAAAGATGATTATGTTCTAAGTATGTTAGAACATACTCCCTCCACTTTTAAATAAGTGTCATTCTAACAATTTTCAACAAATTAAGATATATAATCATGGACCATTTTACCCTTCATTAATGATAACTAATTTTAATATTAAATTTATGTTTAGTAATGAATGTGGCCAATATTGTAGGTGATATTCATGTATACAATAATTAAGGTTTATCCATAATTTATGTTATAGTACTATATTCAAAAGGGAAAAAACTTAAATTAAGGTAAAGAAAATGGAGGGAGTATAATGTATAAGGATAAAATTGTCAAATTCAAGAAAAAAAGTGTAGAATGACACTTATTTTAAAAATATTAAAAAAGGCAAAATGACACTTAATTAAAAACGGAGGGAGTATATCATAAGGCTAGTTGAGAAGCTGATATGTTAGACAGCTCTTAGAAGTTACAGATGCACAAAGTGAGGGGGAACACATGCTTAAAAGCTTATTGCTTCTAGTCCCCTCAAGGCTCAGTCCTTGGATTGATCTTAAGTCTGCTGAAGGACATGTATGCTGATCATAGTCAGCCTAGTATGAAACCACCTATCTGAAGAACAACTAAGTGGAATAGATCTTGGAGATCATGTTCACTGCAATTAAAATGTCAAATTCAGTAGAGTTGTCCAGCAAAGTTGTCTCAGCACAATTAAACCAGAACAAGTCTTCTGAAGTTCAAAGGCCAACTATGCTGAAGAGGTCAAGACATCAATGCACTAAGATATTCAAAGAATTATGTATAGGAAACATGGAAAGAGCCAGGTCATCTGAAGAGCATGCCAACCTTGCTGATAAGCAAAGTCTACTGATAGTGATAAGCAGAGTTGTCCAAGAGATAAGGAATGTTGTCCTTATCATGGGACTAATCATCAGAAGCCATGTCCATGATTGATCAAGTGAATCTTGAAGTCAGACAATGGGAAAAGTGCTGCAGAATGAAGACAAAGTGTTTACAGCCGTTTATTTCCCATATGAGGACATGTCACTATCAAAAATCTGTCTTCCAGCTTGAAGAGCTCAAGAAAGACATTTATAGACATTTGGGGCTGCCTCTCCAACGGGCAAATCCTCAAATTTGTCTATAAATACAGAAGTGTGAAGACCATTTGAAGCATCCATTATCCATCCAACTATCAATCTATTCTGAAGCTTCAAAGTCCTCAAAAGACATTCTTAGTCTTCATACACTTCATCTAAGCTGAACTCAATTGTATATCCATACAAATTTTAGAGAGATATCTTATCCTTATACACTGATCCTCATTGTAAAGGATATCTCATTAGTTGAAACCTTACTTCAACCCTTATACCTTTCAAGTGAGAAAGTGAGAAGGTTGTAGTAGTAGAAGTGGTAGGAGTTGACTGTTGAGAGAAGAACAGTTCAGTTCTGAGTTGAGAAAGGGTACTAGGACTCTAGACATCCTAGGGATCAATTCACCAAGGAGTGGTGTTTTTGATCAAGTGCACCTTGGCACTATAAAACAAGTTAATTCCAAGAATGAAGGAATTATCCTGTTAAATCAGGGAAAGTGGATGTAGGAGTTTGAGTCTCTGAACCACTATAAACTTTTGTGTTGATTTACTTTCAAGTACTTTCATACATTCAACACTGCACACAAAACTGATCTTTCAAAGGACATATACTTAAGACTGTGCAAACCTGATTTGGACAGGGTCCCTGAAAACTGGTTTGTTTTATTGAAGAGATTTCAGAACTTAAAGGAGTTTAAACTAAAGGGCCAACCACTAATTCTGCACTTATAACTCACTTAGATAGTCATTCAACTAAGTACTCAATAGTACTTAGTAGGTTGGTTATCTTTAAGAAGTTATACATCTCAACAGAGTTGTCCAGGACAACCTTGCTAGAGTCCTACTTGGTTAAGTTTGAAAAAGAATTGCATAAAAGTGTAACAACTTTACTTTATTTTCTTTATTGAATTACTTTATTAGTTCTTATACTCCCTTCAATTCTTTATAAATGTCGTTTTACAACTTCTCATATTATGAGAAATAATTGACGTTTTGAGTTGTATTTTAATTCTCTTCCTATTTTACCCTTTTACTTCAAATTAATTTATTGTGTTAATTAATGACCCAAACTCCGTTGAAGTCGATTTATAATTACAATACTATGAGTGTCGTGATATTATTGGTTAATGAAAATGGATTTACATAAAATATTGGTCAATATAGTTGAATGGGCATTAAATAATCATTGTTTTATGTGTAACAATAATAGATAATAAAGTGGGAGTGACCTAAAACGTTCCACGTACAATGATAATTAGTTAAGGTCAACTTATTTAATTAATGGCACATTAGAAAAATAATTTACTTCTTAATATGTGTGTAAATGTTTAAAACGACACTTATATAGGATTGGAATTTTATATGGAATCTACAACATCAATTTCAAATCTCCATTTATTCTACCCATATTTTTCTCAAATTAAACGTAATTTAGGAATGTTTGTCGAATGATTAGTATAGTTGTATTTTTTTAATTTAGCACTAACATAACAGTTACACTATTCATGCATCTTCATTAATATATTATTTATTTCTGTAATTTAACACTAAGATTATCCACTAAAATTATGGTTTACAAACGTTTATTGAATTTCACTATTCATGCAACTTTCTTTTAGCGTAATAATTTATTTAACAATAAATATCACGATTCTTTCAATTTATAGAATTCCACTATTTAATTTATTTAATAAAATGCATCTTCATTAATATATTATTGAAAGTGTGTGTGGGGTAGTATCTAGTGTTTAAGTAAAAAAACAGAACAATGTTACGTTGAATGTTGTGACAATTAGTGTAGCATTAACTCTAACAGAATACAAAAAGTAAACACAGTACACAGCTGTTGTTATCTCATCGGTTGTCCAACCTGTAAGAATAGTCCTCCAAGCACGTTCATTAATTGACTTGATGTACATACGCATCTTAGACTTCCAATAAGCATAATTTGAACCATCTAAAACGGGTGGCCTAAGTGCAGTGGATATAAAATGTGTTTCCATTGCTAACATAAACTAAAACACACTTTAAGCAAGGATCTAAACCTAGTGTCGTCTGGTATCGGCTCTGATACCAACTGAAAGTGTGCGTGGGGTAGTATCTAGTGTTTAAGTAAAAAAACAGAACAATGTTACACTGAATCTTGTGACAATTAGTGTAGCATTAACTCTAACAGAATACAAAAAGTAAACACAGTACACAGCGGAAGACTAAAACACTAAAACACAATGGAATAATTTTTAACATAGATTTTATTAATAACAAAACTTATGTTAATATTTATTCAAACCTATGCTAATCTTTAACATAGATTTTATTAATAACAAAACCTATGCTAATCTTTATTTATAAATTTTTGGATATTTAGACTTAATTAAATTTCTAAAAATTAGGCATATGTTTCTCTATAATTCTAGAATTATATCTTATGAAGAAATTTTATATAAGGAACCAATCTTTATGGTATTAAATATATTGTATATTGCATTTATTCCCATTGACTTTAATTTCTAGATTTTATTTAGATCGTATATTCTTTTATATAATTTTTAAGTTCGGTATATTTTATTTTCCTTAATTTGCTTAATTATATTTATAAAATTCTCTAAAAACAAATTCTTATACATAACTATTTATATAAGAAACTTATTTTATTCAAATTAAAATATATTGTACAATTATCTATAATTTAATATTCCTAAATTAATTATATGACATTTATTTATTTTTTTGTTCAATTTCTTTATTTTATTTAAATCTTAATTTTTTATATAAAATTTGTTTAAAACTTATTGTTTACAATCATTTATTATCATTTATAATAATTACTTAATTTTTTCCACTTTCCAAACGTGAATTCTTTTGTGTGTATAAATAGATGTCTTATAACAAAAAATTTATTACATCTTCTTTCAACTTATAATTTCTTTTGTTTATCAATTGCATTATTTAATGTCGTTTTCATTCATAAGAGATATTAATTCCAAAAAAACTGCTTGGGCTTTAAAATTACGTTGTGTACGTGTTTATGAAGCTCCGGCCTACGAAATGAAGAACCCATTAAAAAATCTAGAATGCGTCTTCCATGATTCGGAAGTATTTTCCCTCCGCTTCTTTTTCTACTAATTATTGCACTAATTTTTTAATTTATAGTTTATAAAAGTGTTATATATATTTTTACATCATGGAAGAATTCACGCAACAATCAAGCCTAACACTATTGATAAGTATTGCAACACAGTTACCGAGGGTGACTTATACATGATTCGCAATTTTTTGGTTACGATGGACAAGTCATATTTTAAGTCAACTCCAAATAACCTGAAGATACAATTCATTTCAAACACTAGAGTATCAACATTTGTTGATAATGATTTTCCAAGGAAAATGTTTGTTTTTACCCGTATTTCTAATTTTTCAAATGGGCATGCTCTCAATGAAAATCAATTAATCGGTATTTTTTAAATTTATAATATACATAATGCAACTATCATTTTATGTTTATTACTTCTTATATATTTCCAAAACATAATTTTTTATATTCTTTAAAAAAAATTGCAGATGTTATTGGTAGGGTTTCTGAAATTGGTGAAATTCAGGATCGTCATGTTAATATGAAACCAACCGAACTTTTGGAAGTGTTTCTTGAAGATAGATACTCAGTATGTGATTTATATTGTTTTTTTTTTTCATTAATGTTCTTTTTTAATTTTTAACGTATTTATATTATCTATTTTTTACGATGTTATTTTCTAATAATTTCATTTTGTAGGGGTAATCGATTAAAGGTATCTCTCTGGGGTGATTTCATTAATTAACTCATAAATCTTCGATCTTCTGGCTGTTGTGATCCGCCCGTATTAATATTTCAAATGTTTCGTCTGAAATTTTATAATGGTATGTATATTTATTCTCAACTATTTACGTTAATATTATTCTTTCTTATACGTTTTAATTGCTAACATTTAATTATTTGTATTGAAAGGGGATATTCAATTTCGAATTCTTTCAACACATCCAGAATTCTTTTTGGTGATGATATTCAGGAAATACTTGATTTTCGAACAAGGTACAAATTTTTAACTTAATTTATTTTAATTATTCACATTTTCTTTATTTATTTTATATTATATAAATTTTCAATATTGTTTGATTTTAGTTTAGATGCTGTTTCAAAGAACAAACAAATATCTGGTTCTTTTTCTTGGTCATTTTTATCTGAAAGTTGAGGTGAAGTTGAAACTCGTGAATTCTAAGTTACATCTATTGATTCAATTCTTCAGAATCCCAAGGTTAATCTTAGTAATTAATATTAGTATATTATTTATTAATTGTTGTAATATTAATTTTCTTTCTAAAATTCTAATTGTCTTATCTTATTTATTATATAACATTCAGGTTGGTTTCTATTGGATTTGTGGTAAAATTGTTGATCTTGCTTCTTATGATAACTGGTGGTACCGTTCATGCTCCAAATGTTTTCGCAAAGTTATTCATGATAATGATGATGTTTACTGTTCCATATGCGGGAAGGACAATGTTTCTGTGGTTATTAGGTGACTTTCGTCTTTAAATATATTTTTCATTTATATTTACATCTTAAAATAATATGTCTGCTTTGTTATTTATTTTACTTTAAAATTGATAGGCCTAATAAATTTTATTTTAAAAAAAATGTTAGGTATGGAATGAAGGTGATTGTTATCGATGGTTCCAATAATGTTATCTTGGACCTTTTGGATAATATTTGCAATGAATTGTTTAATAAGAGTGCATTTGAATTGTTGTAGAATAATGACAAGGTATATTCTTTTAATTTATAGATATTATATGACATTAACCATCTTTTCATTATATTTTAATAATTTCCTTTTGTTTATATGATATCTTATTAATGTATATTGATAATTATTTATTGTAGGATGAATCTGGTGTTATTCCTTCTGAAATTCAGGACTTACTTGAACGCGTAATGTTGTTTAGGATTCAACTTAAATTTGAGGATGTTTTACGTCAGAATGGTTTTAATGTTGTCAAAGTCAATACCAGTTCATCTGTTGTTAACAAATATTCTACATTTTTTTATGAACACCAAGTAAGTATTTTTATTTTTTTCTATATCAATTTGTTATTTATTTTTTTTTTTGTGTATTTTTTTTATTATAATATTAAAATTTTATTATATATATTTTTTAATAGGATACTCAAGGTACTCCCAAAAAGGAATCTGATGATAGTTCTAAGGTAATGTTTATATTTTTATATTTACAATTTTATTTTCTGATTTGATGTTTTTATAATTTGAAATTATTAATTAATATTTTTCCTTTTTAACTTTTTTGTTTTTTTATTATTATAGGTTGAATCTTCATATTATGATTTAACTTTTCCTAGCAAGTTGATACCTTTTTGTCTAGATGAAATCGATGTTGATGAACCTGTTTGGTGTTATGAGATTAATTTTCGATCATTCTTCCTCTAGCAAATCTCTAAAGAAATCTAAGTCCATCAAGAAGGAGGATATTGATAGAAAATGAGTTTTCTGAGTAATTTAATAATCTGTTATTGTTTTTCAAATAATATGTTGGACGTTTTATTTTTATTTTATTTAAAAAAAATGGTTATGTGTTTAATTTTATATTTCTTATAATTATAATCAATGGGCCTGGGCCCATATACAATTTAACCCTAAATTTATGGGTTTATTTTTATTTAAGGTGTTTTATACAACGCCTTCAAAAAAAAATCTTAATAAATTATATCAATATGTAAATTTGAAAATTTTATAATGTTAATTAGTTGATTTCAAAAATGACCTTAATAATAGGATAAATTGACATACTGATTTCCTTTTGATTTTAAAAGATAATAAATTTAATGTGTGTATTTAGAAATTAATATTATTGACAATATTAACGAGTAATACTATCAAGTAAATATTGACTTATTTTACTTCAAAGATATTTAGTGATATTTATATTATAATTTGATTTTTTTTTTATAGATCTAAATTTGTGGATTTGAATTTTAGCAAGGAATTTTTAATCTCCAAAGATTATAAAAAGAAAAAAAAAGAATAATATATTTCTTACAATAAATTATAATAAGTAAAGGTATAATTATTATTTATTATGAACACATGATAATATTATTTTTGAATCATTATTATCTTTATTGGAAGATTTTCTAATATACGCATACATAATAAGATATAGTTATATATGGTATAAATTGACTAATTATTTTAGTCGTTTTCCATAAAATTAATTTTACCTTAAAAGTTTCTTTCTATTTCCCTCATTATTTAGAATCTTTTTATCTCCTTTCCATTTTACTCTAAAAGTATATCAATTTCAGACCCTAATTGTCTACCTAAAAATTTGAAAATTTGATTGAGATAATTAAGAATTTGAAGATTTGATTTTTTGTATTCCAAAGCATAATAGCCAAAGCAAGTTTCATTGTATATAAATTATTCTCATGAATATATCACTATCACAATTTTTAGCCCTATATCAAAGAAATTTTTAGCCCTATATCAAAGAAAAAAACTCCATCCCTTTGAAATGGAGCCAGTTACCGTTAGTGTTAACTTTAAACCTAAGACTCTTTTGATTGAAGTTGTTAAGAAACTCAACTTTGTATTAGCAAAGTTTCGTTATCGTAAAGAAGTGTCAAATGATCGCCGAACTTTCAGTTCAATGACCATAATAGGGCATCCAGGAGGATTTCATTATGCATTCGAATCAGTTAAGAAAGAACTCGAATCGGTGAAGAAAAATTAGGCATTTAATAGTCATTGTGCAATAGTCGGTGTGCACTCTTTTTAATAAAATTACGATAATAGTATTTTATAATTTATTGTACGTTATCAATAAATAATAAATAACAACTTTACTTTATTTTATTTATTAGTTCTTATACTCCCTTCAATTCTTTATAAATGTCGTTTTACAACTTCTCATATTATGAGAAATAATTGACGTTTTGAGTTGTATTTTAATTTTCTTCCTATTTTACCCTTTTACTTCAAATTAATTTATTGTGTTAATTAATAACCCAAACTCCGTTGAAGTCGATTTATAATTACAATACTATGAGTGTCGTGATATTATTGGTTAATGAAAATGGATTTACATAAAATGTTGGTCAATATAGTTGAATGGGCATTAAATAATCATTGTTTTATGTGTAACAATAATATCTAATAAAGTGGGAGTGACCTAAAACGTTCCACGTACAATGATAATTAGTTAAGGTCCACTTATTTAATTAATGGCATATTAGAAAAATAATTTACTTCTTAATATGTGTGCAAATGTTTAGAACGACACTTATATAGTATTGGAATTTTATATGGAATCTAAAACATCAATTTCAAATCTCCATTTATTCTACCCATATTTTTCTCAAATTAAACGTAATTTAGGAGTGTTTGTCGAATGATTAGTATAGTTGTATTTTTTTAATTTAGCACTAACATAACAGTTACACTATTCATGCATCTTCATTAATATATTATTTATTTCTGTAATTTAACACTAAGATTATCCACTAAAATTATGGTTTACAAACGTTTATTGAATTTCACTATTCATGCAACTTTCTTTTAGCGTAATAATTTATTTAACAATAAATATCACGATTCTTTCAATTTATTGAATTCCACTATTTAATTTATTTAATAAAATGCACCTTCATTAATATATTATTGAAAGTGTGTGTGGGGTAGTATCTAGTGTTTAAGTAAAAAAACAGAACAATGTTACAATGAATGTTGTGACAATTAGTGTAGCATTAACTCTAACAGAATACAAAAAGTAAACACAGTACACAGCGGAAGACTAAAACACTAAAACACAATAAGGACACAATTGAATAATTTTTAACATAGATTTTATTAATAACAAAACCTATGTTAAGACTTACGGCGAAAACAATAACTTAGTTTCTAGATCCTTCTTCCATCTTCCAGGTCGTTCTAAACTGCTCCAAACTCTTCTAGCACGTTCTCCAACATTCTGGAATCTTCTAGGTTCCAGACTCTTGTAGAAGCTTCTAGAATCGTACCTGAATGTGAGAGCATTTAGTACAACATTTAATGTAACATTTCATAAATGACTTAGAATAAATCAAGGAAGGTCAAATTAAGATGTTGTTGATAATGTTAAAGCATTTAAGAGTTAACAACATCTACAATTATTTAATTTATTTCTGTAATTTAACACTAAGATTATCCATTAAAATTATGCTTTACAAACGTTTATTGAATTCTACAATTCATGCAACTTTTTTTTAGGTATAATAATTTATTTAAAAAAAATATTATTCAATTCCACATATTATGTTAAAATTGTTATTTAATGCCATATTTTAGTCATATAAATTTATATACTCCTACATAATTCTTGTCATACATATATGATGATGATAACAAAAAAAAAAAATCTTTAACTTCTCATATTATGCTAAATAATTGACCTTTTGAATTGTATTTTAATTTTCTTCCCATTTTTCCCCTTTACTTCAAATTAATTTATTGTGTGAATTAATGACCCATACTCCGTTGAAGTCAATTTATAATTATAATACTATGAGAGTCGTGATATTATTGGTTAATGAAAATGGATTTGCATAAAATGTGGTCAATATAGTTGAATGGACATTAAATAATTATTGTTTTATGTGTATCAATAATAACTAATAAAGTGGGAGTGACACAAGACGTTATAATAATTAGTGAAGGTCAACTTATTTAATTAAGGGCACATTATGTGTGTAATAAATGTGTAAAATGACAATTATATAGGTTTGGAGAGAGTAAAAAATAATGTTATTAATGTCCTCATTAATTATTTTATTAAATGTATTTCTTATTTATTGACAATGTTAATGAGATTTTGCTTGGTTTCCTTAAATGATTACTTATATGGTATTATAAATAGTGTTGTTTAGGTCACATGTTTCATTCATTATAGATTCATACTAATTCTATCTTTAGAATGGATCATTGTATTGATAGTTCTTCTCTTTCCAAGAACTTCTTCAACGATAGAAAACTTTTATCAAGAAAATTTATATGTTTTATTTTTTTTTATCAATATTTATTTATTCTATAGGCATTTAATCTAAAATTTTATTTTTTATATGTAGATGGAGAATTATTAATGGAGAGTGGTGGTTTAACGAATTACCAATATCAATATTATTCACCTCATTCCTACGACTTTTGTATTCATTATGTACCCTCAAATTACAATGAATTAATGTATAAAATGGTTAGTAAGTTTCAATTTTTATTTTTCTTCTTAATAAATTACTTTAATTCTATTTATATAACATGTATTTTTTCTTTTTTTGTAAGAGATACCTTTTTGTTATGTGAATTGGAAGAATGGTTTATTAAATTACTCTTACACTCTCATTAATCAATCCGATATGACGTGGGTTGTCAAGACAAATTTATATGAAAATAAATGGTATTTTTCAGATGGTTGGGAAGAGATTAAGCAATTTAATAATTTGCATTTTGGTGACTTTATTACATTCTCTGAGCATGATTCATCTGTGATGTACTTTAAAGTAATCCTAAAGTATATCATAGAAATTGTATTCTTAAGAAAATTGGTTGTCCCCGCCTTATTTCGGATTATTGTGATGTTTCTGGTAATTTTATTATATTTATTTTTTTCTTCGTTTTCTTTATTATTATAATAAAATATTATAATCCATATGTGTTCTTTTTTTTCTTTTCTTTTTTGGGCTTTTCTAATGTAAGACAGGGGGTTCGCCCTATCTTATAAAATGCGTCCAATGAAAATGTGACACGTTATTTTTCTTCGTCATTGCGATTGCTATTCGCAATAATATAAAATATTTAATTTTTATAAAAAAATTATAAAATTACAAAAATATCCTCATAGTATTATTTTAAAAATATATATAAATTTACAAAGTTAACCTTATTTTATTTTCAATAATCTCAACCAAATTTCTTTTTCATAACAATTCAATTCAATAATCCACGTCATAAAAATATAGTTTCTCCCAATTCTAACCTCAAATCAAAATAAAAAATGAAAATAAAAATAAAGCCAGAGTAAAAATAGCTCCGTGAATGATGAACACAAACCATTTCTGTAAATCTAAGCCTATGAAAACTCAGCGACACGGTAAATTAATACAGTTAAACATTGCTTGAATCAAACAAGGTAAATAGTCTGAGTAACGGTAAATACTCAAACATTGCTTGATTCCTCCGAGCAAGATAAAGAGAAAAGAAAACCAAGAAATCAAAACTAATCTCTGCAGAAATGTAAAATACCATCTAGAGAGAGAAATAAATCATAGAAATTGAGGGTGAAAATAAATATTCAGATGTTGCATTGCTATCTCTCTCTCTCTTAAATAACATTTTTTTTATTAGGTATTAATTTACAATTCAACTAAGGATCTGTTTTACAATAAAAAAACAGATCAGAAAAGAATATTCACAAGCTGCATCCTAATCTCGAAATTTTTTAGAGGATGGAGTCACAATACTCCTCTCTGGTTAATTATTATTCACAGCGAGGGATACTTTCGTATTTCTTGTATTGTTTCAATAGGCGTTACCCCTCTCTTGTAACTGTAATTGAGAGAGGATTTAGAGGGAGGGGGCGACGTCTGCCGTTCTAGGTTATTAAGATAGATGGGGAAGATGAATTGTTAGGGTTATGCAAGATGAATTACTTTAGGTGAGAAGAAAAAGAATTACTTTATTGGTGATGTTTTTCAACTATTTGATTCTAAATTGGTAATTTTATTAACAATTGTATGTTATTTTTATGTCATTTTGGTAATATTTAATTAATTATACTTTTTTTTGTTCATTCAGATAATTCCTGAAATAATGAATGAGATTTATGGTTTTCCACAATCTATATTCATTAAAAAATCTAACGGTGAATGTTGGGTTGTTAAGTTACTTGAAGGTAATAGAGTTTGGACATTTGCTGAAGGTTTTAATTTGTTCATTGAAACAAATTATATCCAGTTACGTGATTACGTTACAATGTTTTATGATGGACTGTCTACTTTTTAGATTAAAGTTTATTCCAAAGATGGTCCGTTAATTCATTCTTTTTCAAATAACATTCAAATCCACACTAAAGGTATGTTTCTTTTTATTATTTTTTTCTTATACATTTATATTGTTTATTTATAATATTAATCTTAAAAATCATATTATTTAGGCAAAAAATTGGCTAAACGTTCTAGGACTGCCGAGGCAATGATGTCTGTCTTTTCCCGCCTATCTTCATTTTCCCGTGTTGTATCAAAATCAAATCTTGAAAGGGGTCGTTTGGTAAGTTTTATTTTTTCATGTATTTCTTTCAATGTTTTAATCTTCTTCTTTTTTAAATTAATCAACTTATTTTATTTTTATTTTTTTACAGACTATACCTGCATTCTATTTTGACATTAGCTTCTGTCAAATTGATTGTTGGTGATAAGTACTGGATTGTGTCCTTGAAGAATGAAGTTAAACGCCTAATTTTTCAATCAGGATTTAGCAGATTCTTGAGAGATAACTCTATTAAAGTTGACACATGTTGTACTTTTCAAGTTGTTGAAGCGACGACATTAGAATTTAGCGTATCTTTTATTCGTTAAGTATTATTAAATGTTTCCTACATTTTTAATCAGCTATTTTGTTTTCTTTATTTATATATGTCTTTTTCATAAATTAATTTTATTTTCTATTTTTTATGTTTAAACGTACATTAAAATTTGTTTTTGATTAAGTAGATGTATATTATTCAATCTCATAGGACCTTGAAGGACTTTCATTATCATTTTGACTATTTATTTCCATTGAATGTTTTATATGTCCACCCCTCGAAAATAATTGAATATTATATGTACTAGCATAAAAATCTTTCTCAATAAATGATATTCTTCATTGAATATCTCATTTATAATTTATAATTAAACTAATATTTATATTTAACAATTATATAAAAGATATAAACATTTAAGGCATTTTAATACTAAGAAAATTGTAAGATAAATATTTACTAATCTTGACAACCTCTTCGTCCAATCCTTTCCGTAATGTATTTTCTTTTTTTTCATCTTTCCTTCTCAAATGCTCAAGTATATGCACAAGATCCAAAAAATAGGATTATTATTTATAAATCTACACTGAAAGGGTAAATTGAATACATAATTCTAGACACCAAGTTATATTATCACTTACACTATATAAATTAAATTCATGAAGTGCTTTTTGTATTGTACTTCGAATCTCAGGCCTTAATGAAGTTCTGTTGTAAGAAGTAAAAAGACCATTATGAACTTGAAATAATTAAGAAGATTAGTTTTGTGATTTCCAATCCACCTACTCTGCAATTTAAGTATCAATTTTCTGGTTGCAAGTCCACATTACGAAAAAAACCATGTATTCAAATTCAATAACTCCAAATCTAAAACTCTGTCATGTTCTAACTAGATGTGTTAAATATCATCCCAAAAATATTATGACAAATGAAGAGAACAAATTTACATTACGAAAAAAATCATGTATTCAAATTCAATAATTCCAAATCTAAAACTCTCTCATGTTCTAACTAGAAAACCGAAACACCGAACAAAAACCGAAAAAAAAATTATGTTTGGTTGGTTTCAATGTCGAAATTGCAATCATTCTGCATACTTGGAATTCCAAAACAATGGGATACTCAATTTCATGTAGATGTAAAAAACAATTAGAAAAAAATCTCAATTCTGCAAAAAAAAGTTGGCATTGGGATGAGAATTTCAATTTCACAATTTCAAATAAACAAAACTGTTAGGATTAATGCAATATTGGATGTCATCTGATTTCTATCTATCAGGAGAGTTTCTAGCAGTCTGATCTTGGAGTTCAGCAAAGTTGGGTTAAGGTGTAACTCAGCTGATAAGGTTTAGTGGTCTGATTAAGTGTCAACTGATCTGATAAGAGTTTGGACAACTCTGCTGATGCAAGTCGTCTGAAGTTAGTTCAGGAGAGTTGGGGCCAAGTCTGCTGAAGCCAACTCAACTGAGTCAAGTCTGCTGATATCTAGTTTTTCAGAGTTAGTTAATTCTGTTATTTCTGTTAGTTAGTGGCGGTTATCTAATGCATTGTACATCTATAAATATACCATCTAGTGCATAGGTTGTAGGTTGCTGAAACTGAGAGTTTTGAGAGATCAAGCTTAGTGAATACTTGTAATCTATAACTTTCATTTGTGATTAGTGAAGAGAGTCTTCTATCCTTCGTGGACGTAAATCATTTGATCGAACCACGTAAATCTCGTGTTCTTTCTTTGAGTTCTTTATTTGTTTCAATTCTTTGCGTTTCTAGTTGTCTTGATTTATCATTTGTGAGGAGTTACTTTGTGGATACAATTCCATAACAATTGGCGCCGTCTGTGGGAAGTCGAAAGATAATCAAGAATCAAGAAATGGGCTCTGTGAAATTGGAGATAGAGAAATTCAATGGTAAGACAGAGTTTGGTTTATGGAAAGCCAAGATGAAGGCTCTATTGTCACACCATGGGCTGAAAGAGGCCCTTACTCCACTTGACCCTGCTGCATCAGATGCAGACAAGGCCAAGAAAGAAGAGCTTATTGAAAAAGCTTACAACATTGTTGTTCTGAGTTTGGGAGACAATGTGTTCAAGGAAGTTATGAAGGAGAAGGATGTTGCTGGAGTATTTGAGGCATTAGATGATATGTACTTGGCACAGTCTTTGTCAAATTAGATGTTCATGGAAAGGAAGCTCAATAATTTCAAGATGTCAGATGATAAAACCCTTGATGAGCAGTTAATAGAGTTCATGCAAGCAGTTGATGATCTTGAGAATGTTGGAATCACCTTGGAAGATCACAAGAAGTCTTTTCTACTCTTAGAGGCATTACCACCTTCATATGACAACTTCAAGGATGCTTTGCTGATTACCAAAGAGGGTAAGGCAAAATTCAAAGATGTCTGGTCTATACTGAAGACCAAGAGTTTACATGTAGCAAACTCAACCAAGAAGACCAAAAGCCAAGTTGAGGATCTTAATATCAAACTGAAGAATGACAAGAAAGGAGGGCAAGGCAAGAAGTTCCATGCCAAGCCAAATCAGAAGAGAAATGGATATGTAGTCAAGAACAAAACTTACTACAAATGCCATAAAGAAGGACATTTCATAAAATATTGTCCTGAGCATAAGAAGTCTACTGATGCTACTAAAGCTGATGTAGCAGAGGCAAAAGGATATGATAGTGCTGAAGTGATGAGCATAACAGATAGCAAACTTGTTAATGAATGGGTGTTGGATTCTGGATGTTCATTTCACATGTGTCCTACCAAATCTTGGTTTCAAAACCTGGAAATGATGGATGGTGGATCAGTTCTATTGGGCAATGATGAATGCTGCAATGTGAGAGGAATTGGCACTGTGAGGGTGAAGATGTTTAATGATAAACATGTGATCTTGACCAATGTCAGATTTTTTCCAGATTTAAAGAGAACCTTTATATCTCTTGGCACACTAAATGCTTTGGGTTATGAATTCAAGACAGAAAGAGGATGTTTGCTTGTTACCAAAGCTGACACAAAAGTGATGCAAGGGAAGAAGTCTAATGGGTTATATTCTTTAATTGGTGAGACAATCACAGGTGCTGCTGATGTTACCATGAGTTCTGAGGATGCTATGCTTTGGCATAAGAGGCTGGCACACGTAGGAGAGAAAGGTCTAGTGGATTTATCCAAGAAGGGGGCATTCCACCAGAAGACATTAAAAAACCTGGAGTTCTGTGAGCAGTGTATCCTTGGCAAGGCCAAGAAGAAGTCATTCTAGAAGGGTGAGCACACTACAAAGGAGCTGATGGATTATGTTCATTCAAATGTCTGGGGGCCATCAAGAACTGAAACCATTGGTGGAGGTAAGTATTTCATGTCAATTATAGATGACAATTCTAGAAAAGTTTGGGTGTTCATTCTCAAACAGAAAAGAGTGAGGCTTTTACAAAATTCAAAGAATGGCTACTTGAGATAGAGAACAAGAAAGGAAAGTCCTTAAAACATTTGAGGACAGATAATGGCCTTGAGTATCTATCAGCTGAATTCAATGAATTTTGTAAAGAGAAGGGCATTACTAGACATAGATATGTCCCTCTTAATCCACAACAAAATGGATTAGCAGAGAGAATGAATAGAACTATTCTAGAACGGGTCAGATGCATGTTAGCTGATGCTAAATTACCTAAAAGTTTCTGGGGTGAAGCTGTATGTACTGCATGTTACTTAATAAATAAAACTCCCTCATATGCTTTAGAAGGTAAAACCCCAGATGAGATATGGTATGGAAAGTTTTCTGATTATTCAAAACTTAAAGTGTTTGGATGTCAGGCATATACACACATTAAACAGGATAAGCTTGAGCCAAGGGCTCTGAAATGTATATTCATTGGCTATCAAATAGGTGTCAAGGGCTATAGATTGTGGTGCCTTGAACCAGGTCATAAGAAACTGATAATCAACAGAGATGTTGATTTTAATGAGAAGGTAATGGGATATCCTCACAATGGAAATTCCCATGACCTAGATGGAATAATTGTAAATGAGTCAGAAGAGAGTTTCTCAGCTGAGGTGGAGCTTCTTGGATCAGATGAGTTGACTCCAGAGGAGGTGGTCAACTATGCTGATGCAGAAGACAATACCCCTGATGAGGTTGTTCCAGAACAGGTACCAGAAGATGATCCAGAAAATTATTCAGAAGATGATGCCATGGAGGACAACCCTGCTGATCTGAGAAATTACAGTCTTGCAAGAGATAGGCTCAGAAGGCAGATTCACCCCCCAGCTAGGTTTGGTCAAGTTGATCTTGTGTCATATGCTCTGATCACAGCAGAAGAGGTGGAGCATTATGAGCCAAGAAACTATAGGGAAGCTATCACCAGTCCTGAAAGAGAGCAGTGGATAGCAGCCATGTCATAAGAGTTGTAGTCCTTAGAGAATAATGAGACCTGGATCCTTGTGGAGAAGCTAGACAACCAGAAGTTGGTTAGCTGCAGGTGGCTATTCAAGAAAAAGCTTGAAGTTGGTTTTGGTGGTGCTAGAGAGCACATCAGATTCAAGGCTGGGTTGGTGGCAAGAGGATTTACACAAAGAGAAGGCATAGACTTCAATGAGGTATTCTCTCCTGTTGTTAAACATTGTTCCATAAGATTACTTTTGTCTAAGGTTGCTCAAGATGATCTTGAGTTACATCAGCTAGATGTTAAAACTGTTTTTTTACATGGAGAACTAGCTGAAACAATATATATGCATCAACTAGAAGGGTTTATCATGCCTGAAACTAAAAAAGTAAGGTATGCTTGCTTAAGAAATCATTTTATGGGCTCAAGCAGAGTCCTAGACGATGGTATCGAAAGTTTGATACATTCATGCTTTCTATTGGTTTCTTAAGAAGCAAATATGATGGATGTGTATATATTGGTAAACAAGATTATCTAGAGAGCACCTATCTACTGATCTATGTAGATGATATGTAAATAGCTAGCAAGAGTATGAGAAAGATTGCCCAGCTGAAGCAGCAGCTGAGTAGCAAGTTCGAGATGAAGGGCCTAAGTGAAACCAAGAGAATATTAGGCATGGATATTCTCAGAAACAGAAAATCAGGGAAGCTGTTCTTGTCCCAGAAGAGTTACATCCAGAAGGTTCTGAAAAGATTCCTTATGCACCAGTCCAGACCAGTTAGTACTTCATTTGGTCAGCAATTCAAGTTATCAGTCAAGCAATCTCCTCAAACAGCTGAAGAAAAGAAGCAGATGCTTACTGTTCCTTATGCCAATGGAGTTGGAAGTCTCATGTATGCTATGGTTTGCAGCAGACATGATCTTGCCTATACTGTTAGTATGGTGAGTAGATTCATGGGAAATCCAGGAAAGTTTCATTGGGAAGCATTGAAGTGGATTCTAAGATACCTGAATGGATCAGAAGACTTAGGATTATTGTTTGAAAAATCAGTTGTTACCAAGAGTCCTTTAATTGGATTTGTGGATTCTGTTTTTGTTGGAAACATAGATACAAGGAAGTCTTTATCTAGTTATGTTTTTACATTGTATGGCACTGCTATCACCTGGAGAGCAGCTTTACAATCTATGGTGACCTTATCCACAACTGAAGCTGAGTACATAGCATGAACAGAAGTTGTGAAGGAAGCAATATGGTTAAAGGGCATTCTGAGAGATTTTGGCATAATTCAGAAAAGTGTTCATGTGCTGTGTGATAATCAGAGCACTATTCATCTAGCAAAGCATCAGGTGTTTCATGAGAGGTCAAAACACATTGATGTGAAGTTGCACTTTGTTAGAGACATCTTGGAGAAGAGCATTGTTGAAGTTCAGAAGGTAGCTTCAGAAGAAAATGCAGCTGATATGTTAACTAAGGCATTACCAAGAAATAAGTTCAATCATTGCATGAAGTTGGTAAACCTTAGAACCTGGGATGTTCATTAAGAAGAGAATGAACAAACAGCCTTGGGGAGGGCTGGGAAGAAGGCAATCTTGCATTAAGGTGGAGAATTGTTAGGATTAATGCAATATTGGATGTCATCTGATTTCTATCTATCAGGAGAGTTGCTAGCAGTCTGATCTTGGAGTTCAGCAAAGTTGGGTTAAGGTGTAACTCAGCTGATAAGGTTTAGTGGTCTGATTAAGTGTCAACTGATCTGATAAGAGTTTGGACAACTCTGCTGATGCAAGTCGTCTGAAGTCAGTTCAGGAGAGTTGGGGCCAAGTCTGCTGAAGCCAACTCAGCTGAATCAAGTCTGCTGATATCTAGTTTTTCAGAGTTAGTTAATTCTGTTATTTCTGTTAGTTAGTTAGTTGGTTAGTGGCGGTTATCCAATGCATTATACATCTATAAATATACCATCTAGTGCATAGGTTGTAGGTTACTGAAACTGAGAGTTTTGAGAGATCAAGCTTAGTGAATACTTGTAATCTGTAACTTTCATTTGTGATTAGTGAAGAGAGTCTTCTATCCTCCGTTGACGTAGATCATTTGATCGAACCACGTAAATCTCGTGTTCTTTCTTTGAGTTCTTTATTCGTTTCAATTATTTGCGTTTCTAGTTGTCTTGATTTATCATTTGTGAGGAGTTGCTTTGTGGATACAATTCCATAACAAAAACAGTAAACATATTGAACTGAGAAAAATATTGCCACTGTTATTAACACACATGCGATTGTTGAGTACACCCACCTTATTTTTTCTTGAGCTACAACTAGCTCAGCCTGCTGGGCAATAGACTTCTCCAGAGCGTTTGTAACACCCCGTCCTAAAATTAATATGGAATAAAGAAATATAGGATTTAAGAGTATTTCGATTATATTAACAATGTTATTTGTTCTCAAAGATTTGATTTTCAGGAAGACGGACGAGCATTCTGATCCGGGAGCGCTCCTAGCACATAATAAAGAAATAAATAAAATATATGATTTGATGCATACTTTTAAAATGAAAGGAGTTTAATTAATAACTTTACAAATTATTTTATGAAAGCTCATGATAAAAGACTAAACAAAGCATGATATGTTTTAATAAATAATAATGCATTGTTACCTTAGTTTTAATACAAAATATTTACTTGCTTGATCATAGATACAACATCTCCTATGTGAAAATTACATTTCTTTGATTATCCTGCTTTGCGTGTCTATGTGATATAATGTTTGTCTTATCTGATTTTATTTTAGGTTACGAGTCATTCTGATGATTTGCTATTAGATTAATACTAGAATTAAAATAGAAATAATATAAAAAGTCTTAAGTCGAATATTATAATTAAATAATTTTTATCTCGAAGCGCGACGATTTTATCACCATAAATCCTGAATAAATATTTATAGCTCTAGTGTAATTTTCCGCGAAAAACTAACACAAAAATAAGTAACGACTTTGTAGTAAATACCGAGTACTAATGAATGCCGCGATAAATAAAATATCTACTACTTTAATTTTTTTAAATCACAAAGTATCATGTGGCCAATTTTGGTCCACTCATTCATGCATGGTTTAAATTTAATCAAGTTCTCCTTGTATCATATCTATTGTCGGCCAAATATTCACTCTTGCCTCCCTCTATATATATCTCCATCACTCCAAGCTTCTACTACATTAGCTCTTCAGAAAAAACATGTCCAACCCCTGCAATTTTTACTACTCAATCAAACTCCATGAATCAATCATCAAAAAGGACGAATAACTCTATTTGTGTTCCCTTTCTCTACCTTTTGATCAACTTCTTCCTCTTCAATAGGAAGCAAGTTGATTCTTCCACTGAATAGCAGCCTTCGACAGCCATTGATGCACCCGAGATGATTCTGGTTCGTTTCGTTGAAGGAAAGTCCATACGATCCAAGGAAAATGAAGAACACCACACCATTTTCTTCTCTGCTGCTGCCTTTTATTTAAAGGTAGTATTTTGTTAACTTGTTCTTCAATTTTCTTGCTCAATCCTTGAAGAAATCGAGCCAACTTCATCCTTGATCGATCCCCCAGGTTCCCACACGAATTCGAATCCATATCACAGCCTAAATCGAGAAAACTACACAGGTTTTCAACACAAACCCCTTTACGTGCTATTTGCGAAATTTCGATTACCGTCCTTGATTTTCGGTGCTTGAATCTGATGGAATTTGTATTATACATGTTTTGTTATAATAAGGTTATGTGGTAGATGTGTCTTTGTTGTTTGAGAACTAGATTAAGTATGCGAAATGACTTTGGAAGTTACAATACAAACTGAAAAATTTATGTTGAAATGCAGTAACTTTAGCTGTCCATATCTTTTGATAGAAAAATGATTTTGACTCAAAACCAAAGAGGTTATGATCTCCATATGGTAGGGAGTTTGAGTGTAAAAAAATACGCAAATTGGTTCAGTATTCTGGGAGTTATTCGATTTTTAAAGTTAAGGCAGTAAGCTGGAAAATAAAGAAAAACAGGGCATGTTCATTTCAGTTCGAAACTTAGGAGTCGTTTTTACTCGACTTTGACGCACAAATCTTCACAAACTTTTTATTGCCAATAAACTTGACATAGCTTAGTTTATTTTACTTGAAGAAAAACGCTATTTGGATCATCCGTTTGACGGGAATAAAATTGCGAACATGGGAGAAAATTCAGTCATTTTATGTTTTTGTGTTCTAGCAAGGACCAAATTTGAATTTTTCCTAATTACACTTTTTGTTCTATTGCCATGCGATTTCAAATAATTTTTATTGACCAAGCAAACTGTGTTAATGAATTTCAGTACGTAGTCGCGATGTTTTATGAACAACTAGGACTGAAATTGATAAAAAGTGATGCTTTTTGAATGATTGAAGTTTAATGATATTATTTTATATGTTGCATCTTTTAAAATTATTAAGTGAAGTGCGTGTTTAAAGTATAGTTGATCAATTGTTCCATGAATTATTATTATTTGTTAAAACACATCAATTGATACATGTTAAAATGTGCTTGGTTAATTTATTTTTTTCGATATTACTTTTTATGTAATTATGAGTTATTCATGAAGGAAAATTGTTATGTAATTTTAAGAATCAAGAGTTCTTATAATAAATAAATATTCAAGGAAACGTGCTAGGCGAAGTGTGGCCCAAGTCAAAGCTCGGACGGTCCCTGCGTTACGCTTGCTAAAATTATTCAAGAAGTTTGTAGCTTTTCTAAAAAGTTAAAGAGGTGGGTGTCACTACTGTATTGCCGATGTAAATGTTATATGGACTGTTGGTGTATTCTGAATTGAACTAAACAAACATCAACATATAACTAAGAATACAAGAATAAATTATGATATACTTATTTCATGATGTCATGATATGTAATATATGAGTTTCGATTTCACGAAGGAGGTGGGAAGTGTTTATGGGGATCGCATGTGGTAGAGGCGCTACCAATGTCCCGTATAATATATGATAATTATGAATATAAAATATCATGAATAAGTCATGAATCAGACTTTAGTAGTCAACAGACTTTAGTAGTCAAAGGAGATGATGGGGATTGCACGTGGTAAGTCGTTGCCAGTGTGGTCCCACTATGATAAAAGACTTTAGTAGTCATCAGACTTTAGTAGTCAAAGGAAATTATGGGGATTGCACGTGGTAAGTCGTTGCCAGTGTTGTCCCCCCTATGATAAAGGAGATGAGAATATGATTGTGATATAAAAGGAGATGATGGGGATTGCACGTGATAAGTCGTTATCAGTGTCGTCCCACTATGATGAAGGAAATGATGAGGATTATTATCAATGATATAAATGTGAATGCAATACGAATGAGGATTATTTACGATAAAATACTAATAATAATTATTTCGGCGTACTGCCAATCTGTATAGCAGCGTACAAGGATATCCACTGAGATTTTTATCTCACACCCCAAAACTAATATTTTTCAGGTTATGATCGAGAGGGGTCGACGTTGCAGCATGGATGACACAGAGTTTCGCAATAATTAAAATGCTATAAGACTTTATATGATTAATGCTCATTATAATAAGTGATATTGCTACACATTGGAGACAATTACATTCGTATGCCAAGTGACGAACTTTTCTAAAAGTCGCTCGATGAATTTTATGTATGCTATCTTTAAAAAATTACTATTCATCATTATCTAATTTTTAAACAAATGGGCCACACTACTTCTATTGCAACCTTATAATTGTCTTTAAATTATTTCCGCTGCAAAACTCTTGTCGATTCACTTGTGTTATTATATATTTTAAAGAAATTTTTTGGTTCGATTTTTCGGTAACTAAGTGGCGACTCGAATTTAGAGTGTTTGAGCCTCAAAGGCTGCATTCCGGATTCGGGGCGTTACAGCGTTTATCAACACATCTCCCCCCTTTTTGGCTTCAGCAAGAGCAGCCGCAAAAGGTTTCATGGCATTCAGGATTTCAACCTGAAGAGTCTGCTTGAGAGCCATGGCATTGACTCTGCTGACATGAGTGAGTTGGGTGATACTATGCTCCAGAACTTGAGCATGAGAAGTAGAGGCCGATGCTTTCTCAAACTGAGCTGTTAGACTTTCCAATTTGTCAGCTGTTTCCTTCAGTTGAGCCCTTAATTTCTTATTTTCTTCAGCTGCCGTTGTGAGTAGAGCTTGACCCTGTGCATCTCTAGCTTCAGCATCTTCGAGCCTGGTCTTGTAGATGGTCTTCATGCGAGTTGTTTCATTGGTGTATAAATCAGCAAACATTTTGGCTCTGTCTGCTGTCTTTTTCATCTCACTGTTGAGATACTCATCAATCTGATTATGGAGTGCCTCACCAAATTTATCATGAATTTGGTTTGTAAGGCGAGTCCTCTGCTCTTGAACGACTCTTTCAATATATCTGGCCAGCCGCATGCCTAGCCCCTTCTAAAAGTGCATGTCTATAGCTTCCCTGACTTGAGCACATACGTCTGCTCTAATATCAATAGACGAAGTAGAGGGGGAGGCAGTACCTTGTGGTTGGTGTTGTGGAATCTGAGTGGTGTTTGGATTTAGCACTACCAACGCTTTGCCTTTCTCTTCTGCAGTCAGATAGCCTTCATCCAGAAAGTTTGCTGTTGTATCTACCAGATGAGCAAAGAGTCTTCTTTCTCTTTGATTTGGTTGACATATAAAGTGGTCGAGCTCATTCTTAGGCTTGAAATGAGCTGGAATTGTCAGTACTTCTCTTTCCTTTTCTTCTATCTCAGCTAAGTCATCTGCCAGCACTGTGTCAGCTGATCTTGAATCTGCTCAGGAGCTATAGTGGTCTCTGGTACTGGAACTGTTTGATCCTCAGCAGAGCGCTTTGAGGTGGAGTTGATTCCTAGAATCCTCTCACAAGTTCGGGCCAGTTCTTCCTCCGGTAACAGCTCAGTGAACGACTTCACTTGAGCAACTTCCTTCTGCTCCATTTCCCAGTCAAGAAAGTGAGCCAAACCTCTCATTCCTTCCATGACCTCTGCAAGGTCATCCACATCATCTCTTCTGAGCTCAATCCAAGTACATACTCTGAGTACTTGCTCAAATTGGATTGAACCTTCATCAACTCCAGGCACAGTAGACCTCAGCAGATTGGCTATCCTCAATCTCATTATCTTTTCTCTTGTGCACATAGGATAGTTCACCATCTTGAACTTTGATTGGGGTTGAGGGGTGTCTTCTGGTGCCAACTTCTCGGGTACAGAAGAGGTATTGGGGTCAGGAGATTGGGTTATTGGGATGGTTTCCTTTGCTGTGTGAGTATCAACAGAGGATTGGGGAGCAGTTTTTGAGGGTTTAGAGGGGTTGACAGAGTCAGTAGGGTCAAAGGCGGAGATTGGAGCTATGTCCATAGGGGCGGGGAGCCTGGATTTCTTCGACTTCTTGGTGAAAGAAGAGTTACTTTTATTTTTCTTCAGGCTCTTAGACAGTTTGGAAGGAGTAATTGAAGTAGAGAGAGTTGTAATTCTTACCTTTTTCAGAGGAGAGGCAGAAGGGGTAGCATCGGAATCAGAAGGGGAGATGAGCCCAGATCTGATCAGTAACCTTCTTTGAGCTAAGGTCTGATTGTCATCATCATCATCATCATCATCATCAGCCTTCTGAGGAGTTTCCTTCTCTTTTTGTTCCTCCTTTTCTTCAGTAGATTCAGTTGAATCCTGCACAATTTCCTCGTCTTCTGCTTCAAGGTTAGCTGCATTTGCTGAAGATGCTTCAGCTAACTTCTTATTTTCTTTCTTTAGTCTTGCTGCCTCAGCAAGGGCTTCCTTCTTCAAGTACCATTTGGATGAATGGAACTTCTTGGCTGGCCCTATCTTATAGTTCTTGGGGAGAATATCTGGAAGGATTATGCTCAGGTTGTTGACAAAGCTGACAGTGGATGTAACTATCCATTCTTTCTTCTGTACATCCAGAGAGAATTTCTTTGCTTCCAGAGCAAGTCTGTCCATGAAAAGTCCTTGCCAGTCTCCATCTATTTGATCCCAAATAGCAGCCATAACTCGTACCTTAAGTGTAGTGACTGCATCATGACTGAATGTGTTCCTGTCACATCCCGATTTTAGGGCCTAGATGAAAATACTATACACTCTAGTATTTGACTTAAAATATGCATATTTTATAAAACTTGGCAGCGGAATTAACTTGGTAAATAAATACTCAAAACACATTTAAGAATATTAAAATTTAACTTCAACTAATGAGTGCCAAATCTTGTCCCAAAAAGAGATGTGAAAATTTCTAAAATGAAAATAGTTTAAAATTTTAAATTCAAATAATTAAAAATAATTAAATAAAATAGCATGAAGGCATTTCTTAGTGACATGTGCTCCATCCACCGTCCCTCCACTTCAACTCCTTCAATCTGTACAAAGTTAAATGGATTCGGGTGAGCAAAACAACTAGCTCAGTGGGATTAACTTTGTCATAGTTAAATATAACGTACAAATAAAATCGTAACTCACAAACATGCATACAATTTCGTAAGCTTGTTGGCAAAGCCAACCATAATAACATAGGCTTGTTGGATGAATCAACCATAAGTTTGCTGGATAAACCAACCATAATAACATAGGCTTGTTGGATAAACCAACCATAAGTTTGTTGGATAAACCAACCATAATAACATAGGCTTGTTGGATAAACCAACCATAAGTTTGTTGGATAAACCAACCATAAGATGTAAGATGCAGCAAGAAATAAAATCACTCATACGAAATACTTAAAAATGACAAAGTAGTCAATTAAGAAAATCCCACCTTAATTCTTAAGTAGTCTCGTAAATGCGTAACTTGAATTAATGCAAGAGTTCCTCGTCACCTATAAAAATAAGTGTTATCTTAGAATTATTATTACTAATGAGTTCTAGAGCTATTTACTAATTAAGGTGAACAAACGGGTGTTAAGCTATTGTTTTAATAATTTAATCGCTTAATACTAATAAATATATACCTACATCAGATAACTAAATAATGAAGTGATAATTAATATGTATATGATTTAAGATTATCATGATAAATAAATTAGATAACTAATAGATTATGATTAAATTAATAACATATGTTTTATTGACCTTACTGGACTTAAGCCTGAATTCTTGATTACAAAATCATAGGCAACAAACTAATTAAATTACAGCATGCCTATTAATGCCGTGTAAAATAATTTCGATAAACTCATATTTGTCTATATTATATATATATATATAATTAGTTAACATAAAATAATAAAATAAGAGAAAATGACATTGTGCTGAGTTTGACTACGGATCTATATAAGATTAAGAGTATGAGCCCTACTCCATAACTAAGAGGGTAAGAACGAAAGAACCATTTATATAAATACCCATTTACGTAATAATAATTAAAATTTAAGTCTGAATAGTTTGAAACCAATATCAACATAATACTAGAATTTAAGCCTACACATGTATACTTTATATTCAAACGGGCGAAGGATATTTAACAGTACAACTAGTCCCAAATTCAAAGTGAAAGAATTGAATATTAGAATAAATGAAGAAATAGCTAGATACCGTTCTCGATAAACACCGGAGAGGTTGAAAGCAGAGCCTTTCAATTCAGCGAGAAACCTGATGTGGATGATAACGACTCGATCACTAATTGAGCTAGGTTTAAAGTGTTTAGGACTAGAGGTTTTCTTTTGTAGGGTTTCTTGTGAAAATTACCGTGTGATTAAATAAAAGAGGAGATATAAAATTAGTTGAGAATAATGTAGAATTAGGAGAATAATCTGGGATTTGGAGAGTTATTGTAACACCCCGTCCCAAAATTAATATGAAATAAAGGAATAATTTATTTAAGAGTTTTCAATTATATTAACGTCGTTATTTGTTTCCAAAAGATTTGATTTTCAGGAAGACGGACGAGCATTCTGGTCGTGCAACACTCCTAGCACTTAAAAAAGAAATAAAAGAAGTACAAGGTTTGATGAATATTTAATAAGTGTCGAAATGAAAGAAGTCTAATTAATAACCTTACGAATTATTTTATCAAAGCTTATGTGATAAACAACTTAACGAAGCATAATATGCATTTTAATAGTATTGTCTTGCCATTTCAATTTTAATATAAAATATAGAGGTGTGGTTCATTTACCTGCCTGATCATTTAAATAATATCTTATAAGTCAAAAATTCATAATCATGAAAATTACATTTACTTGGTTGCCATGCTTTTCGTGTCTTTGTGATATAATGTTTGTCTTATCTGATTTTATTTTATATTAGGACTCATTTTGATAAATTCGCTATTAAATTAATATTAGAATTTAAAACAAAAATAATATAAGTAGTCGTAAGTCGAATTTATAATTAAATAATTTTTATCTCAAAGTGCGACGATTTTATCACCATAAATCCTAAATAAATATTTATAGCTCTTGCGTAATTTTCTGCGACAAAATAACACGAATATAAGTAACGACTGTGTAGTAAATACCGTGACGATAACAAATATTCTCTACTTTCAATTTTGGTCCAATAGAAATGAAGTATGGCCCCCATCCACCTCCCTTCTTGGCCAATCACCGTGTAATCATCCCTCTATATATACCCTCCATCACACAAGCTTCTTCTTCATCGAGCTCTGCATAAAGCCCCACTCTTAATTCACCGAGAAGCAGCAGCCATATCTTCTTACTTTCTGCACAAAAAACATCCACAATATAGTTAAGAAAGATCAAGAAAATCTTATCTTCTTCTTCTTCTTCAAATGGATCGATCGGCTTCTTCTTCTTCAATAGGAAATTAGCTGGTTTTTCTTTTGTATTCCAGCAATTTTCGAAGCTCCCCTTCTTTATTTCTAGAAAAATGGATTCAAAGATTAAGGAGAAGAATACTTCATTTCTTCTTCCTTTGGTCTTTTCGATCGGTTCTTCTAATTCATAGAAAGAATCCGATTGTTTCTTCCATTTTCTTGAAGTTCCAGACGTCCTCTCATAATCCGAGTTGAATCCAAAGTGAAGGAACAAAAGTTTAATCCAAACAATCCATAGAGAGGTGAAGGAAACCCCATTTTTCATTCTTTCCCCTGTTTTCGATTTATCCAGAAACTATGATAACTTGTTTCTTGTTTCTTACTAATATCTTGAAAAGTCGACACCTCTTAGTCCATGATCGATATACTCAGTACCCTGTCTCCAAACAATTCGAATCCTAACCGAAAATCACAAAGGTTGTTCCGTAAACCCGTAAACTAAAAACTGCACTGTGTTGTTTTATATGAGCTTTTAACTTGTTTAAATTTGATGATATTTGTTAGTTTAAAACTCTTATGTGTTGCTTGATTGTTGTACTTTACATCCATGATTTTAGTTTTCGATTATAGTAATGTTATGCCGCCCATTTCTGTGCACGAACATGGTAAGTCACAAAACCAAAAATCTGGAATTTAAGAACATAGCTACTGCCATGTAGTTCGACTTTTATTACAGGGTGTTTTTGCTAAAACTAAAAATATGGAAATGAACTATGTTGAGTTATGAACTTACTGTATAAATCTTGTACGAATTGAGCCAACGGTTTAAGAGATATGAATTTTTAAAGAATATGTGTCAAAACTACTAAAGCAGTGACTTTGGAGGCTTATATCTTTTAAACGAAAAATGATTTTGACACGAAACCAACGTGAGTATAATCTACATATGGTAGAGAGTCTGAATGTAAAATATTACACAAATTGGTTGGATAGAACGAGAGATATTCACGTTTGAAAATCAAGCAGTAAGCTGGGAAAAACTGGAAAAAACAGAGCACAATTTCAGGTTCAGTACTTCGGAAGCACTTTTACTCAACTTCGAGATGCGTTTTTCACAAACCCTTTTCTTTCCAATAAACTTGATATAGTATAGTGTATTTACCCCAAGATTTCATGTTAATTCAATTAGTCGTTTGACGAGAAATGATTGATGAACATATGCAAAAATTCACAGTTTTAAAAGATGTCCAATTTTGCAAAATCACAAAATATTATCTTCGGAGCCACAATTAAATTCTGGAAAAACATCTACGTTGATAGAAATATATTGAAAGGCTATGGAAACAAATTTTGTTGGTATTAAACAGCTATAGCTATTTTATTTTAAATTTCCGAGTAAAAAGGATCAAAACTAAAACAGGCGTAATCGTACCCAAATCCATAAAAATATTCGGCATATGTTAAATCTTTTTAAAACAGATTTTGGAAATGTTTCTTAAAGATCTAAATGTCTACTTTATAGTTAAGCAAATTTTCCGCAAACAATGATACTAGATCGTAGAGACAATACAAAATGCAAAACTAGAACTCTATCTATCTTAACTGACGTTTCTATATAAGTACTTTAATTAATTGCGTATTTCATAATATATGTGCCGAATGGATGCTTTTTGATTTGTGGATTATTTGTGTGTCAAGTGTAAATACAATGTTAATATATTAATTTATTATCACTATCATTATTTGTGCTAATAAAATAAAAATAATGTTTTAAATATAATTAAGTTAGGTCCTACTTTAATTGCATTATTTTATAAGTTGCTCGTATGTGATTGTTAAGTGAGGAACATGTTTAAATTAAATATGTGTTAGTATTATTGTTATTACGACTATTTTAAATACATTATTTATTATTTGAGTATTAGTACCATTTTTGTGTATATGCTGATTAAACACTATTAAAGTTTTTAAAATGTTGTTGATTTTACAAAAGTCATTTAATTCAAATATCTATATAAACTCGATTTAGTTATCTTAATTTATATGTTGCTTCTTTTAAGTTATTAAGTGATGTAAGTGTTTAAATTATTAATATGTTGCTCCATAATTTGCTATTATTTGTTGAAGCACGCCAATTGATAAATGTTAAAATGTATTTGTTTGAATTTATTATTTTGATATTACTTGTCATGTGATTATAGGATTTACTCATAAAGGAAAATTGTTAAGTAAATTAAGAAACAAGAGTTTTGATAATAATTAAATATTCAAGAAAACGTGCTAGGCGAAGTGCTGCCCAATCAGAGCTCGGACGGCCCCTTCTGTGTTACGCTTGCTAAAATCATTCAAGAAGTTTGTAGCTTTTCTTAAAAGTTAACCAGGTGGGTGTCATTACTGTATTGCAGTAATGTTATATGGACTGTTGGTGTATTCTGAACTGAAGTAAACAAACTTCAACATATAACTAAGAACACAAGAATACAACAATAATTATAATATAATATTATTAATATTATGATATGAAATGTGTAAATTACGATTTCACGGAGGTGGCGGGAAAGTGTTTATGGGGGTAGCATGTGGTAGAGTCGCTACCAGTGTCCCAAATATGTGTTTCACGGAGGAGGCGGGAAAGTGTTTATGGGGGTAGCATGTGATAGAGTCGCTATCAGTGTCCTAGAAGGAGGTGGAAGCGTTTAGGGGGTAGCATGTGGTAGAGTCGCTACCAGTGTCCCATATGATATGTGAAAAATTGTGATATATTATTTATGATATATATATATGAATTTTGATAATTATGAATAAGGATATATTGTAAATCCTCAGTGAATGAAAGTTCACTACCAAAAGATTTAAATCCCAGTGAATAACAAATTCACTATCCAAAGAATAATAATAACTCACGATAAAATATTAATACTAATTATTTTGGCGTACTGCCAATCTGTATAATAGCGTACAAGGATATCCACTGAGATTTTTATCTCACACCCCAAAACTAATATTTTCAGGTTATGATCGAGAGGGGCCGGTGTTCCAGTAGGGATGACACAGTGTTTTTCCCATATTAAGATGTTAAAATATATTGTGTTTTATGAAAGGCTATATTTATTTTGATGTTGAGTAACAAACTTTCTTAAAGTTACTCGATGACTAATATGTAAGCTATCTTTAAACCGACTGCTATTTTTATCATGTTCTAAGTTTTAAAATAAATGGGCCACACTACTTCTATTGCAACTCATAACTATCTTTAAATTATTTCCGCTGCAAAACTCTTATCGATTCACTTGTATTATATATTTTTAAAGAAAATTTTAGGTTCGATTTTTCGGTCACTAAGTGGCGACCCGAATTTAGAGTGTTTAAGCCTAAAGGGCTGCATTCCGGATTCGGGGCGTTACAGGTGGTATCAGAGCCTAGGTTCAAACCTTGGACAAAATCATTTATTTTCTCTTCTTTCCAAAATGTTTATCTTACAATGTAAACTTTTTTTTTTGTAAAAGTATTTCTAAAACGAAATTATCTTTATAAATATTTACAAGCAAGATAAATTTTATTCAGTAAGAATATATTATAAATCATTATACTAAGGTATGTCAAGAATATTTAGATAATATTAAAAAAGTTTTACCAGTGAAAAAACGTGTCTCCTGCCGCAGCCGAAGCACCTCGAGGTATGTAATTATTTTAATGGTTTTCAAGTAAAATTGAATAAAGATTTTGAGGACTTTGTGTTGCATAATTTACAGAAGTTACTAAAGAGAGAAATGATAAGATATGCATTGCTCCGACATGTCTATTAAATGAAAGAGGAATGTTATGAAATGATTTACTTGCTTTCTATAGTACAAGTGGAAGTTTATAAAAATATTTTGCGCGTGTTCACGATACTTATGATACTATTCCCCCACATTTATTGTAGACAATTAGACCTCTTGGCTTTGTGAAAATAAAAAGGGCAGACCTAAAAGCTATATTTTACTCTGACTCCAGTCCCTATTTCACTATATAGGCTATAAAACGCTAGATGTTTATGATCTTGTTTATCGTATTTGGGATTGTTGTTCTTTTTCAAATGGGGAAGGTCACTCCATGTTTTAATCAATATATATATAATGTTATGCAACTTACTTCAAGTGAGATTGTATTATTCTATCTGTTAGTTTTACCTAACTATCGCTTTAATGACTTGCGATCAATGGTTCCTAACATACAAATTTCGAGTGCCGTCATTGTGCCATTGTGGCCACAATGTGTTCCAATGTATTGTGTACTCCTAATGTAGATCTGGTGCTAGTACCTTGTTGTTACGATTTTTGGGTTCTGTTTTTAAAAGTTTTATCATACCTATATATGAAATAGTAATATAATATTCTTTTCTTTCATACCTTTAGATTACATCAACAGGAACACTACATGATAGGACCTGTAACCCTTATGAGGAAACCAGTATGGCTAGAAACTTCGGAATGTAACTCCTAGAGTTGAATGGTTAAGGAATTCTCATACCCTACATAACCTCATACATATTAATTCCTGACCCCAATTGTGCCAGTGCCTCCACCTTTGTCTAGAACTATAGAGGTCATCGAACAATTTATGTGTTTACGACTTCTGCCAAGCGAGAACAACTACTTTTTAGACCTTTGAGAAATTAGGAATGGTTTAGTATCAGAATACTTGAGGAAAACATATATTGATGGAAATACTTGAGGAAAAAAATATATTGATGGAAATTGACATCGTTATAGGTATGTTGTTAGTATCACGACCACCTACTTATGTATTTCTAAAAAGACATTAGCATCCCACTCTCTAGTGTTTAAATGTTTGAGGAAATTTGGGAATGAAAAGTATTGAGGAAGAGATTTTTACAAAGAATACACAGTCCAGGAATATATGAGAACCAAAAACCTATAGAACGAGCGAAGCTAGAATTGGATGAACACCGAATAATATCAACATTTACATTCTTAAGATGAGGAAAATACTTGGGTAACTTAGATAATATTATCAGTTTCGAGGCTTAGAAATAAGACATGATTTTGACTTATAAGGAAAGGCCTATAACAAAACTTGGGAAGGAAGACTCGTATTTTAAGAAATTGAGAAATACTTTTAGCTAGATTATGAGTAGACATGGAAAAAACGAAGGGACTACTTGGGTAATTAAGAGGAAATAAGATCTTAGTGGAATACTCCCAAAAACTAAGAGAAATGAGTAGGCGAAATTTCGGGGACGAAATTCTGTTAAGGGGGTAAGGATGTAACACCCCGTCCCAAAATTAATATGAAATAAAGGAATAATTTATTTAAGAGTTTTCAATTATATTAACGTCGTTATTTGTTTCCAAAATATTTGATTTTCAGGAAGACGGACGAGCATTCTGGTCGGGCAACACTCCTAGCACTTAAAAAAGAAATAAAAGAAGTACAAGGTTTGATGAATATTTAATAAGTGTTGTTGGTCCTTGGTGGAGTATAACACAAGTGTATGGGGGGGGGGAATGCACTTGTGTATGCAAATTCTTTTCTTTTTAACAAAACTGGTCTTATCAGGCAGGTTGTCTTACAACTGGCCTGAGTGTGATCTTTGATAGATACTTGTCCTACTGATTACTATTGAGTGATCAGTTGGCTAGATATCTAAAAGAGTTGCTAAGTGCGGAATGTGGTTGGCCTTTGACTTAAAGAAATACTCCAAGTTAATTTCTGAAAAGACAGTTATCAGGGACTTTGTCCAAAACAAATTTTCTCACTTACTAGAGTTTGTTCTTTGAAAATTGTTTGAATATGAATGCAATAAAGAATGCAGTAAGTAAGAGACACACAAGTTTATAGTGGTTCAGAGACTCAAGCTCCTACATCCACTTTCCCTGATTGAACAGGATAATTCCTTCACAATGGAATTAGCTTGTTTTATAGTGCCAAGGTGCACTGATCAACAACACTCTCTTAGTGTTTTGATCCCTAGGATAATCTGAGTCCGAGTGCTCAATCTCACTGAGTTAATACTGTGTTTCACTCTAACAGTCCTTAACTCCTCACTTCTACAACAAACACTCTCTTCACTAAATGAGATAAGGTTTGAGGTTTGGTTCCAACTAGTAGAGATATCCTTTACAATGAGAACAGATGTAAAGGCTTAGGATATCTCAATGCTAAGCTAGGATGTTTACAAAGAATGGCTTAGCTAATTTGAAGTGATTCAGGAAACTTGGGATTCTTGTGAATAGCTTGGTTTCCTTTGAAAGCTTAATATGAGTTTGATAGCTTGTAGTTGGATTCTGAATCCCTTTGATCACTTCTGTATATATAGGCATATTTGAACAACTATCCGTTGGAGAGATAGCAATTCAAACATGTCTATTTGCAGCACCATTGAAACGGCTAAGAAGCTTGACTTCCTTTTATCCACTGTGTAAAAGGGCTCTTCAATGGTTGCTTGAATGAATGTGTTGACTTCTGAAAAATGCGGCTGAGATGACTTGTGACAGTTTCCAAATAAGCACACTTCCCAAGGTTGATTTGTGGCAGAATCTACACTCAACCAACGGTCAGATGGGACAAGCTCCCTGAACATTCTTGCTGCTGTTTTAGAATGTTCCAACATTCATTCAATGTTTCACTCTTTAATGCTCTAAGTCTTCAATGCTTGGTTCAGGCATGATTGGAAATAAATGCTTCATTGAATGTGTCTTCAGTAAGCTTTTGACATTCAATTCTCTTGGTCATTTGTACTTCAACTGTCTTGATCTTTTGCATTTATGAGCACAACTTTAGTGTTCTTGATCTCTTCAGCCCGGTTGTCCACTTGGTCAGCTGTCCTGATGCTTCAGCAACTTTGGCCTCAAACCTTAATACCTATCAAGCTTTCTAACATATAGCATTGGACAACTATCCTGAACTCTAAAATCTCACAACATTTCTGAGATTTTTAACTTAAGCATTCTACATACTCAAGTGTTCTGGGACAACTTGCCTGAACAATAACTTGAGCATATCTCAACTAATCTGTACATCATCAATCAGGGGTTTTGGTATCTAGATCAAAATCATTTTATTCCCAACAATTTCCCCCTTTTTGATGATGCCAAAACCTATTACATAGGAACCTTGACTTATACTATACTTTACCTTCAGGATGAATGAACTGGTCAACTTTCCTGAAAGAAACTGTTAGCACAATAAATCAAGTAAATATGTAATGTCAGGTTAGTTGAGATAATGAGTTGTTATCTCTTGATAGAAAATCAGTGGTCCTTTTATATATTATCAAGCATTACAGGTCAGAAAATTCAAAGGACATACTAACTGATACAAGAAAACAGAATAACAACAAATAACATCAATCATAAGCAAAGATAGGGAAGAGATAAACTTATCCATCAGAGAGTTCCATCATCTTGGGGAGCAATGCCGTATTGAGCCCAGACCCTTTTCTTCAGCTCCCAAACATCCTTGTTGGAGCCTCTAGAGCCTATCTTCATCTTCTCCATCTTCATGATGTTGATGAACTCCTCCAGAATCTTTCCCTCATCGATCAAGTTCCCATTGAACTTAGGAGGCATGTACAGAATTGGACCAGGGTCCTTGAACTCCACTCTTGCCATATCAGCTGCTGCAAACAACTTTTGGTAGAGGTCCCTATGATTCTCAAACATGAACTGGACAAAGACTTCATCCACACTCTCTCCAAGCCACTTCCCAATGACATAAAAGTCATATACAAAACTTCTCTTGGCCTCCTCCCATGCATCATTCAGTGAGATTGGAACCCACTTATCATGGTGAGGGTACTGAGTGTCCCATCTTTGCAGCATTTGAGGTTTGAGTCTTCTGTATGAAGCTCTCCTTCTTGGGGCTTTGAAATTTGCCCTTCTTTCATCCCTTGCCTTGTTGGCCTCAACCAATTGCTCCATCCTCTCTTTAGCTCTCTGAAGAGCTAGCTTCTCTTGGGTTTCTGGATCTTTTCCAAAACCTTCTTCAAACAATTTAGAGGGATCATCAGCAAGTTTGGGCACACCAACTTCAGGCATCCTATCCTGTACTTCTTCTATAACCTCTTCTTCTTCAATGGCAGGCAGCTTGGCTGCTTTCTTCAATCTTTTTGATTGCCTTACTGGAGTAGATTCATCAGACTGAAATTCTGATGGCAAAGTCAGGCTGGTTGGGAAATCATTAAAGGCTTGCAGTTCCTTCCTCTTTCTTTCAGATGATCTTGTCACCTTCCCCCTTACTTCAGCAGCCTTCTCTTTAGGTTCAAGTCCTGTAGACTCACCACCTGGCCTTTGAAGCTTTCTTGCCTGACTTTCCATAGCTGACATCATGGACTCCTTGACAGCTATTTGAATCTGCTCTTCCTCAGTCAAATTTTCAACATTCATTGGGCCTTTGCCTTTCCCAATGTCTTCTACTGCTTCCTCCTCAATCTCAGGGACCTTCTCTTTTCCCTTAGATTCACCAATCACCAAGGTTCCCTTTGCCCTTGCTCTCTCTCTTTCCCCCTTTTTGGCATTATCAAAACACTGGGGCTTTAGTTCACTCATTGAGACTGAGAGGTGTGAGTGGGCCTGAGTGAGGGACTTCAACTCCTGCAGTAGATAAACATTCTCATCATGAATGTTTTGCATTTTATCATCTGCCATGCTCAAGAAGGTGTGAACAAGCTTCATCTTTTGGGAAACAATGGCATCCAATGTGGCTTTCAGTGATTGATCAAGTTTGGCCTGAAGTTGATCAGTGAGGTTGGCCACAACTTGATCAGACACTTTGGCCATGAGTTCAACAGTGAATTTCTCAGCAGCCTCCTTCACCATTGCAGCTTTCAACTCTTCTACCTTCTTTCTCTGGGCTGTTGTCCTCTGCCTTAAAGCATCCTTGATTGTCTTTCTCAAGGCTTTCACATTATGCTTGTACAAATCTTTGAGACCCTGCTGTTCTTTCTTCACTGTTCTTGTGAATTTACCCATAGCATCTTTGGCTTTTGTCACTTCAGTTGAAACTGTTTGCAGTCCAGATTCAACTCCACATATTCTTGCATCAAGAGTTGGCAATATCACTTCTTCTGACCCTGTTAGCCTCATCTCCACAGAGGCTAGAGTCTTGCCTTGGCCATCTAAGGTATCAACAGTTGTTGCATGAGCCTTCTCAACTTCCCTGACCAGTGTGTCCAAATTCTCTGACTGCTGTTCAATGATGGATGCAGTCTGAGTAGCAATTTGAAAGTGAGCCTCAGAGGTGTTGGCTTGTTCAAAGTAGATCTGGTTAAGTGTGGACACATTTGCTGAAACTGCTTCAAGATCAGTGTCAGCATCAACTGGTATATCTGTCAGGGAGGCATCTGCAAAAATTTGCTCAAGAGTGACAGCAACAGAATCTGCAAAACTAATAGTGTTAGTAAAAACTCCCTCATCTCCCTCAATTTCTTTTTCTCCCATAAGGTCTGATACATCAGCACCTTCTCTCTCATTTTCAACTATATTCTTTTCTTCTTTATTCTCAAGAGATAGACTCACATTCACTGGAGAATCAGGCCTCCTTTCACCAAGGGATTCATCAAGTTCAGATTTGACTTGAAGAATATCCTGACTCTCATATTGGGCTGCACCCAATATTTCTACTTCCTCACCCTCTATTTGTGGTGCACTCAAGGAACCTGTAATCACACAATCCTCACCATCATCTCCCTCTGATTTTTCAGCACTATCAGCCTTTTCAACTCCTTCAATGCCTAAACCTGACACCTCCATATCCTCAACAGGATCCACAGAGGGCAGTTGTTGGGAGATCACAGAGCTTGGGCATCCCAAGGCCACTGAGTCATCCTGAATGACTAAAGGCTGGTCAATGTCCAACTTGCCTGACATTGATGAGGCTTTAGCCAAACTAGCTTCTCCCATGGAAGTCTCAGCATTGTCAAGCTGTGCCTCAGGTTCAGAAGAACCATCCTTGGCCAATGCATCTTGGACTGAGTTACCATCTTTGGTCAACTCCTCTGAATGATCAGAGTCCTTCACAGAATGAAAGGTCAAGTAATGTACCTGAGCTGAGTTGAGGCCTGGGGGATTGGGATTGGTGTGATCATCATCATCATCATCATCATTATCATCAGATGGGCTGTCAGGATGCTTGATTCCTTGTGCTATTCTCTCTCTTTCAGCAAGCACCTTCTCATGAACAATGGTGCAAAATAGGGCCTCAGTGGTTAATACACTGGTCTTCTTTACATTTGCAAAATGTAGCAGCCTATTTTCCTCAACCTGCCACCAGTTGGCACCCTTATCCTGAATAGCCTGAGCTATTTCCACAATAGTTCTATCTTTGATCTCAACAAGTGCTCTGAGATCATAGAACTGTTGTTGCAGCCTGGGATATGCCTTCAATCCTGGATATAATTCATCCACATTGGCTCTTGCAATCTGCCTCAACATTCCCTCATAGGTGTACTCTTCACCACTATCATCTCCAGAAGAGTTGGTTTGGGATTCAGGAAAGTTGGATTGGGATTCAGGTAAGCTTGGCTGAATTTCAGGTAAGTTGGGTTCAGTAGGGTTGGGTTCAGGAGAGGTCAAAACAAGTTGGGATTCAGGTTCTTTTGAGAGCATTGTGCCTAAAGAGGTAATTGGAATGGCTGGAATGGGTGGGAAAACAACTTGATCACCTTCTTGAATAGCAGTTTCAAGAAGTTTGGTATATGAGAGAAGTCTTGGATCAAGGGGGGAAAAAGGTCTATCTTCAAGATTGACCAAATCTGCCAGCACATCAAGACCTATTCTATCAGGTGCACCTTCAGGGGAGTAAACCTTCTTGGCAATGATTGGGGCATCTTCAGGAGTCTTGCACTCCTCTTCTTCTTGCCTTGGAGATATTCTTCTAGATTGAATATCAGGGGAGTTGGCTTCAGGGCTGTTGGGTTTTGACTTTGACTTGGAGTTAGACTTGCTTGCCTGTCTAATCTCCTTGAAGAACTCTTTCTCCTTCTTTTCTTCTTCCATCATCCTCTGCTTCTCAGAAGTCTTGATGATTCTTCTTCTCCTTTCATACCTTGTTCGCTGGTCAAGGTCTCTGAATTCTGTGATTGTCTCAGGTTGTAGTGGGACAATCTCTCTGAATACTTCACCCTCTTCAGGAGGGTTGACTCCTTCCTCAGCCACCTTCTCAATTTCCTCAGAAGTGGCTCCTCCACTCCTTGACATGCTTTAAGGGGAAGATTCACTTAGAATCTGCTTCATCTTCTTCATCTTTGGCTGGATTTTGGGTGATTGTGCTTTCCTTTTCCTTGGAGAGGCTTTGGTTGATGGAACAGTGGCAACAGCTTTCTTGGAGGCAGCCTCCTGCTTTCTCTTTTCTGTCCTTGAAGACAGCTTTCTAAACATCACCTTTTGTGCAGGAAAAGGCTTTGGCTTTGCTTGGAGATGGGTGTAATGAGCAAATCTTTCCAAGAGCAGACTGGCTCTTGTGCAAAATTGGAGTCTTCCTTCAACCACCACCTTGTGGTGCTTCATCTCCTTAAACTTAAAATTTTCATTCATCATCTTGTCAAGAATGAAATTTTTCCAGTTGAACTTGACTCTCTTCTCAGCAGAGTCAATCACAGCAGCCATCACTCTCAACTTAGGCATACTGATTTGTTCAACACTCCCTGAGTGGCTTAACAGACTTTTTACAACGCAATCAAACAAGTGTCTGTAAGGAAGCTTTAAAGTGTTCTTGTTCTGAGCACTTACAAGTTTCTTTGGTTCTATCATCCAAGAGTAGTAGAACTCCTGATCATCTCCTTCCTTGTACAATTCTGGATTCTGGCCTTCTGATGGTAGCCCAAAGCTAGCATCTATATCCTCTGCAGTGAAGATGATGGAGTGTTGGCTTTCTTCATCTTCATCTTCTTCAGCATATGTGAGCTTGGTGCACACATCTCCCTTTTTCCCTTTCCATCTGAGATGGGCAAAGAATTCTGCCATGAATGGATTCAGGCATGAATCAGGCTTGGTGCCAAGGAACTTTTCTAGCCCTGCCTCCCTCAGCCATTGGAGGACTTGTTGAACTTCTGTGTCTGGGCTATCAAAGGCTACCAGCTTTTCAAACCAAAGGGAATTTGGGTTGCTAAGATAAGAGAAATCAATGTCCAAGGAGGAATCATTGAAATCTACAAGTTCTTCTCTCTTGATCTTAGGTGCCATGGATAATATGAGAGATTGGTAGGTTTTTTTTTTGGAAAGGAGTTGCAGGTTTGAGAGTTTGAAGAAAATCTTAAGGGTTTTTTGAAATTTTGAGTGCGTAAGGATGGTGGTGAAAACTGAGGAGTTTATATATGTGGGGAGTTTATTAACCTTGGTTAAAAAAAACTAACCGTGGGTAATAAGTATGACCAATTGGATAATGTGTGGTAATGGGATTGAGGCGGTTTGATGGAAGTTTAATGCAAATTAATGGTCTTGATGAAGGCTCAAGAATTCATGAAATCCCAATTAAGATTTTTGCATTAAATGCTGATTTGCCTTTTTGGTGGTAAAAATCTTTATAGCACACTCCATCCTAAAATGGCCTACTCTTAGACCAAGAAACCTCTTAAATGTCTAATCAATGCTAAAAATAGCAATGATTATCTAATTAACTCGGACAAACATCCTGAGGTGTGCTTTAGTTTCTGTGTAGGTCAAACTGCCTGATGAACTTGCCTGAGTGGGTCCCAAAGTTGCTGACTGGGTCCCACTTGGACAAATCCCCTGACCAACATTGCTGAACATCATAGGGACAACCTTGCTGAGTTTCCCTCTTTGGCTGACAGCTTCAGTGAGGTTGGTCAACTTTGCTGAAGTTCAACTTTGATGAACTTCCCCCTTCATATGAGCTTTCTTTCCTCATTTTTCCATCTTGCCTGGATCAAGTAACCCCAATTCAGCTGACAATTCCAAGAACCTTGCTTCAGCTAGAGGCTTGGTCAAAATATCAGCTTTTTGCTTATCAGTGTGAATTTTGACAAGCTTGATATCTTTCTTCTCCACATGATCCCTTATGAAATGATGCTTGATGTCCACATGCTTGCATCTGGTGTGGAGCACTGGATTCTGTGAGATGGCAATTGCACTATTGTTGTCACAGAATATTGGCACTTCATTTGTGATGACTTTGTAGTCTCTAAGTTGTTGCCTGAGCCAAAGTATCTGAGCACAACAACTTCCAGCTGCAACATATTCTGCTTCAGTTGTTGAAGTTGCAACTGTATTCTGCTTCTTGGAGAACCGTGAGATAAGCTTGCTGCCCAAGAATTGACATGTTCCAGAGGTGGATTTTCTGTCAATTCTGCATCCTCCATAATCAGCATCTGAATATCCAGTGAGCTCAATGTTGTCATCAGCTGGATACCACAATCCAAGATTCTCAGATCCCTTGAGATATCTTAGGATTCTCTTGGCAGCATCAAGATGGCTCTTCTTTGGATTTGCCTGAAATCTTGCACACACTCCAACTGCAAATGTGATGTCAGGCCTGATTGCAGTGAGATATAGCAAGGATCCTATGATTCCCCTGTAGTTAGTGGAGTTTGTTGACTCTCCACCTTCATCAGGATCCATCTTCCAGTTAGTATTCATAGGAATTCTGACTGGCTTGCTTGTAGCACATCCAAATTTTTTGATCATGTCCCTTGTGTACTTGGCCTGATTGATGAATATCCCCTTCTTTGATTGAGTGACCTGAAGTCCTAAGAAGAAATTCATCAATCCCATCATGGACATTTCAAATTTGCTCTGCATGAGTTTGGAGAACTTTTCACACATCTTCTCATTTGGAGATCCAAATATAATGTCATCCACATAGATTTGGACTAACAAGATATCATCTCCTTCACAGATTCTGAACAGAGTTCTGTCAACAGTGCCTTTGACAAAACCATGATCTAGAAGAAACTGTGATAAGGTGTCATACCAAGCTCTTGGAACTTGCTTTAAGCCATAGAGGGCTTTCTTCAATCTGTACACCTTGTTTCCTTCCTCAAAGCCTGGGGGCTGTTCAACATAAACTTCTTCTTTGAGCACCCCATTGAGAAATGCACTCTTCACATCCATTTGATACACTTTGAATTTCATGTGAGCTGCATATGCTAAGAAGAGTCTGATTGCTTCAAGTCTGGCCACTGGAGCAAAAGTCTCATCATAATCAATCCCTTCAGATTGACAATATCCTTTGGCCACCAGTCTTGCTTTGTTCCTCACAATGATGTCATTTTCATTTTTCTTATTTTTGAACACCCATTTGGTTCCAATGACATCTTGATGAGTTGGCCTATCCACCAGCTCCCATACTTCATTTCTGGTGAACTGGTTCAGCTCTTCTTGCATGGCTATGATCCAGTTGGTGTCTTGTAGTGCTTCCTCAATATCTCCTGGTTCTATTTCTGAAAGAAAACAACAAAACAAGGCACTTTCTCCATGAAACCTTCTAGTTTTGATCCCTTCACTTGGGTTACCAAGTATCAGGCTAGTTGGGTGGTCTTGCAACCAAGTCCTTCTAGACCTGATCCCTTCAAGAGGATTGTCCTCATCTGGTTTTGAACTGGGATTGGATCAATCAGTTCAATATCACCTTCAGGTTGGTTGACTCCTGGTTGATTGCCATCAGGTAGGTTGTCCAGTTTTTGACAATCATGAAGTTCAGGCTGGGCAACATCTACAAACACTGTCTCCTTGCTTTGAAGCCTTAATATGGTTGTTCTTTGTGTTATCTAATCAATATTCAGGTTTCTATCCCTGAACTCATTAATAGACTCATCAAACACAACATGAGGTGTTTCTTCCACAATAAGGGTTTTGCAATTGTAAACTCTGTAAGCTTTGCTGACTTGTGAATATCCAACAAATATTCCTTCATCAGCTTTGCTGTCAAAAGCTTTCAATTGCTCCTTCCCATTATTATGAATGAAACACTTACAACCAAATATGTGAAAATAAGCAACAGTGGGCAATCTACCTTTCCATATTTGATATGGGGTTTTACCTTGTCCTTTGGTGATTAAGGACCTGTTTTGAGTGTGACATGCAGTGCTAATGGCTTCAGCCCAGAACCTTTTAGGCAGTTTGGATTCAGCAATCAATGTTCTTGCTGCCTCTTTCAAGGTCCTGTTCCTTCTTTCAGCAACCCCATTTTGTTGAGGTGTTCTTGCTGCTGAAGTTTCATGTGTGATGCCATTCTTGCTGCAGTACTCATTGATGTATGAGTTTATGAACTCAGTGCCTTTGTCTGATCTGATCTTGACAATACTTAGGCCCTTTTCATTGCTCAATCTCATCATCAATTCTGGTAACTTGACTTGGGTTTCCTTTTTGTTCAGCAAGAATACTACCCAAGTGTACCTGGAAAAATCATCAACAACAACTAAAGCATATTTTCTTCCATTTATACTTACTGGGATTATTGGCCCAAATAAATCCATGTGCAGTAGTTGAAGAACTCTCTCAGTTGAGATGACAGGCTTTCCTTTGAATGAAGCTTTGATCTGCTTTCCTTCCTGACATGGCTGGCATATGTGTTCTTTGGTGAACACTTGATTTGGCAGCCCTTTAACTAGAGAGTTTCTTGCAATCTTGTTGATGGTTTTGAAGTTTAGGTGATTCAGTCTCTTGTGCCACAGCCAGCTTTGCTCACTTGTGCTTTTGGCAACAAGACAAACTGGTTCAGGGGTTTTGCTCCAATCTGCAAAATAGACATTTCCCTTTCTCACCCCTGTTAGTAGTACCTGTTGTGTTGATTTGTTCTTGATAGTACATTCATTTGGTGCAAATTCAACACAAAAACCTTTATCACAGATTTGACTTACAGACAACAAGTTATATTTTAGGCCTAGGACATATGAGACATCAGTAATTTTAACACTACCAATGTTTAATGTACCATAACCTCTTGTGATCCCTTGAGAGCTGTCTCCAAAGGTTACTGAAGGACCATCCTTTTCAATGAATTCTGAGAGAAGCTCTTTATTCCCAGTCATGTGTCTTGAACATCCACTGTCCAAGTACCATGCTGTTTTCTTGTTGATGCTTCTCTTCTTCTTGTGGTCCTTGCAGCCCTGCAAAGTCAAAATTTAGGTACCCTTTGAGTGTTGGGTCCAAGAGGGTTAGTTGTACCTTTTGGAATCCAAATCTGCCTGATAACTCTGATTGACTCAAAGTGACTGACTTGGTTTCCATCTACATACACAGTTTGACCCTTAAATGCCTTGGGTGATTTCTGTGTATAAGTGTTAGCCTTGTAAGTTTCAGGAGAATTAGTGAATTTCTTTGGGACATTTCTCCTGAAGTTATTAGGCTTAGGTGCAGCTTGGTAAGACTTTTGGGAATAAGGTTTTGGATGGCCTTTTCCATTTGGCAAGTAAGGTCCAGGCTTCCTGAATGTTTTATACCTATCAGAGGGGATTGGCCTTAATCCATTCAGTTGAGGTTGCCTCATTTGAGTTGGCCTTTTCTGAACAGGTTTTGGACAACTCCTCTGATGATGATTCAGATAGGTTGACCTTCCATTGGTTCTACCTTTCTGAACCTCATTCCTCCTGTAAGCAATGCCTTTAACCTTTTCCAAAGGTATGGGTTTAGGTACATTGTTCACTTGAGTTGGTATAAAACTTCTTTTACCTTTATCCTTGATCAGTGGTTGATTTACTTCTATTTCATTTTGTTGTGCCACTGATCTTACAAAAGTCATCTTAGAATTGCTTGATGAAGCAATGCTAAGATCAGGTGAGGGTTCAAATGGATTAAAACCTAATCCACCCTTTTGAGCAAATGGTCTTTGGAATCCTTGAATCTCCTCTATTGCCTTAGCAGATTTGTTCAAGGCAGACATTTTCATTTTTAAGCTCCCCTCACTTAATTTTAGAGTATCAAATTCACTTGAGAGATTGTCAAATTTTGCTTGAAGAATTCTAAGATCAAAATCCTTTTTCCTTAAGGCCAGCTCTTGATCATCAATCAACTTTTGTTGTTCAGAGACTTTGAGAGACACTTCCTCAAGTTCTCTCACAATCTGCTGATACAACTCAGTTGATTTAATGTCAAGCTCAGGTTCAGGAAGGTTGGGAGTTTGAGCTTTCGAATTCAGTAGCTCATTTTCTCTAAGTGCTATATTGCATACTTCTCTTAGTCTGGTGAAATCCTCAAATAGTTTTACAAAGTTGAGTTTTAAAGGGATTTCACTGGACTCATGTGTGTTAATTGAAGAACTGGAAGAACTAGAAGATGAACATACCTCATCATTTTCAAGTGCCATTTGACAGTCATCATCACTGTCACTGTTGGAGAATAGTCCATCATCAGAAGAGTAGACACTCTCTTCACTAGTTGAATCTCCAGCTACCATAGCCTTCATGCTGTTCAGCCTCTTGTCTCTTTTGTTCTGCCTTTCCTTTCTTTCTTTGGCACTAAGGTCAGGACAATCATACTGAAAGTGACCCTTCTTCTGGCAGTTGTAACACACATCTTCATCATCATTCTTCTTGCTTGAGGACTCCTTCCTCCTTGATGATGATGGTTCACCTTTGCTGAATTTCTTTCTATCAGCATATCTGTCTTCTTTCTTTTCATCAGAGACTTTGTCCTCTGATTTATGTTCAGGAGAACTGAATCTCCTTCTGGTTCTGTTATCTTGGTAGAACTTCTTGTATCTACCAAATCTGGAGTTGAGCTTCTCAAATCTTCTAGCCATGAGTGCCAGCTCCTCCTTTATTTCAGATTTTGAAACAGATTGAGAGGACCTTTAAGTAATCTTCTTTTCTGTTTCAGCAGCTTTGAAGGCAACACCTTTGTTTGAGGAGGATGGCTCTTCATGCACCTTCTTTCTGTTGAGATCAAACTCATATGCCTTGAGTTCAGAAAATACTTGCTGCATTGGCATGTTGTCAAGATTGCTAGTATTTTGCATCATGACAGAGTATATATCCCACTTGGATGTGAGACTTCTTAAGATCTTCAAGGCAACTTCTATTTTGGCATAGAACTTGCCAAGAGAGTTTATCTCATTCATGATGTCAGTGAACCTGCCATCAAGATGATCAATAGTTTCATTGGCTTCCATAGAGAATTGTTCATATTTTTGGATAGCCACTTGAAGTTTGTTCTCCTTGATCTTTTGGGTACCTTCACACATAAGTGCTAAGGTATCCCAAATCTCTTTTGCTGATGTGCAGTGATACACTCTTCCCATCACTGCATCTGGAATAGTCTGGTACAGTGTGTTCATTGCAATGTAGTTCAGGTTGTGCCTTTTTCTTTCCTCAGCTGTAAAGTCATCTTCATCCTTTGGCAGCAACTCCCTTGGATCTGCTTTCTGAGCATCAGTGAGCTTGGGATTTGCTTTGGTGAATGTGAAGGGCCCTCTGGTGATGACTTTAAGCATCTCATCATGCTGACAAGCAAGATGTGCTCTCATCCTGATCTTCCAGAAATCATAGTTCTCAATTGAGAACATTGGCAGTTTGTGATGAGAAATATGGTTGACTTGGTTTGGACCCATATTGTTGATGGTGTTGACAGCATCTCCTGGAACTGCATTGTTAGCCATTTCAATGGATGTAATATAAGATGAACACAGATAAAATTTTCAGAAATTTGGATCAGTTCAGTGACCACAGAAAATTTGATTTTGAAAATCAGTTGGATTTTCAGAAGCAGTGGTCTATGAACCCCTGCTCTGATACCACTTGTTGGTCCTTGGTGGAGTATAACACAAGTGTATGGGGGGGGGGGGAATGCACTTGTGTATGCAAATTCTTTTCTTTTTAACAAAACTGGTCTTATCAGGCAGGTTGTCTTACAACTGGCCTGAGTGTGATCTTTGATAGATACTTGTCCTACTGATTACTATTGAGTGATCAGTTGGCTAGATATCTAAAAGAGTTGCTAAGTGCGGAATGTGGTTGGCCTTTGACTTAAATAAATACTCCAAGTTAATTTCTGAAAAGACAGTTATCAAGGACTTTGTCCAAAACAAATTTTCTCACTTACTAGAGTTTGTTCTTTGAAAATTGTTTGAATATGAATGCAATAAAGAATGCAGTAAGTAAGAGACACACAAGTTTATAGTGGTTCAGAGACTCAAGCTCCTACATCCACTTTCCCTGATTGAACAGGATAATTCCTTCACAATGGAATTAGCTTGTTTTATAGTGCCAAGGTGCACTGATCAACAACACTCTCTTAGTGTTTTGATCCCTAGGATAATCTGAGTCCTAGTGCTCAATCTCACTGAGTTAAGACTGTGTTTCACTCTAACAGTCCTTAACTCCTCACTTCTACAACAAACACTCTCTTCACTAAATGAGATAAGGTTTGAGGTTTGGTTCCAACTAGTAGAGATATCCTTTACAATGAGAACAGATGTAAAGGCTTAGGATATCTCAATGCTAAGCTAGGATGTTTACAAAGAATGGCTTAGCTAATTTGAAGTGATTCAGGAAACTTGGGATTCTTGTGAATAGCTTGGTTTCATTTGAAAGCTTAATATGAGTTTGATATCTTGTAGTTGGATTCTGAATCCCTTTGATCACTTCTGTATATATAGGCATATTTGAAAAACTATCCGTTGGAGAGATAGCAATTCAAACATGTCTATTTGCAGCACCATTGAAACGGCTAAGAAGCTTGACTTCCTTTTATCCACTGTGTAAAAGGGCTCTTCAATGGTTGCTTGAATGAATGTGTTGACTTCTGAAAAATGCGGCTGAGATGACTTGTGACAGTTTCCAAATAAGCACACTTCCCAAGGTTGATTTGTGGCAGAATCTACACTCAACCAACGGTCAGATGGGACAAGCTCCCTGAACATTCTTTCTGCTGTTTTAGAATGTTCCAACATTCATTCAATGCTTCACTCTTTAATGCTCTAAGTCTTCAATGCTTGGTTCAGGCATGATTGGCAATAAATGCTTCATTGAATGTGTCTTCAGTAAGCTTTTGACATTCAATTCTCTTGGTCATTTGTACTTCAACTGTCTTGATCTTTTGCATTTATGAGCACAGCTTTAGTGTTCTTGATCTCTTCAGCCCGGTTGTCCACTTGGTCAGCTGTCCTGATGCTTCAGCAACTTTGGCCTCAAGACTTAATACCTATCAAGCTTTCTAACATATAGCATTGGACAACTATCCTGAACTCTAAAATCTCACAACATTTCTGAGATTTTTAACTTAAGCATTCTACATACTCAAGTGTTCTGGGACAACTTGCCTGAACAATAACTTGAGCATATCTCAACTAATCTGTACATCATCAATCAGGGGTTTTGGTATCTAGATCAAAATCATTTTATTCCCAACATGAACTATGTTGAGTTATGAACTTACTGTATAAATCTTGTACGAATTGAGCCAACGGTTTAAGAGATATGAATTTTTAAAGAATATGTGTCAAAACTACTAAAGCAGTGACTTTGGAGGCTTATATCTTTTAAACGAAAAATGATTTTGACACGAAACCAACGTGAGTATAATCTACATATGGTAGAGAGTCTGAATGTAAAATATTACACAAATTGGTTGGATAGAACGAGAGATATTCACGTTTGAAAATCAAGCAGTAAGCTGGGAAAAACTGGAAAAAACAGATCACAATTTCAGGTTCAGTACTTCGGAAGCACTTTTACTCGACTTCGAGATGCGTTTTTCACAAACCCTTTTCTTTCCAATAAACTTGATATAGTATAGTGTATTTACCCCAAGATTTCATGTTAATTCAATTAGTCGTTTGACGAGAAATGATTGACGAACATATGCAAAAATTCACAGTTTTAAAAGATGTCCAATTTTGCAAAATCACAAAATATTATCTTCGGAGCCACAATTAAATTCTGGAAAAACATCTACGTTGATAGAAATATATTGAAAGGCTATGGAAACAAATTTTGTTGGTATTAAACAGCTATAGCTATTTTATTTTAAATTTCCGAGTAAAAAGGATCAAAACTAAAACAGGCGTAATCGTACCCAAATCCATAAAAATATTCGGCATATGTTAAATCTTTTTAAAACAGATTTTGGAAATGTTTCTTAAAGATCTAAATGTCTACTTTATAGTTAAGCAAATTTTCCGCAAACAATGATACTAGATCGTAGAGACAATACAAAATGCAAAACTAGAACTCTATCTATCTTAACTGACGTTTCTATATAAGTACTTTAATTAATTGCGTATTTCATAATATATGTGCCGAATGGATGCTTTTTTATTTGTGGATTATTTGTGTGTCAAGTGTAAATACAATGTTAATATATTAATTTATTATCACTATCATTATTTGTGCTAATAAAATAAAAATAATGTTTTAAATATAATTAAGTTAGGTCCTACTTTAATTGCATTATTTTATAAGTTGCTCGTATGTGATTGTTAAGTGAGGAACATGTTTAAATTAAATATGTGTTAGTATTATTGTTATTACGACTATTTTAAATACATTATTTATTATTTGAGTATTAGTACCATTTTTGTGTATATGCTGATTAAACACTATTAAAGTTTTTAAAATGTTGTTGATTTTACAAAAGTCATTTAATTCAAATATCTATATAAACTCGATTTAGTTATCTTAATTTATATGTTGCTTCTTTTAAGTTATTAAGTGATGTAAGTGTTTAAATTATTAATATGTTGCTCCATAATTTGCTATTATTTGTTGAAGCACGCCAATTGATAAATGTTAAAATGTATTTGTTTGAATTTATTATTTTGATATTACTTGTCATGTGATTATAGGATTTACTCATAAAGGAAAATTGTTAAGATTAAGAAACAAGAGTTCTGATAATAATTAAATATTCAAGAAAACGTGCTAGGCGAAGTGCTGCCCAATCAGAGCTCGGACGGCCCCTTCTGTGTTACGCTTGCTAAAATCATTCAAGAAGTTTGTAGCTTTTCTTAAAAGTTAACCAGGTGGGTGTCATTACTGTATTGCAGTAATGTTATATGGACTGTTGGTGTATTCTGAACTGAACTAAACAAACTTCAACATATAACTAAGAACACAAGAATACAACAATAATTATAATATAATATTATTAATATTATGATATGAAATGTGTAAATTACGATTTCACGGAGGTGGCGGGAAAGTGTTTATGGGGGTAGCATGTGGTAGAGTCGCTACCAGTGTCCCAAATATGTGTTTCACGGAGGAGGCGGGAAAGTGTTTATGGGGGTAGCATGTGATAGAGTCGCTATCAGTGTCCTAGAAGGAGGTGAAAGCGTTTTGGGGGTAGCATGTGGTAGAGTCGCTACCAGTGTCCCATATGATATGTGAAAAATTGTGATATATTATTTATGATATATATATATGAATTTTGATAATTATGAATAAGGATATATTGTAAATCCTTAGTGAATGAAAGTTCACTACCAAAAGATTTAAATCCCAGTGAATAACAAATTCACTATCCAAAGAATAATAATAACTCACGATAAAATATTAATACTAATTATTTTGGCGTACTGCCAATCTGTATAATAGCGTACAAGGATATCCACTGAGATTTTTATCTCACACCCCAAAACTAATATTTTCAGGTTATGATCGAGAGGGGCCGGCGTTGCAGCAGGGATGACACAGTGTTTTTCCCATATTAAGATGTTAAAATATATTGTGTTTTATGAAAGGCTATATTTATTTTGATGTTGAGTAACAAACTTTCTTAAAGTTACTCGATGACTAATATGTAAGCTATCTTTAAACCGACTGCTATTTTTATCATGTTCTAAGTTTTAAAATAAATGGGCCACACTACTTCTATTGCAACTCATAACTATCTTTAAATTATTTCCGCTGCAAAACTCTTATCGATTCACTTGTATTATATATTTTTAAAGAAAATTTTAGGTTCGATTTTTCGGTCACTAAGTGGCGACCCGAATTTAGAGTGTTTAAGCTTAAAGGGCTGCATTCCGGATTCGGGGCGTTACAGTTATTAGAAGAAAATTAGTCTTCCAATATTTAAGGAATAATCTGGGATTTAAGAAAATTAGTCTACCAACTGAAATGAGACACTTAAGGAATGAGTTTGAATTAGTGGATTACCTTTAAACTAATGATCAAATCCACCGGTTATTATTAATATAATAAAATTATATTCTAAAATCAAGTAATTCCCTTAAATCCGCATCTTATAAATATTGGAATTGAGAGTTTATTTGAAACGTATATTGATCATAATTTATGTAAAATAGATATCCATAAAATCTATTAATATAAAATATATATATACTACTCCTTAATATATATATTAAACGTCTTATATATTATCACTATATATATCTATCATATATTTATTCTATTTTAAATTAGTATTTTATACATTTTATAACTAATGGTAATTAAATTATCGGGTGTTACATTCTACCGTCCTTAAAATAAATTTCGTCCTCGAAATTTAGTTACTAACCCTGATTACCACCTTGAACCATGTCTTATAAAATTCAATTACCTCAGAAATGAAGAATGTCATCTAATCTAAGTCCATTCTACTATCAATAAATATTTTATCATACCTACTCTATCATAATTCTTACATAATTTTTATTGTAAATTGTACCAATTTCAACGGTATAATTTTTAAGGTGAAAATATATAAAAAAAAATTCTCCATTTTGACCAAAAAAGGATCGAGTATAATTGGGTTGATAAAAGTAGTTTTGGTTGCAAAGTTGATGTAATTAAGGGATGAATAAGCAGATTTCTCGCTAAAATATTATTCAGCCAAATTAAATTTCAAACTAAGTCAACAAAATTATGGCCAGTAACGTGGGCAATACATAATATATTTACATAGTTTATATATGTATATATATATCTATATATAAAATATATTATTATTAAATCTCTTAAAAATATGTAAATAATAATTCAAATAATATAAGCATATGTATATTAAAAATAATACATATACTCACTGTAATCTCTTTTAAAGAATTATCTTATACATATCTTATCTTATGCATATCTTATTATAATCGATGGTGATTAAAATATCTGGTGTTACATTCTATCCCCCTTAAAATAAATTTCGTCCTCGAAATTTAGTAACGTACCATTAACTTGAACGAGGACAACCATTAACTTGAACGAGGACATTCACGTGCCCTATGTCCTGGTTGCTTACACCGAACGCATTTTCCTAAGAGAATTCAATTGTCTTAGATCTAAGGATGGTAAATGTCATCTAATCTTAACACCTAGTCCATATTGTCTATCAATCATCATATTTCCTAAAAAATATAAATAATCGTCCCAACTACCAATATATCATACTTATGTGTCGTAACTATCAATAATCATATCAATATCAAAACTAACAATAATCGTGTGTCATGCGATTATCTTTCCATAATCGATAAGTAACATAGCATCTATTAAAATGTCATACCTTGGAGTTGAAGCAGTGGGCGGTGGTGGATGCCATAACTTAAACTAGATAATGCATGATCTTTTGTAAAAATCATTTTTTTTTTCAGAAAAAGAGAATAAGCAACACAAAAACACATTTTTTTTACAAGTCTAAACACTTTTTTTTTTTACAAGTCTACAAGAACGTAGACCTGCTCTGATACCACTCTGTCACATCCCGATTTTAGGGCCTAGATGAAAATACTATACACTCTAGTATTTGACTTAAAATATGCATATTTTATAAAACTTGGCAGCGGAATTAACTTGGTAAATAAATACTCAAAACACATTTAAGAATATTAAAATTTAACTTCAACTAATGAGTGCCAAATCTTGTCCCAAAAAGAGATGTGAAAATTTCTAAAATGAAAATAGTTTAAAATTTTAAATTCAAATAATTAAAAATAATTAAATAAAATAGCATGAAGGCATTTCTTAATGACATGTGCTCCATCCACCGTCCCTCCACTTCAACTCCTTCAATCTGTAAAAAGTTAAATGGATTGGGGTGAGTAAAACAACTAGCTCAGTGGGATTAACTTTGTCATAGTTAAATATAACGTACAAATAAAATCGTAACTCACAAACATGCATACAATTTCATAAGCTTGTTGGCAAAGCCAACCATAATAACATAGGCTTGTTGGATGAACCAACCATAAGTTTGCTGGATAAACCAACCATAATAACATAGGCTTGTTGGATAAACCAACCATAAGTTTGTTGGATAAACCAACCATAATAACATAGGCTTGTTGGATAAATCAACCATAAGTTTGTTGGATAAACCAACCATAAGATGTAAGATGCAGCAAGAAATAAAATCACTCATACGAAATACTTAAAAATGACAAAGTAGGTAATCAAGAAAATACCACCTTAATTCTTAAGTAGTCTCGTAAATGCGTAACTTGAATTAATGCAAGAGTTCCTCGTCACCTATAAAAATAAGTGTTATCTTAGAATTATTATTAACACATTAATGAGTTCTAGAGTTATTTACTAATTAAGGTGAACAAACGGGTGTTAAGCTATTGTTTTAATAATTTAATCGCTTAATACTAATAAATATATACCTACATCAGATAACTAAATAATGAAGTGATAATTAATATGTATATGATTTAAGATTATCATGATAAATAAATTAGATAACTAATAGATTATGATTAAATTAATAACATATGTTTTATTGACCTTACTGGACTTAAGCCTGAATTCTTGATTACAAAATCATAGGCAACAAACTAATTAAATTACAGCATGCCTATTAATGCCGTATAAAATAATTTCGATAAACTCATATTTGTCTATATTATATATATATATATAATTAGTTAACATAAAATAATAAAATAAGAGAAAATGACATTGTGCTGAGTTTGACTACGGATCTATATAAGATTAAGAGTATGAGCCCTACTCCATAACTAAGAGGGTAAGAACGAAAGAACCATTTATATAAATACCCATTTACGTAATAATAATTAAAATTTAAGTCTGAATAGTTTGAAACCAATATCAACATAATACTAGAATTTAAGCCTACACATGTATACTTTATATTCAAATGGGCGAAGGATATTTAACAGTACAACTAGTCCCAAATTCAAAGTGAAAGAATTGAATATTAGAATAAATGAAGAAATAGCTAGATACCGTTCTCGATAAACACCGGAGAGGTTGAAAGCAGAGCCTTTCAATTCAGCGAGACACCCGATGTGGATGATAACGACTCGATCATTAATTGAGCTAGGTTTAAAGTGTTTAGGACTAGAGGTTTTCTTTTGTAGGGTTTCTTGTGAAAATTACCGTGTGATTAAATAAAAGAGGAGATATAATATTAGTTGAGAATAATGTAGAATTAGGAGAATAATCTGGGATTTGGAGAGTTATTAGAAGAAAATTAGTCTTCCAATATTTAAGGAATAATCTGGGATTTAAGAAAATTAGTCTACCAACTGAAATGAGACACTTAAGGAATGGGTTTGAATTAGTGGATTACCTTTAAACTAATGATCAAATCCACCGGTTATTATTAATATAATAAAATTATATTCTAAAATCAAGTAATTACCTTAAATCCGCATCTTATAAATATTGGAATTGAGAGTTTATTTGAAACGTATATTGATCATAATTTATGTAAAATAGATATCCATAAAATCTATTAATATAAAATATATATATACTACTCCTTAATATATATATTAAACGTCTTATATATTATCCCTATATATATCTATCATATATTTATTCTATTTTAAATTAGTATTTTATACATTTTATAACTAATGGTAATTAAATTATCGGGTGTTACAGTTCCCCAGAAGCATTTTTCCTGCTATATCCAGCAAGGTTTGAAACTTCACATCCATCTGTGGTTTTCGAACCCCAGTGGCATCCTTTGCCTTGATTTGTCCATTAGTGAACATCTCAATATATTCCTTTTCCTTACCCATTATGTAGGTCGATATATTTACCTTTCCACTGGGTAGATCAAAGAGATCTCGAAGCACATCTCGAGTAATCTTCACTTTGTGTCCACCCATATAACTTTCAACATACGAACCCCTTAACACAACTTTCGAATAAAAAGCCAACACATCCTGCTCGTATACGTTTGCTGGTGCTGCCTTGAGAAATTCATGAAGGTTGAGGTTGAGGCAGCGAATGAGTATTTCCTTGTTTTCTTCTGTGTGTTTCCCTTTGAAATATAGGGCATTCTCAGTAAAAATCTTGCCCTGTTTCGACCATTTTACAGTATCAAGAGTTCCGGTGATCTTGGTCTTCTCATTGTAGATCTCAATAACACCCATTATGATATTGTGTGAATGAAAGAAAGTGGTAAAAGGATAGAATGCTTTGATGAATGAATTTCAGAGCGAGAGGGTTATTGAGTAATCAAGAATTTTGAGAGCGAAAGGGTTTTGAAGAATGGCTTAAGGGTTGGTTATATACTCCAGAATTTTCGAAAGAGGTTGTTTTGATCCAACGGTCAAGAGTAGGTTGTAGGGGAGTAACAATCGAGATGAGCCCTTTCACCTTCAGCCCATTAAAATAAATTTTGCCGGCTTAATTTGCCATGTGTCAATCTCTGATTCGTTGGCAAAATTGTAATTGAGAGTAAATGACATAATTACCAAAAATAGACGTTGTGACTAAATTTGATAATTGCGGTAATTTCAATCAATTAAGGCCGTTTTTATATAAGTAACATACATTCCTTATATAGTCTTTTCCCATAATTACATTCAGAGTTAAAATCTAGAATGAATTGTTTAAACAATCTAATCTTCAAGCTTGTTGGATAGGCGTGATCTGATCAGCAGAGTAAGTCTTCTGATTTGGCTGGTAAGTCTGCTGGTCAGCTGAGTTGGTCTCCTAATCAGCTGAGTACATCTTATGAGCAACTGAGTAAATCTTCTGAGTATGTTAGGCCTCCTAGTTTGATGGATCTTTCTTTAATTCCCCCTTAACCGTGTGGAACCTTCTTCGCCATATGAAGCTGGTCAGCCTAGATGACATTCCACTGGTTTAAGTTGGCTCCACCATTAGAAGGGTTGTAGCATCTAATGTGCTCTTATTGAATTTCTTTGCCTCAACTTCCTCTCTTGTAGGAGGGAGAATTTGGAAGGTGCTTCAATGGAGCATGTGAGAAAAGAGAGAAGACGGGTCCTCTTGATTTGTTTTGGCAAGGTACTCTTTGTGAAAGAGCTCTGCATGTTGAACTTCTCCCTGGAGAAGAAGCTCTGCTTGCTTAGTACCTTGTCTTTTGCATCTCTTCTTTCTTTTCTTTTCAACGTAACCTTCTCTTCTTTCTTTTCTTTTCAGAGTATACGTATATTGGGTGACCCAAGTATGCTTTGCTATACCATCTCCATCTGTTGGACAGATCTTCATTGCCTTCACCCATGACCTTGGTTGGGGGATGATGTCCATGCCATCTTTCCTTGCAATTTTCTCCATACCTGAAAAGATAAGCGTTAGCAATTTTGTGTTTATTCAATTGATCTCATGAATACCTCCTTTTATAGAGGCAGATATGAGATAGTGGGGAGAAAGACGACAAGAATTATGAGTTGATAGGTCTGAGTTTTTGAAAAGGTTACTTCTTAAGATCAACAATGAGATTTTTTATCTAAGGGTTCATATTTAAAGATGTTCAGACTTTATCTATGGAATGCAGAAATTATAAATTTGAGCATGAGTTATTTGATGTCCGTACTCAATTTGTCTATTGTTGAGTCGGTTAAGTTGGTGTATTAAGCCAACCTAGTGTTTCTCAATAGTATATTGTATCTATGTATAAGAATAGACTATTTTATAAAGAATATTCTAACATTATACATATGCATACATTATTTGAATACATTCTTCAACTAACTTTGTTCAAATTGTATGGATATATGAATACTATGAAAAGCATATAAGTAGAGTGTTTTTATCAAGGATTTTTAAGATATTATGGATTCCCCCTTGATTGAATAACTCTATATTTTTCCCTCAGCTTTATTTATCTTCATTGGGAATTACTTACCTGAAGATGAGGGTGTTTATTCACCTCATCTGATTCTTTCCTTCCTAGTCTGCTGCAGTTGGATCAGTTGAGGTTTTCTCAGCTGACTTATGTTCTTCATAGGGATGTGTCAAGTAGTCCTAGGTTATAGCATAGACTCTTGAATCTCTCTTCAGCTAGGGGCTTAGTCAAGATATCTGCTCTTTGGATATCTGTGTGAATTTTCTCCATCTTGATGTCCTTCTTTTCAAGATGATCTCTTATGAAGTGGTGACGAATATCGACATGTATGCATCTTGTGTGGAGGACTGGATTTTGAGTGATGGCTATAGCACTGCTGCTATCACAGTAGATGGGGACTTATCTTGCTTCTACATTGTAGTCTTTTAGTTGTTGAACTAGCCAGAGTAGCTGACTACAACAACTACGAGCTGCCATATATTCTGCCTCAGTGGTGGAGGTTGCAACTGATGTTTGCTTCTTTGAGAACCATGATATCAACTTGTTGCCTAGAAATTGACAGGTTCCTGGTGTGGATTTCCTATCTATTCTGCATCCACCATAGTCAGAGTCAGAATATCCACTCAATTCTATATTGTCATCAGCAAGGTACCACAGTCCTAAGTTGATTGTTCCTTTTAGATATTTGAGGATTTTCCTTGCTACTTCTAGATGACTTTGCTTTGGGTTGGCTTGAAATCTGGCACATACTCCTACAGCAAAAGTTATGTCTGGTCTGCTGGCTGTAAGGTATTGAAGAGATCAAATAAGTGATCTATATTCAGATTGGTCGACTGCTTTTCCAGACTCATCTGGTTCCATCTTGAAGGATGTCATCATTGGAATTCTTGCAGTCTTGCTCTGTTGAGCTTTGAATCTTTCCAATAGGCTTTTAGTATACTTGGATTGATTTATGAAGATCCCTTCTGGACTCTGCTTTACTTGGAGTCCTAGAAAGTAATTCATTTCACCCATCATGCTCATTTCAAACTTTCCTTGCATTAGTTCAGAGAACTTCTTACACATCTCTTGATTGGGTGATCCAAATATAATGTCATCTACATATATTTGCACCATTAGAATATCATCTCCTTCTTGTATTCTGAATAATGTTCTATCCACTTTGCCTTTAGTGTACCCATTGTCAAGAAGAAACTGTGACAAAGTATCATACCAAGCTCTTGGTGCTTGCTTTAGACCATAGAGAGCCTTCTTCAGACGATATACTTGATCTCCTCTTTCAAAGCCTGGGGGCTGCTCTACATATACTTCTTCTACCAAAATTTCATTTAGGAAGGCACTCTTGACATCCATTTGGTATACTTTGAAACCCATATATGATGCATAAGCTAGAAATAGTCTGATGGCTTCTAGTTTGGCGACTGGAGCGAAGGTTTCATCGTAGTCAATTCCTTCAGATTGTGAATAACCTTTTGCAACCAATATTGCCTTATTTCTAGTTATCACATCATTTTCGTCCTTTTTGTTCTTGAACACCCACTTAGTTCCTACTACATTGTGGTGTTTAGGGCGATCCACTAGTTCCCACACTTCATTGCGTTCGAATTGATTCAATTCTTCTTGCATGGTAGTGATCCAATTGCTATCCTTCATTGCTTCTTCTATGTCAGCTGGTTCTGTATTAGACAAAAAGGCACACCAGCAGAACATAGATGTCTGAGGATTCTGATTCAATTATCTTCTGGTCTTGACACCTGAGTCTGCTCCTCCTAAGATAAGGTTTGATGGATGGTTGGATCTCCATGTATTCCTCACAGGTGTGTTTGCATTTGATGAGTTAGGATTCTCATCTGCTCTACTGTTGTTAGGAGAGTTGACTGGATTTGCTCGATCATCATCTGTGTCTTGAGTGTCGAAGAGATCATTCCCCCTTGCATTGGGAATTGGTTCATCTTGATTTTGATATGTCTGCTCAACTTGTGTTTGTGATCTAGTGACAGGTCTATGAGGTTTATCTTCTTCTGGATCTTCAGAGAATGGTTCATCCACCTCGATAAACTCTTCTGTTTTAGACTTGATCACTAGTCTTCTCATCTTTTCTGCAACTGAGTCTGTGTCGACCCCATTCTTTTCACAAGATTCATCAAACACAACATGAGGTGTTTCTTCCACAAGAAGGTTCGTTTGTTAAACACTCTAAATGCTTTGCTAGTTGAGAAGTATCCTAAAAATATCCCCTCATCTGCTTTGGCATCGAAGGAATTTAATTTACTCTTCCCATTGTTGTGGATGAAACACTTACATCCAAATATATGAAAGTAAGATACCCTAGGTTTCCTACCTTTCCATAGTTCATATGGGGTTTTCTCATGAATTTTGTGAATACCTGACTTCTTTTGGGTATGGCATGCTGTATTGATGGCTTCTGCCCATAGCTTCTTGGGGGTGGAGAATTCAGCTAGAAGTGTTCTTGCAGCTTCTTTAAGTGTTCTGACTCTTCTCTCAGCTACACCATTCTGTTGAGGTGTTCTCGCTGCACTTGTTTCATGTTGAATACCATTAGAAGTACAATAGGCAATAATATGAGAGTTAATGAATTCAGTGCCTTTGTCACTTCTAATTTTGACAATAGGTTCTCCCTTTTCTATTTGGATCCTCTTTAGTAATACAGGAAGCTTCTGCTGGGTTTCACTCTTCTTGTATAGAAAGATAACCCAAGTGTACTTGGAGTAATCATCTACAACAATTAGAGTGTACTTTCTTCCTGTCAGAGTTGTTGGAGTGATTGGTCTGAAGAGATCCATATGTAGTAGTTCTAGAACTCTGCTGGTTGATGTAGTCTTCTTAGTCTTGAAGGAAACCTTTGTTTGCTTCCCTTGTTGACATGCATCACATACCTGATCTTTACAGTAGAGTTCATTAGGCAGACCATCAACTAATGATTCCCTTGCTAGCTTGTTTAAAGTCTTAAAGTTTAAGTGGCTAAGACGTTTGTGCCATAACCAACTGATATATTTAGGGCTTTTTACAAGCAGACTGGTATCCTTAGGAGAGTTGTTCCAATTTGCAAGATACATACTACCATTTCTAGAACCTGTTAGAAGTGTTTGTTTTGTTCGTTTATCACTTACGTGACAATTATCTTTAGAGAATTTTACCGAATATTCAGTATCACAGAAATGAGATACTAACAGTAAATTGAACTTCAAACCTTCTACATATGATACATCATGTACCTCAATGCCATCATTCTTTAAGGTGCCATATCCTTTTGTGTTACCGTGCGCGTTATCACCAAAGAAGACTTTTGGACCTTTCTTTTCTATGTAGTTGGTCAGCAGGGTTTTGGTTCCAGTCATGTGAGATGAACATCCGCTGTCTATGTACCAAGTTTCTCCTGCTTGTCCACCTTTTTTATATAGGTCCCTTCTTACCTGCAGTATAGATTAGATCTTAGGTACCCATTTTGTCTTGGGTATTTGGGTGTTAGTAGTACCCTTGGGAACCCACATATACATTGGTCTTTTGAATAACCTTGAGCATTTGAGTTGTCTCCCTCGGGCATCACAGAACCAAATCTTACCAGTTGACACCTTAGCATGGTTAGATTTGTTATTTGTGTTATCTAGGTAACTGTCAGATGATTTCTTCTGATAAGAGTGAGTGTGAGTTATCTTCTGACTAGTTACATTCGGCTTGGGTGCATTGGCTGAACGATGTACACGATTATATGGACCATACTCTTCTGTTCTCACAATATCATAAGAGATAGGGGGTGCAAAGAGAACATATTTGTGTGAAGAAGACATCTTCTTCTTGGCTGGAGCAGCATACAGCTGAGACTGTCTCAAACGAGATGGTCTAGGCGGTTTCTTGCTCCTCTATAGCTTCGACTGTCAGATGACTCTTTATCCTTTCTAGGATACCTTTCTGGCGTCCTTTCCCTTGTTTCTCTAGAGGATGGTCCAGCTCGTTTATCTTTGTAGTTTCTGTAGAATTTTCTATACTTGTTGTTTAGATTATTCATCCTTCCGAATTTCTTGATCATAAGAGTCATTTGTTCTTTTAGAATCATATATGACCCTTCTACTTCATCTGTGTTTAGAGTAGTTTTGCCAGATAAGGTGCTAGTTTCTCTTGTACTTGTAGATGCTTTGAAAGCTACGGTTTTGGTGGTGGGTGGAGTTGAAGTTTGCTCATCATTTTCTGAATTTTCTTCTCTCTCCAGGTCATACTCATGGGCTTTAAGGTTTTGGAACAAGGTCTGAGCTGTCCATTTCTTGATGTCTTGAGTATCCTTGATGATAGTCTTCTTGAGTTTCCACTTCTTGGTTAGAGAATTCAGAACTTTTAGATTCTTTTCTCTATTGGTGTACTTCTTGCCTAGAGATCCAATCTCATTTATGATCTTGGTAAAACGATTATCCAACTGATCAATGTTCTCTTCTGGTTTCATCTTGAAGCGTTCAAACTTCTTGACTGCGGTTGCAAGTTTGCTTTCTTTAATCAACTCTGTTCTTTCACATAGGAGTGCCAAGGCATCCCACATTTCTTTGGCTGTTTCATAGTTGAGAACTTTTCCAATATACTCATTTGGAAGAGTCTGCATAATGTAGTCTTGAGCAATACTGTCAAGATTGGCTTACTTCATCTCTTCTGGAGTGAGGTCTTTCATAGGTTTGGGAGCAAGTTCTCCAACTGGAATCTCAGGATCACCATTTGCAGTATTGACCGTCATGATTGTAATTGGGCCTTCTGTGATCACGGACCACATCTTGTAGTGTTCTGAGGTGAGATTCTTCTTCATCCTTATCTTCCAATAGTCATAATCTTCTACTGAAAACTTAGGAAGCTTACGCATGTTAGCACTCATGCTGTATGAGTTTTCAAAAACAGGTTTTCCAAAAGATAGATCTGTTCAAGAGGACTACAGAGAGACTCCCTCAAGTCTTCTAATAATCTAGAGACAGTAGTCTGTTAGAACCACTGCTCTGATACCACTTGTTGGTCCCTGAACGAGTAGTGAATGGGTTTAAAGTCTAGAGGGGAGGGTTGAATAGACTTTAAAACTTTTTCGATTAAAGGGTTAAGACCTCTTCTGATTTTCTATGTTTGTTGGACTACAAGTCTGCTGGTCCAAAAGACTATAGTTATTTGATAGAGTGTTTTAATATGCGGAAGTGTGTAGGCCTTTTATTTAGACTCGTTCGAGTGTTCTTTTGAAAAACTCAATTAGGTGTTTTTAATGAAATACTCAGTTGATGCTGGTTTGAAAGAAGTGTGGCCTTGTTTTCAAAGATATTTCAAATCACAATATGCACTATGACAAGATATATATAAATGAACTTGAAAAATAAAGTGCAGAATGTAAATAACACTATAGATTTATAGTGGTTCGAAAATACGATCCTACATCCACTCTCACGTTCCAAACGTGAAGTTAATCCCTTAATTTCCCGAAAATTACAGGGGCTTGTCCTTTATAGTCCCAAGAGAAGGACTTTGAGATCTGAGCAGTTCCAAACTGCTACGGTCTCCACAAGTGATTTGAGAGCACTTGCACTCCTACAGGGGTTCAAAAACTAAACCTTTCGGTGAGGGTTTTGGGTTTTTGAATGGATCCAACTAATGGTTCAAGCTTATAAAATGCTTAACCACTATGCCTAAATCAACAAAGTTACAATGTGGATTTGGATTCAGGTTCTTTGGTTGGATGAGGAAATAACTTAAGAGCTAAAAGTATTCTAGTGCTTTTCTGGGCTCTTGAGAATTCTTATGAGTGTGTTGCTTTTTGGCTTGCTTGCTTGAATAGCTTCAGAATTCTTGCTAGGTATTTCCGTTGTTGTTCTTCCTCATCTTCTTGTATTTATAAGGAGGATTGATGCAACTAGCCGTTGGAGTTGACTAGTCGTTAGCAATCTTTCCTACTTTGTTGATTGATTCCTTGATTCCAGCCGATTTGATCTTGATTGCTTCAATTCTGGGATCTTTGTCAATCTTCTATGTATGGTAAGTCTTCGATTGAATTTCATAAGATGACTTGGAATCAGCCGAGTCTTTGACGAGCTACTATTCTGCTGATCTTATATTCTAGTCGTCTGGTTAACTCGTCTGGCCTGGTATCTTATGTCTTCTGATATTAGATGAGTATTACTCTTCTGATCTGGGAATATACTTGTGCTGACTTTGGCCATCTTCGACTTGGACTTCATCAGTTAAGTAGGTATACAAACACCTTACTTATCTAATCTTCAAGGATCTTCTAGTCTTCATATCTTATACTCTTCATCTCTTGAGATTACGCAATGTAGGCTTGGACTGTGCTAATCAGCTGAGATACATACAGCTGATTACAAAAGACTATAATTAAATAGCTGAGCTGATCTATACAGATATCAGTTGATCCTATTACATGTATTTTATAAACTCTAAGTGTTTTGGCCATCAAAACTATCCTATCACATGGAGAGGCTTAGGATGAATTTATATCCCAACAAATACCATACCACACACTTTCAGGTTTGATAGCCATGTCAACTTATCTGACCCCACTTGGACAAGTGTCCTGACCCAATTCTGCTGAAGTGAGCCATGCCCAACTTCTCTGATTAATTCTGGGTCAATACTTTTGAGGTTCAGTAGACTTTGCCCAAGTCTACTGAAGAACACTTTTAGTTCCCCCTTGATTGTTAAGCTCCATTGGGCTTACTTGTCCATCTTTCCTGGATCAAGATGTCCCAACTCTGCTGAAAGTTCCAAGAACCTTGCTTCAGCAAGAGGTTTGGCCAATATGTCAGCCTTTTGGTGATTTTTGTGAATTTTCACCAATTTGATGTCCTTCTTCTCCACATGGTCTCTTATGAAGTGATGCTTGATGTCCACATGCTTGCATCTTGTGTGTAGCACTAGATTTTGTGAGATTGCAATTGCACTGTTGTTATCACAAAATATGGGCACTTCAGTAGAGTTGACATTGTAGTCTCTAAGTTGTTGTCTCAACCAAAGAATTTGAGCACAACAACTTCCAGCTGCAACATATTCAGCTTCAGTAGTGGAAGTGGCCATAGTGTTTTGCTTCTTTGAGAACCAAGAAATGAGTTTGCTTCCCAAGAATTGGCATGTTCCAGAAGTGGTCTTTCTATCAATTTTGCATCCTCCATAATCAGCATCTGATTAGCCAGTTAGCTCAATGTTGTCATCAGCAGGGTACCAAAGGCCTACGCCTTTGAGATATCTCAATATCCTTTTTGCAACCTCTAGATGAGTCTTCTTAGGATTGGCTTGGAACCTTGCACATACACCAAATGCAAAGGTGATGTCAGGTCTACTGGCTGTGAGATAGAGGAGAGATCCAATGATTCCTCTATGTTGGGAATAAAATGAGAAGTGTTTTGATTAAATACCAAAACCCCCTGAGACATGCCTAAATCAAGGATGATCATGTTCTAAGAATGTTAGAACATATAGCTTAAGGCTAGATGAGAAGCTGAAATGTTAGGCAGCTCTTAGTTTATTAGATGCACAAAGTGAGGGGGAACATATGCTTTGAAGTCTATCAAGATCAAGTTCCCTCAAGGCTCAAATTGCAGAATGACTGCCAAGTTTGCTGAAAGACAAGTATGCTGATCAAGAGTGAATTGTGAGACAACCTATCTGAAGATCTATTAAGTGGAATAGATCTTGGAGAACATGTTCTTGCAACAAAATGTCAAGTTCAGAAGAGTTATCCAGCAATGTTGTCTTAGCACAATTAAACCAGAACAAGTCTTCTGAAGTTCAAGTCCAACTATGCTGAAGAGATCAAGACATCAATGCACTAAGATCTTCAGAGAATCATGCATACAAAACATGCAAAGGGAAAGAGCCAAGTCATCTGAAAAGAGCAAGCCAACTATGCTGATAAGCAAAGTCTACTGATGGTGATAAGCAGAGTTGTCCAAGAGATAAGGAATATTGTCCTTATCTTAGGACTCATCATCAGAAGCCATGCCCATGATTGATCAAGTGAATCTTGAAGTCAGACATTGGGAAAAGTGTTGCAGAATGAAGACAAAGTTGTTACAGCCGTTTATTTCCCAAATGCGGACATGTCACTATCAAGAATCTGTCTTCCAGTTTGAAGAAGCTAAAGGAAGACGTTTATGGACATTTGGGGCTGCCTCTCCAACGGGCAAATCCTTCATTTGTCTATAAATACAGAAGTGTGAAGGCTATTTGAAGCATCTCGACCTCAACCTTGACAAGAATATCCAACTATCCTACAAGTCAAAGTGCTTTCAAGCTTTCAAAAGACTATCTTAGTCTTCATACACTTCATCTAAGCTGAACCTTATTGTATATCCATACAAAGCTTAAAGAGATATCCTATCCTTTTACACTGATCTTCATTGTAAAGGATATCTCATTAGTTGGAACCTTACTTCAACCCCTATATCTTTCAAGTGAGAAAGTGAGAATGTTGTAGTAGTGGAAGTGGTAGGAGCTGACTGTTGAGAGAAGAACAGTTCAGTTCTGAGTTGAGAAAGGGTACTAGGACTCTAGACATCCTAGGGATCAATTCACCAAGGAGTGGTGTTATTGATCAAGTGCACCTTGGCACTATAAAACAAGTTAATTCCAAGAGTGAAGGAATTATCCTGTTAAATCAGGGAAAGTGGATGTAGGAGCTTGAGTCTCTGAACCACTATAAACTCTTGTGCTGATCTACTTTCAAGTACTTTCATACATTCAACACTGCACACAAATCTGATCTTTCAAAGGACATCTACTCAAAGACTGTGCAAAACATATTTGGACAAGTTCCCTGAAAACTGGATTGTTTGACTAAGTGATTTCAGAATTCAAAAGGAGTCTAAACTAAAGGGCCAACCACTAATTCCGCACTTATAACTAACTTAGATAGTCATTCAACTAAGTACTCAATAGTACTTAGTAGCTTGGTTATCTTTAAGAAGTTATACCTCCTCAGCAGAGTTGTCCAGGACAATCTTGCAGAAGTCATACTTGTTTAAGTCTGCAAAAGATTTGCATACAAGTGTATTCCCCCCCTGTTGGGAATAAAATGAGTTATGTTTTGATTGAATACCAAAACCCCCTGAGACATGCCTAAGTCATGATTGAATATGTTCTAGAAATGTTAGAACATATAGTATAAAGGCTAGATGAGGAGCTAATGTGTTAGGTAGCTCTTAGATGATTAGATGCACAATTTGAGGGGGAACACATGCTTAGAAGTTCATCTAGATCAAGTCCCCTGAAGGCTCAAACTCTGGATACAACACTAAATCTTTTGAAGACTAACTATGCTGATAAGGAGAGTTGTCCAGAGGAGTTGTCTCAGTACAAGAAATCAAGATCAAGTGCTCTGAAAGTTGAGGTCAACTATGCTGAAGAAATAGAGACAAACACACCCTAAAGAACTACAAATAAACATGCTAAGATCACCTTGAAGTGAAGCAAAGGGTATGAGCCAAGTCATCTGAAGAAGAGCAAGCCAACCTTGCTGATAAGCAAGACTGCTGATAGTGATAAGGAGAGTTGTCCAAATGATGAGGAATGTTGTCCTATCAATGGAACAACCTTCAGAAGCAATGTCCAAGTCTTAACAAGAGAATCTGAAAGTCAGACATTGGGAAGAGTGCTGCAGAATGAAGACAAAGTCTTAACAGCCGTTTATTTCCCAAATGAGGACATGTCACTATCAAGATTCTGTCTTCTAAGTTGAAGAACTGAAAGAAGACATTTATGGACATTTGGGGCTGCCTCTCCAACGGGCAAATCCTTCATTTGTCTATAAATACAGAAGTGTGAAGACCATTTGAAAGCATCCAACTACAACCTCAACAAAGCACATCTAATCTTAAGTTCTTACAAGCTAGAGTGCTGTCAAAGCTTTCAAAGACTATCTTAGTCTTCAAACACTTCATCTAAGCTGTACTACATTGTATATCCATACACAAGCTTAGAGAGATATCCTATCCTTATACACTGATCTTCATTGTAAAGGATATCTCATTAGTTGGAACCTTACTTCAATCCTCATATCTTTCAAGAGTGAAAGTGAGAAGGTTGTAGTAATAGAAGTGGTAGGAGCTGACTGTTGAGAGAAGAACAGTTCAGTTCTGAGTTGAGAAGAGGGTACTAGGACTCTAGACATCCTAGGGATAAATTCACCAAGGAGTGGTGTTCTTGATCAAGTGCACCTTGGCACTATAAAACAAGTTAATTCCAAGAGTGAAGGAATTATCCTGTTCAATCAGGGAAAGTGGATGTAGGAGCTTGAGTCTCTGAACCACTATAAACTGTTGTGTTGATTTACTTTCAAAGTACTTTCATACATTCAACACTGCACACAAAACTGATCTTTCAAAGGATAAACATTCTAAGACTGTGCAAAACTGATTTGGACAAGTTCCCTGAAACTGGACTGTATTGAATTGACTAAATGATTTCAGAATCTAAAGGAGTCTAAACCAAAAAGGGCCAACCACTATTCCGCACATATAACTCCCCTAGATAGTTATTCAACTAAGTACTCAATAGTACTTAGTAGATTGATTATCTTAGAAGAGTTAATCATCTTCAGCAGAGTTGTCCAAGACAACCTTGCTGAGCTCTGGTTTGATCAAGTTAGAAAAGAATTTGCATACAAGTGTATTCCCCCCCCCCCCCCCATACACTTGTTATATACTCCTTTCAGGACCAACAAGTGGTATCAGAGCAGGGGTTCAAAGACCACTGCTTCTGAAAAACCATCTTGGTTTTCAAAATCATATATTTGGTGTGGTCACTGAACTGATCTATCTGAAATCCTATAAATTGTTGACTAACTGTGTGTTCTTGAGATATGGCCAACAACAATGCTGCTGTTCCACCTCCTGCTGTCCAAGGATTGGATAACATGACTACAAATCCAGTCAACCACATTTCACATCACAAACTGCCTATGTTCTCAATAGACAATATGATTTCTGGAAAATCAGAATGAGGGCTCATCTTGCATCTCTACATACTGATATGTTGAGAGTGATCACAAGAGGTCCTTTTGTGTTCACCTTTGTCAATCCCAGAGTCACTGAGGCTCAAAGAGCAGATATAAGGGAATTGATTCCCAAAGATGAAGATGACTTCACTGCTGATGAAAAGAGAAAAGATAATTTAAATTATCTTGCCATGAACACCCTCTACCAAACAATTCCAGATGCAATCATGGGAAGGGTCTACCACTGCACAACTGTCAAAGAAATTTGGGACACTCTTGCTGAAATGTGTGAGGGTACTGAAAAGATCAAGGAGAATAAGCTCCAAGTTGTTGTGCAGAAATTTAAACAGTTTGCAATGGAATCTGAGGAATCCATTGATAAATTTGCTGGTAGATTCACTGATGTGATGAATGAGATCAACTCATTGGGCAAGGTCTACACTAAGAGAGAAGTTGGATTGAAGATCTTAAGGAGTCTCACTCAAAAGTGGGATGTCTATGCTGTAATGATGCAAAACACCAAGGATCTCTCCACCATGCCCATGCAACAAATCTTCTCAGAACTCAAAGCTTATGAGTTCGACCTCAATAGAAGAAAGCCTGTTGAGGAACCTTCAAATCCTACTAAGGGAGTGGCATTCAAAGTCAAAACTGCTGAACCAGAAATGCAGTCCACTCCAAGATCATCAAAGTCAGTCTCAAAGACTGAAATGAAGGAAGAACTAGCCTTGATGGCTAGAAGGTTTGAAAAGTTAAATTCAAGGTTTGGTAGATACAAGAAATTCTACCAGGACAACAAATTCAAGAGAAGGTACAACTCTCCTGAAGATCAGGTTGAAGCCAAAAAGCCTGAAGAGAAAAGATCAGAGGACAAGTACTCTGATAGGAGAAGGTCCAGTAGAGCTGAACCTTCATCATAAAAAAGAAGAGAAGAATCAAAGAAAGAAGATGATGAAGATCTGTGCTATAACTGCAAAAAGAAAGGGCACTTCCAGTATGATTGCCCTGAATTAAGCTCTAAGGAGAGAAGAGAGAGGCAAGCCAAAAGAGACAGAAAGTTCACCAATAGAAAGGCCATGATGGCTGGTGAAGAATTTGATAGTGCTGAAAGCTTCAACTCTTCGGATGGACTGTTTTCCAACAGTGATGATGATGATGGTGTTTGCAACATGGCCCTTGAGGATGATGAGGTATCCTCTACTTCTAGTTCACCATCATTCATCTCACAAAACAATAGTGAGGTCAACTTGAAGCTTTCCCTTGGAAAGTTGATGGAAGATTTCACTATGCTGCAAGAATTTCATGATAATTGTGTGAGAGAAAATGAAAGATTGGCTATTGAACTTGCCAAAAACTCTGAGGCAGTTGTTGATGTCAAGTCTACTGAGTTGTATCAACAAGTCTTGAGAGAGCTTGAGGAAGCAAATCTCAGGATAGTTGACCAACAAAAGGAGATTGATGATCAACTTCTCTCTCAGAAGAGAAAAGATTTTGAACTTAAAATTCTAAATGCCAAGTTTGAAAACCTCTCACATGAATATGACATTCTTAAATCAAGTGAGGAGAGCCTGAAATTAAAGATGTCTGCTCTGAAGAAATCCTCTAGAGCAATAGAGGAAATTCAGAGTTATCAAAGACCTATGGCTCAAAGAAGTGGATTAGGTTTTGATCCATTTGAATCTTCACCTTGTCTTAGTGTTGCTTCTGTGAGTAACACTAAGAGAATCTTTGTTAAATCAGTGGCACAAACTGAAAATGAAATGATTCAGCCACTGAACAAAGGAAAGGGCAAAATGGATGATCTGCCTACTCAAGTGCTTTAGGAGAATAGGCCTAAACCTAAGGAAATGGCCAAAGCTCCTGAACATAAGAGGAATGTTGGTCAGCAGAGTAAACCCAATGGAAGGGCAACTCTCCTGAACAATGTTCAGAGGAATTGTCCAAGGTACAATCAGCCTAGGCCAACTCTTCTGAGAAAGCCTCAGCTGAATAGACCTAAGGATAACTATCCTCAAAGGCAAAATAAAATGAGACAACCAAAACCCTTCATGCCAAAGGGTAATGGTCATAAGAAAGCCTTTCCTCAAAGATTCCCTCAAGTTGCACAAAGAACTCAAAAGTTCAGGAGACTTGACAACCCTCCTGAAACTTACAGAGTCAACACATTCACACACACTTTCCCAAAGGCATTTAAGGGAAAGGCAGTGTATGTAGATGCTAGAGGAAGACAACTTAGCCACCTTGAATCAATCAGGGTTATTAGGCAAGTTTGGGTTCCTAAAGGTACAACTAACCTCTCAGGACCCAAAACTCAAAAGGTACCTAAACCAATCTAATTGCAGGTACCTATGGGCCACAAGAAGAGGAGCATGAGCAAAAAGTCAACATGGTACCTTGACAGTGGATGTTCAAGGCACATGACTGGAAACAAGGAACTCCTCACTGATTTTATTGAAAAAGAAGGCCCAAATGTCACATTTGGAGACAGCTCACAAGCAACTACAAAAGGTTATGGTACTTTGATGATTGGTAACATCAAAGTATCCAATGTATCTTATATGGCTGGTCTCAAATATAATCTCCTAAGTATCAGTCAATTCTGTGATAAAGATTTCAATGTTGAGTTTTCTAGTGGAAAATGCTTAATCAAAGATAAGACTCAACAAACTCTATTGACTGGAACTAGGAAAGGAAATGTGTATTTTGCAGACTGGGAAAAGTCTACTGATGTTGCATGCTTCATTGCTAAGAGTTCTAGTGAACAAAGTTGGTTATGGCATAAAAGACTAAACCACTTGAACTTCAAAACAATGAACAAGATTGCTAGAAATGCATTAGTTAAAGGACTACCTAATGAGGTTTTCATTAAAGAGCATGTTTGCAAATCATGCCAAGAAGGAAAACATATCAAAGCTTCATTTAAGGGAAAACCAGTCATCTCTACTGAAAGGGTACTTGAACTGTTACATATGGACCTATTTGGACCAATTACCCCTGCAAGCATAAATGGTAGAAAATACACATTGGTGGTAGTAGATGACTTCTCTAGGTTCACATGGGTAGTATTTCTCCTTAATAAGAAGGAAACTCAAGTCAAACTACCTGAACTGTTAAAAAGATTGTCAAATGAGAAAAGTCTTAGCATTATCAAGATAAGATCTGATAAAGGCACTGAGTTCATTAATTCATACATCAATGAGTATTGCACATCTAATGGAATAGCTCATGAAACCTCAGCAGCTAGAACTCCTCAACAAAATGGAGTTGCAGAGAGAAGAAATAGAACTTTAAAAGAGGCTGCTAGAACTTTAATTGCTGATTCTAATTTGCCTAAGAGGTTTTGGGCTGAAGCTATAAACACTGCATGCCATACTCAGAACAGATGTTTGATCACTAAGGGGCAAGGCAAAACCCCCTATGAACTCTGGAAAGGAAGATTGCCTAAAGTGTCATACTTTCACATTTTTGGTTGCAAGTGTTTTATTCACAATAATGGGAAAGATCAGCTGAAAGCCTTTGATAGCAAAGCTGATGAAGGAGTATTCCTTGGATACTCTCAAATCAGTAGAGCTTTCAGAGTCTACAACAAGAAAACCCTTATTGTAGAGGAAACACCTCATGTTGTGTTTGATGAATCTATTCATGAGTTCAGGAATGAGAACTTGGAATCAGAAGAAATCACACAAAGGACAACCAGACTGAGCCTAAAAGATAAAGACACTGATTTCATAGAAGTTGTCCAAACCAGCCTTCATGAAAACTTCACTTTGGACAACAACCCTGAAGGCAATTCTCTTGAGGCAAATCCCACTGAAGGAAATGGTGAACTGAATGATTCAATCCCAGTTCACATCCAGGTAACAACTACCAATGAAGAAGCAGTTCCTGCTGAGGTAGTTAATGGATTAAATAATCAAGGGGGAAATCAAAATGTTGAAAATGCCAATGTCCCTGACATTGAAGACAACACCCCTGATTATGATCCTGAATTAGATCCTGCATTCAATTACCCTGAATTTTATGATCAAAATGACTCAACTTCAGTAGAAGACAACTCTACTGAAGAGATCAGAAAAAGAAGGACTTGGCTGTCTGACCATCCTACTGATCTAATACTTGGTGACCCAAGTATAGGAGTCAAAACAAGGAGATTTCATGGTGAAAGTGCTCTTTTCTGTTGTTTCTTGTCAGAGCAAGAACCAAGTGATATTGAGGAAGCACTTCAAGATGCCAATTGGATCACAACCATGCAGGAAGAACTGAATCAATTCACCAGAAATGAAGTTTGGGAGCTGGTGGATAGACCTTCACATCAAGATGTTATTGGAACAAAGTGGGTGTTCAAGTACAAGAAGAATGAAAATTATGTGATTGTCAGAAACAAAGCAAGACTTGTGGCAAAAGCCTATTGCCAACATGAAGGCATTGACTATGATGAGACATTTGCACCTGTGGCAAGGCTAGAAGCAATAAGGCTCTTTCTAGCCTATGCAGCTCACAAGAGGTTCAAAGTATACCAAATGGATGTCAAGAGTGCCTTTCTGAATGAAGTCTTGAAAGAAGAAGTCTATGTGGAGCAACCACCGGGATTTGAGAATGGAGATCAAGTCTACAGACTAAAGAAGGCTCTATATGGACTCAAGCAATCCCCTAGGGCTTGGTATGATACACTGTCACAATTCCTTTTGGATCATGGATTCACCAAGGGAACTGTGGACAGAACTCTCTTCAGAATCTCTGAAGGAGAAGACATCTTGCTTGTCCAAATCTATGTGGATGACATAATATTTGGATCACCTAATGAGAAGCTATGTGAGAAGTTCTCCAAGCTTATGCAAAGCAAGTTTGAGATGTCCATGATGGGGTTGATGAACTTCTTTTTGGGTCTACAAGTCAAGCAATCAAAGGAAGGAATCTTCATCAACCAAGCTAAGTACACCAGAGAAATGATCAAGAAGTTTGGGTGTGCTACTAGCAAGCCAGTAAGGATCCCAATAAACACAAATTGGAAGTTGGATCCTGATGAGAGTGGTGTGTCAACTAACTCCACTGAGTATAGAGGAATAATTGGTTCACTCCTCTATCTCACTGCCAGCAGGCCTGACATCACATTTGCAGTTGGTGTTTGTGCAAGATTTCAAGCAAATCCTAAGAAAAGCCATCTTGAGGCTGCAAAGAGGATCTTGAGGTATCTCAAAGGCACTGAAAACCTAGGCCTTTGGTACCCTGCTGATGACAACATTGAGTTAACTGGCTACTCAGATGCTGATTATGGAGGTTGCAGAATTGATAGAAAGTCCACTTCAGGGACTTGTCAATTCTTAGGCAACAACTCTAAGAAGCAAAACACAGTGGCTACTTCCACCACTGAAGCTGAATATGTTGCAGCTGGAAGTTGTTGTGCTCAGATCCTATGGTTGAGACAACAACTAAGAGACTACAGAGTCAACTCTACTGAAGTGCCAATATTTTGTGATAACAATAGTGCCATTGCTATTTCACAAAACCCTGTCTTGCATACAAGATGCAAACATGTGGACATCAAGCATCACTTCATTAGAGATCATGTGGAGAAGAAGGACATAAAGTTGGTCAAAATCCATACAGATCATCAAAAAGCTGATATACTAACTAAGCCACTTGCAGAGGCAAGGTTTCTAGAGCTATCAGCAGAGTTGGGTTTACTTGATCCAGGGAAGTTGGACAAGTAAAACTCATTGAAGTTAATGGATGTAAAAGAGCTGAATTGATCTTCAGCAGACTTGGACAAGTCTACTGAAGTACAGAAGAGATGATCACTATTACTCAGGACACTTGTCCATTGAAACTCAGGACTCTTGTCCACATCTCTTCAGGACACTTGTCCTTGTAGGGTCAGATAAGTTGTCTTGACTATCAAACTACTTTCTTGGTTTGATAAGCACATATTTTGGGTAATCATTGTCTACCTTGATACCTGTCCCAATTACAGATATCATCTTTGTGGGATTTAATTTGTCCCCCACCCAAAAGGTCGCTTTCCATGCATTAAATGCCAAGATTTAACTCTTGTTTGCATTACACTTTTCAAGCCATGATCTATCTCGAAAACTCCCCAACCATTAACTAATATTAAATACCTTCCACGTTTTGAATAAAACCAACAAGTCACTGTTACATTGGTTTTTAACCATTGGATCAAAACTGGCCAACTCCCCTGAAATTCATCCTGGCCGTCCAAGTGTATTTTTCCATATTTGACAACCGTTGAAAACTTCCCCACACACTCTCCTTCCCCAAGTATTCGAAACCCTAGCTCATTCTCTTCAAACTCTCTCAAAACTCTCTCAATTTCATTTCTGTATCTCTCAAATGGCTCCCAAAGTTAGACCTGAAATGATAATTGATTTCTCCAACAAGGCCCTTGACCTTGATTTTGGTTATTTGAGCAACAAGAACAACCTTCACTTTGAGCCCATAGTATCATTTACAAGTGAAGATCCTGAAATCACTCCAACCCTGAGATGGTTGAGAAGAGCAGGCCTTCAGAAGTTCATAGAGGAAAGGCCAAGCTCTTATTTGGACAACTACATGGCTGAGTTTTTTGCCTTTCTCAAATGGAGAGGCAAACCAGAAGATGGTGAGATTTCCACCAGATTGTCCTATGTTGCTGAAGAAGAGGAAGAAGAGAGATTTCATAGAGTGAAATTCTCTTCAGAAGATCTTGAAGGAGCATTTGGATTGCCTTCTGAGGGAAGGAATCCAGAAGTATATGGTACTGGCCATGAAGATGATATAGCTCAAGAGTGGCTATTAGTGCCAGGTCCTCTATCTTCAACACAAAACAAGAAGACTCTCAAGCCTAAATTTCTCAATTTATTTGAGGTAATCACTAAGAGTCTCATGAGCAACACTGGGAACTTGGAGCAGGTCAGCCATCCTAGAATCAGAATTATGGCTGCAGTCATTGATGCCAGTGATAAGGGTATCAAATTTGACTGGAGGACCTTCATTATTTCTGAGATGATGAAGGAAAAGGCTAAGTTTAAAGTGAGAGCTCATAACAAGGTTGTTCTAGAAGGGAAACTCAAGTATTGCACCAGGGCAAGCTTGTTGATTGAGAGATTTTCCCATTATTCCCAAATGCAAACCTTTGCAAAGCCCCTCCCAGCCCAAAAGATTCTGTTCAGAAAGTTCAGCAAGAAAACTGAGCAAAGGAGGATGATAGTGGCCAAACCTGCTGAAGAAAAGGTGGAGGAGAAGCCTAAAATGAAGAAAAGGACAAAGGCCAGAGTGGTGAAGACAAGGAAACTGTCTCAAATCCCCTCAGAGGAGAACTCAGGAGCTTCAACTGAGATTGAAGAAGTAGCTGAAGAGGGAGTGAGTGTGCCTTCTGATCATTCAGAAGAGTTGAAGCAGAAATACAATGAGACTAGACAAAAGTCTAAGGGTGATAAGAGGATCAGGGAGGTTGTCCCTGAGAAGGATGGTGAAGGAAGTGAGAGCAGTAAGGCTAGCAAGAGAAGGGCCAAGCCCACTGACAAAGTGTTGGAGCTTCAAGAGGAAAGGTCTCTACAAATTGCTCTTAGAGAGAGCAGGGCTGAAAGCAGGACCAAATCCAAGTCAAGGACCAACTCATCTGGTTCTGGTACTCCAGAATCCAAGGTCCCTGAAGGTCAACCAATAGAGGCCAACATCCCTGAAATTCAGAACCCTGAGCCCAACTCCCCTGAAACCCATATAACCCCAACCAATCAACCTATCACCCCCATCAATCTTACAAAGAGATACTCTCCTGAAGGGCGTGTGCAAAGAAGTGGGATAGATGTGCTAGCAGATATAGCAGTAGATGAGACAAGATTACATTCTCCCCTTGACTCATCTATGCTCAATTATTCAAAGCTTTTAGAAGCTGCACTCTTTGAGCCAACCCCCCTGAGTAAAGCCCCTTCAGATCCATTGCTCTCAAAAGCAACTGAAGCACCTTCTATTGCACCCAACCCTTCTGAAGCCAACATTCCTGAACTAAACCTTCCTGAAGCCACTTTAAGGGAACCCAGAGCCAACTCCCCTATAACCCGAAGTCCCCATTCAAGTGGAGATGAGGAGGAGTATACTTATGAAAGTATGCTCAGAGGAGGAGCCAAGGCTACTGTGGACAGTCTGTACCCACAGCTTGCTGAATTCCCAAGAATTCAGAGGACATTTCATGATCTAAGGATGCTTGTTGATGTAAAAGACAAGTCTATGATGGAGATATCACAAGTCATCCAAGATAAGGGTGCAAACTGGTGGCAAGTGGAGGAGAACAGATTGCTACACTTTGCTGGAGTTTCAAAGACAAGATTTCTCATTGATGAGGAAGTATTTGCAAAGCTGGTAGCTGATAAGATTAACGAGGAGAGGGAAAGAACAGCTAAGGGCATCAAACACCCTGAAAGTAGCTCTAATGATGATGATTCCCCTGATGATCCCTCAAACCCCTCAAACCCCAACCCTCCTGAAACCCCTCAAGCCAATATCCCTAAGCCTTCTGTATCTGAAAGATTATCCAACCCTCCTAAAACCTATCATAGGAAAGGCTCTGTATCTTCAGAGGTGTTGACTGTTGGGATATGAATATCCTTAGTTTAGTTTTGATAAACCAAAGCAAACATGTAATAGGATAAGTTGTATTGTATAGACAACTTTATTATACATCTTGTAATAGATAGGACTCTGGTTAGAAGAGAAGACTTGTCAATGCTCTAGAAGAGAAGAGAAGACCAAGACCAGAAGTCATCTTACATCAGCTGAGTAGAAGTCGTCTTACATCAGCTGAGTAGAAGTCATCTTACAACCAGCTGAGTAAAGACAGCAGAGTAAAGACAGCAGCTGAGAAGAAATAGCAGTTGTGTAAAGCCAGCTGAGTAAAGATAGCAGCTGAGAAGAAACAGCAGCTGTGTAAAGCCAGCTGAGTAAAGACAGCAGAGTAAAGACAGCAGCTGAGAAGAAACAACAGCTGTGTAAAGACAGCTGAGTAAAGACAGCAGAGTGAAGTCTTCTTACCAGCAGAGTGAAGTCTTCTTACCAGCAGAGTAGAAGTCTTCTTACCAGCAGAGTGAAGTCTTCTTACCAGCAGAGTGAAGTCTTCTTACCAGCAGAGTAGAAGTCTTCTTACACGATTAAAGGAAGACCAATCACAGCTGAAATCAAGGATTGACAAGATATGTGCACACGAAAGGAAAGTCAAAGATATGATTGAAATTACATGACAATGGTAATATTCAATCATATCAAATTAAGAGATTGTCAATTCCTCAATTAGTGGAGATTTGAATTGCTATCATCCAACGGTAACATTCAAACATCAACACTATATAAATGAGCTCATACATCATTGGGAGTGTGTGAAGAGGTGTGAGATGCAAAGGTCGAGCAAAGGTCATAAACTCCAGAAATAAGAAGAGCTCAAGAAGATCATTCATGAAGATTCAACACACATCACCTCATCCCCAGTGAGTGAACTCATACCATCTAAGCCAGTGCAACCACTCATATATATCCATAGCTTAGAGAGAATTTCCCAATCCTAGCATGAGGCTAAAACAGATTGTAATGGAAATTCTCACGTAGTTCATATACACAAAACCCACCTTCTACCATAAAACCTTAGAAGTCAAGTTGAGTGTTTATCACTGTAAAGAGTCCAAGTGCTCTATAATCACTTGTGGAGTTCAAGTGCAAGTGCTTACAATCACTTGTGGGGAAGTGCAAGTGCTTACAATCACTTGTGGAGACCGTAGCAGTTAAGGGAACTGGCTCAGATCTCAAAGTCCTACCCTTGGGACTATAAAGGACAAGGCCCTTGTAATTTGTGGTAAATTAAAGGTATTAAACATCACGTGTGGACGTGAGAGTGGACGTAGGAACGTATATCCGAACCACTATAAATTACTGTGTTATTTACATTTCTGCACTTTACATTTCAAGTCTTTTCATACATATTTGTGCATAAACTGTTTTACACACTTTATTTATTAAATAGACGAGTATAATATTTATGGGCACACTACAATTCTGCACTTAACTCCGATAAGTAATTAATCAGTCGACTAACTAGTCCTAGGCCCCTTGTGAAATCAGCGGACTAGTTACTTTGAAGAGTTAGTTTATTTTCCACACAATCAGCAGACATCAAGTCAGCTGATCTTACACTCGTCTCAGGGACCAACATTGACCAAGGGTGGTAACACAACCAAAGACACATCTGCCAATGAAGGTTCTTTTGAACCCAAGGCACAGCCTAAAGATGTGGAGGTTCCTGTATTAGAGGCTGGTTTGGTTAAGGCCTATTCAGTGTCAGATGAGTTGGACACTGATCAGCCCTTAATCATTCAGGATGACTCAGTGGCTGTTGATATAAGCACTGTGATCTCCCCTCAACTGCCATCTTTGAACCTTGTTGAAGGTGGAGATGCTGCAGGATTAGGTGATGGAGTTGAAAAGGAGAACTTAGTGGAAAAACCAGAGGGAGAAGTAGATGATAGAGAGGTGGTGATCACTAGGATAGTGAGTGTACCACCAAATGAGGGTGATATAAGTGAGGAAGGGCAGGCTATTCTTGAAGTCAAATCTGAACTTCAGGAATCCCTTGATGAGAGGAGGCCTGTACCTTTAAGTGAGGAAATCATTGTTGAAGGGAGAAAAGAATTAGTTGAAAATGAGGAGAAGACTGCTGATGTATCAGAGTCTTATGAAACAGAATTGGAGGGAGAAAAATGTGTGTTTACTGACTCATTTGATTTGTCTGATATTGCAGGTATAACCTTTGATCAAATTTTTGCAGATGAACTCTTAACAGATGCACCCATTCAAGTTGATAGTGGATCAGCACAAGCCTTGCTTGGGATGCAATCAGAAAAATTGGATTCCTTGGCTCATCAAGTCCAAACAGCTCATGCAGAAACTTCTGGAGCCTTGGATGAGCATGGAAGAACCTTGGCATCTGTAGAAATGAGGCTAACTGGCTCAGAGGATGTGGTGTTACCTACCTTGGAGGCAAGGATCAGTGGAGTTGAGACTGGTCTGCAAACCATCTCCACTGAAGTTATCAAAGCTAAGAACACCATGAGGTCAGTTTCAAAGGATGTAAAGAAAGAGCAGTCCTTGCTAAGAATCAACCATAATAGGAATGTGAAGACATTGAGGTCAGTGGTGAAGAAAGCCCTTGGAAGAAAGACTGCCCTGCAAAGACAAAGAGCTGAAGAGCAAAGGCTAGCTATGGTGAAAGCAGCCTCAGAAAAATTTTCCCAAGAAGTGTTGGCCAACATTGCTGAAGGTGCAGTGGCCAACCTCACTGAGCTCCTTAAGGCCCAACTAGATGCATCTCTTAAGGCAACCATGGAGGAGGTTGTCCAACAGAAAATGAAGCCTGTTCTAGCTTTCCTCAGCTTGAGCAGTGATAGAATGCAAAATATACATGATGAGAATGTATATCTGTTGGAGGAAATGAAGTCTCTAACCCAAGCCCAGTCCTTATTGGCATCTACTATGAGTGAACTGAAGCCAGAATGTTTTGATGCTGCCAAAAAGGGGGAAAGGGAAAGAGCAAGGGCAAAAGGTGCCTTAGTAATTGGAAGCCCAGTTAAAGGGGGAAATGGTAAAGACAAAGCCCCTGAAGGAAAGGGAAAAGAGCCAGCAGTGCTGAATTTGGATGATTTAGATGAAGAGGAGCAATTGGCACTTGCCTTGAAAAACTCTATGGCCTCAGCTCAAGAGGAAAGAGTAAGGCTACAGCAAAGACCAGGTGGTGAAGTGTCTGGTTTGGACAAAGATACTGAAGGTGTCCAAACTAGAGGAAAGATCAAGAAGGTAAAAGGAAAGAAAAGACAAGTTGAAACATTCACTGACTTTCCCAACAGCCTTGACCTTCCACCTGAATTCAGAATTGATGATGATGAGCCTATCTCAAAGAAGGCCAAAGCTGCTGAAGTATCCAAAGTTGTTGAAAAGGACAAATCCTCTGAAAAGGAAAAGTCCTCTGAGATTAAGTCCACTGAAGGTACCAAAGCTTCTGAAGATGTTGAGGAGCTATATGAAGAAGGCTTTGGTCCTGGACCTAAGAAAAAGAAAGTGATTGTACTAAATGATCCATCAAAGCTGTTTCATGAAGGGTATGGCAAAGACCCTGAAACACAACAGAAGTTGGCCATGATGAGGGCCCAAGAAAAGATGGACTTGATGGATGAAGCACAAAGAGCAAGAGACAAGAGAAGAGCAGACTTCCAAAAGCCAAGAAGGAAGAGAGCAACATATAACAAGATGAAGCCACAGCTACTGATCCCAATGGACACCAAATATCCTCACTTGGATAAATGGGTACCAATCCAGCTGAATGACTCATGGGAGGAAGCAAAAAGGGAGTATGTCTATGATCAGTATGTCATTGACAGATGGAATGGAAGAGATGCCAACTCCACTTTTGCAGAGTTCATGATAGAATACTACAGAGAGCTCTATCAACAATTGCTTGCAGCTGCTGACATTGCAAGAATTGAACTCACAGCTCCCAAGCCAATCATTTACATGCCTCCAAAGCTTGAAGGATGGATTGACCAATCAAGGATTCTGAGAGAATTCACTGAGATCCTCAAGCTGAACAAGATGGTTCTTGGTCCTAAGGGAACAAACCAAGAAGCCATGGCCTTAAAAAGAAGAGTGTGGGCACAATATGGGATGGTGCCACCTCCTGAGGATGATCTTTGAAATGGCTAAGTCTTCTGACCTATCTTAATTGATCAACTATGCTGAAATATGGTCAAGAGTGCTGATGTGGTGTGCTGTGAAAATCTGTTTGCTCTGATATGCTTTGGATTGCTCTGATATAAGCATGATTCACTGATATCTGATGTTTTGCTCTGATCCAAATGCTACTAAGTGTTGTTAGTATTTGCTCTGATTCTAAAATTCTAGAAAATATTTTGTATAGTGAAATGCTCTGATGTATTTAGTGTTAATGATTCATGCTCTGATATGTTAATTTCAACTATCAGCATGCTTGTAATGATTTTCTAATGAATGATAGTTGAATTTACTTTGAATCAAGAAACACTCATCTCTCTATGCCTATGTATGAAACCTATCTGCAACATGAATGGTGAATACACTAACACATTGCTTTTCAGGATAATTGACCTTAGTCATGTCTTCTGAAGATTAATGTAATAGGTGTAGCTAAGTCACTTTTGCATAAGTTGTATAGGTTTTGGCATCATCAAAAAGTGGGAAATTGTTGGGAATAAAATGAGTTATGTTTTGATTGAATACCAAAACCCCCCGAGACATGCCTAAGTCATGATTGAATATGTTCTAGAAATGTTAGAACATATAGTATAAAGGCTAGATGAGGAGCTAATATGTTAGGTAGCTCTTAGATGATTAGATGCACAATTTGAGGGGGAACACATGCTTAGAAGTTCATCTAGATCAAGTCCCCTCAAGGCTCAAACTCTGGATACAACACTAAATCTTTTGAAGACTAACTATGCTGATCAGGAGAGTTGTCCTGAGGAGTTGTCTCAGTACAAGAAATCAAGATCAAGTGCTCTGAAAGTTGAGGTCAACTATGCTGAAGAAATAGAGACAAACACACCCTAAAGAACTACAAATCAACATGCTAAGATCACCTTGAAGTGAAGCAAAGGGTATGAGCCAAGTCATCTGAAGAAGAGCAAGCCAACCTTGCTGATAAGCAAGACTGCTGATAGTGATAAGGAGAGTTGTCCAAATGATGAGGAATGTTGTCCTATAGATGGAACAACCTTCAGAAGCAATGTCCAAGTCTTAACAAGAGAATCTGAAAGTCAGACATTGGGAAGAGTGCTGCAGAATGAAGACAAAGTCTTAACAGCCGTTTATTTCCCAAATGAGGACATGTCACTATCAAGATTCTGTCTTCTAAGTTGAAGAACTGAAAGAAGACATTTATGGACATTTGGGGCTGCCTCTCCAACGGGCAAATCCTTCATTTGTCTATAAATACAGAAGTGTGAAGACCATTTGAAAGCATCCAACTACAACCTCAACAAAGCACATCTAATCTTAAGTTCTTACAAGCTAGAGTGCTGTCAAAGCTTTCAAAAACTATCTTAGTCTTCAAACACTTCATCTAAGCTGTACTACATTGTATATCCATACACAAGCTTAGAGAGATATCCTATCCTTATACACTGATCTTCATTGTAAAGGATATCTCATTAGTTGGAACCTTACTTCAATCCTCATATCTTTCAAGAGTGAAAGTGAGAAGGTTGTAGTAGTAGAAGTGGTAGGAGCTGACTGTTGAGAGAAGAACAGTTCAGTTCTGAGTTGAGAAGAGGGTACTAGGACTCTAGACATCCTAGGGATCAATTCACCAAGGAGTGGTGTTCTTGATCAAGTGCACCTTGGCACTATAAAACAAGTTAATTCCAAGAGTGAAGGAATTATCCTGTTCAATCAGGGAAAGTGGATGTAGGAGCTTGAGTCTCTGAACCACTATAAACTGTTGTGTTGATTTTCTTTCAAAGTACTTTCATACATTCAACACTGCACACAAAACTGATCTTTCAAAGGATAAACATTCTAAGACTGTGCAAAACTGATTTGGACAAGTTCCCTGAAACTGGACTGTATTGAATTGACTAAATGATTTCAGAATCTAAAGGAGTCTAAACCAAAAAGGGCCAACCACTATTCCGCACATATAACTCCCCTAGATAGTTATTCAACTAAGTACTCAATAGTACTTAGTAGATTGATTATCTTAGAAGAGTTAATCATCTTCAGAAGAGTTGTCCAAGACAACCTTGTTGAGCTCTAGTTTGATCAAGTTAGAAAGGAATTTGCATACAAGTGTATTCCCCCCCCCCCATACACTTGTTATATACTCCTTTCAGGACCAACACCCCTCCCCCCCATACACTTTTTATATACTCCTTTCAGGACCAACAAGTGGTATCAGAGCAGGGGTTCAAAGACCACTGCTTCTGAAAATCCATCTTGATTTTCAAAATCACATATTTGGTGTGGTCACTGAACTGATCTATCAGAAATCTTATTGATTGTTGACTAACTGTTTCTTTCTGAGATATGGCCAACAACAATGCTGTTGTCCCACCTCCTGCTGTTCAAGGATTGGACAATATGGCCACAAATCCAGTCAACCACGTCTCACATCATAAATTGCCCATGTTCTCAATAGATAATTATGATTTTTGGAAAATCAGAATGAGGGCTCATCTTGCATCTCTACACACTGACATGTTGAGAGTGATCACAAGAGGACCTTTTGTGTTCACTCAAGTCAATCCCAGAATCACTGAAGCTCAAAGAGCTGATACAAGGGAATTGATTCCTAAGGATGAAGATGACTTTACTACTGATGAAAAGAGGAAAGATAACTTGAATTATCTTGCAATGAACACCCTCTACCAAACAATTCCAGATGCAATCATGGGAAGGGTCTACCACTGCACAACTGCCAAAGAAATTTGGGATACTTTTGCAGAAATGTGTGAGGGTACTGAAAAGATCAAGGAGAATAAGCTCCAAGTGGCAGTGCAGAAGTTTGAACAATTCACAATGGTTTCAGAAGAATCCATTGATAAATTTTCTGGTAGATTCACTGATGTGATGAATGAGATGAACTCCTTGGGCAAGGTGTACTCCAAGAGAGAGGTTGGATTAAAGATCTTGAGAAGTCTCACTCAAAAGTGGGATGTATATGCAGTTATGATGCAGAACACCAAGGATCTCTCCACCATGCCCATGCAACAAATCTTCTCCGAACTCAAAGCTTATGAGTTCGATCTCAACAGAAGAAAGCCTGTTGAGGAACCTTCAATTCCTACAAAAGGAGTGGCATTCAAAGCCAAAACTGCTGAACCAGAAATGCAGTCCACTCCTAGATCATCAAAGTCAGTCTCCAAGACTGAAATGAAGGAAGAACTAGCCTTGTTGGCTAGAAGGTTTGACAAGCTGAATTCAAAGTTTGGTAGATACAAGAAATTCTACCAAGATAACAAATTCAGGAGAAGGTACAATTCTCCTGAAGCTCAGGCTGAGGTCAAGAAGCCTGAAGGGAAAAGATCAGAGGACAAGCTCTCTGATAGGAGAAGGTCAAGTAGAGTTGAACCTTCATCATCTAGAAGAAGAGATGAACCTAAGAAGGATGATGATGAAGACATGTGCTACAATTGAAAGAAGAAAGGGCACTTCCAGTATGACTGCCCTGAACTATGCTCTAAAGAAATGAGAGAAGGAAAGCTAAAAGAGACAGAAAGTTCACCAACAGAAAAGCCATGATGGCTGGTGAAGAATCTGAAAGTGCTGAAAGCTTCAACTCTTCTGATGGACTGTTCTCAAACAGTGAAGATGATGATGATGTATGCAACATGGCCATTGAGGATGATGAGGTATCCTATACTTCTAGCTCACCATCATTCATTTCACAAAACACTAGTGAAGTCAACTTGAAACTTTCCCTTGGGAAGTTGATGGAAGATTTCACTATGTTACAAGAATTTCATAACAACTGTGTGAGAGAAAATGAAAGGTTGTCAATTGAACTTGCTAAAAACTCTGAGGCAGTAGTTGATGTCAAGTCTACTGAGTTGTATCAACAAGTCTTGAGAGAGATTGAGGAAGCAAATCTCAGGATAGTTGACCAACATAAGGAGATTGATGATCAACTGCTCTCTCAAAAGAGAAAAGATTTTGAACTAAAAATTCTTCAAGCCAAGTTTGAAAACCTCTCACATGAGTATGATATTCTTAAATCAAGTGAAGAGAGCCTGAAATTAAAGATGTCTGCTCTGAAGAAATCCTCTAGAGCAATAGAGGAAATTCAGAGTTATCAAAGACCTATGGCTCAAAGAAGTGGATTAGGTTTTGATCCATTTGAATCTTCACCTTGTCTTAGTGTTGCTTCAACAAGTAACACTAAGAGGATCTTTGTTAAGTCAGTGGCTCAACAAGCTGAAAATGAAATAATTCAGCCACTGAACAAAGGAAAGGGCAAAATGTATGAATTGCCAACTCAAGTGTTTCAGGAGACTAGGCCCAAACCTAAGGAAAAGGCCAAAGTCCCTGAACACAAGAGGAATGTTGGTCAGTAGAGTAGACCCAATGGTAGAGCAACTCTCCTGAACAATGTTCAGAGGAGTTATCCAAGGTATAACCAGCCAAGGCCAACTCTTCTGAGAAAGCTTCAGCTGAATAGACCTAAGGACAACTATCCTCAAAGGCAGAATAAAATGAGACAACCAAAACCCTTCATGACAAATGGTAATGGTCATAAAAATGCCCTTCCTCAAAGATTCCCTCAAGTAGCACAAAGAACTCATAAGTTCAGGAGATTTAACAACTCTCCTGAAACTTACAGAGTCAACACCTTCACACATACTTTCCCAAAGGCATTCAAGGGAAAGACAGTGTATGTTGATGCTAGAGGAAAACAACTTAGCCACCTTGAATCAATCAGGGTTATTAGGCAAGTTTGGGTTCCTAAAGGTACAGCTAACCTCTCAGGACCCAAAACTCAAAGGGTACCTAAACCTATCTAATTGCAGGCACCTTTGGGCCACAAGAAGAGGAGTATGAGCAAAAAGTAAGCATGGTACCTTGACAGTGGATGTTCAAGGCACATGGCTGGAAACAAAGACCTCCTCACAAATTTCATTGAAAAAGAAGGCCCAAATGTCACATTTGGAGACAGTTCACAAGCTACAACAAAAGGTTATGGTACCTTGATAATTGGTAATATCAAGGTATCCAATGTGTCTTATGTGGCTGGTCTCAAATATAACCTCCTAAGTATAAGTCAGTTTTGTGATAAAGGTCTTAGTGTTGAGTTCTCAAGTGGAAAATGCTTAATCAAAGATGAAACTCAACAAACTCTACTGACTGGTACTAGGAAAGGAAATGTGTATTTTGCAGACTGGGACAAGTCTACTGATGCTGCATGTTTCATTGCTAAGAGCTCTAGTGAACAAAGTTGGTTATGGCATAAAAGACTAAACCACGTGAACTTTAAATCAATGAACAAGCTCGCTAGAAATGCATTAGTTAAAGGACTACCTAGTGAGGTTTTCATTAAAGAGCATGTTTGTAAACCATGCCAAGAAGGAAAACAGATCAAAGCCTCATTCAAAGGAAAACCAGTCATTTCTACTGAAATGGTACTTGAACTTCTACATATGGACTTATTTGGACCAATTACCCCTACTAGCATAAATGGTAGAAAATACACATTGGTAGTAGTTGATGACTTCTCTAGGTTCACATGGGTAGTATTTCTCCTTAATAAGAAGGAAACACAAGTGAAACTCCCTGAACTTCTAAAGAGATTGTCAAATGAGAAAAGCCTTAGCATTATCAAGATAAGATCTGATAAAGGCACTGAGTTCATAAATTCATACATCAATGAGTATTGCACACTAAATGGGATAGCTCATGAAACCTCAGCAGCTAGAACTCCTCAGCAGAATGGAGTTGCAGAAAGGAGAAATAGAACCTTAAAAGAAGCTGCTAGAACTTTAATAGCTGATTCTAATCTACCTACGAGGTTTTGGGCTGAAGCTATAAACACTGCATGCCATACTCAAAATAGATGTTTGATAACTAAGGGGCAAGGCAAAACCCCCTATGAACTCTGGAAAGGAAGAATGCCTAAAGTGTTATATTTCCATATATTTGGTTGTAAGTGTTTCATTCACAACAATGGGAAAGGACAGTTGAAAGCTTTTGATAGCAAAGCTGATGAAGGGATATTTCTTGGATATTCCAAAATCAGTAGAGCCTTCAGAGTCTACAACTGTAAAACCCTCATTGTGGAAGAAACACCCCATGTTGTGTTTGATGAATCTATTCATGAGTTCAGGAATAAGAACTTGGAAACAGAAGAAATCACACAAAGGACAACCAGATTGAGCCTAAAAGACAAAGATACTGAATTCCTAAATGTTTTCCAAACCAACCTTCCTGAAAATATCACACTGGACAACAATCCTGAAGGCAATCTTCCTGAAGCAAACCCACTGAAGGAAATGGTGAACTGAATGACCCAATCCCAGTTCACATTCAGGTAACAACTACCAATGAAGAAACAGTCCCTGCTGAGGTAGTTAACGGATTAAATAATCAAGGGGGAACCAATAATGTTGAAAATGCCAATGTCCCTGACATTGAGGACAACATCCCTGATTATGATCCTGAATTAGATCCTGCATTAAATTTTCCTGAATTTTATGATCAAAATGACTCAACTTCAGTAGAGGACAACTCTACTGAAGAGATCAGAAAAAGAAGGACTTGGTTGTCTAACCATCCTACTGATCTGATACTTGGTGATCCAAGTATAGGAGTCAAAACTAGAAGGTTTCATGGTGAAAGTGCTCTATTTTGTTGTTTCTTGTCAGAACAAGAACCTAGTGACATTGAGGAAGCACTTCAAGATGCTAATTGGATCACTGCCATGCAGGAAGACCTGAACCAATTCACCAGAAATGATGTATGGGAGCTGGTGGATAGACCTTCACATCAAGATGTTATTGGAACAAAGTGGGTATTCAAGAACAAGAAGAATGAGAATGATGTGATTGTCAGAAACAAAGCAAGACTAGTGGCAAAAGGCTATTGCCAATCTGAAGGCATTGACTATAATGAGACATTTGCACCTGTGGCAAGGCTGGAAGCAATAAGGCTCTTTCTAGCCTATGCAGCCCACAAGAGGTTCAAAGTGTACCAAATGGATGTCAAGAGTGCCTTTCTGAATGGAGTCTTGAAAGAAGAAGTCTATGTGGAGCAACCACCTGGTTTTTAGGTTGGAAACCAAGTCTACAGATTGAAGAAGGCTCTATATGGACTCAAGCAAGCCCCTAGAGCTTGGTATGATACACTGTCACAATTTCTCTTAGATCATGGGTTTATCAAGGGAACTGTGGACAGAACTCTCTTCAGAATCTCTGAAGGAGAGGACATCTTGCTTGTCCAAATTTATGTTGATGACATAATTTTTGGATCCCCCAATGAGAAGCTGTGTGAGAAATTCTCAAAGTTCATGCAAAGCAAGTTTGAGATGTCCATGATGGGGTTGATGAACTTCTTTTTGGGACTTCAAGTCAAGCAATCTAAAGAAGGAATCTTCATCAACCAAGCTAAGTACACTAGAGAGATGATCAAGAAATTTGGGTGTACTACTAGCAAGCCAGTGAGGATCCCAATGAACACAAATTGGAAGATGGATCCTGATGAGAGTGGTGTTCCAACCAACTCTACTGAGTATAGAGGAATCATTGGTTCTCTCCTCTATCTCACTGCCAGCAGACCTGACATCACCTTTGCAGTAGGTGTTTGTGCAAGGTTTCAAGCTAATCCTAAGAAAAACCATCTTGAGGCTGCAAAGAGGATCTTGAGGTATCTCAAAGGCACTGAGAATCTAGGCCTTTGGTATCCTGCTGATGACAACATTGAGCTTACAGGCTACTCAGATGCTGATTATGGAGGATGCAGAATTGACAGAAAGTCCACCTTAGGGACTTGTCAATTCTTGGGAAACAAGCTCATATCTTGGTTCTCTAAGAAGCAGAACACAGTGGCTACTTCCACCACTGAAGCTGAATATGTTGCAGCTGGAAGTTGTTGTGCTCAAATCCTTTGGTTGAGACAACAACTAAGAGACTACAATGTCAACTCTACTGAAGTGCCCATTTTCTGTGACTATAATAGTGCCATTGCAATATCACAAAATCCAGTTTTGCACACTAGATGCAAACATGTGGATATCAAGAATCACTTCATATGGAGATCATATGGAGAAGAAGGACATCAAGTTGGTCAAAATCCATACAGACCATTAAAAAGCTGATATATTGACAAAGCCACTTGCAGAGGCAAGGTTCTTGGAACTATCAGCAGAATTGGGATTACTTGATCCAGGGAAGTTGGACAAGTAAATCCCTTGGAGTTATTGAGTGAAATGGGAACTAAAAGTGGTGTTCAGCAGACTTGGTCAAGTTTACTGAAATTCAGAAGAGATGACCTCAAATATTCAGGACACTTCTCCATTGATATTCAGGACACCTGTCCACATCTCTTCAGGACACTTGACCATGTGGGGTCAGACAAGTTGTCCTGACTATCAAACCAAACATTGGTTTGATAAGCACCTATTTTGGGCAATCATTGCCTATTTTGATATTTGTCCCATTCCTTTTACAGATATCACCTTTTTAGGATCTATTTTGTCTCCCACTCAAAAGGTCAGTTTCCATGCATTAAATGCCAAGATTTAATTCTTGTTTACATTAAACATTTCAAGCCATGATCTATCTCGAAAAACTCCCCAACCATTAACCAATATTAAATACTTCCCACATTTGAATAAAAACAGTTTTTCACTGTTACATTGTTTATTGACCATTGGATCAAGATTGGCCAACTCCCCTGAAATCAATCATGACCGTCCAATTTTGATTTCCATTTTTTACAACCGTTGAAAACTCTTGAGACTCACCTACTCATTGACATACATTCCTTTTGGAATATTCACAAGTCTTAAGAACTCCACAAGCTCACTTCTCCCCCACGCATTCAAACTCTCTTGAAACCCTAGCTTTCAAAACTCTCTTGAAACCCTAGCTTTCAAAACTCTCAAACTCTCTCAAATTTCTTACTGAATCTTCAATGGCTCCCAAAGCTAGACCTGAGATGATCATTGATTTCTCCAACAAGGCTCTAGACCTTGATTTTGGCTACCTAAGTCACAAAAACAACCTCACATTCGAACCAATTCTTTCTTTTGAAAGTGAGGATCCTGAAGTTGTTCCAACTTGAGATGGTTGAGAAGGGCAGGTCTACAGAAGTTCATGCAAGAAAAGCCAGATTCTTGTCTTGAATCATACATGGCAGAATTCTTTGCTTTTCTTAAATGGAGAGGCAAGCCTGAGGATGGTGAGGTTGCCACTAGATTGTCCTATGTTGCAGAAGGAGAGGAAGAAGAAAGATTTCACATGGTGAAATTTTCAGAGGAAGATGTAGATGCAGCTTTTGGATTGCCTTCTGAGGGAAGGAATCCAGAATTCTATGGGAATGGTCTTGAGCAAGAAATTGCTCAAGATTAGCTTCTTGTTCCAGGGCCACTATCTTCAACTCAACATAAGAGAACCCTCAAACCAAAGTTCCTCACCTTGTTTGAGGTTGTTGCCAAGAGTTTGCTAAGCAATACTGGCAGTTTGGAGCAGGTCAGTTTTCCAAGGATAAGGATTATGGCTGCGGTGATTGATGCCAGTGATAAGAGCATAAAGTTCAATTGGAGGACCTTCATTCTGTCTGAGATGATGAAGGAAAAGGCAAAGTTCAAAGTAAAGGCTCACAACAAGGTTGTGATGGAAGGAAAGTTGAGGTATTGCACCAGGGCAAGCCTATTGATTGAGAAGTTTGCTCACTATTCTGAGATGCAAACATTTGCCAAGCCCCTCCCTGCTCAAAAGATAATGTTCAAGAAGTTGAGTGAGAAAACTGAACAAAGAAGAATGCAACTGGCCAAACCTGCTGAAAAGAAGGTTGAGGAGAAACCTAAGTTGAAGAAGAGGACTAAAGCAAGGGTGGTCAAAACAAGAAAGGTGTCTCAAATCCCCTCAGAAGACACTTCAGGAGAATCTTCTGATCACTCAGAAGAGATAAGGCAAAAGTATAATGAGACAAGAGAGAAGAAGAAGGGTGATAAAAGGCCCAGGGAAGCTGTCCCTGAGAAAGAAGTGGAAGGAAGTGGGAGCAGTAGGGCTAGCAAGAGAAGGGCCAAGCCTACTGAGAAAATATTGGAGCTTCAGGAGGATAGAACTCTCCAACTTGCTTTGAAGGAGAGTATGGCTGAAAGTAGGACTAAATCAAAGTCGAGGACCAACTCTTCTGGTTCTGGAACCCCTGAGTCCAAAGTCCCTGAAGGTCAACCAAAAGAGGCCAACCTTCCTGAAACCCAAAATCCTGAGCCCAACTCCCCTGAAACCCATGTTACCCCCACAAACCAACCCATTACTCCTCTTAATCTTACAAAGAGATATTCTCCAGAAGGGAGTGCACAAAGAAGTGGAATTGATGTGCTAGATGATCTTGCTATAGATGAGACAAGACTGCAATCTCCACTTGACTCATCTATGCTCAATTACTCTAAGTTCTTAGAAGCTGCACTTCATGGGCCAACCCCCCTGAGCAAAGCCCCTTCAGATCCATTGCTCTCAAAAGCAACTGAAGTACCCCTTATTGCATCCAACCCTTCTGAAGCCAACCCTCCTGAATTTAACCTCCCTGAAGCCACATTACATGAAACCAGAGCCAACTCCCCTATAACCCAAAGTCCCCATTCAAGTGGAGATGAGGAGGAGTATACTTATGAAAGTATGCTTAGAGGTGGAGCAAGGGCTACTGTGGATAATTTGTACCCACAACTTGCTGAATTTCCTAGAATTCAGAAGATGTTTCATGACTTGAGGATGCTGGTGGATGTCAAAGATAAAACAATCATGGAGATCTCTCAAGTCATCAAAGACAAGGGTGCAAATTGGTGGCAAGTGGAGGAAAGTAGGCTGCTACACTTTGTTGGAGTCCTAAAGACAAGATTCCTCATTGATGAGGATGTGTTTGCAAAGTTGGTAGATGTCAAGATTGCTGAAGAGAAAGAGAGACTTGCTAAGGGCATTAGGCACCCTGATAGAAGCTCAAATGGTGATGATTCTCCTGATAATCCCTCAAATCCCAACCCTCCTGAACCCTCTCAATCCAACCTCCCTGAACTTTCTCAACCCAAGCCTTCTGAATCAAGCAAATTTTCAAATCCTCTTGTTACCTATCATAGGAAAGGCTCTGTATCTTCAGAGGTGTTGACCAAAGTTGGTGACACAGCCAAAGATACATCTGCCAATGAAGGTTCTTCTGAACCCAAGGCACAGCCTAAAGATGTTGAGGTTCCTGTTTTAGAGGCCGATTCGATTAAGGCCTATTCAGTGTCAGGAGAGTTGGACACTGATCAGCCCTTAATCATTCAGGATGACTCAGTGGCTGTTGATAAAAGCACTGTGATCTCCCCACAACTTCCATCTTTGAACCTTGTTGAAGGTGGAGATGTTACAGGTCTAGGAGAAGGAGTTGAAAAGGAGAATGTAGAGGAAAAATAAGAGGGAGTTGTGGATGATAGAGAGGTAGTAATCACTAAGATAGTGAGTGTATCAACATATGAGGGTGGTATAAGTGAGGAAGGACAGGTTATTCTTGAAGTCAAATCTGAACTTCAAGAATCCCTTGATGAAAGGAGGCTTAATTCCTTGAGTGAGGACATTATTCTTGAAGGGAGAAAAGAACTATTTGAAAATGAGAGGAAGACTGTTGATGTATCAGAGTCTTATGCAAAAGAAACTGAGGGTGATGAGTGTTTATTCTCTAACCCATTTGATTTTTCTGATATTGCAGGTATTTCCTTTGATCAAATCTGTGCAGATGAACTCTTGACTGATGCACCAATCCATGTAGATTCCAGCTCTGCTCAAGCCATTCTTGGAGAGCAGTCAGCTAAGTTAGATTCTATTGCTCATCAAGTCTAAACTTCTCATGCTGAAACTTCTGGAGCCTTGGATGAGCAAGGTAGAACCTTAGCAGCTGTTGAAATGAGGCTTACTGGATCAGAAGAAATTGTTCTCCCCACCATTGAAGCAAGAATCAGTGGAGTTGAGACTGGATTGCAAACTATCTCCACTGAAGTGATGAAAGCCAAAGCCAGCATGGATTCAGTTTCTAAAGAAGTCAAGAAAGAGCAAACCTTGCTAAGGAGTAACCACAACAAGAATGTGAAAGCATTAAGATTGGTGGTTAAGCAAGCCCTTGGGAGAAAGACTGCTTTGCAGAAGAAAAGAGCTGAGGAAATGAGGCTAGCAATGGTGAAAGCAGCCTCAGAAAAGTTTTCCCAAGATGTCATGGCCAAGATTGCTGAGAGTGCAGTGGCCAACCTTACTGAGCTCCTAAAAGCACAACTTGATGCATCCCTCAAGACAACCATGGAAGAGGTTGTTGAGCAAAAGATGAAGCCTGTATTGGCTTTCTTAAGCCTAAGCAGTGACAGGATGCAGAACATACATGTTGAAAATGTATACTTGCTTGAGGAGATGAAGTCCATGAACCAAGCTCAATCCTTGATGGCATCTACTATGAGTGAGCTCAAACCTCAATGTTTTGATGCTGCCAAAAAGGGGGAAAGAGAAAGATCAAGGGCAAAAGGTGCCTTGATAATTGGTGGTTCAGATAAGGGCAAGGACAAGGTTGCTGAAGATAAAGGAAAGGAACCAGCAGTTCTGAATTTGGATGATTTGGATGAAGAAGAGCAGTTAGCCATTGCCTTGAAGAACTCAATGGCATCAGCACAGGAAGAAAGAGTGAGGCTACAACAAAGACTAGGAGGAGAAGTTTCTGGTTTGGACAAAGTTACTGAAGGTGTCCAAATTAGAGGAAAGATCAAGAAGGCCAAGGGAAATAAAAGAAAGGCTGAAACATTCACTGACTTTCCCAACAGCCTTGATCTCCCCCCTGAGTTCAGAATTGAAGAAGATGAGCCTACTTCCAAGAAGGCCAAGAGTGCTGAAAAGGAAAAATCTACTAAAGTGTCCAAGACTGCTGAAGTTGACAAGTCTTCTGAAATTGTCAAAGTTGCTGAAGGTCCCAAAGTTGCTAAAAATGTTGAAGAGTTATTTGATGAAGGCTTTGGACCTCAACCCAAGAAGAAGACAACAGCCTTAGCTCATGATCCATCAAAGTTGTTTCAAGAAGGATATGGCAAAGATCCTGAAACACAGCAGAAGTTAGCCATGATGAGGGCTCAAGAGAAGATGGATTTGATGGAAGAAGCCAACAGAGCAAGAGACAAGAGAAGGGCAGATTTTCAAAAGCCAAAAAGAAGAAGAGCTACATACAGCAAGATGAAACCACAGCTACTGATTCCCATGGATACCAAATATCCACACTTGGATAAATGGGTGCCAATACAGCTGAATGACTCATGGGAAGAGGCAAAAAGGGAGTTTGTCTATGACTTTTATGTCATTGACAGGTGGAATGGAAAGGATGCTAACTCCACTTTTACTGAGTTTATGATTGAGTATTACAGGGAGCTATATCAGCAACTTCTTGCAGCTGCTGATCTTGCAAGAGTTGAATTCATTGCCCCTAAGCCAATCATTTACATGCCTCCAAAGTTGGATGGATGGATTGACCAGTCAAAGATTCTCAATGAGTTCCTAGAGATCCTCAAGCTAAACAGAATGGTGCTTGGACCTAAGGGAACCAACCAAGAGGCCGTGGAGCTAAAGAAGAGAGTGTGGGCACAATATGGAATGGTGCCACCTAAGGAGGATGATCTCTAAATGGCTAAGTCTTTCTGACCTTTTTGTGCTGAAATGGATGAAAACTTATCTTGGTTGCTGAATTGTTTGAATTTGGTCATCTATGCTGAAGTTGCTCAAGAATGCGGATATGTGTAGCTCTGATACTCGAAGATCTTGTCTGAAAAAGAATTTTTAGTTTATGCTCAGATGTATTGTGAATTAATGCTCTAATGTAAGGTTGTTTAGATTCATGCTCTGATATGTTTATGTCAACTATCAACATGTTTGTAATGTCAAAGTTATTTGAATGATAGTTGAATCCTTTTTATGAATCAAGAAACAGCATACTATAATCTCTCTATGCCTATCCTTGAAACCTATTTGCAGCATGAATGGTGAGTACACTAACACATTCTTCTTTCAGGAAAATTGACTCTAGTCATGTTGTTGGTCCCTGAACGAGTAGTGAATGGGATTAAAGTCTAGAGGGGAGGGGTGAATAGACTTTAAAACTTTTTCAAACAGAGTTGAGAACCTCTTCTGATTGCTATGTCAACTGGACTGCAAGTCAGCTGGTCCAGATGACTATAGTGATCTGACTGAGGAGGTTATATGCGGAATTATGGTGGCCCTGGTTTAGACTCGTTCTTGTAATTCTTATGAAAGTGTTCAACTTGTTTTGCTTAATGAAAATACTCAGCTGATGCTGGTTTGAAAGTTATGGCCTTGTTTTGAAGAATGTTGAAATCACAGTATGCACTATATAATAATGTATGTAAAGACAGAAATGTAAAGTGCAGAAAGTAAATGACACCGGATTTATAGTGGTTCGGATATACGTTCCTACGTCCACTCTCACGTCCACACGTGATGTTTAATCCCTGTAATTTACCACAAATTACAAGGGTCTTGACATTTATAGTCCCAAGGTTAGGACTTTGAGATCTGAGCCGTCCTAACAGCTACGGTCTCCACAAGTGATTGTAAGCACTTGCACTTTAAGGGGTTCAAAAACTTTAACCTTTCGGTGAGGGTTTGGGGTTTTTGAGGTGTATCCAACTAATGGTTCAAGCTTATAATTTGCTTAACCACTATGCCTAAAACAATTGATATACAATATGAACAGGTTTCAGGTTCTTAAGGGTTGGATAGAAATCACTTAAGAGCTATAGATAATCTAATGGTTTCTGGCTCTTTTGAGAATTCTTAGAATAGTATGGCTTTAGCTTTGATTGCTTGCTTGGCTCGTTGAATTCTCTCTTGTGACTTCCTTTTTTTGTGATTTCTCATCCTCTTATATTTATAATGGAGATTGGTTGCAACTAGCCGTTGGAGTTGACTAGCCGTTTGAGCAATCTTTCCATAATAGCTTGATTCCTTGATTCCAGCCGCTTGATTGCTTCAATCCTGGGATCATGTCAATCTTCTAAATAAGGTAGGTCTTCGTTTGAATTGCAAGATGACTTAGGAATCAGCCGAGTCCTGGAAGAGCACATAGTCTTCTGATCTGTACTTCTAGTCTTCTGACTACTCTTCTGGCCTTAGGTCTTCTGTCTTCTGATATTAGTAGAGTAACACTCTTCTGATCTGGAAATTCTTTGAACTGCTTTAGGCCATCTTCAATCTGGGACTCCAACAGATAAGTAGGTATACAAGCACCTTAACTTATCTGGTCTTCAAGGATCTTCTAGTCTTCATGTCTTCTACTCTTCTCATCTTGAGGATAGGCATGTAAGCCAGGACTGTGCTGATCAGCTGATATCAATACAGTTGATCACACAAGACTAGTCTAAGCTGTTCTATACAAGTCAGCTGATCCTATTACATTTATAAACTCTAAGTGTTTTGGCCATCAAAACTATTCTAACATCAAGTGGGGCTTAGGGTGAATTTATATCCCAACAATTTCCCCCTTTTTGATGAAGCCAAAACTATACTTGATAAATGCTCTTAATGAAATAAGATAAGAGTTTATAACATGCTAAGACTGAAGCATCTGATGAAGACAATGAGAATTTGTCTTGTAAGCAAAAAGAACTATAACTTGAATATATATAGAGCTTTTACAGATTACAAGTAATAGTTTCTTCAAACTTCTAAGGTAGTCTTCATCAGGTCTTCTGATCTTCAAACGCGGTAGGCAAGGTACAGACGAGCTCGAACTTCTTCCATGTGTTGTACATCTGTAACATTCTCCTCTTCATAGATCTTGTACAGAATCTTCTTGATTTCTATCATGTTGGCTCTTCCTGAATCCAGAAGGGGTGCATCCCATTTGGGTTCTTCAGGAGTTAAGATTCTGCAGTTGTCAAGTCCTTTGGCTGTCTTAACAATTTCTTCCCAGAACTCTGGATCTTCAATGTTCATGAACTGGGAGAATTGAAGAAATTCTTCTTCATAAGAAGGGAGAGGGCCAAATTTCCTTACTATGTGGTGTTGAATTTGCCACTTCTTCTTCAGGGGATACCATCTTGGTAGCTCATCTTGAAGGGCTAAGTAATCCACATAATTGCTGTCAAACACCAGGACACTGTCTTCTTGTGCTTTGTCCTTCATTGCTTTCCTGAGTTTGGCAATTCTTCTTTCAAATTTGGCTTTGACTGCCTTCGCATCATTCAGCTTCTTTTGCTTAAGCTCTTGAGCTTCAAGCAATTTCTTTTTCTTCAACTCTAGAGCCTCTTTCTCTTCTGCAGTAGGCTCTGCTGGAGCTGATTTCTTGCTGGTCTGAGCTGACTGAGCTTGCTCATCTGCCTTTCTTTTCCTTGTCATTCTCTTTTCAGGAACTTGTTCTACAGGAGCAGTGATCTGTAGACTCTTGGCAGGAGCTTGAGTGGGTGCTTGAGTATCTTCTAGAGCAATTTCTTTGCCTTTGCCTTGCCTGTTCTTGATTTTGCTCTTTAAACCACCCAAGGTTTCAGTCAAGTCATCTTGTGTTACTACCAGTTCAGCTTGCTGGGCAGTAGACTTCTCTAGAGCCTTTATCAACACATCTTCCCCCTTTTTGGCTTCAGCAAGTGCAGCCGCAAAAGGCTTCATGGAATTCATGATTTCCACTTTCAGAGTTTGTTTCAGTGCCATGGCATTAACCTTGGCAACTTGGGTCAGATGGGTTATGCTGTGCTCTAGAACTTCAGCATGTGAATTGGAGGAGGAGGCAGCTTCAAATCTAGTTGTAAGTGCTTCCAACTTGGCTGCTGTCTCCTTCAGCTGAGTCTGCAATTTCTCATTCTCCTCTGCAGCTGCCTTAAGAAGGGTTTGACCTTCTTTGGCTCTTGCTTCAGCTTCTTCAATTCTGGACGTGTAGGTGGTCTCCATGCGGTGCATCTCATCATTGTAAAGATCAGCAAACCTTTTGGAGGTGTCAGTTGACAACTTCTGATAGGTACTCAAGTATTCTCCTATCTGCTGATGAAGTGCTTCACCAAACTTGTCTTCAATGTCAAGAATCTGGTCATGAAGACGAGTCTTATGTTCCCTTGCAGCTTTCTCAACATATCTTCCTAGCTGCAGGCCTAGACCTTTCTCAAAGTGCAAGTCTATTGCAGCTTTGACCTGGGAGCAGATGTATGTTGTATGGTCAACAGATGGGGTAGAAGTAGAGGGTGTACCTTGAGGCTTTGGATGAACAATTAATGCTTTGCCTCTTTCTTCGGCTGATAGGTACTCCTCATTGAGGTAGCAGGTAGTGGCCTTAGTCAGATGGGTCATGATTCGTCTGCCTGCATCCTCTTGATCGTCAATGAAGTGAGTCAGATTGTCCGAAGGTTTGAAGTGAGCTGGTACTCTGACTACTTCTCTGTCAATCTTTTCTTTGTCAGCTGATGCAGCTGAGTCTTCTGCTGGTGCAGGTGCAGCTGAGTCTTCTGCAGGTGCAGCTGAGTCTTCCACCAAGGCTGGTGCAGCTGATTCCTTCAACTTTGCTTGTTCAGTTGTCTGCTGATCCGATGAGCCTTCTGGGATAGAGACATCAGCAGTGGGGATTCCTAAAATCCGGTTGCAAACTGCAGTCAGTGCCTCATCTGATAGCAGCTGAGCAAAGGATCGAACTTGAGCAACTTCCTTTTGCTCCATCTCCCAGTCGAGGAAGTTTTCCTTTCCTCCCATTCCTTCCATGACCTCAAGAAGGTCATCTACATCATCTCTTCGGAGCTCAATCCAAGTGCATACCCTAAGCACTTGTTCAAACTGGATTGAATTCTCATCAACTCCAGGGGTAGTGGACTTGAGCAGGTTGGCTATCTTCATCCTCATTATCTTCTCTATTTGGCACATGGGGTAGTGCACCATTCTGAACTGAGGTTGAGAAGGGCCATCTTGAACCAGGTCTTCTGGTGCCATGTCAACTGGAGCAGAAGGGACAGTGATGGTAGGAGTTTGGGTAGCTGGGGCATTTTCCTCTGCTGTGTGAGTATCAACAGGGATTTGGGAAGTGATATCTTCTTGTTGGGTAGGAAGTTGAGATTGATCTTCAGTGATTTGTTCCTCAGCAGGGTTTTGGGTCTGCTGGTCTGGTTCAGTTTCTACTTGAAGATCAGTAGATGTTTGAGCTTGATGATCTTGGATATCTGTTGTTTGAATATCAGCAAGGATTGTGGATATAATCTGAGTTTGATCATCAGTAGGGGGTGTGGAGGTGGTCTGAGTTTGGTTGTCTGCTGGTTGAACATCAGCAGGGTTAGGCAATTGGGGTTCAATTGGTAGTTGTGGCTGAGTTTGTTCCTCTGCTGTGTGAGTATCAGCAGGGATTTGGATATCAGTGTTTAGAGGCTCAGATGGGTTGGACTCATCAGAAGGGTTGAAGGATGAAATAGGGGCTATGCTCATTGGAGTAGGGAGCCTGGATTTCTTGGTTTTCTTTGTGAAAGAAGAAGTGTTCTTCTTTCTCTTCTGACCCTTTGATAGCTTAGAAGGTGTGAAAGTGAGAGGGGGATTAGAAGTACCTGCCTTTTTCAAAGGAGAGGCAGTGGGAGTGGCATCTGAGTCAGATGGGGAGATGAGCCCTGATCTGATCAGATATCTTCTTTGTGCTAAGGTCTGATTGTCATCATCATCATCCTCAGCAGCCTTCGTTTGAGCCTCTTCTTTGGATGGCTCCTCTTCTTCTTCAGCAGCAGAGTCATGAGCAGACTCTTCTGCCTCTTCAACAACGTCTTTGGAAGATGCTTCAACTGACAACTTCCTCCTCTCTTCTTTCAACCTTGCTGCCTCAGCAAGAGCTTCCTTCCTTAAGTAATATTTGGAGATGTGATAGGTCTTATGAGGTCCCATCTTGTACTTTCTGGGGAGTATTTCTGGAAGGATGATATTCAGCTTGTTGACAAAGCTGACTGTTGATGTCACCTTCCATTCTCTTGACTGTAAGTCCAAGGTCACCTTCTTGGCCTCAAGAGCAATTCTATCCAGAAATAGTCCTTGCCAATCTCCATCAATCTGATCCCAGATTGCAGCCATAACTCGAACTTTTAGAGTGGTAACAGCATCATGGCTGAAGGTGTTACCAAGCAGCATCTTGCCTGCTATATCCATCAGAGTTTGGAACTTAGGTTCAAGTTGGGATTTCTTGAGCCCAGTGGCATCAATAGCCTTTATTCTTCCATCAGTAAACATCTCCATATACTCTTTTTCTCTGTTCATGATGTAGTTGGAGATATTTACCTTCCCCCTTGACAAGCCAAACACTTCCTGAAGAATTTCCCTTGTTACCGTGACCTTGTGTCCACCCATGACACTTTCGACATTAGATCCCTTCATCACAGCGTTTGCATAGAAAGCCAGCACATCTTGTTCGTAAACATTGGTGGGTGCTGCTTCCAGAAAATCTCGCAGGTTGAGGTTGATGCAGCGAAGAAGGATCTCCTTATTTTCTGCTTTGTGTTTGCCCTTGAAAAACAGAGCATTCTCTGTGAACATCTTCCCTTCCTTGGACCACTTTGCAGCATCCAAGGTGCCAGTGCTCTTGGTCTTCTCGTCGTAAATTTCAATGATTGTCATAGTATACTTTGAGTGTTAGGTTTTGAGAGCTTGAAAGAAATTTGCAGAACGAGAGAGTATTGAGAGCAATTGAGTAATGTGAGCGAAAGGGTTTGGAAGAGGTTTAAGGGTGTGTATATATACTCCAACAATTCTTGATCTAACGGTCAGATCTGGGTTTAATTGTGGAGTACAGCCCAAGATTTTCCTTCTTTGATTTCGGGCCTTTCTTTAAATTTGCCGGTTGAATTTACCATGTGGCAACAGTTGATTTGCTGGCAATTTGGTAATTGAGTATTAATGACATCATTACCAAAAATAGCCGTTGTGACTAATTTTGTGGCAAGAATTGATCATCAAGGTCGTTTTTTATAAGTGAATTACATTTCTTATATAGGCCAATTTGTTTAATTACATTCAGGAGTAAATCTAGAATGAATTACATGATCAAAGATAGTCATTAAACTCTAAAATCAAGTGATCTGGTCAGCAGAGTGATGTCTTCTGATTTCTTCAAGAGGTCTGCTGATTTTCCTTGAAAGTCTTCTGGTCAGCTGAGTTGGTCTTCTGATCAGCTGAGTGGAGGATTGAGATTTGCTGAGTAAATCTTCTGTGCTTTGAAGGTCCAACCTGGCTTGATGGATCCTTCGTTGTTGCTGTGATGATCCAACCTGGATGATGGATCTTCCAGCTTTATTGTGAGTGGTGATCCAACCTGGTTTGATGGATCTTCCAGCTCTATCTGAATCAAGTAGGACCATCAAATCAATATGTAGATGATCAGCCTGGATGATATCCCACTGGTTCAGGTTGCCCTTACCATCTGATGCTCCTCATCATCAGATGGGTTGTAGCATCAAAGGTGTCCTTTTTGAATTTCTTCGCTTCTCTTGAAGGAGAAGGAAGATTGGAAGAGGCTTCAATGGAGTCTGAAGAGAGGGCCATGGACTTAGCCTTCATGTTCTGTTTAGACACAGTAGCTTTTGATAACAAGCTCTCCATGTAGAACTTCCCCCTGGAGAAGAAGCTCTGCTTGCTTGCTACTTTGTCTTCTCCATCTCTCTTTCCTCTAGTTTTCAATAAGGACGTCTCTCTTTCCTCTAGTTTTCATAGGCAAACTCATGTTGAGTAAGCCAAGTGTGTTGATCTGCATCATCTTCATCTTCTGGACAAAGCTTCATCTCCTTCACCCAAGACTTTGGTTGAAGGATGATCTCCATTCCATCTCTTCTTTCGATTGTCTCCATTCCTGAAACAGAAAGTAATAGTTAGTGATTTGTGTTCTTAGGTGTTCTCATAACTTCCTCCTTTTATAGGGGTAGAAATGAGGTAGTGGAGTGAAAGATGACAAACCATAGAGTTGATAGGTCTGAATTTCTGAAAAGTTACTTCTTAAGATCAACAATGAGATTCTTGATCCAAGGGTTCACATTTAAAGATATTCAGACTTTATCTTATGGAATGCAGAAATTATAAATTTTGAGCAAGAGTTATTTGAAATCCGTACAGTGCATGCATACTGTTGAGTCGGTGAGGATGGTGTATTAATCCAACCAAGTATAACTCAATAGTATATTGTATGTATGTATATAAATAAAGTATTTTATGAAGAATAGTTTATTATTATACATAGTATACACTGCTTAGAGTAAAGAAATCAAATAACTTTGTTCAAGTCTGCTGTATATATATATATATGATATGCAATGCAGATTTTAGAGTATTTCATCAAGGATTCTTAAGGTATTATTGATTCCCCCTTGATTAGATGACTCTAAGTTTTCCCTCAGCTTTATTTGTCTTCATCGGGAGAGAACTTACCTGAAGATGAGGGTGTCTATTCACCTCATCTGATCCTCCTAGTCTTCTGCAATTGTATCAACTGAGGTTTTCAGCTGATCTTTGCTCTTCATGTGCTTGGATCCAGGAGTCCTAAGCTGTAGCATAGGGTCTTGAATCTTTCTTCAGCTAGGGGCTTAGTCAAGATGTCTGCTTTTTGGATATCTGTGTGAATTTTCTCCATCTTGATGTCCTTCTTTTCAAGGTGGTCTCTTATGAAGTGGTGTCGAATGTCGACATGCTTGCACCTTGTGTGGAGGACTGGATTTTGAGTGATGGCAATGGCACTGCTGCTATCACAATAAATAGGGACTTCACAATAAATAGGGACTTCTCTTGCCTCTACATTGTAATCCTTGAGTTGTTGAACTAGCCAGAGCAGCTGACTACAACAACTACCAGCTGCCATATATTCTGCTTCAGTGGTGGAGGTTGCAACTGAGGTTTGCTTCTTAGAGAACCATGATATCAGCTTGTTGCCTAGAAATTGACAGGTTCCAGATGTGGATTTCCTATCAATTCTACATCCTCCATAGTCTGAGTCAGAATAGCCACTCAATTCTAGATTGTCATCAGCAGGGTACCATAGTCCTAGGTTGACTGTTCCTTTTAGGTACTTGAGAATCTTCCTTGCTGCTTCTAGATGACTTTGCTTTGGGTTTGCTTGAAACCTAGCACATACTCCTACAACAAATGTTATGTCTGGTCTGCTAGCTGTAAGGTATAGTAGAGATCCAATCAGTGCTCTATATTCAGCTTGATCAACTGCCTTTCCAGACTCATCTGATTCCATTTTGAAAGATGTCATCATTGGAATCCTTGCATTCTTGCTTTGTAGAGCTTTGAATCTTTCTAATAGGCTCTTGGTATACTTGGATTGGTTGATGAAAATCCCTTCTGAACTCTGCTTGACTTGAAGTCCTAGGAAATAATTCATCTCACCCATCATGCTCATTTCAAACTTTCCTTGCATAAGTTCAGAGAACTTCTTGCACATCTCTTGATTGGGTGATCCAAATATAATATCATCTACATATATTTGCACCATTAGGATGTCTTCTCCTTCTTGTATTCTGAAAAGAGTTCTATCCACTTTGCCTTTTGTATATCCATTGTCAAGTAGGAATTGTGACAATGTGTCATACCAAGCTCTAGGGGCTTGTTTTAGACCATAAAGAGCCTTCTTCAGTCGATATACTTGATCGCCTTTTTCAAATCCTGGAGGCTGCTCTACATATACTTCTTCTACTAGAATACCATTTAGAAAAGCACTCTTGACATCCATTTGATATACCTTGAAGCCCATATATGATGCATAAGCTAGAAACAGTCGAATGGCTTCTAATCTGGCTACTGGAGCAAAAGTTTCATCATAGTCAATCCCTTCAGATTGTGAATATCCTTTTGCAACTAGCCTTGCCTTATTTCTAGTTATCACATCATTTTCGTCCTTCTTGTTCTTGAATACCCACTTTGTTCCTACTACATTGTGGTTTTCAGGACGATCTACCAATTCCCAGACTTCATTTCTTTCAAATTGGTTTAGTTCTTCTTGCATAGCAGTGATCCAATTGCTATCTGTCATTGCTTCTTCTATGTCAGCTGGTTCAATGTTGGATAGGAAAGCACACCAGCAGAACATAGATGATTGTGAGTTCTGATTCAGTTGTCTTCTGGTCTTGACACCTGAGTCAGCTCCTCCTAAGATGAGGTTTGATGGATGGTTATTTCTCCATGTATGCCTCACAGGAGTATCTGCATTGGATGAGCTTGGATTCTCATCTGATCTAGTGCCATCAGGAGGGTTGGCTTGATTAGGTCGATCATCATCTGTATCTTGTGTGTCAAAGAGATCATTCCCCCTGGCATTTGGGATTGGTGCATCTTGATTCTGGTCAGCTTGTCCTGCTTGAGTTTGAGATCTAGTGATAGGTCTATGAGGCTTATCTTCCTCTGGTTCTTCAGGAAAAGGTTCATTTACTTCAATGAACTCATCTGGTTTGGGCTTGATCACTAGATGTCTCATCTGATCTGCAGCTGAGTTTGTTTCTACTGCATTCTTTTCACAAGATTCATCAAAAACAACATGAGGTGTTTCTTCCACAAGAAGGGTTCGTTTGTTGAGTACTCTAAATGTTTTGCTAGTAGAGGAGTATCCTAAGAATATCCCCTCATCTGCTTTGGCATCAAAAGCATTCAACTTACTCTTCCCATTGTTGTGAATGAAACACTTACAACCAAATATATGAAAGTAAGATACTCTAGGTTTTCTTCCTTTCCACAGTTCATATGGGGTTTTTGTTGGTCCCTGAACGAGTAGTGAATGGGATTAAAGTCTAGAGGGGAGGGGTGAATAGACTTTAAAACTTTTTCAAACAGAGTTGGGAACCTCTTCTGATTGCTATGTCAACTGGACTGCAAGTCTGCTGGTCCAGATGACTATAGTGATCTGATTGTTAAGGTTGTATGCGGAATTTTGGTGGCCCTAGTTTAGACTCGTTCTTGTCACTTGTTCTACTTAATGAAAATACTGAGCTGATGCCGGTTTGAAAGTTATGGCCTGTTTTAAAGAGTGTTGAAATAACAGTATGCACTATATAATAATGAATGTAAAGGCAGAAATGTAAAGTGCAGAAAGTAAATAACACCGGATTTATAGTGGTTCGGATATACGTTCCTACGTCCACTCTCACGTCCTAACGTGATGTTTAATCCCTTTAATTTCCACAAATTACAAGGGTCTTGTCCTTTATAGTCCCAAGGTTAGGACTTTGAGATCTGAGCCATCCTAACAGCTGCGGTCTCCACAAGTGATTGTAAGCACTTGCACTTTGAGGGGTTCAAAAACTTTAACCTTTCAGTGAGGGTTTTGGGGTTTTTGAGATGTATCCAACTAATGGTTCAAGCTTATAATTTGCTTAACCACTATGCCTAAAACAATTGATATACAATATGAACAGGTTTCAGGTTCTTAAGGGTTGGATAGGAAGCACTTAAGAGCTATGGATAATTTAATGGATTCCTTGCTCTTGGAGAACTCTTGGAACAGTATGGCTTTTGCTTGATTGCTTGCTTAGCTTTTGAATTCTCTCTTGTGACTTCCCGTTTTTTGTGATTCCTCATCCTCTTGTATTTATAATGAAGATTGGTTACAACTAGCCGTTGGAGTTGACTAGCCGTTTGAGCAATCTTTCCATAATAGCTTGATTCCTTGATTCCAGCCGCTTGATTGCTTCAATCCTGGGATCATGTCAATCTTCTAAATAAGGTAGGTCTTCGTTTGAATTGCAAGATGACTTAGGAATCAGCCGAGTCCTGGAAGAGCACATAGTCTTTTGATCTGTACTTCTAGTCTACTGACTACTCTTCTGGCCTTAGGTCTTCTGTCTTCTGATATCAGACGAGTAACACTCTTCTGATCTGGAAATTCTTTGTACTGCTTTAGGCCATCTTCAATCTGGGACTCCATCAGATAGGTAGGTATACAAGCACCTTAACTTATCTGGTCTTCAAGGATCTTCTAGTCTTCATGTCTTCTACTCTTCTCATCTTGAGGATAGGCATGTAAGCCAGGACTGTGCTGATCAGCTGATATCAATACAGTTGATCACACAAGACTAGTCTAAGATGTTCTATACAAGTCAGCTGATCCTATTACATTTATAAACTCTAAGTGTTTTGGCCATCAAAACTATTCTAACATCAAGTGGGGCTTAGGGTGAATTTATATCCCAACAATTTCCCCCTTTTTGATGAAGCCAAAACTATACTTGATAAATGCTCTTAATGAAATAAGATAAGAGTTTATAATATGCTAAAACTGAAGTATCTGATGAAGACAATGAGAGTTTGTCTTGTAAGCAAAAAGAACTAGAACTTGAATATAGATAGAACTTTTACAGATTACAAGTAATAGTTTCTTTAAACTTCTAATGTAGTCTTCATCAGGTCTTCTGTTCTTTAAATGCGGTAGGCCAGGTACAGACGAGCTCGAACTTCTTCCATGTGCTGCATGTCTGTAACATTCTCCTCTTCATAAATCTTGTACAGAATCTTCTTGATTTCAATCATGTTGACTCTTCCTGAGTCCAGAAGGGGTGGATCCCATTTGGGTTCTTCAGGAGTTAGGATTCTGCAGTTGTCAAGTCCTTTGGCTGTCTTGACAATTACTTCCCAGAACTCTGGATCTTCAAAGTTCATGAACTGGGAGAATCGGAGAAATTCTTCTTCATAAGTAGGAAGAGGGCCAAATTTCCTTACTATGTGGTGTTGAATTTGCCACTTCTTCTTCAGAGGATACCATCTTGGTAGCTCATCTTGAAGGGCTAAGTAGTCCACATAATTGCTATCAAACACCAGGACCTTGTCTTCTTGTGCTTTCCTGAGTTTGGCAATTCTTCTTTCAAATTTGGCTTTGACTGCCTTCGCATCATTCAGCTTCTTTTGCTTAAGCTCTTGAGCTTCAAGTAACTTCTTCTTCTTCAACTCTAGAGCCTCCTTCTCTTCTGCAGTAGGCTCTACTGGAGTTGGCTTCTTGCTGGTCTGAGCTTGCTCATCTGCCTTTCTTTTCCTTGTCATTCTCTTTTCAGGGACTTGTTCTTCAGAAGCAGTGATCTGAAGAGTTTTGGCAGGAGCCTGAGTGGGTGCTTGGGTATCTCCTTGAGCAATTTATTTGCCTTTGCCTTGCCTGTTCTTGATTTTGCTCTTTAAACCACCCAAGGTTTCAGTCAAGTCATCTTGTGCTACTACCAGTTCAGCTTGCTGGGCAGTAGACTTCTCTAGAGCCTTTATCAACACATCTTCCCCCTTTTTGGCTTCAGCAAGTGCAGCCGCAAAAGGCTTCATGGCATTCAGAATTTCCACCGTCAGAGTCTGCTTTAGAGCCATGGCATTGGCTTTGCCAATGTGGGTCAGATGAGTTATGCTGTGCTCAAGAACTTCAGCATGAGAATTGGACGAGGAGGCAGCTTCAAATCTAGCTGTAAGTGCTTCCAACTTGGCTGCTGTCTCCTTCAGCTGAGTCTGCAATTTTTCATTTTCCTCTGCAGCTGATTTAAGGAGAGCTTGTCCTTCAGTGGCTCTTGCTTCAGCATCCTCAATTCTTTGCTTGTAGGTGGTCTCCATGCGGTGCATCTCATCAGTGTAAAGATCAGCAAACCTTTTGGAGGTGTCAGCTGACAACTTTTGATAGGTACTTAAGTATTCTCTTATCTGCTGATGGAGTGCTTCACCAAACTTGTCTTCAATGTCAAGGATTTGGTCACGAAGACGGGTCTTCTGTTCCCTTGCAGCTTTCCCAACATATCTACCTAGTTGCAGGCCTAAGCCTTTCTCAAAGTGCAAGTCTATTGCAGCTTTGACCTGGGAGCAGATGTCTGCTGTATGGTCAACAGATGGGGTAGAAGTAGAGGGTGTACCTTGAGGCTTTGGATGAACAATTACTGTTTTGCCTCTTTCTTCAGCTGATAGGTACTCCTCATTGAGGAAGCAGGTAGTGGCCTTGGTCAGATGGGTCATCATTCGTCTGCCTGGATCCTCTTGATTTTCAATGAAGTGTGTCAGTTCGTCTGAAGGTCTGAAGTGAGCTGGTATTCTGACTACTTCTCTTTCAAATTCTTCTTTGTCAGCTGGTGCAGCTGAGTCTTGAGCAGGGGCAGCTGAGTCGTCCACCAAGGCTGGTGCAGCTGATTCCTTCATCTGTGCTTGTTCAGCTGTCTGCTGATCTGATGAGTCTTCTGGGATAGAGACATCAGCAGTGGGGATTCCTAGAATCCGGTTGCAAACTGTAGTCAGTGCCTCGTCTGATAGCAGTTGAGCATAAGAACGAACTTGAGCAACTTCCTTTTGCTCCATTTCCCAGTCGAGGAAGTTTTCCTTTCCTCCCATTCCTTCAATGACATCAAGAAGGTCATCCACATCATCTCTTCTGAGCTCAATCCAAGTGCATATCCTAAGCACTTGCTCAAACTGGATTGAATTCTCATCAACTCCAGGGATAGTGGACTTGAGCAGGTTGTCTATCTTCATCCTCATTATCTTCTCTGTTGTACACATGGGGTAGTGAACCATCTTGAATTGAGGTTGAGAAGGGCCAGCTTCATCCAGGGCTGCTGGTGCTAAGTCTTCTGGAGCAGTTGGGGCAGAGAGGATAGGAGATTGGGTAGCTGGGGTATGTTCCTCTGCTGTGTGAGTATCAGCAGGGATTTGGGGAGTGATTTCTTCTACAGTGGTTTGTTCATCAGCAGGGTTTTGAGTCTGCTGGTCTGGTTCAGTTTCTTCTTGAAGATCAGTGGGTGTTTGAGCTTGATGATCCTGAACATGTGTTGTTTGAATGTCAGCAAGGATTGTGGATATAATCTGAGTTTGATCATCAGCAGGTTGTGTGGAGGTGGTCTGAGGTTGTTTGTCTGCTGTTTGAACATCAGCAGGGATTTGGTTTTCAGTGTTTGGGGGTTCAGATGGGTTGGAATCATCAGAAGGGTTGAAGGATGAAATAGGGGCTATGCTCATGGGAGTAGGGAGCCTGGATTTCTTGGATTTCTTTGTGAAAGAAGAAGTGTTCTTCTTTCTCTTCTGACCCTTTGACAACTTGGAAGGAGTGAAGGTGAGAGAGGGGTTAGAAGTACCTGCCTTCTTCAAGGGAGAGGCAGTTGGAGTGACATCTGAATCAGATGGGGAGATGAGCCCTGATCTGATCAGATATCTTCTTTGTGCTAAGGTCTGATTGTCATCATCATCCTCTGCAGCCTTCTTTTGAGCCTCTTCTTTGGATGGCTCCTCTTCTTCTTCTGCAGCAGAGTCTTGAGTAGACTCTTCTGCCTCTTCAACTGCATCTTTGGAAGGTGCTTCAGCCAACAACTTCCTCTTCTCCTCTTTCAACCTTGCTGCCTCAGCAAGAGCATCCTTCCTCAAGTAATATTTGGAGATGTGGAAGGTCTTGTGAGGTCCCATCTTGTATTTTCTGGGGAGTATTTCTGGAAGAATGATACTCAGCTTGTTGACAAAGCTGACAGTAGAGGTCACCTTCCATTCTCTAGATTGAAGGTCTAAGGTTACCTTCTTGGCTTCAAGAGCAATTCTGTCCAAAAAGAGTCCTTGCCAATCTCCATCAATCTGATCCCAGATTGCTGCCATAACTCGAACTTTCAGAGTGGTAACAGCATCATGACTGAAAGTGTTACCAAGCAGCATCTTGCCTGCTATATCCATTAGGGTTTGAAACTTAGGTTCCAATTGAGATTTCTTCAGTCCGGAGGCATCTTCAGCCTTGATTTGACCACCAGTGAACATCTCCATGTATTCTTTCTCCTTACCCATGATGTAGGTGGAGATATTGATCTTCCCCCTTGTCAAACCGAACATTTCTTGGAGGATTTCCCTTGTTACTTTGACCTTGTGTCCACCCATGACACTTTCAACGTGAGAACCCTTCATCACAGCATTGGAGTAGAAAGTCAGCACATCTTGTTCATACACATTCGTGGGTGCTGCTTCCAGAAAATCTCGAAGGTTGAGGTTGATGCAGCGAAGAAGGATTTCCTTGTTTGCAGCTGTGTGTTTGCCTTTGAAAAACAGAGCATTCTCTGTGAACATCTTCCCTTCCTTGGACCATTTTGCAGCATCCAAGGTGCCAGTGCCCTTGGTCTTCTCGTCGTAAATCTCAATGATTGCCATAGTAGTGTTTGAGTGTTAGGTTTTGAGAGCTTGAAAGAAATTTGCAGGACGAGAGAGTATTGAGAGCAAAAGTGAATTGTAAGCGAAAGGGTTTGGGAGAGGTTTAAGGGTGTGTATATATATATACTCCAACAATTCTTGATCTAACGGTCAGATTTGGATTTAATTGTGGAGTAGAGCCCAAGATTTTCCTTCTTTGATTTTGGGTTGTCTTTAAATTTGCCGGCTGAATTTGCCATGTGGCAACTGTTGATTTGCTGGCAATTTGGTAATTGAGTATTAATGACATCATTACCAAAAATAGCCGTTGTGACTAATTTTGTGGCAAGAATTGATCATCAAGGCCGTTTTTTATAAGAGAATTGCATTCCTTATATAAGCCAATTTGTTTAATTACATTCAGGAATAAATCTAGAATGAATTACATGATCAAAGATAGTCATTTAAACTCAAAAATCAAGTGATCTGATCAGCAGAGTGACGTCTTCTGATTTCTTGAAAATGTCTGCTGATTTCTCTTGGAAGTCTTCTGGTCAGCTGAGTAGGTCTTCTGATCAGCTGAGTGGAGGTTTGAGATTTGCTGAGTAGATCTTCTGTGCTTTGAAGGTCCAACTTGGCTTGATGGATCCTTCATTGTTGCTGTGATGATCCAACCTGGATGATGGATCTTCCAGCTTTATTGTGAGTGGTGATCCAACCTGGTTTGATGGATCTTCCAGCTCTGTCTGAATCAAGTAGGACCATCAAATCAATATGTAGATGATCAGCCTGGATGATATCCCACTGGTTCAGGTTGCCCTTACCATCTGATGTTCCTCATCATCAGATGGGTTGTAGCATCAAATGTGTCCTAATTGAATCTCTTCGCTACTCTTGAAAGAGAAGGAAGATTGGAAGAGGCTTCAATGGAGTCGAAGAGAGAGCCATGGACTCAGCCTTCATGTTCTGTTTAGACACAATAGCTTTTGATAACAAGCTCTCCATGTAGAACTTCCCCCTGGAGAAGAAGCTCTGCTTGTTTGCTACTCTGTCCTCTGCATCTCTCTTTCCTCTAGTTTTCAATAAGGACTTCTCTCCTTCCTCTAGTTTTCACAGGCATACTCATGTTGAGTAGGCCAAGTATGTTGATCTGCATCATCTTCATCTTCTGGACAAATCTTCATCTCCTTCACCCAAGACTTTGGTTGAAGAATGATCTCCATTCCATCTTTTCTTTCGATCTTCTCCATACCTGAAACAAAAATTATAGTTGGTGATTTGTGTTCTTAGGTGTTCTCATAACTTCCTCCTTTTATAGGGGTAGAAATGAGGTAGTGGAGTGAAAGATGACAAAATTAAAGAGTTGATAGGTCTGTATTTCTGAAAAGTTACTTCATAAGATCAACAATGAGATTCTTGATCTAAGGGTTCACATTTAAAGATATTCAGACTTTATCTTATGGAATGCAGAATTTATAAATTTTGAGCAAGAGTTATTTGAAATACGTACAGTGCATGCATACTGTTGAGTCGGTGAGGATGGTGTATTAATCCAACCAGTATAACTCAATAGTGTACTGTATGTATGTATACAAGATAAAGTATTTTATGAAGAATAATTTATTAATATACATAGTTATACATTGCTTGTAAAGAAATCAAATAGCCTTGTTCAAGTCTGCTGTCTATATATATATATGTATGATATGTAATGCAGATTTTAGAGTATTTCATCAAGGATTCTTAAGGTATCATTGATTCCCCCCTTGATTAGATGACTCTAAGTTTTCCCTCAGCTTTATTTGTCTTCATCGGGAATGAACTTACCTGAAGATGAGGGTGTCTATTCACCTCATCTGATCCTCCTAGTCTGTTGCACCTGTATCAGCTGAGGTCTTCAGCTGATCTCTTCTCTTCATGTGCTTGGATCCAGGAGTCCTAAGCTGTAGCATAGGGTCTTGAATCGTTCTTCAGCTAGGGGCTTAGTCAAGATGTCTGCTCTTTGGATATCTGTGTGAATTTTCTCCATCTTGATGTCCTTCTTTTCAAGGTGGTCTCTTATGAAGTGGTGTCGGATGTCGACATGCTTGCACCTTGTGTGGAGGACTGGATTTTGAGTGATGGCAATGGCACTGCTGCTATCACAATAGATAGGGACTTCTCTTGCCTCTACATTGTAATCCTTGAGTTGTTGAACTAGCCAGAGCAGCTGACTACAACAACTACCAGCTGCCATATACTCTGCTTCAGTGGTGGAGGTTGCAACTGAGGTTTGCTTCTTTGAGAACCATGATATCAACTTGTTGCCTAGGAATTGACAGGTTCCAGATGTGGATTTCCTATCAATTCTACATCCTCCATAGTCTGAGTCAGAATAGCCACTCAATTCTAGATTGTCATCAGCAGGGTACCATAGTCCTAGGTTGACTGTTCCTTTTAGGTACTTGAGAATCTTCCTTGCTGCTTCTAGATGACTTTGCTTTGGGTTTGCTTGAAACCTAGCACATACTCCTACATCAAATGTTATGTCTGGTCTGCTAGCTGTAAGGTATAGTAGAGATCCGATCAGTGCTCTATATTCAGCTTGATCAACTGCCTTTCCGGACTCATCTGGTTCCATTTTGAAAGATGTCATCATTGGAATCCTTGCAGTCTTGCATTGTAGAGCTTTGAATCTTTCTAATAGACTCTTGGTATACTTGGACTGGTTGATGAAGATCCCTTCTAAACTCTGCTTGACTTGAAGTCCTAGGAAGTAATTCATCTCACCCATCATGCTCATTTCAAATTTTCCTTGCATAAGTTCAGAGAACTTCTTGCACATCTCTTGATTGGGTGATCCAAATATAATGTCATCTACATATATTTGTACCATTAGAATGTCTTCTCCTTCTTGTATTCTGAAAAGAGTTCTATCCACTTTGCCTTTTGTATATCCATTGTCAAGTAGGAATTGTGACAATGTGTCATACCAAGCTCTAGGGGCTTGTTTTAGACCATAGAGAGCCTTCTTCAGTCGATATACTTGTTCACCTTTTTCAAATCCTGGAGGCTGCTCTACATATACTTCTTCTACCAGAATACCATTTAGAAAAGCACTCTTGACGTCCATTTGATATACCTTGAAGCCCATATATGATGCATAGGCTAGAAACAGTCGTATGGCTTCTAATCTGGCTACTGGAGCAAAGGTTTCATCATAGTCAATTCCTTCAGATTGAGAGTTTCCTTTTGCAACTAGCCTTGCCTTATTTCTAGTTATCACATCATTTTCGTCCTTCTTGTTCTTGAATACCCACTTTGTTCCTACTACATTGTGGTTTTCAGGACGATCTACCAATTCCCAGACTTCATTTCTTTCGAATTGGTTTAGTTCTTCTTGCATAGCAGTGATCCAATTGCTATCTGTCATTGCTTCTTCTATGTCAGCTGGTTCAATGTTGGATAAGAAGGCACACCAGCAGAACATAGATGATTGTGAGTTCTGATTCAGTTGTCTTCTAGTCTTGACACCTGATTCTGCTCCTCCTAAGATGAGGTTTGATGGATGATTGTTTCTCCATGTATGCCTCACGGGAGTATCTGCATTGGATGAGCTTGGATTCTCATCTGATCTAGTGCCATCAGGAGGGTTGACTTGATTAGGTCGATCATCATCTGTATCTTGTGTGTCAAAAAGATCATTCCCCCTGGCATTTGGGATTGGCGCATCTTGATTCTGGTCAGCTTGTCCTGCCTGAGTTTGAGATCTAGTGACAGGTCTATGAGGCTTATCCTCCTCTGGTTCTTCAGGGAAAGGTTCATTTACTTCAATGAACTCATCTGGTCTAGACTTGATCACTAGATGTCTCATCTGTTCTGCAGCTGAGTTTGTTTCTACTGCATTCTTATCACAAGACTCATCAAAAACAACATGGGGTGTTTCTTCCACAAGAAGGGTTCGTTTGTTGAGTACCCTGAATGCTTTGCTAGTAGAGGAGTATCCTAAGAATATCCCCTCATCTGCTTTGGCATCAAAGGCATTCAACTTACTTTTCCCATTGTTGTGAATGAAACACTTACAACCAAATATATGAAAGTAAGATACTCTAGGTTTTCTTCCTTTCCACAGTTCATATGGGGTTTTCTCATGTATTTTATGAATACCTGACCTGTTTTGAGTGTGACAAGCTGTGTTGATGGCTTCTGCCCATAGCTTCTTGGGAGTGGAGAATTCAGCAAGGAGTGTTCTGGCAGCTTCTTTGAGTGTTCTGACTCTTCTTTCAGCTACACCATTCTGTTGAGGTGTTCTTGCTGCACTTGTCTCATGCTGAATACCATTAGTAGTACAATAGGCAATAATATAAGAGTTAATGAATTCAGTGCCTTTGTCACTTCTAATTTTCACAATTGGTTCTCCTTTCTCTACTTGGATCCTCTTCAATAGTTCAGGAAGTTTCTGCTGTGTTTCACTCTTCTTGTATAAGAAGATAACCCAAGTAAACTTGGAGTAGTCATCTACAACAATAAGAGTGTACTTTCTTCCTGTTAGAGTGGTTGGAGTGATTGGTCCAAAGAGATCCATGTGAAGCAATTCAAGAACTCTGCTGGTTGATGCTGTCTTCTTGGTCTTGAAGGAGACCTTTGTTTGCTTTCCTTGTTGACATGCATCACATACCTGATCTTTACAGTAGAGTTCATTAGGCAGACCATCAACTAAGGATTCCCTTGCTAGCTTGTTCATAGTCTTAAAGTTCAGATGACTAAGACGTTTGTGCCATAGCCAGCTGACATCTTTAGGGCTCTTCACAAGCAGACATGTATCCTTAGGACAGCTGTTCCAATTTGCAAGATACATACTTCCCTTTCTAGATCCTGTTAGAAGGTTTTGTTTTGTTCTCTTATCACTTATGAGACACTCATCTTTAGAGAATTTGACTGAGTAACCAGTGTCACAAAAATGAGAAACAGATAATAAATTAAACTTAAGACCTTCTACATATGATACATCATGTACCTCAATGTCACCATTTTTAAGGGTGCCATATCCTTTTGTGTTACCATGCGCGTTATCACCAAAGAAAACTTTTGGACCTTTCTTCTCTATGTAGTTGGTCAGCAGGGCTTTGGTTCCTGTCATGTGAGTTGAGCATCCACTATCTATGTACCAAGTTTCTCCTGCTAGACCTCCTCTTCTGTATAGGTCCCTCCTTTCCTCATTTTCACCTATGGCCATCATAGCTAGGTCATCTGAGTCATCTGAGAAGATTTGACAGTCTGGTGATGTAGGGAGTTCATCACTTTGATATTCAGATTCTTCAGTCACCATAGCTTTCTTTTCTGAATTTCTCCTTGGCCTTCTTTCTTCTTTGTCATCCAAGTCCAGCTCAGGACATTCATAGACATAGTGTCCTGGTTTGCGACAATTAAAGCATGATCCAGGTTTCTGATTTGAGTTGCCTTTCCTTGGAGGAGTGGCATCTCTTCTTCTAGATCCTCGGCTGTCAGATGACTCCACATCCTTTCTAGGATGTCTTTCTGGTGTTCTTTCTCTGGAACTTCTGGAGGGTGAACTTGCTCTTTTATCTTTGTAGTTTCTATAGAATTTTCTATATTTGCTGTTGAGAGTGTTCATCCTTTCGAATCTCTTGATCATAAGAGCCATTTGTTCCTTCAGACTCATGTCTGATCCTTCACAGTCTTCTGTTTTCAGAGAGGTCTTGCCAGATGAGGTACTTGCAGTTTTTGTATTGGCTGCCTTGAAGGCTACAGTCTTGGAGGTAGATGGGGTTGCAGTTGGCTCATCACTTCCTGAGTTTTCTTCTCTTTCCTGATCATATTCATGAGCTTTTAGGTTCTGAAATAGAGTTTGAGCTGACCACTTCTTGATATCTTGAGTATCCTTGATGATGGTCTTCTTGAGTCTCCATTTCTTGGTTAGAGAGTCTAATATCTTTAGATTTTTCTCTATATTTGTATATTTCTTGCCCAGAGATTCTATCTCATTGATGATATTGGTAAATCTATTGTCTAGCTGATCAATAGACTCTTCTGGTTGCATCTTGAAGTGTTCGAACTTCTTGACTGCTGTAGACAACTTGGATTCCTTGATCAGCTCAGTTCCTTCACAGAGAAGTGCCAATGCCTCCCACATCTCTCTGGCTGACTCACAGTGGATTACCTTTGCAATGTACTCATTTGGAAGAGTTTGCATTATGTAATCTTGAGCAATGCTATCAAGATTTGATTGCTTCATCTCTTCTGGTGTGAGTTCCTTCATGGGCTTGGGAACCAGTTCTCCAACTGGGACTTCTGGATCACCATTTGCAGTGTTGACTGTCATGATGGTGATTGGGCCTTCTGTGATTACTGACCACATCTTATAGTGGACTGATGTGAGATTCTTCCTCATCCTGATCTTCCAGTAATCATAATCCTCTACTGAAAACTTAGGCAACTTTCGCATATTAGCACTCATGCTGTATGAGTTTTCAAAAACAAGTTTTCCAAAAAGATCTGTTCAAGAGGACTACAGAAAGACTCCCTCAAGTCTTCTGATAATCTAGAGACAGTAGTCCGTTAGAACCACTGCTCTGATACCACTTGTTGGTCCCTGAACGAGTAGTGAATGGGATTAAAGTCTAGAGGGGAGGGGTGAATAGACTTTAAAACTTTTTCAAACAGAGTTGAGAACCTCTTCTGATTGCTATGTCAACTGGACTGCAAGTCAGCTGGTCCAGATGACTATAGTGATCTGACTGAGGAGGTTATATGCGGAATTATGGTGGCCCTGGTTTAGACTCGTTCTTGTAATTCTTATGAAAGTGTTCAACTTGTTTTGCTTAATGAAAATACTCAGCTGATGCTGGTTTGAAAGTTATGGCCTTGTTTTGAAGAATGTTGAAATCACAGTATGCACTATATAATAATGTATGTAAAGACAGAAATGTAAAGTGCAGAAAGTAAATGACACCGGATTTATAGTGGTTCGGATATACGTTCCTACGTCCACTCTCACGTCCACACGTGATGTTTAATCCCTTTAATTTACCACAAATTACAAGGGTCTTGACCTTTATAGTCCCAAGGTTAGGACTTTGAGATCTGAGCCGTCCTAACAGCTACGGTCTCCACAAGTGATTGTAAGCACTTTCACTTTAAGGGGTTCAAAAACTTTAACCTTTCGGTGAGGGTTTGGGGTTTTTGAGGTGTATCCAACTAATGGTTCAAGCTTATAATTTGCTTAACCACTATGCCTAAAACAATTGATATACAATATGAACAGGTTTCAGGTTCTTAAGGGTTGGATAGAAATCACTTAAGAGCTATAGATAATCTAATGGTTTCTGGCTCTTTTGAGAATTCTTAGAATAGTATGGCTTTAGCTTTGATTGCTTGCTTGGCTCGTTGAATTCTCTCTTGTGACTTCCTTTTTTTGTGATTTCTCATCCTCTTGTATTTATAATGGAGATTGGTTGCAACTAGTCGTTGGAGTTGACTAGCCGTTTGAGCAATCTTTCCATAATAGCTTGATTCCTTGATTCCAGCCGCTTGATTGCTTCAATCCTGGGATCATGTCAATCTTCTAAATAAGGTAGGTCTTCGTTTGAATTGCAAGATGACTTAGGAATCAGCCGAGTCCTGGAAGAGCACATAGTCTTCTGATCTGTACTTCTAGTCTTTTGACTACTCTTCTGGCCTTAGGTCTTCTGTCTTCTGATATCAGTAGAGTAACACTCTTCTGATCTGGAAATTCTTTGAACTGCTTTAGGCCATCTTCAATCTGGGACTCCATCAGATAAGTAGGTATACAAGCACCTTAACTTATCTGGTCTTCAAGGATCTTCTAGTCTTCATGTCTTCTACTCTTCTCATCTTGAGGATAGGCATGTAAGCCAGGACTGTGCTGATCAGCTGATATCAATACAGTTGATCACACAAGACAAGTCTAAGTTGTTCTATACAAGTTAGCTGATCCTATTACATTTATAAACTCTAAGTGTTTTGGCCATCAAAACTATTCTAACATCAAGTGGGGCTTAGGGTGAATTTATATCCCAACACATGTCTTCTGAAGATAAATGTAATAGGTGTAGTCAAGTCACTATTGCATAAAATGTATAGGTTTTGGCATCATCAAAAAGGGGGAAATTGTTGGGAATAAAATGAGAAGTGTTTTGATTAAATACCAAAACCCCCTGAGACATGCCTAAGTCAAGGATGATCATGTTCTAAGAATGTTAGAACATATAGCTTAAGGCTAGATTAGAAGCTGAAATGTTAGGCAGCTCTTAGTTTATTAGATGCACAAAGTGAGGGGGAATATATGCTTTGAAGTCTATCAAGATCAAGTCCCCTCAAGGCTCAAATTGCAGAATGACTGCCAAGTTTGCTGAAAGACAAGTATGCTGATCAAGAGTGAATTGTGAGACAACCTATCTGAAGATCAATTAAGTGGAATAGATCTTGCAACAAAATGTCAAGTTCAGAAGAGTTGTCCAGCAATGTTGTCTCAGCACAGTTAAACCAGAACAAGTCTTCTGAAGTTCAAGTCCAACTATGCTGAAGAGATCAAGACATCAATGCACTAAGATCTTCAGAGAATCATGCATACAAAACATGCAAAGGGAAAGAGCCAAGTCATCTGAAAAGAGCAAGTCAACTATGCTGATAAGAAAAGTCTACTGATGGTGATAAGCAGAGTTGTCCAAGAGATAAGGAATGTTGTCCTTATCTTAGGACTCATCATCAGAAGCCATGTCCATGATTGATCAAGTGAATCTTGAAGTCAGACATTGGGAAAAGTGCTGCAGAATGAAGACAAAGTTGTTACAGCCGTTTATTTCCCAAATGCGGACATGTCACTATCAAGAATCTGTCTTCCAGTTTGAAGAAGCTAAAGGAAGACGTTTATGGACATTTGGGGCTGCCTCTCCAACGGGCAAATCCTTCATTTGTCTATAAATACAGAAGTGTGAAGGCTATTTGAAGCATCTCGACCTCAACCTTGACAAGAATATCCAACTATCCTACAAGTCAAAGTGCTTTCAAGCTTTCAAAAGACTATCTTAGTCTTCATAAACTTCATCTAAGCTGAACCTTATTGTATATCCATACAAAGCTTAGAGAGATATCCTATCCTTTTACACTGATCTTCATTGTAAAGGATATCTCATTAGTTGGAACCTTACTTCAATCCCTATATCTTTCAAGTGAGAAAGTGAGAAGGTTGTAGTAGTGGAAGTGGTAGGAGCTGACTGTTGAGAGAAGAACAGTTCAGTTCTGAGTTGAGAAAGGGTACTAGGACTCTAGACATCCTAGGGATCAATTCACCAAGGAGTGGTGTTATTGATCAAGTTCACCTTGGCACTATAAAACAAGTTAATTCCAAGAGTGAAGGAATTATACTCAAAGTTAAATCAGGGAAAGTGGATGTAGGAGCTTGAGTCTCTGAACCACTATAAACTCTTGTGCTGGTCTACTTTCAAGTACTTTCATACATTCAACACTGCACACAAATATGATCTTTCAAAGGACATATACTCAAAGACTGTGCAAAACATATTTGAACAAGTTCCCTGAAAACTGGATTGTTTGACTAAGTGATTTCAGAATTCAAAAGGAGTCTAAACTAAAGGGCCAACCACTAATTCAGCACTTTTAACTAACTTAGATAGTCATTCAACTAAGTACTCAATAGTACTTAGTAGCTTGGTTATCTTTAAGAAGTTATACCTCCTCAGCAGAGTTGTCCAGGACAATCTTGTTGAAGTCATACTTGGTTAAGTCTGCAAAAGATTTGCATACAAGTGTATTCCCCCCCCCCCTCCCTACACTTATTATATACTCCTTTCAGGACCAACACTCTATACTCAGTAGAGTTGGTTAGAACACCACTCTCATCAGGATCCATTTTCCAATTTGTGTTCATTGGGATCCTCACTGGCTTGCTAGTAGCACACCCAAACTTTTTGATCATTTCTCTGGTGTACTTTGCTTGATTGATGAAAATTCCTTCTTTTGATTGCTTGACTTGAAGACCCAAGAAGAAATTCATCAGCCCTATCATTGACATCTCAAACTTGCTTTGCATGAGCTTTGAGAATTTTTCAAAAAGCTTCTCATTGGGTAATCCAAATATGATGTCATCAACATATATTTGGACAAGCAAGATGTCATCTCTTTCACAGATTCTGAACAAGGTTTTGTCCACTGTCCCTTTGACAAAACCATGATCCAATAAGAACTGTGACAGGGTATCATACCTAGCTCTTGGAGCTTGCTTAATTCCATAGAGAGCTTTCTTCAGTCTATATACTTGGTTTCCTTCTTCAAAACCTGGGGGTTGCTCAACATAGACTTCTTCCTTTAGCACTCCATTCAAGAAAGCACTCTTGACATCCATTTGATAGACTTTGAACCTCTTGTGAGCAGCATAGGCTAAGAATAGCCTTATTGCTTCAAGTCTTGCCACTGGTGCAAAAGTCTCATCATAGTCAATGCCTTCTGATTGACAATAACCCTTGGCCACCAATCTGGCCTTGTTTCTGACTATCACATCATTCTCATTCTTCTTGTTCTTGAACACCCACTTGGTTCCAATAACATCTTGATGTGATGGTCTATCAACCAGCTCCCAAACATCATTTCTTGTGAACTGGTTCAACTCCTCTTACATGGTTGTAATCCAGTTTGAATCTTGAAGTGCTTCCTCAATGTCTTGAGGTTCCTGATCTGATAAGAAACAGCAAAATAAAGCACTTTCACCATGAAACCTTCTATTTTTGACTCCTACACTTGGATCACCAAGTATCAGGTCAGTTGGATGGTCAGATAACCAAGTCCTTCTTTTCCTGATCCCTTTAGTAGAGTTTTCCTCTACTAGGGTTGAGTCACTAGGATCTTAAAATTCAGGGAAATTCAATGCAGGATCTAATTCAGGATTATATTCAGGGGTGTTGGCCTCAATGTCAGGGACATTGGCATTTTCAACATTGTTGTTTCCCCCTTGAATATCTAATCCATTAACTACCTCAGCAGAGTCTGCTTCTTCATTGGTAGTTGTTACCTGATTATGAACTGGGATTGGGTCATTCAGTTCATCATTTCCTTCAGGGGTGTTGTCCAGTGTAATGTTTTCAGGAGGATTGGCCTGGACAACTTCTATGAACATAGTATCTTTGTCTTTTAGGCTTAGTCTGGTTGTTCTTTGTGTGATGTCATCAATTTCCAGGGATTTATTCGTGCTCTCAAAGATAGCTTCATCAAACACAACATGAGGTGTTTCTTCCACAATAAGGGTTTTACAATTGTAAACTCTGAAAGCTCTACTGATTCGGGAATATCCAAGAAATATCCCCTCGTCAGCTTTGATGTCAAAAGCTTTAAACTGTTCTTTCCCATTGTTGTGAATGAAAGACTTACAACCAAATATGTGAAAGTATGATACTTTAGGCAGTCTACCTTTCCAGAGTTCATAAGGGGTTTTGCCTTGACCCTTAGTTATCAAACATCTATTTTCAGTATACCATGCAGTGTTTATAGCTTCAGCCCAAAATCTCTTAGGTAGGTTTGAATCAGCAATTAAGGTTCTAGCAGCCTCCTTAAGAGTTCTATTTCTTCTTTCAGCTACCCCATTCTGTTGAGGGGTTCTAGCTGCTGAGTTTCATGGGCTATTCCATTTTCAGTGCAATACTCATTGATGTATGAGTTTATGAACTCAGTGCCTTTATCAGATCTTATCTTGATAATGTTAAGGTTTTTCTCATTTGACAGTCTCTTTAACAGTTCAGGGAGTTTGACTTGAGTTTCCTTCTTATTAAGGAGAAATACTACCCATGAGAACCTAGAGAAGTCATCTACTACAACCAATGTGTATTTTCTTCCATTTATGCTTACAGGGGTAATTGGTCCAAATAAGTCCATATGTAATAGTTCAAGTACCCTTTCAGTAGAGATGACTGGTTTGCCTTTAAATGAAGCTTTAATTTGTTTTCCTTCTTGACATGGTTTGCAAACATGTTCCGTAATGAAAACTTCACTAGGCAGTCCTTTAACTAATGCATTTCTAGCCAGCTTGTTCATGGATTTAAAGTTCAGGTGGTTTAGCCTTTTATGCCATAACCAACTTTGTTCATTTGAGCTCTTAGCTATAAAGCATGTTGCATCAGTAGACTTGTCCCAGTCAGCAAAATACACATTTTCTTTCCTAGTTCCAGTCAGTAAGATTTGTTGAGTTTTATCTTTGATTAAGCATTTATTATTTGTGAACTCAACATTATATCCTTTATCACAGAACTGACTTATGCTTAGGAGATTATACTTGAGACCAGCCACATAAGACACATTGGATACCTTGATATTACCAATTATCAAGGTACCATAACCTTTTGTAGTTGCTTGTGAGTTGTCTCCAAATGTGACATTAGGGCCTTCTTGTTCAGTAAATTCAGTGAGGAGTGATTTGTTTCTATTCATGTGCCTTGAACATCCACTATCCAAGTACTATGATGTATTTTTGTTCATGCTCCTCAACTTCTTGTGGCCCTTTGGTACCTGCAATGATCAAGCTTTAGGTACCCTTTGAATTTTGGGTCCTGAGAGGTTAGTTGTACCTTTAGGAACCCAAACTTGCCTAATAACCCTGATTGATTCAAGGTGGCTAAGTTGTTTTCCTCTAGCATCAACATACACAGTTTTTCCCTTAAATGCCTTTGGGAAAGAATGTGTGAAAGTGTTGACTCTGTAAGTTTCAGGAGAGTTGTCATTTCTCCTGAACTTATGAGTTCTTTGTGCTACTTGAGGGAATCTTTGAGGATAGGCATATAGATGACCATTCCCCTTTGGCATGAAGGGTTTTGGTTGTCTCATTTTATTGTACCCATAAGGAGAGTTGACCATAGGTCTGTTCAGCTGAGGTTTCCTCAGGGGAGTTGACCTAGACTGAACATACCTTGGACAACTTCTCTGAATGTTGTTCAGATGAGTTTCCCTTCCATTGGGTCTACTCTGCTGAACACCATTCCTCTTGTATTCAGGGACTCTGGCCATTTCCTTAGGTATGGGCATTTTTCCCTGAAATACTTGAGTGGGCACTTCTTGCATTTTGCCCTTTCCTTTGTTTAGTGGCTGAATTAATTCATTTTCAGCTTGTTGTGCCACTGACTTAACAAAGACTCTCTTAGTGTTACTTGTTGAAGCAACACTAAGACAAGGTGAAGATTCGAATGGATCATATCCCAGTCCACTCTTTTGAGCCATAGGTCTCTGGAAGCTTTGAATTTCCTCTATTGCTTTAGAGGATTTATTCATTGCAGACATCTTAATTCTCAGGCTCTCTTCACTTGATTTCAGAATATCATATTCATGTGAGAGGTTATCAAATTTAGCTTGAAGAATTTTAAGTTCAAAGTCCTTTCTCTTCTGAATAAGCAGTTGTTCATCAAGCTGCTTTTGTTGGTCAACTATCCTGAGAGAAGCTTCATCAAGTTCTCTCAAGACTTGTTGATGCAACTCAGTAGACTTGACATCAACTACGGGTTCAGAAGGTTTTGCAAGTTCAATAGATAATCTTTCATTTTCTCTCACACAATTATCATGAAATTCTTGCAACTTAGTGAAATTTTCCATCAACTTTCCAAAGGAAAGTTTCAGGTTGACATTACTAGTGTTTAATGAGTGAAATGATGGTGAGCTAGAAGTAGAAGATACCTCATCATCTTCTATGGCCATGTTGCAAACATCATCATCATCACTGTTAGAGAACAGTCCATCATCAAATGAGTTGAAGCTTTCAGCACTCTGAGACTCATCACCAGCCATCATGGCTTTTCTATTGGTGAACTTTTTGTCTCTTTTAGCTTGCCTCTCCTTTCTTTCTTTTGAGTTGAGTTCAGGGCAATCATATTGAAAATGGCCCTTCTTTTTGCAGTTGTAGCACAGGACTTCATCATCATCTTTCTTTGATTCATCTATTCTTCTAGATGATGAAGGTTCAGCTCTAATAGACTTTCTCATATCAGAGTACTTGTCCTCTGATCTTCTTTCTTCAGGCCTTTTATCCTCAGCCTTGGCTTTAGGAGAGTTTTACCTTCTCCTGACCTTGTTATCTTGGTAGAATTTCTTGTATCTACCAAACCTTGTGTTGGGATATGAATATCCCTAGTTTAGTTTTGATAAACCAAATCAAACATGTAATAGGATAAGTTGTATTGTATAGACAACTTTATTATACATCTTGTAATAGATAGGACTCTGGTTAGAAGAGAAGACATGTCAATGCTCAAGAAGAGAAGAGAAGACCAAGACCAGAAGTCTCCTGATAAGATGAGTTGAACTCATCTTATAGGATAAGAAGAGTAAGAGCAAGCAGAGTAGAAGTCTTCTTACCAACAGAATAGAAGTCTTCTTACCAGCAGAGTAGAAGTCTTCTTACCAGCAGAGTAGAAGTCTTCTTACAAGCAGAGTAGAAGTCTTCTTACCAGCAGAGTAGAAGTCTTCTTACACAATTAAAGGAAGGCCAATCAGAGTTGAAGTCAAGGATTGACAAGATACGCACAAGAAAGGAAAGTCAAAGATATGATTGAAATTACATGACAATGGTAATATTCAATCATATCATATCAAGAGATTGCCAATTCCTCAATTAGTGGAGTTTTGAATGCCATCATCCAACGGTAACATTCAAACATCAACACTATATAAATGAGTCCATACATCATTGGGAACGTGAAGAGGTGTGAGATGCAAAGGTCGAGCAAAGGTCATAAACTCCAGAAATAAGAAGAGCTCAAGAAGATCATTCATGAAGATTCAACACGCATCACCTCATCCCCAGTGAGTGAACTCATAACATCTAAGCCAGTGCAACCACTTATATATATCCATAGCTTAGAGAGAATTTCCCAATCCTAGCATGAGGCTAAAACAGATTGTAAGGGAAATTCTCACCTAGTTCATATACACAAAACCCACCTTCTACCATAAAGCCCTAGAAGTCAAGTTGAGTGTTCGTCACTGTAAAGAGTCCAAGTGCTCTATAATCACTTGTGGAGTGCAAGTGCAAGTGCTTCCAATCACTTGTGGAGACCGCAGCAGTTAAGGAACTAGCTCAGATCTCAAAGTCCTACCCTTGGGACTATAAAGGACAAGCCCTTGTAATTTTTGGTAAATTAAAGGGATTAAACATCACGTTAGGACGTGAGAGTGGACGTAGGAACGTATATCCGAACCACTATAAATTTGGTGTTATTTACATTCTGCACTTTATTTTTCAAGTCTTTTCATACATATTTGTGCATAAAATGTTTTACACACTGTATTTATTAAATAGACGAGTATAATATTTATGGGCACACTACAATTCCGCACTTAACTCCGATAGGTAATTAATCAGCCGACTAACTAGTCCTAGGCCCCTAGTGAAATCAGCGGACTAGTTACCTTGAAGAGTTAGTTTATTTTCCACACCATCAGCAGACATCAAGTCAGCTGATCTTACACTCGTCTCAGGGACCAACACCTTGAGTTGAGTTTGTCAAACCTCCTAGCCATGAGGGCTAGCTCTTCCTTCATTTCAGCCTTAGAGACTGACTTTGATGATCTTGGAGTGGGCTGCATCTTTGGTTCAGCAGCTTTGGCCTTGAATGCCACTCCTTTAGTTGGTAAGGAAGATTACTCAGTTGGCTTCCTTCTGTTGAGGTCAAACTCATAGGCTTTAAGTTCTGAGAAGACTTGTTGCATGGGCATGGTGGAGAGATCTTTTGTATTCTGCATCATTATAGAATATACATCCCACTTTTGAGTGAGACTCCTTAGAATCTTCAGTGCAATTTCTCTCTTGGAGTACACCTTGCCCAATGAGTTGATCTCATTCATAATATCAGTGAATCTACCAGCAAACTTGTCAATGGATTCTCCAGACTCCATTGTGAAATGTTCAAACTTCTGCACAACAACTTGGAGCTTATTCTCCTTGATTTTTTCTGTACCCTCACACATTTCAGCAAGGGTGTCCCAAATTTCTTTGGTTGTTGTGCAGTGGCAGACTCTCCCCATTACTGCATCTGGAATTGTTTGATAGAGAGTATTCATTGCTAGATAGTTGAGATTATGTCTCCTACTCTCTTCAGTGGTGAGATCATCTTCATCTTTGGGGATCTCCTCCCTTATGTCATCCCTTTGAGCTTGAGTGATTTTGGGATTAACTTGGGTAAATATGAATGGACCCCTTGTGATGACTCTCAGCATCTCATTGTGGAGACATACAAGATGAGCTCTCATCCTGATTTTCCAGAAGTCATAGTTCTCAATTGAGAACATTGGCAGTTTATGATGAGATATGTGATTGACTGGATCTGGAGCCATATTGTTGAGGTTATCCACAGGATTGTGGGGAACAGCAGCATTGTTGATGTTATCTGTCATGTCTCAGATATAGGGGTTGGATAACAATATGTTAAGATTTCAGAGAGATCAGTTTAGTGACCACACTAAAATATGTTTTTGAAAATAAAAATGGATTTTCAGAAGCAATGGTCTTTGAACCCCTGCTCTGATACCACTTGTTGGTCCTGAAAGGAGTATATAACAAGTGTATGGGGGGAATACAGTTGTATGCAAATCTTTTTCAAACTTAAGCAAGTCAGGGTTCAACAAAGGTTATCGCGGACAACTCTTCTGATATGAATAACTTTCAAATGATAATCAAACTACTAAGTACTATTAAGTACTTAGTTGAATAACTATCTAAGTAAGTTATAAGTGCGGAATTATGGTTGGCCCTTTAGTTTAAACTCTTTTTAATTCTGAAATCTTCTTAACACTTAATCTGTTTTCAGGGGACTTGTCCAAAAACAGTTTTGCACAATCTTGAATGTATGTCTTTAAAAGATCAGTTTATGTGCAGTGTATGAATGTGTTGATTGTATGAAAATACTTGAAAGTAAATCAACACAAGAGTTATAGTGGTTCAGAGACTCAAGCTCCTGCATCCACTTTCCCTGATTTAACAGGATAATTTATTTCTCTTGGAATTAGTTTGTTTTATAGTGTCAATGTGCACTTGATCAACCACACCACTCCTTGGTGCCTTGATCCCTAGGAGTTCAGAGTCCTAGTACTCTCTTCTCAACTCATAACTAAATTGTTCTTCTCTCAACAGTCAGCTCCTTACACTTCTACTACAACAACCTTCTAACTTTCTCTTGAAAGGTATAGGGGTTGATGTTGGTTCCAACTAGGTGAGATATCCATTACAATGAGCTCAGTGTATAGGATATGATATCTCTCTAAACTTTGATTGATATACAGTGAAGTTCAGCTTAGGTTATTTAGGAAACTAAGAATGTTTCTTTGAAAGCTTGAAGGCTTATGAGCTTGTAGTCTCCTCTAGATTGTAGGATAGTTGGATCAGTTTGATACTAGTTGGTTGCCTTCAATGGTTTCCACACTTCATGTATTTATAGAACAAATTGATGTTATGTCCGTTGGAGAGACAGCCTCAAAATGTATATATTTGTCTTCCTTGAACTTTGCAACTGGAAGACGGTTTCTTGAAAGTGACATGTCCTTAATTTAGGAAGTAAACGGATGTTTGCTCTTTGTCTTGACTTTGAAGCACTCTTTCCAATGTCTGACTTGAAGATTCAATTGATCAAACATGGACATCACTTCTGATCATTGGTCCTATGATAAGGACAACTTTCCTTATCATCTGGACAAAACTGCTTATCAGAATCAGCATACTTGGCTTATCGGCAGTGTTGGCATAGCTCTTTCAGATGACTTGGCTCTTTCTCTTTGTTGATCATGTCTTGATGGTTCTTGATCATTCAAGCTTTCAAATCAGTAGCTTTTATCCTATCAGCACAGTTGGCCTTTCCTTAGAACTGTTCTGGTTCAAGTGTGTTGAGACATTTCTGCTAGACATTCCTTTTGAATCTTGACATATACTTCAGTAGACTTGGTCTTGTTGATGTATTCTATTCAATTGATCTTCAGAGGGGTTGATCAAGGATGAAAATATCTATATCGGTGGAAATATCGGTACCTTAAATTTACGGATATATCGATGGAGATATCGATATCGGATATCGATATCGGTAAAATATAGAAAATTGACGGAAATCTTATTAAAATGATGAAAATTTAAGATGAAACTTTAGAAAATATTATAACTAACATTAATACATAAATTTAGCCTAAAATCACTACAAAATGATTTTTTATGACAAACATATTAGTAAAAAAAAAATACAAAACCAGTCTAAAGCGATACAATATATGTTCATAATTATTTCACACTAGACAACTAATACCAAGATGATACACAAGACACAAGATATTTGCTTGTTCTGAAAAAAAGGAACAGAACTATTAAAACTCTGAAAAAAACGGAACAAGACAATTCAAACCGATATTACCGATTTTTTTCCTACATTTTCCGATTTTTCGCCGATATTTCGACGATATCAAGGAAAATTTGTACTAAACATAACCGATACCGATATCGAAACCGATATTTCCAGATATATCCCGATATTTTACCGATATTTTGAAAGATATCTCGTTCCGGTGCATATCGATATCGGAGAGTCCAAAAATCCGAAATATCGGCGATATTTCGGCGAAATTTCCCGATTTTTTCATCCTTGGGGTTGATCAACTACTGAGTTGACTTGATCAGCACAGTTGGTCATTATGTACTTCAGCAGTCTTGGGATCAAACTTGATTCTGAGCCTTGAGTGGACTCGATTCTTGTAATCTTCTAAGTGTATGTTCCCCCTCAACTTGTGCATCTAAGTACATTAAGAGCTGCCTAACATTCCAGCTTCTCAACTAGCCTGATTTACATGTTCCAACATTCCTGAAACATGTTCATTCAATTTGACTTATCTATTTGGCATGTCTTAAGGGGTTTTGATATCTTAATCAAAATTCTCATTTTATTCCCAATATATATATATGTGTGTTTACTGTATAAATTTTTTTAATTATAATCTTTTTGTTTGGTTATTTTATTGTGATTGATTATTTTATTTATTGGTCTAAATCCTTTTTAAAGTTCTTAATTAAAAAAATAGTAAAATAAATTAATTAAAGTGTGTTATACATATATCTTAATTTTTATAATGATCAAATCACATGTATATTACATGGATAAGTTTTTTAGTAGAATCTATATTACATATATTATACTCCCTCCGTCCCACAACTGTTTGCACACTTACCTTATTTGTCCGTCTCACAATTGTTTGCACATCCATAAAAGGAAACTCTCTCATAAATTCCACCCTCACAATATTTACATATTTACACAAAATGCCATTACTTTTACTCTCTTTCCAATCACCTTTTTACTTTATTCATATAACTTTACAAAATTACCCCTCAACACTCCACTCATTACACTTTTTTCTTAAAAAGTGTGCCCATCAAGTGGTGCAAACACTTGTGGGACGGAGGGAGTACTATCTTTTAGGGTAATATTTAAATTATCAATTTTTTTCTTTCAATGAATGTCTTATTAATTATATAGATCTTATTAAATTATATAATTTAATGCTTAAGTCACGATAGTTAGTAATTTAAGTGATTTAGTGTTAATATTTGAAAAATATAAAATGATTTAGTTTTTTCCTTTAGTTATTTATGTTTTATTTATTCATAGTTAATTGTTTATAATGTGTAGATCATTAAATTATATATTTTAATTATTTAATTTTATAATTATTCTGAAATAATCCATTAAAATCTATGATTAATTCTCATATTATTATTGATTTAATTTTAATATTGGTAATTAAAAAGAAATTGTTGGGAATAAAATGAGATATGTTTTGATCAATACCAAAACCCCCTGAGACATGCCTAAGTCAAGATGATTATGTTCTAAGACTGTTAGAACATATAGAATAAGGCTAGATGAGGAGTTAATATGTTAGGCAGCTCTTAGTTGATTAGATGCACAATTTGAGGGGGAACACATGCTTTGAAGTCCATCAAGAACAAGTCCCCTCAAGGCTAAAATTCTGGAACCAACACTAAGTTTTTTGAAGACCAACTATGTTGATCAGGAGAGTTGTCCAGAGGAGTTGTCTCTGCACAATTAATCAAGATCAAGTGCTCTGAAAGCTTGAGGTCAACCATGCTGAAGAGTTAGAGACAACCACACCCTAAAGAACTTCAATACTACATGCTAAGATCACTTTGAAGTGAAGCAAAGGGCAAGAGCCAAGTCATCTGAAATGAGCAAGCCAACCTTGCTGATAAGCAAGACTGTTGATAGTGATAAGGAGAGTTGTCCATTTGATAAGGAATGTTGTCCTATCATTGGAACAACCTTCAGAAGCCATGTCCAAGTCTTATCAAGAGAATCTTAAAGTCAGACATTGGGAAGAGTGCTGCAGAATGAAGACAAAGTCTAAACAGCCGTTTATTTCCCAAATGAGGACATGTCACTATCAAGAATCTGTCTTCAAAGTTGAAGAACTAAAAGAAGACATTTATGGACATTTGAGGCTGCCTCTCCAACGGGCAAATCCTTCATTTGTCTATAAATACAGAAGTGTGAAGACCATTTGAAAGCACCTCAACACAATCCAACTAACCTCAAGATCTTACAAGCAAGAGTGCTTTCAAAGCTTTCAAAGACTATCTTAGTCTTCATACACTTCTTCTAAGCTGAACTTCATTGTATATCCATACAAAGCTTAGAGAGATATCCTAATCCTTATACACTGATCTTCATTGTAAACGATATCTCATTAGTTGGAACCTTACTTCAACCCTTACCCCTTTCAAGTGAGAAAGTGAGAAGGTTGTAGTAGTAGTAGAAGTGGTATGAGCTGACGGTTGAGAGAAGAACAGTTCAGTTCTGAGTTGAGAAGAGGGTACTAAGACTCTAGACATCCTAGGGATCAATTCACCAAGGAGTGGTGTTATTGATCAAGTGCACCTTGGCACTATAAAACAAGTTAATTCCAAGAGTGAAGGAATTATCCTGTTAAATCAGGGAAAGTGGATGTAGGAGCTTGAGTCTCTGAACCACTATAAACTCCTGTGTTGATTTGCTTCTCAAGTACTTGCATACATTCAACACTGCATACAAAACTGATCTTTCAAAGGATACATATTCAAAGACTATGCAAAAGACATTTGGACAAGTTCCCTGAAAACTGGACTGTATTGACTAAGTGATTTCAGAACTAAAAAGTAGTTTAAACTAAAGGGCCAACCACTATTCCGCACATATAACCCCACTAGATAGTTATTCAACTAAGTACTCAATAGTACTTAGTAGCTTGATTATCTTTAAGGAGTTAATCATCTTCAGCAGAGTTGTCCAAGACAACCTTGCTGATCTCTAGTTTGATCAAAGTTTGAAAAGAATTGCATACATGTGTATTCCCCCCCCCCCCCCATACACTTGTTATATACTCCTTTCAGGACCAACAAGTGGTATCAGAGCAGGGGTTCAAAGACCACTGCTTCTGAAAATCCATCTTGATTTTCAAAATCACATATTTGGTGTGGTCACTGAACTGATCTATCTGAAATCCTATCAATTGTTGACTAACTGTTTGTTCTTGAGATATGGCCAACAACAATGCTGCTGTTCCACCTCCTGCTGTCCAAGGATTGGACAACATGGCCACAAATCCAGTCAACCACATATCTCATCACAAATTGCCCATGTTCTCAATAGACAATTATGATATCTGGAAAATCAGAATGAGGGCTCATCTTGCATCTCTACACACTGATATGTTGAGGGTGATCACAAGAGGTCATTTTGTGTTCACTCAAGTAAATCCCAGGGTTACTGAAGCTCAAAGAGCAGATCTAAGGGAACTGATTCTCAAAGATGAGGATGACTTCACTGCTGATGAGAAGAGGAAAGATAATCTGAATTATCTTGCCATGAACACCCTCTACCAAACAATTCCAGATGCAATAATGGGTAGAGTCTACCATTGCACAACTGCCAAAGAAATTTGGGATACTCTTGCTGAAATGTGTGAGGGTACTGACAAGATCAAGGAGAACAAGCTCCAAGTGGCAGTGCAAAAATTTGAACAATTCACAATGGAATCTGAGGAATCCATTGACAAATTTGCTGGTAGATTCACTGATGTGATGAATGAGATCAACTCATTAGGCAAGGTTGGGTTCCTAAAGGTACTGCTAACCTCTCAGGACCCAAAACTCAAAGGGTACCTAAACCTATCTAATTGCAGGTACCAGTGGGCCACAAGAAGAGGAGCATGAGTAAAAAGTCAGCATGGTACCTTGACAGTGGATGCTCGAGGCACATGACTGGAAACAAGGAACTCCTCACTGATTTCATTGAAAAAGAAGGCCCAAATGTCACATTTGGAGACAGCTCACAAGCTACAACAAAAGGTTATGGTACTTTGATGATTGGTAACATCAAAGTATCCAATGTGTCTTATGTGGCTGGTCTCAAATATAATCTCCTAAGTATCAGTCAATTTTGTGATAAAGATTTCAATGTTGAGTTTTCAAGTGGAAAATGCTTAATCAAAGATAAAGCTCAACAAACTCTTTTGACTGGAACTAGGAAAGGAAATGTGTATTTTGCAGACTGGGACAAGTCCACTGATGCTGCATGCTTCATTGCTAAGAGTTCTAGTGAACAAAGTTGGTTATGGCATAAAAGATTAAACCACTTGAACATCAAAACAATGAACAAAATTGCTAGGAATGCATTAGTTAAAGGACTACCTAATGAGGTTTTTATTAAGGAGCATGTTTGCAAACCATGCCAAGAAGGAAAACAGATTAAAGCCTCATTCAAAGGAAAACCAGTCATCTCTACTGAAAGGGTACTTGAACTTTTACACATGGACTTATTTGGACCAATTACCCCTGCAAGCATAAATGGTAGAAAATACACACTAGTTGTGGTAGATGACTTCTCTAGGTTCACATGGGTAGTATTTCTCCTTAATAAGAAGGAAACTCAAGTCAAACTACATGAACTTCTTAAGAGATTGTCAAATGCGAAAAGCCTTAGAATTATCAAGATAAGATCTGATAAAGGCACTGAGTTCATAAATTCATACATCAATGAGTATTGCACATCTAATGGAATAGCTCATGAAACCTCACCAGCTAGAACTCCCCAACAAAATGGAGTTGCAGAGAGAAGGAATAGAACTTTAAAAGAAGCTGCTAGAACCTTAATTGTTGATTCTAAATTACCTAAGAGGTTTTGGGCTGAAGCTATAAACACTGCATGCCATACTCAAAATAGATGTTTGATTACTAAGGGGCAAGGCAAAACCCCCTATGAACTCTGGAAAGGAAGAATGCCTAAAGTGTCATACTTTCACATCTTTGGTTGTAAGTGTTTCATTCACAATAATGGGAAAGAACAGTTGAAAGCCTTTGATATCAAAGCTGATGAGGGAGTATTCCTTGGATATTCTCAAATCAATAGAGCCTTCAGAGTCTACAACAAGAAAACCCTTATTGTGGAGGAAACACCTCATGTTGTGTTTGATGAATCTATTCATGAGTTCAGGAATGAGAACTTAGAACCAGAAGAAATCACACAGAGAACAACCAGGCTGAGCCTAAAAGATAAAGACAATGAATTCATAGAAGTTGTCCAAGCCAACCTACCTGAAAAACTCCCATTGGACAACAATCCTGAAGGCAGCTTTCCAGAAACAAATCCCCCTCAAGATATTGGTGAACTGAATGAACCAATCCCAGTTCACATCCAGGTAACAACTACCAATGAAGAAGCAGTCTCTGCTGAGGTAGTTAATGGGTCAAATAATCAAGGGGGAACTCAAAATGTTGAAAATACCAATGTCCCTGACATTGAGGACAACACCCCTGATTATGATCCTGAATTAGATCCTGCATTCAATTATCCTGAATTTTATGATCAAAATGACTCAACTTCAGTAGAGGACAACTCTACTGAAGAGATCAGAAAAAGAAGGACTTGGTTATCTGACCATCCTACTGATCTAATACTTGGTGACCCAAGTATAGGAGTCAAAACAAGGAGATCTCATGGTGAAAGTGCTCTTTTCTGTTGTTTCTTGTCAGAATAAGAACCAAGTGACATTGAGGAAGCACTTCAAGATGCCAATTGGATCACAGCCATGCAGGAAGAACTGAACCAATTCACCAGAAATGAAGTATGGGAGCTGGTGGATAGACCTTCACATCAAGATGTTATTGGAACAAAATGGGTGTTCAAGAACAAGAAGAATGAGAATGATGTGATTGTCAGAAACAAAGAAAGACTAGTGGCAAAGGGCTATTGCCAACATGAAGGCATTGACTATGATGAGACATTTGCACCTGTGGCAAGGCTAGAAGCAATAAGGCTCTTTCTAGCCTATGCAGCCCACAAGAGGTTCAAAGTGTACCAAATGGATGTCAAGAGTGCCTTTCTGAATGGAGTCTTGAAAGAAGAAGTCTATGTGGAGCAACCACCTGGTTTTGAGGTTGGAAATCAAGTTTACAGACTGAAGAAGGCTCTATATGGACTCAAGCAAGCCCCTAGGGCTTGGTATGATACACTGTCACAATTTCTCTTGGATCATGGATTCACCAAGGGAACTGTGGACAGAACACTCTTCAGAATCTCTGAAGGAGAGGACATCTTGCTTGTCCAAATTTATGTGGATGACATAATATTTGGATCCCCCAATGAGAAGCTATGTGAGAAGTTCTCAAAGCTTATGCAAAGCAAGTTTGAGATGTCCATGATGGGGTTGATGAACTTCTTTTTGGGACTTCAAGTCAAGCAATCAAAAGAAGGGATCTTCATCAACCAAGCTAAGTACACCAGAGAAATGATCAAAAAGTTTGGGTGTGCAACTAGCAAGCCAGTAAGGATCCCAATGAACACAAATTGGAAGATGGATCCTGATGAGAGTGGTGTTCCAACCAACTCTACTGAGTATAGAGGAATCATTGGTTCACTCCTCTATCTCACTGCCAGCAGACCTGACATCACCTTTGCAGTAGGTGTTTGTGCAAGGTTTCAAGCAAATCCTAAGAAAAGCCACCTTGAGGCTGCAAAGAGGATCTTGAGGTATCTCAAAGGCACTGAGAATTTAGGCCTTTGGTACCCTGCTGATGACAACATTGAGTTAACTGGCTACTCAGATGCTGATTATGGAGGTTGCAGAATTGATAGAAAGTCCACTTCAGGGACTTGTCAATTCTTAGGCAACAAGCTCATATCTTGGTTCTCCAAGAAGCAAAACACAGTGGCTACTTCCACCACTGAAGCTGAATATGTTGCAGCTGGAAGTTGTTGTGCTCAAATCCTTTGGTTGAGACAACAACTAAGAGACTACAAAGTCAACTCTACTGAAGTGCCAATATTTTGTGATAACAATAGTGCAATTGCAATATCACAGAATCCTGTATTGCACACAAGATGCAAACATGTGGACATCAAGCATCACTTCATTAGAGACCATGTGGAGAAGAAGGACATAAAGTTGGTCAAGATCCACACAGATCATCAAAAAGCTGATATTCTAACAAATCCACTTGCAGAGGCAAGGTTTCTGGAGCTATCAGCAGAGTTGGGATTACTTGATCCAGGGAAGTTGGACAAGTAAAAATCATTGGAGTTAATGGGTCTAAAGGGAATCAATTTGGTCTTCAGCAGACTTGGTCAAGTCTACTGAAACTCAAAAAGGATGACCTCAAATGATCAGGACTCTTGTCCATTGAATCTCAGGACACTTGTCCACATCCTTTCAGGACACTTGTCCAAGTGGGGTCAGATAAGTTGTCATGGCTATCAAACTATTTTCTTGGTTTGATAAGCACCTAATTTGGGTAATCATTGCCTATTTTGATATCTGTCCCATTCCTTTTACAGATATCACCTTTTTGGGATTTTAATTTGTCTCCCACCCAAAAGGTCGCTTTCCATGCATTTAATGCCAAGATTTAACTCTTTTTTGCATTAAACATTTCAAGCCATGATCTATCTCGAGAACTCCCCAACCATTAACTAATATTAAATAACTTCCACATTTTGAATAAAACCAATAACTCACTGTTACATTGGTTTTTGACCATTGGATCAAAATTGGCCAACTCCCCTGAAATCAATCCTAGCCGTCCAAATGTGTTTTCCATTTTTGACAACCGTTGAAAACTCTCAAAACTCACCAACTCATTGACAAACATTCTTTTTAGAATATTCACAAGCCTTAAGATCCCCCACAAACACTTCTTCCCCAAGCATTCGAAACCCTAGCTCTTATTTTCTTCAAACTCTCTCAAAACTCACTCAAATCCTTTTCTGTAAACCTTTAGTGGCTCCCAAAATCAGACCAGAAATGATCATTGATTTCTCCAACAAGGCTCTAGACCTTGATTTTGGATATTTGAGCAACAAGAACAGCCTTCACTTTGAGCCCATAGTTTCATTTGAAAGTGAAGACCCTGAAGTTACACCAACCTTGAGATGGTTGAGGAGGGCAGGTCTTCAAAAGTTCATGGAAGAGAGGCCAAGCTCTTGTCTGGAGAGCTACATGGCAGAGTTCTTTGCTTTTCTCAAGTGGAGAGGTAAGCCAGAAGATGGTGAAGTTTCCACCAGACTTTCTTATGTGGCAGAAGGAGAAGAAGAAGAGAAATTTCACAGGGTGAAATTCTCTTCAGAGGATCTTGTAGGAGCCTTTGGATTGCCTTCTAACGGAAGGAATCCAGAAGTTTATGGTACTGGCCTTGAAGATGAAATAGCTCAAGAGTGGCTATTAGTGCCAGGTCCTCTCTCTGCAACACAAAACAAGAAGACTCTCAAGCCAAAATTTCTCAACCTCTTTGAGGTAGTTGCTAAGAGTCTCTTGAGCAACACTGGAAGCTTGGAGCAGGTCAGCCATCCTAGAATAAGGATAATGGCTGCAGTTATTGATGCAAGTTATAAAGGCATCAAGTTTGATTGGAGGACCTTCATCATGTCTGAAATGATGAAGGAAAAGGCTAAGTTTAAAGTGAAAGCCCACAACAAGGTTGTATTGGAGGGAAAACTCAAGTATTGCACCAGGGCAAGCTTGCTGATTGAGAGATTTTCCCACTATTCACAAATGCAGACCTTTGCAAAGCCCCTCCCTGCCCAAAAGATAATGTTTAGAAAGCTCAGCAAAAAAACTGAGCAAAGGAGGATGTTACTGGCCAAACCTGCTGAAGAGAAGGTGGAGGAGAAACCCAAATTGAAAAAGAGGACAAAGGCCAGAGTGGTGAAGACAAGAAAAATGTCTCAAATCCCCTCAGAGGAGAATTCAGGAGCTTCAACTGAGATTGAAGAAGTTGCTGAAGAGGGAGTAAGTGTGCCTTCTGATCATTCAGAAGAGTTGAGGCAAAAGTATAATGAGACTAGACAAAAGTCTAGAGGTGATAAGAGGCCCAGGGAAGTTGTCCCTGAGAAGGATGGTGAAGGAAGTGGGAGCAGTAGGGCCAGCAAGAGAAGGGCCAAACCTACTGATAAAGTGTTGGATCTTCAGGAGGAAAGGTCTCTCCAACTAGCTCTAAGAGAGAGCAGAGCTGAAAGCAGGACCAAGTCTAAGTCAAGGACCAACTCATCTGGTTCTGGAACTCCAGAATCCAAGGTCCCTGAAGGTCAACCAATAGAGGCCAACCTCCCTGAAATTCAGAATCCTGAGCCCAACTCCCCTGAAACCCACATAACCCCAACCAACCAACCTATCACCCCCATCAATCTTACCAAGAGATATTCTCCAGAAGGGAGTGTGCAAAGAAGTGGGATAGATGTGCTAGCAGATATAGCAGTAGATGAGACAAGATTATAGTCTCCCCTTGACTCATTTATGCTCAATTACTCAAAGCTTTTAGAAGCTGCACTCTATGAGCCAACCCCCCTGAGCAAAGCCCCTTCAGAACCATTGCTCTTAAAAGCAACTGAAGTACCTTCAATTGCACCCAATCCTTCTGAAGCCAATATCCCTGAACTTACACTTCCTGAAGCCACACTAGGAGAACCCAGAGCCAACTCCCCTATAACCCAAAGTCTTCATTCAAGTGGAGATGAGGAGGAGTATACTTATGAAAGTATGCTCAGAGGAGGAGCCAAGGCTACTGTGGACAATTTGTATCCACAACTTGCTGAATTTCCAAGAATTCAGAAGATGTTCCATGATTTAAGGATGCTTGTTGATGTGAAAGACAAGACCATAATGGAGACATCACAAGTAATCCAAGATAAGGGTGCAAACTGGTGGCAAGTGGAGGAGAGCAGATTGCTACACTTTGCTGGAGTGATAAAAACTAGATTCCTCATTGAGGAGGAAGTTTTTGCAAAGTTGGTAGATGATAAGATCATTGAGGAGAAGGAGAGAAAAGCTAAGGGCATCAAGCACCCTGATAGTAGCTCCAATGATGATGATTCCCCTGATGATCCCTCAAACCCTTCAAAACCCAACCCTCCTGAAACCCCTCAAGCCAATCTCCCTGAACCCTTTCAACCCAAGTCTACTGTATCAGGCAGACTTTCAAACCCCTTAGAACATATCATAGGAAAGGCTTTGTATCTTCAGAGGTGTTGACCAAGGGTGGTAACACAACCAAAGACACATCTGCCAATGAAGGTTCTTCTGAACCTAAGGCACAGCCTAAAGATGTGGAGGTTCCTATTTTAGAGGCTGGTTTGGTTAAGGCCTATTCAGTGTCAGGAGAGTTGGACACTGATCAGCCCTTAATCATTCAGGATGACTCAGTGGCTGCTGAAATAAGCACTGTGATCTCCCCACAACTGCCATCTCTGAACCTTGTTGAAGGTGGAGATGCTGCAGGATTAGGTGATGGAGTTGAAAAGGAGAATCTAGTGGAAAAACCAGAGGGAGAAGTAGATGAAAGAGAGATTATAATCACTAAGATAGTGAGTGTACCACCAAATGAGGGTGATATAAGTGAGGAAGGACAGGCTATTCTTGAAGTCAAATCTGAACTTCAGGAATCCCTTGATGAGAGGAGGCCTGTTCCTTTAAGTGAGGAAATTATTACTGAAGGAAGAAAAGAAGTAGTTGAAAATGAGAAGAAGACTGCTGATGTATCAGAGTCTTATGAAAAGGAAATTGAGGGTGATGAGTGTGTTTTTACTAACCCTTTTGATTTATCTGACATTGCAGGTATAAGTTTTGAACAAATCTTTGCATATGACTTCTTGACAGATACTCCCATCCATGTTGATTCTGGATCAGCACAAGCCCTACTTGGCTTGCAATCAACAAAGTTGGATTCCTTGGCTCATCAAGTTCAATCAGCTCATGCAGAAACTTCTGGAGCTTTGGATGAGCATGGAAGAACTTTAGCATCTGTAGAAATGAGATTAACTGGCTCTGAAGATGTGGTGTTACCCACATTGGAAGCAAGAATTGGATGCATTGCTAAAGAACAAAGGCTGGCTATGGTGAAAGCAGCCTCAGACAAGTTTTCCCAAGAGGTGATGGCCAACATTGCTGAAGGTGCAGTGGCCAACCTCACTGAGCTCCTTAAGGCCCAATTGGATGCATCTCTGAAAGCAACCTTGGAAGAGGTTGTCCAACAAAAGATGAAGCCTGTTCTAGCTTTTCTTAGCTTGAGCAGTGATAGGATGCAAAATATACATGATGAAAATGTATATTTGTTGGAGGAGATGAAGTCTCTAACCCAAGCCCAGTCCTTGATGGCATCAACTATGAGTGAGCTTAGGCCTGAATGTTTTGATGCTGCCAAAAAGGGGGAAAGGGAAAGAGCAAGGGCAAAAGGTGCCTTAGTCATTGGAAGCCCAGTGAAAGGGAAGGACAAAGCTGCTGAAGGAAAAGGGAAAGAGCCAGCAGTGCTGAACTTAGAAGATTTGGATGAAGAAGAGCAGTTAGCACTTGCTTTGAAGAACTTAATGGCCTGGCTCAAGAGGAAAGAGTTAGGCTACAGCAAAGACCAGGAGGAGAGGTGTCTGGTTTGGACAAAGATGCTGAAGGTGTCCAAACTAGAGGAAAAATCAAGAAGGCCAAGGGAAACAAAAGAAAGGCTGAGATATTTACTGACTTTCCCAACAGCCTTGATTTGCCTCCTGAGTTCAGAATTGATGATGATGAGCCTATCTCAAAGAAGGCCAAAAATGCTGAAAAAGTCAAGACTGCTGAAATGCCCAAAGCTGCTGAAAAAGACAAGTCTTCTGAGAAGGAAAAGTCTACTGAGACTAAGTCCATTGATGGTGCCAAAGCTTCTGAAGATGTAGAGAAGCTGTATGAAGAAGGCTTTGGACCTGGACCTAAGAAGAAGAAAGTTGTGTTGCTAAATGATCCATCAAAGCTGTTTCATGAAGGGTATGGCAAAGACCCTGAAACCCAACAGAAACTGGCCATGATGAGGTCCCAAGAAAGGATGGATTTGATGGATGAAGCACAAAGAGCAAGAGACAAGAGAAGAGCAGACTTCCAAAAGCCTAGAAGGAAGAGAGCAACTTACAACAAGATGAAGCCACAACTATTGATCCCAATGGACACCAAATATCCTCACTTGGATAAATGGGTGCCAATTCAGCTGAATGACTTATGGGAGGAAGCCAAAAGGGAGTTTGTCTATGATCAATATGTCATTGACAGATGGAATGGAAGAGATGCCAACTCCACTTTTGCTGAGTTCATGATAGAGTATCATAGAGAACTTTATCAACAACTACTTGCAGCTGCTGATATTGCAAGAATTGAACTCACTGCCCCCAAGCCAATCATATACATGCCTCCAAAGCTTGATGGATGGATTGATCAGTCAAAGATCCTGAAGGAATTTACTGAGATCCTTAAGCTGAACAAGATGGTTCTTGGACCCAAGGGAACAAACCAAGAGGCCATGGAGCTGAAGAGAAGAGTGTGGGCACAATATGGGATGGTGCCACCTCCTGAGGATGATCTCTGAAATGGCTAAGTCTTCTAACCTTTTTATGAGTTAAAACTTATCTTACCTGAAGATATGCTTTTAATTGGTCATCTATGCTGAAGTTTTGGTCAAGATTGCTGATGTGGTGTGCTCTGACAAGTTGTTAAGCTCTGATATGATTTGGTTGCTCTGATATGCTGATATAAGTTTGTGCTCTGATACTGGAAGATCTAGATACCATTAACTTATTTGATTATGCTCTAGATACTTTTAAGTATTTAGTTGTTTGCTCTGATACTCTAGATTTTATGTTTACTGTATGCTCTGAAACTTTTGTAATGAAATGATCAATTATAATGATGTCTTGAATTCATGCTCTGATATGTTATCTTCAACTATCAATATGTTTGTAATGATTTTCATATGAATGATAGTTGAACTGAATTTGAATCAAGAAACACTATTGCAGAAATCTCTCTATGCCTATCTTTGAAACCTATTTGCAACTTGAACAGTGAGTACACTAACACATTGTTCTTCAGGAATATTGACCTTAGTCATGTCCTCTAAAGATAAATGTAATAGGTGTAGCCAAGTCACTTTTGCATAAACTGTATAGGTTTGGCATCATCAAAAAGGGGGAAATTGTTGGGAATAAAATGAGATATGTTTTGATCAATACCAAAATCCCCTGAGACATGCCTAAGTCAAGATGATTATGTTCTAAGACTGTTAGAACATATAGAATAAGGCTAGATGAGGAGCTAATATGTTAGGCAGCTCTTAGTTGATTAGATGCACAATTTGAGGGGGAACACATGCTTTGAAGTCCATCAAGAACAAGTCCCCTCGAGGCTCAAATTCTGGAACCAACACTAAGTTTTTTGAAGACCAACTATGCTGATCAGGAGAGTTGTCCAGAGGAGTTGTCTCAGCACAATTAATCAAGATCAAGTGCTCTGAAAGCTTGAGGTCAACCATGCTGAAGAGTTAGAGACAACCACACCCTAAAGAACTTCAATACTACATGCTAAGATCACTTTGAAGTGAAGCAAAGGGCAAGAGCCAAGTCATCTGAAATGAGCAAGCCAACCTTGCTGATAAGCAAGACTGCTGATAGTGATAAGGAGAGTTGAGTTGTCCATTTGATAAGGAATGTTGTCCTATCATTGGAAAAACCTTCAGAAGCCATGTCCAAGTCTTATCAAGAGAATCTTAAAGTCAGACATTGGGAAGAGTGCTGCAGAATGAAGACAAAGTCTAAACAGCCGTTTATTTCCCAAATGAGGACATGTCACTATCAAGAATCTGTCTTCAAAGTTGAAGAACTAAAAGAAGACATTTATGGACATTTGAGGCTGCCTCTCCAACGGGTAAATCCTTCATTTGTCTATAAATACAGAAGTGTGAAGACCATTTGAAAGAACCTCAACACAATCCAACTAACCTCAAGATCTTACAAGCAAAAGTGCTTTCAAAGCTTTCAAAGACTATCTTAGTCTTCATACACTTCTTCTAAGCTGAACTTCATTGTATATCCATACAAAGCTTAGAGAGATATCCTAATCCTTATACACTGATCTTCATTGTAAATGATATCTCATTAGTTGGAACCTTACTTCAACCCTTACCCCTTTCAAGTGAGAAAGTGAGAAGGTTGTAGTAGTAGTAGAAGTGGTAGGAGCTGACTGTTGAGAGAAGAACAGTTCAGTTCTGAGTTGAGAAGAGGGTACTAGGACTCTAGACATCCTAGGGATCAATTCACCAAGGAGTGGTGTTATTGATCAAGTGCACCTTGGCACTATAAAACAAGTTAATTCCAAGAGTGAAGGAATTATCCTGTTAAATCAGGGAAAGTGGATGTAGGAGCTTGAGTCTCTGAACCACTATAAACTCCTGTGTTGATTTGCTTTTCACGTACTTGCATACATTCAACACTGCACACAAAACTGATCTTTCAAAGGATACATATTCAAAGACTGTGCAAAAGACATTTGGACAAGTTCCCTGAAAACTGGACTGTATTGACTAAGTGATTTCAGAACTAAAAAGGAGTTTAAACTAAAGGGCCAACCACTATTCCGCACATATAACCCCACTAGATAGTTATTCAACTAAGTACTCAATAGTACTTAGTAGCTTGATTATCTTTAAGGAGTTAATCATCTTCAGCAGAGTTGTCCAAGACAACCTTGCTGATCTCTGGTTTGATCAAAGTTTGAAAAGAATTGCATACAAGTGTATTTCCCCCCCCCCCCCATACACTTATTATATACTCCTTTCAGGACCAACATAAACTATTTTTTCAATCATTTCCTTATGATTTATTAATTAATAGTTAATTATTTATTATATTTATATTATTCATTATATATTTAATTAATATAATTTTCAATGTTATAATTAGTAAATAATATTCATTAATTTGAATTATTCAGATTTAATATTTAAAAATTTATAATTTATGTATTTTTTTTAATAATTATATATAGTCTCATTTATTAACCGTTAATTGTTTATTATATATATATATATATATGTATATATCATTTATTATATATATTTATGACAATCAATTATTCAATTTTATATTAACTAATGTATAAATTATATGACTTAATCATTAGGTTATTATAATTAGTAACATATTGATTTATTTTTAAAATTTAAAAAATACTATTTTATGCAATTTTTTCATAATTATATATCCTTTGTTATTTAATGGTCAATAGTCCATCTTTATTTTAATATACAAATCATTTAATCACTCCATCAAATTTTCATTTATTAATATAATTATTATTTAATCTTGCTTGAATATTTTTTATTTTGACATTTAAAATTTTGTGTTCTATAAGTATTCAAAATGTATTTATTGAAATTCTTATCAAATTGTTTGCATAGACATATATATAGTTATTCAAAATAAATTTTTTAAATTATTATACATATTTATTCTTTTGTGGTACTTTGTTTATTTAATTGTTTATTATATCTTGATAATTAGATTTTTAATCTTATAATCAGTCTTATATAATTTGTTTATTATATTTAGTTATATATTTATTATATTTATTTATATATTTATTATATGTATTATAGTTATTATATATTATATATTTTTATAATTTTGTAAATATGTTAATTCAATAATTTTTTGTTGAAAGTTTTATGTGATTGAATACTATATTTGTTGGTTTAAATATTTTTCAAGGTTCTTAATTTAAGAATTAATATTTTATTCATCTATAGTGATTTAAACTATGTTATACATTTTTTTCATTTATCTATTGTTACATAATTACTATATTAAATTAAGCTTATTTTAAACTACATGTAATTTCATGATTATTTTAATTAATAATTTTATTTGACAATTTTATGTTATTACAGTGAATCGATCATGCGCAAGCTTCTAAGTTCAACGATAATAAATAAGAAGTGATCAATTAGTGATATCAATTCAAAAGGTATGTTTTTTAAAGTAAATTTATTTAGATATTATTTTTTATATCAAATAATATTATTCATACATATAGTACATTTATTTGAACTAATTACTCTTTCTTATCATTATCTTATATTAGAGAATGAAGAACCACATTCTCATAGAACTACTAGCTCCATTTCAGAAAAAAAAAAAAGGATGTTATATTTTTTGTCAGAATTTGGCGTCATCAAGTTTAGGCAGTGTTTCAGTTCAACCTTTCGCCAATACTTCTAATGGTATTTATTTTATTTTATTAGTTCAATATAGTAGAATAAATTTAGTTTATTATATTATTTTTAAATGTTACATTAATTTTTTTAATTATTTATAGTATCTGGTTCGAGATTTTTAATGTCAGGTAGTTTATCATCTGATAAAAGTTTTAATTATCACGATAATTCAACACAACGATCAATGTTAGATGAATCTTCATCGTTTATGGTTGATTTGACTGGTGACGATACTGATATTGTTGAATTACAAGTAAGAGATCCATTATTCAGAGAAATAATGAATTTTAGTGAGAAAAGTCATGAGATTGTTGAACTAGAACCTGATGATACATGTGATCATGATAGTCACATACAATGTAAGTTAAAACAGCTTCATATATTTAAAAACATTCTAACTACATATCTATATGTGTATATTAATCATTTTATTTTTTTAATATTATGTATATATACGTATTTATATTTTAATATTAAGTATCATTTTATTGAACATTTTGTAACATTTTTCCTTTTTTTATTGCAAAGCCATTGACTATTGGGATATTGGAGATCCTATACATAGTTGTCAATTTTGTGGTGCAATGTTTTGGTATGATGAAAGCTTAAAGGCCCGTCGAGTTTCAGAACGACCAAGATTCTCATTGTGTTGCACTCAAGGAAAGATACAGATATCATATATGCCTCAACCTCCTTCAGTTCTTCAAGAACTACTTTGGAGTAATACTGCAAAGAGCAAACATTATTTGGATAATGTTCGTGCTTTTAATAGTATGTTCTCCTTTACTTCTTTGGGTGGGAAGATTGATAGAAGTCTTAATACCGGAGGCGCTCCACCAGTGTTCCGCTTACATGGACAAAATTACCATAGAATTGATGGTTTATTGCCATCAAATGGATCTCAACCAAAGTTTGCCCAGTTGTACATTTACGATACTGATAACGAAATTTCCAACAGAATAAATGTTGTTAAGTATTTTTATTTTAATATTCAATTACATAATTATTTTCATTCTCCTTTTATATTAATCTTTTTTTTTTTTGTTAATAACAGGTCAGATCTGCACATCAATACATTACATGCTGAAATAGTAACTGGTCTTAAAAATATGTTGGATGGTCATAATGTACTTGCAAAGAAGTTTTGAGAGGCTGGGCATAGGTTTCTTGAAGGAAATTCTAATGTTACTATGAGATTGATTGCTAAAAGGGGACATGATCCTACAAGATATAACTTACCTACTATCTCTGAGGTTGCTGTTGTAGTTGTTGGTGACCTTGATCAAACTCTTGGTAATCGTGATATTGTTGTACAAACTTATGCTGGTGAACTTCAACGCATTACAGAGTTGAATCCGTCATATCTTGATTTGCAATATCCACTTCTTTTTCCATATGGCGAGGATGGATATACAGAGGATATTCCATTTGCTACATTTGCGCTGCATAGAGCTGGAACGCATAAGTCCGTTAGTTTTAGAGAGTACTTTGCATTTCGACTTCAACAGAGGAATGGTGAACCTTCTACGATTTTATCTTAAAAAAGGCTCACTCAACAATTTATTGTTGATGCTTATACTATGGTTGAAGCTGGGAGACTTAAATACATAAGGACACATCAAGTAGAGCTTCGTAGTGAAATGTATAGTAGTGTTCGGGATGCAGTTTTAGATGGTGAGATAGATGCTCGTGCATTGGGAAAGCGAGTTGTTTTGCCCCCTTCATTTACTGAAGGTGCACGCTACATGGTTCAAAATTATCAAGATGCAATGACAATTTGTAGATGGGCCGGTTATCCTCAATTGTTTATAACCTTCACGTGCAATAAAAAATGGCCTGAGATTGTACGTTTTTTAAAACAGAAGGCACTTAATCCTGAAGACCGCCCATATATAATATGTCGAATATTTAAGATCAAACTTGAAGGATTATTAAATGATATTCGAAAGAAAAAAATATTTGGGAATGTCAAAGCAGGTATTTGAATTTATTTATTTTTTCTTTTACATTTATAATTTTATTCTCATTTAATAACATTTATTCACTACATTTTATCTTTTAATATTTTTTGCAATTTTATCTGCAGTTTTTTATACTATTGAATTTCAAAAGCGAGGTCTTCCCCATGCACATATATTGGTGTTTCTTGAAAATTACAATGAGGTTTGTATATATTTAATCTTGCTAACATTAGGTTTTTATATTAATTGATTATTCTTTATCTCATTTTTTTATTTAAATTTTTACAGTTTTCATCTGGGAATGATATTGATCGCATCATTTCTGCTGAGTTACCTGATAAAGAAAATGATCAACAATATTTTAATGTTGTTTGTGATTTAATGATTCATGGTCCTTGTGGTGCTGCAAATCCAAGTTCTCCTTGCATGACCGATGAAGGTTCATGTACAAAACATTTTCCTAAAAGATTTGTTTCAGAGTCTTTTATTGATGAAGATGGGTATCATACTTATAGGCGAAGGGATGATGGAAGGACTTTGAATAAGAAGGGCTCTATTTTGAATAACAGACACGTTGTTTCCCATAATCGTTATCTTCTTTTGAAGTACGGTGCACACATCAATGTTGAATGGCGTAATCAATCACGGTCCATAAAATACCTATTCAAGTATGTCAACAAAGGACATGATCGTGTTACTGTATCGTTCTTTCAAAGTAAGGAGCAGTCTTGATGGTAAAGCAGATTTGGATGAAGTTAAAATGTACTATGACTGTAGGTACATTTCTCCATGTGAAGCTGCTTGGAGAATTTTCGGGTTTGAGATTAATTACAGAAATCCTCCAGTTGAACGTTTGGGATTCCATCTTCCTGATCAGCAGACTGTTTTATTTGGCGATGGTGCATCTTTGCAATCGATCCTGGAAAGACCATCGGTAAAGCAAAGCATGTTCTTAGCTTGGTTTGAACTCAACAAGAATTCTTCTAAAGCAAGAAATTTGACTTATGCTGAAATACCACAATTATTTGTATGGGAGCCGAAAATTAGAGTATGGGTTGAAAGGAAGAGAGGTTTTTCAATCGGACGTATTTGTTATGTTCCTCCTGGTGCTGGTGAGGCACATTACTTGAGGATACTCTTGAATGTAGTTCGTGGACCTACATCTTATGACGATTTGAAGAAATTAAATTGAGTAATTCATCCAACGTTTCGGGAAGCTTGCTTTGCCAGATGTTTGTTGGAAGATGATAGAGAGTATGTTGATGGTATGGACGAGGTTAGCCATTGGGCTTCGATCAGCATCTTCGATGAGATCTTTATTTGTTACGCTACTGACATCAGGTTCGTTGGGTCGACCTTGTGATGTTTGGGAAAAGTGTTGGAGACATCTCTCTAATGATATTCTTTATAATAGACGGAGAATTATGCATTTTCCAGGTATATTTGATTATTTCCTTTCTTAATTTAATGGCATTATAATTATTCAGTTTCACTAGTATGCAACTCATTTTAAGTCAGTTAATTTTGATTGATTATATTCTTTTCACATAATTTGATTTGCACAAATTTATCAAAATTCTAAAAGATTCAACAATAAATTTCAATTAAATTTACTTTAAATTAACATGCAACTCTAAATTTCGATTACTTTGCATAAATTTATCACACTTTTACTTATAAAAAAATTAAAATTTTATATTACAATCACGATTGTTATCACACTTTGCATAAAATTTCGATTACTTTAATTGTAATTTCTTGTAGAATTAAGGATGACAGATGATGAAATCAAAAGTTGTTGTTTGATAGAAATTGATAATTTGTTGCGGGCTCTTGGTAAGTCTTTGCAAGATTTTGAAGGTATATCGGTGGTAAACCATGATCCGAACTTTTCATCTTGAAATAGATTGATTTTGAATGAGTTTACGTGCAACAGGGCTGATTTGAAGTTAGAGTGTGAGGATTTAATTAGCAAACTTAGTGATGAACAACGTGGTGTGTACGATTGAATAATTACCTCCATTCAATCCGGTAAGGGTGGTGTGTTTTTTGTTTATGGATATGGTGGAACAGGTAAAACTTTTATATGGAAGACTTTGTCAGCATGTTTGAGGTCTAAGGGGAAGATTGTAATTAATGTAGCCTCGAGTGGTATAGCTTCACTTCTTCTTCCAGGTGGACGTACTGCTCATTCCAGATTTTCCATTCCAATTGATATTATTGAAGATTCTACTTGCAATATTCATCAAGGAAGTCATCTTGCTGAGCTCTTGATTAAATGTGATCTTATAATACGGGATGAAGCGGCAATGGTTAAAAGATATTGTATTGAGGCTCTTGATACCACTTTGAAGGATATTATGCAGTTCACAAATCCTTTGTCATATGAACTGCCTTTTAGCGGTAAGATTGTTGTGTTTGGAGGTGATTTTCGTCAGATATTACCCGTTATTCCAAAAGGAACTAGGCAAGATATCGTTCACGCTACTATCAATTCATCCAATTTATGGAATGATTGTACTCTTCTGAAACTCACTAAGAACATGAGGCTTCAACACCTAAGATCCGATGAACTTCTACATGAATTGAATTCTTTTTCTGAATGGATAACATCTATTGGAGATGGTACTATAGGAAAAGAAACTGAGTACGGATCTGATATACTAATTCTTAAGGATATTTTGCTAAAGTGTGGTGATAATCCGATTTCTACTATTGTTAATAACATTTATCCCGATTTTAAGAATATGATGGATGATCATGACTATTTACAAAGTAGAGCTATTCTTGCACCCACGTTAGATGTTGTCAGGTCAATAAATGAGCACATGGTTCAGTTAAATGAAAATGAATCACGTACTTATTTTAGCTCCGATAATCCTTGCAGATCTGATTTGAATGTTGATAATTTGGCTAATGTTCATACTCCAGAATTTTTGAATAGTTTGAAGTGTTCTGGTGTACCTGATCATGAATTGAATTTGAAAGTTGGAACTCCAGTAATGTTATTGAGAAATATAGATCATTCAAATGGCTTATGCAATGAAACCAGGTTTGTGTCTTTTCTTTTTAGCAACTTTTTCATTATTTATTATTATTTTATTTTTTATCGTTTAAAACTTTGTATTTGTTTTATCTATAACTTTTTTTTTTCTATTGTTAGGTTGGTTATAATCAGGTTGGATGATAAAGTTCTTGAAGCTAAGGTTCTTACTGGAAGTAGCTGTGGAAACCTGGTATTGATACCTCGACTTACGTTGACACCTTCTGATCCTAGATTGTCTTTCAAGTTTCAACGCAGACAGTTTCCGTTGATTGTGTTGTATGTTATGACTATTAATAAAAGTCAGGGTCAATCATTTTCTAATGTAGGTGTTTTTTTTTTTTTGAAAAAATCTGTATTTAGTCATGGTCAATTATACGTAGCTGTATCTAGAATCACAAACTCTCGTGGTTTGAAGATCCTGTTATGTCATGATAACAATCATGATTGTAATATCACAAAAAATGTAGTATTTCATGAAGTTTTTAGGAATGTTTGATTCTAGAATAATTTAATTTTTAAGTTTTATAAGTTTTAAGCTACTTATTTTTTATGTTTATTTCTATTGTTTATTTTAAAATTAATAATTTATGAACATTTTATCAATGTTTATTTTATTATTTTTATAAATTCGATATAATATAATAAATATTGATTAACAATAATTAAATTTTTATTTATGATAATATATATATATATTTTAATACAAGTTAGTTGTATCATTATAAAATTAATTCAACTATAAATAATATTTAAATTTTAAAATGTTGTCACATTTTTTAACACATCAGTCCGTGCGTTAGCACGGGTGCCCTACTAGTATTTTTTACTTTAACCCTAAAAAAGACTTAAAAAAAAATAAATTAACCTAAAAATTGAATGTGGGTATAAATGTGCTGCACGCTTTATTAGATAGGAGGTTGAGCGCTAATCATTTTCAAAAAACACATAGGATATTTCTAGTTCAAAGAAATTAATTTATTCTTTTTTTTTCTTTTTATTGTAGTTGAAAATAAATACTCCACATAAAATCATTAAGCTTAATTATATCACATCAATGCAGACTAACGACGAGTTTCTCCGTATAGCAAATAGCAATGAGCAGTTAAGTTAGGCCTTGTTTGGTTTATTGGATTGGGTAGAAAATATTATTTTATCCATGAAATTTCCATGTTTGGTTTGTTAGAAATTGGCCCGAGATTAATTATGGCCCGGTATTATTTTTCCACTTAATCACCTACATGCATGATTATTAGTCTAGGAGGGAAGGGTGAGTTAATTAGTCCTTGAGAATAAAAATGATGTGATTTGACTATACTGCTCTTACCAACTAAAGTAATTACAATTTGCCACATATATATATTTTAATGTCAAAGGGTATTTTTGACATTTGACACTAAAATTCAATTTTATCTCACAATCCAAACAACTTAATTATAAATTATCATATAAACTTTAAAATTTAATCCATCAATCCAAAAATGAATTTTAAATCGATTTTTAAAATTGTGCCACTAAATCCAATCCTAATATATCTATCCTATCCAGTAACCAAACAAGCCCTTAATATATCTGAAATCCCGTAAATCCCTCCGTCACCGATAAAAAAACATCGCCATTTTTTTACTCGAAGATCTAGGCACACAACAGTCTCTGTTCTTTCTCACATTTTTCTATTCTGATCCATTTAATTTAAATGGAGAAAATGCGCCAGTGGAGCAGTGAGTCCGGCGGTGGCTCGCCGGCGCGTGGGAATCACGTGCGTTCGTCGTCCGTCAGCGGCATGTCCAGCATCAAGCGCACTCAGAACTTTGCCGCTAAAGCCGCCGCTCAGCGTCTGGCTCAGGTCATGGCTTCGCAAGCTGCTGCCGCCGCCGATGACGACGACGACGATGTAGGTAACGGAGACAATGACGGAGATTTAGGACTCCGATTTAATCCTCCCCTTCCGCTCTCATTCTCCAGGCCGCCTCTCAAGACTAACGGAAGCGGTGCCGTCAAAACTGGCCTTCCGTCTACTAAGATTAGTAGATCTTCTTCCGATGCGGTAATTTTAAGTAGCTCTTGTTAGTGCAACCCGAATTGGATTTGGTGTGTTGGTTTAATTTCAAAATAAAAATATAGTAAAAACTTGTATTCTTCAGCTGTGCATTGTGTATTTTTAGCCGCATTGGTAGTAAATTATCGTGCTTAGCGTCGGGCTGTGATCTGACAGCTCAATTACAAGGATAATTGAATTTAAATTACTATGAGTATGATAATTTTTTAGTTGAATTATTGCATTATGGTTATGTGATTTTCTGGAAACAAGAATACGGAAATCTAATCTTATAGTGAGATCTGTGAAATTTGATGTATAATTTGTGCCGGAGAAGTGAACTTTGTTATGAAGTAACTAGGAAGTAAAATTTGATATATAATTTGTGCCGGAGAAGTGAATTTTTTTATGAAGTGGAGTAACTAGGAAGTAAAATTTGATATATAATTTGTTCAGGAGAAGCGATTTTTATTTTATTTTTAAATTTTATTAAGGAAGCTTATTTTGAATGCTAACCGTGATTTTCACTCTTTGATTTCTGCTATATCTACTTATTAGGTCACTCAAAACTTATCAGATGGAGTTCAACCAGCTCGGTCGACCTCAACAGGAAGACCATCAATGTCAATCAGAACAACGCCAGCTGTACCTCCTAGTAGGACTTCAGTAAAGACTCCTGTGCCTATTCCACCAATTGATCCTCCTAGCAACCGACAAAGAGAAAAGAAGTACTCAAAATCTATCCTTTGGCACTTTCAGTCTTTCCAAGTTTCTTAGGTCTATGGAAAACGTTCTCTTTCAGAAAAGTTTTAGATAATTGGCTTTTTCCTTGCATTCTATTAGTTTGGGTTTTGGTGGTTGAACTAGTAACTTTCCTCTGAATCTTACTGCTTATACATGAGCTGTCTAATATCTTACAGCCTCATGCCGTTTTAACCTGTGCAGGTTCTCACCAGATTTAGAAAAATTAAATTTAAAAGATGCAGGAGATGGGCGCTCTTCTTCTGCACTTCGTGATGAAGTATGTTTAATGACGTGTTTGAACATTTTGATGTTCAGTTCTTAAAGAAGCTAGCGTCGTTTTTGCCTGTCTATTATCAAACTAATATCTACTTTGTAAACAGCTTGATATGCTGCAAGATGAAAATGAGAATATTCTTGAAAAGGTGCATTGTCTTTTATCCCTCACATCGTTCTTCATTCTCATTGCATGACCTGCTAATTATTGCCTATTCGTCTGTCTGATTCTGATCGTACAGTTGCGACGTGCAGAGGAGAATCGTGAAGCAGCTGAAGCAAGAGTTAAGGAACTTGAGAAACAGGTCATCCACTCATTCTATTTGCTGTAGTTATTCTCCATTGAACTCTTATAGATAATACTTAAATTGTACTACTTCACATGAATATGTATGTCATTTTGTGATTCTGATATGCTGTGTGTTCGCACAACCCACCCATCTGCACCAAACCTGCTAAGTTTTCAACTAATTCACATAATAAATTTCATTGACTGTTAAAACCACTTGTTTAGGATAACAGAGTAAGAACATGTTGCATATTTCAACCTTGAAACAAACTTCTCTGCATTTTGAAGCTCTTTGCTTTTAAATTAATAGTGTTATTTTATCATATTGGAATTATTATAACCCTTATGAATGTGAGTCAATCATACAAGATGTACAACAAATTGAAATATATGGGTTCCTGTACAAGAGATCTCATTATGAAATGAGATTGTGTTTGCAAGTCACTTCTCTACTTTATCACCTGTTATATTTATAAGCAAGAAAATTTATTGTAAGTTTTTAACTTTAAGCATAATTCAGATCCCTTTTGTCTATAGGTACAAAATCTATTTGGCTCAGATATATGACCATGGTGGACCAATACAATGCTTTGAAACAGATATATTTATTTAGATTGTAGATTTTGTTTTGCCTAATTATTTTCGTATTGTTCTTTAAAAGAATTGCAAAATGTTCTAGTTGGTTGTTTTCTGGAATGATCCAGAATGGTGACATGGGTGTTAAAAGTTATAACTTAGGTTTATTGTGTCATAAAGTTATCACAGATCCATTGATCTTGTATCTTGAAAGTATTCTGAACTCTCACATCCTAAAATTTAAATATTAACAATCCTGGGCATTGGCTTGTCCAGGTTTTAGCTGGTCATTCGAAATGTGCCCTAACCAAATCCACTGTATTTTTCTTGAAACAGTCGACAAAACCCAAACCATTCATCATATCACCGTTTACCCCCCACAACAAGTTTATTTCTATTTCAAGCCACTGAATCTGGGTGCAACTTGTGTTTTGTAGGTTTGCTTATATAGTTTGTTGATAATTTTTTGATTTACTCTTCAGGTAGCAGCTCTTGGTGAAGGAGTTTCTTTGGAAGCAAAACTTTTAAGCAGGTATATAATTGTAACAGTGACCTCCATTTTGATTCCGTATTCCCAATTCTTAATATGCTAATATTGCATGCCAATCATTTGCAGGAAGGAAGCTGCCTTGCGTCAAAGAGAGGTAATTCTTGTTTTTATTTTCTTTACTGGATTTTGATTTCATATGTAGCTTGTTTCGTTCTCTATTGCAGAATTACTAAGAGATGGATCTGATACGTTAATTGCTTTGTTAATGTCTTCTCCACTTTCTTGATTGTTGTGAAACTGGTATAGGCTGCACTTAAAGAGACTAAGCTAACTACAGATGGGGTGGATGTGGAAAAGTCATCATTGCAATTTGATATTAAGGTGAGCAAGATCAATGTAGATTTGTACTTGCCAGCATACTGCTATTAATGGTCATATTTCTACTGAATCAGCTTGCCAAAAAAAATGCTGCAACCTTTGTTGAACAACTGCAAGAAACTGAGTCCGAAGTTAAAGCGCTACGCTCTATGACACAAAGAATGGTGTTGACCCAACATGAAATGGTGGGTCCCAGCTGTTTCATGAAAAGTTCCATTGGGATATTGTTCAGTTGCTGATAATGTTTACCTATAGTTACTTTTCTGAAAAACTTACATTTGCAGGAAGAAGTTGTTCTAAAAAGGTGCTGGCTTGCTAGATACTGGGGCTTGGCTGCTCAATATGGTAATCAATATATTGAATACTTGTCTCTTTTAGTATGGAAACTTTTGTTTTATTTTCGAGAGCATGCAATCAAATTTTGCCTTCGAACTTATAAAAAGATTGGTTAAAGACTTAAGTGCCTGCATCCTTCTGTATCTAATTAAGTTTCTCAAATATTGAAACCCAGTGTTAATAGCTTAAAGTGTTTTGTTTTTCCTTGCCTCTCACAACAAATGTCTAACTAGAGTTTGGAACTTAAATTATTTGAATTTAATGGATGGAATAGCCCCTAATAATGTTTTGTTACTTCATCCAGTGCACGTGTTATAGAGGAGTTGTAAAGTATTATTCCCTCACTAGCTAGTTATAAATAACTGCTCAAAGGCCAAGTATCCTTGAATTTTTTTGGGTTGTCCAGGAATATTACCTCTTGACCCTATTGTTTTTTCCACTTACAAAAGTATCCAATCCTTGGCATACTTTGATGAAGTAGTCTTTGTAGCTGACACTTTGTGGGTGAAAATTTAAGTCTCAATTGATTACTATAACCGTTTAATCTTTTTCCCTCTTCATCGCAATCAGGCATCTGTGCTGATATTGCTGTGTCGAAGCATGAATACTGGTCGTCTTTGGCACCCCTTCCATTGGAGGTTGTACTATCGGCTGGACAGAAGGCTAAAGAAGAACGCTGGGAGAAAGGTAGTTATATGTTTCTGATTTCCACCTTCTGACCTTTAAAAGTAATTCAACCCGAAATTTTTTATAGTCTACATTGGAATCTAAACAATGGTCTTCCTGTCTGATATCATGCAGGTGATAACAACCCACGAAGGAGCAAACTTGTTGAGGACTTTAATGATCTCACTGGAGAAGGAAACATTGAGAGCACGCTAGCGGTTGAAATGGGCTTAAAAGAACTAGCTTCTTTGAAGGTTAGCCTTTCAGATATGGGCCAGATCTTACATTGATTATGCTTATTGGAGTCCTGTTGGTTCTTTGACATGTTTTCAGAGCTCCTAATTTACTCTTTCTATATCCTTTTTAGTACATTACAGAATAAGTCTTTCGTGAAATGAAAATTGTTTCCCCAGAAGTGCCCTCTCGTTTACTTGAAGCACCAAATTCCTCATAACTACTTTTGGGGTATGTTTAATTTGGGATTTGGCGGATTTTGAAATTTGAATTTCAAAATCTAGTGGATTTCAAAATCCTGATAAATAATAATGTTATGTGTTTGTTTTTTAAATTTAAGTAGGGCAGGGTTTAACTTATGTAAAATTAATGTGTAAGAGTGTGCGATGTTGTATTATTATGTTATATTGATATTGTTGATTGTAATTGTAATGATTATTGTGTTATATTGGAAGTTGTAAAAATGAGGAAAAAAGTGATAATAAAAGAAGAGTGAGAATAAAAAAAAATAGTTGCATTAAGGAATCATTGGAGAGAGTGTGATGGGGAAAAAAAATAGTATTTGTAGGGTTCATAGGTATTGTAGGGGTGGATCGATTGGATTTTTAAATACAAAATCCAAAATCCGATTTTGTAATCCCTAATCAAACATACCCCTCGAGGAAGAGTGAATTTTTCACTTTTTGAGCTTTCTGTTATCTCCATCTTAAGTCAAATGAGAGTCATTACACTGGACAGTTACGACAGTAGAAGTATGTCTTAACATGTATAGTTGCTTAAAGGAGTATTCTTCCCTTCCCTTCCAGATGTAACTCATGCATAATTATGGAATGAAGATTCTTGCAGTTTCATGCTCTGGGTGATTAGTTGGCTAATTTGAAATGTTCTCTCTCATTACTATTTAGGTTGAAGATTCTATTGTTCTTGCATTTGCTCAACAAAGACGTACAAACTCCACTAGGACTTCAATGCCAGGTTCGCACTTTTAGATCTTTCAGCCATAATATGAGATTTCTATATCAATGAGAAATTTTATTAGTTGAGTAAAGCAGAATATTTCAGAGCATCTTAACTGGCCAGTTCCCTATCCCTCACAAGGTTTTCTAATGGTTAAACTGCTGAAAATTATTATCATTTTGGAAGATTATAACCAACTTAATCGATTTCATTGTTTAGATACTTTCTCGGAAATCAAAGCACTTGTGTTTCTCTATTGACTACCTCTTTAATCTTCAAACTCTATATTTTCATTCAAGGCCTTTTTTCTGTCTTCCAGAAATCTAAATCATATTTGTGTAAACTAGCCCATAACTTGTTTTATTTGCCATCATTGCTTTCTGAACTTTATGAAGCATGTTGCATACAGCATGATCCTTTCTGAGTTATTGCAATCATGCATCATAGAACAAGTGCATTAAGATTTTATTTTTCTTCTGATTTTGTTCCATGTCTTAAACCTATAAAATTTGGCAGATTTCAGGTCATCATTCGATCCAAAGTATATGGAAGCGTTTGGTAAGCTTCTATGGTCCCTTGTTCTGTACTTTCATATGATCTTACCTTGATGTGAAGTTTTCTTCAATAATCAATATATCACGGGACTTTTACATTTACCTTTGTGAGACTTAATGATAAGGAAATTACAAGTTTGCCTTTGTGTTGACTGATCCAGGGGTCTGCCCTCTGTTTGACCAAGTTACCTTAAACGGCCCAACCCTTTTATGAGATTTGGTCTAAACATAGGTAGCCTAAGGTTTTTAGAAGCATTCTTGTTACATAGCTTTAGTTGACATCTGATGTATAACCCTGGCCAGTTGTTACACCATGTTCATCATTTGTTTGTCTAAAATACACACTGAAATTTGTTCATATTTGCACAAGTTTCTTTTGTAATTTTATTTAATTTATACTAAGTTATCTAGAGATTTAAAATTTTAGTAAGTAGACTCCAAATCACTATATTCAAAATTATTAGTACTATTTTGTATAATTGTTATCTTTCATGTTTTTTTTTTTTTTTTCTGTCAATTTTAATGCTATATTTCTAAAATTAATTGCTCTGGCGCTATTGCCTTCATCATATGAACTTGCAGTTAATTACATATGTTGAGGTGGAGAAAATATCCTAATTTTACTCATAAAGTGAAACATAGTTTATGACCTGAATTAGGAAATGGAAATATTTACCCTTAGCTTGGTGATTAGAAGAGGCGTCATATGTTATTAAAATTTACTAGTTTGTTAGGGTAATCACAGGGGTTATTGGAATCTAAATTAGAAAAAAAAAAAAAAACAATGGGATGTAATTATAAATTTATAAAATATGGCATCTTGGGTTATTATATGTAAATAATCATCTAAAAATAAATTAAATAGAAGTTTTTTGTACCAGTCGCTGTTGCTTTGGACAAAACTACTTTAGATTCTCAAATGGCATAGAACTGTCAATACTTATGGACTTGCATAGTTTCTGATAATTGAAAATTTATTTATACAAACTCCTCCCTTTTAATGTTTTACAGAACTCAGCCCTGAGGAATCCGAGGACGTCCTTTTCAAAGAGGTTTGTCTGTCTGCCTCAGTTCCTCTTTTAGAAGTCACAGCTCCAGATGATTTGTCTTAATAATGACTATTGGTGATTAGAAATCAAACGTGGTATTATATTAACTTATTTACTTTTTAATTTAAAATGTCCTGTTGGGAAGGGCAACTGTTTATGGGATTCGACTTCAAATGATGACCAAATAGGAAAAGATGAAATATTGAGAAGGGGGGTGTGGGAGGGGATGGTTCCTTTGACAATGTTTGTTATACATCAATATGCCACGTTTGGAAGAACTTGAACCAGACGCCCTCTAACATCTAATGCTACATCTGTCTGCAAAATGAGGGTGTTAGTTTTCACCGATGAATACACTATAGTTCCGGATTTTTTTTGTATGCATATGTTATTGCCACACGCTAATTGAATTCCATTTTATGTTGTCCAAAATTGTTACAATCGTGTTGCATAGGCTTGGCTTACATACTTCTGGAGAAGAGCTAAAGCGTATGGTATAGAGGAAGAAATTGCAAATAAGAGACTGGAATTTTGGATCAGCCGTAGTGGGCAATCACCAACTTCACACGATGCTGTTGATGGTGAGCTTTATCATGTTCTTCTGCACACACACACACACACACACACACACACACACATAGTCTTGAGTGCTAAAGAGATTGATGACCCTGCAGTTGAGCAAGGTCTAATGGAGCTCCGGAAACTGGGAATCGAGCCGAGACTCTGGGAAGTATCCCGCAAAGAAATCGACCACGACTCTTCAGAACGAAAATCTGCTGCTTAGTCTAAGCTATTTCTCTATGGAGATTGGTGTTAATATGTATTATATACCGAACCAAATGCAGCTTAGCCTTGCTATATAGGTTATCAACAATTCAACATAAGTGAGTTTAACCTCATTTTGTAAGTGGTTATTGCTCCTTGACTGCACCACACTATATGGTAGTATAAATTACGCATCTTTTTGTACCCACAAAATTACTAATGCCTTTTCTAGGCGTAATATACGAGTAATTTTTCACTGCACCGTGCAACTGAGTACATAGGTGAAAACGTGGCACTAACTTGGTAACTTTAGCTGAAGTGTGTAAGCTAGTATGATAGAATAATTTATGTTATTCACTGAATAGTGTTACTTGCGTATATTGTCACGTGATTTAGTTTCAACAAAGAAATTGTAAGCTACGTATAATTGATACAGATAGGACCATGTGCATATGTGACTTGGCGATAATGTAAATATTTGTTGGACTTGGAGATCGCATTCTTCCCCCAAAATATGTCCAATTTATTTTCTTTCCATTAAATCATGCACTATTTTCATTCTGGTTCCCTGATCTTGTGACTTATGATGATCATGTAGGCTCATACGGCCAATTCAAATTTGTGGTCATGATTGAAATAAATTAAAATTGGGATTAAAATCACCTGTTCCACTTTTCATGTTCCACATTATATTTCACTATATGGATTATTGACATGTGTAATATTAAAAAATAATCAACGTCCTATAATATTGGGGACGACACGTGTTAAAGATCCAGTAGGATAGAACACCAATAGAACACAAAAAGTGAAACAGAGAAATCCAATCATTTTTTGGAGCCTTGGTCCCAGTTGAGGCACACACTTCCTTTACACTATTGTATACTACAGTGCTACTACAACATAAATTCGGCATGTCTTGTATTTATGAAATAAATGTTTTGTACCTGGATAAATTATCAATTTTCAACAAATAGATATGGTGGATAGCTCAAGTGATTTAAAAACTACTCTTTTCGTTTCAATGGAATTTGCATTCTTGAAATTGAACACATTTTAAGAAATATGTAAAAAAAAGTGTACTAAGTGATATTTTGAGGGGTAATTTTGTATTTTTTTTTTCTGAATAAAGTAAAAAAAAAAAAAGTAGATTGAGTGTAAATAAATAATGACATATAGATAAATATGAGTATATTTTAAGAAGGTTAGAATGGTGTTTCTTTTTTTTGGAGTGTGCAAATTAATACGAGACATCTCAATATAACAAGTGTGGAACATAGTATTATTTAATCTGTGAGATCATGAGAAGGAAATGATAATTTCCTTTTTCTCTTTTCTTTTTTTTTAAAAAAAAATTATTTAAAATAGTACTCCCTCCGTCCCATACTTGAAGCTACATTTTACCATTTTGGGCGTCCCATACTTGAAGCAACATTACCTAAAATAGTAAAAACACTTTTAAACACTCCTCTTAAAACATCACAATATTACAACAAATGCCACTACTTTATTACACTAAAAAGTAACTTTATTACTATTTATAAAGTTGAAAAGTCTTTATTACCCCCACTTTATCTTACACAATACTAATAAACAACCCATTTATTAAAACCCGTGTCAATTTGGTTTGTAGCTTCAAGTATGGGACAGGGGGAGTATTAAAGTTAGAGTTGGTCTATCAATTCTAACTTTAATACTCCGTACTATTTGGGCCCGCACTGGCTAATTCCAACAAATAGACTTGGGCACGGCTAAATGTCACCCTCTTTTTATGATTTCACCCTCCCTCCCAATCATTTTTAAAAAATGAAAAGTATAAATTTTACGGAAATAACTTTTGAAAATATGTAAAAAAAAAATTGAATAGAGGCAGCGACGTCTGCAAGGGAGACGGGGCTGGACTAGGCTTTTAATAGGAGGAGGCGAGAGGGTAGTTGAAAAATGATAGGGGTGAACTCAACAAATCCTATTTAACTGTGGCCATAGAGTTGGCTTATTTGGCGGAATGTCAAATTTTCAATCCCCCATCCCGCCACCTATTCATAAAATTCGGTTTACATAATAAATTCTTCTCTTGTGTTGCTCATATTTTGAGCTTTGGGATTCAACTAGAGCCGAATCTACAAACTGGTGTTACTAAGCCTCCTCCTCCACCATCCTTCATAAGGTGGCGCCGCCCTTTTGGAGGTTCAGAGCGCGTTCTCTTTTCCCTCTGTTACAACTCATCGAATGATCATATTCAAATTCAATACTGTTTTGCAGCCATGGAGAATTTTACGGTATCGCCTCTCATCAGTGGCTGCTCAATTGTGCCCCACCACCAACCAAGCATTGCCCTCCTCAACTATGGAGTTTGATTCTCATGTATACGCCAGAATGCTCCAGCATTGCATCAAAAACGACCCCGCCAAAGGGAGACTCATACACTGCCATTCATTCAAGACAGGAAACTGTTTGGACCTATTTGCTCGCAATATTTTGTTAAATTTATACTTGAAATCTGGGCACTTATCCGATGGTCTTAACCTGTTCGACGAAATGCCTGACAGAAATGTTGTTTCTTTTGTCACCATGATTCAGGGCTATTCTAAATTTCAAGAATATGATAAAGGCGTTGAGTTATTCCTTAGGTTACACAGGGAGGGTCATGAGTTTAACCCATTTGTTTTCACTGCGATTTTGAACTTGCTTGTCAGCATGAACTGCGTGGAGTTGGCACGGTGCATTCATGCTTGCATTCACAAGCTTGGTCATGATTCTAATGCCTTTGTTGGGACAGCTCTTATTGACGCTTATTCAGTTAATGGATACGCTGATGTTGCTAAGCAAGTGTTTAAGAGTATCGTCCAAAAGGATATGGTTTGTTGGACTGGGATGGTTTCTTGCTACGCTGAAAACGATTGTTTTGAAGACGCAGTTGGTCTCTTCAATCAAATGAGGATGGAAGGATTTATGCCTAATAATTTCACTTTTGCTAGTGTGATTAAGGCTTGCCTTGGACTCAAAGCTTTTGTCGTTGGAAAGAGCGTTCATGGATGTGTCATAAAGACATGTTATGAGATGGATCCATATGTCGGTGTTTCGTTGCTCGATTTGTACACCAGTTGCGGGGACATTGATGATGCTAGGCTCGTGTTTGAGGAGATCCCTAAAGACAATGTTGTTCCATGGAGTTTCATGATTGCTCGATACTCACAAAGTGATCGTTGTCAGGAGGCGTTGGATTTGTTTCTTCAAATGAGGAAATCATTAGTATGTCCTAACCAGTTCACTTTAGCTAGCGTTCTTCAAGCTTGTGCAACAATGGAGGACATGGACTTGGGAACACAGATTCATTGCCACATGCTCAAGGTTGGCCTTCATTTAGATGTATTTGCTTTAAATGCTCTCATGGATGTGTATGCTAAATGTGGAAAGATGGAGGCTTCCATGGATTTGTTTATGGAGTTCGAAAATAAAAATGAGGTTTCATGGAACACAATGATAGTTAATTATGTTCAACTAGGAGATCTAGAGAAAGCCTTTTTCCTGTTCTTAAATATGTGCGACAAGAAAGTTAAACCAACTGAGGTAACATACTCCAGCTTGCTTCGTGCGTCTGCCAGTTTGGCATCTTTGGAGGCTGGTATTCAGATACACTCATTAATTATTAAATCAATGTATGATAAAGATTATGCTGTCAGCAATGCTCTTGTTGATATGTATGCCAAGTGTGGACGAATTAAGGAAGCTCGTTCAGTTTTTGATACTATGAGCTATCAAGATGTTGTTTCATGGAACTCAATGATCTCAGCATACTCAATGCATGGTCTTGGTGCTGAGGCTTTGAAAATCTTTGAGAATATGCGAAAAACCAATATCGCCCCTAATCATTTGACCTTTGTTGGTGTGCTTTCAGCCTGCAGCAACACAGGATCATTAGATCAAGGACAGTCTTATTTCACTTCCATGAAAGAGGACTATGGTATTGAGCCATGCATGGAGCACTATACTTGCATGGTATCACTTCTTGGGAGATTGGGTCATTTTGACATGGCAGTAAAGATGATAGAGGAGATTCCAGATGCCCCCAGTGTTATGATATGGCGTGCATTGCTCGGCGCTTGTGTTATGTTCAACAATGTTGAGCTTGGGAGATTTGCAGCTGAGCATGTTCTAGAGATTGATCCCAAGGATGAATCAGCTTATGTTCTATTGTCTAACATGTATGCAAATGCAAAGAGATGGGATAGTGTGGCTGTTGTTAGGAAAAACATGAAGAAGAAACGAGTGAAGAAGGAACCGGGGCTTAGTTGGGTTGAGAATCAGGGAGTGGTTCATTATTTTGCTGTTGGAGATGATTCACATCAAGATATTAAACTAATCAGGGGAATGCTAGAATGGCTCAACTTTAAAAGCAAATCAGTTGGGGGGTATGCTCCCAATGTTGATGCAATTTTGCTCGATGTGGAAGAGGATGAAAAATCACGTCTCTTGTGGCTACACAGTGAAAGAATAGCTTTAGCTTTTGCTCTTATTCGAATGCCTCCTGGAAGCCCTATTCGTATAATCAAGAATCTGCGTATATGTGCTGACTGTCATGTTGCTATTAAGTTTGTATCAAAGTTGGTGAAGAGAGAGATTGTGATTAGAGATATAAACCGTTTTCACCACTTCCTAGACGGTATTTGCTCTTGCAACGATTATTGGTGATAATTTAATAAGTTCTTGATTGAAGGAGTTTCCAGGATAGAACAAATGCTGATATGCAGGTAAGACATTCTAACGTTTAGTCATTCAATGAATTTTGAATTTTGTATATGGAGCAAGCAATATGCATATCTTTATTATTTTTTAATTTTTCTGATGAAGAAGTGCTGAAGAAGTTTTAAATGTTTCTTGTTAAAAGGACTGAAGTCAATTGCTATGTATGAAGAAGTGCTTATAGACAGATTGGTTCATCTTTATTTAGTAATATGTTGCAACTCAATATTAACTTGAGTAATAGGACTCGATATTTCACAATGTGTTAACAACAAGATAGAGGAAGAGTTAACAAGAACTAACAATCCACGAACTGAATACGCCCAAGCTTACAGCCAAAATGAGATAATATTCATCCACAGCTAATTAGTCTGAGTATGCACTATATATATACATTACTTGGCCCAATAGTAATAGGCCCAATACTGAACTAAAGAACTAACTAGGCTCTGGGCCCACTGCCCTTCTCATCTTATGTCGACGCCTATACGTAACACAATGTCCTTGCATATTATATGTCAAAAGTTGACGTGTCGTGTCAAGATCTAAAAGAATCGAGGTTCTTTTTTGTTATGAATAAAAGAAGGAAAAGGCCAGTTAGTTGGGGGCTTTGGCTGGTATAGTGGTTGTTCAGCAGTTTAGTAGTTAGTAGTTAGTAGCAGTTATGTTCTTTACTTTAGTGAGGGAATAGTCTATAAATAGCTGGTTCTTGTGTTTAGAAGGTTGTTGAATATTACTATCATTCGGCTGTATAGCTTGGGCAGAAGTAATTCTGTGGACTCATTCTTGAGTAATAAACATTTCTTGATTCTTGTTAGCCTCTTATCATCTTTGTTGCTAACATTTTTGCTTGTCTATCCCGAACTATTATATTCTTTGTTAGCAGCTCGATTTGCTGCAAGAAGATGATGAGAATATTCTTGAAAAGACGTGTTTTGTGTTTAGTCCCTTGCACTGCTCTTCATTCCCATTGTGTGACTTGCTAATAGTTGTCTATTCATTTTTCTGATTCTAATCTTGCAGCTGCAACTCGCTGAGAAAAGTTGTGAAGTAGCTGAAGAAAGAGCAGGGAAGCTTGAGAAACAGGTAAAATCCACTGTTATTGTATTTGATTGGCTTCTAATAAAATGCTCAAATGATGGATGTAACTTGTCCTTGCAAATCATTTTCTGTTTCTGATAACCTAACAGAAAGGTTTCAACTACTTCACACGATAAATATCGATGACTGAAAATTGCTTGCTTTAGGAGAACCAACGAAGACCATGTTACATATTATAGTCGTTAAAAAGGAGATTTTGCTGAATTTACATGCTTCATGCCTTGATATTAAAAGCTGTAATTTACTCTCCTGTTTCTTGGAATGAAGATATGTATAGTCTAACAGAAACAATAATGTTACTTTCAAGATTCTGCTTCTCTCTCTTTTTTCATATCTTTTCTTCCACGATTGATCTCAGGAACGGCACATTCCTTTCATCAAACCTGTCGTAGAGTGTTTTTTATCGGAATCACTTCACATTGGCTTCATGTTCCGCCATGGAAGTAATGATCAGAGAGGAAGATTTCCAGATGCCACCTTTAAACTGCAAATCTATAAGACGAAGGTAAGAAGCGAAGCCAAAGGAACCTGCTGATGGATAGGAAGAAAAAATGAAAGATAGGAAGCCATCAGATTGGGTAATTTTATCATTCTTGCTGCTACTAGGTAAAAAAAATAAAAAAATTCAGTGAGAATCTTGAATTTAGTTTAAGGTTATGTAAATTAATTGTTGATGAGAGTGTATGATAAAGCTGCAATTAAATTCCAGGGTAGAGATATATGTATTTTACCAGTTTCATTTAATACTCAATACTCTCTCTACATTTTATTGCATCCAAAATAAGGAGGGATGTTATAAGTATATAATTAATACTCCCCGTTCTAACTTAATATGTCTAATTTTATATTTTGTTCGTTCAAACTTTATATACATATTTTCATATACACATCTGTTTTTTTTTTATAAACATATGTCAGAGGAATCATACTTATTAACGGGTGAGGCAGGTACTAAAAAGTAAGCAAATACTCCTAATTTAACAAGGAGGGATGATTGAGAAAATAGGAAAAGATGAAATATTTAGTTATGATCGACCAAACTTTTTGTAAAATAAAGCAAAACCTCTCAAATCAATTTGTGTTTATTTTACAAAACAGTGAAGCATTGGGTTATACATATTAAAAACGCAAACATTTAATTTTGTGCAATGTACAACGCGCTTTCTTCTTTATCTTAATCTCAACACGCTTTCTTCTTCTTCAAACCTTTTATTCTTCGTGTTTTCAGTTACTTGTTTTAATATTTTTTTATCCCTTTCTTCATCTCATTAAATTCAAGATTTTTTTCCACATATTTTACCTTTTTTTTTATCATTTAGGAGTAATAAATAACACACACTTCTCATGAAATAACACATTCGTGTTCATATAGTGGCACAATTTTTAACACCTTACATGTATTAATATAAGAAAATTAAATTATGTTTTACTTGTTCTTATAGTACACATATTTGTTTTAGTAACACATATTTGTTTTTATAGTAACACGGATTTAAATGCTGGATTTTTCTGTTTGTCTTTAAGTGTTCTTCCAATGAATTCGTGAACTTTTTGACCACAAAATATAGTTTCCTAAATTTACCTAAGATTTCGCATACATGGGAGGGTAACTCAATGTTATATTTGTATACTTTTTTTCTCTGATTAAAAGCATATATGGGGGTATAACACGATGAGAAACTGAGATTATAAACTGTAGTGGGAAGTCACCAATTTGAGTGAGTTTTATAGTGGTGTGCACACCACCACTGAACATTGCTCTTGTGTTATTGATTAGTTTTTGTAACTAGTTATTGCTCCACCAAAACTTACATTTCTTATTTAATTTAGTAAGATAAGAAAATAAGCAGTGACATTGGTAGGTGTAAAAATCAATTCATTTCCTCCAACATTATGCATTAATTTATATTTATAGCTGATCCTCATATCACTTTGATTTATATTATTTAATTAAGAGATTTTCTTTCGTTTGCTAAAAAGTGGGAATAATTTTGTAAGATATTAGCTCTTGAATTAGATGTAACTTGAATAAATTAGTTGAGTTTATGTTCGAATAGTTGGATTTAGGAAAAATTGCTCAAGTTCAAGAGAGTTGAGAGGGCCCAGGGGGGTCACTGGGCCCCCCACCCATTTTACAATTTTTTTTTAATAATTTTAATAAAAATATTAAATAATAAAAAATAAAAGAAAAATAATTATAATTATAATTAATCATATTTAATAGTTATATAATAATTTCTAAGTGTATTAGTAAAATATTAGTAGTGCAATTATTACTTTTTCTGTCTTATAAGTACTTGTTTTGTGTATAATTAAATAACTTTTTTTTTTTTAAAATTATCTTTCATTATCATGAAAGATTGAGGGAAAAAAATGAATGAAAGTATAAGAGAATGGAATAACTTGCTTTAATAATAAAGAAAGAAAGATGAAAAAGTATTAAAATAAAAATTATAGGAATTTACATATGAATAATTTAGGGAGAAACGTGTAAAAATAGCTAAAAATGATAATTTTTTGAAACAAGAATTAAGACTAATAGCGCCAATCAATATGAAACGAGTGAAGTATATAACAATTTAAAACATAAAAATTAAAAGATGCTCGTGTATAGACTGTATAAATATTATTTTGTAGGTAATGAGTGGAATGAATGAAACTTTTATTGAAATATATTAAAACTTAACTTGATTAATTAGTAATATATTATATGTTTCAAAAAAATTTATAGATATTAAAAGCGAAATTTATTATTCATAATTGGGCCCCCCATCGATTAGTTTCTGGCTCCGTCACTGATTATGGGGATCAGTTGAGTTGGGTCAGGAGAGAAGGTCAATTGAGGTAATTCAGTGGAGATGTCTCAGATGACTTAGTCACCGAAGTTAGCAGTTGAGGGTTTGTCAGTTGTGTTCAAGTCGACTGAATGTTCAGTTGGAAAATGAGCAATTATATTTATGTTATAAAACGGTTATTCTGTTGCAACTATAATGCAGTTACTTTCTCAGACGGTTAAACGGTTACGCTTGGAGGTTTCTCGCGTCTATAAATACCAGGAGTGTGGTACATATTGGGGTAGTCAACACCTATCAAACACAAGTGATTGATAGGGAGTGAACTCACACAATTGTTACATAATTTTTGGGTGATTAGCACGAGAGTTGCGAGAATTTCCACATTAAGTGTATTCTAGCTTATTATTAAAGTATCCTAGTTGTAATCTCGTTTGTTGATCGGTTGAATTAAGAAGGAGCTCATTGCATACGATGGACGTAGATCAATTTGATTGAACCACTTATATATTTGTGTGTTGTTAGATTGTAATTTTTTTTTTTTTTTTGGTGATTCTATATTCTAAATTTGATATTGTTTGATCGAATTTTCCATGGCATTTCCTACAGACCAATGATGTCTACAACAAGGTTTGATATAGAAAAGTTCACGGATAAGTAGGATTTTAGACTTTGGGAAGTGAAGATGAGAGTCTTTCATGTTCATCAATGTTCGCATGAAGCTTTGGAGACTCATGACTATTATTACATTTGAGGAATCTAGCTATGCTCGAGCTGAAAAGGACAAGATCATGAAAAAAACACATAGAGCTATTATCTTGTGTCTTTGAGATAAGGCATTCATGGAGGTTGCGAATGAGATAGTTGCGCAGGGAGTATGGGAATAGTTTATACTATAAAAAGATATAAAGACAAGTATATTGTATTTACATTATATTTGCATGAGTAATGAGAGGTTGCATAAGTGGTTTATATAGATGCTATGAGAAGATAAATTTTCATATATAAAAGATATGGAGAATATATAAAAATAATATATCTACAATATTATATTTGTATATATCCTAATAAGCCCCCTCAAGATGAAACATTATTGGTGATCCTGATCTTGTTCATAAGAAGTTGAAGACGAGGACGGAATTGGTAAACGACACATGAGCTACTGTGAAGATCGAGACAAATGACTTCTAGCGAACATATTGGTTATGGTGTGTGGTTTGGTGCGTATGACCCAAGAGGATCTGCGCTTTATAGGCGAGATTAATGTTTTTCTTGATGTTGTTGGTGAGCAAAGCAGTAGGAGGAAGAAGAAGAGTCTTCTTGACGGTTATGTCGTGAGCCTATACACCATATGATATTTTTAGTTTGACTGTAAGAATTGGTAGTGGTATTGCTGACCAAATATTGGATTTCGAGGGTAAAATAAAAAAATAGAGGTGTTAGCCTTATATGGCTAAAAAAATAAGGCTTTATGTGTGAGTTTGATGAAGAATATATCAAGTTGACATGAATAAGAAGAAGGTAGACGATACCTGGGAGATAGGTAGATATACCTGGATCTTGAAGACGTGGCAACAAATTAACTATATGGTGGGTATTGAATAACCAAAAGATGGTTATTGTGGTGGCAATTGAGGAGGGAGTTAATTTGTTGGGGATAAGTTGTTGCAGAAGAGAGAAAACCTTCTTGGACATATGCAACAACTCGAGAAGAAGAAGTTTGACTCAATCGTGCATAAAGAAGACAAATCGTCTTTAGGCGTACGACATAAATCGTGAGGATCGAAAAAAATAAGAGGCGTTAGGGTATTTGGAGTTTGTTGCAGAAGGTGAGGAGTTGATAATAACTATACGGTGGTTATTTTTGAAGTATGAAGGAGAAAACTGCATGCGTGATGATATCTTGCGGTAGGGTTTAGATGAGAAGAGAGCAATATATTATAATCTTGAAAAAAAAAATGGCGTGCGTACAAAAATATGGGAGATAGGAATTGTTTCTGAATCTCAAAACGAGAATGCAATCATGAGGATCGAAAAAAAAGGCATTAGCCTATACAAGGTCTTGATACCATATAGAGAGATATACAAACAAGTATATTGTATTTATGAGAAATTCTGGAAAAGCTCACTACAAGTCAGTGAAGTGGCTACAAAAGCTTAAAAGTTGGAAGTTTTAAAAAATAACAAATGGGGGTGTTTCTCTAATTGGATTTGTGGATGCGGATTTTACAGCAAATGTGAATATACTAGGAAGTCATTTACTGGATATGTGTTTACTTTATTTGGAACGACCATCAACTGGGGATCAACACATCAATCTTTGGTGGCTTTGTCTACTACTAAAGTTGAGTATGTCGCTTTGATTGAAGCTGTGAATGAAGGTATGGTAGTTGAAGGCCATACTGAAAAAATTTGGTGTAAATCAGAAGCAGGTAAGTATCTTTTGTGACAATCAAAGTAACATTCACTTGTCAGGACATTAGGGTTATCATGAAAAGATTAAGCATATTGATGTGAAGTTGTATTTTTTGAGAGATGTTGTTGAGAAGAGGATTGTAAGGGTACAGAAGATTAGGAGAGAAGAGAATTCAACTGACTGTTTTACTAATACATTGTCAACAACTAAGTGTCAATTGTATCTTAGTTTGGTAGGTTTACATTAAATGGTGGAGGTAAGCTGCTTTTGCAGGGAACGGTGGAGTTATGTGATGGTTCTGAAGACTTTGTGATTTGGTTTAAAGATCTACGGGTGGAGAATTGTGAGATATTAGCTCTCGAATTAGATGTGAGTTGAGTAAATCAACTAAGTTTGTGTTCAGTGTATTTAAATTTAGACAAGACTGCAAGTTTTGGCGGATTGGGATCAACTATGAAAATCAGTTGAGTTGGGTTAGAAGAGAAGGTCAGCTGAGGCAATTCAACAGAGTTGGCAGCTGAGGGAACAACAACTAAGGGTTTGTCAGTTGTGTCAAGTCAACTGAATGTTCATTTGGGAAATGAGTAGTCATGTTTCTATTCCAAAACAACTTTTTTGTTGCAACCATAATGCGGTTACTTTCTCAAACGGTTGAGTGGTTATGTTTAGAGGTTTCTCGCGTCTATAAATACCAGGAGTGTGTTACATTATGAGGTAATCAACATCTATCAAACACGAGTACAGTGAACTTATACAGTTGCTACATAACTGTTTGGTGATTAAACAAGAGAGTTGTAAGGATTTTTACATTGAGTGTATTCTAGTTTATTGTAGAAGTACCCTAACTGTAATCTCGTTTGTGTGATTGATTGAATTAAAATGAAGTTCATCGCATTCATTGGACGTAGATTAATTTGATCGAACCACTTATATATTTATATGTTGCTAGATCGTAATTTCTTGTTTTTTTTTTTTTTTTTTTTTTGTGATTCCATATTCTAAATTTTTAAAATTGCCAAGTGAAAATGAAAAAAAGAAGGGAACAAAAGGGATGTAAGTTGTCATATTTGAGGTAAAGAATGCTTTTTGAGTAAAACAAATAGGAGGTGTGTTTTAGTGTTGTTTTATGTTGTGGGTCTAATCACGCGTCTGCTTGTGGAATTTTGCATGCGCTGCACTGCCCAGGTTTTTGTATGCATTCACTATTCATTATCTTAAAAAAAAAAAAAAAAAAAAGAATTCAAAAAAGTAGACAAAACCAAATGAAGCATGTGGCTCTTATTTATAAATAGTATTTGTGGGCACGCACCAAAAGAATAAATAAATTAAAGGCAATTTTGGTCCAATATCAATACTAACACCTTAACACTTTGTGTTTATCGTTATGGGAGTTTGCCCACTACTTTTTCTTGGTTTCACTAAACTGTTCTTAAATACACTACATTATTATAAACCCCTTTTTAATTGCCTATACTTTTCCTTAATCTTCCCCCCAACTCAATAATTAATGGTTGCCTTGTACTTGACTTAATTAAATCATTTTTATTATAAATTCTAGTGTTAAAAAGGTTGTGAAAGTTGGTCCATGGAGTACATTTTACACCTTAAATCATTTTTATTATAAATTCTAATGTTAAAAAGGTTGTGATACTGATTCAAATGGAATGTATTTTACTCTTTTATATGTGTTAGAATTATCAAGAAACTTAAATGAAAAAAATAATGAAATTTAAAATATACATAATTTATGTGATTTGATTAAAATAATCTCTCAATTTCTCAAATCAATTTTGAGTTATTTTTCTCTCTTAGAACCTTAATTCCACAATCAAGCTATAATCTAATGTTACAATAGCAACTTATGAATTTGATACATCTACAATTATGATGATAATCTAGCTTCCAAATTTGAGCTCAACCGCTCTTGGAATTGTTTAATTTCAATTTGTAACCATTAAAATAGAAAATCGTTGTAAATATTAGAATTTATTTTATCTATGTGGTGTTATCTTTGATAGATTCAAGCATTAACCAACTCCACCGAGTCACGTTTACTGAACTAATTTTGTTGAGTACAACTTTGCTGAAGTTCAACTATACGGAACAAACTCCCCTAAGCCAAGACTAGTAAGTCAACTTTATTGAAATTTTTTCTGTTGAACATAGACTTTATTTTGACTCTCGACGGCGTCTTTCTCCATTAAATCCAATTAGTCTATCAATATCATAACTCGATTGATTGATTATTTTATTTTATTTTTAGACTAATTGATGAATTTTAATTTGTATCAAGAGATTATACGCCCATCATTGCCATGTTTTTTTTTTTTTTTGACGACATCATCATTCTTATAAACTTTCCAAATCCCAATCCATATTCTTCACTCTTTGAGAGGGGTTCATCATTTTCTTTCAACCCTTTATCTTCCTCTTCAATTTTCATATATTGGCCAAGGCCCCACTTGTTCACACAGTCTGAATGTAAATAGATGATAAATGTGTGTTTAATGAGATTTAATATATGAAACATTTACAAGAATGAATACATTCGCTACTATTACTCCCTCCGTACCCCAAACTACATATTCCTTTTTTTGATATCCCAAATTATAGTTACATTTTCTTTTTTAATTTAGTATTAAATGTTCTATTGTCAATTTTACCCCTAATTAATAAGAGTAATTAATGCTTAACATATTTTGGAGTATGATTGGTCTTATATAGAATCAATTCCTTATAAATATTCAAGAATATTGTGAACCTAAATATTCAAGATTATTGTGAATAAAATTTTTGACTTGGTTAATTTTTTTTTTATTATTAACTTTTTTTTTTGTAATTTTTTTTTATTGATAATTTTTTTTCGAAATTGTGTGGGTTGAAAAGTGTAAGTTAATATTACTAAAAAGTGTAACACATTTTTTTATTAAAAAGTGTAAGTCACTATAATTGAAAAGTGCAACACAACTTTTAATGAAAAGTATAAGTCATTAGAACTAGAAAATGCAAGTTAGTATAACTAGAAAGTGCAACACAATATTATTAAAAAGTGCATGTCAATATACTTGAAAAGTGCAACACAGTATTTTAATGAAAAGTGTAAGTTATTATAACTGAAAAGTGTAACAAAATACGAGTAAAAAGTGTAACATAACATTACTATAAAGTGTAAGTCACTATAACTGAACATATTGTTGAAAATTGTAAGTCACTACAACTGAAAAGTGCAACAAAATATGACTAAAAGGTGTAACATAACATTACTAAAAAGTGTATGTTAATATAGCTAATGTGTCAATTTTGCCCTTGAAATCTCATACTCCAAAGGGTAGGTCTCTTGTAGACTCAATTCCTTATAAGGAATTGAGTAAATTTTAAAAAATTGGTAGGATTAATAATAAAAATAAAATACGCGAAAAACATTTATGATAAATATCAATAAAAAAAAATTATCTTATTGTAAAAATGAAGTTTATACAGAAATTTTATTTTTTTTGTTTGATATACTAACAATTGTGGGTATACAAATAAAGTTACAAATAATTGTGGAACATATATAAGATGAAAAACTTTTCATTACTTGAAAATCAAGGCTGGGTTTTAGGAGCACAATTTCCAAACCACTAGTGTAAAATCTCCCCCTCCTTTTCATGCAATAATCTTTCAAAAACTTGATGACCAAGAACTGAAGTGCGGTAGTAATGATTACATTCATTAGCCTTTTTTATTATGAAAATTTAAATAAAATATAAAACCATATGTGAAGCTAGATTTTCTGGATTTAAATAAAGTTTTCATCTTCTAGAAATAAAAAGTTTTTACTAGTATTTTGCAAGATTTGTCAAAAGTAAACCCCCAACCCCACATCCCCTATTCACAAAAGTTGTGCACATCAAATTTATGCAAAATTAATGAAGGTAAGAGTGGTTATGCAATAATTTCAATGGTCAAAAGTTAATTTGAAATTAGGTAAGTAGTGTTATTTATATTGGTGCGACAATTGGAGTGGGTAGCAGTTATGATTGATAAAATGACACAATTATTTTGTTTCAAGGGTAGGTTTTCAACTCCTTAAACTCCGCTTGATTTGGTAGTGTATTGCACAAGTTTCCAATTCAAATGTAATTTTTATTCCAGTTCCATTCATTTGTTCTACTTTGTTGGATGATTAACACATATCAATCGCTAATCCTAAGGAGTTGAACTAGTGGTATAGGTTTGAGACTTACGAGTATGCTCCTCTTTAGGTCTCATGTTCGAATCCTCTAAGGTGCAAACAATTTCTATGGGGTCATGTACATACAGAGCGCAAAGCTCTGACTTTAAACGGGACCCCCCCCCCACAAGAGGTGTCCCCCGGGATTAGTCGGTCATAAAATCGGATACCTAAGACTTTAAAAAAAAACTCATATCAATTGGTGCAATATTCATTCACATTTGAAACACAAAATGGAACACCAAATATGAAACGTAAGAGGTTATTTCATTTATTTTTATTCTACTAAAATAATCATGATTTTTGTCTTTAAATGGCTCCGTAAATTATGCAGTTTTCAACCGTACTAAAATCTTATATGCAATTTTTTTTTTTGACAATACATACAAGGATAAACCCTCAAACCAGAGAGAACATTCAGATCAGATCCTTGTAATATTGAGGACAGTCATCTTCATTCCAATCATGAGGAGATGAAGTGATAATAGAATATTTAGCTAACTCATGTGCAATCCGATTCTTATCTCTTCCAATATGCCTGCATTCCATGATCATTTCTTGATGAATCAAAGACTTGACTTCCATGATTGTTTTTTCTTCTGATGCACCAATCTGTAATTTTCCATTAATAGCTTTAATGGCATCCAGAGAATCAGAACACACCTTCTTAATTTTCAACCCGATTTGAGCACATCTGTTAATGCCACTTTTGATAGCCATAAGTTCAGCACCACAAACAGTGCCTGGATTTTTAATACACCTTGCTCCTGCTAGAATGATCTTCATCCTATCATTAACAACCACAAATCCAACAGCATAACATTTTCTAACATCATTAAATGCTGCATCTGTATATAGAACATTATCAATTTCAGCAGAAGCTAGACCTTCTTCAACACTACCAATAGTATCATCATTGACAAATTCCATCCAATACGATTTTGCCCAACTCACATCAAACTTGACATTGAAAAAAACCCCACATTGATCCTCCTTTTCTGTATGAACAAAATTACATCTTTCAATCCATATTGCCCAAGCTATCATAATAATCAGAGACATTTTTTCCAAATTCAGCTTTTGAGAACACCAAGCCATAAAATCAAAGCAATCATACCTGGCTGCATTGCTAATATCCGACCATAGCCCCTGAGCTTTCCATGTGTTCTTTGCAAAAGGGCACTTGAAAATACAGTGCATAGAATCTGCCATATGAAATCCACAACATTTACATATCGGACTAATTGGCACATGGTTCTGATTCAGATTGCCTTCAGAAGCTATCAAGTTTCTTGTTAGTTTCCATCCAAATATTCTCACCTTTGGTGGCACCTGTAGCTTCCAAATGGTACTAAACACCTTCACACTCACAACTTTATTTAAAGGTCCGATATCTGCACACCTTTCGCCCTTCATAGCCTTAGTATAAGCTAGCTTATAACCCGATGCCACTGTGTAAATACCAGTCGAAGATGCTGGCCAGAATAGTTGATCATGCACTCCATTCTTCATGATTGAAGTATTTAAGATATTTTCCGCTTCATAGGGTAGAAATGCCTGACTTATCATCTGCTCATTCCATCCACCTTCCTCAGTCAAGAACCTGCTAACAGTTGATGCACTTGCAATTCTGGAAACAATCCTTCCTCCTTCCAAATTACAGACCCATCTGTCTTTAAATATGTGGGTATTTAGGCCATTACCAATCCTCCATCTAGCACCTTCCTCAACCAAATCTTTACTCCACAACAAAGATCTCCACACAAATGATGGATTAGATCCTAATTCCAACTCATCTAACCTGGCATTTCTGATGTATTTAGCATTGAAAATCTTGCTAACCAGAGTATCTTGTGCTGTAAAATTCTCCAAAGTTGCTTTGCAAGCAAGGCTTTGTTAAACATTACCAAACTACGGAATCCTAATCCCCCCTCTTCCTTTGGTTTGCAAAGCTCCACCCACTTCTTCCAATGTTTTTTCTTTGAGAGCTCAGAATCTCCCCACCAGAACCCAGCAATAATTTTTTCAATATCAGAACAAATTGTCACCGGAATCCTAAAGCACGACATTGCATATGAAGTCATTGCTTGCAACACTGCTTTGATCAAAACCTGTTTACCACCTTCAGAGAACGATTTATGATGCCAAGAAAGCACCTTGTTTCGAACCCTATCAGTAAGATAGCTAAACTTCAATTTTTTGGCCTTTGGAATAATTGCTGGGAGACCCAAATAAAGTTCATGGCCATGGGAGTCTCTAATCCCCAAAATCAATTTTGATTGATCTATATTGCCCTGGGAAGTTTGAGGACTGAAAGTGATTGAAGATTTTTCTCTATTGACCAATTGACCCGAAGCTTTTTCATAAATGTAGATGCAATGCGCCAAACATTGAGTCTCCTTTTTCGAAGCTTTAAAGAACACAATGCTGTCATCAGCAAAGAACATGTGAGACAAAGGAGGAGCATTTCTAGCAATTTTGAAGCCTGATACCATTTTGGAGTCAATGGATGCTGAAATGATTGAAGAAAAAACCTGTGCACATAATACAAATAGATATGGAGAGAGAGGATCTCCTTGGCGAATACCTCTTGTAGGGGTGAAACTCTCAGTTAGTGCACCATTGATTTTGATAGAATAAGAGACAGTTGAAACACATTCCCATATCAATTGAATCCATTTTTGTGGAAAACCAATTGCTTGTAGAACTCTCATCAAAAAGCTCCACTCAATTCTATCATAAGCCTTTGTCATATCCAGTTTCATGGCTGCATAACCTGTTTTACTCTTGGAAGTCTTTAAGAAATGCATCCCTTCATAGGCCAAACGAATATTATCCGTGATGATACGTCCTGGAACAAAGGCACTTTGATGGTAATCCACCACATCCCCCAATATATTCCTCAACCTATTTGTCATAGTTCTTGCAAGAATGCGATAACACACATTGCATAAACTAATAGGCCTGTAGTGTAAAGGTAATGTTGGATGTACCTTTTTTGGGATAAGTGTTATGATCGTATGATTCCAGTTTTTTAACGAGCCCTTTTCATTCAAAACCTTCAAAACTGCCATTGTAACATCTTCTCCAATCAATTCCCAGTTCTTTTGATAGAATGAGGCCAGAAACCCATCAGGATCAGGTGCTTTCCAAGGAGACAAATCGAGCACTGCCCTTAGTACTTCATCCTTAGAGAAAGGAATGTCAAGTAAATTGGACCTTTCCTGTGACATTTTAACATTCAAAAATTGAATTGCTCTACCAATTTCATCTTCTGAGGGGTTGTTTGAAGTAAAAAGGTCCTTGAAGAAATTAGAGAAAGCACCCTCAATTTGGGGATCAGAAAAAAGCCATACTCCATTGCTATCTTGGATTTTCCTAATTTGATTCATCTTGAGTCGACCATTAGCTTTTGAATGAAAGAATTTCGTATTCCTATCTCTCTCTTTAAGCCAAGAAATCCGAGATCTCTGTTTCCAGAACCACTCCTCTTGAGTAAGCAATGTAGCAAGCTCAGCCTCCAAATCACCCACCTTCTGCATATCTGGAATTCCAGTGTCATCATCCAACAATGTATTGATTCTGGTTTGTGCTTGCTTAATTCGAACCTCCAAAGTACCACCCTTTTTTTTTTGCCCATTCCGATATCACTTTACCACATTCTTCTAAAGATTCATTAAGAGGCACCACATGATCAACCCTCTTCCAAGCAGTGGACAAAACATTTCTAAAACCTTCCTCCTTCATCCAATAATTTTCAAACTTAAACTTTTTATTCTCCCTTTTCTTCCATATTCTTGGCAGATGCACATCAAATTCAATAAGAATTGGCCTATGATCCGATCCCATAAAAGGCAAAGTAGAGGCTTCAAAATAAGTGCACATATTCATCCATTCTCTATTTGCAAGAAATCTATCAAGCTTTTCCTTAATATAATGATTCCCTTTCCTCCTGTTATGCCAAGTATATTTTGATCCAAACATGTTAAGACATTTAAGATCATTGGTCTGGATTGCTTCTTGAAATTGAGCCATATTACCATCCTTTCTACAGTTCCCCCCCCCCCCCCATCTTTTCATGATTAAAAAGTACTTCATTGAAGTCACCACCAATAAGCCAAGGAATAGGGAGCATATTTAAATAGTTCTTAAGCCTTTTTAATAACTTCCATGACTCAACTCTTTGTTGTGATACTGGATGCCCATAAAACCCGGTGAACCTCCACTTATTAGACAAACCAGATATCAAGCAATCAATATGTCCAAGGGAGAAAGACAAAACAGAAACATCAACTTCATTCCACATAATAACAAGTCCACCTGCTCTACCAGAGGATTCCACACAAAACGCATTTTGAAACCCTAACCGAACCCTAACACAATTAGCATAAGATGAGTTACATTTAGCTTCAGAAATAAAAAGCAAAGACGGACGATACGAAACTACCAACCTACTAATCCTACCGAACGCACGCGGACTGCAAATACCACGTGCGTTCCAGCACAAAAGCCTCATTCATCACGGCGGGGTTGAGTCACCTCAACCTCCGCCTCATTCGGAATTGAAATTTCCGACCTATAAGTTTCAATCATACTACGGGCTTTTTTGAGAAAAAATAGAGCATCAATCTCATTGCGTACTGTCTCCGCCTTACAAAATCAGCCAAGTCACCAGAGTGATCCTTCCAAAGACGCTTTTTACCAGACTGCATATTATCAGGAATTGAGAAGCTCTTATCACCTTCATACCCAAGCTCCTTATCTTTGTTCTGATCCTCCATCTCCCAGTTGCTTTGCCCAATCTCTTCACGAAGAGGAACATAAGGTTGTTCCACTTCATGAATTATTTCCACATAATCAGTAAAATCGAAAGATTTGAAGCTTCGACCCACTTGATGAACCACTCTATAATCATAACCATTGGCCTTTTCTTTGCCTTCTAAAGCTTCACGAACAACCCTGTACTCAAAACCAGCTGGAATAGTGAAATGAAGTGGCTCCAGAATCAAACCTGTCCTCGGGTCAGTCCTCCCTTCTCCACCTTGGACAGCTTTTTCACCTTCCTCTCTCCTTGCCATCAGATCCTGAAAATTAAAAACCACTTCCCTTTCTTGTTGCCTGGGCTGAACTTCCTCATTTAGGTTCCATTGTGCACCCATCACTTCTTGCTCTGCCATTCTCCACATCTCATTTACCCCTTCGTCCAGCATAATGGCCTTGCCCTTTTCCTTTCTTCTTCTCTCAGATTCTTCTCTTTCATTATCCTCCAGATTAATAACATTTTTGTTCCTGTTTACTTCAGCAATAACAGGAACACAGATGTTATTTACCTTTCTACTGTTTGCCTCTGTAAGCCCCAAAAGACGATAGAACTGCTGCATGTCCTCTTGAGTGGGTTTTTTCTGCTTGTCTGCTTTCAACCATTCTGGAAAGTACCTATGGTTGTCAATCCACGCCTCCTCTTTATCTTTAACCCCGTTGCAGCCCCTAACAGAATGTGTAATATGACCACAAAATACACAGAAATCAGATAATCTTTCGTATCGAAAGTAAATGAAAATCGTTGTATCATGCACAGTAAAGTTTGTGAAACGACACAACGGCGCTTCTGTGTCAAGCAAGACACGGACTCGGAGCGATTCCCCCCACGCCACCTCTCCCTCTTTCGCATCAACCTTAAGAACTTCCCCAATAATCTTGCCCACACGTTCGCCAGTCTGTTTGATCATTGCATGTATAGGTAATCCATGGATCTGAACCCAAATAGGTACACGATCCATTTTTAGATTATCAAAACATTCATCACCATTGAGCTGCTTCAGCACCATCATCGACCTCCTCAGGTTCCATGGTTGCATGTCGAGAATCCCAATCATTTCTGCCTTTTTTTGGAAATCAATGGTATAAAGGCCATCACCAACCAATGTAACCGTGATGGTTGAAGCAATATTCCAGCAAGAAATGAGTAAGCGAGTTAACTCATTGATGTTAAAAAAACGACTAGCCACAAATTTCAAGGCCACCGAAGAAGGTGGAGTGATGAGTTCATTCATCTGAACTGAAGGATTCACACTCTCTTTTTCAGAAATATAACATGCACTCATTTTTTCTTGAATAGCCACATCCATTTTTTGAAGAAAGGAAGAAAAATCGAACCAGAGGAGAAATAGAATGATTTGTGCCGTTCTATCTTCCCTTCCATCGGTTTTTATAGGCAGAGATGGAGTGTGGATACCATGGATTCCTTCTAAAACCATTGGCCAATTTGAACAAAGTGAATCGAGTGCAAATTTTTTATCCAATATTGTCTCTCAAAATTGTAAAACCCAAGACAATCTCTCTGCAGAAAACCCTAATCCAGTGTTGTTGTGAAAAACACAGCCAATATATGGGCAAGTGAAGATCACTCTCCCCTCTTTTGTGAATTTTAACAATACCAAGGCAATGATGAGCCGAACTTTCTTATTCCAAGAAGATCTTCCAAAAAAGCTCCGTAATTTTTGCAAATGCCAATTTTCAATAAATGAGGAATTAAAACAGGTTTGAAGAACAAGGGATTAATTCACTAAATGAAATTTAATGATCAGAATTTAAACAGAAAGTTGATAAAATTAACCAAAGGAAGAAGATCATTCATTTTCTCTTTAGAGAGAGAGAAAGGACGAAGACAAAGAGGGATATATATATATATATCTTATATATCATGTAATTGAATTTTAATAATTTGTTTTAACTGACGGGGATTTAACATTCATAGAGCCCTCTGCGAAAAACAAAAAAATATAGCTTTCTAAAAATGTTTGATAAAAAAAATTAGCACACCAACTTATAAGATATTAAAACGAGCTTACAATTTATAAGTTCTAAAAATAAGAATCAATATAGAAACTTGATTTTCTAAAGAATTTTAAGTCCACCCCATCTTAACACTGAAAATCAATTTTTTTTTTTAACACATATCAAAACATGTATAAATTTTATTAGACAAACAACTTATAAGCAGGGGCGGACCTAGGCACACCCTTGGGTTGGCCATAGCCCCCTCAATTTTTTTTAATTAATCCAAATATTAATATTAAAATATATTTTAATATATATATATATATTTCAATTGACAAATTCTTGTATATAATTAGTGCATACCAATCTAATCAAGTTAAAATTATGGCTCAATTACATCACATCAGAAATATATATATTTTTCAATTTTTTTTATTCACCATTCGTTATTTTTTCCATTTCATTTTCAGTTCAAATGATTACAGATTATAGACTTTGAGAGATTTATGTGTTTTGATATATTTAACAGTGAATAATATATAAATATGAAGTATTTTAAGTTTATTATCGAACATATAATAATGTTGAACAATATTATATTGGTCCCCCCTTACCGCTGGTCCTGGGTCCGCCCCTACTTATAAGCTACTTAAAAATTACATATAAGTTCTTGAAATAATTCTTTTAAAAAAAATGTTAAAGCTTTAACATTTTAATCAACTAATTACACTCTAGGTTATATAAACACACTTTAATGAGATGTTTTACGAATGTAAGACAAGAATGAATAAAGTTGGTAAAATAATGTAATAATAATCATGATACCCCTCCTTACGCATCATACATATAAGTGGTAAAACTCGTATATTCATGTGGTACCTAATAAGAGTTTCTATTTTCATAAAGTTGTGGTACTATTGCATAAAAAATATTTAATTCTTGGTTGGGGTGTGTCTTAAAATTTGATAAACTTGTCTAGTAATCATTTGTAAAAGATGGTGCAATGAATTTTTGGGATATTAAACAATATAGATGGATGTCACTTGGGTATGGAATTTTTTTTTAGAGGGTTTTACAATACAAAAGATTAATACAATTTCAAGCTCAAGGACTTCAATTGAAAATAAAACAATTTGGTTCCGTTCAATTGTGAAGATATATATGAAATTATAATCTTTCTCGATTTTATTTTTGTGAAAATAGTGTAGGCCCAACCTTTTCTTGTAATATACTCTTGTGTCTAGGAGAGAAGCGGCATAAATTAAAAATAGCCTAAAAAAAGGAAGGGAAAATATATTAATTAAATTTCAAGAAAGGACATAGTATAAAGTCCAAATGAAGCACTACATACAAAACGATTTAATGACCAAATAACAAAATACAAGTATAAGAAACACAAGGTAGCATCTTTATCTATATCAAGTGATATAACCAAAAAAAAAAAAAAAAGTATTCATACTTCAATATTTTTATATATTTTCCCTCGACTTCTTTTAATTTAAAAAAAAAAAAGTTTTTCTTTTAAGATTAGAAATTCAAAACAAGTATGTAAAGCTACAAAAATGTGTTTTTAATGAAAATGGGACAAAATATTTTACCTAAAGGTGTTGTGAGACTGTTGTCCTATTCATATGCTTATTTCAGAAAAGCTTACATATAAAATATTTTTAATTAAAATATTTTTAAAAAATTGTGGATTATAAGTTTGAATTTAGGTTGGTAAAAAATTTTGAGTTGTAAGTAGGTGATTTACTATGGGGATTTCACATAAAAGGTCATTTCACTTAGTGTTTTTTTAAATAAAGATATGATTCAAAATAGTTTCAGAATAAGGACAAAATGGCACATAAATGTACCATCATGCCCTTAATACATAAATTCGGAATTAATATGGAGAAATTATTTAAATGTTTGAAATTTAAAGCTGACTCTATCAGCTCATTAATTCCGAGAATTACGCAATTAAGAAAAAACTTCCTAAAATTAAATGAGAAGAAAAACAGGTTTGGTACTAAAGTTCTATCAGCTCATTAAAGCCCCCCGAATTACGCAATTAATTAAAATTTCCTAAAATTAAACTCTATCAACAACTCCGGTCAAACTTTGTAAATTTTGTGCAGAATTTTGGGGTTTTTCAATTTGTGAAGAAAGGAAACCGTGAAGTACGGAAGAACACGAAGTGAGAAGTGAGAAGTGAGAAGAACATTTTGCTCCCTAGACCATGGTTGGAAAATTAATATAAAATCTAAATCTGCATAATAAAATGAATAATGCAGAACAATGAAATCTAAAACTGCATAATAAAATGAATAATGCAGAACAATGAAATCTAAAACTGCATAATAAAATGAATAATGCAGAAAAAATAGTACGGTGTCTTCATATTAGAATGTGATTACGCAGAAATACGTATACATATGCAAAATAAGATCTGCATTATCCCTTGACCAAACCAATAACAAATAATCATGAACTACATTTCAGCAACACGCACGTAAATCATCACAATTTCACGAAAACAGAGCAAAATTGAACCTAAATTAAAATCATCTCAAAAAATCCTAAATTCTTTGCAAATTATGTGTGTACGTGTGGAATTAATAATCATACCCTTGGCAAAACTCTTCATCTGACCCTTGGAATTAAAAGTTTCTACTGTATCTCCGGCGGCTTCGCGTCCGTCATCCATAATGAAGAAATCGGTGAAGTTTGAATCCCCTATGAATATAAAGAAACGATCGCGTGGAAAGTCTCTTGATCATGTGCAGTCGAAAGAACAGATCGAGGAAACAATTATGGAAGAGCAAAGGAGACGAGACCTTATAGCCATGGCCGTCGTTGAAAGAGAGGAACAAGCCTCTAAGCAGCAGAAACTTTGAGAATCATCGGAAATCAGTTTTTAGGCGTGAGGGGTCACCCAAAACTGAAACAGAAACTAAAAGAAGAAAAAGATCCCTCGATTTCAAGAGGAAATCGAGGATTGTTGCTTCACCAATCTGAAATCTATGGCCAATCGTTTGTAGATGCAGCGGGATTATGTTTGATTCATCATGGATTAACCAAAAAGCTTGAAGATTTGAGTTTTCCGGCCAAAAAACCCGTTCTTTAATTATTAAATTAATAAATTAACCAAAAATCTTGGCGACAAATAAGGAAGATGAAGACTTGTTATTTAATTATTAAATTAATTTCCATATTTAAATATAAGGGTATAATGGGTTATTAACATGCGTTTTTGTCCTTTTTTAAAAAGATTATAAAAGTTGTCTTTATTTAAGAAGCTAGGTGCCTAAATGGCCTTTTTTATAAATTTTCTCATTTACTATCAGATCAAAGTATTATCTTTATAGTACTCCGTATTATATTTTTTGGTCATTTAATAATATAATTTTAGTTTTGTAATTGCAGAATATTGTATGCGGCTACAAAGTCAAAATATATTACTATAATGTCAAAAATGTTCTGCTACTACAAGAAGTGGTTAAAATATTTTTGAACTTGGTAGTACACTTTTAATCCTGTAGTAACAATATTTTGGTCTTGAAAAATTGGAGTCGGTTCTAGAGAGAAGGGAGAGCTTCTCTCTCTAGAGAGATGCTCCTTCCTTTCTCCACTGGTCTCCGTCGTCGGTCCGTCGCAGGTTCGTCGTTAATGTGGTCGTCATCGTTTTTGTCTCCTTTGCGGCTCTATCTTTGTTGTCCTTCCGCCTAAGATGTGTGTTGATTTTCCGCTTCTCTCCGATCTCTTTTGGTATTTTGGTTTTCGCAAGATTTGTGTTGTAGATTTGTATGATCGTTGTAGATCTACAAGATCTGTGTCGTAGATTTGTAGATCTGCAAGATCTGGATTGTAGATCTGCAGATTTGGGTTGTAGATCTACAGATCTGAGTTGTTGATTTGTAGATCTGTTGTGTTGTACTCCCTCTGTCCAATTTCATTATTCCCACTTTCCTTTTTTGGTTGTCCAATTTTATTATGCCCATACCCTTTTTAGAAATAATACTATTCATACTACTTTATCTCCACCCTCCTACCATCACTTATTTACCCACTTTGTCATTCACTTTATTCATAAACAATCATTTATTTACAGATGGACCCCACAATACCCATCATACCCTTAACTTATCTACTTTATGAATAAACTAATCAATATTCATTAAAATCCGTGCCCGGAGAAGTGGACATAATAAAATTGGACGGAGGGAGTAGTTCTTTTGTGAGTGTCTTTTTTGTGGTTGGGATCTGAGATCTGCAAATTTGAGTTGTAGATCTGCATATCTGTTGTAGTTTTTTTTTTGTGGGTCTCTTTTTTGGTTAGGCTCCTTGGGATAGACACGTGAGCCTTGATTGTAGTTTTTTTTTTTGTGGGTCTCTTTTTTGGTTAGGCTCCTTGGGATAGACACGTGAGCCTTGATTTCTAGTTCTTGAGATCGGGTACTTGGTGGAACTTTGTCTATTTTTTTGTTTCCTATTCTTGACATGAAACACCTTAGTGTGGGGTTGTCTCGTTTAAAGATTGGAGACCTAGACATCTGTTAAGGCAAAGGGAAACTCGTCTTTTCTCTTCACATGATTGAAGTGAACGGCGATATCCGCATTGGTTTGAAGATCAAGATCTTAGTTCGTGATTTATAATTTTATTTGATGATCTTGTAAAACCTCCCCCCTAAAAAAAAAAAAAAAAATTTTGGTCTTGAAGTAACAATATTTGGGAACAAAAAAAAAAAAGACATTTTAATAAAATTTGACTCGCATGAGCATTTAACTCATGAATTTTTGGCAAAAAATTTACTTTAATTTGGTCATGTAGGAGTAAAAAGAGTATTTAATTTAGTTAAATTTAACTCGCACTAATTGCATTTAATCCGTGATTTTTTCTAAAAAAATATTTTAACTAACTATATTTCTATCAGATTTAAATATGACAATTTATGGACTAATTTGATGATATGCTTTTTTTTTTCCTAACTGAGGTATACTTTTTGATCAATCTGAGACGATTTCACAACAATTGTCTCAATACATAATTGTTTGAAGGATTTTTTTTTTTGAAAAAAATACTATTTCTAACACGTCAACTAAAAAAAATCTATCCACCTCGACATGAAATAACCCTGACCCTTTTGAAAAATCTTTCTATCCACTACAGCAACATCACTACCAAATTAGATTTTACACGACCTCTCTTATTGTATATATAATATAAGCCTTTGAATTTAGTGTAAATAAATAAATATTTAATTGTGAATTAAATAACAATGCAGAAAAATTATGTGTCATTTATAAATTAAATTTAATATATATTTGTTTTTTTATTACATTATATACTCTTCCATTCGAACCAGAACCTTAGGAACTTAAATAAATTTAATTTTTAAATAAATAGATAAATAATTGATTTTTTAACTTGCCCAACAAAATAGATCACTCAATTCAAATCTTTAGCATGATAAGTCAAATCATGAAAGCTCGATAAATCTTGTTAGATAACTATGAATCTTGCATGTTCATCAGATCATGGAAGCCACGATAAATTTTGTCAGATAACTATAAATCAAATCAAGCCCATCAAATCTAGGATTTCACTCATATAAATTAGACATCCTTTCATTCATTTGGAAGACACGCGAAAAATATTGAAACATTGAATTTCGTAAGTTCTAGAGACTAAGTTTAGTAATTCAAAGGTATTCTCCAAATTCTTTGTGAGAGCTCTTCACCAAAAAGTGGTGTTTGATCTGAAATCAAGGTGTCTCACTCCTCTAGTAGGTGTTTCTCCGCAGAAGCTCTCTGAATTCTTCATCAGCAACGACATTTGATCTAAGATTAAGGTGTTAAATCTTTCAAATCAACGTTTCTCCACAAAAGATCACAAAGCCTCCACAGAAGCTCTTCGGGCCATTCATCAAATATGACATTGGGAACAAATTGACCAACCTCTCAGGTCGATGTCTCATCAAGCTAGCTCCTACAACATACCCAACTTTGATAAATTCGGAAAACAAACTAGGCAATATCAACTCAACCCAAAGAGAAGAATAAGAGGAACAAGTTAAATAGGGAATCAAAACATCTACTTGATTCTGATGCAGCGTGCGTGATCAAAAGAAAGAATAACAAGAATCGTTGATTCACAGAATACCCGAATCTTGATAAAACGAAGAATAATTCTTCAATAATAATTTCAATATGCAAAAACTGCTCGACAATGTTTGAAAAACGAGAATAAAACCAAACCCTAGTGTACGGAATTAGGAAATTACAAAAAAACCCCAAAACAATTAAAAATTGCAAAAATAACACTCAAAAAGCAATAAAACACGTTTTTGACTAATCAAACGATGGAATTTGGCCAAAAAGTGTCGCACATCACAGCAAAGCGGTGAGTTTGACTCGTAGCATCAATTCCACCCGAAAAAGTGTGCTCACACGCCAAAATCTGGTTCCGGCTCCCAAAACTTCAAAAATTCTTCGGATGCACTCGTTTCTTCAAAAATTGTAACGCCACTCGTGCTACATCATTCCCTCCCGGGTAGAAGAGATTCGCCCTCGAATCTGAATCGGCCTCATCACTAGACGACGAATCCTCAACAAAGGGAATCAAGTGCTTCACATTAAAGACATCCGACGTACGAACATGACTTGGTAATTGCAGCCTATATGCATTCGAGTTGATTTTCTCCATGATCTCAACCGGGCCAATCTTCTTAGCAGCCAATTTAGAATACTCACGAGCAGAAAAATGGTCCTTTGTCAAAATAGCCCACACAAAATCACCCACTTCAAAACCAACCCGACAACGACGCAGATCTGCATGTGCCTTATACTTAGAAGTAGCCTCAACAATCCGAGCATGAGTGTCACGATGAACCTGTTGAATCTATGTCACCAAATCCGTTGCACTAGCATGGGAAGGGACCTTGCTAGGCAAAGGCAGCAAGTCAAGCGGACCACGGGGCACAACACCATAAACAATCTGAAAAGGGCTAAAACCTGTAGTACGGTTAACATCATGATTGTGAGCAAATTCAGCTTGACTAACCTTCGAATCCCAAGATCTAGGATTATCACCAACCAAGCTGCGAAGCAAATTACCCAAAGAACGATTAACCACCTCCGTTTGGCCATCAGTTTGGGGATGGTAAGCGCTGCTGAAATTAAGGGACGTGTTCACTGAACGCCACAAACTACGCCAGAAATGACTAACAAAACGAGTGTCTCGATCAAAGACAATGGAAGAAGGGAGTCCATGGAGGCGGTACACCTCACGAAAGTATAATTGTGCCACATTAACAGCATCAACTGTTTTCTTGCAAGGAATGAAATAAGCCATCTTAAAGAATCGATCAACCACCACAAAGATTGAATCATTCCCCCGTTGCGTCTGTGGTAGGCCAAGGACAAAATCCATACTCACATCAACCCACGGCTGCGTTGGAATGGGAAGGGGCATATACAAATCCGCATTAGATGCAGCCCCTTTCGACACCTGACAGATACGACAACGAGTCACAAACCTGCCCACCTCTTTGCACATCGAAGGCCAAAAATAAGAAGCCGCTGCAAGCTGAAAAGTCCGATCACGACCCACATGTCCCTCGTTGTGCAATTCCTGATGATTTTGGGACGAAGGCTACAATCAGGAATACACAACTGGAGGCCGAGAAATCCATCCTCCAAAATGAAAGGGGAACCACCACCCTGTTGGATCTGAAGAAGAACCTTGGAGAAGAAAGGATCCTCCACATATAAATCAATAAGGGCATGTTTATTTTGGGATTTTGAGGATTTTGAAATCCGGATTTCAAAATCTAATGGATTTTAAAATCCTAATATTTTTTATATTTTGTGTTTGTTTTGGGATTTATGTAGGGTAGGATTAAACTTTATAGAATAGGATTATAGGTTTTATAGGTATTTATATAGGGTTTGTAGGTATTTATAGGGTTGACTTTTATAGGGTTTATAGGTATTTATAGGGTGTGATTTTGAAATCCTGAATCAAAATCCCAAACTGTAACGGGGGTGGAGTTTCGAAATCCCAAATTCGGATTTCCCATCCCAAAACAAACATGCCCTAAGAGACTCAAACCCTGGAACATGAACCGGGAAAGTCGAGATCGGATTATGGCGACGACTTAAAGCATCTGCCACCCTGTTAGAGACCCCTGCTTTGTGTTTAATAACGAATGTGAACTGCTGGAGGAAAGAAATCCAGGATTCATGGCGATGAGATATCTTATCTTGACTCCACAAATGTTTCAAGGCATCGTGATCAGTAAAGAGAACAAACTCCCGCTGGAAGAGATAGTGCCTCCAATGCCGAACAGCCTGGACTATGGCATAAAACTCCACATCATATGTGCTGAAACGGAGTTTGGAACCCGCCAACTTCTCACTAAAAAAGGCCACCGGACGGCCTGCTTGGCTCAAAACCGCCCCAATTCCTGATTTCGAAGCATCATCACAATGTAACTCAAAAGGTTGAGAGAAATCAGGAAGAACAAGGATAGGTGTTGTCGTCAGTCTATGCTTGATCTCATCAAAGGCAGTTGACGCATCCTCTGTCCACACAACTTGGTCCCATTCATGCAATCTGTTATTGGTGCCATAATGCTACTGAAATGTGGAATGAACCGTCGATAGAAAGAGGCTAGCCCATGAAAGCTCCTGAACGCCGTAATAGATGTAGGGGCCGGCCAATGGCGAATGGCCTCAATCTTGCTCGAATCTGCTGAGAGGCCCTGATCAGACACGACATACCCCAAAAACTGTACCGAAGTAGTCATAAAAGCACACTTTCCGGAGGCTGCATAAAACTGATCCCGACGTAATACCAACAAGACCTCTCGAAGATGTTGTTGGTGAGAGTTGTGGCTGTCACTGTAAATCAGAATGTCGTCGAAATAAACGACGACAAATTTACCAATGAAAGGACGTAGAGCCTGATTCATGACACGCATGAAAGTACTCGGGGCATTAGACAAACCAAATGGCATTACCAGCCACTCAAACAACCCCTCCCGTGTTTTAAATGCCGTCTTCCACTCATCCCCTTCTCTAATACGAATCTGGTGATAACCACTTTTCAAATCCAGTTTGCTAAATATGGAGGCACGACCCAACTGGTCCAACAAATCATCCAAACGGGGAATAGGAAAACGATACCTCACTGTTATCTTGTTAATGGCATAACTATCAACACACATGCGCCAAGTACCGTCCTTCTTAGGGGTCAATAGGGCAGGCACTGCACATGGACTGAGGCTTTCACGGACATGACCCTTCGCAAGCAATTCCTCCACTTGGCGACGAAGTTCTTCATGGTCCTTCGGACTCATACGATAATGTGGGCGATTGGGCAAGGCTGCACCTGGGACAAGATCAATCTGATGTTGAATATCCCGAAGAGGAGGTAACGTGTTCGGGAGAGACTCGGGAAAAACATCCACAAACTCTGCAAGTAAGGGCTGGACAGCAAGGGGAGGTGTCCCTGACTGTGAACTCGTGTAATTAGCAACAAGAGCGAAAACAACCCCAGATTCCTCCATAGCAGACTAAAAGGGCACCTGAGATAATAACATAACAGACTTGGAGGCATCAGATTGAGGAATGCCTCGAGGCTTGCTGGGTAGTAGCACAATTTTACGACCACTGAAAAGAAATGAATATGTATTTGCACGACCATCGTGTGTGACCTCACGATCAAATTGCCACGGACGGCCCAACAAAAAATGACATGCATCCATAGGCACCACATCACAATATATTTCATCACTATAAGATGACCCAATAGAAACTGAAATCAAAACTCGACGAGAAACAGTAACATCTGTACCCTTACTAAGCCACGACAGTTTATACGGCTTCGGGTGAGCCTCAGTATCAAGACCCAATTTGGTAACAACCACTTTTGATAATACATTCTCACAACTACTCGAGTCAATAATGAAAGAACATACCTTGCCCCCAATAGTGCAAGTCGACTGAAAGATATTGGTACGCAACCAATTATCATCGGTGGCACGTGGGCTCAAAAACGTGTGTCGGAGCATCAACAGAGGTCCAACATCACCCTCTACAAGTTCCTCCTCAACCACATCATCCATATCCTCATCATAAACAGGGGGGTGTCATCAACAAGATCATCCTCTACAAAAAGGCCACGCTTGTCAGCGCGAGGACGACGACAATCCGCTTGACGGTGACCAGTTTCACCACAATTAAAACACTTTATGCTACTGGAAGAAGACCGATTCGGTGGTGGCTGAGAAACAGAACCACGAGGAGCGGCAGGGCTAGGGGACGGGTTTACCGTATTACGAAACCCACTCGAGGCACGACGGGCCAACTGTTTTTCAGCCTTAAAGCGCTCGCTGATGCGCCTCCGAAACAATAACAGGATCAAACATATTAAGCACATCCTGCAACTGAATCCGCAAACCACCAATATAACGAGAAACCAATTGAAACGGTGTCTCCACAAGATCAGTACGTGCAAGCAAGTGATAAAACTCAGCAGTATAATCATCAACAGATTTAACACCCTGACGCAACAACGGAAAACGCTGATAAAGGTCCCTCTCATAATTATATGGCAAAAATGCAGCGCGAATATGTTTCTTGAATTTACCCCAATCAACAAGTTTAGGCTTACCAGATCGAAGACGGTTTGCCTTCGCTTGTTGCCACCAGGCCTGTGCACGACCACGCAAACGGGTCGCCACCAAAGACACACGACGATCCATCGGAACATCCTTAAAATCAAGGATTTCCTCCACAGTAGCAAGCCAATCAACGAACTCATCCGCAGCCAAACTGCCATGGAATTCTGGGAGATCCACTTTGTTGCCAGTCTCCCAGCGACGATCTGTGCGATCCGGGAGCGGGGGGGGGGGGGGGGGAAGGATCCCGAAGGTGCGCGAACGGATTTCCATTGGGGGTGGCGTCGTCATCATCATCATCCAGATCATGTCGTTGGGCGTTGGGTGTCCGTGCTTGAAGGGCCGCCAATTGCTGAGTCAATTGAGCCACTTGTTCGCGCAACAGTGCGATTTCATCCCTACGAGCGTCCTCCATACGGGCATCGAGATTCTATCTACGAGGCGGCATATCGACAAGATCGTTCGGAAACTGATACCACTCTGATGCAGCGTGCATGATCAAAAGAAAGAATAACAAGAATCCTAGATTCACAGAATACCCGAATCTTGATAAAACGAAGAATAATTCTTCAATAATAATTTTAATATGCAAAAACTGCTCGACAATGTTTGGAAAACGAGAATAAAACCAAACCTAGTGTACGGAATTAGGAAATTACAAAAAAATCCCAAAATAATTAAAAATTGCAAAAATAACACTCAAAAAGCAATAAAACGCGTTTTTGACCACTCAAACGATGGAATTTGGCCAAAAAGCGTCGCATATCACCGCATAGCGGTGAGTTTGACTCGTAGCATCGATACCACCCGAAAAAGTGTGCTCACACGCCAAAATCTGGTTCCGGCTCCCAAAACTTCAAAAATTCTTCGGATGCTCTCGTTTCTTCAAAAATTGTAACGCCACTCGTGCTACATCAGATTCAAGAATATTAAATTTGTAATTCTATTTTTTATGTTTATTATATTTAAATACGAAATTTATGTTTATAAATTTTGGCACGTCCGGTGGGACCATCTCTTCCTCTCATCTTTCCTCTTCTCTAAGATCAAAGATTCAAGTTATCATTCTTCATCGAGGTCTTCATCAACTTCAAGGCCATGTTTGATAGCTTAGATTAAATATAGATTAATTATATATCATTTTTATTGGTTGTTTGATAAGTTAGATTAAGGATAGATTATGCTTTAAAATTTATAAAGTTTAGATATCATCCTAATCTTAGATAATCAATCTTTGCTATCATACATGCCCCAAATATATATAGATTCAACTATGGCGACAAGTGCAATGGCCATTGAGGAACAACTAGTAAGTTTGACAAGAGCTATCGAAGGACTTACTATGCAAGTCAAAGAGCACGATTCTAAGATTTCTACGCTGACGAGTAAGATCGATACTGGTGAGACAAATGAGTCAAAGAAAAATAAGTTAAGGAACATGATGAGGCTGAAACGTTTGTCGTGCATCACCCGGAGAAAACAATCAAACTTTAAAGGAACCATAAATTTCTTTAGATGCTTTAGTTCCATTCAATCAATAAAGAGAAATTATACTTAGGACGATCAAGGAATTTTTTTATGAGAGTTATAAATCGCTATAACGCCATTCACCTACACCAAGTGATTAAAATGTTTGTAAAGCTCCTTAGTCCTTAATACGAGCAAAAACAAATAAAGTTCCGCAAATCAAATCTCCTTGTCACGAGCATAAATTATATGTAATGCTCCTTGATACGAGCGCAAATTATCATAAGCCTCTAAATAAAAGCTTCTTAACAAGAGCATAAATTGTCTGTAATGCTTCTTGATATCTACGAAAATTATCTAAAGTCCCTTAAACCAAATCTTCTTGATAAGAGACAAAAATGTTTGCAAGGCTCCTTGATACGAGCGAAAACGACCTAAAGTTTCACAAATCAAATTTTCTTGACAAGAGACTAAATTTTTTGCAAGGCTCCTTGATATGAACGGAAATTATCTTAAGTCCCTCAAACCAAATTTACTCGAAAGGAGCATAATTAAAATGTCTGTAAAACTCCTTATACGAGCAAGTCAAATATTGTGAGGTTTATCTCATAATCTCAAATCAGATGAGTTGTACTCATCTGGTAGGATCAGCAGAGTACTAGTCTGCTGATGAACTCAGTTGTTTGGCGTATCATTTGGTGGAGTCAAGTAAGCTAACTTAGACCTGATCAGATGAGGTGGATGTTTCCAATCAGATGAGAAGGTGTTGCTTAGAATCAACTCAGTTGTTAAGATCAGAAGAGTTCTTACCAGCAACATCTGTTTACGAAAAACAAGTAAAGGGCAAGGATGTCAATTCAGATTGGGTAATGCTGAAAACGTGAGTTTGTTAGGAGGTTTCAAAAGAATCTAGGCTAACATTGATCACGCAATCAACACACGCTGCAATCAACCTTGATACCTATAAATACCCCATAACTTGTAAATTGTAAAGTTTGACGCTTACGAGCATTCGTTCTTGAGTTGGGAGTTCACGAGTGAAGTGAGGAGAAATCCCTTTCCGAGTGTTGAGTGTGTAAACATTCTTTTATCAATCAAGATTGAAGTCGTGTGTCCAGTGGATGTAGATCAAGTTGATCGAACCACTTAAATATTTGTGTGCTCTGTTTTCTGTTCTTGTTTCATTATATTTGTGAATTGCTATCTTTGTTGGATTGTTTGAGGGTCTGATTATCTATTTGGATTGAAGACGTCTAATCGAGTGGATAATTAACTGACAAATATCTTTGAAAAGAGATAATCTATCTACAAGTCTTCTTGATACAAGCGAACACTATCTTAAGTCTCGTCAAATCTTTTTAATAAGAGATTAAACCGTCAGCAAAACTCCTTGATACGATCGAAGACTATCTTAAGTTCTACAAATCAAATATCATTGACAAGAGCATAAATTGTTTGCGAGACTCTTGATGGTAGTAAAAACTATTTAAAATTTCTTCAAATCAAATGCGAGACTCTTGATGGTAGTAAAAACTATTTAAAATTTCTTCAAATCAAATTTTCTCGATATGTGATTAGACTATCTAAAACTCTGAAATTGAGTCATTCAAATCATAACTTCTTAATACGAGCAAAGACTATCTAAAAAATTCAAATAATAATTTAGAAGTTGAAGTTTGCTATTCGTACACATCGAAGACGAAATCACTCGTGAGTTGTGAACGAAGTGCGTGGGGCATTTAAAAACAAACAAAGTTTAATTGTAAATTAAGTAGTGACATGTGAAAATTACATGTCAAATGTCAATTAAATTTAATACTATTTATTTGTTAGAAATTAAAATAAAATTAATTTCTAAAACAAATAGATACATAATTGATGATTTAAGAGATCCAACAAAGTCAGGTCTCTGAAGCCTAACAAACCCGTCTCTAAAGCCTAACAAACCAAACCATACCTCTAAAGCTAGCCTATCAAATCAAATTAGACACAATTCAGAACATTTGAGTTCATCAAGTAATCCGACTTAATAAGTCATATCATGGAAGCCCGATAAATCTTATTAGATAATTATGATTCTTGCAATCCATCAGATCACAGAAGCTCGATAAATCTTGTCACATAACTACAAATATTTACTGTCAATCCAATTAGACCTATCTAATCTAGGATTCCACTCCTATAAATATGCATCATTTCATCCATTTGAAAGATATACAAACAATATTGAATACACTAGATTTCGTAAGTTCTAAAGACCAAGTATGGTGGTTCAAAGTTATTTTTCAGTTCTTCGTGGGAGTTTTTCTTTTATTTCTTCATAAAGAACGATGTTTAATTTGAGATCAACAGTGTCTCACCCCTTCGATCGGAGTTTCTCCTTAGAAGCTCGCCGATAAATCCGAGTAACCAACCTAGGGGATACCAACTCAATTCAAAGAGAAGAATAACAAGTTAGAGATTGTACCATAACATCTACTTGATTCAAAATATTATATCTGTAATTCCATTTTTGTGTTTATTATTTATAGGAATTAATATACAAAAATTAATTCTCCACTCTCTACAAGTTCACACTTTTAGATTAGACGAAATTTTTGAATATGAAATTTATTTACATTTAGTACACACTCAACTTGAAACACCAATTTTATATTTGTAGTAAGGGGTATTGTATGTCAAATTTGTGGGTTTGTATTGTGTAACGAGTTTTCCATGGTTGTGTGGTTGGGCGACGTTTATTCTTTAGGTTCCGAAATGTAGGGGACATAACGTGGCTTTTATTAAAAAAAAAACTTATATGCAATATGACCGATTAATATATAACGCGGTCAATGCGGGTCAATCTTAATTAAAATATTTATTTTTGCTCTAAAATATTATTTAAAAAAACTTAATTTGTGGGTCAAACGCGGGTCAATCTTAATTAAAATATTTTTTTTTGCTCTAAAATATTATTTTATTACATGATCAAAACTATGTTATTACAAAATCTAAATTTTGTCATTATAAGGCCTATTACTACAAGTTCAAAAATATTCTGGACACTTATTTTTTTTGGACAAAATTACTAAAATAATTATGACTTATTTAGATACTACATGACTACAACAATTTTACCACAAGATCAAATTTTTATCACTACAAGGTCAAAAGTGTATTACTACATGTTAAAAAATATCCTGGACACTTAATTTTTTGGGTGAATCTATCAGAATGTTTTGACATGTATTATTAAATTGTTGGCCTTGTAGTGTTAATATTTTGACCTTGTAGTAACAATATTTTGGTCATGTATTAAACCACATGTTTGTGACCAGCGAATTTTCTGGGCAACCCGTATTCGAATTTATGACCCGCGGATTTTTTTAAATTATCTTAATTTGACTTTTGGGCTAAATAAATTTAGCAAGTTAAAATTGAGATGGAATGCATATATACAATATTTCATATAAGACTGATCCGCTTTTATTTTGTTTTACATTGCTTATTTGGATAAATTTATATATGTTCAAAGTTGTATTTCATCCCTTTATTTTAATAAAATCTCGAACGGTTGAGATAAAAAAAATAGTGATTTGAAAATGATTAGTGCGTGAACTGTGAGTTAAAAAAATGAGCAGCATGAATCTTAGGATAGAGTTTTTCACTTTTCTTCAAAAGAAAAAAGGAAAAGAAGTTATCCAGTTATGTGGAAGGTGAAAGTAGATTTAATTTTCCAAGGCAAAAAATGGTTGTATCTTCTTCCAAACAAACAAAGAAAAGTTCTTATTATTCTCTCTGAAACACCTGCTGCACTTACACATAGTGAAAGCAACAAATGAAGGTTTTTCTTTCTTGGGAGAAATGATTATTATTATTATTTAATTCTTGAATGAAATAATTGCCCCAGCTGTCATATGCATCATTTTCTGCTTAAAAAAAAAGTATTTTCAAAAAGATCCTTTTTATGCCTACTACAGGTGTGGAAAGTCTTTGGAAAAATTATAAACTTCTTTTTTCTTTTGTTTTCAAGATTCACCCTTTTTCACAAGACAACAACAGAACAGGGAAGAAGGGGGACTACAATTGCACTCTGAAACCAGTTTTCCATTCTCTTTACCACGTTTCTTATAGGCCCCACCCAAATCCAGAGGAAATTGAATTATTTGAATCCAATTAATAAATTTGAATCGAATTTTTTTTCTTAATTGAAAATTACATCATCAACTCTAGATTATTTGATCACACATTTATCAAGAAAATGAGATTTAGTTGGGTGGTAATCTTATCTTATAATATATATTTACAAACCTCCTTAATGCCACATGTCACAATCTCATCAACTTATTCAACCTCTCTCTTCATCAAATCTCTCAATTTTAAAATCTCTCAATTCTCATTCACTTTAACTTTATCTTCTAATCCTAACCCTTCATTTAAAGAAATTGATCTCAACCCTTAATTCTTATTTTTTACTCCTATATAAACCCAAACCCATTTCTTTCATTTCAACCACTCTATTTGTTTTATTCAATGTTTACATAATTTTTTAGAATTTCTTCACACTTTTCTCTTTTTTTTTTATGTTTCTTAGGTAGGATTGAATTTTTTTTTTTTTTCTTATGTAGGAGTCCTCTTGAATATTTAGGAGACCTCATTGTTGAGTTGATCCGCCTGACTTTGTGGCCGGACTTCCATAAGCACATGTATTGCTTTATTTTGTTAGATCAAATGTTTCATTTTCAACTTTTGCCCTATTCATTTTCTTCTGCTTATTTCTGATGGTTTATATATGTGTTTCATTGACAAATAATTTAGATCCATGAAAGATTGTGAAGAGATAAAGTTTGGAAGAAGATGTAACACTATTGAAGAGTTTAGATCGATGAAGATTTAAAGAAGATGAATATTGAAAGAAAGTGTTTATTTTTCAGGTTTTGTAGAAATATGTAACATTATTGAAGAGTTCAGATTGATGAAGATGATCAAATATATGAAAGTGATGTACATTTCTTCAATTTTTTTTTATCGAAAATGCATTTAGGATTGTATTTTATATTTGAAGATCATGTAATTAATCCCTTTTAGTAGTATAATTTATTTTCGAAACCAATTTGTATATAACATTTTTTAATATCATTTTCATTATTTTATCTTATATATAGTCATTTATTATTTAGTAGGAGTATAATTTAGTCACCTTCTCTAATTAATTATTATTAATTAATACTATTAATTAGTATATTAAAAATTTTACATTCAAGATTATAATTTTGTGAGGTGAACATATATATAATATAGATGCATTGTGAAAATTATATTCTTTTAGAATTACACAATCTTTAAGATTTTAAGTCCTATACACGTAACAACCTATAATTAAGTCAACTTCTCTAATTAATTAGTATAATAGTATATTCGAAAATTTGATAATATAGATGCATTGTGAAAATTAAATATATTATTTTGGAATTACACAATTTTAAGATTCTATAATTAAGTTGTGATACACATACCATCTATTATTAAGTCAACTTCTCTAATTAATTATTATATTCAAAAAATTGATTAGTGTATATTATTTTTATTAGTAGTAATATATCGAATGGTGCATTTAGATATATTGAAATTTTACAAATTACATGCATGATTTATGCTATCTTAGAATTATCACACAATCTTGGATAATTATTAAAGTACTATTATAATTTGCAAAAAAGTACGCAATGTAATATATATACATCCAAAACCAACACTCTTGCCTATTATTTAGGTAATTAAAGAAAACTAATTAAGTAAAAATATGTAATTAACTCCAATAATTATGCATATATATTAAGCATGGATTATATGATTTCATTCTCATGAGAGACTCGAATAATTAAGTGATTTATGTAAGGAACATTATCAATTTTTCGGTTAAAATTTCAATTTAAACGTGATCTATTATGGTTAGTTTTGTGTTTGATGGTTAAAAAAAATTAAAACAAATTTACATAATTATATATTCAAATATAATACAGTATAAGATTTGATTACAATATATTAATCGAATAATTGATTATTTTAGATTTTATTAAATATTTGCCGGTTATGATTATTTTAGATTCCATTAAACATATATTGTAGTATATTTTAATTATGCTACTTAATTTAGTTTGCTATATTAGACGTAGATTAACCATATCTCAAACTTTATAAATTGTATAAATTATTTGATAACTAAGATCAAGGGTAGATTATGTTCTAAAATATATAAAAGGTAAAAATTATAAAAATATATATTAATGAACAAAATATTGTATCTACTAAATTAAATTTATCATTTTCCTTTCATAGTTTCATAAATAACACTAATTAAGATTGACTTTATTACAAATCATTCTAATTAACATATTAAAATGAATGATACATTCGTTATGTTTTTAGAATTATGGTAATATTAATAATTATTAATATTATATTTTTTAATATTAATTTTCTTTATTTTTTTAATTTTTTATGTCCGAAATTTCATCCTGGATTGATCACATATAAATATAGTACAAAAAGTGTGGTGAATTAATTGAAAAATCATTCAAAACTTTTAATTTTTTTATGGGGATGATATTGTCATTGAATTCACTCAACATATACTTTTACGAATTTTAATTGGAAATTCATTCAACACATTTATAAGGTTTATCATCCTATTATTTTATTAAATTACATAGCAATAATTATTAAAATTTAAATTTTCTTTTTAAAGATTATCATGATTTGGCGATGCCACATTCGCCTACATTAATTTATTACAATGATAAAAGTGGTACAAAGAGTGTTGTGGAAAAAAGAGAGTCAAATAATTAATTTTGGCTCATCATTTACATTTTTTATTAAATATAACACATACTTTTCTTCTTAACTATATGATACCCATACTTTTCATTTTTTATCAAATCTAGCACATATTTTTTCTTTTATACTCACATCTTTCCTTTTATTTTTTTAATTAAATGTAGCACATATTTTTAAAATTTTCTAAAACTATTTAATTAAAAAGAGAATTAAATTTTTTTAAGAATTGAAATAAATTGTATATTTTTTTATTTTTAAATAATGTTTTCAGATTTTAAACAAATTTTTTTATATGTTTCTTAGAATAAGAAATATTATAAAAAATATGGGTATAAAAAATAAAAGAGAAGAAAAAATAATGTGCTAAATTTGATAAAATGTGATAAATATGAGTATAATTTGATTAAGAAAAATACATGAGATAGATTTGATAAAAAAAAAAAAGTATTGCGTTAACTTTGTTAAACATTTCGTCTGTATTGTAAATATATAGTTGTAATAATTTTGGAGCATTTTATGGAAGTGGCAACAAACTTTCAATAGGTGGTGATTAACTCCTTGCAACTTAAGAACATATGGTCCATGTCTTTTGTTGATTGAATAATTAATCTTTTCATCCATTGACGTGAAGATGAACATCATGTTGCATGCTTGAATTTTTGAATAAAGTGTCGACTCTTTGCATCATTCCCCATCATAAGTTTTTTTTAGAGATTCGGGCACTTCTTTCAGATTAGGGGAGTTGAATTTTTTCCATTTGAGCAACACTTTAGAAATTTAATTAAAAAGAGATTTAAATTTTTTTAAGAATTTAAATAAATTGTAAATTTTTTAATTTTTAAATAATGTTTTCAGATTTTAAACAATTTTTTTTATATATTTCTTAGAATAAGAAATATTATAAAAAATATAAGAGAAGAAAAAATAATGTGCTAAATTTGATAAAATGTGATAAATATGAGTATAATTTGATTAAGAAAAATATATGCGCTAGATTTGATAAAAAAAAAAAATGGCTAAAAATCTAAAATGGTTTGCCAAAAAATATATATAGAATCCTCCAAAATTTTTAAAGTGTTGCTCAAATGGAAAAATTCAACTCCCCTAATTTGAAAGAAGTGCCCGAATCTCTAAAAATAAACTTATGATGATGCAAAAAGTCGACACTTTATTTAAAAATTCAAGCATGCAACATGATGTTCAACTTCACGTCAATGGATGGAAAGATTAATTATTCAATCAACAAAAGACCTAGACCATATGTCGTTAAGTTGCAAGGAGTTAATCATCACCCTATTGAAAGTTTGTTGCCACTTCCATAAAATGCTCCAAAATTTTTACAACTATATATTTACAACAAAGACGGAATTTTTAACAAAATTAACGCAATTGAGTTAGTACGTCTTTATATTACATACCTATGTTTTTTTTATTAAACTTAAACATTAAATAATTGTATTCTATTTGATAATATTTTATATTATCTTTTAGATTCAAAATTTTCTTTTTAATAAATTTTAATTGTGCATGTGAGTTAGAGAATACTATAAAATTGGATGCGTTAATACTTAATAGTTGATGAACTGAGAAGAATGATCTGAAAGAAAAGTTGTGCAATGGAACTTCACTTATTGTTGCAAGATTTGAAAATCACATCATTAAAGTTCAAATTCTTTCTAGAAAGAATGTTAGTAGTAAAAATTTTATTTAGATAATGATATTGAGTGTTTTGGATGCCATGACTCCCGTAAAATTTTGAATGAGTCAATTTCATATATTGTCTTTTACATTGCAATGACAATAAATAAAAGTCAAACTTAGTCTATTTTTATGGTAATTGTCTATCTTCTGAAATCCGTGTTCACACATAAACAATTGTATGTTATAGCTTAGAGAGTAAAAAACAAGAGTGGATTGATTTTTTTTTGTTTTGCCTAGATTCAAATGAAAAAATATGTAAACGTACATCGAACCGCAATTTATAATTTCGTATATTATTTCTTTTATAAATAAATTTATAATTATCTATTCTATTAATTTTTATATATATATATATATATATATATATATATATATACATTTCATTTTTTTTATCTTTTAATAAAATAATAAATTTACAAATCTATATATATTTTGTAAGATTATTTTTTAATTAATAAATTAAAATACATGATAATTTTATTTCAATCCCGCGTAAAACGCGGGTCTTACACTAGTGTAAGATAAATGAGAGTTTTTTTTAGTTGATTTAGCGAAGTGTAAAATTGATTTAATGAGGTGCAAAGTAAAATGTAGGTAAAAAATGACTGACAATTTTGAAAATAAAATGATGTTGGGAGTGTATTAATTTTATGTGTATTTCCATATTAAGAGTTTACAAATTGCAAGTAATCTTTGAACATCTAAAAAAGGAAAGTGTGCAAGTAATTATGAGACAAAGAGAATATTTGTTTTGTGATTCACACGGCTAGACGACGGATGTTACGTCTCCCGTCTTGCTCTATTTCTGGATTTGAAATTCGAATTTTACTGTCCAACTACATCCACTCTTAAAACAAACTTATAAATTATACTATTACACAATTAATTTCATGTAAAGTTACATCTTATCCTACACAAAATTTCAAGTTCAATGTAATTTAATGGAATAAAATGTATTGATTATTTTATCATAAGAAATTTTGATAAATATAATAAATACTCTATATTATTTCATCTTTATAGTAATATTAAATGAGGTTCTCTACCGAATTTTTTTGACTTTGTCAATTCTCTCAACTACCCACATAATTCTACTCATTCCATCCGCTTCTTTCAATTTTGTCATTTTGGTATGTATATCTTTAAGTTTCTCATACTTTTTTTTATGAATATATTTTAATTTTTTATTATTTCACTCCACTTTATATTTATCATTTCTCTCCATCTCTTTCTTACTTTCAATCACATCACCTGTTCGTATATCTATTATTTAATTATTTTTCTTAATTCATATGTTATAAATTACTCCCTCCGTCCGCCTATAAGCTTCACGTTTTACCATTTTGGTACGTCCGTCTATAAGCTTCTCATACCTTTTTTGGTATGTACTTTTTCTTACACTTCACTTTATATCTTACTTTTTCTCTCTATCTCTCTCCTCTCTCAATCACATCACTTGTACTATATTTATTATTTAATCACTTTTCTTAATCTCTGTAGCACATTTTTAATGAAAGAGGAAGTATTAATTAAGAAATATACTCTTTGGTCCTCTATAATTTTGATTAAGGAATATGATAAAATAATAGATATAATATTAAATAAAGTATGATAAAATAATAGATAAAAGTATAAGTGATGTGATTGAGAGAAAAAAAATAATTTGTCAAAAAATAGAATTATACTCCCTCCGTCCTAGAGAAAACTCCCCATGAGCTCCGGGTACGGAGGTTGAGAAATACTAATATATCCAGTAACAAGTAAATGTATTAGAGGTGATGTGATTGAAAGAGAGAAGAATATAATGAAATGTAAGAGAGAATAGTTACCAAAAAGGAAATGAATAACTTTTATTGGGATAGACGAAAAAGGAAAGTTGAATAGCTTTTATTGAACAGAGCGAGTAAACTTATTGTGGAACATAAAAAAAAAAAAAAAAACTTATAATGGGATGGAGAAGTATTAAAAAATGATACTAATGTAAATGGATAAAATAAATTGAGATTTGAATAGTAGGGGTGAGTGTGGGAGGATTGAGAGAGAATGATGTTGACATATCTAATCTCACATCACAATCAACCCCTGCAAACGACAACTCCTAAAAATGATAATTACACCCACCCCCTCCCTATTCTCTTATCTCCTTTAAATAATGCCTTTGTTACTCTACATTTTAGTGTAATCCCCTGAAATCAAAATTCATGGAAGCAGCAGGCATTGTAAAGATTGTAGGTGCTTTTGCTTTATTAGCTCAAGCATGCTTTTCCTTTTCAGCTGATAAAATCTCTCTCTTACCTGGACAACCCCTAGTCAACTTCCACCATTTTTCTGGTTATGTTTCTGTTGAGTCTCTTAAGGAAGAAAAAGCTCTCTTTTACTACTTTGTTGAAGCTGAAATTGACCCTGCTTCTAAGCCTCTTGTTCTTTGGCTCAATGGAGGTTTTTCTCTTTTCTTTTCTTTTGACTAAAAATCTTGTTTCCATACTACTTACTACTTATTTGCAGGGCCTGGTTGTTCATCTCTGGGAGTTGGGGCTTTCTCTGAGAATGGACCATTTAGACCTAGTAGTGGGAATGGCCTTGTTAGGAATGAATACAGCTGGAACAAGGGTCGCTACTTTCTGCCTTCTTTCTTCAAATTCTTCTTCTTCTTCTTTGTTTTAATAGTAATTCTTTGTTTGATTTGATTTGCAGAAGCAAATATCTTGTATTTGGAGTCACCAATTGGAGTTGGATTTTCTTATTCTGCAAACTCCTCCTCTTATCAAGGTGTCAGTGACAAGATCACAGGTATGTATGTATGCATCTACATCTACATTACATTGCATTGCATTTTTTTAACATTGTGTGTATGTTGTAGCCCGTGACAACTTGATGTTCTTGCAAAACTGGTTCCTTAAGTTCCCACAATACAAACACAGAAGCTTGTATATTGCAGGAGAGAGTTATGCTGGTATGTAACTAACTTTCAACACAGAGAAAGATAAAAAAATAATATGTTATTTATAATTATATATATATAGGGCACTATATTCCACAGCTGGCAGAGCTAATGATCCAATTCAACAACAAACAAAAAATGAACTTCAACTTGAAAGGAATTGCAGTGAGTTTTCATTTCATTTCACTATTACTACTGTAGTATTGTGTATTAATTCAATTGTTACTACAGCTTGGAAATCCAGTACTGGAATTTGCAACTGATTTCAATTCAAGGGCAGAGTTCTTTTGGTCTCATGGCCTAATTTCAGACACAACATACACAATGTTCACTTCTGCTTGCAATTATTCAAGATATGTTAGTGAATATTACAGAGGCTCTTTGTCTCCAATCTGCTCCAAGGTCATGAACCTTGTCACTACAGAAACCAGCAAATTCGTCGATAAATACGACGTCACTCTCGACGTTTGTATCCCCTCCGTTCTCTCCCAGTCTAAACTCATTGCTCCTCAGGTGTTATTGCCTTTTCTCTTATTTAATTTCATAAATCCTTAATTGATTTGATTTTGATCTCAAAGTCACCTGTAAAATTGGTCCTATAACTTTTGTTTTTTCAGCAAAATTCTACGTCCCAATTCGTTTGTTGTTTTTTAATTTTCACACATTATGTGTACATTTTTACCATTTTATTTACCTACATACTCATTTAATGCATATTATTACAAAAGCAAATGTAAGGGCAATATTGGAATATATGAAATTTAATTCTCTTAGAGTAGTGCAAAGTGACAATTATTTTTTTTGGAATTGAAAAAGTAACCAACTTTTTTTGGTAAAGACAAAAGTTATAAGACCGAAATGAATTTAACTCGATCTTCAAACCTTATTTGATTGATTGAGTAATTTGCAGCAAGTGACGGAGAAGGTAGACGTGTGCGTGGATGACAAGACCGTGAATTACTTGAACAGACGAGACGTTCGTAAGGCTCTCCATGCTCGTCTCGTGGGACTCAACCGATGGCTTGTCTGCAGCAAGTAAATTCTCTCAATCTTGACCCCCCTCTAGTTATGGATATAATGTAGTACTAACATTTGTTTTGTTTCAGCATTTTGGATTACCAACTACTTGATATAGAGATTCCTACAATCAACATTGTTGGTAGAATCATCAAGGCAGGGATCCCAGTGCTAGTGTATAGTGGAGATCAGGATTCAGTCATTCCCTTAACTGGCAGCCGCAAGCTCGTTCACCGCCTAGCTCGACAGTTAGGATTGCCGACTACTACGCCTTACAGAGTCTGGTTCTCCGAGATGCAGGTAAATTCCATAAAGATGTTTTTTCTATATCTTTTCGCGAATCATAGAAAAGTATTAGTTCGTGTGATTGATTGTCTTGTATCAGGTAGGAGGATGGACTCAGGTGTACGGTGATATCCTTTCGTTTGCGACCATAAGAGGGGCGTCGCATGAAGCTCCGTTTTCGCAGCCGGAGAGATCGCTTGTGCTATTCAGGGCATTTTTGCAAGGCAAGCCTTTACCAGAACAACTTTAATCCATCCTACCTCCAAAACTAATACTAGTACGTAAATGTGAAGGTGAAGGTGTACATCTCATGATTGATTATTGAAAAGAAATGCATTTGTTTGTTTTTTATGTGGTGGAAAATTAATCAGAAATTTTGTAAGAATTCTTCTTCTTCTGGATATATCATCAATTTCCATTAGCATTGTGTCATTTGAGATATAGTTCACTCTACAAACTATTTCATCACCGGTCTTTTAAAAAATACACCAGAGACAAAAATAAAACGACAAATATAATACTACTATCTACATAACTAATACACTAGAGACTATCTAACAAAATATGTTCAAAATACTATACGAAACAATTTTTTTTTTTTTTTTTTAATTCAATATTTATAGTGGGTGATTTATTTGTAAATATTTAAAAATTTAAATTAAATTGCAAATTAGAGGTGGTGATTCAATTTATAATTAACTTTATAATATTTCATGAAATATCTAATTTAATCGGACATATTTTCTTTGCTCTCAAGTATTGTCTTTCAGGATTAAAATTTGTTATTGCAAAGATAATTTGTGTTATTGCAAGGATAGTAACTCACAAGGTTTTATAGTAGCGTATTTTGATCTTGTCACAACGTAACATTTTGGCCTTGTGATTCGTTAATTTACCCAAAAAAATTAATGTAGGTCCCTAGTTGAGTTAATAATATTGAGTAAGCTAGTGAAAATGTCTAGAGGGGGGTGAATAGACTTTTCAAAAATCTTTCAATATATCACAATACGAATATGTGGAATATCAAAATTAATCAATGAGCCCAATTCAAATTTATACTCAACTAAAATTCGCGAACTCTGATTGAACACTCTACTAGTCTTGTTCAGATATGTAATTCAATCAATTAAGCAGTTAATCAATCAAACACAAATAAAACAGTAAAGTAAATCAAACACGAGATTTATAGTGGTTCGACAACTTGTCTACATCCACTCTCACAACACCAGTCGTGAAGTTCTTATTAACTTGTCCAATAGAGTAATGTGTTCTTGTAGCTTTAAGTCCCAAGAAATAAGACTTAGATCTTCTCGATAACACTACCAAGTGTTTCTTCGATCTAACTAGCTATTTAACAAGCAACTAGCAACTTGATACAGTAAAATAAAACTTCTCTGTCTTCAGTAGTAGCCTTCTTGAATTCTTCACTTGTCTTCCGGCTTCTTTCTGAATTTTCCAACTCTGAGAGTAATTCGCTTGAGTACGTCTTTAATTTGCTTAAGTATATCGAGTTTCAGTAGTCTTGAATCGTTCAATACCATGGGGTATTTATAGACTATCAATTTCAAGAACTTTCAGTTGTGTAACCAACTTTTCTTGAAAACTAACTCATAACTGTTTATCTTTATCCATCCACGCGTTTCTTCAGTTAATTAGTTATTCCTTAACTAACTCTTCAAACTTTATCTTCAAACGCGTTTTGAATAACTAACTTCTTCATTCCTTCTTATTGACTTGTCTTGTTGTTGCGCACCTGTCTTGTCTGGTTTCAACACTTAGACAAATTCTGAGTCTTCTTCTTACTCTTCTTGTCTTGCGCATGTCTTCTTCTATAGACTTCAACAGAACACTAATCTAGTCCTATCATCTAATCTTAACAAGACTATTACATTACATTAAGCTTTATAAAATAGCTTAGTCAACTTAAGAATCTATACAATGAATATATCGATTACACACAAAATAGTATGAGCTTCTATACAATCTTTAATAGCTCAGTAAACAACCTAAACAAATATAACAAAGTACTTATAAAACGTACTTGTCTATCAAACACTTAAACTTTTCTTTTGAAACATAACTTGTCTTGTGAACTTCTACTGATCTGCTCAAGACGACTTCCATAACTAGACTAGATCAGTCAACACTTAGAAAATATTCAAGTCTACTTCTGGCTTATCAAAACTCATCTTATCTTTTCATCATTTAGGACTTGTCTTAGGATTTATATCCCAACAATTTCCCCCTTTTTGATGAAGCCAAAACTACTCGAATCTTTTCACAATAGTAGACTAGTTAAGTAGTTATCTTGTCTTTAATCATCAAAAGTTGTTATCTTTTCATTCATTCATGTAAGATCAGTAGATTACACATACTTAATCAAAAACAAAAAGACATAAGTAAAGAAAGTACAACTAATCAGTAATATTACCTCCTTCTAGATTAGGAACACAAAAAGCATCGAGTAGTCTTCTGTGAATTACTGAAGTATGTTCTTCATCATCAATCTTCTCCTTGTCCAACAACTCTTCTTCAAACTTCTTGATATGATTGAAGTCGATCCTTTTTTCTGAGCTTAGCAAAGGAGTAGTCCATTTGGGATAGATCGGCACCAATATGTTAAAGTTAACAGCAGCAGCTATCCTCATGATCAGATTCCAAAGCTTCAAATCTTGAACTTCCATGCATTTGTCAAACATAGCATAAAGTTCTTCAGTGCTGTCTGCATCTTCAAACTTTCTAATAATCCAGTGATCCAACTCCCATTGTAACTTGACTTTGAACCAATCTTCACGATGTTCTTTGTCAATGAAAATGTAAGCATCTTCAACATCATCTGGATTCGCCTTCAACTTCTGCAATCTTCTGATATGCTTTCCAACCTTCTTTTTACTAGCATAGTGAGAATCATCAACAACCTTCTCATCTATCTTCTGCTTCTTCACGATTGCAGTCGTTCCTTCAGCTTTCGATTCGTCAATAATCAGCTTTCTCTTGACTTGTCTGGTCTGAACCTCAACTTCAGGTAGAGCAACTCCTTTGCCCTTCACCTGTCTCTTCTGCTTTAACTTGCTCAAGATCTGCCTTCTTGACTAGCTTGCCTCTCTTAGGCCTCTTCAAATCTTGCATAACTATAGCAGCTTCTTTCATCTTTGGTTCAGCACTAGACTTCGACTTTTCTTCAACTCTACTCGTCTCTTCCCCTTTTTGGCTTCATCACTTGCCTTAAGAGTGAATAGACTAGTAAAGCGAGTCATCTCTTCCTTGAGAGATTCTTTCATTGCTTCAGCAGCTAACTCGATTTGCCTCTGATGTGTCTTGTCGTGACTCATCTTGTCAAGACGATCAGTAGTCAACTCTAGCTTCCTTGAACTTGAAATAAGCTCGTCCTTAAAGTGAGTAGCAGTCTGCCTAAGCAACCTATTTTGCTCAGTTAGCTCCGTAAGAACAACTCTTGAACGCACCAACTGATCTTGTGCTTCACGCCTCTGTTCATCTGCTATCTCAATCTTTACTCGATAGAGTCTTTCCATCTTGCTTGACTCTTCAACCAATGATCTTGCAAAGTTGATTGATCTCTTCTCCGAATAATCAACTTGTCTCTTCAAGAAGTCTTCAACCTGAGCATACATTTCTTGTCTAAAGGTTGAGTCCATCTTGTTGACTTCTCCAACTATCAAATCTCTGGAACTGTCCACAAGCGACTGATTCTGTTCCACAAGAACATCTTTCAACTTTGAGTTTAAGAACTCATCAATAGACGACTGAACTACTTCCTTCAAGTCCGTCTTCAACTCATCTAGATCAAGAGGATGTTGTTATTGAGTAGACTGAGTTTCAATAACAACATCCTCTTGATCTTTAATGACTATCTCATCTTCATCAAAGATAAAAGCTTCAACGAACTCATCATCTTCTTCACCAAATATGACCAAGTTGTCTTCTGCCTCAGCACTTTCAGTAGCTTCTTCAAGATGTTCTGAAACGTTCTCTAATTCCAACAATGGTTCTGAAGTCTGAATACCAGCATCAACAAACTCAGCTTTCAACTCTTCTTCCAGCAGATCAGTTTGAACTCCAACATCAAACTTGATCTCCGACGATAAGACATCATCAGATATATTCAGCATCCTCTTTACAAGAGCGGTTAAGGCATGAGCTGGGAACAACTCTGAGTGGTCTTTAACTCCACTGTTCTCCTTATGTCCCATCTCCCAATCTTGAAAATTGGAGATTCCGCCCATTCCAATGATAACTTCAAACAGATCTTCCGCCGGGGCTTTCTCCAACGCAACCCACGTGCATATCCTCAGAAGTTTCTCAAATTGCTCCGAAGATGTGTCAATATCGATAGATGGGAGCATCTTCCTCAAATTGTTGGACACTTTCGAACGCAACCTCTTCTCCCTTAAACACATCGGATAGTAAACCAGGGATTCAAATCTAATTTCAGAAGGGGTCTGAGCAAGTGGGGTCCTTGTCTCAACTGTTGCAGTGGCAACTAATGTAGTTTCCGAAATAGATGGGTTTATGGGTTCAACATATTCTGTTGAGGTTGAGGTTGAGGGAATTTGGGTTGTGGTTTCTGTGGGCTTTGATGTGGCTTGGCCAGGTTTGACAACTGCAGGAGTATCAGTTGTGTCAAATATTGTAGTGTCTTGGGTTATGTTGGCTCTTAGTGGTTTCACTGCCAACACAGACGAGGATTTGGGTGCAGGTCTGGCACGAGATCGGAGTGATCTTGCCTTGGTTTTCACGGGGAGAGAGAGAGAGGAATTGAAAGAGTTCGGGAAGAAGTACCAACCTTTTCAGCAGTCGACTTGTCTGGCGAGGGACTCGACTCGACTCTCACTAGTCGATAGGTTTCGGCAACTTCAGCACTAGTCTCCTCTTCTTTCTCAGACTCCTCATCAGATTGAGTCTCTTCCGAGCCTTCTACAGCCTCAAACATAGCTTCCTCTGCCACATACTGAACTAGTCTCCCACTAGTTCCAGCCTTAGCCTCATCACCAGATTTTTCACCATCATCCGACTCATCTTCCTCAGAACTAGACGAGGCGGCCTCAAACATAGCATCTTGAGGATCGATTTGAACTTGTCTGGGAGCAGCAGCTCTTCCAGCAGCTTGCTTCGCAAGAGCCTCCTTCTTCAGATAGTGTTTCAATGCATGGAACAGCTTGCCCTTGCTCCAACTCATCTTGTTCGGCAGCAAGACGGGTAAAAGAATGCTAAGCTTGTTTCCAAAGCTTACTGCGACAGACACCACCCAATCTTTTGTGTCGGTGTCAACACGAACATTTCGTTCGAAATACATCAAACGATCAGCAAATAACTTGTACCAATTGCCTTCCGTGATGCCGTCATAGATCGCGGCCATCACTCTCGCCTTCTGTAGAGTTACGGAATCATAACTTCCGGTGACACCAAGCAGCATCTTACTTGTGATGTCAAGTAGAGTTCGATATTTCTCCAAAAGCTCCTTCTTCTTCACAACTGGGACTTTGCCATCTTGATTCAATCTCAACTTCTTTCCACAGAAAATGCTGAGATACCTTAATTCTTGTCCGATAGCATAGTTCTCTACATCGATTGTACCCGTAGGTAGTTTCAATGTTTCGAACACAGATTCTCGAGTAAACTCTGCCCGACTTCCACCAACAAACGATTCAATCGAGTCGCCTCTTCTAGTAGCATTGGCATAGAATTCCAACACTTCTTCTTCCAAGATGACCTCTGGAAAAGCTTCCAAATAAGGTCTCAACCCGCATCGGCAACATTTCATTAGGATCTCCTTGTTGTCTTCTGTGTGATTGCCCTTGAAAAACACAGAGCCTTCCACATGCACCTTGCCCTCCGATGCATACTTGCCTAGGTCGAACCTAGCTTGCATGTTAGTACGGACATCAAATAGAGACACAATCGACATAGTAATATCTTGATTAAGATCAAAGAGATATGATTGTGCAAAAAATAAAATCGAGAGCTTGTGAGTAGAAGAGTTAAGAAAACGTAGGAGAGAAGAGTGGAACTGTTTGGGGTTTTTTAAAATAGATTTTGTGAATCAACGACCAAGATTGAAAGAAATGATCCAACGGTTGAGTCTTTTGGAATTCTGTTACGGAATCGAGAATATTACGTGATTTGGTATTGTAAAATTTGAAATCCGCCTTTCCTATTGGTTAGGACAGAGGAGTGTACTCATATGACCTAGGGTAGTAGGGTTTGGCGCGAACTGGGTGTATACACCTCATTAAATGGAGTGTATAAATCCATTTCTTGATTTTTACAAATTTCACATTATCAAATTACATTAATACCCTTAATTCGTATTGATTAAACACTTAGAGTATTTGAATCATAAGAACACTTATCTTGTCTGTTCGAGTCTATCCAGAATAGACGAGTAGACTAATGCGCACCAGACGAGTTCCCCCTTCGACTGTGCTTGTCTATTCTGAATGTCGAACGACTTCATGTACCTATCTTATCTTGTGCGACATATGAGTGTAGGTACAAGTAGAGTAGAATAATTAAAATGAATATCAATCTAAAGCAATAGTCAAGGTTTCGAACAAGATGACTTTTAACAAACTTAAGAGTCAACATAAGGATATTTAAGAAATCATAGATTCCCCCTTAAATGTTTATTCCCTTAGTATTACCCTCAGCTTTACCAGCTTCCTCATCGGGTTGTTTGGTCATCGTGTCTGACCTTGTATACCTGTCTGTTGAGCGAGTAGACGAGTGCTCTGTTCCAGTGACCTTGTCTCCTTATTTCTTTGATGTGCCTGTCTGGTTAGTACATAGCTATAGGCAAGTAGGGTCTAGATCAATTAGTCCTAGACTAATGCATAATTCACGAAAACGAGCCTCAGGTAATGGTTTTGTGAAAATATCAGCTCTTTGAAAATCAGTATGAATCTTTTCCATGCGAATATCCTTCTTCTCTACATGATCACGTATGAAATGATGTTTCACATCAACATGCTTACAACGTGTGTGCAAAACAGGATTTTGTGTAATGGCAATGGCACTATTACTATAACAGAAAATAGGAACATTTGATTCATATATGTTGTAATCTCTAAGCTGTTGCATGAGCCAAAGTAGTTGACTACAACAGCTACCAGCAGCCATGTACTCGGCTTCGGTAGTAGAGGTAGCCACACTAGTCTGCTTTTTCGAAAACCATGAAATGAGTTTTGTGCCTAAGAATTGACAAGAACCAGATGTAGATTTCCTATCTATTCTACAGCCACCAAAATCAGAATCTGAGTAGCCACTTAGAGATAAATCATCATTTGAAGGATACCATATACCACGATTGATGGTTCCTTTCAAATATTTCAATATCCGTTTAGTGGTTTCCATATGACTCTCTTTTGGATTAGCTTGAAATCGAGCACATACGCCAACAGAGAATGCAATATCAGGTCTACTAGCAGTTAAGTACAATAATGAACCAATAAGACCACGATAATATGTTTGATCATCACACTTACCATGTTCGTCTGGATCCATCCTGTAAGTAGGTAGCATAGGTACTCCAGTAGACTTGCATGTCTTAATACCATACTTGTCTAGTAGATTTCTAGTATACTTTGCTTGATTTATGAAAATCCCTTCAGGGGTCTGTTTTACTTGAAGACCAAGAAAGTAATTCATTTCACCCATCATAGACATCTCAAATTTACTTTGCATGAGTGTTGAGAAACTTTCACTCAACTTTTTGTTAGGTGAACCAAAAATGATATCATCTACGAAAATTTGGACGAGTAAAATATCTTTCCCTTCTTGTCTTCTGAACAAGGTTCTATCGACTTTGCCCTTAGTAAAACCATTTTCTAATAGAAAGAGAGAGAGATTATCATACCATGCTCTTGGAGCTTGCTTTAGTCCATATAAGGCTTTCTTCAATCTGTACACCTGGTTGCCTTTGACTTCGAAACCTGGGGGTTGTTCAACATACACTTCTTCCGCAAGAATACCGTTAAGAAATGCACTTTTAACATCCATTTGATATACAGTAAACTTCATATAGGCAGCATATGCAAGGAACAATCGAATGGCTTCTAGCCTAGCAACAGGAGCATAAGTTTCATCATAGTCTATGCCTTCAGCTTGTGAATATCCTTGGGCTACTAGTCTAGCCTTATTCCTAACGAGTACATCATTCTCATCTTTCTTGTTTTTGAAAATCCATCGAGTGCCAACTACATTATGATGATCCGGCCTATCGACAAGTTCCCAGACGTCGTTTCGAACAAACTGGTTCAACTCGTCTTGCATGGCGATGATCCAATTACTATCAGCCAATGCCTCTTTAACAGTGGTAGGCTCGATAGAAGAGAGGAAACAACACCAACAAAACATAGATGGACTAGGCTGTTCTTGCGACTCAAAGAGTTGTCGTCTAGTCTTCACACCAATAGTAGAGTCACCAATAATATTTTCAGTATCATGCGCAGATTTCCATGTCTTTCTAGACTTAACAGGAATACTATCATCATCTACATCAGGTATAGCATCATGCATTTCGACATCATTTGTATCAACAGATTTAACAGGAGTAGACGAGTCAACTAGAGCAGGCATGTCAACTGGTCTAGTAGACTTACCTTGAGCACTTACCTTCTCGTTGTCATCAGACTCGAGAGATTTCATAAATGGATTGTAGGCTTGAACGGATTCATATACCTCTGATTCTTTGTCAGATTCGATCGATAGATCAGTCACCTTCTCACTGATCTTGTCGACAGACGAGTCCTGTCGAGATTCATCGAAAACCACATGTGGTGTTTCTTCCACATAAAGAGTTGAGTAGTTGAATACCCTAAATGCTTTGCTAGTCGAGGAGTATCCTAAGAATATCCCCTCGCCTGCTTTAGCATCGAATGCATTCAACTTGCTCTTCCCATTGTTATGGATGAAGCACTAACAACCAAATATATGGAAATATGAAATTCTGGGTTTTCTACCTTTCCAAACCTCGTAAGGTGTCTTGCCTAACGCCTTGTTGATCGCACTTCTGTTCTGAGAGTGGCATGCAGTATTGATCGCTTCAGCCCAAAACTTTTGAGGAGTTTTGTATTCGGCTAGCATGGTTCTACAGGCTTCTTTGAGAGTTCGATTCCTTCTTTCAGCTACACTGTTCTGTTGTGGCTTCCTAGCTGCACTAGTAAGGTGCTGGATACCACGTTTAACACAAAAATCTTGGATATAGCAATTAATGAACTCAGTACCCTTGTCACTACGAATCTTGACAATAGACTGGTTCTTCTCAACTTGTAACTTCTTCAACAGATCAGGTAGAAGAGTTTGTGTATCACTCTTCTTGTGTAGGAAGACTACCCAAGTAAACTTAGAATAGTCATCTACAACAACAAGTGTGTACCTTCTACCATTCAAGGTTGGAGGAGTTATCGGACCATGAAGATCCATATGTAGAAGTTCTAAGACTCTACTTGTTGAGAGAGTAGGAATTGACTTAAAGGAACCTTTTACCTGTTTACCTTTCTGACAAGCATAACATACATGTGATTTGTAATAAACTTCGTTGGGTAAACCTTCCACTAGGTAATCTCTTGCAATCTTATTAATTACCTTAAAGTTCATGTGACAGAGGCCTCTATGCCAAAGCCAACCGAGCTCTTTAGGGTTCTTAGTAAGAAGACAAGTATCCCGCGGACAGCTATTCCAATTCACAATGTATACGTTGCCTTGTCTTATACCGACGAGTAGGATAATATGAGTCCTTTTGTCTATGATCTCGCACTTTCGGCTTTTAAACTGCACTTTATAACCACGGTCACAGAATTGAGAAACAGATAGTAAATTGTATTTCAAACCTTCTATGTAGGATACGTCCTGTATCTCTACGTCTCCATTTCTGATGTAACCAAAGCCTTTCGTAATAGCAGTGGAGCTATCACCGAATATCACCTTGGGCCCTTCTTGCTCGTGGTAAATCGATAGAAGAGCCAACCACTATCAATGTACCAAGTTTCTCCTACTGAGCCACCCTTCTTATACAAGTCGAGTCGACCCTGAAATGAAGATATCCAATAATTTAGGTACCCACTTTGTTTATTGGGGTCCTGGGGGGTTAGTCGAGTTCAGACGAATCCAAATGTACATCGGAGTCCTGAACAAGTTCGATCTCTTGAGCTTCCTACCATACTTGTTACAAAATAAGACCTTGTTGTCCTTATCTTGCCTATCATTTGATTTCGGGTCTACTCGTCTGAGATAGCCTTTCGACTTAATCTCTACTTGAGCAGGCACTTGTCTATGATAGTCAGAGTAGGGTTTATATGCATTAGGTCCATACGGTTTATATACGCGTTTGGGTCTTTCCTCACTTATAATATCATATGACAAAGGTGGAGGATATAAGACAGGTTGTGTACGATATTTTGGAGCAACCTTCCTAGGCCTAGACGAGTAGAGCTGAGACTGCCTTATGAAAGGAGGTCTAGGCTCTTGTCGTCTAGTCTGCACTTGTCTAGTACTCGTCTCCTCAGGATACCAATCCTCGTATTTGACCTGGTTTGGTCGTCCACGATTAGTGGTCCTTTGTAGACTAGTTCTAAACGGAACAGGCTTGTTGTTAACATTCTTTTTACCTCCTTTGGTAATCGGAGTGTTAACTCGAGTCTGTTTAGGTACAGTGGCTTCAGACGGCATTCCAATATCGTATATCATTGGTCCTTTTCCTTTATCATTAGTCAAAGAACTTGAGATGAAAGCAGTAGGGTTCTTAAGGACTCGAGTAGACGAGCTAGGTGATTCTGCACCTATACCTGTCTTGTCAGCAGGAGCCCTATACCTATCTGACAATTCAAGGTTAATCTTTGAAGAGTTAACCAAGTCAGTAAGTTTAAGGTCTAGAGTGACAACCTCAGTCTCTAAGAACTTATTACGTTCTTCAAGTTTTTTGCACTTGCTCTTTAAAACATTGAACTCATTTCTCTCAGTTGCATGTGTCTTAAGTAGGCCTTGATATAACTTGTCTGTCAATGCACACTTTTCTTTGAGTTGTCTTAACTCTTCAGTCAAGCGTTCATTTAGGACTGTTACATTAGGATCTACTTTGGACTGAGCTTCCTTAAGATCAATGATTTCCTGTTTTAATGCAATGTTCTCGTCACTGACTTCAATGAATGCCTGGTTAGCTAGTAGGAGGTCTTCTTCATTTACACTAGCAGAGTGATGAAGAATACTCCCTACTTCACTACTGGTAGTATCACTTTCATCAGAATCCGATTCATCACATGATTGAAATGAAGTAGCAGATGATACCTCTTGGTCGATTTTAGCCATACAGCATAGGCCATCATCTACTATGAAAGCTTCATCGTGATCTCGATTAGACGGGTAGCTAGATGAGGATGATGGCAACTCGTCTGAATCAGACTTAGAGTCATCATTAGCCATCATTGCCTTCTTGCCACGATTATATCTTCTTTCCCTTCATGCTTTGCGTTCTTCACGATCATCAGTGCTCAGGTCTGGACATTCATAGATGTAGTGACCTGGTTTCTCACAGTTATAACACAAAAGATCATTAGTAGCCTTTTTAATAGGAGAATTATCCCTTCGCTTATCACGTCTATCAGAACGCTTAATCTTCCTATCATCAGACTCTCTATCTCGTCTATTACCTTTCAAGACTTCATCTCTCCTTTCGGACGAGTTTCGGTCTCGTCTGGTCTCAGACGAGTTCTTAGAAGCAGACCCTCTATGATCTCTATAGAACTTCTTATATCTACCAAAGCGTTTGTTCAACCTGTCGAATTTCCTAACCATAAGGTTCACCTGATCCTTCAGGCTAAGATCAGTATCTAACTCGTCTTTCACAGAAGCAGACTTAGTCTTAGACTTCGACTTGCCTACTCTAGAGCACTTAGACGAACTAGACTTAAAAGCAACATTCTTCGACGCGACAATCTCTCTATCACTACCTGCAATGGGATCTTCTTCATCTAGATCAAACTCATGAGCCTTTAGAGTTTGGAACATGGTCTCTGCTGTCCACACATCTATATCTTGAGTATTCTTAACAAGCATTTTCACCATCTTCCATCTAATATCAAGACTCTTAAGAATTCTCAGATTAATTTCACGAGCAATATAAGATTTACCAAGAACTTCAAAGTCATTCATAATTTTGGTAAAGCGAGTATCCAACTGGTCAATTGTTTCAACAGTTTTCATCTTGAATGATTCGAATCGCTGAACGGCAGTAGAAAGCTTACTTTCTTTGATTAGGGAAGTCCCTTCACAAATAATAGCAAGACGGTCCCACATTTCCTTGGTAGTCTTACATTTTAACACTTTCCCAAGATACTCGTTAGGAAGGGTGTGTAAAATGTAATTCTTGGCCAAATTGTCCAAGTTATTCTACCTCATTTCTTCAGATGTTAATTCTGACCTGGGTTTGCGAACAAGAGTACCAACACGATTGGTACTTCGGTGACGACGGAGATCATCAAGTCGTGAGTGGAGCTGAAAATGGCTTCCATTCGCAACTTCCAGTAGTCGTAATCTTGTATCTGGAACTTCGGTAGTTTGTTCGCGCTGATTTCGAGAGACATGATTCCAAGAAGTTTAGTATAACACAGTTGATGATCAAGAAACAGATATTTTCAATAACAGCGATCAAGAACACGTAAGAGCACGTACAATTAAGAACCAAGACTTCACCCAAGTCTTAAGTCGGTTATCAAGAAACAGCAGTTCGTAAACTACTTCTCTGATACCACTTGTAGGTCCCTAGTTGAGTTAATAATATTGAGTAAGCTAGTGAAAATGTCTAGAGGGGGGTGAATAGACTTTTCAAAAATCTTTCAATATATCAGAATACGAATATGCGGAATATCAAAATTAATCAATGAGCCCAATTCAAATTTATACTCAACTAAAATTCGCGAACTCTGATTGAACACTCTACTAGTCTTGTTCAGATATGTAATTCAATCAATTAAGCAGTTAATCAATCAAACACAAATAAAACAGTAAAGTAAATCAAACACGAGATTTATAGTGGTTCGACAACTTGTCTACATCCACTCTCACAACACCAGTCGTGAAATTCTTATTAACTCGTCCAATAGAGTAATGTGTTCTTGTAGCTTTAAGTCCCAAGAAATAAGACTTAGATCTTCTCGATAACACTACCAAGTGTTTCTTCGATCTAACTAGCTATTTAACAAGCAACTAACAACTTGATACAGTAAAATAAAACTTCTCTGTCTTCAGTAGTAGCCTTCTTGAATTCTTCACTTGTCTTCCGGCTTCTTTCTGAATTTTCCAACTCTGAGAGTAATTCGCTTGAGTACGTCTTTAATTTGCTTAAGTATATCGAGTTTTAGTAGTCTTGAATCGTTCAATACCATGGGGTATTTATAGACTATCAATTTCAAGAACTTTCAGTTGTGTAACCAACTTTTCTTGAAAACTAACTCATAACTGTTTATCTTTATCCATCCACGCGTTTCTTCAGTTAATTAGTTATTCCTTAACTAACTCTTCAAACTTTATCTTCACACGCGTTTTGAATAACTAACTTCTTCATTCCTTCTTATTGACTTGTCTTGTTGTTGCGCACCTGTCTTATCTGGTTTCAACACTTAGACAAATTCTGAGTCTTCTTCTTACTCTTCTTGTCTTGCGCAGGTCTTCTTCTGTAGACTTCAACAGAACACTAATCTAGTCCTATCATCTAATTTTAACAAGACTATTACATTATATTAAGCTTTATAAAATAGCTTAGTCTACTTAAGAATCTATACAATGAATATATCGATTACACACAAAATAGTATGAGCTTCTATACAATCTTTAATAGCTCAGTAAAAAACCTAAACAAATATAACAAAGTACTTATAAAACGTACTTGTCTATCAAACACTTAAACTTTTCTTTTGAAACATAACTTGTCTTGTGAACTTCTACTGATCTGCTCAAGACGACTTCCATAACTAGACTAGATCAGTCAACACTTAGAAAATATTCAAGTCTACTTCTGGCTTATCAAAACTCATCTTATCTTTTCATCATTTAGGACTTGTCTTAGGATTCATATCCCAACAATTAAGTTTATGCTATTACTCGTACAATAACACAAATTGTCCTTGTAGTAGTATATATTTTGTCTTGTATAATAACTTATTTTGACCCTGTATAAAACATATCCTCAAACACCTTCTTGCGATCCAATTTCATAATATTCTTTCTGTCTCGTAATTATTTGCACCATTTCCTTATTAAAACGTCCCAATATTACTTGCACACTCTCACTATGAAAATACTCCAAAAAATAAATATTCTCTCAACTTCATTTTCTTTTTAAAATTGTCATTCTTTTTTTACCTATATTCTTTACACCTCACTAAATCATCTCTCGTTTATCTTACATCACCAACCACCACTACAAGAAAAAAGGTTTCTAGCATCAAATTTTTTTGATACCAAAGGGTATTGGTATCAAATTTATTTATAATTTACATATGTTATCTATACTCCCGATCCTAAAGACCTTGTGTCAAAAAAGTGTTCTGATACTAAAGGGTAGCCCTTCAGTATTAGAAATGTATAGTATCAATAAATGTTTTCTGATACTAAATGATTGAACTTTTTAGTATCAGAATTGTATTTAGTATCAAATTATAGTTTCAATTTTTTTTGAAGGTTTACAAGATCAGATAAAATCAAATACAAAGATACTTTCCAAATCACTAGATCTTCAAACTAAGACGAATTAAACCGGTGTCACTACCCGCTCCAATCGTGAGAAGTGGGGACGCGAGTGTACTCTATGCCCACGAGAAATGCACAATCCTCTATTTTAACAACGAGACAACCCCACACTAAGGTAGTCTATTGTTATGATAAAAAGGGAAAACAAAAGGACAAAAGCCACCGAGCACCAAAATCCAAAACTTTCAAGTAACCACAGAATTCCAGCAACACAGCAGGGACATAAGCAAACTCCACAAAGGGACTCTATAAGGGGCAGGCTCCACAAAGGGACAATAAACTCCCAAGGGACAGAAAAAATCGGAACCATAGTCAACCCTGCTGACCCCATTGACCTTGAGGCATGTGATGATGCCAAAAAGGGGGAAGATAAGAAGAAGGGGGAAGAGAAGATTTAGGGGGAAGGAAACAAAGGCACTGGCAAGGGGAAAGCCAAAGCACTGGAAATTACTGATGTTATAGAGGAGGAGGATTGCCCCAAGACCAGAAGTGGAAAGTTAAGGAAACCCACTCAGAAGAGAAAGAAACTTGCTGAGATTTCTGACTATGAGAAAAGCAAGAAGTACAAGTCAAGTAAGCCTGATGATGAGGAAGAAATGCAAGAGATGGAAACTCCAACCTTAGTGAGAAGGGAGGATAAGTTACCTGTAAGGAGAGTTGCTCCTGAAGTTGCTGCTGAGCCTGCAAAAGCCAAAACTCCTGGTTTTGAAGAAGTTGCAAACATATTTGCTGAAGGAGCTGGTCAAGATGCAGAGACAAGAAGAGGAGTGAGGAGACTTGTTATTGAAGAAAGAACAAAAATGTTCAAAGATGCTGAAGAGTGCAGGTTGAAGAGGCACAAAGACTTTAATCCAGGAAATTCTAAATCCTACAAGAGTTCTTATGCTCTGATGATGGAGAACAGAGCTAAGAGGAAGTTTGAAACCTTGAAAAGACTCCCTCATACTGATAGTTGGGTTCCTGCTGAACTCAATGGTGCTTGGGAAGAAGCAAATAGAGTATGGGATCATCTCTTCTATGTTGTTAAGAGATGGGGAAATTTTGAAGACATTGATGGTCTATATGAAGGGTTTATAATGGAGAACTATCCAGAACTGTACACAAAAATCTTAGGAGCTCCTCAGAAGGAGAAAGTGATTGTCAAGGCTCCTGAACAGATTTTCTGGTCTCCACCAATGAAGGCTGATGGAAATGGAATTGATAGGAAAGCTATTACTGATGAGTTCGTGCAACTTGTCAAGGATGAAGACTTGATTGGGAAGAATGAAGAAGTCATGGCCTTGAAGAACATACACTTTGCATCGTATGGGCTGACTCCATTGTTCAAGGAACTTCCTACCTTTCTGAAGAAGAAGTCAGATGCAGGCAAGTGATGAAGTTGCTGAAGGTCAAGTCAAGATTCAAACTATCATGAACCTTTTTATCTATGTTATTTTTAATTCTGAACAATTGTTGCTCCTTAAGAGCTAGAACTTACAACTTTCTGCTCTTACTCTGTGCTACTTTATTTGGATGCTATTTATCTATCTTATGCACTGGACAACAATTTTGAGTCTTCTTACTTGTGCTATGTTTGTCTAAAAAAAGGCTCTAACAATTTTTTTTAAAAATGATTCTTGCTTAGATCAAGTTTTATAGAACTCAGATAACTTAGCCCTTTTAGGTTAATAATCTGAATTTATTCTGTGAAATTTTCTAAGTATAGAAAATACATGCTAGTTGTCCTGTTTTTGTCAAATCTACTGAAAAAGAAATCCCTATGGATCTTTTGAAGTAAGTAAGTTTTGGCATCATCAAAAAGAGGGAAATTGTTGGGATATGGTTTATATTAATAAAAGAAAATTTGATTTTGATTAGATACCAAAACCCTAAGTAAAACCCCAAGTATGATGATTTGCCAAAGTCTAGATTTTCAGGTTAGAAAAGCTCGTATATGTTAGGGAGCTTTAATTTTTATTAGATAGATTATTCTTCGAATCTATGACAAATGACCTGAAAGCACAAAGCACATGAAGACAAGTAGCATTGAAGACAAGAAGCTGAAGTGTTATGGAAAAGTGGCATGGACTCATAAAGACAAGTATGCTGAATAACAAAAAGTCAAGTATGATGAATCTAGATATTCATATACTTTGGACTTGGCACACTTATGGTCAAAGACGATGAATGACGAGGCAATTTACCCAGTACGAGGCCGTTAGCGGAAAGGACGGAATTATTCCAAAACAGCCAAAGAATTAGTGCCACCTGTCACTGCGCATAACAAATTATGAGAATGGAATGCAAAATGCAGAATGGACATGAATGCATGTACTATTTGCATGCAGGCCCCTGAACAATTTGAAAGTTCAAATTTATGGATAAGCTTGCTATCTCCACCAACAGATAGTTTTTGCTTCATCTATAAATAGGCCGTATCTTGAATCATTTCGATATTACGGGACACACAGGCCATACACATTCTAGCAATATTTTAGCATTCAAAAGTATTCAAAACACTCGAGAGATAAAAGCTTTTAAGCATATTCGTTTGTGAGTGTTATCTTTAGTCCCCACTAGGCAAGCTTATTGTTTTATTATCCAGAGCCTAGAAAGTGATATCCTAGCCTTTACAATTGTTCTTAAACTGTAAAGGATATCACACTTAGTTGGTACAAGAACAAAACCCTACTTTCACCTTCAGAGATAGTTTGAGAGTATTGTTGAGTTCGTAGAAGTGTTGAGAGTATTGCAACGAGAGAAGGTTGTAAGAAATCAAGAGAAGAGAAGAAGAAGAAGTATAGTGCACCTTGGCACTGTAAAAGTAAGTTAATTCCAAGAGATTAATGAATTATCCTATTAAATTAGGAGAGTGGATGTAGGAGCAGTTTAGCCTCCGAACCACTATACGTCTTGTGTTCTTATTTACTGTATTTATCTTCTTGCTTAAGCTTTTGCATTGTTATAATTGCTTATTGCTATTTGGTAACTTCGTACTTAAGTGAATTTTATTCAAGGAGTATAATAGGGCCTATCATTTATTCCGCATACAAGTTGCCTACTGTTAAGTTCTGTTAGAATATTCTATTTGGTATTTTCATAGGACTTGACATACTGTGTAACTTATTTGACTTTGATTATTTGTGTTGTTTTAATTGCAAAAGATTTTGAAAAACACATACACGTGTATTCCCCCCTATACACGTGTCACACTCCTTTTGGGACCAACAATATATTATCAATTAATTTGTTTATTAATTATGTGAGGATAAATTTGTAATTTTATAATTATGTATTTAAAATTATTAAATTTAATTTAAAAGTGCGATAGGGCGACAAAAAATGATAATAAGTGCAATGTAAGGCGATGGATTCTGCGACACCAAGTGCAACAGGTAGCAGGTTATCAAATATAAGCCATTAGATTTCAGATCCGATGGCTCACATTAATGGACTGTTGATAGTTTGAGCGACACCTGGATTATCCTTAGAAGACCCCATGTTTTATATTCTTATAAGTTCTTAAAGAATTCGGATAAACAACTAGATTGAGAAATCTTGTTGAATAGACGAATTACTACATACTGAGAACAGTATTGTTTACTGAGTAAAATTCATAATCATAAGAGTTGAGTATAAACTTATTAAAGGCTCACATTAATATTCATACTGAGAGTACTAAGCTTATCTCATATAAGAAGAGTACTATATAAGAACACTATTTCTGCATTATAACTCTGATGTTTTAGAAAAAGTTTGAAAAGTCTATTCACCCCCTATAGACTTTTAGACTCGTTCTAATCTAATCTCAACTGCCTGGGACCAACAAGTGGTATCAGAGCAGTAGTTCCAAAAGGACTGCTGTTTCTAGATTACCAAGAAGACTTTGAGGGAAAGTCTTATTGTCCTACTTCGAATTGATCCTTGAATTTTACTTACTAATCAGTTTCTGTACTATCTTTGATCTAATTGCTATATCTAATCTTATCTGTCCTTAAACATGGAAACTAATGCTACAAAACTGCCAAAGTTTTCAGTTTCAAACTACGATTACTGGAAGCTACGTATGGAGGCAATCTTTAGATCCACTCACGACTTGATGGTGTTTGTTGTAAGGGATGGTCCAATTGTCACTATGACGCCAAACACTGCTACATTGGATCCGTCTAAAGCTGTTGGTGTAATGGTACCTAAACCCAAGTTAGATCTCACTATTGATGAAATGAGACAGAATAATTTGGATAGCATAGCTAAAAACTTCATTTTACATACACTGCCTAACGAGTATCTAGGCAAGGTATTAAAATGTAACTCGGCTAAGGAAATGTGGGATAAATTAGCTGTCCTTTGTGAAGGCACTAGCCTGATCAAGGAGAGTAAGGTATCTACTGCCGTCCAAAAATTCGAATCATTCAAGATGAAAATTGGTGAATCTATTGACCAGTTGGATGCTCGATTTACTCGCATTACTAATGATCTTGAAGTTCTTGGTAAGAAGTACACACTAGAGAGATAAATCTTAGAATCCTTAAGTCGTTAGATGAGAGGTGAAAGATGATAAAAATGATTATCAAAACACCTCAGGACATAGACACCTGGAACACTGGAACTCTCTTTGAAACTTTAAAATTAAAAGCCCATGAATATGAGCTTAATGAGGAAGATCCAGTAGCAGGTAGCGATCATGACAAGACAACCTCCAAGAACATTGCCTTCAAAGCCTCCTCCTCTAGAAACTCCAGAATTTTTAAGTCCAAGCCTTCTAGCATAAAAGATGAGTTAGATGAATCTGACCTTAGTCTTAAGGATCAGATGAGTTTGATGATTAAGAAGTTTAATAAGCTGAATAAGAGATATAGTAGGTATAAGCGTTTCTATAAGGACTATAAAGGTTCCAATAACAAGGACTCTTCTGGGACCAGAAGAGACCGAAACTCTTCTAAAAGAAAGGATGAGGTTTCCAATGAGAAAAGAAGAGGTAGGAGCTCAGGTGATAGAAACGATAGACCTTCTTCAGATAAACGAGACAAAAAGCGGGATCACTCTCCTATTAAAAAGTCTACTAATGATCCTTTGTGTTATAAATGTAATAAGCTAGGTCATTACATTTATGAGTGTCCTGACCTAAGCTCGGAGGACAGAGAAGAAAGAAAGGCAAGACGGGATCGAAGGTATGCCAGGGGTAAGAAGGCACTGTTGGTACACAATGATTCTGATTTGGAATCAGATGAGTTACCATCGTCTTCTTCTGATTATCCCTCAAGTAACGAGAAAGAAGTCCTCATTGCAGATGATGGAATAGCTCTAATGGCAAAGATAGAGCCTGAAGTATCTTCTGCTACCTCTTTTCGTACTTGTGACAGTTCTAATTCTGATTTAAGTGACACTGCTGATAGTGGTGTAGGGAGTAGTCTTCATCATTCCACTGGAGTGACTGAAGAAGACCTCCTATTCGCTAATAAAGCATTCATGGAAGTCAGTGATGAGAACATTTCTTTAAAACAAGAAATCATTAGTCTTCGTGAGGCACAGTCTAAATCAGATCCTAATCTAGCTACCTTGAATGTGCGCCTATCAGAAGAGTTGTCTCAACTTAAAGATAAGTACACATTCATTGATAAGCTATATCAGGGTATGCTTAAAACTCAAGCCATAGAGATAAATGAGTTCAATGATTTAAATATTAAGTATAAAAAATTTGAAGAACGAAATAGATTCTTAGAAGCTGAAGTACTGAGCTTGGATCTAAAACTAGCTGATATGATTAATTTTTCAAAGATTAATCAACAATTGTCAGTTAGGTATAGATCACCAGCTGACAAGAGTGGGTTGGGTGCTGATGTACCTAGCTCATCTACTTCAGTAGATAAGAACACTAATGGTGCTAGCTCAAGTTCTTTACCTATTGATAAAAGTAAAAGACCAATGGAATATGATAACGGTACACAACATAAGATCACTACTAAAATACAGTCTAACTACATACCTCCCACTTTTAAGAACAGTAAAATAAAATCTGTAGTAAGACCAGTACAACCTAGACCTTTTCAGCAAAGATATACCCAACTGAACAGATCAGAACAGGTAAAGTATCAACACAAGTATACTCAGTAGAGTAGGCCTAGACATGTACAGTCAGGTTGGAACTAGCCAAAACCTCGTTTCATAAGGCAGTCTCAGCTGTATTTAACCAAACCTAAAAGGTATGTACCCCCTTATCATACTCAATCTATCTTATATCCTCCTCCTTTATCATATGACATTGTTAGAGAGGATAGACCAAAACGGATATATATGCCATATGGTCCATATACTTTTAGACCATATTCGAACTATCACAGATCTACTGTTCTTACTCAAAAAGAGGTTGAACCAAGAAAAGGTTACCTGAGAAGGGTAGACACAAAGTCTGCTGATAGATCTGATAAGGTCAATAAAGTATTCTTCTATGATCGAAAGGGTAAGAAATTAAAGAGGTCTCAATTGTTTAAAACTTCAATGTACATCTGGATTCCTCTTAATGCTACTAACCCTCCAGGACCCCAGTGAACAAAAGGGTACCTAAATTATTTAATCACCATTGCAGGGTCGAGTTGATCTTTATAGAAAATGTGGTTCTGTGGGAGAAACTTGGTACATAGACAGTGGTTGTTCACACCACATGACTGGTACCAAGGAACTCCCCACTAACTATCATGAGCAGGAAGGCCCTAAAGAAATCTTTAGTGATAGTTCCTTGGCCACTACAAAAGGCTTCAGATTCATAAGGAATGGTGATGTTGAGATTCAAGACGTCTCATATGTACAAGGTTTGAAGTATAATTTGCTTTCAGTTTCACAATTTTGTGACAGAGGTTATAAAGTGAATTTTAAAAGCACAAAATGTGAAATTATTGATAAAAGAACGCAAACAATTCTACTTGTTGGCATCAGACAAGGCAGCGTATATATAGTGAATTGAAATAGTTGTCCACGGGATGCTTGTCTTCTTACTAAAAGTCATAAAGAGATCAGTTGGCTATGTCACAGACGCCTATGCCACATGAAATTTAAGATTATTAATATGATAGCAAGAGATTACCTTGTTGAAGGTATTCCCAATGAGATCTATTACAAATCACAAGTATGTGATGCCTGCCAAAAAGGTAAACAGGTAAAGGTTTCTTTTAAATCAATTCCTACCCTCTCAACTAGTAGAGTTTTAGAACTCTTACATATGGATCTCCATGGTCCTATTAAACCTCCAACATTGAATGGTAGGAGATACACCCTTGTTGTGGTTGATGATTACTCAAAATTTACATGGGTAGTATTATTACACAAGAAGAGTGACACTCAGACCCAACTACCAGATTTTTTGAAAAGGTTACAAGTTGAGAAGGGACAGTCAATTGTCAAAATTCGAAGTGACAAATGAACTAACTTTATAAATTCTTATATAAATGAATACTGTTCTAAATCTGGAATTCAACACTTGACTAGTGCAATAAGGACTCCACAACAGAATGGTGTTGCTGAAAAGAAGGAATCGAACTTTAAAAGAAGCTTGTAGAGCCATGTTAGCAGAGTACAACACTCCACAAAAGTTCTGGGCAGAGGCAATCAATACTGCCTGCCATACCCAGAACAGAAGTGCTCTCCATAAGGTTCATGATAAGACACCTTATGAGGTATGGAAATGTAGAAAACCAAGAGTTTCATATTTTCATATCTTTGGATGTAAATGTTTCATTCACAACAATGGGAAGAGCAAGGTACAGAGGTATGTCCATAATAGGCTCTGATGTGTTGAGGTCTCTCGTTCAGCCTCTATGTTGTCAACAACTGGTGGATATGCAAGGTACGGAGGTATGTCCATAATAGGCTCCGCCTCATCGAGGATATGGCTCGTCTCATTATAGTACTCCAACAATGAGGCTGCACTAGTTGTTCTAGTCTGACGTTGACAAATTCTAAAACGAGAGAACATTTGAATCTGCAAGGAAAAAAATAAGTGGAGTTTTATATATGTATATATTATTTTATTCCATATTGCTACGAACATAAATAAATGAATGAACTTGTACCACTTGATCTCTTAAAGAAGTCCTTGGTGGCTGGACCCCCTGAACCTCCACGGTGTACTCATTAGGGGAAATTATACGTCGTGTAATTCGATGGTACCACTGCATATAATCATTGGTTACAGAAGTTCTACCATTGATGGGACGAGTTAGTCTAAAAGGGCTTCTACTATTCCACTATTCAATCCAAACATTATGTACATGAGCCCAGTTGCAACCCTCCCGCCCTTTCCGATTGACGAAGTGCAACGACACATGATGATTGTCTATCACACGTGGAATGCCTTGGATAAAACCGAATTGCCTCAGCACTCGATTCGGGTGATGCATCTCCACTATACTAACATTGATTAGTGGACATTCTGACATCCAATTCCAATTGAGACAACGGGGTGAAAGACTTGATATCTTTGACGAATCCATGTCGTAAGGTTGCCACTCAAACTGCATAAAAAATTACTTATTTTTAAGTTTAGCAAACCATCAAATATGTTACGTGATATGAGATAATTGCTTACTTGTGAGTCTATCAAACGATCAAATATGTCTCTATATACACAAATAGAGTTTCTCACACTTCTAGTATGGTCATGATAGCTACTCCACTTATAATTTATATATAACACAATAAGTATAAATAAATGTATTTTATGTATAAAAAACATACCTAGACCCATACGGAGCAAATCCCAAACAACGATTGTTCGCATCGAACATTGGCCCTGTTACAAGCATATTACGTATATTCAAAGGTTGAATAACGTTTATTCTCGTCCATGCCCAAATCTGCAATTAGAATGAAATATTTAAAAAAATATTTACAGTATAAAATGAATATATAAAAAGTTGTTATATATTAACAATTACCTGTAATAAGGACAATGCTCCAGAAATGGAATTCACACGAGCGTTTGCAGCCTTACATAGCTCTCTATATAGGACGGGCCAATACTGCACTTCCCCAACAATAGGTTCCAGCTCTCGTTACATCCTCTAAAAAATATAAATATAACAATCGAACAGAAGACCGAGAGGAGTCGGGCATCATTAAACTACCCAACAGTATAAGCGCGCATCCTCGTGCATACTGATCAACACGCACTTGTGGTGTATTCCAGTCAATATGTTGACGCCTGAGGTGCTCTATAATTGAACTCATGTTGATCGCATTGGTAGTCCTCATCTCTCCCTGAATTGGCCGAAACCCTAGCCAAGTGTTAATATATCTCTGCCATTCTGTTGGTGAGTGTCTCAATTCCGGACATATAATTGGCTCTCCCTCTATCGATAGCCCCCATAAAATAGCCACATCTTGTAATGTTATAGTGGCCTCCCCGATCGGAAAGTGGAAGGTGTGTGTCTCTGGGCGCCATCTTTCCACTAGTGCAGTAATAAGATAAGGATCCAATTTCAAAGGTCCACATCTAAAAGGACCGTAGAGGCCCATTTTCTCTAACACGTCTATCACTCGAGGGTGGAGTTGTACATCCTCTGGATCAGCATTTTCCCTATTGGTCCATAAGATATTTACAACTCCTTGATAGATTGTCAACACATTATCAATTTGATTGGCGTTGACGTAAATGGTGCCAGGACGATGTGAAGCTTGTTCATTTAATACATACTCCCTCCGTCCCGTGATTATTTGCACACTTTCCTTAACGAGCGTCCCAACATTATTTGCCCACTGTAAAAAAGGAAATAACTCACATAATTTTTACCAATATTACCCCTCCTTTATTTTACTTGGGCCCACAACTTAACTCAATTTATAACTTTAGTCAAATCTCCACCCACTTTAGTTAATGAATTACCAATAATACCCCTCCTTTAATCTACCATCCACATCACTATATTCCATTGTCTTAATTTCCGTGTCGGTCAAACTATGCACAAAATTCTGGGACGGAGGGAGTAATTATCTTCTGGTCCCATACGAATATTCTCATTTTCCATCCTGAAAATTGTGTACATAAGTATTTAATGAAAAAATATAAAATTGAGTAAAAATAGTCATAATCACATTAGGCACCAAATAATATTAATACAATTAATATTCATCCTATAAAAATCAATTCTAACAATTAAATAGTGAATTTTATTATTGAATTATTCCAAATTATAACTACAAGTTACAACTGAGCCCGATAAGTTTTTATTTTTTAAAAGCGATCTATGACATCTTTATTAAAAATTTGTAAAAATAAGTCTTTCTCCATAAATTTTTTAGCATCAATTTCATTTAAGTAACTTAAAATTTTAATAAATTTAAATTATAATAAAAAAAATCGAGAAAGAGGGTTTTGTGCTGCTCTTAATTATTACTATTTGTTAAGAGTGAAAACAGATTTTTATTAAATTCTTCTTTTATAATATATTTTTATTAGTAATTTATTAGTGAATGGTATTATTTTTCTGCAAGCATGCATACGCAGGTATAACTCAAGATCATCGATATCATTTTATTTTGTTTCACTCCATGCAACACTATTTAATTTATTGATACATATCATGTAAAATAATAATTAATGTGTCATAATAATAAAGATGATATATGTTAAATATGAAGTGAAATAGAGGAATTGATGTAAAATTAGAGTGTTTCAATTGTTTTTTACTTTTTACCTTTGAAATTAAACCCCATAGGCATGGGGGCATAGATTGACCTTTCAATCATCCAAATCCAATTTCCATTTTCATTTCCATTTCCATTACCATTTCCATTCAAATATATAGACATAGGGACGATGGTTTTCCAACTTCCCTTCCCTTTTTATCTCTTCCACCAGTTGATGAAAAATCAATATTATAATAATAACTATTAATTAGATTTAAGTATTTAACATAAGTATATGATTTGATTTACTACTTTAATTTATTTATTATCAATACTCAATAAAAAAAAAATATAAACATCAAAGAAATAAAATAAGGGTATGTCTATATATTTAATTTTTTTTAATGAAATAAAATACCTGAATATGTTCTATTCTTCAAATAAATGGTCCTTTTGTTGATTCTATGTTCGAAATCCGTAAGCAAATTAAACAACCTGAGAAGAGTAAAAAAAATAAAATTTAAACAAATATAATAAACTACGTAATACATAAAAAATAAATTTGCATATATATACCTCAAGTTGTAATATACCTCAAGTTGTAGGTGTGAATAAATTTTTTACCAAGTTTACAAGTGCATGATAATTGATATGTAAGGAGATTTTTTTTTTTTTTTAAATTGTGTCTTCAACACAAACGGGAGAAGATGGAGAATGGAAGAATATATGTGGGGGAGTAATGAAGGGGAGTGGGGAGGTGGGGTACATTAATAACGGTAGTTGAAGGGGGAGTGGGATAGCATAGGGGTCAAACATACAGAGGCGCAACTGCAAGAATTGACTCTTTTAAAATATTTTTTTTTTTAATTTTTTTCGAACAGAGCGTAAGCACGCCCGACACGCTTGTCCTATCCCTGACAGTAGCACTACTACTAAACATGACTCTCTTTAAATATATATATATATATATATATATATATATATTTTCATTAATTTAATAAGTAATTTAAAAAACATGTCAGACGCGCGATTGTGGAACCCGACGGTGACTATTTTGAAAAACTCTCCCGTTTTTGTTACATTTGCAATACACGTTTTAAAAAATGTTATATACAAAAAAATTTGCCACCAGAATTGGCATCATAACAACAATTTGGGACCGCAAGTCTACTTTTGCAATTTAAGGAAAAACTCATGCTGAAATGCTAAATAACTAAACTAGAAACATAGTAAACTAAATAACCCGGCCCATAAACTATTTAACTAAGCCCAACCCAACATATTAAATAATGCCCATCTCATTTTCTTCATTCAATTAGGCCCATATCATCCAAACAACCTTTCTCCTCTTTTAGAACATTGATGCGTGAAAGTGAAAGTACCAAAGTACTTTCTTCTTCTTCTTCTTCACAAAGCTTATCCTCCAATGGTGAATCCATGACAGTTTTGCACTTAAGGAAAAACTGAAGTCGCTAAAGTCATAAATCATGTAATGGAATCGTGAATCTTTTGGTGATATTAATCAGAATATTGAAGTCAGAAGGCAGTCCATATGGGAATTAGATACTATTGACGATACATTAGGTCTTGAAAAGACCGAAATCATTAGGAGAAATGAAGAGAGGACAATACTTTTTACCGAGATCAAGAAGAAAGATAACTTATTAGCCTATAAATCGAGATGTAAATGGATCAATGAGGGCGATTCCAACACAAGATTCTTTCACAATTTCATCAATAAGCGCCGAAAAAGCAGTGAGATTACGGGAATCATGATTGATGGAGAATGGAGGGAAGATGTTGGAGAAGTCAAGGCATGAGTTTTTGAATACTTCTGAAGGCACTTTAGCGCCGAAACATGGAGTAAACCCTCTATTGATGCTGATATTTTTCCAAAGAAAGTTTTTGAAGCTGATAACAACATGCTAACTAGCCCATTCCTTGAAGATGAAATTAAGGCAGTAGTTTGATCGTGTGAAAGCTCGAAAAGTACCGGTCCCGATGGATTCAACTTCATTTTCGTAAAATAATTCTGGGAGGTAGTGAAAGGGGACATTGTGGGATTCATCAACGAATTCCATCAGAATTGAAGGCTAGTTAGAGACATTAATCCATCTTTCATAGTGTTAATTCCAAAGGGAGAAGAGGCTCTAAGATTTGAAGACTACAAACCGATTTCACTTATTGGTAGTGTATATGTTGGGATATGAATCCTAATGTAAGTCATAATTGATGATGAGAAGTAGTTTTGATAAGCTAAAAGTAGACTTAAATATATTTCTAAGTGTTAACTGATCTAGTTATGGAAGTCGTCTTATGAACAAGATCAGTAGAGTACAAAGTACAAAAGAAAGAAAGAAAAGACAAGTACGTTTTATAAGTACTATGTTGAGTTTGTATAGGTTTTATGATGAACGAATAAATGATGTATATAAGCTCATATGTTTTCACAGTTTATATTGATGTATAGATTTAAGTTGACTAAGCTGGATTTATAAAGCTTAAAGTAATGTAATAGTCTTGTTAGAATCAGAGTGATATGACTAGTTTAGTTCTATAGATTAGTTCTTCATAGAAGTCTACTGCTGAGAGACAAGAAGACTTGAGAAGACAAGATAAGTAAAGAGAAGACTGAAGAATTGTCTAAGTATGGAAGACTAGACAAGTCAAGTGTGAAAAGAAGGAAGGTTACTTAAGTCAGAAACGCGTATAAAGATAAGATCGTATATTGAAGAGTTAGTTATGGAATAACTAATTAATTGAAGAAACACGTGGGAGGATAAGAAGAAATTGTTAGAAGTTAGTTATCAAGAAAGTTAGTTGGATAACAAACTGTTCTTGATTTCTGGAAGATTATAAATAGTCGACGACATTCAACGTTGGAGACTACTGAACGTTTAAAGACTACTGAAACATTGAGATATACTAAGCAAGTATTGAGAGATATTCAAAGAAAAAGAAACTCACAGAGTTCGGATTCAGAAAGTTCAAGCCAGGAGACAAGTCAAATTTGAAGAAGGCTACTACTGAATTTAAGAAGTTTTTCATTACTGTTTGTTTTGTTCAAGTTGTTAGTTACTTGTAAAATAGCTAGTTGTTAGATCGAAGATATATCTGGAGATATAATCGAGAAGATCGAAGTCTTATTTCTTGGGACTTAAAGCCACAAGAACACACTACTCGAAGAGAAGAGTTAATAAATTTCACGACTGGAGTTGTGAGAGTGGATGTAGACAAGTTGTCGAACCACTATAAATCTCGTGTTGATTTACTTTACTGTTTTATTTGTGTGTGATTGATTACTTGTTAATTGATTAATACTGCATATATAATAGACAAGTTAAGTGTTCATAACAGAAGTTCATATTCGAAGTATTAGTTGAGTATAAATTTGTTGGGCTCATTGATAAATCTGATAATTCCGCATTGTGTGCTTTGATATTTTTAAAGATTTTGAAAAGTCTATTCACCCCCTCTAGAAGTTTTCTTAGCTTACTCAATTTTATCAACTCAACTAGAGACCTACAAGTGGTATCAGAGCAGTAGTTCATTGGACTGCTGTTTCTTGATAACCTCTAAAAGACTTAGGTGAAGTCTTGGTTCTTGATTGTACTTATTCATATCACTGTTCTTGAATTACATGTATCTTTGATCTAAACTGCATTCTACTAATCTTCTTGACATCATGTCTTTGAAAATAAGTGCTAACAAACATCCTAAGTTTTCTATCCAGGATTATGACTACTGCAAACTGAGAATGTAGACGATTTTCAGTTCGACTCATGATCTTATGATCTCTGTTGTTCAAGACGAACCAATCACGACTATGGTGTCGAACACTGCCACTCTGGACAAATCAAAAGTTGTTGGAGTACCTGTCCCCAAACCTAGGTCAGAATTAACTTCTGAGGAAATGAGACAGAACAACCTGGACAGCTTGGCTAAAAATTATATTTTACATACCCTTCCTGTTGGTCCTTGGTGGAGTATGACACAAGTGTATGGGGGGGGGGGGGGAATGCACTTGTGTATGCAAATTCTTTTCTTTTTAACAAATTGGTCTTATCAGGCAGGTTGTCTCACAACAAGCCTGAGTGTGAACTTTGATAGATACTTGTCCTACTTATTACTATTAAGTGATCAGTTGGCTAAATATCTAAAAGAGTTGCTAAGTGCGGAATGTGGTTGGCCTTTGACTCAGATAAATACTCCAAGTTAATTTCTGAAAAGATACAATTATCAGGGACTTTGTCCAAAACAGTTTTTCTTAACTTACTGAGTTTTGCTTCTTTAAAATATGATCGAATGTCACTACAAAAAAACTGAGATTTAGAGACGGATTAAATACCATAAACATTGTATCTAAACAGGTTAGAAACGGATTTTGGAACCATTTTCTATCTGTTCCTAATCGCATGGTATCTAATGTTATGAACGGTTTTCTAAATTCCGTTTCTAATAAGAGACGGACTTGAAACCATTTTTTTCGGTTTATAATGAGAGACGGATTTTGACACCGTATATTCTCGTATCTAAACGATGAACGACCCGTTTTATATCCGGGTCAAAATTCCGTTTCAAATGTCGTTTCGTCTCTAAATCCGTATCTAAACGATAAACGACCCGTTTTACATCCGGGTCAAAAATCCGTCTATAATTTCGTTCTTAATTAGAAACGACGTTTTGTCGTCTCTAAATTCGTATCACAAGGCAAAATTTCGTTTCCAAGCCTTTAAAATCCCCATTCCAAGCCCGAACCCGACCCGACACCCATCCCACCCTACCATGCAACCACCCCCCTCTCCAATTATTTAATCCCCATTCCAAGCCCGAACCCGACCCGACACCCATCCCACCCTACCATGCAACCACCCCCCTCTCCAATTATTTAATCCCCATTCCAAGCCTTAATCCCAATCCCACCAAGCCCGAACCCGACCCGAACCCACACCGTCCCAGCCCGACACCCATCCCACCGTCCCAGCCCGAACCCAACCCACCTTGCAACCACCCCCCTCCAACTATTTAATTGACCTTTTTTGTGGTCTATATGGGAATTGAACCCAGGTGGGCAAGTGTCTATTATTGAGCATCTGCCACTGGGACAGATAACTCTTTTGTTTTATCTTTTAATATTAATTGTATATGTGTATTAATTTTTTTTTTAAATGTATTCAAATTGTAACTTTTAAATTTATAAATGTAATTTTTTTATTAATTTCTAAAGATTGTAATTACTCACTACCGTCAATAAGCTGTAAAATACTAAGAACTATGCATAGTTTAGACACTTTATTTTATTATATTAGTTTAACATATATAATTAATTTATTAATTTGTAACTTTAAATAAAATAAAAAATTGTTATTGAATAATTTCAATGGTAAAAGTCGATCTTACTTTATAAATTCAAATAAATTAATTAAATTACATTTAATCTTTTGCTAATTTTTTTTTAAAATATTGTTATTAATTTTACAAATTTTATTATTTAAAATTTTGCACTTTTATTAAGTGCTAAAGTTAAATTAAATTTTAAAAATTGGGTTCGAACATGTGAGTTGTAACGATTTTTATTAAATTATGCGTTTATACTATATAGCACTAAATTATGCGTTTATCCTATATAACTGGACTTAATTACACATTGTTTTTATTAAATTATGCATTTATCAAGTACACCGTGTACTTGAGTACTCAACAGCTCTACCCTGAATAGTATCTGGTGTACTTGAGTACACAACAGCTCTACCCTGAATAGTATCCTATATAACTGGACTCAATTACACACTGTTTTTATTACAGTAGTATACTTGACACACTTAAATGACAAATACAAACGGATCATACCTTTATATCTTTTGGCAAATACAAACGGTTCATGGGTTATATGGGTTGGGTTTTTAAACAAGACCCATCTATTTGACCCCCATTTTTTACGAGTTCACCACCAAATTCTACTTACTACTTGAATGGAAATTTTCATTTAAAAAAATTATCTTAAAAATAATTAGAAAAAAATAAATAAAAGGGTTGGATTTTTAAACAAGACCCATTTATTTGACTCCCATTTTTTGCGAGTTCACCACCAAATTCTACTTACTACTTGAATGAAAAATTTCATTTAAAAAAATTATCTTAAAAATAAATAAAATTTTTGTTGAAGGGAATCGATCCCCCCTCCGGTTAAAGAAAATTTAACAAAGTTAACCAACATGCTAGCGTCCTTAAACATGGCATATTTTCGAAATATATATATTAACCCACTTTTAAGAGGCATACTTTCGAGATAAATATATTAAACCCACTTTTAAGATCTATATTTTAAATGGATCCAGTTGCAAATAATTGTAATGTATAGTGTTGCAAATAATTGTAATTTATAGTAGACGAATTGATAAGTAAATAAATTGATATATTATAATAAAGGCTTGAGATGCACAACTTACCTTGTCAATCTTGATGGTTTGTGTCACTCACTTTCGATTCACAGACGTTCTTCCATTACCGAGATTGAAAGAAATTTATAGTAGGCAAATTGATAAGTTATATTATAATAAAGGTTTGAGATGCATAACTTACCTTGTCAATCTTGATGGTAGAGACAATGTTATTATTGTATAGTAGACAAATTGATAATAGTAGGCCAATTGATGATAAGTAAATTGATATATTATAATAAAGGCTTGAGATGCACAACTTACCTCGTCAATCTTGATGGTAGAGACAATGTTATTATTGTATAGTAGGCAAATTGATAATAGTAGGCCAATTGATGATAAGTAAATTGATATATTATAATAAAGGCTTGAGATGCACAACTTACCTAAGAGACGTTCAGTTATCAAGATTGAAAGAAATTTATATAGTAGACAAATTATATTATAATAAAGGCTAATAAAGGCTTGAGATGCATAACTTACCTGGTCAATCTTGATGGTAGAGACAATATTATTATTATTGACAAACGTTTTTTAGTTAACGATATTGAAAGAAATTCATGAATTATTGTCATAAGTCATATATTATATATATTGTCATATAAAATATATTTCCATATAAAAGATATGAAATATATAACATAATATTATTATAATATCTATATTTATTATATAAACTTATTTTCAAGAATGGACAAAAATTGACCTATTATTAGATAGGGATTAGGTACGACCATATTTTCAAGAATGGAAAAAAATTGACATATTTTTAGATAGAATTTAGGTTTAATTTCCCTAAAATATATTTTTCAAAAATTTAGTAAAATTAATTTCTATAAATTAGATTTAACGTATCTCTAAGCCCTTCATTGATTTTCAATTTTTATTTCAAGTTCATTTTGACATAAAAATGATTTTTGATTTTTATCTCAATTGATCTTATTCCCTATTTATGGAGACTATTTTACAATTAACAATGCTTCACGTATTTATACTTTTTCTAAGTGGATGATAGAATTATTTTTTAATCTAAAACTTTTTAAAAAATACTATACAAGTTTCTTGATAAGTCTTAATAGTAATTTTATAAAGATTTATAAACTTTTAAAAATTAATGAATGACTCTTTTTTTTAATCTAACACGTACGTTGATTAGAGAATCAATTCTTAGAATATTTTCACTAGTTTATACTTTAAATTGATGATAGAATTATTTTTTAATCTATTTTTTTTTTTAAAATAGTATACAAATTATAAAAATTATTCAATAATATCTCCTTTTTTTAATCTAAAATTGATATATATATTGTCATATGGAATTGAAGATATAATATAATATTATTATTATTATAATATATATATATATATATCCTAAAATATAACTACATAGTATTATTCTAACATTTATATTTATGCGATACATAGAAGATATATTAATTAATTTTTTTTATTTTTACTATTTATTAATTAAATAAAAAAGTAAATAAATTAATATAACTCAATTCACCCGTCCATATTCTTTCATTCTCAATTCTCTCATTCTCAATTAGATACAGATTAGAAATGGTTAGATTCCGTATCGCAAATTTCGTGTTCCACCTTATCTCGTTTTATATCGGGGAGAAAAAATTGATTGTTTAGAGACGGTGATATCCGTATCTAAAACTTTCTAAATTGAAAGTAGTGTATCTAATCCGTATCTAAAACTTTCGAAACTAAAAGTCGTATCTAATCTGTTTATAATGAGAGACGGTTTTATTTTCGGTTTCAAATCTCGATTTTTTAACAAATTCGTATCTAATCCGTATCTATTAGAGACGGATTAGGTGTCCGTCTCAAAATTTCGGTATCAAAATCAGGCTTTTTTTGTAGTGTGTAAGTGCAATAAAGAATGCAGTAAGTAAATGGCACACAAGTTTATAGTGGTTCAGAGACTCAAGCTCCTACATCCACTTTCCCTGATTGAACAGGATAATTCCTTCACAATGGAATTAGCTTGTTTTATAGTGCCAAGGTGCACTGATCAACAACACTCTCTTAGTTCTTTGATCCCTAGGATAATCTGAGTCCTAGTGCTCAATCTCTCCGAGTTAAGACTGTGTTTCACTATAACAGTCCTTAACTCCTCACTTCTACAACAAACACTCTCTTCACTAAATGAGATAAGGGTTTGAGGTTTGGTTCCAACTAGTAGAGATATCCTTTACAATAAGAACAGTGTAAAGGCTTAGGATATCTCAATGCTAAGCTTTGGATGTTTACAAAGATTGGCTTAGCTAATTGAAGTGATTCAGGAAACTTGAGATTCTGAAGAACAACTTGGTTTCCTTTGAAAGCTTGATGATAGTTTGATAGCTTGTAGTTGGATTATGAATCCCTTTGATCACTTCTGTATTTATAGACAAATTTGAACAACTAACCGTTGGAGGGATAGAAATTCAAATATGTCTATTTGCAGCACCATTGAAACGGCTATGAAGCTTGGCATCCTTTTATCCACTGTGTAAAAGGGCTCTTCAATGGTTGCTTGAATGAATGTGTTGACTTCTGAAAAATGCGGCTGAGAAGACTTGTGTCAGATTCCAAATATGCACATTTCCCAAGGTTGATTTGTGGCAAACTCTACACTCAACCAATGGTCAGATGGGACAAGCTCCCTGAACATTCCTGCTGCAATTTAGAATGTTCCAACATTCATACAATGCTTCACTCTTTAATGCTTTAAGTCTTCAATGATTGGTTCAGGCATGATTGGCAATAAATGCTTCATTGAATGTGTCTTCTGTGAGCTTTGGCATTCAATGCTCTTGATCATTTGTACTTCAACTGTTCTGATCATTTGCATTTATGAGCATTGCTTTAATGTTCTTGATCTCTTCAGCTCATTTGTCCACTTGGTCAGCTTGTCCTGAAAGTTCAGCAACTTTGGCCTAGAGGCTAAACACTTATCAAGCTGCCTAACATTTCGGCTTTGGACAACTACCCTGAACTCTAAAATCTCACAATATTCCTGAGATTTTTAACTTAAGCATTCTACTTACTCAAGTGTACTGAGACAACTTGCCTGAACTAGACTTGAGCATATCTCAACTAATCTGAACATCATCAATCAGGGGTTTTGGTATCTAAATCAAAATCATTTTATTCCCAACACTTCCCAATGAGTATCTTGGGAAAGTATTAAAATGTAAGTCAGCCAAGGAAATGTGGGATCGACTTGCTATTATTTGTGAAGGGACCACCCTGATCAAAGAAAGTAAACTTTCCACAGCTGTACAGAGGTTCGAATCATTTAAGATGAAGGCTGGTGAAAATATAGACCAGTTAGATACTCGTTTCACAAGAATTATGAATGATTTGGAAGTGCTTGGCAAGACATATACTGTTCGTGAAATAAACTTGAGAATTCTTAAGAGTCTTGATGCTAGATGGAAAATGGTCAAAATGATCATTAAGAATACTCAGGATATAGATAAGTGGTCAGCAGAGACAATGTTCCAAACTCTCAAAGCTCACGAGTTCGATCTAGATGAGGATAATCCTATTGCCAGTAGTGATAGAGAGAAAACTGTGTCGAAAAATGTTTCCTTTAAGTCTACTTCGTCTAGGAGCTCTAGAGTAGCTAAGTCGAAATCTAAGACTAAGTTTGCTAGTGTTAGAGACGAGTTAGACAGGACTGATCTAAGTCCGAAAGATCAGGTGAATCTTATGGTTATAAAGTTCGACAAGTTAAACAAGCGTTACGGTAGATATAATCGATTTTACAAAGACTTTAGAGGTTCTGCTAACAAGGACTCGTCTGAGACCAGACGAGATCGAAACTCATCCGAAAGGAGAGATGAGGTCTCGTAAGAAAACAGACGAGATAGGAACTCTGAGGATAGGAAGATTAGACGTTCTGATAGACGAGATAAGAGAAGGGATAATTCTCCTGTGAAAAAGTCTACTAACGATCTATTATGCTATAACTGTAAGAAACCAGGTCATTACATTTACGAATGTCCAGACCTGAGCACTGATGATCGAGAAGAACGAAAAGTAAGAAGGGAACGAAGATACAAAAAGGCTAATGATGACTCTGAAACGGATTCAGACGAGTTACCATCGTCTTCATCTAGCTACCCATCTAATCATGAAGAAGAAGAAGCGTTCATAGTGGATGATTGTCACGCCCCAATTTCCAAAATAATAGATTTTAAGAAATAATTGTCAATTTAAAAATAAAAGGGTATGAAATAACTTTCACTTAAAAAAATGAAGTTTACAATATTTTACAATAAAAATAATTAACAATCAGCGGAAGCTTAAAGAATAAATAGTAACTCAATTGAATTTTAAAATATATAGGAAACCACAATATCTCAATTAATTTTACTAAATGATTGTAACTTTGTCATCCACCGCTCCTCCTCGCCACCACCTTTAAAATATGAAATGTTAAAATGAAGGGGTGAGCAAACCACAGCTCAGTGGGGACAAGCTTGTCAAAAGTAAATACAATAAGCAATTAAATTACTACAAACGTAAACATGCATTTAATGTATTGCCATTTCTCAACTTCTCGTTTATAAAGGTCAGAAGACCTACTTCTCAACTTCTCGTTTATAAAGGTCAAATGACCTGTTTGTCTCAACTTCTCGTTTATAAAGGTCAAATGACCTGTTTGTCTCAACTTCTCGTTTATAAAGGTCAGAAGACCTACTTCTCAACTTCTCGATATTTCTCAATACATAATTTACATGAGTAACAATAAAATCACAAATCGCATTTAATAATGACAAACAATTAATTAGAAATCCCCACCTCGATAGATGAACGTATACGTGATATCTAGCATGAAGTATTGAGAATAACAAATGATCGAATTTTCTTTTAAAATAAACTCAATACTTAACTATACTTAACATAATAATTATAAGAACTACTAGGATAAAAGAATGGACAGATTTTTCCATAATCATTCACCACACGAATATATATATATATATATACAAAATTTAGTCGAAAGTGGAAGTTAGAGAATGATGTATATATGTTACAAACGGTACAAACCATTCTCCTTTAATTTTCCATAATGAAAAAAACGCATGGGTATAAATTGGGGCATATGAAACGATTAAAAGAGAGTTAAGAAAATCATTTTGATACAATTACTTGTATTAAATACATATACACGCATATATTTATATATAATTATATATTATAATTTAATTTTCTTTTGACGTAAAATATAAACTAATTATTTCTTAATTAAATTTTTATTTTTATTATTATAAAATTTATGAATATTACAATGATGGTCTAAGCTTCATGGCGAAAATCGAACAAGAGGTATCATCTGCAACTTCGTTTCAATCATGTGATGAATCAGATTCTAATGAAAGTGATATTGCCGACAGTGGAGTAGGGAGTAGTCTTCAGCACTCTACTAGTGTGACTGAAGAAGACCTCCTACTTGCTAACAAGGCGTTCATTGAAGTCAGCGACGAGAACATCGCTTTAAAACAAGAAATCATTGATCTAAAGGAAGCCCAGTCTAAAACAGATCCTAATATAACTGTCCTAAACGAACGTTTGACAGAAGAGTTGAGTCAACTCAAAGTCAAGTGTGCATCGACAGATAAGTTGTATCAAGACCTACTTAAGACACATGCTACTGAGACGAATGAATTCAATGTTTTAAAGAACAAGTGCAAAAAGCTTGAAGAACACAATAAGTTCTTAGAGACTGAAGTCGTTAATCTAGACCTTAAACTTACTGGCTTGGTTAATTCTTCAAAGATTAATCAACAACTGTCAGATAGGTCTCCAGATGACAAGACAGGGTTGGGTGCAGATTCACCTAGCTCGTCTACTCATGTCATTAAGAACCCTACTACTGTTAATTCAAGTTCTTTGACAAATGATAAAGGCAAAAGACCAATGGAATACGATATTGGAACGACATCCAAAGGTGTTGTACATAAGCAGACTAGAGTTAACACTCCGATTACCAAAGGTGGTAAGAAGAATGTTAACAACAGACCTGTTCCGTTTAGAACAGGTCAGATACGAAGATTGGTATCCTCAGGAGACGAGTTTTAGACAAGTACAGACTAGTTGGAAAAAGCCTAGACCTCCTTTCATAAGGCAGTCTCAGCTCTACTCGACTAGACCTAGGAAAGTTACTCCAAAATATCGTACTCAACCTGTCTTATATCCTCCACCTTTGTCATATGATATTATTGGAGAGGAAAGACCTAAACATGTCTATAAACCGTATGGCCCCAATGCATACAAGCCCTATTCTGACTATCAAAGGCCCATGCCTACTCAAGTAGAGGTTAATTCGAAAGGCTATCTCAAACGAGTAGACCCAAGGTCTGATGATAGGCCAGATAAGGACAACATGGTCTTATTTTGCAACAAGCATGGTAGAAAGCTTAAGAGATCAAATGTGTTCAGGACTCCTATGTATATTTGGATTCCTCTAAACTCTACTAACCCCCCAGGACCCCAATAGACAAGAAGGGTACCTAAATTATTAAATATCTTCATTGGAGGTTCGACTCGACTTGTATAAGAAGGGTGGCTCAGTAGGAGAAACTTGGTACATTGATAGTGGTTGTTCGCAACACATGACAGGTACTAAGGTTCTTCTATCGAGCTACTGCGAGCAAGAAGGACCCAGAGTAATATTTGGTGATAGCTCAATGGCAATCACAAAAGGCTTTGGTTACATCAGAAATGGAGATGTAGAGATACAGGATGTATCCTACGTAGAAGGTTTGAAATATAATCTATTATCTATTTCTCAATTTTGTGATCGTGGTTATAAGGTACAATTCAAAAGCCGAAAGTGCGAGATCATATACAAGAGGACTCATACTGTACTACTCATCGGCATAAGACAAGGCAGCGTATATATTGTGAATTGGAATAACTGTCCCAGGGATACTTGTCTTCTTAGTAAGAACCCTAAAGAGATCAGTTGGCTATGACATAAACGCCTGTGTCATATGAACTTTAAGGTGATTAATAAGATTGCAAGAGATTACCTTGTTGAAGGTATACCCAACGAAATCTATTACAAGTCACATGTATGCAATGCTTGTCAGAAAGGTAAACAGGTGAAAGGTTCTTTTAAGTCAATTCCTACTCTCTCAACAAGTAGAGTCCTAGAACTACTACATATGGATCTTCATGGTCCGATAACTCCTCCAACCTTGAATGGTAGAAGGTACACACTTGTTGTGATGGCCGACTATTCTAAGTTCACTTGGGTAGTCTTTCTACACAAGAAGAGTGATACACAAACTCTTCTACCTGATCTGTTGAAGAAGTTACAAGTTGAGAAGAATCAATCCATTGTCAAGATTCGTAGTGACAAGGGGACTGAATTCATTAACTGCTATATCAAAGATTTTTGTTCTAAACGTGGTATCCAACACCTTACTAGTGCAGCTAGGACGCCACAACAAAATGGCGTAGCTGAGCGACGGAATAGAACTCTCAAAGAAGCCTGTAGAATGATGTTGGCCGAGTACAATACTCCTCAAAAGTTTTGGGCAGAGGCAATCAATATTGCATGCCACACCCAGAACAGAAGCGCAATCAATAAGGTACTAGCTAAGATACCCTACGAGATTTGGAAAGGTAGAAAACCCAGAATTTCATATTTTCATATATTCGGATGCAAGTGTTTCATACATAACAATGGGAAAAGTAAGTTAAATGCCTTTGATGCTAAAGCAGACGAGGGGATATTCTTAGGATACTCCTCGACTAGCAAAGCATTTAGAGTGTTCAACTACTCGACTCTTTATGTGGAAGAAACACCACATGTTGTTTTCGATGAATCTCGACAGGACTTGTCTGCCGACCAGATCAGTAAGCAGGTAACTGATCTATCGATCCAATCTGAGAAGGAATCAGAAGTGTACGAATTTGTTCAAGCCTACAATCAATTCATGAAAGCTCTCGAGTCAGATGACAAGGAGAAGGTAAGTGCTCAAGGTAAGTCTACTGCCTGCTTTAGTTGACTCGTCTACTCCTGATACAAATGATGTTGAAATGCATGATGCTATAGTTGATTTAGATGATGATAACATGCCTGCTAAATCTAGAAAAACATGGAAATCTGCTCATGATACTGAAAATATCATTGGTGACTCTACTATTGTTGTAAAGACTAGACGACAACTCTTTGAATCGCAAGAACAACCGAGTCCATCGATGTTTTGCTGGTGCTGTTTCTTCTCTTCTATCGAGCCTAAGACCGTTAAAGAGGTATTGACTGATAGTAATTGGATCATCGCTATGCAAGACGAGTTGAACCAGTTTGTTCGAAACGACGTCCGGGAACTTGTCGATAGGCCAGAACACCATAATGTAGTTGGCACTTGGTGGATTTTCAAAAATAAGAAAGATGAGAATGATGTAGTCATTAGAAATAAGGCTAGACTAGTAGCCCAAGGCTATTCACAAGCTGAAGGCATAGACTATGATGAAATGTATGCTCCTGTTGCTAGACTAGAAGCCATTCGATTGTTTCTTACATATGTTGCTTATATGAAGTTTACTGTATATCAAATGGATGCTAAAAGTGCATTTCTTAACGGTATTCTTGCGGAAGAAGTATATGTAGAACAACCTCCAGGTTTCGAAGTAAAAGGCAACCAAGTGTACAAATTGAAGAAAGCCTTGTATGGACTAAAGCAAGCTCCAAGAGCATGGTACGATACTCTCTCTCTCTCTTTCTATTAGAAAATGGTTTTACTAAGGGCAAAGTAGATTTTACTTTGTTTAGAAGACAAGAAGGGAAAGACATTTTACTCGTCCAAATTTACGTGGATGATATCATTTTTGGTTCACCCAACAAAAAGCTGAGTGAAAGTTTTTCAACACTCATGCAAAGTAAATTTGAGACGTCGATGATGGGTGAAATGACCTACTTTCTTGGTCTTCGAGGTAAACAAACACCCGATGGGATTTTCATAAATCAGGCCAAGTATACTAGAAATGTTCTAGACAAGTATGGTATTAAAACTTGCAAATCTACTGGAGTACCTATGCTACCCACCTACAAGACAGACGAACATGACTAGTGTGGCCACATCCACAACTGAAGCCGAGTACATGGCTGCTGGTAGCTGCTGTAGTCAATTGCTTTGGCTCATTCAACAGCTTAGAGACTATAATATCGATGAATCAAATGTTCCTATATTTTGTGATAATAACAGTGCTATTTCCATTACACAAAATCCTATTCTGCACACACGTTGTAAGCATGTTGATGTGAAACATCATTTTATACGTGATCATGTTGAAAAGAAAAACATTCGCATGGAAAAGATTCATACTGATATTCGAAGAGCTGACATTTTTAAAAAACCATTACCCGAAGCTCGCTTTAGAGAGTTATGCATTAGTCTAGGACTAATTGATCTAGACCCTACCTGTATATAGCTGTGAACTAACCAGACAGGTACATCATAAAGAAGTAAGGAGAACAGACAAGTTACTGTAGAAACAGAGCACTCATCTACTCAAGACAGGTATACAAGGTCAGACAAGATGACCAAACAACCCGATGAGGAAGCTGGTAAAGCTGAGGGTAATACTAAAGGGAATAAACATTTAAGGGGGAATCTATGATTTCTTAAAAATCCTTATGTGACTCTTAAGTTTGTTAAAAGTCATCTTGATCGACACCTTGAGTTCTACATTTGATTGATATTTAAATTAATTATTCTACTACTCATATCTACTCTCATACATCGCACAAGATGAGACAGGTACTTGATGATATTCGACAGTCAGACAGACAAGCATAGTCGAAGGGGGAACTCGTCTAGTATAGATGAAGTCTACTAATCTGTTCTGATGAACTAGAAATAGACCAGATAAGTTCTCTCGTGATTTAAGATTCACTAAGTGATTTAAACGTAAATTAAGGGTATTAGTGTAATTTAATGTTGCGAAATTTTGGAAACCCTAAAACTGGATTTATACACTCCATTTAATGAGGTGTATACACCCAGTTCCCGCCTAAACCTACTATACCAAGTCAGATGAGTACACTCCTCTCTTCTACCCAATAGCAAAGGAGGATTCCAAATTTTACAATATAATACACATAATATTCTCGATTACGTAATTGAATATCAAAGGTTTATTACCGTTAGATCTACCAAATTGATCTTGGTCGTTCATTCAAAACGTGCTTAGTAACAAAACCACCATACTTTCCTAAAATCACTCCTCACGATTCACTCTACTTTCCTAATTTCAAGCAATTGATTTCTCTCTTGATATCTTTTTGTTGAATACTTAATTCCGTAAAAATCATGTCGATTGTCTCTATGTTCGATACCAAAACTAACATGCAAGCAAGATTTGATCTAGGTAAGTATGCCTCGGAAGGTAAGGTGCATGTGGAAAGCTCTGTGTTCTTCAACGGTAGGCATTCTGAAGAAAACAAGGACATTCTTATCAAGTGCTTCAGATGCGGATTGAGACCTTACTTGGAAGCCGTTCCAGAAGTTATCTATGAGGAAGAAATTTTAGAGTTTTATGCCACTGCTACTCGTCTAGGAGACTCCATTGAAGCGTATGTTGGTGGTTGTCGAGTAGAGATCACTCGAGAAGTTCTATTCAACGCATTACACATGCCTTCAGGTTCGATTAATGTGGAGCTTTATGGGTCAGGTCAAGAGTTGAGATACATAAGTATCTTTTGTGGATAGAAATTGAAGTTAGGGCCCGATGGCAAAATTCCGTCTGTGAAGAAGAAGCAGTTGCTGCCAAAGTACAAGACTCTTCTCGACATTTCAAGCAAGATGTTGCTTGGTGTCACTGGAAGTTATGACTCTGTAACTCTCTAGAAGGCAAGAGTGATGGCTGCCATATATGATGGTATCACGGATGGAAACTGGTACAGATTATTCTTGGATCGTGTGATGTATTTTGCCAAGAATGTTAAGGTGGATACCGATGCTAGAGAATGGTTGGTGTCTGTTGCTGTAAGTTTTGGAAATAAGCTCAGTATTCTTCTACCTGTCTTACTCCCAAACAAGACGAACTAGAGCAAGGGAAAGCCCTTTCATGTTCTAAAGCATTACTTGAAGAAGGATGCACTTGATAGACAAACGAAAGAAAGGAAGCTTGAGCGAGAACAAATCAGAATCAATCCAAGAGACTCGATGATTGAGGCTGAGTCGTCTAGTGCTGAAGAAGACGAAGTTGAGGCTGGAACTAGTGGAGCACTAGTTAATTATGTGTCTGATGAGGCTATGATCGAGCCTGTTGATGATTCTGAGGAAACAGAGTCAGATGAATCTTCGGAAGAAGAAGTTGAGGTAGAGGAAGCGTATAGACTAGTGATGGTCGAAACAAGCTCTTCACTAGAGAAGACTAAAATGCTTAGTACTTCTTCTCTTGCTACTTCCATTTCTCCTCCTCTTAATGTTCCTGTGAAAACCAAGGCAAGATCACTTCGATCTCGTGCCAAGCCTATGTCCCAAACCACTCCGAAGTTTGTTCAACCTCTGAGTTCAAGTCTGAGCCAAGACACAACCATATTTGCCCCAGCTGATACTCCTACGGCTGCAATACCAAACCTAACCACATCAAAGCCCCAAGAATCCACCATCCAAATGATTCCCACACACACAACAGAATATGTTGACCAGTTGAACCCATCTATTTCGGGAACATCATTAGCTGACACTTCAACAACTGATTTAAGGACCCCACTTACTCAGACCCCTCCCAAAAACAGATTTGAAGCCCTGGTTGATCATCCGATGTGTATGCGAGAAAAGAGACTGCGTGCACAAATGACCAGCAATCTGAAGAAGATGCTACCATCAGTCGAGATCGACATGTCTTCACAGGTTTATGAGAAGTTGATCAGGATATGTACTTGGCTTGCATTGAAGAAAGGTCCGACTGAAGACATATTTGAAGTAATTCTAGGAATGGGTGGAATTGCTAACTTTCAAGACTGGAAGATGGAACAAAAAAAAAACAGTGGAGTTAAGAACTACACTGATCTACTCTCACCCCATGCCTTGACTACTCTAGTGAAGAAAATGTTACACATTCCGGATGATGTGTTGACTTCAGAAGCAAAGTCGAGTGTTGGTGTGCAAGTTTCAGAGACTGATCTTGCAGAAGGCGAGTTAATGTTGGAAGATGCCACATATTGATCTTGAGAATGTGTCAGATCAATTGAGAGGCCTGGTGTTCAAATTCCAAGTGAAACATGCCCACAGTCCAAGGACAGATGTAGGGCAGATCACTAGATATGTGGAGAAAGCATTCCCTACTAAGTTATGTGGATATGTGAAGAAGCTGCATGCGATGGTGAAGAAGGATTCAGATGAGGCAGAAAGAAGGTTTAAGGAAGCTATGTTGGCTATTGTTCCTCACTGTCCTCCGATCAGTTTGAAAGCCATTGCTGGAAGTGTCATTCCAGAGGATGCAGTAGAAGACTTGGTCTTGTCTACTGAGCTGGAAGACAAGTTGGTTGAAGTTCAAGTTATTGATGAAGATGAAATCATGGAAGAAGCCATTCCTGATGAAGTTGTTCACACAACTCAAGCAATTCCGACTGCTTCGATAGATGAGTTGAAGAATGATCTGAAGCAGGTGATCAAGTCGTCTATTGATGAGTTTTTGAAATCAGATGTGAAGAAAGCTCTTGTTGAACAGAATAGTACTCTTGTGACTAGTTCGAAAGAGATGATTATGAATGAAGTAAATCAGTTGGATGCTGATTTCAGGCAAGAGATGTTTAATCAGATGGAAACCTTTCTACAGAATCAAGTCGAGTACTCAGAGAAGAGTTCAGTCGACTTTGCTAGAGTCTTAGCTAGAGAATCTAAGAAGATGGAAAGAGTTTACCGAGTAAAGATTGAGATAGCAGATGAGCAGAGAAGCTCATGACCAGTTGGTTCAGGCTAGGGCATTAATTACTGCGGTGACGGATGAAAATCGTAAGCTACGCCTGAGTGCTACTCATTTCAAGAATGAATTTACTCTTACTTCGAAGAAGCTTGAGATGACTGTTGATCGTCTTGAGAAGCTGAGTCAAGATGGTTCTCATCAGAAGCAAATTGAGAAAGCAACTAACCTGATGAAGCAAGCAATTCAAGAAGAGATGACTCGTTTCACTTCTCTTTTCACTCTTAAGGCAAGTGATGAAGCCAAAAAGGGGGAAGAGACTGAAGAGGTGAAAATTGTTGAAACTGCTGCTGCTGCTGAAGAGACTAGTAGACCAAGAAGAAGAGGCAGACTAGTAAAGAAAGCAGAGTTAGAATAGGTCAGTGCAGAAGAGCAGATGCGACTGGCGAAAGGCAAGTCTGTTCAAACTGAAGATCAGACTAGAAGAGTCATTAAAAGAAAGCTGGATATTTCAGAACCAAAGGTTAAAGAGTCTATAGGTCAGATCATTGCTGATCTAGATGAGACTGAGATTCTGAAGAAGCAAAAGGTTGAATATGATCATTATGCTAACAAGAAGATGTTAGGTAAACACATCAAGAGGCTGCAAAAGATGAAAGAAAATCCAGATATGATTGAAGATGCCCATATTGATAGGTTTATTGACAATGAGCATAGACATGCATGGAAGATTGTCAAGCTAAAGTGGGAAGTAGGTCATTGGATTATTCACAAGTATGGTGATGCTGATAGCAAAGAAGAGTTGTATGCTATTTTTGATTAGTTCATGGAAGCTGAAGATGAAAATTTATGGAACTTAATCATGCGCATAGCTACTGCTGTTGGATATAACATTCTCGTTCCAGATTTTCCAAAGTAGGAAACTCCTCTACTAGGATCTGGTAAAAGAGTCGATTTCAACAAAATTAAGAAGTTTGAAGAAGAGCTGCTGGAAAAAGAGAAGATCGACAATGAAGATCACATATCTGATATTCATCGACGTATCTTAGAAGCTTTTCAAACTCCGAATCCAGATGCTGACACTCCAAGTGGTGAAAGCATGGAATGAAGAAATTGTAAGTTTTTTACTTATTTTCATAATTTTTTGTTAAGTATTTGTAATCTACTTATCTACTGAAATGAATGAAAAGATAACACATTTTGAGAAGATAACTACTTAACTGATCTACTGACTTAAAATAATTCAAGTAGTTTTGGCTTCATAAAAAAATGGGAAATTGTTGGGATATGAATCCTAATGTAAGTCCTAATTGATGATGAGAAGTAGTTTTGATAAGCCAAAAGTAGACTTGAATATATTTCTTTCACAAGATTCTTTCACAATTTCATCAATAAGCGCCGAAAAAGCAGTGAGATTACGGGAATCATGATTGATGGAGAATGGAGGGAAGATGTTGGAGAAGTCAAGGCATGAGTTTTTGAATACTTCTGAAGGCACTTTAGCGCCGAAACATGGAGTAAACCCTCTATTGATGCTGATATTTTTCCAAAGAAAGTTTTTGAAGTTGATAACAACATGCTAACTAGCCCATTCCTTGAAGATGAAATTAAGGCAGTAGTTTGATCGTGTGAAAGCTCGAAAAGTACCGGTCCCGATGGATTCAACTTCATTTTCGTAAAATAATTCTGGGAGGTAGTGAAAGGGGACATTGTGGGATTCATCAACGAATTCCATCAGAATTGAAGGCTAGTTAGAGACATTAATCCATCTTTCATAGTGTTAATTCCAAAGGGAGAAGAGGCTCTAAGATTTGAAGACTACAAACCGATTTCACTTATTGGTAGTGTATATGTTGGGATATGAATCCTAATGTAAGTCATAATTGATGATGAGAAGTAGTTTTGATAAGCTAAAAGTAGACTTAAATATATTTCTAAGTGTTAACTGATCTAGTTATGGAAGTCGTCTTATGAACAAGATCAGTAGAGTACAAAGTACAAAAGAAAGAAAGAAAAGACAAGTACGTTTTATAAGTACTATATTGAGTTTGTATAGGTTTTATGATGAGCGAATAAATGATGTATAAAAGCTCATATGTTTTCATAGTTTATATTGATGTATAGATTTAAGTTGACTAAGCTGGATTTATAAAGCTTAAAGTAATGTAATAGTCTTGTTAGAATCAGATTGATAGGACTAGTTTAGTTCTATAGATTAGTTCTTCATAGAAGTCTACTGGAAGAAGTCTACTGCTGAGAGACAAGAAGACTTGAGAAGACAAGAAAAGTAAAGAGAAGACTGAAGAATTGTCTAAGTATGGAAGACTAGACAAGTCAAGTGTGAAAAGAAGAAAGGTTACTTAAGTCAGAAACGCGTATAAAGACAAGATCGTATATTGAAGAGTTAGTTATGGAATAACTAATTAATTGAAGAAACGCGTGGAAGGATAAGAAGAAACTGTTGGAAGTTAGTTATCAAGAAAGTTAGTTGGATAACAAACTGTTCTTGATTTCTGGAAGATTATAAATAGTCGACGACATTCAACGTTGGAGACTACTGAACATTTAAAGACTACTGAAACATTGAGATATACTAAGCAAGTATTGAGAGATATTCAAAGAAAAAGAAACTCACAGAGTTCGGATTCAGAAAGTTCAAGCCAGAAGACAAGTCAAATTTGAAGAAGGCTTCTACTGAATTGGAGAAGTTTTTCATTACTGTTTTTTTTGTTCAAGTTGCTAGTTACTTGTAAAATAGCTAGTTGTTAGATCGAAGATATATCTGGAGATATAATCGAGAAGATCGAAGTCTTATTTCTTGGGACTTAAAGCCACAAGAACACACTACTCGAAGAGAAGAGTTAATAAATTTCACGACTGGAGTTGTGAGAGTGGATGTAGACAAGTTGTCGAACCACTATAAATCTCGTGTTGATTTACTTTACTGTTTTATTTGTGTGTGATTGATTACTTTTTAATTGATTAATACTGCATATAGAATAGACAAGTTAAGTGTTCATAACAGAAGTTCATATTCGAAGTATTAGTTGAGTATAAATTTGTTGGGCTCATTGATAAATCTGATAATTCTGCATTGTGTACTTTGATATTTTGAAAGATTTTGAAAAGTTTGTTGGTCCTTGGTGGAGTATGACACAAGTGTATGGGGGGGGGGGGGGTGCACTTGTGTATGCAAATTCTTTTTCTTTTCAAACAGTTGGTCTTATCAGGGAGGTTGTCTCACAACTATCCTGAGTGTGAACTTCAATAGATACATGTCCTACTGAAAACTATTGAGTGACCAGTTGGATAAATATCTAAGAGAGTTGCTAAGTGCGGAATGTGGTTGACCTTTTTCTTAAAAGAATACTCCAAGTTAATTTCTGAAAAAAACACAGTGATCAGGGAATTTGTCCAAAACAGTTTTTCTAAACTTACTGAGATAAACTCTTTGAAATAAGATTGATTGCAAGTGTTGTAATGAATGCAGTAAGTAAATGACACACAATTTATAGTGGTTCAGAGACTCAAGCTCCTACATCCACTTTCCCTGATTGAACTGGATAATTTCTTAACAATGTGATGGTGATATTCTTTGAGATTGAATATCAGGAGAGTTGGCTTCAGGGCTGTTGGGCTTGGACTTTGATTTGGAGTTAGACCTACTTGCTTGTCTAATCTCCTTGAAGAATTCCTTCCTCTGCTTCTCCTCCTCCATCAACTTCTGCTTCTCAGAAGTCTTAATTATCCTTCTCCTTCTTTCTGACCTTGTTGGCATTTCAAGGTCCCTGAACTCAGTCACAGACTCAGGTTGCAGGGGGAAAATTTCCCTGACCTCTTCACCTTCTTCAGGAGGATTGACTCCTTCTTCTTCCACTCTGTCAATTTCCTCAGAAGTGGCACCTCCACTTCTAGACTGGCTCTCTGGAGAAGATTCACTTAGAATCTGTTTCATCTTCTTCATTTTTGGCTGAGTTTTTACTGGCTGAGCTTTCCTCTTCCTTGGAGAAGATCTGGTCACACGTGCAACAGTCATGGCTTGCTTGGATGCTGCCTCTTGCTTTCTCTTCTTAGTCTTTGAGGACAACTTCCTAAACATCACCTTCTGGGCTGGAAATGGCTTTGGCTTGGCTTGAAGGTGTGTGTAATGGGAAAATCTTTCCAAGAGCAGGCTAGCTCTTGTGCAAAATAAAAGTTTCCCATCCACCACAACCTTGTGATGTTTCGCCTCCTTAAATTTAAATTTCTCATTCATCATTTTTCCAAGAATGAAACTTTTCCAATCAAACTTGACTGTCTTTTCAGCAGAGTCAATCACAGCAGCCATGACCCTCAACTTTGGCAAGCTGATTTGCTCAACACTCCCAAAATGGCTTAACAAACTCTTCACAACACAGTCAAATAAGTGCTCATAGACTGGTTTCAGTGTTTTCTTATTTTGTGCACCTGCCAGCTTCTTGGGTACCTTCATCCATGGATCAGAGAACTCTTGTTCCTCTCCTTCTCTATAGACTTCTGGATTCAGGCCTTCAGATGGTAGCCCAAAGCTAGCATCAAGATCTTCAGAAGTGAAGATGATGGTGTGTTGACTCTCTTCTTCTTCATCCTCTTCTGCATATGTCAACTTGGTGCACACATCACCTTTCTTGCCCTTCCATCTGAGGTGAGCAAAGAACTCTGCCATAAATGGATTTAGGCAAGAATCAGGCTTGGTGCCTAAGAATTTTTCAAGCCCTGCCTCCCTAAGCCATTGGAGGACTGGATGAACATCTTTTTATCAGGGCTGTCAAAAGCCACCAACTTCTCAAACCATAGAGAATTTGTATTACTGAGATATGAGAAATCAATATCCAAGGATGGATCATTGAAGTCTACGAGTTCTTCTTTTTTGATTTTGGGAGCCATAGATAAGTTTGTGAGAGAGGTGGGTTTGGAGAAATTTGCAGGTTTTGAGAGGTTTTTCAAAAAGCTTAAGGGTTGGAAAATATGAGTGCGTGAGGAAAGGAGGTAAAAACTAAGAGTTTTTATATGTGGAGGATTTATTAACCGTTGGTTAATAGCTTTTGAGGGTGGATAAAATTTAAAACCAGATGGATATTGTGGGGTAGTGGGCTTTGGGGCGGTTTGATGAAGGTTTAATATTAATCAATGGCTTTGATGAAGGCACAGTAATTAATGTAATCTTAAAGGAGATTTTTGCATTAAATGCTGATTTGCCATTTTGGGGGCAAAAACCTTAATATCACACGCCATCCTAAAATATCCTACTCTTAGCCCAAGAATTCTTTTAAATGTCCAATCAATGCTAAAAATAGCAATTATCACCCTATTAACTTGGACAAACATCCTGAGATGTATTTTGACTTCTGTTTTGGTCAAAATATCTGACCAACATGCCTGAGTGGGTCCCAATGTTGCTGAGTGGGTCCCACTAGGACAGATATCCTGACCAACATTGCTGAATACTGCAAGGACAACTCCACTGAGTTTCTCTTTTTGGCAGACAGCTTCACTGAGGTTGGTCAACCTTACTGAAGTTCAACTTAATGAACTCCCCCCTTCATATGAGCTTCCTTCCTTCATTTTTCCATCTTCCCTGGATCAAGTAAGCCCAATTCAGCTGAAAGTTCCAAGAACCTTGCTTCAGCTAATGGCTTAGTTAAGATATCAGCTTTTTGCTTATCAGTGTGAATTTTGACAAGCTTGATATCTTTCTTTTCTACATGATCCCTTATGAAGTGATGCTTAATATCAACATGTTTGCATCTGGTGTGTAGCACTAGATTCTGTGAAATGGCAATTGCACTATTGTTGTCACAGAATATTGGAACTTCATTGGTGATGACTTTGTAATCTCTAAGTTGCTGCCTGAGCCAAAGTATCTGAGCACAGCAACTTCCAGCTGCTACATATTCTGCTTCAGTTGTTGATGTGGCAACTGTATTTTGCTTCTTAGAGAACCATGAGATTAGCTTGCTGCCCAAGAATTGACATGTTCCAGAGGTGGATTTTCTGTCATTTCTACATCCTCCATAATCTGCATCTGAATATCTAGTGAGCTCAATGTTGTCATCAGCTGGATACCATAATCCAAGATTCTCAGATCCCTTGAGATATCTTAGAATTCTTTTGGCAGCATCAAGGTGACTCTTCTTTGGATTTGCTTGAAATCTTGCACAAACTCCAACTTCAAATGTGATATCAGGCCTACTTGTAGTGAGATATAGCAAGGATCCTATGATTCCTCTGTAATTAGTGGAGTTTGTTGATTCTCCACTTTCATCAGGATCCATCTTCCAGTTTGTATTCATAGGAATTCTGACTGGCTTGCTTGTAGCACATCCAAATTTCTTGATCATGTCCCTTGTATACTTTGCCTGATTGATGAATATTCCTTTCTTTGATTGAGTGACTTGAAGTCCCAGAAAGAAATTCATCAATCCCATCATGAACATCTCAAATTTTCTCTGCATGAGTTTGGAGAATTTCTCACACAGCTTCTCATTTGGAGATCCAAATATAATGTCATCCACATAGATTTGGACTAACAAAATATCATCTCCTTCACAGATCCTGAACAAGGTTCTGTCAACAGTGCCTTTGACAAAACCATAATGTAGAAGGAACTGTGATAAGGTGTCATACCAAGCTCTTGGGGCTTGCTTTAAGCCATAGAGGGCTTTCTTTAACCTGTACACCTTGTCTCATTCTTCAAAACCTGGGGATGTTCAACATATACTTCTTCTTTGAGTACCCCATTGAGAAATGCACTCTTCACATACATCTGATACACCTTGAACCTCATGTGAGCTGCATATGCTAAGAAGAGTCTGATTGCCTCAAGTCTGGCTACTGGAGCAAAAGTCTCATCATAATCAATCCCCTCAGATTGACAATATCCTTTGGCCACCAGTCTTGCTTTGTTCCTCACAATGATGTCATTTTCATTCTTCTTATTTTTAAACACCCATTTGGTTCCTATGACATCTTGATGAGTTGGCCTATCTACCAGTTCCCATACTTCATTTCTGGTGAACTGGTTCAGCTCTTCTTGCACGGCTATGATCCAGTTGGTGTCTTGAAGTGCTTCCTCAATATCTTTTGGTTCCTGTTCTGAAAGGAAACAACAAAACAAGGCACTTTCTCCATGAAACCTTCTAGTTTTGATCCCTTCACTTGGATTACCAAGTATCAGGCTAGTTGGGTGGTCATGCAACCAAGTCCTTCTACACCTGATCCCTTCAGAAGGATTGTCCTCTTCTGAAGTTGGATCACTAGACTCATTAAATTCAGGAAAGTTAATTGATGGATCAAGTTCAGGATCATATTCATGGGTATTGTCCTCATTGTCAGATAAGTTGACATTTTCATTGGTTCCCCTTGAATATTGGATCCATTTACTACCTCAGCATTGCCTGCTTCTTCATTGGTAGTTGTTACATGATTTTGAACTGGGATGGGGTCAGTCAGTTCAATTTCTACTTCAGGTTGGTTGACTTCTGGTTGATTGCCATCAGTGGAGTTGTCCAGTTTTTGATTGTCATCAAGTTCAGGCTGGGCAACATCTACAAACACTGTTTCCTTGCATTGAAGCCTTAATCTGGTTGTTCTTTGTGTTATTTCATCAATATTCAGGTTTCTATCCCCGAACTCATTAATAGACTCATCAAACACAACATGAGGTGTTTCTTCCACAATAAGGGTTTTGCAATTGTAGACTCTGTAAGCTTTGCTGATTTGTGAATATCCAACAAATATTCCTTCATCAGGTTTGCTGTCAAAAGCTTTCAATTGCTCTTTCCCATTATTTTTAATGAAACACTTACAACCAAATATATTAAAATAGGCAACAGTGGGCAATCTACCTTTCCATAATTGATATGGGGTTTTACCTTGACCTTTGGTGATTAAGGATCTGTTTTGAGTGTGACATGCAGTGCTAATGGCTTCAGCCCAGAACCTTTTAGGCAATTTGGATTCAGCAATCAATGTTCTTGCTGCCTCTTTCAAGGTTCTGTTTCTTCTTTCAGCAACTCCATTTTGTTGAGGTGTTCTTGCTGCTGAAGTCTCATGAGTGATGCCATTCTTGCTGCAGTACTCATTGATGTATGAGTTTATGAATTCAGTGCCTTTGTCTGATCTGATCTTGACAATACTTAGGCCCTTTTCATTGCTCAATCTCATCATCAATTCAGGTAGCTTGACTTGGGTCTCCTTTTTGTTTAGAAGAAAAATCATCAACCACTACTAGAGCATATTTTCTTCCATTTATACTTACTGGGATAATTGGACCAAATAAATCCATATGCAGTAGTTGAAGAACTCTCTCAGTTGAAATGACAGGCTTTCCTTTGAATGAAGCTTTGATCTGCTTTCCTTCCTGACATGGCTGACATATATGTTCCTTAGTGAACACTTGATTAGGCAGCCCTTTAACTAGAGAGTTTCTTGTTATCCTGTTGATGGTTTTGAAGTTCAGGTGGTTTAGTCTTTTGTGCCATAGCCAGCTTTGCTCACTTGTGCTTTTGGCAACAAGACAAACTGCTTCAGGGGTTCTGCTCCAATGTGCAAAATAGACATTTCCCTTTCTCACCCCTGTTAGTAGCACCTGTTGTGTTGAATTATCTTTGATAATACATTCATTTGGTGCAAATTCAACACTGTATCCTCTATCACAAATTTGACTAATGGACAGCAAATTATATTTTAGGCCTAGAACATATGAAACATCAGTAATTTTGACACTACCAATGTTTAATGTACCATAACCTCTTGTGATCCCTTGAGAGCTGTCTCCAAAGGTTACTGAAGGACCATCCTTTTCAATGAATTCTGAGAGAAGCTCCTTGTTTCCAGTCATGTGTCTTGAACATCCACTGTCCAAGTACCATGCTGTTTTCTTGTTGATGCTTCTCCTCTTCTTGTGGTCCTTGCAGTCCTGCAAAGTGAAATTTTAGGTACCCTTTGAATGTTGGGTCCTAGTGGGTTAGCTGTACCTTTTGGAACCCAAATCTGCCTAATTACTCTGATTGACTCAAAGTGACTGACTTGGTTCCCATTTACATCTACATACACAGTTTTACCCTTAAATGCCTTGGGTGGTTTTTGTGCATAAGTGTTAGTCTTGTAAGGTTCAGGAGAGTTGGTGAATTTCTTTGGGGCATATCTCCTGAAGTTACTAGACTTAGGTGCAACTTGGTAAGACCCTTGATGATAGGGGTTTGGATGGCCTTTTCCCTTTGGCATGAAAGGTCCAGGCTTCCTGAAGCTGTTATACCTTTCAGTGGGGTTGGGCCTTAATCTGTTCAGTTGAGGTTGCCTCAGATGAGTTGGCCTTTTCTGAGCAGATTTTGGACAACTCCACTAATGAGTGTTCAGATGGTTTGACCTTCCATTGGTTCTTCCATTCTGAACCTCATTTCTCTTGTATACAATGTTCTTAACCTTTTCCTTCGGTTTGGGTTTAGAAGCATTGTTTACTTGAGTAGGTATAAAGATTCCTTTACCCTTTTCCTTGATCAGTGGTTGATTTACTTCCATTTCATTTTGTTGAGCCACTGATCTTACAAAGGTCATCTTAGAATTGCTTGTTGAGGCAATACTAAGACCAGGTGAGGGTTCAAATGGATTATAGCCTAGTCCATATTTTTTAGCAAATGGTCTTTGAAACCCTTGAATTTCCTCTATTGCTTTAGCGGATTTGTTCAAGGCAGACATCTTCATTTTTAAGCTCCCCTCACTCAATTTAAGAGTATCAAATTCATTTGAGAGATTGTCAAATTTAGCTTGAAGGGTTCTAAGATCAAAATCCTTTTTCCTCAAGGCCAGTTCTTGTTCATTAATCAAATTTTGTTGTTCAGTGACTTTGATAGACATTTCATCATGTTCTCTCACAGTCTGTTGATACAACTCAGTTGATTTAAAGTCAAACTCTGGTTCAGGAAGGTTGGGAGTTTGAACTTTAGAATTCAATAGCTCATTTTCTCTCAATGTCATATTGCATACTTCTTGTATTCTGGTGAAATCCGCAAGTAACTTCCCAAAGTTGAGTTTCAAATGGATTTCACTGGACTCATGTGTGTTAATAGAAGAATTGGAAGATGAACATACCTCTTCATTTTCAAAAGCCATTTGACAGTCATCATCACTGTCACTGTTGGAGAATAGCCCATCATCAGAAGAGTACACACTCTCTTCACTTGCTGATTCCCCAGCTACCATGGCCTTCCTGTTGTTCAACCTCTTGTCTCTTTTGTTCTGCCTTTCTTTTCTTTCCTTTGAACTTAGGTCAGGGCAATCATACTGAAAGTGACCTTTTTTCTGGCAGTTGTAACACACATCTTCATCATCATTCTTCTTGCTTGAGGACTCCTTCCTCCTTGATGATGATGGTTCAGCTTTGCTGTACTTCTTTCTGTCAGCATATCTATCTTCTTTCTTTTCATCAAAGACTTTGTCCTCTGATTTATTGTCAGGAGAGCTGAATCTCCTTCTGGCTCTGTTGTCTTGGTAGAACTTTTTGTATCTACCAAATCTGGAGTTGAGCTTCTCAAATCTTCTGGCCATGAGTGCTAGCTCCTCTTTCATCTCAGACTTGGAAACAGTTTGAGAAGATCTTTGTGTATTCTTCTTTTCTGTTTCAGCAGCTTTGAAAGCAACACCCTTGCTTGAGGAGGATGGCTCATCATGCACCTTCTTTCTGTTCAGATCAAACTCATATGTTTTGAGTTCAGAGAACACTTGCTGCATGGGCATGTTGTCAAGATTGCTGGTGTTTTGCATCATGACAGAGTATATGTCCCACTTGGATGTGAGACTTCTCAGAATTTTCAAAGCAACTTCTCTTTTGGCATAGAACTTGCCAAGAGAGTTTATCTCATTCATGATTTTAGTGAATCTGCCATCAAGATGATCAATAGTTTCATTGGGTTCCATAGAAAATTGTTCATATTTTTGGATAGCCACTTGAAGCTTGTTTTCCTTTATCTTTTGGGTACCTTCGCACATGAGTGCTAAGGTGTCCCAAATCTCTTTTGCTGTAGTGCAGTGGTATACTCTTCCCATCACTGCATCTGAAATGGTCTGGTACAAAGTATTCATGGCAATGTAGTTCATGTTGTGCCTTTTTCTCTCTTCAGCTGTAAACTCATCCTCATCCTTTGGTAGCAATTCCCTTGGATCTACTTTCTGTGCATCAGTGAGTTTGGGATTTGCTTTGGTGAAAGTGAAGGGCCCTCTGGTGATTACTTTGAGCATTTCATCATGCTGGCAGGCAAGATGTGCTCTCATCCTGATCTTCCAGAAATCATAGTTCTCAATTGAGAACATTGGCAATTTATGATGTGAAATATAATTTACTTGATTTGGACCCATGTTGTTGATGGTGTTAACAGCATCTCCTGGAATTGCATTGTTAGCCATTTCTATAGAAATAGGTTAGATAAACACAAATAGGTTTTTCAGAAATTTGGATCAGTTGAGTGACCATAGAAATAATGTGATTTGAAAATCAGTTGGATTTTCAGAAGTAGTGGCCTTTGAACCCCTGCTCTGATACCACTTGGTGAACTTCAATAGATATTTGTCCTACTGAAAACTATTGAGTGATCAGTTGGATAAATATCTAAGAGAGTTGCTAAGTGCGGAATGTGGTTGGCCTTTTTCTTAAAAGAATACTCCAAGTTAATTTCTGAAAAAAACACAGTGATCAGGGACTTTGTCCAAAACAGTTTTTCTAAACTTACTGAGATAAACTCTTTGAAATAAGATTGATTGCAAGTGCTGTAATGAATGTAGTAAGTAAATGACACACAATTTATAGTGGTTCAGAGACTCAAGCTCCTACATCCACTTTCCCTGATTGAACAGGATAATTCCTTAACAATGGAATTAACTTGTTTTATAGTGCCAAGGTGCACTGATCAACAACACTCTCTTAGTGCTTTGATCCCTAGGATAATCTGAGTCCTAGTGCTCAATCTCTCTGAGTTAAGACTGTTTTTCTCAATTACAGTCCTTAACTCCTTACTTCTACAACAAACACTTTCTTCACTTAATGAGATAAGGGTTTGAGGTTTGGTTCCAACTAATAGAGATATCCTTTACAATAAGAACAGTGTAAAGGCTTAGGATATCTCAATGCTAAGCTTGGGATATTACAAGAATTGGCTTAGCTAATTGAAGTGATCAGGAAACTTGGGATTCTTAAGAATAGCTTTGGTTTCCTTTGATTGCTTGATGATAGTTTGATAGCAAGTAGTTGGATACTTGAATCCTTTGATCACTTCTGAATTTATAGGCAAATTTGATCAACTATCCGTTGGAGAGATAGCATTTCAAACTTGTCTATTTGCAGCACCATTGAAACGGTTGTGAAGCTTGACATCCTATTATCCACTGTGTAAAAGCTTCTTTAATGGTTGGTTGAATCAATGTGTTGACTTCTGAAAAATGCGGCTGAGATGACTTGTGTCAGATTCCAAATTTGCACATTTCCCAAGGTTGATTTGTGGCAGACTCTACACTCAACCAACGGTCAGATGGGACAACTCCCCTGAACATTCCTGCTGCAAACTAGAATGTTCCAACATTCATTCAATACTTCAGTCTTTAATGCTTCTAAGTCTTCAATGCTTAGTTCAGGCTTGATGGCAATAAATGCTTCAATAAATGTGTCTTCTGAGAGTATAGCATTCAATGCTCTTGATCATTAGCACTTCAATTGATCTGAAACAGTTCTTATCAATGCATGAAGCTTTGCCTTATCACTCTTGATCTTTCAGCCATGTTGTCCACTTCAGTCAACCTGTCTTAAAAACTCAGCAACCTTGTCCTAAGGCACTAAACACTTAGCAAGCTGCCTAACATTCCAGCGTTGGACAACTAACCTGAACTACAAATCTCACAACATTTCTGAGATTTGGACTTAAGCATTCCTACTTACTCAAGTTTCCTGAGACAACTAGACTGATATATACTTGAGCATATCTCAACTAATCTGATCATCATCAATCAGGGGTTTTGGTATCTTTAATCAAAATCATTTTATTCCCAACAAAGTCTATTCACCCCCCTCTAGACGTTTTCTTAGATTACTCAATCTTATCAACTCAACTAGGGACCTACAGTATACAAAATAATATCAAAGTTGTTATCTATCAGGTTATGCAAAGTGCTCTATTCCATTATTTTTTAGCACCAAAGCGCTTTCATTGGTGGGAGATAAATCTTAGACAGTGTGGTCATCCTTAACGAGGCAATTGAAGATTCTAAAAAGAGCAAAAGGAAGAGCACATTTCTAAAAATCAAATTTGATAAGGCTTACGACTCTATGGATTGGAGTTTTCTTAGAAGGATGTTGGAATCGCTAAATTTTCACCCTAAGTGGATTATGTGTATCATGGAATATGTGTCTACGGCACATATAATAGTTCTCGTGAACGGTAGCCCGTCTAGAGAGTTCAAACTCCAACGTGGAGTTAGATAGGGATACCCACTATCCCTCTTCCTTTTATTGATTGCAACAAAAGGAGTGAGTACACTTTTGACACGTGCATCTAACCTTGGATTGTTCAGGCCGATTGAAGTGGAAGGCAAAAAATTAAAGTTTCTCACAATTCGCGAACGACACAATATTTCTAGGAGAGGAAAGCAAGGAGAATATATGGTTCTTGAGAAGAATACATAAAATCATCTACTTGGTGTCGAGCATAAGAGTAAATCTAGATAAATGTCTCTTGTTCGGGATCAACATAGATGATCATCGATTGAAGGAATTGGCCGACATAGTGGGGTGCAAGGTGAGACGTGTACCGTTTATGTATCTAGGTTTAAAAGTGTGGACAACCCACAGGACTATGTAGTGGTGAAAATCAGAAACAGACTACAAAAGTGGAGTAACCTCAATCAATCCATTGGGGGAGGCTTGTCTGTGTACTACTTATCAACCTACCGTACGCCAAAAAAGATTGTGATAAATATTATAAATTACAAAGATCATTCTTGTGGGGATTAGGTGGGGTGGGGGGTTGGGGAGAATTCTCATAAAATCTAATGGGTCGAGTGGAAAACCAATTGCAAAGCTAAATATTTAGGAGGGGGGTTTCTAGGGGTCAGGGATATATAACATTTTAATAAGGTGTTATTGGAAAAGTGGTTGTGGAGATTTCGCAATGAAAGAAATAGATTGTGGACTAGAATAATAAAGTCAAAGTTTGAGTTGGAATGGGGGGTGGGGGAGGGACAAGGAGTTGTAGGGCAGGAGAGAGGTGTCAAATTGAGGGCTTTTTTTAATAAAATGTTAATATTTAAAAAATAATTTAATATAATATTAATGTTTGTGAGAGTTTTAATAAAATAAATAAGAGTGTCATTATTAACGACGCTCTTTCCTTAAAAAGCGGGCCCAATCTGACTTTTGCAAAGTGTGGCTGAGAAAGGGAAGGGGCGTCGTTTAAAACGATGCTTTCTCCCAAAAAAAAAATTAACGAAATTGCAATGAATAAAGATATATAAATAAAATCTATCCACCAATATATTTAATTTTTATTCCTAACAATATTAAAGATATATAAATAAAATATATCCACCAATAATTTTTTAATCATTTTTTAAAATTTTTGTGATTAATTTTTATTCCTAACAATGTTAATTTTTTGTAACCTTTTAAACTAACGACATTCTTAATTAATTTTTATTCCTAAAAATATTAAAATACATAGTCATATATATTAACATTACATGGTCAGAAATATAATAATAATAATTATTGTCTTATTAATTATTGAATAATAAGGCAACTTTTAAAAAATGGAATAGAATATTAAGAATTAAGATTAATATAAGATTAAGATTTAACATGGTCTAATATTGATAAATTAAATTTAAAAAAATATTTTATTGGTGGATAGATTTTATTTATATATTTCTAATATTGATAGATGTAGATGTTGTTACTCTTAAATGTCTCAACATTCACATCAACATCTTAATTCGACCTTTCTTATTTTGTGGAGTATGACACAAGTGTATGGGGGGGGGGGGATGCACTTGTGTATGCAAATTCTTTTTCTTTACAAACATTTGGTCTTATCAGGGAGGTTGTCTCACAACTATCCTGAGTGTGAACTTCAATAGATATTTGTCCTACTGAAAACTATTGAGTGATCAGTTGGATAAATATCTAAGAGAGTTGCTAAGTCCGGAATGTGGTTGGCCTTTTTCTTAAAAGAATACTCCAAGTTAATTTCTGAAAAAAACACAGTGATCAGGGACTTTGTCCAAAACAGTTTTTCTAAACTTACTGAGATAAACTCTTTGAAATAAGATTGATTGCAAGTGCTGTAATGAATGTAGTAAGTAAATGACACACAATTTATAGTGGTTCAGAGACTCAAGCTCCTACATCCACTTTCCCTGATTGAACAGGATAATTCCTTAACAATGGAATTAACTTGTTTTATAGTGCCAAGGTGCACTGATCAACAACACTCTCTTAGTGCTTTGATCCCTAGGATAATCTGAGTCCTAGTGCTCAATCTCTCTGAGTTAAGACTGTTTTTCTCAATTACAGTCCTTAACTCCTTACTTCTACAACAAACACTTTCTTCACTTAATGAGATAAGGGTTTGAGGTTTGGTTCCAACTAATAGAGATATCCTTTACAATAAGAACAGTGTAAAGGCTTAGGATATTTCAATGCTAAGCTTGGGATATTACAAGAATTGGCTTAGCTAATTGAAGTGATCAGGAAACTTGGGATTCTTAAGAATAGCTTTGGTTTCCTTTGATTGCTTGATGATAGTTTGATAGCAAGTAGTTGGATACTTGAATCCTTTGATCACTTCTGAATTTATAGGCAAATTTGATCAACTATCCGTTGGAGAGATAGCATTTCAAACTTGTCTATTTGCAGCACCATTGAAACGGTTGTGAAGCTTGACATCCTATTATCCACTGTGTAAAAGCTTCTTTAATGGTTGCTTGAATGAATGTGTTGACTTCTGAAAAATGCGGCTGAGATGACTTGTGTCAGATTCCAAATTTGCACATTTCCCAAGGTTGATTTGTGGCAGACTCTACACTCAACCAACGGTCAGATGGGACAACTCCCCTGAACATTCCTGCTGCAAACTAGAATGTTCCAACATTCATTCAATACTTCAGTCTTTAATGCTTCTAAGTCTTCAATGCTTAGTTCAGGCTTGATGGCAATAAATGCTTCAATAAATGTGTCTTCTGAGAGTATAGCATTCAATGCTCTTGATCATTAGCACTTCAATTGATCTGAAACAGTTCTTATCAATGCATGAAGCTTTGCCTTATCACTCTTGATCTTTCAGCCATGTTGTCCACTTCAGTCAACCTGTCTTAAAAACTCAGCAACCTTGTCCTAAGGCACTAAACACTTAGCAAGCTGCCTAACATTCCAGCGTTGGACAACTAACCTGAACTACAAATCTCACAACATTTCTGAGATTTGGACTTAAGCATTCCTACTTACTCAAGTTTCCTGAGACAACTAGACTGATATATACTTGAGCATATCTCAACTAATCTGATCATCATCAATCAGGGGTTTTGGTATCTTTAATCAAAATCATTTTATTCCCAACAAAGTCTATTCACCCCCCTCTAGACGTTTTCTTAGATTACTCAATCTTATCAACTCAACTAGGGACCTACAGTATACAAAATAATATCAAAGTTGTTATCTATCAGGTTATGCAAGGTGCTCTATTCCATTATTTTTTAGCACCAAAGCGCTTTCATTGGTGGGAGATAAATCTTAGACAGTGTGGTCATCCTTAACGAGGCAATTGAAGATTCTAAAAAGAGCAAAAGGAAGAGCACATTTCTAAAAATCAAATTTGATAAGGCTTACGACTCTATGGATTGGAGTTTTCTTAGAAGGATGTTGGAATCGCTAAATTTTCACCCTAAGTGGATTATGTGTATCATGGAATATGTGTCTACGGCACATATAATAGTTCTCGTGAACGGTAGCCCGTCTAGAGAGTTCAAACTCCAACGTGGAGTTAGATAGGGATACCCACTATCCCTCTTCCTTTTATTGATTGCAACAAAAGGAGTGAGTACACTTTTGACACGTGCATCTAACCTTGGATTGTTCAGGCCGATTGAAGTGGAAGGCAAAAAATTAAAGTTTCTCACAATTCGCGAACGACACAATATTTCTAGGAGAGGAAAGCAAGGAGAATATATGGTTCTTGAGAAGAATACATAAAATCATCTACTTGGTGTCGAGCATAAGAGTAAATCTAGATAAATGTCTCTTGTTCGGGATCAACATAGATGATCATCGATTGAAGGAATTGGCCGACATAGTGGGGTGCAAGGTGAGACGTGTACCGTTTATGTATCTAGGTTTAAAAGTGTGGACAACCCACAGGACTATGTAGTGGTGAAAATCAGAAACAGACTACAAAAGTGGAGTAACCTCAATCAATCCATTGGGGGAGGCTTGTCTGTGTACTACTTATCAACCTACCGTACGCCAAAAAAGATTGTGATAAATATTATAAATTACAAAGATCATTCTTGTGGGGATTAGGTGGGGTGGGGGGTTGGGGAGAATTCTCATAAAATCTAATGGGTCGAGTGGAAAACCAATTGCAAAGCTAAATATTTAGGAGGGGGGTTTCTAGGGGTCAGGGATATATAACATTTTAATAAGGTGTTATTGGAAAAGTGGTTGTGGAGATTTCGCAATGAAAGAAATAGATTGTGGACTAGAATAATAAAGTCAAAGTTTGAGTTGGAATGGGGGTGGGGGAGGGACAAGGAGTTGTAGGGCAGGAGAGAGGTGTCAAATTGAGGGCTTTTTTTAATAAAATGTTAATATTTAAAAAATAATTTAATATAATATTAATGTTTGTGAGAGTTTTAATAAAATAAATAAGAGTGTCATTATTAACGACGCTCTTTCCTTAAAAAGCGGGCCCAATCTGACTTTTGCAAAGTGTGGCTGAGAAAGGGAAGGGGCGTCGTTTAAAACGATGCTTTCTCCCAAAAAAAAAATTAACGAAATTGCAATGAATAAAGATATATAAATAAAATCTATCCACCAATATATTTAATTTTTATTCCTAACAATATTAAAGATATATAAATAAAATATATCCACCAATAATTTTTTAATCATTTTTTAAAATTTTTGTGATTAATTTTTATTCCTAACAATGTTAATTTTTTGTAACCTTTTAAACTAACGACATTCTTAATTAATTTTTATTCCTAAAAATATTAAAATACATAGTCATATATATTAACATTACATGGTCAGAAATATAATAATAATAATTATTGTCTTATTAATTATTGAATAATAAGGCAACTTTTAAAAAATGGAATAGAATATTAAGAATTAAGATTAATATAAGATTAAGATTTAACATGGTCTAATATTGATAAATTAAATTTAAAAAAATATTTTATTGGTGGATAGATTTTATTTATATATTTCTAATATTGATAGATGTAGATGTTGTTACTCTTAAATGTCTCAACATTCACATCAACATCTTAATTCGACCTTTCTTATTTTGTGGAGTATGACACAAGTGTATGGGGGGGGGGGGGATGCACTTGTGTATGCAAATTCTTTTTCTTTACAAACATTTGGTCTTATCAGGGAGGTTGTCTCACAACTATCCTGAGTGTGAACTTCAATAGATATTTGTCCTACTGAAAACTATTGAGTGATCAGTTGGATAAATATCTAAGAGAGTTGCTAAGTCCGGAATGTGGTTGGCCTTTTTCTTAAAAGAATACTCCAAGTTAATTTCTGAAAAAAACACAGTGATCAGGGACTTTGTCCAAAACAGTTTTTCTAAACTTACTGAGATAAACTCTTTGAAATAAGATTGATTGCAAGTGCTGTAATGAATGTAGTAAGTAAATGACACACAATTTATAGTGGTTCAGAGACTCAAGCTCCTACATCCACTTTCCCTGATTGAACAGGATAATTCCTTAACAATGGAATTAACTTGTTTTATAGTGCCAAGGTGCACTGATCAACAACACTCTCTTAGTGCTTTGATCCCTAGGATAATCTGAGTCCTAGTGCTCAATCTCTCTGAGTTAAGACTGTTTTTCTCAATTACAGTCCTTAACTCCTTACTTCTACAACAAACACTTTCTTCACTTAATGAGATAAGGGTTTGAGGTTTGGTTCCAACTAATAGAGATATCCTTTACAATAAGAACAGTGTAAAGGCTTAGGATATTTCAATGCTAAGCTTGGGATATTACAAGAATTGGCTTAGCTAATTGAAGTGATCAGGAAACTTGGGATTCTTAAGAATAGCTTTGGTTTCCTTTGATTGCTTGATGATAGTTTGATAGCAAGTAGTTGGATACTTGAATCCTTTGATCACTTCTGAATTTATAGGCAAATTTGATCAACTATCCGTTGGAGAGATAGCATTTCAAACTTGTCTATTTGCAGCACCATTGAAACGGTTGTGAAGCTTGACATCCTATTATCCACTGTGTAAAAGCTTCTTTAATGGTTGCTTGAATGAATGTGTTGACTTCTGAAAAATGCGGCTGAGATGACTTGTGTCAGATTCCAAATTTGCACATTTCCCAAGGTTGATTTGTGGCAGACTCTACACTCAACCAACGGTCAGATGGGACAACTCCCCTGAACATTCCTGCTGCAAACTAGAATGTTCCAACATTCATTCAATACTTCAGTCTTTAATGCTTCTAAGTCTTCAATGCTTAGTTCAGGCTTGATGGCAATAAATGCTTCAATAAATGTGTCTTCTGAGAGTATAGCATTCAATGCTCTTGATCATTAGCACTTCAATTGATCTGAAACAGTTCTTATCAATGCATGAAGCTTTGCCTTATCACTCTTGATCTTTCAGCCATGTTGTCCACTTCAGTCAACCTGTCTTAAAAACTCAGCAACCTTGTCCTAAGGCACTAAACACTTAGCAAGCTGCCTAACATTCCAGCGTTGGACAACTAACCTGAACTACAAATCTCACAACATTTCTGAGATTTGGACTTAAGCATTCCTACTTACTCAAGTTTCCTGAGACAACTAGACTGATATATACTTGAGCATATCTCAACTAATCTGATCATCATCAATCAGGGGTTTTGGTATCTTTAATCAAAATCATTTTATTCCCAACAAAGTCTATTCACCCCCCTCTAGACGTTTTCTTAGATTACTCAATCTTATCAACTCAACTAGGGACCTACAGTATACAAAATAATATCAAAGTTGTTATCTATCAGGTTATGCAAAGTGCTCTATTCCATTATTTTTTAGCACCAAAGCGCTTTCATTGGTGGGAGATAAATCTTAGACAGTGTGGTCATCCTTAACGAGGCAATTGAAGATTCTAAAAAGAGCAAAAGGAAGAGCACATTTCTAAAAATCAAATTTGATAAGGCTTACGACTCTATGGATTGGAGTTTTCTTAGAAGGATGTTGGAATCGCTAAATTTTCACCCTAAGTGGATTATGTGTATCATGGAATATGTGTCTACGGCACATATAATAGTTCTCGTGAACGGTAGCCCGTCTAGAGAGTTCAAACTCCAACGTGGAGTTAGATAGGGATACCCACTATCCCTCTTCCTTTTATTGATTGCAACAAAAGGAGTGAGTACACTTTTGACACGTGCATCTAACCTTGGATTGTTCAGGCCGATTGAAGTGGAAGGCAAAAAATTAAAGTTTCTCACAATTCGCGAACGACACAATATTTCTAGGAGAGGAAAGCAAGGAGAATATATGGTTCTTGAGAAGAATACATAAAATCATCTACTTGGTGTCGAGCATAAGAGTAAATCTAGATAAATGTCTCTTGTTCGGGATCAACATAGATGATCATCGATTGAAGGAATTGGCCGACATAGTGGGGTGCAAGGTGAGACGTGTACCGTTTATGTATCTAGGTTTAAAAGTGTGGACAACCCACAGGACTATGTAGTGGTGAAAATCAGAAACAGACTACAAAAGTGGAGTAACCTCAATCAATCCATTGGGGGAGGCTTGTCTGTGTACTACTTATCAACCTACCGTACGCCAAAAAAGATTGTGATAAATATTATAAATTACAAAGATCATTCTTGTGGGGATTAGGTGGGGTGGGGGGTTGGGGAGAATTCTCATAAAATCTAATGGGTCGAGTGGAAAACCAATTGCAAAGCTAAATATTTAGGAGGGGGGTTTCTAGGGGTCAGGGATATATAACATTTTAATAAGGTGTTATTGGGAAAGTGGTTGTGGAGATTTCGCAATGAAAGAAATAGATTGTGGACTAGAATAATAAAGTCAAAGTTTGAGTTGGAATGGGGGGTGGGGGAGGGACAAGGAGTTGTAGGGCAGGAGAGAGGTGTCAAATTGAGGGCTTTTTTTAATAAAATGTTAATATTTAAAAAATAATATAATATAATATTAATGTTTGTGAGAGTTTTAATAAAATAAATAAGAGTGTCATTATTAACGACGCTCTTTCCTTAAAAAGCGGGCCCAATCTGACTTTTGCAAAGTGTGGCTGAGAAAGGGAAGGGGCGTCGTTTAAAACGATGCTTTCTCCCAAAAAAAAAATTAACGAAATTGCAATGAATAAAGATATATAAATAAAATCTATCCACCAATATATTTAATTTTTATTCCTTACAATATTAAAGATATATAAATAAAATATATCCACCAATAATTTTTTAATCATTTTTTAAAATTTTTGTGATTAATTTTTATTCCTAACAATGTTAATTTTTTGTAACCTTTTAAACTAACGACATTCTTAATTAATTTTTATTCCTAAAAATATTAAAATACATAGTCATATATATTAACATTACATGGTCAGAAATATAATAATAATAATTATTGTCTTATTAATTATTGAATAATAAGGCAACTTTTAAAAAATGGAATAGAATATTAAGAATTAAGATTAATATAAGATTAAGATTTAACATGGTCTAATATTGATAAATTAAATTTAAAAAAATATTTTATTGGTGGATAGATTTTATTTATATATTTCTAATATTGATAGATGTAGATGTTGTTACTCTTAAATGTCTCAACATTCACAGCAACATCTTAATTCGACCTTTCTTATTTTGTCTAAGTCTAAATTCTGTTTTCTAGTTGATGCTGCTTTGGATGTTGTAACATCGCAGGTTGAAGATCTAGAACATTCTACACAGTTCCAGACTGGAAGGATCTGGAAGCTTGCAGAAGTATGTAGATCATGCGGTTGCCTTTGAAAACGTCCAGAATAGGCTGGAAGGTGCTAGAATTCATTGGAATGAAGAGTGGGCTAAAAAGAAGGGATGAGATCCTAAAAAATAGGATATGGATTATGAAGCTTCTAGAATTCGTTTTTTCCACTATAAATACACAAGGAAGTCTTCATTATTCATCATGGAGAATTAAGAGTAATCACATAATGTCTATGTGAAGTGTTCGTCCTACTTAGACATTATCGTGATTATTATTTCTTCTTCATCAGATTCTCGTGCAGCATGAAGATATACAAATCAGATCCGAGAGTCACATATTTCACGAAGTGCTATTCTTTAAGTCTTAAACTAGTGTTCATCCTGTTAGGAATTAATTGTCATTAGCATGTTCATGTCGTTGTGCCGAAGAGTCCAAACTTCCTGTACAACATAGACTTTTCTATACTTCTTTGATAGATAGATCATAGAGTTAGATTAGTTTTTGGTAGTGTAATTTTTACACTTAAGCCGTCTTTAGACTCGGTAGATTATCAAGTCTTGTTTCCGTTGTGAATATTTGTTCACACACCATTTGTATTCACATAATTATTAGTGAAAGTTTCGCCATGAGGCTCGCATAGATTTTAAATTAAAATCTATGTAAAAATTATTTCCATTGTGTTCTTTTTTGTTTTTAGTGTTTTAGTCTTCCGCTGTGTCTGTCTTTTCTGATATTCTGTTTGAGTTTATGTTACACTATTTGTCTCAACATTCAGTGTAACATCGTTCTGTTTTTCACTTAAACACTAGTAATACCATACCACACACTTTCAGTTGGTATCAGAGTTAATACCTGACGACACTAGGTCTAGATCCTTGTTTTAAGTGTGTTTTAGTTTATGTTAGCAATGGAAACACATCACATATTCACTGCACTTAGGCACCCGAACATATTATCCATATTTTAAGCCTAAGTTGTGCATGTATATCAAGTCGAAAGATGAATGTGCTTGGAGGACTGTGTACTTACAGGTTATAATGTACTAAAGATCCTAATCAACACATCAATACATCCACCAGAAAGAAGGAAAAGTCAATTTCAACCAAGGTTATCAAAAAGTGAAGGTAAACTAAGGTATGATCTTTAATATAGAAAATCAGTTAAATGCATGTTCTGAATATGGTCATTATGAAAATTAATGTGCCAATATTAGACTTAAGAAAAAACTGAATTTTAGTACTACCTTAAATGATGAATCAGATGATGAATTTGATGAATCAAAAGATGTTGAATTCGCTTTTCATACCAAGATTGATTATGATGATTCTTTAGATGATGATCAGGATGATACAGATTCTGATGTTGCACCTAATGTCATAACATTTATGGTAACATCAAAACAGAGTCACCCAGATTTGAATTGTTTTAATGGGTTTGTTGATGATGCAGGCATAAGGATGGATGATTCTAAATACCAAAAGTTGTTAGATGATTGTAACTCACAGAAACTCACTCTTAATTCTTTGAACAAAGAGAATGAGAATCTTAAAGAGACAATTACCAAGCTAGAGGTCATACATACCAGAAGAGATTTTTTAAGTTTGTAAACTGAAGGAGAAATTGATCACCTCTACTTTAAGTTTTATAAAATTTTCTATGAGTGCTTCTGATATGATTAATGTTATAGCTATTGGTAAATCTGATAATTGTGGTATACGTTATGATGGTTAAACTGCTTCTATTTCTAAAATTTTTGAAAATACTGTGAAATTTGTGAAGGCAAATGTTAAAACATTTGTTGTAACATCTGCACAAACAGATTCTCACAAAGTCAAAAATATTGAAAAGAAGTTTGTATGTCATTATTGTTCGATAATTGATCATATATTTCCTTACTGCATGAAATTGGTTGATGATCTGAGATATGAGAAAATGTTACCTAAAAAGATGTCACATTCTATGAAACATTTTCTGAAATCTGCATGGAAACCAAAAGTTACCTGTAATGTTGTTCACACCTCTTTGAAAGCATGTTTACTTGGTCAATGGTATTTTGATAGTGGTTGTTCTAGACATATGACAGGATAAATTGACTACTTATCTAATTATGTGACCTTGAATGATGGTAATGTTACATATGGTGATTGTTCGAAAGGACAGATTATAGGAAAATGAACTTTGAATGTTGATGGTTTTCTTGAGCTTAAAAATGTTTTACATTTTGATGGCTTGCTTGCTGATTTGATTAATATTAGTCAACTTTGTGATGATAATTTGCATGTAAAATTTGACAAAGAATCATGTGCATGTTCTTAATAAAGATGAAGATTGTCTAGGGCAGTAGATAATTGTTATCTCATTGGAACAAATGTGTGTAATTTGTCAAAGAATGATGAAAATGTCTTATTGCATAAAAAATTGGGACATGCAAATTATACATCAGTGAAGAGACTAATCAAAGTCGATGCAGTGAAAAGGATTACCAAAACAGAAGTTTCAGAATACCACTGTACGTGGACCATGCCAAAAAGGTAAGCAGGTAAGAGTGTCGTATAAAATGTTGTCACAGTGTTCTACACATCAATGTTTCGAATTGTGTTGCACATGGATTTAATTGGTCTTATGTCTTTGCTGTAAGAAAGAATATAAATCTACAAGAAATGGCAAGAGTCATGCTTACATCTAAAAGTCTTGATAAGAGATTTTGGGTTGAAGCATTGAATACTGCATGCCATATCATTAATAGAGTTTATATTCGATCTGGTTTTAATCAAACACCTTATGAGATTTTGAACAACAGAAAACTAAATGTGAAATATTTTCATGTATTTGGTTATGTGTGTTATATTCTGATTGATAGAGATCAACTTCATAAGTTTGATTCTAAAAGTGTAAGGTTTCTTTTTAGGCTATTCTAGAAATAGTAAAGCTTATAGAGTTTATAACCTTAGGATTAACATTGTTCAAGAATATGTTAATGTTGTGTTTGATGATGATAAAGGTCTTACAGATGATAAAGATGAAGAAGATGTATCAGAAGTGACTGACAATTTTGAGAATTCACTGAAGTCTGAAAATGTTGCAACTAATGTTACAACATCTGGAGCAACATTTACAGAACAATCAGTTGGAATTTCACAGAACAGTCAGTATGTTCCCAAAATGAATCCTTCTTCAAGAATTGATAAAAGTCATCCATCTGACCAGATCATAAGTGATGCTACAGTTGGAGTGCAAACAAGAGGAAACGTTAGATCAATAAGGTAGATGTGGTAAGAACAATATGCATGTCTTTTATTTGCAATGTTGTTAATGCAGAGTGTTACTATTCTGAAATTGAACCTAAAAATGTTAATGAAACTGTTTCTTATGAGTTTGGTAACATTGATAGGAATAAAGCTAGGTTAGTTGCACAAACATACACTCAAGTTGAGGTTATTGATTTTGATGAAACTTTTGCACGTGTTGCTAGGATAGAATCTATTAGATTATTGCTAGCAATTGCATGTTTTATTGACATTAAACTTCATCAAATGGATGTATAAGCTGCATTTCTAAATTTCATTTTGAATGAAGAAGCATATGTTTAACAACTTAAAGGATTTCAAGATCCACAATACCCTGATTGTTCTGTTAGAGGAGAAACTGATATAACTTTGTTCATTAAGCACACTTGAGAAGATTTACTCAAATATATGTTGATGACATTGTGTTTGGTTTAACTTGTGATAAAATGTTAACCAATTTGTTGAAGCAATGACTGCAACATTTGAGATGAGTATGGTTGGAGACTTAAATTATATTTCTAGGTCTTCAAATCAAGCAATGTAAGGATGGTATATTCTTCTCTCAAGGTAAGTATGCTGAGAACTTGGTTAAAAGGTTTGATTTTGAAAGTTAAAAAGTAATGAAAACTTCTATGAGATCTACTTTGAAACTTTGCAGAGACAATGCTGAAAAGGATGTTGATCCAACATTGTATAGATCTATGATAAGAAGTTTTACTTTATCTAACCTCTATTAGACCAGATATAATGTACAGTGTTTTTGTTTGTGCTAGTTACCAATATTATCCAAAGGAATCTCACCTGAATGTTTTGAAAAGAATTATCAAGTATGATGCAGGTACAAGTGAACTTGGGATTTGGTATACTAAGGACACCAACAACACTTTGATTGGATACAGTGATGCGGATTGAGCATGAGATATAGATGACAAAAAGAGTAAGAGTAGAGGATGTTTCTACATGGGAAACAATCTTGTTGTTAAACAAGATATTTCATGACTATGGAATTGAATTGATATCCTTACAATTTTCTATGATAATACGAGTGCATAAACATTTCTAAAAATTCAGTACAACACTCACTCACTAAACACATTTGCATTAGGAATTATTTTATGAGAGATTTAGTGGAGAAGAACATAGTGAAGTTGGAATACGTACCTACTGAAAATCATAATGATGATATATTTACTAAGGTTTTGACCTTGAGACATTCTTATCTTTGAGAAAATCTCTTGGTATGTGTAGTATTTGAATAATCCTAGATGGATGGTGTTACAAATGTTGTAGCATTTGGGACAACATCATAAGGTTGTATAGTTGTTATAGATTTAATTTATTTCCTATTTTCGTTGAATAATTCCTTTGTAAAATATTCTTGAATCTAAAATTTGTTGTGCAAAAATAAACATGTCTTACACCTCTCAAATGCATATAAATAGAATGTTGTTAGCATACTAAAAGATGTAGTTAATCACTGAGTAACTATGGAGCACGGAGTTGACTACTACGATGCCTTCTTTTCAAAAGGTGATTAATAAAATACATCAACATGTTCATAATCCATTGAGTAATTATGGGGCACGGAGTTCGCTACTACGATGCACTCTTCTAGAAAAATGGATCAATATGAACTAGGTGCTACAACACGAAAAGAAAAGAAAAAATGGTGCAACACAAATGAAGTAAATTCATGTAAAAACCGTGTTGAGGTGTATGTAACAGTTTTGAGCATAGCATTAGATGATTCGATTATATTTTTATAAGTAGTAATTATTTGATTATTTGCGGAAATTTATTTCATTTATTCTGATTATACTAACCCACGTCTTTGGTTTATTTTCAGGTTATACACATTTAAATGTTAAATATTCTAGATTGTTCTTAATTTAATTAATTATTTAATTATGATTTTACCCACTACTTACCCATGATTTATTTTTGTGGCTAAGTTTATGGAGTATTATCGAATTCCTTCTAGAATCCTCCTTAGTTAGTTCTTTTTTTACACGTATTACTTCCAACTATGTATTCTCTCCTATATTCTTCTCATAACATGATATACTAAGCATTGCATTTTTTCGAGTGATTTGAGTATTGCGTTTTATGATTTGCTAAAGCCTTGTTTATCTCAGTTATTGTGATTATCTTTTCGATTTCTTGGTGCTTAAATGACAGGAAACTACCTCACCACACTCAAACTCCCACGAAACCGTCATCTTTATCTCTCTCCAATCTTAATAGTTTCGCTTTCATGGTCGCTTTACACCAAAACTCACCAACTGCTACAAGAAAAGCTGAAACACTTACCCAAACAACTCCAGTTACACCCATTCCTACAACTGTTCACATTCCACTCGATACGACCCTTAACGAGCTGAACCAAACTGTTGAGAATATGTCTCAATCGAATGTGAATTCTAAGAATCTATTTCTACTCATTGGAAATATGTCCATTGACATTTCTCATTACTGAAAACCCAAGAAACTCACTACTACACTTGGTTCGTTCACCTCATAAAAGCCTCAATTTCCAAGTCATAATACTGTAACAATGGTAGCTGCCCTGATTGCTTCCTCTATGGGGGAGATTGAAAAGGAAATTGATGATTTTCCTGTTGCTGAGCAGAATGTGTTTGCAAATGCTGAGACATTCGATTTTGAGGACGCTCAAATGAAGGAGACCGACGCGAATGCTAACTCAGGTGAAACTAAATCTTATCTTTTTAATACTGATGAATCTGAATAAATTGCTTTTTGGAGGAATTTTGAGAAAGAAAAGAGAAAGAGGATCCCTGTTCAACAAAGGAAATTCGGTTGTGTGTGTACGAGTTGATTACTCTAACTCACTGAGGAGAAGAAGAAAGAAAGTAGTGTTGCTGATGAACCGATTTAAGTTCTTTTCTTAATCGGAGGAAGAAAATGTGGTTATTGAGAAATGAGTCAAAAGGAAGTATAATCCAAAGGGAAAGAAGGTTGCTGCTGAACGAGACTTGCCCAAAGGAATTGAAAATTCTGATCCAGAAGATAATCCCATTGTGTATGAGATTAAGAAGACTCTGACGAAGAATGTTGCATCAAATGCTGAAGCAAGTGCCGCAACACCAGACCCTGATGACAGTAGAAGTGATGATTCTGAGGAGTAGTAAAGACTCTGAATCAGCTGAGGAAACAAATTCTGATGGAGGTAATTCTGATCCTGATAATAATTTTTAGACTGATAGGTTAGTTGCTAAAATAACTAAACTGTCTAGATGAAAGTTGTTAATAGAAAAGAGAATTAACATTGCTGATTTTGAGAGTAAAGGTTTGATACAATTTCTGATTAAAAGGAAATTGTTGAAATCTGTAACTTTGAGTGATACTTTTGTGTGTGATTGGGTATATGTACTTTATGCTTGACTTAGGAAGAGTACGGGTAGACGTAGCTCTAAATGATATGGGAATGTACAATTTAGGGGGAGATCAGTTTCATTTACTCTGAAATTGATTGATGACTTCTTAGAGATAGAGCCTGTGATTGATTAATATGCACTTGATTTGAAATTTGGTTGCTACTTCTATAACTGAGGGTAGATTAACTAAGTGGAAAAATATTATGCTTGTTAAAGATCTCACATCTCTATACTCTGTACTTCATAAATTGATTGTCTACTATTGGTTACCCTATACAAATTCCACTAAGGTGAATAAGGATTAAGCTCTATTGTTGTATAAGATGATTGTCTTGAAGAATTTCAATCTGGATTTAATTATTTTCACCACATACAGTTTATTGTGATATTTATTATAAAGGGATTTTACCTTATCATTTGCTGATATGTTCATACCTCAAGAGGCATGAATTTTTAAACCTAAGGAAACTGAGGTTATTAGAGGCAAGGTACCCTTGATGACTATCTCACCTGCTCTGTTACTTGGTGAAAGGACTGTTGATTTGCTTTGTTACAAAATTCAAATGGTTCTGATCATAGAGATGCTCTTATTCCAGCTCGACCAGCTTCAGCAAGACCTGAACAGAGAAATGCTACACCGAATGTGAAACACATTGGTGGTCACATTGGTCAAATATTTTCTGTTTCTGAATCTTTTATTTTACTTCAACTAAAACGTTTACAGGACTCTATTGATGGCCTTCAGTTCCTTAAAGTCAAGTGGTTATAGACGCTTTCTACTACCACAGGGGGAGAAACACCATCAACTTCTGAGATTCGAAGTGAAGAGCTCCATGAAGATGTACCAGAAGCTGATTGTGTACCTGATGCTATTGATGAAGAGATTGCTGAACTAGATGTTGTAGTTCACTTTGCTACAACGTGCACTGTTGTTGAAGAGGAGGAGGTTCAGTTTGTTGATGCTGATGAACGTATATGGATGTTCTTTATGACATCTAAACAGGTTATGATAACAACTGAACAGGTTGATACAAGACAGGGGGGGCTGAACATTATATGTGATTATGTGCATGAACATGATGCTGCAGCTGTTGATACAGCAATATATGTCACATGTTTAGTTTCTTAAGTATTTGTGCCTTTTATACTTCCCTTGATCTTATTCATTGTTGTTATTATGTTTAAGTTGATTTACAGATTGTGTTTTTCCTTCCTAGTTGATAGGTTGTTCTTTATTCAACGTGCTTAAATTATTTGCATTGATGATAATAGTTTACTGCTTTATGCTTAAATTGTTTTCATACTTATTATCATTTGCTTACTGCATGTTGTATATGTTTATGTTTATGTTAGTTGTTGTCTATTTTATTTTTCTAACTTTCTTTATTATTCAATTTGCTTAAATTGTTTGCTTTGAGGATAATATAGAAGTACACCTCTTTTTAATTATCATGTGCTTACTGCTTACTGCTTACTGCTTAAATTGTTTTCTTTGATAATAATATAATTTAGAAGTACACTTCTTTTTAATTCTCAGTTGCTTACTGCTTATTGTTTAAGTCTTTGTTAGATATTGTTGTTTTTCACATGTTTTGCTCTGTTTTTTATTTTTAGTCTTTGCTCTGTTTGTTTTTTATTTCTTCATTATTGCTCTGATTTTATTTTATTTGAGTCATACATAAGTCTTAGGTTGATCTAGTACATATTCATATATGCTCTGATTTAACTTATGATTTTTGTAAAGTTTATATGTTGTTCAGATAAGTATATTGTTTATACTTATTGTTGTCTTGAGTGAGATCACATTGCTCTTATGGCACGGACTATGTGAAATCATTCTTGGTCTTTCTTACTTTGATCCGGAAGCTACAACAGGTGTTGACTTGACTAGTACATGGATATGATGGTAATACTCTAGCATGTACATAATACTGAGTATATATAGAAATATATGTGCATCAGGTGTGTTGTAGTCGAAAGGTCAAATTGGGGGAGATTGTAGATGTTGTTACTCTTAAATGTCTTAACATTCACAGCAACATCTTAATTCGACCTTTCTTATTTTGTCCAAGTCTAAATTCTGTTTTCTAGTTGATGCTGCTTTGGATGTTGTAACATCGCAGGTTGAAGATCTAGAACATTCTACACAGTTCCAGACTGGAAGGATTTGGAAGCTTGCAGAAGTATGTAGATCATGCGGTTGCCTTTGAAAACGTCCAGAATAGGCTGGAAGGTGCTAGAATTCATTGGAATGAAGAGTGGGCTAAAAAGAAGGGATGAGATCCTAAAAAATAGGATATGGATTATGAAGCTTCTAGAATTCGTTTTTTCCACTATAAATACACAAGGAAGTCTTCATTATTCAGCATGGAGAATTAAGAGTAATCACATAATGTGTATGTGAAGTGTTCGTCCTACTTAGACATTATCGTGATTATTATTTCTTCTTCATCAGATTCTCGTGCAGCATGAAGATATACAAATCAGATCCGAGAGTCACATATTTCACGAAGTGCTATTCTTTAAGTCCTAAACTAGTGTTCATCCTGTTAGGAATTAATTGTCATTAGCATGTTCATGTCGTTGTGCCGAAGAGTCCAAACTTCCTGTACAACATAGACTTTTCTATACTTCTTTGATAGATAGATCATAGAGTTAGATTAGTTTTTGGTAGTGTAATTTTTACACTTAAGCCGTCTTTAAACTCGGTAGATTATCAAGTCTTGTTTCCGTTGTGAATATTTGTTCACACACCATTTGTATTCACATAATTATTAGTGAAAGTTTCGCCATGAGGCTCGCATAGATTTTAAATTAAAATCTATGTAAAAATTATTTCCATTGTGTTCTTTTTTGTTTTTAGTGTTTTAGTCTTCCGCTGTGTCTGTCTTTTCTGATATTTTGTTTGAGTTTATGTTACACTATTTGTCTCAACATTCAGTGTAACATCGTTCTGTTTTTCACTTAAACACTAGTAATACCATACCACACACTTTCAATAGAGATAAAAATAAAATAAATTAAATATATAATTAAAAAATTATTAAATTAAATTTATGGAGAAAGCGTCGTTTTAAACGTTGCCCCTTCGAAGAAAGAGCTTCGTTAGTAGAAGCGCTCTTATTTATTTTATTAAAACCCTCACAAACATTAATATTATATTAACTTATTTTTTAAATATTAATATTTTATTAAAAATTCTCAAATTGAGGGGTTGGTGGAGTGACGTAATCAAAGGGGATGGAGGGACGAGTGGGGGCTGGTTCAACTGCGGGGTAGAGAGGGTGATAGGAAACGAGATAAATACTTTGTTTTGGGAGGATTTTTGGGTGGGAGCAAAATGTCTTAAATCTAAAGACTTTGTCATTTGAGCTCAAATAAAAAGTGTCATAGGAGATATGGGGGAATTGAGGGATGGTGAGTGGGTATGGGTCTGAAACTAGAGACGGGATCTTAGAGGTAGAGATATGGTTATGCTTAACGATCTATTACTAGTGCTTGACAGGTACACCATCATACTTGCAGTGGAGGATTCGTGGAGATGGAAACCAGATTCAAGCGGTACGTTCTCAACAAGGACATCTTATGACTGGCTAACAAGGATGGAAGATGCTATTCAGACGAGTGCGGAGGAAGAAACCTGTTTCAACATGATATGGAATAAGTTTTCACCACTCAAAGTCAAAGTGCACGCTTGGAGAACTCTTTTGGAAAGAATCCCAACAAAAACGAAATTGCAATGAAGAGGAGCGCTACCACCAAACTTAGATCCGTCTTGTATTTTCTTTGAAAATAATTCGAAAACAGTAAGTCATATAATGTTCGAGTGTGCGTCCTCTTATCGTATTTGGATGGGAATATGTGGGTGGTTGGGTCTAAATTCGGTATTATCAGCGGATACTCGCACCAACCTGCTGCACTTTAGTAGCTTACTCAAAGGAAAAAAAGAAAGAAAAATGGTTGTTAGTATCTGGGAGTGCGCCTCGTGGACAATCTGGAAACGAAGGAATGTGCTACTATTCACAATGGAGGTGATCTCAGAGGATAAAACTATGAGGAAATAAAGTTTAGACTTTGGAGCTAGTTGGATTTAAAAGAACTTAGGTGCTCAAACTTCAATTACAGAAATTGGATATATCAACCCGGGATGGTTCTACAAGTTTAAAGGAATAGGCTTGCTGTAACATTTTCTTTAGATTTTTTCTTGTTTTTTGCTTCAACTTTCTCCTATTGTATTTTGGGACATACCTTATGGCCCATCTTTCATTCCTCTTTTTAATATACTAGTTTTTTGCACGTGCGATGCACGGGCCTGTTGCAATTTTTATTAAAGCATGTAAAAGAATATATAAGTGAATGTTCTATATGTATAAATATATGAAAGCACTTACGAATAAAAAGTTTGAAGTTAATCTTGTTACCATTATTTTCATAGTTTGCTTATTACGAAACTCATAAAAAACCCTACACAACACACGACAATATGGGTTGAACTTGGGGTGAATAATCTATTAAGAAAAATATATTATATGAAAGGATCATAGTTCGTAGTATGCTACAACATTGATAATTGGAAAATAAATAACTCAATTGATATTGTGTAATTAACCAAAATCGAGGTTTAGAATATTGATGTATAGACTAATGTAGTAAAATAATATATCATAGTTGTTGCCATTTTTTTATCCACTATTGCAGATCTTTTGTGTAACGCCCCGAATCCGGAATGCAGCCCTTGAGGCTTAAACACTCTAAATTCGAGTCGCCACTTAGTTTCTGAAAAACCAAACCTAAATTTTTTTTTGAAAGTATATTAACACAAGTAAAATAATAAGAGTTTTGCAGCGGAAATAATTTAAAGGACAAATAAAAGTTGTCGTAAGAGTAGTGTAGCCCTTCTATTTTTAAAACTTAGAAATTTATATAATAAGCCGTAATTGTTTTAAAGATAGCATACATATATTTCATCGAGCAACTTTTAGGAAAGTTTGTCACTCGGCATACGAATGTGATTGTCTCCAAGTATAACAATATCATTTATTTAAAACGAGCATTAAGTATATAAAGTCTTATAGCATTTTAATTATTGGGGAAACTCCGTGTCATCACTGCTGCAGCATCGGCCCCTCGAAGTCGAAACCTGAAAAGATATTAGTTTGGGGTGTGAGATAAAAATCTCAGTGGACATCCTGTACGCTACTATATAGATTGGCAGTACGCCAGAATAAATTATCTTAACATTTTATTATAAATTATTCTTATTAATTGGATAGTGAATTTTGTTATTCACAAAGGGTTTAATGTATATTTTCATTCATAAACATCATCATAATTATCATAATCATAGTTATCATATTTCATAAATTTTCACACATCATATAACACCATTATCGTATATCGTATGGGACACTGGTAGCGTCTCTACCACATGCTACCCCCTAAACGCTTCCACCTCCTTCTAGGACACTGATAGCGACTCTATCACATGCTACCCCCATAAACACTTTCCCGCCTCCTCCGTGAAACACATATTGGGACACTGGTAGCGACTCTACCACATGCTACCCCCATAAACACTTTCCCGCCACCTCCGTGAAATCGTAATTTACATATCACACATATCAAAATATTATATCATAATTATTATTGTATTCTTGTGTTCTTAGTTATATGTTGATGTTTGTTTAGTTTAGTTCAGAATACACCAACAGTCCATCTAATATTACGGCAATACAGTAGTGACACCCACCTCTTTAACTTTTAAGAAAAGTTACAAACTTCTTGAACAGTGTAGCAAGCGTAACGCAGGGATCGTCCGAGCTTTGACTTAGTTTGATCGAAGGACTTAGAACAAGTAAATGGGGAGGGCTGCTTTAAATAGTTGGAAGAAAGGGTTGTTGTTTCTTTCGAAACACCTGAGGAAGAGACGTGGCTGCTTGGTAACCTTTCAAGGCTGTTTGTTTCCTTCGAAACAATTGTTACTATTATTTTATTATTTTTTATATTTTACCCACCGACTCATATATACAAACTCAGTTTGGTGTAACTTAATTTTGTTTATTAATCATGTTATTAGTTCACACTCGATGTTACGCCTTCGTATCACCAACCCGTATTTTAAAATCGTGGTTTTGTTAAATCGAATTTATGAACTCGATGGAATTAATTATTTAGGATTTTTGGTTGTTGATCCGTCACGTTTCGAGACGAAATTTATTTATTCATTTGATTCGATTTCTAAATGATAAACTCTCAAATTCGTCGAAATTTTGATTTCTTTCAACGAACGGAAGTTAAAGTTTCCTTTAATGTGTTTATGATTTAAAACTTCTTTTAGAGTGCTAGGAATGCGCCCGCCTCAAAATGCTCGTCCGTTTCCTGAAAAATTCAAAGTCTTTGCAAATATACACACTCTAATATTATTATTGGGAGAGAAAATACGAAAAATTAAATTCTAGTTTATTAAGTTTATTTATGCATTATTTATATTAAAATTTTGGGACGGGGTGTTACATTTTGCATGAGGTAAATTGAGGAGCATAAAACAGTACAAAGATGGCAAATCAAGTTAACCAACCATAGTCCTCCAATATTTAAAGATGGATTCAATTAGGGTTAAACATCCATTATATCTTATAGAGACTTGCGTATAATTCAATACATTGGAAAATAAATAACTGGTCTATTGATATTGTGACGAGTAATAAATGTCCATTCCTCAAAATGAAGATGTAAAATTAGCTAGGACACCAATACTTTTAGGCCTTTAAACATTTTTAGGGTACATATGACATTTGTAGTACACTTACACTGCAAAAACATGGTCTTTGTGAATACATCTCTCGCGTCTAATTTTTGAACATCATAATTATAGCAATTGCAATCTTAATTTTTCTACAATAATATGATGAAGTCGTAACAATAATATGCATGTCGGACATGATATAAATGAGAATATCAAAATTATAACATGCATTCCCAAAGGGTTTATTTAAATCAATACTTGAATATTATATGGAGATCAAAATAATCAAGATCAAGGTAACGCAAGATCACAAACGCCTATCATAAGAATTCATTAAGAAACATTTCATCGAACACCTGGTGACCTGTTTCATAAAAAGCGACAAATATACCCTATTGCCAAATAAAAGTTCACTAAGTTCGCAAATGCCACTCGTATGAAAAATTACAATGAATCTAGATTAGTCATCCTAATTAATTCAAAAGGATAAAATTTCAACCAAAAGATTTAGAAGTACCCATCCCCTACATAAGCAAGCATGCAACGACTTGATTAAATTGTCAATCCGGACCATCATCAAAAAGACTTAGAAGACAAATCAATTGTCTTTTAGAAAAAAATAAACTGTGAAACAAAAATAAATAGTAATCAATACAAATTAACTTAAATATTTTACCTTTTCCAATTCTCTGCCTCTATCAAAATGATTGTTAATGGCTGGAGAAATAATAAACAATGAGAAATTAAGTTCTAATTCATATAGCTTAAAAAAATAAATTAAAAAACCAATGAAAATACTATTTACAATTAGAACATGTATATTGTTAGTCATAAAAAAACAGAGGAAGAAAACAAGTATGGGGGCTCATTACAGTGGCCCATTTTAATTGAAAATTTGAGATGACCATAGGTCTTTCACCTTCCTTAACATATCAGCTTATGAGTAGAGAAGGTAGTAGACTCCCTTTCACAGACGACACCTTTGTGCCCAACCAAGACTTGAGTATCAATTTTAGAATTTCATCACAGTTTTTTTCCAATTGTGTAGTTCCATTATATTGTTAAAGCAAACTGATGTGGATAAGGTTTGTGGGCTCGCATTTACATACCATCGAGAGTCGGATTGAAGGCTGCAATTGGCTAGCATGGCAAGGGCAATTTATCAATTTTAATCATTTTTTCATGTTGTCTTTTATTTCTGTTTGCAGAGTAGTTTTGTTGTTAGTTGGGTTAGTTTCTTTGTTAGTCCAGCTGTTAGTATGAGTTAGTTGGTTAGGATGGACATTATTAGATGGTTATTTGTATGCCCATATATAAGGGTGTAAAAAACTGTTGTGAGAATAATGAGAAATTAATAGAAGTCTTTTGCAAAGTTATTTGCAGCTCCGTTTTCTTGCTAGTATGGGCTAGGGATTACGGATTTATTCGTATTGCATATCGTGGTTCTCATCAAATTGGTTCTTTCATTGAGAGTAATCGAGAATCACGATTGAAATGGCCGGAACAAATCGTGAACAAATTGGAGAAAGTCGATCATACATTGAATAAATTGGAGAAGAGAGTTACGAAGTTGTTACGAAATAATTCCCAAAAGAACGAAGAACGCCATCGGAAGGGCAGCATAACAGGCGATGATAGGAGGAAGAAGAAAATAGCAAAAAAGACATATACAACCTACTCATCTCCCTCACTCTATTCCAGCCGTATCCAAGAATCTGTCCTCTCACCTGCGTCATCGTCTCCAGCAATCCACCCTAGAGTCATTGAGAAGAAGAAATCAAGGAAGACCATAGATAGTGACAGTGATATGGGATTGGACATCAACATGGAAGACAATATTATGCACAATGATTACGATGATGAAGACCGTGATGATGAGGAGGAGAAGGAAGGCATGGTTGTTGTTATGAAGCAGTTAGATCGATCAGAAGAGTTATTTGAGAGTTTGAAGATTGATGAATCAATCGGCTGAGATGTTGATGTAATCGAACCAAGAAAGCTGTCAACCAAAATGTTACAGAAAAATGTAAGAAAGTTGAAAGTCTTTATCTTGTTGTGAGTAGTGTTAAAACCATTTCTTCAGAAGTTAAGCGTTTGAGTTGGGAAGAGATGCAAAAACGGAAGGAAAACGGGCTATGTTTTAATTGAGACGAAAAATTTACGCCCGGACACAAATGCAAGAACAAACTTGTTTTCTTAATCGACACCGGTGGATCAGACCCCGATAATTACGAATTCATCCTTGAGGAAAAGGATGCTCGTGAAGGAGATGGGAATGATGCGAATAAGGTTTGTGGGCTCTCATTTACATACCATCGAGAGTCGGATTGAAGGCTGCAATTGGCTAGCATGGCAAGGGCAATTTATCAATTTTAATCCTTTTTTCATGTTGTCTTTTATTTCTGTTTGCAGAGTAGTTTTGTTGTTAGTTTGGTTAGTTTCTTTGTTAGTCCAGCTATTAGTAGGAGTTAGTTGGTTAGGATGGACATTATTAGATGGTTATTTGTATACCCATATATAAGGGTGTAAAAAACTGCTATGAGAATAATGAGAAATTAATAGAAGTCTTTTGCAAAGTTATTTGCAGCTCCGTTTTCTTGCTAGCCTGAGCTAGGGATTATAGATTTATTCGTATTGCGTATCGTGGTTCTCATCACAAACACGAAACATCATTCCTTAAATTTCATTGTGTCTCTTCTGATTCTACATTCAGGGGTATGCTCTTAACATTCTACATTCAATTGTGTTTTAATTAAATATAATCCACTAACATGAAACATCATTCCTTAAATTTCATCCCATCTCTTAAGATTCTACATTCAATTGTGTTTAATCCACTTCATTGCCACATGTTAAGAGTAGGAGAGCCACATGGAAGTAGCTGGAGAAAACTTTCCTCCTTTTATTATATAAGATTTCTTATTCACCAATAAAAAAAAAGGCAAGATGATGATCCTCAGTAGACGAATGAAGAAATTGGCTTACCAGATTCATAGCAAAAGATAAATCTAAATGAGTAATTGTAAAAATTTTATAAGCACCAACAATAAAATGTGTGATCGTGTAATGTGGATAGAGACGAAGGACCCATTAAATATAATGATCTAAGAATCCAACGTATAAATTAAGCTGCGGATATTCCAAAATCGAGATTTGGATTGATCTTACTTAGAGCATGAAAACCCTAACCCGTTGGCTAAAGAAATAGCCAAAAACCTCGATATGATTGAACACCACAAGATCTTGTTCAAGAATCTTGATAAGTTCTCAAATAATTCAACCTCACAAAGAGAATAGGCAAATAAGCTTGTAATTTCCGTATTCAACTTGGTCTCCTTTTCCCAAAGGAATACAAGGCATATTTATAGGCTAGAAAGTAACTTCAAATAGTCAATACATTCATACCCTACACCTATGGCCTTAAAAGGGCACTAAAGACTCAATTCCTACCCTGGTAAGACCATGAAAACTTCTTACTTGAGCAATGTTTGTAGGAATTGGCCAATCTATAATAACCTTGACTTTATCCCTTTCCATTTCAATTCAATTTTCACTCACCACAAAACTAAGAAAAATAATTTTATCCATGCAAAATGAACACTTCTTAAGATTAGCATACAAAGGTTCTTTTCTTAAGGCTTCTAACTAAGACTTCACGCACATAACCAATATGTTATTCCATACTTTTGCTATAGATAAGGATATCATCAAAGTACACAACCACAAATTTTCAAATAAAATCACGCAAAACATGGTTCATTAATCGCATGAAAATACTTGGTGCATCAGTTAAGCCAAACTGCATTACCAACCACTCATATAAACCATGTTTTATTTTGAAAGTAGTTTTTCATTCATCTCTTTCTTTGATCCTTATTTGAAGATAACCACTTTTCAAATCAATTTTAGAAAATAACACAGCCCCATACAATTCATCAAGCATATCATTTAACCTAGGGATAGGATAGGGATACTTAACCATGATTTTGTTAACGACCCGACTATTAGTGCACATCCTCCATGTTTTATCTTTCTTTGGTACTAGACTCACTGGTACAACACATGGACTTAAACATTCGCAAACCTTTCAGTTAGTCATCAACTCCTCCACTTGCCTTTGGATTTCTTTTGTTTCCTCCGAATTAACTCTATAAGTCGGACGATTTGGAAGTGTTGCTCCCGGAATTAAATCAATTTGATGTTCGATACCCTTTAATGGTGGTAATCCATTTTGTTCTTCCTTCTGAAAGACATCTTCAGAATCTTGCAAAAGAGATGCAAAAGAACTAGGCAAAGAAAATGTTAGTTCGTTAGTGTTAAAAAAATTCCTTATGTACCAACACCAACACAGTCATTTTTTCGACAAAAACTATATTTAGTTCACTCCATCTTGCAAAGAAATTCTCTCTTTTTTTGTCCTCACGTCCATCCACTTTATTTTCTCCCTCGAAACACTCAAATCAACCCTCTTATTTTTTTCTCCACTCTTTTTTTTTCCTCACTTTTTCTTCGTCACTATCATTTTTTTTCCCTCAATCTCACGTGCTCTTTTTTATTGAGACATTTTGATTTGATCCTCAAGAACCTGTTGTGGAGTTAAAGGTACAAGCATGATTTTTTTATTTTGATACTTCAATGTGAATTGATTAAGATACCCATCATACACCACTCGCCTATCAATCTGCCATGGTCTTCCCAAAAAAATATGATTTGCATGCATTGGTACTACATCACATAGAACTTCATCCTTGTATTTTCCAATAGAGAACAACATCAAAACTTGTTTAGTTACTCGAATTTATCCACATTCATTAAGCCATTGAAGCATATATGGGTTAGGATGCTTCGACGTAATTAAACTCAATTTTTCCACCATTTCCATACTAGTAACATTAGTACAACTTCCAGTATCAATAATTAACATGCATACCTTTCTCGAACCAAACACCTTGTGTAAAAAATATTTTCTCTTTGTTGTTCCGCTTCTCCCACCTTTGCTTGCATGTTTAGAGCTCTTCTTACTACCAACAGTTTATTAGGTGTTTCTACCATAGTATATAATTTTCTCTCAAATCACTTATGTTTCACTTAAAAAATAAAAAAAAATTCATCGCAATTCACTCTGGTGTCACTCTTTGACTTTTACCTCCCCTCTAACAATCTCACCACTCTAGCCTTTTACCACTAAAAAATTGAGAACAAAATCAAGTTTGAACAATTTCCAACAACACTCAATAATCCCTTAGTCCTATAGATGCAGGGAATAATAAATTCTTGAAACTGTAATTTGAAGAGGTAACATTTTTCAAAACAAATATTATAACTATTCTCGTCCTTTTTTTTTTTCTTTTTTTTCTAACTTGCATCTCTAGATATGACGATATAAAGAAAACAACAAACAAGATATTCAACCATTTTTTTTACGCTTTTTTTTAAATACTAGAAACAAAGATAAAAAGAAAATTAGATTAATATCAAATTGCTCTAATACCAAACTGATGTGGATAGCGACGAATGACCCATTAGATATAATGATCTAACAACAGAACATATAAATTAAGCAGTAATATTCCAAAATCGAGATTTGGATTGATCTTACTCAGAGCATGAAAACCGTGTCCCGTTGATTATAGAATGAGCCAAGAACCTTGGTATGATTGAACGCTACAAGATCTTGTTCAAGACTTATTTATAGGCTAGAAAGTAACCTCACAAAGAGAATAAGCAAAAAAAAAGCTTGTAATTTTCGTATTCTCCTTTTCCTAAAGGAATACAAAACTTATTTATAGGCTAGAAAGTAACTCCAAATAGTCAATACATTCATACCCTACACCTATGGCCTTAAAAGGGCACTAAAGACTCAATTTAAAGCTAAAAAAGTGACTAATGTGTGCCACATTTTTGAAGGCCCATGCACTTAGAAATATGACTTTTAGCCCAAATTAGCTTCATGACATCTCTTTAAAAGTAGTCTAGCCCAATAACATTCACCGGTAGGCCTTCTTTGGGTTTGTCTTGCATGTTTTCTCTCATTTCAACAACTAAGTTCATCAAAAAGCCTAATTTATTTTCTTAGCTCTTGCCCGTGTTATCAGTCCATCATGTACGACCAAGGGATCCCTTTTATTTGAATGACTTTGCACTAGTGGATCCCCATCATCGTGAAAGGACTTGCTTGTGCTAACAAGCATCTGACCATCAACCGAATGAGTAGAAACATGTTTAGACTCCAATAAGCCCACACACTCCAAAATGTCACACATACTTAGATTGTCCAACAAACAATCCAGAAGAAGTATAAGAGACTTCAAAACTAAAGAATAATTAAGTCTATCAAGATCTTTAATAGTAAATTATCTGTGTGCGCGGCAAATGAACTTTCAAAGCAAGATAGGGTCATTTTCCTTAACAATGATATCATCAACATATAGTAAAATGTAGATAACAAATGTACCTTTATGAAGGTAGAAAAGAGAGAAATTTAAACAACTCTCTAGAAAACTAAGGCCCTTATGAAAATCATTGAAATGAAGATACCACGCTAGAGGTGTTGAAGAAGTCCATAAAGTGACTTTTTCAAACAACAGACATGATACGAGAATCAGGGATTAATAAATCTAGGGGGTTGAACCATGAAAACAAGTTTAGTAAAAATGTCATTTAGAAATGCATTTTTTACATCTAACTGATGAAGCTCCCACTTAAATTGGATAAAAGGAGCCAAAATAACTTGAGCCATAACAACTTTTACAATTGGATTGAACGTATGGAGAAAACCAGTACCAAGAATCTTGATTGAACCCCTAAACAAACAAGTTGAGCCTTATAACACTCAATGGAGCCATCTTAATGTTACCTAGTGTAAAAGACTCATTTTGAACCAACAATATTAACACCAGACGAATGTGGCAACAAATCCTTAGTAAAAAAATTGTTTTAAAATTATTTACACATTCTCAAATTTAATTAATAATTTTTGTAATGAGATACTTTTTAATAGTTTATACATATTGTATATATTTTATATATAAAATTTATTAATTTCTAGAAATTAAACTTAGAATATTTACTTTATATAATTATTTAAAAAAAATTAAAGGACATAAATTGAACAATTCGTCAGAATTATCAATTCATTTCACACGTGTGAGCCCCACACTCACATTTTTTTGTGAATTTTAAAATAAATCATCAGAAATGACGTAAAATGAAAAAAAATAAAGTAAATTAGATACCTAAAGTGTAAATTAGAAAAAATAAATCCTTAAAAAGATTTAAATTAGGTATAAATTATCGTATGTAAAATTGAATTATCTTAGATGGGGCGATCTTTTGTGCAAAATTGCATGTATGCATATTATTACAATTAAGTCAAAGCTAAAATCATAAGCTCAGTTAGTTCAAAAGTCAAAATCCTGAGCTAAATCTTGCGGGTCTCAATAAGTTCTGTTAATAAACTTTACAAAAAATTGCGGATCATAAGCCCAATTCCGAATTGCCCAAAAAAATCGCGGGTCGCAAACAAGTGGTTTACTACTTGACCAATATATTGTTACTATTATGTCAAAGTATTACCACTACAAGGCCAAAAGTTTACCGTAACACCCCGTCCCAAAAATTAATATGATATAAAAGAATAAATGATTTAAGAGTATTCCAATTATATTAACATTGTTATTTGTTTTGAAAAAACTTGATTTTCAGGAAGACGGACGAGCATTCTGATTCGGGAGCACTCCTAGCACATAATAAAGGAATAAATAAAGTATAAGGTTTGATGAATATTTAATAAGTATTGAAAATGAAAGAAGTCTAATTAATAACTTTACAAATCATTTTATGAAACTTATGATAAACAACTTAAGAAAACACAATATATAATGATGCTTTGTTATCTTAATTTAATAGGATCATATACATTTACTTGCTTAGTATCTCATACGAGTATAAAATAAATTCATAATCATGAGAATTTCATTTTCTTTAGTGGTCATAGTTTTTGATTTATTAACTCATTTTTATAGGATCATATACATTTACTTTATAATTTTCATCTCAAAGCGCGACGATTGTATCACCATTAATCCTAAATAAATATTTTTAGCCCTCGTATAATTTTTAACGACAAACTAATACAAAATATGTAACGACTTTATAATAAATATCGAGTACTAATGAATACCGCGATAAATAAAATATCTAAATTTTTAACTCTTAACCACATGCAAATAAAAGGTTAAAAATTGTCCACACCTCCCTTCACCACTTGGGTCGGTCATATGTCAGCCCCTTCCTTCAATAATTAAACATAACAATTAGCCCATTGTGATATTTTACAACTTGTGTAAATAATTGCAATTAGACCCCTAACCCTCCTAGAGTCCTAGTAGCAAGTTGATCGGCCATGTGCAAATGTCATCTCCAGAATTTATTCATCCCCCATTTTCTATAATTAAATGGAACAAGAATTAGTCTTCATTACCCCTCTCTCCCTCTATATATAGATTGCATTACAGCATTCTGTTTCTCATCCTTCATTCCAAAAAAATTTGCTCAAGCTCTGCAGAAATCCCCACTCTCAATTTATCAAGAAACAAACAGCCATAGCTTCTTACCTTCTTCCTCCCCTCTCAAAGCAGCGCCGCCGCCCAACACGCCGGAAATGGGTCGTCGGTGACTTTAGCCAAGCTACTCAACCCATATAACAAAATAATCCCCTCAATACAAGGAACCCAAATACACAAACCGTTTGTTCGTTAGGCTTCCCGTTCAAAAGTAATTTCTGTTTATATTCTCGAAACTTACCTTCACCAAAAGTGCCGTCGTCGCACCACCGCACGGTTGGTCTCAATTCTGGTCCCCTTTGAAAGCCCTCGAAGAGGAGAGCAAAACCCCTCACTCAATTTTACGATCGGACTCCGGCAAGATCGCCAATTTTCCGACGGAAGTTAGTATTGAAAATCCACTTCCTTTATAAACCGAAATATGTTTCTATCCATCACGATCTTGATTTTATTTGCAAGTTTGGAGGTGTATCTCTGTATTCATTTTCTGTTTTTAAGCTGTGAGGGAATGTGTCGTGTGAGTCTCGGATAAACAAGAGAGAGAGAGAGAGAGAGAGAGAGAGAAAAACTGCGTGAGAGAAACTTTGCAGAAAGGATTTTGGTAACTAAATCTCCTTAACTCCTTTCATTTCATAAATATGGAGTATTTTATTATTATCATTATTAAGTGCTAGTGTGCATGGGTTTATGTGGTAGTGATAATTTCAAAAACTATATTCTCATTGGTATGTGTAATTTTATTGTTATTAATACATATGATAGCTATAAACTAAATTTTAATATACGTGTATGTATTGTTATTAAATTAATTTTAAAGATCTTGTTGCACAGTTATTTATTGTTATGGATAAATTGTTTAAAGAGTTGCTCTGTTTAACTACGTATTATTTATTATTGTCAATTATAAATATATTTATTGTTATTTTACAAGTTAGTAGTATAAGTATCACTTAATAAGGATTTTCAAAATGATGTTTGATTGTATACTATATATCTTTCTCATTAAAGTCATTTAATCCAAATGTCTACATTTATATATCTTATTTTATATGTTGCTCCCTTTTAAATTATTAAGTGAAATATGTGTTTAAATTATCAACGAGTTGTTCCATGGTTTGCTAAAGCACATCAATTAATATATGTTAAAATATCTATATGATTAAATTTATTATTTGCTATATTATTTGATGAGAAATTGTTAAGTAAATTATGAAACAAGAGTTCTGATAATAATTAAATATTCAAGAAAACGTGCTAGACGAAGTGCGGCCTAATCAGAGCTTGGACGGTCCCTGTGTTACGCTTGCTAAAATCATTCAAGAAGTTTGTAACTTTTCTTAAAAGTTAACCAGGTGGGTGTCACTACTGTATTGCCGATGTAAATGTTATATGGACTGTTGGTGTATTCTGAACTAAACTAAACTAAACAAACATTAACATATAACTAAGAATACAAGAATAAATTATGATGCACTTATTTTATGGTATTATGATATGAGATATATGAATTTCGATTTCACGAAGGAGGTGGGAAGTGTTTATGGGGATTGCATGTGGTAAGTCGTTGCCAGTGTGGTCCCACTATGATAAAAGACTTTTATAGTCAACAGACTTTTGTAGTCAAGGGAGATGATGGGGATTGCACGTGGTAAGTCGTTGCCAGTGTGGTCCCACTATGATAAAAGACTTTCGTAGTCAACAGACTTTTGTAGTCAAGATATGTGATGGGGATTGCACGTAGTAAGTTGTTGCTAGTGTTGTCCCCCCTATGATAAAGGAGATGAGAATATAATGGTAGTATAAAAGGAGACGATTGGGATTGCACGTGATAAGTCGTTATCAGTGTCGTCCCACAATGGTGAAGAAAATGATGAGAATTATTAGCAATGATATGAATGTGAATGCAATATGAATAAGAATTATTTACGATAAAATACTAATAATAATTATTTCGGCATACTGCCAATCTGTATAACAGCGTACAAGGATATCCACTGAGATTTTTATCTCACACCCCAAAAACAAATATTTTCAGGTTATGATCGAGAGGGGCCAGCGTTGCAGCAGGGATGACACAGAGTTTCCCCATATTAAGATGTTATAATATATCTATTTGAGACTGGTGATAATAAATTAAATGTCTTATGAAAGACGCGTTTTATTCTTATATTGAGTGACAAACTTTCCTAAAAGTTACTCGACGATCATTATGTAAGGCATCTTCAAACCAAATACTGCTAATCACGTTCTAAGTTTTTAAAATAAATGGGCCCACACTGCTTCTATCGCAACTTATGACTATCTTTAAATTATTTTCGCTGCAAAACTCTTGTCAATTCACTTATGTTATTATATTTTAAAGAAATTTTTAGGTTCGGTTTTTCGGTCACTAAGTGGCGACTCGAATTTAGAGTGTTTGAGTCTCAAAGGCTGCATTCCGAATTCGGGGCGTTACATTTACTACTACATGTCTTTAAAAATATTCTGACAAATTCACCCAAAAAACTAAATGTCCAAAATATTTTTTGACATGTAGTAATACACTTTTGACCTTATAGTGATACAATTTTGGTCCTTTAGTAACATAGTTTTAGTCATCTAGTAGGGAAATATTTTTTACTTCAAAAATATTCTAGTAATTTCGTCCAAAAAAACACAAGTGTACCGAATATTTTTGAATTTGTAGTAATACACTTTTGGCTTTGTAGTGATAAAATTTTGGTCTTATAATAACATAGCTTTGATCATGTAGTAAGATAATATTTGGAGCAAAAAAAAAAATAATTAAAGTTGATTGATCTAATTTTACCTTAGTTGTTCAATATTGCATATTACATGTATAGTTTTATCTAATACTGACGATGGAAAATCTATATTTTATGGGCCTTTGGATTGGGCTTCTTACCATTGGTTTTAGGAAGAAGCTTTGTAGCATGGTCATGGTTAAATGCTCTTCTTATGTGTTCACCCAGGGTAAGTTCACACTCGGAGGTTGAGTTAAACCCCTATGAACACCTTAACTACTCACACATTCCTTCCCCTTCCCCTTCCATTTAAACTACCCACCCCACCATCTCCGTTGTCCACCCACCGTTGACCATCGACAACCCGTGCCGCCCCTCACCGTGCCCCTACTCAATGTACAAAGGTATGTTCTAGCTAAAAAATATATATATGTTTTAAGTTTTTTATTTAAATGTTTAATTTTAAAGTTATGATTAATTTTTATTGTTTAATTATTGTACTTGGACATAATTTTGTACAAATTTCACAAACAAAACTGGTTTTCGCACGAGTTTTTGACGAAAATAGACAAAAATCGCTAAAAGTCAACATTGTCGAACTCGATACTGGTCTGCTGAGGTGAAGGTAATAACTCGAAAGTTTTCTTCGAGTTTTTTACGAAATCTCGACCAAAATTTTCGAGTTTATGTAAAAAAACTGAAGAAATTTTTTTCAAGAAAATGTGAATTTTATTTTCAAGTTTTGTAAAAAAATGTGAATTTTTTTTTCGAGTTTATGTCGAGGAAAGAAATCGGAGATAAATGTGATCTTTTTTTCTGAGTTTTGTCCAAAAAAATTGAACTTTTATTTTGAGTTTTGTACATAAATGTGAACTTTTTTTTTCGATTTTTATTTTACAAAACTTGACATATTTTCAATATTTTTTTGTATGTAGTTTTTTTTTTTCTATAATTTTGTAAGGAAAGGTAGGGAGAAGATCTGGCCTATGGCTTCTTAATCCAAAATAAATTTCTATACATTTATATTCAAGTTCCTTCATTAATGTTTCAATAATTTTTTTTCTTGGAACGAGGGAGAAAGGAATACAAAAAGTTTATGTGTTTGTATTTTTTGGGAGGGGTGAACTCAGCAAAAGAAGATAGTAAAGTCTTTTCAATCATATTTGAAAAAATAAATTAGTGTGGGGTTTGAATACATTAAAAAAAGGGGCGTGGTTATACACACACCAACCTATTGAGGACACCCACTAGACTTTTTTTCATCCTAGAGGACATGTGAAATGTCACATATACCCATCGTGTGAAATAAAAAAAAATCAAGATAAGTACACCCACCCATTTCATTTCATGCCAGAATCATCCCCACTATCACCATCTTCATCAAAACAACCACCATCCTTCAATTAAAAATAAATAAATCTTTAATACATGTATTTCAGGATTTTTTTTTCGGACAAATCAACATTGTTCGAAAAAAAAAAGAGTTGTACACAAATTTTAAGCGAACAATGTTAAGATGTCCGAAAAAAAAGAGTTCTTCAAAAATTTTAAGCGAACAATATTAAGATGTCCGAAAAAATTTCACAAACAAACTCAATGTGTTCGAAAAAAATTACTGAACAACTTTAATATGTCCGAAAAAAAAATTGAACATCTACTTTTCCAAAAAAAATACAGATTATGAAGAAAAATAACAAAAAAATTGAAGAACTTTAATATGTCGTGCACTTACAGGAAGGCGGTGGCTATGGCAAGTGGGTGGACGACGACGGTCGACGTGGCTTGGAGGAGGGGCGACGGCGACCACTTGGAGGAGGGGGGAAATGTAGATTGGCCGTGGAGGAGAGGCGACGGCAAGGGGGTGCGCGTCGCTTCTTCTTCGTGTTGGCGGCGACGTAGATCGGATGCGCGCGGGACGGAGAGGGAAGGGGCGGTCGCGCGTGGGACGACGAGGGGAGGGGCGGCCGCGCGCGGGATGGGAAGGGAAGGTCGCGGATCGGAGGCCAGGGTGTGGACGTCGGCGGGAGAAGAGGTGGGTGCGCCGCTTGAGAATGAGAGAGGAAGAGGGAGAGAGTTTTAATTAGGGTTTAGGAGGGGAGAGGTATTTTAGAGTTTTCCACATGGTGTCCCCAACTTAAGGTGTGTGTACTTATCCAGTGGGTGTCCTCAATGGGTTGGTGTGTGATGCGGATAAAATATGTCGCTCTCGGAGGAGTCGACACGTGGAAACGGGATAAATTATAGTAGTCTTAATTAGGTCAATGGGCTTAAAGATTGGATTTATACACTCCTAGGCCCAAAGAGGGGAATGAGAATAGTTGGGCCTCCAGCCCATGTGCGAAGCCTAATAACCTTTGAGCCCAGAGGTCAGGCCCAAAGGGAACTCGTAGTATGGGCCAGTTTCTCCTAACTAAGTCAAAAAGGAAGAGGTCAGCCCGTGAAGATAGGGCCAATATATTGAAGGGCCAAGTCGTGAGGGGTATAAACCAGGTCTTCAGGGGGTTGGGCCGATTTTACAGGGAAGTGCAGCGAATATAGGGAGAAAAAGTCCCCTTCTCCCCCGAGAGAAGAGGCCAGGTATATAAGTAGATTACTTTTACATTGTCAGGTACGTTTTTTACAGAATATACATACTGTTGGTCCTGAAAGGAGTATATAACAAGTGTATGGGGGGGGGAATACACTTGTATGCAAATTCTTTTCTAACTTGATCAAACCAGAGCTCAGCAAGGTTGTCTTGGACAACTCTGCTGAAGATGATTAACTCTTCTAAGATAATCAGACTACTAAGTACTATTGAGTACTTAGTTGAATAACTATCTAGGGGAGTTATATGTGCGGAATACAGTCCAGTTTAGACTCCTTTAGATTCTGAAATCACTTAGTTAATTCAATACAGTCCAGTTTCAGGGAACTTGTCCAAATCAGTTTTGCACAGTCTTTGAGTGTTTATCCTTTGAAAGATCAGTTTTGTGTGCAGTGTTGAATGTATGTAAGTACTTGGAATGTAAATCAACACAAGAGTTTATAGTGGTTCAGAGACTCAAGCTCCTACATCAACTTTCCCTGATTGAACAGGATAATTCCTTCACTCTTGGAATTAACTTGTTTTATAGTGCCAAGGTGCACTTGATCAAGAACACCACTCCTTGGTGAATTGATCCCTAGGATGTCTAGAGTCCTAGTACCCTCTTCTCAACTCAGAACTGAACTGTTCTTCTCTCAACAGTCAGCTCCTACCACTTCTACTACTACAACCTTCTCACTTTCACTCTTGAAAGATATGAGGATTGAAGTAAGGTTCCAACTAATGAGATATCCTTTACAATGAAGATCAGTGTATAAGGATAGGATATCTCTCTAAGCTTGTGTATGGATATACAATGTAGTACAGCTTAGATGAAGTGTTTGAAGACTAAGATAGTCTTTGAAAGCTTTGAAAGCACTCTAGCTTGTAAGAACTTAAGATTAGAGGTGCTTGGTTGAGGTTGAAGTTGGATGCTTTCAAATGGTCTTCACACTTCTGTATTTATAGACAAATGAAGGATTTGCCCGTTGGAGAGGCAGCCCCAAATGTCCATAAATGTCTTCTTTCAGTTCTTCAACTTAGAAGACAGAATCTTGATAGTGACATGTCCTCGTTTGGGAAATAAACGGCTGTTAAGACTTTGTCTTCATTCTACAGCACTCTTCCCAATGTCTGACTCTCAGATTCTTTTGTTAAGACTTGGATATGGCTTCTGAAGGTTGTTCCATTGATAGGACAACATTCCTCATCATTTGGACAACTCTCCTTATCACTATCAGCAAGGTTGGCTTGCTCTTCTTCAGATGACTTGGCTCATACCCTTTGCTTCACTTCAAGGTGATCTTAGCATGTTGATTTGTAATTCTTTAGGGTGTGTTTGTCTCTATTTCTTCAGCATAGTTGACCTCAACTTTCAGAGCACTTGATCTTGACTTCTTGTACTGAGACAACTCCTCTGGACAACTCTCCTGATCAGCATAGTTAGTCTTCAAAAGACTTAGTGTTGTATCCAGAGTTTTGAGCCTTGAGGGGACTTGATCTTGATGAACTTCTAAGCATGTGTTCCCCCTCAAATTGTGCATCTAATCATCTAAGAGCTACCTAACATATTAGCTCCTCATCTAGCCTTTATACTATATGTTCTAACATTTCTAGAACATATTCAATTTGACTTAGGCATGTCTCAGAGAGTTTTGGTATTCAATCAAAACATATCTCATTTTATTCCCAACAATTTCCCCCTTTTTGATGATGCCAAAACCTATACAGCTTGTGCAAAAGTGACTTAGCTACACCTATTACATTAATCTTCAGAAGACATGACTTAGGTCAATTATCCTGAAAAGCAATGTGTTAGTGTACTCACCATTCATGTTGCACATAGGTTTCATAGATAGGCATAGAGAGATGAGTGTTTCTTGATTCAAAGTAAATTCAACTATCATTCATTAGGAAGTCATTTCAGGCATGTTATAGTTGAAATTAACATATCAGAGCATGAATCATTAAACACTAAATACATCACAGCATTTCACTATACAAAATATTTCTAGAATTTTAGAATCAGAGCAAATACTAACAACACTGATTAGAGCAAAACATCAGATTTCAGAGGATCATGCTTATATCAGAGCAATCCAAAGCATATCAGAGCAAACAGATTTTCACAGCACACCACATCAGCACTCTTCTTTTTAAAGATCATCCTCAGGAGGTGGCCCCATCCCATATTGTGCCCACACTCTTCTTTTTAAGGCCATGGCTTCTTGGTTTGTTCCCTTAGGACCAAGAACCATCTTGTTCAGCTTGAGGATCTCAGTGAATTCTCTCAGAATCCTTGATTGGTCAATCCATCCTTCAAACTTTGGAGGCATGTAAATGATTGGCTTGGGAGCTGTGAGTTCAATTCTTGCAATGTCAGCAGCTGCAAGCAATTGTTGATAGAGCTCTCTGTAGTATTCTATCATGAACTCTGCAAAAGTGGAGTTGGCATCTCTTCAATTCCATCTGTCAATGACATACTGATCATAGACATACTCCCTTTTTGCTTCCTCCCATGAGTCATTCAGCTGGATTGGTACCCATTTATCCAAGTGAGGATATTTGGTGTCCATTGGGATCAGTAGCTGTGGCTTCATCTTGTTATATGTTGCTCTCTTCCTTCTTGGCTTTTGGAAGTCTGCTCTTCTCTTGTCTCTTGCTCTTTGTGCTTCATCCATCAAGTCCATCTTTTCTTGGGCCCTCATCATGGCCAACTTCTGTTGTGTTTCAGGGTCTTTGCCATACCCTTCATGAAACAGCTTTGATGGATCATTTAGTACAATCACTTTCTTTTTCTTAGGTCCAGGACCAAAGCCTTCTTCATATAGCTCCTCAACATCTTCAGAAGCTTTGGTACCTTCAGTGGACTTAATCTCAGGGGACTTTTCCTTTTCAGAGGATTTGTCCTTTTCAGCAACTTTGGATACTTCAACAGCTTTGGCCTTCTTTGAGATGGGCTCATCATCATCAATTCTGAATTCAGGTGGAAGGTCAAGGCTGTTGGGAAAGTCAGTGAATGTTTCAACTTGTCTTTTCTTTCCTTTTGCCCTCTTGATCTTTCCTCTAGTTTGGACACCTTCAGTATCTTTGTCCAAACCAGACACTTCACCACCTGGTCTTTGCTGTAGCCTTACTCTTTCCTCTTGAGCTGAGGCCATAGAGTTTTTCAAGGCAAGTGCCAATTGCTCCTCTTCATCTAAATCATCCAAATTCAGCACTGCTGGCTCTTTTCCCTTTCCTTCAGGGGCTTTGTCTTTACCATTTCCCCCTTTAACTGGGCTTCCAATTACTAAGGCACCTTTTGCCCTTGCTCTTTCCCTTTCCCCCTTTTTGGCAGCATCAAAACATTCTGGCTTCAGTTCACTCATAGTAGATGCCAATAAGGACTGGGCTTGGGTTAGAGACTTCATTTCCTCCAACAGATATACATTCTCATCATGTATATTTTGCATTCTATCACTGCTCAAGCTGAGGAAAGCTAGAACAGGCTTCATTTTCTGTTGGACAACCTCTTCCATGGTTGCCTTAAGAGATGCATCCAGTTGGGCTTTAAGGAGCTCAGTGAGGTTGGCCACTGCACCTTCAGCAATGTTGGCCAACACTTCTTGGGAAAAATTTTCTGAGGCTGCTTTCACCATAGCTAGCCTTTGCTCTTCAGCTCTTTGTCTTTGCAGGGCAGTCTTTCTTCCAAGGGCTTTCTTCACCACTGACCTCAATGTCTTCACATTCCTATTGTGGTTGATTCTTAGCAAGGATTGCTCTTTCTTTACATCCTTTGAAACTGACCTCATGGTGTTCTTAGCTTTGATAACTTCAGTGGAGATGGTTTGCAGACCAGTCTCAACTCCACTGATCCTTGCCTCCAAGGTAGGTAACACCACATCCTCTGAGCCAGTTAGCCTCATTTCTACAGATGCCAAAGTTCTTCCATGCTCATCCAAGGCTCCAGAAGTTTCTGCATGAGCTGATTGGACTTGGTGAGCCAAGGAGTCCAACTTCTCTGATTGCATCCCAAGCAAGGCTTGTGCTGATCCACTATCAACTTGGATGGGTGCATCTGTTAGGAGTTCATCTGCAAAAATTTGATCAAAGGTTATACCTGCAATATCAGACAAATCAAATGAGTCAGTAAACACACATTTTTCTCCCTCCAATTCTTTTTCATAAGACTCTGATACATCAACAGTCTTCTCCTCATTTTCAACTAATTCTTTTCTCCCTTCAACAATTATTTCCTCACTTAAAGGTACCGGCCTCCTCTCATCAAGGGATTCCTGAAGTTCAGATTTGACTTCAAGAATAGCCTGCCCTTCCTCACTTATATCACCCTCATTTGGTGGTACACTCACTATCCTAGTGATCACCACCTCTCTATCATCTACTTCTCCCTCTGGTTTTTCCACTAAGTTCTCCTTTTCAACTCCATCACCTAATCCTGCAGCATCTCCACCTTCAACAAGGTTCAAAGATGGCAGTTGAGGGGAGATCACAGTGCTTATATCAACAGCCACTGAGTCATCCTGAATGATTAAGGGCTGATCAGTGTCCAACTCATCTGACACTGAATAGGCCTTAACCAAACCAGCCTCTAATACAGGAACCTCCACATCTTTAGGCTGTGCCTTGGGTTCAGAAGAACCTTCATTGGCAGATGTGTCTTTGGTTGTGTTACCACCCTTGGTCAACACCTCTGAAGATACAGAGCCTTTCCTATGATAGGTTTTAGGGGGGTTGGAGAGTCTTTCTGAGACAGAAGGCTTAGGAACATTGGCTTGAGGGGTTTCAGGAGGGTTGGGTTTTGAGGGGTTTGAGGGATCATCAGGGGAATCATCATCATTAGAGCTACTTTCAGGGTGATTGATGCCCTTAGCTTTTCTTTCCCTCTCCTCATTAATCTTATCAGCTACCAGCTTTGCAAATACTTCCTCATCAATCAGAAATCTTATCTTTGAAACTCCAGCAAAGTGTAGCAATCTGTTCTCCTCCACTTGCCACCAGTTTGCACCCTTATCTTGGATGACTTGTGATATCTCCATCATAGACTTGTCTTTTACATCAACAAGCATCCTTAGATCATGAAATGTCCTCTGAATTCTTGGAAATTCAGCAAGCTGTGGGTACAGACTGTCCACAGTAGCCTTGGCTCCTCCTCTGAGCATACTTTCATAAGTATACTCCTCCTCATCTCCACTTGAATGGGGACTTTGGGTTATAGGGGAGTTGGCTCTGGGTTCTCCTAAAGTGGCTTCAGAAAGGTTTAGTTCAGGAATGTTGGCTTCAGAAGGGTTGGGTGCAGTAGAAGGTACTTCAGTTGCTTTTGAGAGCAATGGATCTGAAGGGGCTTTACTCAGGGGGGTTGGCTCAAAGAGTGCAGCTTCTAAAAGCTTTGAATAATTGAGCATAGATGAGTCAAGGGGAGAATGTAATCTTGTCTCATCTACTGCTATATCTGCTAGCACATCTATCCCACTTCTTTGCACACTCCCTTCAGGAGAGTATCTCTTTGTAAGATTGATGGGGGTGATAGGTTGATTGGTTGGGGTTATATGGGTTTCAGGGGAGTTGGGCTCAGGGTTCTGAATTTCAGGGATGTTGGCCCTTATTGGTTGACCTTCAGGGACCTTGGATTCTGGAGTACCAGAACCAGATGAGTTGGTCCTTGACTTGGATTTGGTCCTGCTTTCAGCCCTGCTCTCTCTAAGAGCAATTTGTAGAGACCTTTCCTCTTGAAGCTCCAACACTTTGTCAGTGGGCTTGGCCCTTCTCTTGCTAGCCCTACTGCTCCCACTTCCTTCACCATCCTTCTCAGGGACAACCTCCCTGATCCTCTTATCACCCTTAGACTTTTGTCTAGTCTCATTGTATTTCTGCCTCAACTCTTCTGAATGATCAGAAGGCACACTCACTCCCTCTTCAGCTACTTCTTCAATCTCAGTTGAAGCTCCTGAGTTCTCCTCTGAGGGGATTTGAGACAGTTTCCTTGTCTTCACCACTCTGGCCTTTGTCCTTTTCTTCATTTTAGGCTTCTCCTCCACCTTTTCTTCAGCAGGGTTAGCCACTATCATCCTCCTTTGCTCAGTTTTCTTGCTGAGCTTTCTGAACAGAATCTTTTGGGCTGGGAGGGGCTTTGCAAAGGTTTGCATTAGGGAATAATGGGAAAATCTCTCAATCAACAAGTTTGCCCTGGTGCAATACTTGAGTTTCCCTTCTAGCACAACCTTGTTATGAGCTCTCACTTTAAACTTAGCCTTTTCCTTCATCATCTCAGAAAAGAGATGTGGACAAGAGTCCTGAGTTTCAATGGACAAGTGTCCTGAGTAATAGTGATCATCTCTTATGTACTTCAGTAGACTTGTCCAAGTCTGTTGAAGATCAATTCAGCTCTTTTACATCCATCAACTTCAATGAGTTTTACTTGTCCAACTTCCCTGGATCAAGTAAACCCAACTCTGCTGATAGCTCCAGAAACCTTGCCTCTGCAAGTGGCTTAGTTAGTATATCAGCTTTTTGATGATCTGTATGGATCTTGACCAACTTTATGTCCTTCTTCTCCACATGATCTCTAATGAAGTGATGCTTGATGTCCACATGTTTGCATCTTGTATGCAAGACAGGGTTTTGTGAAATAGCGATGGCACTATTGTTATCACAAAATATTGGCACTTCAGTAGAGTTGACTCTGTAGTCTCTTAGTTGTTGTCTCAACCATAGGATCTGAGCACAACAACTTCCAGCTGCAACATATTCAGCTTCAGTGGTGGAAGTAGCCACTGTGTTTTGCTTCTTAGAGAACCAAGATATGAGCTTGTTGCCTAAGAATTGACAAGTCCCTGAAGTGGACTTTCTATCAATTCTGCAACCTCCATAATCAGCATCTGAGTAGCCAGTTAACTCAATGTTGTCATCAGCAGGGTACCAAAGGCCTAGGTTTTCAGTGCCTTTGAGATACCTCAAGATCCTCTTTGCAGCCTCAAGATGGATTTTCTTAGGATTTGCTTGAAATCCTGCACAAACACCAACTGCAAAGGTGATGTCAGGCCTGCTGGCAGTGAGATAGAGGAGTGAACCAATTATTCCTCTATACTCAGTGGAGTTGGTTGACACACCACTCTCATCAGGATCCATCTTCCAATTTGTGTTCATTGGGATCCTTACTGGCTTGCTAGTAGCACACCCAAACTTCTTGATCATTTCTCTGGTGTACTTAGCTTGGTTGATGAAGATTCCTTCTTTTGACTGCTTGACTTGTAGACCCAAAAAGAAGTTCATCAACCCCATCATGGACATCTCAAACTTGCTCTGCATTAGCTTGGAGAACTTCTCACATAGCTTCTCATTAGGTGATCCAAATATTATGTCATCCACATAGATTTGGACAAGCAAGATGTCTTCTCCTTCAGAGATTCTGAAGAGAGTTATGTCCACAGTTCCCTTGGTGAATCCATGATCCAAAAGGAATTGTGACAGTGTATCATACCAAGCCCTAGGGGCTTGCTTGAGTCCATATAGAGCTTTCTTTAGTCTGTAGACTTGATCTCCATTCTCAAATCCTGGTGGTTGCTCCACATAGACTTCTTCTTTCAAGACTCCATTTAGAAAGACACTCTTGACATCCATTTGGTACACTTTGAACCTCTTGTGGGCTGCATAGGCTAGAAAGAGCCTTATTGCTTCTAGCCTTGCCACAGGTGAAAATGTCTCACCATAGTCAATGCCTTCATGTTGGCAATAGCCTTTTGCCACAAGTTTTGCTTTGTTTCTGACAATCACATCATTTTCATTCTTCTTGTTCTTGAACACCCACTTTGTTCCAATAACATCTTGATGTGAAGGTCTATCCACCAGCTCCCAAACTTCATTTCTGGTGAATTGATTCAGTTCTTCCTGCATGGCTGTGATCCAATTGGCATCTTGAAGTGCTTCCTCAATGTCACTTGGTTCTTGCTCTGACAAGAAACAAATGAAAAGAGCACTTTCACCATGAAATCTCCTAGTTTTGACTCCTATACTTGGGTCACCAAGTATTAGATCAGTAGGATGGTCAGACAACCAAGTCCTTCGTTTTCTGATCTCTTCAGTAGAGTTGTCCTCTACTGAAGTTGAGTCATTTTGATCATAAAATACAGGAAAGTTTAATGCAGGATCTAATTCAGGATCATAATCAGGGGTGTTGTCCTCAATGTCAGGGACATTGGCATTTTCAACATTTTGAGTTCCCCCTTGATTATTTAATCCATTAACTACCTCAGCAGGAACTGCTTCTTCATTGGTAGTTGTTACCTGGATGTGAACTGGGATTGAATCATTCAGTTCACCATTTCCTTCAGTGGGATTTGCCTCAGGAAGGTTGCCTTCAGGATTGTTGTCCAATGGGAGTTTTTCAGGTAGGTTAGCTTGGACAACTTCTATGAATTCAGTGTCTTTGTCTTTTAAGCTCAGTCTAGTTGTCCTTTGTGTGATTTCTTCTGATTCCAAGTTCTCATTCCTGAACTCATGAATAGTTTCATCAAACACAACATGAGGTGTTTCCTCTACAATAAGGGTTTTCTTGTTGTAGACTCTGAAAGCTCTACTGATTTGAGAGTATCCAAGGAATACTCCTTCATCAGCTTTGCTATCAAAGGCTTTCAGCTGATCTTTCCCATTATTGTGAATAAAACACTTGCAACCAAAAATGTGAAAGTATGACACTTTAGGCAATCTTCCTTTCCAGAGTTCATAGGGGGTTTTGCCTTGCCCCTTAGTGATCAAACATCTGTTCTGAGTATGGCATGCAGTGTTTATAGCTTCAGCCCAAAACCTCTTAGGCAAATTAGAATCAGCAATTAAAGTTCTAGCAGCCTCTTTTAAAGTTCTATTTCTTCTCTCTGCAACTCCATTTTGTTGAGGAGTTCTAGCTACTGAGATTTCATGAGCTATTCCATTAGATGTGCAATACTCATTGATGTATGAATTAATGAACTCAGTGCCTTTATCAGATCTTATCTTGATAATGCTAAGGCTTTTCTCATTTGACAATCTCTTTAACAGTTCAGGTAGTTTGACTTAAGTTTCCTTCTTATTAAGGAGAAATACTACCCATGTGAACCTAGAGAAGTCATCTACTACCACCAATGTGTATTTTCTACCATTTATGCTTGCAGGGGTAATTGGTCCAAATAGGTCCATATGTAACAGTTCAAGTACCCTTTCAGTAGAGATGACTGGTTTTCCTTTAAATGAGGCTTTAATCTGTTTTCCTTCTTGGCATGGTTTACAAACATGCTCCTTAATGAAAACCTCATTAGGTAGTCCTTTAACTAATGCATTTCTAGCAATCTTGTTCATTGTTTTGAAGTTCAGGTGGTTTAGTCTCTTATGCCATAACCAACTTTGTTCACTAGAACTCTTAGCAATGAAGCATGCAGCATCAGTAGACTTGTCCCAGTCTGCAAAATACACATTTCCTTTCCTAGTTCCAGTCAATAGAGTTTGTTGAGTCTTATCTTTGATTAAGCATTTTCCACTAGAAAACTCAACATTGAAATCTTTATCACAGAATTGACTGATACTTAGGAGATTATATTTGAGACCAGCCACATAAGATACATTGGATACTTTGATGTTACCAATCATCAAAGTACCATAACCTTTTGTAGGTGCTTGTGAGCTGTCTCCAAATGTGACATTTGGGCCTTCTTTTTCAATAAAATCAGTGAGGAGTTCCTTGTTTCCAGTCATGTGCCTTGAACATCCACTGTCAAGGTACCATGCTGACTTTTTGCTCATGCTCATCTTCTTGTGGCCCAATGGTACCTGCAATTAGATTGGTTTAGGTACCCTTTGAGTTTTGGGTCCTGAGAGGTTAGCTGTACCTTTAGGAACCCAAACTTGCCTAATAACCCTGATTGATTCAAGGTGGCTAAGTTGTCTTCCTCTAGCATCTAAATACACTGTCTTTCCCTTAAATGCCTTTGGAAAAGTGTGTGTGAATGTGTTAACTCTGTAAGTTTCAGGAGAATTGTCAAATCTCCTGAACTTTTGAGTTCTTTGTGCTACTTGAGGGAATCTTTGAGGAAAGGCTTTCTTATGACCATTACTCTTTGGCATGAAAGGTTTTGGTTGTCTCATTTTATTTTGCCTTTGAGGATAATTGTCCTTAGGTCTAGTCAGCTGAGGCTTTCTCAGTAGAGTTGGCCTAGGCTGATTATACCTTGGATAATTCTTCTGAACATTGTTCAGGAGAGTTGCCCTTCCATTGGGTCTACTCTGCTGACCAACATTCCTCTTATGTTCAGGAGCTTTGGCCATTTCCTTAGGTTTTGGCCTAATCTCCTGAAGCACTTGAGTAGGCAGATCATCCATTTTGCCCTTTCCTTTGTTCAGTGGCTGAATAATTTCATTTTCAGTTTGTGCCACTGATTTAACAAAAATTCTCTTAGTGTTACTCACAGAAGCAACACTAAGACAAGGTGAAGATTCAAATGGATCAAAACCTAATCCACTTCTTTGAGCCATAGGTCTTTGATAGCTCTGAATTTCCTCTATTGCTCTAGAGGATTTCTTCAGAGCAGACATCTTTAATTTCAGGCTCTCTTCACTTGATTTAAGAATGTCATATTCATGTGAGAGGTTTTCAAACTTGGCATTTAGAATTTTAAGTTCAAAATCTTTTCTCTTCTGAGAGAGAAGTTGATCATCAATCTCCTTTTGTTGGTCAACTTTCCTGAGATTTGCTTCCTCAAGCTCTCTCAAGACTTGTTGATACAACTCAGTAGACTTGACATCAACAACTGCCTCAGAGTTTTTGGCAAGTTCAATAGCCAATCTTTCATTTTCTCTCACACAATTATCATGAAATTCTTGCAGCATAGTGAAATCTTCCATCAACTTTCCAAGGGAAAGCTTCAAGTTGACCTCACTATTGTTTTGTGAGATGAATGATGGTGAACTAGAAGTAGAGGATACCTCATCATCCTCAAGGGCCATGTTGCAAACATCATCATCATCATCACTGTTGGAAAACAGTCCATCCGAAGAGTTGAAGCTTTCAGCACTATCAGATTCTTCACCAGCCATCATGGCCTTTCTATTGGTGAATTTTCTATCTCTTTTAGCTTGCCTCTCTCTTCTCTCCTTAGAGCTTAATTCAGGGCAATCATAATGGAAGTGCCCTTTCTTCTTGCAGTTATAGCACAAGTCTTCATCATCATCTTTCTTTGATTCTTCTCTTCTTTTTGATGATGAGGGTTCAGCTCTACTGGACCTTCTCCTATCAGAGTACTTGTCCTCTGATCTTTTCTCTTCAGGCTTTTTGACTTCAGCCTGGGCTTCAGGAGGGTTGTATCTCCTGAATTTGTTGTCCTGGTAGAATTTCTTGTATCTACCAAACCTTGAGTTTAACTTTTCAAACCTTCTAGCCATCAAGGCTAGTTCCTCCTTTATTTCAGTCTTTGAGACTGACTTTGATGATCTTGGAGTGGACTGCATTTCTGGTTCAGCAGTTTTGGCTTTGAATGCCACTCCCTTAGTAGGATTTGAAGGTTCCTCAATAGGCTTTCTTCTATTGAGGTCGAACTCATAAGCTTTGAGTTCAGAGAAGATTTGTTGCATAGGCATAGTGGAGAGATCCTTGGTGTTTTGCATCATTACAACATAGACATCCCACTTTTGAGTGAGACTCCTTAAGATCTTCAATCCAACTTCTCTCTTAGTGTAGACCTTGCCCAATGAGTTGATCTCATTCATCACATCAGTGAATCTACCAGCAAATTTATCAATGGATTCCTCAGATTCCATTACAAACTGTTCAAATTTCTGCACAGCAACTTGGAGCTTATTCTCCTTGATCTTTTCAGTACCCTCACACATTTCAGCAAGAGTGTCCCAAATTTCTTTGGCAGTTGTGCAGTGGTAGACTCTACCCATTATTGCATCTGGAATTGTTTGGTAGAGGGTGTTCATGGCAAGATAATTCAAGTTATCTTTCCTCTTTTCATCAGCAGTGAAGTCATCTTCATCTTTGGGAATCAATTCCCTTATATCTGCTCTTTGAGCCTCAGTGACTCTGGGATTGACAAAGGTGAACACAAAAGGACCTCTTGTGATCACTCTCAACATATCAGTATGTAGAGATGCAAGATGAGCCCTCATTCTGATTTTCCAGAAATCATAGTTGTCTATTGAGAACATAGGCAGTTTGTGATGTGAAATGTGGTTGACTGGATTTGTAGCCATGTTGTCCAATCCTTGGACAGCAGGAGGTGGAACAGCAGCATTGTTGTTGGCCATATCTCAAGAATACACAGTTAGTCAACAATTTATAGGATTTCAGATAGATCAGTTCAGTGACCACACCAAATATATGATTTTGAAAACCAAGATGGTTTTTCAGAAGCAGTGGTCTTTGAACCCCTGCTCTGATACCACTTGTTGGTCCTAAAAGGAGTATATAACAAGTGTATGGGGGGGGGAATACACTTGTATGCAAATTCTTTTCTAACTTGATCAAACCAGAGCTCAGCAAGGTTGTCTTGGACAACTCTGCTGAAGATGATTAACTCTTCTAAGATAATCAGACTACTAAGTACTATTGAGTACTTAGTTGAATAACTATCTAGGGGAGTTATATGTGCGGAATAGTGGTTGGCCCTTTTTGGTTTAGACTTCTTTAGATTCTGAAATCACTTAGTTAATTCAATACAGTCCAGTTTCAGGGAACTTGTCCAAATCAGTTTTGCACAGTCTTTGAGTGTTTATCCTTTGAAAGATCAGTTTTGTGTGCAGTGTTGAATGTATGTAAGTACTTGGAATGTAAATCAACACAAGAGTTTATAGTGGTTCAGAGACTCAAGCTCCTACATCCACTTTCCCTGATTGAACAGGATAATTCCTTCACTCTTGGAATTAACTTGTTTTATAGTGCCAAGGTGCACTTGATCAAGAACACCGCTCCTTGGTGAATTGATCCCTAGGATGTCTAGAGTCCTAGTACCCTCTTCTCAACTCAGAACTGAACTGTTCTTCTCTCAACAGTCAGCTCCTACCACTTCTACTACTACAACCTTCTCACTTTCACTCTTGAAAGATATGAGGATTGAAGTAAGGTTCCAACTAATGAGATATCCTTTACAATGAAGATCAGTGTATAAGGATTGAATATCTCTCTAAGCTTGTGTATGGATATACAATGTAGTACAGCTTAGATGAAGTGTTTGAAGACTAAGATAGTCTTTGAAAGCTTTGAAAGCACTCTAGCTTGTAAGAACTTAAGATTAGAGGTGCTTGGTTGAGGTTGAAGTTGGATGCTTTCAAATGGTCTTCACACTTCTGTATTTACAGACAAATGAAGGATTTGCCCGTTGGAGAGGCAGCCCCAAATGTCCATAAATGTCTTCTTTCAGTTCTTCAACTTAGAAGACAGAATCTTGATAGTGACATGTCCTCATTTGGGAAATAAACGGTTGTTAAGACTTTGTCTTCATTCTGCAGCACTCTTCCCAATGTCTGACTCTCAGATTCTTTTGTTAAGACTTGGATATGGCTTCTGAAGGTTGTTCCATTGATAGGACAACATTCCTCATCATTTGGACAACTCTCCTTATCACTATCAGCAAGGTTGGCTTGCTCTTCTTCAGATGACTTGGCTCATACCCTTTTCTTCACTTCAAGGTGATCTTAGCATGTTGATTTGTAATTCTTTAGGGTGTGTTTGTCTCTATTTCTTCAGCATAGTTGACCTCAACTTTCAGAGCACTTGATCTTGACTTCTTGTACTGAGACAACTCCTCTGGACAACTCTCCTGATCAGCATAGTTAGTCTTCAAAAGACTTAGTGTTGTATCCAGAGTTTTGAGCCTTGAGGGGACTTGATCTTGATGAACTTCTAAGCATGTGTTCCCCCTCAAATTGTGCATCTAATCATCTAAGAGCTACCTAACATATTAGCTCCTCATCTAGCCTTTATACTATATGTTCTAACATTTCTAGAACATATTCAATTTGACTTAGGCATGTCTCAGGGGGTTTTGGTATTCAATCAAAACATATCTCATTTTATTCCCAACACATACTCTTTGAAAATATACACTGATTTGAGAAGAAACATCATATTATTCGCCGGAATTTCCTTAGAATTACAGGGAAATTCCTCTTTGATTCTCCTAAGAACAATTCTGACTTGAGCGTCGGAGCCTCCGCGCCGGAGTCCCCCTCCGGTGTGCTTTTGCAGGTCATTTCGGGATTTTCAAGGAGATTTACACGAAGATTGCCAAGGACGAACGAGTGATCCAAACTCGTGATTAGCAGTGCTCGTAAAGGAACGATTGATATCCGAAGGCGTTCTTTTTCGACGCATCAACTGGCGCCGTCTGTGGGAACATCTCGAGCTAAGGCGTGAGAAAAGTTCTGTATTAAATGGGTGGAGAAAAAGATCTGATGAAGCAGACTAAGGAGAAGGGAGATTTCACTTCTCCTCCTTTCCCCCCGCCTCCTCCAGGTTTTCCCGTAAACCGAAATCTAGGGAAACAACCTGCAGATCCTACACCAGAAGATATCCCTCTTGTTCAAGAGGGGAATGTAGCGGGTACCTCAGGAGCTTCGGGAAGCGGAGCTAATAAGGATATCCCTAACCTCAATGCCCGACCAGAAGTCTTGACTATTTCTCAAGATCAGTTGGATGAGATGATTGCGCAATCGGTCGAAAGGATAATCACTTCTCGTGGACTTCGTCCTCCTGGACCTACTCCACTGATTAACGAGGGCACGAAGAAAAATCCCCTGGATCACGTCATCGATTCTGTTCCAGTCCCCTCTAGGAATGAGGATCCCCCTCAAAACCAAGAAGAAAATGTGCCCTCCCAGGCCGAAAGAAGCATTCTTGATCGCTCTCCCCGGAGGAACACGGAGAGGATCCCTGGTGATATCACTCTGGATACCGGGATAGGAGAAAGCACGGATGACACGTACCAGGGAGCGGTTAGTGATCAAATACAGGCCTTACGTAAAGAGATGAAGGACATGTAGAGACACATGACTGACAACGTAAGTAGACCTTCTTACATCACTGGCTATCAATTCTCATCTAGCATTTTACAAGATGAATTGCCCTTTAACTTCAAATCCTTAAATTTTGAATATGATGGCACCACGGACCCGTATGAGCATCTGATGAGATTTGAGAACGCTGCCCTACTACACCGATATGGAGAAGGCGTCAAGTGCAGGGTATTTCTGACTACCCTATCCAAGGTTGCACAACAGTGGTTCACACAGCTAGGACCGAATACCATCCACTCATGGTCAGAGTTTAGTGAATTGTTCTTGCATCAATTCGCCAGCGCTAGGAGGCAGCCTAGGGCCACCCTCACCTTGTTTAATATGCGACAAGGAGAGAACGAGAGCTTACGGGCCTTCTTGAAGAGATTCAACCAAGCGGCCCTAGAAGTACCAACAGCCTCCTTAGAGGTCAAAATTAATGCTCTCACTAACGGACTAAGGGACGGAGACCTGTTCACATCTCTGGCCAAAAAGCCGGTACGGACCTTCGATGAGTTATTAAGGAGAGCAGAAAAATACCTCACCCTGGAAGAGGTAAGGAAGGCTAAGCGTTCAGAGACCAGGACAATAGTGGGGAACGGAGAACGGAGAAGAGAAATCCCACTGAGGAGGCCAAGTCCAGAGAGACACGGAAGCTCGAGGAAGTTGGAAAATGTAAAACGAGAGGAAGTTGCGCCCTGGAGCCCCAGGGGAAGGGCGAGGAGATATACCCCTTTGAGGATAGAGCCAGCCGAAGTTTTAAAAGTGGCAGGGGACCATCCTGATATGAAGTTCCCCTATTCAAGAAACAGGGGTCCTCAGAATCCTAAGTCAGACAGATTTTGCAGATTCCATAATGATTATGGCCACGATACCAACCAATGTTGGCACCTGAAAGACGAAATAGAGAGAATGATCCAAGCAGGCCATCTGAAAGAATTTATCTTTAGAGATCGACAAGGCCCTAGGGGACAAAAGAGGAAGGACCCCGAGGGGAAGCCAGAGGATAATAGAAGAGATCAGAGGAAGAACACCGAGGATCAGCCACCCCCTCCCCAAAAGAGGGGAACTATCCACATGATCATGGGAGGCCCTGCTGATGGGGATTCCTTCAGACAGAGGAAGCAGAGCGTTAGATCGTTGAAGAATGAGAGGAACATGGAACACCACGAGATAGGAAAGATGACAGAGGGTCATGACATTCATTTTGGGCCAGAAGATGCTGGGGAACCCAGAGAAATCCATAATGACGCATTGGTCATTACCACGGATATAGCAGGATACGATGTGGCCAGAATTTTTGTAGACACGGGCAGCTCTGCTGATATCATGTTCCTGGAGTGTCTCAAGAAGATGGAATTAAACATAAAGCTCAGACCAGTGGAGACCGCCCTCTATGGATTCTCAGGGGGGGCCATTCAACCCCTTGGTTCAGCGTTATTACAAGTAGGGTTAGGAGTCGCCCCTAACCGACGTGTGCAAGTGATAGAGTTTCTGATAGTGGACGTCCCATCCTCGTATAATGTGGTAATGGGAAGACCAAGCCTGAATATCTTTCAGGCAGTGATCTCCACCTTCCACATGAAGATGAAATTCCCTGCCTCGGGGGGTGTAGGAGAGATATGCGGTGACCAATACCAAGCAAGGAAGTGTTACGTGGAATCGGTCAAGATAGCGGACAGAGCCGTGTTCCGAGGGATGGAGAGATTTAAGGGTGAAGACCCTGAATTGAAAAGACAGAAAGTGGGTGAGCTAGTGTAAGAGCAACCCAAGGCCAAAGCAGATGAGGAGTTAATGAGCATCGAGCTTTACCCAGGAAAGGAGGGATTCACAACCAGGATAGGTACGCACATGAACCCTGAGCTCCAAAGAAGGATGATACTCACCCTCCAGGAGAATGCGGATATCTTCGCTTTCACGGCGACGGACATGACGGGTATCCCGCCAGCGATAGCGATGCATCACCTTAATGTAGATCCCAAAGCTAGGCCAGTGAAGCAGAAGTTAAGGAACTTTGGTAAGGAAAAGAACCTCGTTGTGAAAGAAGAAATTGATAAACTGTTGAGTGCAGGACACGTGAAGAGAGTACAGTTCCCTGAATAGCTCTCGAATGCAGTGCTGGTGTCCAAGGGAGCCAGCAAATGGAGGATGTGTATTGACTTTAGAGATCTGAATAAAGCATGCCCTAAAGATCACTATCCCCTGCCTAGAATTGATCAATTGGTAGATGCTACGTCCGGATTTGAACTGCTTAGCATGATAGATGCATATCAAGGGTACCATCAAATCCAGTTGAACCCCCTTGATATACCAAAGGTATGTTTTATTGCGACATGTGACACTTTTGGTTATGTACGTATGCCTTTTGGACTGATAAATGCTGGAGCTACCTATCAAAGAATGGTAGACTCGGTGTTCCGAGGACAAATAGGGAGGAACATGGAGATTTATGTGGATGATATGCTAGCTAAGAGCGTCAAAGTAGAGGAACACATTAACGACCTGAAGGAGATATTTCAGGTAATTAGAGAAAATGGTATTAAACTAAATCCAGCTAAATGTTCCTTTGGAGTAGGGTCAGGAAAATTTCTGGGATACATGGTGACCCAGAGAGGAATAGAGGTTAACCCTGCCAAGGTGAAAGCGGTCCTCGACATGCAACCTCCTCGAAACCTGAAAGAATTGCAGACCCTGAACGGCAGAATCGCAGCTCTTAGCAGATTCATAGCAAAGTCACCAGAGAAGAGTCACCACTTCTTCAGAACATTAAGGAAGGGGTCAAGATTCGAATGGGATGAGCAATGTCAAAAAGCTTTCGAAGAACTGAAGCTCCATCTTGAACAACTGCCGAAGCTAACCAAGCCCTCTCAGGGAGATGTTTTACTCTTATACCTCTCAGTAGGAGAACACTCCCTGAGTACAGCCCTGATGAAAGAGGAAGGCTCTACACAACAACCCATATACTATGTGAGCAAGGTCATTCAAGGGGCAGAGATAAGATATTGAGAGGTGGAGAAGGCAGCCCTGGCAGTGGTAGTAACGGCTAGGCGATTATGCCCCTACTTCTTCTCTTATAAAGTTATGGTGCGAACTAATTTCCCTTTGAAGCAGACGCTAGGGAGAGCAGACTTATCAAGAAGAATGGTCAGATGGGCAGTGGAATTACAAGAGTACGATGTTGATTACGAACCCAGGAGGGCCATTAAGGCCCAAGCTTTAGCAGACTTTATTCAAGAGTCTACCAGACTGGAGGAAGAACAAGGCTGGAAGGTATATGTTGATGGTTCAGCATCCGCCGTAGGATGTGGAGCAGGGATAGTGTTGATTGACCCTGATGACCAAGAAGTACAGGTTGCCATCAAGTTCCGGTTCTCAACCTCAAACAATTGTGCAGAATATGAAGCCCTGATTAGAGGGGCTAACATGGCAGCAGAGTTAGGTGCACAAAAAGTCACCCTGTATTCCGACTCACAGCTGGTAGTGCAACAGGTCATGGGGGAGTACCTCGCCAAAGATGAGAGGATGATCGCCTATTTAGAACAGGTAAAGAGACTAAAGAATAAATTCCATACTTTTGAAGTGATACAGGTGCCAAGAGAAGAGAATGTGAAAGCCGACGGACTGTCTAAACTAGCTAGTTCCACTGAATTCGAGGGACACGGAAAGGTAACCCTGTTAGTGGCAGATCAATTAGCTACGGAAACTCTGGTTGGAGAGATAACAGCAGGGGATGACTGGAGGAAAGAGATATGGGAAGAGTTGAACAGGGGGCAAGTAACCCCAATGTCCAGAGAGGCCAAAGCTTGGAGAAGGAAGTATTGTATCCTAGGAGGCCAATTATACAAGAGATCCTTCACTCAACCCTATTTGAAATGTCTTTCAAGAAGAGAGGCAGAGCTAGTGATCAAGGACATCCATGAAGGTTGCGCATCCAGCCATGAAGGTTACCAGACTATGGTGAAGAAGGTATTTAGAGCAGGTTTTTACTGGCCTAATATAATCAGAGACGCTAGGGAATTCGTGAAGAAATGTGAGAAATGTCAGAAGAATGGACCTTTAATACGAGTACCTGCAGAGGAGATGGGGGTCATGTACTCGCCATGTCCCTTCGCCAAATGGGGGATAGATCTAGTGGGACCCTTCCCCTTAGCATCCGGAGGAAGGAAATTTTTTATCGTAGTCGTGGATTACTTCAGTAAGGGGGTAGAGGCCGTGCCCTTGGCCAAAATAGAGGAAGATAATGTAATTCTTTTTCTGGCTAGACATATTTGCTGCAGGTTTGGAGTGCCGAGAATCTTGGTTTCCGACAATGGAACACAATTCAATGGAGAGAAAGTAAGGAGATGGTGCGAAAGATGGAACATTATACAGAGATTCACTTCGGTAGCCCACCCACAAGCTAATGGGCAGGTGGAAGTTACAAACAGAATCCTAGTGGATGGCATCCGAACACGATTGCAAAAGGTAGGAGGAAAATGGGTGAAGGAGTTAGACAACGTCCTTTGGTCCTACAGGACCAGCCCCAAAACAGCTACGGGCGAATCTCCCTTATATTTGGTGTATGGGGCAGCAGCAGTGATACCTCCCGAGGCCAGACTGAAGTCACACCGAATCACCTATTTTGAAGAAAAAAGAAATGAAGAATTGATGAGGGAGGCATTGGACCTAGTAGATGAAGAGAGGGAGATGGCAAGGCTGAAAGCAGAAAGATACAAGAGCCGGATCAAGGCAGCATATGATCGCCGGGTAGTTCCTCGCTCCTTTAAAGCTGGAGATCTAGTCCTTCGGAGGGCAGATGCCTTGAAGAACACAGGAAAGATGGAAGCTAATTGGGAAGGTCCATACAAGGTAATACAGGTCCTAAAAGGTGGAGCATATAAACTCCAGGATATGACGGGAAAAGAAATACTGAGGTCATGGAACGTGTGCCACTTGAAGAGATTTTATGTTTGAGGAAGGTGTTATTCCCTTACCATCTTTCCCTTTATGAACAATTTTAAATGTTTATTTCTCACTCGAATAATTGCTTCACCGACACTCTTTTTCCCTCTACGTGGGTTTCCCCTTGGGGTTTTACCACGGAGAGGTTTTTAATGAGGCCGGCATAGGTTCCCCTTATTTGCCTATGTTGATAAACACTTTGAATCAATGGAGCGTAGTTTTTGGAAAATTTCAGCGATTTCCCTTAATGCATGTTAATGTGATGATGAGATGATGCTTATATCCTGATTTTAAGATGAGATGGCCCTTATGCATTCTGATTTTATGATGAAGTGTTTCTCATACATTAAATATTGTGCTGAGATAACTGCCAAGTGTCCATATAATGAACGTTGAGATAATAAATGTGTCCTGAAGACTAAAACATAAGATGATAGAGATATTGCAAGATAGAAAAACTTACACCAACTCACAAATGTTTAAAAGGGAAATGCCTAAGGACAATTCCCAAAGCTTCTATACACGACAGCCTCTAAAGCTAGGGGGAGTAGGGGGTATGGTAGCGGAAGATATGATTAACCTGCCAATAATCCCTAAGAACTCTTACGAGTATAAACAACTTAAGGGAGAGTATAATCCCTAAGAACTCTTACGAGTATAAACAACTTAAGGGAGAGTATAATCCCTAAGAACTCTTACGAGTATGAACAACTTAAGGGAGAGTATAATCCCTAAGAACTCTTACGAGTATAAACAACTTAAGGGGGAGTATAATCCCTAAGAACTCTTACGAGTATAAACAACTTAAGGGAGAGTATAATCCCTAAGAACTCTTACGAGTATAAACAACTTAAGGGAGAGTATAATCCCTAAGAACTCTTACAAGTATAAACAACTTAAGGGAGAGTATAATCCCTAAGAACTCTTACGAGTATAAACAACTTAAGGGAGAGTATAATCCCTAAGAACTCTTACGAGTATAAACAACTTAAGGGAGAGTATAATCCCTAAGAACTCTTACGAGTATAAACAACTTAAGGGAGAGTATAATCCCTAAGAACTCTTACGAGTATAAACAACTTCAGGGAGAGTATAATCCCTAAAAACTCTAACTTTTGGGAGAGTATAATCCCTAAAAACTCTAACTTTTGGGAGAGTATAATCCCTAAATATTATAACTTTTGGGAGAGTATAATCCCTAAATATTCTAACTTTTGGGAGAGTATAATCCCTAAATATTCTAACTTCTGGGAGAGTATAATCCCTAAGAACTCTAACTCTAGAGAGAAACTAGAAGAATTATCAAGTCAGCAAGTAAGTACAGAAACATAAACCCTATATTCTCATTTAAGATTTCTCTATGAGCTTTAGAGCCTTTTACGTGTCAAGAAGATGCTAGAAACATGCTAAATTCATAGTAAAGGAAAAGCAGAACAGGTATTACATCATATATCTAATACCAGAGACAGAGATATATATATATATATATATGCATGCCAGGTGATAATGTGCAGGTACGATATTAAGCAGAAAATAAAACAGAAATATCCCAGACTAAGGGCACCATGCCTTGGCCCTCCACAGAAAAACGCAGGAGTGTGGAGTCTCCTGAAAATACCAAAAGGGGGCCTTAGAGGCCTCAACAAAAATAAAAGTGTTTTAAAAGTACCGAAATGTTATCAGAGAAATAGAGTTACGAAGAAAGGGGAATATCATTCTTCCCCTCGAAATCTTCTCCTGCTTCCTCAACCTGCCCACTGGAACCACCTCCCTCCGCCTTCTCCTCTAAAGCGTCGGCTGCCACGGTTGCCACAGGATCAGGATTAGCCACATGGATGGGGAAAGTCAAATCCTTCGCCGGTACAAGGTCGTCCAACTTCAGAGCAGTTTGCTTCAACTCCGAGACCGCCTTCTTCATCCCAGGCAACCACCAGGGAGTGCTGATGTCTTCCTTAGGATCTCCAGGGAACTTAGGGGGAGTGGCTAACTCATCCAAACGAAGAGCACGAGTGTACTGGCCATTGAATCCAGGAGCGGAATGTTCAGCCACGGCGTTGGAAAACCCATGATCGATGAAGTGGGGAATATATGCACCCATTGCCCCCAAGAAGCTGGTACTCTTAAGGAAGGCTTCTAACCATTCTCGGTGCAGGGTACCCAAAAACTTCTGACCCATGGCGGAGGTAAAAAGAGAGTCGATGCACAGTTTCATCCCAGCCAAAGGGAGAGTAGTCTCCAAACGTTCAACTCGCTCACCAAACTGAGTCTTCAATGAAGAAACCTCCTCCGAAAGTTTCACCTTCTCAGCTTGAAGCCCCTTCCGTGCCTGGATGGACTCCCGTAACTCTCCGTCCAGAATCTCTTTCTTCACTTTCTCCAATTCCACTTGGCTTTGGAGGTCGTCCACTAGCTGGAGGGATTGGAGGGCCCGTTCGGATACATCGGAAAATAGAAGACCAAACTACACAAGAAACAATTTAAAGAGGTAAGACGTCCATATCTTCTCTTATTAATCATTCAAAACAATATCTACATTGAGAATCTACCTGAGTGAAACTGTGGGCGGCATGCACAACTCGCTCTTCCGAGGATAGAGCATTAAGGGCCTCGGTGGCAGGGGTCGGAGTGTGACGCTCTATGAAAGCCATGAGGTGATCAACATTAATGTCACCAGGTGCATCTGGAGTGACATTGGGTAGGGAGGACTTAATCTTGGACTTCTTCTTTTTAGAGGCGTCAGAGGCAGGGGGCAATGAGGAAATCATGGCCTTCTCAGTAGAGGACCTTGTACGCTTAGCAACTGACCCAGTGGAAGGTTTCACTGGGGAGGGAGGAATAGGGGCCTTTGTGGAGCTTTCAGGGGCCGGAGACTTAGCAACCATAGAAAGAGGAGCGGCATCACGAGAAATTTGAGTTAACCAACTCATAGCTGCAAATAAATGTATAAAAGGAGGTTAACAATAATAACAGTTTTAATCTTGAAGACGATGCCAAGAGAAAAGAAATGATATTACCATCATCGGGACCTAGGGGATAATCGGGGCGACCGAAACCAAAATGAGATAGGGCTCTAGGGTTCTTACAAATGCTCATCACGTCAAAAAATCCATGGGCAGATACATTATCATTCAAGTGGTTCATCACATCCAAATTTAAAGAGGAACAAACAGAGAGAGGAGGACGGGGCACCCCAGGATTCTCATAAATCCATCCTTCGTGAGGAAACTCCCAAGGAGAAGGATTTGTAACAAAAAAGTAATAGTCCTTCCAGTCCTGGACCCATTCATGGAGTTTCTCCATGAATTTTCCGGTCCTGGAAGTACGGCCACAGGCATAAAAGAACCCATCCGCAAACTTACACATATACTGGGTTAGGAAGAGTTGGGCTGAGGGCTCACCACCATTCCCCTTCATCAAAATATAGAAGTCTAACATTGCACGAATAGCGTTGGGAGTGAACTGATTCAGAGGTATGCGAAGGTAGGTGGAAATTTCAGAGAAATAAGGGTGAATGGGGAAGCGGAGGCCCGCCTTTAGTTGGGCCTCCCAGAAAGCTAAGGTATTAGGACCTGGGAAATTAGGGCGTTCTTTCCTATGTGCTGCCCTAACTATGTAATCGGGGGGAAAGATCCCTGAGCGGAGAAAAGCGGCGACACGCTCGGGAGGGAGGATCGAAGAACCGAAGATTTTGTCCTTCAAAGCAGGGTTGGTTACAGGAAAAATAGAAAGGGAGTTGGAAGTTGAACTTTCCATAGATATTGAGTCCGACGAGGTTTGAACGGAAGATGACATGAGGTTACAGTAAAAGAAAAACGAGGAAGAAGAAGAGATACCTGAAGCGAGGTCGGTTTTCGAAGGTGATGAAGTGACCGATGGACGTGCGCGAGGAAGTTAATTGCAGAAGTAAAAATGAAAGTAAGAAAGTATGGATAAGTTTGAAAAGAAAAGGGAAGAGGGTTTTTTGGTGGAGTGAATATGGGTTTTGAAATAATTACGCTGGAGAGAGAAGGGAAAGAACCGAGAAGAATTAAAGGCTTCCCAATCAAAGCGCGCGTGACTGAAGAAGGGCGGCTGAATGTTGGTCCTCGGGCAAACACATGAAGGCAGATTTTTGAAATTGAATTGGCGTGTGGAAGTGGAAAAGGCATGAAGATTCTGATGATAATTATTAGAAACCGAATGAGTCATATTTTAAGGGAAGTATGAAGAAAGAAATGATTAAGGGGATAGATTATTTCTCTTGGAATTTATCCCATTATTTTTCCTACTCTCTTAAAAATTACCCTTTTTACGAGAGTAGGGGGAGTGGTTGATGCGGATAAAATATGTCGCTCTCGGAGGAGTCGACACGTGGAAACGGGATAAATTATAGTAGTCTTAATTAGGTCAATGGGCTTAAAGATTGGATTTATACACTCCTAGGCCCAAAGAGGGGAATGAGAATAGTTGGGGCTCCAGCCCATGTCCGAAGCCTAATAACCTTTGAGCCCAGAGGTCAGGCCCAAAGGGAACGCGTAGTATGGGCCAGTTTCTCCTAACTAAGTCAAAGGAAGAGGTCAGCCCGTGAAGATAGGGCCAGTATATTGAAGGGCCAAGTCGTGAGGGGTATAAACCAGGTCTTCAGGGGGTTGGGCCGATTTTACAGGGAAGTGCAGCGAATATAGGGAGAAAAAGTCCCCTTCTCCCCCGAGAGAAGGGGCCAGGTATATAAGTAGATTACTTTTACATTGTCACGTACGTTTTTTACAGAATATACATACTCTTCGAAAATATACACTGATTTGAGAAGAAACATCATATTATTCGCCGGAATTTCCTTAGAATTACAGGGAAATTCCTCTTTGATTCTCCTAAGAACAATTCTGACTTGAGCGTCGGAGCCTCCGCGCCGGAGTCCCCCTCCGGTGTGCTTTTGCAGGTCATTTCGGGATTTTCAAGGAGATTTACACGAAGATTGCCAAGGACGAACGAGTGATCCAAACTCGTGATTAGCAGTGCTCATAAAGGAACGATTGATATCCGAAGGCGTTCTTTTTCGATGCATCATGCACCCCCCCTAAAATCGGTCTAAGATAGATGCACCCCCTCAATTGTCTCAATTGCCATTGTCTCCATAAAATTCCTATTACTACTCACACATCCCCTCCCAAAACCTAATTTCATCTTCATCCTCTCCATTTCCTCCACCACCCACACCAGCCGTCCGCCTCCTTCCCAATCCACCTGACGCCGTGCCCGCCCACCACCGGTCGCGGCAAAAAAAAAGGGGAAAAAATCGTTCCCATCCTTCCCCATCGTACCCACCTGACGCCATGCCCACCACCACTGGTCGCCTCCTTCCCCATCGCAGCCGTCGTGGCTCCTCCCTCTCCCCCCCCCCCCCCCATTTTCATCTTTTTTTTCTTCTTTCCCTCTCCCTCTTCCCGTTGCGGCCACCCGCCGCGGCCCCTCCATCTCCCCATCTTTTTTATTCTGTATTTTTGCTCCCCTCTCTAGTGTTCCGGATTTCAGCCGCTCCCCACACAATCCCTACCGTCGACCGCCCCCACCCACCCCGATCCCGATTTAAGACGGCGGCCAAGTTGGTCGACATTAATTAGAGTTTTTTTTAGGTTAATTAGGGTTTTCTGCTTCTACATAATTTTTATTTTTTATATTTTCGACCATATAATGTCGACCAAATACACCCTCGTCGATTGGTCGACATTATATGGTCGAAAATATTTTTAAAAAAAATTATTTTTTTCGACCAATCAATGTTGACCAAATACACCTTCGTCAACAAACCGTTGTCGACGGGAGTGTATATGGTCGACACTGGTCGGTCGAAATTTATAAAAAAAAATTGTGATTTTTTAAAGTATATTTTGGAATTTCTGAATTTTTTTTTGTTCGATAGTTGCCGGAAATGATGTCGGCGGTGGTCGGAAGTAGTGGTTTAGGGGAAGGTGAAAGAAATGATAGTAGGAGAGTGCGTTCAGTAGGGGGTGCATCTAGTATGCTGTATTTGAGTGAAGGACATTTTTAATTTTTTGCCCTATTATTTTATTAATAAACTGATTGGGTTGGGGGAGTGCATCTCTCTGAAATGGAGGTGTAAATAGTCAAACCCTTAAAAAAAAAAGGTTTTAATAGAGCATTATTTAACCGTGGCCTTGTAGCATATCCTCATTATAATTTGGGCCTGAAGCCTCCTTCCCATTTTCTGAAGCCCAAAGAGAAAAAACTTTTTCCTTTTGTTTTTCTCTCTCCTTTCCCAATTTCATTCTTCGCATCGTCATCGTCGAGTTCACCAGTCAACTGCTTCGATTTTCTTCGCCTTTTCTTTCTAGAGCAGAGCAGGAGTTTTAGGTACTTTTTCTTTTATATTTTAATTCATAATCATTGCTGTGCCCGGAATTTTCAACATCTATATCTGTTAATGTATGTTTTAATCAACTTAGTTTGTTCATCGGATCAAATTGTAAGGAGACATCTTTGTTTAAATTGGATAATTTAGGGAAAGCCCATGGATGTGGATGTGCAGAATATAAAGAAATGGGTTGTTTTTTACCCAATTTACATAAATTCAAAGAAAACTTTAGCTGAGGGCCGGAGAATCAATGCCACCAAAGCTTGTGAAAATCCTACATGCCCTGAAATTTACGATTGCTGTGCCCACTTGAAACTCCCCTGTGCAATCGAGGTATATATCCCCCACCCCATTTCCCATCACCATTTAATCTTCGATCAGTTTTTTTTCTTTTCAATTTGGGATGTAAGAATTGGACTGATTTTAGATGTGCTCTGTTGGATTTTGAATTAAAATTAGAGTGAGAAGGCGTATCCACGGGATTTTATGCAAAGAGGTAGAGTAAGAGTTCTGTTGAAAAGGGAGGATGGGAGCCCATACAATCCGGCAATTACTTCAAGTAAGTAGCTATATTTCGATTTATAGTATGTTTGTAGTGTTTCTTTCTTTTTTGTGGCAATAACGGAGGATAGTTTTCTGTGATCTTGAGTTCATGTGGCAGTTATGCTCGTTGATGTATCAAATCCTGAATGATATTTTGTTTGGAGTCACACTTGTGTGCACTGAACACTCAATTGAGCTGCAATTTTGACTTTGTTCTAATTTGGTGGGTCAAAAATTCAATTGAACAATTGAGAATATATCAAAATCACTTAAAATCCAATTGCATACAAGAATTTGCCTTTTGTTTAAGCTTAGGATTCAAATCTTCAATTAGCCCTACCTTACTCACATTTTCAGGAAGCTTATGTATGTAAGAAGCCCATGTGCTTTCTTACTCACCACGTAGCTTGGCATACAACATTCGAAATGACTCGCTCATGCTAGGCTTGCTGAAATTGTTTGTTTATAAACTGATTAAAGGACTGGTCTTTTCATTGCATATATTAATGTGTTTTTTTTCATTTATAAGCTCTAAAGAATGAACTGTGTCTTGAGAAAAAAACTAATTGACCACTTACATGCGAAGTTTCCTTATAATAAGGTGGAGCGGCTTCCAAACGAAGGACCTGTGTCATTTTTTATTGAAATTGAAGACTTGTCATTTACAAGCTTGGTTCCAATTCTTCAATGTGGATGTTAATGAGAAATATTGAATAGTGAAATACAATGAAAATGATGGTTACATTATTAGTGTTGCGCTCTAATCTTAGAATAATTAGGAGCAACAAATGCTTATTGGTTGAGAAATAGTGGAATGTTTGAGAATAAATGATTATACGAGGGGAGATAGTCAATCAAAATGGGATAATGATTAACTTATTTTGAGTCTTATTACCTCGTACAATGAAGGTGAATTGATCATTTGTTACTCTCATTAACCTCCACAATTATCCTGCATTCATTTCAATTACCATTTTCATTGAAGAAATAGTGTTACCAACCACCCTCTTAGTGGAGCTTTATGTAGTTCCTGTGATTGTCTCTAAATTCCCATTTGCAATATTGCAGGGAAGCATCTAATGCTTCATGTGGCAGAGTTGGTCCCTCGACATCCGGGTCGAACTAAGAAACAAGAGCCTGCCTCATCCTCAACAACCGGTGCTCCCAAATCTGGAAAGGGTGGAAAGAAGAAGCGATAGTTCCAAACGACAAAAGTGGTTGCCTTTGCTGATTTTCTATTTATGTTTGATGTGATAATTTGGTCCAAGAATTGTATCTTAGTAATTTTGGTATAGACTAGTACGATGTTTCCAAACTTGTTCATGGTTGGCTCATAGTGTAAAGCCTTTGGACCTGTTTTCAAATCGAGTACTTAACATAGTCACTTTTCCAGCGGAATCTATAAGGAAACTTGGGGAGAACCTTTGTCAATTATAAGTTTATAACTTGCTCTTTCAGAAGTTGAGGTATATGATGAAGTTATTAACTTGTTCTTTACGTCACACAACTTGATTATTTAGAACATTTGTTTTCACTATTTGAAGTTGCTTGTGGGCATGGAATTCATATGTTGTGTGGTAGAGCACGTATGCGGTAAGAGATATAAGTCGGTTTCTTCAGCTGCACGTAGAACTGTAAATTAGTCACAAATGCGTCGAGGTTCAAACTTGTTTGAAATATCATGGTCTTATCAGTCCCTTGAGCAAAAGTTGAGAATCATGTACTTACCTTTGCTCTATCTTTTTTTGCTTATCTGTCTAGAATTGAGTTTTACACTCTACCAAACAAAAATGTATGTTCAAATTAATTTGATATATCTGTCAAATCAAGTCCTGCTAAATTGCTAAATGATCTCGAATTGAGTATCAAATAGTTTAGTTTGATTTTTAGTCAAACTTATCTGCATGATGGTATTTGCTCTTTTGATGGAGTATACAGATTCAAACACCATCATCATAAAACATTTCAAAATCAGCATTTCAAATTTAAAACAATGACAATAAGCAAACATGGAACACATTAATCGTCTAACTTCTGCAGGAGAGTGGGAGCTTCAACCTTCATTGTCAGACAATTGAACTCCAATGCTAGAATTGGCTTGGATAGCATCACAGAGATGCTCAAATTTCTCTTATACTTCATCTCGTCAGAGGTCGTTTCGTCTTCCAAATTAGATGCAGCAGTTGGACCCAACACTTTAGCTGCTGAAACTGCTCTCAACCTAATCGAATAAACATAGTATATAAATGAAAGGAAATAGAAATCATAACAAACACCCTGATTTTAGTCTGGTAATCGGCTGTAGGAGGTGAAACTGGATGACGCTGACATAACAGAGTCTGATATGAACACATGACAAAGTCTGATTGGTCAACCAAATGCTTCACCTCTTACAACTGGTCACCGACCAAAATGTCGAAAAATTGAAAGTTATAGGAGTATTTTCAATTAGTAAAAGTCAACAAGACTAAAATTAAAATGTCGAAAAATTGAAAGTTACAGGAGTATTTTCAATTAGTAAAAGTCAACAAGACTAAAATTAAAATAAGGGTAACTTACAGGACTACAAAAAACTATTTTCCCTAATATAAAAGATCAAAATCATCAAATTGGTATGAAGAATTACTCAGAAGCAACCTGCATTCAATCTGGCAAGAATATTTGAGGAGGTGAGGATTATACTCTGTGCGCCCACTGCAATTGAAAACCCAAAAATAGTTAAATTCCCCATATATTGGAACAATAAAACTTGAAAAAGATAGGTACCTAAAGCTAGGGAGTGACATTTTGACTGCAGGTCCCCTCCATCTTTGTCTCTCATTTTGTGCTGCTGTCATTATTTGTGGACAAAATAGAACATTAATCGGAGAAAAACTGTCACCGATAGTGGCATAATTAAATTACAAACGATGCCTAGATACTAATATAAAAGACACAAAACTAACCATCAGCTGTAAGACTGATACTGCATATGTCTGTTGCCTTGTGATTGTTCATCTCTTTCACTTGTATATTCATATAATTCTTCACATTATCAGGAGAATAAGAAATGCCAATTTTGTCCAGAAAACCACCAAACCGGCTTCTCCTTGTCATGGGGATTGCTGTAACACTCTAGTTTAAGAAAAAAAAACTCATCATAATCAAGAAATGAATGATTTACAGAATGAATCTGGTATCCAAAGCTCACCTTTGTAAAATTAGCAACTTGGCTGGGAAGCCCGACATCCTGAGAATGTATAAAACTATTTGAATTTGTATGAGGGTAACATTATCATTTCACATACTTTTCAACGAGGACCTAAACCAAAACCACATCCTAAGAAAGAATGATGACATATTGAATGTCAAATTATGTACTTCAAATGTCACCTTTCGTCCATGGATACATGCTTTGTCACTATTCACGAGCACTCTTGCAGCCCATCTATTAAGGAATTTACAAGGCCACTTGTCAAATGTAAATACATATAAACCTACATGATAGTCAATTTTACACTAGTATAGTACTACTAGTTTAAGGGCAGCCTCTAACTTACTCGAGCAACTATTAATCCATATCATGTGCACAAGCATTAAACAAGAACTTGTCATGCATGTGTTACAGTAATACATGACTATCCTGTAGGACTAAGTGAATTTTTACAAGCCATTCAAGGGCAAATTTGTTTCAAGGAAACCACAGGCCTCGATTTCAACTCTACTATTTTCAGTAACATTCCTTCCCAAATGGTAAACGAGTGAACTGTTGGAAAGTATTAATTAAATATAGAACAAAGCTGAAAGACTAGTGAAACCTAATATAAAATGTAAGCGGAGACACAAATGAAAGACTAGTGAAACCAATACTACCAAAAATGCAAATTATGGAAGCTTCATAAACAAGACATAGTATAGCAGCTCATTGCATTTTTAGAAGGAAAAAAATCCTGAAACAGTTTGACATAACATTTATGCAGAATCCGAGCCGAGTGGGAAGAAAACTTACGCACAGGAGACAGGTGGATTCCATACAATTCCTGCTATTATCACAAGCTGAAAAGTATGAGGTAAAAAATAAGTTATTACTAGTTGACATCAAATTAAACTTCGCAAAGTCTTATATAAACAAGAATTTACCGTGTAACTGATTTGCATTTTTTGTATATACTTACATAGATTAGTTGTTCCATTAAAACATACTCCATTAGTTTGTTAGTAATAGTTGTTTCATTAAAAAATATAAAACTATTTTATATTAGACCAACTCATTAAGCTTATGCTAGTTTTTTTCTCATTTTCCCTAAATAGTAATGGAACTACAGAAACTGTAAACATTCACTTAAATATTCAATCGAGTTGTCTTTAAGAATATAGTCAGGAATCCTAGTGGCCACACATGGGTTTATCACAAATAAAACAGTATAAAAAGAGACAACCTCATCAAATACCCCAGCAGGACTGTCCTCATAATTAGCAAGAAAGAATCCTCCAAGAGTATATCTGTATAGTACACAGTACCAACTTGTAAATAAACATAATTAAATAAATCGATATAAAAATACAGACTGTTCATACCCAAACGCCTCGACTAATCTTAATTCTTTGGGTATGAATGCTCGAGCTGTCTCTGCCTTGACAAGATGGAGCTGGTACAGGGCACTGAAACGTCAAGACCGATTGTTTTACATACTTTTCAATAATGGAATAATAGTATTGAGTGTTTTATTCAAAGAATGGAGTGGAACTTGCCTCCCTTTGAACACCCAAGGAGGATTTCCATATCCTATTGAAGAATTGGCTTCTGAATTTTCCATTATTTCAAGGAAACTCGTTGTTACTATGTATGATAGAGAATGTAAATGTCAGATAAACCAATGCAAAAACAGAACTGAATCATAATAACACGAGCTTCTTCATACATAAAAACTAGCATAGGGAGACATACTTCATGTATTATCAGCTGAAATATCATAATATCGAAAACTTAACCACTTTGGATTGAACTACATTATAGACAATCCTCTGCAGTTGCCCAGAAAGTCAGTTATATCTTTTTGTAGTAAAATGCATAAGGGAGATGAATTGAGCAAGTTGAAATGGAAAATGTGATTTAATAATGTACAATGGATTAAAAAAGTATTATCACGCAACAGCATAGAACCAAGGCCATGCAAGTTGAAATAATATACTCGTACTATATAATCTTTAAACAAGTACAAAGATTGCTTAACTGCGTAGCTCTTTTACATGGCAATAATTATAGAATCTTTAAGCTAAGCACGAGCTTGAAAGACGAATGAATCACCAAGGACACCTTTTTCTATTGTACTTTGATTTGTTTTAAATTGATAAAGTTTAGTGAAGAATGAAAATATTCCAAATCAACAAAATAAATCACATGAACTCAACTACTACTCCAATCCATCACAAACATTCAAAACGACTGACATACACCTAAAACCCCATCAATGGAATAAAAATTATCCAACAAAATCCTGAAAGAGTTTTTCAGGATATAAAGCAACATTTATTCAGCACCTACAACTTGTTCCAATATATAAACCAAATACAACAAAGGGTTTTCTTACAATATAAATTAGGTGGGTGTGAATGCCTAATCCTATGGTATCGAGATATGGAAAAGAAAGATCCGAGAATAAGAGGGTGCATTGCATACATTCTTGAATGCAACAACCACAAACTTAACATAAATCTTGAGAATTGTCTTACACCCACAAGTCCAAGTAGGAAAAGGAATTAATTAAAAAAACAAACAGAAAACCACACTATATTTGTTTTCTCGACCGATGGCGATAACTAAAGCAAGAAGATAAGCATCATACTCTAAAAAAGAAAAAGAATTCAAGGATTGAAGAGGTTTTTTGAGAGAAGCAACAGTACAATTGCAATTCAAATAAAAATATCAAACCTGTTGTTGGAGGAAATCAATCCCAGAAACATGAGTTGTTTGTGAAATTTTGTATATCTAGAAAACAGTACAATTATGAGTGTGATAATATATTTTTTTAAATTTTTTTATTGACAGAATGAGTGTGATAATATCAGGGCTTTTTTAAAGAACAGTATATAAAATTAAAAGGGGGAGATCGTGAAAGGCATGACGTCATCAGTTAATGGAAACCTACCCATGATTAACTAAGTTCTAATTTGGCGGCAAATTTAATTAAGGTTGAAAATATTATTGATGAAAATGTGGAAATTATATTGTTGAATATATTGACACTAGTGTAGAACCCCAGGGATTTTAAATAAATATTTTAATATTAAAATTATATTTTTTATATATTTACTTAATTTAAATTTTAGTATCTTCATTTTGTATGATAAGTTTTATATATATTTTTAAAAAATGGTTACGTATAGTTTTAAAATTTAACAAAACTGGCAATTATATTTATTGTAATATAAATCGTATATTGTAAAGGATCTATTCTAAAATTTAATAAAACTGTCAATTATATTTATTGTAATATAAATCGTACTCCCTCCGTCCCAAAAGAATTTGCACCTCTGGGACGTCACACATTTTAATAAATGTGTAAGAAAAAGTGTAATAAGTGATGTTTTGAGGGGTAGTTTTGTAAATTTTTATGAATAAAGTAAAGTAAAAGATAGGTTGAGTGTGAAAAAGTAATTGCATATGGATAAATATGTGTATATTTTGAGGGTGAGGTTATGACAATATTTCCTTTTATAGAGTGTGCAAATTGGTATGGGACATCCATATATGGAAAGTGTACAAATTTCTATGGGACGGAGGGAGTATATTGTAAAAGATCTAGTAATGTGAATATGAAAAAATTGTGTTGTAATTCAATTGAAATTCTAGAACACTACTTTAAAAACACATAAAATTAATCTTAATTACTACCAATTTTAATATGAACATCCTAATCTAAATATAGTTACATTAATTATACCAAAGAGAAAGTTGTATATGACATAATGAAATTTAAGGTTAAAGATAAATGGACTTCACATCGACAATGAATAAAAGCGAAACATTGAAAATTAAGTTATACAATTCTTGAGCGATATATCATCTTGTAGCAACGGCTGAGCTCGATATTCAGAAGTCCTTCTTCAATACAATCCTGGTTGAGTTAAGAACTTGCTTCAATAGTTCAACTTAGTGTACTCTCAACAAAGTGACCTATGATTCACCATTGATAAAACAAAAATCAAAATATCCTTGGGTATTAAACACAAAGCATATGAGACGATAATTTAGAAAGAAATAGAAGTGACTTCAAAAGTTTTAACAATTTTCCAATCATGCTGGACAGTTAGCATATCAAAAAGTAAGTTCTTTGGAGAAACTAATAAAAGCCAAATTTAAAATATACTCTTCAGTGAAATTTAGAACATAGGAACAAATAATGGTGAAATTGATCAATTCAAAAAAGTCAAATTAATAGAGGAATAAGAGTTTTGTTGCCTAAGAAAGATTCTAGAATAAAAACGGCTAAATTCGAGCAACGGCCAATTATCCTTCAATCATGTATTTCAATTGAAGCATATATAAGAGCTTTCACTCGAAGAGTAACAGAGTTAATCCAAGAACTCACAAATTCAAATTAACGTGAAGCACCAACTGTCAATATGTAATATCTTTAACAATTTTGTTATCATCTTAAATACTACTGAAAAATCACCTAGGTTCAAGCTAAGAGAATATTTGTAGTAACCTAAAAATATTTTTATCTTTCTAAACCATGTATTTAGAGTGGCAAAAGGAATGTCATTGTTACAGTTTATCAGGTTTCCAGCCACTTCAAGATTTAGTGAAGAAAAGACAACGGCAAGTAGAGTGACACTACTCACACTCCAAAATCCTCTAAGCACGCCCCACAAAAAATAAGAGAAATTTTAACAATAATTATAAATAAGAACGTTTTTCAGATAATTGCCTTTAGTAACCCCTATAAAGCAAGAGAAATGTTCTTGTCATGGTAAGCACATTTATGTCATACGCGTAAAGAAAAAAAAAAGATCAAAGGTGTAAAACTCAATTTGCCACATCACCCAACACATGTAAAAATTAACAATCGTCATCCAAGAAGAATTTAAATCATCAAAACTGCACATAGTTAAAAGAACTCATAAAAAATAGGCACGTGACAAATCCTATTAAAAGTCTCCTATTTTATTACTGAATCAAGTAATACCAATGTCTATCATGTTAAGAGTTGAACTGAACATAATTCCATGTAGTAGTTAATGTTGGAACCTGTTTACGCCGTGTAAACTGCAATATCAAAAATATCAGAGTAACAAATAAATAACACAAATAAGTCGAGTCAAGGGAATCCCTTTTCCCGCAGAACAGAATACGCCCAGGATAGTGCTCGACTGTTACGGCGTTCCATTCCCAAAGGTAAAACGACTTTCACCTCTTACACAGTAGCACCACTGTATAAGAAGTATCGGCGAACGTACTTAGTACGAACTGAACACTCTCGGATATAAATCCGGCACAAGAAAGAACAGTGTAAGGCTTTCGGGAGCTCAACACACTGCGTAGGGACAAGAGGAGAGTAGAAGGATTGAGGGGCGAATTTCAGCGTAAGGATGTATGAGGGAAGAGTCTGATATTTATAGGCAGAATAAACCCTAGGAGGGTTGTTGGAAAACGCGTGGGCCAGGCCCAATTCTTGGGAATATATTGCGAAAATATCGCAGCGGTTGAGATAATATCTCGTACGTGGATAAGTCTTGAAGACCGAATCTTGAAGACCAAGTTTGAGACTTCCAGATAATTCTGGAACATTCTTGAAGTAGTTCGAATGGACCGAGCCCATTCCCCACATTCTCAAACTTCCAAGTTGAAACTCTTCAACTTCAACAATTAATTTCTCACTCACCTTAACTCGGTTTTGAGATATTAAATATACCACGTTCATCTACTCCGCGAGTAGATAGACTATGTCACGTTCAATTATTTCTTAATTAACGTTTAGTACGTCTAATTAATTAAATTAGATCAGGGTGTCAAAATCCAATTAATTCCCATTAATTCCAACAATCCCCCACATGAGTGAAAATCGTATCTATACAACATCAGACTCAGTGTTCAGTTCGAGTGAGATCTCCGTGCGTCCGGATAAGTGGTTTTTGGCCTTGAACTTTCCGTAGCCAAACACTATCGGATATACCGGCGGCTTAGTGGACGCGATGCCTTGAACTACTCCTCCATAGTGTATACCTAGTCAACAGTGTCAGCACACTTCAATCTCGTCTTTGTAACGTTCTCACGTTTTTGTCCGTTTTGGCCATGGACGTCCTTTGTATTCATAAATGTTTGGTCGAAGCGGCCCTCACTTCTCATTTATATAGGTAACTTCCTTTCGAGTATCCCGTTATACTTTAGGAATCATTAAGAGTCGAAGACTCAGCCTTTACCACATCTTACGGGTCGTTAACACTTGAGATAGTGCTGTCCGGAATAGTCGTATTTTTCAAGTGTTTTATCACTAACTTCCACAGCTTCGTTTTCCCATTGAACCAAGTTATTGGGATCTCCAGTCATCATGGTTGGGTTACCACTGCTTTAGTTTTTCTTGTGGGTTTTAGACCCATTCCTTCTACCAGCTTGTTCAATTGATCTCAGTTTATGCTCTTCGTGAGCGGATCCGCTATACTGTCCTTAGTATTGACATAATCAATGGACATTACTCCAGTGGAGATCAATTCTCTAACGGAGTTGTGTCGACGACGTATGTGTCTCGACTTTCCGTTGTACATGACATTCGTAGCTCTCCCAATGGCAGCTTGACTGTCACAGTGTACCGTCACCGATGGTACCGGCTTTTTCCAACATGGAATGTCTTCCAGAAAATTACGCAACCATTCAGCCTCTGCAGCGGCTAGGTCTAACGCTATAAATTCTGATTCCATTGTGGAACGAGCAATACATGTTTGTTTCTTGGACCTCCACGACACTGCTGCTCCTCCAATAGTGAATACATATCCACTAGTGGACAGCGAGTCTTTTGTGTCTGATATCCAATTTGCATCACTGTATCCTTCGACGACAGCTGGATGTCTTGTGTAGTGAAGCCCATAATCAAGGGTGTAATTTAAGTATCTTAATACCCTTTTCAACGCTTTCCAGTGCTCATGACTTGGATTGTTCGTGTATTGACTCAACTTGTTTACCGAACATGCAAGATCAGGGCGTGTACAGTTCGTGATGTACATCACACTTCCAATGATCCTTGCGTATTCCAGTTGAGCCACTGGTTCTCCTCTATTCTTTTTCAAGTGAACATTGAGTTCCAAAGGTGTCTTAGCAGGTGGATCGTCAAAGGCCTTAAATTGCTTTAGTACCTTCTCCACATAGTGAGATTGTGTCAAGGAAATTCCGTTGGACGTTTTCTCTATCTTGATTCCAAGAATCACATCTGCTAATCCCATGTCTTTCATGTCAAAGTTTCTACTTAACATGTTATTTGTATTAACGATGATATTGTGATTGTTACTCATGATTAACATGTCATCGACATATAAGCACACAATAACATATCCAGTTGGTGTATCCTTCACATACACACACTTATCGTATTCGTTAATTCGAAACCCATTTGAAAGCATTGTACTGTCAAATTTCAAGTGCCACTGTTTTGGAGCTTGCTTAAGTCCATACAGTGATCTAACGAGTTTGCACACTTTTTTTTTTCTCGTTTCCAGGAGCAACATATCCTTCAGGTTGATCCATGTATATTTCAGCATCCATCTCACCATTAAGAAATGTCGTCTTAACGTCCATTTGGTGTATTTCGAGATTGTGCAGCGCAGCAATAGCGACTAACACCCGAATGGAGGTGATCCTTGTCACTGGTGAGTATGTATCGAAGAAATCATACCCTTCCTTTTGTTTAAACCCCTTTGCAACAAGACGAGCTTTGTACTTATCAACAAATCCATCTGCTTTTACTTTCTTCTAAGGATCCACTTGCATCCTAAGGGCTTACAACCTTTGGGGAGGTCGACCAACTCCCATGTGTGGTTTAAGAGAATAGACTCATATTCACTTTTTATGGCTTCTTTCCAGAGGTGTGCATCTGGTTTTGCCATAGCTTCTTTGATAGTTTTAGGTTCTTCTTCCTCCAAAACATAAGTAATGAAGTCTGAACCAAAATCTTTATCAATTCTAGCTCTCTTACTGCGTCTCGGTTCTTCACTCTCTTGAGTAGAAGGACTAACAGTGTCGTCTGTTGCTTCGAGAGTTCTCTTACTCAAACTTACTTCCTCTTTCTCCTTAAGAGGAAAGATACTTTCAAAGAACACCGCGTTCCTTGACTCTATTGTAGTGCCTTCTGTCATATCCGGTACTTCGGATTTGTGAATCAGAAATCGATAGGCACTACTGTTTGAAGCATATCCTATAAAGATGCAATCGACGGTTTTAGGGTCAATTTTAACTTGTTTAGGAAGCGGTACTTCAACCTTAGCCAAGCACCCTCACATTTTGAGGTATTGGTTTGAAGGTTTTCGTTCCCTCCATATTTCATAAGGAGTTTGATCCTTAGTTTTATGAGGAATCTTATTCAGAATGTGGTTAGCCAACAGAATGGCTTCCCCCCCCCCCCCCCCACAAGTTCTGAGGTAGACCAGAGCTGATTAACATTGCGTTCATCATCTCTTTTAGTGTTCGGTTTTTCCTTTCCGCAACACCATTAGACTGAGGTGAGTAAGGGGCTGTCGTTTGATGTATAATCCCTGATTCAATACATAATTGTTCAAACGGAGCTACGTACTCTCCACCTCTATTACTACGAATTGATTTAATTCGAGTGTCCAATTGAGTCTCTACTTCATTTTTGTAACGTTTGAAAGCTTCTATAGCTTCGTCTTTACTTTTTAAAAGATAAACGTAGCAGAATCGTGTACAATCATTAATAAAATTAATGAAGTACTTTTTCACTCCTCGTGTGGAGCTTTTACTCGAATGTGATTTTTCAAAATGAACAAATCCACATTACTTGTGGAAAACATTCCACTGAATTCAACCATCTTAGGTTTTTCCATATTTAGCTTTAAGGTCACACCTTAGCTACCCTTTTCATTCAAACATGTCGACGGAGACCTCTCTCCCTCACATTTGAATGTTTCCATGTGAGGAGATGCATATCCCCACATTCGAGTTGCTTGCCACTTTATTTGTGAATTTCTCTTATTCACCAAATTTGGACACAGCCTCGATACATTAAAAAATCGATATTTGATTTTTCTTTTATTGGAATTATTTCCAACTTAAAAATTAATTTAATCTTTGGTCAACATACCAAAATTAAATTCAATTTCAAATGTGACTTTTATTGTCACCCGTGACTCGAGCATAATTTTTCGATCAAATTATACTAGTCAAAGTCTTTTGAACTAAATTCAAAACAAATTTATGCTTTCGAGCACAAATATTTAATTCCCAGAAATAATTAATAATTAAATTTGGATATTCCTCAGTAATTATCCAAAATTTAATTAATTATTAATTTATTTTATTCGGTAATTAATTGACAAAGTCAATTCTGTTCTCAGAATACATCAATTCTGCTCAAGCCGGAGATGCTCCCCACGAGGCCATGCTCCAACGAAGCCATGCTCCATATCAAGGAAGCCATGCTCCTACGAAGCCATGATCCTACATGCTCCAACGAAGCCATGCTACTACGAAGCCATGCTCCTACATGCTCCAACGAAGCCATGCTCCTACATGCTCCAACGAAGCCATGCTCCTATCAAATATACTTTGATACTCCTGATTAACTGATGTAATTAATCAATTTAATCCTCTCGATTAATTGATTTAATTAAATCCAATTTAATCCTCTTCGATTAATTACGGTAATTAATCAATTTATCAGCACATCCTCTAATTTAATCCTATAGATTAATTGATGTGCAATTCCAATTTAATTTAATTGGATTTTCAGGCACGCCCCGCGAGTAAGCGCCTGCAGCTCAATGGATAATTCCAAGGCGTGCTCACCAGATCTCTCAAATCTGAGAATCACCATATCTCACAAATCCATGAGTAAGCGCCTGTAGCTCAATGGATGGAGACCACCTCCCAGAATCTCTAGAGGTTTAGACCAACTCTAAGAATTTAATCTGGAGCCTTAAACCAACTTCCAGAATTTTAATCTGGAGTCTTAAATCAACTCCAGAATTTTAATCTGGAGCATTAGACAATTTTAATCTTGTCTGGTTTACGCATAAACATTCACGCGCTTAAGGTGAAAAACATCTTGGCAGATTTGCTCCTCTGCGTTTTCTCTTACGCCTCTTATTCTACAATTGAATAATTAATTAGAAGCAGTTTTATTAATTAGATAATTAATTAAATAATTAAATATTGGGCACTGTTTTTTGGCTTTTCCGGAGACAGCCCCGATATTCCACCGATCAGAAGCACAGATCCAAAACGACCGTAGGTGCAATTCGAATGATGTATTTGGGGGAAGAATTCCAAAGCGTAACAACCTGTTGGAAGTGAAAAGGCAGTCTTTGACGGAGTCGGTTATGCAGTAATCACTTAAGTCAAATAAATAAATTAAAGATTAAAATTTCGATATTTGCTGTAATTATCCAAACCATTAATTGATTAATTATCCAAGAAATTAAATTAATTAATAGATATTCTGTTTTCAGAATCACCAAATCTCATCCCGCGAAATAGCGCCTGCAGCTCAATGCATAGACAGAAAGTCCCAAAACCAAAAGGGAGACGCTTCCTTATTAGCATCGTTGCCAATATTTTCAGTACCATGTACTGCTTCCGTATCAACGGGATCAACATCCATGTTATCATTCATCTTTGACATTGCAGTAAATTAATTAATTTAATTAAGTCCGAAAATATTAATTATATATTCTGTTCTGCGATTGTTGGAACCTGTTTACGCCGTGTAAACTGCAATATCAAAAATATCAGAGTAACAAATAAATAACACAAATAAGTCGAGTCAAGGGAATCCCTTTTCCCGCAGAACAGAATACGCCCAGGATAGTGATCGACTGTTACGGCGTTCCATTCCCAAAGGTAAAACGACTTTCACTTCTTACACAGTAGCACCACTGTATAAGAAGTATCGGCGAACGTACTTAGTACGAACTGAACACTCTCGGATATAAATCCGGCACAAGAAAGAACAGTGTAAGGTTTTCGGGAGCTCAACACACTGCGTAGGGACAAGAGGAGAGTAGAAGGATTGAGGGGCGAATTTCAGCGTAAGGATGTACGAGGGAAGAGTCTGATATTTATAGGCAGAATAAACCCTAGGAGGGTTGTTGGAAAACGCGTGGGCCAGGCCCGATTCTTGGGAATATATTGCGAAAATATCGCAGCGGTTGAGATAATATCTCGTACGTGGATAAGTCTTGAAGACCGAATCTTGAAGACCAAGTTTGAGACTTCCAGATAATTCTGGAACATTCTTGAAGTAGTTCGAATGGGCCGAGCCCATTCCCCACATTCTCAAACTTCCAAGTTGAAACTCTTAACTTCAAAAATTAATTTCTCACTCACCTTAACTCGGTTTTGAGATATTAAATATACCACGTTCATCTACTCCACGAGTAGATCGATTATGTCACGTTCAATTATTTCTTAATTAACGTTTAGTACGTCTAATTAATTAAATTAGATCAGGGTGTCGAAACCCAATTAAATTTGTAATCAAGTCTTCAGTTTCATATACAACATCTAATATTTTGCTCCACAAGTCTGCACGTGACAATACAATAAAGTAGCAGTACAAATAAATGGACTCTAATAGTAGAAACATGATTAGAACACAATTAATAATAACAAAAAAAAAACATAATCAAGAGCATAGTTGTTAAGGCACCAAAGCGCAAGGGTGTGCCTAGCGCCTAAGGCGCGCCCCGTTCCTTAGACGGGCCTTTTGTACATTGAGGCTAAAAATAATTAAAAGACTACATAAAATTAATTTAAACATATTAGCATGTAAATCACTATTAGATTGAAGTAAAACGCACATAAATAACACAAACCAAAGGCATAAAATCGTGTATTCAAATTCTGGCCAAAAAGGGAAGAAGAGAAGTGTATGGCCTAGACTTGAAGCAGAGATAGAGTAGCGAAAATGAGAATAGGGTTTCAAAAATTTTGAGATAAGTGAAGTCATGAAGGATTAAACTATGTGGCTTTCAAATCTCAAGTTGGTAGTAAGACGTCGAATTTTTTTAAAGTGAATAACTAAACTAAAATTTGACATGTGTAATTAAGTTATTCCCTTAATCGACACATGAGAAAAAGTGTTGTATGAGCATATGAAAATAATTACTACACTACCTGAGATACAAATACTCTGAGCGTTTCTTTCGCACTAAGTAAAGAAATTTCAATGGTGCAAACATATGAGGATAGAATCATAAGTGTGTAGATCCTAGTGGAATTAAACTTCAAGTTTGCAATCATAAGCAAACCGTGAGTGCAACACATAATCCCCTCTAGGATGGGATTCACTGTGCAAACACTTAACAATATTAAAAACAGTAATAGAAAATCAGCAATGGTATACATACATGCATACATCCCCTTTATTACTAATAGTTGGAGTGTCGATAGCTTAAAGTATCAAATCTGCAATAAGTTAAATACAAAATATTTAATTGATATTGAAGTCTACAAAAAATTATAGTATATTTTAAGGTATCATAATAAGAAGTCACAATGGAAAACATAACTTTCAAAAGTTTGATAACAACAATACTGTTCTTCGTTTACCAAATTCCATATCTATATCTTCTATTGATTATTCAGGGATTACTTAGGGTAATTAGGGATTTTTTTATATCCACATATTGAAAGAAAACAAAGATGAGTTGTATAATCAGGATTTCCATTAATTGAGATAACAACACAAAATTATGAGTTGACATGAAAATTAACGTGTATTATAGAGAAATGCAATCTCATCAAAAAAATAGAAGGCTTTGAAGACCATTTACCACCCAAAGTAGAGTTCTTGGCTTGCGAGTGGTGATATTATCGATGACCAGCTTGAAACCTTGATGAGCATCAACTATCTCGACAATGGCCACTGCACCGAGCAAAAAGAACACTATTTCACTAACTTTAGTTGATGCATGAGATAACTCTGAAACAACTACATCAGTTGATGGGGCCTGCCAAAGAGCATTTGAATTTGCTTTATTCAGTGAGATGTGAATGACAACATATTATTGCCAATTAGATTTTAGAGAATATAGATTTGTTATACACATGACAATCTGGTTCAACAGAATAAAATAAATCAGAAATCTCTCTCTTTGGAGTTCAAAGAAATACAATTTTACATGATACAAAACCAAACAGGAGTAACAAATAATTGGGAAAGATTGATAAAGGAGGTAAGATACGAATAAAGAGTTAAGATACATGCTAGGTTTAGTTAACTTAGTCCCATCAAAGCTTTAGTGGCCCAATCATCAGATATAACATCAATTATATATGTAGATGGAAAATTTTGTATAACAAGAAGATGATAAAGTAAGAATCATTAAATTTAGACCAAATGATATTTTAGTAATAGCAGGCTAAAGCAGGAAGCCTAAACCTTACCCCAATTCTCCTTATAACCCACAAGCTAACAACCATCAGAAGTCCAACGCCACTTTTTTTGTAGGCAAGAGATTCTTCAAATATTATTCCAGCATGCCCAATTCCAAACACCAATAACATTGCCAGGTCCTGATAACCAGAATTGGTCCAATGACAAAATCTTCATTACAGAGTGCGGTCCTTTCTCAACATTTGCTACAATGATAAGTCACAATAGAACATAAAATCAGAGATTGACGCAGATGGAGATGAACCTGACTTGCTGCAACCCAAGAATGATTTATTGTCAGTGCTCCAGTTCTAGCAGTTTCAAGAATAGCAAGAGATTTCGCCAGAATTCATCTTTGTTTGCTCTGAACTTCAAGATTTCAATCAATTCTCCAAAAATTACAGAAAAAAACACAAAGAAAGATCAAAGCTTACCCGGATAAATACGATGGTAGAATTCGCTTTCAAAGACTTGACCTTGATATCCACACGTGTCTTGGATGAGTAAAGAACACTTGAGAAAATTCGTAATCTAATTAAAAAAAATGAATGAGAATAAGCGGGCGAAAAATGTACATATATTAATCGATAAAAAAGTTGAAGTTGAAAAATGGTGAAGAAGCTACCGGAGAATTGAATTCTCAGTCGTTCATATAGAGGAAAAATTGATGAAACGCCTTTCATGGGAGTGTGATTCAGATCTGGCGAAGGCATTCTCCATCCGAATTTCGGCACTCCATTATACATGGGAAGCCATTGCAGAAAAATGAAGCTGTCAAAGTGGAGATTGGAAAAGAATGTCGGATCAGGTAAGGCGGCGATAGAGGTGGCGATTAGGCGAGGAGAAGATAGAAGATCCATAAAAACCTAGATTGATAAAAAAATACAGAAGAATCAGACGTGGCTATACAGATCAGATTTGAGTTGGAACAAAGTATAATAATAAATTGACACGTGTAATTTGATTTTTCTTAAAATGACACGTAGGCAAAATGTCTAATAGAGCGACACCTCATCAAAAAACAACTCCCTATTAGTAAAATAGGGGATTAGTTAGACAATTGGAGGAATAAGAAATGAATTAATACGTTACCAAAAGAGGAACTCATTAAATTCCTTACATTATTGATCCAACATATAAAATTATTTGTATATGATTGCATTTCGCAATAATGCATTTGCTTTATGCAATGTGCAATCTCATTGCTTCGCCCCACTAATAAATTAAATTAATAAATATAAAATGACAATAATATTCTTTTAAATTTAAATAATAAAAAAAATTTATAAAATAATATTCCCCCCGTCCCGCTATAAACTTCCCCTTTCTTTTGGGTGTTTTGATTAAGAAATATGATAAAATAATAGATAAAGTATAAGTGATGTGATGGTGAGAGAGAAAATAATAGAGGGGTATTGGATGAAGTATGATAAAATAATAGATAAAGTAGAAGTGATGTGATTGAGAGAGAGAAAATAATATGCCAAAAATGGAATGGGAAACTTATAGTGGGACGTCCATAAAAGGAAAGTGGGAAACTTATAGTGGGACGGAGGGAGTATATAACATGTCAGGTCGTGCCAACCTAGTACCGGGCCACCTATTTCGGGTCGGGTTGAGTTAGTGTCGGTTCGGCGAGCCACCTTTTCGGGCTAGCTCAGGTCGGGCCGTCGAACCATATTGGGAATAAAATGAGATTTTGATTAAGATACCAAAACCCCTTAAGACATGCCAAGTAAGATAAGTCGAAGTTGAATGAATATGTTTCAGGAATGTTGGAACATATAGATCAGGCTAGTTGAGAAGCTGACATGTTAGGCAGCTTATAGATGTTTTAGAAGCATAAGTTGAGGGGGAACACAAGCTCAGAAGATTACAAGAATCAAGTCCCTCAAGGCTCAGAATCAAGTTGATCCCAACACTGCTGAAATGCTAAATGACCAACTGTGCTGATAAACAGTTCAGCTCAGTAAAGAGACAAACTCCTTGATGACCAATTCAAAAGAACTCATCAAGTAGACCAAGTCTGCTCATGGATATGCAATCAAGATCAGAGGAGATGTCCAGCAAAATTGATCAAGCACACTAAATCTGAAATGTCCTAAGGCAAGAGACAACTGTGCTGATATGGTCAAGTCCACTGATATGGAAGCATGGATGCTTAGAAGCTATCAAACAATGATCAGTGAAGTTAAAGAGCCAACTCAACTGAAGAAGCTAGCCAACACTGCTGATATGACAAATCAGCTGAAAGTGATAAGCAGACCAGTCCTGATGATAAGGAAAGTTGACCCTTATCAAGGAACCAATGATCATAAGTAATGTCCATGTTTGACCTACTAAATCTTCAAGTCAGACATTGGGAAGAGTGCATTAAAGTCAAGACAAAAAGCTTCCAGCCGTTTACTTCCCAAAACAAGGACATGTCACTTTCAAGAATCTGTCTTCCAGTTGCAAAGTTCAAGGAAGACAAATATAGACATTTTGAGGTTGTCTCTCCAACGGACATAACCTCATCTTGCTCTATAAATACTGGAGTATGAAGACCATTCAAGGCGTGGAAACTACAAGCATTCAAGCCTTACAAGCCTTAAGCACTCTCAAAGAATATTTCATTCTAAGAGTTTCCATACACTTCCAGTTACCAACTAAGCTGAACACATTGTAAATCATACAAAGCTTAGAGAGATATTCTATCCTTACATAGAGCTTAATTGTAAAGGGTATCTCACCCTAGTTGGAACCAACCTCAACCCTTAAACCTTTCAAGGGAAGTTAGAGGAGTTGTTGTAGAAGTGTGAACTAGAACTGTTAAGTGAAGAACAATTTAGTTCAAGAGTTGAGAGAGTACTAGGACTCTGAATTCCTAAGGATCAAGGCACTAAGGAGTAGTGTGGTTGATCAGTGCACCTTGGCACTATAAAATAAGTTAATTTCAAGTGAAGGAATTATCCTGTTAAATCAGGGAAAGTGGATGTAGGAGCTTGAGTCTCTGAACCACTATAAACCTCTTGTGTTATTTACATTCAAGTTATTTCATACAAGTAACACATTCATACACTGCACACAAACTGATTTTCAAAAGAAAACCCTCACAACCTGTGCAAAACAGATTTGGGACAAGTCCCCTGAAAACTATTTAGTGTTAAGAAGAGTTTCAGAATTAAAAGGAGTTTAAATATAAAGGTTCAACCATAATTTCGCACATATAACTTAATTAGATAGTTATTCAACTAAGTACTTCATAGTGCTTAGTAGATTGATTATCTGAACAAAGTTATCATACTCAGAGAAGTTGTCCAAGACAACTCTACTGATAGGCTGTTTTGTTTAAAACTGAAAAAGATTTGCATACACAAGTGCATTCCCCCCCCCCCCCATACACTTGTGTCATACTCCTTTCAGGACCAACAAACCACCTTTTACATGTTGGAACAGGCTGAACCAACATGGGCCCGTTGGGCTTTGGACAGGTTGTCAGGCCATCGAGCCAAAATGACCCAATTTTTTTATAATTATAAAATAAAATAAATAAATGTTAATATTATTATTAAAAAAGACGTAAATTGAATCTCAAAGACGTAAAATGAGAAAGTAATTTTTTAAAGGACTTAAATTAAATTAGGTCTAAATTACGGGACGTAAATGAAATTGTTCATTTATAAATTTTAGGATTTTTAAAAGAAATATTACAAGGATATTTTTGTAATTTTATATATATATTTATTTAAAAAATTAATTATTTTATCATATGATAAAGCTGGATCGCACTATGGCGAAAGAGGGCGATGTGTCACCTTTTAATAGGTTTCTTGTAGTCAGGAAGGGCGAACACCCTTCCTGACCATATAAAATCCCTTAAAACTATTAATACTCTTGAGTCTCCAAACTAATACTCCTTTCGTCCCATAAGTGTTTGCACTACAAAATGGTCTTACTAAGAAAAAAGTGTAATTGGTGGAGTTTTGAGGGCTAATTTTGTAAACTTATATGAATAAAGTAAATAAGGTGGTTGGAATGAGTGTAAGAAGTAATGGCATTTTATGTAAATATGTGAATTGTGTGCGGGTGAAGTTTACGGAGGAGTTTCCTTTTTAAGGTGTGCAAACAATTATGAGACGAACAAATAAGGTTTGTGCAAATAATTATAGGACGGTGGGAACACTTTTTTTTATTAATTAATATTTTTCTTCATCGAACTAATATTTTTTATTATATATTCTCTCCGTCCAGCCATAAGTTTTTTCTTTACACGAAAATTAAGAAATACGGTATAAAATGTGTAGTGGAGGCAGTTGAGGTAAAAAGAGGTAGGAAGAAGTAAGTGTAGAGAGAGGTAGGTAAAGAGAAAATTTCGTTTTACGTCCCGTAACTTAGGCCTAATACATTTTATATCCTTTAAGTTTTCACTTTTTCAATTTACGTCCTTTTTTTGTTCAATTTAAATCATTTTCGCCAGAAAATTGAAATTTCGATCAAATAGTCCAATTTATGTCCTAAAAATCTCAATAAAATTAAATATTATAAAATGTGTAAAATTAAAATTTAAAAAATAAAAAATTCTACAATTCTAAAATTTTGAAATTATGTAAATTAAAAATCTGAAAAATCTCACACACACACACACAAAAAAAATAATCTATAACTTAAAAATAAAAAAATTTTAAAATACGTAAAATAAAAAATCTAAAATTCTAAAAATCTCATTAATGCATGGGAGCTTCTGATAGAGACAGTATTAAATACGTATATACCAAGCGACAAAGGGAAGGGGAAAATGGAGTAAACATGGGTCTTGTTGAGTAGTTAGAGCGGTTATTATGTTTTGTGTGAATTGTATAGGCTGGGCACTAATATAAATAGTTCCCAAATTAGTCTTTAGGGGATTATTGAACATTGTATCTCTTTTGGCAATCAATTAGATTGTGGCAATCATTCCGATTGTGGCGGATTCGTCCGTGGCTTCTTTCAAGAAGTAGTATCTCGTTCTTGTGATTACTGTTTTCTATTCCTTAATCGATCTTCACTCTATCAAATTGGTCCGACCTCCCTCCTTGCAAAATGACTGCCAAGGAGCGTTGTGATGCGATGGAGAAGACGATTGAGGCCTTCGTCGACCATACAACGGAGCGTTTCACATCCCTCGAAGATTCCGTCGCGGCACTTGATGGTTCCGTCCGGGAGGTTCGCCTATCCCTCGCAGCGATCTTGGCCAAACTAGACAGCCCCTCTACACCGAACGCTGTCGCCCAGAACAACCCCCAACCGCCACCACCCATACACCCAACACCACAAACCGCTAGCTCCTCCACCCCAACCGCCACTCCACAGACTGCCCCCCCTACTCCGTTCTTGCTGGGCACGCCGCTGACCTGCTCCGCGCACAAACCCAAGATCGACTTACCAATGTTTGAAGGCTCTGACCCCTTGGCGTGGCTGGCGCAGGTCGAGCAATTCTTCTTGGTCTACCGTACACCCATGGAGGAGCGGGTGACAATAGCCCTAATTGCCATGGCTGGTCGCTCAATGTTTTGGGCCCAATGGGTGTTGCGCCGTAGGGCCACTATCTCTTGGGATCAATTCTCCCAAGAATTGATCGAACGATTCGGCGATAGCTCAGCGGTTAATGCCTATGAGGCTATGCACATTACTCGACAAACGGGTTCTTTAGAGGACTATCTTTCACTCTTTGAGGAACGAGTGGCTCAACTGCCTAACCTGTCGGCCGATCAATACCTAGGCATGTTTCTTGGAGGCCTAACACAGTCCATCCGTGATCGAATTCCAGATGCGGAGATGGTCGACGTTTTCACAGCCATCCGAGCAGCACGCCGTATCAATCGTTCATCGCCCACCCCCTCGTTCTCACAACGACCGACGTCAACGCATAGGCAACCGTTCACCCTTAAACCACCGCCCTCGTTACCAGGCCAACCACCAACCGCCAGCACGCCACCGGCCATCACCCGCCCTTTACCATCCACCCCGGCGAACACAACCCAACGTCCCAATCGCAATATTCGCCACCTATCTGCCGAGGAAGCTCGTGAGTACCGCGCAAAGGGTAAATGCTACCGATGTAGTCAGCCATACAACCCGTTACACAAATGTTCGGGCAAATTTTTTGGCATTTTCATTGATCCGGACGAGTATGAATCCGAGGAACCCTCCGAAACATCCACCGTTCCAGATCTGGCTGCCTTGGAAGATATTACGGCTGATAACTCTTCATGTGCGCCCCTCCAATTATCCAACCTGTCATCCAATGGGTTCGACGGTGCGCGAACCATGAAGTTATTCAGCCGAGTTAACGACTATCGTCTCCTCACCATGATCGACAGTGGGGCCAGCCATTGTTTCATCTCGCAGGCGGCAGCCACCAAGTTAGACATCAAACCACAGCCTACTCACGACATATCCGTAATTCTCGGTGACGGGTCTCGTCTATCAACACAGGGAGTTTGCCGAGCCCTTCCCCTTACTCTTGATAGCCATGTTTTTCTTGTAGATTGTTATATATTTCCTCTAACGGGCATCGACTTAATTCTAGGTGTCACATGGCTATCCACCCTCGGCGACGTAACTGCCAATTGGGCACGATTAACAATGGAGTTCGACCATCAAGACAAACACGTCTGCCTAAGAGGGGACCCCTCCCTCACTCGCAAAGCGTGCAGCGTTCAAGAACTGTCACGCCTCGACGCCGACGACCAGTCTTGGCTAGTTTGGGTGCTGGATAATTCCAGCCCGATAACCAAACGTTCCACGGCGCTATCCCCCGATCAACACAACCAATTGGATAACCTCTTAGCAACCTACCCCCAACTTACCGAACCACCTCGGTCCCTGCCACCTTCACGCTCGACGGACCATTGCATTACCCTTCAACCCGGCGCCGGTCCAGTCTCGGTTCGCCCTTACCGTTATAATCATGACCAGAAGGATGTAATGGAACGCTTAGTGTCGGAGATGCTAACGGCTGGCATTATCCAACCAAGCACGAGCCCTTATTCCAGCCCAGTCCTGTTGGTACGCAAGAAAGACGGCTCATGGAGATTCTGCGTGGATTATCGCGCCTTGAACAAGATTACGGTCCCGGACAAGTATCCCATCCCTGTTATTCAGGAATTATTGGACGAACTCCACGGTGCCCACTGGTTTACTAAACTGGACCTCCGAGCAGGATATCATCAAATTCGGGTCAAACCAGACGACATCCCAAAAACGGCGTTCCGAACACACTCAGGCCACTATGAATTCTTGGTCATGCCATTTGGGCTAACCAACGCTCCGGCGACCTTCCAAAGTCTAATGAATGAGGTGTTCCGACCCCACCTTCGCCGGTTCATCCTTGTTTTTTTTGACGACATACTCATCTACAGCAAATCATGGAGCCAACATATTAATCACCTACATCAGGTATTCCGTATCCTCAATGTCCATTCCCTTTTGATTAACCCAAAAAAATGTGTGTTAGGGGACAAACAGGTCGAATACCTAGGGCACGTTGTGTCGGCAGCCGGCGTCCAAATGGATCCGTAAAAAATTAGCGCTGTCCTGAAATGGCCCACGCCAAATTCTAGTCGGACCCTTTGCGGGTTTCTTGGCCTCACCGGCTACTACCGCCGATTTATCCAGAATTACGGCTCCATTGCCAGCCCCTTGACCAATCTGCTACGCAAAGATGAAACGTCCAGATCATGGTCTTGGCCTCCTGCTGCTGAGGTTGCGTTCCAGAAACTCAAAGACGCCCTCACGTCCGCACCTGTCCTGAGAATGCCCGATTTCAGCAAACAATTCATAGTTGAGTGTGATGCCTCTGGGACGGGTCTGGGCGCCGTCCTCATACAAGAACGACAACCAATTGCGTACTTCAGTAAGAACCTCACGGGACGTCTCCTGGCCAAGTCGGCCTATGAAAGAGAGATGATGGCCCTGGTCTTAGCCGTGCAGCATTGGCGCCCTTATCTTCTTGGGCGTCGCTTTGAAGTCCGCACCGACCACCGTAGTCTCCGGCAACTGATAAGCCAACCTCTTACCACTCCAGCCCAACAAAACTGGGCCGCCAAACTCCTAGGCTACGATTTTGATATTAAATATAAAGAGGGCCCATCTAACAAGGCCGCGGATGCCCTGTCCAGAAGAGATGAACCAAACCTAGCAGCGGTCTCTCTTCCGATTTGGCTCGACTGGGACGACTTACAATCTCAGGTACGTATGGATCCTTTTTTATTCAGTATCACTGATAATCTCTCCCATGGCAGGTCCACCCTCAAACACTACGCTTTAGTACATGGAATCCTATACTACAAGGGTCGCCTAGTCATTCCGCAGTCCTCGGCGTGGATTCCTCGCCTTATTGAGGAATTTCATTCAACACCTACCAGCGGTCATTCCGGTGCATTCCGTACATATCGCCGCCTTGCAGCAAACCTCTATTGGCCGGGCATGATGCGTGCTGTGACAGCTTTTGTCCGTGCTTGTGATATTTGCCAAAGACACAAGTATGACACCAAGTCTCCCGCCGGCCTCCTCAGCCCGCTTCCAATTCCGGACCGGGTATGGGAGGACATTAGTTTGGATTTTATCACAGGCCTTCCCCGTTCGGGCGAAATTGATTGCATTCTGGTCGTGATCGACCGATTCTCGAAATATGGGCACTTTATCGGTCTTCGCCACCCATTCACAGCCAAGACAGTGGCAGCAGTGTTCGTTCGAGAGATAGTTCGTTTGCATGGGATCCCTAGTTCGGTGGTTTCAGATCGTGATCCAATATTTCTGAGTTCCTTTTGGAGGGAACTCTTCAAACAGGCAGGCACTACGTTGAAAATGAGTTCGGCCTACCATCCGGAAACGGATGGCCAAACAGAGGTCCTTAACCGCTGCCTAGAGACGTACTTACGATGTTTTACCTCTGAACGTCCAACGGCCTGGGGTACGTGGCTTCCATGGGCAGAATTTTGCTATAATACAGGGTTCCATTCAGCTGCGGGAACAACCCCGTTCGAATCAGTCTATGGTCGTCCTCCGCCCCGCATTATTCCGTTCCTTCCACGAGAAGTTCGAGTACAGGCGGTGGCGGATACGTTACGGGAACGGGACGACATTCTAACCGACTTACGATGCCACCTTCAGCGCGCCCAGCAGCGGATGATTAAGGAAGCTAATAAGCATCGTCGGGATGTGGAGTACCAGGTGGGCGACATGGTTTATTTGAAGTTTCGGCCGTACAGACAGAAATCGCTTTATGCGGGAAAGAATGCAAAATTGGCCCAACGTTTTTTCGGGCCGTTCAAAGTCGAGGGACGCCTAGGCAAGGTCGCCTATCGCCTTCTGTTGCCCAGCAGCTCGAGGATCCATCCGGTGTTCCATGTTTCCTTACTCAAGCCAGCCGTCGCAGGCATTGTCGCCTCACCCACGCTTCCGGAGGACATACTAGCGGTTGACCCTCCATTCCAGCCTGAGGCTGCCCTATCACGACGCGTGATCCACATGCACGGACGGAACATTACCCAGTTATTGGTCAGATGGAGAGGCCTTTCGGCCGACGACGACACATGGATTGATGAAGACGAATTATTGGCGCAATTTCCTGATTTTAAGAGCCTTGCGGACAAGGCTGTTTCGTCGGACGGAGTAATTGAGAGAGACAGTATTAAATACGTATATACCAGGTGACAAAGGGAAGGGGAAAATGGAGTAAACATGGGTCTTGTTGAGTAGTTAGAGCGGTTATTATGTTTTGTGTGAATTGTATAGGCTGGGCACTAATATAAATAGTTCCCAGATTAGTCTTTAGGGGATTATTGAACATTGTATCTCTTTTGGCAATCAATTAGATTGTGGCAATCATTCCGATTGTGGCGGATTCGTCCGTGGCTTCTTTCAAGAAGTAGTATCTCGTTCTTGTGATTACTGTTTTCTATTCCTTAATCGATCTTCACTCTATCAGCTTCTACTCAACCTCAGCAGAGAGTCAGAAAACCTAGTGGAACCCAAAACTTTTAGGAGCTTACATAAATAATGCAAACCTAACAAAAAAACCACAAAAATAAAATAATAAGACAATAAAAGTCAGGATATAGAAAAAAAAAAAACCACTGCGTCCGTCGCTTGGTTGGTCTCTTTGAAAGTGTGGGAATATCAAATGTGCATGTTTACAATGAGAGGATGTACTTGACTCCAAAGACCTTGTAGACGTCAGGGAACAATAGGTGTAGAGCCCATCAACGTGCTAACTGTCCGAATGGAGTCCGACTCAATCCATAAGTACCGCCATCCCTAGGCATGGGCATACTGAATAACAATAAGAGTCGCTACTAGTTCTGCCTCAAAAGGAAGACCCAACCAACCTCTTGGGCAATGTCCGCAACAAAGAACCCCTGAAGTTCCTAAACACCGCCCTGCATGCAAACTTCCTAGAGAGGATGTTGCACTACCATATGTGTTGATCTTATACCATTCCTAGTCTAGAGGAATCCACCTAGTAGACAAACCTTGTCGAGTGACTAGAGTCGGCATGTGTTGGGATATTCAGACCAACTTATATCCTTTATGCTTTATTTTGATAAACCAAATCAACTTGTAATATGATAATTTGTATTGTATAGACAACTTCATTATTCTTCTTGTAATATATAGCTTCTGGTAGCATTAGTCGAGGGGGAACCCAACTGATGTAGTGGAGAGACGCGCATATGCTCAAGAAGTGAAGAGAAGATGAAGACCAGAACATGAAGAATCAGTTGAGGGGGAACTCGACTGATCAAGCTGAGTATGATCAGCTAAGGTCTCATCAGCTGAGTATCATTATCAGCTGAGGGGACCAGACACAACTGAGGACCAAGTTGGTTACTAGACAACCAAGGTTCAAGCTGGGGAAGCAGTCTAATGCTCAAGTGTCAAGATCAGATGAGATGAATCCAGAATCAGCTGAGGCAAAGGTCATATGTATCCATATTGAAAGGTCAAGTCATAGCTGGCATGGACCAATAGAAAGATGACAGCGGACACCTAAAAGCTGACATGACACAATGCTCAAGAATGAAAAGTCAATGAAGCATTAAATATTACGTGGCAACGATAATATTTAATTGTGTCAATAAAAAAGATTGTGATTCACGAAATGGTGGAAGATTTGATTGTGTCCAACGGTAACATTCAAGATCTTCACTATATATATGAGTTCTTATTCATATCTCACGCATGAGTGAAGGGATGCAAAGGTCGAGAAAAAGAGTTTAAGTGTGTATCTATCAAGAACAGCCCAAGAGAACTTCAATGAAAATTCAACAAGCATCATCTTCCAAACAGTGAGTGAACTCATAATTCCTAAGCTAGTATAGTCAAATACATATCCAAAGCTTAGAGAGAATTTTCCAATCTTAGCATGAGGCTAAATCATATTGTAAGGAAAATTCTCACCTAGTTCATATACATCAAACCAACCCTTTTATCATAAACCCATAGAAGCCAAGTTTGAGAAAACCACTGTAAGAGTCATAGTTCCTCACAATGACTAGTGGAGACAGTTGTACTTTGGAAGTGCACCGAGCTCAAAGTCTTCTCCCGAGACTATAAAGTAGCAAGCCGTGTTACTCTTCGCACGTTAAAGATTACAAGCCCTTGGAAGAGATTAATATCACAGCTGGGCTGTGAGAGTGGATGTAGGACTGGGTCCGAACCACTATAAATGATTGTGTGTTGTTTACATGCTTTTATATTAACTGTCATAATCTTTCATATTGCATACGCCTATACACGCACATTAGCCATGGCAAAGCTATGACTCTTGAAAGGCTCGTCGTTCTGACTCTGAAAATATATTATGGAGAAAAATCTGACACCGGAGTCAAGAGTTCGGTCCGTTTTAACTAGTCATTTGTATCAGCTGACATCAAGTCAACTAATCGTGCATAAAATGATTTACAAAGGATTTTCATTAACAGACGAGTATAATCATGGGCAACCACATTTTCGCACTCGGCTTTATTTGATAGCCATCAGCTGATAAGCTAGTCTTAGGCCCCTAGAGAATCAGGCGACTAGTTATCTCATTGAGCCAAGTACACTTGCACCCTATCAGTAGACATCAAGTCAGTTGATCTTGCACGAATTATCTCAAATCTCACTCGTCTGATACCCCCATGGTAGGGAACAACAATTGGTATCATCAATCATGTGCTTGTATTGTCACATATATATTCCAAGCTTAGAGAGAATTTCTCAATCCTAGCTTAAAGCTAAATCAGATTGTAAGGGAAATTCCCATCTAGTTCATATTCATCAAACCAACCCTTCTATCCTAAACTCCTAGGAGATGAGTTTGAAAAGATCATTGTAAGAGTGCTAGCCCCTCATAATGACTAGTGGAGACCGTTTCACTTTGAAACTGTATAGAGCTCAAAGTCTTCTCTTAGGACTATAAAGTAGCAAGACGTGTTACTCTTGACACGTTAAAGATTACAAACCCTTGGAAGGGATTAATATCACAGCTGAGCTGTGAAAGTGGATGTAGGACTGGGTCTGAACCACTATAAATGATGGTGTGCTGTTTTACATGCTTTATATTTAATTATCATCATACATGCATATTTATATAACATATGTTTTAAAAGAAAATGTATTGTATCAGCTGATACAACATAATTTGTTTTGCTATTCGAACTATCATGATCAATTGACATCAAGTTAGCTGATAGCACACACAAAAGTAATTTATGCATGAAGTAAAAAATTCATAGTAGTAGACAAGTATAATCTTATGGGCACATCAAATTCCGCACTTAACTCTGATAGATGATAAATCAACTGACTAACTAATCCTAGGCCCCTAGTGAAATCAGCAGACTAGTCGCCTTGAAGAGTTAGTTATTTTTTTACACTTAGAGAATACACTAATTAAGTATTTTCTCTCACTCGTCTGATATATACCCCCCGGGTAGGGACCATCAGCCTGTGTCTGCCCAACACACCAAGAGTCAATAATGAAGGCCTCGTTGATAGTCGTTTGCAACTTGTAAGGCATTTATAACACCATCGGTGTAGGTAGATGTGTCTTGTCGGGTAAGGGTCCACCTGTGACGGGCTTCTTCAGAATAGATTGGACGGGAGGCTTCGTGTTCCGAGGCACCAAGTCTAATAGTGGGGTAGATTATTGGGCAGATGGTGGAATCAGAGGCTTCATAGACTAAGGCACCGAGTCCGAAAGGAAGGCGAAATCCTATTCCTGAGTGTTGTCAGAAGATATATTGTCGTTCGATAGACCCGAAAAGGAATCAGCTAAAGGAATTATCGATAACACCATAACAGAATTTGGTTTCGCCACACTAGAAGTGTGGAAAGATGATGGAGAATGATGTGACCTAGGGGCAGGCCCATTCTCTTTAGGTGGCCGATTGCGAGAGGTGCTCCTACATCGACGGTTGTTGGGAGGAGGCAATATCGTACTCTTGGTGCACCTGGTAGTGATGTGACAACAAAATTATGGATGCTTCATATCTACTTCTACCACTATAAAATCAATCTCTCTAGCAATGGTTGCTTCATATCTACTTCTACCAAAATCCTAGCATACTAAGCCATAAATTTGGCCTGTGTGTGGTTGTCCATCTTAACAAAGGTGCCGATAGTAGAAGCAGCTGCAGAGATGATAGCCGGCTGCAAAAGTACTCAATAGGGAGAAAAATCAAACGAACCCAAGACTGAGAATAACACACCTTTTCTCTGATAATAACACGGACTTCAGAGCGAGTTTTCATGTTCGCCTTGTTTGATTTTTTTAGATAGATATGCTTAACCCACTTTTCAATCAGATTTCATCAACAAGTTTTTCTGTCACACTCTTAATTTGTGCTAATATTGTGTATATATATATATATATATATATATATATATATTTTTTTTTTTTTTTTTTTTACATATCAATATATTTAGTTGTTGGCTCATATATTTTTATCAAATGGGACCACAAGATAACATTTATTATCTTTATTTTATTGAGATGTCAGCATATAGTTGGTTGGGTAAGATTAAATTAATTATTGGGGATGGGGAAGGGGGAATGCTTTCTTCAACAAACATATCCTCATTACCAAAATAATTAAAAGAAGTAATTGATAACTAGTCAGTGTATTATTATTTATTATTATTATAGTAATAATCAAGAGGTTAAGTTCATTACTCGCGTCAGTACATGAATGATGAATTCATGCCTTTTACACTCTTTACCTAATAATTACCCTACTTTATATTGTGAGTGCACTACTATATTAAATTTTAATTTCAAGAAAATAACTTGTAAAGGGAAAACAATTCCAAAATGAATTTTCTTTTGAAGTCTCGGGTATCTGGTTCAAGAATCGACTAATTTCGGGGATCAATTTCATCGTCCACTTGTGGGGTCCCGTTTAAAATTATTATTTTGAGCTTTGGATGGACCGACTCCTACACCACTAGACCAACTCCTTGGGGTTAATCCAAAAATGAATTGAATAAAAAAGTATACAATCATCATCATTTATAAAATATTTCACACATAAAATATGACTAATTAATATTGTTTCTAAAAATTTGCAGAAATATTTTACTCATGAATTTTTACTTAATTTATCGCAATTAACTATATTTTATATAAATTTTTATGAATTATTAATTGATTTAATTTTGTTTTTCCAGTCGCAATTTTTAAATTATTGTCGTTCATTCATAAATATCAAGCTTCAATTTTCTAAGAGAGGATATATACCACCATACTCTTAAATCAATCAAATAAGCTAAACTATTTCTTTTCGACGATAACTTCCATCAATCAGATTTTACGTGAACTCATTATCATTGTTTAGTATACAAAATGTGAAAAATATGTAATATCTTTGTTTAACTATAATTCATATACGGAGTATTAAAATGCAATACTACATATGCTAACATGTGATACTAGTCTAACGGAAACCGGGTTCATATGGTACCTTTTAAAAAAAACAAAAAATTGATACTATGAGTTAAACAATTTTAATAACATTAATGAGCTAAAGTATTTTAATCCACGTGGAATGTGGTGTGATTAAAAATTTGCTTTAACACTACAATTAGGATAACCGATAACCATCCCCACACATCTCCCCTCCTCCTTCGTACATTACCACCATCACCACCACCGTGTGTAGCCACCTCATCGCCCCGTTTATGTAGATCTACCACCATTTTCGCTGACTTCAGTTCGGCGGGTCTTCTTGCCCCTTTGCTAAGTCCGGGTTTAGAAAATTCTTATTTTTTTTATAGTTGAGATCAATGGGTGACGTCAATCCTGGCGCCACGGTGGTCGATTGGGTGAGTGATCCATTTTTTTGTTTTTTTGTTCTTAGTTTGTAGTCTTATTTTCAGTTTCTTTGTTGTTTCCTTCCTACCTTTGTATAAAACGTACAAAAGAAATATATTTTTGTATTGAATATTTGGTAATTACAGCCGCTCCTCCTGTTGTGTACTTTAAATAGATACAATATTTGAATTACAAGATAAGATAAGTATGAACTACTCCGTAACTAACTCCATAAGAAGGTAAAGTCTAGTATGCACTTGAGTGCATGTTATGCACCCTAGTCCAGTTTTACTGACTTACACTTTTTGGTAAATGGTGTTGCACTTTTCAATTATTATTAAAAATATTATTATACAGTTTAATAATTGAAAAGTGCAACACCATTTACCAAAAAGTGTAAGTCAGTAAAACTAAAAAGTGCAACATGGACTAGGGTGCATAACATGCACTCGAGTGCATACTAGACCAACCCCCATAAGAATTTGTCTTCTTAAGTCTTGAATGAGTCATCCTTTATACTTTGTACGATCTCTCCTCCCTTGCATGAGATCTGCTTGGTTCGCCTCTTGTTTGCAATTAGTTATCTTTGGATCTTGGTGCTTAGTGGATCTTTACACTTTTTTTTTTCTCTATTTTTCTTGACACAAGAATAATATTTAGTGTGAGATATTTGTCTTGTATTGAGAACAAAGATTTGGACATATTTGTAGGCGGATGGAAAGCAACCTTGAACTTGCCATAGTTACTTCCAATGATCAGCAATAAGAAATTGTTGCTGCTACTGAGTCTCTGGACTCAAACAAAGACAGACTCGGGGATCCAATCTCCAACTGATAAAGTTGAGGAGAAGGAATCAGAGAAGACCTTGGAGCTTTGTCTCTAGTCTCTCACTTTGCCTTTGATGATCCACTACGACTTGGAAGAGCTTCAAGGATTCAAATGAAATAAGGCAGACGAGGCAGAAGGACAATGAACAAGTACTTCACCAAGGACTAGGGTGGACAACTTGTAAATTTTACTTGTAAGATGATTCACCAGCAGATTAGAGACCTTCATGAGTCAATTCACTAAAGTTATCGAAGAGATGTACAATGAAGAGCTAGAAGCAGCTAAGGTTAAACAAGATCAATTTGTTGAGTTCATTAGAGGAGAATATATCCTTGAAGCTAGAATTAATAATGTACATTGCAGTGATTTGATTAAGGTTAGACAACATCAATTTGTCCTGATCTCACGAGCATACTTCAAGATGCCATTAATCGAATCAGAGAAGAGAGCACTTGTGCGATTCAAAAGTTTCAGGATGAAACTACTTGGAGTGCTACTCAACAGAGAGAGAGTTGAATGCACATCAATTGTCAATAACTTAAAGTTGTTGAGTTGAAGAAAGTCTGTCTCTAACCGCCTTGATGATGCCAAAAGAGCTAGGGAAGAGATAGCACAAGCTCAAGCTCAAATGGTTATAACTCAACAAGAATTGGTTAAGAGATTAGCATGGTCAGCCAATTCTTCTTCTCACAGACTCTAAATCAAGTGAATTAGAAGCCAAAAAGTCCCTCAGCTTGAAAAAGCTAAGGTCAAAGGGAAGATGTTACCTGAAACAATATATGAAGAGGTGGAAGATGAGATCGAACAAGACTCAGACGAGGCTACTCAACCTTAAGAAACAACTCAAGAAGCTCGTCTGAAAGGAACTTACATTAAGAGGCAAAACAACAAGGCCAGGATAGGCAGTTAGAAGATTCCTATGTTGATCGATCTACTAGTGGAACCTGACTCTCAACCTAGATGGTTTGAACTAAAGAAAATGATAGCAACTCGAATACTTCATCCTAAAGAAGAGATATCAGAGAAATTCCAACAATGGATTGAGGCCAACGACACATACTTATATTATCAAAACAGTTGTAACCAATGGTTACAATGTCTTAGTCCCAGAAGATCCAGTCTTTGAAGTCCTCTACTTCCTTCTGGTCGTTTTGACAAGAGGACTGTGAAGACCTTGCTTTGCAAACTTATTCAATAAGAAGCTCATATGTACAAGTTGCCTCTCGACTATAACTTATTTTTGCATCTTAGTTGATATGAATATTATCTGTAAAATGTACTCACCTGAAATTATTACCAATACAAGTATTATTTCTTTTAGCTTCAAGACAATCTCTCATTGTCTTCATTAGGGCATCTCCAATGGGGTGAGGAATCCTAGTTGGATCTCTACCCCTCACTCAAAATGGAGGTAGGAAGCATTGTGGAGATGTTAATGTGGAGGAGAGAGAAAAATTTGGGTAGAAATACTTCTACCTGGTAGAAGTGAAAAATTGAAAAAAAGAGGAGTGTGGAGTAATTGGAGAGTGGACCACCAAAATTAGAAAAATGCCCATGACTTGGGCGGTTGAAGGCCACATGCTAGTGAGTGAATTCAATGTGTGGTCCCAGATTTTTTTTGAGAAGCTGTGTGGTCCCAAATTTTTTTTGAGAAGTTGTGTGGTCCCAGATTGATTTGATTCAATAGTATATGCGAGTATTGAATTCAATATTTGCCAATTTTAAAATTTTAATGCATGCCTTCAATGCATAGTATAAAAAAAAATTGATTGACATGCAATTTAATTCAAGAGCATGCATGCCTTGATGCAACAATTATACATTTTAACATTAAATTATGATTCAATTTAAAAATATTTTTTATTTAATTTTTTATTCTCAATTTAGAAAGTTTTAATTCTTAATATTTAATGCATGCTTAACATCAAATCATGTTAACTATCAAACTATTTTTTGCATGTTATTTTTCTTTTTTCTTTTTATTCTCAATTTAGAATGTTATGAATCACTCCATTAAATTTGAAAACAATTATATCAACATTATATTATATTTATGTTCATTTATAAATAGAGTAATAAGAACCATTTTTTTGTATCAATTTTTTTATCTTCCACTATATTTTGTTCAATTATTCAATCAAAATGGATAAAAATGTGTCTTCATATACCTCCAATATTCGTCCACAAAATTTCGACGTTCGTTCTCATAATTTTTCCAACTCTCCTAACTTTCCTAATTCTTCTAATTTTTCCATTACTCCCGATTCTCCAATTTTTCCTAACTCTTCAAATATTTCTAATTTTCAAAATCTTTCAATGAATTCGATGGGTTCTAATTGAGTTCCGTTTTATCATCCTATGGCTCCCCCTTATTCATACGGAGTATCTTCTACAAACTCATCAAGAAGAACTAGCACCGAGGGAGCGAGCTCCGACAAAGAATGTGGGACACCGTCTTCTCAATTTCAAGCACAATTCTCTCCTCCAAATGTTGGTGACATTAATATTGGCGGGGGGTCGGAATCCGACGAGAAGAAGCCGACAACATACACTGATGCAGAAAGTGAATTGCTAGCAAAATGTTGGGTTGGTATTAGCATGGATTCCGTGATCGAAAATTATCAAAAGTTGGAGCAAATGTGGCGGAGGATAGCTAATGAATATAACAAAAATCGTCCTGCAAATACACCAGAGAGATCGTGGAAGGTGTTAAAGTCAAAAAATTTCACCATTCAAAAACAAACAAAACAATTTTGTGCAATCTACAATGACTTGCTGGACAATTGGCCGAGCGGATGTAGTGATGCCGATATTTACGAAAAGGCACAAGCCACTTTCAAGAAGGAGCACCTTAAAACCGATTTTAAACTTCGTGATTGTTGGGAACATTTAAAGAGGTGTCCCAAATTCGAAAAGTGTGATAAAGATATTCGGCCATCAAAGAAGATGAAGACGAACGAGTTTGGCGAGTACACCTCTTCCAATCCTGGCATGAGTGAAAATGAGAATATTGGTGCTCAGTGTACTCGTCCAATTGGGCAAAAAGCGGCAAAGAGAAATGGTAAGGGAAAAGCTAATCCAGAATTAATCGAACAGGTTAGCAAGAAATTAAGTGACATCGAAGAAACAACGGTAGAGTTGGCAAGCAAACAAGTAGATGCATTGCAACGATTGGCTAAAAAAGCCGAGTGGAAAGTTCTTACTAAAAATACCAACAACATGACACCCGAACAACTTCAAGCAAACAACTTCTTTTGTGATGAAATTAGGAAGAAATGGGGATTTCAGTGACTGCTTATATTTATCTTTACTTATCTTGTAATTTATTTAATATTGTCTTTTACTTTTGTAATTTTATTAAATAATGTCATGCATGTAGTGTAATTTTTTAATGTTATGCAATTTTTCGTGTGTTTATTTTCGTGTTATTCTCTTTTTATCCACCTCCATTATTAATATTGTTGTAATTAAGTAAATAAAGTAACCTACCACCTTCCAAACCAAATTCATTTTGAAAACTGAATTAAAGTGTAATTAAAGCCACCTACCACTTTTTGTCCTCGCAATAAATCCACCTACAATAAATTCACCTATTCTTTCTTTATGTTTTTTTTAAAAAAAAAACTCACGCATATTAAAGTGTACCTACTCACGCCTATTACTTTTAAAACCATTCTTTCTTTTAAATCTTAAAGGCACCTACTCACGCCTATTACTATTCTTTCTTCACTTCAATAAGGGATATCATTAAAGCCACCTACTCACGCCTATCATAAAAAATATCATTAAATTTCTTCACTACTCATTTCTTCACTTCTCAAACATGTCTTCATCTTATAATCACTCAAGCACTAGTGAAAGTGACGATGATGAGTTAAATGAGTTGATTAATCATTCTTTAGTGACACAATTGAAGCAAGAGGTACGTGAGCAACGACGACTGATTATTAATGAGATGATGAATGCTTCTTCAAACACTTCGAAGAGGAGAAGGTACATCAACCGAGATCGTGAGGGTGCACACAATCGTCTTATGAATGATTACTTCACTGAAAATTCAACATATGGAAGTAATATCTTTCGACGACGTTTTCGAATGGGTAAAGATTTATTTCTTCGAATTGTTGGAGCATTGGAATCACATGATCCATATTTTCAGTGGAGGGTCGATGCTGTAGGAAGAAAAGGTTTCTCACCACTACAGAAATGCACGGTGGCAATCCGTCAATTGGCTTATGGAGGTCCGGCCGACCATTATGATGAATATCTCCGGGTTGCAGAAACAACGGCCATCGAATGCTTGTTTAAATTTTGTCGTGGCGTGATTGACGTATTTGGTTCGCACTACTTGAGGACGCCTACCACTGCTGACGTCCAACGCTTGTATCAAATGCATGAGCAAAAACATGGTTTCCCCGGGATGTTGGGGAGCCTTGATTGTATGCATTGGGAGTGGAGAAATTGTCCGGTCGCTTGGAAAGGTCAATACACTCAGGTGATCATGGAGTCCCAACAATTATGCTAGAAGCGGTCGCGTCTCAAGACTTGTGGATATGGCATGCTTATTTTGGAGTTGCGGGGTCAAATAATGATATCAATGTGCTTAATCAATCCCCTTTGTTCAATGAGGTTGTGCAAGGACGTGCACCAAACATGGATTATATCATAAATGGTCGAAAATATACGCAAGGATATTACCTAACAGATGGGATATATCCGGAATGGGCAACTTTTGTTAAGAGCTTTCAATGCCCTTACGATCCTAAGAAAATTAAGTTCAAGGAAATGCAGGAAGCTGCAAGGAAGGATGTTGAACGGGCATTTGGAGCTCTTCAAGCTCGTTGGACAATGGTAAGGGGTCCAGGCCGTTTCTGGTATAAAAATAATTTGAAAGAAATCATAATTGCTTGCATTATTTTGCATAACATGATAGTCGAGCACGAAGGGGATACGACAATAGATTGGTCAGATGATCCTAACACGAACAACATCAACAACATCAACAATCCATCTATAATCCAAGGATCAGTCGAAGCATTCAACCGCTACCTCCAAGCAAGATCTGAGCTTCGTGATCAACATAAGCATCAACAACTCAAATTGGACTTGATAGAGCACGTATGGGCACGATACAGAGAAAATTAGCAAAATTATTTGAATTTATGAAGCATTTAGTTGTTATTTTAATTTATGTTTTCAATTGTTGTAATATTTTTATGTTGTACTCATTATTCTATTTCTAATAAAATTTTAATAATATTTTGTCAAAAAATATATTAACAATAATTTATTTTCTTAAATTAAATATTAATTATAATATTTAAATTATAAATAATTAATGAATGAATATGAAGAGAATATTGATAGTAGGACCCATCAATTGTACTTTTGGGGTAGAATGCATTGGAAGAGGTAGAAGTTTTTGAGGTAGGAGTAAGAAACTTTTGAGGTGGCACACATGTGGCAAACTTAAAACCCAAAACTCATCACTAGCACTGTGGATGCCCTTAGAAGCTTTGTGTGTCCTTACTTACTCTTTATGATTACAAATTAACCTGTTTGAATTGAATGTTTATGAGCTTGTGATAGGTTAGTTTTGACATCATAAAAAAGGGGGAAATTATCGGGATATCATCTGTCAGGATACTTGCCCTCTTAGTATCGTATGAGTTTTGATGGCCAAAACCTTGTATTATGTTAGTAAATTTAATTTGTAATCTGATAGGTTATAAGCTGAGTTTGTATAGATCAACTTAGGACTAAAGACTATAAGACCTTATAGATATTGAAGTCCATTAAGTAAGAAATCAGATGACTTGGTCATTGTATGCCAATGTCAGCGGATACCTACATTGAAATCAGCCGAATGATCGAAGCCAACTGATATGGACTCAAAAGCTACACAACTCAATTGATATACACTATGCACTTAAGCATGATTTGTGTAACTAAAAGATAAACATTCGTTTAAGGGAAGTAGAAAACTTCAGAAGATAAAGGAATGTTCAGCTCTGCTGATTAGACATTCATTTGTATGTTAAAAAGATTCGTTGACAAGTTTAACCAACTCAACTGACGTGGACCAATGAGAAGATGACTACACAACTATCGAGTTGACTTGACTAACACTAGTCATAGCAAGTACGGTGCAAGTACAAGAACATTGAATTCACATTTAATGCAAAGCTTAACATGACAAACCTAACACAATGGACGTACAAACCATGAAGATTTGCAACCTACAAATAAAGGATTTGATTCAAAATGACTAGTTTTCCAACGACTAGTCGGGTCAGGCTTTGATTTTGGATTATGCAGCTGATTCACCTTCTTTTGATAATAAGCCGAATTTTGTGGCTAATTCACTTTAATTCGCTAGAATCATTTGTGCTTGAGAAAATGCTCGATTCACCCACTTTTTAAGAGACTAGTTTTTACCCGTGCGATGCACGAGCCTGTTGTAATTTTTTTTCTAAACAGTAAAAAAAATATGTACTTTTTCTATTTGTCTATAAATTTTTCATTTTGTCATTTTTTATTTGTCCACCTATAAGTTTTCCATACTTTTTTGGGTTTTCTAGTTGTCGAATTGTGTCGCACCATGTCGCTCTAACTTGATATCCTCCATTAAAATTTAAAATAATATTGATATTATTATTAAAATTAATTTAAAATTAAATTATTATTTCTTTTTTTTTTTTGAAGGAAAACTTCATATTATTCAGCAGCTGCAAATGACGTAAGGTAGGTCATCTACAATATTTGGAAGGTCATACCACACCTGAGGATTGGAAAAATTCCTAGCATCTCTAGCAAGTCGATGAACCTTCTCGTTTGGCCTCCTGAAAAATTTCTTAAACCCATTATACCGAAAAACCATATCTTAATTGCAAACCATTGCCGGAATTTAAGATCCCATTTCCTTTATGACGCCATTTTTCAACTTAGAAATAATCTGAAATGGATTTGTATAAAGAAATAATCTGGACTTTTCAGCTTAGATATTTCTTCATCGAATATGGATTTGTACATAAAAATAATTTGGACATAGTTCTGATCATCTCGAAGGCAAGAATTTCTAAATTGTTTCTTTCTTTCCGTCGATGAAGAGTCACCGAAAAGTGTGCTCCCACAATCAATTAAGATTTTTTAACCCAACCATCGATCAAGGGTTAGAATGAATGGATTAAATATAAACAAGATTTATTTCGTTTAGAAAAATATATAAACGAGATTTTTTTTTTCCAGATATTTAATTCGGGAGTTGCAGATAAAATACATTTTGGAAGGATGTCGTGAGTTTTGATTTTGGGAAGAAGGTGGGTTTTTTTAACGTAAAAAATTGATAGTGATTTTTTTAAAAAAATATTTTTACTCTTTTAAATTTAAAAATGATATTTTTTTATCATTTTATATTTATTAATTTAAATTTTTAGTCTATGAAGCAGTGCGACTTAATTTCGGAACGGTGGGTTTGTTCTTCGAAAAAATAAAAATATATATTGTTTGCTATGATTAATGATATTAAAATAAAGATTATATATTATTATTTTTTTTTATTAATTATGTGTGGATAAATTTAATTGTAATTTTATAATTATATATTTAAAATTATTAAATTTAATTTAAAAGTGCTGACAATTGACAAAAAGCAATAATAAGAGCAATAGATTTTGCGACACTAAGTGCAACAGGTAGCAAGTCATTAGATATATGCCATTAGATTTTAGATATGATGGCTGAGATTAATTGACGGTTGATAGTTTAGGCGACATCTGGACTATCCTTAGAATTTTTTTTGACGAATATCTTTTAATTTTTTATTTTAAACTTCACTTTATATCTTATTTTTTCTCTCTTTTAATCACATCACTTAGGGCTAGTCTTTTGTGAAATATTGCATATATGCATTTCAGTCATTCACACTCACATTCTTTATAAATACACTCACTGACAGCTCAACCCACATTTTTTATAAATACACCAACTGTCAGTTCAATTCACACCCATATTTTTTTATAAATACACCCACTAGCAGAAATTGTACTTAGTCGTCTTCTTCGAGCAGTTTTCGGCCACCCCAGGCCGCGGCCGAACGCTGCAATTTACGACGGCCTTAATCTTTAAATATTTTCTATTTCTTTAAATATTCTTTAATAATTATTATGGATCAAGATTATTTTATATTACTACATGCAATAATATATGTTACTATATGTCATAATGTGAGTTACTTAATCAATAAAAATTTTAGAAAAAAATACTATATAAAAAATTATATGTTACTACATACTATAGTTTGAATTACTACATTGAATATGTGTTTGTTACTATATGTAACTTTATCAAATGATTTGCATTACAACATGGTTATTGTGTTTACTACAAGCGATAATATATATTACTACGTATTATAATGTGAGTTACTACATTAACAAAAACACTAGAAAAAAACGTGTTACTAAATAAAAGAATTTGTATTATTATATAAAATAGTTTGTGTTATTACTACATAAAATAATGTGTGTTACTACATATAACAATTTGAATTACTACATTTAATATCCCGCGTTCGACAATAAAATAAAAGATAAAAAATCACAGAAACTGGTAAAATAAACGGATTAAAAACTTTGGTCAAAATTAGGACACAAGCTGGTCAGTTGACAAATAAATAAAGAATTAACCCAAATAAATTAATGGTGGTCCAATAATGTATATTTTCAGCTCATTGACTTAATAAGTCAATATTTTGAGTCCAATTGACTTAATTGGTCAACATGCAATATTGCATATAAGTTTTTGTGCATCACTTATACTATAATTTATGTGTCCAAAAATAATGAAAAGCTTATAGACATATGAAGAGAGTATATTAATAGACAAAATTATGTATAAGGCATACCAATTACAGAGGCAATTGCAAACTAAAGACATGGTCTAATTATCCATTTTTTCAAAAGAAATATCTCCTAACTTCGTATCATTAATCGCAAACCAGCTCCAAAGTCGGGATTTAAACTCATCAACATCTCAGTTTGTAGAAATTTTATTATTTTAGAAGATATGATCATTTATATATATTATCCAATAACCAAACAATGCACCCAAAAAATTTCATCTCATTTATCAAACACCTAGGCTACTGTCAATAAGACAATACATTCAGTATCGAATTCGAATTTATCACGGTCTGCACTCCGAGCCATTTAAAGTTCTCCATCCACACTTGATGAGATACATGGGGTCCAAAAAATAAATGTCTCACCAATTCCTCTTGTATTTCATATAAATTGCATGTTACGTCTTCGTAGATTGACTTTTGTTGGTAGTCTTTTCTTTAACACTCCCCACACATGAGATGCAAATTTTCTTAGGGGTAAAGTTGTTCCAAATTTATCTTTATCCCTCCCTTTTGTCCTTCTCAGTAGCTTCGTTCGAATTTTGTTTATGCAATTATTTGTAGACCTCCTTTGAAACAAAGTTTCATTCTGGTGATTACTTCCATCTCCATGAATCTGCAACATCTTTATCATCAATTTTATTTTATTTTGCAATAAGCTTGCGAAACAAACTAATTCATTGAAATGTAACAGATAATGTATAATCATTTTGCAAAGAATTAATAAAAAAGTAACATAGATTCGCAAGAATTGCAAAATAAACAAGAAAGAAATATTAAAAGCGTGTGTGGTGTATGATACAAATAACAAATTCAATTGTAAAACACTGTCTTTTGTATCATACATCACAACACAAAAGTTAATACCAAACATCCATCAAATAAAAGGAAAATAAATTAAAAAACATTCAAGAGCAATAAAACTAAATACATCCTCAAACAAAAAGACAGTCAAATCAGAAAGGGTTTGCCGTAATTCACACCTGAAGACTTCGAACTTGTTGATAAGAACTCTTGCCGAATAAATTAAAAACCAACCAAACTCCTTCCCTTCACGCAACTTCATAAACCTAATTAGTATTACAATAATTCGACAATAGCCCCAAAAATGCTACAAAAAATTATTACAAATTATACATTAAATAATCCACTAAACACAAGAAAACTATTAAGAAAATGGTCAAATTTGCACTCACAATTAAGAATGTCAATACCCTGCACCATATCAAGACAGTGTGGATCTTCTTGTTCTTCAAAATGAAAGGATGGAAAGTCCACTGTTTACAACATCAAAAATATGAAATAATTAAACTTACACTTGAAATTAGATTTTTCAGAGAGAATAAACTAATAATAATTTTTTTTAACCAAAACGAAAGATAAAAAAAATGATGGTAAATACAATCTCACTTATGTAATCATTTTCTTTCCCAAGCTCCTACAATTGGATAAAGATTAGTATATCATAAGAAATTAAAAATTAGCAACAAAAATACGAATCGTATGACTCTTACCGTAAGGAAAAAGACGGCAGCATCTTGAATTCCAAAATTCTTCCCCTTGCGAGCGTTTCACAGCAAAATCCCATAGAAGCATAAATAAAAGAAACTCGAAATCGATTTTTTTTTAAAGAATATTGGAGGCGTTGGATTTGAATTTGAGTTTCTTCTCCTTATACAACAATTTTTGGGACCATCATATGTCAATTTCATTTGAATTAACAAAGTTAATTAATATAAATGAAAACATGATTTGCGAAATGTAACATAATCAGAAGTGAAATGGATACAACCCTAGATCTTCATGTGAGAATTTCAATCCGTGAAACCCATCACCCATGCAACAAATATTTCAGAAAGTCGTGAAACTTATGATGTCCTGGTTTCTAGAAATGGTTAGAGAAGTTTTTAAAACACGCGATGCAATGTACAAAATGTCATTCAAAGCAGACACCAAAAAAATCCAATAGAGACAAGATCCAAGGAACGTTAATATGGGAAAATAACATGTAAAGAAAGAAGAATGAGGGGAATGTGAACACGCCGTGTTAAAATCATCACATCCTTTCGTCTTAGTTTCCTCAAACTCAACACCCGAATGAAAATTCTTCTTCTCCGAATCCTCATTAACGAAATTCACAATACCATCATCCTCCACTTCGCCCAAGGAACTGCAGCCGCCCTCTCCTTACTTTCCAATTTATTTTCTTCATCTTCCCAATTCCTCTCTAGTTCTCTCACTTCCCAATTCCTCTCTAGTCATCTCAGTTGTTCCTCCCTTATCTTTACTACTCTGATGTCGGTGCTTGATGAGGTAATCGTATTATGCTCGCAAAAAGACGCAAAAAGAAAAACGCTTGTGGATTTTGGAGGGGTCATGACTCCTCTAATTCTGAAATTGAATAGTTTACTCTTAATATTCTTCATTTAAGTTTTAATTCAATATAATTCAGTCATTGTCATGGTAGAAGAAGGAGAGTCACTTCATTGCCAGTTTTGCCACGTGTCGAAAGAGGATAGCCACTTCATTGCCACGTGTCGTAAGGAGGAGTGCCACATGGCGGAAGGCTGGAGAGTCATATCCTCCTTTTATTATATAAGATTCAATTTTAATTATTTTTGTTTTTAAAAGTTGTCAACTAATTGATAACTACTTCAAAACTACACACACATCAAAACCTGATCAACTTGCAATTTTAAATTACCAAATACGATATCTAAATACACCAACGTGCATATCTCAAAAAAAATGTGTATAAGTATAATTTAATCCAAATGATTTAAGACAGAAAATTAACTAAAGATTATTTAATTATTGTGTTAGTACATAGGGTGCTAATATTGGGAAACCAGAGTTGGAGTATTAACTGTCATTATCATGGAGTTGAACTCAATGGCTGCAACTGGCCTTGATTCTTCAACTATTCTTTCCACTGCTCTCTCTCTTTCAAATTTTCACTTTCTAATCTCATTTCATTTGAAAATTTTGCTGCTCCAACCACTCTCACCCTGAATATACATACATATATGCATCAAAACAAATTAATGAGATATTTTAAGCAAAAATAAATAAAAAATTGTACTTATACGACAATTTAGTAGGTTGTAAATGAATTATGACCAATCTCAATACTGCAAAATATGCTCATTAGGTTAGGGGTGTAGTAAAATATTGTCTGCTATGTTTGAAATAGAATTTATGTCTCTCAGTTACCATCTTTCGTAATTTATTCATAATTTCACCGAAAAATGTATAAAAAAAACATGGCACATGTCATGTGATCAGCCATTCACCATCTTTCTTTACGTACCACAACGACTTAAAGGACATGTGATATATTAAATTGTTCAACTTTTCAAGCTTGTCAATTTGATACATCCAATTGTTCATTCCGTTTACTACAACTCCACAAATTTAAGTTTAAGTGATATTCGATTATGTTCATTTCACATTAATTCATAACTGCCTTCTTTCTGACCAAAATTCGATCAATTTTTAGATATCGAATGTCAAACATATGCCAAATTATTTGTCTCTCCTAGCTCATCATTTTGATATATGGACTTTCCTTCAATTTGACGTAAAGTGTAAAACTTGCTCAATCTATTCGCAAATTGAAATTGTTTTTTTTTTTTACCTTTTCTGAATGAATAAAAGAATGAGTCATATATTAAAATGACGGGTTTAGAGACTCATTAAAATTTATTTTGGAGGAAGACATTTCCTAATTGGTGAGAACAATACCCGAATACTTCAAACTTAACAAATGCAATAGAAATTTGAGAACAAACCTGGCTTCAATTTTACAAGTGTACTCAAGAAGATTATGGTTATATGATGTGAGACCACTGCAAAAAGGTTACAACGAAACCCCATTAATAATATATTCTTAATTAGGTTTAAAATTAGTAAATAATCAAATCAAAATAATTTAATTACCTCAGGCTTGGGAGGGACAGTTTGATTCGTGGACTAATAAATTTATTGAAATTTGTGTCAGTTGCAGGTGCTGCCATTGAAGAGAAACCCAATGTACCATTTTTTTCAAATATTAAAATTTAAAAGTAACTAAAATTAAATAAAAAAAGATAGGAGTATTATTTTTCTTATAAAAAAGACAATTACCAGATGTTTGAATGCTAAGATTGGAAGAATGTATTGCTTCCTCATCGTTGATTTCTCTAATTTCAATGTGTTTGTAACTCTTTAAATCGCTAGAGTTAAGAAAGCCTTCATGTCTTGCTCCAATTTTCTGCTTTTCATAAATAAATCATATGCCTCGTTAAATTATCGTTCCCTTAAAACTTTTAAATATTTAACAGTACTTTATAGATGTTCTGTTCTAATAAAAATGGGATTCAACAACCTTTGAAAATCTGGCAACTTGACTCGGAAGTCCAAATTCCTGTAATATTATCAAATAGACAAGTCAATGCCACAGCCAAACTAAGATTTTTTTTTATTTTTTTTTTTGACGGGGACAGCCAAACTAAGAATTTTACAAATAGCTAGAAAAAAATATTGTTGTAATACGACACATACATTTTTATTCGTAATAAATTCAAACGTGTACAAAATTTTAAGATGTTTACAACCATTTAATCGTTAGATAATTAATTTTATTATTATTAAATGTGTTGGGATATGATTTGAAACATATTGACAATTGATTTTAATTAGATACCAAAATCCTAAAATTCCTTGATGAAAATGGCTAAGTAAAAGTTACAGAGTGGTTTTTCAATCTAGAAAGATCATATGTTAGGAAGCTTAGTTTTACCCTTAAAAAACTGAAATGTAAAAGTCGTTGATGCATTGTCCAGAGTGACTTAGAGATCTTGAAGGCATGATCATTTCAAGAAATTAGAGTAATTTTAAAAAATGGATGTGAGATACCATACAAACAAATCTATACAATGTACAATATTTTAATGCTAAATTTTACTGTACACTCGCATGTATCGTACACATCCAATTTTAATCTTATGATTGATTACACTTTCACTTTTGTTAACTTCATTCCCACAAATTATATAAACAATTGATCACACTTATTTACACCCACACTTTTGTTTACTTCACCGTCTAAATTATTATTTTTTAAAAATTATACCTAAAATTACTATAGTGCCCTTCTATTAATTTAAATAAAATATAATACAATCAATCCTAATTTATATATAAACAATTGACAACGGTTATTTATCCCCCTTCTTTTGTTGATTTCGCCCCCAATAATTATTATTTTAAAAAAATTACATATAAAATTATTATAATGTCCTTCTATTAATTTACACACAATATAATACAATCAATCATAATTTATATATAAAAAATTGGCCACGGTTATTTACACCCCACTTTTGTTGACTTCACCCCCCAAATTATTTTTTAAAAACAATTACACCTAAAATTACTATAGTGCCCTTCTATTAATTTAAACAAAATATAATACAATCAATCCTAATTTATATAGACAAATTCTTATATACACTCGCGTGTATATACACTTTTCAATTTTATTAAAAGTTTGAGCTTAATTTACCTTTTTCGGTGCAGACAATTAATGGGTCGCAAAAATCTAATGAAAAACCACGATTATATGCACACACAAGATTGAGGTGGACACCCACCAATTTTTTTTACAAATCAATGATTTTGAGATTGAGAGGTCTAGAAGAAAAAAAATACTCTAAATTTTGAGGTTGAGAGATCTAAAAGAAAATTGACGACGGAGGGGCAGCAGAAACGAGGAGGAGGCAACAAATCTATTTTTCTAACTTACAATCGAAAGAGGGATAGGCGGTTTGGGACGCGACGGAAGGAGGAGGAAGAGGCGGGAGCTTAGGATGTAGTCGCGGACGGCGACAACTTGGGATGCAACCTTGAACGGGCTGTGAGGCCTGGACGAACGACGAAGCACACACGCGTGAAATCGGCGAAATAAATGCGGCGATGATGAACGAGGCTATGGCGGCGAGACTTTGTGCGACAAAGAAGAAAGGCCGTGGCATCGAGGCCTTGAGCGGCGACCGACGAGGCTGGGAGAGGAGTGGGTGTCCCAAGCGGCGTATTTTGTTTTTCACGCTATATGCTTTGAGAGAATAAGAGGAGAATTATGGTTATGTAGGAAAGGATATCTTCGGTCTTTCATGGGGTGTGTCCTAATCGTACGGGGTGTGTGCTAAAATCTCGTGTGTGCGTATAACCGACTATTGATTAGTGATTATTGTTCATGGTATTACTGATTACTGTTCATGGTATTACTGATAATTTTTTTGGTATTACTGAACATAATTAGACGTGTGGAATTATTTGTTATTGTATATATTGTTCATGGTATTACTGGTAATTGTTTTTGATATTATTGAATACAATTAGATGTGTGTAATTAATTTTTATTGTATAAAATGTTACTGATTAATGTTCATGGTATTATTTATTATTGTTCGTGGTATTACTAATAATTATTTTTGGTGTTACTAAATATAATTAGATGTGTGAAATTATTTGTTATTGTATAAGATATTACTAATTACTGTTAATGGTATTACTGATTACGATTTATAGTATTACTAGTTATTACTTATTGTATTTACTGACTATAATAAAATCATACCTATAATATTATTTTGTATTAAAATAAAAAAAAAACACATAAAAAATGGAAAATAATAGCAGAAAAATAAAAAAAAGGTAAAAGAAAAAAAACGAAGAAATAAAAAGTTTGGAATAAAAATTGAAAAGGGGAAGAAAAAGAGGAGGGGAAAGAAAAATTAAAAAAAAAAAAATCGACGGTTTTAAAATATATTCTACGATTTTTAAAAAATTATATTTTACGTTTTTTTTTAAATATGGGTGACTTGGTTTTGAACGACAGTAACTCAGCAATAACTCGACTGCAGATTGTAAATATACAAATTAAGGTTAATTTTATTATATTTTGTGTAAATTAATAAAAGGATAATAGAGTCTTTTAACTTTAGGGTGAACTCATAAAATGAGGCGTGCATATAATCGTGGTAAAAAAATAATTTGGGGTGAACTCATAAAATGAACGGATGCAGATAACTGTGATAAAAAAAATGATTTGGGAGTGAACTAATAAAATAAACGATGCAGATAATCGTAACAAAAAAATAATTTTCGAGTAAACTCATTATATAAGTGAGTGTAGATAAAATATAAATTAAAAATTAAAATCTGTGTTTACGGGTAATATACAAATACATACCGTTTGACCAGAGTCGCGAGCTTCATCACTGTTAACAAACACATCTGCAGCCCATCTACATTACCAACTCATATTGTAATTAATTAGAAAAGCAAATGCTTCAGTGTTAACTAACAACAATAAATCCCAAGTTTTTCAATAATATACTACCCACGTCTTTTTTTTTTTTTAACTAGATTATCTATTTCTTAAAAATAAAATAATTTTATCACTTTAAATACTATTAAACACGTTATCTATTTTATTACTCTTTTCTATTCTATTTAACTGTCTTTTTGACTTTTCATTTTATTTTCAATTTAAATGTCGTTTTGCATTTTTTAATATCAATTAAATATGTTTCTTTCCAATTTATCCTTAAACTCATTAATAATTATTTAGATAATAATAGTTTTCAAAATTTTACAAGAATCACAAAGTAATTAATTAAAGGTATAATAGAAAGTCAATATTTTTCTTAATATGTGTATGAACTTAAGATGACATATATCCCCCTTATATACTAATAGTGAGTTTAAATTTAATGATGTGTCTTATAGAGAATAATTGTATTACATGTGTCATAATTAAGTTGAGTTTATTTTTTAAGAAACTTTGTTGTGTATATTTACTATTGATTTGAAAACATATTAATCATTAATATTAAAATGAAAAATTATATCTAAAATTAAATTAAAATCAATTAAAATGTAAATACACTTTTTTTATAAGTATTATTTTTACCTAAAAATATATCTAAACATTTTGTAAAGTATATTAATTTAATTAATCATTATTATTTATAGGACTTCCTAATTCATATTAAAAACACTTTGATTAGTATAACTTTTTTATCAGTAATTATAATTCAATAAATTATTTAAAATAATTAATTACAGTATATAATAAAATTTGAAATTATAAAAAATAAATGTTATATAATAATTAATAGTATACTCTATGAATATTGTCTTTTACGAATAATTTTCGTAATACGCGGGAGTTCTATCTAGTTTTGAATAGGAATGAGTACTTTAAATGTTAGTATTAAATACTCTTTTCGTCCAATTGATCATTTACTATTTGCACAAATTTTAATGTAAAAATTATTTATTAATATTAAATGTGATAAAGTGAATCTTTAATTAGTGTATAAAAAGTAATGATATACATTTTTTTTATTTTCATTTCCTCTAACTTTTTTATCTATCTCAATCGATTTAATGTCTGTTGATTATAACAACAAAAACTCCAAAAGAACAATTCTCTGAATTTTCCTACAAACTAAATTTCTAAAAAAAATTAACTCCTTACCCATAAAAATGGATTTCTCTCCGATAAAATAATAAGTAAGGACTTACGCGCAGGATGATCGATTGTCGTTCTTTACAATGCCAGCAATCACCACTAGCTGTTATTTCAAATTAATATCAAGAAATTTACAAATTTAAAGGAAATGTATAATTCATTGTAATTTTCATCAATTTATCCATTAGTTTGAAAAGGAAATCACATGTTTTAATTTTGATGTTATACATCTTATTTTTATTTTAATATATAGATAATTGATACGTGTCATATTAAAAAATAATCAACGTTATATAATATTGAGAACTATACGTGTTAAAGATTCAACCGTATGAAACACGAAAAATAAAATAGAGGAATCAAACGGATTGATCTATACTCGTATATTTTTAACATTTTTGAGAGAGAATCCCACAAAAAAATGTCTTTAGTATATATGTAAAACTAGTGGCACAAAATCGAAAAAACTGAATTTTTAAATCAAACCGGCGATTTTCAGTTTATTTGATTGTTCGGTTCAGTTGAAATATTTTTTTAAATTTCGATTTTCGGTTCGATTTATATTTTACAAAACCGAATAAATCAAACCGGACTGAATTTTTTTATATAGATTTAAAAAAAATACTTATTTAATTAATAAATTAAATGGAACAATACGTCAACAAAAAGAAACTCTACTTGAAGTATGCTACTTTATTAATTTTCAATCTCAATTTTTTAATTCGACATTTGTCGTCTTCTTGCCCCACAAAAAAATAATTATCTCCCTTGAAAATGGGTTTCATTGTGAGAAATGCAACAAAACCATTAATTTTTTGTGTGAGATTTGTATGGTTTGTAATTTTAAACTTTGAGGAACTTGTTAGTGTTGATTGTGAACTCTTTAACTTATAATTTGAATTTGATTTCTAGGGTAAAAAATTCTTAAAAAAATGTTTAATGGTTGAAAAATAATATTTTATTCAAGAATTTTACTTTAAATCGAATAGAACGATTCGGTTCGATTTCATTTTTTTTAAATTCGATTATTTTAGTTCAATTGAAAAAAGTTCAAAATCGAAACGAACCATTTAAAAATTCGATTATTTTGATCATGCTCTTAGGAAGATAGAAGTGTACCTCATCAAAAGCACCAAAAGGGCTGTCTTCATAATTCGCAAGAAAAAATCCTCCAAGCGTGTATCTGCAAATCTCGAAAGAAAATTCAAGTAAATAATTTATCGATCACTAATAATGTTCGTATATAAAATACAATCGGAAATACATACCCTAAAGTTTCTACGATTTTCAATTCCTTGGGGATGAAAGGTCGAACTATCTCAGCTTTAACAACATGAATTTGGTAAAGGGCACTGAAATAAATATATATAACAACAACTTATTAAATTTAAAAACAATAATCAATTAATATATGAATAAATTACTTGCCTGCCCTTGAAAACCAATGGAGGCTTCCCAAATTCTGATGCTATCATCATGGCTCCGGCCATTGAGGATTAATTTCTTTTTCAAGATTTAATAAATAAATTTGAGATAGATGTGTCTTTTTATAATGTACGTGTTTCTGGTTCTAAATATGGAAATTAGGCAATTTGACTTTAGGCTCTTTAAGTATATTAGCATTTATTTATAGAAATATGCCAGCAAACATGAATGTGGACTGTCTCTACAACTTATTAATCCAATCTTTCTTATACTCCCATAATTTTATTATTCTCATTCTTTGTAACAATCTAATTTTATAATTTTCATTCTATTTTTAAATAATACTACTCTTTAATACAATTGGCTAGACTGTAGGCATAATAAAATTGAACGAAAGGAGTATTTAAAAATGGAGGGGGTTGGAGGCAGGCTATTGACTAGACTGTAGAGTGTAGAGGCAAGATACACCATGCGATTCTTATCTTTGTCAAATCAAAAGGAATTTGGTATTTTTGGCTCAACAACTATACATACATACAAAAGAAATTACACATACACACACAAAATAAATAAGGAAGATGTTGATATATATATATAAAAATATTGGTGGAACCCTCGGTTCAAGATTTCACGGTTTGAACCGTCGGACTATCACACGTATTACGGTTATTTTGTATGCCAAAATAATTACCCCAATTAATGATAATTGTTGATTTACTCAAATTATAAAAAAATTATTTGTAAACGATTGCTTTATTTATAAATAACTCTACATTATCTCACAATACTTCAAACTTAATGCAATTTTTTTTTACATAAATTATTAATATCTATTAAAATTTGTATAAAAAAAATGAACACAATAAAATTGAACAAAAGAAGTATATCTCTAACCTCTCTCCCAATAACATTAAGGGCTAGATATTTCATGCATACATCTTACTCAATTTAGGCAAAAGTCCAAAATCTTGTCCCATTTAATTAAAAGTTAAAATCTTAAGCGAATTTTGTGGATCCTCAACAAATATGTATGTATGTACACAATAATAATATAAAATATGTACAATATATTAAGTAACGTAAATAAATTTATTTAATTAAAATATAATATGTTAAATTATAGAAATATTTCTTTTAATATGACAACATATTTAAAAAAAATACATGAATAGAAACATATTAGTACCAAAAATGTTATTTCATTAAATAAAAAATATTACTACATGAAAAATGTATTACACCACTACGTATCAAAAAACTTGTCAATACATTAAAAAAAAATGTTTTACTAAAATAACAGAATTAAACTACTACATCTATAAACAATATTAACTACTACTACATGAATAAAAAAATGATAATATGACAACAGATTTAAAAAAATATATGAACATAAATATATTACTACATGTACAAAAAATGTTACTCTATTAAATAAAAAATATTATTACATAAAAAATGTATGATACTACATATCAAAAAACTTGTCACTACATTTAAAAAAAATATTTTACTAAAATAACAGAATTAAATTACTACATGTATAAACAATATTAATTACTATTACATGAATAGAAAAAAATATATATATGACAACAAATTTAAAAAAATACATGAACAAAAACATATTACTACATGTAAAAAAAATATTACTAAATGAAAAATGTATAATACTACATATCAAAAAAACTTGTCACTAAATTTGAAAATCAATAAAGTAAAATTAATAAGTCAGATGGAAATTTGGAAATTGGGACAGGACGAATAAAATTAATAGAACAGATTAAAATTTAATAAAATATGTTGACCCAATTTAACAGTCCAATTCTATGTTGAGCACATTTACTAAACATATATGTGGTTATGCCTTATAACCAATTCATGCAATAAAAGCGAATTTACCGATAAAATAAAAAAACTAAATTTATACTCCCTCCGTCCAATTTTATTATGCCCACTTCTTCGAACACGGGTTTTAATGAATTTTGATTAGTTTATTCATAAAGTAGATAAGTTGAGTGTATGATGAGATATCGTGGGGTCCATTTATAAATAAATGATTGTTTATGAATAAAGTGAATGACAAAGTGGGTAAATAAGTGATGGTAGGAGGGTCGAGATAAAGTAATATGAATAGTATTGTTTCCAAAAATGGTATGGACATAATAAAATTGGACAACCAAAAAAGGAAAGTGGGAATAATGAAATTGGACGGAGGGAGTATGAAATATTGCATGTAAATTTTTGTGTAACATTAATGAGATAAAATGTAGGGCGTAATTTTTTACGCTCATCAATTGCTCCGTGAAACTCGTGAAACTGGTGGTGTAATTAATTTGGGATTATATTTTTTTTAGTCCATTAAGTTACCACAATTTTGAATTTAGTCCATCAGGTTACCACTTTTTGAATTTAGTCCATTAAGTTTCGATTTATTTTGATTTTGGTCCAGTTACCTGCTACAACAGGTTTACCATGTCATTTTTTAAAACACACCCCATAAAATGTTATACACACCCCAAATGTTAAACACACCACACTAAAATTTAAAAATCCTTTTTTATTACTATACACACCCCCAACTATTTCCTATTTAATAAATATATTTCCAAAAATAATTAAATTAAAAAAATAAGAATTCAAATTAATATGAAAAATATAAATAAAACCTATAAAAAATCGCCTAAATCTTTAAAAATTAAACAAAGCTAAAATAATTAATTTAATTAGTTTTGAAGATTTAGTTGATTTTCTACTATTTTTAAATTTTATTTAGCCTTATTTTCGACTTTTTTTTATAGAAGTTAGAACGCAAATAAAACATTAATAAAGCAATGGAGTTTTAAATTTATTTTATTTTTCTTTTAAATATTTCTTTTATATTACATGAACTTACTAACACCATATAAATTTTATATACACTCCAAACGTTAAACACAAAAATTCAAAAATCAAATATAGTTAAATAAAATCATAAACATATTTAATAAATTGCTAAAAATAATTAAATTAAAAAAAAAAAGTAAAAATTCAAATTAATATAAAAAATATAAATAAAACCTATAAAAATCACTAAAATATTCAAAAATTAAACAAAGCTAAAAAAAAATTAATTAATTTAATTAGTTTTAAAGATTTAATTAATTTTTTTTTACTATTTTTGAAGATATTTAATAAATTTAAAAAAATTCAACTTGAAAAAATTATTAAATTAAATAAAAAAAATCTTTAAAAGTATTAAAAAATCAACTAAAATTTTAAAACTAATTAAATTAATTAATTTTCTAGCTTTATTAAAATTTTGAATATTTATGTATTTTTTATAGGTTTTATTTATATTTTTCATATTAATTTGAATTCTTACTTTTTTAATTAAATTATTTTTGACAATTTATTAAATATGTTTATGATTTTATTTAACTATATTTGATTTTTAAATTTTTATGTTTAACGTTTGGAGTGTATATAAAATTTATGGGGTGTTAGTAGGTTTAGGTAATATAAAAGAAATATTAAAAAAAAATTAAAACTCCATTGCTTTATTAATGTTTTATTTGCGTTTTAACTTCTATAAAAAAACATCGAAAATAAGACTAAATAAAATTTAAAAATAGTAAAAAATCAACTAAATTTTCAAAACTAATTAAATTAATTAATATTTTTTAACTTTGTTTAATTTTTGAAGATTTAGGCGATTTTTTATAGGTTTTATTTATATTTTTCATATTAATTTAAATTCTTATTTTTTTAATTTAATTATTTTTGGAAATATATTTATTAAATAGGAAATAGTTGGGGGTGTGTATAGTAATAAAAAAGGATTTTTAAATTTTAGTGTGGTGTGTTTAACATTTGGGGTGTGTATAACATTTTATGGGGTGTGTTTTAAAAAATGACATGTTAAACCTGTTGTAGCAGGTAACTGGACCAAAATCAAAATAAATCGAAACTTAATGGACTAAATTCAAAAAGTGGTAACCTGATGGACTAAATTCAAAATTATGGTAACTTAATGGACTAAAAAAAATATAATCTCAATTAATTTCATCAAATCTTGACTCATTTTAATGGGCCATCGGATAAAAAAAAAATTGAAAAGTATATAGAAGAAAATATATTACTCTCTCTATCCTATAATACATTTCTTCACACTTTTGTTTTCAAAAGGTTACACTATATATTTCACATTCTTAAAATTGATTTTTTTTTTTATAAACTTTACCCTTACAATATACACAATTATATATAAAATGTCATTACTTTTGGATTCACACATACACACAAGTCAATTTATTTATTTACTTAATAGATAAAAATTTACAAAATTATTTCTCAAAACTTTAGTAATTATTACTCCCTCCGTCCAATTTTATTATGTCCATTCCTTTTTTGGAAACAATACTATTCGTACTACTTTATCTTCATCCTTCTATCATCACTTATTTACACACTTTGCCATTCACTTTATTCATAAACAATCACTTTATTTACAAATGGACCCCACTACACCCCACCATATCCTCAACTTATCTACTTTATTAATAAACTAATCAATATTCATTAAAACCCGTGCCCGAAGAAGTGGGCATAATAAAATTGGACGGAGGAAGTACATTTTTTAAAAAAGTGTACCCACTTATGAAATTTATTTTCCCGATGGCCATGGTTGTACACACACTCTTTCTCTATCACGGAAAGGTATACGAACGATCACGAAAGATGCAAAAAAAAAAAAAAAGGGCAGATGTATTTTGAGATTTTTTTCCGGACTGAAAGTGTGTGTGGTATCTAGTGTTTAAATAAAGACAGAAATGTTGCATAGAATGTTGAGACAAATAGTGCAACACTGACTCTAACAGAATAAGATTGAAGTAAACACACAGCGAAAGACTAAAACACTAAAACAAGAAGAACACAATGAAAATACTTTTTAACATAGATTTTATTAATAACAAAATCTATGCTAAGCCTTACGGCGAAACATTTAACTTGTAAGTACAAAAATGTCGTGTTAAAGACCTAATCTGTAAAAAGACTTAAGTGTAAAATATTGTCTAAATACTAATCCTATCTATGATTCACTCTCAATAGATATAAGACTAGAACGAGGTACACTAGAAGTTTGTACACTTCAACATACTCTAAAAGATACAACTACTGACCATAACTCCTATCAGGGTTGAACGCTCAGAGTAGGATGTTACTTGAATAGTGCATACTGAATTATGAAAGTCTCCTTCGGTATTTATAGATGGACAGCCGAGTTCTAGAGTCTTTCATGTAGGATCCTAATTTTTAGGATCTTAACTCCCATGATCTCTCTAGATCATTTTTCAAGGTTCCAGGTCGTTCTAAGGTGTTTCCAAGCACTACTAGCACTTCTAACACGTTCTCCTTGATTTTGGAATCTTCTAGGTTCCAGACTCTTGTAGAAGCTTCTAGATCGCCACCTGAAATGTGATCGCATTTAGCTCAACATTTAATGTTACATTTCAGAAAAGACTTAGAATAAATCACGGAAGGTTAAATTAAGATGTTGTTGATAATGTTAAGGCATTTAAGAGATAACAACATCTACACTGACAAATTAACATTTTCTGAAAAAAAATCTCGGACAAAGTTCATGTTTCATTTTTTCTTTCAAACCGTTAAGCTTTTTCGAACACTATGTTATGTGCTAAATCAATGAATCAACAAGGACTTCACATTTGATTGTAATGTAGTCTCTTTGGTTAAGGTAGAGAATATTTAGATAAGTGACTCGTAAACTAGTGAAGCAAGAGGAAAGTTGCAATTGATCAAGTTGCATCTCAAAGTTCTCCATCTCCCACAATTTACTTGCTCATTTTCCTTTTAAGCTCATTCTTCACCACCAAAATTTTTTGAACTCTTTTGAACTTGAAGCTCTACCAAATGCTTGTACACAAGAGAGTTTTCTTTTTCATTTTTTTTTCTTTTCAACCCACTCTTTTTCATGTACAACTCACGATTCATCTTTTCACTTTTTTTTCTTTTTATTCTCAAATCAAACTCATCCACCAAATTCACATTTCACCTCAATCCAACCACATTTTTCAACATTCAAGCTCCACTAGTTCATAGGAAAATTAGGCTCATAAAAGATGGACAAATGGGCTAAATATATAGGTTGCCAAAGAATATAAGTCAATAGGCTCAAAGTGGCTAACTACGGAAAAATTTCATTTGGTGTGGAAAATTTGGCCAAGTGACTATTCAAAACAATCACTGAAAGTGTATGGTATATAGTGTTTAAGTAAAGACAAAATAATGTTACACTAAATGGTGTGACAAATAGTGCAACACTGACTCTAACAGAATATAAAGAATGTAAAGACACACATCAGAATACTAAAACACTAAAACAAGAAGAACACAATGTAAATACTTTTTAACATAAAATTTTATTAATAATAAAATCTATGCTAGCCTTACGGCGAAACACTTAACTTGTAAGTACAAAATGTCGTGTGAAATGTTACAACAATAACTCTCACAAACCGAAACTACAATTGAGGCAGGTGCCTGAATCTGAAAAAATACTTAAGTGTAAAACACTGTCCAAATATTGATCCTATCTATGATTACACTCTCAATAGATCAAAGACTAGTTTCGAGCTACACTAGAAGTTGGTATACTTCGGCACAATCTAAAAGATATAGTTACTGGCCATAACTCCTAACAGGGATGAACACTCAGACTAGGATGTTAATCGAATAGCACATGCTGAATTATGCATGCCTCTTTCGGTATTTATAGATAAAATAACGAGTTCTAGAGACTTCCATATGAGATCCTACTTTTTAGGATCTTAATTCCCATGATCTCTCTAAATCCTTCTTCAAGGTTCCAGGTCGTTCTAACATGCTCCAGGCCGTTCTAGCATGTCCTCCTTGGTTCTGGAATATCTTCCAGGTTCCAGTCCCTTATAGAAGCTTCTAGATCGTTCCTTAATGTGATAACATTTAACTCAACATTTAATGTAGCATTTCAGAAAAGACTTAGAAAAAATCACGGAAGGTCAAATTAAGATGTTGTTGATAATGTTAAGGCATTTAAGAGTTAACAACATCTACAATCTCCCCCAATTTGACCTTTCGACTACAACACACTTGGTGCACAAATATTTCTATACATACTTCAGTATTATGTATTTAGGTGAGGTGAACATCTACACTAAATACTAGTCAAGACAATACCTGTTGTAACCGTTAGATCAAATTGAATGAAGACCAAGAATAATTTCACTAAGATCTGTGCCATAAGATCAAAGCAATCTTGTTCAAAACAAAATAAGCATAAACAATATACTTATTTACACAACAATTAAACTTACAAAAATCTTAAGTTTAATCAGAGCATGTGAGTGCTTAGATTATCCTTAAAACTCAAGTACTTAATGACTAAAAAAAAAAATCAGAGCATAAGAAAAAATAAAAAATAAAAAAAGCAAACAGAGTAAAAAAAAAAAAAAAACTAACTAAGATCAAATCCTCATGCCGTAAGCAAACAAAATTAATTCTTTGAGGCAAATAATTTTAAGCCGCTTATAGCAGTAAGCCAAATAAGAGTGAATTTTTAAGACAAACATGTTTAAGCAAATTGGATACATCTCAGAGTTAGGGAAAAATAAAAAAAATACATAACAAACATATTTATCATGCAGTAAACATATAATGATAAAGGAAAACAATTTAAGCATAGAAGCAGTAATCAATTATCATTAATGTAAACAAATTGAGCAAGTTGAATAAAAACAACCTATCAACTAGAAATATAAATATTTTATCAGAATAAAAATAGAATTAACTTAAACATAATCAAATTTAACAAATACAAAGGTAACACTGAAAAATGGCATGATTTGTTATGGGAATAACAACAGCATCAAGTTCGTGCACATGTGCCATTCAGAATTCAGCACCCCCTGTCTTGCAACATATGTTCATCACATGAGATCACCATACAATGTCTCCATATCAGTAGCATCATCATCATCATAATCATCATCAGCCTCTTGAACAAAGCAAGTAGTTGCAAAGTGTGCAACAACATCAGTCACTTGGGCATCTACTCCAGCATCAGGTCCTCCACTAGGTACTGTAACTCCTTCATCATTCAACTCTTCAATCACCACATTAGATGGTGGTGGTACTCCCCCTGTTATAGAGGAAAACATTCCGGTCCATCTATCCTTCAGGAACTGGAGTTCTGCAATGGATTCCTACAAGTGGTGTAGCTGTAACATAATAAAAGCTCGTGTAACAGAAACAATTCCAGAAATGTTGACACCAATGTTCTCAACATTTGGTGTTAAATTCCTCTGTTTCGGCCTAGATGGTCCTGGTTGATCAGAAGTGGATAGTCTGTGCTGATGTTCAATACCAGGAGCTGTCAAAGGCATATCAATAACTCTATCCCTAGTGAGTAAAGTAGGAGCAATAGTCAACAAAGGTACTCTCCCCCTCAACACATCTATCTTCTTAGCAACAAAACCATGATGCTTCAAGTACTTTGAAATCAGAACAAGATAGGGCAGATTACCTTTTCCAGACAATTTCCCAGTGAATCTCATCATATGGTGAAAAATAGTAAAGCCTAAATTGAGCTTCTTAAGTACAGAGATCCTATACATAAGAACAGATTGATCTTTTGTAATCTTGGTAGTAGGGATCCAATTGTAAACAATCAGTTTATATAAAACTAAGTGCAAGGAGATAAGATCTTTGGCTAACATCTTCCTAGTCCACTTAACCTTCCTACCACCAGTTATAACAGCAATTACCACATCCATATTAGGTTCCTCATCTTCCTCAACATTGGTAATATGCAAAAACTCATTAATTAACCTAGAAGTAAAAGGCACACCCCCCCTAAAGTTTATAGTTCCATACCACCTAGAATTTCTCCTACCCGTACTCTTTTTCATGCACGCATAAAATTCATAGGCCCAATTGATTAAAAACGATTCACCAAAAGTCACAGCATTCAACAAGTTTCTTTCTTCTAAAAATATAACCATGCCTTTGCTCTTAAAATCAGGCATATTTATCCTCTTTTCAATCAACAATTTTCTCTTAGAATAGATAGCCAACCTAATCTCTAAAGTGTCAGAGGGATCAAGAATACCTTCATCATCAGAAGCAATGTCCTCACCATGATCAGAACCATCATCCTTAGAGCTCTTTGCAGAGCTTTCTGCATCAGAAGAGCTATCATCTCCACTGCCACCATCCTCAGGTTCTGGTGTGACATCTTTTGCATCGGCAAACTACTCAGCATTCTTCCTCAGAGATTTTTGAATATCTCTCAGGCACATCTCCAATTCAGAATCAGAATCTGATTTACTTGGTTCTGCATCAGGGACAACTTTAGCTTTTCCTTTGCCCTTGAGATCAGCCTTGTTTTTGGGTTTTTCAACCACAACAATAACATCTTCTTCTTCAGACTCAGAGAAAACTTGGATGGGTTCCTCAGCAACACTTCCACCTTTCTTCTTCTTCCTCAAGGAATCTTAATAGTCTACACGGGTAAAGACTCTTCCAGACCTCCTCCTTTGAATTGGACTCCCTTTTCTTTTCTCAGCCTTCTTCTTAAAAGAAATAGGGGCAGAATCATCAGAGGCAGAGAGTGAATAAACTGCCTTACTATCATCAGAAGCAGGGACTTCTTCCATCTTAACATCCTCAGAATGGGATGCATAAACATTATCCTCAGCAACAACCTCAACATTCTCAGTGTTCGAGACATGAGTCTCTTTTTCAGCAGTAGAGTCTGGTGATTTGGGAGTTTCTGATGTAGCGGTAGTTTGAGCGGTTTGGGCAGTAAGATAGCTTGAAATGTCTACAGAAATGTCACCAAAAGTCATCAAGGGAAGATGGTCAGTGGTTCGCAGGGTGTTGGAGACATCTGCCACAACTTTGTTCAACAGCTCCAAGGTCGGATTCAGTGGAATGTGGGTAGTTGGTATGGATTTGCATGTTGGATAGGAGCGGTTTGGGGGTGTTGATGGAGTTGTGTGGACATTTGATTCAACATTTGGAGAAATTTGTTGTTGGGAAGCCATTGCAGCTAGTGTTTCGAGTGGGTTCGTGAGAGAGGGAGATGAAGCTTTCAAATCAGAGAGAGTTGGAGGTGAGTTTGAATTGTTTCTTCCAGCCATTTAAAAGGGACGGTTGGAATATCAAGGTAAGAGATGGAAATATGCACACAATAATTTGAGAGATACACGACCAAAAATAATTCTGCAATCTAATACTCAACAAACTCAAGAAAATCACAAATAGCAAGTAAATAAATCTTATGGTTGATATTTATAGAGAGCATATCGTGTAGCTAGAGGTTAATAAAATCTGATATAATTTTCTAGAATTATTCGATAATGCTCCACATAATTAGCCACAAAGTAGATCATGGGTAACTTAGTGGGTAAAATCCATTTAATTAATTAATTAAGAACATTCCAGAAATTAAATCCCGCATAATCTGAAAAATAAGAATGTGGGTCAGTAATTGATTAAATAAATAAAAAAAAATTTAATAAATAATTAAATAATTACAACTCTTAAAAATAAATTCGAATCAGGTAATGTTGTGCTCAAAACTGTTACATACACCTCAACGCGGTTTTTACATGAATTTTCTTTATTTGTGTTGCACCATATTTTTTTTTTCTTTTTGTGTTATAGCATTTAATTTGTATTGATCCATTTTTCATATAGAGTACATCGTACTAGCGAACTATGTGCCCCATACTTACTTAATTGATTGCAAACCTTTTAATTTTTTTACCAAAAAATCACATTTTGAAAAGAAGACATTGTAGTAGTGAACTCCGTGCTCCATACTTACTTAGTGATTTAGTATATATTTTAGTAGGCTAATCATATTTTATTTTTATGCATTTGAGAGGTGAAAGACATGTTTATTTTTGCACTCCAAAATTCTTAGATTCAAAAATATTTTACAAAGGAATTATTTAACTAAGTAAGAAATAAATTCAACTTATAAAATTTATACAACCCATGATGTTGTCCCAAATGCTAACGCATTTGTGACAACATCCATCCAGGATTTTTCAGATAGTGCACATGCGAAGAGATTTCCTCAACGATGAGAATCTCTCATGGTCTAAAGTCTTAGTAAAAATATTAGCATTTTATTTTTCAGTAGGAACATACTCAAACTTAACAATATTCTTCTCTACTAAATCTCTCATAAAATGATGTCTTATGCTAATGTACTTTGTTAGTGAGTGTTGTACAGGATTTTTAGAAATGTTAATGGCACTAGTATTATCACAAAAAAATGTAAGTATATCATTCTCAATACCATAGTCATAGAACATCTTACTAAACCACAAGAGTTGTGTGCAACAACTTCCTGCACCTATGTATTCTAACTTAGTTGTGGATTGTGAAACACAATTCTATTTCTTGTTGTGCCATGATACAAGATTGTTCCCCATGTAGAAACATTCTCCACTCGTACTCTTTCTATCATCTATATCTCTAGCCCAATCAGCATCACTGTAACCTATCAAAATGTTGTTGGTGTCTTTAGTATACCAAATCCCTAGGTCACTTGTACCTGAAACATACTTGATTATCCTTTTCACTGCATTCAGGTGAGATTCATTTGGATTTTGCTTGGTACCTAGCACAAACACACATACTATACATAATATCACGTCTACTAGAGGTTAAATAAAGCAAACTACCTATCATGGATCTATACAATGTTGGATCAACATCCTTTCCAACATTGTCTTTGCAAAGTTTCAAAGTAGATCCCATAGGAGTTTTCATACCTTTTGAACTATCAAGACCAAACCTTTTAACCAAGTTCTTAACATACTTACCTTGAGAGGAGAAAATACCATCCTTATATTGCTTGATTTGAAGTAGACCATACAAAGCTTTCTTAAGTTTATACACATGATCAGGGTATTGTGGATCTTCAAAACCTTTAAGTTGTTCAACATATGGTTCTTCATTTAGAAAAGCAGCTTTTACATCCATTTGGTGAAGTTTAATGTCAATAAAATATGCAATTGCTAGCATCAATCTAATAGATTCTATCCTAGCAACAGGTGCAAAAGTTTCATCAAAATCAACACCTTCGACTTGGGTGTAACCTTGTGCAACTAACCTAGCTTTGTTCCTAACAATGTTTCCAGACTTATCAGATTTATTCTTAAAAATCCACTTTGTTCCAATGACATTAGTATGACTAGGTCTTGGAACTAGTATCCATACGTCATTTCTTTCAAACTGATTAAGTTCCTTATGCATAACATTAATCTAATTTTCATCAGTTAATGCTTCATTAACATTTTTAGGTTCAATATCAGAATAGTAGCACTCTGCATTCACAACATTGCAAATAGAAGACATGCATATTGTTCTTACCACATCTAACTTATTTGATCTTACTTTTCCTATTGTTTGCACTCCAAATGTAACATCACCTATGATCTGTTCAGATGGATGACTCTTGCCTATTCTTGAAGAAGGATTTCTTTTGGGAACATACTGATCATTCTGTGAATTTTCACCTAAATGTTCTATCGATGTTGCTCCAGATGTGTTAGCATTTGGTGCAACATTTTCAAACTTCAGTGTATTCTCAGAATTGTTAGTCACATGTGATACATCTTCTTTATCTTTGTCATTTGTAAGACCCCTTTATCATCATTAAACACAACATTAACAGATTCTTTAACAGTGTTAGTCCTAAGGTTATAAACTCTATAAGCTTTACTATTTCTATAATAGCCCCAAAAGAAACTTTTATCACATTTAGAATCAAACTTATGAAGTTGGTCCCTATCATTCAAAACATAACACACACAATTAAATACATGAAAATACTTCACATTTGGTTTTCTAATGTTCAAAATTTCATAAGGTGTTTGAGTAGTGCTAGATCTAAAAGAGACTCTATTATAATATGGCATGCAGTATTCAATGCTTCAGCCCAAAGTCTTTTAGGAAGACTTTTAGATAAAAACATAACTCTTGTCATTTCTTGTAAAGGTCTATTCTTTCTTTCAGCAATTCCATTATGTTGTGAAGTTTTAGGAAATTAATATTCTTGCAAGATACCTTTTTTTCACAAAAATAATTAAACATGCTATTTTCAAATTTCCAACCATGATCAGTTCTAATATGTCCAACTTTCATGTTAAACACATATTTGAACCTTTTATAGAGAACTTTAAATGCAGAAAATGTTTAAGATTTATCTCTTAAAAACTCAATCCAGGTATATCTAGAAAAATCATCTACCACAACTAAAAAATATATTTTGCCTCCAATGCTTTCAGTTTCCATAGGACCCATCAAATCCATGTGAAATAATTCAAAACATCGATGTGTAGAACAATGTGACAACATTTTATACGACATTCTTACCTGCTTACCTTTTTGGCATGGTCCACATACAATGGTACTCTGAAACTTCAGTTTTGGTAATCCTTTTACTGCATCTATTTTGATTAGTTTCTTCATTGCCCTGTAATTTGCATGACCTAATCTTTGATGCCATAAGACATTTTCATCATGTTTTGACAGATTACACAGATTTGTTCCAATAAGATAACAATTATTTGCTGACCTAGTACTAGTCATTAAACAATCTTCATCTTCATCAATAACATAACATGATTATTTATCAAATTTTACATGCAAATTATCATCACAAAGTTGACTAATACTAATCAAATTAGCAAGTAAGCCATCAACATGCAAAACATTTTTAAGCTTACGAAAACCTTTAACATTCAAAGCTCCTTTTCCTATAATCTTTCATTTTGATCCACCACCATATATAACATTACCACCATTCAAGGTCACATAATCAGATAAATAGTCTATTTGTACTGTCATATTGATAGTATAAAATAACTTGTGGATTTGACATTAATTTAGATTTCCACTGATTCAGGAATTAAGAGATTTGATCTTCTTTATATCCCTTTAATTTAGGGATTACAATCTCATGTTGTACAGAATCGTGTCTTGCACATTGTATATATTAATCCTTGTACACATTATTCAATTGAATGAAAAACATATTATTTTACATTAATATGGTATCAGACTAATCTTTAACAAGAAATTCTAAATTTTCTTACGTCTTTTTTCTTCCGCCTCTTTCTGCTCTTATCATTCTCTCTTCTCCCTTTTGCCATGGCACCTGCTAATGATAAATCAGACAGAATGATGATATTCTTCCCTTCAACACCCACACACACATGCTTCTTCCGTCTCTCTCCTACTCACACGTTGCTACCCCAACAACCCACCTTGCCGAGGCTTTCCAAGCCGCCTACTCCCTCTCCGAGGCTCCCTCTTCGAACTGGTTTCTGGACATATGAGCCTAAGTCCATATGACTTCGTCTCCGCCTTTTCTCGACTCCTCATCCCCATATACAGGTTTGGATTCGGTTATTGTGGGTAATGGCGCTGTTTTACATATTTCTCATATTGGTTCTATTTCTTTTCCTAACTCTATTTCTCTATCTAACATTTTAGTTGTTCTAGATCTCACCAAAAATCTTATTTATGTGAGTCAATTAACCTCAGATTTGCCTATTATTGTTAATTTTACTAATGACTCTTTCTTGATTCAGCATCGGGAAACTTTGAAAATCCTAGCTCAAGGAACCCGTAGTTATGGCCTTTATATTTTGAAGTCTTCTTCTGTGGCTTTACTTGCAAATAAATTACCTAAGGCCTCATTTGAATTGTGGCATTCGAGACTTGGACACATTCCATTTGCTGTTATTTCCTTATTGCAAAAACTTGGATGTATTTCAGTCAATGCTTTATTACCAAAGCCTATACTATGTCGCTTATGTGAAAAAGCAAAGAGTAAACGGTTGCCTTTTGTTTTAGATCATAAGCGTGCATCTTTTGTTTTGGATGTTATTCACCGTGACTTGTGGGGTCTAGCCCCAACTGTTTCTATTTTCGGCTATCGTTATTATATGATCATTGTCGATGACTTCTCTCGATTTACATGGTTTTACCCTTTGCGCCAAAAATCAGATTTTTACGATATATTGCTTCAGTTTAGTGCTTTTGTCTGTAATCAGTTTTATTGTGATATTAAAACGTTTCACAGTGATGGTGGTAGGTAGTTTACCAATAATAAAGTACAATTATTTTTTCATGAACACGACATTCGTCACATTCTTTCATGTCCACACACTTCGGCCCAAAATGGTCGTATGGAGCGCAAACATCGACACATAACTGAAACAGGTTTGGCTATGATTTTTCATTCGAACACACCAATAAAAATTTGGGTTGAAGCATTTAGTAGTGCTATTTACACTATAAATCGCTTGCCCACAAGGGTGCTTGATGGAAAATCACCATATGAACTTTTATTTCACACCACCCCAAATTTTGCCAATTTTCATCATTTTGGTTGTCGGGTATTCCCATGTCTCCGTGATTACACATCTAATAAATTTGATCCCCGTAGTACTGCTTGCATTTTTCAATTCGGAAACAGGCAAGACGGGAGATTTTTTGAACCTTGTCCGGAGGTGCCTCTCCCTGCGTTGCTAGTCTCCTCGCCATGCTCATTGTGCCCCTCTGATGGCCCTCCTTCTATCCATGTTGCTCATGTGCAACCTCCCACTACACCGCCTCCGCCCACTGTTTCGACTCCACCACCGCCGAGCCATCCAATGCAAACGCGAGCGGGATCAGGCATATTTAAACCGAAGCATATCCCGAATTATGCCCGCACCACTCTATTTAACGCTCTCACTGTTGTTAATTATCCCCGTGGCATAAAGTCTGCTTTGAAATGTCCAGAGTGGGTTGCTACTATGCACGAAGAGTTAAGTGCCTTATCTCAAAATATAACTTGGGATCTTGTTACGCGTCCCTTAAATACTAATGTTGTGGGCTCCAAATGGGTGTTTCGTACCAAGTTTCTTGCAGAAGGTTCCATCGATCGTCACAAGGCTCGTCTGGTTGCTCAGGGCTACACTCAACTTCCCGGGTTTGATTTTTCTCACATGTTTAGCCCTGTTGTTCGAGCATCCACGGTCCGGACTATATTGTCACTTGTTGTGTTGAACAATTGACCTCTCCATCAACTAGATGTCAAGAATGCTTTCCTTAATGGGGTCCTTCAAAAGCCGGTGTTTATGGAGCAGCCACCCGGTTTCATTGATACTCATTTCCCAAATCATGTTTGTCGCCTTAGGAAGGCCCTATACGACCTCAAGCAGTCCCCTCGTGTTTGGTTTCAACGACTAAGTGATTTCTTGTTGAGCATTGGTTTTATTTGTAGTCGCTCGAATTCCTCTCTTTTTATATTCTTTCGTTATTCTTCCATTATTTACGTATTAGTCTATGTTGATGACTTTATCTTGACAAGTAACTCTCCTGTCGTGCTCTCTTCTTTTATTGATCGCCTTGGTCAAGAGTTTTCTATTAAAGATATGGGGAAGCTAAGCTATTTCTTGAGCTTGGAGGTGACTTACACACCCTCCGACATATTTTTGAACCAGGCCAAATATGCTCAAGACATTCTGCAGCGAGCTAGCCTTGAGGACTCCAAACCGGTCTCTACTCCGTTGGTTCCGGGTTGTCAATTATCCTCCAATGGTCCTCTATTTCATGATCCGACTATTTATCGTTCTTTGGTTGGGGCCTTGCAATATTTGACTGTCACTCGCCCATATTTATCCTTTGCTGTTAATCTTGTCAGTTAGCATTTGTAGCATCCTACAAACGATCACTTTCAGGCTGTTAAGCGCATTATTCGCTACGTGAAATCTACTCCATCTTTTGGCCTCTCCTTTACTCGTGGCTCTCTGCCCTCTCTAACGGCTTATTCTGATGCTGATTGGGCTCGTTGTATTGAGACACGACGCTCAACCTATGGTTACTTAATTTTTCTTCGTGGGAATCTTGTCTGTTGGAGTGCTCATAAGCAATCTACCATCTCTCGCTCCAGTTGTGAATCCGAGTATTGTGCCATGGCCAATGCGGCTTCAGAAATTGTTTATGTGCTCAATCTCCTTCGTGAGCTTCAGGTCACCATTCCTCTCCCACCGATCCTATACTCGGACAATAATAGTGTCATCTTTCTTAGTCAAAATCCAAGTTCTCACAAACGGGCCAAGCATATAGATCTTGACTACCACTTTATTCGTGAGCTTGTCTCCTCCGGGCGCCTCGATACCCAGTTTGTTGCCTACGATTTACAACTGACGAACATTTTCACGAAAGGTCTCTCTCGTCCACTTTTTGAGCTCTTTCAGAGCAAACTTCAAGTTGGTTCACATCCCACGTCTCGCTTGAGGGGGGATGATAGTATAAAATAACTTGTGGATTTGGCATTAATTTAGATTTCCACTAATTTAGGAATTAAGAGATTTGGTCTTCTTTGTATCCCTTTAATTTAGGGATTACAATCTCATATTGCATAGAATCGTGCCTTGCACATTGTATATATTAATCCCTGTACACATGATTCAATTGAATGAAAAACATATTATTTTACATTAATACATATGTTTAGAACAACCACTATCAAAATACCATAGACCAGGTAAACATGCTTTTAAGGAGGTGTGAACAACATTACAGGTAACATTTGAATTTCTAGCAGATCGTAGAAAATGTTTCTTAGGATGTGAAGACATTTTCGGTAACATTAACTCACTTCTCAGATCTTTAATAATTTTTCTGCAGAAATGACGAATATGATCATATTTAAGACAATAATGACAAATATACTTCCTTTTGACCTTGTGACAATCTGTTTGTGCCGATGTTACATCAGATGTGTTAACATTTGCTTTCACAAATTTCATAGGTTTTCCAAAATTTTCAGAAATAGAAGCAGTTTCACCATCATAACCTATACCATGATTATTAGACTTACTAACAACTATAACATTATTCACATCAGAAACACTCTTAGAAATTTTCTAAAGCTTAAAGTAGAGGTGATCAATTTCTCTTTTACAAAATTCAAGATCTCTTCTGGTAAGTATGACTTCTAGTTTGGTGATTGTGTCTTTCAGATTCTCATTCTCTTTGTTCAAAGAATTAAGAGTGAGTTTCTGAGAGTTCCAATCATCTAACACTTTCTGATATGTTGGGTCATCAATCTTTTTTCCTACATCATCAACAAAACCATTAAAACAGTTCAAATGTGGGTGACTCTGTTTTGATGTTACTGCATTGTTAAGACATTAGGTGCAACATCAGAATCTGTATCATCCAGATCATCATCTAAAAGGAATCACCATAGTCAATTATAGTATAAAAAACACGTTCAATTTCGTTTGACTCAACAAGATCATCATCTGATTCATCACTTAAGGTAGCACTGAAATTCAGTTTTTGCTTCAGTCTGGTATTAACACATTCATTTGCATAATAGCCATATCCAGAAATGCATTGAACTGATTTTCTAAATTTAGGGTCATTCCTTGGTTTACCTTCACTTTTCGATGGTCTCGGTGTGAATTGATTCTTTTTCCTTTCTGGTTGAGGTGTTGATGTGTTGATTTGAATATTAGGGTGAATGTTTCCTTTAGATTTGTGCACAAACTTCTTAAGAAATTCATTAAAATGCTTTGTGAGTAAGGCAATGTTGTCAGAATTGTTAAGACATTCATCGATCACATCATCATCTGAATCAACCTCAGTGATAATAGGCCGAATTTCAGACTTGTGTGATGTTTCTCCTTTAAAAAAATCACTTTTTTATCATCCTTAGTTTCATAAATTTGATTAGTGTTCATTTCATAAGTTCTAAGAATACTCACTAATTCATTTTGACTTAACGGATCAGTGTCTTTTGCCTCTTCAATAACACAAATTTTAGCATTAAATCTTTTAGGAACTGATCCTAATATCTTATGTACTACTCTTACATTAGAAATAAGATCACTAAGATAATGTGATTCATTGATTATCTCACTTAACCTTTCATTGTTGGATGAAATAGTTTCATCTTCCTTCATTCGAAGATTTTCAAACTTTGTCCCCAACATTTGAAGCTTTGTCCTTCGAAAACTGTCTGAACCTTCACAATGCTCTTGCAACCTGTCCCATGCATCTTTAGAAGTAGAATAGTTAGATATAATTTTAAACATTGAAACATCAATAGAGGTAAAAATAGCCTTCTTATTCTTATAATCATTATATAAGCGTTTGTACTTACCATGCTGAGTGCTTAGCTTATCAAATCTTTACATCATCAATGCCATTTGTTCCTTTAGGATAAGATCCGATGATAAATGCCATCCTCTCTCACACTAGTAGCATTGCCTGAACAACTAGACTCTCTTGCGGCCACTGAAGCTTTGAAAGAAACAACTTTAGAAGAAGAGGTGGAAGGGATATGTTCTTCCCTATCTAACAGATCTTTATGTTCAAGATCAAATTCATAAGCCTTAAAATGTTGAATAAGAGTTTGAACATGACATTCTTTTAGATCTTGGGTATCATTGGTCACTATGACCTTCATACGCCATCTGCGAGTTAGTGAACTTAAAATCTTTAAATTTATCTCTCTTTTAGTGTACATTTTACCAAGACTCTCAATTTCATTGATAATCTTAGTAAATTTAGCATCCAGCTGATCAATGGTGTCACCATCCTGCATTTTAAAAGTTTCAAATCTTTGAACACCTGTAGCAAACTTGTTCTCTTTGATTTGCTTTGTGCCTTCACACATAATAGCAAGAGTATCCCACATTTCTTTAATAGATTTGCATTTAATAACTTTTCCCATATAATCATTAGAAAGAGTAGTGAGAATGATATTCTTAGCTATTCTGTCGAGGTTATTTTACTTCATCTCATTGGATGTAAGACCAGCTCTGGTCTTTGGAACTAGCTGACCAACAGGAATGACAACATTCTCTGTGGTTGTATTAGGAGCCATTATGACGATTGGGCCATCAGTGATCACATCCCACATGAGGTCGTGGATCTGACTGAAGTGTGCTTCCATGCGCACCTTCCAGTAATCATAACCTTCAACAGAGAACTTAAGCAGATGCCCCGTGTTAGTATCCATAGTCATAATTTTATGAAAAGTATAAGATTTTTAAAAACGGATTTGTTCAAGTGAACTACAAGGACTTTTCCTTAAAGTCTAGGATCTCAAACACAATGCCTCGTTAGAACCACTGCTCTAATACCACTTGTTGGTCCCTATAAACGAGTACGTATGTTGGACAAAGTCTAGACGGAGTGGGGTGAATAGACTTTGTTACTTTAAAACTTTTTGTGAAGATCAGATGAGACAAAAGATTAGTTATATACTTTGTCGTCTAATGCAGATAATATGATCTGATCGAGTGTGAGTGTAGAACAACAAGGATAGAAAACTAACCTATTGATTGCTTGTTGGCAGACCAGTTGGACAACTATCTACTCAGTTGTTAGTGCGGAATAGTGTATGCCCTAAATATAGATTCGTGAGTTGAATGAAAACCTTTTAATAAATAATGACCTTGATAGAAAATAATGACTGTATCAGCTGACTTGATACCGACTGATTATGGAAATTATACTTGTGAATTTTCTACTCTTTTAAAAACGTATGTATATGAAATATATGCAATGATAAGCAGATGATAAAAAAAAGCAATAAAAGAACATAAGATTTATAGTGGTTCGGACTCCTCGTTCTACGTTCACTCTCACAGTTCCAAATGTGATATTAATTCCTTAAAAATGAGTCGTTGCTACTTTATAGTCCCAAGAGAAGACTTTGACCTCGATACACCACCTGAGTGCAATTGGGTCTACTTGTTATCGTGAGAACAAGTACTCTTACAAAGCTGGTCGAAAATCAAACTTGACTTCTAAAAGAAAGTATGGTTTGAGTTTTCTAAATGTACCAACTAGTGTGATGAACAAAGAGGTTCAATCAATACTTTTCTAAGCTTAAGATAGGTATATGGAATACGGGCTTAGATGTAGGAAACTTAGAGTTATTGGATACAAAGATGAAATACTAGCTCTAAAGGATTCAGATAACTTGAATGATGAACTTGCTCGGTTGATAGTGGGTTCTTGCGTGGAGTTTCCATAAGTTGTTGCATGAACAATTTCTTGTTATTGGTCCCTGAACGAGTAGTGAATGAGATTAAAGTCTAGAGGGGAGGGGTGAATAGACTTTAAAACTTTTTCGAGTAAAGAGTTATAACTTGTTTGCATCACTAAGTCAGCTGGACTACAAGTCTGCTGGTCCAGCTCACTTCAAGTGATCTGATAGAGTTATGTATGCGGAAAGGTGTAGGCCCTTATTATTTAGACTTGTTCACTTATCTGTGAAAAACTTTAATTAATTCTTATACAAGATACTCGACTGATTTGGTATCAGCTGGTTTGAAAGCTTAATGGCCTCTTTTTGAAATTACTTGTAAAGCACAGTATGCAATGAAGATAAGAATATATTAAATGACTGAAAGTAAAGTGCAGATAAGTTAATTAACACCGTAGTTTATAGTGGTTCGGATTGCAGGTCCTACGTCCACTCTTACGAATCGATCGTGATGTTAATCCCTTAAATTCTCCAAATTCACAGGGGTTTGTCCTTTATAGTCCCAAGAGAAGGACTTTGAGATCTGAGCAGTTCCAAACTGCTGCGGTCTCCACAAGTGATTGGTGAGCACTTGCACTCTTACAACGAATCAAAAACTTAACCTTATGGTGTAGGGTTTTGGGGTTTTTTGATAGGATCCAACTAATAGTTCAAGCAGATAGATATGCTTAACCACTATGCCTAAATCAAAGCGTATACAAAGATAATTTGGATTCAGGTTCTTGTTGGATGAGGAAAACTTAAGAGCTAAGGTTATTCTATGATTAATAGGCTCTCAAGAACTCTTAGTAAATGTAGTTATCTCTTGCTTGCTTGAGATTAACTTTTGGAGTTCTTGTGTAGTATTTATGTACTTGTGTTTTCCTCTCATCTTGTATTTATAGGCATAGATTAGGACAGGCTAGCCGTTGGAGTTGACTAGCCGTTTGCAAATCTTTCCTTGTTGATGATGATTCCTTGATTCCATGATGATTGATCTTGATTGCTTCAATACTGGAATCTTGTCAATCTTCTATATAAGGTAAGTCTCTTTTGAATTTTGAAGCTGACTAGAAATCTGTCCTTAGGCGAATTATCTTGCTTGTTAGGTATTCTTCTGATATGATCTCAGTCTTAGTCGCTTGGTGAAGTCGTCTGATCAGGTGACTTCTATCATCTGTGATCAGATGAGTAAACCTCATCTGATCTTATCGATCCTCTTCTGATGGACAACTTCTTTTTACAACAGTGTTAGCTAAGTAGGTATACAATCACCTAACTTAGCTGTTCTTCAAGGGTCTTCTAGTCTTCTGGTCTTCTTCTTCTCTTTATCTTCTGAGCTAGCGCGTGTAAGCTGGGATTGTGATATCAGCTGAGATATATACAGCTGATCTCACAAGACTAGACTAAGTAGATGGTTGATCTATACAACATCAGCAAATCCTATTACATTGGTTTATAAACTCTAAGTGTTTTGGCTATCAAAACTATTACTATTACATTAAGGATCTTGGGGTGAATCTATATCCTAACAATTTCCCCCTTTTTGATGAAGCCAAAACCTATTTTGATAAAGTTATCTATATAGCACAGATGATAAACAATTTATAAACATAAATCATCACACGAAGGCTCTGATGAAGACAATGAGTAGTTGTTTTGTAGCCAAGAGAAATAATACTTGTATATATGATTTAGATATTACAGATTGCAAGTTTTAGTTCATCCAGCTTTCTAAAGTAGTCTTCATCAGGTCTTCAGATGCGAAAGGCAAGGTACAGACGAGTTCGAATTCCTTCCATGTGCTCTATGTCTGTAATATTTTCTTCAGCTAAGATCTTCTCAAGGATCTTCTTGACTTCAGATTTGTCCACTCTTCCAGATTCCAATCTTGGAGGTTCCCATACAGGGTCTTCTGGGGGTAGAATTTTGTAGCCTACAACTTTAGTTGTCTTCAAGGCTTCTTTCCAGAGTTCTTCATCTTCAATTTCCATGAACTGAGTGAACTGAAGTAGCTCTTCTTCATGAGTCGAAAGGGGCCAAATTTTCTGACAATATGATGAGCTATCTGCCATTTCTTTTTCACAATATACCACCTAGGCAGCTCATCTTGTAGTACCAGCAAGTCCACGTAGGTACTATTACAGACATTACTGCCGTCATCCTTGTCTTTCAATGCCTTCTTTATTTTGGCAAGTTTCCTTTCGAACTTATTTTTAACTACTTTAGCATCATTTAGCTTCTTCTGTTTGAGTTCTTGAGCTTCTTGCAGTTTTCTTTTCTTCAGCTCTTGAGCCTCTTTCTCTTCTGAGGTAAGTTCTTGTGTTTCCTCAACTGCCTTTCTTTTTCTCGTGACCTTCCTAGAAGGAGTGGATTCTTCTGCAGTAGAGACTGGAGCTTGAGTTTTGTTTGTTGTGGTGACTTGATCTTTATTTTTGTCTTGGGCAACATCTTTTCCCTTTCTGTTCTTGATTCTATCCTTCAAATCTCCCAAGGTTTCAGTCAAGTCATCTTGAGCTACTACTAGCTCAGCTTGTTGAGCTGTAGACTTATCCAAGGCCTTTATCAAGATATTTTCCCCCTTTTAGCTTCAGCAAGGGCGAATGAAAAAGGCTTTATTATTTCAACACGGAGAGTCTGCTTGAGGGCCATTGCATTTACTCTGCTGACATGGTTTAGCTGGCTAATGCTATGCTCCAAAACGTCAGCATGAGATGTTGAGGCTGTCATCTTTTCAAGATGATCTGTGAGGAGAGCAAGCTTGTCTGCTGTCTGCTTCAGCTGAGTTGAAAGTATCTCATTCTCTACTGCTGCTTTCTTGAGTAAGGCTTGAGCTTGCTCAGCCCTAGATTCAGCATCATCAATTCTTGACTTGTAAACACTCTCCATTCTTGAAGTCTCATGGACATATGCTTCAGCGAACAATTTGGACCTTTCTCCTGCTTTCTTGATTTCAGCTGATAGAAACTCATCAATTTTCCCCACCAGTTCAACCCCAAATGTTTCTTCAATATCGTTGATTTGGTTTATTAGGAGTTTCCTTTGGTCTTTGACAGCTTGATCAATGTATCTAGCCAGTTGTAGACCTAGCCCTTTCTCAAAGTGTGTATCTATGGCTTCTTTCACTTGAACACACACATCAGCTCTAACATCAAGGGAAGAGCGTGAGAGAGGGTTGGTACCTGAAATTTGTCTTGATGTCATCTGAAGGGACTTGGCCTGTATTTCACAATTGCGAGCCATTTTTCCTCAGTTGTCAGATGACTTTGATCAAGAAAGGTGTTTGATAGGCTCACCAAGTGATTGAGTAATGATTTCTTTTTAATGGTTGGACGAGATATGAAATGTTCGAACTCATTTCGAGCCTTGAAGTAGGAGGGAATCTTCACCACTTCTTTCTCATCTTCTACTGTTTTAGCTATAGAAGCTGACCGATCCAAGCTTTGAAGTCCCTAAGCCACTGAGACCTGAAGTTGTGATGGCTCAGTTGATACCAATACAGGTATCTGACTGGTTGGATCGTTCGATGAAGCATTCTCATCTCCCAGCGCAGTCTCAACTGTCTTCTGCTGGGTCTAAGTTTGCTCCAAAGCTTCAGAGGCCAAGTTGTCCTATGCAACTGGAACTGTTGAATCCTCAGCAATTGGTTGCGAGGTTGAGATAGGCGTGTATCCAAGTATCCTATCAACAACTCTTGCCAGTGCGTCGTCGGACAATAGTTCAGTGAATGTCTTCACTTGAGCAGTCTCCTTTTGCTCCATTTCCCAATCAAGGAAATTTGCAAGACCTCCCATTCCTTCCATGACTTCAATGAGATCATCCACATCATCTCTTCTGAGTTCGATCCCAGTACATATTCTTAGTACTTGCTCAAATGGATTCAAACTTTCATCTATCTCTGGAAGGGAAGATTTCAGTAGCTTTGTTATCTTCATTCTTATCAGCCTTTCGCTGGTACAGATGGGATAATTAACCATGTTAAATTGGGTTTGAGACTTGGCTGATTCAGATGGGACAAACTCTTCTGGAATGAAGGATAGTTGGGTTGGTATGGCTGCTAATGGATCTGGGGTGGTTTGGATTTTGTCCTCTGTTGGGTGAAAGTTAGCAGGTGTTTGATCAACAGGGTTCATGGCTGAGATGGGTGTGATATTCTTTGGTTTGGGTAATTTTATTTTCTTGGTGAGATTGGATCTAGGTTTCTTTGCCTTCATATGAGTAGAAAGAATTGAAGGAGAAATTGGAGTAGAGGATTTAGAAGTTCTTGCCTTTTTAAGTGGAGATGCAGTAGGAGTTGCATCTGAATCTGAAGGTGATATGAGACCTGATCTGATCAGCCTCCTTCTTTGAGCTAGAGTCTGGTCATCATCATCATCTTCAATCAAAGGAGTTTTATCTTTAGTCTCCTCTTCCTGCTTCTCAGTTGACTCAGAGTCCCCTTGCTCCACATTTTCTTCCTCATCTGCCTTTTGATCGGCTGCTGCTGCCTCTGCTGCATCAGCTGCCTTCTTCTTTTTAGATCTGTATTCAGCTAGAGTTGTAACTGCTTCCTTCTTCAAATACCATTTTGTTGGGTGGAACTTCTTGGCTGGTCCCCACACAGTATCTTCATGGTGAAGTTCAGGCAAGATGATACTTAGCTTGTTAGCAACGCTAATAGTTGCAGTCACAACCCATTCTTTCCGATTGACATCTAGAGAGACCTTCCTCACCTCTAGAGCTAGTCTCTCCATGAAGAAGCCTTGCCAATCTCCATCAATCTGATCCCAGATTGCAGCCATTACCCTCACTTTTAGTGTGGAAACAACATCATGACTAAAGGTGTTCCCTAGAAGCATTTTTCATGCAATATCTAGCAGTGTTTGAAAATTTTCATCTAGGTCTGGTTTTCGAACACCTGTGGCATTTTCAGCTTTAATTCTGCCTCCAGTGAATATCTCAATATATTCTTTTTCCCTATTCATCATGTAGGTGGATATATTGATTTTTCCTTTAGGGAGTTCAAACAAATCATCAAGCAGCTCCCTTGTGATTATTACCCTATTTTCACCCACATACCCTTCAACATAAGAACCCCTAAAGACAGCTCTAGTGTAGAACTCGACTACCTCCTCCTCATACACATTGGAAGGTGCTGCCCGTAGAAAGTTATGCAATTTTAAATTTATGCATCGAAGGAGTATGTCTTTGTTACCTTCTGTATGACGACCTTTGAAATACAGAGCATTCTCTGTGAATACTTTGTGTTTCTTTGACCATTTTGCAGCATCAAGAGTTCCATTAATCTTGGTCTTCTCATCATAGATCTTAACGATTCCCATTTCGAGAGTTGAAAAATTTGTAGAAGATTGGTTCAATAGGAATATTGATAAGTTTTGAGAGCGAAGGGTAATAATGGTGTAAGGACTGTCCTTTATATAATCTCCGAGTGGAGATTGCTTTTATTGAATGGCTCAGATTAGGGTTGGGAAGTGGTGGATTCGAGGCGGGACGTTTCACTTCCAGCCCATCTAATTCAAAATGTGGCCCAATCATCTACGTGCATTAATTGCAATTGGTCCGAAAATTTTGCAATTTTAATCAATCACCCTTTTCCAAAAATAGCCGTTAACAGACCTAATTTGATAGATTTATGCAATACTCCAATCAAATTGAATCTTAACATATGTATTCAGCATATATATACAAATTCCCTATTCAACCAATAAGAATTTGAATCTAGAAGGAGTATTTATGGTATCAACTGAGTCTAAGGGTCAGGTGAGTCTTCTGATCAGCTGAGTATTCAAGTCAGCTGATTTCTTCAGACCAGCTGTCATTTTCTTCTGTAAAGCAGCTGCGTCTCCTTAGTTGTGCTTTTGATAGATATTGTTATGGTTCCCCCTTGATTATCGAGCCTTCTAAATCTTATCAAGGTGGATTCTTCATTTCGGCTAGATGACTTCTTCCTTTCAGCTGATGTGTGGTGCATTAGGTGAGTTCCTTCATCTGGTACTCTCTTGTTTGAGGAAGTCCCCCTTCTCTTTGCTTCCATTTCTTCCCTTGGAGGAGGAAGAAGTTTGGAAGAAACTTAAAGGGAGTGAGAATGAGAAAAATTGAAGAGAAGACATCATTTGAGGCTTCTTGAACATATTTCTTCAGAGAAGAAGCTCTGCTTGCAGTCTCTTCTTTTCACCTTATCTCTTAGCCCTCTTCATCTTTTTCTCTTCAATGGATACTTTATGTTGGGTGAACAAAGTATGTTGGATATCTAGATTTCATCTACTGGGCAGATCTTTCAAGCTTTCACCCATGTCTTCGGTTGAAGTACTCTATCCATTCCAGATTTTCTAGTTTCTTCATATCTGTATAAATAGTGAGTGTACGTGTGTTTATGTTTTAGATGTTTACAACAAGGGTGTTTTTATAGTGGTAGATATGAGATAGTAGAGAGGACACGACAATAAATTATGAAGTAATAGTTATGAACTTCTGAAAAAGGTAACTTTCAAGATCAAGAATAAGATTCTGATCTGAAGGTCCAGATTTAGAGATGTTCAAAATTATCCTTTGGACTTCAGAAACTATATATTGAACATATTCAGTTTAAAATCCGTATCCAATGTCTATAGTTGGTTGATTTAGGGTGGTGTATGAATCCAACCTAGATTTTACCAAAAGTGTATATATATATATATATATATATATATATATATATATATATATCAGCATTAAATACGAACTTTAAACCAAAGTAGTTAGATAACAAAAGTAATGATTTAGAACCCGATCAGCTGTGTTCTGTGAACAGATGATATAAGTCTTTTGCTCAATAGATTGTCTTCATAATTTTCTGTCTGCAGCAGCTGAGTTCCATTTCTCTTGGATGTATTTGAGCTGATCCAGCTGTGTTTCTAGCACTTTAAACTTCATTCCTGAAAGTTAGAGGCTACGTAAATCTGTTAGTACAACTGGGTTGTTTACACACCAGTTTTAGTATATCTTTAATGTATATCTTATAAAAGTAGAGTGTTCTCATCAAGGATTTTTAAGGTATCATAGATTCCCCCTAGATTGAGTAACTCTAAAGTTTTCCCTCCGCTTTATTTATCTTCATCGGGAATAACTTACCTGATGATAAGGGTGTCTATTCACCTCACCTGATAATTCCTTAGCTTGATCTAGTCTTCTGAATCCATTCAGAGTCTTTATCAGCTGATGATCACTCAACTGATTTCCTTTCTTTAGATGGATGGATCAAGAAGTCCTAGGCTGTAACATAGTTTTCTGAACCTTTCTTCAGCAAGGGGCTTAGTCAAGATATCAGCTCTTTGGATATCTGTATGGATTTTCTCCATCCTTATATCCTTCTTTTCCAAGTGATCTCTTATGAATGGTTCCTGTTATCTACATGCTTGCACCTTGTATGAAGGACTGGATTTTGAGTAATGGCTATAGCACTGCTACTATCACAAAAGATAGGAACTTCTCTTGCTACAACATTATAATCCTTTAATTGTTGGACTAGCCATAGCAGCTGACTACAACAGCTCCCAGCTGCCATATATTCAGCTTTAGTTGTGGAAGTTGCAACTGATGTCTGCTTCTTGGAGAACCATGATATCAACTTGTTTCCTAGAAATTGGCATGTACCTGATGTGGATTTCCTATCTATTCTGCATCCACCATAATCAGAATCTGAATATCCACTTAGGTCTATATTGTCATCAGCAGGGTACCAAAGTCCTAGATTGACTGTTACTTTTAGGTACTTTAGAATCTTCCTCGCTGCTTCCAGATGACTTTATTTTGGATTGGCTTGGAACCTAGCACACACACCTACAACAAAGGTTATGTCAGGTCTGCTGGCTGTGAGGTATAGTAGAGATCCAATGAGTGCTCTATATTCTGACTGATTAACTGCTTTTTCAGTCTCATCTGGTTCCATCTTGAAGAATGTCATCATTGGAATCCTTGCTGTCTTACTCTGCTGTGCATTAAATCTTTCTAGTAAACTTTTAGTGTACTTGGATTGATTTATGAAGATCCCTGCTGGACTTTGCTTTACTTGTAGTCCTAGGAAGTAGTTCATTTCACCCATCATGCTCATCTCAAACTTGCCTTGCATTAGTTTAGAGAACTTATTGCACATGTCTTCGTTGGGTGATCCAAATATGATGCCATCTATATAGATTTGCACCATCAAGATGTCATCTCCTTCTTGGATTCTGAACAGGATCCTATCCACTTTGCCTTTAGTGTATCCATTTTCAAGAAGGAACTGGGATAATGTATCATACCAAGCCCTTGGAGCTTATTTTAGTCCATAGAGCGCCTTCTTAGGTCGATATACTTGATCTCCTTTTTCAAAGCCTGGGGGCTGTTCAACATATACTTCTTCCACAAGTAAGCCATTTAGGAACACACTCTTGACATCCATCTGATACACTTTGAAACCCATATAGGATGCATAAGCTAGAAATAGCCTAATGGCTTCAAGTCTGGCAACTGGAGCAAAGGTTTCATCTAGGGATGGCAATGGGCCGGGTCGGGCCGGGTACCTAGATACCCGGACCCGACCCGTTTTAATTCGGGTCCGGGGCAGGCCGACCCGTTCAGGTCACGGGACTGGCCTGGGCAAATCGGGGCGACCCATTTTTAATTTTTTTTTTAAAAAAACTAAAAAATAATAAAAAAAAAACTAAAACATATAACATAAAATTTAGATTTGTATTGAAAATTAAATAAAATAGTATTAGAAGCATGTTTACAAATCTATTTTCATATTTATGAAGGTGAATTATTGTTATATATATTACTAAACATCAAAATATTGAAGATATATTATATTTATATGTATAATATATATAAAATATAAATATAAAAACGGGTCACGGGTGATACCCAGACCCGCCCCATTTCAATACGGGTTCGGGGCGGGGCGACCCAAATAACACGGGGCGGGGCGACCCAAATAACACGGGTCGGGGCGGGTTGAAATTGCCATCCCTAGTTTCATCATAATCAATCCCTTCTGATTGTGAATATCCCTTAGCTACCAGCCTAGCTTTGTTTCTAGTTATTACATCATTTTCATCCTTCTTGTTCTTGAAAACCCACTTTGTTCCAACTACATTGTGGTGTTTAGGACGATCTACAAGTTCCCACACTTCATTTCTTGTGAACTGGTTCAATTCTTCTTGCATGACTATGATCCAGTTGCTATCTTGCATTGCATCTTCTATGTCAACTGGTTCTGTATTGGATAAGAAGGCACACCAACAGAACATGGAAGTTTGAGGGTTTTGGGTTAATTGTCTTCTGGTTTTAACACCTGAGTCTACTCCACCTAAAATCAGATCAGATGGATGGTTAGATTTCCATGATTTCCTCACAAGTGCATTAACACCAGATGAGTTATGGTCCTCATCTGTTCTGGTGTTAACAGAAGCTTCTGGGCTGGTTTGATCTTCATCTTGGCTATCTTGAGTATTAAACAGGTCGTTCCCCCTTGCATTTGGAATTGGTGCATCTTGTCTTGGGTTGATTGTTTAGCTTGAGTTTGTGATCTAGTGACAGGTCTATGATTTTTCTCTTCTTCTGGATCTTTAGAAAAGGGTTCATCTACTTCGATAAACTCTTCTACTGATTTTTCCTTTGACTTGATCACTAGTCTTCTCATCTTGTCTGCAGCCGAATCTGCGTTATCTGTACTCTTCACACAAGTTTCATCAAATACGACATGAGGTGTTTCCTCCACAATAAGGGTTCGTTTATTGAACACTCGGAATGCTTTTCTAGTTGAGGAGTATCCTAAGAATATCCCCTCATCTGCTTTAGCATAAAAAACATTCAACTTACTTTTCCCATTATTGTGAATGAAACACTTGCAATAAAATATATGAAAGTAGGATACTCTAGGTTTCCTACCTTTACAAAGTTCATAGGGTGTTTTCTCATGTATCTTATGAATATCTGACCTATTTTGAGTATGACATGCTGTATTGATGGCTTCTGCCCATAACTTCTTGGGAGTTGAGAACTCAGCTAGTAGAGTCCTTGCAGCTTCTTTAAGGCGGTGTTTGGTTTGGGATTGGCCAATCCGGATTTGGATTGGCCCAATCCCAATCCAATCTCTCTCAATCCATATCAATCCAAATACAAATCCAAATATCAATCCACCCCTATAATACACCTATACACCTATTTTTATACAATCAAATCACTCTTTTCAACCACTCATTCTCTCTCCTAATTCCTTCTCTCTCATACTTTGATGTGACATAAAGTTATATCTACCCCTACTTCTCAATCTTTAACCAAACACAATTTATACACACAATTACTATTCATGGATTACCCAAATCCCAATCCAATCCACCACAATCCAAATCCGATCAACCACAATCCAAATCTAATCCAAATCAATCCCAAACCAAACACCACCTAAGTGTCCTAACTCTTCTTTCAGCGACACCATTTTGTTGAGGTGTTCTAGCTGCACTGGTTTCATGCTGGATGCCATTAGAAGTACAATAAACAATAATATGAAAATTTATAAATTCAGTGCCCTTGTCATTTTTTATTTTGACAATGAGTTCTCCCTTTTGTATTTGGATCCTTTTGAGCAATTAAGGGAGCTTTTGTTGAGTTTCACTCTTCTTGTATAGAAAGATGACCCAAGTGTATTTGGAGAAGTCGTCTACTACTACCAGGGTGTATTTTCTCCCAGTCATTGTCATTGGAGTAATTGGTCCAAACAAATCCATGTGAAGCAACTCTAGAACTCTGCTGGTTGATGCAGTCTTCTTGGTCTTGAAGGAGACCTTTGTTTGTTTCCCTTGTTGACATGCATCACATACCTGATCTTTACAGTAGAGTTCATTAGGCAGACCATCAACTAGAGATTCTCTTGCTAGCTTGTTCAAAGTCTTAAAGTTCAGACAAGTATCTTTAGGACAGTTGTTCCAATTTGCAAGATACATGCTCCCTTTCCTGGAGCCTATTAGAAGGGTTTGTTTAGTTCGTTTGTCACTAATCTGACATTTATCTTTAGAGAATTTTACTGGGTATCTTGTATAAAAAAATTGGGATACTGAAAGTAAATTGAACTTCAAACCTTCAACATATGATACATCATGTACCTCAATGTCACCATTCTTTAAGGTGCCATATTCTTTTGTGTTACCGTGCGCGTTATCACCAAAAAGAACTCTTGGACCTTCCTGTTCTGTATAGTTGATCAGCAAAGCTTTGGTTCCAATCATATGCTTTGAGCATCCACTATCTATGTACCAAGTTTCTCCCATTGATCCTCTTTTCGATATAGGTCCTTTCTTTCCTGCAAAAATAATTAGATCTTAGGTACCCATTTTGTTTTGGGTATTTGGGTGTTAGTAGTACCTTGGAAACCCACATGTACATTGCTCTTTTTAACAATCTTGAGCATTTGAGTTTTCTCCCATGGGCATCACAGTACCAAATCTTACCAGCTGATGCCTTGGCATGATTTGATTTGTTATTTGTGTCAGCTAGGTAACTGTCAGATGGTTTATTTTTATATGAATGAATAAGGACTGACTTCTGAATAGTTACATTCGGCTTGGGTGTGTGAGCTGATCGTACACGATTATATGGACCATACTCCTCTGTTCTTACAATATCATATGAGATAGGGGGCGCAAAAAGAACAGATTTGTAGGAAGAAGACTTTTTCTTCTTGGCTGGAGTAGCATACAACTGAGACTGTCTCATACGAGATGGTCTAGGTTGTTTGCTATTCCTCTGTGCGTGCTTTGGCGTACTCAGCTGAGTTGGACCCAGATGAGGTGGTTTTAGCTGTACTGGCTTAAGGTAAACTGGTCTTTTACCATTTCTGGTTTTAAGAGAGTTGACCTTAGTTGGTACTTTCACAGATGCCTTTTGGTTCATACTAGGTTCATTATGTTTAGAACATTCACCTGTCTCATGTACTTGAGTAGTAGACTTGTTAGGTGTACTACCCTCAACTGGCGAAGATTTTGATGAGTTGGTTTCAAGACCATGACCCATCTTGTTGGCATTTGATCTATAATACTCAGAGATATGTTCTAGAGTAGCTAAAGCTCTATTGAACTCTGAGATTTTTAAATCTAGGCCATTCTTCTCCTTTTCTAAGAGCTCCTTTGCATTGAAAAGATCATCGAACTTGGATTGAAGTGTTTGAAATTCCAAGCTTTCTTGAGCTTGAGTTTTGAGCATCCCCTCGTATAAGTGAGTTATTGTAGTGTTTTCTTCTTTAAGAAGTTCAATCTCTTTAGTTAGTCGTTCATTCATAGTTAATAGCTCATGGGTGCTCTCAAACTTAGCCTTTTTTACCCTTGCAATTTCTTTTCTTAAATCCTTGTTCTCTTCTTCCACTTCTATAAAAGCTCGTGTTGCGATATCTAGATCACCTTTTACTTCCTCAAAAGATTGGTAATAGGTGTTCCGAGTTCGCCTCTAGATGAGTTACACTCATCTGTGTGTGAAGAAGCAGGTAAATGAAAGGTTGAAGTATAGGAGTTTACCTCAGTTTCTGCTTTAGCCATCATAACTACGTCATCTGAGTCATCTTCTGAGAGGAATCCAGATGTGGGTGATGAAGGAAGGTCATCAGTTTGATACTCAGATTCTTCAATTACCATAGCTTGTTTATCAGAGTTTCTCTTGTCTCGTCTGGACTTCCTTTATTCATTGTCTTCCGAACTTAGATTTGGGCATTCATATACATAGTGTCCAGGTTTATGACAATTGAAACATGTACCTAGTTTTTGGTTCGAGGTAGTTTTCTTGGAGGTGTGGCATCCCTTCTCCTATATCCTCTGCTACCAGATGACTCCTTGTCCTTCCTTGGATTCCTTTCTGGGGTCTTCTCTCTTGATTGTCTGGTAGGTGTACCTGCATGTCTATCCTTATAGTTCCTATAAAATTTTCAATACTTACTGTTTCTGTTATTCATGCGCTCGAATCTTTTGATCATTAAAGCCATCTGCTCTTTCCAGCTCATGTCTGATCCTCCTACCACTTCAGTTATTTGAGTAGTCTTGCCGTTTGAGGTGTTTGCTGCTCTTGTACTAGTTGATGCCTTGAAGGCTACTGCTTTGGTGGAGGATGGGGTTGGAGCCTGTTCTTCATTTTCTGAGCTTTCTTCTCTTTCAAGATCATATTCATGAGCCTTAAGGTTCTGGAATAGAATTTGAACAGTCCAGTTTTTTATGTCTTGTGTTTCCTTGATGGTCTTCTTGAGTCTCCATTTCTTAGGCAAGGAGTCCAACACTTTCAAATTTTTCTCTCTATTTGTGTACTTCTTGCCTAGAGACTCAATTTCATTGATAATCTTGGTGAATCGATTATACAGGTGATCTATGTTCTCTTCTTCTTGCATCTTGAAGTGTTTGAACTTTTTTACTACAGTTGAGAGTTTGCTTTCTTTGATTAGTTTTGTCCCTTCACATAGAAGAGCAAGGACATCCCAAATTTCTTTAGTTGTCTCGCATTTGAGTACTTTGCCTATATACTCATTAGGTAGAGTTTGCATGATGTAGTCTTGAGCAATACTATCGAGGTTAGTTTGCTTCATCTCTTCTGGAGTGAGATCCTTCATTGTGATTGGCCCTTCGGTTATCACAGGCCACATCTTGTAGTGTACTGAACTGAGATTCTTCTTTATCCTTATTTTCCAGTAATCATAATCTTCAACTGTAATCTTAGAAAGCTTAAGCATATTAGCATTCATGCTGTATGATTTTCAAAAAGGGTTTTTTAAAAGATAGATAGATCTGTTCAATAAGACTACAGATAGACTCCCTTAAGTCTTCTGATATTCAATAGGCAGTAGTCCGTTAGAACCACCGCTCTGATACAACTTGTTGGTCCCTGAACGAGTAGTGAATGAGATTAAAGTCTAGAGGGGAGGGGTGAATAGACTTTAAAACTTTTTCGAGTAAAGAGTTATAACTTGTCTACCTCACTAAGTCAGCAGGACTACAAGTCTGCTGGTCCAGCTCACTTCAAGTGATCTGATAGAGTTATGTATGCGAAAAGGTGTAGGCCCTTATTATTTAGACTCGTTCACTTATCTGCGATAAACTTTAATTAATTCTTATACAAGATACTCGACTGGTTTGGTATCAGCTGGTTTGAAAGCTTAGTGGCCTCTTTTTGAAATTGCTTGTAAAACACAGTATGCAATGAAGATACGAATATATGAAGCGACTGAAAGTAAAGTGCAGATAAGTTAAATAACATCGTAGTTTATAGTGGTTCGGATTGCAGGTCCTACGTCCACTCTCACAAATCGATCGTGGTGTTAATCCCTTAAATTCTCCAAATTCACAGGGGCTTGTCCTTTATAGTCCCAAGAGAAGAACTTTGAGATCTGAGCAGTTCCAAACTGTTGCGGTCTCCAGAAGTGATTAGTGAGCACTTGCACTCTTACAACGAATCAAAAAATTAACCTTAGGTTCAAGCAGATAGATATTTTTAACCACTATGCCTAAATCAAAGCGTATACAAAGATAATTTGAATTCAGGTTCTTGTTGGATGAGGAAAACGAGGAAAACTTAAGAGTTAAGACTATTCTATGATGAATAGGCTCTCAAGAACACTTAGTAAATGTAGTTATTTCTTGCTTGCTTGAGATTAGCTTTTGGAGTTCTTGCGTAGTATTTCCGTACTTGTGTTTTCCTCTTCATCTTATATTTATAGGCATAGATTAGGACAGGCTAGCCGTTGGAGTTGACTAGTCGTTTGCAAATCTTTCCTTGTTGATGATGATTCCTTGATTCCATGATGATTGATCTTGATTGCTTCAATTCTGGAATCTTGTCAATCTTCTATATAATGTAAGTATCTTTTGAATTTTGAAGCTAACTAGGAATCTGTCCTTAGGCGAATTATCTTGCTTGTTAGGTACTCTTCTGATCTGATCTCAGTCTTAGTCACCTAGTGAAGTCGTCTGATCAGGTGCCTTCTATCATTTGTGATCAGATGAGTAAACCTTATCTGATCTTATCGATCCTCTTCTAATGGACAACTTCTTTTTACAACAGTGTCAGCTAAGTAGGTATACAAGTACCTAACTTAGTTGTTCTTCAAGGGTCTTCTAGTCTTCTGGTCTTCTTCTTCTCTTTATCTTCTGAGCTAGCGCATGTAAGCTGGGATTGTGATATTAGCTGAGATATATACAACTGATCTCACAGGACTAGACTAAGTAGATGGCTGATCAATAAAACATCAGCAAATCCTATTACATTAGTTTATAAACTCTAAGTGTTTTGGCCATCAAAACTATTACTATTACATTAAGGATCTTGGGGTGAATTTATATCCTAACACTTGTATTTATAGAGGATTGGAACTCGAACTAGTCGTTGGATAAACTAACCATTGCAACCAGATCTTCCAGGAATGGGCTCGAGATCTTCATGGATTGATTTTTCATGCTATCGGGTACGACATTACCTAAACAGGGAATGAGCATTTAATGTGCATTAAATGTTGTTGTACGACTCTGAATGATCTCTAAAACCCTAGTTCAAGTCAACTCAATAGTTGTGTTGACATCTTCTCATTAATCCTGATCAGCTGAGTTGGTTAGACTTTCAGTCTTATCTTTTGTTGAGTCTGTCAGTTGAGATCCGACATTCTCTTTGTCTATTTAAGGTAGTCATTTTCTCTTTAATGCATGTTGTTAGCTGACTCTATCAGCTGAGTGGCTCTTCTGAATCTTTAAGGCTTCCTCAATAAGATTTGTTGGAGTCCATATCAGCTGGTATATATCCACTACAAAAAATACCTCAATTAACAACCGATTAGAGACCGTAAAAATGGTCTATAAACGCATTAGAGACCGTTTTGAGACCGTTTTTGGTTGGTCACTATTAGGTTCGTTTTAAATATTTTGAGACCGTTTTCATGTATTGGTCTCAAATTATAGACGGATTTTTTTAGGTCACTAAATTGTAGACCGCTAATGCGGTCTACAAACGATTGGTTGGCCCGAATTTTTTCCGGGCCATAAGACTGTCTCAAAACAGTCTTTTAATTTAGAGACCGCCACATCTGGTCTCGAACCCCAACCCACCCGGCCAAACTGAACCCACACCCGACCCGAACCCATATCCGCCCCGACCCACCCGATCCGAACCCACACCCGACCCAACCCACCCGACCCGAACCCACACCCGACTTGACCCACCCGACCCGAACCCACACCCGACTTGACCCGAACCCACACCCACTTTATTTAAATGCCCACTTTATTTAAATAACCATTTATTTGGTCTCGGTGGGAATTGATCCCGGGTGGATGGGTGCCCAGTAACCACTTTGACAAGTAAATGTCTTGGGTAATTTTTAAAATTAATTATATATGTATTAATTAATTTCTTTATTATATACTCCCTTCATCCCACTATAAATCCCACAATAAGTTTCTCATTCAATTTTTTTTTTCATATTTCACTTATACTTTATTTATTATTTTATTATATTTAATCTCATACTTATCTAATATTTTTTTCTCATCAATTTATTTCTCTCATCTTTTAATATTCTAGTATCAATTCTTTAAAACAGAATCTCAAAACAAAAAAACCCAAAAATTACCTTGACTTAAATTCGGTGGAGACAATTGATAATCAACAGGCGGCGGCGAAGAGGCGGCATCAACGATATCTTGAGAAAAGGGACGAAGTTGGAGTCGTCGCGACTAGAGCCGGCAATTTGGGCCCAACCCGATGGGCCGACTCGGCCAACCCGAAACCTAGTATGGGTCGAGCTCTAAAATTAGAGGCCCATATAGAACTGGGCCTATTTGGCCTGATCCGATGGGCCTAATGGGCTAGGCTGAATTTGGCCCGTCGGCCCATGGACATCCTATTTGGTCCGATCAATATTTTTTCTTTAGGCAAATAGACAATTAAAATAAGTAAAGTATTTTATATTTAAATATTATTGTGTTTTTATTTTATTTTGACTTTTAAATTTGAACTTATGAATTATTTATAATTTTATTTGAAGTTGTTATATAGTGTAATGTTATACTGATTATGACCGTTTATGAATTATGTATAGTTAATACATTAGTATTGCATATTTTTTATTATAATTATTTGTATAAATAACAATTATATGTGAGTATGTGACTAATACAAGATTTATATATATAATCTTTGCTAAACATATTATTTTTAAAATTATTTCATGGGCTAGGCCGGCCCGCTAGCCCAGTGGGCTAGGATGGGCTAGGTTGGGCTCACATTTCATAGGCCGGCCTGACCCAGCCCACGAACATCGCTTGGCCCGATGGGCTGGGCCGGGCAGCCCGATTTACCAACTCTAATCGCGGCGGGAGAGCAAGAGAGAAACGCGCGCAAGTGAGGGCCGTGAGAAATTGAGTAGGGTGAAAGTGAAAGAGGCGGTACAAATGAATTAGGGTTTATAGATGGGTTACAGACGGGTTTATAAACGGGTTAGAGACCGTATTCATAAAACAGTCTCTAAATGAGAGGGTAAAAATGGCGGTCAAAATAAAATTTGGGAATTGGAATTCTTAATACCAATTAAAGACCGCTAATACGGTCTCAAAACAAAATTTAAAATAAAAAATTTAATTTCGGATTAGAGACCACCAATACGGTCTCTAAACGGTCTGAATACATAAAATTAAAGATTGAAGTGAAATCGGTCTCAAAATTCGTAATTTTTTCAAAACGGTCTCAAATCAGTCTTTATTTGAGACCATTTTATGACGGTCTCAAAACTTTGGTCTCTAATTTAGGCATTTTTTGTAGTGTATATCTTCTAGTCGGCTGATCTCGTGTAGCTACTATCAGCTGACTAAGGTATACAAGAACATTGTCATTTGATTTCACTAATGGACTTCCTCATCTTCTAGTCTTCAATCTTCTACTCTTTAAGTTTTGAGCAAAGTTACCACCAGCTTGCTGAATCCTTTAGAGTTCTAATAGAGCCAGTGTTCGATCATGTTAAACATCAAGCTCTAAGTTTCCGAATTTAAGTCTGTTTTCCAAATATTATCCTAAGCTTAGGGTGTTGATTGAACGCGTTGTTCATCACACTAGTTGGTATATCTATAAACCAAATCCTACTTTTTAAACCCTAGAAGTTAAGTTTGTTGTTAATAACAATCAAGATTGTAAAAGTAATTGTTCTTACAATAACAAGTAGAGCCTACTGCACTTAGAGAGTGTATCGTGCTCACGTCTTCTCCTGGGACGTTAAAGTAGCAAGTTTTCTAACTGAAAGGAATTAAACTTCAGAGCTAGGTTGTGAGAGAGGATGTAGGACTGGGATACGGACCTCTATAAATACTTGTGTATCTATCCTTGTTATTTTCCACTCGCACTCTAAAATCAGATCATACTTATATTCATCACACCGTCTTAATATTTCCAATTGGGACAAAATCTCGTTGCTAACAAAACTTGGAAATTTAATTTATCATTTACTCACATTTAACAAAGCTTTGAAATTTAATTTATCATTCATCCGAACTTTGAATTGTGCAAATAATAGAATTGGAAACAATTTACAAGGTACTATGTATTATAAAATTTTACCATGCATTATTGTAAAATAGTTTTGACTAGGGTTGGAGAATCAAGCATCATTTTCATAGGGTTGAACTCAAATGCTACAAATGGTTTCGACTCTACAACTATTTTGCACATATGATCTGTTTCTTGCATTCTTGATTCAACAATTTCTTTTCCACATGAAACCTTTGCTGCTGCAACCACTTTCACTCTGCAGTATATATAAATAATTAATTACACAAGAATAATGTTAATTTCTTGGATGAGGTAGCTAATGTCCGCGAAAAAGTTACAAGATGGATTAATTGGAGAATTTTGATTTCCATACAAGGGATTTCATAGAAATATTAATATCTTGAAAAAAGTCTTGGAGAAAATTCCATGTGCATACAATAGGTGGGGAAAAGTATTTGAAAAAATATTGAAATTTTTGATACGATAATAGTATGAAAAATGTTATACCACGATATATCGGTATACGTTAAATACCAAAAGTTTTTTTGTAAGAAAAGGTATATCGGTATATACCGAAATACCAAATCATTAATAAAAAAAATTATACTCCCTCTGTAAGCTTTTCATTTTACCATTTGATCCGTCGATCTCTAACCTTCGCATACCCTTTTTAGCAAATATTTTTTACTTTTTTATTCTTATTCTTATTCTTACACTTCACTTTATATTTATTTTTTCTCTCTATCTCTCTCTCTCTTTCTTTCAATCACATCACTTGTACTATATTTATTTTTTAATCATTTTTTCTTAATTCATGTGTCAAAAAGTAACGAAAAACTTATAAGCGAACGAAAGGAGTAATATAATTTTATATTACTCCCTCCGTCCAATTTCATTATTCCCACTTTCTTTTTTTGGTTGTCCAATTTTATTATGCCCATTCCCTTTATGGAAATAATACTATTCACACTACTTTATCTCCACCCTCCAACCATCACTTATTTACTTAAATTGTCACTAACTTTATTCATAAACAATCATTTTACTTATAAATGGACCCCACAACATCCCATCATACCCCCAACTTATCTACTTTATACATAAACTAATCAATATTCATTAAAACCCGTGCCCGAAGAAATGAGCAGAATAAAATTGAACGGAGGGAGTATTTCATACGAATCGGAATACCAGTATTTTCAGTATAGTCCAGGTTTTTTTGATACGATATTCGTATCAATTTTTAATACCGATTTTTTTTGTCTAATTTAGTACTCCCTCCGTCCCACTATAAGTTTCCCACTTTCCTTTTATGGATGTCCCACAATAAGTTTTCCATTTCATTTTTTTCCATTTTTGGCATATGATTTTCTCTCTCTCAATCACATCACTTATACTTTATCTATTATTTTATTCTATTTCATCTCATACTCATCTATTATTTTCTCTCTCACCATCACATCACTTATACTTTATCTATTATTTTATAATATTCCTTAATCAAAACAACAAAAAGAAGTAGGAAACTTACTCAGGGGCGGAGGTAGTATATCATACCAAATTACCACTAAATTTCTTATATGGAAGGATTTTGAAGCACTACTCGATATATTATTAAACTCAATCAATATCACTTGTTTTATTTTTAGTGTTTCATTATCCTTTATATAGTATGTAGTAACTAATAATTTGATAAAAGTGCGTAGAAATAACCACGTTTTCATCATATTATATACTCCCTCCGTCCAATTTTATTATGCCTACTTCTCCGGGCACGAATTTTAATGAATATTGATTAGTTTATTCATAAAGTAGATAAGTTGAGGGTATGATGGGATATTGTGGGGTTCATTTATAAATAAATGATTGTTTATGAATAAAGTGAATGGCAAAGTGGGTAAATAAGTGATGGTAGGAGGGTGGAGATAAAATAGTATGAATAGTAAGGGTATGGGCATAATAAAATTGGACAATCAAAAAAGGAAAATGAGAATAATGAAATTGGACGGAGGGAGTATATAGTACTCCCTTCGCATACTCTTGGCACAAATTTTAAGAAAGGGTAGATAAAGTAAGAGTGTTGTGGAATTATTGTGAAATAAAAATAAAGTGATTATTTTGCATAAAATGAAATAAACATATTTTTTATGAACAAACAAATAAGAAAATTGAACATATATATATATATATATTTTGGATGAATAGAGTATTAGTTGGAGGAAAATTAACCTGGTTTCCATGTGGCAAGTATACTGAAGAAGTTGATGAGGAATGTGTTCCGTCAGACCACTGCCCAAAAAAAAAATTAATTAAATCCACAAGTAGTAATTAAGAGAAAATACTCTAACAATTAAATTAAAATGAAATGTAGACCTCAAGCTAGGGAAGGATAATTTAATTTGAGGACTAGTGAACCTATCTGAATCAACATCTGCGGCTGTCATTCAAATTCAAGTATATATAATTAATTAAAAAAAAAAACACAAATATATATGCTAATTAATTAAAGGATTTTAATTCGAGATATTTTTTTAGAAAAATAAAGGACTAATTGAAAAAAGAAATCAATACTAATTACCAGCAGTGCTTTTGATGATGAAATTGCAAGAAGAATCATCCTCCATTATATGAATGTGCTTGTAATTCTTAGGCCACTTGCCTAACCCATTCATATTCAGAAACCCTCCCTTTCTTTCATGCACTCCAGCTTTAATCTTCTGCTTTTAAACATGACGTTAGCTCTAATTCGAGTTGATTTCTTATGTACGTTTTGGGTGCATGCATGTCAATCCAATTAAAACAACAGGTGTTTAATATATAGCAAAAACGTAAATTTGTACACATGTAAGGTAGTAGTTTTGTAGGAGTAATATTTTTGTCTTTTTACTATTTTTTTAAACTTAACTCATTTGTAAAAAGATAAATTTACGCTTTTAAACTCAACTCATTTGTAGTAGTTTTGTAGGAGTAATATAGCAAAAACGTAAAATTCTATTTCTTATTTTTATGATACATACAAACACACAAGTCAATCCAATTGCAGGAGTAATATTTTTTAAAAAGGGAATGAATAGTAAGTATGAAAATTAAGTTGGGACGGAGGGAGTATAAGATATGACATACCTTTGAGAATTTGGCAACTTGACTTGCGACTCCAAGTTCCTATATATAATAGCATCAGGTACCATTAATTCACGAATAAGATTTGGAAATTTATGGAAAATGCAATGTACAATGGTGCAAAATATTCGACATCATCGATAAATGACAAATTAAAAATAAAGGACAGTAAGAATAAGAGGTAGATATATTATTCAATACAATTAAATTAATACCAAGAAAATCATAAATTTGTTACAAATTTAATTAAGATCACGACTAACAACTTGGATTATAAGAATGATATGTATGCTGATCAAATAGTTAATTAAGAAACGCCAGTTAATTATACGATCATATATAGTACGATCTTGATTAATTTAAATTAAATAACGATCGTAATCACATGCAATTGCAACTAAATTATCTTTTTTTTTTTTTTTTGTTCACTCTCTTTTTATCGTTTATTGTTGTACTTATTGGTCACGATCTACCTTTATTTTGCAACTTGTTTTCATCTCGGAGACAATATTTATCTTTTTACTATTATTTTACCATTTCATTTACAAGAAATCATCGCATCGAACTATCTCTAGGGCTGTAAATGAGTTGAGTTGAGCTAAACACGACATGGTTCAAATTTATTTAAAATATTATTGAATATAAAAATTATTGTTTGGTATTAAGCAGTCAAGTTTGAACAGACTTTAATCGAGTCGAACATAAGTCGATCTCGAGTAGTTTGAATTTTTTTTTTACACCAATTTTTTTTTTTAGCTTATCGAGTTCAGACTCACCGTATATAAATATATTAGGCTTTCTTAATATTTATGTCGAATTGAGCTTAAATGAACTTTTATCAAATGATGTCAAATAGTTTGATTTAATTTCTTAATAAACCCTTTTAATTTAATGATAATAGATGGATTTAAAAAGTTAATAAATTTGACCAATTAAGCGTACGTACACGTACCTTTTGGGCATAATCTCTGACTTGGTCGTTGCTGATAAGCACCTTGGCGCTCCATCTATATTTAACGGCATATATGCATTCACATTAATTTCACCACCCCTATTAATATACTCTAATACTCCTTCAATTCATCAACATGTTATTGTTGTGAATTGAAACTTAGCTCTAAATATTATTACTCCCTCCTACTCAAAATATATGTCTTTCTAATCTCATACACACATATTAAAAAAATAATTAATTTCTCATTTTACCTTTAATCAATGCTTGTAATTCTCATAAAAAAAAATATATGTATATAAATATTTATTAATCTTAAGGGTAAATTTGTAATAAATGCAATTAATTTACATTGAAATTAAAAAGTGCAAAACGATTTATATTTTATAAAGAAAACGAAAAGTCAAAACGACTTATAATATAAATGGAATGAGTATATTACAATATCTTCAATTAATGTTGTTAAAATTTACAATTACACACACAACCTTTGTAATTAGTTTGGATGGAGGCATTTGTTAATTTCTAGAGAAAAATACATTTAGAGGAATTTCAAAATATTATCATTTGAAGTGAATATGTGAAATTAAGCCATCAAATTATATAAAATAATAACTTCTTTATAAAATCCAAACATGCATAATAAATTAAAATCAAGGAAAGGTAGCTGGAAAACTTACGCACTGGGGGATGATGTACCACTCTTTACTATCCCAGCAATCACCACAAGCTGTTAGGTCATTAAATGTCAATTTTTTTATAATTTTAATTTTAATTTTTTTTCAAAAATGCTAACTTACCTCATCAAAAGCACCAAAGGAGCTGTCTTCATAATTGCCAAGATAAAATCCACCTAAAGTATATCTGCAATTAATATAATATAAAAAAAACTAATTAATTAAGCATCCCTAAAATTAAAAAGAAAAGAAAATAAATATTAATGTACCCTAAAGTTTGAACTAATTGGAGGTGTTTAGGGATGAAAGGGCGAATGGCGTCAGCTTTAACAAGATGAATTTGGTACAGCCCTCTGCATATATCAAACTTTCAAATCATCATCAATTCTATATGTATATATATATATATATGAATAATAATAATAATAACATGGAGTAATATATATGTGGAATTTATAAATTAAACTTGCCTGCCCTTGTAAATGGAGCTGGAAGGAGGCAACAATGGCATCCCAAAACCTGAAGCTATAGTAATGGCTTCCATGCTCATCCAAATTAACTACCTCTATGTATATGTATATATATATATGTAAGCACATTAAAATTGCACCCAATCAAATGACGACACGTGGACAAGTATATTAGAATCAAATTAATTTACTATTTAAAATTTAGGAATTTAATTAAATTAATTCTCGAATTAAATAGTTAAATTAGTGATGTTTAATATACACGATACAAGTCGATCAAATCATACGAGTATCGAAATACTCGTAGTTGGTAAGAACAAAATTTGACTTACCATATATGGAGGAAATCAAATCACGTATCTTCAAGAAAAGAAGATAATTAAATTAACACCAATCAAGCCAATCAAATCGGCATCAGCCAGTAAGAAGGCGCCACGTGGCACGGTAAAGAGGGAAAGTCTTCAATCCCTCACCCTATAAATAGGGTCCTCCCTCATTCATTTGACAAGACAATACAAAAAGCATTTCAAGACTCTAGAATTCTCTGCAGAGATTCAAGGCGTTCTTGAGCATTCGAAGGAGCTTCAAAAGCGTTCTTCACCCAAATCATCCGAAGACGACGTTCGATCCGAGATTAAGGTGTTAAACCCCTCACATCGACGTTCTTCTCAAAGTTTTCTTCGCGGATTCTTTGAAGATTCAAAGGTGTTCTTCGCGGACTCTTGAAGATTCTAAGGCGTTCTTCATTGCATCCGAAGACGTTCGTCCAAAAGCTCCTCAAATCAGCGTTTAATCCAAAACGAGACGTCAAGTCCTTGGATAAACGTTACAAACCTCCAAGTTCACTCGTGATCAAGATCAAAGCGAGGATCACGCCACAAAATCTTCCAAGACAAAGTCAAGATCGAAGAGAAGAATCAGAGAAAAATTAAATAGAGATTGTAACCCCTAAAATTTATCGGTTTAATCCGACAGGAAATAAAATTGTATTTCAAAATCGTGTTATTATATTAATTTCACGAAATTTATTGTTACAATATATATAATAGTAGGTATGTGTGGATCCAATTAATCAAGTGGTATATAAAAGGTTTTATAAAGTGAGGTTACAAGCATACCAAAATAGAATACCTAATTTAACTAAGTACTATAATCTCTAAATTTTAAGTTTTAAGGGATCCCTCAATATAAATGGTTGCTGTGATTTTAAACGGAATCCGCAAGTAGACTGTGAAAATGACCACTCGAATTAGTCAATCATTGGATCAAATATTAGGCATAAAAAAAATTAAGTAAGCTAGCCACGGAATAATAAATTTCTAGATACTAAAATATGGGGTTGAAAGGTTTTTTTCCCCATAATTTGTATATATATTGTCTAATTTTGGTCTAGAAAATAGCTTTTTTTCTAATTTTTTTTTTTTAAAAAAAAAAAAAGTTCAATTTGAAAACGGTTTGTTTTGTAGTATCATACGAATGTTATGTGAGGATTTAAAATGATTCTATTTTATAAATTTTTAGTGATTTTGAGTCAAAATTGAATACATATATATTTTAATTGTGGTTTAAATTAAAAAAATACTTTTTTTTAAAGAAACAAAATTAAACAGAACAATGGACAGGGACAAATGGGCAGACCAAAGGCGACCTACCTAATGCAAGTATTCTAGTATGTTAGTATTAAATACTCCATTAATCACACCCAATCAGGTGGTATAAAAAGATAACACTCCACCAACCCTTTTTTAAATAAATTATGAGTAGCCAATAGATCTTATTTGAATTTATTTGAATACAACGTACGCGTTTTTAAAAATTTAAAGTGAATTGCATTTTTGTTTTGGAATGGTAAATTTGGATTTGGAATTTCGAAACTCCACCCTGTTACAGTTTGAGATTTTGATTTAGGATTTCAAAATCTCATCCTATAATCCTATAAAAGTCAACTCTATAAATACTTACAAACCCTACTCTACATAAATCCCAAAACAAACACAAAACATAAAAAGTATTAAGATTTTGAAATCCACTAAATTTTGAAATTCTCAAAATCTCAAAACAAACATGCCTAATAGATCTTAGGCAAGGTGAATAATTTGGACACGACGTATTTAAAAGTTTAAAATAAATTAATGTTAATTTATGTTAAAATAGTTAATTTATTTTAATGTTATTTATGAGTTGGTGGCGGATCGGAAATTAGCAATGACATGAGAGTACAACTATACCTGTAATTTTTAAATTTTTGTTCAGTAAAAATAATAGTAATAGTTTTATGCCTTAACAACGCTCCGTTGAACCCTTCTTTTTTCCCTCCTGGCCGATTCATAATATGTTAGCCCACTGTGTGTTGGGAATAAAATGATTTTGATCTAGATACCAAAACCCCTGATTGATGATGTTCAGATTAGTTGAGATATGCTCAAGTCAAGTTCAGGCAAGTTGTCTCAGTACACTTGAGTAAATAGAATGCTTAAGTTAAAAATCTCAGGAATGTTGTGAGATTTTAGAGTTCAGGATAGTTGTCCAAAGCTGGAATGTTAGGCAGCTTGATAAGTCTATAGACCAAAGTTGCTGAACCTTCAAGACAGATTAACCAAGTGGACAACTTAGCTGAAGAGATCAAGAGCAGTAAAGCAAATGCTCATAAATGCAAATGATCAAGACAGTTGAAGTACAAATGATCAAAAGCATTGAATGCCAAAGCCCACAGAAGACCCATTCAATGAAGCATTTATTGCCAATCATGCCTGAAACAAGCATTGAAGACTTAGAGCATTAAAGAGTGAAACATTGAATGAATGTTGGAACATTCTAAATTGCAGCAGGAATGTTCAGGGAGCTTGTCCCATCTGACCGTTGGTTGTGTGTAGAAGTTGCCACAAATCAACCTAGGACAATGTGCAAATTTGGAAACTGACACAAGTCTTCTCAGCCGCATTTGTCAGAAGTCAACACATTCATTCAAGCAACCATTGAAGAGCCCTTTTACACAGTGGATAAAAGGATGCCAAGCTTCTTAGCCGTTTCAATGGTGCTGCAAATAGACATATTTGAATTGCTATCCCTCCAACAGTTAGTTGTTCAAATTGTCTATAAATACAGAAGTGATCAAATGGATTCATAATCCAACTACAAGCTATCAAACTATTATCAAACTTTCAAAGGAAACCAAGCTGTTCTTCAGAATCCCAAGTTTCCTGAATCACTTCACTTAGCTAAGCCAATCTTTGTAAACATCCAAAGCTTAGCATTGAGATATCCTAAGCCTTTACACTGTTCTTATTGTAAAGGGTATCTCTTCTAGTTGGAACCAAACCTCAAACCTTATCTCATTTAGTGAAGAGAGTGTTTGTTGTAGAAGTGAGGAGTTAAGGACTGTTAGAGTGAAACACAGTCTTAACTCAGAGAGATTGAGCACTGGGACTCAGATTATCCAAGGTTTAAAGCACTAAGAGAGTGTTGTTGATCAGTGCACCTTGGCACTATAAAACAAGCTAATTCCATTGTGAAGGAATTATCCTGTTCAATCAGGGAAAGTGGATGTAGGAGCTTGAGTCTCTGAACCACTATAAACTTGTGTGCCATTTACTTACTGCATTCTTTATTGCACTTACATTCAAACATATTTTAAAGAAGCAAAAGTCAGTAAGTGAGAAAATCTGTTTTGGACAAAGTCCCTGATAACTGTATCTTTTCAGAAATTAACTTGGAGTATTTCTTTGAGTCAAAAGGCCAACCACATTCCACACTTAGCAACTCTTTTAGATATTTAGCCAACTGATAACTCAATAGTAATCAGTAGGACAAGTATCTATCAAAGTTCTCACTCAGGCCAGTTGTGAGACAACCTGCCTGATAAGATCAGTTTTGTTAAAAAGAAAAGAATTTGCATACACAAGTGCATTCCCCCCCCATACACTTGTGTCATACTCCACCAAGGACCAACAAGTGGTATCAGAGCAGGGGTTCATAGACCACTGCTTCTGAAAATCCAACTGATTTTCAAAATCACATTTTCTGTGGTCACTGAACTGATCCAAATTTCTGAAAAACCTATTTGTGTTCATCTTATACTATTTCTGTTGAAATGGCTAACAATGCAGTTCCAGGAGATGCTGTCAACACCATCAACAACATGGGTCCAAACCAAGTCAATCATATTTCTCATCACAAACTGCCAATGTTCTCAATTGAGAACTATGATTTCTGGAAGATCAGGATGAGAGCACATCTTGCCTGCCAGCATGATGAGATGCTTAAAGTCATCACTAGAGGGCCATTTACATTCACTAAAGCAAATCCCAAGCTCACTGATGCTCAGAAAGCAGATCCAAGGGAGTTGCTGCCAAAGGATGAAGATGACTTTATAGCTGAGGAAAGAAAAAGGCACAACCTGAACTACATTGCAATGAACACATTGTACCAGACTATTCCAGATGCAGTGATGGGAAGAGTGTACCACTGCACATCAGCTAAAGAGATTTGGGACACCTTAGCACTTATGTGTGAAGGTACCCAAAAGATCAAGGAGAATAAGCTTCAAGTGGCTATCCAAAAATATGAACAATTCTCTATGGAAGCCAATGAAACTATTGATCATCTTGATGGCAGATTCACTGACATCATGAATGAGATAAACTCTCTTGGCAAGTTCTATGCCAAAAGAGAGGTTGCTTTGAAAATTCTGAGAAGTCTCACATCCAAGTGGGACATATATTCTGTCATGATGCAAAATACCAGCAATCTTGACAACATGCCAATGCAGCAAGTATTCTCTGAACTCAAAGCATATGAGTTTGATCTCAACAGAAAGAAGGTGCATGAAGAGCCATCCTCCTCAAACAAAGGTGTTGCCTTCAAAGCTGCTGAAACAGAAAAGAAGAATTCCCAAAGATCCTCTCAATCTGTTTCAAAATCTGAAATAAAGGAGGAGCTGGCACTCATGGCTAGGAGATTTGAGAAGCTCAACTCCAGATTTGGTAGATACAAGAAGTTCTACCAAGATAACAGAACCAGAAGGAGATTCAGTTCTCCTGACAACAAATCAGAGGACAAAGTCTCTAATGAAAAGAAAGAAAACAAATATGCTGATAAAAAGAAATTCAGCAAAGGTGAACAATCATCATCAAGAAGGAAGGAGTCCTCAAGCAAGAAGAGTGATGATGAAGATGTGTGTTACAACTGCCAGAAAAAGGGTCACTTTCAGTATGATTGTCCTGACCTTAGTGCCAAAGAAAGAAAGGAAAGGCAGAACAAAAGAGACAAGAGGATGAACAACAGGAAGGCCATGATAGCTGGAGATTCAGCAAGTGAAGAGAGTGTCTACTCTTCTGATGATGGACTGTTCTCCAACAGTGATAGTGATGATGACTGTCAAATGGCATTTGAAAATGATGAGGGCTGCAAGGACCACAAGAAGAAGAGAAGCATCAACAAGAAAACAACATGGTACTTGGACAGTGGATGTTCAAGACACATGACTGGGAATAAAGAGCTTCTCTCAGATTTCATAGAAAAGGAGGGTCCTTCAGTAACCTTTGGAGACAGCTCTCAAGGGATCACAAGAGGCTATGGTACATTAAACATTGGTAGTGTTAAAATTACTGATGTCTCATATGTCCTAGGCCTAAAATATAACTTGCTGTCTATAAGTCAAATTTGTGATAAAGGATATTGTGTTGAGTTTGCACCAAATGAATGTACTATAAAAAACAAATCAACACAACAGGTGCTACTAACAGGGGTGAGAAAGGGAAATTTTTATTTTGCAGATTGGAGCAAAACCCCTGAAGCAGTTTGTCTTGTTGCTAAAAGCACAAGTGAGTAAAGCTGGCTGTGGCACAAGAGACTAAATCACCTGAACTTCAAAACCATCAACAAGATTGCAAGAAACTCTCTAGTTAAAGGGCTGCCAAATCAAGTGTTCACCAAAGAACATATATGCCAGCCATGTCAGGAAGGAAAGCAGATCAAAGCCTCATTTAAAGGAAAGCCTGTCATCTCAACTGAGAGAGTTCTTCAACTATTGCATATGGATTTATTTGGACCAATAATCCCAGTAAGTATAAATGGAAGAAAATATGCTTTAGTTGTTGTTGATGATTTTTCCAGGTACACTTGGGTAGTCTTCTTGCTGAACAAAAAGGAGACCCAAGTCAAGCTACCTGAATTGATGATGAGATTGAGCAATGAAAAGGGCCTAAGTATTGTCAAGATCAGATCAGACAAAGGCACTGAGTTCATAAACTCATACATCAATGAGTACTGCAGCAAGAATGGCATCACTCATGAAACTTCAGCAGCAAGAACACCTCAACAAAATGGGGTTGCTGAAAGAAGGAACAGGACCTTGAAGGAGGCAGCAAGAACTTTGATTGCTGAATCCAAACTGCCTAAGAGGTTCTGGGCTGAAGCCATTAGTACTGCATGTCACACTCAAAACAGGTCCTTAATCACCAAAGGACAAGGTAAAACCCCATATCAAATATGGAAAGGTAGATTGCCCACTGTTGCTTACTTTCACATATTTGGTTGTAAGTGTTTCATTCACAATAATGGCAAAGAGCAATTGAAAGCTTTTGACAACAAAGCTGATGAAGGAATATTTGTTGGATATTCACAAATCAGCAAAGCTTACAGAGTTTACAATTGCAAAACTCTTATTGTGGAAGAAACACCTCATGTTGTGTTTGATGAATCTATTGATGAGTTCAGGGAAAGAAACCTGAATATTGATGAGATAACACAAAGAACAACCAGACTAAGGCTTCAAAGCAAGGAAACAGTGTTTGTAGATGTTGCCCAGCCTGAATTGCATGATAATCAAAAACTGGACAACCTACCTGATGGCAATCAACCTGAAGTCAACCAACCTGAAGGTGAAATTGAACTGACTGACCCCATCCCAGTTCAAAACCAGGTAACAACTACCAATGAAGAAGCAGGCAATGCTGAGGTAGTAAATGGATCCAATATTCAAGGGGGAACCAATGAAAATGTCAACTCATCTGACAATGAGGACAATACCCCTGAATATGATCCTGAACTTGATCCTTCAATTAACTTTCCTGAATTTAATGAATCTAGTGATCCAACCTCAGATGAGGACAATCCTCCTGAAGGGATCAGGTCTAGAAGGACTTGGTTGCAAGACCACCCATCTAGCCTGATACTTTGAAATCCAAGTGAAGGGATCAAGACTAGAAGATTTCATGGAGAGAGTGCTTTGTTTTGTTGTTTTCTTTCAGAACAGGAACCAAAAGACATTGAGGAAGCACTACAAGATACCAACTGGATAATAGCCATGCAAGAGGAGCTGAACCAGTTTACCAGAAATGAAGTTTGGGAGCTAGTAGACAGGCCAACTCATCAAGATGTCATTGGAACCAAATGGGTGTTTAAAAATAAGAAAAATGAAAATGACATCATTGTGAGGAACAAAGCAAGACTGGTGGCCAAGGGATATTGTCAATCTGAAGGGATTGATTATGATGAGACCTTTGCTCCAGTGGCCAGACTTGAGGCAATCAGGCTCTTCTTAGCATATGCAGCTCACATGAGGTTCAAGGTATATCAAATGGATGTGAAGAGTGCATTTCTCAATGGGGTGCTCAAAGAAGAAGTATATGTGGAACAACCCCCAGGTTTTGAAGATGGAGACAAGGTGTACAGGTTAAAGAAAGCTCTTTATGGCTTAAAGCAAGCTCCAAGAGCTTGGTATGACACCTTATCACAGTTTCTCTTAGATCATGGTTTTGTCAAAGGCACTGTTGACAGAACCTTGTTCAGAATCTGTGAAGGAGATGATATTTTGTTAGTCCAAATTTATGTGGATGACATTATATTTGGGTCTCCAAATGAGAGGCTGTGTGAGAAGTTCTCAAAACTCATGCAGAGCAAATTTGAGATGTCCATGATGGGATTGATGAATTTCTTCTTAGGACTTCAAGTCACTCAATCAAAGAAGGGAATATTCATCAATCAGGCCAAGTATACAAGAGACATGATCAAGAAATTTGGATGTGCTACAAGCAAGCCAGTCAGAATTCCTATGAATACTAACTGGAAAATGGATCCTGATGAAAGTGGAGAGTCAACAAACTCCACTAACTACAGGGGAATCATAGGATCCTTGCTATATCTCACTGCAAGTAGGCCTGACATCACATTTGCAGTTGGAGTGTGTGCAAGATTCCAAGCCAATCCAAAGAAGAGTCATCTTGATGCTGCCAAGAGAATCCTAAGATATCTCAAGGGATCTGAGAATCTGGGATTGTGGTATCTAGCTGATGACAACATTGAGCTCACTGGATATTCAGATGCAGACTATGGAGGATGCAGAATTGACAGAAAATCCACCTCTGGAACATGTCAATTCTTGGGCAGCAAGCTTATCTCATGGTTCTCCAAGAAGCAAAACACAGTTGCAACTTCAACAACTGAAGCAGAATATGTAGCAGCTGGAAGTTGTTGTGCTCAGATACTTTGGCTCAGGCAACAACTTAGAGACTACAAAGTCATCTCAAATGAAGTGCCAATATTCTGTGACAACAACAGTGCAATTGCCATCTCACAGAATCCAGTGCTCCACACCAGATGCAAGCATGTGGATATCAAGCATCACTTCATAAGGGATCATGTGGAGAAGAAAGATATCAAGCTTGTCAAAATCCACACTGATAAGCAAAAAGCTGATATCTTGACCAAGCCTCTAGCTGAAGCAAGGTTCTTGGAATTGTCAGCTGAATTGGGCTTACTTGATCCAGGCAAGATGGAGAAATGAGGAAAGAAAGCTCATATGAAGGGGGAAGTTCATTAAGATGAACTTCAGCTAAGTTGACCAACCTCACTGAATGTAGTCAGCCAAAGAGGGAAACTCAGCAAAGTTGTCCCTATGCTATTCAGCAATGTTGGTCAGGAGCTTTGTCCAAGTGGGACCCAGTCAGCAACCTTGAGACCCACTCAGGCAAGCTCATCAGGCAGTTTGACCTTCACAGAAACCAAAGCACATCTCAGGATGTTTGTCCGAGTTAATTAGATAATCATTGTTATTTTTAGCATTGATTAGACATTTAAAAGGTTTCTTGGTCTAAGAGTAGGCCATTTTAGGATGGAGTGTGCTATAAAGATTTTTACCACAAAAAAGGCAAATCAGCATTTAATGCAAAATCTTAATTAAGATTTTATGAATTCTTGAGCCATCATCAAGACCATTGATTTGCATTAAACTTCCATCAAACCGCCTAAAGTCCACTACCCTACTTTATTCAATTGGTTTTTACTATTACCCACTGCCACTTTCTATTAACTAGCGGTTAATAAACTCCCCACATATATAAACTCCTCAGTTTTACTTTCATCCTCACGCACTCATATTGTTTCAAACTCTTAAGATTTTCAAAACCTCTCAAACCTGCAACTACTCAACAAAAACCTACCCAGTTCTCATATTATCCATGGCACCCAAAATCAAGAGAGAAGAACTTGTAGACTTCAATGATCCATCTTTGGACATTGATTTTGCATATCTCAGCAATACAAATTCTCTTTGGTTTGAGAAACTAGTTGCCTTTGATAGTCCAGACACTGAAGTTCATCAAGTCCTCCAATGGCTAAGGGAGGCTGGGCTAGAAAAGTTTCTTGGCACCAAGCCTGATTCATGCCTGAATCCATTCATGGCAGAGTTCTTTGCCCATCTCAGATGGAAGGGCAAGAAGGGTGATGTGTGCACTAAGCTCACATATGCTGAGGAAGATGAAGAAGAAGAAAGCCAACACACCATCATCTTCACTGCAGAGGATTTGGATGCTAGCTTTGGGCTACCATCATAAGGCCAGAATCCAGAGATGTACAAGGAAGGAGATGATCAGGAGTTCTATTATCCATGGATGATAGAACCAAAGAAACTTGTAAGTGCTCAGAACAAGAACACATTAAAGCCTGTTTATAGGCATCTGTTTGATTGTGTTGTGAAAAGCTTGTTGAGCCATTCTGGAAGTGTTGAACAAGTAAGTATGCCAAAACTGAAGGTCATGGCTGCTGTGATTGACTCTGCTGAGAAGAGAGTCAAGTTTGACTGGAAAAGCTTTATCTTGGACAAGATGATGAATGAGAAGTTCAAGTTTAAGGAGGTGAAACACCACAAGGTGGTAGTAGATGGAAGACTTCAGTTCTGCACAAGAGCCAGCCTGCTCTTGGAAAGATTTGCCCATTACACCCATCTACAAGCAAAGCCAAAGCCTTTTCCTGCACAAAAGGTGATGTTCAGAAAGCTGTCCTCTAAGACAGAAAAGAGAAAGCAGGAGGCTGCCTCCAAGAAAGCTGTTGCAGTTGTTCCAGCAACCAGAGCCTCTCCAAGAAAGAGGAAAGCCCAACCACCAAAAGCTCAGCCAAAAATGAAGAAGATTCTGAGTGAATCTTCACCAGAAAGCCAGTCAAGAAGTGGAGGAGCCACTTCAGAGGAGATTGAGAAAGCTGCTGATGAAGGAGTCAACCCCCCTGAAGAGGGTGAAGAAGTCAGAGAGGTTGTCCCCTTACAGCCTGAAAGTGTAACAGAATTCAGGGATCTTGACCAGCCAACAAGATCAGAAAGGAGGAGAAGAATCATCAAGACTTCTGAGAAGCAGAAGTTGATGGAGGAGGAGAAGAAGAAGAAAGAGTTCTTCAAGGAGATTAGGCAAGCCAGTAAGTCTAACTCCAAGACCAACAGTCCTGAAGCCAACTCTCCTGATATTCAGTCCAGAAGAATATCTCCATCAAGGCATGAAGAAGAGGAGTGCAAGACTCCTGAAGATGCCCCAATTATTGCAAAGAAGGTTTATTCCCCAGAAGGTGCACCTGATAGAGCAGGTATTGATGTGCTGGCAGATTTGGTCAATCTTGAGGATAGACCCTTCTCCCCACTTGATCCAAGACTTCTCTCATATACCAAACTTCTTGAAACTGTTCTTCAAGAAGGTGATCAAGTTGTTCTCCCACCCATTCCAGCCATTCCAATTACCTCTTCAGGCACATTGCTCTCAAAAGCACCTGAATCCCAACTTGTTTTAAGCTCTTCTGAACCCAACCCTTCTGAACCCAACCTACCTGAAATCCAGCCAAGCCTACCTGAATTCCAATCCAACCCTCCTGAATCCCAAGCCAACTCTTCTAGAGATGAAAGTGGTGAAGAGTACACCTATGAGGGGATGCTGAGGCAAATTGCCAAGGCTAATGTGGATGAGTTGTATCCTGGATTGAAGAAGTATCCTAGGCTGCAACAACAGTTCTATGATCTCAGAGCTCTTGTGGAGATCAAGGATAGAACTATGGTGGAAATAGCTCAGGTTATTCATGATAAAGGAGCAAGCTGGTGGCAGGTTGAAGAGAATAGGCTCTTGCATTTTGCAAATGTGAAGAAATCCAGTGTATTGACCACTGAGGCCTTGTTTTGCACCATTGTTCATGAGAAGGTGCTTGCTGAGAGAGAAAGAATTGCACAGGGACTCAGGCATCCTGATAGCCCATCTGATGATGACTATGATGATGATGATGATAACACCAATCCCAACCCTCCTGGCCTCAACTCTGCTCAGGTACATTACTTGACCTATCATTCTGAAAAGGACTCTGATCATTCAGAGGAGTTGACCAAAGATGGTGACTCAGTCCAAGATGCATTGGCTAAGGATGGTTCTTCTGAACCTGAGGCACAGCTTGACAATGTTGAGACTTCCATGGGAGAAGCTAGTTTGGCTAAAGCCTCATCAATGTCAGGACAGTTGGACATTGACCAGCCTTTAGTCATTCAGGATGACTCAGTGGCCTTAGGATGCCCAAGCACTGTGATCTCCCAATAACTGCCCTCTGTGGATCCTGTTGAGGATATAGAGGTGTCAGGTTTAGGAATGGAAGGAGTTGAAAAGGCTGATAGTGGTGAAAATTCAGAGGGAGATGATGGTGAGGATTGTGTGATTACAGGTTCCCTGAGTGCACCACAAATAGAGGGAGATGAGGTAGAAATATTGGGTGCAGCCCAATATGAGAGTCAGTCAATTCTTCAAGTCAAATCTGAACTTGATGAATCCCTTGGTGAAAGGAGGCCTGATTCTCAAATGTATGTGAGTTCATCTGATTTGAATGAAGAAGAAAAGAATTTAGTTGAAAAAGAGAGAGAAGGTGCTGATGTATCAGGCCTTATGGGAGAAAGAAAAAATGAGGGTGTTGAGGGAGTTTTTACTAACACTCTTAGTTTTGCAGATTCTGTTGCTGTCACTATTGAGCAAATTTTTGCAGATGCCTCCCTTACAGATATACCTGTTGATGCTGACATTGACCTTGAAGCAGTATCAGCCAATGTATCCACATTGAATAAGATGTACTTTGAGCAAGCCAACACCACTGAAGCAGACTTTCAGATTGCTACTCAAACTGCATCTATCATTGAAGAACAATCAGAGAAGTTGGATACTTTGGTCAGGGAAGTTGGTAAGGCACATGCAGCAACAATTGACACTCTGGATGGCCAAGGAAAGACTCTAGCCTCTGTGGAGATGAGGCTAACTGGCTCAGAGGAGGTGATCCTGCCCACATTGGATGCAAGAATTTGTGGAGTTGAAACTGGACTGCAAACAGTTTCAACTGAAGTGACAAAGGCCAAGGATGCTATGGGAAAATTCACAAGATCTGTGAAGAAAGAGCAGCAGGGTCTTAAAGATTTGTACAAGCATAATGTGAAAGCATTGAGAAAAACAATCAAAGATGCTTTAAGGCAGAGGACAGCAGCCCAAAGGAAGAAGGCAGAGGAATTGAAAGCTACAATGGTGAAGGAGGCTGCTGAGAAGTTCACTGTTGAATTTATGGCCAAAGTGTCTGATCAAGTTGTGGCCAACCTCACTGAACAACTTCAGGCCAAACTTGATCAATCACTGAAAGCCACATTGGATGCAATTGTTACTCAAAAGAATGAAGCCAGTCCACACATTTTTAAGCATGGCAGATGATAAAATGCAAAACATTCATGATGAGAATGTTTATCTACTGCAGGAATTGAAGTCCCTCACTCAGGCCCACTCACACCTCTCAGTCTCTATGAGTGAATTAAAGCCCCAGTGTTTTGATAATGCCAAAAAGGGGGAAAGAGAGAGAGCAAGGGCAAAGGGAACCTTGGTGATTGGTGAACCTAAGGGAAAGGAGAAGGTCCCTGAGATTGAGGAGGAGGCAGTAGAAGACATTGGGAAAGGCAAAGGCCCAATGGATATTGAAAGCTTGACTGAAGAAGAGCAGATTCAAATTGCTGTTAAAGAATCCATGATGTCTGCAATGGAGAGTCAGGCAAGAAAGCAACAAAGTCCTGGTGGTGAGTCAGCTGGACTTGACCCCAAAGAGAAGGTTGCTGAAGTAAGGGGGAAGGTGACAAGGTCATCTGAAAGAAAAAGGAAGGAATTGCAAGCCTTCAATGAATTCCCAACTAGCCTGACTTTGCCATCAGAATTTCAGACTGAGGAATCTACTCCAGTAAGGCAATCAAAGAGATTGAAGAAAGCAGCCAAGCTGCCTGCCATTGAAGAAGATGTTGAAGAGGAAGTACAGGACAGAGAGCCTGAAGTTGGTGTGCCCAAGCTTGCTGATGATCCTTCTAAACTGTTTGAAGAAGGATTTGGCAAAGATCCAGAGACACAAGAGAAGCTAGCTCTTCAAAGGGCTAAAGAGAGAATGGATCAGCTGGTTGAGGCCAACAAGGCAAGAGATGAAAGAAGGGCAAACTTCAAAGCTCCAAGAAGGAGGGCTTCATATAGAAGGCTCAAACCTCAAATGCTGCAAAGATGGGACACTCAGTACCCTCACCATGATAAGTGGGTTCCAATCTCACTGAATGATGCATGGGAGGAGGCCAAGAAAAGTTTTGTTTATGACTTTTATGTCATTGGAAAGTGGCTTGAAGAGAGTGTAGATGAAGTCTTTGTCCAGTTATATTTGAGAACCATAGGGACCTCTACCAAAAGCTGTTTGCAGCAGCTGAGATGGCCAGAGTTGAATTCAAGGCACCTGGTCCAATTCTGTACATGCCTCCTAAGTTCAATGGGAACTTAATTGATGAGGGAAAGATTCTGGAGGAGTTCATCAACATCATGAAGATGGAGAAGATGAAGATTGGCCCTAGAGGCTCCAACAAGGATGTTTGGGAGCTGAAGAAAAGGGTCTGGGCTCAATATGGCATTGCTCCTCAGGATGATGGAACTCTCTGAATGGATAAGTTCATCTCTTCCCTATCTGGTTTTTATGATTACTTATGATGTTGTTATTCTGTTATTATTGTATAAGTCTTGTTGTCCTTTTTGATTTTCTGATCTGTAATGCTTGATGATATATAAAAGGACCACTGATTTTCTATCAAGAGATAACAACTCATTATCTCAACTAACCTGACATTACATATACTTGATTTATTGTGCTAACATTTTCTTTCAGGAAAGTTGACCAGTTCACTAATCCTGAAGATAAAGTATAGTATAAGTCAAGTTCCCTTTGTAATAGGTTTTGGCATCATCAAAAAGGGGGAAATTGTTGGGAATAAAATGATTTTGATCTAGATACCAAAACCGCTGATTGATGATGTTCAGATTAGTTGAGATATGCTCAAGTCAAGTTCAGGCAAGTTGTCTCAGTACACTTGAGTAAATAGAATGCTTAAGTTAAAAATCTCAGGAATGTTGTGAGATTTTAGAGTTCAGGATAGTTGTCCAAAGCTGGAATGTTAGGCAGCTTGATAAGTCTATAGACCAAAGTTGCTGAACCTTCAAGACAGATTAACCAAGTGGACAACTTAGCTGAAGAGATCAAGAGCAGTAAAGCAAATGCTCATAAATGCAAATGATCAAGACAGTTGAAGTACAAATGATCAAAAGCATTGAATGCCAAAGCCCACAGAAGACCCATTCAATGAAGCATTTATTGCCAATCATGCCTGAAACAAGCATTGAAGACTTAGAGCATTAAAGAGTGAAACATTGAATGAATGTTGGAACATTCTAAATTGCAGCAGGAATGTTCAGGGAGCTTGTCCCATCTGACCGTTGGTTGTGTGTAGAAGTTGCCACAAATCAACCTAGGACAATGTGCAAATTTGGAAACTGACACAAGTCTTCTCAGCCGCATTTGTCAGAAGTCAACACATTCATTCAACCAACCATTGAAGAGCCCTTTTACACAGTGGATAAAAGGATGTCAAGCTTCTTAGCCGTTTCAATGGTGCTGCAAATAAACATATTTGAATTGCTATCCCTCCAACGGTTAGTTGTTCAAATTGTCTATAAATACAGAAGTGATCAAAGGGATTCATAATCCAACTACAAGCTATCAAACTATTATCAAGCTTTCAAAGGAAACCAAGCTGTTCTTCAGAATCCCAAGTTTCCTGAATCACTTCACTTAGCTAAGCCAATCTTTGTAAACATCCAAAGCTTAGCATTGAGATATCCTAAGCCTTTACACTGTTCTTATTGTAAAGGGTATCTCTTCTAGTTGGAACCAAACCTCAAACCTTATCTCATTTAGTGAAGAGAGTGTTTGTTGTAGAAGTGAGGAGTTAAGGACTGTTAGAGTGAAACACAGTCTTAACTCAGAGAGATTGAGCACTAGGACTCAGATTATCCTAGGGATCAAAGCACTAAGAGAGTGTTGTTGATCAGTGCACCTTGGCACTATAAAACAAGCTAATTCCATTGTGAAGGAATTATCCTGTTCAATCAGGGAAAGTGGATGTAGGAGCTTGAGTATCTGAACCACTATAAACCTGTGTGCCATTTACTTACTGCATTCTTTATTGCACTTACATTCAAACATATTTTAAAGAAGCAAAAGTCAGTAAGTGAGAAAATCTGTTTTGGACAAAGTCCCTGATAACTGTATCTTTTCAGAAATTAACTTGGAGTATTTCTTTGAGTCAAAAGGCCAACCACATTCCCTGAGATTGAGGAGGAGGCAGTAGAAGACATTGGGAAAGGCAAAGGCCCAATGGATATTGAAAGCTTGACTGAAGAAGAGCAGATTCAAATTGCTGTTAAAGAATCCATGATGTCTGCAATGGAGAGTCAGGCAAGAAAGCAACAAAGGCCTGGTGGTGAGTCAGCTGGACTTGACCCCAAAGAGAAGGTTGCTGAAGTAAGGGGGAAGGTGACAAGGTCATCTGAAAGAAAAAGGAAGGAATTGCAAGCCTTCAATGAATTCCCAACTAGCCTGACTTTGCCATCAGAATTTCAGACTGAGGAATCTACTCCAGTAAGGCAATCAAAGAGATTGAAGAAAGCAGCCAAGCTGCCTGCCATTGAAGAAGATGTTGAAGAGGAAGTACAGGACAGAGAGCCTGAAGTTGGTGTGCCCAAGCTTGCTGATGATCCTTCTAAACTGTTTGAAGAAGGATTTGGCAAAGATCCAGAGACACAAGAGAAGCTAGCTCTTCAAAGGGCTAAAGAGAGAATGGATCAGCTGGTTGAGGCCAACAAGGCAAGAGATGAAAGAAGGGCAAACTTCAAAGCTCCAAGAAGGAGGGCTTCATATAGAAGGCTCAAACCTCAAATGCTGCAAAGATGGGACACTCAGTACCCTCACCATGATAAGTGGGTTCCAATCTCACTGAATGATGCATGGGAGGAGGCCAAGAAAAGTTTTGTTTATGACTTTTATGTCATTGGAAAGTGGCTTGAAGAGAGTGTAGATGAAGTCTTTGTCCAGTTATATTTGAGAACCATAGGGACCTCTACCAAAAGCTGTTTGCAGCAGCTGAGATGGCCAGAGTTGAATTCAAGGCACCTGGTCCAATTCTGTACATGCCTCCTAAGTTCAATGGGAACTTAATTGATGAGGGAAAGATTCTGGAGGAGTTCATCAACATCATGAAGATGGAGAAGATGAAGATTGGCCCTAGAGGCTCCAACAAGGATGTTTGGGAGCTGAAGAAAAGGGTCTGGGCTCAATATGGCATTGCTCCTCAGGATGATGGAACTCTCTGAATGGATAAGTTCATCTCTTCCCTATCTGGTTTTTATGATTACTTATGATGTTGTTATTCTGTTATTATTGTATAAGTCTTGTTGTCCTTTTTGATTTTCTGATCTGTAATGCTTGATGATATATAAAAGGACCACTGATTTTCTATCAAGAGATAACAACTCATTATCTCAACTAACCTGACATTACATATACTTGATTTATTGTGCTAACATTTTCTTTCAGGAAAGTTGACCAGTTCACTAATCCTGAAGATAAAGTATAGTATAAGTCAAGTTCCCTTTGTAATAGGTTTTGGCATCATCAAAAAGGGGGAAATTGTTGGGAATAAAATGATTTTGATCTAGATACCAAAACCGCTGATTGATGATGTTCAGATTAGTTGAGATATGCTCAAGTCAAGTTCAGGCAAGTTGTCTCAGTACACTTGAGTAAATAGAATGCTTAAGTTAAAAATCTCAGGAATGTTGTGAGATTTTAGAGTTCAGGATAGTTGTCCAAAGCTGGAATGTTAGGCAGCTTGATAAGTCTATAGACCAAAGTTGCTGAACCTTCAAGACAGATTAACCAAGTGGACAACTTAGCTGAAGAGATCAAGAGCAGTAAAGCAAATGCTCATAAATGCAAATGATCAAGACAGTTGAAGTACAAATGATCAAAAGCATTGAATGCCAAAGCCCACAGAAGACCCATTCAATGAAGCATTTATTGCCAATCATGCCTGAAACAAGCATTGAAGACTTAGAGCATTAAAGAGTGAAACATTGAATGAATGTTGGAACATTCTAAATTGCAGCAGGAATGTTCAGGGAGCTTGTCCCATCTGACCGTTGGTTGTGTGTAGAAGTTGCCACAAATCAACCTAGGACAATGTGCAAATTTGGAAACTGACACAAGTCTTCTCAGCCGCATTTGTCAGAAGTCAACACATTCATTCAACCAACCATTGAAGAGCCCTTTTACACAGTGGATAAAAGGATGTCAAGCTTCTTAGCCGTTTCAATGGTGCTGCAAATAAACATATTTGAATTGCTATCCCTCCAACGGTTAGTTGTTCAAATTGTCTATAAATACAGAAGTGATCAAAGGGATTCATAATCCAACTACAAGCTATCAAACTATTATCAAGCTTTCAAAGGAAACCAAGCTGTTCTTCAGAATCCCAAGTTTCCTGAATCACTTCACTTAGCTAAGCCAATCTTTGTAAACATCCAAAGCTTAGCATTGAGATATCCTAAGCCTTTACACTGTTCTTATTGTAAAGGGTATCTCTTCTAGTTGGAACCAAACCTCAAACCTTATCTCATTTAGTGAAGAGAGTGTTTGTTGTAGAAGTGAGGAGTTAAGGACTGTTAGAGTGAAACACAGTCTTAACTCAGAGAGATTGAGCACTAGGACTCAGATTATCCTAGGGATCAAAGCACTAAGAGAGTGTTGTTGATCAGTGCACCTTGGCACTATAAAACAAGCTAATTCCATTGTGAAGGAATTATCCTGTTCAATCAGGGAAAGTGGATGTAGGAGCTTGAGTATCTGAACCACTATAAACCTGTGTGCCATTTACTTACTGCATTCTTTATTGCACTTACATTCAAACATATTTTAAAGAAGCAAAAGTCAGTAAGTGAGAAAATCTGTTTTGGACAAAGTCCCTGATAACTGTATCTTTTCAGAAATTAACTTGGAGTATTTCTTTGAGTCAAAAGGCCAACCACATTCCGCACTTAGCAACTCTTTTAGATATTTAGCCAACTGATAACTCAATAGTAATCAGTAGGACAAGTATCTATCAAAGTTCTCACTCAGGCCAGTTGTGAGACAACCTGCCTGATAAGATCAGTTTTGTTTAAAAGAAAAGAATTTGCATACACAAGTGCATTCCCCCCCCCCCATACACTTGTGTCATACTCCACCAAGGACCAACACTGTGGCAATTCCAATCTGCGCAGGATACATTCTTTTACAATACATAAATTCATAATTAATATTTTACGGTTAGTTACATTATTATGTTTGAAAGTGTGTGTGCGTGTTTATTAGAGGTGTTGCCTTAACGATGATGGAACAACGAAGACAACAATTAGAGCAGCGGAAATAAAAAACACGAAACAGCAGAGTATTCAAAATTTTGTATAGACTATAAATAAGTCTATACTGTTTCACTAAAAATATGATTAGTAAAACAAGAACCAAAAACCTCTTCGAGGTACGGCAGTGCCAATTATACGGTATTGACAACCTTACGAATCTAGAATAACTTTTATGGAACAACTCCTCAATTCGGTCTATACATAAACCTTCTAAATTCAAAACTAATGTGCTAGATTATTTGATAGAGTTTACAACTAATCTATCACACGCAGAGAGATGAAACAATAATATTCTTAAAACTAAATACACAACGTGCACTCGATAGCTTTAGTCTTGGTGAGCTTTTCTTCTCTCTGTAATTTGCGCTGAAGGCAGCCTCTATTTATAGAGAATTCTGCAGCCTTCAACTCCCATAGACGCATGATCTATGTAACTCCTCTTAACTCCTAAAAATAAGGAAACTTCCAAGTTAATCTCAACTTTCATGATTGTAGGCTTTTTTCTCACTCCTCATGCAACTGCCAGATCTAGAACCGTCCAGCCCTGTAACTGCATAAAAGGAACATTACGAACAACATGGAAAAATTAGAGTTAGCGTTTAGGAGAAAGGGAGAATTATGATGTTGCCCAAAGTGATGGAACATTTTGTTCATCACCGGTACAACATCAACAATCTCCCCCAATTTGGCCTTTCTACTACAACACTTCTGATGTTAAACATACAGAACTGTTCAAAGTAAAAATATACATAGTTTACATCAAGTAAATGACATAAAACCGTAATAACCAAATGTAGGTGACAAGTCTTGCTCTAAACACTAAAAACAATGTGTTTAGATTAAAAACTGAAATAAATAACAACAAAAAGAAATCCTAAAGTAATAATAAAGAAATCCTAATAAAGTGATCTATCAAAAAGCAATACGGAAATAAAATTGTTTTCAAACAGAAATAAAACTAACATAATTAAATATTAAGCATTACAACAAGGAGAAAAATATAAAGGTGCATTAAGGGCAAGGATTGGGCCGAAATGATATCAGTTGCATCTTCATGTAGTCTGCACGTACTCCCCCTCAACACAGGTTCTCCCCCTGTCTTCATGCTTTAATCAAATGTCTTCATGCTGGTCGAACAAACTCTTTGTCTTCAAGGAACTTGTAGATCAGACAAGGATAAGGAAGAAGTCCCTTTCCCTTCAGATTACGCCCATACGACATCATGTTGTCAAAGATAGTTTGACCAAGATTAAACTGTTTGAGGTGCCCTATCTTATATAAGAGGATGGTTTGATCTAGAGTAAGGGTAGTGTTGTTTGTGGTAGGTAGCCAATTGTAACACACCAGTTTATGTAACACAGAATACAAGCTAGTTAAACGGGAGGCTAAAAGTTTGTGTTTCCATTTTTTGACTCTACCCCCGATGATAACTGAAATAACCTTATTGTGATCAGACACAACAGGATCATCCATAATCCTAGTCTTGAGCATAGTGTTTATAAGTCTAGGAGTGATAGCAATAGTGTTACCACGGAACCACACATTCCCATACCTAGGAGACTCTACCCTTGAGGTAAACTTGCTTATGTTCCCATAAAATTCATAAATCCACTCAACATAATATGGGCATGCAAACAGTAGAGAATGTAACAAGGATCTCTCTTCTAAAAATCCTATCATGTTAACCTCTTCAAAGTCTGAAATTTTGATTACCCTTTCACTAGCAATCAACCGTGTTCGAATTGTCCTATATCTTTCACTGTTTTGATCATTTCTAAGTTCTTCTTCATCATCCGAAACATTTTTACCTTTGGAAGAATCTGGGGAATGAGTGGATTTGAACATTGCATTGTCAAGCTCTTCATCTCCAAGGACTATCACAACATATATTGTCTTTTTACTAAGTGATTCAAAAGTTTGTTGTAGAACTTCGAACGGAGTGCCTAGAGGAAAGAAGCTTTGCATCGAAAAGGTTTGAAGAATGTCATCTTCAGGAGACCCGACATTCAGAGGCACAATCTCTGTTTCCGGTGGAGCACTTGAAGATTCAGGTACAGAAATGGATTTTGAAGCTTGAGCAATTTCTGTGCGAATATCCAGAGGTCCAAAGTCCATGGATGGGGTAATTTCAGGAGTTTCAGTGGATGGAATTTCTGGAGCTTTTGGTGTTTCAGAAACAGAATTTTGCATTGTGGAAATTTGAATTTCAATCTACCCGATCGTAATAGTGGGTGAGCCGGGTTCAGTTGATGCAATATTTTCTGAAATGTTTGGAGAGGACGCCATAGAAGCTAGTAGGTTAAGGTTTGTTGGAGAGATGGATGAGGAAGAAGGGTTTGAGCTCGGTTTTGGTGAAGAAGATGACTTTTCCATCTATAAAAGCCTGCAACAATCAAATCAGAAGTTTAAAAGCCTTTACAAGAAATCTTAATGAATATTTTAGGCTAGTAATAATTTAACCCTATTTTGTAGTCTTGGAACTACAAATATAACTTTTAATTCCTTGTGCCAATAAGTTAATTATGCAATGTATAAGATGAGTAGACATTCATTTTGATCGAGAGTCTTATATAGAGATAGAGATTGATCGGAAGTAATTTCACAGAAGTGGATTAATTTGAATAGTGGAATAGTGGGAGATAACTTCTGCCATGTATGATCGTGTGAAGTTTGTGGGAGAAAAACTAGGAAAAATAAACTTCCCAAATTAAATAAAATACATAAAATGCAATAAATATCTGGAATTAAATGCTGACCTGGAAATAAATCAAATAAATAAATCTGAAAAATTAATCTAATATTCAGAAAATAAATAATTCATAAAGGTAACTGAAATTCGAACCATTTTAATGTCGCTCATAATGTTGGCCCACATACATTTCAACACTGTTTTTACATGAATTTGCTTCATTTGTGTTGCACATATATTTTTTTTCTTTTTTTCACAATTTCACATTGATCCATCTTTTGAAAAGAGTGCATCGTAGTAGCGAGCTCCGTGCCCCATAGTTACTCAATGGATATATGAATAATTTGATGCAATTTTTAATCACCTTTTGAAAAGAGAACATCGTAGTAGCGAGCTCCGTGTCCCATAGTTACTCAGTGATTTTTAAGCATCTAAATTGTGATCCATTTTTGCATTTAAGAGATGTATGTCCAGAACAGAATTTTTTGCAACAATTTTTCGAGGCTCAAACAACATTTACACAGAAGAATTACTTAAAATCTAACACAGAAAAATATCCAGAAAAATCTAAAAGACCATTCCATATGTTTTCTCAAATGTTTACACATTCGATACAACATTTAGTCAGAATTTTTCAGATAGTGCTTAATCCAAGAGATTTTCGAAGGGATGAAAACCTCTTATCATCAAGGGCTTTTGTAAAAATATCAGCTAGTTGTTTTTCAGTAGATATATATTCTAACTTCACAATCTCTTTCTCAACAAGATCTCTAATAAAATGGTGTCTAATACTTATATGCTTTGTCAAAGAATGTTGCACAGGATTCTTAGATATATTTATAGCACTAGTATTATCACAAAATACAGTTAGCTTATCATTTTTAATGCCATAGTCATTGAACATTTTTTGCAACCAAAGTAATTGAGTATAACAACTCTCTGCTGCGATGTATTCAGATTCAGCAGTGGATTGAGAAACACAGTTTTGTTTCCTATTGTGCCATGAGATTAAGTTGTTTCCCATGTAGAAACAACCACCACTTGTACTCTTTCGATCATCACTATCACCTGCCCAATCTGCATCACTATATCCTGTCAAAGTACAGTTAGTGTCTTTGCTATACCATATGCCCAAATCACATGTGCCTGCAACATATCGTATGATTCTTTTAACAACATTCATATGTGATTCTTTAGGATTAGATTGATATCTAGCACACAAGCATACACTGAACATGATATCAGGCCTACTAGAGCTTAAATACAGAAGACTTCCGATCATTGATCTGTATAATGCTGGGTCAACATTTTGTCCAACATTGTCTTTACTCAGTTTCTGAGTTGATCCCACAAGTGTCTTCATATGTTTAGAATTATCTAAGACGAATCTTTTCACTAAGCTTTTAGCATACTTGCTTTGAGTAATAAAAATGCCATCTTTATGTTGTTTAATCTGAAGTCCTAGAAAGTAATTTAAATCACCAACCATAGACATTTCAAAAGTAGATGTCATTTCATCACAAACATTTTAAGCATATGATCACAAGTAGATCCAAATACTATATCATCTACATAGATTTGAGCAATCATAATATCATTATTAACATGCTTAATAAAAAGAGTTCTATCAGCCTCTCATCTAACAAATCCAAATTCAATTAGAAAATCAGTTAGTCTTTCATACCATGCTCTAGGTGCTTGTTTTAATCCATATAAGGCCTTCTTCAATTTAAATACATGGTCAGGAAATTCAGGATTTTCAAAACCTTTTGGTTGTTCAACATAAGCTTCTTCCATAAGAATTCCATTCAAGAATGCAGCCTTAACATCCACTTGATGCAACTTTATATCAATGAAACATGCATTGGCAAGTAATAATCTTATAGACTCGATTCTAGCTACAGGAGCAAATGTTTCATCAAAATCTATACCCTCAACTTGAGTGTAACCTTGAGATACAAGTCTAGCTTTATTTCTAATGATGTTTCCTATTTCATCAGTTTTGTTTTAAATATCCACTTAGTTCCTATAACATTGACATTATCAGGTCTAGGAACAAGAGTCCATACATCATTTCTAACAAACTGATTTAATTCTTCATGCATAGCATTTACCCAATTTTCATCATTTAAAACTTCAACAATATCTTTAGGCTCAATCATAGAATGATAACACTCATGAGTTACCTTGTTGCACATGGATGACATGCATATAGACCTTACCACATCTTTTGAATTGATACACATTCTTCTTCTTGTTTGAACACCTGTAAACTGTTCACCTATGATCTGGTCTTGAGGATGATTCTTAAGTATTCTGGTAGATGGTGTTTTCTGATATTCATAGATATTTTCTGGTGATTCTGAATTTTCCGAAGTTGTTTGAACGGGTGTTGCATCATCTGGATCAACACTTTGCTTTTGATCAGAATTCTCAGAATCTTTTGAAATTTCAACTAGATCAGATACATCATCTTCAATGTTTTGACCTGTAAGACTAGCATCATCATCAAATACCACATTTACAGATTCTTGCACAGTATCAGTCCTTAGATTATAAATTCTATAGGCTTTGCTATTTCTAGAATAACCTAAAAAGAATCCCTTGTCACTTTTTGAATCAAACTTATGCAATTGATCTCTATCATTCAATATATAGCAAACACATCCAAACACATGAAAATATTTCAAATTTGGTTTTCTCCTATTTAGAATTTCATATGGAGTTTCATTTGAGTTTTCTCGAATATAAACTCTATTAGAAATATGACATGCAGTGTTCAATGCTTCAGCCCAAAATCTTTTAGAAAGTTGTTTGGATAAAAGCATAACTCTAACCATTTCTTGAAGAGTTCTATTCTTCCTTTCAGCAATACCATTTTGTTGTGGAGTTTTAGGTGAAGAAAACTCTTGCATGATACCCTTACTTTCACAAAATTCAGAAAACGAACTATTTTCAAACTCTCTTCCGTGATCAGACCTAATTCTGCATACTTTAGAGTTAAAAACAGTTTTGAATCTTTTATAAAGAATTTTGAAGATCGAAAAAGTTTCAGATTTTTCTTTTAGAAATTCAATCCAAGTGTATCTTGAGTAATCATCAACCACAACCAATGAATATCTCTTACCACCTATACTCTCAGTCTCCATTGGACCCATCAGATCCATATGCAGTAGTTCAAAGCAGTGTTTTGTTGAACAATGTCCCAACATTTTGTGAGACACCCTAACCTGCTTACCTTTTTGGCATGGGCCACAAATCTTAGTATTTCCAAACTGAAGTTTAGGTAAACCTGTAACAACTCCTAATCTAATCAGTTGTTGAATCTGTTTATAATTAGCGTGACCAAGTTTGTTGTGCCAAAGAGTATTTTCATCAATTTTAACATTATTGCATATTCCTTTTGATTCAATCAAATAATAATTATCAACTGATCTTGTTCCTGTCATAACACAATTAGATTTTTTGTCCATAACATAGCAAGAATTTTTATCAAATTTAACATGTAGATCATCATCACATAATTGACTAATACTAATCAAGTTTGCAAGCAAGCCATCAACATGTAAAACATTTGATAATTTAGGAAAACCAGATACATTCAATGTTCCTTTTCCAATAATTCTACCTTTAGAACCACCTCCATAGGTAACATTTCCACCATCATAAGCCTTATAATCAGAAAGATAATTAATTTGCCCTGTCATGTGTCTACTACAACCACTATCAAAGTACCATAAACCAGGAATAGAGGCTTCAAAGACATATGCACAACATTACACACAATATCAGATTTAGAAACAGAAGCGTTTTGTGCAGAATGTTGTTCAGCATATTGAGTCATTTTAGACAACATTTTGGCAGTTTTCTTATCTTTCATTCGTTTGAAACAGTATGATCGTGTATGTCCATTTTTTAAGCAGTAACAGCATGTGTTTCTTTTATCAACAGAAACTTGTGCTTTAGCAGAGGTATTAGAATCATTTTTAGCTTCAGCTTTTACAAACACAATAGGCATTTTAGCATTTGAAGGTTTAGAAGACATATCATTATATCCAAGTCCATTTTTTCCTGGATTACCTATCGTTAACGCATGATTCAGCTTTGTCCTTCCTTCTGAAAATTTCTTGAAGTTTAATGTAGATTCCTTCAACTTTTCATTTAACCTACAGATCTCCAAGTCCTTTTTAGTTAAGATACGTTCTAATTTTGTTAAAGAATCTCGTAAATCAGAATTTTCTATAGTCATAGACTTTAGAGTTCGATTTAATTTTTCAATTTCAGAAACTGTATGACTTTTGAAAGAATTATCATTAATTAAAGGTTTATCATATGAGTATTTTCTGAAAGGGATTATATTTTTTTTAGTCCATTAAGTTACCACAATTTTGAATTTAGTCCATCAGATTACCACTTTTTGAATTTAGTCCATTAAGTTTCGATTTATTTTGTTTTTGGTCCAGTTACCTGCTACAGCAGGTTTAACAGGTCATTTTTTAAAACACACCCCATAAAATGTTAAACACACCACACTAAAATTTAAAAACCATTTTTATTACTATACACACCCCCAACTCTTTCCTATTTAATAAATTGCCAAAAATAATTAAATTACAAAAAATGAATTCAAATTAATATGAAAAATATAAATAAAACCTATAAAAAATATGTTATCTTAAAAAATTAATCAAAGCTAAAAAAATTAATTCATTTAATTAGTTTTGAAGATTTAGTTGATTTTATACTATTTTTAAAATTTATTTAGCCTTATTTTCGACCTTTTTTTATAAAAGCTAGAACACAAATAAAACATTAATAAAATAATGGAGTTTAAATTTTATTTTTTTAAGTATTTCTTTTATATTACATGAACCTACTAACACCCCCATAAATTTTATATACACTCCAAACGTTAAACACAAAAATTCAAAAATCAAATATAGTTAAATAAAATCATAAATATATTTAATAAATTTCTAAAAATAATTAAATTAAAAAAAGTAAGAATTCAAATTAATATAAAAAATAAAAATAAAACCTATAAAAATCACTAAAAACTTCAACAATTAAACAAAGCTAAAAAAATAAATTAGTTTAATTAGTTTTGAAATTTAGTTGATTTTTTTACTATTTTTAAAGATTTTTAATAAATTTAAAAAATAATCAACTTGAAAAAATTATTAAATTAAATAAAAAAATCTTTAAAAGTATTAAAAAATCAACTAAAATTTTAAAACTAATTAAATTAATTAATTTTTTAGTTTTATTAAAATTTTGAATATTTATGTATTTTTTATATTTTTCATATTAATTTGAATTCTTACTTTTTAATTAAATTATTTTTGACAATTTATTAAATATGTTTATAATTTTATTTAATTATATTTGATTTTTGAATTTTTCTGTTTAACGTTTGGAGTGTATATAAAATTTATGGGGTGTTAGTAGGTTCATGTAATATAAAAGAAATATTTAAAAGAAAAAAAAATTAAAACTCTATTGCTTTATTAATGTTTTATTTGCGTTCTAACTTCTATAAAAAACTTCGAAACTAAGGCTAAATAAAATTTAAAAATACAGTAAAACCTCTCTATAGTCATATCCTTGGGACCACAAAAAAATATTTCTAAATGGGGGTTATTCCTAAATTGAGTTATAAGTTTTTTTTTTTTAATGCATGTATATTATATAATGGTATAATTAGTAGATACATGTACATGTTGTAATGTGTTGAACTTAATTGAACTAATTTACTCACGTAATATGAAAAGACAATACTCAAGAGTCACCCACCATAGATGCATGTACTTGCTTTTGATTGCTTTAATTTTTTCATCTATAAATACTATGTATAATACATTTTTTTTATCAATTACATCAAATCAACAATCAACCTTGAACAAGTATTTTAAATCAACTTAAATCTATTATAAAATTATATATATTATTATGATTTATTCCTAAATGGAGGTGTATTTCTTTATGTTGAGACTTGAAAAAATATGAATTATGACAATATGGAGTTTATTCCAAATTATAACTGGTCCCAAGTTGGGACCATGAATTTTTATTCCTAAAGAGATTTTATTCCTTAATAGAGTATTCTTTTTGAGAGGTTTTACTGTAGTAGAAAATCAACTAAATCTTCAAAACTAATTAAATTAATTAATATTTTTTTAGCTTTGTTTAATTTTTGAAGATAACATATTTTTTATAGGTTTTATTTATATTTTTCATATTAATTTGAATTCTTATTTTTTTTAATTTAATTATTTTTGACAATTTATTAAATAGGAAAGAGTTGGGGGTGTGTATAGTAATAAAAAATAATTTTTAAATTTTAGTGTGGTGTGTTTAACATTTGGGGTGTGTATAACATTTAATGGGGTGTGTTTTAAAAAAATGACCTGTTAAACCTGCTGTAGCAGGTAACTTGACCAAAATCAAAATAAATTGAAACTTAATGGACTAAATTCAAAAAGTGGTAACCTGGTGGACTAAATTCAAAATTGTGGTAACTTAATGGACTAAAAAAAAATATAATCCCTTTCTGAAATCTAATATCGAAACATCCAACCTATCTTTAAGTTTTGAAATCTCGTGATCTTTCTTTGTAAGCATAGATTCTAGTTTAGAAACAGTTTTATGAAGATCATCAATTTCTGTATCACTTCTGGATAAGTTCCTGTCGCTTGAAGTACCTGTCTCAAAAATTGAACTTGCAAAACAGTTAGATTCTGGACTGTCATTACTCGGTGATGTCTGAAATGTAGGCACATTTAGCTCATCATCTGAATAATCATCATCCAAATCATCAATAAACGTATCATCAAAATCAATTCTGCCAGAAAAAGCACGTTCTACATCATCTTCTATTTCATTTTCAGCATCAGATTCATCACTCATAGTAGCACTGAAATTCAATTTTCTTTTTAGCAAAGTGTTGGCACATTCATTAGCATAATGACCAAAACCAGAACATGCATCACACTTGACTTTCTTTCTAAATTCAGCATCATTTTTTAATTTGCTACTCCTATCAATTTGCCTAGATTGATTAAAAGTATTTTTCCTAACAGGCAATTGTTGAGTGTTATTAATCTGAGCCTTAGGTTGTATACTGTCTTTAAACTTGTTTGACCTATTTTTCAAGAATGATTTGAACTGTTTAGTGATTAAGGCCACGTTGTCAGGATTGTTGAGACATTCCTCCAAAACATCATCATCGTCAGTTTCAATTTCAGTAATATACGAAGATTTATCAGTACTGGATGAAGCATTACCTTTAAAAACCAAAACTTTCTTATCACTTTCATCATTCTTTTCAGTAAAGTTCATCTCATAGGTTTTCAATATTCCAATTAATTCATTTTGGCTTAGAACATCAGTGTCCTTAGCTTCTTCAATGGCACATATATTAGGATCAAAACGTTTATGGACATATCTAAGAATTTTATGAACTAACCTTGTATTGGATATTGGATCACCAAGTGAATGAGCTTCGTTTGCAATTTCAGTCAACCTTTCGTTGTAGGCAGAAATGGTTTCATCTTCTTTCATCCTTAGATTCTCGAATTTGGTTCCAAGCATACGTAGTCTCGTCCTTCGTACGCTATCCGATCCTTCACAATGTTCTTGCAATCGATCCCATGCTTCCTTCGAGGATATGCAATTTGAAATGATTTTGAACATTGAGACATCAGTCGAGGTAAAAATTGCATTCAACGCCTTTGAATTATAGCTTGCAGTCGTGATTTCATCATTGGTCCAATCAAGTTCTCTCTTGACTCGTGACTCGTTATCATCATCCGCCGTAGTTCGTGGTTGAGTCCAACCAGCAAGAACACTCCTCCATGCTCGTTCATCAATGGATTTGATGTACATACGCATTTTAGGTTTCCAAAAAGCATAGTTAGTACCGTCTAGAATGGGAGGTTTAAGTGCGGGTGAAAGTGGATACTCCATTGTAAAAACACACTCTAAGCAGAATCTCTACTTAGTGTATCAAGTAGTTGGCTCTGATACCAACTGAAAGTGTGTGTGCGTGTTTATCAGAGGTGTTGCCTTAACGATGATGGAACAACGAAGACAACAATTAGAGTAGCGGAAATTAAAAACACGAAACAACAGAGTATTCAAAATTTTGTATAGACTATAAATAAGTCTATACTGTTTCACTAAAAATATGATTAGTAAAACAAGAACCAAAAACCTCTTCGAGGTACGGCAGTGCCAATTATACGGTATTGACAACCTTACGAATTTAGAATAACTTTTATGGAACAACTCCTCAATTCGGTCTATACATAAACCTTCTAGATTCAAAACTAATGTGCTAGATTATTTGATAGAGTTTACAACTAATCTATCACACGCAGAGAGATGAAACAATAATATTCTTAAAACTAAATACACAACGTGCACTCGATAGCTTTAGTCTTGGTGAGCTTTTCTTCTCTCTGTAATTTGCGCTGAAGGCAGCCTCTATTTATAGAGAATTCTGCAGCCTTCAACTCCCATAGACGCATGATCTATGTAACTCCTCTTAACTCCTAAAAATAAGGAAACTTCCATGATTGTAGCCTTTTTTTCTCACTCCTCATGCAACTGCCAGATCTGGAACCGTCCAACCCTGTAACTGCATAAAAGGAACATTACGAACAACATGGAAAAATCGGAGTTAGCGTTTAGGAGAAAGGGCGAATTATGATGTTGCCCAAACTGATGGAACATTTTGTTCATCACCGGTACAACATCAACAATGTTAATTGATTATATTTGTTGATAAATTAGTATATTTTTCTAATAAATTTATGAAACTAACTAATTGTACTAAATTTATAATTAATTCTTTTGAAATTATGCAAGGTGGTATGCTAGCTAATTTTTAATCGATTAATTATATATCACTCATGTTATTTCGATATTACAGATACGGAAATTATTTTTGAAAATAAATTATATAAAAATAGGTTGTGAAATACTAGCTAGTATAGATGCTCAATTTTATTAGATTATTTGACCGCTTTTATTAAGAAATTACATATTTCTACTAATTCTCAATGAAAATGTAATAAATAAGAGGTCAATCAGTTTGGTTTTCAGTCATGATACATCTACATTTACATGATTCATTTAAGTTTGCAAGAGACACAGTGTATGGTCAGCAGACACATGCATCATTCAATGTAGTATTTGTAATTTTGTGTCACATTTTGTGTTTAATTATATACGTATGTATATTGATTGATTAAATGTATAACTAATTATTAGGTTCGTTGATGGATTGAACGTATGACTAATTATTAGGTTGGTTGGTTGATTCATTAGAAAGTTAATTTTTTTTTTATGTAATTAATCAAAAAATAATTAATATTCTCACTTTTTTTTATTGTTCAATTTAATTATGTCTATTTTCTTTTTTAAAATAATATTATTCAATATCTTAATATACCCCTTTTAGTGGTAATATAAATAAATATGGAGAGATAAAATTGAAGAGATAAATATTAATTAAGTTTTTTTTTTTAATTGCTAAAAGGAAATTTATTTAGTTGGAAACGGATAGGGAGTATATACAATAGTTTTATGTTTCTATAAATTGTTATATAATTAAAGTGCCTATGTCAAATGAAACATAACTTTGTGAGCAACATAAATTCAATACATATATTCCAAAAACGGCACTGTCAAATTTAGTAGATTCATCCTAAAACAAGAACAAAGCGGTGGATTCTCTCTCTAAAAAAGTTTTATCTCCCTTCTCTCTAAAAACATTCTTCCTCAAAATCACCGCATATCTTCTTCCTCTTCCATAACCCAAAACCACCGACTATTTCCTTCATCCTCAATAGCCCACGTTGCCCACCTTCTGCAAGTAAGTTGCCGCGCCGCTTCTGCCTCACCGCCACACTGTCCGTAGCGCCGTTGCACCACCATTCCGTTCAGATTTTTTAGTGGGTGAAGAGGGGTTTTTTCAGGGCTTTAGTTGGGATCAATGGGTGAATCTCCCCGTCGGAGCCACGGTGGCCGATTGGGTGAGTCATCCGTTTGATCCCATTTTATTTTAGTTTTAATGCTTTCTGCATGTTCTTAGTTTTTTTTTCTAAGTTTAGATTTGGTATTTTTAGTTTCGTTTTCTTCCCATGTTGTTATTTTCTGCCTTCTGTATTTTTCTTTTCCCCTGTTATTCTGGTTTCCTCCCCTCCATGATGAGATGGGTTTTCTTCCCGTTTACGGGTTTTCCCATGGTGGCACTTTGTTGTGCTTGTTGGAGCTGGTAGTCCTTGAGTTTGTTCTTATGTGATTTGGGAGGTTTGTTGCACGAGGGGTTGTGTGCTGTCTTCTTAGATCGCGGAGCTTCCAGGAATGCCGGCTTGATCTATGATCCTTCCACTCTCTCATGATTGAGTCTGGAAAATGTGGTCTTCTGGTAGAACTTTACTGTTTGGATAGGTGAGTGAGAGCGTTGAAATGTAATTTTTCCTATATCTGTAATTCTACCTTTTCAAAAAAAATTAGATTCATCCATACTTGATGCTCAACTCATCTAGGGTAGAGCATGGTAATTCGTCATAGCCCAATCCAACTGGTCAAGTAATATTCATGGGCTAGTCCGGTTCGGTCCATAAACTGGTCCGGCCTATAAAATTGAAGTCCAGCGTAGTTCACTTGAACTAGTGGGCCAGTCTAATCTTTTTAAAAAAAAATCTTGCAAAAATTATATACAAACTAGTAACTACGCATAATCATTATAGCATTAATGTATACGACAAGTCCCCCAATGAATTTTTTTTTATTTTTTTAATGTTTCTAGCAAAAATTATGCTCCGTATATATAAACTTTAATATGTATTAGTCAATGGTCACATACTCACATATATTTTTTATTTATATAAATAATTATAATTAAAAATATACGATAATAATATATTAATTATACATAATTCATAAACAATCTTAACCAGTATAACATTACACTATATAACAACTTCAAATAGAATTATAAATAATTCATAAGTTACTTTTTAATTCAACATATATTTTAATTGTGATTTTGAGTCAAAATTGAACACATATTTTAATTGTGATTTTAATTAAAAAAGATACCTTTTTTTTTTTTAAAGAAACAATTAAACTGAACAATGAATAGGGACAAATGAGGCAGACCAAAGGCGACCAACCTAAACCTAATGCAAGTATTTTTAAAATAAATGAGTATTTTTTTTTAATGGGGGTTTACAAGATCATACAATAATAAGATTACAAATCCCTAAGTCAAGCTCTTGATCTTCAAACCTTAGTATCGCCGTCCACTCCTATCATGAGAAGAGGAAAGACGAGTTTCCCTTTGCCTTCTAAAATGGTGCCCAGGTCTTCAATCTTTCAACGAGACAACCCCACACTAAGGTGTTCTCATGTAAAGAATAGAAAATGGAAGAAACAAGCAAAGTTCCACCAAGTATTGTATCCCTAGAATCCGAATCAGAATACCAGGGCTCTCGAAACCATCTCGAAGAGCCCAACCATCAAAAAGGTAGTCCCACAACTACAACAAAGACCCATAACGAAAACTGAAAAATGAGACGCACAAGGCGCAGCAGAAACAACAAGCAACAACTAAAACACTATACTAATCAAGCACAAAAAAACCTATAAAACAGTAAACGAGATCAACACAGAAATACCCGAACGGTCACCGTGGCTCCGTTAGAATATTTTCTGTGTTGATCCCTCACAAGAAACGAAGCAAATATCTACATAAAAGAAAGAAACAAAAACTGGAACAACCAGATTGCCGGTGGCGACGGCGGCAAACGACGGCGGCGGAGCGGCGACGACGGCGTCCGGCGAAGAAAAGTGTAGATCTGAAGATCTACTCTTAGATCTTGCAAGAAAAACCAAAAAAAGATGAAATCGGAGACTAGGCTGACGGCGGCGGCGAATCGGCTACTGGTCAACGGCGGAATAGATACGATGACGGAGACAGGGACGGAGATATGGACGACAACAGGGACGATGACGGAGACAGAGACGGAGACGACGGACCGGAAACGGATCGGCGGCGGAGAAGGGGAGGAGCAACTCTCTAGAGAGAGAAGCTCTCCCTTCTCTCTACCGTATACAACTGTGTAAAATAAATGAGTATGTTAGTATTAACCCCACCCAATCAGGTGGTATTAAAAGATAACACTCCACCAATCCTTTTCAGAATAAATTATGAGTAGACAATTGATCTTATGGGATATATAATACTATAATTTGAGCCTAACTTTAAAATGAGAGTGACGTTTAATCAAAAATAAAATGAGTGATTGATAATTTGCACTAATTAATACTCCCCCGTCCCGATATAAATTTACCTATTGTTTTGAGTGTTTTGATTAAGGAATTTGATAAAATAATAGAGGTAGTACAAGTGATGTGATGGTAAGAGAGAAAATAATATTGCCTCTGTCCAGTAAAATTTTGCTCACTCCTTTTTATACATGTTTTTCAAAAAATTATATTTTAATTATAAAAAATATATGTGGAATAACGAGTAAACAATAGTGTTCGTACATACTCAATCTTGTTAATAAAGTAGAAAAAATATTCAAAAGTTAACTATTTAAACAGAATAAACATATACTTTGTGGACCCAAAAATCTGTCTGAGCAAAATTTTACAGGACGAAGGGAGTAGATTAGTAAGAGATGAAATATGATAAAATAATAGATAAAATAGAAGTGATGTGATTGGGAGAGATAAAATAATTTGCTAAAAATGGAGTGAAAAACTTATTGTGAAACATTCAAAAAAGAAAAGTGAGAAACTTATAGTGGAACGGAGGGAATAGTAGTTTGTAATTTATCTTGTCGTGAAACCGTCTCACATAAAATTTAAATAGAACTCCACTTTAGTTTGTGACCCATGCACGGATGAGTGAATTTATTATTTTAGAAGAGAGTTTTGTAAGAGATAGAACTCCTCTTTAAGTTTTGCACTAATTTATTTTACCTTAAAACATGATTTGAATAGGATTATATATATATGTTGATCGCTAAACGAGTATCTATGTTGGACAAAGTCTATAGAAAGGTGAATAGACTTTGTAATTTTCAAACTTTTTGTGTTGTTAAGATGAGACAACTAGATGAGCTATATGCTCAAGTCGTCTAATGCAAATAAATATGATTTGATCAAAGAGTGTGAGTGTAAAGTAGCTGGTACAGATAACTAACCTACTGATTGCTTAGAAGCTGGTCAGTTGGACAACTATCTACTTAGCTACTAATGCGAAATTGTGTGAGCCCTAAATGTGTAAGCTTGTGGATTGAATGAAAACTTTTTTATCAAAGAATGACTTTAATAAATAATGAATGGGTATCAGTTGACTTAATGTCTGCTGATTATGAAAATTTGTACTTAGTGAATTTTGACACTTTTGAAGAAATAATGATTATGAAATATGAATAAAGCTATAAAAAACACTGGTATTTATAGCGGTTCGAATTGAAAATGTGCTTGCGTGCGAAATTAGAGGTGTTGTCACTATTCAGACAACATTAAGCAGCGGAAAATAAAATGCACTTTATAAATGGAAATATTAAAAAATTGTGTTGATTATAAATAATCTACACGGATCACTATATATTGAATAAGTGACAATGTGTACAACCTCTTAGAGGTTTGGAAAACTACAACTTTAATAAGTTTGGAAAACCTACTTCGATTCTATAAAAGTATCTCCCTCATAGATCTATATATATAATCTAGTAGATATGGAAATGATAAATACACTAATTGTTCAGGTAACAATAATGTATCAATCTACAAGAAGAAACAATGATATTCCTAGCTAGAAGCGAAAATGCATTCAATAGTATAGTATTCTAAGTTAGCTTTTCTTCTCTTGTATCTTTTGTGTTGAGGCAGCTTCTCTATTTATAGACTTCAATACATGAACTGCTCTCAACTCCCTTAGATCAATTCTTCCTTGATCACGGGTAACTTCTTCCCTCAACTCTTTGAATGTTAGAACTTGCTATGTCACGCTCATCATGTGTAGCAGGAGCAACATTATCACCATCACTGTTGCCAGGTTCATCACCAGGGATCTCATCTAGATTAGCAACAACAAAGTTAGAGTGTGTGGCTTGAATATCAGCCACTCCCCCTGTTAAGGTAGAAAAGAGGTTCATCCAAAACTGTTTTTGAATGAGGAGGTCCTCCACTGAACTCTGCAAATTGGTAATAGAGACCTACAAAATGTCAATTTGCCTTAAAATGTAATGAGAGTAACGGTAGACAGAGGCAACAACTCCTTCTGGTGGTATTGGGGCTGAGTGGATTGGATCATCTCTGGCAACATTTCTGGAGCCCGAAGCACCTTGAGCATGAGTCATTTTCTATGGCAGATCCACTACTCTTTCACCTTGTCTGAACTTGTTAAAAATATTAAATTATGTGATATAGCTACTGATCACTTCACTGTCAAGTCTAGGGAATTTCTTGTCCACCAGGAATTTATAGATCAAACAGGGATAAGGAATTATTCCTTTTCCAAACATTGTTCCTTTGAATGTCATCATATTATTGAAAATTGTCTAGCCCAAGTTGAATCTCTTTAGGTGACCAATTTTGTAAATGTTGCACTGTATTTTTAGAAATATTAATAGCACTTGTATTATCACAGTAAACAGTCAAGACATCACTAGTTAAGCCATAATCATAAAACATTTTTTGCAACCATAATAATTGAGTACAACAACTCCCTGCTGCAATGTATTCAGATTCAGTTGTTGATTGAGAAACACTGCTTTTGTTGGGATATGAATCCTAGAACAAGTCCTAAATGATGAAAAGATACGATGAAGTTTTGATAAGCCAAAAGTAGACTTGAATATTTTCTAAGTGTTGACTGATCTAGTCTAGTTATGGAAGTCATCTTGAACAGATCAGTAGTGTTCACAAGATAAGTATAAGTTTAAAAGAAAAGTTTAAGTGTTTAAAAGACAAGTACGTTTTATAAGTACTTTGTATATATGTTTAGGTTGTTTACTGAGCTATTTCGAATTGTATAGAAGCTCATGATTTTCGTATGTAATTATGTTGATGTATAGATTCTAAGTTGACTAAGCTATTTTATAAAGCTTAATGTAATGTAATAGTCTTGTTAGGATTAGATTAGTTGTTACTAAGTCTACTACTGAAGAAGTCTGCGCAAGAGAAGAAAGAAGATAAAGTCTACTGCACAAGACAAGATGAGTAAGAAGAAGGCTCAGAATTTGTCTAAGTGTTGGAACAAGACAGGTGCGCAACTCAACAAGACAAGACAAGTCAACATAATAAGAAGGAAGAAGTTAGTTATTCAAAGCGCGTGGAAAGATAAGGATTGAAGAGTTAGTTAGAAATAACTAATTAATAACAGAAACGAGTGAATGGATAAGCTGAAGAAGTTAAGAGTTAGTTTTCAAGAAAAGTTGGTTACAACTGAAAGTTCTTGAACTCAGAAGTCTATAAATACCTTGGTGTATTCAACGATTCAAGACTACTGACATACTACTGAAATTCTACATACTGAAGCATTCTAAGAAGCAAATTACTCTCAGAGTTTGAAGATTCAGAAAGAAGCCAGAAGACTACTGAAGATCAGAAGGCTACTACTGAACGAAGAGAATTTTTATTTTTGTTTACTGTTTCAAGTTGCTAGATACTTGTAAATCTCTAGTAAGATAGAAGAAACACTTGGTAGTGTTGTCGAGAAGATCTAAGTCTTATTTCTTGGGACTTAAAGCTACAAGAACACATTACTCTATTGGACGAGTTAATAAGAATATCACAACTGGGTTTGTGAGAGTGGACGTAGACAAGTTGTAGAACCACTATAAATCTCGTCTATTGAAGGACCTGAAGGATTCTTAGAAGGTTTAAAGACGGACTTGAAGGAAGTAGTTCAGTCGTCTATTGAAGATTTCTTGGAATCTAAGCTGAAATAAGTCCTTGTTGAACAGAATCAATCTCTCGTAGACAGCTCAAGAGAATTGATAGTTAGCGAAGTCAACAAGATGGACTCAACCTTCCGAGAAGAGATGTATGCTCAAATTGAAGACTTCTTGAAGAGACAAGTTGACTACTCTGAAAAGAGATCGATCACCTTTGCTAGATCGTTAGCTGAAGAGTCGAGTAAGATGGAGAGACTCTACAGGGTAAAGATCGAGATAGCTGATGAGCAGAGAAGAGAAGCACAAGACCAGTTGGTGCGTTCTCGAACAGTTCTTACTGAGTTAACTGAGCAGAACAGGCTACTCAGACAGACAGCTGCGCATTTCAATGATGAACTGATTTCTAGTACAAGGAAGCTAGAATTGGCTATTGATCGTCTTGATAAGATGAGTCACGAGAAGACGCATCAGAAGCAGATCGAGTTAGCTGCAGAAGCTATGAAGGAAGTTATGCTAGAAGAGATGACTCGCTTTACTTCTCTTTTCACTCTCAAGGCAACTGATGAAGCCAAAAAGGGGGAAGAGACGAGTAGAGTCGAAGCTGAAATTGAAGAAAAAGCTAAGTCTGCTGAACCAGAAGTGAAAGAAGCTGCGATAGCTATGCAAGATCTCAAGAGGCCTAAGAGAGGCAAGTTAGTGAAGAAGGCAGATCTTGAGCATGCTAGAGCAGAAGAGCTGAAGAGAAAGGAGAAAGGCAAGAGTGTTGCGACACCTGAAGCTGAGGTTCAGACAAGACAAGTTAAGAGAAAGCTGGTTATTGAAGATCCTAAGGAAGCTGAGACGACTGCAATCGTGAAAAAGCAGAAGGTTGTTGATGCTGATGATGAAGCGCACTATGCTAGCCAAAAGAAGATTGGAAAGCATATTCGAAGGTTGCAGAAGTTGAAGGCAGATCCAGATCAAGTTGAAGACGCTTACATTGACAACTTCATTGACAGAGAACATCGTGAAGATTGGTTCAAAGTCAAGTTGCAATGGGAGTTGGATCACTGGATCATTCGCAAATTTGGAGATGTTGATAGCTCTGATGAACTATATGTTGTGTTTGATAAGTTCATGGAAGGACAAAACAAGATGCTTTGGAATTTGATTATGAGGATATCTGCTGCTGTTAATTTCAACATCTTGGGATAAAAGAACACATACAATTCTACTAGTTGGAGTTAGACAGGGCAGTGTCTACATTGTAAATTGGAATAGTTGTCCTAGGCATGCTTGCCTTCTTTCTAAAAGTCCTAAAGAAATCAGTTGGCTATGGCACAGACGCTTATGCCATCTGAACTTTAAGAATATTAACAAGATTGCAAGAAACTACCTTGTTGAAGGTATCCCTAATGAAATCTATTTCAAATCACAAGTGTGTGATGCATGCCAAAAAGGTAAACAGGTAAAGGTTTCCTTTGAGTCAATTCCCACTCTTTCTACTTGTAGAGTCTTAGAACTCTTGCACATGGATTTACATGGTCCAATAAAACCCCCTACACTGAATGGTAGAAGGTACACTTTGGTTGTGGTAGATGATTATTCAAAGTACACTTGGACAATCTTCTTACACAAAAAGAGTGATACACAAACCCAACTACCAGATTTGTTAAAGAGGTTGCAAGTAGAAAAAGGTCAGCCCATTGTCAAGATCAGGAGTGACAAGGGGACTGAGTTTATAAACTGCTATATTAAAGAATTTTGTTCTAAGTCTGGAATTCAGCATTTGACAAGTGCAGCCAGGACACCCCAACAAAATGGTGTAGCTGAGAGAAGAAACAGAACACTAAAAGAAGCATGCAGAACCATGCTTGCTGAGTACAACACACCACAGAAGTTCTGGGCTGAGGCAATCAACACTGCCTGTCACACTCAGAACAGATGTGCATTCAACAAAGTACATGGTAAAACTCCTTATGAGGTATGGAAAGGTAGAAAACCAAGAATTTCATATTTTCATATCTTTGGATGTAAGTGCTTTATTCATAACAATGGAAAGAGCAAATTAAATGCTTTTGATGCCAAAGCTGATCAAGGAATATTCTTAGGATATTCTTCTACAAGCAAGGCATTTAGAGTATTTAATTACTCTACTCTATGTGTAGAAGAAACACCCCATGTTGTCTTTGATGAAGTTGTACAGGACTCTGCTGATCATCAGATCAGTAAGAAAATTGATGATCTGACCATTCAAACTGATAAAGACAGTGAAGAGACTGAACTCTATGAATCTGTACAAGCCTACAATCCATTTCTGAATGTTCTAAACAAAGATGATGATGTAGAAAAGGTAAAAGACAATGGTAAGTCTTCTAGACCCACTGACATGCCTGAATTGGTTGACTGTTCTCCTGTGAATAAACCTGCTGAAAATGATGATATTGATTTTGATGATTCTGTTATACATGATGTGGATGATGAAAGTATTCCTGTTAAGACTAGAAAAACATGGAAATCTGCTCATTCCACTGATGTGATTATTGGTGAATCCAATAAAGGTGTTAAGACCAGAAGACAACTGTTTGATTCTAAACATGAACCAAGTAATTCTCTATTTTGTTGGTGTTGCTTCTTATCTTCTATTGAGCCTGCTAATGTGAAAGAAGCTTTATCTGACAGTAACTGGATTATTGCTATGCAAGAAGAATTAAATCAGTTTACTCAAAATGATGTATGGGAACTCGTAGAGAGACCTACTGATCACAATGTGGTAGGTACAAAGTGGATTTTCAAAAATAAGAAAGATGAGAATGATTTTGTTGTGAGAAACAAAGCCAGATTAGTGGCTCAGGGCTACTCTCAAGCTGAGGGTATTGACTATGATGAAACATTTGCCCCTGTAGCTAGACTAGAAGCTATAAGATTTTTTCTTGCTTATGCTGCTTATATGAAATTCACTGTGTATCAAATGGATGTGAAAAGTGCATTTTTAAATGGTATACTTGTTGAAGAAGTTTATGTTGAACAACCTCCTGGATTTGAGGTAAGTGGTAATCAAGTATTGTTGGGAATAAAATGATTTTGATTTAGATACCAAAACCCCTGATTGATGAAGTACAGATTAGTTGAGATATGCTCAAGTTATTGTTCAGGCAAGTTGTCCCAGAACACTTGAGTATGTAGAATGCTTAAGTTAAAAATCTCAGAAATGTTGTGAGATTTTAGAGTTCAGGATAGTTGTCCAATGCTATATGTTAGAAAGCTTGATAGGTATTAAGTCTTGAGGCCAAAGTTGCTGAAGCATCAGGACAGCTGACCAAGTGGACAACCGGGCTGAAGAGATCAAGAACACTAAAGCTGTGCTCATAAATGCAAAAGATCAAGACATTTGAAGTACAAATGACCAAGAGAATTGAATGTCAAAAGCTTACTGAAGACACATTCAATGAAGCATTTATTGCCAATCATGCCTGAACCAAGCATTGAAGACTTAGAGCATTAAAGAGTGAAGCATTGAATGAATGTTGGAACATTCTAAAACAGCAGCAAGAATGTTCAGGGAGCTTGTCCCATCTGACCGTTGGTTGAGTGTAGATTCTGCCACAAATCAACCTTGGGAAGTGTGCTTATTTGGAAACTGTCACAAGTCATCTCAGCCGCATTTTTCAGAAGTCAACACATTCATTCAAGCAACCATTGAAGAGCCCTTTTACACAGTGGATAAAAGGAAGTCAAGCTTCTTAGCCGTTTCAATGGTGCTGCAAATAGACATGTTTGAATTGCTATCTCTCCAACGGATAGTTGTTCAAATATGCCTATATATACAGAAGTGATCAAAGGGATTCAAAATTCAACTACAAGCTATCAAACTCATATTAAGCTTTCAAAGGAAACCAAGCTATTCACAAGAATCCCAAGTTTCCTGAATCACTTCAAATTAGCTAAGCCATTCTTTGTAAACATCCTAGCTTAGCATTGAGATATCCTAAGCCTTTACATCTGTTCTCATTGTAAAGGATATCTCTACTAGTTGGAACCAAACCTCAAACCTTATCTCATTTAGTGAAGAGAGTGTTTGTTGTAGAAGTGAGGAGTTAAGGACTGTTAGAGTGAAACACAGACTTAACTCAGTGAGATTGAGCACTAGGACTCAGATTATCCTAGGGATCAAAACACTAAGAGAATGTTGTTGATCAGTGCACCTTGGCACTATAAAACAAGCTAATTCCATTGTGAAGGAATTATCATGTTCAATCAGGGAAAGTGGATGTAGGAGCTTGAGTCTCTGAACCACTATAAACTTGTGTGTCTCTTACTTACTGCATTCTTTATTGCATTCATATTCAAATAATTTTCAAAGAACAAACTCTAGTAAGTGAGAAAATTTGTTTTGGACAAAGTCCCTGATAACTGTCTTTTCAGAAATTAACTTGGAGTATTTCTTTAAGTCAAAGGCCAACCACATTCCGCACTTAGCAACTCTTTAAGATATCTAGCCAACTGATCACTCAATAGTAATCAGTAGGACAAGTATCTATCAAAGATCACACTCAGGCCAGTTATAAGACAACCTGCCTGATAAGACCAGTTTTGTTAAAAAGAAAAGAATTTGCATACACAAGTGCATTCCCCCCCCCCCCCATACACTTGTGTTATACTTCACCAAGGACCAACAAGTATACAGGTTGAAGAAAGCACTATATGGTCTGAAACAAGGTCCAAGAGCCTGGTATGACACTCTTTCACTATTCTTAGTTGAAAATGGATTTACTAAGGGCAAAGTGGATCGAACTTTGTTCAGAAGACAAGAAGGTACAGACATTTTATTAGTCCAAATATATGTTGATGATATAATATTTGGATCTCCTAACAAGAGCATGAGTGAGAGCTTTTCAAAACTCATGCAAAGCAAGTTTGAAATGTCAATGATGGGAGAAATGACCTATTTTCTTGGACTTCAAGTAAAACAATCATCTGATGGTATCTTTATCAATCAAGCAAAAATATACAAGAAATTTGTTAGATAAATTTGGTATCAAGACTTCTAAAACAGTTGGAGTACCAATGCTGCCAACATACAGAATGGATCCTGATGATCAAGGTAAGTCTGCTGACCAATCCTATTACAGAGCTCTAATTGGTTCTCTACTCTATTTAACTGCTAGTAGGCCAGACATTGCATTTGCAGTAGGTGTATGTGCTAGATTTCAGGCCAACCCCAAAGAAAGTCATGTGGAGACTGCTAAAAGGATATTGAAATATCTAAAGGGTACCATTAATCGAGGTTTGTGGTATTCTGCAGATGATGATCTATCCCTAAGTGGTTATTCAGATTCTGACTTTGGTGGTTGCAGGATAGATAGAAAATCAACTTCTGGTTCATGCCAATTTTTAGGTTCTAAGCTCATATCATGGTTTTCAAAGAAACAAACAAGTGTGGCAACATCTACCACTGAGGCAGAATATATGGCTGCAGGAAGTTGTTGTAGTCAGCTTCTTTGTCTAATGCAACAACTTAGAGACTACAACATTGTGGAATTCAATGTACCTATATTCTGTGACAGCAATAGTGCAATTGCCATCACTCAAAATCCCGTTTTACATACTAGATGCAAGCATGTAGATGTTAGGCATCATTTTATTAGGGATCATGTTGAAAAGAAAAACATTAGAATGGAAAAGATCCATACAGATACCCAGAGAGCTGACATTTTCACAAAACCTTTGGCTGAAACTAGATTTGGAGAGCTATGCATAAGTCTAGGATTGATAGATATGGATCCTGCTTGTATGTAGAGCTTTATACTAACATTTCAGGTACTGAGCTGATATCAAGATCAGTTCACCAAGAAGGGTAATTCTGAAGAACAGACCATGTCACGACCTCTACATTCATCACAATCAGGTACAAAGGTTACTAAGGTGCCTAAATCCCGATGAGGAAGCTGGTAAAGCTGAGGGAATTGAGAATATACATTTAAGGGGGAATCTATGATTTCTGAAAAATCCTGTATGTTGACTCAGAACACAAGACACCTTAGAACAAATCTTTTATATAGACCTATTTTAATTATTCTTTACTATTCTGTACTGTATTTCACCATTTATGCTTGAACTAACACTTCTACCAAGGTGAAACAGGCACAGAAGAGGAGTTCTCCACTGGAGGGGGAACTGATCTGATTACAGATTTGATCTGTCTACAAATCTGATCTGATTACAGTATAAATCTGTCTACAGACATGTTCTGACTATTGAATTGGTTGGTCTACAGGACTGTTCTGATTACAAAGTTAATTTGTCTACAGAACCTTTCTGACTACAATACCATTCTCTCTACAGAACTGATCTGATTACTGATTATAACTGTCTACAGAGCTTATTTGATTACAGGAAAATTTGTCTACAGAATATTTTCAGTACTGATCTGAGAAAGTACTGTGCTGGTATCAAAAAGGTGAAAATCAGAAGAGTTGGGGAACTGATCTGATGACTACTGAGCTGACCCAACTACTGAGCTGATCTTCAAAAGAGTACTCAGCTGATCACAGTACTCAGCTGAACCCAGATAAGTAAAATTCCATATAGTAGTAATAAGAAATTGAAGTATAATGTGTTGGAAAACAACTGTGCTGATATACATCAGAACAGTATCCTGTCTTAGGATTCTTCTAAGTCAAGGACTGTTCAAAGTTAGATTACTTATAGAGAAGATTAATACACTCCTCTATTTTTAACCTAATTCAAAAGGTGTATTTATCAACACAAGTTGGCTCCAAATTGGAATTGAGCTGTTATGAATCTGGAACGTTTCTCCCAATTTACACCTCAATCCAAACCACACAACGTGGAAATCAAAATCAATCCAAGCCCTAGATTTGCCTTGATTTTTTATTTACACGATCACATTAACTTCTTCTTCTCCATTACTCTAAATCTTTCTGCTAAATTCTCTAAGCTCAAGCATTTTCGATTCTTCCTACTCTTGCAACTACACTTCTCTATTTCTCTCCTATGGCGATTATCGATATTCTTAATGAAGAAAATGAAGTCGCAGGAACTTTTGATTCAACCAGATGGATGCGAGAGAAAGGAATCTTCGTCGAAAAACTCTGTTTACTTCACCGGACGTCAGAAAGCTGAGAATCAAGCCATTCTCACCATGTGTGAAGAATGTGGGCTACAGAAATACCTAGAATCATATCCTGAAAAGGTTTATGAACCTGAGGCGATGGAATTCTTTCTTCAGGTACAGGGTGACTCAAACAGCATTCGTTCGATCATTTCTGGCCACAGGGTTGTCATTTCTAAAGAAACCCTTGGAATCGCGTTCAATCTACCAGACGGGCCAATAGACATTCTGAGCTATATGGCAGGGCAAGAGAAAGTTCGCGTGGGCAGATAGTTGAATGTTGACCCAGCAACGTTATCAAATTTGAAGAAGGACATTCTTCCAGAGGGTATGCAATTGTTGATGGATATTGCTGGAAAATGCTTGTTAGGGCAACATTTCAGTCAAGACGCTCTCACCAATCTCAAGATTCGCATTATGGCTGCAATCACTGATCGTGTTGATGGTTATTGGCAAGGATTTCTGCTTGGCAGATTATTGGCTGAAAGATAGAAAGTGGTATTTGATGAGGTCTCAAGAGAATTTTCCATTAAATCCATGATGGGTTTTGGAAGTAAATTGAGCATACTGTTGCCTCAATTAGCTGAAAGGAAGATGGATTGGAGTCGTCCAAAAAGATTTCACCAGGGCAAATTCTTGTTCAAGAAGGAGTCCACTTTGTTTGAACAAAGCCAGAGGAATCAACCACAAGAATCTGGTGGTTCTATGTTCCGTTCTGACAATGATGAGCCGGAGTTGAGAACAAAGGCTAGGCATGATCCTCACCGATCTGGATTAAGAAGAGGCCGATCAGCTAGGGCCGTTCCTGAAAAGTCAGAAGAGTCAGTTGCCAATGTGAAGGAGTCTTCTGTGGAAGAGGTAAGTTCTCCAAGTCTTATCCTTTCACACAAGAGAACTAAAATTTCTGGTGTTCTTAGACCCAGAATAGTCCTCAAGAACACTACCCCTTCTCCCTCAACCTCTCATTCTATCCAAGCCCAACCCCATGAAGCTGAGCCTTCCTGTTCTGAGGAGTCAGTTCACTACTCTCCTATTCATCAGAACACTCTTCCCTCAACCCCTCAGAACACTTCTTTTCATTCCACTCCTCAAGCTAATCCTCACCATACCCCTACTCCTCATTTTTCTCCTGAATTTGAAACCGAACCAGTTCATGATCACTCTACTGAGCATGAACATATACCTTCGTCTGAACCAATTGAAATTACCTCTTCTCCCGAAACTGAATTCATACAACCTGAATCAGTGTTCTTGATGGATTATCCTGTTTGTGATAAGGAAGAGAGGATCCGATTTAAGTTGAGAAATGCTCTTCTCAAAAGTTTTCATGGATTAGATGACAGCACTAGAACCTTTGAGCAACTTCTAAGGATAGGTACTTGGGTATATCTTAGAAGTATAGGTCTAGATCAGCTGATGGTTGTTGCTGAAGGTATGGGTGGTCTTTCTGTGTTTCATGATTGGGAACAAGAACAGAAAGAAGCTGCAGATGTTAATTCTTATACTGAGTTATCAAATTTGGAATCTGTTATTCAGTTGATTGAAAGAATAACTGGTTGCAAATATTCCATTGTTAAGTCTGCTGATGTGAATGTTGATACTGATGTCAACATGGATGCGGATGATGCTGAAGTTAAACATTCTGATAATCAAGCTGATGTTGAAGCTGATGTTGAAGCTGATGTTGAAGCTGATTATGAAGCTGATATGGAAGCTGATTATGAAGCTGATACTAATGCAACTGAGATGTTTGAGAACACAGTTGTAGCTGAAGACACTGAGGTTTTAAAGGAACAATCTTTGGGTGCTAATGAGTTTGAGAGCACACCAATTGATGTTGATCAGAATATTGTGCTTGATGATGTTCAAGAGACAGTAAGAACAGTTCCTTCTGAGACAGCTCAAGAGAACTCTAGCTTTGAATTGTTGAAAAAGCATAATGAAGAGTTACAAAGTAAGCTGGATGATACTTTGAACAGGTTTCAACAAGCCACTGAAAAGTTGGAAAGTTTGACTGCTGCAAATTCTTATGACAAGATAATGGAATTCACTATGAATAAAATCTATGATCTGCATAGATTACAAGAAAAGTCACTTTCTACTGAACTGCAAAAGAAAGTAGAGATACTTTTAACACCCTTGAAGGAATGGCAAGATGAAGCCAAAAAGGGGGAAGTAAAAGTAATGAAAGTGATGGAACAAACTCAATCACAACAAGCTCAATTGGTTGTGAGTCAAGATGAGTTGAAAGTCAGCATTGATGATTTGAAAGAAGAAATCATCAGTCTGAAGCTAAAGTTACAAAATCATGATTCTGTTACTCAAGAAACAACAGCTACTCAGAAACATATTGCTGAATCTTCTTCTGGAAAAAGAAAAAGAAAATTCATTATTGATGATGAAGAAGAGACTAAACAGATTGGTAGAATTACCAGGTCTAAAAGCAAGCTAAAGCATGGTGATACTGAAAATAGACCAAGTGATGTGCTGATAGCTGAATCAGTTGAAAAGCATAATCAGATGCTTGCTCAAAAGAAAATTGAAATGACTGAGAAAAGATCTGCTGAACAGATTAGAAAACAAAAGATGAAAGATGCAGAAGCTACAAGAAAGAAGTTTGATAATAGAGTTGCTGCATTGAAAAAAGAAAATGAAGTCTAAATCTGTTGGAACTGTTCTGGATGAACAATTCATGGAATTTGTTGTGGATCCAGAAGATATGGAGTTCTGGAATAACTTGAAAAAGAAATGGCAGATTGCAAATTTTATTGTGAAGAAATTTGGTAACCATTCAAGCAAGGAAGATGAATATTCTGATTTTGATGCATTCATGATGAATATCTCAAGAGATTTTTGGGAACATATTTTGTTGTTAGCTGCTGGTGCAGGTATTCAGATCTTATATCCTGAAGAACCAGTTTGGGATCCTCCAAGACTTGAAAATGGTGAACCAGATTACTCAGAGATCAGAAACATAATTTCACAAATCATTAAAGATGAAGGAATCACTGATCATAAGCACATGATGGATATCAAGAACAGAATGTACTTGGCATTCAGAATTCCTGATAGAGACTGAAGATGAAGGACTATGCTGAAGAGATAACATTTCTTATCCTTATCTTTATTTCTTTATTTCTGTGATTATGTGACTTAGTTGTAATATGTGATATATTTGATCTTATTTTGGATTTGAATCTTAATCTGATGTTTTGAATTGATGAACTAATATGATTAACTATATATCTTAACTACTGATCTATTAATGTTTAAGTAGTTTTGGCTTCATCAAAAAGGGGGAAATTGTTGGGATATGAATCCTATAAACAATGTTCTAATTGATGATTGTATGTTTTGATGGCCAAAAGTAATTTTAGAGTTAATGATATATGTGATTATATGTTTGTATATGTGAGATACATGATATAAGATTACTAATCTTAATGTGTTATGTTGTTTAAGTTTACTAATCTTAGTATATTACTAATCTGATATATGAACTGTTTAAGAACTAAGCTGATGGAAGTATTGTATAGACAGCTTATAGTATAGGACTTAGATGTACTCATCTGTATGTAGTTCAGTTGATGTATAGATAGGTTTTATATTTGTAAAAGTTGTATTCTATTGTATTCAGCATTGTAATAGTTAGAACAGTAGATTAGATTGAAGTCAGAAGACTAAAGAGGACTAAGAGATGACTAAGAAGACTACTTCAGAGATTGAAGAATATCAAGTGAAGTATTTTTAAAGGAAGCTGAACAGTTTTGGAAGAACTGTGCTGACTGACCAAGAGCAGTAAAACTAAGAAGAGTAGTTTACTGTGCTGAGTTGGTTTATTTGAAGAATAAGTTTGGATAACTTATTTAAGACGTAACTGAAGATATTGTTGAAGATAAGCTGACTTGGAAAGATAAGATAAGTTGGTTACAAAAAGAAAGAAGTTACAAAACAAGAAACGGTTATGAGTTAGTTGAGAGTTAGTTTTACAAACTGCTAACTGTCTTACTAATGCTTATAAATACCGTGTGATCTTCTACTTGAAAAGACTACTGACACTACTGAGACTACTACTACTCAAAGTATTCAAGAGCAAATCAAGAAGTATTCAAGTACTCACAGAGTTGAAGATTGAAGAACTGAAGAAAAGCCACAGATTTGATTTGAAGAAACAAAGGCTATCATCAAGAGAAGTTTTACTTTTCATTTTAAGTTTGTATTGTGTAAACAAGTGTGCTAGTTACTTGTGAAATTACTAGTTGATCGAAGATATACCTGGTGGTGTAATCGACAAGATCGAAGTCTTAATCTTGGGACTCTAAGCTACAAGTACTCAAGTGAAAAGAGTAATAAAACATCACGACTGGAGTTGTGAGAGTGGATGTAGACATTTGTCGAACCACTATAAAAATCTTGTGTTCTTTACTGTTTGTTTTGATTAACTGTTGATATATTTGTTGAATAAGAACAGTAAGTTTTCTAAAGAAAAGATTTAAAGAAAAGTTGAGTATAAAAGCTAACTGTTTAGTACTGAGCTGATTCTAAGAACAGTACTGTACAGAACACATTTCCGCACTTAAACTCTGATATTTTGATAGAATTTGAAAAGTCTATTTACCCCTCCCCTCTAGACTTTTTCTTAGCTTACTCAATCTTAACTCAACTTTTGGGACCAACAGAAGGTGTTCCTGATCATCTTGAAGATGAGGCTGACAGTGCTGAGGCAGAAGACGACTTGATCGTTCTTGGTGAAGAAGATGATGAGTTTGTTGAAGCCATCATGTTTGATGAAGATGAGCTAATTGAGAAAGATCAAGCTGAAGAAGTTGTTGTTGAGACTCAGTCTACTCGACAAGTATTTCCTGAAGGATTCTTAGAAGGTTTAAAGACGGACTTGAAGGAAGTAGTTCAGTCGTCTATTGAAGATTTCTTGGAATCTAAGCTGAAAGAAGTCCTTGTTGAACAGAATCAATCTCTCGTAGACAGCTCAAGAGAATTGATAGTTAGCGAAGTCAACAAGATGGACTCAACCTTCCGAGAAGAGATGTATGCTCAAATTGAAGACTTCTTGAAGAGACAAGTTGACTACTCTGAAAAGAGATCGATCACCTTTGCTAGATCGTTAGCTGAAGAGTCGAGTAAGATGGAGAGACTCTACAGGGTAAAGATCGAGATAGCTGATGAGCAGAGAAGAGAAGCACAAGACCAGTTGGTGCGTTCTCGAACAGTTCTTACTGAGTTAACTGAGCAGAACAGGCTACTCAGACAGACAGCTGCGCATTTCAATGATGAACTGATTTCTAGTACAAGGAAGCTAGAATTGGCTATTGATCGTCTTGATAAGATGAGTCACGAGAAGACGCATCAGAAGCAGATCGAGTTAGCTGCAGAAGCTATGAAGGAAGTTATGCTAGAAGAGATGACTCGCTTTACTTCTCTTTTCACTCTCAAGGCAACTGATGAAGCCAAAAAGGGGGAAGAGACGAGTAGAGTCGAAGCTGAAATTGAAGAAAAAGCTAAGTCTGCTGAACCAGAAGTGAAAGAAGCTGCGATAGCTATGCAAGATCTCAAGAGGCCTAAGAGAGGCAAGTTAGTGAAGAAGGCAGATCTTGAGCATGCTAGAGCAGAAGAGCTGAAGAGAAAGGAGAAAGGCAAGAGTGTTGCGACACCTGAAGCTGAGGTTCAGACAAGACAAGTTAAGAGAAAGCTGGTTATTGAAGATCCTAAGGAAGCTGAGACGACTGCAATCGTGAAAAAGCAGAAGGTTGTTGATGCTGATGATGAAGCGCACTATGCTAGCCAAAAGAAGATTGGAAAGCATATTCGAAGGTTGCAGAAGTTGAAGGCAGATCCAGATCAAGTTGAAGACGCTTACATTGACAACTTCATTGACAGAGAACATCGTGAAGATTGGTTCAAAGTCAAGTTGCAATGGGAGTTGGATCACTGGATCATTCGCAAATTTGGAGATGTTGATAGCTCTGATGAACTATATGTTGTGTTTGATAAGTTCATGGAAGGACAAAACAAGATGCTTTGGAATTTGATTATGAGGATATCTGCTGCTGTTAATTTCAACATCTTGGTTCCAATCTACCCGAAATGGACTACTCCGATGCTTAGCTCAGGAAAGAGGATCGACTTCAACCAGATTAAGAAGTTTGAAGAAGAGCTACTAGATAAGGAGAAGATTGATGATGAAGAGCATATCAGAGTTATACACAGAAGACTCCTCGATGCGTTTTGTGTTCCAAATCTTGAAGGAGGTAACATAACAGATTAGTTTTTTTTATTTGCTCTATTACTTAGTTTTTTATTTTGATATTAGTATGTGTAATATCTACTGATCTTATTTGAATGAATGAAAGATAAGTACTATTTGATGTTAAAGACAAGATAACTACTTAACTAGTCTACTATTGAGAAAAGATTCAAGTAGTTTTGGCTTCATCAAAAAGGGGGAAATTGTTGGGATATGAATCCTAGAACAAGTCCTAAATGATGAAAAGATAAGATGAAGTTTTGATAAGCCAAAAGTAGACTTGAATATTTTCTAAGTGTTGACTGATCTAGTCTAGTTATGGAAGTCATCTTGAACAGATCAGTAGTGTTCACAAGATAAGTATAAGTTTAAAAGAAAAGTTTAAGTGTTTAAAAGACAAGTACGTTTTATAAGTACTTTGTATATATGTTTAGGTTGTTTACTGAGCTATTTCGAATTGTATAGAAGCTCATGATTTTCGTATGTAATTATGTTGATGTATAGATTCTAAGTTGACTAAGCTATTTTATAAAGCTTAATGTAATGTAATAGTCTTGTTAGGATTAGATTAGTTGTTACTAAGTCTACTACTGAAGAAGTCTGCGCAAGAGAAGAAAGAAGATAAAGTCTACTGCACAAGACAAGATGAGTAAGAAGAAGGCTCAGAATTTGTCTAAGTGTTGGAACAAGACAGGTGCGCAACTCAACAAGACAAGACAAGTCAACATAATAAGAAGGAAGAAGTTAGTTATTCAAAGCGCGTGGAAATATAAGGATTGAAGAGTTAGTTAGAAATAACTAATTAATAACAGAAACGCGTGGATGGATAAGCTGAAGAAGTTAAGAGTTAGTTTTCAAGAAAAGTTGGTTACAACTGAAAGTTCTTGAACTCAGAAGTCTATAAATACCTTGGTGTATTCAACGATTCAAGACTACTGACATACTACTGAAATTCTACATACTGAAGCATTCTAAGAAGCAAATTACTCTCAGAGTTTGAAGATTCAGAAAGAAGCCAGAAGACTACTGAAGATCAGAAGGCTACTACTGAACGAAGAGAAGTTTTATTTTTGTTTACTGTTTCAAGTTGCTAGATACTTGTAAATCTCTAGTAAGATCGAAGAAACACTTGGTAGTGTTGTCGAGAAGATCTAAGTCTTATTTCTTGGGACTTAAAGCTACAAGAACACATTACTCTATTGGACGAGTTAATAAGGATATCACAACTGGGTTTGTGAGAGTGGACGTAGACAAGTTGTCGAACCACTATAAATCTCGTGTTTGATTTACTTTACAAGTTTTGTTTGTTGTTTAGTTGATTAACTGCTTGACTGTTTAATTACATATCTGAACAAGACTAGTTGAGTGTTCATAACAGAAGTTCTCGAAATAAGTTGAGTATAAACTAGAATTGGGCTCATTGTTATATTCTGATTTCCGCATTGTACTTTGATATATTGAAAGAATTTTGAAAAGTCTATTCACCCCCCTCTAGACATTTTCACTAGCTTACTCAATATTAAACTCAACTTTGTTACCTACAGCTTTGCTTTCTACTATGCCATGAGATCAAGTCATTTCCCATGAGATCAAGTCATTTCCCATATAAAAGCTTTTTTTGTCATCACCATCACCTGTCCAATCTGCATCACTATAACCAATTAAGGTACAATTTGTATCTTTAATATACCAAATGCCTAAATCACATGTTGCTGCAACATATTTGGCACATAAACATAAACATACACTGAACATAATATCAGGCCTACTAGAGCTTAAGTAAAGAAGGTTGCCTATCATTGATCTGTATAATGTTGGGTCAACATTATCTTTACTCAGTTTCTGAGTTGATCCCATATGTGTCTTCATGTGTTTAAAATTTTCTAAACCAACCCTTTTCAATAAGTTTCTAGCATATTTACTTTGAGAAATGAAAATGCCTTATTTTTGTTGTTTAATCTAAAGTCCTAGAAAATAGTTTAAATCACCAACCATGGACATTTCAAAGGTAGATGTCATTTCATTCACAAATTGTTTAAGCATATTATCACATGTGGATCCAAGTCATCAACATAGATTTGAGCAATCATAACAACATTTTTGTCATGTTTAATGAATAGTGTTCTATCAGCCACACGTCTAATAAATCCAAATTCAATTAAAAAATCAGTGAGTCTTTCATACCATGCTCCAGGTGCTTGTTTCAAACCATATAAAACCTTTTTCCGTTTAAATACATGGTCAGGGAATTCCAGGTTTTCAAAACCTTTTGGTTGTTCTACATATATTTCTTCTATGAGAATACCATTTAAAAAAATAGCTTTAACATCCATTTGATGTAACTTTATATCAATATAGCACAAGTAAAAGTCTAATAGATTCTATTCTAGCAACATGAGCAAATGTTTCATCAAAGTCTACACCTTCTACTTGAGTGTAACCTTGAGCTACCAACCTAACTTTGTTTCTAATAATATTTCCTATCTCACCAGTTTTTTTTTTTAAAGATCCATTTAGTTCCTATAACATTTACATGTTCTGGCCTAGGAATTAAAGTCCAAACATCATTTCTTATTAACTGATTTAATTCCTCATGCATAACTTCAACCCAATTTTCATCATTTAAGGCATCTTTAACAGTTTTAGGTTCAATCATAGAATGATAGCATTCATGTGTTACCTTGTTACACATTGATGACATACAAATAGATCTTACCACATCCTTGGAATTCATACCCATCCTTCTTCTGGTTTGGACACTAGTGGATTTTTCACCTATAATTTGATCTTGTGGATGATTCTTCTGAACTCTGATGGATGGAGTTTTCTGAAAATTATACAGATTTTCTGGATCTGTGTTCTCAGATGATTCGTCTGGTGTGTCATCATTTTGACCATCATTCTGAGTTTTTCAACTTTTCCAGTACTGATTGGAACATCAATCAAGTTCGAAATATCCTCCTCTTCTATGGTTTTTCCAGTAATGCTTGTCTCATCATCAAAGACAACATTTACTGATTCTTGAATAGTATTAGTCCTAAAATTATATATTCTGTAAGCTTTGCTATTTTTAGAGTAACCAAGGAAGAATCATTTGTCACTCTTAGAATCAAATTTGTGGAGCTGATCCCTGTCATTTAAGATATAACAAATACAGCCAAAGACATGAAAGTACTTAAGATTAGGCTTTCTATTGATCAAAATTTCATAGGGAGTTTTAGTAGAATCAGTTCTAATATAAACTTTATTTGAAATATGACAAGCAGTATTTAAAGCTTCAGCCCAAAACCTTTTTAATAGATTTTTAGAGCATAACATTACTCTAGCCATTTCTTAAAGGGTTCCGTTTTTCATTTCAGCAATGTCATTTTGTTGAGATGAAAATTCTTGTACTATTCCTTTAGATTCATAAAATTCTGTAAATGAACTATTTTCAAATTCTCTTCCATGGTTTGGTCTAATTCTGCAGACTTTTGAATTAAAAAAAGTTTTAAATCTTTTGTACAGAATTTTGAAAATAGAAAATGTTTCACATTTGTCTTTTAGAAATTCAATCCAAGTAAATCTAGAATAGTCATCAACAACAACTAGAGAATACATTTTTCCTCCAATACTATATGTTTCCATATTACCCATAATATCCATATGAAGTAACTCAAAACAATGTTTAGTTGAACAATGTCCCAACATTTTGTGAGACACTTTTACCTGTTTGCCTTTTCAACAAGGTCCACATACCTTGTTGTCTGTTAAGCTCAACTTTGGTAAACCTGTAACAGCTTTCAATCTGATCAATTTGGCAATTTGTTTGTAATTAGCATGTCTAAGTTTATGATGACACATAACACATTCATCGCTTTTTACACTATTGCACTTCATTTTTTATTCAATCAAGTAACCATTATCAGCGGATATATTTCCCATCATAATGCATTCAAAATCTTTATCTAAAAGATAGAGACTTGATAGCTTGATTAAGCTTCTTATTTTTAGTAGAGATTTTGAAAGATTTTTCATTGGTTAAAGGATTGTCATAAGAATATTTTTGAAGTCCAGAATAGAAACATCTAGTTTAGCAATTTCAAAACCCTTTTTAGTCAACATACTCTTTAGTTTAGAAAGTTTTAGTTAAGTACTTGATATCAACATCATTTCTGGATGGACCTGATTTACTTGATGTACCTGTCTCAGAAACAAAACTAACAAAACAGTTAAATTTCGAATCATTATTGTTACGATTGTCAATGATAATTCACTTAGACTAGACGTCTCCAATCACAAGCAAAGTAATCGGCCAATATTCAATCCAACGAAAGCATGGCAATTCACAAATATAAACGAAAACGAAAAAACAGAGCACAAGAAGATTTTAGTGGTTCGATCAATGTGATCTACATCCACTGGACACACGACTTCAATTTGATTAGTATAAGAGATGTTAACAAACACTCATCACTCGGAAAGAGAATTTATCCTCACTTCGCTCGTGAACTCTCAACTCTCAAAACGAATGCTCGTACGCGTCAAAGATTACAACTACAAGCAATGGGGTATTTATAGGTTGCCAATGGTGATTGCAGCGTGTGCGGAAAGCATGAAGATTGCCACGTGGATTCTGTTACAACCATGTAACAAACTCACACCTTCAGCGTGACTCAATCTGAAATGACCTCCTTGCCCTTCATTTGTTCTTGCAAACAAGACGACTCAACACTTAGCCAAAAATTAACTCTGCTAACAGAACTCGACTGATCTGGTCCAACCTATCTGGTCTTCCCAACTCGTCTACTTCTTCGCAACACCCATCTCATCTGATTGGACTCCTCCAACTCATCTGATCTAGTCTGAGTTAACTTGTCTGACTCCACCAGCTGATACGCCCAACAACTGAGTCCTTCAGAAGACTTCTATCAACTAAGTACCTCGACTGATCTGCCCAACAGACGAGTACAGTAGTAGACTAGAATCTACCTGATCTTTACCAGACGAGTCGCACTCGTCTAGTCTAGGAGATTTGAGATAAACTTCACAATTCTCCACCTTTAGCTCAAAATCTACACCTTGAACTAACAGCTCCGATCTATCCTTCTCAAAGGACAGACTCTACTACTAATCTGCCGCCACCAGACTAGTAGCCTTCTCCGCAGAGGTCACTAATGCAAACCAACTGACCTAAGACATAAACCAAACTTCTCCTTTGGTAACGCCTTAGTAAATGCATCAGCAGGGTTCTCCTCAGTAGCTATCTTAACCACCTGGACGCTCCCCTTCTCCACAATGTCTCTCACAAAGTACAGCTTCACATCAATATGCTTGGTTCGTTCATGATACCCCTGATGCTTTGCGAGATGAATTGCGCTTTGATTATCACAAAAAACAGTCACACTGTTCTGAGATAAACCAAATTCCTTAAGAATCCCTTTCAGCCACATGCTTTCCTTAACTGCCTCAGTCAAGGCCACGTACTCCGCTTCAGTAGTAGATAACGCAACTACGGATTGATGAATAGACCTCCACGACACTGTCGTACCAAATAAAGTGAACACATATCCTGTTAAGGATTTCCGAGTGTCAACATTGGCTGCGTAATCTGCATCCACGTATCCCACAAATGCATCCCCCTCACTTGGCATCTTCTGAAATTTCAGACCCGTCTGTGCTGATCCCAGTACATATCTCATAACCCACTTAACTGTTTCCCAATGGCTTAAGCCTGGATCACTCATATATCTGCTGATCACACTCATAGCATGAGTCAAGTCTGGCCTACAACACACCATAGCATACATCAAACTCCCTACAGCACTGGAATAAGGTATCTTGCTCATCTTAGTTCGCTCTTGGCTGTTCCTGGGACTCATCTGATTGGACAAACGATGATGTTGGCCAATAGGAGTAGAGACAGTCTTTGCCTTATGCATTCTGAACCTCTCTAACACCTTCTGAAGATAAGTAGGTTGACTCAGCAGAATAGACCCGTCTAGTCTACTGATCTCCATCCCAAGAATCACTTTGGCTTCACCAAGATCTTTCATCTCAAACTCCTGTTTGAGGATCTCCTTAACTTGATTAACATTGTCAATAGACTCGCCTGCTATTAACATGTCATCAACATACAACAGAAGATAGGTAACACCAGTCCCAACCCGTTTGAAATAGACATAGCTGTCGTACAAGCTCCTTGTAAAACCAGCTGAGCAAATGTACTCATCAAATCTCAAGTACCATTGTCTAGGGCTTTGTTTGAGGCCATAGAGGGACTTCTTCAATAGACAGACCTTGTCTTCCCCTTCTTCTACGTCCAACCCTTCTAGTAACTTCATGTAGATCCTCTCATCCAGAGATCCATGTAAGAAAGTTGTGGTCACATCCATCTAATGTAGCTCCAATTCATATTGAGCAACCATAGCTAACAAGATTCTGATGCTACAATGCTTCACAACAGGTGAGAAGATTTCATTGAAATCAATACCTTCTTTCTGTGTAAACCCCTTAGCTACAAGCCTCGCCTTATATCTAAGTCTGCCACCCCTCTGAGCCTCCACCTTCTTTTTATAGATCCACTTGCACCCAACCAACTTCTTGTTCTTGGGCCTCTGAACAATCTCCCATGTCTGGTTCTTGTTCAGAGAAAGCAACTCCTCCTCCATAGCAACTATCCACTTCTCCTTGTCGTGGCAGTTGATGGCTTCTGAATAAGATTTCGGCTCCAGAGACTCCACCTCAAGAGCTGCACATAATGCAAATGAGACTATGTCAGCTTGACCATACCTCTGAGGTGGGTGGACTTCTCGTCTGGTTCTGTCCCGTGCCAGCTGATAATGTTGAAGATCATTCTCACTTTGAGGATCGCCCTCCTCATCTGGATCAATATGTTCTTCAACTGGTGTTGTGGAGTCAACTTGCTCCACTTCGACTTGTGTCTCGTCTGGTTGATTATCAGTTGCACTAGTACTCGTACTAGTCTGTTCTGATAGAGGCATCCGACTCTCATCAAACGTAACATCTCTACTGATTATGCACTTTTGCATCCCAGCTTCGAGGCACCATAACCTGTATCCTTTCACGCCTGAAGGATGCCCAACAAACACGCATCGCAATGCTCGAGGCTCAATCTTATCTTGCTTGACATGGGCATAAGCTGCACATCCAAACACCTTCAAATAACTGTAATCGGCTGCACGTCCAGACCACAACTCCTCTGGGGTTTTATATTGCACAGCCAAGGAAGGACTCCTGTTTATCAAATAGGCTGCAGTAGACACAGCCTCTCCCCAAAACACCTTCGGCAGACAAGAACTGTTCAACATACACCTGACTCTCTCAAGTAGTGTCTGGTTCATCCTCTCAGCTACTCCGTTTTGCTGAGGGGTCCCTGGCACAGTCTTGTGCCTTACTATTCCTTTCGATTTGCAGAACGCATTGAACTCGTCTGATAGGTACTCTAAACCATTATCAGTTCTCAAATGTTTGAGAGTCTTGCCTGTGACATTTTCACATTCAATGAGCCATTCCTTGAATTTCTCAAATGCTTCTGACTTCGACTTGAGAATAGACACCCACACCTTTCTTGAGTAGTCGTCTGTGATAGACAGGAAGTATTTTCCACCAGACCTCGTCTGATTCCTCGCTGGCCCCCATAGATCAGAATGGACATAGTCCATGATCCCATTGGTAGAGTGAACACCCTTACCAAACTTAAGTCTCTTGGACTTACGAAGAATACAAAACTCACACAAGTCGAGTTGAGTGATCTTGTCTTTGCCAAGCAGACCTTGTTTAGACAACTCCACTAGGCCCTTCTCGCCTACGTGAGCTAGTCTTTTGTGCCACAACATCGAGTTGTCTTGCACCTCCGCTACATCTGATCTACCAGCTACTGTTTCACCCTTAAGAAAGTAGAGATCACTCCTTCTCTCGCCTTTCAGGACAGTCAGCTCCCCTTCTGACACACTGAGCTCTCCATCAGCCGACTGGAATTTATAGCCCATAGAATCCAGCATCCCAAGTGAGATCAAATTCCTCTTGAGTTCAGGTACGTACCTAACACTCTTGAGTATTCTTACTACCCCGTCAAACATCTTCAGGTGAACACTACCTTCTCCAACAACTTTGCAAGTGTGATCATTCCCAAGCAGAACAGAACCGCCCTTCTGTTGCTTGAAGTCATGAAACCAATCTCGTCTTGGAGTCATATGGAAAGAACACCCTGAATCAAGGATCCATGATTGCTGTTCTGTAGAGGATGTGATGGTTAGTGCTTGAGCACACTCGTAGCCTTCATGCTCCTTCTCAACTTGAGTCTGATTAGCTTGATTCTTGTCATTAGAGGTATTGGCGCCAGATTTCCTCAAGAACTGCTTGTATTTATGACAAGCATTCTTATAGTGCCCAGGTTTGTTGCAATGGTAGCACACTGCTTCACCTTGATTGGACACAACTGATTTTCCCTTATCAGCTCCTTTGGGTTGACTAGACCCCTTCTTGGCACCAGATCGCTTCTGGCCACCTCTGATTGCCAATCCTTCTCCGCTACTGACCTTGTCTACTTGAGACGTCTTGTTGTGCAGCAGCTTGGACTTGACAGCCAGCATTACATCCTCCAATGTAATACTTTCCTTCCTACCATACAAGATGGTATCCTTTAAGATTTCAAAGGACTTAGGGAGAGCACTCAATAGAATCAGAGCCTTATGCTCTTCCTCTAACTTGACATCTAAATTCTCTAGATCATCAAGAATTCTATTGAACTCATCAAGCTGATCCGGAATGGGTTTGTCATCCACCATTCTGAAGGCATACAGCTTATGTTTCGAATAGAGACGGTTAGCTAAGGTTTTAACCATGTAAAGTTTACCTAGCTTGTCCCAGACCTCCTTCGCGGTTTTCTCTTTAGCAACTTCTCTCAGAACCTTATCACCAAGGCAGAGCAGAATATTACTTCGAGCTTTCCGTAACATCTTGTTTCTTTCAGCAGCAGCTGTTGCAGATTCACCAGCTGGGGCTGTAGACTCTTCGAGCACGTCGAATAAGCCTTGCTGTTCTAGGAGAGCCTGCATCTTGACTCTCCACAGCCCAAAGTCACCCGTGCCTGAGAACTTCTCAATATTATACTTGGTCGAATTCTCCATCTTCGATCTGGCAATTGATTAATGGTTGACAATCGATTCCTCTCGATTCCTTTCGATTCCCACAGACGGCGCCAATTGTTACGATTGTCAATGACAATTCACTTAGACTAGACGTCTCCAATCACAAGCAAAGTAATCGGCCAATATTCAATCCAACGAAAGCATGGCAATTCACAAATATAAACGAAAACGAAAAACAGAGCACAAGAAGATTTAAGTAGTTCGATCAATGTGATCTACATCCACTGGACACACGACTTCAATTTGATTAGTATAAGAGATGTTTACAAACACTCATCACTCGGAAAGGGAATTTATCCTCACTTCGCTCGTGAACTCTCAACTCTCAAAACGAATGCTCGTACGCGTCAAAGATTACAACTACAAGCAATGGGGTATTTATAGGTTGCCAATGGTGATTGCAGCGTGTGCGGAAAGCGTGAAGAGTGCCACGTGGATTCTGTTACAACCATGTAACAAACTCACACCTTCAGCGTGACTCAATCTGAAATGACCTCCTTGCCCTTCACTTGTTCTTGCAAACAAGACGACTCAACACTTAGCCAAAAATTAACTCTGCTAACAGAACTCGACTGATCTGGTCCAACCTGTCTGGTCTTCCCAACTCGTCTACTTCTTCGCAACACCCATCTCATCTGATTGGACTCCTCCAACTCATCTGATCTAGTCTGAGTTAACTTGTCTGACTCCACCAGCTGATACGCCCAACAGCTGAGTCCTTTAGAAGACTTCTATCAACTAAGTACCTCGACTGATCTGCCCAACAGACGAGTACAGTAGTAGACTAGAATCTACATGATCTTTACCAGACGAGTCGCACTCGTCTAGTCTAGGAGATTTGAGATAAACTTCACAATTATTAATCAGTGATTCTTTAGATGATGGCTCATTTGGTCTCACATCATAATAATCATCCAAATCATCATCAAAAGTATCATTGTATTCTATCCTTGTTGAAAAATCTTTTTCAATATCTTTTTCAGGGTCATTCTCAATATCAGACTCGTCACTTAAAATAGCACTAAAATTAAGTTTCCTTTTTAGTAAGGTGTTGGCACATTCATTAGCATAATGACCATATTCAGAACATGCATCACATTTAACATTCTTTATGTATTCTTGATCAGACCTGAACTTGTTACCTCTCTCCAATTGTCTAGATTGATTAAAGGTATTTTTTCTAACAAGCAATTGTTGAGTATTATTGATCTGAACCTTAGATTGAACATTGTCCTTAAACTTGTTGTTTCTATTCTTTAGAAAAGTTTTAAACTGTTTAGTGATTAAGGCCATGTAGTCAGGATTGCTGAAACATTCCTCCAACTCATCATCATATTCAATTTCAGTAACATAAGGAGTTTTTCCAGAACTAGACGAGGAGGCATCACTTTTGAAAACAAGAACTTTCTTATCATTTTCAGTCTTTTTAGAGATGTTCATTTCATAGGTTTTTAAAATACCAACCAATTTATTTTGACTAAAAAAATTAATATCTTTAGCTTCTTCTATAGCACATGTCTTAGGATCAAAACGTTTAGGAACATATCTAAAAAAATTATGTACTAACCTTGTATTGGATATTGGATCACTAAGTGATTGAACTTCATTTGCAATTTCAGTCAATCTTTCATTGTAGGTTGAGATGGTTTCATCTTCTTTCATCCTCAAATTTTCAAATTTGGTTCCAAGCATACGAAGTCTGGTCCTTCGTACACTATCCGATCCTTCACAATGTTCTGCAGCCGATCCCAAGCTTCCTTCGACAATACGCAATTTGATATGATCTTGAACATTGAGGCATCAGTTGAGGTGAAGATAGCATTCAACGCCTTGGAATTGTAACTTGCTTTTGTGATTTCATTATTTGTCCAGTCGAGTTCTCTCTTAACTCAAGATTCATTATCATCATCCGCCGTAGTTCGTGGTTGAGTCCAATAGGCAAGAACACTCCTCTAGGCTCGTTCATCAATGGATTTGATGTACATTCTCATCTTCGGTTTCTAGAAAGCATAATTAATGTCATTTAGAATATGAGGCTTAAGTGCGGGTGAAAGTGGATATTCCATTTTAAATCACACACTCTAAGTAGAATCTCTACTTAGTGTATTAAGTAGTTGGCTCTGATACCAACTGAAAGTGTGCGTGCGTGCGAAATCAGAGGCGTTGTTTGTTGTGTTGGCATTATCCAGACAACATTAAGCAGAAGAAAATAAAATGCACTTTGTAAATGAAAATATTAAAAAAATGTGTAGATTATAAATAATCTACACGGATCACTATATATTGAATTAGTGACAAAATGTCTACAACCTCTTAGAGGTTTGGAAAACTACAACTTTAATAAGTTTGGAAAACCTACTTCCATTCTATGAAACTATCCCCCTCATAGATCTATACATATAATCTAGTAGATATGGAAATGATTACACTAATTGTCCGGGTAACAATAATGTATCAATCTACAAGAAGAAATAATGATATTCCTAGCTAGAAGCGAAAATGCATTCGATATATAGTATTCTAAGTCAGCTTCTCTTCTTGTGTATCTTTGGTATTGAGGCAGCTTCTCTATTTATAGAATTCATTACACGAACTGATCTCAACTCCTTTAGATCAATTCTGCCTTGATCACGGGTAACTTCTTCCCTCAACTCCTTGAATGTAGGAACTTGCTATGTCACGCTCAATAAATTTTCACTCCTATGGAACTGCATGACTTGGGTGTTATCCACGTATTCTAACTGCACTAGAGACATTATGAGCAACAATTTTTTAAGATTGAAGTTAGTGAGAAAAGAAATAGTAAATACTGATGTTGTCATAATTAGTGTAGGTAAACATTAGTTACAACACTGGACGAATATTGTCCTGTGTGTTGGATCATTAAGAAGACACTTATTTCAACATTAACACGAACAACTTGTTCTACATCCACTCTCATAGCTTAACTGTGAAGTTAATCCTTTAAACAAAGGTCCTTTCTACTTTAGAGTCCCAAGAGAAGACTTTGATCGAGATACACCTCCTTAGTGTATACGGATCTACTTGTTATTGTAACATCAATTACTTTTACAAGGTTGGATTTTTACTACAAAGAACTTCTAAAATGTAAAGTATGTGAGTAACCAACTAATGTGATGAATAATACTTTCTAAGATCTAATGATATAAATGAAATTCTAACTTAGGTTCTAGAAACTTAGAGCTACTAGGTAAGATTTAAACACATGCTCTTCAGAACTCAAAAGGCTTTCAGAATGCTTGAATGTTCTTGAGGTCTGCTGGTAAAGTTCTCTCGTCAAAGTTTCCGTAATTTGTTACTTGAACAATGGTTTGTATTTATAGGAGAATTTTTGTATGAACTAGTTGTTGGTGAGAACTATCCGTTGGAACAAATCTTCTATGTGAGGGTGAGATCTTCATGGATTTGATGTGTCCTGATATTTTGGTACAACCATTTCTTTTAAAAAGGAATGTGCATTAAATGCATTTATACGGCTCTGAGAAGATCTCTGAATCCATAGTCCAAGTCAACTCAATAGTTGTGTTGCCACCTTCTTATTGGTCCACGTCAGCTGAGTTGTTAGACTTGTAGTCTTGTTTTCTGTTTGAGAATGTCAAATGCAATTTGACATTCTCTTTGTCTTCTGATATCTTTGCCTCTTCTTTCATTAATGCATAACTGTCTTTTGATGACACAATCAACAAGTCCTCAGAGCATTTAAGGCATGACAAGACTTGGTGAAGTTCATATCCGCGGGGGTCTTCTGATCGGCTGATCTCATGTAGCTAATATCAGCTGAGGAGGTATACAGGAACGTTTCAGTCAGATTTCACTAATGAACTTCAAGTGTCTTCTAGTCTTTAGTCTTCTACTCTTTAAGTCTTGAGTAATCAATCGCGTGTTGATCCAGATGTGGTGTCAGCTGATATACATATAATTAATTCCACAAGACTAAGACACTTAGACATTCTATACTATCTACTAAGCTTTATAAAACAACGTAGGTAACCTATCTGTTAGATTACAAATCATATCCTAACACTTAGATCACATGATCTGGTTTTGGCCATCAAAACTCAATACATATTCTCTAATCTGATTAGGGGTAGGATGAATATCCCCACAATATATATATATATAAAATAAAAATTCGTCTCATGTTAAGTCTTTGTCTTATTTTAGGATGATGAACGAAATTAGCTTGATCGACTCAAAATCTCTGATGTAAACTTAATTTTTGGCAAATTGATGCAGCATAAAAACGAAGAATAATCAAAACTCGTTGTTCACAAAATACCCAAATTTTAATAAAATAAAGAACACGTCTTCAATTTTTTTTAAATCTCCAAAAGCAAGCATTCTTCAACAAAGTTTGGAAAAGGGGCTTAAATATGAAACCCTAATGCGACGAAAGCAGGAAATTAAAAAAAGAAGTTCCTAAACAAATTGAAAAGTACAAAAATAACACCAAAAAACATAAAAATGCATTTTTAACCATAATGTTCAAAACATCGATTCAACCTGAAAAGGTGTGCCCCATTGTTTGAATCGAACTTCGGCTCTAAAAACTCTATATTTCATGTAAAGTTCTTCGAGTGCTCTAGTTTCTTAAAAAATTACAGTGCTATTTGTGCTACATAACAAATGCTAATACGATGGACTCGTTTCTTAAAGCAGAAGGTACTAGTTATAATTTACTAGATGAGCACTCGCATATTATACGACGTATCAATAAAAATAAATATTCATAATATATTATATATTTAAGTAGTTTAAAAAAAAATCTTGATACAACCTTTAGTAAATATGCATGAAAACAATTTTAAGGAAAAACAATATATGAAGTAAAATTTATGAAATAAACAATTTAAGTAATAAATAAATAAAATAATTGAATTAATTGTAAATTAAATCACCACATTTCACTTATTTGCAATATAATCTAAACTTTTAGATAATTGCAAATAAATTATTAACTATAAATATTGTTGCAATTTAGACTTTTTAATTGACAGTCTCATGCTTGAATCTAACGTATTTTAGACTTTTTGTTGACATGCCACCTTTTCAATGAAATAAAATTATTTTTTTATCCGATAAAATCTCAAAACTTCTGATTCGAGCACAAATGAGGCTGCTGAGAAGTCTAATTTCCAACGATATTTAAAATTGGTGATTTATTTATAATTATTTAAAGATTTATATTAGATTATAAATGACAGATGATGATTTAATTTACAATTAACCTTAAATCAATACATCAAAAATAATTATTTAATTTTAAAATGTTGTGCATTTTCAACATTGCAGGTTAGCACTTGTACCATACCATTTTAATATGAATACATGTGTTGAATTTTAATATTTATGGATTTTATTGTGTGGATTGAAAATTGTACTTACTAAAATTATATATTATTAAAAATAATAATTAGATCTACTTCATCAGTTCCATTTTAATTGTCATTTAAGAATGCTTACGAGTAGTGGCGGACCCATAATTTTTATTCTGAAGCACGATCAATACATAGTTTTAAAATATCAATTTATACGTACATAATTATTTAAAATGCACACAATTAAATAAATGTGGAAATAAATAAGGATTTCACGGAGTTCAAATAAAATTAGAGATACAATTACAACTGGGTATGTCGGGTCTTCAAATTTTGGAATATATATAAAAGTGATCAAACAATCTGATTAAATTAATCATCTATACTTTTTCACAACCTATTTTTACATAGTGTATTTCTAAAAATATTCTTTCCACACATGCAGTACCAAAATAACATGAGTGATATACATAATTAACCAACAAGAATTTAGGACAATTAATTTCCTAAACAGGATAGAAAAATATAAAAATATATCAACAAGTATAAACACATACTATCAATTAACATAATACCCTAATTAACATTAAAACATTAAATATGTGTTTCATGAATTGAAAAAATAAAGAATTTACATGTACCCTATGTGGGTTAATATTATGAATGGGCCAGGATGGAGGGAGGGAAGGAATGGCTCAAACGAAAGCAAAAAAGTTATGATTTAAAAAATTAAAAAAAATACTTAAACAATTTTTTTTTTGAGATTGGAAGTACAGTTGTACCCCATATCAACTTGCCTAGGTCTGACTCTACTTACGAGTATTGAAAGAGTCATTAAATAACAATACATACGTGTAATATGACATTTTTATCTTTTTAATTATCTTCATGAAGTAAATTCATTTAATTGATGCACACAATTAAAAAAAGTATAATGAAAAAAATATGAATATGATATTTTAAACAATTAAATGTGGAAAGGAGGGAGTAATATATATTGATGTTTTAGGTCTTCTATGTTCACATGACATTGCTCAATTACGTGGGGTTTATTTTAGGTTTGGGGAGATTTGAAACTCGATTCTTAAATTAAAAAAAAAATGAAATTCTGATTAATAGTAATATATATTATTTCAGATTGTTATCAACAAAGAATTATTTAACTTAATGTTAAATTAATATGTAAGATTGAATGAGAATGTATTATATATTATATTATTATTAAGTGAAATTATAGTGATTAGACGAGGGGTTTATAGGGATGGTTTTGATGATTTGTTAAAATCTCGTAATATAACTAGTGTAAAATTTTTAAATCAAAACCCAATTTCTTTGAAGAATATTTATAGTATGAATAAAGATTTGCTTGAGATCAAACATTATTAAATACCCCACATTTTGAGGTATTTGTAAAATCACCTCTAATTTACACCTATGTGAGGTGAGGACTTAGTATAGAGGTACAATGTTCCTTTCTAAATTAAATAATGATTTTTTTTTTTTTTTTTTGTCAATTTTCTAATCTTACAACATTTAGATTTATTGATATTAGAAAAATTAATTAATAAATTAAAAATTATTAATTGTTTTATAATTTTAGATTTACATCAAAATTCATTAATTGTTTTATAATTTTAGATTTACATGTAAAAAATCGCAAACGCTATAAATAGTTACATTCAATTACATAATTGTATATGTAACTTTATCATAATTGTAATTTTCTGATTGTCTTCTTCAAGTTTTACTATTAAGTTTTGGAGACTCATTTCATTTCGCTTATATTTGAGAAAACTTTTGAGTTTCCTTCAACTAGAGGTAGCTTCTCAATCACGACGGGTACTAGTTGGAATGCTTTCGAAAGAACCATACCCCCGCAAGAATATCGTGTATGATCAATTGAAATTGTTGAACTTGTTAGACAACAAAATTGTCATCTATCATCTTGAAAGTCCAAGAACTTCACAGACTTTTTAGTTCGGACATTTTCGATTTTTTACTTTCTTTCCAAAGAATTCCACAAGTCTCTGGTAGTATGGATCAACTGAGACATGCTATACAATGCGTCAACTAATTCCAACAAAAAAGTCACAGTGACTTCATTGGTCGTAGACAACCCGTCTAGCATTGTTTGTATCGTTTTATTGACCATGGATGAATCCTCCCAGAGAAACGTGGCTCTAGATGCAACGTCTTGAGGTAAATCAACGTCTTTTGTACCACCTCTTAAAGTCGCTACCTGAAAAATTCTCTTATTTTTCATCAATCATGAACGTTCTCAATTTAAAACACATTTAATTATGACAATTATTGCAACTAATGGGATTTAATTCCAATTTCAAAAAGACATTCAAGGAGTTTAACTTCGAGTGGTTACACTTTCAATTTTGAAGCGATCATGTATCTGGACACTGAGGTGTCCAGATACATCAGAGTTCTAATTCAAATATGTAACTTAATTCATTTGGGTCAACCTAATCCGATTTATGCAATTGTAAATGTTTAACCTGCGAATTCGCAACACTAAGTTTTTGTTACTATTTTTACATTATATTTTAATCTTACAGTAGCATATTTTGACATTTTAGTACGACAATATTTGAGAACAAATTTTTTTATTTCAATCAAGTGTTATCAGCGTTGATCAGTATTTAACCCACAAATTTATGTCATAATTTACTATATTTAATATATGAAATATTATATAATTTTTTTGTACTTTCTAAAATTAAGAAAGGGCGTCGAATATTGACACCCACTTTTCTTACAAATGAATGCACTTATTTTTTTGTATAATTTATCCTAATAAAAATGCATAAACAACCTTTATTAAATAAATATGCATCATTGATTAATCGCTAAGTTTAATTAAAAACGCGACACTCCATTCATAATGATGTTCAACTATTTTAAATAAGTTTTTTGTGATATTTCAATTGGTCCAAATTTAATTGCAAACAATGTGTCTTTCGATCATTTGTTATACACACAATCGAATGTATTTTAACGTGTTATATAATTTTCTATTACTTTAAGCCTGATTAGACATCTATTTTGAACTAATTACCCGACGAAACTGGGCATAATAGAATTAAAATAAATGTGCATCTATTTGAGTATTTGCTCAAAAATTATTGCTGGATTTTTCGACTGGATGCTTATACCGACATAAACTTATACAGCAGTCAGGGAAAAATCTAGAGAAGATATTATTCATCAGAATTACCATTAAAAACAGATTAAAATCTCAGTTGAAATAGAAGATATTAAAACCATGAAGAGACATAGAGTTCAAACCATAGTACAAAAATATCTGGTCTTAAGGAATCAATCACCAGTAGTCTCCACAGGAGCACTCCCCCGATTCGAAGTGATGGAATCTGTTCGAATCTCTAACAACAATCGCTCGTCCCGTTTCTTTTGAAACGTGTTTTGCAAAATCATGGCAATCTTTACACGCCCTCAGATTCTTGAAAACCACAATTGGAGCACTCCCTTGTGTTTCTATCAGGCCAAACGCAATCGCAAGCCTCTCACTATGAACTAGACTCTGCTCTTTACGCTCTGGCAAAATATTTAAAACAACGTCATCTTCAGTTAAGAGAACTTTTTCTTTCTGCAAATCACAAAATTTTAGCTCCTTCAACTTTGAGTAAATCGCCTCTGTTTTATAATGGTGTTGATCTCCCACTACAAAGCGGTGTACTTTGCTATCTACGGTTATCCAGCTACAACCAATCTCTTTCCTTAACTCTCTTTCAGCCATGAGCTTTCTTACACTTGCAGCTTCGTCCCAATTCCCACACGAAGCATGCAAGTTGAACAAAAGAATATAAGCAGCAGTGTCTTTAGAGTCGAGTTGAAGGAGCTTCTCCGCAGCTATTTTACCAAGCTCGTATTTTTTATGGATCGAGCATCCTCCCAGGAGACTCTTCCAACTCATTGCATCAGGTTCAAATGGCATTGAGTTTATCAAGTCTTGTGCCTCATTTAGTAGCCCAGCTCGAGCGTATATATCAATCATACAATTGTAGTGGTCTATTGTTGGTTTCAAGCCATGTTTACTACTCATTGAGTCTAGAATCTGCTTGGCTTCTTCGACTAAACCACCATGGCTACAAGCGGTGAAAACTGCAACAAAAGTGACCTCGTTCATCTTAGCCTTTGAAGATGCCATTTTTTTGAAGAGGTTCAGGGCTTCTAAAGCATGGCCGTGGTGAGCATAAGCAGAAATCATGGATGTCCAAGTGACGGTATCTGGTTCAGGCATTGATTCGAACAATTTTTGTGCATAATCCAGTCTTCCACATTTAGCATACATTGTAATCATGGCGCTCTCTCCGTAGAGATATGAAACGAGCCCTCTTTTTATTGCATCTCCATGTGCTTGAGAGCCAAAATTGAAATCAGCAAAAGCAGAGCACAATTGGAAGATGGTTGTGTAAATAAATTCATTCACAACAGCACCTTCACTTCTTAAAGACTTGAAAGTGTTGATACATTTTTCGAATTCCCCAATTTGAGAATAACCACATAATATAGCACTCCAAGAAACATCATTAGGTTCAGTTATCCCCTGAAATGCTCGACTAGCTGAATCGACATCTCCACATTTTACGTAAAAATCCACAAGGGGTGTACCTACAGAGACCTCATTTTCCAGCCCAAATTTAACGATCAAACCATGAACTTGCTCACCCATTTTCCGATCATGCAAAGCTGCACAGGCCTTTAGAGTTATCGAAAACACAAACTCATCTAAATCAACGTTTTCTTCTGTCATCGTCTTGAAATATCTCAAGATATCATCATGCCTGTCAGCTTGAGCGCAGCCCACCATCATTGTCGTCCAAGAAACTGCATTCTTTTCACGCATCAGAGCGAAATTCAGCTCTGCGATCTCTAACTTCCCACATTTAACGTACATATTACATATCGCGGAATCCATGGCAACGTTGTTGGTGAACCCAGCCTTAATTACTTGACAATGCATCTGTTTCCCAATCTCCAAGTGTGAAGAATCTGAAAAACGCTTCAAGAGGCTGATATAGATAGAAGGATTAGGCTTAAAATCTGAATGTTGGATATTCAAATACAACTCTAGAGCATTCTTTAACAGCCCTTCCTCCGCATACGCAGATATAATTATGACCCACGAAGACATAGTTCTTTCAGTCATTTCATCAAACAGTTTCCGGGCATCAAAAAGACTCCCACAATCACAATACATCTGGAGAATATAATTAACAAGAAAGGCAGGAGGGTTATCTAACAACTGCTGGTGAATTAACTTGCCAAATTTCAAGGACCTTAGCTTTGAACATGTTTCGAGTAAATATTTATACGATTGCGGAGTGACAGAAATACTAGAACGACCCATTTCGAGAAGGAATTCATGGGCGTCTTTGAGTTTATCCTGCTTGGAAAGGGAAACTAAATGAACATTTTCGAGTTCTCCGTGGTGGGTAGAGGGGGTTTTGAGTGGAGATTTGGCGGATTTGAGAGATACCCATGATGGAAAATTGGTGAATTTTGCAGTTTTTGAATGCGGGTATGGATTTGATGCTTGCGAAAACGATGAATTTAGCGATTGGAGACTTACCATAGATATCAGTTGGAGTTCTCAGATTACTCTGGAAGAAATGAAAGCGTGAAACTCAAACATGGCTTCCAGGACTATATTCGTTTAAAGTCATGGGTGACTTGACTTTTGGTATAAGGGTGATTAAAGTCCTATTCCAATCACTAATATCATTACCATGGTTCAAAATGTTTAAAGCCTCTTTTGTAATGTCACCCCCCACTCCACCGCGTCCCACATATCTTGATAGAACCGTGCATTGAAACCGTCTGGATTCGGTGCTTTGTCTAGGTGCATGTCAAAGACCGTCTTTTTTTTAACATCCAAGCCAGTGAAATCTAGGTCCAAAAAATCATTCATGCTTTGTGTGATTACTGGACTTGTAAGATTCGTAATAGCTTCACCCGAGTGGCCGACGGATTGGTTGAGGAATAGAGCTCCCCGAATGCATTTGAGAGCATAAGGGTTAACTCATGTGTCTTATTTTTCCAAATGCCATTTTCATCTTTGAGTTTCAAAATGGAATTTCTGCTTCAACTTTTCGTAGTTTTCTTGTGAAAATATGTTTTATTTCTATCACCACATCTAAGTCAATTTACTCTCGATTGTTGGTACCACATTTCTTCCTATTGAGAAAATAGTTTCTCCAATTCTTCTTCCATTTCAGTGCTATCGTTACTCACAAATTCAGAATTCTCCTCTCCGATTTCTTCTATTTCACGAATTCGATTTAAGAGTGTCCTAATACGAGCATCAACATTACCCAAGTTCTTATCGGCCCATAACCGTAGATAATCCCCAGTTTTCTTTAAGCGGGGGTACAACTTCGTGTCACCACCCATTTCCTTCCAACAATCCTCTAAAGTTTTCTTAAAAGAAGTTTCTTGTATCCAAGCATTCTCAAATCTAAAAAAACGTGTAACACGCCATTGCCATCTCACAAGTTGAGCGGAGATTTGTAAAGAAATTACCTTATGGTCTGAACCAAACCACTGTAGATTTTCCATGTTTGCAAAAACGAAAAGATTAATCCAATCTAAAGTTGCAACAAATCTGTCCAACCTTTCCTTCACTTTATATGGGTGTTTTCTTTTGTTGGTCCATGTGAACAAAGGACCTTTACATCCCAAATCATGCAGCCTAGAAACATTAAGTGTTGATCTAAAAAATTTCATGTTTTGTCGAATTGTTCCATTCATTGTACCTCTATTTTTTTTCACGAGAGAAAAAAATATGGTTAAAGTCCCCACCCACCAACCAAGATTTATTAGTTTCATGTGTCTCACGAATTCGTTGGATGAAGTCAAGTGAATTGTTTTTAAAGTGTTGATAGGAGCTCCCATAAAACCTAGTAAAATACTATCCCAAACCATTCCAAGAAACAAAAGAATCAATGTGTCTAGAAGAAAAAGATTTCACACAAACGTCAACTTCATTAGAAGCAAAAAGTATTAAACCCCCTTGGGAGGCGATAACATCTACTACAAAGCAAAAATCGAAGTTGAACAACACTTTCCAAGACTGAACTATCCTATAAAACACTTTGGACTCCAAAACAAACAACATGGAGAGTTTATTTACAGAATTGTGGCTAAGGTGATAGCTAATCATATTAGAATGGTACTCCCACAGCTTGTTGATGAGAATCGGAGCACATTTATTCAGGATCGTCTTATTTTTTTATAATGTGCACCTTACCTATGAGTGCATGCACTGGCTTAGAAACAATAGAAGTAAATCAGGTTATGTAGTGGCAAAATTGGATATGAGTAAGGTGTATGATCGTATTGACATTCTTGGGAAAGCCAAGAGGTTGAAGTTTGGGAAGAGTGAACACTCTACCAAATGGATCATGGATTATGTCCATTCAGATCTGTGGGGGCCAGCTAGGAATCAGACGAGATCTGGTGGTAGATACTTCTTGTCTATCATAGATGACTACTCAAGGAAGGTGTGGGTTATTGTCCTGAAATCTAAAGTAGAAGCATTTGAAAATTTTAAGGAATGGCTCACTGAATGTGAGAATGTCACTGGAAAGACTCTCAATCATTTGAGATCTGATAATGGTTTAGAGTACATATCAGAAGAGTTCAATGTGTTCTGTAAGAAGAAGGGAATAGTATGGCATAAGACCGTGCCAGGGTTCAATGAAATCTTCTCACCTGTTGTGAAGCATTGTAGCATCATAATTTTGTTGGCTATGGTTGCTCAGTGTGAACTGGAGCTGCATCAGATGGATGTGACCACAGCCTTCTTACATGGATCTCTAGATGAGAGGATCTACATGAAGCTACCAGAAGGGTTGGACATAGAAGAAGGGGAGGACAAAGTGTGTCTACTGAAGAAGTCCCTCTATGGCCTTAAACAAAGCCCTCGACAATGGTACTTGAGATTTGATGAGTACATTTGCTCAGCTGGTTTTACAAGGAGCTTGTATGACATCTGTGTTTATTTCAGATGGGTTGGGGGTTCAATTACCTATCTTTTGTTGTATGTTGATGATATTTTAATAGCAAGGGAGTCTATTGACAATATCGATCAAGTGAAGGAGATCCTCAAACGGGAGTTTGAGATGAAAGATCTTGGTGAAGCTAAAGTGATTCTTGGGATGGAGATCAGTAGAGTTGATAGATCAATTCAGCTGAGTCAGCCTACCTATCTAAAGAAGGTGTTAGAGAGGTTCAGAATGCATCAAGCAAAGACTGTCTCTACTCCAATTGGCGAACATCAGAAGATGTCTAATCAGATGAGTCCTAAGAATAGCCAAGAGAGAGCCCAGATGAGTAAGATACCTTATGCCAGTGTTGTAGGGAGTAATGTACGCTATGGTGTGTTGTAGTCCAGACTTGACTCATATTATGAGTGTGATCAGTAGATATATGAGTGATTCAGGCTTAAGTCATTAGGAGAATGTTAAGTGGATCATGAGATATGTTCTAGAATCAGCACATAAAGGTCTGAAATTTCAGAAGATATCAAGTGAGGGGAAAACACTTGTGGGATACGTGGATGCAGACTATGCAGTCAATGTTGACACTAGAAAGTCCTTAACAGGATATGTGTTCACCTTATTTGGTACAGCTGTGTTGTGGAGGTCTATTCACCAATCCGTGGTTGCATTATCTACTACTGAATCAGAGTATGTGGCCTTAACTGAGGCAGTTAAAGAGAGCATGTGGCTTAAGGGAATTCTGAAAGAGTTTGGTTTATCACAGAGAGGTGTGATTGTCTTCTGTGATAATCAAAGCGCAATACATCTTGCAAAGCATCAGGGGTTAAGATAACTACTGAGGAGAGCCAGCTGATGCGTTCACTAAGGCATTACCAAAGGAGAAGTTTGGTTTGTGTCTTAGGTTGATTGGATTGCATTAGGTTCTCTAAGGAGAAGGTTGTTGTTCTTTTGGCAGGGAGCAGTGGTGGAGGCTGTCCTTTGAGAAGGATAATGGAGTTGTTTAGTTCAAGGTAGAGATTTTGAGCTAAAGGTGGAGAATTGTGAGGTTTATCTTATAATCTCATATCAGCCCTCAGTTGATAGTTATCAACTGGTGGAGTCAGGCAAGCTAACTTAGGCCTGATCAGATGAATTGGAGGGTTCCAGTCAGCTGAGAATGTGATGCTTAGAGTCAGCTAAGTTGTTACAATCAAAAGAGGTTGTATCAGCTGAGATGATGTCTGTTAGTAGAGTTAGTCTTTTGACTAAGGTGGTTATCAGAAGAGGAGATCAGATGAGGGAGGTCAGCTAATGAGTCTTCTGATGGCTGTCATCTGTTACGAGTTACAAGAGAAAGGGTAAAGCTATCATTTCGATTGGGAAAATGCGGAACACGTGAGTTTGTTAGGCGGTTACAACAACTTGTCAGAGTCACACTTCCAACACACGTAAATCATATAAGGGCTCATTTGGTGGCCTAGGTTAGGCAATATTAAAATGTGATACGTGTAATTTGAACCGAAAATGTGTTCGGTATAAATCGTGGAGGCCCAAGACTACTGAATGGCTCGTCACCAATGTAAGACAAAACTATGTTTTTTATTGAGTAAAAAAGAGGCGATTGTGTATCAGATCTGAATAGGGTTTCAGATAAATGAAGCAAATGACTTAAATACCCCGACATATTTAATGTGAAACCCTAGTTGGTTACCCCTCATTTCTACACTTTTTTTCAGATTGGGATCCCCTAATTTAGTGTTTTGAAGGAAGAAGGGTTTAATAATAATAAAATGTGGTGTTTAATAATAAGAGTTAATTTTTAAATTAGTGTGGATGGTACATATACAAATACTCATTATTATATGCACTGTGAAATTAATCAGCTATATACAAAAGTCAAACGTAATATCAATTTTAATTAAAATTTGACATTAAATTTAGTTAAACATAATACCAATATTAGTAACGTGCATATTGAATCGTGTAAAGCTAACCGGGGCTTAGTGGCTCTCATAATACTCCCCCGATTCCTCAAAACTTTTCAACTTTTCATACATATTTTTTAGTTTGTACTACAAAAGTTTGCATATCCAACAATTCAACTATTTTATTAAATTTCTCTTCAACAATCTAATCATTACAATTTTTTTAAAACTATGTGTCCAATATTTTTCCGCAAGCTTTTTTAGGGGGTGTTTGTTTTGGGATTATGTAGGATGGGGGAAATTCGGATGGAGAAATCTTGAATGGGGAAATCTTGATAAATAGTGATTGTGTATGTTTGTTTTGGGATGTTAAGTAGGATATGATGTAACTTTATGTCAAATCAATTGTGTAAGAGGGTGTGATGTTGTATTATATGATGTAACTTTATGTCAAATCAGTTAGTAAGAGTGAGTGACGTTGTATTATTATAATAATAAAATATATATTTATTTTTAGAGGTGGATGTAATTGGATATTGAAATTCGAATGTGAAATCTCGAACTAGAACAAGACGGGAGACATTACGTCCCACGTCCGGACGGGTGAGTGAGTTCCAAAACAAATACTCCATGAGTTTATTTACTAAGAGAGACAATCCTATAGACTCATTTTCAAACAAAAGAAACAAATTATAACAATTCAATTAAGGTCAAATTGATGTGTTAATACCCAATTATGCCCATTGTATTAAAAAGCAATATTAATTCATTATTATAATAAATTTTGAAAATTAAATACCAATTCTAACGCATTGATATTGTTATTCATATTGAAAATTAAATAATATTCTCTCTTAGTAACCGATAATCACTCCATTACCAACAAAACTTCATTTTTCAAACAACAATGTGGAATTATCGCAATTTTCGTATTTTTGGCATTACTTTCCAAAATTAAGGAATTTCGGCAGAATTTCTTCTTTTTGCTCAAGATTTCAGAAATCCATCATTCCCAAGCCTCGTTTTCGTGCATATCATATGTTTTGATCCATATCCTTCTTCATCGAAGCCTGCATATTAGGGTTTACTGATTGTTTTTTCCATATATTTGGGGGATCAATTAAATAGTTACAGATGGAATATGTGTTGATTCTCAAGTTCCAATTCGAAGGAAAAATGAAGTTGTTCCCCGTTCAAGAATCTACAAGCATTCAGGATATTCTTAACGAAATAACTGGTATGTGGCCCATTTTACATTTCTGACAGGAATTCAGGAAAAATTTGCAAAAATTCATTATGCATTACCCACCTGGTAGACCTAAGCAGAAGAGGATGACATCATATGGAGAATTTCGTAAAGTAAAACCTACCAGTTGTAAGAGGTGTGGTAAAAAGGGCAGGCATGATTCCTTGACATGTTCTGGTGTTTCTGGAAATGATAAAACTAATATTGTCCAATAGATTGTTTTTAGTTTCTTTTATTTTTGCTTATTCACTTTGAAAATTGTTGAATGAGATATGGATTTTTTGTTTTTGTCATTTTTCCACTGTGGATGTGGTATTCATATGTTATGCGGATTATATTCAATTGTTTGAATCACTATTCAATATTATTATATTTTGCATTTCTATTGGTTTGTCATTAATTTTTTTTATTCATTTGTATTCTTATTATATATTTGCAAAGTTATCGTCCTATTATCTGTAATATTTTTTATCCTTTTTTTATTTGGTTTGGTATTATATACACTTAACACCGCCAATTAAAATGAGCACAATTATTATATTATTTTACTAATATACATTTACAAATTACAAATGTAATTTTATTTTTATATCTAATTAATCTTCTGCACATATGAAATAATTTAATTTTATTTCCGCATTTATTATGATTCTCTCTTCATATATGCAGAATATTATCCGCTTGCAATGATATCCATATTATAATAATATTTTGACAAATATTAACATTATATGATAAAATCTAAGATATATATTTATAAGTTCAATAAACTTAGATATTATTACTTAAACTATCTGTTTGTTACATGAGATTTTAAATAACTTTTTTTTTAATATTTAACATAAATATAAGACTCATGTATTATTAGTCATTTTAAACGTTTAAAAGTTTAATATTATATTTTTTTTAATTTAATTAATTTGAATTTTTATGTTTCGATTTATGTGGTTGATTATTCTAATTATCTTACAAAAAATAGTTGCGTTTGAATAAGTTTTATTTAAAAACTCTTTTTATTTATTTTAATTATAAATATAGATAAATTTCGTCGAACAATTTTGTTGATGCAGAATATTTAGTTTTCTTATATTATATTATACTCCCTCCGTCCCGGAATTACTTGCATAGTTTGACCGGCACGTTGTTTAAGAAAAGTGGATTTAGTGATTGATGATGTAAGATAAATGAGGGGTATTTTAGGTAATTTGATGATGTGTAAAGTGAAATGTATGGAAAAAATGAGTGACAAATTTGAAAATAAAATGATGTTGCGAGGTTATTAATTTTGTGGGGTATTTCCATATTAAGAGTGTGCAAGTAATTTTGGGACGTCTCAATAAGGAAAGTGTGCAAGTAATCACGGGACGGAGGGAGTATATTTTTTAGGGGATAACACCTTATTATGCAATACTACTATGATTATACTAATTATAAATAAAGATAAGCAGCTGGGCATATATTTTTTAGCATATATTTAAATGTGCATATTTTTTTAGCATATCGTTGGACATATATTATGTTATTCATAAATTAATTAGTTTACTCTTCGTTTAACAACAAATTTATTTGAAAAAGATTTTCTATACAGCTTATTTAATTTGGCCCATACTTTGTTACATAAACGGTTTTTTAGTTACAAAAACATAACATTAAGTCAGTTTAATATAACAATAATGTTTAGTTGGAGTTACTCCTAATTTAATGGAGAGGTTACAATTCACGATAATCGTTTATCTTTATCATTAATATTTTATTAATAAATTTAATTGAATTCGAGTATTTACTCTTCTTATATTGTATTATTAATTTTTTTAAATACCCTTATTTGCATATATGAAGCTAATTTTTAAATATGCGTATCTTTTTAGCATATCATTTTCTGAATGATTTGCATCTTCGCGGATGATTTGCATAGTCACAACTGTCATTTTGTAAGTTTTGAAAACGGTTATCTATCCAAATTATTTAATTGGGGTAAATTTTGTTGCATAAATTGTTTTTTAGTTAAAAAAAAAATAACATTAAAACATTTTTTAGTTGCAATTACTCCTAATTTAATGGAGAAGTTACCATTTACATTAATACCATAACCACTTATGAATTCTTATTTTGAATAATATTTAATTGAATATGGAAAATTTGAATGTTATTTTAAAGAAAGAGTATCCATTCATTTGTTCTTTTTTTTTAACTTTCAAATCTTTTGTTTCTAACTAATAACTTCCACATACTCCCTATGATGTTAGGGACGGGGACAGTATAACTTTTTGCTAAAAAGGGCATTACTAAAGCAAATAGTACTCCCTCCGTTCCACTATAAGTTTTCCACTTTACTTTTATGTTCCACTATAAGTTTCTCATTCCATTTTTGACATATTATTTTCTCTCTCCCAATCATATCACTTATATTTTATCTATTATTTTATTATACTTTCAGTTTCATCTAATACTCATATATTATTTTCTCTCCCACCATCACATCACTTCTACTTTATCTATTATCTTTATTATATATATTTGCAAACATTTTTTTACAGCGCACTAATTCATTGGTTTATTTCAATCTCTCTCTTCTCAAATCACTCTATTTCAAAATCCCTGAATTCTCATTCATTCTATACTTTTCTTTTAATCTCATCCATTCATTTTAAAACATAATCTTGACCATACATTCTTAATCTTTTTTTCTATATAAATCCCTCGTCTTTTCTCAAAATCCCTAATTTCTCATTCATTCTCAATTTTACTTTTTTTATGTCATCCATTGATTATAATCAATTTATTGAATATTTTGTATTTTGATAATCAATTTATGAAGATTATTGAATATTTTGTATTTTGATAATCAATTTATGAAGATTTTGTATTTTGATAATCATTTTGAAGATTGTGAAGAACTTTGAAGATTTGAAAATAGTGAAGAAATTTTGAAGATTGAAGATTTTTAGAAATTTTGAAGATGGAAGATTTTGAAGATTTGAAGGTTGTGACTTTGAAGATTGTGTAGAAATTTTGAAGATTGAAGATTTTTGTAATTTATGTATATTTCTTCTTACATTCGAAGATTTTTGTAATTTATCATTGTCTCTCATGTTCTCAATAGAAATCCAATCATTCGTCTTTCTTGATGTATCAATTTATTCTGCTAAATTTCTTTAATTATATAATTTTATTTTATTTTTTAAATGACTTTCTCTTATTTCTCTCTCTTCTCCAACTTTTTTAAAAAAAAAATCTTTTTCATATCTTTACAAATCTCGCATTATAATATAAAATTAAATTAAGTTAAAAATTATTATAATTATTAAAAATTAATAAAATATACTTATTTCAACCCCGCGTAGTACGCGAGTCTTAATATCACTTATATTTTATCTATTATTTTATTATACTTTTAGTTTCATCTAATACTCATATATTATTTTCTCTCCCACCATCACATTACTTCTATTTTATCTATTATTTTATCCTATTTCTTAATATGAAGAGAGTTTAATTAAGATTAGGGACAATCCTATAGACACTACTAGGAAAAGAGACAAAAAATTATAGTATTAGGATTAAGGTCAAATTCATAACCAAATAACCAATTATACCCTTATTCTTTCATCACACCAATAATTTAAATTGAAATTAAGATTTTTAATTTTAAATCAAATTGTAAATTAAAATTATATTTTAAATTTAAATCATTTCATGGTCAACAATGATATCTTCTATATCAGAAACATTCCGTTTTGAAGTTACGAATTCGGTGTTGCTGCAAATCCCATCTGCAAATCCCATCTGCGATAATTAATAATTCGATCTGCAAATCTCATTTGCGCTATCTTCGATACCAGAATCATTCCATTGTGAAGGTATGAATTCAGTGTTGATGCAATAATTCCATCTGCAAATTCCATCTGCGATAATCAATAATTCGATCGGCAAATCCCATCTGCGATATGCGATCATCACCGAACTACCCAAAATAGAGTTAATTTTGAGTTTCTAAATCTCATCCGAGAACCATTCCATTATCAAGGTATGCAATTTTATTCCGTGTTGTTTTAATTCAATAATCAATAATTCAATTGGTTCATTGTTCTTCCAATATATACCCTGTCCAACACGATCTTCGATTTTTTCTAATTCACCCCTATTTTATATTATGCGAATTAGGGTTCTATTGAACGTGTTAATTGGAGAAGTTAATTTACTGAATCAGAAATGGAATATGCTGTGATTTTAAAGTTCGAATTCGAGGATAAAACCAAGTTGATCCGTGTTCAACAATCTTCAAAGTTCGAAGACATTGTTAACGAAGTAATCGGTATGTGGCCCATATTGTCTTCTTCCATATTGTTTTTTTTTTTTTTTTTTGCTTAGAGTATATTTTATTTTTTGGAATATGATTTACACGTTTAGCTTATATTCAACTTATATTTACACATGTGCATTAAATGTTTAGCATATATTTCAATATATGCAGTAACTAGATATGTATTCATTAATTACTTATGTTAGGGCCAGATATAGTTAACTCAACCCATAATATAATGTTTTCTATGGCATCGAATAAAATCATGGAATATCATAATAATTAATCTCATATTAAAATAATCCATACAATTATAAAAGTAATGTTAAAAGATTATAATTTATCAATCATAATTAATATTATTAAATTTAAATATATCCACTACTCCCCACAATTATCTCACGTAATCCAAACCAACAATATATTTTTGACATTTTCAAACATACTGATATTCAATGGTAATTTTTTTCTATAAATAATATTATAATTAAAATTTCTAAAATGAATAGTTTATTTTGATATCCACGTTTACATAATATGTACACGTCAATATTATAATAATACTTTTTATATTTAACATCTATAACCAAATGATTCACGTAATAATACTATGATTATCGTAGTAATCATAAATATAGAAAAAAATGGTGTATTTTGCATTCCATACTGCACATATCTCAATGTGCATATTTGTTTGGCATATACGTGCACATATATTCCATAGAAAACGTTTCCAGGTTTCTGAATTAATTACATCATATTTATTTCTTTTTTTGTTGCTACGGTTTTCCATCCAGATTGTTTAAGATTGTCTATTCGGGAATTTAATATTTCGAAACGCAATTATGACCGAGATTATGACCGATGGATATTTAGGAAAGTTTGAAATTTCGAACGCAATTATGACTGAGATTATGACCGATGGATATTTAGGAAAGTTTGAAATTTCGAACGCAATTATGACCGAGATTTTCGGGAATTTAATATTTCATCAGCTCCTGTTTTGAATTTCCTATTTTATCTTAATTGAATATGCAAATTTCGATTTTATTTATAAACGGAGGTTAAAATTGTACTTTTATAAATCAAATTGTCCTTCTTCCTAACTTTTAAAATTTTTTCGATTTTATTTATAAACGGAGGTTAAAATTGTACTTTTATAAATCAAATTGTCCTTCTTCCTAACTTTTAAAATTTTTGTCTTTATTTCTCGAGTTTTTATAGGTGAAATGTCCTATATACTAATTTCCCCATATGAAAGACTCAAAAGAAAGGGAAACTTACAGAGAACGGAGGGAGTATATTTTTATACGAGGGAGACGAATTCATACTTTTTTTTTTTTTTTGAAGCAAGACGAATTCATACTTAACTACTGCAATCAAATTAATCAATAATTTGATGAAGGATTTTGTTTCTATGATCTGAAAACAATGTCGACTTCATTTTACGCATGCAACAACAACAGATTTCTGCGATGTAGATTTAACACTGATTTTTACCCAAACCCTTGTCACTCACACTCCATGTTCAATTTCCCCAATTACCACCAATCTGTCGATTTCCTTTCTCATTGCCGATTGTTTTCCGTCGCTGATCATAGAAAGTCGCCATTCTTCACGATTTGCAGTAAAAAAGATGCGGATGTCGCATTTGACGAACCGAGTTTTTCCGGTGGGGAAAAAGCCGCCGAGGCAATAACGTGCGTCATGAAGTTCGGAGGCTCCTCGGTGGCGTCGGCTGAAAGGATGAGAGAGGTAGCTCAACTCATCCTAAGTTTTCCCGAGGAGAACCCGATCATTGTTCTCTCTGCAATGGGAAAAACCACCAATAATCTCCTATGCGTATGTAGTCACTCAAAATCAATTTGTTTGGTTATTTTCGATTATGAATTGCAGCTCTGTTGGTTCTTAAGTTAATTGATTTAATGAAGTTGGACGTTAGGCAGGAGAGAAGGCTATCAGCTGCGGATTTACAAATGTTTCAGAGATTAAGGAGCTGGCCTTTGTAAAAGAACTGCATCTTAGGTAATTGTCAGTTTGCTCTAGTCCAAAATATGATTCATGTAACTATTAAAGTATAATTAAAACTTGTTTCGTAGGTGTAGCTTCTGCACATTTGCACTTCAATGTGATATAGGGAAGCAAATTGTGCATTTTGTAAACAACATTTTATATTGTGTTTTTCAGAACAGTGAAAGAGCTTGGAATAGACGATTCTGTGATTTCTGGTAAGAGTTCGTGGTTGTGATGAGACTTTTCATGTAAATGAACTAATATATTGTGAGAGGATAATATTGAGCATTTTACTTTGTCATTTTAGCTTCATATTTTGGTGTGTTTGGTTATGATATAGCAGCCATTATACAGTATCTCTTATGTAATTACATACCATTCTCCGTGGCTTGATTTAAGTGTCTGTATTGTGAAGAGATTAAATTGTTCTTGGCTTGAAGTCTTCAATGGCCTTTTATTCTACAAGACATCTGTAACATATAAAGTGAACTTTTAAGCATTGTTTTTGTAGAATCTCGATGTAAAATCCTAGAATGTACATAAACTTTTTAGTCGAAGTGCATATGAAACAGAACACTTAAAGAATAAAATTATTTTACTAGTAAATAACAGCACAGTAACAACTATTATGCTTGGCAATTCATATTGCCTATATGCTGCTACTACCTTATGATATAACTATGACTTACTATGCTTTATTCCGTTCTGATTTTGGCATATACTTCATTGCACTTTAATCCAGAACAACTGGAAGAACTGGAGTTGCTTTTGAATGGAATTGCTAGATTGAAGGAGCTGACCCTCCGGACTCAAGACAAGCTTGTGTCATTTGGAGAGTGCATGTCTACAAGAATTTTTGCTGCATATCTAAATAACATTGGCACTAAAGCACGACAAGTATGTTTGCTGCTCTTTCTTTGCCTATCGCTAGAAATTTCACTGCCTGGCCTGACTTAATGTTACTACCACATGGTTACAGAAACATAACTAAATTGAAAAAGTTTGCACCTTCGTACCTATGGGGAACCCATACAAAACCCATTTCAACTCGGAGATAAATGATGATCTCATTGCTCTGAGTAAGGCTACTAATTTCTTTTTGGTACCTCAGAGAATGAATGGTCTCATTGCTCCGAGATAGGTTACTAATTTCTTTGGTGGCTCTTCAGACCTCCCAACACTTGAAGAAATTTTGATTTGAGTGCTTCGTCTTGGGTATCTGGTGGAAGTGAAAGGGTAAAAGAACAAGTTTTTTTAATTTTTTAATCTTTAAATTTGGCCTGGGGGCAGAGGCGAAGTCTAATTTAGGTATAATAAATTGGCGAAAATAATTAACAGTTGACAATATATGTATATTTTCTATTTTCATTTCTATTTCTATTTCTATTTCTATTTCTATTTCTATTTCCTTTCCTTTTTTTTTTTTTTTGTGGGGGTGTTTAGCTTGCATTGTCTGATGGCCACTTTCTTTTACTGAATTTGCAAATTTAGTTTCTTGTACAATGTAGCTTCTCTGGATAAGTAATTAAGTATTCACTATTCTGCCACCATATTTTTTACATCTTCTCTTCACGAAAACATGTTGTTGAGCATTATTGATGGCAATACCTCATCTGAGTCAAATTGTTTTCAATGTATGTTAGAAAATGGATGGTCTCAACATCCTATGCTATATTTGCTAGTATTAACCATTGATTTAATAGCAGTCTGTGTACATTGCAGTATGATGCATTTGACATTGGATTTGTCACGACGGACGATTTCACAAATGCAGAAATTCTGGAAGCAACATACCCTGCCGTTGCCAGTAAAATACACAAAGACTGGAACAATGATCATGCAATTCCCGTGGTCACAGGCTTCCTTGGAAAGGTTGTCACCTAATTCTCTAAGAAATAATTCGGAATTTATAATCAATTCCATCATAAGCCAAAATATAAAGATGCAGCTTCCATCTGCAGGGGTGTAACACTGGTGAAATAACCACTTTCGGTAGAGGTGGCAGTGACTTGACGGCTACCGTTATTGGCAAAGCTTTGGGTTTACGAGAGATTCAGGTGAACATAAAGACTGCATTACAGTAACTATGGCTATTTTTTATGATATTAAATAATTTCCATTTCCGATTCAATTCATGTAGGTCTGGAAGGACGTCAACGGTGTTCTCACCTGTGATCCCAGTATTCATCCCGGTGCTCAGCCTGTCCCATATTTGACATTCGAAGAGGCAACTGAGCTTGCTTATTTTGGAGCTCAGGTTATATAGTTTCTTGTTACCCTATATGACATATTGCCCTTTAAGCAACAAAAAGAAAACTGAAAATATATATATGCATTTCCCAAAAATTAGGTTAAAAGACATATATACTGAACATGCAGCGTATTTTCTGCAGGTATTGCACCCACTATCAATGAGACCCGCAATGGATGGTAATATTCCAGTTAGGGTTAAGAATTCTTATAATCCTAAAGCCCCTGGTACCCTAATCACTAAAAATAGAGATATGGCTAAGGTTTGTGTTTTGATAATATATACTTCATTCAGGATTTAGAGGGAATAGTTTAAAGCATTGATCTTTTGATGTCAAATAACTTACAGGCTCTACTTACCAGTATAGTCCTAAAGCAAAATGTCACGTTGCTGGACATAGTTAGCACTCGCATGTTGGGTCAGTTTGGTTTCCTGGCAAAGGTGAAAATTGATCTTTGTAATCATCATTTTGAATCAGCGAATATTTGTAAGTATTGGATACTCCTCTCGTTTTAGGTATTTGCGATATTCGAAGAATTGGATATCTCTGTGGATGTTGTAGCAACTAGTGAAGTCAGTATCTCTCTAACACTTGATCCATCAAAAATTTGGAGCAGAGAACTAATTCAGCAGGCAAGTTCACTATTTCATATTTACTTTAGGGAAAACGATTCCTACTTCTACTCGTTAATCTATAGCTGTTGATCTTGACCAGGAACTTGATCGTATGGTTGAAGAGCTTGGAAAGATTGCTGTCGTAAAGCTTCTACCGCATAGATCAATTATCTCCCTCATTGGAAACATCCAGTATTCTTCTCTAATATTAGAAAAGGTTTTTTTTGATGCCATCAAAAAGTCATTTCTTCTGTTCAAAAGTTATTATTTTTTTACATCCAAGTAATATTGGTTTCTAATTGCAGGCCTTCAGTGTGTTCAGAGGGCATAAAGTGAACGTCCAGATGATCTCTCAAGGAGCTTCCAAGGTTTTCTCATCACAGTTCATATACATGATGCATGAGATATCAAAATCCTATCGTTTATTTTTTCTCAAGGAATATGTTTTTCCCAGGTTAACATGTCACTAATAGTGAACGATAACGAAGCAGAAGAGTGCGTTAAGGCCCTTCATTGTGCATTCTTCGACTCGGAAATGGACTTGGGTGGTGCATTTAGCAATGGAAAGGTTGAGACCATTCAAGTTAAGTAGTTTCTTTGATTACAGCTGATGGAATATATATTGTATATACACACTGTTTTCATAATTTTAGCAAATAATATTGATTTATTGTGTTGTGCAAAAGTTATGGCAACAAACATAAACACTTGTGTGAATTATCAAATAGGCCGAATGTCATGGGCTATTTTGTGTCAAGATGGGCTGAATATTTTTATTCAGCTCGGCCCAGCACAGCCTAGGCCACGGTTTTCCCCCTCCCCTTATGATTCACCCCCAAAAATTTTGAAAATAAAATAAAATATATATATATATATATATTTTGCCCTTTTACTTAATTTATACATTCACCAGAGAGGCAGAGACAACATCGAGTCACCCATATTTTTTGAAAACATAATTTAAAAAAAAAATAAAACTATTAAAATTAGCCATAAATCTTAAAATATTTGTTTTGAAAAACATAATTTTTTATAAAAGTTGTCAAAAAAATTGAAAAATTTCGGGGGGTTTTTATTAAAAAAATATCGAAAAATTACATCTTTTTATATATATATTTTTTTACCAATATCTCCCAACAGATCTAAAACCCTAAGGCTGCGTTTGGTTGGGTGGATTTGGGCTTATGGATTTCAAATTCACAAACTCAAATCCATTCTACATGTTAGGATTATGAATGTATTTCAAAATATTTAAATTTGTGTCCACACACTTTTTAGTTAAAATTGAGAGATTTCAAATCATCACTAAAACCATGTCATTTGAAATTCATGCATTTTTAACTCCATTCATTTAAAATACCTACTCAAATCAAATCCTCCAATCCAAACACAACCTAAGGCTCCATTTAGATGGAGGGATTTGATCTATGAATTTCAAATTCACCATCCAAATTCACTCCACTTGTTTGGATTAAAAAGTAAATGAATGGATTTAAAATCCTTAACATATTTTTTAGTTAAAATTGAGAGGATTTTAAATCCTCCCTAAAACCATGTCATTTAAAATTCATCTATTTTTAAAACCTTTCATTTGAAATACCTCCTCAAATCAAATCCCTCCATTCAAACACAACCTAAAAGTGTATGGGTTTGTTAAAGTATTGCAAGTATTAGATCAATTAGGTTGTGTTTGGATAGAAGGATTTTGTAGATGTTGTTAATCCTTAAATGCCTTAACATTATCAACAATATCTTAATTTGACCTTCCGAGATTTTTTCTAAGTCCTTTCTGAAATGTTACATTAAATGTTGATCTGAATGTCACAGCATTTCTGGCAGAGTCTAGAAGCTTCTACAAGGATCTGGAACCTGGAAGATTCCAGAATATTGGAGAACGTCCTAGAAGAGCTAGAAGAGGCTGGAAGCATCTTAGAATGACCTGGAACGTGCAAGAAGGATCTAAAAAGATCATGGAAGTTGAGTTCCTAAAAAATAGGATCTCATTGTGGAAGCCTCTAGAATCAGCACCCCACTACTATAAATACCGATGGAAGGCTTCTCAAATCAGTGTACTCTATTCGATCAACTTCCTAGACCGAGCGTATATCCCTGTTAGGAATTGTGGCCAATAGTTTTACCTTTTAGTTCATACGTTCGTATCCCACCCGTATGGCTGTGTGTCTTCTTATCTATTGAGAGTGTAATCATTAGATAGACTAGACATTTCGACAGTGTATACCTTATACACTTAGTTCGTTTTTAGAACAAGGCACCTGCCTCGTTTGTAGTTTCTGTTGTGAATGTTAATGCTGTAACATTTCACACAACATTTGTACTTGAAGATAAGTATTGAATTTCGCCGTAAGACTAGCATAGATTTTTATTTATAAAATCTATGTTAAAAATTATTTCCATTGTGTCATGTTTTGTTTTTAGTATTTCAAGTCTTCCGCTGTGTGAATCATAATTTCTGATATTCTGTTAGAGTCAGTGTTGTACCAATTGTCACAACATTTAGTACAACATTATTTTGTTAAAACTTAAACACTTCATTTACAGCACACTTTCAGTTGGTATCAGAGCTGATACCTGACGACACTAGGTTAGATCTTTGGTCAAGTGTGTTTTTAGTGTAGGTTAGCAATGGAAACACATCACATATCCACGGCACTTAGGCCACCTGTTTTAGATGGATCGAATTATGCTTATTGGAAGCCTAAGATGCGTATGTACATCAAGTCAGTTGATGAACGTGCTTGGAGGACTGTTCTTACAGGTTGGGAAGCTCCAAAAAGACCAGCAGACGCAGATGGTGAAATACAACTCAAAAGAGAAGTTGAGTGGACGGCTGATGAAATAACAACAGCAAGCTACAATTCTAAAGCTTTAAATGCTATCTTTACTTCTGTTGATGTTTCAATGTTTAAAATTATATCTAACTGTTCTACTTCTAAAGATGCATGGGACAGGTTGCAAGAGCATTGTGAGGGTTCAGAAAGTGTTCGAAGGACTAAGCTTCGAATGTTGGGAACAAAATTTGAGAATCTCCGAATGAGAGAAGATGAAACAATTACAGCCTACAATGAAAGGTTAAGTGAGATTATCAATGAATCACATTCTCTTGGTGACCCTATTTCTAATGTTAGAGTAGTTCATAAGATATTAAGATCTGTTCCTAAAAGATTTGATGCTAAAATTTGTGCTATTGAAGAGGCAAAAGATACAGATAAGTTAAGTCAAAATGAGTTAGTGAGTATTCTTAGAACATATGAAATAAACACTAATCAAGATGATGAAGCTAATGCTGATAAGAAAGTTGTGGTTTTTAAAGGAGAAACATCAAACACTTCTGAAGCTCAACCCATCATTACTGAAGTTGACTCTGATGAAGAATTGCTTGATGTATGCCTCAAAAATCCTAACAACGTTGCCTTACTCACTAAGCACTTTAATAAGTTTCTTAAGAAATCTGTGAACAAATCTAGAAACATTCAGCCTAAGATTCAAATCAATACATCAACACCTCAACCAGAAAGGAGGAAAGGTCAATTCACACCAAGACCATCAAAGAGTGAAGGTAAACCAAGGTATGATCCTGAATTTAGAAAATCAGTTCAATGCAATGCTTGTTCTGGTTATGGCCATTATGCAAATGAATGTGCCAATACTAGACTTAAGCAAAAACTGAATTTTAGTGCTACCTTGAGTGATGAATCTGATGATGATGATCTTGATGAATTAAATCAGAATGAATTTTCTAATTTTACCAGAATTGATTATAATGATTCCTCAGATGATGATCTGGATGAAACAGATTCTGATGCTGTACCTGATGCTTCAACATCTACAGCAACATCAGAACAGAGTCACCCAGATTTGAACTGTTTTAATGGTTTAGTTGATGATGCAGGAAAAAGAACTGATGACAATGAACACCAAAAGTTGTTAGATGATTGGAACAATCAGAAACTCACTCTTAATTCCTTGAATAAAGAGAATGAGGATCTGAAAGACACAATCACCAAACTAGAGGTTATTCTTACCAAACTAGAGGTTATTCTCATCAGGAACTGATGAGAATGAGGATCTGGAAATTTGTAACTTAAAGGAGAAATTGATAAATTCCACCTTATGTTTCAAGAAATATTCCAAGAGTGCTTCTGAGGTAAATAATGCTATAGCTACTGGTAAGTCTAATAATCATGGTTTAGGTTATGATGGTACTACTGCTTCTATTTCTGATAAATTTAGAAAACCTATGAAATTTGTGAAGGCAAATGTTGTCACATCTGATGCAACATCTGCACAATCAGATCCCCACAAGGTTAAAAGGAAGTATATATGTCATTACTGTTCCAAAGTTGGTCATATTCGTCCTTACTGCATAAAATTGTTTGAAGAACAGAAAACTTTGAAAATGCTGCATAAAAAACTGTCACATTCTGGTAAACAGTTTATGAAATCTGCATGGAAACCAAAAACTACCTGTAATGTTGCTCATACCTCCTTAAAAGCATGTCTACCTGATTCATGGTATTTTGATAGTGGTTGTTCTAGACATATGACAGGTCGTACTGATTTCTTATCTGATTATGTGACCTTGAATAGTGGTAGTGTTACATACGGTGGAGGTTCTAAAGGAAAGATTCTTGGCAAAGGAACTTTGAATGTTGAAGGATTTCCTAAGCTTAAAAATGTTTTACATGTTGATGGCTTACTTGCAAATCTGATTAACATTAGTCAACTTTGTGATGATAATTTGCATGTGAAATTTGATAAAGATTCATGTTATGTTCTCAATAAAGATGAAGTTTGTGTTATGACTGGTACTAGGTCAGCTGATAATTGATATCTTATTGGAACAAATATGTGTAACTTGTCAAAATATGATGAAAATGTCTTATGGCATCAAAGATTGGGTCATGCAAATTACAGAGCAATGAATAAACTAATCAAAGCAGATGCAGTAAAAGGAATTCCAAAACTAAGGCTTCACAACAACACTGTATGTGGACCATGCCAAAAAGGTAAGCAGGTAAGAATGTCGCACAAAATGCTGTCACATTGTACTACACATCGTTGTTTTGAATTACTGCACATGGACTTGATGGGTCCTATGGAAACTGAAAGCATTGGAGGAAAAAGGTATTCCTTAGTTGTGGTAGATGATTTTTCTAGATATACCTGGGTAGAGTCTTTAAGAGACAAATCTGAAGCATTTGCTGCATTTAAAATTCTTTATAAAAGGTTCAAAAATGTGTTTAACTTGAAAGTTGGCCGTATTAGAACTGATCATGGTAGGGAATTTGAAAACAGCATGTTTAATGATTTTTGTGATAAAAAGGGTATCTTGCAAGAATATTCATCTCCTAAAACTACACAACAAAATGGAATTGTTGAAAGAAAGAATAAAACTTTACAAGAAATGGCTAGAGTCATGCTTACATCCAAATGTCTTGCTAAGAAATTTTGGGGAGAAGCATTGAATACTGCATGTCATGTTATTAATAGGGTTTTTATTCGTTCTGGCACAAGTCAAACACCTTATGAGATTTTGAACAACATAAAACCAAGTGTGAAATATTTTCATGTATTTGGTTGTGTGTGTTATATTCTGAATAATGGGGATCAACTTCATAAGTTTGATTCTAAAAGTGATGAAGGTTTCTTTTTAGGCTATTCTAGAAATAGTAAAGCTTATAGAGTATATAACCTTAGAACTAACACTGTTCAAGAATCTGTTAATGTTGTGTTTGATGATGATAAAGGTCTTACTGATGACAAAGATGAAGAAGATGTATCACAGGTTACTGACACTTCTGAGAATACACTGAAGTCTGAAAATGTTGCACCAAATGTTAACACATCTGAGTCAACATCTACAGAACAGACAGTTGTAACTTCACAGAATGACCAGTACGTTCCCAAAACGAATCCTTCTTCAAGAATAGGTAAAAGTCATCCTTCTGACCAGATCATAGGCGATGCTACAGTTGGAGTGCAAACAAGAGGAAGAGTAAGATCAAACAAGGTAGATGTGGTAAGAACAATATGCATGTCTTCTATGTGTAACATTGTAAATGCTGAATGCTATTTATCTGAAATTGAACCTAAGAGTGCTAAAGAAGCCTTAACTGATGAAAACTGGATTAATGCTATGCATGAAGAACTTGGTCAGTTTGAAAGAAATGAAGTGTGGACACTTGTTCCAAAACCTAGTCATACTAATGTCATTGGAACAAAGTGGATATTCAAGAATAAAACTGATGAATCTGGTAATATTGTTAGAAACAAGGCTAGGTTAGTAGCACAAGGTTACACCCAAGTTGAAGGAGTTGATTTTGATGAAACTTTTGCACCTGTTGCTAGGATAGAATCTATTAGATTGTTGCTAGCTATTGCATGTTTTATTGATATTAAACTTCATCAAATGGATGTAAAGGCTGCATTTTTAAATGGCATATTGAATGAGGAAGCATATGTTGAACAACCTATAGGATTTGAAGATCCACAATATCCTGATCATGTATATAAACTTAAGAAAGCATTGTATGGTCTTAAACAAGCTCCTAGAGCATGGTATGGTAGGCTTACTGACTTTCTTTTGGAATATGGATTTATTAGAGGAGAAGCTGATAGAACTTTGTTCATTAAGCACACTGAAGGAGATTTACTTATTGCACAAATATATGTTGATGACATTGTGTTTGGTTCTACTTGTGATAAAATGTTGAGTAACTTTGTTGAGGCAATGACTGCAACATTTGAAATGAGTATGGTTGGAGACTTGAACTATTTTCTAGGTCTTCAAATCAAACAGTGCAGTGATGGTATTTTCTTCTCCCAGAGTAAGTATGCTAAGAACTTGGTTAAAAGATTTGGTCTTGAGAATTCAAAACTAATGAAAACTCCTATGGGATCTTATTTGAAACTGTGCAAAGAGAGTGCTGGAACAGATGTTGATCCAACACTTTACAGATCCATGATAGGTAGTTTACTATATTTAACCTCTAGTAGACCAGATATTATGTATAGTGTGTGTGTTTGTGCTAGGTACCAAGCAAATCCAAAGGAATCACACCTAAATGCTGTGAAGAGAATCATCAAGTATGTTTCAGGAACAAGTGACCTTGGAATCTGGTATACTAAGGACACCAACAACATTTTGATTGGCTATAGTGATGCTGATTGGGCTGGAGACATAGATGATAGAAAGAGTACGAGTGGAGGATGTTTCTACATGGGAAACAATCTTGTATCATGGCACAGCAAGAAACAGAATTGTGTTTCACAATCCACTGCAGAATCTGAGTATATTGCTGCTGGAAGCTGCTGCACACAACTCCTGTGGCTGAGCAAGATGTTCCATGACTATGGTATTGAGAATGGTATACTTACAATCTTTTGTGATAATACTAGTGCTATTAACATTTCTAAGAATCCTGTACAACACTCACTCACTAAGCACATTAGCACAAGACATCACTTTATGAGAGATTTAGTAGAGAAGAATATTGTAAAGTTGGAGTATATACCTACTAAAAAACAAAATGCTGGCATCTTTACTAAAGCATTGGACCATGAGAGATTCTCAATCTTGAGGAAATCTCTTGGTATGAGCACTATCTGAAAAATTCGGATGGATGTTGTCACAAATGCGGTAGCATTTGGGACAACATCATGGGTTGTATGAATTTTATAAGTTGAATTTATTTCTTACTTAGTTAAATAATTCCTTTGTAAAATATCTACGAATCTAAGAACCTTGGAGTGCAAAAATAAACATGTCTTACACCTCTCAAATGCATAAAAATGAGAATGTTATTAGCATACTAAAAGATGTACCAAATCACTGAGTAACTATGGAGCACGAAGTTCACTACTACGATGCCTTCTTTTCAAAAGGTGATATTTGGTAAAAACATCAACATATTTGTAATCCATTAAGTAAGTATGGGGCACGGAGTTCGCTACTACGATGTACTCTACAGGAACAATGGATCAATACAAATTAGATGCTATAACACAAAAAAAAAATAAAAAAATGGTGCAACACAAATGAAGCAAATTCATGTAAAAACCGTGTTGAGGTGTTTGTAACAGTTTTGAGCACAACATTGCTTGATTCGAATTTATTTTTATCTGTTGTAATTATTTAATTATTTATTGAGATTTATTTTATTTATTTAATTATATACTAATCCACGTTTTTATTTTTCAGATTATGCTTGGACTAAGTAAAAATTCTAGAAACTTCTTAATTACTTAATTAATTAATAAAATTGATTTTCCCACTAATTAAACCATGATCTAGGTTGTGGCTAAAAATGTGGAGCACTATCAAATTATTTCTGGAATTAATCGTGTTAACCTCCAACTACACTCATTCTCTCTATAAAACTCAATTAATTGTGATTTATTTTGCTAATTGTCTTTTTCGAGTTTTGTTAAGTACTGTATTTGCAGAAACTGTTCCTTGGCCGTGTATTTCCCATATTTACTACATACACTCTCAAAAACCTACCTTGGAAATCCAACCGATTCTTCTTAATGGCTGGAAACCACCCTCGATCACACTCTCACTCACACTCTGCTCCTGAATCTTCCGATCAAAACGCCCAAAATTCTCTCAATCTTCTTTCTTCAATGGCCTCACAACAGTCAAATTCCTCAAATGCCGACACCAATGTCTCTGCAACTCCATCAACAACCACTCCTGTTCCACAAACTACTACACCAACTACCCACATCCCACAAGACTCAACTGTTGAAGAATTCACTAGGGCTGTTGAAGAGGTATCCAACACTCTTCGGACTACTGGTCATCTACCTGTGATGACGTTCGGAGATATCACTGTGGATATCTCGAGCTATTTGGCCGAACAAACTGCCCAAATGGCTGCTGCTGCAAAAACCCCCAATTCTTCAAACCCTACTGAGCCTGCTGAACCAGAACGGAATGTGGAAACCGTTGCTGAAGGAGAAGCAAGTGCTGATGCATCCAATTCTGAGGATGTCGAAATGGAGGATGATGAAGCTTCTGATGATGGTACAAACTCCTCTCTCTCACCCTTTGATGAGTCTGCTCCCATTCCTCTCAAGAAAAATGTGCAGAAAGGGAAACGACAGAGAAGCCCTGTTCAAAGGAGGAGGTCAAACCGTGTCTTTACCCGAATAGATTACTCTGAATCTATGAGGAAGAAGAAGAAAGCCGGAGCTGATGCTAGTGAACCTATTCAGGTGTTTACTGATTCTGAAGAAGAGGTTGAAGCTGCTCCTGTTGCTGCAAAGAAACCAAAGAAAGTTGCTGTTGAGAAACCAATTGAGAAGAAGATTGCTGCTGATCCTAAAGAAAAAGGGAAAGCCAAGATGATCCCTGAAGAAGAACTTGCTGAATCAGACTCTGATTCTGATTTCAATGTGTGCCTAAGAGATATGCAAGAATCTCTTAAGAAGAATGCTGAGTCCCGTGCTGCTGCAAAGGAGTCCACACCAGAACCTGATGATGGTGGAAGTGGAGACTCATCTTCTGAGGCAAAGAGCTCATCTGTTGAGGCAAAGAGCTCATCCAAAAGCTCCTCTGAACATGATGGAGATTCTGATCCTGATGAGGAACAACCTTCTGAGGCAGAAAGTGAAGGTATCTCTGATCACTCCACTTATGTTGAGAAAAGGTTAGAAATTTATTCTAAGAGGAAGCTGTTGATTGAGAAAAGAATTAATGTGCCTGATTTTGATAGTAAGGGTATGATTAAGTTCTTAGAGGATAGAAATCTGTTGAATGCTGTTACATTTGGTGAAGCTTTTCTAACTAATTGGTCATATGAATTCTATGCTTGTATGAAGAAAATCACTGGTAGGAGAAGTTGTAGATCATATGGTACTGTTAATTTTAGGGGGAGGGATGTGCCATTCACTCCTGAACTTATTAATGAGTTCTTGCACACTCCCAATGTTGATGAAGATGAGGATCCAGATATGGATGTTGTGATTACTGAAATCACAGGGGGTAGAAAGACTAAGTGGGATAGGAAAATGTTGGCTAGACACTTAACCTCCTTACATTCTGTTTGTATAAGCTGATTATTTACAATTGGATTCCCACTACCAACACCACTAAAATTACCAGAGATCAAGTCATTCTTATGTATAGGATTTCCATACTTAAGAAGTTCAATCTAGGCCACACCATTTTTCACCATATGAGGAAGTTTACTGGGAAAACTACTGGGAAAGGAAATCTGCCCTATCCAGTCTTGATTTCAAACTATTTGAAGCACCATGGCTTCAATGCTAAGAAGACTGATGTCTTGAGGGGGAGAGTGCCACTGCTTGCTATTGCTCCTGCCTTATTGATTGGGGACAGAGTGATTGATCTGCCCATAGTTGCCCCTGGTACTGATAATCCACAGAGAACTTCCAGACCCTCTACTACTGATCATCCTGAATCATCCAGATCAAGACAGAGAAATGCAACCCCAAATGTTGAGAACATCCGCATCAACATTTCTGGTAATGTGTATCTTTCACAGGAATTCATCAAACTCCAACTCCAACACTTGCAGGAAACAATAGATGAACTTCAGTTCCTGAAGGACAGGTGGACCAATCTGCTTTCACCTACAACAGGGGGAGTACCACCACCATCCAACTCCAATGTGGTCATTGAGGAGATTAATGATGAAGGAGTTCCAGCTGCTGCTGATGCTGGTGATGGACCTGATGCTGCTGTTACTGATGTAGTTGCACACCTTGCATCTACTTATTTTGTTGATGAAGGAGATGTTGATGATGCTGAGATGGACACCTTGTATGGTGATCTTCCTGGAGGAAGCTGCTAGACAGGGGGAGATCTGAATTACACAATGGCTATGGTGCAGGAAGATGATGCTGCAGCTGTTACCACAGCAATATAAGCCATTTATTCAGTTCAACCTTTGTAATTAATGTTTAAGTTTGAAATTCTGAAATTCTGATACACTTGTTATTTATTTTTCTAGATGATAGGATGTTTATTGCAACTTGCTTAATTATGATTCCACTTGATATTTGTTTACTGCCTTGCTTAATTTGTTTGCAAATTATCATGTGTCTACTGCAGGTTGTTTAGTGCTAGTTTCTGTTTTGTTTATGTTTTTGTTTCTTAGTTTGTTGCTCTAATTTTTTGTTTTTTTTGTTTTTGTTAGTGTCTTACTTAGATTCTAAGTTAATTTCTTCCAGTTTAACTTATGATCTTAGTAAAGTTACTTATGTTGTGAATAAGTGTAGTGTTTATACTTGTTCTATTTTGGATAAAATTTATCTTGATCTTATGGCACGGATCATTGTAAGATTATTTTTGATCTTCATTCGATTTGATCCAACGGTTACAACAGGTATTGACTTGACTAGTGCTTAGAAATGATGTTAACCTCAACTAAGTACATAATACTGAGTATGTATAGAAATATATGTGCATCAGGTGTGTTGTAGTCGAAAGGTCAAATTGGGGGAGATTGTAGATGTTGTTAATCCTTAAATGCCTTAACATTATCAACAACATCTTAATTTGACCTTCCGAGATTTTTTCTAAGTCCTTTCTGAAATGTTACATTAAATGTTGATCTGAATGTCACAGCATTTCTGGCAGAGTCTAGATGCTTCTACAAGGATCTGGAACCTGGAAGATTCCAGAATATTGGAGAACGTCCTAGAAGAGCTAGAAGAGGCTGGAAGCATCTTAGAATGACCTGGAACGTGCAAGAAGGATCTAGAAAGATCATGGAAGTTGAGTTCCTAAAAAATAGGATCTCATTGTGGAAGCCTCTAGAATCAGCACCCCACTACTATAAATACCGATGGAAGGCTTCTCAAATCAGTGTACTCTATTCGATCAACTTCCTAGATCGAGCGTATATCCCTGTTAGGAATTGTGGCCAGTAGTTTTACCTTTTAGTTCATACCTTCGTATCCCACCCGTAATGCTGTGTGTCTTCTTATCTATTGAGAGTGTAATCATTAGATAGACTAGGCATTTCGACAGTGTATACCTTATACACTTAGTTCGTTTTTAGAACAAGGCACCTGCCTCGTTTGTAGTTTCTGTTGTGAATGTTAATGTTGTAACATTTCACACAACATTTGTACTTGAAGATAAGTATTGAATTTCGCCGTAAGGCTAGCATATATTTTTATTTATAAAATCTATGTTAAAAATTATTTCCATTGTGTCACGTTTTGTTTTTAGTGTTTCAAGTCTTCCGCTGTGTGAATCATAATTTCTGATATTCTGTTAGAGTCAGTGTTGTACCAATTGTCACAACATTTAGTACAACATTATTCTGTTAAAACTTAAACACTTCATTTACAGCACACTTTCAGATTTGATTTGAGGAGACATTTAAAATGAATGCATTTAGAAATACATGGATTTCAAATGACACGGTTTTAGGGAGAATTTTAAATCCTCTCAATTTTAACTTAAAAAAAGATGATAAGTATTTCAAATCCATTCAATTACTTTTTTAATCCAAACAAGTGGAGTAGATTTAGATTGTGGATTTGAAATCCATGTACCAAATCCCTCCATCCAAATGGAGCCTTAGTATCAACATAGGAGAGCGTGAAGCCCCAAAACTATACATTGTCATGATATTATAGAGGTTAAACGAAAAAAATAAGCAAATACCAATAAATAAACAAATAACTAATGTTAGCAATTAAATTAACTTTCGATAGGAAAGGGCAAGTGAAAGAATTGTGTGGAGTGTTTTCCTTATATGAGATCACTAATGCATTCATGAATTAACTACTAGATTAGGCCTAATGACTTAATGTGTGTTAAGGGCTATCACTTAAGTGTGTAGATCAATTCCTTATAAGACTTAGGTGAACACGTGCACTAATTAGGTCATCTAATTAATATCATAAGCTCCTTAGATAGTAAACTCATAAACACTTTCAACACGGTTACTAATGTTTATGATTCGTCCCATCACCAATCTTCTAGACGATCTATATTCGATTGATGTCGATTGTTGTCAATTTAACAATCAACCCTTTCTCGGTTAAGCTAATTACTACATCCTCCATTTTTTTTAAATATATGTCATTTTGGCTTTCGACAACAATTTAAGGCTATAAAATTATGTCTATAATACCCTTCATTAATTATAAATATTGAGTAACTAATATTGGTATAAAAAAATTGTTTACTAAAGAATCTGGCAAAAAATGTAACCAATATTCATAAACCAAATTAATTTTGGTATAAACAATATTTATGATTTTTTTTTTTGACAGGAAAAGAAAGATATATAAATTAAGGTGCCAAATTGGTAAAAACGTTATGCTCAATATGAGCAGGAACATGAGTAGAGATAAAGGGTTCAACATAAATAAAACCATAGCAAGCCATACGGTGCGCCACCATATTGCATGTCCTCCTCGTCCAAGTGAAAGAGACAGAAGAGAGCCTCCTAGACAAAGAGCATATCTCTTGAATAATCACCCCCAGGTATGACAAATCAACTCTTGGTCGCACTAAGGCATTTATCACAACCTGGGAGTCCGATTCCACCACCACGGTCTCCTCCTCGTTCATCATTGCCCAATGCAGGCCCCTCCGGATAGCTTCTGCCTCTGCTAATTCCACACTCCACTCCCTTCGATGATTCTCTACGAAACACCATTTCACCTGCTCATTACTATCTCGGGCCACACCACCAATTCCAATACCCAGCCCAGTTCACACCGAAGCATCGGTGTTTATCTTCGTCAAACTACCCACAGGTCACTTCCAAGATTTCGACTCCACATTCGTTCTTGGTATAGGGGCGTTAATCGTTGCCCGGCGCACTTCCATCACATGCTCATCCACCATTCTTGCCAGCACCTGGTGATCAATGGATTTATCACGAAACAACAGGGCATTTCTTGCAAACCAGATGAACCACAACTGTATGACAAATTTACAGCATCGTTCTTCATTCTCCGTGAGCCCGTTTAGCACCCCCACCACCCATTCCTCTAGGGTCCCCTCTGTTTCCTCTGGCGTCGGTATCCCAACCATCTCCCAGAACATTTGTACCCAAGGTAGTCCCTCCCCATGTGTTCCGCCGTCTCAATCTCCACCCCACACCTCTTGCACATCGGATCCACATCAACAAATTTACCAATGAGATTAATACTCGTGGGTAGAACTCCATGCAGTACACGCCATACAAAAACCTTCACTCTCGGCACCACTTCCAAATTCCACAGGCGGCTCCACCAACCCCCCATATCTGATTGCTGCATTCCCTCCCTCACAGGGCCCCCATCAAAGTAACCAGATTTGGCCGAGTACACTCCAGTTTTTGTGAATCGCCAGGCCAGAGAGTCTGGTCTATGGGTCGTCGGCAGCGGGATGGCCATCACCCTACGCACCTCTTGTTCCGGGAGGGTAGCTGATAGTCTCCCTTCATCCCACTCTCGTGCACCAGGTATCAGGAAATCCCTCACCTGTCGGTCTCCCAACGCAGCGCCTATGTTAGTGTCAAAAGAAGGGCTCCCACCATCAAACAACCAAGCATCAGTGCCGGCCCGAATCGAAGCTCCATCCCCTACCACCCATATCAATCCCCTGTCAAGGACCTGCCGCCCTGCTAATATACTCTGCCAGGTGAAGCTTGCATTAAATCCTCTGGCTGCAGTTCGAAAGGTACCTCTGGGGTAGTATCTCACCTGAAGAGTCCGCGCCAATAGAGAGGTGTCATCTTGAAGGAGACGCCACCCCTGTTTAGCCAATAAAGCATCGTTGAACTCAGCAAGTCTCCTCAATCATAATCCACCCTCCTCCTTTGGCTTACACAGTATTTCCCACCTCAGCCAGTGGATGTGCCTCTCGTCCCATCGTTGGCCCAACAAAAAACGAGCAATCATCGACTCGATCTTGTGAATCACCCCCTTCGGGATCTTAAAACATGTCATTAGGTAAGTTGGGATCGCTTGGACTAGTGACTTGACCAATGTGAGCTTCCCCGCTTGGGACAACATACGACTTTTCCAATCTTTAATTTTCTTACCGACCTTATCTATAAGTGAACGGAAGACCGCAGATCTGGCCCTCCCCACTCTAGTGGTATCCCCAAGTAAATTGCGTGCTCTTTAACCCGTCTCACCCCCAAAAAATCAGCCATTTCCTCCCCTCTTTGCTCCGGAATACCCCCACTAAACACAATCTTAGATTTCTCCAGATTTACCACCTGGCCTGAAGCTAGCTCATACATCCTCAAAATCTGTTTCACGCATGCTAATTCATTAAATGTTGCCCTCCCAAAAATAACAATGTCGTTAGCAAAGAAGAGGTTTGAGACCGGGGGAGCCCGCCTACAAATCCTAATTCAATGTAACACACCAATCTCCATATGTCTCCGGATGAGTGTCGACAAAGCCTCTGCACAAAACAGAAATAGAAAAGGGGACAGGGGGTCCCCTTGGCGAATTCCCCTTGTTGGCCTAAACACATCCGTTGGGGCTCCATTTACAAGAACTGCAAAAGAAATGGAGCCAACACACCTCATAATAGTAGAAACAATAGTTCCAGCAATACCAATCTTTCTCATCACACCCTCTAGAAAAGGTCACTCCACCCTATCATACGCCTTACTCATATCTAGCTTAAAAGCATAAGAGCCCCTAGTCATTGCTTTATTAATACGCATATGGTGAAATATCTCAAAAGCTAACAGAGCATTATCAGTAATCAAACGACCAGGCACAAAAGCAGATTGACACTGATCAATAATGGAAGGCAACAAAGGTTTTAAACGGTTAGCAATAGTTTTTGTAATCAGTTTGTACACAACATTACATAAACTGATACGACGAAAATTAGAGGGCAACACAGGTGATTTCTTCTTTGGGATAAGAGCTATAAAATTATGATTAATAGCAGCAGGAGATCCCCAATTATTAAGAACATCAAGAACAGAAGAAGAGACAAAAGGGCCAACAATGTCCCAGAATATATGAAAGAAAATAGCAGACATACCATCCGGTCCAGGAGCCTTAGTAGGTTGCATTTGGGAGAGAGCCTTGGTTACCTCCAGCTCGGTAAACGGGCTAGATAGCGCCTCAAGCATTTCCTCTGTGACCCTGCAATTCACAGCCCCAACAGCCTCATCCATATCCAGTCCATTCGACGCCGTAAATAGCCCCGTAAAGTAATTTTGGAAGACCTGCTTCATCCCTTTCACCTCTGTCTGCATCACCCCGTTCGATCCCATTATCTCTCGAACATAATTCCGTTTCTTCCTCCCACTTGCTATTCGATGGAAAAAACTGGTGTTCTTATCTCCCTCCCTCATCCAACTAACTCTGGATCGCTGAAGCCAATACAATTCTTCCTTTCGTACCAAGGCAAAAATCTTATTCTCCAAGGCCCTAGCAGCCTATATACATTTCTCAGATTGGTGTGATTGTTGCAGCCGTGACAATTCCCTCTTACACAGGATAATTTCTTTAGGGACATTTCCAAAGAACTTGGAATCCCAGTCCGCCAGGGCCTCCCCACATGCTCTGATCCCCTCCAATACCGCGTTAACCGTTCCACCACGACCCAACCCCCAAGCTGACCGAATAATATTGCCACAATCCTTCTCCTGGAGCCACGACGTTTCAAAACGAAACAGGTGAGCCGTTCTCCCTTCCCCATCATCCGCTCGACGCGGTTGGTATTCCCAACAAACCAGAAAAGGGCAATGATCAGATAATAAACTGGTTAAATGCTGGACTTGCACCCTCGCGAACCGCGTCAGCCAAGCTGTATTAGCCACCGCCCTGTCCAACCGTTCTTGAATGTTATTGGTACCCCCTGCATATTACTCCAAGTGAAATTGTGCCCTTCATATCCCACGTCACTCAACCCACACCGATCCAAACAGTCTCTAAACTCCCCCATCCGATCGGCATCTCTTGGATTACCACCCACTTTCTCAAATACATACAAGATTTCATTGAAATCACCCAAACAGAGCCAAGGCAAGTCAATCTCCCCTGCCAGTCTATCCAATAAAAGCCCACGTCCTCCAGTTCTAGGCATCATCCGGATATCCATATAGGCCAGTAAAACGCCAACTCTGCCCCTCGCCCACCACTACATCAATATGGTGTAACGAATACGAACGTATTGTGACCTCAATATCCGTACGCCACAACAACCCTAAACCCCCCCACGCCGCCCATTACGGCTTCTGTCGCAATCCACTCCCACACAACATTCAAACCCTAATTTTCTAGCAACACCTTGTAATTCAGATACCAACAATCTAGTTTCACACAAAAACACCACCACGGGACCTTTAGAAAGAATCTCTTTCTTTAACACCAGAGCTTTTCGAGGGTTCCCAGGCCCTCGGCAGTTCCATCCGATACAACTCATTGGACCCGGTGGGGCTGATCCGTTACAGCCTCCGCCGATCGTAGAGAAGATAAGATATTAGTTGGATCATGTTTCAGACGCTTCTGGGTAGTCTGCTCAACATCAGACATATCCCATTCTTGCTGTCGTTTTTCCCCAGAAATGAGTTCCACCTGCATCCTAGGCACCTATCCCACATTACGCGCTGCCCTCTTCCATGTAAACTTTGAAGAGCTGGGGTTATGAAAAGTAGGTTCTAGGATTTTGTTTGTGGTCAAAGTTGAGGGTGAGATTGAGGGTTTGGGTGTTGAGATTTGGATTGGAGAGGGTAGTAGGTCGACTGAGGCAGAAGTTGAGGGGTGTGTATGGGTCTCATAGTCTGAGAGACGGACAGAAGGTGGAATTTGGATTGAAGGGACACTCACAGAGGTACATGAGAAGTTAAAAGTCGACACGAGGGAATCCGATAGGTCAAGGATTGCGCTATCCAAATTCGGAATGGAGAGGTGAGATCGGAGGGTTTGGAAAACATGGGAGGTGGGAATCGTATTTGAGGGTCGGGTGGGGACGCTCACAACAGTGGGCTCATGGGTATTCTGGGGGTCAGAGACTGGGTCAGAGGTAGTTTGAGGCTGTGGTGGGTTAGGGTTTGGTTGATGAGGGGGGCAATATTTTGCATGGGTGTAGGGTTTTCGTGGGCTACCGATAGGATAGCCCTACCTGGCATAGCAGAGGGCAGCTGACGATCAATAGTAACGATCGTCGCAGTGACACCCTTTGGCCTCCGTATCTGAGATGCCTTTAATTCCGGTCCAAACTCCATTTGTCTCTCTCCAACATCATCATCCCTATCCAGAGCCGTACAAGCTTTGTAGAAGTGCCCCACAATCCCACAATTATAGCAATAAATTGGTAGGTTTTCATACTTGATAGGGAGTCGCATTGGACCAGATCCAAAATTCACCGTTACCTCCTTACAAAAAGGCCTATTTACATCTATCTCTACCTACAAACGAAGGAACTGATGTGGGTCGTGTGGCGACGACTTTTCATATGCCACCAATTCCCCAATCTTAGTAGTAATCGACGTAAGCACTACGTCGGTCCGGTATGCCAGCGGGATATCAAGATCCCTAGTCCAAAAGGCTACCCGATCAACCAATATAGAGGACGGTTGTTCAAAGCCGGAGAGGGCTTTAACCGCGAACAGGTAACCATCAAAATGCCACAGTTGGTTGCGGATGACCCATTCACGATCAGACTCTAGATCAAAAGAGAAGATAAAAATTCCACCCCCCATTCTCGAGAAGACACCCTTCCCTTCGGGCGAAAAGCCTTGGTCATCACCTCGATCATCGCAAAGGAATTAACAGTTTTCTCAGCACACAATTTGGCCGCCAAACCCACCGGTGAGTTTCCTACCCTAGCAGATCCGCCGTCAACTACCACATCCGCCAAATCCAACACATCCCCTCCCCCACTCGACGAGGCCATTGATAGCAGAAGGGCCGGACTGGATATCAAAGAGGCGTAGAAACCTGTAAATCACAAAGAAACACAAGAAACAACAAAAGTCGTTAAAAGCACCCCCTACGAGAGGAGAAAACAATCCACAACAGTTTACTAACTATTTATACCACCATATTCATTTATGGGAAATATTGTGGTAAATGAATAAGGGTAAAATAGTCAAATATAAAGAAAAAAATTCAGAATGACATATATTGAAAAATGGAGGGAGTATTTAACATCAATTAATTAATTAAGTTTTTCACTCACATCACAATCATGCAAATTCAACCCTCGTCGCAATTCACAAAATCGTAATTGCTAACTATTGAAAATGATCAACTAATTTAATTAAACAAATCACGACAATAATTAAATCACCAAGACATAGACAAACCATGTCATTAATCCTTAAATTCACTAATTAACCACATAATTCCAACATTAAACAAACAATGATAGTTTAGCTCATAATTAAATTAACTAATGGAAGAAACTACACTCATCACTCATGTAGAGTGAAGTGCCTGTATTTTATCTCACAGCTTTGCCCTCCATAATGGAGTAAATGGGCATGAGCCTCTAGAATCCAGATTTCAGCTGCTACCATTCTTCTACTGGGCTGGGCCCAGTCCTAGTTGACCATAACTTTGACAATGGGTTTGACTATTTACACCTTCATTTTGGAGAGATGCACTCCCCCAATCAGTTTATTAATAAAATAATAGGATAAAAAATTAAAAATACCTTTTATTAAAATACAACATACTAGATGCACTCCCCTGCTATCATTTCTTTCAACTTCCCCCTAAACCACTACTTTCGGCTGCTGCCGCCACCATTTCCAGCGACTATCAAACCAAAAACAAATCCAGAAATTCTAAAATATATTCCCTTCGTCCCGGAAGTGTTTGCACCACTTTGTGGGCACACTTATTAAGAAAAATGTGTAATGAGTGGAGTGTTGAGGGGTAATTTTGTAAACTTATATGAATAAAGTAAAGAGAATGGTTGGAATAAGTGTAAAAGTAATGACATTTTGTGTAAATATGTGAATTTTGTGAGGGTGGAGTTTATGAAAAAGTTTCCTTTTTAGGAAGTGCACACAATTGTGGGACGGACGAATAAGGAAAGAGTGCCAACAATTGTGGGACAGAGGGAGTACTTAAAAAAATGTCGACGGGAGTGAATATGGTTGACAACGATTGGTCGGAAAAAAAAATATTTTTTAATTCGACCATGTATTGTCGACCAAATACACTCTCGTCGATAAATTGTTATCGACGAGAGTGTATTTGGTCGACATTATATGGTCGAAAATATAAAAAAAAAAGTTTTATGCGAAAGAAGAAAACCCTAATTAATGACGACCAACCTGGCCGCTGTCTTGAATCAAGATCGGGGTGGATGGGGGCGGCCGACGACGGGGATTTATGTGGGGTGCGGTCGAAATACGGAACAGGGGAGAGGGGGAGCAAAAATATAGAAAAAAAAAGAGGGAGAGAGGGAGGGGCTGTGGCGGGGCCACGGCAGAGGCCGGATGGGGGAGGAGGGTGGCCGCAACGGGGAGAGGGAGAGGGAAAGAAGAAAAGGGCGGGAGAGGGAGGAGCCGCGACGGCTGTGATGGCGGGGGTTGTGGACGGCCGGTGGTGGGGGAGGCGGCCCCTAGCAGCGGATGAAGGAATTTCCCCCCTTTTTTCGGCCGCGACTGGTGGTGGGCGGGCACGGCGTCAGGCGATCGGACGAGTGGGGCGGCGGCCGGCTGGTGTGGGTGGTGGGGGAAGTGGAGAGGATGAAAGATGAAATTAGGTTTTGGAAGGGGGTGTGGATAGTAATAGGAATTTTATGGAGATAAGGACAATTAAGACAATTGAGGGGAGTGCATCTCTTTTAGACCGATTTTTAGGGGGGTGCATCTATTCTAGACCGATTTTTAGGGGGTGCATCAATCGGGGGAGTGCATCTCTCCGAAGGTGTAAATAGTCAAACCCTTTGACAATTCATGTCTCCACTTCTCACAGAAAAATGGTTGCATCTTCAATTTGGGCCACTGAAATTAATTTAAAAGCCTAGAAATTTGGGCCTTTAATTTTCCTTTGCCCTAGGTTATTTGCCCCTCGATCCAACAATATTAGATGGACTCTCCCTCTATTTATTAATTAAATACGCGTGTAAAATATAACATTTGTCATTTTAATAAAATATTGGGAAAATACATTTTTTTTGTACCGATTGTTTGAATTTTGATTTTTGTCCTCTAAGTTTATTGACTTTGAAATTAGTCTCTATGATTACAAATTTTAAGATTTTTGTCCTCTAAAATTTTCAATTTTGAAATTAGTCCCTTATGTTTACAAATTTTAAAATTTTAGTCCTTAAACATCATGCAAATCCTTAGCTTTGTGATTTATTTGTAGATACCCGATTTAAGGTTGAATGTGCATGTAAACGACAAAACCAACTATTTGCAAATAATTACATGATGTTTCTCTTCGATTGCATGTAATAAGGACTAGAATCTTAAAATTTGTAAACATAAGGGACTAATTTCAAAGTCGAAAAATTTAGAGGACACAAATCTTAAAATTTGTAAATATAAGGGACTAATTTCAAAGTCGAAAAATTTAGAGGACAAATAAAGAACAAAAAAATGTATTTTCCCTAAAATATTTTCTAGTAGATACATTCCTCTTCCAAAATTTAAACCCTAACCCTAGCCGCCACCTCCGGCATTGCCCCACCCAAACTTGGATGGGTGGGAGTGGTGAGAAAGAGAAAGAGGAAGAGGAAGAATTATTATGAAGAAGGAAAGGGGAGAAAGATATGAAGAGGGAAATTAAGGTTTCTAGTGGTGGGTGGATTTATTAAATGAAGTTTTAGAGAGATGAGAGTATTTTAAGTAATTCGGGGGAGTACATCTATAATTCGTTTATTTTAGGGGAGTGCATGTATTGGGGGTGTGCATCTAACATTTTTTTAAGGGAAAATAACCCACACCTTTTCCTTTTCCAATCTTGAATCCAATCATTTTCTTCTCTTCTCGATTTATTCCTTCGATTGACTCACAAAAAATCATTGAGATGTGTTTTGCTCCAAAAATGCTCATTTTCTCTACAGAATAAACAAAACACAACATTTCTCAATTCCAAATTCAATTAGGTTGTGTTTGGATGGAGGGATTTAGGTATGGATTTTAAATCCATAATCTAAATCCACTCCACCTGTTTGGATTAAATGAATGAATTTCAAATATTTAACTTTTTTTTTTAGTTAAAATTGAGAGGTCCTCACTAAAACCATGTCATTTGAAATCCATCAATTTTTAAATCATTCCATTTGAAATCCCCTCATCCAAACACAACCTTAGTCAATTTAGTTTAAATAATGCATAAATTCGTATCAAATTGAATAAAATAAACATATGAATTTTAAACAATTATCACACTAATCATCAAACGCATCAATCGATTTCATGTGCGGTACGAGCAACGGGCGTGCAATGGTGGAATAAGAGTGTTTTTTTTTTTTTTGTTACAAGTTAAATACCCATCCCTTTTCCCCTCCCCATGACTCGAACCCAGGATCTAAGGCCTAAGTAGTGGTGCTCTAACCACTTGAGCTATCCCACTTTGTCGGTGGAATAAGAGTGTTGGGTAGCGTGCAAATGGGAAGGGGGAGGTGTGTGGGCGCGGGCGGCTAGATTTGGGGTGGGTGAATAAATTAAGTTAGGGAATATTAGAAAGAAAAAGACTAACAAAGGGGGTGAACTCGGAGTGAATACATAAAAGACGGGGATGGGGCAAATAATAGTAGGGTTGGGGTATATACCCCTCCAGCTTTGTTTAATACACTCCCCCTTTCATTTTTTAATTCAAAAATATATATGAAATACCATATTTACCCCTTTAATAAATGTTATAGATACATACATGCACCCCCTATAACCCAAATTTCATCTTCTTCCCAAACTTCTTTTCGCCGTCTCTGTCTTCCCCTCCCCAATTTTTTTTTTCTTTTTCTGCACTCCCCATCTCCGTTGCACTGCACCCTAAATACCTTAACCCTAGAATTTCGCCGCCGCCACCACCACAACAACCACAAACAAATTCTAACACCCACAAAAATGAACATGTTTGATAAAATAAAATAGCAATAACACTCAAATCGACACCATAACCACTGCCTCAAATAAAATTTTAAAAAAAAATAATCTTAGTATTTTTAACAAACCAGAGTCGACCAAAAACACTACGGTCGACACTGGTTTATCGCCCAAAAACACTCCGATCGACACTGGTTTGTCGCCCAAAAACACTCCGGTCGACACTGGTTTTTCGACCAAATTTCGAAAGAAAATTAAAAAAAAAAAAAAAATTGAAATTTTCGACTATTATTGATCGCTCAAAAACACTCTGATCGACAACCTATCGTCGACGAGAGTGTTCTTGAGCGACCAATAATGGTCGATAAAAAAAAAAACAAACAACAAACATGTTCTTCGCCGGCGACGGTTGAGGGCGAGCGCTGGCAGGACGCGACTGCTGGGGGCGAACGCCGTCGGGCTGCGACGGCTAGAGGCGAAGGAGGAGGGCGGCGGCGTCGCTAGGCGAGAGGGGCGGCGCCGCCGCTTGTTACATAATTTTTTTTAAAAAAAGAGCAGAGCGGCACGAGGCGAGTGGGAGGGGGGAGTGCGACGGCGATGGGGAAGGGGGAGTGCGCCGGCGAGGGGGGAGGGGGAGAGCGCCGGCAAGGGGGAGTGTAGAAAAACGGAAAAAAAAAGGGAGGATAGAAGAGAGGCGGTAGAGAGGTTGGGGAAGATGAAGTAATTAGGGTTAATGGGGTGTATGTATCTATACATTTTATTAAAGGGCAAATATGGTATTTCATATATATTTTTAAATTAATAAATGGAAGGGGGAGTGCATTAAACAAAGCTGGAGGGGTATATACCTCAACCCATAATAGTAATGGATTAAAACTGGTTTGAACCCTATTCTAATGGATCATAACAGGCCCCCACAAAACAACAACCACGACAAAAGGTAAAACAAAATAATTGTGTAAATTTGAGTTCACGTTACTTCTCTTTTTTTTTTATTTTATTATTGTGTATACGAAATATCATTATTTTAAAAAATTATCCTATACAAATAATTTTATTTTAACTGTCGTTTTAACTTTACAAATAAATTAAGATTTTCATTGCATTCAAAAAATAAATTATTTAATACTAATGATGTTTGCATAAATTTACTAATGAATCCTCTTACAAATTAATTCCTCCATCCCACAATTATTTGCATACTTATATTATTCGTACGTCACACAATTATTTACATATTCGTCCGTCTCACAATTATTTGCATTCTCCTAAAAATGAAATTTTTGCATAAACTTCACACTCACTGTCTCACAATATTCACATATTTACACAAAATAAAATGTCATTACTTTTACACTCAATCAAATTAACTTTTTATTTTATTCATAAAAATTTATAAAACTACCTATTAACACTTGAGTTTATTAACAATATAAGACAATATATAAGACACAAAAAAAATTAACAAAACAATTAAGACCAAAAGAGGTTACAAAATTCCAATTTTGCCCTGCATAATTAAAATACCCTCATAATTATATTTTAATATCTTTAACCTCCCACTTTTTAAACCTTTCCCATCTACGGAAATTGACGGAAACCCTACCCCACTGTGTGCGATTTTCACACAGTGGAAGTGTAAATCGTCGTCAAGCCAACATCTCTCCAAGCTCTGAGCCGCCCCCTCCTTCTCGACGACAGTGGAGATGTAAATCGCTGCACTAGGCCGGCCACTCATTGGTTCTCGTGATTCCTAATCTCTATCGTTTTTATCCTCGATTCTATTAATTCACGGCGTCTCGGAAGAACGGTTTCACAGGTAATATGATTTTTTCATCGAAATCTGTTGTTTTTTTGGGTTAGATCATTTTTTGGGGTGAGGGTGTGTGTCGATTGTCGAGAAAGGATGTCGAGCGTTGAGATCAGATGCTTTATGGTGGCGGCGGCGGGCCGATCTGTTAGTGTCCATCTTCCCGTTTTCTAAAGAATAGTGGCGGTGTTGTAGGCTTATATCCGTAAATCATGCAACTAATTCCTTGATTGAGGGAGTGAGGTATTGATATGTTCCGTTCGATATGCCGATTTAAGTTGATTTTCATTTGATTGTGATTTTTTCAATGGCTTCATTATTTGCAGTGCACTAGTTAATTTAATCTTTGCTGGCCATTGTATTTGTATCAAGAATTGGGTTGATTATTTTCTGTATCTGTTCTATTTATTTTAAAATTTATATATACACTTGATTGTGGTGGTGAAGTGCTAATTCCTTCCTTTCAATTAGATTTCTTTCATTGCCTAATTGAGATTTTGTTGGTGGTAAGAACATATAGTGATCCTGATCTCTCTCTCTCCATCATATGTGGACTTTATGCTGATTATTTTTATTTTTTTGGAAAATTAGCAGGTGTACTTGATTGCCTCTTGACATTTTTCTTTATACATTTCTCCGATAGGTTCTAAGGGGATGCCAAACGACGAAGGACTAAAGCTAGTTGAAGCATAAGATGGAATTGAAGCAATGGAAAGATTTCAATTTCACGAAAATGAAGAGCTGAGAAACATGACGAATGAGTTAGTCGATAAATACTTTGGAGAGGACTACGGTCTTGATCCATAAATAAAATCGAGCAATTTCCCTTGGATATGGGAGTTGGAAGTGTTTGATTGATTAATCCACATTTTAAAGCACTGGTTGCTAATGTATATGAATTGTTGTGTTTTAGGATGTTCTATCGAATGCTTAGTGTGTGAATTGTTATCTTTATTTTCTGGCAATGTGTAAGGTCAAATTCACTCTTTATCCATCTTTTTGTTACTATTTTACTATCTTTACTTTATGAGCAATTGAAAATATGCAACATATTTTTGCATGTCACTGAGAATATGCAACAATTTTTTATATGCAAAGATATTATCCAATATATTTATGACTATATTTGACAATTTCCATAACTAAAATAACACATGCACATATGAAAGTATATGCAATTATTGGTTGCATATATAAAAAAGTGCATGCATATTTGAAAGTATATGCACTATCGGTTGCATATAATAAAATATGCATCTTGCAAAAATATTATAGCCTTATTCAACAAGTATTTGTTAATACAAGTTGTTCAACAAATTATTTAAACACTTTTAGAGGTGTATCGAGTAAAATAATTTTTTTGAATGTATTAATTTTATTAAGTATTTCATAATATAATTTATATTTTAATAAATTAAGATATGGTATGCAAAATAATAACAATATGAATATTTAATTAATTAAAGTATATTTTCAATTAATAAGAAAATTATTGAATATATAAAAATATGAATGTGGACAGACAGAAAGTATGATCTCGAATTTTAGGATTTTTTTTTTAAAATATAATTATTTCAAAATTTAAATTCGTATCAACACATTATGGGTATAATTGTACTTCAATTTGTTATTTTGGCTTGATTTGTAACTGCATACAAATTTTCCTTGATTTACAAAGATTTAGAATGAAATGGTCTATAGTGTAATTCTCCCTTAACACTTCACTCATTATATTTTTTTTCTAAAAAAATGTATCCAATTTATATTGCAAGCACTAGTGGAACGGAAGGAGTATTAATAAATCATTTATGATCATTTATCTTATCTATTACAAAGATTAAGAACGAGGCAAAGTTTATCCAAAAAAAAAGAGGCAAAGTTGAAAAAAAAAACATTTAATATCTCTTGAAAAACAGAAAAATGAAAGATATTTTGAAACATATTTTTTTAAAGGCGACCGTTAAAGTGAAGTGTATGGAGTATATGCACAACAGTATACGCATAAGTGATACTTGGAAAAATAATTAGTGAACTTCATTCACAAAGTTTTTTCCTTCAATATATAAATTAATACTTTTTAATTATATAAACTAATATTTTTATTAAATAAATTAAAAATAAGTCAATCAATTTTTTATATGAAGCTTGTTTGGTGTGCGGAAAAACAAAATTGATTGATTAAAAATTGGAGTCAAAATTGAACCATTTACACTATGTAGTTGGTGCGCTTAAGGATTACTTTTTTAAAATATGTTGCCAAATTGAAATATATTTGTGACATTATATGTATTATTCTTTGAAATATAAAAGGATATTCTTAATTAATATATGTGCTAGTACTAATAAATACGTTGTACAAAATTATTTTAGCTAAAAATAATTAGCAAACTGTTTATATATATACTAGTGCAAGATCGGCCGTGAAATTGTAAAAAAAAAAAAAAATTAATAAAATTTAATACTAGTTTTTTTAAATGTATATGTATGTAATGTTAATTATCTAAAAAATGTGAGAATAATTATAAGTGAAAAGAGAAAAAAATAGAACTGATATAAAATTATAATTAAAAACTGTAAATGAGCGGAGTACGAGAGGAGAAAGAAGGAAGACAGTTATAAACCAATTCAAAAAAGAAAAGAAAAAATAAACTTTCAAAAATCCAAACTTATACTAGAATTTAAGAAATTTTACAATTACTTGTTTTCCCATCCATTTTAACTTTCTATTTTTGAAAATTATTTTTTTATTTTTTTCGTTTATCAATTTTGATGTTTGTGCAAATGTAGACAGGTAGACTTCAATTTTTATTCTAAAATTGTAATATGTTAAGATAATCATTCATAAAAAAATAAAAAAACTACTAATTCATAATGTAATGGGTTGGTTGCTATGGACTCGAGTGCATGTTGTGCACCCTAGTCCATGTTGCACTTTTCAGTTACTGACTTACACTTTTTGGTAAATGGTGTTGCACTTTTCAATTATTACTTATACAATTTAATAATTGAAAAGTGCAACACCATTTACCAAAAAGTGTAAGTCAGTAAACTGAAAAGTGCACATGGACTAGGGTGCACAACATGCACTCGAGTGCATACTAGACTTTACCATTCATAATATATATCATGATCCTAAACCACTTCCATGCAGATTTGTCATGATTCACAAGATGACCCGAAGCTTTTGTATAGTAATCAAGGCAAGTTCTCAAGTGTGTACAATCTCTTTTGAAGCTCTAAAGAATATTAACTTGTCATCGACTAAAAATAAATGAGTGATCACCGGGGAGCCTCTTGGAACCAGAAACCTACGAATAAACTAATCCCTTACGTGCATCGTGATAAGTGAAGACAACCCTTGTGCTCATATTAAAATCCATATTCATCATTATATAACTTCCAAAGAATTCCATTTGAACTTATCATATAAGCTTTGCTCATATTCAATTTAAGAGAGGCATAACCCGTCTTACTTTTATTGTGTCTCAACCAGTGCATACACTCGTAACCGGTGAGCACATTATCGGTGATCAGCCTCCTGGGGTACGAATGCACTTTGATTCAGGCAAACGATACTCTCAAGTACATATCCGAATATGTTGGTAATTGACTGACTTGAACGAGCTATTTAGCAAATATGATTTACTAATTACTAACTACTTCCCCTCAAGCATAAGAATTCATAGTAGTATGGAAGTATTCAATCAAGTAGTATCGACCTAAGAGGTGAGTTGGTGCAATGAGTCCCTAGAGTTGTATGTTAGCATAACCAGGGGCGGACTCATGTGTAGAGTGGGGTGGCCCTGACCCCCTCAACATTCTTCAATTAACTAGACTAATATACACGGGCATCAATATTTCTTTTAAAAAATTGTATATATGTATATATATATCATATGTTAGTATATGTATAAAAATGCATATATATGTAACAGAAACATGATTTGATACTATACGGAGTATCATGTAAGAAAATTATATATATATATATATATATATATGATATAGTATATATGTAAATATAAAATTATTATATATATTTAATAAATTTTTTTATAAGAAGCCAGTTTATACAAAATTTTACTCTAATTTTAATTAAAGCTCTTATTAGTGAACGGTGAAATTGGTCCTCTAAATTATAGTTGGTTCTTAATCTGATGTCGATACTTCAATATGTATATATATAGTATTGTAACTTTTAATTGGACTCAATCTTCTCTTTAATTTTTTTTTTTTTTTTATTGGCCCCCCTCACTAATTAATCCTGGGTCCGCCCCTGGGCATAACTAATGTAACTACGGTTTCGGATATTGAATTTTCTAAAATGAAGCTAAATTACTATCAAGTTGCAAGAAATTAAATCAAATACCAATCCAGAAGCTAACAAGTTATTTTGACTACTAAAACAAGAAAATAACCATGAAAATCAATCACCGCAACTTAATAAGAAAAATTACTATTAAAACAAGAAATTTACAAGCAGGACAAAGAACAACTACAAATTAGATTCGGAGAGGTGCAAGAACGGGGAATGCTTCGGGTGTTCTCTACCTAGTGAAATCGATTGAGATTGCTTATACCGTTTTTATGCTTCAATTTGGATTTGCTAAGAGCATTAAGATGCTAGGATGAAAAATGTTTCCCTTCGGGTACTATAGCGTTACGTCTAAAATGTTCCCAAACCCGATAATATATAAGACATCTTCCTAATCCTCACCAACTTCCCAAATAACCATTCAAGTAATTAATGTCTTCTAATGGGGTTTCTAATACGATTAACTCTCTCTTGACGAATTAAAAATATAATAAACGCATTTGTACGTATACTAACAACTCACACCATAAAATTAAACATGTTCATTTAACGCTCGTCTACGCTAAACATGCCTCAAAAGATGTTAATACACAAAGCACCAATAAAACCCAATAAGAGATGCAACAATCCAAATATCAACAATAATCAAAGCATAAACAATTTCAACACTAAATATTCACATAGTTTCAAACACCCAAATCATAAAAAGCTTAGCCCATGGTGTTTGAGAAAACACTCATGGCTAAAACAATAAAATAAGACATGAAAATAAAATTTACCAAACAAAGCTAAAATAAAAGAAAAATAACACCTTGAGAGTCTTGAAATTCTTCCATTTTTACATGAAAATGAAATGCTCAAATGATTATAAGCTAAAAAAACATAAAACTATCTAATGGTGTTTGAGGAGATAAACTCCTCAAACCCTAAGATATCTACTCTTCTCTTTACCCCATGTTGTGTGTCACATCCTGATTTTAGGGCCTAGACGAAAACACCATACTTCTACTTTGAATGCTAATGTAACTCGAGTTTACGAATTTGTAAAAAGATTTGCAGCGAAAGATTAAATAAAACTCAAATTTCTTTAAAGAAAATCATTAACAAATTTAATTCAAAAGACAAGACTCTAGCATTTGTTTCAAAAGAAAATAAAGTAGGGCATCAATTAAGAATGTGTTTAACTCAAGATGCGACTAATTAATTAAAAGGAAAACTAATAAAGAGAAAAGCATTTGCATGGCATTCCTTCATTCCTACTGGCTTGCCGTTCTCTTGCGTAGTGTGGATTACCGTTTCTTCTTCAGGAATAGGTTCCTCCTCTGGGAGTGGTAGTATTTCCTCCGGATCCTCTACTGCATTCCCAGTTTGTGCCCATCTATACAAACACTCAGCTACCACGTTCTCTAAGTCGGTCTGCATTCTTCGTTGCTCTCTATCCGCAACGAAGCTTCTAACTTCCTCCTCCCAGTCCAAAGGCAATCGAGTTATTACTGGGTTTACGGTCGCCTCATAGTGAGGTCGGTTCGGCATATCTCTAATTCGTTGTAAGCTTTCCACAAGAAATTTTGGGACATTATCTCCCTCGTCAATAACCCTCTCATACCTTTTGCGCTTATTCATGTTATCTATTAATCACCAAAGTTATTATAATAGTTTATCAAAACCATTACATCATAATTGTGTGTCGTAATTATTTATAATCATATTTCCACTACTGGCTTAGTTAAACTAATAACATATATCATATCTTTAACTTAGTACATACTTAGTAAATGTACAGAATCTCAAAATAAATCATTAACCCATATCATATTCATTAATATGAGTACTCGACCTGCAAATGCTTACACAGAATTAATTGTAGAGTTTTTGGATCTGTAATTAAATTCTTAACCGAGAAGACTGGTGTTTTAAAAAAAAACTAAGAGATTCCACTATATATATATATATATATGTGTGTGTGTGTGTGTGTGGTACACACACGCTTGCAACAATTACAGTAGGCTTTAAGTTTGACCAAGTCACATTTTATATATTAAACGTTAAACATTTTAGAAAAAGTCTTAGTGCTTATTAAAAACTATTGTTTTCAAAGGCGCACGCCATCTAACAAGCAACTGAATAGTTAATTTATTCAAAACAGTAGTCTCAAAACAGCATTAGTTTGAAAGACCGACACTACTGTCAATTTCGAAAAATAACTCTACCGATGAAGGTTTAGCGTAATGTTTTAAAACGTGTTATAACTACCAGGAACTTGACCAGAAAAATAGGAATTACGCAGGCATAGACACTGGCCAAAAAAAAAAAAGGAAAATGATAAAACATACAGTAGACAACTAACATCTAACAGAGAAGGGATAAGGATAGTTACTGCTTGTAATAGGGAATGGATTCGCCACTGTTCAAGGGTCAGAAGTGCAACAATGGTTTCACGACACGGTGCTGCTGCTTGAAGGAAAATCGATTCTCGGTCGACGGGGATAAAATAATTCGAGTGAAATGTAAAGAGTGGGGGAACGATGATTATCCTTCAGTAATCTAAGACGCGGATGTATGTGTATAAGAAATTGGGATGAGAATAGATGAGGTGTGTAATATGAAGGATAGTGAAAATGATATACTTGGTATCAAAGCATCGTAAAAAAAAGGAAGGGGACATATCTTTAGCTAAGAATAGGTTTCATTGATAATGGTTTACAAAAGCCTTGCTGCAACCATATATATATAGCCTCAGTCTAGGGTTTTAGGGGAAAAACTTGTCACTCTTTAATTAGACGTTACTACACAACAAATGTAACAACCTTGCAGCTGGCAGTACTCCACAACAGCCTGCACACTGTAATTTTTCTGATGATGCATAGACTCAATCTTGACCCTTCATCTTCATCTTGTGTACAACTTTTGATCATGGCCATCAATATTCATCTTAGAAAATGGCCTGATTATAGATTATTCAGAATTGAGGATTGACTTAATTAGTTGAGGGGATATACGGAGTTCTATGGTATCTGCTCAATAAGCGTTTGTTTTCAAATCTCCAAGAAAATATTCGAGGGAGATAATGAATTCAAATATTAGTATATAATCATATATATATATATATATATATATATATATATATATACACACATTCTTCCTATGAACCCACCTTAAAAATATTAATTAATATATATAGCACAATTCTTACTACCCTATTCAAATCTTATAACTCCTAATTAGTAGGTATATGTATATATTAATTTATTTAAAATATGTATATGAATATGTGTATATATATCTTAATTTATTTATATAGAAATATTATCCTATGCACTTCAATAATTTATGGTGATTGAAATTCACGGGTGTTACATCCTACACCCCTAAAAAATAAATTTCGTCCTCGAAATTGGTTACGTACCTTGATCATGTTGTCCCATGGCAAAAGTTCGAGCTCCGCTACCAGTTCCCGTATTTGGTCCTTTTGTTCCAGCTCCACGTTTCTTCTTTGAACATGCACCAATCATATGACCCTTTTCCTTGCACCAATAACACCGATTTTGACCCATCAAACATTCACCATTGTGATTCTTTCCACATTGCGGACAAGTAGGCCTGTCTGTTCTTTCTTTACCTCTCACGTCACCATTGACATTTACTCGCTTGTTACCTACATCTTCCTTTTCACTCGATACTTCCCTCTTTCTTTTTCCACGATCCCCTTCAATCCTTGATTTTGGTGCATCCATACCAATGCTAGCAGCGATTTCCTCCGCACGTTCAAACGTTTCAGCTAAAGTTGTAATGCCTTGACCCGAAACAACATTTCTAATTTCCGAACGGAGGCCATACCTAAAACGCTGAGCCTTCTTAGCCTCTGTGTCCACCAGATGTGGAGCAAAACGACTCATCTGACTGAATTTCCGCTCATATTCTGCCACTGTCATGTTTCCTTGTTGAAGGTTGAAAAATTCTGATTCCATCTTCACCTGGTACGACGGGGGATAGTACTTCACCTTGATGATACGTTTAAACTCCTCCCATGATAGTGTTGCACGCTCAGCAGTTGGTCGCATGCCCCAATATGAGTTCCACCATATTCTTGCGTCTTCCCGAAGTTGAAAGGATGCACAAGCTACTCTTTGTGCATCGGTGCACATTATAAGTCCAAGAATGCCCTCGATGGTCTCCAACCATTCTTCAAGTGCAGCCGGTCCATCCCGACCGTTAAAAGTAGGAGGTTTGAATTTGTTGAACTGTTCAACAACTTGGAGTTGACGTGGGGGTTGTTGAGGAAGATTTTGTGCATTCAGAGTCTGAAGTAGGTTGACCAAATTTTCCAACAGGACATTTCCGCCTTGAGGTTGATTCTGGTTTCCAGCAGCTTGACCCGAATTAGCAGCATTTTGGGCTCCAAACAAATCTGCTAATGAAATATCTTCCTCGTTTTGCTGATTTTGATTTCTGTTATTAGCAGCTCGTGCACGGTTACCTTGACCCTCACGTCGATTAGCCATCTCCTAGAAAAGAACTCGATTGTTTTAGTTTTAATGGTATTATTATTATTATTATTTTCGAGTATAAAAGGTAAAATCAATTCCATTATAGCACTTAATCATCCATACTTGTTTATACCATCCGTACTACCATCCGTAATTCAAAATAAACAGAAAATTACAGCTACCGAAAATATAAGAAGATAATTCTCTAAACTACTCAGTAAGATCCCTCATCATCGCTCTCATCGTCGCTCTCATCATCGCTCTCATCATCCACAGGATCTGAGCTTGATTCCTTCATTCCTACTAGCTTGCCCTTCTCGTGCGTAGTGTGGATTACCGTTTCTTCTTCAGGAATAGGTTCCTCCTCTGGGAGTGGTAGTATTTCCTCCGGATCCTCTACTGCATTCCCAGTTTGTGCCCATCTATACAAACACTCAGCTACCACGTTCTCTAAGTCGGTCTGCATTCTTCGTTGCTCTCTATCCGCAACGAAGCTTCTAACTTCCTCCTCCCAGTCCAAAGGCAATCGAGTTATTACTGGGTTTACGGCCGTCTCATAGTGAGGTCGGTTCGGCATATCTCTAATTCGTTGTAAGCTTTCCACAAGAAATTTTGGGACATTATCTCCCTCGTCAATAACCCTCTCATACCTTTTGCGCTTATTCATGTTATCTATTAATCACCAAAGTTATTATAATAGTTTATCAAAACCATTACATCATAATTGTGTGTCGTAATTATTTATAATCATATCAATATCAATTCCAACATGAAAACATCTTTCCATAATCGAAAAATAACATAGCATAATAACATATCACACCTTGGAGTTGGAGCGGTGGGCGGTGGTGGATGCCATAACTTATATATACTAAAAAATGCACGATTTAAATTATTTTGAAAAAAATATTTCCTTGACTCAAGATTTTTTATTTTTTTTAACAAGTCTACAAGAACGTAGACCTGCTCTGATACCACTCTGTCACATCCTGATTTTAGGGCCTAGACGAAAACACCATACTTCTACTTTGAATGCTAATGTAACTCGAGTTTACGAATTTGTAAAAAGATTTGCAGCGGAAGATTAAATAAAACTCAAATTTCTTTAAAGAAAATCATTACCAAATTTAATTCAAAAGACAAGACTCTAGCATTTGTTTCAAAAGAAAATAAAGCAGGGCATCGATTAAGAATGTGTTTAACTCAAGATGCGACTAATTAATTAAAAGGAAAACTAATAAAGAGAAAAGCATTTGCATGGCAAGACATCCACATCCACCGACCCTCCACCGCAACTCCGTCAATCTGTAAAATGTTTAATAGATTGGGGTGAGCAAAACAACTAGCTCAGTGGGGTCCCCCTTTGTCACAGTTAAATATAAATGCAAATAAAATCATAAACTCACAAACATGCATAAATAAGTCTTCCATATATTGACCAATTAAATTGGCCAATCTGTATACGGTGGAGTTGCCCCCAAGGATCTTACCATCCCGGACCGTAGTCCCCGCTAGTTATAACGACCTTTCCGTCGAGATAACCCATAATAAGCATAAGCATAAGCATAAACGTATGATCATGTAGTCAAGCAACAATTAAATTCACATAACATTTAAAAGTGACAAAGTGAATACATAGTAAGAAAACCCCACCTTAAAGTCTTGATTAGTCTGATAAATATGTAGCTTGATTTATCACTAGCGTCTCTCGTCACCTATAACAATAAATAATAGTAATTCTTAACACTACTACTTATAATATATATATATATATATATATATATATATAGCAATAACTATCTAATATTTCCACTAATGGCTTAGTTAAACTAATAACATATATCATATCTTTAACTTAGTACATACTTAGTAAATGTACAGAATCTCAAAATAAATCATTAACCCATATCATATTCATTAATATGAGTACTCGACCTGCAAATGCTTACACAGAATTAATTGTAGAGTTTTCGGATCTGTAATTAAATTCTTAACCGAGAAGACTGGTGTTTTAAAAAAAAACTAAGAGATTCCACTATATATATATATGTGTGTGTGTGGTACACACACGCTTGCAACAATTACAGTAGGCTTTAACTTTGACCAAGTCACATTTTATATATTAAACGTTAAACATTTTAGAAAAAGTCTTAGTGCTTATTAAAAACCATTGTTTTCAAAGGCGCACGCCATATAACAAGCAACTGAATAGTTAATTTATTCAAAACAGTAGTCTCAAAACAGCATTAGTTTGAAAGACCGACACTGCTGTCAATTTCGAAAAATAACTCTACCGATGAAGGTTTAGCGTAATGTTTTAAAACGTGTTATAACTACCAGGAACTTGACCAGAAAAATAGGAATTACGCAGGAATAGACACTGGCCAAAAAAAAAAGGAAAATGATAAAACATACAGTAGACAACTAACATCTAACAGAGAAGGGATAAGGATAGTTACTGCTTGTAATAGGGAAGGGATTCGCCACTGTTCAAGGGTCAGAAGTGCAACAATGGTTTCACGACACGGTGCTGCTGCTTGAAGGAAAATCGATTCTCGGTCGACGGGGATAAAATAATTCGAGTGAAATGTAAAGAGTGGGGGAACGATGATTATCCTTCAGTAATCTAAGACGCGAATGTATGTGTATAAGAAATTTGGATGAGAATAGATGAGGTGTGTAATATGAAGGATAGTGAAAATGATATACTTGGTATCAAAGCATCGTAAAAAAAAGGAAGGGGACATATCTTTAGCTTAGAATAGGTTTCATTGATAATGGTTTACAAAAGCCTTGCTGCAACCATATATATATAGCCTCAGTCTAGGGTTTTAGGGGAAACACTTGTCACTCTTTAATTAGACGTTACTACACAACAAATGTAACAACCTTGCAGCTGGCAGTACTCCACAACAGCCTGCACACTATAATTTTTCTGATGATGCATAGACTCAATCTTGACCCTTCATCTTCATCTTGTGTACAACTTTTGATCATGGCCATCAATATTCATCTTAGCAAATGGGCTGATTATAGATTATTCAGAATTGAGGATTGACTTAATTAGTTGAGGGGATATACGGAGTTCTATGGTATCTGCTCAATAAGCGTTTGTTTTCAAATCTCCAAGAAAATATTCGAGGGAGAGAATGAATTCAAATATTAGTATATAATCATATATATATATACATTCTTCCTATGAACCCACCTTAAAAATATTAATTAATATATATAGCACAATTCTTATTACCCTATACGCATATATATATATATATATATATATATATATATATATATATATTCAAATCTTATAACTCCTAATTAGTAGGTATATGTACATATTAATTGATTTAAAATATGTATATGAATATGTGTATATATATCTTAATTTATTTATATAGAAATATTATCCTATGCATTTCAATAATTTATGGTGATTGAAATTCACGGGTGTTACATTGTGTGTGTGAAAAATGAGTTAGAAGTCCCTTAGAATCTGATTTGGGGGTGCTTCTTATAGTTGAGAGGAGTGTTGGAGACAAATTTTGCATTGAAACCATTGAATTTCTTGAAAATCTTCAAATTTGCGCGCAGTGATAAATTGACTCGGTCAATTGAGTCAAACGAGATTATAGTGCAGTTTTCTAAAATTGGGCTTCACTCGACCACCAGTGTGATAACACTTGGTCGACCGAGTGAACATTGAACAACTGCTTCCATTCACTTAAATAACAGATGTTGTTGTAAGCTTCTCGGCCCCCAAAAGCTGATGGATTCATGACTTGGCGTGGGGCTCCATGCATTTAATGAAAAACAACACTCACTTTTGCTATCTTGATTCTTGGTCAAACATAGATTCATATGTGTGGCCCATCAATTGAATTAAAGAATTGCATGATTTCTTCTTAATTCATGTCTCATGTACAAAAACAATAATAATGACACTCAAGAAACAAGAGGTTAGAGAGTTAACATCTAAGTTCAACCCCGATGTGGTATGTCTTCAAGAAACAAAATACACAGATCACAACAAGTTGAGTATCAATTCAGTGTGGGGTGATGGAGAGGTAGGGTGGGTAGCCAAAAATGCAGTAAGCAGGTCGCGAGGCATTTTGAGTATATGGAACAAAGAGAAATTTGTCATGTCAAATCAATGGACGGTGGAAGGTGTTATTGGAATTGAAGGGTATTGGGTAGAATCAGGGAAAAGCTAAGTTGTTGTTAACGTGTACAACCCCTGCGATTTCAAAGGCAAATGCAGCCTCTGGGAAGTTATCAGATTAAAAATGATGAACATCAACATCCTGAGTTGGTGCCTTATCGGCGATTTCAATGAGGTTCGGAACTCTTACGAGAGAAAAGGCAGAGCAATGTATGCTTATAATGCTAGCAGCAGGAAGTTCAAGGAATTTATATCCGATACAGGCCTTCTCGATGTCCAACTCACTAAAAGAAAGTTCACGTGGTCCAGGCTCGATGGTTAGTGTTGCAGCAGGATCGATAGAGCTCTTGTTACGGATGAATTGGTATCGAATTGGGGCGACAACAAACTTAAGGGCCTTGATAAGATCAGTTCGGACCACTGCCCGGTTTTCTTCATAGGTTTACCCAAAATTGGGGGCCTAAGCCATTTCGATTTTTCAACTCCTGGCTCGATCAAGAGGAATTATTCCCATTTGTTCAAGAGAAGTGGTAGGAACCGAGAGTTTCAAAATCAAAGAAAAAATAAAGAGTTTAAAAAATAATGTCAAGAAATGGAGCGCTTGGAACACGAGTACCTCAGAAAGGCTGATGGAAGAGGCAAGTAAGAAAATTAATGAGCTGGATAGAATACAGGAAGAGAGGGAATTAACTAATGAAGAATGTTTGGGCCTAAAGCAAGCTATAAGTATACTATGGAACATGAGGAAAATAAAAGATAGGGACGTCTTCCAAAGGTTAAGAATTCAGTGGATCAGAGAAGGTGATACAAATTCTGCCTATTTTCACAGGTGCATTAATTCTAGGAGGAAAGGCAACCAAATTGAAGGACTCATGATCAACGGTGTATGGAATGAGGAGGTACCTAAGATTAAGGGAGAAATTCTTGAGCTCTTTAAAACACAATTCTCAAAACCCCACAGTGATAAAGTCCATATGAAACACTTGGTGTCTAAAAGGCTTGGCAGACTTGAAAATAATTTACTCACAACCCCATTCTCAGAAGAGGAAATTAAGAGTGCAATATGGAGTTGTGGTGTAAATAAGAGCCCAGGCCCAGATGGTTTACTTTCAAATTCATAAAGAAGATGTGGCCAATCATTAAGGTGGATATTGTAAAGGCACTGGAGGAGGTCCACCAAACTGGAAGAATATTAAAAGGAGGAAACCAAAGTTTCGTCACGCTGATTCCAAAAAAAAAGGGGCTCGAGCCTCATCAAGGATTTTCGCCCCATTTCGCTTATCGGATGCCTGTACAAGATTCTTGCTAAAGTCTTAGCCAACAGATTATCCAAGGTTATTAGTGAAGTTATTTCAGACAACCAAAGTGCTTTTGTGGGTAATAAACAAATCGTGGATAGCATTCTCATTCTTAATTAATCACTGGACTTCATTAAACGGGAAAGACGTGACAGACTTATTCTCAAAGTGGATTTTGAAAAAGCTTATGATTCGGTGTTCTAGGAGTTCATTGATGAAATGATGGAGGGAATGAATTTCAATTGGACGTGGAGACAATGGATCAGGGGCTGTTTATCATCGGCTACAATGGCAATCCTGGTTAACGGGAGCCCAACGGGAGAGTTTCAACTCAAAAGGGGAATGAGACAAGGTGATCCACTATCACCTTTTCTTTTCCTCATTGCTGCAGAAGGACTTAGCTGTCTAATGCTTAAAGTAGTGGAGATCGAAAAATTCCAGTGCTTCAGTATTGGTCACCATAACATCTAGGTTAGCCACCTTCAGTTCGCAGACGACACTGTTATCCTGGGAAGGGTAACAACTAAGAACGCAAAGGTTATGAAAGGTGTTCTGAGGCAGTTCGAGTTGGCCTCAGGTTTAAAGGTGAATTTCTCAAAAAGCTCACTCCACGGTATAGGTATCATCGAAGAAGAACTTGCAGCCCTTGCTAGAATTATTGGTTGTAGCTCGGGGATTATCCCGTTCACTTACCTCGGCCTTCCAATTGGGTCGAATTACAGGAGAAAAGAGGTGTGGAACCCGCTGATCGAGAGGTTTCGAAAAAAGCTTACATGCTAGGCCAGAAGGCATCTATCCCTGGGTGGGAGGATCACTCTCCTCAACTCGGTTCTCACAGCTTTGCCACTCTACTATCTTTCTTTCTTCAAAGCCCCGTTGAGTGTGATCCAAACTGTTAAACGTATCCAACGTAATTTCCTTTGGGGGGATAATGATAATATTAGGAAGATAGCTTGGGTTAAGTGGGAGAGAGTGTGTAAGAGAAAATCAATCGGTGGGCTAGGAGTGAGAGATGTAGGCATCTTTAATAAAGCTCTTTTGTGTAAATGGTTGTGGAGGTGGTCTAGAGAGGAGAAATCTTTATGGGTGCGTGTCCTCAAATCTAGATATGGCTCGTTTGGGACTCTTGAGTCGAGGGGGGTAGACGTAAGCAAGTGCTCATTATGGTGGAGGGATTTGTGTAGTCTGGTGGGGGGGGCCTGAGGGAGTCTTATTTTATGATAACCTGCGTTTTAAATTAGGGAAAAGGTGGACTGTCAAATTTTGGGAGGACCCTTGGCTAGATGATAGGGTCTTAAAGATAAATTCAACTCATTGTATAACATTTCTACTAATAAGGGAGGTTATGTTAAGGATTTCTTTTTACATGATGGGATCACCTGGGTTTTCAGATGGAATAGAATGTTTAATGCTCAAGATTTTATGGAGTTTGCATCATTATGGTTGTGTATCCACAAGTTCAAGATCATCAACACGAAGGAGGACGCGCTGAGCTGGAAAGGTTCTACGTCGGGACTGTTCTGTTCCAAAAGCATGTATAATCTATTGGCTGAACGAGTGGATCGAGTCGATGTGAATGCAGCCCCGTGGCCGAGAATTTGGTGGAAGTGCATCCCCTCGAAAGTGACGACATTGGTATGGAAAGTCTTGCACGGAAGAGTGGCAACGGCGGACAATTTATTTAAGAGAGGCATTAGTCCGGAAGTCATTAACGGAGAGTGCTCACGCTGCAGGTCTGCTCCTGAATCTGGAAGTCACACATTTATCTCCTGCCCTTTGACTCTGCTGGTATGGTGCGAGATTCACAGGTGGGTGGAAATTGCTTTGAATCATTCAATTGTTGTGGGAGATCATCATGTGGAGTTCTGCAGTAAGGGAACCAATTCCCACATGAGAAAAATTTTGGGCCTTATTTGGCAATGCACTATTTGGAAACTTTGGAGAGCCCGAAATGATATGATTTTTAACGAAAGAACATGGTCTACGGATGAGTTATTGGATAACATTAAGTTTAGCACTTGAAAATGGTTAAAAGCTCATAAGATTATAGATTCTTTTTTTCACAATTGAGATATTGCTCCTTGGATGTGTACCTCTGCTTAAGTATTTTGATCGGTTGTTTTCATTATCATTGTAATGGGTTTTGAGTACCCCTTGTAGTCAGATGTGTTATATCGAATCACCTTTACTTTCCAAAAAAAATGTCGGGCCCAAATAATTTTGCATCCAATTTTTGCTTGCTCCTCTCACAAACTATTCCTCTTGTCGATTTATTTCTTCGATCGACTTCGATAAAATATCTGAGGTGTGGTTTGCTTCGAAAAAATCTCATTTTCCTACAAAATTTACAAAACACTACTTTTCTCCAAATCAAGTGTAATTAGTCAATTTAGTGTAAATAATGCATGAAATTCTATAAAACTATGCAAATTAAACGCATGAATTTCAAGCATTTTTGACACTAATCATTGATCAAGCCACATTCTTATTCAAACGTTACACTATCTAATTGGACAGAAGTCTTTCATGATTTTCAGATTCTTCACCTTTGGAATAAGAGTTACTATCGTGGCACACCAGTTTTTAAAATTACCCACATTGTTTAAAACTTTCACTATAGCATTCGACTAAATCATCAACCCCCGACTCATCTAAAACATGTCTAAAATCTTGCATGTGGGTTGCGCTTCTTAAGATTTCCCCTCTTCTTCGACTCAAAATTAATTTCATTAAACTCGTCACCCTCATCGATTAACATGGTTCATATACGACAATTTTCTAAGAAAATCACATGAATGGTGGCGAAGAGGTTGACTAAGCGTTGTCATAAAAAAATCAAATGAAATTTCAAGCACAATCATTATGCTCAACTAAACAGTTCATATGTCCGACAGAGTATGCCAAAAGAGAAACTTTATTAATATTATTCCAAAAAATAAAAAAACTGTCACAACGGCCACAAACTGTCAACACCAAAATAACGATCAAAATTGAGCATGAGAAAATAATCATATCAGTTTGTACTCTTTTACGGTTGAAAATGATGAAAAATGCATCAAATTATAAATCTTTTACTTTTTTTGAGTTTGTTAGTTATTGGATGCATTAAATGAAATCATTAATATCCATGAAAGTGTACTAATTAAGCAAATTAATATGTATTTAGTGATACTACTTTTGTTCCACTTTAATACTCCCTCCGTCCCACAAAGATAACTACATTTTTCTTTTTTGAATGTCCCAAATTATAGCAACATTTCCTCTTTTACTTAAGGATTAAATTTTTTTTATAATCTTACCCTTAATTAAACCCACCCCATAATTACTTTTAAGACACAACTGCTTTGGAATGTACACCAAATTTATGGAATATCAAGAGTAAAATAGACATATTAGTTAAACTTGGCCACATTTATTGATTTTTCTTAATCTGTGTGTAAAGTCAAATGTAACTATCTTTGTGGGACGGAAGGAGTAGTTGTTTTTAGCTTTCCACAAGTATTATGAGAGTCACTAGTTATTAATGAATCATTTATTACATATTATCCATACCTATTACAAACATTAGATAAAGGGTAAAGTTGAAAATAAATATTTAATATCACTTGAAAAACTGAAAACAACAAATATCTTAGAACAAAAAATTTCTCTTAAAATGACAGTTTAAATGGAACGAATGTAGTAATATTTACCATAGAGAAATTATATTGTAATTTTCCTATTTTCCATGCCACACTAGCATGACATCCATTATTGGTGTAGCAATTAATGAAGATTTTTCCACTCTATAAATTTTTGTTAAGCTTTGAAATGTTCACATAATTAGTGAACCAGTTGTGAAGCTTGGAGAAAAATTGAATCTCTTCAAGATATGGAAATTGGAGGAAATTCTGGGAAAGACGTTGTAAGAGTCCCAAACTCGGGTAATGTTCAAATCCTACATTTTTATCTTGAAATTCTTTTAATGTGCATTTGAAGTTTTTTAAAATATATGCATGAAATATTTTATAGCTTTTTATGATTTGAATATACATGACAATTGGCAACAATTTCGGTTGATAGATCCGCTACTTTTATAACCGGACTGGACAGTCCAATTAAACTGAGAACAAGTGTCTTAACTTTGTTTAAATTTGTTATAAAGGGAGAGTGATTGGGGAGGCTCATCATAAAGAAAGAAAGAGTGAGGAATATGTGACGTTGGCGAGTGTGACTAGAATTATGCGGAGTATCATCCCAGAAAATGCAAGAATAGGTGATGATGCCAAAGAAACGATGCAAGAGTGTGTGACGGAATTCATCAAACATGTTACGAACGAAGCAAATCTAAAGTGTGAAAATGAGTCTCGTAGGAAAATTAGGTCAGAGGATATCGTGTCTGCTCTGGGGACATTGGGTTTCGAAAACTATGTTCAACCTCTCACCCTCTACTTGAAAAAATTGCGTGTTGCGACACAACCACCTCCACCTCCTTCTTCTGATTTGCCATAGATGATAAATCTATTATGATTTATGGGTGGTGAAGATAATTAAACTCACTCTTTTGTTTGTTCAAGGTTTTACTTCGGTAGAAGTGCTAGGTCATTTTTTAGTCTTTATCTTTGGGTCGAGTGTCCAGTTTTGTGGATGACCTTCCTACTTTTTGCACTTAAATAAAGAGAGTTTGGCTTTAAAATAAAAAATAAAAAATAAAAATAAATTTTACTTTGGTTATATGTTAAAGAGTTTGGATTTAATTATATACTCCATCCGTCCCACAAAGATAGCTACATGTTCCTTTTTTGGATGTCCCAAATTATAGCTACATTTCCTCTTTTACTTTAGCATTAAATGCTTTATTGTCAATTTTACCCCTAATTAATAAGAGTAATTAAGACTTAGCAGATTTTGGAGTATGTGATTTTAAGGGCAAAATTGACATATTAGCTAAATTTGACTACATTTATTGATTTTTCTTAATTTGTGTGTAAAGTCAAATGTAGTTATCTTTATGGGACGGATGGAGTATTAAATTGAAGTTGTTCATTTAATTTATGAATTTAAAGTGATCTGTTTAACAAAATATTGTGTCCGTCCCTTACTTAAAGACTCATAACTTTTGGGCACATGTTTTAATGTATGAATTATTTATTAGTATTATAAGAGATAAATGTGAGGGTAGTAATGATTGTTCAACTTTATGGATAGTAGAGTTGTTTTTTAGTGTGAATAAAGTAATAACATTTGATGTAATATTATGATGTTCGGAGAAGATAGTTAAAATACTTTTTTGCTATTTTAAATATGAGTTCTTAAGTAACGGGCGCCAGAAATGGTAAATTGAATCATTAAGTAGGGGACGATCGGAAGGAGTAACAAATTTATTCTATTATATCGGAATGTTTTATAAGAGAATTGACAAATCATAAAAGATCCTCTATTCTATTATATTTGCATGTTTTATCCTACTTTTATTTATTGTTGGAGAATTATATTATTGAAGCCTTTGCATGATAAATATAATACTTTGATAGTGTTATTTGAATATATGATCACAAAGTGTCTACAATAAAAAAAATTCCGAGTTTCGATCGATTATACATGATTTTGTGTACTATTTCTTTCGTGGCAAATTGTTGTATACAAGAACAAGATTTGAACTCATGTTTTTCGCAAAACAAATTTATTGTTTTTCATAATTGCGATAAATTTTATTTGGACAATAAATATATTTTATGAAGCACAATAATGAAATTTGTCTTCCATTTAATTACAATAAAAATGATTTTTGAAATGATGTGTTTCAAGTATAAATGCATCCTTCTCATTTTAGAAAAAAAAAAAAAACAAAGCACATTGATACCAATAAATTTATTCATATGAAGTGCTTTAAAATAAATTTGCTTTCTTTAAAATTTGTAGTCATCACATAAACTGTATTAAATGACACCATCAATATACATGTGAGGTTTACTAATTAACCACATTGACATTTAATTAATAATTTCTTATTTAAAATAAATAAATTTAAAAAAAAAATCGCGGTTTTGGTCACATCAACCACGACCATCACGAAATGTTTTTTTATCTTTTAAAAATAGTCTCAAATCTGTAAGAAAATACAGAGTTTATCTCATCTACTTAAAAAAAATTAACGGAGTTTTGTTAGCCCTCTCTCTCTCTCTCTCTCTCTTTTATTATTATTATTTTATTTTATTTTTGAAGTTTTAGTCCTTCATCTTCTACTCCCTCCTATTCAATTTAAATGTCGTTTTGACTTTTCATTTTTTTTTTCAATTTAAATGTCGTTTTGCATTTTTCAATGTTAATTAAATGTGTTTCTTCTCAATTTACCCTTAAACTCATTAATAATTATTTAGATAATAATAGTTTTCAAAATTCTACAAGAATCACAAAGTAATTAATTAAGGGTATAGTAGGAAGTCAATATTATTCTTAATATGTGCGCATGAGCTTAGGAAGACATATATTTTGAATAGGTGAGAGTAATTATTAATTGTTCGAAAAAATCTTGAAATTTGTTTCAATGCTTTGAATTTATTATGGAATTAAATATAATTAAACAATTAATTCTACATTTGAATGAAATCTAGAAATTATATTAAATGAAAATTTGTGTCTAAAACATGATATTATTTTAAAAATTGAAAATAATTTTCTTAAAATAAATATTAAATAATTAAGTGTTGACTTAAGATATCATTTCAAATTTATTTACTTTTCACTATGATTATTAAATAAATTTCTACATTTTATTCATGATTGTATGATTCTTATAAATAACTTTAGATTTTATAAATAAATTGTAAGATTCTTATAAATATTTTTTTTCCATTTTAAAAAAGATTTAGGGTTCATTTGCACCACAAAATATATAAAGGGTTTACTTTTACCTTGAGTAGTTTAGGGACCTACATGTACATTTTCCTTTAATTTTTTAAATATTTACAAATTACTCTCAATTTATTTTTAAATTTATAGAAAAATGTATATTAAAATTTAAAAATATATACATTATATATAAAAAATATTAGCACATCATTCCATACCTAAAATTCGATATATATTGTTTTGTATAATTTTTGGTATACATATTTGTTGAAAACACATAATTAACTTAATTTGGTATACTAAAAAATATTTGAAAATCTTGTAACATAGTATAATACTGAAAATTCGTAACATACTATAATAAATAAAATTTTGTAACATTTGATATAGTAGAATTTTTAAAAAAATATTTTTTTAGAATCAAAATAATTTTAAATATCACAAATAAATAAATATTTAAAATTATAATAACTAAATAAAAAATATTTTTATGATATACCTTAATTTACTTATTACAGTACTATCTTAAAAAACAAATTTCTTTTTTTAAAATTAGGTTATTCATAATTACATTACTTTTCATTTTTTTAATTTAAAATCTTAAAATTAATTTAGAAAATAAAAAATTATTTATAAAAAATAGTACCAAAATCACAAATAAAATGTAGAAATGTACATTTAATAATCATAATAAAAAAATTCTAAATGATTTTCTTAAGCGAACTCTTAATTTTTTTTCTTTTCAAATTATTTGGATTTGTGCTTGTTTTAGTATTAAAGTTTTATTTGAAAATGTTTATATTCATTAATTTAACAAAATAATATCGTATTTATTATTAAAATTATTATTTCATATTTTATTTTAAGAATTTTAAAATTATTAACAACTTTTTAAATAGTTTACAAATTTATGATAAAAAAAAAATCTAGTCTTTTTTTATTAATTTTAATTTTACTTTAAATTATAAATTAATTATTGTATTATATAATAAATTCAATATTATTTAAATTTTGATATTATTTTTATTTTTAATATAATTTCCAAAATTTTGAATTAAATTTAAAGATTTCTTAAAATATTACTTTTTTCGTCCCATTATTAATTAAACATTTAGTGTTTGCTAGAGTTTTAATGTAATAATTATTTATTGGTATTAAAAGTGATAAAATGATTTTTTAGGAGAGATAGAATGAGCAATTCAACTTTATTGAAAATATAATCTTTAATCTTTTATTAGTGTGTAAAAAATAATGGCATGTAGTATAAATAAGAGATATTGGAGAGAGTTTTTTTAAGGACTACGAAATTGGCTTTTACAAATAAAGAAATGTTCAATTAATAATATGACATATGTGTTTATTCAAATTATGATGGGACGGAGTGAGTATTAGATATACTTAGAAAATATGGGACAAAAACTGTCAGAACATATTAGAGCTAACATCAATCAGTTAAATTTTAATAGAGATCTGGGCAATTTTTTTATTTTTTACGGATTTAGGACTACTTTTACAAGGAAAAAAAATTGGGGACCAAATCTAGAAGTATTTGGACCAAAATTGTAAAGGTCGTGGTTGACAGAACAAATCGTAATTCTATACGTAAGTTTTATTGTAATTGTCTATTTTTTTATATTTTTTGCCTTTCACCACTAACATGACAATTGTAATTAATGGGGCTTATTCCCTCTCTATAAATGTGTATTATGCTCTCAAGCTTCTACACAACTTATTGTACCTTTGAAGCAAGCTACAACTTTTTTTTTTTAAGACATGGTAATAGGAGGAAGTTCAAAGAGAGGCGCCACAAGAGGGCCCAATATTGGTAAAAATTTCAAATTCCATTCTATCTTGATTTTTTTTTACAATATATGCAAGAAATGTCATAGTTTTTTTTTTTTTTTTTTTTAATGTTTGAAATATATGTGACGACAACTGGTAAAAGAATTGTTGAAAATATTTAGATGGGACACTCATTTGAAACATAAACTAGAAAAAATGATACTTTTTCGTTTGCTATAGATATTTAAAAAAATAAAAAACTGATACGGTTTCATATTATTTCTCATTTTTTAACTTAAATTTTATTTCAAAATGTTTGTCGTTTTAGCAATATTTTCATATTTCTCTGTAAATTATCCCTATATGTAATTATTGTATCCCTAAAATTTCTCTTTTTTAGACACATTCTTTTCATGATAATTGAGGCGGTCATTATTCCTCATTTCCTTTCTTTTTCCTCATTATCCCTCTATCTTTCATAATAATTAAGGATAAATTTGTAAACTAAAAAATGTTTCTTGATTTTATACGAAACAACAAAAACGACTAACATTATAAAACGGAGGGAATAATATTTTTTATATATATTATTTTTATCTTGATCAAATACATCGCATCAATTAAAATTGACCTAAATTTCAATCATATACTTGAATTGATGAGTTTTATTAATTTATAACACTAATTTATTTTTCTTTCGTTCTTTCTTTATAAATATATATATATATATATATAATTTCTAATTAACATATGTTGAAGTCTCTAATCAAATTGATTGTTATGAATTTTATAATTTAAATCTAAAAAATTGAAGGGATTGTAGTACAATTCAGCATGAGTATATAGGCATTGTTGTAAAGTTATATTTATTTTTTAGATGTTTTGAATTTAGTAGAGAGTATGAAAGTAAAATTGCTTATTTTTGTTATAGAGTATTATATAGAGTTTATAGCTTTTGGACAAAATGTCATTAAACTCACATCAATACTTGATTTCTTATGACTGATTAAGAAAATATTAGATGCTAAAGATGTAAGAATGACATCTCATTCTTTAGGGTTTTGTACGTAGATATATATATATATATATATATATCAAATTCATACGTTTAATAATTTCACCTAAAAATGGTTTCGGCATGTTGCTTAGTTTTAAAATTAAATGTTTTCTTTATATTTTTTATTTCCTAATATTCAAGATGCATACATTTAATTTGATATGATCCTTGTACATTTATATTGGTATGAATTCAGTGGACCGAAAAAATGAATAGTTATTTGTTTTAATTAATTAACTTTACAATTTATACAGGAAAATATATTTAAAATACTCATTTTTTCATAATTTATTTTGAACGTACACAGACATCCAAGAGGCCAATGCAATCATCAACAACCCCAATACTTGTAGCAACCAACTAAATTCAGAACAAACTTTAAGACGAAACTCTAACCGTTATGTGCCCATGGCAAGTGTGACTAAAATCATGCGCAACTTCCTCCCAACTCATGTAAGAATCTCTGATGATGCAAAAGAAACTATTCAAGAATGTGTCAGTGAATTCATTAGCTTCATTACCACAGAAGCTAATGAGAAGTGTCATGGTGAATGCCGCAAGATAATTAACGCTGATGACATCATTTCAGCAATGGAAATATTGGGGTTCGATAACTATGCCGAGACTCTTAATATTTTCTTAAAGAACTATCGTGCTCAGGACCCAAAGCGTAGTGCGCATCATGTGCCATCTTCTAAGCACAACACAGGGTCTCATCACAAATAGTTTTTCTATTTAGTACAAGGGGTTTTTCTATAGCTAGGAAGAGGGTTCGCCCTTCCTGACACCACCAGGAAACCAATTAAAAATTGACACTTCATTTTTCTTCGCCATGGTGCGATCTAGATTTGCAATGGATGAAATCATTAATTATTTGAATAATATATATATAATTACCAAAATATCCTTACAATTTTTTTTTTTAAACTGAAATTTTACATATTTAAAATTTTAATATTTTATCTCATTTTTATTATTTAATGATATAAAAACTCAAAATAAATTAAACATTAAAAATACGGTTCCATTCCTAATCAAATCGACCTGAGTTCCTTCTTCTTCTTCTTTTTTCAGCAAATTAACTGTGTTTAATTGAGTTTTTTTTTTTTTTTTTTACATTAAATTATAACTGGGTTCTTCTGTTCTTCACCAATCACCATTGAAGTCTACTAACTTTCAATTTCAAAGAAGACGATGGTTAACCCTAAATTCATTTTCAAAACCATAATTATGTAAAGGTTCTCACTCAAGTTCAATCTGCACGCCAAACCTCCTCGCTCACCCATTGTTGCCGTCGCGGGCTGCCGCCGATTTTCTCGTGTTACGTTTTATTCTGTCTGATGCCTGAATCATTCACTAGAGAATTTTTTGCTGCTGTGAATCAAGGGTTGTGGGGGAGGGGCAGGATTTGACGGTGATTGTGACTGAGAGCAACAGGCGACTGGACAAGATTTGGGCACAATATTGTTATTTGTGCAAGTTAGCAAGAGAGATTGAGGAGTGGTAGTTGTATGTGGCAGAAATCTGAAATTTTGTGTTTGGGAAAAAAAATCTCCAAATTGAATGTTCATCCCACAATTGATGAATAAAATAGGAGTAAAACCGAGTAATTCTGTTTGTGAAATTGATATTCAATTATAATTTTGTTAAAAGTTTTTAAATTAAAAGTGAAATGTATTCTATAATTAAATATCTGTACTTATTTTAATTTATAAGGTTATTTTTGTAACTTTATATTTATTAATTTAATTTATTAGTGTGGCGAAGCAGTGCGATTGCATATTTCATGGAGCAAATGCACTATTGTGAAGTGCAATAATATCAAAACAATTTCATTCGTTGGATCAATGATCCAATGATATTTAATGAGTCTTCTGTTATCAGGAAGGGCGTAGCCTTCCTGACCATAGAAAGACCCTAGTACAAGTCTATGTTTTTCTTTTTATTTAGATTTAAACTTCTCTTGAGATTTTAAATCAAATACATTTATGTCTTGAATTAAATTTATTTTTTTATTTTGTTTACAATTATGATAATTTTGTAATTTATGTAGCCAACACAAATATAATATTATTATTATTTTTGAAGAACAAGGATGAGTTTTGGGGTTTCATTCTAATCATAATGGAATTGAAACCATGAGTAAAAGATCAACCAAAGAAAAACAAACATGCATGCTAAATTTTTACTCCTCTCGTCTACATTTAATATGCATTTTTTTGTCCACACTTAATATGCATTTTTTTTCCACACTTAATATGCACACTTTTATAGATTAATATATTTATTCACTCAATACACTAATACACCCTTCACTATTTTACTTTATACATCTACTTTTTACATAAAGTATCAATATTCCTTAAAACATGTGCACAAATAAACGTGCATTTTAAGTGTGGACAGAGGGAGTATTATTTTATTGATATTATAGAAATTTTTGAAGTTTATTACATGTTTTTTTTTTCTATGGTATTATAATGTGGACAAAGGGTTTGTTAGCTATGGAAAAAAAGATCATTAAATTCACATCAATACTTACTTTACTTTACTTTTGTAATGGGTTAATTGAAAAAAAGGACAACTTCAAGGTTGTTTATCAATTACTCCCTCCGTTCCATAGGAACTCCATACCTGAGATGACACACAATTTAAGAAATATATAAGAAAATGTGTAATGAGTGATATTTTGAGGGGTAGTTTTGTAAAGTTTTATAAATAAAGTAAAGTAAAAAGTAGATTGAATGTGGAAAAGTAATGACATATAAGTAAATAAGAGTATATTTTGAGGGTGTGGGTTATGAAAATATTTTCTTTTATGGGGTGTGCAAATTGGTATGAGACATTCATTTATAGAAAGTGTGCAAATTCATGTGGGGGGAGGGAGTACAAATTTACAACATATTTATTCTTTGCAATTTGACTCACATATTCATTTTTAGACCAATCTTAATCCTACGTGGTCGCTAGAGCCCGCGTTAGTGTCACTCTGGTTCACATTGAATGCCAGGTGTAAAAATTCTTTCTTTTTAAGAAAATAACTTTTTTTTAAAACATTTTTTTTATCAATCTTTTCTTCCCCAAAGACCTATTGCCCAAAAAATTATTGTTGGTCCCCCAAACATTTAAGTGCGGATTAAACGTTTAAAGGGGAGGGATGAATAAACTTTAAAACCAAAAATGATTTTTTGTGAACAACTAAGTGTGGTAACTAACCTTGTGAGGGTCAACTAGAAAATAAGATTTAGTTGTATCAGGTGTGAGTGAATAAAATAATTAGGGATTGATAATCGACCTAGTGACTGCTTCAAGAAGTTGACCAATTAGACATTTATCAAAATCAGTTGAGCTTGTCAAAAGGTGTAGGCCCTTTAGACAGACTTGACTGTCTAAAAATTCATTTTAGTAATTTAGAAAACTCATTTAATTTTATACATGAAAACCTTATCAACTAACTTGAGATCAGTTGATTGTGTGAAGTATCCCTTTGTCTAAAAAAGATAGTCAATTAATCATTTTTTATTTGTCTCAAACAGTCCACTTTCATTTTTATTTCATTATTTTAGTCTAAAAAACCCTTATTTAATGATTGTTGAGATTAGTTAATTATATTGGTCATTAACATTAAATAAGGGTATAACATGAATATAAGAGTACATTTTATATGGCCAAAATGTTTGTATTGGTCCGTGTGAAAAAAGAAAGTGCACCATATTTTTTTAAACAAATGGAGTATGTTGTTTGATAAACAATGACAACAAGATATTAAAATAGATAAAAGCACACAAGGACTTATAGTGGTTCCGGCAATTCGGCATACGTCTACTCTCACAGTTCCAAATATGATGTTAATTGCTTAACTATAAGGATTTGTATTTTTATGTCCCAAGAATAAGACGTTGGATTCGATATTCTCCGCGAATATATGGTCTTACTTGTGATGGCGAGAACAAGTACTCTTACAATGGTTCAATTACAACAAAGACTTGATCTAGGGTTTAAGCATATTTCCAACTAAGTTGTTCAAACAACACGTTTGAAGCAACTATGGGTTCTAAGCTTCGAATATGAATTTATTAACTGAGCGTAAGAACTAAAGGCTGGAACGAACACTTTGAGCTTGGATATGAATTTCATAAGCTTGCTCTTTAGAAGTTCTTGCAATCTTGAGGATACACGTGTTTGAAAACTTGCACCAATCCGACTTCTTGAATTTTTGCGTTCTTAAAATATGGTGATAGCCTTGTATTTATAGAGAGAAATTTGAAAATTAGATGTTGGAGAGCTATAGTGATTCCTTCTATTTTTAGATTTGCTAATCGTCCTTGAGACCTGTACCTAGGATATGTCAGTCATTTTTAGGTATACTAACATTCTGCAATAAATATAGTCGTTGCTATGACCCAAAATTACAATTTTTATGTTAAGTCAATGCCACGTGTTGCTTGTTCGTTGGTCTAGGTTGAACGGAGACTAATAGACAAACAACAACTTTCAGAACTTAGAATATGAATCTTGTCTTTTCAATCTGACTTTGGCTAGCACTATTTGAGTTGACTAACTTCTATAAATCTAGAGAATCCTGATGAAAACTTCTATAAATATGAGTACATGTTCCGTTGATAAAACACTAGAGAATCCTGCATTTTTCTGTGTTTTTCAAAGCACATTGTTCATAACATACGACATTATGCATACATCTAGAAGTGTAGTTTAGTCCAGACGTCATTTTAGTTAGTTGGTACGTTGAACATTGTGGTGTTACTCGTACAAAGACAAAGTCGTTTAACCTTTTAAAATATCACGTCGTTCCGTGAGCACTAGTCGTGACATGTTTATTTTGCGGGAAACTGTTTACCTTAACTTGACTTATTTTGTTGTTATTGTTCATACTAGTACATCCTGTTGTTTTTCATGAGCCTACCGTTTATGGAAAGCTACCCAAAACAAAGAGCTGCCAAATATGAAAAGTCGATTAGAGTTTTTGTTTCAGTATATTTTAGTATTTCAAATTGTAGTTTTCTATTTTGTATATTTCATCTTATTTTGTAAATCATTGTTGGTCATTTATAAACCAACAATCAAAAAGCAAATAAGCAAATAACAATGACATTTAACGGACCTGATAACTCCATCCCTACACCGAATGAAAGTCTACACTTAATAAGGTTTCTCTAGGACAATCCACCCATGGTCGATGGAAGTGACATAGATAATGCTAGATGGGTTGCCTATGACCAATAGGGTCATGTTGACTTCTTTTATCGTAAGTATGTCCTCGGATGGCTAGTTGACGCGTTGTATAACGTGTACTAGTCGGTTCATACTGCCAAAGAGTTGCAGGAATCTTTAGAACGAAAGAAATCTTGAGCACAATCTTTAAAAGACTTATCCACTTAGACTTTAAGCATAACTATTAGTTGGGCTCGAAGTCAATTGATGGTCATCTGATTAGCTAGGTTGAGTCAGCTATTTCAGTCAACTTCCAAAAGCTTCCTAAACCTAAGTGGTCTTCATTTCAGTCTTCAAGTCTTTGGTCTTCAAATAGCTAAGGTAGATCATCTTTGATCTTCATCATGAACTTTCATGTGTTAATCCTGATAGGGCCGGAACTTAGCTGACATAGATAAGTTCCCCTTAGTTGTTGACCAATTGACTAAGACTAAACTAGACTAAGTTGAATATTATACAGGGTTTAGTTGATTATCTTGTTTTGGCACAATCATAAAAAATATACATTAATTTTCCAACAAGTATATCACCTAACTCTACTCCCATATGGTCAAAGTTCGTCTTGCTACTGTGTTGATCCAATCAAGTCGTTGTTTTTACTATCAATGTTGTCCAACCTGCCATCTCTAAATACCTGATCCACGTTGTTTGATACGCACAAAATTCAAAAAAATTCAAGCCTTCTCAAAAAATCTTAAACTCTAAATCGCAACTCGCAACTTTCACAAGGAAACAAATTGTTGGAGAAAAAGGACAATTTTATTAATTAATTGGTAATTAATGAGAGTGTGGAAAACTCGTCTTTGACTAATTGATTGAGAAAATTAAATGGCATAGGTTTAATCTACTCTTGGAGTAGATGATCGTAGTACATTTAAAACCTCAAAACCAAATTTTGTTGAGTGAGAAATTAATGCGCAAAGTTGAGACGTAAAATGACAGTTTATGGATTAAAGTTTTACATTGGAATTAGTGTAATAAACATATCCCGCATTGATTAATGAGTGTATTAATCTACTCATAAATATTATAATAGGAGATAGTTGAAGTAGTTCAAACTATAGTAGCTAAGGAGCAATCATGTGGACCACACACACTGTTCGCCCATTAGTGTCCAGCCCAAGTCCATGTGTTGTAGGTCTTGGACTTTGGGCCTAGGTTAGGAAGCCTCATGTATCTTTTTAGAGAACGAAAAAAATGATATTAACCCCTTTACCATTATTCTAGTCCAACAAGCCTAATCGAATTAGGTGACCCAAGAATAAATAGTTTTAAAAAACAGTACAAATCTTCATGCATTGGTTGAATCTTCAAAGCCATTTCTCCCAAACCTACAAAAGAAAATACAACGATCAAAATCTAAAAGATTATAACATATGAATTGAAATTATAAACAAATAAAATATAAATATATTATTTTTTTCAATTTCTTCAATATCCTCCATACTTTCTTCAACCTCAACTGGAAAACCAATCTTGAGCACAAATGAGACATTGCACTATTTTTTACGACTTAATGAACTTCTAAATGCGCATCAAGCACTCGTCCTCCCCGTGCTAATGACAGATTATGAAGCTACTGTTGAGATGGGAACAACAAAAATATCCCCGAATAATTTCTGAGAGAATAGGAAATCTATGAGAATTCATTTTCCACGAAAGAGAATCTTGAGGCTGAGTAATTTCATTTGTTTGCTCTTGAGAAGTAGACATTGTAAATCAAAACAATAATACAAAAAATGTAAGCAATCTTTATAAAATATACAAAATCTGCTATTAAATATGCTAAAAAAATCTCTGTAAAATAAATTAAATAATATATTACAAAAAATCTGGAAATATAATTAATATCTTGAAGTAGATCTTCAATTTATATTCAAAGAAATCAAATATCTAAAAACATAATCTAAAAATTCCAAAACAAAACTAGCATATATAACTTAAATAAAAGGGCATTCAAGCAAAGCAGAACATACTGCGGTGGTGGAAGAGTCTAAGACGACGAAGAGAGGCAGACGTCGAAGAAGGCGCTGGTGGTGGAACTGGAAGTAGGGGGAGGTAGAAATGGAAAAGAAACGGCAGAAATGGAAATGAGTGTTATTGTGTTATATTACAATCTAGGTTTTATTTATATATATATATATATTTTTTTTATTAATTAATTATATTAATTTTTATTTATAGTTCGGTCGGTTCGGTTTATTCGGTTCTTAGAAAATATAAACCGAAACGAAAAAACCAAAATTTTAAAAAATTTCAATCGAATCGAACAACCGAATAAACCGAACCAAATAAACCGAAATTCGTCGGTTCGGTTTTTCGGTTTTATGCCCACCCCTAGTCATAAGTTCGGATCCGGGTTGCCCAAAATATTCGCGGGTCGCAAACCTGTGGTTTACTACATGACCAAAATATTGTTACTATAAGGTCAAAATATTACCCTACAAGACCAACAATTTAATACTACATTTCAAAACGTTTTGATAAATTCACCCAAAAAATTAAGTGTTTAGAATATTTTTGGACATGTAGTAATTCACTTTTGACCTTGTAGTGATAAAAATTTAGTCTTGTAGTAACATTGTTTTAGTCATGTAGTATCCGAATAAGTTAGAATTATTTTAGTAATTTTGTCAAAAAAAAATAATAATAAGTGTCCAGAATATTTTTGGATTTGTAGTAATACACTTTTGGCCTTGTAGTGACAAAATTTAGGTCTTGTAGTAACATAGTTTTGGTCATGTAGTAAGATAATATTTTAGAGCGAAAATAAATATTTTAATTAAGATTGACCTGCGTTGATCCACGTTTGACCCACAAATTTTGACCTAATTTACCTTAATTGGTCAATATTGCATGTATGCAATATTGCATATAAGTTTTTGTGTTTCAATATTTAAAATTGCAAATGAAATTCATGTCCAAAATAAATGAATTACAACGATAAATTACAAACAATTTCTCAAGTACAAAAATAAATTTAATTTTAATAATAGTATTAAATTTTTAAGAATAATTTATTATAATATATATATATATATATATATATATATAATTTTAAATAGTTCGACATGTTAGGCTTATAAGGTCTTATATAAAGTCTAAGTCTACTTAATTAAATAGATTTTTTTTAAAGTTTTAGCTCGACTCGTATTTTAAATAGGCCAGGCCTGCAAAGCACTTAATAGGCTAGGCCATAGGCCCCTGTTGGGGGGCCATAATTAAATGTCCTTTTTTATGTCTTCATCCTCGGATTGAGTTCACATCCAAATTTTGAGTTCACCCCTCCTAAAATACCACAACTATCCTCTCCCATTTACCCACTCTCTTACACTGCACACCCCCTTCCCCTTCCCCTTCCCCTTCCCCTTCCCCTTCCTTCATTCAAACTTTCTTAATTTCAAACTTCCCCTTCCTTCATTCAAACTTTCTTAATTTCAAACTTCCCCTTCCTTCATTCAAACTTTCTTAATTTCAAACTATTGGATATGATTTTGTACGAATTTCATTAATAAAATTGAATTTTTACACGAATATAAGTGAAAATTGCGAAGTTTTACAACAGTGTCGAACTCGACACTGGTTCGCCGAAGAAGAGAAAAAAACTCGATTTTTTTTCTGAGTTTATGAGAAATTCTCGGTTAAAATTCTGAGTTTTTGTCAAAAACTCAGAAAAACATTTTTTTTTATCAAAATCTTGGAAATTGTTTCCGAGCTTTTGTTAAAAACTCAGCAAATTTTTTACAGAGATTTTCGTGGAAGACTTTTCAAAAAACTCAAAAAAAAAAAAAATCGTTGAGAATTGTGAAAATTCTCAATAAACCAAAGTCGAGTTTTAAGTTTCACGATTTTTTCAAAAAAAAATATAAAAACACTTATATATGTATACCATATAATGGATAAATCATAGGAGTGATGTTGGGAATAAAATGATTTTGATTAAAGATACCAAAACCCCTGAATGATGATGATCAGACTAGTTGAGATACACTCAAGTATAGATCAGTCTAGTTGTCTCAGGATACTTGAGTAAGTAGGAATGCTTAAGTCTAAATCTCAGAAATGTTGTGAGGTTTATAGTTCAGGATAGTTGTCCAAAGCTGGAATGTTAAGCAGCTTGATGAGTGTTTAGTGCTTTAGGACAAGGTTGCTGAGTTTTTAAGACAAGCTGACTAAAGTGGACAACATGGCTGAAAGATCAAGAGTGATAAGGCAAAGCTTCATGCATTGATAAGAACTGTTTCAGATCAATTGAAGTGCCAATGATCAAAAGCATTGAAAGCTATACTCTCAGAAGACACGTTTATTGAAGCATTTATTGCCATCAAGCCTGAACTAAGCATTGAAGACTTAGAAGCATTAAAGACTGAAGTATTGAATGAATGTTGGAACATTATAGTTTGCAGCAGGAATGTTCAGGGGAGTTGTCCCATCTGACCGTTGGTTGAGTGTAGAGCCTGCCACAAATCAACCTTGGGAAATGTGCAAATTTGGAATCTGACACAAGTCATCTCAGCCGCATTTTTCAGAAGTCAACACATTCATTCAAGCAACCATTGAAGAAGCTTTTACACAGTGGATAATATGATGTCAAGCTTCACAACCGTTTCAATGGTGCTGCAAATAGACAAGTTTGAAATGATATCTCTCCAACGGATAGTTGATCAAATTTGCCTATAAATTCAGAAGTGATCAAAGGATTCAAGCATCCAACTACTTGCTATCAAACTATCATCAAGCAATCAAAGGAAACCAAAGTTGTTCTTAAGAATCCCAAGTTTCCTGATCACTTCAATTGGCTAAGCCAATTCTTGTAATAACCCAAGCTAGCATTGAGATATCCTAAGCCTTTACACTGTTCTTATTGTAAAGGATATCTCTATTAGTTGGAACCAAACCTCAAACCCTTACCTCATTGAGTGAAGTAGTGTTTGTTGTAGAAGTGAAGAGTTAAGGATTGTTATAGAGAAACACAGTCTAAACTCAGAGAGATTGAGCACTAGGACTCAGATTATCCTAGGGATCAAAACACTAAGAGAGTGTTGTTGATCAGTGCACCTTGGCACTATAAAACAAGCTAATTCCATTGTTAAGGAATTATCTTGTTCAATCAGGGAAAGTGGATGTAGGAGCTTGAGTCTCTGAACCACTATAAATTGTGTGTCATTTACTTACTGCATTCATTATAGCACTTGCATTCAATCATATTTCAAAGACTTTATCTCAGTAAGTTTAGAAAATCTGTTTTGGACAAAGTCCCTGATCACTGTGTTTTCAGAAATTAACTTGGATTATTCTTTTAAGAAAAAATGTCAACCACATTCCGCACTTAGCAACTCTCTTAGATATTTATCCAACTAATCACTCAATAGTTTTCAGTAGGACAAGTATCTATTGAAGTTCACACTCAGGACAGTTGTGAGACAACCTCCCTGATAAGACCAACTGTTTGAAAAGAAAAAAATTTTGCATACACAAGTGCATTCCCCCCCCCCCATACACTTGTGTCATACTCCACCAAGGACCAACAAGTGGTATCAGAGCAGGGGTTCATAGACCACTGCCTCTGAAAATCCAACTGATTTTCAAATCACATTATTTATGTGGTCACTGAACTGATCCAAATTTCTGAAAAGCCTATTTGTGTTTATCTTATCCATCTTTATAGAAATGGCTAACAATGCAGTTCCAGGAGATGCTGTTAATACCATCAACAACATGGGTCCAAACCAAGTCAATCATATTCCTCATCAGAAATTGCCAATGTTGTCAATTGAGAATTATGATTTCTGGAAGATCAGGATGAGAGCACATCTTGCCTGCCAACATGATGAAATGCTCAAAGTCATCACCAGAGGGCCCTTCACTTTCACCAAAGCAAATCCCAAACTCACTGATGCACAGAAAGCAGATCCAAGGGAATTGCTACCAAAGGATGAGGATGAGTTTACAGCTGAAGAAAGAAAAAGGCACAACCTGAACTACATTGCCATGAATACTTTGTACCAGACCATTCCAGATGCAGTGATGGGAAGAGTATACCACTGCACAATAGCAAAAGAGATTTGGGACACCTTAGCACTCATGTGTGAAGGTACCCAAAAGATAAAGGAAAACAAGCTTCAAGTGGCTATCCAAAAATATGAACAATTTTCTATGGAGCCCAATGAAACTATTGATCATCTTGATGGCAGATTCACTGACATCATGAATGAGATAAACTCTCTTGGCAAGTTCTATGCCAAAAGAGAAGTTGCTTTGAAAATTCTGAGAAGTCTCACATCCAAGTGGGACATATACTCTGTCATGATGCAAAACACCAGCAATCTTGACAACATGCCCATGCAGCAAGTGTTTTCTGAACTCAAAGCATATGAGTTTGATCTGAACAGAAAGAAGGTGCATGATGAGCCATCCTCCTCAAGCAAGGGTGTTGCTTTCAAAGCTGCTGAAACAGAAAAGAAGAGTACTCAAAGACCTTCTCAAACTGTCTCCAAGTCTGAAATGAAGGAGGAGCTGGCACTCATGGCTAGGAGATTTGAGAAGCTCAACTCCAGATTTGGTAGATACAAAAAGTTCTACCAAGACAACAGAACCAGAAGGAGATTCAGTTCTCCTGACAACAAGTCAGAGGACAAAGTCTCTGATGAGAAGAAAGAAGATAGATATGCTGACAGAAAGAAGTACAGCAAAGCTGAACCATCATCATCAAGGAGGAAGGAGTCCTCAAGCAAGAAGAATGATGATGAAGATGTGTGTTACAACTGTCAGAAAAAGGGTCACTTTCAGTATGATTGTCCTGACCTAAGTTCAAAGGAATGAAAAGAAAGGCAGAACAAAAGAGACAAGAGGTTGAACAACAGGAAGGCCATGGTAGCTGGGGAATCAGCAAGTGAAGAGAGTGTGTACTCTTCTGATGATGGACTATTCTCCAATAGTGACAGTGATGATGACTGTCAAATGGCTTTTAAAAATGAAGAGGTATGTTCATCTTCCAATTCTTCTAATAACACACATGAGTCCAGTGAAATCCATTTGAAACTCAACTTTGGGAAGTTACTTGAGGATTTCACCAGACTACAAGAAGTATGTAATATGACATTGAGAGAAAATGAGCTATTGAATTCTAAAGTCTAAACTCCCAACCTTCCTGAACCAGAGTTTGACTTTAAATCAACTGAGTTGTATCAACAGACTGTGAGAGAACATGATGAAATATCTCTCAAAGTCACTGAACAACAAAAGTTGATTGATGAACAAGAACTGGCCTTGAGGAAAAAGGATTTTGATCTTAGAACCCTTCAAGCTAAATTTGACAATCTCTCAAATGAATTTGATACTCTTAAATTGAGTGAGGGGAGCTTAAAAATGAAGATGTCTGCCTTGAACAAATCCGCTAAAGCAATAGAGGAAATTCAAGGGTTTCAAAGACCATTTGCTCAAAAAGGTGGACTAGGCTATAATCCATTTGAACCCTCACCTGGTCTTAGTATTGCCTCAACAAGCAATTCTAAGATGACCTTTGTAAGATCAGTGGCTCAACAAAATGAAATGGAAGTAAATCAACCACTGATCAAGGAAAAGGGTAAAGGAATCTTTATACCTACTCAGGTAAACAATGTTTCTAAACCCAAACCAATGGAAGGTCAAACCATCTGAACACTCATCAGTGGAGTTGTCCAAAATCTGTTCAGAAAAGGCCAACTCATCTGAGGCAACCTCAACTGAACAGATTAAGGCCCAACCCCACTGAAAGGTATAACAGCTTCAGGAAGCCTGGACCTTTCATGCCAAAGGGAAAAGGCCATCCAAACCCCTATCCTCAAGGGTCTTACCAAGCTGCACCTAAGTCTAGTAACTTCAGGAGATATGCCCCAAAGAAATTCACCAACTCTCCTGAAACTTACAAGACTAACACTTATGCACAGAAACCACCCAAGGCATTTAAGGGTAAGACTGTGTATGTAGATGTAAATGGAAACCAAGTCAGTCACTTTGAGTCAATCAGAGTAATTAGGCAGATTTGGGTTCCAAAAGGTACAGCTAACCCTCTAGGACCCAACATTCAAAGGGTACCTAAAATTTGACTTTGCAGGACTGCAAGGACCACAAGAAAAGGAGAAGCATCAACAAGAAAACAGCATGGTACTTGGACAGTGGATGTTCAAGACACATGACTGGAAACAAGGAGCTTCTCTCAGAATTCATTGAAAAGGATGGTCCCTCAGTAACCTTTGGAGACAGCTCTCAAGGGATCACAAGAGGTTATGGTACATTAAACATTGGTAGTGTCAAAATTACTGATGTTTCATATGTTCTAGGCCTAAAATATAATTTGTTGTCCATTAGTCGAATTTGTGATAGAGGATACAGTGTTGAATTTGCACCAAATGAATGCATTATCAAAGATAACTCAACACAACAGGTGCTACTAACAGGGGTGAGAAAGGGAAATGTCTATTTTGCAGATTGGAGCAAAACCCCTGAAGCAGTTTGTCTTGTTGCCAAAAGCACAAGTGAGCAAAGCTGGCTATGGCACAAAAGACTAAACCACCTGAACTTCAAAACCATCAACAAGATAGCAAGAAACTCTCTAGTTAAAGGGCTACATAATCAAGTGTTCACTAAGGAACATATATGTCAGCCATGTCAGGAAGGAAAGTAGATCAAAGCTTCATTCAAAGGAAAGCCTGTCATTTCAACTGAGAAAGTTCTTCAACTACTGCATATGGATTTATTTGGTCCAATTATCCCAGTAAGTATAAATGGAAGAAAATATGCTCTAGTAGTAGTTGATGATTTTTCCAGGTACACTTGGGTGGTATTTATTCTAAACAAAAAGGAGACCCAAGTCAAGCTACCTGAATTGATGATGAGATTAAGCAATGAAAAGGGCCTAAGTATTGTCAAGATCAGATCAGACAAGGGCACAGAATTCATAAACTCATACATCAATGAGTACTACAGCAAGAATGGCATCACTCATGAGACTTCAGCAGCAAGAACACCTCAACAAAATGGAGTTGCTGAAAGAAGAAACAGAACCTTGAAAGAGGCAGCAAGAACATTGATTGCTGAATCCAAATTGCCTAAAAGGTTCTGGGCTGAAGCCATCAGTACTGCATGTCACACTCAAAACAGATCCTTAATCACCAAAGGTCAAGGTAAAACTCCATATCAATTATGGAAAGGTAGATTGTCCACTGTTGCCTATTTTCATATATTTGGTTGTAAGTGTTTCATTCACAATAATGGGAAAGAGCAATTAAAAGCTTTTGACAGCAAAGCTGATGAAGGAATATTTGTTGGATATTCACAAATCAGCAAAGCTTACAGAGTCTACAATTGCAAAACCCTTGTTGTGGAAGAAACACCTCATGTTGTGTTTGATGAATCTATTAATGAGTTTAGGGACAGAAACCTGAATATTGATGAGATAACACAAAGAACAACCAGATTAAGACTTCAAAGCAAGGAAACAGTGTTTGTAGATGTTGCCCAGCCTGAACTTGATGACAATAAAAAACTAGACAACCTACCTGATGGCAATCAACCAGAAGTTAACCAACCTGAAGGTGAAATTGAACTGACTGACCCCATCCCAGTTCAAAACCAGGTAACAACTACCAATGAAGAAGCAGGCAATGCTGAGGTAGTAAATGGATCCAATATTCAAGGGGGAACCAATGAAAATGTCAACTTATCTGACAATGAGGACAACACCCCTGAATATGATCCTGAACTTGATCCATCAATTAACTTTCCTGAATTTAATGAGTCTAGTGATCCAACTTCAGAAGAGGACAATCCTCCTGAAGGGATCAGGTCTAGAAGGACTTGGTTGCATGACCACCCAACTAGCCTGATACTTGGTAATCCAAGTGAAGGGATCAAAACTAAAAGGTTTCATGGATAAAGTGCTTTGTTTTGTTGCTTTCTTTCAGAACAGGAAGCAAAAGATATTTAGGAAGCACTTCAAGACACCAACTGGATCATAGCCATGCAAGAAGAGCTGAACCAGTTCACCAGAAATGAAGTATGGGAGCTGGTGGATAGGCCAACTCATCAAGATGTCATTGGAACCAAATGGGTGTTTAAAAATAAGAAAAATGAAAATGACATCACTGTGAGGAACAAAGCAAGACTGGTGGCCAAGGGATACTGTCAATCTGAGGGGATTGATTATGATGAAACATTTGCTCCAGTGGCCAGACTTGAGGCAATCAGACTCTTCTTAGCATATGCAGCTCACATGAGGTTCAAGGTGCATCAAATGGATGTAAATAGTGCATTTCTCAATGGGATACTTAAAGAAGAAGTATATGTTGAACAGCCCCCTGGCTTTGAAGAAGGAGACAAGGTGTACGGATTAAAGAAAGCTCTCTATGGCTTAAAGCAAGCTCCAAGAGCTTGGTATGACACCTTATCACAATTCCTTCTATATCATGGTTTTGTCAAAGGCACTGTTGACAGAACCTTGTTCAGAATCTGTGAAGGAGATGATATTTTGTTAGTCCAAATCTATGTGGATGACATTATATTTGGATCTCCAAATGAGAAGCTGTGTGAGAAATTCTCCAAACTCATGCAGAGCAAATTTGAGATGTCCATGATGGGATTGATGAATTTCTTTCTAGGACTTCAAGTCACTCAATCAAAGAAAGGAATATTCATCAATCAGGCCAAATATACAAGGGACATGATCAAGAAATTTGGATGTGCTACAAGCAAGCCAGTCAGAATTCCTATGAATACAAACTGGAAGATGGATCCTGATGAGAGTGGAGAATCAACCAATTCCACAAATTACAGAGGCATCATAGGATCATTGCTGTATCTCACTGCAAGTAGGCCTGACATCACATTTGCAGTTGGAGTATGTGCAAGATTTTAAGCAAATCCAAAGAAGAGTCACCTTGATGCTGCCAAGAGAATCCTAAGATATCTCAAGGGAACTGAGAATATTAGATTATGGTATCCAGCTGATGACAACATTGAGCTCACTGGATATTCAGATGCAGATTATGGAGGATGTAGAATTGACAGAAAATCCACCTCTGGAACATGTCAATTCTTGGGCAGCAAGCTAATCTCATGGTTCTCCAAAAAGCAAAATACAGTTGCCACATCAACAACTGAAGCAGAATATGTAGCAGCTGGAAGTTGTTGTGCTCAGATACTTTGGCTCAGGCAGCAACTTAGAGATTACAAAGTCATCACCAATGAAGTTCCAATATTCTGTGACAACAATAGTGCAATTGCCATTTCACAGAATCCAGTGCTCCACACCAGTTGCAAGCATGTTGATATCAAACATCACTTCATAAGGGATCATGTGGAGAAGAAAGATATTAAGCATGTCAAAATCCACACTGATAAGCAAAAAGCTGATATCTTAACTAAGCCATTAGCTGAAGCAAGGTTCTTGGAACTTTCAGCTGAATTGGGCTTACTTGATCCAGGAAAGATGGAAAAATAAAGGAAGGAAGCTCATATGAAGGGGGAAGTTCATTAAGTTGAACTTCTGCAAGGTTGACCAACCTCACTGAAGCTGTCTGTCAAAAAGGAAAACTCAGTGGAGTTGTCCTTACAGTATTCAGCAATGTTGGTCAGGAGATCTGTCCTAGTGGGACCCAGTCAGCATCATTGGGACCCACTCAGGCATGTTGGTCAGTTATTATGACCAAAACAGAAGTCAAAACACATCTCAGGAGGTTTGTCCAAGTTAATAGTGTGATAATTGCTATTTTTAGCATTGATTGGACGTTTAAAAGAATTCTTGGGCTAAGAGTAGGCTATTTTAGGATGGTGTGTGATATTAAGGTTTTTACCCCCAAAATGGCAAATCAGCATTTAATGCAAAAATCTCCTTAAGATTGCATTAATTACTGTGCCATCATCAAAGCCATTGATTAACATTAAACCTTCATCAAACCGTCCCAAAGCCCACTACCCCACAATATCCACTTGGTTTTAAATTTTATCCACCCTCAAAAGCTATTAACCAACGGTTAATAAATCCTCCACATATAAAAACTCTTAGTTTTTACCTCCTTTCTCCACGTACTCATATTTTCCAACCCTTAAACTTTTTGAAAAACCTCTCAAAATCTGCAATTTCTCTTAACCCATCTCTCTCACAAACTCATCTATGGCTCCCAAAATCAAAAAGGAAGAACTTGTAGACTTCAATGATCCATCCTTGGATATTGATTTCGCATATCTCAGTAACACAAATTCTCTATGGTTTGAGAAGTTGGTGGCCTTTGACAGCCCTGATAAAGATGTTCATCCAGTCCTCCAATGGCTTAGGGAGGCAGGGCTTGAAAAATTCTTAGGCACCAAGCCTGATTCTTGCCTGAATCCATTTATGGCAGAGTTCTTTGCTCATCTCAGATGGAAGGGCAAGAAAGGTGGTGTGTGCACCAAGTTGACATATGCAGAAGAGGATGAAGAAGAAGAAAGTCAACACACCATCATCTTCACTTCTGAAGATCTTGATGCTAGCTTTGGGCTACCATCTGAAGGCCTGAATCCAGAATTATACAGAGAAGGAGAAGAACATGAATTCTCTAATCCATAGATGAAGGTTCCAAAGAAGCTGGTTAGTGCACAGAACAAGAAAACATTGAAACCAGTCTATGAGCACTTGTTTGATTGTGTTGTAAAGAGTTTGTTAAGCCATTCTGGAATTGTTGAACAAATCAGTTTGCCAAAATTGAGAGTAATGGCTGCTGTGATTGACTCTGCTGAAAAGAGAGTCAAGTTTGATTGGAAAAGGTTCATTCTAGATAAAACGATGAATGAGAAGTTTAAGTTCAAAGAAGTAAAGCACCACAAGGTGGTGGTGGATGGGAGGCTTCAATTTTGCACAAGAGCAAGTCTGCTCTTGGAAAGATTTGCTCACTATACACATCTTCAAGCCAAGCCAAAACCTTTTCCAGCCCAGAAGGTGATGTTTAGAAAAATGTCCTCTAAGACTGAGAAAAGAAAGCAAGAGGCAGCATCCAAGCAAGCCATGACTGTTGCACGTGTGACTAGATCTTCTCCAAGGAAGAGGAAAGCTCAGCCAACAAAAACTCAGCCAAAAATGAAGAAAATGAAACAGATTCTAAGTGAATCTTCTCCAGAGAGCCAGTCTAGAAGTGGAGGTGCCACTTCTGAGGAAATTGACAGAGTGGAAGAAGAAGGAGTCAATCCTCCTGAAGAAGGTGAAGAAGTCAGGGAAATTGTCCCCCTGCAACCTGAGTCTGTGACTGAGTTCAGGGACCTTGATATGCCAACAAGGTCATAAAGAAGGAGAAGGATAATTAAGACTTCTGAGAAGCAGAAGTTGATGGAGGAGGAGAAGCAGAGGAAGGAATTCTTCAAGGAGATTAGACAAGCAAGTAGGTCTAACTCCAAATCAAAGTCCAAGCCCAACAGCCCTGAAGCCAACTCTCCTGATATTCAAGCTCAAAGAATATCACCATCACATGATGAATCAAGGCATGAAGAAGAGGAGTGCAAGACTCCTGAAGATGCCCCTATAGTGGCCAAAAAGACTTACTCTCCTGAAGGTGCTCCTGACAGGACAGATATTGATGTGCTGGCTGATTTGGTTGATATTGAAGATAGGTCATTCTCCCCCCTTGATCCCAGACTTCTTTCCTATACCAAACTTCTTGAAACTGTTCTTCAAGAAGGTGATCAAGTTCTTCACCCACCCATTCCAGCCATTCCAATAACCTCCTCAGGAACATTGCTCTCTACAGCACCTGAGTCCCAAATTGTTTTAAGTTCCTCTGAACCCAACCCATCTGAACCCAACCTATCTGAGCCCCAGCCCAACTTTCCTGAATCCCAATCCAACCCTCCTGAATCTCAAGCCAACTCTTCTGATGGAGATGATAGTGATGAAGAGTATACTTATGAGGGGATGCTAAGGCAGATTGCCAAAGCTAATGTGGACCAGCTGTACCCAGGATTGAAGAATTATCCTAGGCTGCAACAACAGTTCTATGATCTCAGGGCACTTGTTGAGATCAAAGATAGGACAATGGTGGAGATAGCTCGGGCTATCAAGGATAAGGGAGCAAGTTGGTGGCAGGTTGAAGAAAACAGGCTTTTGCATTTTGCAAATGTGAAGAAGTCCAGTGTGTTGACCACTGAGGCCTTGTTTTGTACAATTGTTCATGAGAAGGTGCTTGCTGAGAGAGAGAGGATTGCACAAGGAGTAAAGCATCCTGACAGCACTTCTGATGATAATGATGATGATGATGACAACACAAACCCCAATCCTCCTGGCCTGAATTCTGCTCAGGTGCATTACTTAACTTATCATTCTATTAAGGACTCTGATCAATCGGAGGAGTTGACCAAGGGTGGTGACTCAGTCCAAGATGCATTGGCCAAGGATGGTTCTTCTGAGCCTGAGGCAAAGCTTGACAATGTTGAGACTTCCATAGGAGAAGCTGGTTTGACTAAAGCCTCATCAATGTCAGGACAGTTGGACATTGACCAGCCTTTAGTCATTCAGGATGACTCAGTGGACTTGGGATGCCCAAACACTGTGATCTCCCAACAACTGCCCTCTATGGATCCTATTGAGGATATGGAGGTGTCAGGTCTAGGACAAGAAGGAGTTGAAAAGGATGATAGTATTGAAAAATCAGAGGGAGAGGGTGGTGATTGTGTGATAACTGGTAGTAAGAGTGCACCACAAATAGAGGGAGATGAAGTTGAAATATTGGGTGCAGCCCAATATGAGAGTCAGGCTATTCTTCAAGTCAAATTTGTACGTGATGAATCCCTTGGTGAAAGGAGGCCTGATTCTCCAGTGAATGTGAATCCATTATCTATGAATGAAGAAAAGAATCTAGTTGAAAATGAGAGAGAGGGTGCTGATGTATCAGACCTTATGGGAGAAGAAAAGAAAGAGGGTGTTGAGGGAGATTTAACTAACCCTTTAAGTTTTGCAGATTCAGTTGCTGTCACTATAGAACAAATTTTTGCAGATGCTTCCCTCACAGATATTCCAGTTGATGATGATATTGATCTTGAAGCAATCTCAGCAAATGTGTCCACTCTGAACAAAATCTACTTTGAGCAAGCCAATGCCACTGAGGCTGGATTGCAGATTGCTACACAGACTGCCACTTCCATTGAGGAGCAATCAGAGAAGTTGGACACATTGGTCAGAGAAGTTGGGAAAGCACATGCTGCAACTATTAACACCCTTGATGGGCAAGGAAAGACTCTAGCCTCTGTGGAGATGAGGCTTATAGGATCAGAGGAAGTGGTTTTGCCAACCTTGGATGCCAGAATTAGTGGTGTTGAAACTGGTCTGCAAACAGTTTCAACAGAAGTTACCAAGGCCAAGGATGCAATGGCAAAATTCACAAAGACTGTGAAAAAGGAGCAGCAAGGTTTAAAGGATCTCTACAAGCACAATGTGCAGGCCTTAAGAAGAACAATAAAGGATGCTTTGAGGCAAAGGACAGCAGCTCAGAGGAGGAAAGCTGAGGAGCTAAAAGCTGCAATGGTGAAGGAGGCTGCTGAAAAGTTCACAGTGGAACTAATGGCCAAGGTCTCTGATCAAGTTGTGTCCAACCTCACTGACCAACTGCAAGCCAAACTTGATCAATCCTTGAAGGCCATACTTGATGTTATTGTTGCTCAAAAAATGAAGCCAGTCCATGCCTTTCTGAGTATGGCTGATGATAGGATGCAGAACATTCATGATGAGAATGTTTATTTGCTGCAAGAATTGAAGTCCCTCACTCATGCTCATTCACATCTCTCTGTCACTATGAATGAATTGAAGCCCCAATGTTTTGATAATGCCAAAAAGGGGGAAAGAGAGAGAGCTAGGGAAAGGGAACCTTGAGGATAGGTGAATCCAAGGGAAAGGAAAAGGTCCCTGAGGTTGAAGAGGAGGAAGAAGAAGACATTGGAAAGGCAAAGGCCCAATGAATGTTGAAGATCTGACTGAAGAAGAACAAATTCAGATTGCTGTAAAGGAGTCCATGACTTCTGTAATGGAAAGTCAGGCCAGAAGGCAACAGAGACCTGGTGGTGAATCTGCAGGCCTTGACCCCAAAGAAAAGATTGTTGAAATAAGGGGGAAGGTGACCAGAGCCTCTGAAAGGAAGAGAAAGGAACAAGCCTTTACTGAATTCCCAACCAGCCTGACCCTACCATCTGAGTTTCAATCTGAAGAGATAACTCAACTGAGGAAGTCAAAGAGGCTGAAGAAAGCAGCCAAGTTGCCTGATATCCAAGAAGAAGAAGTTGAAGAAGAAGAACAGGACAAAGAGCCTGAAGTCAGAATGCCCAAACTTGCTGATGATCCTTCAAAGTTGTTTGAAGAAGGATTTGGAAAGGATCCTGAAACTCAGGAGAAGCTGGCTCTTCAGAGAGCTAAGGAGAGGATGGATCAGTTGGTTGAGGCCAACAAAGCAAGGGATGAAAGGAGGGCAAACTTCAGAGCTCCAAGGAGAAGGGCATCTTACAGAAGACTCAAGCCTCAGATGCTGCAATGATGGGACACTCAGTACCCTCACCATGACAAGTGGGTGCCAATCTCACTGAATGATGCATGGGAGGAGGCCAAAATGAGCTTTGTGTATGACTTCTATGTCATAGGAAAGTGGCTTGGAGAGAGTGTTGATGAGGTATTTGTACAATTCATGTTTGAAAATCACAGGGAACTATACCAAAAGCTGTTTGCAGCAGCTGATATGGCAAGAATTGAGTTCAAGGCCCCTGGTCCTATTCTGTACATGTCTCCCAAGTTCAATGGGAACTTGATTGATGAAGGGAAGATTCTGGAGGAGTTCATCTCAATCATGAGGATGGAGAAGATGAAGCCTGGCCCCAAAGGAACCAATCAGGATATTTGGGAGTTGAAGAAGAGGGTCTGGGCTCAGTATGGAATTGCTCCTCAAGATGATGGCACACTCTGAAGCATAAGTCCATTCCTTCCTTTCTATCTTGATTTCTGTCCTTGTTGTTATCTTGTTTTATCTGTATCAGCTTAGTGAGTCCTTTGTTGTTTTTCTGCATTGTAATAGTCTATGACATATATGAAAGGACCACTATTTCTATCAAGAGATAACAACTCATTATCTCAACTAACCTGACATGACCTATTTACTTGATTTATTATTGTGCTAACAGTTTCTTTCAGGAAAGATGATCAGGTCACTCATCCTGAAGATAAAGTCTAGTATAAGTCAAGTTCCCTTTGTAATAGGTTTTGACATCATCAAAACGGGGGAAATTGTTGGGAATAAAATGATTTTGATTAAAGATACCAAAACCCCTGAATGATGATGATCAGACTAGTTGAGATACACTCAAGTATAGATCAGTCTAGTTGTCTCAGGATACTTGAGTAAGTAGGAATGCTTAAGTCTAAATCTCAGAAATGTTGTGAGGTTTATAATTCAGGTTAGTTGTCCAAAGCTGGAATGTTAAGCAGCTTGATGAGTGTTTAGTGCTTTAGGATAAGGTTGCTGAGTTTTTAAGACAAGCTGACTAAAGTGGACAACATGGCTGAAAGATCAAGAGTGATAAGGCAAAGCTTCATGCATTGATAAGAATTGTTTCAGATCAATTGAAGTGCTAATGATCAAAAGCATTGAAAGCTATACTCTCAGAAGACACATTTATTGAAGCATTTATTGCCATCAAGCCTGAACTAAGCATTGAAGACTTAGAAGCATTAAAGACTGAAGTATTGAATGAATGTTGGAACATTCTAGTTTGCAGCAGGAATGTTCAGGGGAGTTGTCCCATCTGACCGTTGGTTGAGTGTAGAGCCTGCCACAAATCAACCTTGGGAAATGTGCAAATTTGGAATCATGACACAAGTCATCTCAGCCGCATTTTTCAGAAGTCAACACATTCATTCAAGCAACCATTGAAGAAGCTTTTACACAGTGGATAATAGGATGTCAAGCTTCACAACCGTTTCAATGGTGCTGCAAATAGACAAGTTTGAAATGCTATCTCTCCAACGGATAGTTGATCAAATTTGCCTATAAATTCAGAAGTGATCAAAGGATTCAAGCATCCAACTACTTGCTATCAAACTATCATCAAGCAATCAAAGGAAACCAAAGTTGTTCTTAAGAATCCCAAGTTTCCTGATCACTTCAATTAGCTAAGCCAATTCTTGTAATAACCCAAGCTTAGCATTGAGATATCCTAAGCCTTTACACTGTTCTTATTGTAAAGGATATCTCTATTAGTTGGAACCAAACCTCAAACCCTTACCTCATTGAGTGAAGTAGTGTTTGTTGTAGAAGTGAAGAGTTAAGGACTGTTATAGAGAAACACAGTCTTAACTCAAAGAGATTGAGCACTAGGACTCAGATTATCCTAGGGATCAAAACACTAAGAGAGTGTTGTTGATCAGTGCACCTTGGCACTATAAAACAAGCGAATTCCATTGTTAAGGATTTATCCTGTTCAATCAGGGAAAGTGGATGTAGGAGCTTGAGTCTCTGAACCACTATAAATTGTGTGTCATTTACTTACTGCATTCATTATAGCACTTACATTCAATCATATTTCAAAGATTTTATCTCAGTAAGTTTAGAAAATCTGTTTTGGATAAAGTCCCTGATCACTGTGTTTTCAGAAATTAACTTGGAGTATTCTTTTAAGAAAAAGGCCAACCACATTCCGCACTTAGCAACTCTCTTAGATATTTATCCAACTGATCACTCAATAGTTTTCAGTAGGAAAAGTATCTATTGAAGTTCACACTCAGGATAGTTGTGAGACAACCTCCCTGATAAGACCAACTGTTTGAAAAGAAAAAGAATTTGCATACACAAGTGCATTCTCCCCCCCCCCCCATACACTTGTGTCATACTCCACCAAGGACCAACAAGTGATTTCATCCAATTTCCAGTCAACTCCATTATTGTATAGAGTAGTTATAGGGATTGCTACATCAAAGGGATTGCTACATTATAGGGATTGCTATATCAAAGGGACTACGTTCCCTATGTATACTGTAAACATTTGTATAAATCAATAACACGACCAATTTACATTCTTATATGATATCACGAGGGGTTTCGATCTAAATCACTTTTTCGCTTCGCAATTTTTTTTTCTGTGTCATCCCTAGAATGTCCACATCCAGCAATTCCACTAGAGATGTATCCCCAGCCATTACGGCTTCAACAACACCATCGATCGTCCCCATCACTGCACATCATCACCTCCCTATCAAACTCGATCAATCCAACTACCCCTCTTGGAGAGCCCATCTCATTGCCTTACTCAAAGGCCATAACCTTCTTGGTTTCATAGATGGATCATCTACTTGCCCAACTCTCCAATCGAATGGATCCAATGTTGATGCGGTCACACATTGGACTCGCCAAGATCAGCTCCTTCTCGCTGCAATCTTTGGCTCGCTTTCAGCGACTGTACTTTCGTTGGTCTCCTCTGCGACCACGTTGGCTGAGGCATGGGCTATCCTCAGTCGCCTTCTTGCGAGCAAATCCCGCTCGCGTATCAATCAACTCAGGAGTGAGTTATATCGAATCCAGATCAAGGATCGCACCATTTCTGCCTACTTACATTATGTCAAAGCAAAGGCCGATGAACTTGCCTTAATCGATGAACCAGTCTCCGATGATGACCTCACACTCTTTGCGATCAATGGCATTGGCCCAGAATATGCCACTATTGTTGGCCCTATCCGGACGCGTGAGGCATCCCTACGTTTTGAGGAACTGCATGATCTCCTGTTCAAACACGAACTATCCCTCAAGAATGCTGAAACTGCCCAATCCCAGCTTCTCGCCACTGCCAACACGACCCGTGCTCAATATCGAGGACCACATCGTGGGAACCCTTCCCACCGTGGGAATTTTCGTGGCTCCTCCCACCGCGGCAACAATCCATACAACAACTACACTCGAGGATACCACAATGGTCCTCCCCGCTAGTCTCACCAACAGAGCAATTACAATACTCGTCCTCCACCACTTTCGGGTAACAACCCAACCAATGATCTTGATCCCATTCTCTGCCAAATGTGTGGATTCCCAGGGCACACTGCCCCCTCTTGCTGGCGACCATCTTTCTCAGCAAGTATTACAAACACCGCCCCACCTTCACCCGGTCATCCTTGGTTGGTGGATTCTAGAGCATCTCACAGTCTGACATCCAATCTAAACAATCTGTCCATTCACTCGGAATATGACGACACTAATGAAGTTCATATTGTTGATGGGTCAAGCCTTCCGATCTCACACACGGGTACTTATACACTCTCATTCCCTAATCGCACATTCATTTTATCTGATATACTGTGCGTCCCATCGGCATCCCAAAATCTTTTATCAGTCAGCAAGTTTACTAAGAATAATAACGTATCTATGGAATTTTTTCCCCGATTCTTTGTCATTAAGGACCTAGCCACGGGAGATCGTCTTCTTAAAGGCCCTTGTCAGGATGGTGTTTATCGCTTGTTTCCTCCAGCTGCTGGTCCAGGTCCGAGTGCTGCCTCCATTGGTGTTCGCACCTCTCATGATTCATGGCATGCTCGCCTTGGACATCCCTCTCAAGAGACGAGTGCTTTAATAATTAGAAACTTGAAATTACATACTCTAAATAATTCCCGCTTGTTGGGATCAGATTGTATTTCCTGCACTATGAGCAAGTCTCACAAATTACCATTTCGCACAACATCATTTATACCACATCATCCATTACATTTTATATATGCCGATGTTTGGGGACCGACACCCGTATGCTCGTTGGATGGTTCAAAATACTTTTTATTATTGGTGGATTTTTTTACTCGTTATTGTTGGGTATATCCCTTGTGCTCTAAATCTCAGGTTGCTTCGGTTTTTACCCAGTATCACACCCTTGTAGAAAAATAGTTTGGTTTTGTGATCAAAAACCTATTCTCAGACAATGGTGGAGAATTCACTGCTTTGCGCCCCTATTTATCTAAGCATAGAATCTCTTGGCTTACTACTACTCGGCACACTCCCCAATAGAATGGCATGGTCGAACGTCGCAACCGTCACGTTCTTGAAATTGCTCGATCTCTACTCCACCATGCATCAATGCCCCACCCTTACTGGTCATATGCTGTCCAAACAGCAGTCTATCTAATCAACCGGATGCCTAATCCAACACTTCAAGGTCGCAGCCCATTCCAGATCCTCTTTCAAAGACAGCCGAACTATGCCAAACTCAGAATATTTGGGTGCCTTTGCTTTCCATGGTTACGACCGTATCTTCCGGGTAAACTCACCTCCCCCTCACTGCCATGTCTATTTATTGGGTATTCAACTTCTCAAAACGCTTATAAATGCTATGAACCCCTATCTGGTCGCACTTACATTTCTCGCCATGTTATATTCCATGAGACTAAGCTTCCAGGTGCACCTAATCTCTCGTCGGTAGCCGACACCGAGAGCGACAATCGGTTCTCTCTATCAATTTTGCCTCCTCGACAAGCGCCACCGATTGCTCGTCCAAACTCACCCTCGTGAGCACTACCTTCCGCGGGCACCTTGTCCCAACCTACGACCACTCCACCAACAGACCCATCGGGCCCTGACGTACCAATACAACCCATGCTCGCCCCTCGACGAACTCACACCATGTAGACTCGCAGCCTTAACAATATTCACCGACCTAAGCGTCTATTTGCAGCAACCAAGCATCCCTTGCCCAGTGATGTCGAACCAACCACTGTTCGCCAGGCTCTAGCCGATCAGCGGTGGCGAGCTGCCATGGACGAGGAGTTTTCTGCACTTCAAAAATTCGGAACATGGGACAGTGGACAAGTTCAAAGCACGTCTCGTAGCCAAAGGATTTCACCAGCGACAGGAATCGACTTTCGGGAAACCTTTAGCCCTGTTGTCAAGCCCGCGACCATTCGGGTTGTCTTTTCATTAGCCCTCCAATTTGGTTGGTCGCTTCGCCAACTCGACATCAACAATGCCTTTTTACATGGTAAACTTGATGTTCCAGTATACATGTCACAGCCTCCAGGTATGGTCGATCGTTCATCTCCGACTAGTGTCTGTCTTCTTCGAAGGACCCTTTACGGTCTCCGACAAGTGCCCAGGGCTTGGTACAATGCTTTAAGCACTGGCCTAACCTCGTTCGGTTTTATACAGTCTCGGGTTGATTCATCTATATTCACATTTCGTCGGGGTTCAACAGTCCTCTTTGTGCTCGCTTATGTTGACGACCTCATCGTAACCGGCTCGTGCTCGTCCACCATCTCGGCTCTCACCCGCCATCTGCAAACACAATTTGTCGTAAAGGATCTAGGACCTCTCACCTACTTCCTCGGCATTGAGGTCGCTTCATGCAAGGAGGGTTTATTTCTCTCCCAACACAAATACATTGTGGATCTTCTTCGTCGTTTTCGACTTGATGGTGCAAAGCCAGTCAACACACCAATATCAAAGTATCTGACATCTTCCACATGCTCGACTGATGCTACGGAATATCGGAGCGCTATAGGCGGTCTTCAATATCTCACATTCACTCGCCCGGATATTGCCTTCACTGTGAACAAACTTGCCCAACACATGTCCTCCTCCACAGCCGCCCATTGGGATGCAATAAAAAGATTATTCTGCTACCTTAAAGGTTCCTTACACCACAGATTGTTACTTCGGCGTTCCAACTCTTCCGCGTTGACTGCCTACACACATTCAGATTTTGGTGGTGACTTGACAGATGGCAAGTCCACTTCAGCTTATATTGTGTTCCTCGGTCCAAATGCTATCTCAAGGAGACCACGTGGGGTTGCTCGCTCGTCGACAGAAGCTGAATATCGTGCTTTAGCCGTAGCCGCATCCGCATCCGCATCCGAGGTTTGTTGGCTCTAGACATGTCCAACCGCCTGAAACCGCCGGTTACGGTTAAAAATCGGCGGTTTCGGTTTTGCATTTTTGGTAACCGAAACCGAACCAGCAAACCGCCGGTTACGGTTTTCTAACCGCCGGTTCGGTTAAAAACCGGCGGTTAGGCGATTTTTTTTTCTTTCTCCGTTTTCGCTCGCTTTTTTGTTCGTTTCAACTCTTTTTTTAGAAACTACATTACTAGAATTTAAAAAAATTTATATAACTTAAATTTATACATAAAAAATAGAAGAATTGTGTATTAAAAAAATTAAAAAAACCGACAAACCGGCGGTTTCAGTTTGCCAAAACTTGCAACCGAAACCGGACCGCCATTTTCCGGTTACGATTCGGTTTTTGAACCGTAACCGGCGGTTTGCCGGTTAAAAACCGCTCGTGTCTAGTTGGCTCATCACCTATTCAATGATCTAGGTGTCCACATATCCTCGCCCCCTCGCCTAATATGTGACAATATGGGCGCAACTCACCTTGCCCTAAATCCAGTTTTACACTCAAGAATGAAGCATATTGCGATCGACCTCCACTTTGTCCGTGACCTGGCTGCCAAAGGTCGTCTCTCGGTCGCCTATGTCAACACAAATGACCAGCTCGCCGACCTACTCACCAAACCACTAGCTCGTGCTCGCTTCCTACTACTTCGGTCCAAAATTTCCATTGCTGATGGAACGTCAATTTTGAGGGGTCGTATAACGGATAAATCACATGAGTGATTTCATCCAATTTCCAGTCAACTCCATTATTTTATAGAGTAGTCATAGGGATTGCTACATCAAAGGGATTGATATATCAAAGGGACTCCATCCCATATATATACTGTATAAACATTTGTACAAATCAACATTCTTATATTGCAAAACTTCGTTTTTCAACTATTGAAATGCAAAACGAACCCCTTCCACGTCTTTATTTAAGTTTCTTCCAAAAAAAAATTGGGATGAAATTTTGAAAGAGCGAAGAAAATTGAAAAGTTTCTGTATTGGGGTTAAGACATTTTTCTATCAAATTGGTTGAACTTGAGCTGCTCAAGCACTAATATTATTACTTCATCCTTGTTTGCAGAAATGGTGGACAGATTTTTCTTCATGAACAAGTTTCAGCTTTCGACTCAATCCGAATCCATTAGTTTTCTTTCTGGCCCCCCTTCCTCGTAATATTCTTGTGCAAAATCCTCTAATTTTTCAATTTTCTTTTGGAATTTCCCGCTAATTAAATTCTTCTGCAGTGGTAAAACCTCGTTACTTTTTCAATTTGCATTCAACTTCGCAGCGGAGGGTAAAGGTGTAGTTATCCTGTGCAACCGGCGCAAGTTAGAAGCTAACCCTCCCTTCCTCTCTCAGGTATCCTACATGTAGATTCTTTTATTTCATTTATTTTCGGAACCTTAAATTCTTATAAACGCCAATTTTGTGACTAACAATTCGAGGGCGTTGATCCGTCTTCCGAGATATTCCAAAGAATTCAAATCAAGTTAGTAAACTACGCATTTCTCTCATTTATTTATTTGATTTATTACATAGCTTGATTAATCAATTAGGAACATTTTTCAATCTAAAGGTATGTGGATGATGATGAGGGGATCAAGAATTACTTTGCTGCATTCCACTTGCATCATACATTTCCAGTTTCGGTTATTATAGATGATTTTGTGGATTTCTTTGATGAAAGGTAAACTGTAACTCTGCTTAATGCAATGTTATTTATCCCTACACTTCTGTTAGTTTGATGCTAGTAAGTATGTTTATGTGTGTGATGTTTAGTAATTCATCTAAATTGTTTGATGCTTGTAATCAGCACATGATATGTTGTTAGGTTTCAAATTAAGTTTAGAAAATGTAATAAGGTCCTCCATTTGATTTCTCGAAGGAATTGCCAGGAGAGATACAGCAGCCCTCGAGGGAGAGATTTAGCAATGGTCCGAGTATTAGCACTTAGTCGAAATGCCATTTGTCATGCAAAGTAAGTCAAAAATATATATAAAACTGTCTTCAGTTCTGTTTGATTTGTTACTCAATTCTTTGCATTCTTTTTGGGGTATATTGAATAGAATGTGCACTAGCTTTGAACTTATTATGGAAATTCCCATAACTTTGCCCTTCCTGTTGAGTGTTCCATCTTTACCATGGCAGCAAGAGGGGTCCTTGTGAACTTTTATTATCAGACACTCACAAAGGGGACTCCCCGAGGCTGCTCTACATTTACAAGAGATGGGTTTCCTGCATTTACACTATAAAAGGTGAATGGCATTTTGAGTTAGAGCTTAGCAATTTAATAGTATTTGATTTTTCGTTGTAGTAAAGTTTTCCTTGTTTCCTGTTATAGAAGGTGATGGCTCGGGATCATTTATTCTTAAGAAAAGCTATTCAGATACTAATGCAAATGAAGAGCAAAAGAGATGTGCTAAGTATTCTATAGCACTTCAGCATCTGGTACTAGAGGGTATTGTTGAGGAAGTTGAATATTAAACTTAAATTTCTTTCAAGGTCACTCCTTTCTCGTCATTGATTAGGTTAGGTGTTATGTAGGATACACGTATATCAACAATGGCCGATTGGAAACCTTAGAAGTAGTTTGAGTTTTTGTTTGTCTGTTTATTTTCATTTTTATTGAGGAGGGTGAGTATAAGAGTTTAGAAAGGAAGTATGTAAACTCATTCAAAACTCTTAGCTATTACGTGCTTTTGATATGGATGCAGGGTGCTGATGTGCAATTTTTTCGGTTCCTAGTTTGCTGTATCATATGGTCTGAAATTTAAAAAAAGGTCTTAACTAATTGGGAAGTTTATATTATGTTCATGCTACTTGTTGGTATAATTCATTCATGTATGTAGCATAGAAGCATCATGTTCTCTTTTATGTTGTACATGGCCTATTAGTTCATCTGCTGAAAGCCTTCCTCTGCTCGGGAATATGGGGACTCCATTGCAGATGTATCCTTTGTTGCAAATTTAATGAAGATTATCAAAACATTTAAGACTGATCAGGGAGCATAATCTATTCTTAATCTTAGCTCTCAAACAACTCGTTATCTGAGTGGATTTAGAAGGTATGTTATTGTTAGGTGTGTAAGTCTACTGGATTGTTGTGGGTTTACACACCTAACCTACTCTCTAAACTCAATAACTAAACGAGCCCCTAGTGTTTGAGATGTAGTTAATCTGTCATTAATCTTAATTATCAAATATGATACGGTACGATAAATAATTGGAGGATTTTTTACTTTTTAAAAAAAAAAATTCAGAAATTGAAATGTAATATTTTTTTTACCTTTGTAGGCCTAAACTCAGTAGTATTTGAAACATGAATATTAATTAATGATACATCATTTAATACTTATTTTTGTAGAAAATAAAAAAATCCTAAAAAACAATCAAATTATATAAATAATACTACTAAATGTTATTACTATTTATTAAAAACAAAAATTGTACCTCTCCTCTCCTCTAACGTATGATTCCTTGAGTTGGCGTCCTCCACCCGGGCCACCCCCCATTCATCATGTCAGCATTTCTAAGTGGCTCTCACTTTATTTCATCACACAATTTTTTTTTTTTGAAAAGTCATCACACAATTTTAAATCGACTTAAGTTAATTATGAAGAAGAAATAAATATATTTTTTTTATTTAAAAAGAGTATTACATTTAATTTGAAAAACGCCATTTCATTTGTTTAATTGCACAAAACAAATTACATAAGACAATTTCATACAAATTTTAAGAAAAGTTATCAATTTCATTCATATATTCCACTTTTTTTTTTTTTAAAAAAAATAATTCTCTCTTTTTTTTTATATAATTTTTTATTGAAACAATATTTATTACTCCCCTGTCCAAACTTAAAATGCACTATTATTTGTACATGGATTATTTAAAAAGATTGATAGTTTATATAAAAAAAATAGATTTATAAGGTAAAAGTAAATAATATATTAGTGTAGGGGGGAAAATAAATATTTCAATTTATATAAGTGTATTGGTTGTTGATTTTGTATGATTTTTTTTGGAATTTCAAAGTTTGTGGGTATTCGATTCGAATTTTCAAAAGTGATGTGGCTGCAGTATCTAGGAGTGTGCAAAATAAAACCGGACCGGAAAAAAGATCGGAACCAGACCGGTCCGGTCCTCGGTCCGAAATTTTTTAAGATTCCGGGTTCCGGTCCGGTCCGGTCTAAAACCGGAATTTACCGGTCCAGGACCGGAAACCTGGATTTACATTTTTTTTTTTTATTATTTGAATTTTAGAAATTACAAATCTCATTCTTCTTCCACTTTCTTAAACCTAATTCCCCTTTTTTACCATTCTCAAAATTCTTCAACCTTTATCTAAAACGGCGTCCATCCAACCGCGACAACCCTTCTCCAATCTCCATTCTCCACTCCCACTCTTTGCTCTTTGCGTTCAGCTCCGTTCTTTATTTGCGTTCAGCTCGGCCAGTGGCCACCGTCCCCATCGACCTGCGTCCACCTTGCAATTGTTTGTCCCACTCTTTGCGTTCAGCTCAGCCAGTGGCCACCACACCGCTGCGTCCACCTTGCAATTGTTTGTGTAACAGTGTGAGTGTTTGATTATTGTAGTTGTGACTTGTGACTCACCCATTTTGAAAAGGGCGCAACGGAATACTCCACCCAATCTTCTTGCAATGTAAGTTTTCTTGAGTTATTGAGAAGGTTTAACCTATTTTACTCTATACTTATAATCGTAATAATTATTTTTAATTTCTTGTTTCAAAATTTTAGATGGATAGTACTCAGTCACAATCTCAATCAAAAAGAATATTGGTGTTTTCTGATCAATCGGCTGATGCCCTTACTAATGAAGAACTCGAAGAGTTGCGCAAGTCCCTACCTCCGAGTAAGACACTAACAAAGGGACGAAAGTACATCAATAGAAAGGGCAAAAGAAGAGCAGCTTATTGGCAAAACTTTATGGAGTATCTGAAAGTACATTCACTTTCCACTTCTTCTCATACACTAAGGAATAAAAAAAAAACCCGGTCTAAAACGGTCCAAACCCGGACCGGACCGGTTACATTCCGGTCCGGTCCTCCGTCCGAAATTTTTTAAGATTCCGATCCCGGTCCAAACCGGTCCCGGTCCGGTACGGTCCGGTTCTGGACCGGTGCACACCCCTAGCAGTATCATTTAATTTTATGGAGACCCACGATCATATCTTCAAACCTAAGAAGTAATTTATAAGTTTATTTATTTTACGTATGCATTTAAATAAAGCCCGTACATTTTATTAGTCTTATTGGACCCTTGCACGGGCCGTAGTTTTACTATTTATTCTAGTTTCTGAGACTCTGTCAGGGTTGTTGAATTTTGAGATTAAATAATATTTACAGACGCCTAGTATACGTAGTATCAAGGTGTTCTTATTCGTGTTCAGCCTTCCGCTACGTCAGTTGGTATCTAGAGACTGGGTACGATGCCTCCACGTCGCCAACCGCCCATTGATCCTGTAGCTCGGGCTGAGGCACGTCGCGATGCGGACGTGGCTGAGTTGACACGGCAAATGGCGACGTTAGCGACCGGGATGGAAGATCTCCGCCTCCAAGTTGTTGCTGCCCTACCGGCCGCCGAACGCGGCCCCTATCCGCAAGCCGATCGTCAGCGTAGACCTAGGCAGCGTGGGAGTCCGCCGCCCCCCTCTACGCATCTGATGACGGAGCATCGGATGGGGATGAGACGCTGTCCAACGTCAATCCCTTCGCACCCCTGGCCAGATCGCACCGTGGCCGCGTCGCTGAGGTGGATCGTCGTTGGAAGCACGGCTTCAAACTGGAGATTCCCGAATTCTCCGGGAGTCTCGATCCATGTGAATTCTTGGACTAGATTAACGTTGTCGAGGACGTGTTGGAGTTCAAGGAGGTCCCCGATAACAAACGAGTGGCGCTCGTTGCCCCGCGGTTCCGTAGCCGCGCTGCCTCTTGGTGGATGCAGATTAAACATTCTCGTTTGCGACAACGTAAGCCCAAAATTGATTCTTGGACCAAGTTTCGGAAGCACTTGGAACGCGAGTTCCTTCCCTTCAATCACGAGAGTGCCCTATTTCAGAAATTCATCTCCTTGAATCAAGGGTCTGGTTCGGTCGATTCCTACACGGATGAATTCTACAAATATCAGTCCCGCCTTGAGATCCATGATTCACCGGCGTAGTTGGTTTCCAGATATGTCGGGGGATTGAATCGAGGGATTCGGGAAACCATCATGCTGTTTGCGCCTCTGTCTGTTTCGGAAGCCCACCAGCGGGCGCTGTTGATCGAACAGCAGCAGGGCCGTTGGGTTCCGTCGGCGTGGCCCCCTCCTGTTCGCGCCCCTGCAGTGGGCTCGTCCGCTCGCGCCCCTCCCGCGCGCAGTCCCGCCTTCGCGCCGCCTGCCCCGCCTGCGGTTCCTTCGTCCAAGCCCACAGACATTGTTTCCTCATCGTCGGCTGTGCGCTGTTTTGCTTGCGGGGAGGCAGGCCACCGACGTGCTGCGTGTCCCCATATGAGGCAGCGGGCATTATTGATCGATGATTGGGAGACGACGGCCTATGATGGGCCGCCGATTTTTTATGATGATGAGTCTGCCCTCTTGCCCGAGGAACATGTGGAGGGAGATGTGGGTTAGTTACTTGTGCTTCGTCGAGCTTGCCTGTCGCCTAAGGGCCCAACGGAGACGGATTTGCAGCGCCACCATATCTTCGAGTCGACATGCACTGTTGGGGGTAAGATTTGTCGCTATATTATTGATTCTGGTTCTTGTGAAAATGTGTTGTCTGCTGATGCTGTGCGTAAATTGAATTTACCTACTGAGCCCCACCCTTTACCTTATACTTTGGCATGGATTCAACGTGGTAATTCTGTGACTGTTGATCGTCGTGTGAGTGTTAACTTTTCTATTGGTGCTAAGTATAAGGATGTGATTTGGTGTGATGTGGTGCCTATGGACGCGTGTCATTTGTTGTTGGGCAGACCATGGTTATTTGATCGTTCTGTGATGCATGATGGTCGTAGTAATACGTACATCTTTGTTTTTTACGGGTCGAAAATTGTGTTGCATTCGATTCCCCCTAACCCCCCTGCGCAGTCTGAGTCTTTACTATTATCACGGGCTGATTTTTTGTCTGATGCACCCTCTGCGCCCTTTTTGGTTTTACTGTTGAGTGTGGATACTCCTTCTGTGGTGCCTTCTGTTCATCCTCGTATACAGGAGTTGATTTTTGAGTTTTCTGATGTATTTCCTGATGAGTTGCCACCGGGGTTACCTCCTTTGCGGGACATTCAGCATCATATTGACCTGGTGCCGGGTGCGTCTCTCCCGAATCGGCCTCACTATCGCATGAGTCCAATTCAGCATGAAGAGCTCTTTAGGCAGGTGGAGGAGTTATTATCTCGTGGGAGTGTTCGTCGGAGTTTGAGTCCTTGTGCTGTCCCGGCACTGTTTATTCCCAAGAAGGATGCTTCTTGGAGGATGTGTGTTGATAACCGAGCTATCAACAAGATTACAGTGCATTACAGGTTCCCGATTCCTCGGTTGGATGACTTGCTTGATCAGCTGTGTGGTGCTTCGGTTTTCAGTAAGCTGGATCTTCGTAGTGGGTACCATCAGATTCGTATTCGTCCGGGGGATGAGTGGAAGACCGCCTTCAAAACCCGTGAAGGCCTCTTCGAGTGGCTTGTGATGCCTTTCGGTCTTTCTAATGCGCTGAGCACCTTCATGCGCATTATGAACCAGACCTTGAGATCTTTGATTGGCTCCTGCGTGGTGGTTTATTTTGATGACATTCTGGTTTTCAGCCGTACTTTGGATGATCATATTGCACATCTGCGTGCGGTGTTGTGCATTTTGTGAGAGGAGAAGTTCTATGCTTCTCCCAAAAAGTGCATTTTTGGGGTGGATTCAGTGCTCTTCTTGGGGTACATTATTTCTGCGGAGGGGATTCGTGTTGACGAGTCCAAGATTGATGCTATCCGTGATTGGCCATCACCCACGACTGTGACTGAGGCACGCAGTTTTCATGGCCTTGCTTCATTCTATCGGTGTTTTATCGCCCATTTCAGTTCTATCATGGCCCCAGTGACGGATTGTATTGGGTCCAAACCATTCGTGTGGACTCCTGTGGCTGAATCTGCTTTCAGTTGTATCAAGGAGCTGTTGATCTCGGCCCCGATTCTGTTACTTCCAGACTTTGAGCAGCCCTTTGAGCTTTCGTGTGATGCCTCGAAGGCCGGGATTGGTGCAGTGTTGAGTCAGGGGGGTCGTCCGGTTGCCTTCTTTAGTGAGAAGTTGTCCGGGCCCCATAGCCGTTACAGCACGTATGATGTGGAGTTTTATGCTGTGGTTCGTGCTGTTCGTCATTGGCGTCACTACCTCTTTCATCGGGAGTTTGTGTTGTTCTCTGATCATGAGGCCTTGCATCATCTAGCTACGCAGGACAATTTGTCGGCCCGTCATGCTTCTTGGGTGGCGTATCTTCAGCAGTTTACTTTTGTCTTGAAGCATCGTTTCGGGACATCGAACAGGGTGGCTGATGCTTTGAGCAGTCGTGCTTTGGTCGTCACTGACCTCCGGGTCTCTGTTCCCGGTTTGGAGTTGTTGGGTGAGGCGTATGCAGATGACCGTTTCTTTGCCCTCATTTGTCCCGTATTGCTGCGGGTGAGGCATCTGATTTTGTCTTGGTGGATGGATTCTTATTCAAAGGCACTCGCCTTTGTATTCCCGATACGAGCCTTCGCCTGTGGCTCGTTGCTGAGTTACATGGTGCTGGCCATGTGGGACGAGATAGATCGATTGAGTTGGTGCAGCGTTCCTACTTTTGGCCAACTCTTCGGCGTGATGTGTCTCGTTTTGTTTCTCAGTGTCGTGTTTGTCAGGTGTCGAAGGGGACGGCCACTAATGATGGGCTCTATCGTCCTCTTCCGGTCCCGAGTGCGCCTTGGGGGGCGATCAATATGGATTTTGTCTTGGGGTTACCCCGTACTCAGAGGGGGAACGATTCGATTTTTGTTGTGGTGGATCGTTTCTCCAAGATGGTACATTTCATCCCTTGCAAGAAGACTGCAGAGGCTGTGAAGGTGGCGACACTGTTCTTTCGGAAGGTCTATCGCTTGCATGGCCTTCCATCTTCCATTGTTTCTGACCGTGATACTCGGTTTCTCAGTTTCTTTTGGAAGAGTTTGTGGCGTATGGCCAATACGCGTCTGGACTTCAGTAGTGCTTATCACCCGAAGACTGATGGTCAGACCGAGGTGGTAAACCGTTCTTTAGGCAACTTGTTGCGTTGCCTTGTGGGGGAGAACCTACGTTCGTGGGATATTCAGTTGAGTCAGACTGAGTTTGCTCACAACTCGGTCGTGAATCGGAGCACTGGCTTTGCTCCATTCCAGATTGTGTATGCGGTGATTCCGCGTGGTCCAGCGGATTTGATGACTTTGCCTTCTCCTGTTCGGGCAGATGTTCGGGCTGTGGATATGATTGAGGCACTTCGGGGCACACATCGTGCCACGTATGAACATTTGGTGACGGCGAATGCGGCTTACAAGGCCGACGCGGACAGGGGACGACGGGTTTTGGAGTTCGAGCCGGGGGATTTTTTTTGGGCTGTTTTGACTCGTGATAGGTACCCTGCTCACGAGTACAACAAGTTGGCTGCTAGGAAGATTGGTCCTTTGGAGGTGCTCGAGAAGATCAACCCGAATGCTTAACGGTTGAGGCTGCCGTCCCATATTCGGACCTCGGACGTCTTCAACGTGAAGCACTTGATTCCTTATACGGAAGATAATGAGGAGGACGACGATGATGGTTCCGGTTCGAGGGCGAACCTTTTCTCGGTGGGGGAGAATGATGTGGCTGCAGTATCATTTAATTTTATGGAGGCCCACGATCGTATCTTCAAGCCTAAGAAGTAATTTATAAGTTTATTTATTTTACGTATGCATTTAAATAAAGCCCGTACATTTTATTAGTCTTATTGGACCCTTGCACGGTTCGTAGTTTTACTATTTATTCCAGTTTCTGAGACTCTGTCAGGGTTGTTGAATTTTGAGATTAAATAATATTTACAGACGCCTAGTATACGTAGTATCAAGGTGTTCTTATTCGTGTTCAGCCTTCCGCTACGTCAAAAAGTTTTTAAAAATTCTGAGATATTCAATACACATTTTAAAAAGTCTTTAAAAATTTTGGGCTAGTCTTACATGCAATATTGCATATATGCATCTCAACCCAATTAGGTCAAAGTCAATAAGGTAATTTAAAAAAAATTACGGGTCATAAGTTCGGATCCGGGTTGCCCTAAAAATTCGCGGGTCGCAAACAGGTGGTTTAATACATGACCAAACTATTTTTACTATAAGGTCAACGTATTACCACTACAAGATCAAAAATTTACTATATGTCTAAAAATAATCTGGCAAATTCAGTAATTCACCAAAAAAATTAAGTGTCCAGAATATTTTTTGACATATAGTAATACATTTTTGACCTTATAGTGATAAAATTTTGATCTTGTAGTAACATAGTTTTAGTCATGTAGTACCAGAATTTTTTTACTTGAAAAATATTATAGTAATTTCGCTAAAAAATAACAAGTATCTAGAATATTTTTGAACTTGTAGTAATACACTTTTAGCCTTGTAGTGACAAAATTTTGGTCATGTAGTAATATAGTTTTGGTCATGTAGTAAAATAATATTTGGGAGCGAAAAAAAATATTTTAATTAAAGTTGACCTACGTTTGACCCACAAATTTTGACTTAAATTGGTCAATATTGCATGTATGCAATATTATATATAAGTTTTTGTGAATTTTTTTTAGGTATTCAAGAGTCTATGTATTTTAATAATCTATGAATTTTGTTGAATTCTCCTTAAAAAAATATAAATAAATTTCACTATCCAAAATCTCTTTAAAAATCAGATATTTCAACGGATTCTCTCAGAAAACTCTAAAGACGAAAGGTCAAAAGTAAGGATGACAATACGGGGCGGATTCGACCTGGCCCAAAACTCGTGGAGTGGGGCGGGTACCCGCTGGTCGGGTCAATATTGACATCCTTACTTCTGACCTTTCGTCTTCAGAGTTCTCTGAGAGAATCCGTTGAAATATCTTATTTTTAGAAGAGATTTTGGATAGTGAAATTTATTTATATTTTTTAAGGAGAATCCAACAAAATACATAGAATATTAAAATCTATAAACTCTTGAATACCTAAGATTTTTAAAGACTTTTTAAAATTCGTATTGAATATCTCATAATTTTTAAAAACTTTTGAAAATTTAAATTTAATACCCCAGACTTTGAAAGTCCAAAAAAATCCGTCAGAATCCACAACCAATACACCCCCCTAAGTGTATTACAAGTTTGTTTTTTTTGGCAAATCATAGGATGAAAGTTGTTGTTGATAAAAGACTCAAAATCGTCATTGTTGATCAACATCTTTGTAATCATTTATGCAATTATATTTAAGTGTTATTCAATTTTTTTGTTGCTTTATGCCATTACAGCATGCAATTAACTATTAAAATTAATGCACATATTATATATATATATGCAATATATTCTCACAATAATTTACATACGAAACGTGTCTAAGTTCGTTTTATAAATTAATAAATATAAAAGTTATAATTGCATATATTTTAACTATATATGCAATTAAATTAAAAAATAATTGTATATATTTTATATATATGCAAATATATATCAAGATAGTTGCATACGAAACACATCTAAAATATTTTATAAATTATATATGCAATATATTTTCACAATAATTTGCATACGAAACGTGTCTAAGTTCGTTTTATAAATTAGTAAATATAAAAGTTATAATTTTTATGCAGTACCATTATATCAACAACAAAGTATTTAATTAGAAAACAATTGTGTTTTGTAATCCATAATACTACGTTTGTTAAATGCAGTCATGAATTAAAGTATAATATGCACTCATGGAGTATTGATATGCATTTGTCCATTCAATAAAATGCAGTCTCCACATACTATTATGCAGTTTGTTATTGGATACTTGAATCAAAATCATCCAAAACAATAAAATGACATCTTAATCTACACTGGACTAGGATCTTATTGTTAACAAACTTTTACATATTATATAACCAATTTACGTTCATCAATAATGTATCTCTTGTATTGTAATGTCTTGTTTGAACATTATATTTCATTGTCCTCTTCCTTTTACGACTAACTTCATCTCCATCAATACGTACTGGAGTTCTCTTAATTCTAGTCATATATGCAAATATATATCAAGATAGTTGCATACGAAACGCATCTAAAATATTTTATAAATTAATAAATATAAAAGTTACAATTGCATATATTATAAATATATATTCAAATAAAACCAAATATAATTACGTATGCAAGTTCAGTTTTAAAATGAGGGAAAATTATTATGATTATGATTTTCAAATATTAAATATGTTGACTTAAATTTGTTTGAATTGAATGATAGACAAGTTTTTTGAAACGTTGTGGTTAAGGAAATTAATTGTCTTGAAATGCGTTAAATTAATGTTCATTAGGAATTTAAAATTTCAATTAATTTGACTAATTCAAAATTATTAAATACGGAGTATAATGAATGCAAGGGTATTTGTGTCCACCAAATTTCGAATTTGACTCAAATTATTTTACCATAATTCAATTGGATTAATTAGTTTAAACACTTAGTGGAGTGTTTATAGGTGTAACTCCCCCATTCACATTCTCCCTCTATGAATTTCTCTCCAAATATGAAATATGCTTCTTTTTTATCCCTTCGTTCTTAATTTGCACGACAGTTAATTTTCTTCATCAAGACTGAAATAGATTATTATTATTATTATTATTATTATTATTATTATTATGTTATTCTCACGGTTAATTTTATGGGTAGAACCAAAATGATCTGTGTGCATATGGGTTCAACATACGAGAATTTCGTTTTAAAAATTACGGGTATGTATTACTATATGGATTATTTATTTTAATTTTTTTTTGCAAAATTTTGGATTTTTTTTACATACATGGGCATGGTACGAGATTCTAAAAATTTGTTAGTTGTGTTCTTTTAATTTTGTTATGAGTGTCTGAGTTTGTTCTGAAAGATGTTCGTTCGTGCAATCGTATTTAATTGCTATGCAATTATAACACTCACCATTTTACAAAATTTTTATTGCTTTTTGCAAAAAAAAAGAAATGTTCGTTTGTGAAAAATCGTGTAGGTCTCATGGATTTTGAATATCTAGAAGTTTATCTTTGGTGTAAATATATTTAACTAAATTTCTTGTTGATTTATGCAATTACGTGTTTCTTTGGATTTTATTATGAATTTTTAGTGTTTATTTAGAATTTTTTGGGTTTGAATTTGAATTTGAATTTGCTCGTTTGTGCAAACATATTTAATTGTTATGCAAATTTCTTGTTGATTTATGCAATTACGTGGTGTTTGAATTTTGTTATGATTTTTTTTTTTTTTTTTGGTTTATTCAAAAATTGTTTAGTTTTTTGGATTTTAATTTTGTGATATTTTTTTGAAATTTTTTGTGTTTAATTTTGGAATGTATAAATTGTTATCCGTAATTATAAAATTTAATTTGGGGTGTTTGTATTTTTGGAAGAAAATTCAAATTCAAAATTTAAAATTTAAAATTCAACTAAAAGTAGGGGTGGGAATAGGCCAGGCCTTGGTAGGCTTTAAGAAAAAAAGTCTGGCCTGTTATATATTTCTTAGGCCCGAGCCTGGCCCAACCTGTGATAGGCTTTTTTTAAAGGCTCAAGCCTGTCCTTTTTAATAATAGGTCTGGCCCGAAAGCCTTCTCTAAAGGCCTTTTAATCTTATTAGCATATTTTTTTTTAAAAAAATCTACAACAGTATTATTATCAAATTATAAAAATTAAATCTTTAAATCTCAAAATGAAGAAATGGAAGTAATAGAATGTTCAAAAAAAAAAAAAATCAAATATTTTATCAACTATTACAAAGAAAAATATAACTAGTATTACTAAATTTTGAGTTGTACTTTTGTGTACCAGTTACATGTATGTAACTACTATATCCAATCCAATATATGTAACTACTATATCCAATCCAATAACTCATTACAACTAACACATGACCCATTTACTATATCCAATCCAATAACACATGACCCATTTACTATATCAATTTAACACATACATTTTTTCATGGGTCTTTATTTTACTTCAATTAATTTTTTTTTAAATTTTATCATTAAAAAATAATACTCCATTAATTTTTTAAAATTTTATTTTTTTATTTTACTCAATTGATATTTATATTTAACTTTTTTAATATTATTTTTTAAATTTATTTTTCTTCCTGTTTATTTGTGTTTCAAATGATAATTTTTTTAACGTACTTTCTTTTTATGTCATAAATAATTATTCTAAAATTTTAAAGTCTAATAAGAAAATTTTAAAAATAATATTAATTGTTTTTTTTAAGTATTAAATAGTATAATAATAATTTGTTTTAAAAAATAAAACTCTCACCTCTCTTACGCAAGTGTTCAATTTTATTGGTACTATTTTACTTTAATTAATTGGTGTATAATTTTCACTTTATCCTTTTAAAATTTTACTTCATTCCTTACAAATTTCACTTCGTTTTACATTGTTTAATTATTTTTTTCATTTGAACTTTTATTTTTTAATCACTTTATTTTAATTTTTTATGAATATAATTTTTAGTTTATAAGTGTTATGATAACAGTTGATAAGTATTATGATATATTATTAGTTAATATGCAGTACTGTACATATTAGTTCATATACAGTATAATATTAATTTATATTGGTACATGTTTTAATTTTTTCGAGTTTCAAGTTCACATACTTTATGGTAATAGTTCAAATATAGTATAGTATTAGTTTAGATATTGTATAGTATTAGTTCACATACTCTATGGTACTAGTTCAAATATAGTATAATATAAATTCAAATATTGTATAGTATTAGTTCATATATTAAATACTCCGTAATAATTTTATACCCACATTAATCTCTAGTACTATACAATATATTAACTAGTACTATATCATAGGCGTACTAATACTATATCGTATTTAAACTAATATTTATATTTAACAAAAAATACATAACTTAACACATTTATAATTCCAGGCATACCATGCAAATTAATACATCAATATTAAAAAAATGATACTCCGTATTAACTAACTAGTAAGAAGAACAAAAGTGAGAATGAATCACACTAAACACACAATTCAATTAATAGATACAATCACACTCAATAAACATATGAATGCATCAACATGACGATGACCCCAAAGAAAATAATAAATCTGATGCAATATTGTGCTGGTTTCTTCCTCAATTCTCAACTCATTTAAGTTTCTAAATATACATTTTATTTTTCAATTAGATTATATTATTAATTAGTTTTAAAAAATAATCTACAACCTTAAAAAACTTGTAACAAATCAAATATCATTTTAGAAATAATGAAGACATAACAAAATAATCTTAGTTATTATAAATCAGATTAAAGCTAGAAAGTGAGCATGTCATATTCATACATTTATACCCAAATTAGAAAAAAATTGAATTTTTTTAGTTTAGTTTTTTTTTTCAATTTTTTTGTATTTTTTTCCTAAATTTCGGTCAGTTTTTGAAAAAAAAAAAAAACTGGAAATTTTATTTCATAATTTTATTTTTGAGTTTCATATTTTTTTAATATTCGTTATGTTTTTATATTTATTTTTTAAAAGTTAAAAAAATAGAATAATATTTGACTTCGTGGTGATTAATTGGTGAATCGATAGTCGGTGTATAATTATAATTTTAATGAGTTGTATTTTAATTTAATTGATAAAATAGTAATATAGTATTTTACATTTATTTTTCTTTAAAAAAAATTGGGGGTGAAATTAATAAAAAAAAAAAAGGTACTCCCTCCGTCCGCCTATAAGTGTTACGTTACTTTTTGGCACAGAGATTAAGAAAAGTGATTAAATAATAGATATAGTACAAGTGATGTGATTGAGAGAGGAGAGAGATAGAGAGAAAAGGTAAGATATAAAGTGAAGTGTAAGAAAAAATACTTACCAAAAAAGGTATGGGAAGCTTATAGGCGGACGGACCAAAATGGTAAAATGGGAAGCTTATAGACGGACGGAGGGAGTAAATAACTAATAACCCATGTAAAAAATTGGATTTAGTTACATGTATGTAACTTGTACACATAAGTGCCTAAAAGAAAGGAGGAGTGTGGATTTATTAAAAAAGGAGGGTAAATAGCCAGTTACATACATGTAACTGGTAGTCTGGTACACATAAGCAATTGCCCTAAATTTTCTTACTTATTTATTTATTTGAAAATCACATATTATATAAGTATATACTTATAATATATATATATATATATATATATATATATATATATATAGTGTGAAGTTATATAGGTCGGCCTATTGGGCTTAAAACGCTTACGAAAAAGCTTGAGCCCGGCCTATTTAGCTAAATAGGCTTCTAAAAAAGCTTGAGCCCGGCTTGTTTATTAAACGAGCCGAGCCAAGCCGAGCTTTAATAGGCCGAGCCGCAGGCACCTGTCGGGTAGCCTGGCCCATTCCCACCCCTAACTAAAAGGGTACAAAAGTAATCATCAACGCTATTTTGAACTTAATAGTAACTCTAAAAAAAATTGAACCTACATGTTTTAGACACTCAGGAAAAACACCTATGAGTAACTTCTCATTCCACAAAAGCAAAATCTTCATTCTCGGTACAAGACAACATCCCATACTAAGATCATCTTTATCCATACCCTCCCCAGTCCCCACGTCCCAATATTCTAATAAATACTCCCTCCGTCCCGCAATTACTTTCACACTTTCCTTTTCAGGTTGTCCCACAATAACTTTCACACTCTTAAAATGGAAAACCCTTTATAAACTCCACCCTCACAATATTTTTAATTTTACACAAATGTCATTATTTTTTCTCCACAAATACACAAAAATCAACTCATTTCTTTATTTTATACATAAAATTTTACAAAATTACCCCTCAAAATTCCACTCATTATTACACTTTCTTAATATACGTGCTCATCTACCTATGAAACTATGAAAGTATTTCTGGGACGGAGGAAGTATTTAATTTCTCTCTCCTCTACATACACATCATACTACCTTTTTTTATACTTTATGAATAATCGAACACAACTTTCAACTATATTATTTTTTTATTATATATCATTTATAATCAATATTTATTATATATAATAGAGGTAAGAAATCTATTAAATATTTAGGATTAATAATTAATAATTTATGTATTATACTCCCTCCGTCCACCAAAAAAGTATGTTCAATTCTATTTTTGAGTCCACAAAAAATATGTTTATTCTATTTAAAAATATGTTTATTCTATTTAAATAGTTAAATTTTGAGTATAGTTTCTACTTTATTAACAAGATTGAGTATCTACCAACAATATTCTTTATTCTGTACCCACATATCTTTTTTATAATTAAAATATATATTTTTTTTTAAAACATGTATAAAAAAAAGTGAGCACGCTTTTGGTGGATAGAGGGAGTAATAAAAAGATATTTTACCGTACAATTAGAATAAACTACAATCTCAATAACAAAATTAAATTACATGAGTTGGAAATTTAGAATACAATATTGTAAATAAACAAATTAAGCTACAGATAGATTAATTGAATAGTTTGGATAATTTTGAGATCGAGTTTGGATAATTTTCGGTGTTCAATAAAGATTGGAAATTAGGATTGAAAGCTAATAAATAATAATTAATTAATATTATTTATTTATTTAATCTACCCATGAAAGTGGATAATTAGAGGAGCACCTATTTAGATAACCTCCTAAATAAGAAAATTCAACGAGATTTTCATACCTCCTAACGCATAGAGAATTATGTTTTCTCCCCTTACTTCTAGATAAAAACTTATATGCAATATTGCATACATGCAATATTGACTAATTAAGGTAAATTAGATCAAAATTTGTGGGTCAATGCGGGTCAACCTTAATTAGAATATTTATTTTAACTCTAAAATATTATTTTACTACATGACCAAAATTATGTTACTGAAAGACCTAAATTTTGTCACAAGGCCAAAAGTGTATTACTGCAAGTCCAAAAATATTCTGGACACTTATTTTTTTTGGGCAAAATTACTAAAATAATTTTGACTTAATCGACTACTACATGACTAAAACAATGTTACTACAAGACCAAAATTTTATCACTACAAGGTCAAAAGTGTATTACTACATGTTCAAAAATATTCTAAAGACTTAATTTTTTGGTGAATTTGTCAGAATGTTTTGACATGTAGTATTAAATATTTTGCCTTGTAGTGGTAATATTTTGGCCTTGTAGTAACAATATTTTGGTCATGTAGTAAACCGCCTGTTTGCAACCCGCGAATTTTCTGGACAACCCGGATCCATGCTTCTAACCCGCGAATTTTTTAAAATTGACTTAATTTGACTTTTGACCTTAGGGTTTTGACTTGCCTAAATGGGATGGAATGCATGTATACAATATTTCACATAAGACTAGCCATACTTCTAAGATAGAAGACAGAAACAGAGCATTTGTATTCTGTGCTATTGAACATCTCACACTCAAAGGACACTTATATTGTGAACATTGGAAGCAATTCGTGAGATTCACGTGATTGACTTTCTTTAGATTGTGAACATTAAAAGAAATTTGTGGAATTAACGTGATTGACTTTCTATCTTGGAGGATCATAGTACGTATTGGAATTCAACCGGGTTCAAGAAATATTCTGCTGCATTGAGAATTACAGGTTGATAATTCTGATTTCTAATTAATTTATTCCATCAAGGATAATATTGGGAGTAGATAATTTGAAGAGTTTGAAAAATAATTTGGATGACTTGAATCCATGATAGAAAATGATACAGTAAAATTTTAGAGAAAGAAAATTGGAAAGAATATGAAATTGTAATATAAAAATCTATAAGTCTCTATTTATTATGAATTTTGATATAATATATAGAGAAATGATATGGAGCCCATTAATAGCCTACTTATGGAGCCAAATGATGACGTGGCATTATTCAAGTAATCATATTAATTTATTTAATTAATCTAAAATATGAAAAATATATAATTGCACATATATCTCAACCTCTACCCATAAAACTAGGAAATAAAATATTTAAAGATTTTTAAAGACTATTTTTAACGCGTTTTAGTATTACATAATTATTAAATATCACACGTTTAATTTATTTATTCTACTTTAAATTAAAAAAAAATCATTTATATATTTTATTTTTTTAATAATAGTTTAAAAAATAATGACTACATTAATTTACTTAATTCTAAACCCTAAACACTAAAATCTTAAACCCTAAAACCCTAAAACCTTAAACCCCTAAACCCTAAAACCCTAAACCCTAAAACCCTAAAATCTTAAACCCTAAACCCTAAAACCCTAAACCCTAAAACCTTAAACCCCTAAACCCTAAAACCCTAAACCCTAAAATCCTAAAATTAATGATCCTAAAATTAATGATTTAATATTTAGAGGTTTAAAGTTTTTGGGTAAATTAATGTAGTCATTATTTTTTATAATTTTAATTTTTTATTATTAAAAAAATTACATAAATAAATGATTGATTTTTTTTTTTAAAGTAGAGTATAATAAATAAATTAAGCATGTAATATTTAATAATTATGTACTAATAATAAAACCCATTAAAAATAGTTTTTACAAAATTTTAGAATATTTTATTTTCTAATTTTATGGAAAGAGGTTGAGATTAATTATATATTTTTCATATTTTAGAATAATTAAATAAGTTAGTATAATGACTTGGATAATGCCAAATAATTATTTGGCTCCATAAAGAGTCCATTATAGGCTCCATATCATTTCTGATAATATATATACATAATTTTTTTAAATAATATTATAAAATTTATTTAAATAAAATTTAAATACTAGCCTTTTTGGGAGGGTGTTGGGACACACCTCCCAGGCATCTAACCACCCTGGTCCTGAGAATACAATGATTTAGATTTTTTTTAAAAAGTTTTTGTCATTTAGTGTGTGGCGACGTGGACACCCTTCTGATAAACATGATCGAAGTTATTTTCGGATCAAGAAAATTAGATACAGAAAAAAAGATAAAGATCCACAAAAAATTTGAGGACAAACAAGTTCGGAAAAGAACCAATGGAACAAGTTTCATTGGGAAAAGGGAACAACATCAGGAGTGGATACGAGGAGATAGCTAAAAAATTAACAAAAGAATTAACCAGACAAAACAAGACCGCCAAAAAAGTGAGAGGAAACGGGCAAAAAAACAACATACTAGAATTAAAAACATAAAAATGGGATCAACATATTGATATACCAATCGACCTCTGAAAGAACGGGCCTTTTGGAGTGATAGAACCCCTTAGCCGAACTAGAACACCTACGAAGAAATTGTGGCTACGACAACGGACGATGGGACGACGGTTCGACAACGACGAATCTAGAAACGTGAGAGACGATAATGCCTATGAGTGACAACTTGTCATTGACAAGGAAATGGGAAGAGAGGGGAGATGAGTGGTGGTGATGTAGTGTGAGAAAGGTGCTGTGTGAAGGTACTCTCTTCATCTCAAAAAAAATTGTACACTTGTTTTATTTGTTCCACAATTATTTGAAAAAAAAAAAAAAAACTTACTTATAAAATCGACTAACTCATCACATATTTTTCATAGTTTGCATACTCATTAAATACGGAGTACTAAATTTGTAAAAAAGTGAAAAATGTATACTAAAATGATCACTTGACCTAAATAGTTTAGTTCAATTTTCCTCTTCTAGAACTCTCCCAAATCATTATCCTTTTTTTTCAAATATTAAGAATCCAATATTTGCACAACATCCATTCAAGACCATATATTTTGAAGAGGTAGTAACCAAAGACAAGAAGGATCTCATGGAGAGACAGACAGATAAACAATCCCTGTAATAAAAATTGCACATCATCATGTGCTGTGTATTCTGCCCTAAAATACAAAACCCCACCACCATAATCACATTAATGCACATGTTTTCTCTCATCTTCACTGGAACTTCTTCTTCTTCACAGGATCATCACTCAAAATATGGAAACTCCACGCCCCGTGACACGTTTTGTGCGAAATGGCATCTTTTATACAGTATCGTTCTTGAAGAAAGCATATCATGCATTCCAGAGCTCATTGGTTGCCCCCACGGCAAACCTACGCACGCTTTCGTAGCTGTGGGAACAACCAAAAGCTCGTTTTTGCAAAATATGCAAAGACCAAGGTGGTGTTTGCAAACAGGATTCCGCCCAGAATCACTATTTTTTTTTTCAAAAATGCAGCTTTGAAAAAATAGTGATTCTGCACTGTTCAATTGTGTTTGAAAACACCCCCTGAAAATTTTGACACGTTTCAGAAGCTATTTAACTGAGTGAGCATGGAAACGAGCTCGTCACTCGAGGGGCGATCAGCGGGCAAGTCGGATAGGCATACTGCAGCAATTCTTACAGCCATTAGCATCTCCTCTTCTTCAGTTTCATCTCCTAGAATACTCTTGTCTAGTGCTTCATGCGCCTCGCCTGCTTGCTGCAGCTGTCGGAGCCATTGCCCTAGGCTTCCTCCACTCGATGCTTCACCAAAAAATGGGTCCAACGGGTCTCTACCCGTTAAGAGTACACCCAGAATGACCCCAAAACTAAAGACATCACTTTTGTCTGTATACCTAGAATACCAAACAATAGAATAGACAAAATCAAATAAATTTTAACTATAGAAGATATTTAGACAAAGGATCCAATTAAGTATAGTAACTAATTAGGTAGGAGTATTTAACAGCAGCACTTGGTCCCAGTGAGTTTCTATCTTGAGAAAAAGTGAAGAGTAGCTTTACTTTCAAATATGCTTTACTAAGATTTTTTTTCATAAAGCTCAAAGCACCTTTAGACTTTATTTATGTGCAAATTCTGAAAAGTTTTCAGACCAGAATATAGTGAGGGGTGTTTTCCTTTTCTTTTTGTCAATCATCATATTCAAATCTCAAGATTGAAAATAGTATGAATGGGACTAACAAACAATTAACAAATAAGCAATCATAAACAAACAAACAAATGAAAGCAGCTAATATGTGACATTTAGAAATAAAGGCCAATTGCAGTTGTAATCTGAATTTCATACCTACAACTCTGAAAACATTCTGGTGCATTGTAGCCCGATGCTGCTCGATAAAAATTGGGAAGAATCGAGGCCAATCCACAATCAGCTAACCGGGGCTCGAATACAGAATCCAAGATTACATTCGAAGGCTTCAAGTTAAAGTGCAATCTTGTTGGCTCACAAGTGAAATGAAGGTAATGCAAACCCTTAACTATTCCAACAGCAATTCGATGTCGAAACTCCCACTTAAGTTGCAATTGATTTTCCCTCACTTTCCTCATTGCATCTTCAAGACTGCCAGAAGGGACGTAATCATAAACCAAGGAATATCCACCAGATTCACAGACATAAACCCTTAAACTCATTAAATTCCTATGCCTAAGGTGGGCAAGAATCTGGAGTTCTTGGTGTATTTTTCTCTTCAAAGCCTTGTTTTGAACTGAACAATCTGTGAAGGGCTCAAGCCTCTTGACTGCAACTACAAGGCCATTATCGAGCACAGTTTTGTAACACTTGCCACTCAAACTCGACCCGAGCAACTGGGAGTTACTCGAAAGAGCTGATTTCAGTGTCTTGGGAGAAATTCTTGGAGAAAACACAACAGGGCCTCTAAGAATTGGGGTTCTACTGATGTATTTGATAAAGTAGCGGACTAGTAATGCAAAAAGAAGGGCAAAAATCAGTCCTGTTATGACTCCTAAACCTATACTCAACGAAATCTTCCGAAAACGATTCTTGAAGGTGGGCGGCGCAAGCGGAGGGGAGCCGCCGGAGGTGTATTTTCTTGTTTTATCTAAGCAGTGAGCAGATACTACAATATTCAAGCAGAAAGAAAACAAAATAAGCATATTCTTGTCCATTGTGAACCAAAGAAGAAATTTCACACAAGTGATTCAAGAAACGAAGAACCCCATGTAATTAGAAGCTGTTTCCATGGCTAAAACCAAAAAAAATCAGAAGGTGGGAAAGAAAGAGAGAGAGAGTGAATGTAAATAGCAGGAATAAAGCGAAAACCTGAAAGCAGCCCACATTTGCTTAATAAATGGTAAAGAGAGGCACATTATTGAAGAAAGTGGCGAATTTTGAAATGGGAATCTTGAAAGTTGAAGCCCCAAATGGCAAAAGACTAAAACGATTGAATGTGGATTAGTGGGAGAATCAGATAAAATTAAGGAAAAACTTCACATTGAAGAGAGGGGGAATCATTACATCACAAATTCCATTTTTTGTTAGCAACCTTCTTCGCCTGCTCCACCATTCCTGTTTTCGACCTTCAAAATGAGACTCCCAAGAAGAATTTGCAGTTTGTTGGAAAATAAAAATAAAAAAATGAAGTGACTCTGAAAGTAGAAAGACGGAAGCAGCAAGATTTGATAGAGCGAGTGTTGGTAAATCCTGAAGTAAAGCTAAACAAGAAATGACATATGAGACACCCTCCCTTTTCTTGATTATCACATGAGTTTTCACGAAAATAATGCTTTACTGTATAATTTTAACATTCTTCGCAAAATATTGTTAATGTATGAATTGTTTATTACTCTCTCTCTCTCATTTCATTATTCCCATTTTTTTTTGGTTGTTCAATTTTATTATTCATATACTCTTTTTGGAAATAATACTATTCATACTATTTTATATCCACCCTCGTACTATCACTTATTTACCCACTTTGTCATTCACTTTATTCATAAACAATCATTTATTTATAAATGGACCCACAATACCCCATCATACCCCAACTTATCTACTTTATGAATAAACTAATCAATATTTATTAAAACTTGTGCCCCGTAGAAGTGGGCATAATAAAATTGGACGGAGGGAGTAGTATTTTGTAGATAGAGATGATTGTAAAAAACTTTTCAATTTTATAAATAGTAAAAATGTTTTTTTTTTTAGTAAAAATAAAGTAAAAGACATTTAATATAATATTGAAAAGTTTTGAAGGAATTTTTTTTTTTTTTTTAAGGATGAATCATTAAATGAAAAAATAAATCATTAAGTAGAAAAAGAAGAAAATACTAATTTCTTTTAAGTAATAATATTATCTAATTCAACAAATTTTAAGATTTAAAAAAAAATTGAAATCCGTCAATGAGTTTCTAACTTTTTCACTATAACTACATAATCATCTTTCTAAAAATATGTTCTCTCCGTTCCACTATAAGTTTTTCACTTTTAAATTTCTTATTCAATTTTTAGCATATTATTTTATTTCTCTCAATCACATCACTTATACTTCATCAATTATTTTATGATACTTTATCTTATACTCATCTATTATTTTATATTTCACCATCACATCATTTATACCTCATATATTATTTTATGATACTTTATCTTATACTCATCTATTATTTCTCTCTCATTATCACATCACGTATACTACCTCTATTATTTTATCATATTTTTTAATCAAAATACGGGGGCGGGGGGTTTATTGAACGGAGGGAGTACTAAATTATTTAGAAGAAACTACTCCCTCCGTCCATGAAATGTAGTCCCATTGGAGTGGGACACATATTTTAAGAAAAAGGTAGATAAAGTAGATAAAGTAAGGGTATTATAGGGTATTGTGGGGTTCATTGTGAATAAAATGATTGTTTGTGAATAAAGTTGATGACAATTTGAGTAATTAAGTGATGGTTGAAGGGTGATAGTTTCCATAAAGAGTATGAAACTGTATTTTGTGGACAAAGAATATAAGACAAATGAGACTACTTTTCGTGGACGGATGAAGTAACTTTTACCACCATCACCGTCCACCCCTCCTCTCCATCCTTCCATTTTTTCATTTTTATCTGATTCTCTCTATTTAGAACAAACTTTTTTCTAGAAGACACCACTATTCATGCCCCCATCATTCGTTATTGTTATGGGTGTGAATTGGTCAGACTACTCGACATGGGCATACGACTCGATCTATTAAAACTCGGCTCTACTCATTTAATAAACAAGTTGGACTCAACCTCTTTTTTAAACATATTTAGTTAAATAGGTCGGGCCCGAACTTTTTCTTAGGCCTTTAGGCTCAACGGATCGGTCTATTTAACTTTATATATATATATATATATATATATATATATATATATATACTGGTCCTAAAAGGAGTATAACACAAGTGTATGGGGGAATGCATTTGTGTATGCAAATCTTTTTCAATTTAAACAAATCAGTCTATCAGCAGAGTTGTCCTGGACAACTTCTCTGAGTATGTATAACCTTGTCTAGATAATCAAACCACTGAATACTATGAAGTGTTCAGTTGAATAACTATCTAAGTAGGTTATATGTGTGTAATTATGGTTGACCTTTTATATTTAAACTCCTTTTAAGTCTGAAACTCTTCTTAACACTTAACAGTTTTCAGGGGACTTGTCCCAATTCTGTTTTGCACAACTTGTGAATGTTTTCTTTTGAAGATCAGTTTGTGTGCAGTGTATGGATGTGTTACTTGTATGAAATGACTTGAAAGTAAATAACACAAGAGTTTATAGTGGTTCAGAGACTCAAGCTCCTACATACACTTTCCCTGATTTAACACGATAATTCCTTCACTTGGAATTAACTTGTTTTATAGTGTCAAGGTGCACTGATCAACCACACTACTCCTTAGTGCCTTGATCCCTAGGAATTCTGAGTCCTAGTACTCACTCAACTCTTGAACTAAACTGTTCTTCACTTGACAGTTCTAGTTCTCACACCTCTACAATAACTCTTTCTTACTTTCCTTGAAAGGTTAAAATGTTGAGGTTGGTTCCAACTAAGGTGAGATATCCTTTACAATTAAGGTTTGTATGAGGATAGGATATCTCTCTAAGCTTTGTATAATTTACAATGTGTTTAACTTAGTTGGTAACTGGAAGTGTATGGAAACTCTAAGAATTAAATATTATTTGAGAGAACTTAAGGCTTGTAGGCTTGAATGCTTGTAGTTTCCACGCCTTGAATGATCACCATACTCCAGTATTTATAGAGCAAGATGAGGTTATGTCCGTTGGAGAGACAGCCTCAAAACGTCTATATTTGTCTTCCTTGAACTTTGCAACTAGAAGATAAATTCTTGAAAGTGATATGTCCTTGATTTGGGAAGTAAACGACCGGAAGCTTCTTATCTTGACTTTGATGCACTCTTCCCAATGTCTGACTTGAAGATTCAGTAGTCAAACTATGGACATTCCTTCTGATCATTGATTCCTTGATAATGGTCAACTTTCCTTATCATCAGGACTGATCTGATTATCACTTTCAGCTAACTTGTCCTTTAAGCAGTGTTGGCTAGCTTTCTTCAGTTGAGTTGGCTCTTTAACTTTACTGATCATTTGTTGATAGCTTCTAAGCATCCATGCTTCCATATCAGTGGACTTGACCCCCATCAGCACAGTTGTCTCTTGCCTTAGACTGCATCCATGCAAAGAGTTTTTCGTAAAGCTCCCTATGATTGTCATACATAAACTGAGTGAAAATGCACTCAATGTCTTCATCCATCCATCTGCCTATGACATAGAAGTCATAAACAAATTCTCTTTTAGCTTCCTCCCATTCATCATTCAGCTGGATTGGGTCCCATTTATCAAGATGGGGATACTTAGTGTCCATCCTGATCAGCAGTTGTGGCTTGAGCTTAGTGTAAGAAGCCTTCTTTCTCCTTGGCTTCTGAAAGTTCTCTCTTCTTAGGTCTCTAGCTCTGTTTGCTTACATGAGAGCTTCCATCTTCTCTTGTGCTCTCATCATTAATAGATTTTGCTGAGTCTCAGGATCCTTTCCAAATCCTTCTTCAAATAATTTTGAAGGATCACCAGCTAAGACTGGGATCTTCTTTTTTTCAGGGCTCTTGGCCACTTCTTTTTCAGCAATCTTGCTCTTCTTTTATGTAGGTTCCTCATCAATTCTGAACTCAGCAGGCAAGTTCAGGCTGTTAGGAAAATCAGTGAAGGTCTCTTCTCTTGCTCTTCTTTGATTTCTGCACCTTCCCCCTGACTTGGACATCTTCTTCAGTTTGCTTGTCCAAGCCTGCTGACTCTCCACCTGGCCTTTGCTGCCATCTAGCACCTTCTTCTTGAACTGAGGCCATAGAGTTTTTCACAGCAATATCTAGTTGCTCTTCTTCATCAAGATCCTCTATGTCCGATCTTCAAGGCACTTGCTCTTTTCCTTTACTGCCTTCACCAATCTTCAAGGCACATTTGACTCTACCTCTTTCCCATTCCCCCTTTTTGGTAGCATAAAAACATTGGGGCTTAAGGTCACTTATAGTAGTAGCCAATAGTGATTGGGCCTGATTCAGGGACTTGATCTCCTCAAGAAGGTAAACATTCTCAATATGAATGTTTTGCATCCTGTCACTGCTCATGCTTAGAAAAACAAGTACAAGCTTCATTTTCTGCTCAACAACCTCCTCCATTGCGGCCTTAAGTGATGCATCAAGGTTGGCCTTGAGAAGTTCAGTGAGGTTGGCCACTGCAGTTTCAGAGATCTTGGCAAGCACTTCTTCAGAGAACTTGGCTGATGCTTCTTTGACCATAGCCATTCTTAATTCTTCAGGCCTTTTCTTCTGAAGAGCATATTTCTTTCCAATGGCCTGCTTCACAACCAACTTGAGAGCTTTGAAATTTTTGTTGTGGTTGTCAAGAAGCAACTTCTGATCTTTCTGTACAGATTTGGTGAATTTGTCCATGCTATCCTTAGCCTTCTGAACTTCAATAGAGATAGTTTGTAGCCTAGACTCAACTCCACTAATCCTAGCTTCAATTGTGGGAAGCACCACATCCTCTGAACCTGTTAACCTCATCTCCACTGAGGCTAGTGTTCTTCCTTGCTCATCCAGAGCCTCTGAGGTGTGTGCATGAGCAAATTCCACTTGTTGGGCTAAGGTGTCCAACTTTTATGAATGCTCTTCTAATGCAGCATTGGATAAACTTGCATCAACTTAGACTGGAACATCTGTAAACTCATCTGCAGCAAATATTTGGTCAAGTGTAATACCTGCAGTGTCTGCAAAGAAAAACTTATCAGAAAAATCACCCTCTTCATCCTCAATTTCTTTTTCATAAAGCCCTGACTCATCAGCAACTTTCTTCTCATTTTCAACTAAATTTTTTTCTCCTTGTTCACAGATAATCTCACAATCATGAAGGGTAGGCCTCCTCTCATCAAAGGATTCTTGAAGTTCAGATTTGACTTCAAGAATAACCTGTCCTTCCTCACTAATTCCATCCTCTCCCTCTTGTGGTGGCCCACTCACAATCTTAGTGATTACTACCTCACAATCATCCTCTACTCCCTCTAGTTTTTCAGGACTAATCTTCTTTTCAACTCCATCAGATCCTAAACCTGACTTCTCTACATCCTCAACAGGATCCATAGAGAGCAATTGTTGGGAGATCACAGTGCCTGGGCATACCAAAGCCACTGAGTCATCCTGAATGGTTAAAAGTTGGTCAGTGTCCAACTCTTCTTACACTGATGAGGTTTTAACCAAACTAGCTTCTCTTTTGGAAGTCTCAACATCATTCAGTTGTGCCTCAGGCTCAGTTGAACCATCATGGGCTGATGCATCTTTGACTGTGTTACCATCAATGGTCAACACCTCTAAAGTTTCAGAGTCCTTTGCATCACCATAATTCAAGTAATGTACCTGACTCCTCTGAGGACCAGGAGGGTTGGGGTTTGTGGGATCATCATCATCATCATTAGAACTGCTATCACGGTGTTTTATGCCCTTGGTAATTCTATCTTTTTCCTCAGCAATCTTGTCCTCCACCAATTTGGTAAAAACAGCTTCTTCTATCAGGAATCTTGTCATTTGCACACCAACAAAATGTAGAAGTCTGCTTTCTTCAATCTGCCACCAACTTGCACCTTTGTCTTGGATAATTTGAGCAATTTCTATGATAGTCTTGTCTTTGACCTCTACTAAGGCTCTAAAATCATGGAAAGTCCTTTGCAACCTTGGGAATTCAGCAAGATTGGGATACAAGTTGTCCACAGTTGCTCTAGCAACTCCTCTGAGCATACCTTCAAAGGTATACTCCTCCTCATCACCATCAGATTGGGGACTTTGGGTTATAGGAGAGTTGGCAATCTGTTCAGGATGGTTGGCTTCTTGGTTAGGTTCAGGGACATTGGGCTCAACAAGGGTTGATTCAGGTGCTTTTGAGAGCAATGTTATTGAAGGGAGTTTACTTAAGGGTGTGGGTTCTAACATTGCAGCCTCAAGAAATCTTGAGTATGAGAGAAAATCCATATCAAGGGGTGATTGCAACCTTGATTCATCAACTGCAATATCAGCCAAGATGTCAATAGGACCTCTTTGAGTTGTTCCCTCTGGTGAATATCTCTTGGTAAGATCTAAGAGGGTGATTGGTTGGTTTTCAGGGGTTTTGTGGGTATCAGTAGAGTTGGGCTCTGAGTGCTGAGTTTTAGGGAGTTTGGATTCAGGAGTTCCAGCTTCAGGGGAGTTGGTCTTAGACTTAGACTTTGACCCTGATCTACTCTCAGCTCTACTTTCCTTGAGTGTTTTCCTCAAGGTCTCCTCCTCTTTCAGATTCTGCATCTTTTCAGAAGGCTTGACCCTTCTCTTGGATGGCCTAGAACTGCCACTCTCCTCCTCTACTGGGACAACATCCCTAAAAGTTCCCCATGGCTTCTTACTCTTCTTTACTGCCATGGGGAACTTTTCCCTTAGTTCCTCAGAATCTGATGGCAGTTGGACTCCCTCTTCAACAACTTTCTCCAACTCTGCTGAAGTATCAATATCCTTTTCTGAGAGGATTTGAGTCATCTTTCTTGTCTTCACCACTCTAGCCTTTCTCCTAGGCTTCAATTTGGGCTTCTGTTCCACCTCCTCAGCAGGTTTGGCCACCTGCATCTTTCTCTTTTCTGTCTTCTTGGACAACTTTCTAAACAAGATCTTTTGAGCTGGAAGAGGCTTAGCAAATGTTTGCATTTGAGAGTAATGAGAGAATCTTTCAATCAAAAGACTTGCCCTTGTGCAATATCTCAGTTTTCCCTCCATACAACCTTCATGTGAGCTTTCACCTTGAATTTTGCCTTCTCCTTCATCATCTCTCCCATGATGAAGTCTCTTCAGTTGAATATGATGCCCTTATCACTAGTATCTATCACAACAGCCATGATCCTGATCCTAGGCTGGCTTACTTACTCTAAACCTCCAGTATTGCTCAAAATACTCTTGGTTATCACCTCACAAAGTGTCTGAAACTCAGGTTAAATGTATTCTTGTGCTGAGTTGAGGAGATAGGACCTGGAGTTGAAAGCCATTCTTGAGCAATTTCTGTCTCTTGCACAACACCATAGGATTCTGGATTCCTTCCTTCTGAAGGCAATCCAAAGGCATCTTCCAAATCCTCCTCTGAGAATTTTACTGTGTGTGAGCTCTCCTCTTCTTGACCTTCTTCAACATAGGTCAATCTTATTTGTACTGCTCCTCCAGTATCCTTACCCTTCCACTTTAGAAAGGCAAAAAACTCAGCCATGTATTGCTCAAGGCATGAGCTTGGCTTGGTTTCCATGAACTTTTGAAGTTTAGCTCTCCTCAGCCATCTGAGATTGGGAGTGACTTCATGCATTTCACTCTCAAAAGAAATAATTGGTTCGAATGTGAGGTTATTCTCGTGGCTTAGATATGAGAAGTCAATATCTAACTTCTCATCTGAGAAGTTAACAAGCTTGTTTTGTCTAGTCTTAGGAGCCATTGAAGGATTGTAAGAAAAGCTTGAAGGTTTGAGAGAATTTGGTAAGGGTTTGAGAATTGATTAAGCTGTAGAAGTGAAGTGAAAATGAAACTAGGGCTTCTTAAGACTTGTGTATATTCCAAAAGGAATGTATGTCAATGAGTTGGTAAGTCTTAAGACAATTCAACGGTTACCAATTGAGCAAAAGAACATTGGATGGCCAGGATTAATTCAGGGGGGTTGGAAATTTAATGATCCAACGGTTCAGATTTGAATTAAAACCAATAAAACAGTTTTATCAAAACGTGGGATAAGAAGTTAATGTTTTTTATGGCTGTGGGAGTTATCAAGGTAGATTGTGGGCTAAAATGTTTAATGCAAACAAGAATTAAATCTTTGCATTAAATGCTTCGAAAGTGACCTTTTGGGAAGGGGACAAATTAGATATTGTAAAGGTGATAGCTTGAAAATGAATGGGACAGCCATCGAAATAGGCAATGATTACCCAAAATAGGTGCTTATCATCCCTATATTTGTTTTGATAGCTATTTCAGCTTATCTGGCCCCACATGGACAACTGTCCTGACCCAAACCACCTGATGTGGGCCCAGATCAATAAATTGGTCTGCCCAACTTCTCTGAACATCTTTGGGTCATCTCTTCTGAGATTCAGTAGACTTTATTGTTGACTGTATGAACTTTGCCCAAATCTGCTGAAGAACAATTCTTGTTCCCCCTTGATTGTTGAACTCCATTGGGCTTACTTGTCCATCTTTCCTGGATCAAGAAGTCCCAACTCTGCTGAAAGTTCCATGAACCTTGCTTTAGTTAGAGGTTTGGTTAGAATATCAGCTTTTTGGTGATCTGCGTGGATTTTCACCATTTTGATGTCCTTCTTCTCCACATGGCCTCTTATGAAGTGATGTTTGATGTCCACATGCATGCATCTTGTATGTAACACTGGATTTTGTGATATTGCTATGACACTGTTGTTGTCACAAAATATTGGCACTCCAGGAGAGTTGACATTATAGTCCTTGAGTTGTTGTCTCAACCAAAGGATTTGAGCACAACATCTTCCAGCTGCAACATATTCAGCTTCAGTGGTTGAAGTTGCCACAGTGTTTTGCTTCTTTGAGAACCAAGAGATGAGCTTGCTTCCCAACAATTGACATGTTCCAGAAGTGGACTTCCTATCAATTCGGCATCCTTCATAGTCTGCATCTAAGTAGTCAGTTAGCTCTATGTTGTCATCTGCTGGATACCAAAGACCTACATTTTCAGTGCCTTTGAGGTATCTCAAAATTCTCTTTGCAGCCTCTAGATGACTTTTCTTAGGATTAGCTTGAAACCTTGCACATACACCTACTACAAAGGTGATGTCAGGTCCGTTGGCTGTGAGATAGAGGAGTGATCCAATGATGCCTCTATACTCAGTAGAGTTGGTTGAAACTCCACTCTCATCTGGATCCATTTTCCAGTTAGTGTTCATTGGGATCCTCACTGGCTTGTTGGTTGAGCATCCAAAATTTTTGATCATCTCTCTTGTATACTTGTCTTGGTTGATGAAGATTCCTTCCTTTGATTGCTTGACTTGAAGTCCCAAGAAGAAATTCATCAGCCCCATCATTGACATCTCAAACTTGCTTTGCATGAGCTTTGAGAATTTCTCACAAAGCTTCTCATTTGGTGATCCAAATATGATGTCATCCACATATATTTGGACAAGTAGGATGTCTTCTCCTTCAAAAATTCTGAACAAGGTTCTATCCACTGTCCCTTTGACAAAACCATGATCCAACAGAAATTGTGACAAGGTGTCATACCAAGCTCTTGGAGCTTGCTTAAGTCCATAAAGGGCTTTATTGAGTCTGTACACCTTATATCCATCTTCAAACCCTGGGGGTTGCTCCACATAGACTTCTTCTTTGAGTACTCCATTCAGAAAAGCACTCTTGAATCCATTTGGTAGACTTTGAACCTTTTGTGGGCAGCATATGCTAGGAATAGCCTTATTGCTTCAAGTCTTGCCACAGGTGCAAATGTTCATCATAGTCTATGTCTTCTGATTGACAATAACCCTTGGCCACCAATCTGGCCTTGTTTCTGACTATCACATCATTCTCATTTTTTTTTGTTCTTGAACACCCACTTGGTTCCAATAACATATTGATGTGATAGCATGTCAACCAGTTCCCAAACATCATTTCTTGTAAACTGGTTCAGTTCCTCTTGCATGGCTGTGATCCAGTTTGCATCTTGAAGTGCTTCATCAATGTCTTGAGGTTCCTGTTCTGATAAGAAGCAACAAAACAAAGCAATTTCACCATGAAACCTTCTAGTTTTAACTCCACTACTTGGATTTCCAAGTATCAGGTTAGTTGGATGGTCAGATAACCAATCCCTCCTTTTCCTGATCCCTTCAGTAGAGTTGTCCTCTACTAAGGTTGAGTCACTAAGATCATAAAATTCAGGGAAGTTTAATGCAGGATCTAATTCAACACATCCGAGAATTGGGAAGCGGAAGCAGCCTGGCTTTTGAATTGCGATAGAGGCAAGACGCCCATAAAATACTTGGGTATTCCAGTCGGGCTTCCAGCTAGAGATTTCAGAGTGTGGGATACGGTCATCTCAAAATTCAGAAAGAGACTGAGTTAGTGGAAACGCAGAAGCCTGTCTATGGCGGGTCGAGTAACTCTTATCAACGCAGTCCTTAATGCTACCCCTACCTTCGTCCTATCCTTCTACCAAGCCCCGAAAAAAATCATCCAAACCTTATTAATATCCAAAGAAGATTCTTGTGGGGTTCTTGCGACGAGAGGAGAAAAATTTGCTAGGTTAAGTGGGAGAGGATCTGTGAGAGCAAAACAGTGGGTGGGCTGGGGATAAAAAACTTAGACATTTTCAACCTAACATTATTAGGCAAGTGGCATTGGAGATTTGTTAGTGATAGGGAGCACCTGTGGCATAAAGTTCTAGTTTCAAAATATGGCGAAAATGTGTTCAATAGGAGGGGGGAAACCTGGGTATTAGTGTGAGAGGGAGGAGAAAATTATTGGGGTCGCTAAGAGATGTTAAAATCGAGGGAGAAAGGAAGGAAGGGTGGATAGAGGACAATCTAGTTAAAGTTATGGGGAACAAGACGAGTATTAACTTTTGGGGAGATGTTTGGTGTGGAGAGGAAGCCTTATGCTCTATGTTACCTAGGTTGTTTCTGATTTTCAGTGATAAAGGAAATAATGTTAGAGAGCTGGGACATTGGGGGGAGGGTGGAGAGTGGGAGTGGACTTTAACTTGGAGGAGGGAGAGTTTTTTAGAGAGAACAGGAGAGTCTTAACAAACTTTTGGGTGTTTTGGACAGGTACAAGCCAATTGAAGGAAAGGAGGACAAATGAAAATGGAAGATATGCGACGACGGAGTATACACAGTCGCATCAGCGTATAGAAAGCTTACGGAAGAAGACGAAACCAGCAATGAAGACGCAACAATCTGGAAGGAATTGTGGAAATCGGCAGCTCCGGGCAAAGCAAAAATCTTAGCTTGGAAAGTGTTCAACGGGAGGACAGCAACAAAAATCAATTTAGCGAGAAGAGGCATTATTTTCGGAAACACTCTTTGCAATTTCTACTACAACCACGACACTACAAGAAAAAAGGATAGTCACACATCTTTTGTCACACTATAAAATAATGTGGTAAAATGTATTATGTAGTCACATTAAGTTTTTTAGTGTGTTAATATGTATGTTATAAATACAATAAATATTAGTTGTGTGAATATATATTCAATTACCACACAATAATGGTACAAATTGTCTATCGTCACATCTCTTTTATCACACTAAAAATAGATGTGTTTATAAGTACATTTTAAATACATTATATTTTAAGGGTGTTAATAAGTATGTAATTTACCACACTAAAAAAATTAAGGTGCGTTAATATTAACTCTAATACCACACTATTGTATTAAGAATTATAAAACTCAAATTATATTAATTTTTTATTTTCATTTTATATATGACTGATAAAATATATATTAAAAAAATATAAGAACATATTTTATTAATGAAATTTATTTTTTACTTGGACACAATTTTGATAGAATAAATAATTAATTGTTGGAGCACTATTTTTTTTTAATGATTCGCACATTTTGTTTTTATTTTTACGTAAAATCCCAATCAGCCATTTTTTTAATCTAACATTCTTTATTTTTTTCACGTTTCGTCATTTTTAATTTAATCTAACATTTTAATTTTCAACTAAATATAATTTAAAATAGTATATATATATTCTTGTGCTTTTTTTTTTCTACTAAATGAGTTGCAGTAGAATGGTATAGTCATTAATATGAACATGAGAGTTTGTGAGAGGTGCGGGGTTCGAGTCGGGCACAACGATGCAAAATTAAACTTCTCCACGTTCAGGAATTATAAACCAAGAAGAGTGTCGGCCAAGTTCTGGAATACCATTTGGGGTATTTGGGCTTGGAAAAATGCACTGCTCTTAAAAAATGAACAACTGAATTTGGAGGAGTGCTTCGAACTTAGCAGAGTAAGAATTTGGAGGTGGATTCAAATCAGAGGGAGGAGAAAGAATCATTACAGTCTAGACGACTGGATAAACAATCTGACATTGTGTATCGAGGAGGATTAAGTTCTTGTATTTCAGGTTTTTTTAATTTCATGTTCGTCGGGTCTTTTGACCCTGTGTACGGGTTGAGTACCCCTTGTACTCAATTTCTTACTTAATAAATTTGGCTTTTTCCAAAAAAAAAATCTTGTTAGTAAAGTAGACAAAATATTCAAAAGTGAACTATTTAAATAAAATACGCATATTTTTTGTGAACCTGAAAAAAAGAAATGAGCACACTTTTGGTGGACGGAGGAAGTACTATTGAGGGACGACACATGTTAAAAAATCAGTAGGGTGAAACACTAGTGGAACTGAACTGAAAATGACTGATATTAATATCAATTGAAATTGATAAAATCGAGGTTGCATTAAACGAAAAAAAAAAACTAGATTTGAAATTGAACAATTTTCAAACTTATTGTTTAAAAATAAAATTAATTGAACAATTAAAATTTCAATTTTTTAATTTATATTGTAAGAACTAATGTTTGATACTACCGATCATAATAGTGTTGACATAAAATGTGGTGTTTTAAAATGAATAAGTACCTTATACTTCATTGCACAAGATCGTTGAAAAATTTACTATATAAACAATGTCAAAAACTTATATACAATATTTTACAACAGCACTATCATAAAATTTAACTCATTCCTTCATCCCAATTCGGTATCCGGTAAAGCAACGCAACCCCTTCTTCTCTTCTGCCTGAAATATGCAGCGCATCCCCCATTAAAAAAAAAAAACTTCAGAAAATCTATTCGATTTCAATTCATGTTTAGATTTCCGATCTACTATCATTCATTCAGATTTCTGATCTGCAATCGATTCATCCAGATTTCTGATCTGCAATCAATTCATTCAGATTTCTGATCTGCTATCAATTCATTCATATTTCCGATCTGCTAATCACGAAACAAGACGGAGAAATCATTATTTTATTTTTTGAATGAATTGATTAGAAAAAATCTACAACAATACCACAAACAGATTTATTCCAATTAATTGTTGATAATTATATTTTTTTTAATTGTAGGGATTGATAAATTATTCAACATGGTTGTGTTTTTCGTATTTTCAGTTATTGTTCTTCATCTTTTTAATGTGGGTATCTCATTCCCTCTCAATAATGATGTTTTATTTATACAGTATGTTGGGAATAAAATGAGATATGTTTTGATTCAATACCAAAACCCCCTGAGACATGCCTAAGTCAAAGATGATTATGTTCTAACAATGTTAGAACATATAGAATAAGGCTAGATGAGGAGCTAATATGTTAGGCAGCTCTTAGATAGTTAGATGCACAATTTGAGGGGGAACACATGCCTTAAAGCCTATCAAGAACAAGTCCCCTCAAGGCTCAAATTCTGGAATTATGATCAAGTCCACTGAAGGACAAGTATGCTGATCAGATGAGTTGTCTAGAGGAGTTGTCTCACCAAAGTTAATCAAGATCAAGTGCTCTGAAAGGTTGAGGTCAACCATGCTGAAGAGACAACTACACCCTAGATCCTTAATGAATCATGCTAAGATCACCTTCAAGAGAAGCAAAGGATAAGAGCCAAGTCATCTGAAGAAGAGCTAGCCAACCTTGTTGATAAGCAAGACTGCTGATAGTGATAAGAAGAGTTGTCCAGTTGATAAGGAATGTTGTCCTATCATTGGAACAACCTTCAGAAGCCATGTCCATGTCCTAACAAGAGAATCTGAAAGTCAGACATTGGGAAGAGAGCTGCAGAATGAATACAAAGCTTATACAGCCGTTTATTTCCCAAATGAGGACATGTCACTATCAAGAATCTGTCTTCAAAGTTGAAGAACTAAAAGAAGACATTTATGGACTTTTGAGGCTGCCTCTCCAACGGGAAAATCCTTCAATTGTCTATAAATACAGAAGTGTGAAGACCTCTTAAAGCACCCTCAACATTTTGACAAGAACATCCAACTATCTTACAAGCAAGAGTGCTTTCTAGCTTTAAAAGATTATCTTAGTCTTCAAACACTTCATCTAAGTTGAACTTCATTGTATATCCATACACAAGCTTAGAGAGATATCCTATCCTTATACACTGATCTTCGTTGTAAAGGATATCTCATTAGTTGGAACCTTACATCAATCCTTACCCCTTTCAAGAGTGAAAGTGAGAAGGTTGTTGTAGTAGTAGTAGAAGATGTAGGAGCTGACTGTTGAGAGAAGAACAGTTCAGTTCTGAGTTGAGAAGAGGGTACTAGGACTCTATACATCCTAGGGATCAATTCACCAAGGAGTGGTGTTATTGATCAAGTGCACCTTGGCACTATAAAACAAGTTAATTCCAAGAGTGAAGGAATTATCCTGTTCAATCAGGGAAAGTGGATGTAGGAGCTTGAGTCTCTGAACCACTATAAATTCTTGTGTTGATTTACTTTCAAGTACTTTCATACATTCAACACTGCACACAAAACTGATCTTTCAAAGGATAAACATTCAAAGACTGTGCACAAACTGATTTGGACAAGTTCCCTGAAAACTGAACTGTATTGAATTGACAAAGTGATTTCAGAACTTTAAAGGAGTCTAAACTAAAAGGGCCAACCACTATTCCGCACATATAACTCCCCTAGATAGTTATTCAACTAAGTACTCAATAGTACTTAGTAATCTGATTATCTTAGAAGAGTTAATCATCTTCAGCAGAGTTGTCCAAGACAACCTTGCTGAGCTCTGGTTTGATCTAAAGTTGAAAAGAATTGCATACAAGTGTATCCCCCCCCCCCCATACACTTGTTATATACTCCTTTCAGGACCAACAAGTGGTATCAGAGCAGGGGTTCAAAGACCACTGCTTCTGAAAAGCCATCTTGGTTTTTCAAAATCACATATTTGGTGTGGTCACTGAACTGATCTATCTGAAATCCTATCAATTGTTTACTAACTGTGTGTTCTTGAGATATGGCCAACAACAATGCTGTTGTTCCACCTCCTGCTGTCCAAGGATTGGACAACATGGCCACAAATCCAGTCAATCACATCTCTCATCACAAATTACCCATGTTCTCAATAGACAATTATGATTTCTGGAAAATCAGAATGAGGGCTCATCTTGCATCTTTGCACACTGATATGTTGAGAGTGATCACAAGAGGTCCTTTTGTGTTCACTCAAGTAAATCCCAGAGTCACTGAAGCTCAAAGAGCAGATATAAGGGAACTGATTCCCAAAGATGAGGATGACTTCACTGCTGATGAGAAGAGGAAAGATAATTTGAATTATCTTGCAATGAATACCCTCTGTCAAACAATTCCAGATGCAATCATGGGAAGGGTCTACCACTGCACAACTGCCAAGGAGATATGGGATACTCTTGCAGAAATGTGTGAGGGCACTGACAAGATCAAGGAGAACAAGCTCCAAGTGGTAGTGCAAAAGTTTGAACAATTTACAATGGAGTCTGAGGAATCCATTGACAAATTTGCTGGTAGATTCACTGATGTGATGAATGAGATCAACTCATTAGGCAAGGTGTACTCCAAAAGAGAAGTTGGATTGAAGATCTTGAGAAGTCTCACTCAAAAGTGGGATGTCTATGCTGTAATGATGCAAAATACCAAAGATCTCTCCACCATGCCCATGCAACAAATCTTCTCTGAACTCAAAGCTTATGAGTTCGACCTCAATAGAAGAAAGCCTGTTGAGGAGCCTTCAAATCCTACAAAGGGAGTGGCATTCAAAGCCAAAACTGCTGAACCAGAAATGCAGTCCACTCCAAGATCATCAAAGTCAGTCTCCAAGACTGAAATGAAGGAGGAACTAGCCTTGATGGCTAGAAGGTTTGACAAGCTAAATTCAAGGTTTGGTAGATACAATAAATTCTACCAAGACAACAAATTCAGGAGAAGGTACAACTCTCCTGAAGCTCAGGCTGAGGTCAAAAAGCCTGAAGAGAAAAGATCAGAGGACAAGTACTCTGATAGGAGAAGGTCCAGTAGAGCTGAACCTTCATCATCAAAAAGAAGAGAAGAACCAAAGAAAGATGATGATGAAGACTTGTGCTATAATTGCAAGAAGAAAGGGCACTTCCAGTATGACTGCCGTGAATTGAGCTCTAAGGAGAGAAGAGAAAGGCAAGCTAAAAGAGACAGAAAGTTCACCAATAGAAAGGCCATGATGGCTGGTGAAGAATCTGATAGTGCTGAAAGCTTCAACTCTTCTGATGGACTGTTCTCCAACAGTGATGATGATGATGATGTCTGCAACATGGCTCTTGAGGATGATAAGGTATCCTCTACTTCTAGTTCACCATCATTCATCTCACAAAACACTAGTGAGGTCAACCTGAAGCTTTCCTTTGGAAAGTTGATGAAAGATTTCACTATGTTACAAGAATTTCATGATAACTGTGTGAGAGAAAATGAAAGATTGGCAATTGAGCTTGCTAAAAACTCTGAGGCAGTTGTTGATGTCAAGTCTACTGATTTGTATCAACAAGTCTTGAGAGAGCTTGAGAAAGCTAATCTCAGGATAGTTGACCAACAAAAGGAGATTGATAATCAACTCCTCTCTCAGAAGAGAAAAGATTTTGAACTAAAAATTCTAAATGCCAAATTTGAAAACCTCTCACATGAATATGACATTCTTAAAACAAGTGAAGAGAGCCTGAAACTAAAGATGTCTGCTCTGAAGAAATCCTCTAGAGCAATAGAGGAAATTCAGAGTTATCAAAGACTTATGGCTCAAAGAAGTGGATTAGGTTTTGATCCATTTGAATCTTCACCTTGTCTTAGTGTTGCTTCTACAAGTAACACTAAGAGAATCTTTGTTAAGTCAGTGGCACCAACTGAAAATGAAAACAAACAGCCACTGAACAAAGGAAAGGACAAAATGGATGACTTGCCTACTCAAGTGCTTTAGGAGACTAGGCCTAAACCTAAGGAAATGGCCAAAGCTCCTGAACACAAGAGGAATGTTGGTCAGCAGAGTAGACCCAATGGAAGGGCAACTCTCCTGAACAATGTTCAGAGGAGTTATCCAAGGTATAATCAGGCTAGGCCAACTCTACTGAGAAAGCCTCAGCTGACTAGACCTAAGGACAACTATCCTCAAAGGCAAAATAAAATGAGACAACCAAAACCCTATATGCCTAAGGGTAATGGTCATAAGAAAGCCTTTCCTCAAAGATTCCCTCAAGTAGCACAAAGAACTCATAAGTTCAGGAGATTTGACAACTCTCCTGAAACTTACAGAGTTAACACTTTCACACATACATTCCCAAAGGCATTTAAGGGAAAGACAGTGTATGTTGATGCTAGAGGAAAACAACTTAACCACCTTGAATCAATCAGGGTTATTAGGCAAGTTTGGGTTCCTAAAGGTACAGCTAACCTCTCAGGACCCAAAACACAAAGGGTACCTAAACCTATCTAATTGCAGGTACCAATGGGCCACAAGAAGAGGAGCATGAGTAAAAAGTCAGCATGGTACCTTGACAGTGGATGTTCAAGGCACATGACTGGAAACAAGGAACTCCTCACTGATTTTATTGAAAAAGAAGGCCCAAATGTCACATTTGGAGACAGCTCACAAGCTACAACAAAAGGTTATGGTACTTTGATGATTGGTAACATCAAAGTATCCAATGTGTCTTATGTGGCTGGTCTCAAATATAATCTCCTAAGTATCAGTCAATTCTGTGATAAAGATTTCAATGTTGAGTTTTCTAGTGGAAAATGTTTAATCAAAGATAAGACTCAACAAATCCTATTGACTGGAACTAGGAAAGGAAATGTGTATTTTGCATACTGGGACAAGTCTACTGATGCTGCATGTTTCATTGCTAAGAGTTCTAGTGAACAAAGTTGGTTATGGCATAAGAGATTAAACCACTTGAACTTCAAAACAATGAACAAGATTGCTAGAAATGCATTAGTTAAAGGACTACCTAATGAGGTTTTCATTAAGGAGCATGTTTGCAAACCATGCCAAGAGGGAAAACAGATTAAAGCCTCATTCAAAGGAAAACCAATCATCTCTACTGAAAGGGTACTTGAACTTCTACATATGGACTTATTTGGACCAATTACCCCTGCAAGCATAAATTGTAGAAAATACACATTGGTTGTAGTAGATGACTTCTCTAGGTTCACATGGGTAGTATTCCTCCTTAATAAGAAGGAAACTCAAGTCAAGCTGCCTGAACTTTTGAAGAGACTGTCAAATGAGAAAAGCCTTAGCATTATCAAGATAAGATCTGATAAAGGCACTGAGTTCATAAATTCATACATCAATGAGTATTGCACATCTAATGGGATAGCTCATGAAACCTCAGCAGCTAGAACTCCTCAACAAAATGGAGTTGCAGAAAGAAGAAATAGAACTTTAAAAGAAGCTGCTAGAACCTTAATTGCTGATTCAAATTTACCAAAGAGGTTTTGGGCTGAAGCTATAAACACTGCATGCCATACTCAAAATAGATGTTTGATTACTAAGGGGCAAGGCAAAACCCCCTATGAACTCTGGAAAGGAAGAATGCCTAAAGTGTCATAGTTTCATATCTTTGGTTGTAAGTGTTTCATACACAATAATGGGAAAGAACAGTTGAAAGCCTTTGATAGCGAAGCTGATGAGGGGATATTCCTTGGATATTCTCAAATCAGTAGAGCTTTCAGAGTCTACAACAAGAAAACCCTTATTGTGGAGGAAACACCTCATGTTGTGTTTGATGAATCTATTCATGAGTTCAGGAATGAAAACTTGGAATCAGAAGAAATCACACAAAGGACAACCAGATTAAGCCTAAAGGACAAAGACACTGAATTCATAGAAGTTGTCCAAGCCAACTTGCCTGAAAAACTCCCATTGGACAACAATCCTGAAGGCAACCTTCCTGAGGCAAATCCCACTGAAGGAAATGGTGAACTGAATGATCTAATCCCAGTTCACATCCAGGTAACAACTACCAATGAAGAAGCAGTCCCTGCTGAGGTAGTTAATGGGTCAAATAATCAAGGGGGAACTCAAAATGTTGAAAATACCAATGTCCCTGACATTGAGGACAACACCCCTGATTATGATCCTGAATTAGATTCTGCATTCAATTATCCTGAATTTTATGATCAAAATGACTCAACTTCGGTAGAGGACAACTCTACTGAAGAGATCAGAAAAAGAAGGACTTGGTTGTCTGACCATCCTACTAATCTAATACTTGGTGACCCAAGTATAGGAGTCAAAACAAGGAGATTTCATGGTGAAAGTGCTCTTTTCTGTTGCTTCTTGTCAGAACAAGAACCAAGTGATATTGAAGAAGCACTTCAAGATGCCAATTGGATCACAGCCATGCAGGAAGAACTGAACCAATTCACCAGAAATGAAGTTTGGGAGCTGGTGGATAGACCTTCACATCAAGATGTTATTGGAACAAAATGGGTGTTCAAGAACAAGAAGAATGAGAATGATGTGATTGTCAGAAACAAAGCAAGACTAGTGGCAAAAGGGTACTGTCAGCATGAAGGCATTGACTATGATGAGACATTTGCACCTGTGGCAAGACTAGAAGCAATAAGGCTCTTTCTAGCCTATGCAGCCCACAAGAGGTTCAAAGTGTACCAAATGGATGTCAAGAGTGCATTTCTGAATGGAGTCTTGAAAGAAGAAGTCTATGTGGAGCAACCCCCTGGTTTTGAGGTTGGAAACCAAGTTTACAGACTAAAGAAGGCTCTATATGGACTCAAGCAAGCCCCTAGGGCTTGGTATGACACATTGTCACAATTTCTCTTGGATCATGGATTCACCAAGGGAACTGTGGACAGAACTCTCTTCAGAAACTCTAAAGGAGAGGACATCTTGCTTGTCCAAATTTATGTGGATGACATAATATTTGGATCCCCCAATGAAAAGCTGTGTGAGAAGTTCTCCAAGCTTATGCAAAGCAAGTTTGAAATGTCCATGATGGGGTTGATGAACTTCTTTTTGGGTCTACAAGTTAAGCAATCAAAAGAAGGGATCTTCATCAACCAAGCTAAGTACACCAGAGAAATGATCAAAAAGTTTGGGTGTGCTACTAGCAAGCCAGTAAGGATCCCAATGAACCCTAATTGGAAGATGGATCCTGATGAGAGTGGTGTTTCAACCAACTCCACTGAGTACAGAGGAATCATTGGATCACTTCTCTATCTCACTGCCAACAGACCTGACATCACCTTTGCAGTAGGTGTTTGTGCAAGGTTTCAAGCAAATCCTAAGAAAAGCCATCTTGAGGCTGCAAAAGAGGATTTTAAGGTATCTCAAAGGCACTGAGAATCTAGGCCTTTGGTACCCTGCTGATGACAACATTGAGCTAACGGGCTACTCAGATGCTGATTATGGAGGTTGCAGAATTGATAGAAAGTCCACTTCAGGGACTTGTCAATTCTTAGGCAATAAGCTCATATCTTGGTTTTCCAAGAAGCAGAATACAGTGGCTACTTCCACCACTGAAGCTGAATATGTTGCAGCTGGAAGTTGTTGTGCTCAGATCCTTTGGTTGAGACAACAACTAAGAGACTACAAAGTCAACTCTACTGAAGTGCAAATATTTTGTGATAACAACAGTGCAATTGCAATATCACAAAATCCTGTATTGCACACAAGATGTAAACATGTGGACATCAACCATCACTTCATTAGAGACCATGTGGAGAAGAAGGATATAAAGTTGGTCAAGATCCACACAGATCATCAAAAAGCTGATATTCTAACAAAGCCACTTGCAGAGGCAAGGTTTTTGGAGCTATCAGCAGAGTTGGGACTACTTGATCCAGGGAAGTTGGACAAGTAAAACCCATTGAAGTTAATGGGAGAAAAGTAACTGAATTGATCTTCAGCAGACTTGGTCAAGTCCACTGAAGTTCAGAAGAGATGATCACAACTATTCAGGACACTTGTCCATTGAATCTCAGGACACTTGTCCACATCTCTTCAGGACACTTGTCCTAGTAGGGTCAGATAAGTTGTCTTGGCTATCAAACTATTTTCTTGGTTTGATAAGCACCTATTTTGGGTAATCATTGTCTACTTTGATACCTGTCCCATTTACAGATATCATCTCTGTGGGATTTAATTTGTCCCCCACCCAAAAGGTCACTTTCCATGCATTAAATGCCAAGATTTAACTCTTGTTTGCATTACACTTTTCAAGCCATGATCTATCTCGAAAAACTCCCCAACCATTAACTAATATTAAATAACTTCCACGTTTTGAATAAAACCAATAACTCACTGTTACATTGGTTTTTAACCATTGGATCAAAACTGGCCAACTCCCCTGAAATCAATCCTAGCCGTCCAAGTGTGTTTTTCCATTTTTGACAACAGTTGAAAACTCACAAAACTCACCAACTCATTGACAAACATTCTTTTTAGAATATTCTCAAACCTTAAGATCCCCCACAAACACTCCTCCCCAAGAATTCGAAACCCTAGCTCTTATCTTCTTCAAACTCTCTCAAAACTTTCTCAATTTCATTTCTGTAAACCTTCAATGGCTCCCAAAGTTAGACCAGAAATGATCATTGATTTCTCCAACAAGGCTCTAGACCTTGATTTTGGATACTTGAGCAACAAAAACAACCTTCATTTTGAGCCCATAGTATCATTTGAGAGTGAGGATCCTGAAATTACACCAACCTTGAGATGGTTGAGAAGAGCTGGATTGCAGAAGTTTATGGAGGGTAGACCAAGCTCCTGCTTGGAAAGCGACATGGCTGAGTTCTTTGCCTTTCTCAAATGGAGAGGTAAACCTGAAGATGGTGAAGTTTCCACAAGGCTCTCATATGTGGCAAAAGGAGAAGAGGAAGAGACATTTCATAGAGTGAAATTCTCTTCAGAAGACCTTGAAGGAGCTTTTGGATTGCCTTCAGAGGGAAGGAATCCAGAATTTTATGGTGCTGATCATGAAGAGGAGATAGCACAAGAATGGCTCTTGGTTCCTGGTCCCATCTCTTCAACACAAAACAAGAAGACTCTCAAGCCAAAATTTCTCAACCTTTTTGAGGTAGTTTCAAAGAGTCTACTGAGCAATACTGGAAGCTTGGAGCAAGTCAGCCATCCTAGAATCAGAATTATGGCTGCAGTCATTGATGCTAGTGACAAAGGCATCAAGTTTGATTGGAGGACCTTCATCATGACTGAGATGATGAAGGAAAAGGCCAAGTTTAAGGTGAAATCTCACAATAAGGTTGTATTAGAAGGGAAACTCAAGTTTTGCACCAGGGCAAACTTGTTGATTGAGAGATTTTCCCATTATTCTCAAATGCAAACATTTGCAAAACCCCTCCCAGCCCAGAAGATAATGTTCAGAAGGCTCAGCAAGAAAACTGAGCAAAGAAGCATGCTAATGGCCAAACCTACTGAAGAAAAGGTGGAGGAGAAGCCAAAATTGAAAAAGAGGACAAAGGCCAGAGTGGTAAAGACAAGGAAGATGTCTCAAATCCCCTCAGAAGACACCACTGGAGCATCAACTGAGATTGAAGATGTTGCTGAAGAAGGTGTGCAAGTGCCTTCTGATCATTCAGAAGAGTTGAGGCAGAAGTATAATGAAACTAGACAGAAGTCTAGAGGTGATAAGAGGATCAGGGAAGTTGTCCCTGAGAAGGATGGAGAAGGTAGTGGAAGCAGTAGGGCCAGCAAGAGAAGGGCCAAGCCTACTGATAAGGTGTTGGAGCTTCAGGAGGAAATGTTTCTCCAACTTGCTCTAAGAGAGAGCAGAGCTAAAAGCAGGACCAAATCTAAGTCAAGGACCAACTCATCTGGTTCTGGAACTCCAGAATCCAAGGTCCCTGAAGGTCAACAAATAGAGGCCAACATCCCTGAAATACAGAATCCGGAGCCCAACTCCCCTGAAACCCACATAACCCCAACCAATCAACCTATCACCCCCATTAACCTTACAAAGAGATATTCTCCAGAAGGGAGTGTGCAAAGAAGTGGGATAGATGTGTTAGCAGATTTAGCAGTAGATGAGACAAGGCTGCAATCACCCCTTGACTCATCTATGCTCAATTACTCAAAGTTGCTAGAAGCTGCACTTCAAGAGCCAACCCCTGCTAGTAAAGCCCATTCAGATCCATTGCTCTCTAAAGCAACTGAAGTACCTTCAATTGCAACCAACCCTTCTGAAGCCAATATCCCTGAACTTAACCTTCCTAAAGCCACTTTAGGAGAACCCAGAGCCAACTCCCCTATAACCCAAAGTCCCCATTCAAGTGGAGATGAGGAGGAGTATACTTATGAGAGTATGCTCAGAGGAGGAGCCAAGGCTACTGTGGACAGTTTGTATCCACAACTTGCTGAATTTCCAAGAATTCAGAAGATGTTTCATGATTTGAGGATGCTTGTTGATGTGAAAGACAAGACCATTATGGAGATATCACAAGTCATCCATGATAAGGGTGCAAACTGGTGGCAAGTGGAGGAGAGCAGATTGCTACACTTTGCTGGTGTGTTGAAAACAAGATTCCTTACTGATGAGGAAGTTTTTGCAAAGTTGGTAGATGATAAGATCATTGAGGAGAAGGAGAGGAAAGCTAAGGGCATCAAACACCCTGATAGTAGCTCCAATGATGATGATTCCCCTGATGATCCCTCAAATCCTTCAAAACCCAACCCTCCTGAAACCCCTCAAGCCAACCCCTATGAATCTACTCAACCCAAGTCTTCTGTATCAGCCAGACTTTCAAACCCCCCTAGAACCTATCATAGGAAAGGCTCTGTATCTTCAGAGGTGTTGACCAAGGGTGGTAACACAACCAAAGACACATCTGCCAATGAAGGTTCTTCTGAACCCAAGGCACAGCCTAAAGATGTTGAGGTTCCCATGATAGAGGCTGGTTTGGTTAAGGCCTATTCAGTGTCAGATGAGTTGGACACTGATGAGCCCTTAATCATTCAGGATGACTCAGTGGCTGTTGAAATAAGCACTGTGATCTCCCCACAACTGCCATCTTTGAGCCTTGATGAAGGTGGAGATGTTGCAGGTTTAGGTGATGGAGTTGAAAAGGAGAATTTAGTGGAAAAACCAGAGGGAGTAGTAGATGAGAGAGATGTGGTGATCACTAGGATAGTGAGTGTACCACTAAATGAGGGTGATATAAGTGAGGAAGGGCAGGCTATTCTTGAAGTCAAATCTGAACTTCAAGAATCCCTTGATGAGAGGAGGCCTGTTTCTTTAAGTGAGGAAATTACTAATGAAGGGAGAAAAGAAATAGTTGAAAATGAGAAGAAGACTGTTGATGTATCAGAGTCTTATGAAAAAGAAATTGAGGGAGATAAGTGTGTTTTTACTGACTCATTTGATTTGTCTGACATTGCAGGTATAAGTTTTGAACAATCTTTGCAGATGACCTCTTGACAGATGCTCCCATCCAAGTTGATAGTGGATCAGCACAAGCCTTGCTTGGGATGCAATCAGAGAAGTTGGACTTCCTGGCTCATCAAGTCCAAACAGCTCATGCAGAAACTTCTGGAGCTTTAGATGAGCATGGAAGAACTTTAGCATCTGTTGAGATGAGGCTGACAGGCTCAGAAGATGTGGTGTTACCCACATTAGAAGCAAGAATTGAAGGAGTGGAATCTGGTCTTCAAACCATTTCCACTGAAGTTCACAAAGCCAAAGTCAGTATGGAAAACATCTCCAAGGAGGTCAAGAAGGATCAAAAACTACTTAGAGATAACCACAATGCAAATGTTCAAGCTATCCGATTTACCATTAAGCAAGCTCTTGGCAAGAAGACAGCCTTGCAGAAGAAAAGGGCAGAGGCACAAAGGCTTGCTATGGTGAAAGCAGCTTCAGAGAAATTTTCCCAAGAGGTGATGGCCAACATTGCTGAAGGTGCAGTGGCCAACCTCACTGAGCTCCTGAAGGCCCAATTGGATGCATCTCTGAAAGCAACCTTGGAGGAGGTTGTCCAACAAAAGATGAAGCCTGTTCTAGCTTTCCTTAGCTTGAGCAGTGATAGAATGCAAAATATACATGATGAGAATGTATATTTGTTGGAGGAGATGAAGTCTCTAACCCAAGCCCAGTCCTTGATGGCATCTACTATGAGTGAGCTCAAGCCTGAATGTTTTGATGCTGCCAAAAAGGGGGAAAGGGAAAGAGCAAGGGCAAAAGGTGCCTTAGTGATTGGAAGCCCTGTGAAAGGGAAAGACAAAATTGCTGAAGGAAAAGGGAAAGAGCCAGCAGTGCTGAACTTAGAAGATTTAGATGAAGAAGAGCAGTTAGCACTAGCTTTGAAGAACTCAATGGCCTCAGCTCAAGAGGAAAGAGTGAGGTTACAGCAAAGGCCAGGTGGTGAAGTATCTGGTTTGGACAAGGATGCTGAAGGTGTCCAAACAAGAGGAAAGATCAAGAGGGCAAAAGGAAAGAAAAGACAAGCTGAGAAATTTACTGATTTTCCCAATAGCCTTGATCTACCACCTGAATTCAGAATTGATGATGATGAGCCTATTTCCAAAAAGGCAAAGAAAGCTGAGAAGGACAAAAATGCTGAAGTGTCCAAGATTGCTGAAGAAGACAAATCTTCTGAAACTGACAAGAATGTTGAAGGTCCCAAGTCCACTGAAGATGTTGAAGAATTGTTTGATGAAGGATTTGGACCTGAGCCCAAAAAGAAGACAACTGTCCTAACTCATGATCCATCTAAGCTGTTTCATGAAGGGTATGGCAAAGACCCTGAAACTCAACAGAAACTGGCCATGATGAGGGCCCAAGAGAAGATGGACTTGATGGATGAAGCTAATAGAGCAAGAGACAAAAGAAGAGCAGACTTCCAAAAGCCTAGAAGGAAGATAGCAACTTACAACAAGATGAAGCCACAACTGTTGATCCCAATGGACACCAAATATCCTCACTTGGATAAATGGGTGCCAATTCAGCTGAATGACTCATGGGAGGAAGCAAAGAGGGAGTTTGTCTATGATCAATATGTCATTGACAGATGGAATGGAAGAGATGCCAACTCCACTTTTGCTGAGTTCATGATAGAGTATCACAGAGAGCTCTATCAACAACTACTTGCAGCTGCTGATATTGCAAGATTTGAACTCACTGCTCCCAAGCCAATCATATACATGCCTCCAAAGCTGGATGGATGGATTGATCAGTCAAAAATCCTGAAAGAGTTTACAGAAATCCTCAAGCTGAACAAGATGGTTCTTGGACCCAAGGGAACAAACCAAGAAGCCATGGAGCTGAAGAGAAGAGTGTGGGCACAATATGGGATGGTGCCACCTCCTGAGGATGATCTCTGAAATGGCTAAGTTTTCTGACCTTCTTTTAAAACTTATCTTACCTGAAGATATGTTTTTAATTGGTCATCTATGCTGAAGTTTTGGTCAAATTTGCTGAAGTGATGTGCTCTGATAAGTTATTTGCTCTGATAAAGGCTAATGCTCTGATATTGAAAGATCTAGATTCTACTAAGTGTTTAGTATGTTGCTCTGATATCCTAGATCCTATATTCAGTATATGCTCTGAAACTCTTGTAATGAAATGATCAATTGTAATAGTGTCTTGAATTCATGCTCTGATATGTTAAACTATCAACATGCTTGTAATGAATTTCATATGAATGATAGTTGAACTTACTTTGAATCAAGAAACATTTTTACAAAATTCTCTCTATGCCTATCCTTGAAACCTATTTGCAATTTGAACAGTGAGTACACTAACTCATTGCTTTTCAGGAATATTGACCTTAGTCATGTCTTCTGAAGATAAATGTAATAGGTGTAACTAAGTCACTTTTGCATAAGTTGTATAGGTTTTGGCATCATCAAAAAGGGGGAAATTGTTGGGAATAAAATGAGATATGTTTTGATTCAATACCAAAACCCCCTGAGACATGCCTAAGTCAAAGATGATTATGTTCTAACAATGTTAGAACATATAGAATAAGGCTAGATGAGGAGCTAATATGTTAGGCAGCTCTTAGATAGTTAGATGCACAATTTGAGGGGGAACACATGCCTTAAAGCCTATCAAGAACAAGTCCCCTCAAGGCTCAAATTCTGGAATTATGATCAAGTCCACTGAAGGACAAGTATGCTGATCAGATGAGTTGTCCAGAGGAGTTGTCTCACCAAAGTTAATCAAGATCAAGTGCTCTGAAAGGTTGAGGTCAACCATGCTGAAGAGACAATTACACCCTAGATCCTTAATGAATCATGCTAAGATCACCTTCAAGAGAAGCAAAGGATAAGAGCCAAGTCATCTGAAGAAGAGCTAGCCAACCTTGCTGATAAGCAAGACTGCTGATAGTGATAAGAAGAGTTGTCCAGTTGATAAGGAATGTTGTCCTATCATTGGAACAACCTTCAGAAGCCATGTCCATGTCCTAACAAGAGAATCTGAAAGTCAGACATTGGGAAGAGAGCTGCAGAATGAAGACAAAGCTTATACAGCCGTTTATTTCCCAAATGAGGACATGTCACTATCAAGAATCTGTCTTCAAAGTTGAATAACTAAAAGAAGACATTTATGGACTTTTGAGGCTGCCTCTCCAACGGGCAAATCCTTCAATTGTCTATAAATACAGAAGTGTGAAGACCTCTTAAACCACCCTCAACATTTTGACAAGAACATCCAACTATCTTACAAGCAAGAGTGCTTTCTAGCTTTAAAAGATTATCTTAGTCTTCAAACACTTCATCTAAGTTGAACTTCATTGTATATCCATACACAAGCTTAGAGAGATATCCTATCCTTATACACTGATCTTCGTTGTAAAGGATATCTCATTAGTTGGAACCTTACATCAATCCTTACCCCTTTCAAGAGTGAAAGTGAGAAGGTTGTTGTAGTAGTAGTAGAAGTGGTAGGAGCTGACTGTTGAGAGAAGAACAGTTCAGTTCTGAGTTGAGAAGAGGGTACTAGGACTCTAGACATCCTAGGGATCAATTCACGAAGGAGTGGTGTTATTGATCAAGTGCACCTTGGCACTATAAAACAAGTTAATTCCAAGAGTGAAGGAATTATCCTGTTCAATCAGGGAAAGTGGATGTAGGAGCTTGAGTCTCTGAACCACTATAAATTCTTGTGTTGATTTACTTTCAAGTACTTTCATACATTCAACACTGCACACAAAACTGATCTTTCAAAGGATAAACATTCAAAGATTGTGCACAAACTGATTTGGACAAGTTCCCTGAAAACTGAACTGTATTGAATTGACAAAGTGATTTCAGAACTTTAAAGGAGTCTAAACTAAAAGGGCCAACCACTATTCCGCACATATAACTCCCCTAGATAGTTATTCAACTAAGTACTCAATAGTACTTAGCAGTCTGATTAACTTAGAAGAGTTAATCATCTTCAGCAGAGTTGTCCAAGACAACCTTGCTGAGCTCTGGTTTGATCTAAAGTTGAAAAGAATTGCATACAAGTGTATCACCCCCCCCATACACTTGTTATATACTCCTTTCAGGACCAACACAGTAACACATTTTTCTCTATAAAGTAATACACTTGTGTTTATATAGTAACACATTTTTCAATCAATACATGTGTTACTTTAAGGACAAATATGTATTACTCAAAAGTCAATTATGTGTTACTTGTCCTAATAGTAACACATATTTGTCCATACAATAACTATAATTGTATTTAAAGTAACACAGATTAAAAACAAGTTATTTTGTTTGTCTCTTGGGTGTTTTTTTTAAAGATCTTTTTGATTTTATATGACTTTGATATGACTTGCAAAAAATTTGCAAGTTTTTTATCCTTCCTTAAATTAATTGTATTAATATTTCATGTGAAAAGTCAATTTATGTGTTATTTGCATTTATAGTAACACATAATTACCTTTATAGTAACACATACCAAAACCTCATTTTTCTGTTAGCTTTCTGCGCGACTTTTTTAACGATTTTTTTTTGAAAAGATCTGTTTGACCGATCAGACCCGCAACATATCCGCGAATTTTCGTTCCTTCCTTAAATATACTAATATTTCACATGAAATATTTCATATAAGTGTTTTCCATACGTTTAATATATACAATATATATATGCAAAAAAAATAATTTTATTATTATATTCATTGTACTATGTACTTTAGAAGTTTGTACAAGAAACAATTTTTTCTAAAAATAATAATTTTAACCAGCTAATTATAATATGAAATACTTGAGTTATTACTGAAATTCATAAAAAAATATAAAAAAATACACAAAATAAAAATACATAGAAGCCACTAATTTCATCAAAACCCAAAATTGCATAACAACATTGTAAAATGATTTTTTTTTTTTCATCTACCCCACCACGTAACCAAACACCTACACCCATTCATAAACATAAAAAGACTCCATCAATTTTTAAAACCATTAATATAAAAAATTCAATTAAGTAACTAGTCTATAAAATTAACCTAATATACCATCCCACCACCACCCCCAGCCATTTACATACAAAAAATATCAGTAATATTCAAAATGTTGTTCATCCCAAAAAAATAGAAACACGTTTTCTTTACATTTCTTTATTTCCTCAATCTCAAATTCTTCCTCTTATCTTTTGCAGCCTTCAACTTTGCTTTTTTTTTTTTTTCTTTCTTAAAATGCTTCTTTCTTAAGTTGTTCAATTTCAGCTATCAATACAAGCTTCACATAATAAAAAAAATCATAGACTTTGTTTATATTCTTATTTTTCAACACATTGCACTTCACACAAATCACATCAGCATATATTTCAACCCTCGTTCTTTTCCTAAGTCTAGCTTATAAAAATGAATTTTTTTGCATACTCATGAATCTGTACAAAATAAAAAAAAACATAAAAAATAAATTAATAAATTAATTAAAAAAATGATAACTAACCATACATTGCATAAATCGGGGTCAAAATAAATTTTCTCATTAAATTGAATAATTTCATGTGTCACAAAAGCACCACAATCTATATTGCTATGTACCATCACTCTACCAAGGGAAAAGAATATTCATCATAGTATAACTTGCAATGAGATCAACATTAGTAGGGATGGACATTCGATCGACTCGGTTCAATTTTGAGCTTCTTTCAATCGAATAAAAATAATCAAAATTTTAAAAAATGAAAGGTATTTTGTGATGGTCCCTACCCAGGGGCCAGGGGGTATACATCATACGAGTGTTTTAACAATGTAAATAAATCGGTTATCTCTATCAGATGACTTGGTCAACTTATTTACTAGGATTCTAGAACTAGTTAGTCAGCTGATATAATCAGTTGATAGAGAAGCGTGCGGAAAATGTAGTGTGCCCATTTAAAGATTATACTCGTCTACTGCTTATTAAAAACCTTTGTAAATAATTTTATGCATGATTAGATGACTTGATGTCTGGATATTCAGCTGATACAAATGACTTCTTAAAACGGACCGAACTCTTGACTCCGGTGTCAAATTTTTCTCTATAATATGTTTTCGGACTCAGAACATGTTCTTTAAAACTATGTTATTTAAAACTATGTTATGCAGAATGTAAACATGCATTCTAAAGCAATAAATAACACAATTATTTATAGTGGTTCGGCCTCCAAACCTACATCCACTCACATGTTCCAAATGTGAAGTTAATCCCTTCCAAGGGCTTGTAATATTTAACGTGTCAAGAGTAACACGTCTTGCTACTTTAGAGTCCCAAGAGAATACTTTGGATCCTTTGACACTTCCAAGTGTACTCGATCCTACTAGTCATTAGGAGGGGCTAGCACTCTTACAGTGATGGTTTTGATGTTTCTTCTTTGTGAGTCACTCAACCTATCTTCTAATGGTTTAGGATAGAAGGTGGGTTTCGTGTATATAACTAGATGATGAGAAATTCCCTTACAATCTGATTTAGCCTCAAGCTAAGATTGGGAATATCTCTGTAAGCTTTGGATATGTATATAACAATGCTAACTTAGATGAGCTCACTGGGAAGATGATGCGTGTTGATTCTTCATTGAGGTTCTCTTGAGCTATTCTTGATAATGAACACTTAAGCACATTTGTTCCACCTTGGCATTACTTCACACTCTTGAGATATGATAATGAACTCATATATATATAGTGTAGATTTGAAATATTACCGTAAGAGGATAACATTCAAATCTCCACTATTTCAGAAAACACAATCTTTTGATTGATATTCTAAATATTACATTTCCATGTAATATTCAGTGTATTTTTTACTTTCCATTCTTGGGCTCCTTGTCGTGTCAGCTTTTAGGTGTATGTTGTCGTCTTCCTATTAGTCCACGTCAACTCTTATTTGACTCTTCAGTACATGGAAACAGATGACCTTTACCTTAGCTGATTCTGGATTCTACTTCTTCTGATTTTGACACTTGAGCTTCTGATTATTTCCTCAGTTGTAGGAACTTTGATGTCTAGTAATGCAGGTTTGATTCTCAGCTGTGTTTGGTTCCTCAGCTGATATTGATACTCAGCTGATCATTAATTGAGTTCCCTCTCGACTGATTCTCCTCTTCTGGTATACTCTTCTCTTCATGAGCTTGTGTGTGTTTCTCCACTGTATCAACTTACATCCAACTCAGCTGATACTGACCAGATCCTATCTATTATAAGATGAATAATGAAGTTGTCTATACAATAAAACTTTACAACGTTTAAAAGTAATTCTTAGTCACCATATTTAACTCAACAGAAGTATTAAATAACTTCTCACTAAAAAAATAGATATAATATTAGACACAGTGTTTTGTAGTAACACAAAAATGTTCATGAGGTAACATCTTTACAAACAAAACGAAAAAATGGTATATAAAATAAATTTAAGAAATGTAGCATATTAAAAAATCTACCACATTTAGAAAACCTTGGCTCGCTTTGATACACACCAAAAAAACAAAGCTTCATTCTAGAGAGAGAAGCTCTTCATTCTTTTTAGAATTCTTCCTTCATACACCTCCTTCTCCACATACCACCACCACTACCACCACACCACCACCTCCTTCTCCCTCCTTTCTTGTAGTATTGTAAATCAGCTGTCATCCACCCACCACCACTTGCACTTACTCGTTGTCGCTTTCACTCTCTCGCAGTAATCACCACCCACCACTCGTCATCACCGTCTTCGTCGCCTCTTGGGCGATAACGTTTCCTACTTGATCGATTGGTGGGTTTTAGGAATGTCCTCTTTCTGCCTTAGTTGAGATTAACGGGTCAATTCTTCTTGACGACGCTACGGTGGCCGATCGGGTGAGAGATTTGTTGATCTTGTTTCCTTTTCAATTTTTTTCAGTTTTTTGTGTTTAGTTTGTTTCTCCTTCTATATTTCTTGTATTTGGTTCCTCTTCTCTTTTTTAGGCCACTCTTCCTTTTGTGGTGCTTTAGTTTCTTTGGATTATGGCCTTTGTGGTGCTTGAGTGACTTTAATTTTTGAGGTGCTTGAATGTCTTGGATCATGGTGCTTGATGAATCCTTGCCTTTATTTTTCCTTTTTATTTTAATTGACACTAGATTACCTTAGAGGGGGAGTTGTCTGGTATTAAGAATAGAAAGTTGAGCGTCTTTTTTAGGGAAAAAAATCACTCATTTCTACTTTTCACGATTGGTGCAAACAGTGATGCCAGAATGATATGTCTCGATTCGGTTTGAAGATCTTGTACTTTAATGTACTCATGCTTAAAAATAATTTTCATTTATCTTACAAAAATTAGACAAATGACCAAGATTCTAATCAAATTTTACAAAAACTTATGCAAATTGTAAAATGACTTTCAATATCCACAACAAACCGCTAAGCTCTCGAAGTTTATATATTAGTATACTACTCCCGCCATCTCATACTTATTTGAACATTTACCAAAAAGATATGCATAAAACTCAATTGAACTTTTCCTTATTTGAAAAAAAACAACTTCTTACTCGTTTAAATATCTCCATCAAACATCTCTTATTTACACTATGTATCATTATTTTATCCACATTAACAAAATATTCTATCTCCAATAAAGTATAAATACTCATAATATCATTTTCAAAAAGTAACTTTATCACATTTAATATCAATAAGTAATTTCTACATTAAATCTCATGCAAACAGTAATTATTCAAATAAGTATTGGACGAATGGAGTACTACTTTAGTTATATTACATATTATTATACTTATAATATTATACTCCATAAATTCCAAAAAAATGGTCCCATATTTAATTTTTATTTGTCCCAAAATACAGTCTTCTTTCTTTTTTGAAGTTTGTAAAATGTTTAAAATAGTCTTATTTAATGAATGATTTTTTTAATCTTCATTAAATAAGGGTATATTTGGAAATTTAAAATTTATAGGTAAAATTTAGAATTTTAAGCACAATAAATAGTGTTTTATTGGACCAAGTAAAAAATAAAAGGGGGCCGTCATTTTGGGACGAAGAGAGTATTTTAATTATATTTTGAAACTTATAATATAATTTTAATACACATATTATATTATTACTTATATTCTCAAACTTACAAACTATACTATTATAATTACTCCCTCCGTCCACAATAAGTAATCACATTGAGAAGGGGCACATGTTTTAAGAAAGTGGTAGATAAAGTAGAGGTATTGTAGGGTATTGTGGAGTCCATTGTGAATAAAATGTTTGTTTGTGAATAAAGTTGATGGAAATTTGAGTAATTAAGTGATGGATGAAGGGTGATGACAAAGTGATGATTAAATTAAGTGCATGAGACTACATTTTGTGGACAGAGAATATAAGACAAATTGGACTACATTTCATGGACAGAGAATATAAGAAAAATGGGACTACATTTCAATGACGTACTATATACTCCTCCTGCCATAACCTTCATTTTTGCTTTTTCACAAAAATTAAGAAATATAATACAAAATATATATTGAGTATTTGAAGTAGTGAGGGGTAGAAAGAAGAAAAGGTAGGAAGGGGTATGAAAGACAATAAAAGGTAGATCATATAAAAGAAAAGAAATCTAGGACCATAAGCTCACAAGTCGAGCTAGAGACCGGAGTGCCATTAAAACCTATGAAAACCCTCCTTAGGGATAAAACTCAGGTCAAGGAAAAATGTACACTCCTCTAAAAGTCAATGTCTATAAAAAGCAGAATATAAATCATTATGCAGAAATGAGAGTAAAAAGTCTGGGGGGTAGCCTCTCTAGACACAGTCAAGGCCAGTCTTGGCCACAACATCCGCCGCCTGGTTGGCCTCTCTAAAGACGTGTGAGCATCTGATGTGCATGTCCTGCGTAAGAGGGTGGATTTGGCTCTAAATGTCTTGCAGACGCCAATGAATAGAGGGATTGGTGCTTATAAAAGTGTCAATCGTGAGTGTCGAGTCCGACTCAATCCAAAGGAAGTGTCATCCCTGATCATGTGGATACTTGATGGCCATAAGAGCAGCTGTCAGCTCAGCCTCAAGAGGGAGGCCCCAACCTACCTTAGTGGTAACCGCAGCCACAAAGAATCTCCCGAAGGTCCTGAAAACCGCCCCCGCATGCAGGTTACCCGGAGAAGAAGTAGTACTACCGTCCGGGTTAACCTTGTACCAACCCGGATTAGGCGGGAGCCAAACCACAGACGAGCCTTGTCTCGTCTGTCTATATCTGCTCGAAACCCTAAGGGCCCGGGCAATCAGAAGATCCTGAACCGTACCATCCGAATAACCTCTACCAATGGTGTTGGCCTCTTTGATACCTGGAATGATCTAAGTCATGCATCTCCTAACAGAGTGTGAAACCCCATCGAAAATCACTCTATTCCGCAGAGTCTAGATGGCCCAAATATCTGTGACGAAGCCCGTCCTTCACAACTCCAAAGACTGCGGGCCCAGCTGAACTTTAATGGCCTGAAGAAAGATGTCTAGAAAACTGATCCCAGTGTGAATCGTGACCCCAAACATGTAGGTCAAGTTGTTCAGAATCTCCAATGTGAACGGGCATTGGGCCAACAGATGATCATGAGATTCTGAATCTCTGCGACACAACACACAAATCGACGGACTCTAGATTCCAAAAGACGAGAGCCATTCTGATGTGGTCTCCAAATCGCAGTGGAGCGACAAATGGGTATAAAAGTGCCCAAAATCCATGACACCCAACTAGGCCTGGGCAGGGATGACTTGAGCAAGTCATATGCCATGCTGGAAGAGAGTTCCTCTGAAAGTGAGCCCTCCCAAATACGTCTGTCAGGTCCTCTAAGCACCGTGATCTGCAGTATATCCTTGACAATATCCATAAAACTTGAGATAAAACAACTCGGGAAGTGCCAGCAATCATCATAGAAAATATCCCTAACCGTGGACATGAGGATAGACGCGAACCAATCAAGCAGACCCATCCTCTCAGAAATAATATACCCTAGCCAGTTTTTGTGCCAAAAGCTGACTCGGGACTCTCGACCAGCCATCCCGAGACATCCCGAACTCTCATATTATGCAGACGAAGGCCTGGGTCAATAGAAGAGACTCTACCATAGGATATCAGCCTGTGATCTGAATCAAAGTGCCTCCTATGTAGGAGCTCCGTATCTGGTGATCTATTCTGAAGAATATCCCAACTCGACTTACAGAGAAATGAGGTGTTCATTAGACGGATAGAACGAATCCCTAATCCGCCTTCTCCCAATGGTTCACAGACCCGCTGCCAAGAAACCGAACAAGCCCCATTCTTCGGTTCACATCCCCATTCCAAATGAAGTTTCTCATATCCGACTCCACGCGGCGTAGTATAGAACTAGGCCATTTATAGACCATCATCGAATGCACTAAAGAGGCTGTAATGACTGAATTAATCAGGCAACGTCGGCCAGCAAAGGATAATGTGTTACCCTTCTGTTGGGAATAAAATGATTTTGATCTAGATACCAAAACCCCTGATTGATGATGTACAAGTTAGTTGAGATATGCTCAAGTTATTGTTCAGGCAAGTTGTCCCAGAACAGTATATGTATAGTATGCTTAAGTTAAAATCTCAGAAATGTTATGAGATATTAGTGATCAGGATAGTTGTCCAGAGCTGGAATGTTAGGCAGCTTGATAGGTCTATAGGACAAAGTGGCTGATCTATTCAAGACAAACTTACCAAATGGACAACCTGGCTGAAGAGTTGAAGTATACTGAAGCTGTGCTCATAAATGCAAAAGTTCTAGGCAGTTGAAGTACAAATGATCAAGAGAATTAAATGACAAAAGCTTACAGAAGATACATTCAATGAAGCATTTATTGCCAATCATGCCTGAACCAAGCATTAAAGACTTAGAGCATTAAAGAGTGAAGCATTGAATGAATGTTGGAACATTCTAAAACTGCAGCAGGAATGTTCAGGGAGCTTGTCCCATCTGACCGTTGGTTGTGTGTAAAGTTTGCCACAAATCAACCTAGGACAATGTGCAAAATTGGAAACTGACACAAGTCTTCTCAGCCGCCCTTGTCAGAAGTCAACACATTCATTCAAGCAACCATTGAAGACCTCTTTTACACAGTGGATAAAAGGATGTCAAGCTTCATAGCCGTTTCAATGGTGCTGCAAATAGACATATTTGAATTGCTAATCCCTCCAACGGTTAGTTGTTCAAATTGCCTATAAATACAGAAGTGATCAAAGGAATTCACTATCCAACAATAAGCTATCAAACTCATATAAAGCTTTCAAAGGAAACCAAGCTATTCTCAAGTATTCCAAGTTTCCTGAATCACTTCAAGTCAGCTAAGCCAATCTTTGTAAACATCCTAGCTTAGCATTGAGATATCCTAAGCCTTTACATCTGTTCTCATTGTAAAGGATATCTCTATTAGTTGGAACCAAACCTCAAACCTTATCTCATTTAGTGAAGAGAGTGTTTGTTGTAGAAGTGAGGAGTTAAGGACTGTTAGAGTGAAACACAGTCTTAACTTAGAGAGATTGAGCACTAGGACTCAGATTATCCTAGGGATCAAAACACTAAGAGAGTGTTGTTGATCAGTGCACCTTGGCACTATAAAACAAGCTAATTCCATTGTGAAGGAATTGTCCTGTTCAATCAGGCAAAGTGGATGTAGGAGCTTGAGTCTCTGAACCACTATAAGCTTGTGTGTCTTTTACTTACTGCACTCTTTATTGCATTCATATTCAAACATATTTCAAAGAGTAAAACTTGTAAGTTTAAGAAAAAATTGTTTTGGACAAAGTCCCTGATAACTGTAACTTTTCAGAAATTTACTTGGAGTATTTCTTTAAGTCAAAGGCCAACCACATTCCGCACTTAGCAACTCTTTTAGATATTTAGCCAACTAATCACTCTATAGTAATCAGTAGGACAAGTATCTATCAAAGTTCACTCAGGTCAGTTGTGAGACAACCTGCCTGATAAGACCAGACTTGTCAAAAAGAAAAGAATTTGCATACACAAGTGCATTCCCCCCCCCCCCCCATACACTTGTGTTATACTCCACCTAGGACCAACAAGTGGTATCAGAGCAGGGGTTCAAAGACCACTGCTTCTGAAAATCCAACTGTTTTTCAAAATCACATTTTCTGTGGTCACTGAACTGATCCAAATTTCTGAAAAACTTATCTGTGTTCATCTTATATTACATTTGTTGAAATGGCTAACAATGCAGTTCCAGGAGATGCTGTCAACACCATCAACAATATGGGTCCAAACCAAGTCAATCATATTTCTCATCACAAACTGCCAATGTTCTCAATTGAGAACTATGATTTCTGGAAGATCAGGATGAGAGCACATCTTGCTTGCCAGCATGATGAGATGCTTAAAGTCATCACTAGAGGGCCATTCACATTCACTAAAGCAAATCCCAAGCTCACTGATGCTCAAAAAGCTGATCCAAGGGAGTTGCTGCCAAAAGATGAAGATGACCTTACAGCTGAAGAAAGAAAAAGACACAACCTGAACTACATTGCAATGAACACATTGTACCAGACAATTCCAGATGCAGTGATGGGAAGAGTGTACCACTGCACATCTGCTAAAGAGATTTGGGATACCTTAGCACTAATGTGTGAAGGTACTCAAAAGATCAAGGAGAACAAGCTTCAAGTGGCTATCCAAAAATATGAACAATTCTCCATGGAAGCCAATGAAACTATTGATCATCTTGATGGCAGGTTCACTGACATCATGAATGAAATAAACTCTCTTGGGAAGTTCTATGCCAAAAGAGAAGTTGCCTTGAAGATCTTGAGAAGTCTCACATCCAAGTGGGATATATATTCTGTCATGATGCAAAACACTAGCAATCTTGACAACATGCCAATGCAGCAAGTATTTTCTGAACTCAAGGCATATGAGTTTGATCTCAACAGAAAGAAGGTGCATGAAGAGCTATCCTCCTCAACCAAAGGTGTCGCCTTCAAAGCTGCTGAAACAGAAAAGAAGAATACTCAAAGGTCCTCTCAATCTGTTTCAAAATCTGAAATAAAGGAGGAGCTGGCACTCATGGCTAGAAGATTTGAGAAGCTCAACTCCAGATTTGGTAGATACAAGAAGTTCTACCAAGACAACAGAACCAGAAGGAGATTCAACTCTCCTGACACCAAATCAGAGGACAAAATCTCTGATGAAAAGAAAGAGGACAAGTATGCTGATAGAAAGAGATACAACAAAGGTGAACCATCATCATCAAGGAGGAAGGAGTCCTCAAACAAGAAGAATGATGATGAAGATGTGTGTTACAACTGCCAGAAAAAGGGTCACTTTCAGTATGACTGTCCTGACCTCAGTGCAAAAGAAAGGAAAGAAAGGCAGACCAAAAGAGACAAAAGACTGAACAGCAGGAAGGCTATGGTGGCTGGAGATTCAGCTAGTGAAGAAAGTATCTACTCTTCTGATGATGGACTATTCTCCAACAGTGACAGTGATGATGACTGTCAAATGGCATTTGAAAATGATGAGGTATGTTCATCTTCTAGCTCTTTCAGTTCTTCAAACAACACACATGAGTCCAGTGAAATCCCCTTAAAACTCAACTTTGTAAAACTATTTGAGGATTTCACCAGACTAAGAGAAGTATGCAATATAGCACTTAGAGAAAATGAGCTACTGAATTCAAAAGCTCAAACTCCCAACCTTCCTGAACCTGAGCTTGACATTAAATCAACTGAGTTGTATCAGCAGATTGTGAAAGAACTTGAGGAAGTGTCTCTCAAAGTCTCTGAACAACAAAAGTTGATTGATGATCAAGAACTGGCATTGAGGAAAAAGGATTTTGATCTCAGAATTCTTCAAGCAAAATTTGACAATCTCTCAAGTGAATTTGATACTCTAAAATTAAGTGAGGGGAGCTTAAAAATGAAAATGTCTGCCTTGAACAAATCTGCTAAGGCAATAGAGGAGATTCAAGGGCTTCAAAGACAATTTGCTCAAAAGGGTGGATTAGGCTATAATTCATGTGAACCCTCACCTGGTCTTAGCATTGCTTCATCAAGCAATTCTAAGATGAATTTTGTAAGATCAGTGGCACAGCAAAATGAAATTGAAGTAAATCAACCACTGATCAAGGATAAGGGTAAAGGAATTTTTATACCAACTCAGGTAATCAATGCACCTAAACCCACACCTTTGGAAAAGGTTAAAGGCATTGCTTACAGGAGGAATGAGGTTCAGAAAGGTAGAACCAATGGAAGGCCAACCTATCTGAATCATCATCAGAGGAGTTGTCCAAAACCTATTCAGAAAAGGCCAACTCAAATGAGGAAACCTCAACTGAATGGATTAAGGCCAATCCCCTCTGATAGGTATAAAACATTCAGGAAGCCTGGACCTTACTTGCCAAATGGAAAAGGCCATCCAAAAACCTATCCTCAAAAGTCTTATCCAGCTGCACCTAAGCTTAGTAACTTCAGGAGAAATGTCCCAAAGAAATTTACCAACTCTCCTGAACCTTACAAAGCTAACACTTATACACAGAGATCACCCAAGGCATTTAAGGGTCAAACTGTGTATGTAGATGTAAATGGAAACCAAGTCAGTCACTTTGAATCAATCAGAGTTATCAGGCAGATTTGGGTTCCAAAAGGTACAGCTAACCCTCTAGGACCCAACACTCAAAGGGTACCTAAATTTTGACTTTGCAGGACTGCAAGGACCTCAAAAAGAAGAAAAGCATTACAAGACACCAACTGGATCATAGCCATGCAAGAAGAGCTGAACCAGTTCACCAGAAATGAAGTATGGGAGCTGGTGGATAGGCCAACCCATCAAGATGTCATTGGAACCAAATGGGTGTTCAAAAATAAGAAAAATGAAAATGACATCATTGTGAGGAACAAAGCAAGACTGGTGGCCAAGGGATATTGTCAATCTGAAGGGATTGATTATGATGAGACATTTGCTCCAGTGGCCAGACTTGAGGCAATCAGACTTTTCTTAGCATATGCAGCTCACATGAGATTCAAGGTGTATCAAATGGATGTGAAGAGTGCTTTTCTAAATGGGGTGCTCAAGGAAGAAGTGTATGTTGAACAGCCCCCAGGCTTTGAAGAAGGAGACAAGGTGTACAGATTGAAGAAAGCCCTCTATGGCTTAAAACAAGCTCCAAGAGCTTGGTATGACACCTTATCACAGTTTCTTCTAGATCATGGTTTTGTCAAAGGCACTGTTGACAGAACTCTGTTCAGAATCTGTGAAGGAGATGATATCTTGTTAGTCCAAATCTATGTGGATGACATTATATTTGGATCTCCAAATGAGAAGATGTGTGAAAAGTTCTCCAAACTCATGCAAAGCAAATTTGAGATGTCCATGATGGGATTGATGAATTTCTTCTTAGGACTTCAGGTCACTCAATCAAAGAAGGGGATATTCATCAATCAGGCCAAGTACACAAGGGACATGATCAAAAAATTCGGATGTGCAACAAGCAAGCCAGTCAGAATTCCTATGAATACTAACTGGAAGATGGATCCTGATGAAGGTGGAGAGCCAACCAACTCCACTAACTATAGAGGAATCATAGGATCATTGCTATATCTCACTGCAAGCAGGCCTGATATCACATTTGCAGTTGGAGTATGTGCAAGATTTCAAGCCAATCCAAAGAAGAGCCATCTTGATGCTGCCAAGAGGATTCTAAGATATCTCAAGGGATCTGAGAATCTTGGATTATGGTATCCAGCTGATGATAACATTGAGCTTACTGGTTATTCAGATGCAGACTATGGAGGATGTAGAATTGACAGAAAATCCACCTCAGGAACTTGTCAATTCTTGGGCAGCAAGCTTATCTCATGGTTCTCCAAGAAGCAAAATACAGTTGCAACTTCAACAACTGAAGCTGAGTATGTAGCTGCTGGAAGTTGCTGTGCTCAGATTCTATGGCTCAGGCAACAATTAAGAGATTACAAAGTCCTCACAAATGAAGTACCAATATTCTGTGACAACAATAGTGCAATTGCCATCTCACAGAATCCAGTGCTCCACACCAGATGCAAGCATGTGGACATCAAGCATCATTTCATAAGGGATCATGTGGAGAAGAAAGATATCAAGCTTGTCAAAATCCACACTGATAAGCAAAAAGCTGATATTTTGACAAAGCCTCTAGCTGAAGCAAGGTTCTTAGAGTTGTCAGCTGAATTGGGATTACTTGATCCAGGCAAGATGGAAAAATGAGGAAAGAAAGCTCATATGAAGGGGGAAGTTCATCAAAGTTGAACTTCAGCAAAGTTGACCAACCTCACTGAAGTTGTAAGCCAAAGGGAGGAACTCAGCAAGGTTGTCCCTATGATGCTCAGCAATGTTGGTCAGGGGATCTGTCCAAGTGGGACCCAGTCAGCAACCTTGGGACCCACTCAGGCAAGCTCATCAGGCAGTTTGACCTTCACAGAAACCAAAACACATCTCAGGATGTTTGTCCGAGTTAATTAGATAATCATTGCTATTTTTAGCATTGATTAGACATTTAAGAGGTTTCTTGGTCTAAGAGTAGGCCATTTTAGGATGGAGTGTGCTATAAAGATTTTTATCACCAAAAAGGCAAATCAGCATTTAATGCAGAAATCTTAATTGGGATTTCATGAATTCTTGAGCCTTCATCAAAACCATTAATTTGCATTAAACCTCCATCAAACCGCCTCAATCCCACTACCACATATTATCCAATTGATCAGACTTATTACCCACGGTTAGATTCTATTAACCAACGGTTAATAAACTCCCCACATATATAAACTCCTCAATTTTCACTACCATCTTTACGCACTCAAAATTTCAAAAACCCTTAAGTCTTTCTTCATACTCTCAAACCTGCAACTCCTCCCCAAACACCTACCAAATCTCTCATACTATCCATGGCACCTAAGATTAAGAGAGAAGAGCTTGTAGACTTCAATGATTCCTCTTTGGACATTGATTTCTCCTATCTTAGCAACCCAAACTCCTTATGGTTTGAAAAGCTGGTTGCTTTTGACAGTCCAGACAAGGAGATTGAGCCTGTACTCCATTGGCTTAGGGAAGCAGGCTTGGAAAAGTTTCTTGGGACCAAGCCTGATTCATGCCTAAATCCATTTATGGCATAATTCTTTGCCCATCTAAGATGGAAGGGCAAGAAAGGAGATGTGTGCACCAAGCTCACATATGCTGAGGAAGAGGAAGAAGCAGAAAGCCAACACTCCATCACCTTCACTGCAGAGGATATAGATGCCAGCTTTGGGCTACCTTCTGAAGGCATAAATCCAGAAGTATACAAGGAAGAGGATGATCAGGAATTCTATTTCTCTTGGATGATAGAACCAAAGAAACTAGTAAGTGCTCAAAACAAAAACACTTTAAAGCCAGTATTTAGGCATTTGTTTGATTGTGTTGTAAAAAGCCTGTTGAGCCACTCAGGGAGTGTTGAACAAATCAGTATGCCTAAATTGAGAGTGATGGCTACTGTGATTGACTCTGCTGAGAAAAGAGTCAAGTTCAACTGGAAGAAATTCATTCTTGACAAAATGATGAATGAAAAATTCAAGTTCAAGGAGGTGAAACATCACAAGGTGGTGGTTGAAGGAAAACTCTAGTTCTGCACAAGAGCAAGCCTACTCTTGGAAAAATTTGCACATTACACCCACCTCCAAACAAAGCCAAAGCCTTTTCCAGCTCAAAAGGTGATGTTTAGGAAGCTGTCTTCTAAGACAGAGAAGAGGAAGCAGGATGCAGCTTCAAAGAAGGCCATCACAATTGTACCAGCAACCAGAGCCTCTCCAAGAAAGAGGAAAGCCCAACCACCAAAAGCTCAACCAAAACTGAAAAAGATGAAGAAGATTTTGCATGAATCTTCACCAGAAAGTCAGTCAAGAAGTGGAGGAGCCACTTCTGAGGAAATAGAGAAGGTTGCTGAGGAAGGAGTCAACCCTCCTGAAGAAGGTGAAGAAGTCAGAGAGGTTGTCCCCTTACAGCCTGAGAGTATCACTGAATTCAGAGACCTTGACCAGCCAACAAGGTATGAAAGAAAAAGAAGAACCATCACGACTTCTGAGAAGCAGAGGTTGATGGAGGAAGAAAAGCAGAAGAAAGAATTCTTCAAGGAGATTAGACAGGCAAGCAAGTCAAACTCCAAATCCAAGTCCAAACCCAACAGCCCTGAAGCCAACTCTCCTGATACTCAATCTAAAAGAATATCTCCAAGGCAAGAAGAAGAGGAGTGCAAGACTCCTGAAGATGCACCAATCATTGCCAAGAAGGTGTACTCCCCTGAAGGTGCACCTGATAGATCAGGTATTGATGTGCTGGCAGATTTGGTCAATCTTGAAGATAGACCCTTTTCCCCACTTGATCCAAGACTTCTCTCATATACCAAACTTCTTGAAACTGCTCTTCAAGAAGGTGATCAAGTTATTCTCCCACCCATTCCAGCCATTCCAATTACCTCTTCAGTCACAATGCTCTCAAAAGCACCTGAATCCCAACTTGCTTTGACCTCTCATGACCCCAACCCTTCTGAACCCAACCTACCTGAATCCCAGCCAAGCTTACTTGAATCCCATTCCAACCCTCCTGAATCCAACTCGTCTGGAGATGATAGTGGTGAAGAATATACTTATGAGGGGATGTTGAGACAGATTGCAAGAGCCAATGTGGATGAATTATATCCAGGTTTGAAGGATTATCCCAGGCTGCAACAACAGTTCTATGATCTCAGAGCTCTTGTTGAGATCAAAGATAGAACTATTGTGGAAATAGCTCAGGCTATTCAGGATAAGGGTGCCAACTGGTGGCAGGTTGAGGAAAATAGGCTGTTGCATTTTGCAAATGTGAAGAAGACCAGTGTTTTAACCACTGAGGCCCTATTTTGCACCATTGTCCATGAAAAGGTGCTTGCTGAAAGAGAGAGGATAGCCCAAGGAATCAAGCATCCTGACAGTCCATCTGATGATGATGATGATGATGATCACACCAATCCCAATCCCCCTGGTATCAACTCAGCTCAGGTACATTACTTGACTTTTCATTCTGTACAGGACTCTGATCATTCAGAGGAGTTGACCAAAGATGGTGACTCAGTCCAAGATGCATTGGCCAAGGATGGTTCCTTTGAACCTGAGGCACAGCTTGACAATGCTGAGACTTCCATAGGAGAAGCTGGTTTGACTAAAGCCTCATCAATGTCAGGCAAGTTGGACATTGACCAGCCTTTAGTCATTCAGGATGACTCAGTGGACTTGGGATGCCCAAGCACTGTGATCTCCCAACAACTGCCCTCTGTGGATCCTGTTGAGGATATAGAGGTGTCAGGTTTAGGAATTGAAGGAGTTGAAAAGGCTGTGAGTGCTGAAAAATCAGAGGGAGGTGATGATGAGGAATGTGTGATCACTGGTTCCTTGAGTGCACCACAAATAGAGGGAGAGGAAGTAGAAATATTGGGTGCAGCCCAATATGAGAGTCAGGCTATTCTTCAAGTCAAATCTGAACTTGATGAATCCCTTGGTGAAAGGAGGCCTGATTCTCCAGTGAATGTGAGTACATCTTTTGAGAATAAAGAAGAAAAGAATATAGTTGAAAATGTGAGAGAAGGTGCTGATGTATCAGACCTTATGGGAGAAAAAGAAATTGAGGGTGATGAGGGAGTTTTTACTAACACTGTTAGTTTTGCAGACTCAGTTGCGGTCACTCTTGAGCAAATTTTTGTAGATGCTTCCTTGACAGATATACCAATTGATGCTGACACTGATCTTGAGGCAGTTTCAGCAAATGTGTCCACACTTAACCAAATCTTCTTTGAGCAAGCCAACACCTCTGAGGCTCACTTTCAGATTGCTACTCAGACTGCATCCATCATTGAAGAGCAGTCAGAGAAGTTGGACACACTGGTCAGGGAAGTTGGGAAGGCCCATGCAACAACTGCTGATACCCTAGATGGCCAAGGCAAGACTCTAGCCTCTGTGGAGATGAGGCTCACAGGGTCAGAAGAAGTGATCTTGCCTACTCTTGATGCAAGGATAAGTGGAGTTGAAACTGGACTGCAAACAGTTTCAACTGAAGTGACAAAGGCCAAAGATGCTATGGGTAAATTCACAAGATCTGTGAAGAAAGAGCAGCAGGATCTCAAATCCTTGTACAAGCATAATGTGAAAGCATTGAGAAAGACAATCAAGGATGCTTTGAGGCAGAGGACAGCAGCCCAGAGAAAGAAGGCAGAAGAGTTGAAAGCTGCAATGGTGAAGGAAGCAGCTGAGAAGTTCACTGTTGAACTCATGGCCAAGGTGTCTGATCAAGTTGTGGCCAACCTCACTGCTCACCTTCAGGCCAAACTTGATCAATCACTAAAAGCCACATTGGATGCCATAGTTTCCCAAAAGATGAAGCCTGTTCACACCTTCTTGAGCATGGCAGATGATAAAATGCAAAACATTCATGATGAGAATGTTTATCTACTGCAAGAATTGAAGTCCCTCACTCAGGCCCACTCACACCTCTCAGTCTCAATGAGTGAACTGAAGCCCCAGTGTTTTGATAATGCCAAAAAGGGGGAAAGAGAGAGAGCAAGGGCAAAGGGAACCTTGGTGATTGGTGAATCCAAGGGAAAGGAGAAAGTCCCTAAGATTGAGGAGGAAGCAGTAGAAGACATTGGGAAAGGCAAAGGCCCAATGAATATTGAAAATTTGACTGAGGAAGAGCAGATTCAAATAGCTGTCAAGGAGTCCATGGTGTCAGCTATGGAAAGTCAGGCAAGGAAGCTTCAAAGGCCAGGTGGTGAGTCTACAGGACTTGAACCTAAGGAGAAGGCTGCTGAAGTAAGGGGGAAGGTGACAAGGTCATCTGAAAGAAAGAGGAAGGAGCTGCAAGCCTTCAATGATTTCCCAACCAGCTTGACCTTGCCTTCAAAATTTCAATCTGATGAATCTACTCCAGCAAGGCAATCAAAGAGATTAAAGAAAACAGCCAGGATGCCTGCAATTGAAGAAGAAGAAGCTGAAGAAGAAGTCCAGGAAAGAATGCCTGAAGTTGGTGTGCCCAAGCTTGCTGATGATCCCTCTAAATTATTTGAAGAAGGTTTTGGAAAAGATCCAGAAACCCAAGAGAAGCTAGCTCTTCAGAGAGCTAAAGAGAGGATGGAGCAATTGGTTGAGGCCAACAAGGCAAGGGATGAAAGAAGGGCAAATTTCAGAGCCCCAAGAAGGAGAGCTTCATACAGAAGGCTCAAACCTCAAATGCTGCAAAGATGGGACACTCAGTACCCTCACCATGATAAGTGGGTTCCAATCTCACTGAATGATGAATGGGAGGAGGCCAAGAGAAGTTTTGTATATGACTTCTATGTCATTGGGAAGTGGCTTGGAGAGAGTGTAGATGAAGTCTTTGTTCAATTCATGTTTGAGAACCACAGGGACCTCTACCAGAAGTTGTTTGCAGCAGCTGATATGGCAAGAGTTGAGTTCAAGGCCCCTGGTCCAATTCTGTACATGCCTCCTAAGTTCAATGGGAACTTAATTGATGAAGGGAAGATTCTGGAGGAGTTCATCAACATCATGAAGATGGAGAAGATGAAGATAGGCCCTAGAGGCTCCAACAAGGAAGTTTGGGAGCTGAAGAAGAGGGTCTGGGCTCAATATGGCATTGCTCCTCAAGATGATGAAACTCTGTGAAGGATAAGTTCATTCTTTTCCCTGTTTTGCTGTTATGATTTCTGTTGTTATTTTTTTGCTATTCTTGAGTTAGTGTGTCCTTTTTGAATCTTTTGATCTGTAATGCTCCATGATATATAAAAGGACCAATGATTTTCTATCAAGAGATAACAACTCATTATCTCAACTAACCTATCTTGACATTATATTACTTGATTTATTGTGCTAACAGTTTCTTTCAGGCAAGTTGACCAGTTCACTCTCCCTGAAGATAATTTTTAGTTTAAGTCAAGGTCCCTTTGTAATAGGTTTTGGCATCATCAAAAAGGGGGAAATTGTTGGGAATAAAATGATTTTGATCTAGATACCAAAACCCCTGATTGATGATGTACAAGTTAGTTGAGATATGCTCAAGTTATTGTTCAGGCAAGTTGTCCCAGAACAGTATATGTATAGTATGCTTAAGTTAAAATCTCAGAAATGTTATGAGATATTAGTGATCAGGATAGTTGTCCAGAGCTGGAATGTTAGGCAGCTTGATAGGTCTATAGGACAAAGTGGCTGATCTATTCAAGACAAACTTACCAAATGGACAACCTGGCTGAAGAGTTGAAGTATACTGAAGCTGTGCTCATAAATGCAAAAGTTCTAGGCAGTTGAAGTACAAATGATCAAGAGAATTAAATGACAAAAGCTTACAGAAGATACATTCAATGAAGCATTTATTGCCAATCATGCCTGAACCAAGCATTAAAGACTTAGAGCATTAAAGAGTGAAGCATTGAATGAATGTTGGAACATTCTAAAACTGCAGCAGGAATGTTCAGGGAGCTTGTCCCATCTGACCGTTGGTTGTGTGTAAAGTTTGCCACAAATCAACCTAGGACAATGTGCAAAATTGGAAACTGACACAAGTCTTCTCAGCCGCCCTTGTCAGAAGTCAACACATTCATTCAAGCAACCATTGAAGACCTCTTTTACACAGTGGATAAAAGGATGTCAAGCTTCATAGCCGTTTCAATGGTGCTGCAAATAGACATATTTGAATTGCTAATCCCTCCAACGGTTAGTTGTTCAAATTGCCTATAAATACAGAAGTGATCAAAGGAATTCACTATCCAACAATAAGCTATCAAACTCATATAAAGCTTTCAAAGGAAACCAAGCTATTCTCAAGTATTCCAAGTTTCCTGAATCACTTCAAGTCAGCTAAGCCAATCTTTGTAAACATCCTAGCTTAGCATTGAGATATCCTAAGCCTTTACATCTGTTCTCATTGTAAAGGATATCTCTATTAGTTGGAACCAAACCTCAAACCTTATCTCATTTAGTGAAGAGAGTGTTTGTTGTAGAAGTGAGGAGTTAAGGACTGTTAGAGTGAAACACAGTCTTAACTTAGAGAGATTGAGCACTAGGACTCAGATTATCCTAGGGATCAAAACACTAAGAGAGTGTTGTTGATCAGTGCACCTTGGCACTATAAAACAAGCTAATTCCATTGTGAAGGAATTGTCCTGTTCAATCAGGCAAAGTGGATGTAGGAGCTTGAGTCTCTGAACCACTATAAGCTTGTGTGTCTTTTACTTACTGCACTCTTTATTGCATTCATATTCAAACATATTTCAAAGAGTAAAACTTGTAAGTTTAAGAAAAAATTGTTTTGGACAAAGTCCCTGATAACTGTAACTTTTCAGAAATTTACTTGGAGTATTTCTTTAAGTCAAAGGCCAACCACATTCCGCACTTAGCAACTCTTTTAGATATTTAGCCAACTAATCACTCTATAGTAATCAGTAGGACAAGTATCTATCAAAGTTCACTCAGGTCAGTTGTGAGACAACCTGCCTGATAAGACCAGACTTGTCAAAAAGAAAAGAATTTGCATACACAAGTGCATTCCCCCCCCCCCCCCCATACACTTGTGTTATACTCCACCTAGGACCAACAAGTGGTATCAGAGCAGGGGTTCAAAGACCACTGCTTCTGAAAATCCAACTGTTTTTCAAAATCACATTTTCTGTGGTCACTGAACTGATCCAAATTTCTGAAAAACTTATCTGTGTTCATCTTATATTACATTTGTTGAAATGGCTAACAATGCAGTTCCAGGAGATGCTGTCAACACCATCAACAATATGGGTCCAAACCAAGTCAATCATATTTCTCATCACAAACTGCCAATGTTCTCAATTGAGAACTATGATTTCTGGAAGATCAGGATGAGAGCACATCTTGCTTGCCAGCATGATAAGATGCTTAAAGTCATCACTAGAGGGCCATTCACATTCACTAAAGCAAATCCCAAGCTCACTGATGCTCAAAAAGCTGATCCAAGGGAGTTGCTGCCAAAAGATGAAGATGACCTTACAGCTGAAGAAAGAAAAAGACACAACCTGAACTACATTGCAATGAACACATTGTACCAGACAATTCCAGATGCAGTGATGGGAAGAGTGTACCACTGCACATCTGCTAAAGAGATTTGGGATACCTTAGCACTAATGTGTGAAGGTACTCAAAAGATCAAGGAGAACAAGCTTCAAGTGGCTATCCAAAAATATGAACAATTCTCCATGGAAGCCAATGAAACTATTGATCATCTTGATGGCAGGTTCACTGACATCATGAATGAAATAAACTCTCTTGGGAAGTTCTATGCCAAAAGAGAAGTTGCCTTGAAGATCTTGAGAAGTCTCACATCCAAGTGGGATATATATTCTGTCATGATGCAAAACACTAGCAATCTTGACAACATGCCAATGCAGCAAGTATTTTCTGAACTCAAGGCATATGAGTTTGATCTCAACAGAAAGAAGGTGCATGAAGAGCCATCCTCCTCAACCAAAGGTGTCGCCTTCAAAGCTGCTGAAACAGAAAAGAAGAATACTCAAAGGTCCTCTCAATCTGTTTCAAAATCTGAAATAAAGGAGGAGCTGGCACTCATGGCTAGAAGATTTGAGAAGCTCAACTCCAGATTTGGTAGATACAAGAAGTTCTACCAAGACAACAGAACCAGAAGGAGATTCAACTCTCCTGACACCAAATCAGAGGACAAAATCTCTGAT